>JAKFHU010002136.1:0-2500000 GCA_023783475.1 Daubentonia madagascariensis
CTCATAAATGGTGATGACTGGCTTTCTTTCACGAGGCAACCCATTCCCTTGGGCCGTGCTGGGAAGAACTAGCTCAGCTTTCATTCCTCCTCCAAGTCTTTTAGGTGAACCCAGACAGAGGCAAGATGGTAAATCGTAAGCACAGACAACTTACCTGAATCAGATGATAGATCCTGAAAGTCGCCAATCCCAGCTCTTCTCCATTCAGGATGGACAAATAGAAATGAAATGTAAGCTTCATTGTATTTCACATCAGGAACCATGAAGCCAAAGGCAATGATGATTTTTTATAAAGGACAACAACACTGAAGTCTGGGTATTGCAGGCACTCAGACAGGTCAATGCCTAAAGAAAAGACACAACCAGAGATTCAAACTGTGTGCCTTTTGGAATTAATGAACATTAAGCTGTTCAGTCTGTACCTATAGCTACACCTACATGCTAAAAAAAAAGAAAACACTGAAATTGAAGACAAAGTATTACAATACATACCACACATTCCGATCATGAAAATAAAAATGAATTTTAGAAAATATCAAAACTAACATAGTCTTTTCTAAGTACATATGTTAAAAGAAGAGAGGCAGGATAGGGTGGGCAGTGTTGCACAGGCTCAGAATTGGACACACGTGGCTTTGAACTCAGCCTCCTCTTCCACATGTGTGACTTGGCACATTTCAAAATGTCTCAGGGCCTCAGTTTCTGCAACATACCTAGGCCTGACAGAGTTGGGGTAAAGACCCCCTGAGAGTGCTTCTATTCTTTACCCCATACACACACAATTTATAAGCTTTCATAGGAATGCTACCTTTCACAATAAACAAGTAGAAAATGATTCTATGCATAATATATGGAAGGGATCTAACATAAGGGCAGGAAGGGCAGGATGTTCCCAGAATGTTACTTTGGGCCCAGTACCACTCCCAAAAGAATGAGCACTCTGTCACCACATGCACTGTTACATGATTATCAGACAATAAAGATGCCACAGCTCTAATCTTGATAAAATCTTATCTAATATCTGGAAGACATGTATTATTGCCTTTAGGTTTCAAAGCAGCATGGGAAAAGAGATCCATAAAGAACATGTTTATATTTACCAATTAAAATGTGTTCTTTTATTAATGCCTTTGGTCCTCAGAGACATTTTGGTAAGGCTGATAAAAGGACAAATCATATTGGGTTTACTCTTATTCTCAAAGTCTGTGATTGGGGTATTTGACTTTTTAAAAACACCTTTTGGCTACACTAACACTCTCTAAGGAACAGGTAAATAAACAAAACATAAAGGATTATTAAGCCAAAAGCAAAAGTGTCCAAACACACCCAAACTACCAGTCTGTGTATCTTTGATAGACATTACCTGGTATCTGAATATACGTAGAAGCAAAACAGGATGAACCTTTTATTCTGGAAGCAGAGACAAACAGGGAAGAGAAACAAACAAAAACACTGTTTATTACTTTAATTGCTGGCTTCTTCTTGATTTTAGGAAAGCAAGGTATTTATATTTTAATATTTCTATGTTAGTAGAGACAAACTAACTGAAGTCATAGGAGTAAAGGTCTTAGGGTCACGTGACACACACTGATTTTAAAAAGTACTAGAATGAACTACACAGAAAAATGATCTGCCTGGTTTGGAAGGGGGAACATACCAGGCCAGAAAAACTCCTGACACATAGAGGTGATTGTCAGGGATGTGATTTGGCTGGACACAGCAGTAATCAAGAGGGCATCAGGCTCAGGTGTCCAGTGAGGGTCACTCTTGTGCAGGTGGGAACGAATCTGTGACAGGAGCTGTAGTTTCAGCGGCTTTGTTTCATAATCATGCCTCCAGTACCACAAAAAATAAACAAATTCAAGTCATGAAAAATAACCAGTATTATGCCTAGCTATTTGACTCACATAAAATGTTTGATCTACTTGAAATTTTAAACTAATTGGCACCGCTTTATATGGTGGCTAGCTTGAATATCAGTTATAAACTTTCCTGGTGTGAAGTCCAAAATCCACTCTATAAAACATTCATCAGCTCTAACCCCTCTGTACCCACTAGACACTGTACCAGGTGCTTTAATGAAGAAAGTGAGGAAACAGAAGCAGCATCGGATTCAACCTGAGGAGAGCTAAGACACAGGGATGCATCTCCAGTGCCACTGGGGCCAGAAGAGGAAACATCCAACTTTGCGGGGCAGTTGGAGAGCACCAGAGACAAGGTGAGACCGCAGCAGGCTCACAAACTGCCTTTCAGCGTGTTTGCCCAGGAACGTAATGCCGGGCAAGGAGGGTCAGGGCGATTATGGAGCTGCAGAGCAACTGTGGCACAATGAAGGCAAAAGTGGCGCCCACTCGATCACAGTGCCAGACACAGCTAGGGGCCTGTCCAGCAAGCTCAGCTTCCATTTCACTGCCTGGACAACGAGACTCAACATTAGAAACTGTCCCAACATCTAGTCCAGATATAGTCTCGACTGAGATGTCTTTCCTATTTTTTCATTTCACAGACTTTAATATTTACAATAAAACTGATTATGATAATCACAAAGAAATCTAACAGTTAACTTCTTGCTTTTTAAGTTTCTTTCAAAGGACCATCTTTTCCGCAAAAGAGTACAGTTGAAACAAGCAAAGGATGAAACTGGAGATGGAGCACAGAACTCAGTCCTGCCAGGGCCTGCTCACAGTTTCTGGTCTTTATTCTCTCCAACAGGAGGACAAGGTACAGAAACTGCAATCATTATCCCACATGACACAGTTGATATCACACCTCTTCCCCACATACCTGATATAAGGTTTCAAGATCCGAGAAGTGTAAGGGCTGACAATACTTTGGTCCACAGCCATATCCTCTGATCCCACCAAACGATACAGAAACTTGGTGGTCTGGTGCCGAAATCCTTTCCTGGACGGCAAGGCAGTCTGTGAAAAAGAAACACTAGTTATATAGAAATAAAATTACTCACAAGATTGATTGATTTCCATATATAATTAGTATGATATTTTCATGTGTCAGAAAGGTCTTTTTGCATTACTTATTTGGAAAGCTCAAGCTTTAATACAAAGTTTGTAGGCACCTTTGCATAAAACGATATGAAAAACTAACCCCAGTCGTAATAGTTTAAAAACTGAAATAATTTTAAAATTTTTGAAGTTATTTAAAAATTTTAACTCATTTAAGTGAGCAAAATACAGGACTGAGCACTAGATTTACAGCTTCTCTAGGCTTCATTTTGTCTATATTATACCTTTAACGTATTCACTAAATATTAACCAGCACTAGTACCAAAGAGGTGGCATATACATGGGTCATATTATGACCACTCTGTTATCCAAAGAGCCACAGGGGCCAATTACTGCTGTCCCTCTATATGGATTTTTCTGAAATACAGCTCTTTTCCACTGAATAAATTTAACAAAAATGGGAGTGATATAGATTATCATCCCTAAAACAAATCTCAATAGCAGAGAGACCCTACCAGAGGTTCAATCAGGATGTGGCATTTGTTCCTGAGGAGGGTATCCTAACATAACTGATGGATTCTATGCATTTCCTTTTTGAAGCCCAAGAGCTGGACTGAAAATGTGCTGTTCTTCAGTGAGTGCTACTCTAGGGCCCTCAGTCATGTAGTAACAGAACATGTGCAATTAGGGTTTTATAGCAAAGAGCTCAGATGGAAGATTAAAAGGCACATTTATAAAGTGGTCTGCCAAGGGTTGAAGTTTAGAAACCTGAGTTGTTTTTGTAGAATCAGTTTGCTCCTAACCTAGAAAATAACTTTCTTGAAAGAAGAGCAAGATTCCTTCCTTTACAATTTGTTCTCATACTTTCCCAAGCTGGACACCAAAATTTTCAAAAGCTAAATTTGAAATTCTTCCAAGGCCTAAAGTAAGTATCAAAGTAAAATTCAAGGCTACAGTATATAGTTTCCAAATATGGCCACTAACAATTCCTCCCACCCCTGTAGGTATAAGTGGCTCCTCATATCAGAAGGCAGAGTCAATTTCCTGTCCCCTTGAATGTGGGTGGGCCTTGTGAATGGCTTTGACCAATCAGAAAGTGGCAGAGGTAACATTCTGGGACTTCCAAGGTCAAGACTGGCAGCTTCCATATTCTCCCTCTTAAAGTCCAGCTGTCATGCTGTCCCAGCTATACCAGTGAAGGACTACAGGCCACATGGAGACAGCCTCTAGAGGAAGAGAGGCTCTCCTGATCATTCCAGTCCAAACCCAGTTCCCAGGCAAAGGCACCACACGAGTGACCCCAGCCTTTAGCCCACAGAGTAGAAGAACCACCCAGCTGAGCCCAGAAAATCCACAGAATCAGAAGAAACATTAAACAGTGATTGGTGTGAGCCACTAAGTTTTGGGGTGATATGTAATGTAGCAACAGATAACTAAAACACCAGCCACTGAACCGCCAGCACACAGAACACTCTTTCTATCTGGTTAACATCTCAAGGTGAGTTCTGAGGACCTTCACTGATGTTTTACAGCTCCCCAACTTCTTCCCATCTCCATGATCTCACCCTAGACTAAGCCACCCCAGGCAGCCTAGACTACCCCACTGCCTCCTGCTGGCCTCTCTGCTCCCACTCTTACCCCATACATCTAGTTGCCACACAGAAGCCAGATTCTTCTAAAAACACAAATTCACTTCCCTTAATCAAAACTCCTACATGGCTTCCCACTGAATGTTCAGAATACAATCCAAAACTCTTCACCCACGGCGGCCCCTGTCACTTCACACCCCATTCCTCTGCCATCACCTAGTCTCAGCCACATACACCAACCTTACTCCTGCCTTAGGGCCTGTACCTGGGCCTTCTGCCCTGACCCTTCTTCAGCCTGGCTATGCCCTGTGAATTGGGACTTAGTTCAAGTGCTACCACCACAGAGAGACCATCCTGACCTCCCAGCACAGAGGGGTGCCCTTGCCCTCCACTCCACTCCCCCACAGCACTCACCTGGCATGAGTAATGTTGTTTCCTTGGCGAGCTCATTACTATCATCTCCCTGCTCAAAGATGTCAGTTCCATAAGGGTGGGGACCTTCTCTGTCTTAATTCACTGCAGTGTCTCCACCTAGAATAGTGCTTGGCACATATTAAGTACTCAACTTACATTTGCTGAATGACAAAGTGAGGGGGGGAAAAAAAGCATCCCAAAATCAAATAAGTGTGGAAAATGTTAAATCAGTTTCTTCAAACTTCTAGTTCTAAACAAATGGAGAACTAGGTGGGCTGCTGGGTCCCGTGTCAAACCCAACCTGGGAGATAACCAGATATTGAGAGGGAAGACAGAACACAAGGCTGGGAGAAAGCCCAGCGAGGTCAAAGGGGGTCAGGTACCAGTGAAGCAGCTGAGTGGAGAGAGCAGAGAAATACTCTGCCCCATGGATAGAGCCAGGGGCTGCCTGGTTATGCTACCTACTCTCCTACACACTTCTCTGAGACAGGTAGATCACTGCCAATCAACTCTGCCAGCCAAGCGTCAGCTGGACGGTGATGCCAGAGCAGCACTGGGGCCTTCCTGAGGTAGAGGGCAGACCCCATTCTGGACAGCACCTGAGCATTCCACAACCCCATGCAGGAAACACAGAGGGAGGTAAAAAGCAGCACCCAGGCCAGAGGTCCCAGGAGTTCCATGCCAGACGAGGTTGCCTGATTGTGGAAAAAGGTAAGGACGGGAAGTGGACTCACCCAGAGCGTCCCATTTTACTAAACTTGCTGAGAGGGTCACAAGCTAGGAACCAGGCTTTTGGTCTCCCCCTGGCCCCAGGTATATACTACCAGAAAAGGTAGCTGAAAACACTGAGGGGATATAAGCTCACAGAGAAAAAAATCAAGACTCGTAAGTAAGGAGTGCAAGAAAGCAAAAGAAGGATAATAAACTAAACCAGCTATATGGGAAAAGGCAGAATTAATATACCAAACAGACAAGAATTTCTTTAAAGTATAATAAATAGTTACCAGGGAAGTGCAAATCCAAACTACAATGAGATTCCACTTCATACCCACTAGCATGGCTATAATCAAAAAGACAGATAACAGCATGGAAAGGATGTGTGGAGAAAATCAGCATCTTCATATGTTGCTGGTAAGAATGTAAAATGGTACAGCCACTTTGGAAGACAATCTAGCAGTTCTTCAAAAACTAACATAGAGTACCATTTGACCCAGCAATTCACTCCTAGATCTACATCAAAGAAATAAAACATATGTCCACAAAAAATAATATATACAAATGTTCAGAGCAGATTATGTTCATGGCCAAAAGTGGAAACAACCAAATGTCCATCAGCTGATGAATGGATAAACAAAACGTGGACTGTCCACATGATGGAATAGTAAGCCATAAGAAGGAATGAAGTATTAATACTATGTTAATATGCTACAAGTGGATGAATCTAGAAAATATTCATCTAAGTGAAAGAAGGTGACACAAAAGGTACATGTTATGTGATTCCAATTTGTGAAATGTCCAGAATAGGTAAATCACAGAGGCTGAAAGAGATCAATGGGGGTGGGGGTTGGAACGTGGGGATAGGAGCAGAGGGTTGGGTATAAGAGCTAAAGGGGTCAGGATTTCTTTCTGGGGTTATAAAATGTTATAAACTTGATTATGGTTAACTCTGAATATACTAGAAACCACAAATGTACACTTTAAATGGAAATTTAAGGTATCTGAATTGTATCTCAAAAAGCGTTACAAAAGAAAAAGACAGTATTAAATAACTAGGCTTCAAGATATGAGAGCCAGGAAACGGAATGGGTAGCATAGATTCGTCAAAAGCAAATTGACAATGTCAATATGCACTCAATGATGATGTTGGGAAACAAGGATCAAAAAGCAAAGAGAAAAGTTAGATGAATTTCAATAAGAGTCCGATGTAAGGAAATCACAGGAAAATTTAGTCCAATTGCAACGGCAGATGGATTTAAAGAATTCGACAGATTAAATTTCATTCAGAACTTGGTACAGACATTGTGCATCAATTTAAAGTATTTTTCAGCAGGTAAAGAATCTAAGTCAGATTCAGGTGTAGAGATTGCTGTCAAGAAGTCCCATATAGCAACAGAGTAGTTTGAAACAAGCACTATTTTCGATGAAATGGATACTTCAATAAAGTTCACACTGACATCTTCTAGATTGCTTACTACAGCTTCTACATCAGCACATACTGCTTCACCTTGTACTTTTATGTTATGTAAACAGCTTCCTTCCTTAAACCTCATGAACCAACCTCAACTAGCATCCAACTAGCTGCTTCTTCTGCAGCTTCCTCCTCTCTCTCAGTCTTCACAGAACTGAAGAGAGTCAGGGCCTTGCTCAGTATTAGCTTTTCTGAAGGGAATGTTATGGCAAGTTTGATCTTCTATCTAGAACAGTCAAATTTTCTCCATATTGGCAATAAGGCGGTTTTGTTTTCTTATTTGTACGTTCACCGGAGTAGCACTTTTAACCTCCCTCAAGAACTCTTCCTTTTCATTCACAACTTGGCTAACTGGTACAAGAGGCCTATCTTTTGCTCTTCCTCAGCTTTTAACATGCCTTCCTCACTAAGCTTAATCATTTCTAGCTTTTGATTTAAAGTGAGAGACATGCAACTCTTCCTTTTACTTAAACAGTTACTAGACATTGCAAGGTTATTAAGTGACCCAATTTTAACACTGTTGTGTCTCAGGGAATAGGGAAGCCCAAAAAAAGGGAGAGAGATGGGGGAATACGGTTGGTAGAACAGTCAGAACACGTACAACATTGATTAAGTTCCCTGTCTTATATGGACATGGTTCATGGCACCCCAAAACAATTACCATAGTAATATCTAAGATCACTGATCACAGGTCACCATAACAGATATAGTAATAATGAAAAAGTATGAAACATAACGAGAATTACCAATGTGACACAGAGACACAAAGTAAGAACATGCTGTTGAAAAAACGGCACCAATTAGACTTACTCGTCACAGGGTTGCCACAAACCTCCAATTTGTAAAAAATGCAATGTCTGTGAAGTACAATAATGCACAATAAAACAAGGAATGCCTATAATTATGATTACCATGTTAGGGGCTCTAATGGGTAAAGTAGCCAGCATGCAAGAGCAGACGGGCAATTTAAACAAAGAGACGAAAATTCTAAGAAAGAATAAAAAGAAATGCTAGAGATCAAAAACACTGTAACAGAAATAGATTGCCTTTGATTATGGGCTCATGAGTAGACTGGACACAACTGAGGAAAAGAATCTCTGGGCCTGAAGATGTGTCAATAAAAACTTCCAAAACCCAAAAGCGGAGGGAAAAAAAGAAAAAGAAAAAAAGACAAATGAAACAGACGATCCAGAAACCGTGGACAACTACAAAAGGTATAATGTACACATAATGGGAATGCCAGAAGGAGAGAGAAAGGAATAGGAGAAATATTTGAAGCAATAATGACTGAGAATATTCCCGAATTAATGTCAGACACCAAACCACAAGTCCAGGAAGCTCAGAGAACACCAAGCAGGATAAATGCCAACAAGCATATAAGAAAGATACCTCTGACTAAAAGAACAGAATTGTCAGGCAAGATAAATGAGAGCAAAAAACACTTAAAATGCACTAAAGATAAAAAACAAAGAGAAAATTCTGAAAGCTTCCAGGAGATGGGAGAATAAAACAAGGAGGCCACCTACACAGAAACAAGAATCAGATTGATATTGGGGCTCTCAGGAGCAATACTACACGTAAGATGATAATGGAGTTATAGTTTCAAAATATTGAAGGAACAACAAAATTGCAACTGTCTATACAGCTAGGCTATCATTGAAATGCAAGAATGAAATGAAGATATTCTTAGGCATAGAGGTTTTCAAAATTAACCTCAAAAAGGCCATATTTTACAGAAATATAAAAGTAGTCCAGCAAGAAATTAATCTAGGAAGAAACAACGGGAAGTAAGAGTGAACAGATAATTGAGTAAAGTTTCTGTCACTTAAATAAGCAACACAAAAGAAAAAAGACAGATGAGAGCATGCAAAGGTAATTTGTTGTTTGGGGGGATGACTACATGATAATATTAAAAAATTAATAGAGACAAATATCTGTCTTAAGTTAGGACGTATAAAACAAATAAAAACAGAATGTATAATTTTCTTTCTGGTAAGGAATCAACATCACATAGACTATTTTCTCTGAGCACAATACAATCTGATTAGAAATCAAATTAATTACCAAAAGATAGCTTAAAATTCTCATATATCTGAAAACTAAAAAATAGAACTAAATTATTTCTAGGTTAGAAAAGGAAATAACGAGAGCAATTACAAAATTCTAAGTACTGACTGGTAATAAAATCACATCTTTTCAAAAGTCCATGAGTCATAGCTAAAGTAGTAATTATAGGGAAATTTATTGGTACAAATACTTTTTTCAGAAAACAAGAAAGAGTATGGATTGAATAAATGCATTTACAGCTGCACCCCTGTGTAAATACATTGAAATTTATGCTAAAATTCCAGGTTAAAATGGGGTTAAACACAAGCATCTTTACTACCTCCCAAAATCCTACTAAAACTACAGAAAACAACTTAATTAGAAACAACAGTACTGTTAAACAGATGGACAAATAGTAACTGATTTAATGCCAAAATCCAAAACTGGCTTTGGGTGAGGTGTGAACTACCCAATCTATACTGCAGAATCCTGCCAAAACCCAGGTGGCAGCACCAGATTCCCCTGGAACTGGGAATAAATGGGGCAGTAAAATAAGGAGCAGGAAAAAGCTGTGTGAAAAGCACAAACAAAAGTAGGGATATAGGCATTTAAAAATCCCCATATCCCTCAACCCCCTGCTGCCGGGTGGCTGCGCCCCAGAAGTCTGGAGCTTCTATCTCTAGAGAAAGTACAACAGGGGCTCTGGGTGGGGCAGCGCAGATAGAGCTGAGGGGTGAGCACTTTACAGGCTGAATGCTAAGGTCCCTCTTCCCTTACTTGGCAACAAGGGTTCTGAGACTGGAGGGCTCTTCCCTGGGGTCTGACTAGCCCAAAAGGAAAGACCTAAAGGAAGTGTCAGGGGTTCTCAACAGAGGACTCACCTAGATAATGCAGCTGGGTATAGAATTCTAGGTTCAACCTCATTTCCCTCAGAATTTGAAAGCACTGCTCCACTGTCTACTTGCTTCCAGCGTTGCTGTTAAGTTGGCTCTCAACATTACCTGATGCTGGCTTGGGATTTTGGCTTTCGGTCAGGGTCTTTTCAGTATGTAGGTCTCAAGTTTTACTTCCCATGCAGCATTCCTCAGGAAGCCATTAAGAAAGTGCTCCACTAAAACAAGGGAGTAAACCTACAAAAAGATGGGCCACAGAGAACAGGCGATCAGATTTAGAGGAGGGCACATGACTCTTTAGTGAGGGGAGATCCCAGGACCACTGCTGAGTTTCACACACAAAGGGTGGCCAGTCCAGAGTGGACAAGTGTGAGCCAATGGGAAGACCTACTGAGGCTATCATCCCCAAGTCCCTGCTGCCACCAACCATCTCCAAACCTAAGGAGTCATGGCCCAAAATCTCATCTGTGCTTAGCTTGTCTCAACCATGCACTGGTGAGCCTCCATGCCCACTCCCTGGATCAGCTGAGGAGACACACACTCAACAAATTAACTGCTTTGACCTCCTGCAAGCTGGAGGGAAGCCACGTCAGCTCAGGCAGGAAATGCAGAGGATCTCCTTCTGCCCAGATTTCTGCCACATTTCTGGTGTACACTATAACCCTGATGCTCATAACCTTATGTTTCCCAGGATTCCCCAATGACCTTGGCCACTGACTTTCCCAGGAGGGGATTATGAAAGCTGAAGCCAGAATGGGATTGTATTAGTTTCCTGGTACTACAGAAACAAAGTACCACAAACTGTGAGGCTTAAAAAACAACAGATATTTACTGTCTCAGAGTTCTAGAGGCTAAAAGTCAGAAATCACTGGGCTTTCTCACAGTGGACAGGGCTGTGCTCTCTCCGTATGCACCAGGGGAGAATGTGCTCCATGCCTTTCTCTTAGCTTCTGGCATTGCCAGCAATCCTTGGTGTCCCCAGGCTTGTAGATGGACACTAATCTCTACCTCTGTGTTCACAGGGCCTTTTGCCCTGTGTGTCCATCTCTGCATCTCTTCTCCTCTTCTTATAAAGACATCAGTCATATTGGCTAAAGTGCCCACCCTATTGCACTGCAGTCGCAAGCTATTTTGCTTCTCACCCCACCTCAGGAGATGCGGAGTAAAAGTAGCCCCTGGGAGCTACAAGGCCCCTCCCAAACCTATGGCTTTCATATAACCCACCTGGAGGACCAGAGCCTGCCATGAGCACAACAGAATACCTAGGTAACTGGCTACTCCACACAAACTACAATCGATGACAGCGGGAACAACCCCATAGCTAAAAGTATTGCCTTCCATCTCAAGCTATTAGGGAGCAGTGGATTCGTACCCTCAAGTACAATCCACCAGCTGGGAGCTCAAGCTGGGAGAACAAACTCACTACACTCCACGGGGAAGAGGTGAAGACGACAGGTCAGAAGTAACCAAAGAGTTCCACCAAACTTGCTAAAATACACCTAAGGCAATACAGACCAGTACTCTTCTCCCTGGCTCTGCCAAGGAACGATCCTCAGGGGCTTGGTGACAGGGCCATAAACTAGCCCTAACACCCTCAGTGAAAGAATCAGCGAAAGAACACAGGAACCATGAAAAATCAGAGCGAAAAGTCACCCCCAAAAGAAATCATTAGTTCCTCAGTGACGGATACCAACTTAAATGAAATGGGTACAGTGACAAAAGAGGAATATCATTTATGGAGTATAAGAAAGCTCAATCAAATTCAAGAGAAAATTGAATCCCAGCACAAAGAAACCACAAGAAAAATGCAAGAAATGATTGGAAAATTTTTTAAAGAAACTGAAGTATTATGGAAAATCAAATAGAAATTCCAGAAATGAAAGGCATTCAAGGATCTACAAAACTCAGTGGAAAGCCTTAAGAATAGGCTGGATCATGCAGAGGAAAGAATCTCAGAGCTGGAAGAAAATTCCTATGCGCTAAATAAGTCAGTCGAAGAGAAAGAACACAAAAATAAGAAGCATGAACAAAGCATACAAGCAATGTGGGATTATGTAAAGAGGCCAAACATAAGAATCATTGGCACCCCTGAGGGCGAGGAACAAAATTTGCATGGGCTGGAAAATCTATTTGAAGGAATAATAGAGGAAAATCTCCATGGCCTAGCCAGAAATCTCTATATCCAAGTACAAGAAGCACACAGGGCTCCTGGGAGACTCAACATGAAAAGGCATTCACCACGCCACATAGTTATTAGGCTGGCCAAAATAAACATGAAAGAGGCACTCCTTCAGGCAGTAAGGCGAAAACAGCAGGTAACCTACAAAAGGAAACCTATCAGATTAACTGCAGACTTCTCAACTGAAACCTTACAAGCCAGAAGGGACTGGGGACCCATCCTCAGTCTTCTAAAACAAAATAATGGCCAACCCAGAATTCTTTCTCCCGCCAAACTAAACTTCTTATATGAGGGAGAAATAAAGACTTTTCCAGACAAGCAATCACTAATACAACTTGCACAGTCCAGACCGGCCCTGCAAGAAGTGTGTAGACCTGCATTGTACACTAACCAGCACAACAGACACCCAACAGTATAAAACTACCCAAAAGCTAAAACTCCAGAACCCAGATTTTACAATGGCTCAAGAGGTAAAACAAAACAAGAGTCTACCCAATAGGATAAACAGAAATCCACCCCAAATATCAATTCTCTCAATGAATGTGAATGGCTTGAATTGCCCACTGAAGAGACATAGCCTGGCTGAATGGATTAAAAAATATAAGCCAAGTATCTGCTGTCTCCAGGAAACACATCTTACATACAAGGACTCGTTCAGACTCAAGGTGAAAGGATGGCATACAATTTTCCAGGCAAATGGAAACCAAAAGAAATCTAGAGTAGCCATTCTTATATCAGATATTATAAACTTTAAAGCAACAAAAGTAAAGAAAGACGAAGATGGCCACTATATAGTGGTGAAGGGAAAAACCTTACAAGAAGACTTAACAATCCTAAATCTTTATGCACCCAACACAGGAGCACCCACACACATAAAGCAAATACTGCTTGATCTAGACAATATAACAAGTAGCAATGCCATAATAGCCAGGGGCTTCAACACCCCACTGACAGAACTGGACAGATCCTCCAAACAGAAAATAAGCAAAGAAACAATGGACCTAAATAGGACTCTAGAACATTTGGGCCTAACAGACATCTACAGAACACTCCACCCAAATAACACTGAATATACGTTCTTCTCATCAGCTCACGGAACTTTCTCTAAAATTGATCACACCCTAGGCCACAAAACAGATCTAAACAAATTTAAAAGAACAGAAATCATACCATGTATCTTTTGAGACCACAGTGGAATAAAATTAGAAATCAATTCCAACAGAAACACACATCCCTATTTAAAAACATGGAAATTAAACAATCTATTGCTGAATGACTATTGGGTCAAGGAGGAGATTCATATGGAAATCAAAATATTCTTCGAACTAAATGATAAGGGGGAAACAAGTTATCAAAATCTGTGGGACACCGTAAAAGCAGTCCTGAGAGGAAAACTTATCGCCTTAAATGCCCACATCCAAAAGACAGAAAGTTCACAAATCAGTAAACTAATGAATCATCTCAAGGAAATAGAAAAAGAAGAGCAAACTAATCCTAAACCTGCACAAGAAAAGAAATAACCAAGATCAGAGCAGAATTAAGTGAAATTGAGAACAAAAGAAAACAGAAGATTAATAGAACGAAAAGTTGGTTCTTTGAAAAGATAAACAAAATAGACAGGCCATTTGCCAGGTTGACCAGAAACAGAAAGGAAAGGACTGTAATGAGCTCAATTAGAAATGAAAAAGGAGAGGTCACAACTGATACCACAGAAATACAAGACATCATCTTTGAATACTACAAAAATCTCTATGCCCAAAAACATGAATATGTGGAGGAAATGGACAAATTCTTAGAAACACACCACCTCCCTAGGCTCAATCAGGAAGAAATAGAATTCCTAAACAGACCAATATCTAGACTGAAACTGAAGCGGTAATAAAAAATCTTCCAACAAAAAAAAAGTCGTGGACCAGATGGGTCCACAACTGAATTCTACCAAACCTACAGAGAAGAACTGGTGCCTATACTGCAGAAATTATTCCATAACATTGAGAAGGATGGAATCCTCCCAAACTCATTCTACGAAACCAGTATCACCTTGATACAAAAACCAGGAAAGGACACAACAAGAAAACTACAGACCAATATTCCTTATGATTATGGATGAAAAAATTCTCAATATAATCCTAGCAAATTGAAGTCAAATGTACATCAAAAAAATAATTCGTCACAATCAGGTGGGCTTCATCCCCAAGAGGCAGGGATGGTTCAACATACGCAAATCTATAAATGTAATTCACCATATAAATAAAAGCAAGAACAAAGACTATATGATCCTTTCAATAGATGCAGAAAAGGCTTTTGACAAAATTCAGCATCCTTTTATGATAAGAACTCTTAACAATATAGGCATAGATGGCTCATACCACAAAATTATTAAAGCCATATATGATAAAGCCATAGCGGATACCATACTGAATGGGGAAAAATTGAAAGCATTCCCCCTTAAAACTGGAACCAGACAAGGTTGCCCACTACCTCCACTTCTATTCAAAATAGTGCTGGAAGTCCTTGCCAGAGCAATCAGACAAGAGAGAGGAATCAGGGGTGTCCAAATGGGGGCAGAAGAGATCAAACGTTCACTCTTTGTGGAATATATGATATTATATCTAGAAAATCCCAAAGATTCAACCAGGAGACTACTGGAATTGATAAATGAATTCAGTAAAGTCTCAGGATACAAAATTAATGCACACAAGTCAGAGGCCTTCTTGTACACCAATGATAGTCGGGCCAAGAAGCAGGTCAAAAACATATTACCTTTCACAATAGCACCAAAGAAAATTAAATATTTAGGAACATATCTAACTAAGGAGGTGAGAGAACTATATAGAGAGAACTACGAAACACTGAGAAAAGAAATTGCAGAGGATATAAATAGATGGAAAACCCTACCATGGTCTTGGATAGGTAGAATCAACATTGTTAAAATGTCTTTCCTACCTAAAGTGATTTACAGAATCAATGCAGTCCCTATCAAAATACCAACATCATTTTTTGCAGATCTAGGAAAAGTAATTCTATGCTTCATGTGGAACCACAGAAGACCCCATCTAGCCAAAGCAATCTTAAGCAAAAAGAACAAATTGGGACGTATCCATCTAACAGACTTCAAACTATAGTACAAGGCTATAACAACCAAAATCACATGGTACTGGCACAAGAACAGAGACATAGACCAATGGAACAGGACTGAGAACCCAGACATAAAACCATCCTCATACTGTCATCTGATCTTTGACAAAGTAGTAAAAAACATACACTGGGGAAAAGAATCCCTATTCAATAAATGCTGCTGGGAAAATTGGATAGCCACACGTAGAAGACTGAAACTAGATCCACACCTCTCACCTCTCACAAAAATCAACTCATGATGGATAATAGACTTAAACCTAAGACGTGAAACCATAAGAATTCTAGAAGAAAACATTGGGAAAACTCTTATAGACATTGGCCTAGGTAAAGAATTTATGAAGAAGACCCCCAAAGCAATCACAGCAGCAACAAAAATAAATAAGTGGGACCTGATCAAATTAAAAAGCTTCTGCACAGCCAAGGAAACTATCACTAGAGCAAACTGACAACCTACAGAATAGGAGAAAATACTTTCATGCTACAAATCCGATAAAGGGCTGATAACCAGAATCTATACAGAACTTAGGAAAATCAACAAGAAAAAATCAAACAACCCCATTGAGAAGTGGGCAAAGGACATGAACAGAAACTTTTCAAATGAAGACAGAATAATGGCCAGCAAACATATAAAAAATTGCTCAACCTCTCTAATCATCAGGGAAATGCAAATCAAAAACACAATGAGATATC
Organism: Daubentonia madagascariensis; assembly: GCA_023783475.1. Taxonomy (NCBI): domain Eukaryota; kingdom Metazoa; phylum Chordata; class Mammalia; order Primates; family Daubentoniidae; genus Daubentonia; species Daubentonia madagascariensis. Next base: position 16,101 of record JAKFHU010002136.1, read on the forward strand.
ACTTAACTCCAGTGAGACTGGCTAGTATCAAAAAGTCCCAAAACAACAAATGTTGGGGATGCGGACAGATAGGAACACTCATACACTGCTGGTGGGACTACAACTTAGTACAACCTCTATGGAAAGTAATATGGAGATAGCTCAAAGAACTAAAAGTAGAACTACCATTTGACACAGCAATCCCACTACTGGGTATTTACCCAAAGGAAAAAAAGACATTCTATAATAAAGACATTTGCACTTGAATGTTTATAGTAGCACAATTCACAGCTGGAAAGATGTGGAAACAACCCAGGTGCCCATCAATACACGAGTGGATTAATAAAATGTGGTATATGTACACAATAGAGTAATACTCAGCAATAACAAACAATGGTGAATTAACACATCTGGTATTATCCTGGATGGAGCTAGAGCCCATTCTTCGAAGCGAAGTTTCACAAGAATGGAAAAACAAGCACCACTGGTACTCACCATCCAATTGGTACTAAATGATCAATACTTATGTCACACATGGAAAATATTCATCCAGGGTCCAGCAGGTGGGAGTGAGGTGGAGGAGATGGGAAGACTCTCACCTAATGGGTGCGGGGCACAGTTTGGGGGATGTCCACGATTGTAGTTCTGACTTGGGCAGTGCATAGGCAATATATATAACCAAAGTGTTGTACCCCCATAATATTCTGAAATAAAAAAAAATAAAAATAAAATAAAGTGCCCACCCTGCTCTAGTATGACCTCATCTTAACTAATTATATCTGTAAAGGCCCTATTTCCAAATAAGTTCACATTCACAGGTACCAGGGGTTGGGACTTCAACATATCCTTTTGGGGAACACAATTCAGTCTACAACAATAACCCAAAAAGATTATTTAGCTCATCTTCTCCGGGAAGCTTCACCTAGTAGTGGCAATCTTTATATACAGCCAGATTTGAGCTTGTTACTCAGTTTTTTTTTTTAAAGTAAAAGTATATTGTTTAGGACTATATACATTAAAAAAGCAAAGGAATAATTAACACTAAAATTCAAAGAGTGGCTCCCTCTCAGGGGAACAGAAGTACACACGAGGACTTCCAATGTGTTTGTAACACTCTATTTCTTTACACAGGAGATAGATAGATGGGAATTTATTTTACTAATCTCTAAACTATACCTGTATTTCTATGCCACCTTCTATTTGTATGACACATTTACAATTAAAAAATAAAGGATAGGCACTAAACAGACAAACCCACAAGAAAAAGAACAGGTGAACAGATGACTGTAACAAAAGCCTATCAACAAGTGGCACATTACTTTTTTTAAACTTTTTATTTTTCAAAGTCACTATGCAAACTGGTATTATTTTTTGTTTTTGTTTTTTGAAACAGAGTCTGGTTCTATTGCCTGGGCTAGAGTGCAGTGGTGTCATCATAGCTCACTGCAACCTCCAACTCCTGGGCTCAAGCAATCCTCCTGCCTCAGCCTCCCGAGTAGCTGGAACTATAGGCGCCTGCCACCATGCCCAGCTAACTTTTCTATTATTTGTAGAGACAGGGTCTTGCTCTTGCTCAGGCTGGTCGTGAGCTTCTAGCCTCAAGCAATCCTCCCACCTTGGCCTCCCAGAGTGCTAGGATTACAGGCATGAGCCACCGTGCCCCACCACAAATTACTTAACAGATCAAAGAAAGATGAAACCTAAGCTGCTGGTGAAGACAGGCCAGAAGCAGAATGATTTACACAAAACAGCCTCAGGAAAGCGTAGCAATCAGAGGCATCAGGTACTATGGAACCTGAGAGTCAGCAGTAGGACTATGGATTGAGAGGCTCTTTAAGAGGTTAAAGCCTCCAATTACACCACTACACCAATTACACTGTCCTCATCCAGGAAATGATCTTCCCCCCATCGGCAGAAGACTGGACTTTCTACAGAGGCTCAAAAGGGAGATTCTGCACATAGGTAGCCAACGGTGGGAGTGCTGTTCTGAAGACAGGCAGATTCAACAGTTTACCTACTTAATCGTAGGCTCCTGGCCCCTCCCCACTTGGCTCCTAGAATGCAGGAAGATTAATACTGTACTTCCCAGGAAAGATGGGAAATAGGAGAAAAAGAGAAAATTAATAGGCTCCATCTAGAGTAGGGATCTTGGCAAACCATAGCCCACAGGCCAAAATCAGCCCATTGCCCGTTTAGGAAAGTTTTACTGGAACACAGCCACACCCATTCACTATGGCTGCTTTCCCATCACGACAGCAGAGTTGAGTAGTTCCAACTCAGAGTGTGTGGCCTGCAAAGCCTAAAATGTTTACTATCTGCCCCTTTACAGAAAAAGTTTGCCAACCCTTCATCTACAGGGCCCAATATCCAAATAACAAGGGAGTTCTAAAAAGAGAGAACAGAGAAAATAGAAGACAGGAAATTAAGACTTGTCAGAACTCAGGAAGAAGAGCTTCAAATTGAAAGGGCCCACACACCACATGCCCAGCACAAGGAAAGAAAGAAGCCCCACATACAGTGTATCACTGAATAACATCAGACCTGGCAATGAAGAGAAGATCCCACTAGCGTCCACAGAAGAAAATATAAAAATGTGCAAAGACTCCAAATAGATAATTCACAGATTAAACAAGCAAGAAACATAAAAAATGTTTAACTTCACCTGTAATCAAAGTAACACAAATAAAAAACAAGATTTTACTTTACAAGCCATCTGATTAGCAAAACTTACAGGCTGGTTAGTATTAACTGCTAGCAAAGATAGAGAAATAAGACCTGTCATTCCTCCTAGTAGAAGGGTATATGCTGGCAGTTCTGAGTGGAATTAATTGTTCCCAGGAGCATTCACAAAACTTGGGTTCCACTGACAACATACTGATCCCCTCGGTGGTATTTCTTCATGTTGTCCCCAAACTACACAGATGTTTACACACTTTCAGATCCTGCTCAGCACAGTATCCAGTACATTGTATGTCCTCAACAAATCTGTCAATCAAAGCTCTGACACACACCATGTATAGCTACCCTTAGAGACTGACAGCTATAAAGAAAACTTCTAGCTATTAAGATGTAACTTCTATGTTATATCTTGAATGCTCAAGGGAAAAGAAAAACCCAGATGTATTAAGGAGTATTTATATTGAACAAATTTAAAAAATAAAGCCCAGCAATTTTTTAATTTTTCTCCCTTGCTCTTTTTCTCCTCTTCCCCCAAATTACTCATGATTTTAAAAGTCACAGCATAACCGTGTCCAATGCCTGGTGCTGCCTACCCTACCTCCACTCCTGGCCCCAACAGATTTAGAGCATGTGCATATTCACCTGGTATCAGTCAAGGATTCTGAAGTCCTGGCAGGTGGTTCGGTACGTGGCTTGTCCAGCTGGAAGCCTAGAAACTCCTCCTTCTTTGGCTCCATAAATCCCATCAACTAAGAGAAGAGCAGCATTGACAACTTGATCCACGTCAAAAAATGGTAATCCCCTATCCCTTTTCGCTTGTCTGACAATCAGTTTCCCTTTCAGTCTACGAGTTTCCGGTGTCATGGCAACAGCAGTGGGACAAGCTTCCAGCCTCTTGAGAAGCAGCTTTTCCTCATAGATACTCACAGGAGTATACTTGGGACCTTTAGGTTTCGTGTCCTTCTCTAGTTGAGGCTTCCTCTTTTCTCGAGCTCTTGTTTGCAAAGATGCGTTTGAATCTGTGTCTTCGCTGTCCATGTCCATCCTGTCGGGCTTCTCCTCCTCACTCTCTACCTCCTGCTTTATCTGTTCAGGGCCTCTGACCTTCTTTCTGCCCCCAACCACTGGCCCAGAAACTGCTGCCCCAGCAGGGGGCAGGACATACTCCATCCCTGGGTCTATGACTCCATCACTGTCCACCTCATCATCATCCGTGCAGAGCATAAAACAGTGTCATCAAGACACAGGAAAGAAGACATGCAGAGCACACAGCCCACGGCTGAAAACTTACACATTTACATCACAGCCCATACCCAAAATAAAAGACCAAAGCAAGGGAAGTCTTACCATGAAACAAGGCTTGTGGGGGCATCACATCTGGAATCAGATCTGCTTCTGAAAGCAAGCTAGGTGTGGTAGAATGAGAGGCCGGCGTCCCGGGGGCAGAAAAATCCAGAGATGGAGAAGGAGATGGGCTTGTCAGCGCGGTGCGGTCAGAGGAGCTCAAGGATGAAAAGTCAATCGCTTCTCCTTTTTCAAGAATCACATCTGGCCTGCGGCCCGGCGCGGCTTAAAAATTTTACAGGGGTAGAAGACGTGTTCCTGTCAAGAAAGCCAGCTGCTTCCTCCTGGGCTCTTCCAATGTCTTTCGCTTCCTGAATTCGAGATCTTTTCTCTTTTAATTCCATGGTAGATTCCACAGGATTCCAACTCACCTGTTTTCTAAGTCCCTCAACGGTAATGACTGGATCCAGAGTTGGTTTTGAGGCTGCTAGAAGAGAATAAATACAGGTTGAGTAATCCCTTCTCCAAAATGCTTGGGACCAAGCATGTTTTAGATCTCAGATTTTTTCAGACTTCGGAATATTTGCATTATACTTACCAGTTGAATATCCTAAACTTGGGAATCCAAAATCCGAAATGCTCCAATGAGATTTCCTCTCCTTTGAGAATCATGTGGGCACTCAAAGAGTTTTGGATTTTGGAACATTTTGGATTTTGAATTTTTGGATTTGGGATGCCCAATCGGTATCTAAATTTTAATGTAAGTACTCAACTTGAGTTTCCCTTGCTAATTATAATGAGCCTAGTATCATGTTAAATATAGAGAAATGTTCAACAAATGCCTTAAACTGAAAGACTTAAATATCTCTTAAGGGATAAGAAGTTATGATGTATAATAAATTTAAACAATTAAATACTATCTTTTACCTATTGGAATTGGTAAACATTGAAAGTTTGGTAATGCTCAGCAAGAGTATGGGGAAATGGGCATTTTCGTGTCTTTTTAGTATGACATAAATTTTATTACAGCTTCTTGTAGGATAATTTGGCAATACTAATTAAAATTTTGAATATGTCCTTCGATACAGCAATTCTGTTTCCAGGAATTTATCACAATTTTCACATGTACACAAATTTGTAAAATTGTAGCTTTGTTTAAAATAACAACAATAAAAAAAGGTAGAAACAACCAAAATGTCTATCAATAGGGGAATGGTTTGCTAAGTTATCATACAGCCATATAATGAATGCAGTGAAATAAAATAGGGTAGATCTACATGTATAGTTATGGAAAAATTTCCAAGGTATATTGGTAAGTGGTGGGAAAATGGAGAACAAGTATTATAGTATGAGTCTATTTGTTTACACTTTTTTAAAAAAATAAGACAATGCTTAAATATGCAGAGATCATTTCTAAAAGTATTCATAAAAGACAACAGTGGTTACTCTGGGAAGTGAAACTGCAGCCAAGGGGGGAGAGGCGGTAACTTGCAGACTTTACACCCTTAAATATTCAATTATATTTTCAAAAATTTTAAAGTTCTTTAAAACTTTTTTGATTACAAAATCAGATTAATGTATGATAGTAAGGAGTTACTGTTAATTTTTTTTAAATGTGAAAATGACATTAGGAGCAGGCTGCAAAAGGAAAGAATCCTTATCTCTTAGAAATACACACTAAAATATGTAAGAAGAAATGTCGATGCCTGGGATTTCCTTCCAAATAATCCACGGGGAGGGATGGGTGGAAGGCTGGGGAAAGTACTGGGGATTTAGATAAAAGGACACTGTCAGGAGTTAACTGTTGAAATGAGGTGGAAGGTACATGGGAATTCATATTATTCTCTTCATCTTTGTATGGTTTTCAATTCTCATAATAAAAAGTTTAAAAATAAAAATCAGATTGAAAACGCTGAACTTTTCAGATACCAAAGGAAATGTGTAAAACCAGTAATGTGATTAGGAAATGGTAAAAGGTTTTGATATAGCATTTATTTACAGCACACAAAGAAAAGTATCATCATAAAACTGTCAAGCAGAGTAGCTCCAGAGAGCCCTATGAGCTAGGCCTGGTAAACACAGGATGGTCTCTGAACGTCCCATTTGCTTGGCTCTGGTGTAACCAGCACTTTTTGTACTGTTCTCACAACAGTACCTTTTACTTTCAAAGTAGAGCAAGACAACGTCTCTCCTTCAGGTTTCATGGTTGGGGGCTTATTATGAACAAGTTTCCACCAACCTGGTTCTCCAAATTCCTGAGCACCAGAACGGAAGTACATGGGACTTCCCACACTGAGGAATATTCAATTTGATCATTATATAGAAAATACACTCTATGAATACTCTCTGTAACTCCTGGCCTGTGATATGCAATAGAACCAAGAGGCTCTGGAGTCTGCCTGGCTGCAAATCCTGGCTCTACCACCTTCCAGCTGCCCAATTTTTTCATCTGTAACATCAGCATAACAGAACTTACTTTACAGGGTTGTTATAAGGATTAAATGAAATAATACAAAGAACATAAAACACTTCTCATTGCAATAATCATGCTTATGGAATTCTACAGGCTAAATTTAATTAAGTTGCTTTTACATGTGAATTAAACAGAGCTCTCAAGAAATAAAGTAAACAAAAAACAAAACTACATGGTATGTTCCACAAACAGGCATATACTGCACAACAAAGTAACAAAACATGCAAAATGTCAACTATTCAGGTTCCTGTTGAAAATTCTTTCAAGGCAACTCCTCTATTTCCATCTTGAAAACATAAATCAATTACCAGAAATCCTAAAAGATATTATTTCACAAGAAAGCCAGCCTAATAGTTGGAAAATATTTCTGGAAAGGCAAAGCATCCTGAGAAGAAAGATGTACTAGAAGGCACAGAAAAATAAATAAATAAACAAACTCTAATAGGCATGAGCACTCTCTGAGATGGGGAGAATGACACCTGGGCTTCCATCCCCAACCTTTTGGTCCCAGAGCACCGCTCCCACATTCTCACCTTTTTCTAACCTTTCCAAACCCCCTCCCTCCTCTTACCCAAGGGATGAGACCAGGGTAGAAACACTTTCACCTGCTCTCTCACCCCCACCCATCACTTGAAGATCATCCTGTCAAGGAAGGATTTTCTAATTTGGTCGTCAGGGTTCTAAGAAACACTAAGAAGGAGAAGTGAGATACCACATCTCCAATACAGCTAAAGTAAAACAGGGCTCGCTTACACTAGCGATTCTCAAAGTAAGATCCTGGGACCCCTGGAGCCCAAGCCTTTCAGGGGTCCATGAGTGAAAATTATTTTTGTAATACTAAGATGCTGTTTGTCTTTTTCACTTTAACCCTCTTACAAGCGTGCAGAGTTTTCCAGCAGCTACAAGATCTATGATATCCAACAGACTGAATGTAGAAGCAGATAAAAGAACCCAACTGTCTTCTAGAAGCTAGTCATTAAAGAGATTTGCAAAAATAAAAAACAACAGCACTTGTCTTGCTTTTTTTTTGTTTTGGAAAAAATATATCTTTTCATTAAAATGTTAACATGAAATGGGTCATTTTCTAAATGAATTAATAGTTATAAAATTAGTTTTAATTTCTAAAATGATAAATATCAATAGCTATACCTAACATAAACAAAAGCTCTTAAGGGTCCTAGATAATGTTTAAGAGTATAAAAGGGACCTGAGATCAAAAGGCTTAATTAAGAACCACTCTCCTTCATGTACCTTTATTTAAAATCTTTTTTCTACTTTTATTTTTTTTAGACACAAGATCTCGCTATGCTTCTTCCCAGGCTGGTCTTGAACTACTGGGCTCAAGTGATCCTCCCGCCTCAGCCTCCCAAGTAGCTGAGACTACAGGTATGCGCCACTGTGCCTGGATTCTTCTTGTACCTTTTAAGAAGGTGCATGATCCACAACAGAAATCTCCTGTTTTGCCCAACAGACAAAGGGAGGTTGCTTTTCAGCATCTCAAAAAGATTCACAAAGATGGAAACAACCCAAGTGTCCATCTCAGGATGACTAGATAAACACAATGTAGTTGTGTGTACACATACAATGGAATATTATTCAGTCCCAAAATTAAAGGAAATCCTGTCTCATGCTACAACACAGGGAAACCTCAAGGACATTATGCTGAGTGAAATGAGCCAGTCAAGAAAAGACAAATACTGTATGATTCTACATATATGAGATACCTGGAATAGTCAAATTCATAGAAATAGAAAGTATTGAGAATGATGACTGCCTAGAACTGGGGGGAGGAGAGAATGGAGAGTTGTTTAAATTGTAGATTAAAGAGTTTCAGATCTGCAAGATGAAAAGAGTTCTGGAGATCTGTCAATCTATATTCGACAATGTGAATATACTTAACAGTCCAGCAGTCCTCAACATTTTTAGCACCAGGGACCGGTTTTATGGAAGACAATTTTTCCACAGATGGGGGTGGGGGAGAGAGGGGGAAGCAGAGCTCAGGTGGTGATGCCAGCGATGGGGAGTGAAGCTTCCCTCCCACACCCGCCAATGATCTCCTGCTGTGCACCCCAGTTCCTATGTTTCATGGAAGACAATTTTTCCACAGACCAGTACAGGTCCTCGGCCCAGGGGTTGGGGACAGCAGCTTAACACTACTGAACTATAAACTTTAAAATGGTTAAGATGGTAAATTTTGCTCTGGAGGTGACTTTCATAATATATATCAAAATTGTGTGTATCCTATGACCCCGCAAATCTACTTCTAATCACAAAAATACAAAAGATGTTTGTTTACACAAGAATATTCTTCACCAGGTTGACTTAAATGGAAGAAAGCCAGAAATAACCTAAATGTTCATAAAATTAACGGCCAGCTTTACAGATTTAATAGTGTCCTTCCCAAGATGTTGAAATCCTAACCCTTAGTACCAGTGAATGTGACCTTACGTGGAAATAGTGATCAAGTTAAGATGAGGTCATCAGGTTGGACACTAATGCAACATAACTGTTGTCCCCATACAATGGGGAAGTCTGGACCCAGAGAGAGATGTGTAGAGTGGGGAGACAACGTGAAGACACAGGGAGAACACCATCTACAAGCCAACAAACGCCCGAGGCTAACAGAAGCTAGGAGAGAGGCATGGAATAGATGCCCCCTTCACAGCCTTCAAAAGGAACCAACCCTACCAACACCTTGATTTAAGATTTCCAGCCTCCAGAACTGTGAGACAATAAATTTCTGTTGTTTAAGCTATCCAGTTTGTGTTACTTATGTTAAGGCATCACTAGCAAACTAATATAGCCAGCTAAACCACAGCACAGACACACAACATACTACTTGTATGGAACAGAATAAATCTGTTGCCAGGACATATGCAAATACCGTATTTATGAATGTCTCAAATAGTTTTTTCCCCAAAATTGTTACTGAGGTAAATTACACATAATATTTACTATCTTAGCCATTTTTAAGTGTAAAGGTCAGCACTATTGTTGTATAACCATCACCACCTTCCATCTTCAGAACTCTTTTTATTGTGCAAAACTGAAACTCAACATCCATTAAACAATAACTCCCAATTCTACCCTCCCCACCAGCCCCTGACAATTACCATTTTTCCTGTGTCTATGATTTTCACTACCCTAAGTACCTCAGTCTTTTCGTGACTGACTTATTTCACTCAGCATAACGTCCTCAAGGTTCATCTATGTTGTAGCATGTGCCAGGAATTTCCTTCCTTTTAAAAACCAAATAATATTCTATTGTGTGTGTGTGTGTGTGTGTATATATATATATATCACATTTTGCTTATCCACTCATCTGTTGTTGGACACTTTCGTTGCTTCCACATTTCAGTTACTGTGAATAACACTACTATAAACATGGATATACAAATATCTCTTTGAGACCCTGTTTTCAATTCTTTTGAGTATAAACCCAGAACTGAAATTGCCAAATCATGTAACTATATTTTTAATTTTTTGAGGAACCACCACACTGGTTAGCCCTAAATAAACCTTTATATATTTAAATTTTAATAACACACTAAAGGCGTAAAAGAAAAACCTGTAAACATCTGAAAAAGAATGTGTTCCAATTTAGAACTTCATTACACAGTATACTATTCTCTTAGATCCTGTGACAAATGAGAAATGCTTATCATTTTTAAGAATTTAAAGTACGTCCTGTGGATAGAAGAATTAAAATCTTTAGTAGCTATGAAACAAGTTTAACTTAAATACAAATGCTCTTTACAGACAGCGTCCCTCGGGTATAGTGATCCTGTAAACATTCATACACAGAGATGTGTGACCAAGTGTTAACTACACAGGGGGACTGGTTTCAGGGGACTCTTCCAATTGCTGATGTTCAAAGGGGAGTTCCCAAAGTGAAGGACAGCACTGTGGCAGGAAACAGCTGGCAAAGAGTCACAGAGTGACTTCTAATTCTCTTTCACTCCTTTTGGTCAGATCAAGGAGAAAGTTTACTGCTTTAAATTCTTGCTAATACTTGTAACCTCCCTTTTTGACTGAAAAAAAAAAAAAGCCTCGGATTGCTTGCCATGGGATCCAGCTACAATTTAATAGCATTGTTTTATTTTTAGTGCATTTATTATTATAGTTACATTCTATTTATGGCAAACGATACCGGTTTCCCATTTACCATAATGATGAGAAGTTTCTTTTTAAAATAAATGTACTTTTTTTTAAAAAAGTGACTTGATTTAAATAGGAAGATTAAGTAAATAACAACTCAGGTGATACACCAATGTGGCCAAAAACCACTAGTTTAATGGTTAAACTGCACAGAAACTGAAGAGTAACTGAGTGTTAAAAAGAAAAGCTTAGCTGATTCCTCTCAGAACATGCTCTAGGAATGAACAAATGAAACAAATGAACAACTTCTCTTAAAATCCAGCAATATCCTTAAAAACAGGCAATTTTAATCAGATTTCTTCCAGAAGATAATCCACTAAAAAGAACTGCACTCAGAGATCATGAATACATTCCAAGATCTAATTTTATCAGTTTGTTCCCTTTCTCACCTCTTATAAATGGGGTACATTAAGTTCCATAAATAGTACTGAATCACTAAACCAGAACAACAGATTTCCTTTCCTTATGAGAATGAACCAGTTTTAGTGTCAATTCTTTTCTCAGCACCACTAAATAACTCAGGAACTACAACTCCTTAGGTAAAACTGTGCAGAATCTACTCCACGTTTTCTCACAAGCCTTCAGAAGGTCACCCCTGCTTCCAGCTGCCCTCGTTGTACTCTCAGCAACATGAGCAAAGCTGCAATTTCTCAGCATCTGAACAAACAGAGGCTGTGCTGAGTTCAGAGTGAGGACAGGTACGAACTCCTCGCTCTGACCTGAAGTGGTCAGAACCTTTGTCCTGTCTCCACTGACCTAACTATGCAAGATTTATGAATCTCACACGGGACTTCAGATGGCAACTAACAATCAGAATCTCAAACAAAATTCACCAAGGTAGTAACAAACTCACTAGTTCCTAATAGTAATAAAAATCTTGTTAGATCCACATGGACCTTTAGTTAAAACATATGGTCTCAATGTCTGTGCACTGGCATCCCTAAGTCTGATGAAGCAAAGTAGCAACTATAGAGGAGCGCTAGCAGCAAACTCAAAGCACAGTTATGAAAACAGTTATCAATGAATAAACCACATGCATGCGAATGTGCCTAGACTTTGCGAAGCAATATGAATAATACCAAAAAATAAAAACTACTTCCAGAGTTAATAAAAACAACTACTAATAACACAAGATTCAATTAAGAGCAATCTAAATGAGCGTAGTCAGTAACTGCCGTTATTTTTCTTCTCCTGACCTCCTATAAGGCATTCATTTTTTTTTAAGAGATAGGATCTTGCTGTGTTGCCCAGGCTGGCCTCAAACACTTGAGCTCAAGTGATCCTCCCCACCTCAGCCTCCTGAGTAGCTGGAACTACAGGCGTACATCACCACGACCAGCTTAAAAGAACATCATAATCCTATCTCCTCAATTAAATGGTTACTTATCCAACTCTGGAACAGCCACATTTAATCAAACTCTTTCTCTATTTTTTAACATTCTAAGAATCTCTTCAAAAACGTCATGCTCAGTGGAAACCAACACTATCCCCTGGAAGTGGAATGAGAGAAGCACGGACACCCACACTTTTATAGTAAGTACACACTGCCACTTTGATTTTCATAAAGTTTTTTAACTTAAAGTAAAAATATTTTCTGGAGTTCAAAAATTCTTTGTAAATGTCACAAGTAAATACTCTAAATCTCTAACAGGGCTACATTAGGCTGTCTCAAATCTTATACACTTCGTTCTTTAAATATTCCTTCAAGTATAATATTTTTAAAAATCATATTACCTATTGCCTAGTAAAAAAGTTCAATGTTTCTCAATAAAGGCGCAGGTATCTTCTTTCCACCTGAAATAACCTTGACGTCCACTTCCCTCCAGAGACAAGTTGTACATTGCCAACATAACAACCTGAAACACAAAAAAACAAGGGCTGGGAGAACATCATGATTAGGGATGTTAATCTTCAGGGGGGAAAAGACTGTTCTGTTTCATATTCTGAGTAGGAATGGTAGTGAACAGAGGGGACAAGGGAAGTATAATATCTTGGAATATTAGTGGTGTGGAATTTTACTTCCTTTTTTCCTCTCATTAGGTATTACTAATCCACTTAATTCTGTACAGTTGTTCTGTAAGTGTTACATATGTAGGGCTGATGGGTGGTTGAAATGATAGTTACAACAGCCACTCAATCAGTTGATAAATACACACCGTCTCAAACACCGTCCCTACCCTATACAATGCAGCCCTAAACGAAGGGCTAACTACCAGCCATCAGAAGGCCACCAGGTGCTTACTTCAGCCAGCATTTTCTGACTGATGGAGCTACCCTTTATTAAATATTTCTAAAATCACCCCTGCATATATACTTTTCTAAGGTCTTTAGAGAGTAAAAACAAGATTCTCTGAATTTCAGAGCTGAAAATGTCAGACGCTATCTACTAAATGATTTAGCCATCTTTAACTGTGGAAACATTTCTTCAAATGAAATCAGCGTTACACATGGGGCAGGGAACTGAAAGGCCTGGCCGCTCAGCCCATTCTCAGAGGGCACCAAGACAACCCCAGAGCTCAGTGTGCAAACTCCTAATCTAGTCCAACCTTGTTATTTCACAGAGGAGAAACTCATTGCCCTAAATGGGGAGGTATTTTCCAGAAATATAAATAACACATGCTCACTCTAAAAGACTTCAATAATACAGAAAAGAGCAAAAGAAGGAAGGAAAAATCACTTGAAATCCACTAAGAAATTAATCACTTTTAAAATTTCAGTGATTGCCCTTTCAGACATTTCTCCTTGCATCTATATTCATAGAGATGTTTTATTTATGCAATTTTATGGAGATCGACAAAACTACAGGAGCTATTCAAAACCATGTTTTCAACCTAATAAAAACATAACTTATTTTTGGGCCAATGAAATTGAAAAGGGAGTAAAGAATCCAGAAAAGAATCCTTAAATAATCCTTACTTCTATAAGGAGCATCTGACTGCTGTTAGGAATCTAGTAAATTGCAGTTAATGCTACGACATCTGTGTTCACAGCATTAAATCCCCAATGGTCCTATGGGAATACCCATGACTATGCCACACAGACAGGCCCAGTAATTCTGATGCTTCTTCACTAGCCAAGTTTCAATTTCCCCCATTCTTAAACTTGTAATACTTGCAGATAGCCTACCACACGATTAACCCCATGAACAGATTTTTCAAATGTCTTTCACTTATTTTTTGCATCAGGGCTATACCAGCCAACAAACACCTTCCTTTAAACAGTTAATATCCTGGGGAGTTAGTGTTTAATGGGTATAGTTTCATTTTGTGAAGATAAAAAAGTTCTAAGATGGACGATGGGGATGGTTACACAACAGTGTCAATGTACTTAATGCCACCGAACTGTACACTGAAAAATGGTAAATTATGTCATGCATATTTCCTCACAATTTGAAAAAAGTTACTGTTCAATAAATACTTTAAGAAAATTACCAGCCTGAGCAAGAGCGAGACCCCATCTCTACTAAAAATAGAAAAAAATTAGCCAGGCATGGTGGTGTGCACCTGTAGTCCCAGCTACTCAGGAGGCTGAGGCGGGAGGATCGCTTGAACCCAGGAGTTTGAGCTTGCAGTAAGCTATGACGACGCCACTGCACTCTACCCAGGGCAACAGAGTGAGAGAAAGAAAGAGAGAGAAAGAGACAGAGAAAGAGAAAGAGAGAAAGAGAGAGAGAGAGAGAGAGAGAAAAAAAAAAAAAATCAAGACTGAGCTCTGCCTAGTCTCAGACTCTGAGAGTACCTCAGAAACATGTACTCACTGATAATCTCAGTGGTAGGTATTTAAGTGTCTGTTATTTTACATCCAGTACTTTCCTGTATATTTGAGATATTTCATCACTTAAGTTAAAATTCACGTATTTATCTGAAAATAACTTTTCATTTTATCACTTAATATTTAGTGGGCAAACTACCTACTTATATATAAAGGACCTGTTTTTCCTCCTCTTCTGGAATCTACAATCTAAAAGAATGAATTCCCGTTTAGTTTTCTGCTCTCATGGTACTAGACCAAGCTCATCAGTAATGAAGCTGCTAGTATTGTGGACCAGTGTATCCCCAGGGCCTAGCTCAGGGCTGGCAGACACTCGGTGTCCGCTGAAGAACACCTAGAAAAATAGTGAGCACAGATCATGTATCTCTATTTGTGACATAAGAATGAGTCCCCAGGACAAGAATGTAAAAACTCCCTATCCTTCCCAAATGCTTTTTTTTTTTTTTTTTTTTTTTAAGAGACAGGGTCTTGCTCTGTCGCCCAGGATGGTCTCAAACTCCTGGTCTCAAACAATACTCTCACCTAAGTCTCCGAAAGTGCTGGGATTACAGGCACGAGCCATCGCGTCCAGCCTCTTCCCAAATGTTTGATAAAGCTTCTTTTATGCATCAAACTTGTTCAGAAGGGTCACCAAGGACAAAGAGGACACAGAAAGGGGGTGTGGCAGGAAGGGGCCTTTCAGTCAGGAGACCAGACCTCTTTCCCATGGGTATTTTATAATACAAACAAAATATTACTTTTGTTACAAGCATTTCTACTTATTACTTAGGTAAAACAAATACAAAGTTTAAAAAGACAGAAAACCCACATTCCCATACACTAAGTATTTGGAGACATCAATGGAATCTGTTCAAGACGAACTGATTCTTTTTCAGTCTTCAATGAAAGATGGGCTTTTTCAGATCCAACTAGAAACGTTGGTCAGTAGTTTGCCAAGAACCAGATGTGTGTGATCTAAGTTATCACTTCATCCTACCAGGTTATTATTCACCATCCGTATGTTTTTTGGAAGTGACAAAATAGTTTGCAAGTTATGCTAGTCTAATTAAATATGCAAATTGAACCAATATATATACTCTGAGCAATACAGGCAAATACCAACTTTCCTTTTAAAAAGAACCTCTACAGGAAACTCAAATTCTTGAAAATAACAACTTACACATATTTGCTCTTCTTCCATTTTACAGCTTTATGAGAAACTACTTGCAGGCCAAATACAAATCTGCCTGTGTGCACCTATAACAATAATCTATTAATATTAATATGACCCTGCCCAGACACAGTATCCCATGTACACTTTGAGATAAATATCCCAATTACAACATTCATAAGACTATATCCTCAATACAAACCTTCCTTCATTTTGTACTCATATAATTTCAGGCAAGTCAAAAAAGGCTTCCTAAATTCACCACTGACAGATTTCATTAGATGTCCTAATAAAGCACTGATAATTAAGACAACAGTCTAAGGCTGCTAAAGCAACCACAATTTACAAGGAACACTGTAAGTGGCTCACATGGTACAATCTAAAATCTTTATCATTACCTTGTATATTTCCTTCAATGCAAAAAGTGCTATGGATAATTATCTTATTTATCTGTTTAAATCTAAAATAAATGTTGAATGTCAGCTACCTTGGGGCAGGGGCCTTAGCTGTCTCCTTCACCACAGCAGTCTCCAGGCCTAGAATAGCACCTGGTTTATTACAGGCACTCAGTATTTGTTCAATGAATGAACATAAAAACTGAGTAATATACAATTCATTTGTTTTTTGAGCTTAAAAAGTATACATACAGTGGTGCCTCATTATATATATTATACATTATTATACATATTAATATAAAAGCAAAACCAAAAAAATTTAATACAACCTGGAGATTAGTAAAAAGCTATTGTTTAGGCGATGGTCGGCTTAGATTAGGGTGTTGGTACTGCAGATGGTTAAAATCGAACATAAGTATTTATCAAACAAAAAATACTCAAACATCTATGAGATCAAATGCAGAAAACCTGGGTTATGTTAGTTTCTGCAGTCAGTCACATTACTTCTTCCAAATCTATTTTCAATGTAGCCATCTTTACATTTTAAAAAATGGTTTCACTGTTCTAAAAATGGCTGCCAAAAAAATGTGAACTTCATTTTCAATTATAATCAAAGTTTGGTATTACATATAAATGAAATCATGTGAGATTTTCAGGAATCTCAAACCCAACTCACTAAGTTAGCAGTGAGTATTTATCACCAAGAACTCTTTTCTCCACATATTCAGTATCCAGTTTTCATTGTGAAATAAAAAATGCCTCTCAAAACAAAGCAAAAGCTCCTAAGTTTCTCACTCTAGACATTCATTCCAACAAATGCCTTGGAGGACCACCCTCATGAACTCTACGGAAGAGCTTTTTACTCACTTGCTACCATGTCAGCTTCAGCCTTTCATACTGCTCCTTGCCATCTGCCGAGCAATCGGAACAAGTAAACCTAAAAAAATTATCACCCTTAAGGTAACTGAGGTCTTCCCTCAGCTGACCTAGGAGAAAAACATCACATCATAGGTATCTAGAGCAGCGGTAACCCAAAGATTTAATCAGTTTATCAACTAGATTTTTCAAATTTCCCATGCTGTATTTTTTTTGTTTGTTTGTTTTCAGCCAACCCACATAGCAGGCCTGTGGTAAAGAAGGGAATGAAGATTTTCATTCTTCTAACACCAAGTGTATGCCCACTAGGATCTGTAGTTCTTTAACTTTTAGGAGAAAGGTACTGCAAAAGCAGGTATTATTGCCCTAACTGCATTTGGCAACTGTCACATTTCTGACTCCTACAGGCAGGTCTCTTCACACGTTCTTTCAAACACCTGAGTTCCCACCACCTGCATGCACTGGGCTAGGAATCAGGAATGCAACTTTCAAGACAGACAGGGTGCCTCCTCTCACAGGCTCACAAGAGAATAGGTAATCACAACAGCACAGCAATTCTCCATCCTCACTCTCCATCAGAATCACCCAAGGAGTTGCTTTTTGTTTTCTAAATATGCCTGGGTCTACCCTAGACAAAATGAATCAATCTCGTAAGCCGGGCCTAGGCCTCTGCATTTTTTAAGTTGCTCAGGCGATGCTGATGCTCTGTGAGGCATGAAAACCACAGGAGTAGAATGAGATGTGTACCACAGGGCAGTGTGAGGGCACATAAAAGGAGTGCCCAACCTATATTAGGAAGATGGGGGGGCCAGAGAAGAAATTGGCCAGGTGAAGAGGGGTGCCTGTGTGTATGGGGGAGGGCACAGAGGCTGTAGAGATGCACATTCCAGAGAGAAAACAAAAATGTGCTAAGTCCTAGGGATAAGAAAGAATTGCTTATGGAGAATAAAAAGTTCACCCTAACTGCAAAGTTGTCTGTATGGGTATAGAAATGGCTAAAGTTAGCAGTGGCCTGACCACAAAGGGAGGTTTCTAATTTATCCTGTGAGGACAAAGGAAAAACTAGGAGATATTCAGGCAGAACCCAGAATTAACAAGCAGAAAGACACAGCTCAGAAGCAAAAACCAGCTAGTAAGTAGTAAATTCTAGGTTTGTTGTCTGTGAAAATGTTACTATTATTTGAATAGTTGAACCCCTTTTAACAAAAACATTTCCACACACCAGAAAATGACCCATTTCACAGTAGCATATATATAACTTTCTCTTAGTTACAAAATCTATTACACAAAGCATCCCTCCAGTACTAGTATGTCTTTACCAGTCTCTTACCTAAATCCTGTTTCCGTATGAATCCTATGATGGCTGGCAAGCCATGCTCCTCAAGAGCCAGAAAGCTAGGAGTTGAAAATATCAAGATTGAGGCAATCAGGGAGCCTGTGTGTATGTGTCCCTTGCCAGCAGATGAAGGCGACCAGCAAATAAGAAAAAAGACTGGTCTTGGAAAAGGGCACAAAACCCCTTCAATCTGCTAACTCTGACTTCACTGCAGTATAAACAGCAGTAGTTTTCCATGTAAGTTAAATATTAACAGAGTAATTTTTATGAACTTGAACATTAATTCTATACTGAGACTAGAATTTGGCCCCAAATCTACAATATGATCATGTTCAAAAAATGTGGCTAATTCTTTAAATAACACAGGATTTCCAATTTTTCTTATTTTTATTGAGTTACTATCAACAATGTTAATTTAACATGACAGAGGTGGACAATAATTTTTACTAGTACAAATGTGTCTATGGTTTATATAAATTTATAGTTGATCAACTAAATAATAAATATAATTATCCTTTTATTTAGGTCTATTTTACATTCGTCTTTCTTTCACAGGTTACAAAAACAAACCTTCACACAGGAATTGACCAATCAAAGGAATTGAGAAGCTCCTTACCGGCCAGTATCCATTTTTGGCACTTGTCACAGAAGTAAGACAGCTGCTCCTCCATCCACGACACATCTCCTTCATTGCTGTTGAGGGAATCCCCACTCTGATCATGAGATAAGTCCACTGATGCCTGATCCTCCAATTCGACAATCAGGAGAGTCTCTCCCTCCACTTCCTCCAGCCCTTCTGAGGTAGATGTTCTTGTGGCTTCATCATCGTGCTGACTTATCAAACTACTCAGGTGGATGTTACTATCCATCCCTTCCTTCTCACAAGTTCAGAAGTGCTTTTCAGCAACAATCCTAAGCTCTGAACACTGAACTTAAAGGGGCTTCTACCAGGATCACACAGACAGAAACTCTTCAGAAGAGTGTCTGCCCACACATCTTTACTCAGACATAGGGGACTTATAAAGCAGTAATTTAGAATATATGATCCACTGTCCTTTATTTGATCAAGTTTTAAAGGACAGCAACAAAAAAAAAAGTCAAGATATCACACTCAGCTATTCTCCATACACATACACACACACACACTCTCTCCCACCGCACTGTCTGTCCCACTGATATTTCGCATTCAAGTCATGTTTTTTGAGATCCTTTTGCCAATAACATCTTCTCTCTTTCTGCTTCAAGTTGCTCAGTCAAAATAATCTGTTCTTCCAAAAGATGAATGTTTTCTTTTTTCCGATTTTGCCTCTCAATGTCTCTGATCACTCCTTTATGAAGCCTCTAAAAATGGAAGAAACAGATTTCAGTAACACCCAGAACAGGTGGTTCCCATCCTTGTGCCATTCAAATTCACATAACAGTGTTACCAAAACACACTTAAAACTTTCAGATTCCAAATACCCAATTACTATTTTAACTTTCTGTATAAATGTAAAATGTAATAAAATGTAACAAAGAAGCAATCAAATAAATTTGGTAGTGTGCAGTTATTACTGAAATGACCTCTTACCATATTTTAAGACATTCCTGAACATTTAGTACAGAAAATTTAATAGGAAATAGCAAAAAAGAAAAAGCTGGTACTATGTTGAATTTTAAAAGTTTAACTGATATTTGATGCTTTAAAAACTTGACAAAGCCAGGCACGGTGGCTTGTGTCTATAGTCCTGTGGTCCCAGTTACTTGGGAGGCTGAGGCGGGAGGATCACTTGAGGCCAGTTCGTGACCAGCCTAGGCGATATAGTGAGACCACATCTCAAAAATA
Source organism: Daubentonia madagascariensis (assembly GCA_023783475.1). NCBI lineage: Eukaryota > Metazoa > Chordata > Mammalia > Primates > Daubentoniidae > Daubentonia > Daubentonia madagascariensis. The sequence continues at coordinate 36,027 of JAKFHU010002136.1, forward strand.
AAGTAATTAATTAATTAATAATAAAATAAAATAAAAACTTGATGAGTTACTATGGCAGCATTGTGAACTACTCTCCTGTTAGCAATTATACTAGCTGAACAATAAACATCAAGAGGAAAAAAAAGCAGATTACTAAAATCTGAACAAATTGTTAAGGATACAGGAAAGAACCTGGCTTCTTCTAGCATGTAAAGTGAAAAAGTAAAAATCATACAAAATTATTAATCAACTATATGACAGAGGCTGGGCACTATAGCTCAGGCCTGTAATCCCAACATTTTGGGAGGCTGAGGTGGGGGGGATCACTTGAGCCCAGGAGTTTGAGACCAGCCTGGGCAACACAGCAAGACCCCTTCTCTACAAAAAATTTTAAAATTAATCAGGCATGGTGGCGTACTCCTGTAGTCCCACCTACTCAGGAGGCTAAGGAAGGAGGATCGCTTAAGCCCAGGGGCTCAAGATTGCAATGAGCTATGATCACAAATAGAGCAAAACCCTGTCTCTTAAAAAAAAAAAAAAAAATTACATAACAGAGAGAGAAAGAAAAAAAAGAATGCTACTACCAGAGGTTAAAAAAAAAAAAAAAAGACCCATCAATAGTAGTTGCCTTGATAAGCACTAAAAAAACAAGCAGAGAATTCTAGAATGTAGATCTGGCACCTAAGATGAGACTTTTAAAAGCATCAATTCAGTCATTACTAATAACTAACATTTTATAGTTCATAACTCACAAAACACTCTAATAACCTTTTCATAGTGGCCTTATGAGGTAGAATGGCTTAGGGTAGGGCCCCATGGCCTGGATATGTTTGGTTTTCTAAAAATTATTATATCTATTTTTAAAAACTCACCTAGTACCTCCCTACTTGCTGGACCTCCTGCAGGCCTATAGCTTCACTCACTATTATGAGGGAGTTAGGAAATTTAAGAGTCCTGGGACTGACAACTGAAACCCAACTTTTCTGAATCCTGCACCCTTGGCACGACCCCCAGTGAGACAAACATGGAGGTGCTTATTCCCTTCCCCTCACCCCTCAGGTCTTCCTGTCCTGTGCTCCTTACACGGTGACATACCTACATACCGCCCCCCCCATACACGGAGCCCACACCATCCACTGGAGTCATTCCTTCCACACCTGCCTCCCAGATCCTACCCTTCCTTCTCAGAGACATTAGCATACGCTCAGGATCTTGCTTTCCATCCCATCATTTGAGATCTTCCTCCAGGTTTCAATGTCTACGCTGATTGCCTCACACGTCCTTCCTGTGACTTTTACTTAACTACCTAACTAACCACTCCCCTTACTAGCTACCCAAAGGCCTCCCTTACTAACTTCCAAAGACCTCTTCACAATTCTAACACCTAGAACTCTGGCTCCTCATATAGTACTACTTGGTTTTTGCAGGGTTACTGTGAGGATTAAAGATGATGTATATAAAGTGTTTAATGTAGTACTTGGCATATAGAAGGCAGGAAACAATAGTCATTATTTAATTTCTTGCTGCCTTGAACTTTCTGACACACCCACCCTGCCAATCACATTTGTCCTATTTCCCGTTGCTAGAATGTAAGCCCCTAATGAAGGACTGCATGTAATATAAACCCAGGTGATTCTGGTCAATCTTTTATTTCTAAGTTCCAAATAACCACTTTTCCATTCTTTAACACAGTGGTTCTCAACCCTGGCTGTGTGTTAAAATCCTCTGGGTCACCTTTAAAACATACCTACACCGGGCCCCCACCCCCAAGAGTCAGGCTTAATTTGTATGGGGTGCGGGGCAAGGCTTCGTCACACAGCAAAAACTTCCCAGGAACATCTGATGAGTAGCTAGGGTTCAGAACCAAGCTCTAACCCATCCCTACCTGATTCTCTTCAAACATCACTGACTTCACTGACCTCAAAACTACAGCTGACATTCCACCCTCTACTCCATCTCAAGTTTTCTCAGGATCACCATCTTTTCCTTTTCCTCCTAAGAAGGGGACGTCTCCTGCCCTCTGTTCCAAAAGCTACCCTCTTAGAACCATACTTTAAACCCAGATCTCTAATCTCTTCTCTGCTCTTTCATCAGTCAGTCCATCCTCCTCCTCAAAATTCTTGTATCGTCACATGCTTCCTTTCCTCAGATTTCCACAGACTGGGAACACCCAGGACAAAGACCTCATCTGCTTCATCTCTGTATACCAAACATATAGCACAGCCCAAAGCTCTGGACAGGCAAACCAAGAAAAGACTGTTTATTCTTCGTTCATCCACTTCATTATTTCCACTCTTGGCAAACTAGGTTCAACCCCAACAACTGTCAAGGTGTTCTCTGAAAGCTCACCAACGACCTACTTGCCCGTTCTCACACTCAACATTCAGCACTGTTGTGAATCAGTTATACACTCCAGAGCGGCTGTGTTTATCTTTGTATTCCCAAAGTACCTAGTGAGGTACCGGGCATACAGTGGTCATTAAAGTTTGCCAACTTGAACAAAAAAGAAAATATGAACCGGAAGAGACAGAACAGACAGTCACTGATCAGTGAGTCACAGATATTTCCAGAAATAAAAGTACCAAAAAGAAAATCTGGAGGCTGATATCGTTTCCAGAGTCTACAGTTCCATAGCAAACTGTTCATTTAAACAAAAAATACAAATATCTCACCAAATTACCTTGATCAAAAGCACGGAAGGTGGGGACAGAAGCGCCTCCTTTACCACGGGACAAAATCATTAGCACTTCAACACGTTAGACTTTAGCCCCAACCTTGGGCCTGGGGGTGGGGAGGAAGCCAGTAACATGCTGAAGGCACCCCAAGGAAAACCCTTCCCCGCCTTCTATTAATACTTTCTAGTGGCCCAAGTGAGATGCTGAAAAGTCGGCTTCGTTACAAGCCAGCTGTGACTCGAAAACAGAATCGCTGGGCACCCCAAGAGCGTGCGTTCGCGGGAGCAAGGCCCGTTCCGCACGGGGGTCCCAGCCGCTAGCAGACGGGTCAACCAGGCCCTCCAGGCTGCGCACGCCACGGGGAGCTGCGGCGCCCGGGCCCAGCTGGGCGATAGCCGCGCCGCAGTCACAAATGCGTGGGGGTGGCGGGCCACGCAGTCGCGGGGCAGAGGAGAGGCTGACGAGAAAAGACACGAGGAGGAGCGGGCGAACCACGCGGACAGGGACCACGGGAGGCCCGAGGCCACCGCGGCGCGCGGGTCGGGAAGAGACGGTCATGTGACACCCACCTGCTGGTCCTGCCGCTGCTTCAGATGCACGCCGGCCACCGTGGCCGCCAGAGCGCCCCACACCGCCGTCGAGCTCCTCCACATACCCGGCCGGCCGCCGCGTCCTCCTCCGCCCGCCCGCGGCGCCGGGGCCACCGCTGAGTGCGCGTCGCGGCCGGTTCGGGCCAGGCTCGACCCCTGGAGCACAGAGCCCCAGCCGTCGCGTGCGCCGCCCGCCACCGCCAGGCGCGAGCAATCGAGAGCCGAGCATCGAGCGCCGCCCCTGCTCTGCGGGTGGCAGAGTTAAAACACCCCAGTTCTAATTGTAGAGAGCTCCGGGCTGAGCGAGCCAGGGCAGGGCAGGGGCTCCCACGCCTGAGCCAACTTAGTCTCGCCCCCCACCTGCGCTCCGGCGGCAGGGGATGTCCTGAAGGGCCGGCATTCCCACCCGGGTACCGTGCTGACCCCCTCCCACACCCGACGCTTTGCCCAACGCCGGCTTCTCCCAACGCAGCGCCTCATTACCCATTTGGCGTGGCAGGTGCCACCAGGAGATCGCCTAGTTGGGCAGCTTCAGAGACGCGGGTGCAGTCCTCATGGAGTTTTTGCTTGAGGACCCGTACTTAAACTTTGTAGACGCGGTCACTTGCTTTCACCTCGACGCTCTGGGGCGACTGGTCAAGCTCTGATTTTTCTGAAAAATGGAAAAGCCTTCTGGCTAAAGAGTGTGCTGACAGGACAGGAACACCTCCTTGTCTTCTGATAGGAAAAGCACTGAGTCTTGGGACAGGAAATTTGCCTTTGCCCTATCCTTGCCCCTGTAATCTTTTGAGATCACTTTTACACCCTTGGAGCCTCACTTTCCGTGACAAGTCAGACTTCAATTATATGATGATCAAGGTAGGCCTCGTCGAAAATGTGATATCTGAGCAAAGACATGAAGGAGTTGAGGAAGGAGGCATGTGGATGTCTGGGAGAATAGTGTTCCAGACAGAGGGAACAGCCAGTTCAAAGGTCCACAGAGGGGCCTTGCCTGATATGTTTGGGGGATAACAAGGAAGGCAGTGTGGCTACAATGTAGTGATCAGGAAAGAGGATGGTAGGATATGGGATCAGAGAGGTAAGGGAGGGGCTAAATCATTTAGAATATGGGAAGGATTTTGACTTTTACTCTGAATGAAAGTATGGGCCACTGCAGTGTTTTCAGAAGAGGTCTGGCACAATCTCACTTACATTTTAAATCATCACTCTGGCAACTGGGTAGAGAATAGACTATAGTGGGTAACAGTAGAAGCAAACGACAAGTTAGGAGGCTATTTTAGTAATTCAGAGAAGAGACAGTGGTGGCTTGCTCCTAGGGGGCAACAATGAAGATGAGAAGTGAGTGCATTCCAGATATTTTGAAGATAAAACCAAAAAGATTTACAGATGGGTTGGCAGGGGGGTATGAGATAAGGGGACCTCCAAGTATGACTCTAAGGCTTTTGGCTTGAGAAGTTGTAAGGATGAGATCACCATCTACTGAGATAGGAAAGGCTGTGGATACAGGAGCTGGGGGCAAGATCAATGGATCAGTATGTACATGTTAAGTAAGGTGTGTACAAGATATCAAAGTGGAGAGGTTGAGTAAGCATTTGGATACACAACTAGGGAGTTTAAGATTGATGTCTGTTTGGATATATAAATTTGGGAGTTGTTATCTACATGGATTTGAAGCCATGTGATTGGATGATGTCACCAATGAAATAAGTGCAAATAGGAAAGGAGACCAATGAAAGCAAGGCTAGTGCTGGGTGGGTATAGGAGCCGGGTCTGGGGATATGTCCTGATACTTATCCATGGAGGTCTGAGGATGCTAGATCGCTTCTTGCTCCTTAATGATGTGAATAAAAGGCCCGGGGAGGAGTGTGTCTCAAGATTTCTACCAAAAGGGTGCAGGGAAGACACCAGCAACGGCCTATACAGCCTTCTACTGCTGCAAACGGGAGACTATTGGTTTTAGTATCTCAGGATGAAACACTTGTGTGGGGAAAGTGTGTTATGCTGATTATTTTATACTCTGCAATTGCAATTGTATCCTCTATCTGCACTTTTTCTGCAGCTGGGATTTATCTGTGGCTGTTCTAATCCCATATTATGGTTTAAGGTTTCAGAATAGTCTTAGTTTTCTTAAAGATGAATTTGTATTTCTGTATCTTGGTCTCCTTGTTTATTTTGGATATTTCAGATTAGAAAAAAGAAATGGTGACTCTATTCCATCATTTTAAAACTGTAAGTTCCCATTTCATCTATAAATGATTCATTTTTTATTGTTCTTTATTCTTGTTTCATTGATGTAATATCTTCCTTATCTCTCTGAGGTTAGAAATGGAAGTTTTGATGATCTCTTCTCCTAATCACACTGATTCTTTTATTCATAAGTTACTTCATCTGTTGGATGGATTTACTCTGTTTTTTGGGTTGGGGATTGTGTTAGTCCATTTTGCACTGCTACAAAAGAATACCTGAGGCTGGTAATTTGTAAAGAAAAGAGGTTTATTTGGCTCACAAATCTGCAGGCTGTACAAGGAGCATGGTGCCAGCATCTGCTTCTGGTGAGGGCTTCAGGGAGCTTCCAATCAAGACACAAGGCAAAGGGTAGCAGGCATGTCGCATGGTGAGAGAAGGAGCGAGACAGAGAGGAGGTGATACCAGGCTCCTTTAAACAACCAGTTCTCGGCTGGGCATGGTGGCTCACACCTGTAATTCTAGCACTCTGGGAGGTCAAGGTAGGAGGATTTCTTGAGCTCAGGAGTTCGAGACCACCCCGAGCAAGAGTAAGACCCCCCCCATCTCTACTAAAAATAGAAAAATTAGCCAGCCATCATGGCGTGCACCTGTAGTCCCAGCTGCTTGGGAGGCTGAGGCAGGAGAATCACTTGACACCAGGAGTTTGAGGTTGCAGTGAGCTAAGACGACGCCACTGCACTCTACCCGGGGAGACAGAGCGAGACTCTATCTCAAAAAAGCAAAACAAAACAAAAAAAGCCAACCAGCTCTCATATGAACTAATAAAGTGAGAACCCACTCATCATCATGGGGAGGGCACCAGGACTATCATGAGGGATCTGCCCTCATGACCCAAACACCTTCCACCAGACCCCACATTCAACACTTGGCATCAAATTTCAATATGAGATTTGGAGGGGCCAAACATCCAAACCAGATCAGAGATGTTCTTTTAAATGTTCCAGAGTACTTGGCTGTGTGTTTATTAAAATGTTGTCAGAGGACTTCTCGTTTTCAATTCTGTATGTGAAAAGCTTGCTGCTCCTTTCTAAGAACAAGTAAAAATCTGAACAAACTGAAAAATCAACAACTCTTCTTAAATCTGCAAAAAAAGTGATGTCATAAGGTAAAATGCTACCCCCCAAATTGGAGAGACAGACAGGTGGATACACAGAATCACAATATACTAGAGCAGAAACCTCTGCTGGAACCAGTGCCAGGCAAGGAAAACATGAACTGTAATTGATGAATTGTGGGAGGCTGGGTGTGGTAAAGTCTGGGAGTTAAAAACTCCAGGGTCATAGGGGGTTTTACCCCTAGGAGCTCAACCAGATTCTCACAGTAAATATATATCAGAGAATATGAGTAAAGAATATCAGAGAAAAATCCCTTCGTGCTTCCAGCAGGGGGAGGGGAAAAAGAACCATTTTGAAATTCATCAGAGCACTCTGTTCTTCTTAATAAGGTTTGTTCTCAGGAGAAACTGGTTAACCAGAGTGTAGCCTGCTGGGGATTTATCAGAGCCTAACTGACCTGGGGAAGAGAAATACCTAATTCAAGCCAGCTCTAGCCATCCTGTCTCACCTAAGGGGGGACAAAAAATATGAGAAACACTCGTTAAATTCACAGTCCAGAGGCACAGGTTCACTGAAAGCCTGAGACCTAATCATAGGTCTATAGAATGCTTCCCCTCCCCCGCCTCACCACCACATTACTAAAGGTTGATTTACAGCGGTTAATTTTGCCCAGTATATCATGTCCAGCTACCAAGAAAAAAATTATAATGCATACTAAAAGGCAAGAAACACAGTTTGAATACAGAGCAAGCATCAGAACCAGACATGACAGGCATGTGGTAATTATCAGACAGGGCATTTAAAACATATATGGTTACTATGCTAAAGGCTCTAATGGATAAAGTAGGCAGCATGCAAAGACAGATGGGCAATGCAAGCAAAAAGATGGAAATTCCAAGAAAGAACCAAAAAGAAACACTAGAGACCAAAAACACTACAACAGAAATGAAGAGGCCGGGCACAGTGGCTCATGCCTATAATCCTAGCCCTCTGGGAGGCTGAGGCAGGAGCATTGCTTGAGCTCACGAGATCAAGACTAGCCTGACCAAGAGTGAGACCCCGTCTCTACTAAAAATAGAAAAATTAGCCGGGCATTGTGGCACACACCTGTAGTCCCAGCTACTCATGAAGCTGAGGCAGGAGGATCACTTGAGCCCAGGAGTTTGAGGTTGCTGTGAGCTATGATCACGCCACTGCACTGTAGCTGGGGTGACCAAGCGAGACTCTGTCTCAAAAAAAAAAAAAAAAGAAATGAAGGATGCCTTTGATATGGGCTTATTAGTAGACTGAACATTACTGGGGAAAGAATCTCTGAGATTGAGGGTGCATCAGTAGAAATCTCCAAAAGTGAAAAGCAAAGAGAATAAAGCCTGAAAAAACAGAACAGAATATCCAAGAACTTTGGGACAATTACAGAAGATATAACATATACACAATGGAAGTACCAGAAGGAGAAGAAAGAGAAAAAAGGAATGGAAGAAATATTTGAAAAAATAATAACTGAGAATTTCACCCAAATTAATGTCAGACACCAAACCACAGGACTGGAACACACCATACATGTTTGTGGAGAACAGCATGGCAGAGAGGCATGGAGAGGACAGAGAAAGAGGCAGGAAGGGAGGAAGGTGGCGTAGAATAAGATGGTCACCAATTCTTTGCAGTTTTCCCCACTAAGTGGAGGCAATTTCCGTTCCCCTTAAAGATGAGCTAAACTTGTGACTCTATGACCGATAGAATGCAGCATACACGGTGATGTGCCAGCTCCAGACCTAAGCCTGAAAAAGGCCTGGCAGCTTCTGCTTTTTCTCCCTGGAAAGTCAGCTCCATGTAAGGAGCCCAGCTACCCTGAGACTGCCATGTTGTGAGGAAGCCAAACATAATTTCATGGAGAGGCCACGTGGCAGACAACTGAAGAACTCAGCCAACAGTAAGGGCTGAGGCCTGGAAATATGACCCCTGTTGAATTGTTCCAGCCAGACCTCAGCTACATGAGCCATTCCAGCTGAGGCCCCAGACATCATGGAACAGAGATGAGCTATTCCCACTGTGTTCTGATCAAGTTACTAACCCACCAATCATGTTCAAATAAAATGTTTTAAGCCACTACGTTTTGGGATAGTTTGTAAAACAGCAAAAAATATCTGAAACAGGAGGTATTCACCAGCAAAAGGATGATTTACTGTTTCATCACTCAGTAGTTTTTATTCTATTTAAGATATGCCTGCAAGAAGAGAGCAAACATGTCCCACCAAGGGTAAGGCATGGCTTGGTTGGTTATGTTGGGTACCTTGATTAGGGCTGGAGGGAGGCTGGGAGTCCACTGCATGAAACTCGGTTATCTGCTGTGGTCAGGGAGCTCAGGTAAATGAATGAAGTAACTTCTTGTACTTCTTACAAACTGATGTTGACATATCTCCATTGAGGTGGGAGCCTATGTTTCTTCCTCTTGAACCTGGGTAGAACTGTGTAACTGCTTTGCCCAATGGAATGCAGCAAAAGTGATGCTTGGTGACTTCCAAGCTAGGTCATAGAAGGCAGGATGACTTCATTCTGACCTTTTCTTCTCTCTTGGGATGCTTGCCTATGGACTCTAGCTGTGAGGAAGTCCATGTCACATGGATCGGCCACATGTGGGGGCTCTGGCCAACAGTCGCAGCTGAGGTCCCAGCCAACAGCCAGCATTACATGACACATGAGTGAATGAACCTTCAGATGACTCCACCCCCCACCTTTGAGTCTTTTGGGTGAGCGCCAGACACTAGAAGCAGAGACTAGCCATCCTCACAGTGCCCTGTGTGAATTTCTGTCCCATAGGAACCATGACAAATAATAAAAGATTATAGTTGTTTTAACCCACTAAGTGTTGGGGGGGGTCTTTTGTTACTCAGCAGTAGATAATTAATACACCCCTGTCTTCAGCAGTCTCTTATACCTCTAATTTGTGAGTTTTCCAGTGTTCTTATGCAAAAATCAGCTTCCTGTTTTTTATCCCTCTGCCTCCCCACCCAACCCTGCCCTCCATGGCAGCATTTGGTTTCACCTTTCTCTGATCTACTAAGTCATTCCCACTTGTGCATCTACTTTCCCTCCTCCAAACCTATGCTGACATCTCTCATCTGCATGTTGTCGCTTCTTCTAATATCTGTGCCCTAATGGTGTTTGCTTGTCTTTTCAATCCTATGTGGTCATTTTTGTGGACTCAGGGATGAGTGGGAATAAATGCATGTGTTCAATCCACATATTTAATCCATCCTCTTCTCTATCCAGTGAAGTTAGAACCCAAGGTGATTTAATCCTTTTCTGAATCCTTGCAACATCCTATAATTCAGTTTTGTGGTGAGAAATAGAAATGCCCTCCAGCTAGTTTATACGTACACATACATGAAGCATTCTGTGGTTTTCAAATAACTGAAGGAAGAGTTGAATGACCAAGACATGGGAGAGAAGGAGGTAGAAAACCTCCACTAAGCACTCCTAGCTCTCTTTTGTCTAGAGCAGTGCTGTCCAAGAGACAGGGTGAACTCTAGATGTCATTTTGCATTTTCTAGAAGCCACATTAAGAAAGAAAAAACAAACAAATGAAATTAATTTAAATATATTTTATTTGACCCAATATGTCCAAAATATTACCCTTTCAACATGTAACCAATATAAAAATTTATTAATGAGGTATTTTACATCTTTTTTTGTACTAATCTGGTGTATAGGTTACATGCACAGCACATCTCTCAATTCAGACTAGCCACACTTCAAGTGCTCAGTAGCCATATGTGGTTAGTGGCTACCATGTTGGACACTCAAATACAGAAAATAATTGTTATTGCCCTTGAAGGAACTCAGCTCCAGAAATTTTTTGCCTGTGTCTCTTCCATTCCAAGTATCAGATTTTCAGGAGGGAGAATCTTATTGGTCCATCTTGGGCCTACTTGGGACCAAGGCCAGAAGCTGTCAGTACTGAAGACCTGGCCACTGGGGGCCATCTTGGGTATCTGAGAAGGTAGAGCTCTAAGTCAAGCAGCCATGCCATGAGGTAGTGCATATACTCTTATGTTAATATTTAATCTTTTCACATGTAATACTGTATTAATTGTGTTTTTTATTTTCTGTATTTCCAGATATTTGACATCTTAGGGGACTTGCTGCCTTGGAGAGACTGCCCCTCCCCTTCCTAAAGATAGTTCAGGCCTGCAAGTATACCTTTCAGATGCAAACCAGCCAATCTGAAGCTCATACCCCAACTACCTCCTTTATCAGACTCTCCTCTTAGCCCAGGAGTTCCAGGTTACAATGAGCTATGATCACACCACTGCACTACAGCTTGAGCAACAGAGTGAGACCCTGTCTCTTAAACAAAACAAAACAAAACAAAACAACAGACTAATACCTGGCCACTAGTCCTCACCCCAGGGCCAAGTACCAGCAAACTAGGTACAACCACTATACTCAGAACCCACTGAAATGATTCACACTAGCAATCCTAAGCCTGCTCACCCTACCTCACCCTTTCCATCCCACAGAAACCACAATACTCTCGCCCACACTCATGCCCTCTGCCTCCTGACTGACCCCGAGGCCACCCTGTGTGGCCCTGCATGGAGTGCTGAGCTTCCAGTAGCTGGGGATCTGTGATGTAATAAACTTCTTTCACATAGTCATTTCCACATCTGCAAGTCTGACCATACCTGACTAAAAAAAATCCTGGGTACACTTTAAAACAGATATTATACATTTCACAGTGTTTCACAAGGTGTCCAAGTACAAGATGGTACTCAGGAAAAACTCTCCTTTCCATTTGCTCAGTTCTTCCCCCATGCCCCATGGGTAACCTCTGTATTACTTTTTCATGGATCTTTCCAGGGTTTAAGTATATTTAAGCAAATACAGATATTTTCCCACCTCTTACCAAAAAGGCCACATAATAAACCCACTACAGTAGCTTTTAATCATCTCATGGCCACCATGTCTTCTCTCATTCTTTTTTTTTTTTTTTTTTTTTTTGAGACAGGGTCTCACTCTGTCGCCCTGGGTAGAGTGCAGTGGCGTCATCATAGCTCACTGCAACCTCAAACTCCTGGCCTCAAGCGATCCTCCTGCCTCGGCCTCCCAAGTAGCTGGGACTACAGGCAGGCACCACTACACCCAGCTAATTTTTCTATATTTTGTGGAGATAGGGTCTCACTCTTGCTCAGGCTGGTCTTGAACTCCTGACCTCAACTGATCCTCCTGCCTCAGCCTCCCAGTGTGCTAGGATTACAGGCATGAGCCACTGCACCCTGCCTACTTCTCTTATTCTTGATGTCCTTGTAGGAATTTTTAAAAATTCTTGTATGGTCATGTGTGGTTTAATTAATTCTTGTATTATTAGACAAAAGCTCTGTCTTATTTATATCTTACATTGCTTCATCTTTTACGGTGCTTCCCACATGGTCAGTAAAAGTGAGCTAAGTGGAAAAAGATGATGAACAGATCTTTGTGGAATAAACGAGTTAATATTGGGGAAATGTGTGCAACACCCTTTGTAATAGTAACCTATTTCATAACTATTGTGCTTTTTAAATCATATTTTTAAAAGATTTAGTTGTCTCAATTTCTGTTTGGAATGCTTTTTGCCTTTTAAGTATAGGCTGAAAGTATCTGGGGAGCTTAGAAAAAGATAAGAATAAAAATCATATCAGAACTTTATTCAAACCTAACACTTATAAATAACCTCCTCAAATAAATGAGTCAAGGTTTACTAATTTTCTTACTAGGAACGGACTTACATTTTCAATTTGGAAACTCTATGAGGGACATGAAGACATAGGACAAAACAAGCATAGTCTTTCTTTCAGTGGTACACAGTGGCAAGAAGGCAGTGCAAATTTCCAAGAGGAGGAAAGAAGAGAAAGTTTGTCGCTGATGGCATCTTCAAAGCTGAACTGAATGAATTTCTCATTCAGGAACTGGCTGAAGACAGCTACTCTGGAGTTGAGATCTAAGTGACACCAACCAGGACAAAAATCATTAAGAAATCTAAGCCCCCAGAACACAGAATGTTCTTGGTGAGAAGGGCCGGAGGGTTTGGGAATTGACCACTGTAGTTCAGGAGAGGTTTGGCTTCTCAGGGGGCAGTGTAGAGCTTTATGCTGAAAAGGTGGCAGAGGTCTGTCTGCCATTGCCCAGGCAGAGTCTCTGTGTTACGAGCTCCCAGGAGGGCCTGTTGTGCAGAGGCCCTGCTGTGGTGTGCTGCAGTTCATCACGGAGAGCTGGGCCAAGGGCTGGGAGGTCATGGTATCTGGTAAGCTCTGAGGACAGAGGGCTAAGTCCATGAAATTGTGGATGGCTCAATCCACAGCAGGATCCTGTTAACTGCTACGTTGTCACCAATGTGCACCATGTGCTGCTTAGACAGTGTGTGCTGGACATCGAGGTGAAGATCATGCTTCCCTGGGACCCAACTAGTAAGACTGGCCCTAAGAAGCCCCTGCCTGGCCACATGAGCATCGTGGAACCCAAAGATGACAGACTGCCTGCCACCCCCACCTCAGAAACCAGAAGCTGGAGTCACCTGCCATGCCCCAGCGGGTCCTCGCAGCACAGCACAGTCTCCTTGGCAGCTGTGTCTAGAGTCTAGATGTTGTTCTATAAACACCTCTAATAAAAGCTTGTACAAAGACCAAAAAAATAGACAAAACAAGCATAAATCAGACTGATATGGGGACAAAACAATAGAGCACAGTTCCCACAGGCTCTATTAGAAGTTAAATGGCACAAAAAATGTGTCCACTCCTCTGATCATTCTGGTTTAAATCCTGATCCATGCTTTTTTACGGTTCAAAAACAAGTTTTTTTCTTTAGAAGTGGTCTCTAGTAAGTATGGTTTAATCTTCTCCCAGTCCCACAGTGGTATTATAGGTACTTTCAAAAACCATTTTCCTCTTGAGGGAAAGGGTCGTTTGTTCTCATGCAGCTGCCATTTCACCCAGCAGGATAGAATGTAATCCTGAATTTGGTGGATTCCAAATATCATCATCCCCCTTGTCATAGACAGCAAATATTCATTGAGGGCAAGGACTGTGTCTTTATTCTCTCTGTCCCCAAACATAGTGCCCTGTCGATGTTTGTTGAGTAAAGATAAGGAATCTGCTGTCAAGGAACTAACAATGGACAGTGAATTTTAACACTTTGTACAACACCTCCTAGATGTGGAAATCAGATTAAAATAATCTACATTTTTAAGCATTTTAAAACACTGGGGTATTATTTATACAAGTCAAAGTAAAATTTTTTTTTTTTGCAAGAGAAGCATGAAACAAAGTGTATTGAGGAAGGACAAGATAGGTTCACAGAGCAAGGACAACATATATTCGCTATAAACAATGAACAGACACTCCCCCTCCCCATCGTAACAAGAGGGGCCAGTACAAATCTTAAGTGTACAGCTTAATGAACTTTAACAATGAATACCTTTGTGAAGCCACCACCAAGAGCACAATATGGTGTATTTCTAGCACCCCCAGAAGCCTCCTTTATGTCCCCTTCCACCCCCAATCCTGACTTGTATCATCTTAGGTTAATTTTGCCTGTTTTTGAACATTACATAAATGGATTCATAACGTATTCTCTTTTCTGTCTGTTCTCTTTCACTTAATATTATGTCTGTGAGATTCATCAATGCTATTGCAAGTACCAGTATTTTTCCAGGGCTGGGTAGTGTGTCATAGTATGAAGGTACCAAAATATATATGCCTGTTCTGCTCATAATGGACTTTTGAGAGGCTCCCAGTTTAGGCTGTCATAAATACAGCTGCTACAAACATTGTTATACATATCTTTTTTAAAAATTATTTTAATTTATTTATTGACTTTTTTGGTGTGCAATTCTATGAATTTTAACACATGTATAGATTTATATAACCACCACAATGATCAAGATACAGTAGTTCCATTAGCTGGGTGTGGTGGCGCACGCCTGTAGTCCCAGCTACTTGGGAGGCTGAGGCAGGAGGATCGCCTGAGCCCACGAGTTTGAGGTTGCAGTGAGCTATGATGATGCCACTGCACTCTAGCCCCAGGTGACAGAGCGGCACCCTGTCTCAAAAGAAAAAAAAGATACACTTCCATCACAACAAAAACTCCCTCTTGCCACCCCTTCAGAGTCACACTATCCCTTCACCCTTAATCCCTGACAACCACTGAGTGTTATCAGGTACAAAAGCCCAATTCCCTTGCCTCATGGCAGATGGTTTTGCAATGTTGCAATGTATACCTCAGAGCTCCCTGGGATAACAGATTGGGACAGGACTTCATCTATATTCCGTTACTATAGTTTTTGTCTTTTTGAGAATGTCATATGTACAGAATCATAATATATCACCATTGGAGACTAACTTCTTTCACTAAGATAATTCCTTTGGTATTTGTCAGTAGTACACTCATGTACCACCATAATGATGTTTCAGTCAACAATGGACTGAATATATGATGGTGTTCTCATAAGATTATAATACTGTATTTTTGCTGTACCTTTTCTATGTTTAGATATACAAGTACTTACCACTGAGTTACTGAATGCCTATGGTATTGAGTACAGTAACCTGCTGCACAGGTTTATAGCCTAGGAGCAATAGGCTATACCATATAGCCTAGGTGTAGTAGGCTGTACCATCTAGATTTGTGTAAATGAGATGAAATTGCCTAATGATGCATTTCTCAGAACATCCCCCATCATGAAGCAATGCATGACTGTACATTCTTTTTTATTGCTGACATTATTACAAGTCTTTTGATTGACATAAGCACTCATTTCTATTGGATATAGTCACAAGAGTGGAATTGCTTCATCATAGGGTCTTTATATGTTTTACTTAGTAGGTACAGACAAATAGTTTTCTAAAGTGGTCAAGAAAGCAATGTAAGCGAGTTCCAACTGCACTCTCTTTGCCAACATTTAGGAAGCATTCTGGTCAGTGTGTATGTAACATTTTAGCCTTTCTTAGGTGTGCATGGAAATTAAATTGTGAGGCTTGTCATAAATCATAAAAAGAATTAGTCACCTTCTGTAGCAGATGCTGTTAGTGCCCTGCCCAGACCCCCTGCCATCCCTTCTGTGCCCCCAGCTGCTGCAGATGCTGTTGCTAAGGCTCACACCAGCACCTTTATTCAGTGCTTGCCCTTGGGTGATTGGCGCTGCCACACAGTTTTCATCTGCCCCGCCCCCATCCTTACACACACACACACACACACACACACACATGCTCACACACAAACTGGGGTGGTCGCAGCCATAGGCTGACTGTTATGGGGTACAAAAGCCCAGGTGCCCTTGCCTCAAGGCAGGTAGATTCACAATGTTGCAATTTGTACTTCAGAGCTTCCTGGAAGACCAGACTGAGACTGGACTTCATCTGAAACCACATCCATGTATGGTTTCCCCGTTGGCCCAGCTTCTCCCCTTACCCCCTCACAAGGCTTCTCTGCGGGCACTCCCCCAGTAGAGCACTTGTGCAGGCATCCCCGTTTTCAGCTCTGTCACTAGGGAACCTGATCCAGGACACCTATGCAGCATCCTGTGCTCCGTCCTCCTCCTGCAAAGGCTCTGCTTTCCACCTCCAGACTGTCTAGATAGAAAAATATTTGACTGCAGCTAACAGAGAACATGATAAGCAATAGCTTAAACAAACAACTATTTGTTTTTTCCTTAAGCAACTTTAGCTCAGCATGACAAGCGCTGCTTCAAGTGCAGGTTTCCAGGCAGAACCACATGGTAAATGAAACCACCCTTGACCATCCTCTTGCCCCTACGGCCCCAGCCTCCCATGTTGATCCCTCCTTCTAGTTAATCCCCCCAAGCTGGACCCAGTGATCTCTTTTCAAGAGATCCTCCTGCCTCTGCCTCCCAAGTAGCTGGGACTACTGGCCAGCGCCACCATGCTGGACTCAGTGATCTCTGCACGCTCACTCCAGTCCTTTCCAAACAGTGCCCCCTGAGAACTTTCAGGTTTCTGGAGTGCTTCAAAGACTCTGCACACATAAATTCATGTTTTATGCCAAACAATAGACATTTTTAAATCCTCAGATTTTTACCACTAGGCTTTTCAAGACACCTCTCTGGTTATTTCTTCCTCATGGGAAGCGCTTAGATAAGCTCAGTCATGATTGGGTGATAATGACATTCTTTAATTTTTTGGTTCAATTTGTGTTTATAGAGGGCCTGACCCAGGCTCTGACTTAGGTATGGTGGTTACAAATATGAATAATATATTGGCCTCTCTTTTAAAGAGCCTGTGTGTCCAAGTATCATTGCATTTTCTACTCTTCGTGGTAACTGCCAGTTTGCTTCTTCATTTTGTCCAGCAGATAGTAAGCTTCTTGAGGTCAAGAACTGTGTTTTATCTCTGTGCTCCTAACTAGCACAGTGACTGGAACACACCATACGTGTTTGTGGAGAACAGCATGGCAGAGAGGCATGGGGAGGACAGAGAAAGAGGCAGGAAGGGAGGAAGGTGGCGTAGAATAAGATGGTCACCAATTCTTTGCAGTTTTCCCCACTAAGTGGAGGCAATTTCCGTTCCCCTTAAAGATGAGCTAAACTTGTGACTCTATGACCGATAGAATGCAGCATACACGGTGATGTGCCAGCTCCAGACCTAAGCCTGAAAAGGCCTGGCAGCTTCTGCTTTTTCTCCCTGGAAAGTCAGCTCCATGTAAGGAGCCCAGCTACCCTGAGACTGCCATGTTGTGAGGAAGCCAAACATAATTTCATGGAGAGGCCACGTGGCAGACAACTGAAGAACTCAGCCAACAGTAAAGGCTGAGGCCTGGAAATATGACCCCTGTTGAATTGTTCCAGCCAGACCTCAGCTACATGAGCCATTCCAGCTGAGGCCCCAGACATCATGGAACAGAGATGAGCTATTCCCACTGTGTTCTGATCAAGTTACTAACCCACCAGTCATGTTCAAATAAAATGTTTTAAGCCACTACGTTTTGGGATAGTTTGTAAAACAGCAAAAAATATCTGAAACAGGAGGTATTCACCAGCAAAAGGATGATTTACTGTTTCATCACTCAGTAGTTTTTATTCTATTTAAGATATGCCTGCAAGAAGAGAGCAAACATGTCCCACCAAGGGTAAGGCATGGCTTGGTTGGTTATGTTGGGTACCTTGATTAGGGCTGGAGGGAGGCTGGGAGTCCACTGCATGAAACTCGGTTATCTGCTGTGGTCAGGGAGCTCAGGTAAATGAATGAAGTGAGTCCATCATGGGAGGTGTAGGGAAGGGTGATAATGGATGGATTGGGAACCACCAACATTCCAGCCATTTTTAGTCATCAGGAATATGGGCTCTTTATTATTTTTTTTTCCAGATGGAAAATAGCTAGATTTTTATATGAAATGTCCAAATTTTATATCTGGACTGTGGGGCTGTCAATTTGAGTTTCCTGGCCCAGTGACTGGAGAGCACTGGATGAGATGTCGTAGTCATCACACACAGCATGTGCATCTCCCCAGGCATCCTGCGGCTTTTGAAAATGAAAGTTGGTCTATGTGCTTTCCAGCAAAGTCCAACTGGATCAGACTCAGGGCTTGAAGTTCTAAGTGCTGGTGGGAATGTGGAGAAACTGGGACTCACACACACCAGTAATGACTGTGCAAATTGGTACAATCATTTTGGAGAATTGTTTGGCAATAAATACTAAGGCTGAACATACACCTACCCTATCCCTATGATCTATGATATATCACTGTGACCCAGCAATACCACTCCAACATTTGGTGAACATATGTCTGCAAGAGAAATGCAAATATATGTTCACCAAAAGACATGTATTATTAATAGAATGTTCATAGAAATGCTATTAGTAATAGTCAAATACTAGAAACAAATACTGTCCATTGATGGTGGAATGGATAAAAAAAGTATCCATTTATGGAATGCTACACAGCAATACAAAAAAAAAAGCCACAATAGAAATTTGTTCCCTGTTTACTACATGCAACAACACAGAGGTGGAATTTTGGCCTAGGTAACCATGCCAAGATATGGTTCGGGATTCTCCCTGGACTTGTCATGGGCGCGTGCTTGGTCATCCCCAGAGTGCCCACTGTGTACATCTACAAGTTCACTAACAGAAAAAAGGGTTGCCCATTATTTATATCACTGGAATTTGATGGAAAGAGATAGGCACATCCCTGGAATTAATCGTTAGTGTGTGTCAAAGGGTTTGGAAAACATTGACTAAAGAAGCATTTTCCTGATGGGTGAAAAAATAACTCAGTAATGGTCATCTATCCCTGCTAGAAGGTTATACAACGTGTTATGTAGCATGCAGTGTGTTATATAGTGCTTAATAAAAAATAAAATGAAAAAGAAAAAAAACAACACAAATAAAACTCACAAACAAAACGTTGAGTGAAAAAATCAGATACAGAAGAGTCCCTACAGTGTGATATGCAGTGTAGGAGAATTCTGGTTGCTCCATGTCTCCACCAACACTTGGTATACAAAGTTCAAAACTAGGCAAAACTAATCTGGGGTTTAGGTATGATAGTGGTTACCCTTGAGTGGGGGGTGGTTACTAGATGGAGAATAAGGGAACTTCTGGTGCAAGGGTCATCTTCTGTTTCTTGTGTGTGCATTGGTTATGTGGGTGGGTTCCACTTTGTGAAAAGCCACTGAGCTATATAATTTGATTTGCTCACTCTTCTGTGTACACTCTGTATTCCAGTGCAAATTTTTAAAAAGCAAAATTTGAAAAATGTAGCACTTGCTCCTTTAACCTGGGTCCCAAAGTGTGGACAACAGCAACCTGTAGCCAGCCTCTAGCTTACTTGGCATGAACATGTAGTATGAGTGAGAACTAAGCCTTTTTTTTTTAAAGTCACTAGAAAATAATGCAGTGCTCTGAACCTGCTGGCTGTCCTCTCAAATCTATTTTCCATCTTCCTGGATATATGTCTGCCAAAGCAGAGGCTACATTTTCCAGCCTCTAATATTGGAGTAGAAAATCTGCATATAACTTTTGACTCCCCCAAAACTTAACTAAATAGCCTGCTGTTGACTGGAAGCCTTACTAATAACCTAAACAGTCTATAAACACATACTTTACATGTTATATATATTATACACTGTATTACAACAAAGTAAGCTAGAGAAAAGAAAATGTTATTAGAAAAATCATAAGGAAGAGAAAATATATTTACTATGCATTAAGCAGAAGAGGATCATCAAGAAGGTCTTCATCCTCATCGTCTTCATGTTGAGTAGGCTGACGAGGAGGAGGAAGAAGAGAGGTTGTCTTGCTACCTCAGGGGTGCAGAGGCTGAGGAAAATCTGCTTATAAGTGGACCCACGCAGTTCAACCCATGTCGTTCAAGGGTCAACTATTCTTGGCTCCCAGGCCAGACCAAATAAATCAGAGACCCTGGGGAGGGGGCTCAGCAATTTGTGGGTTAACAAGCCCTCCAGGGAATCCAGTGCACACTCAAGTTTGAGAACCACAGGCTTCAAGGAGTCAGCAAACTTTTTTGGTAAAGGAGCAGAGAGCGAATATTTTAGACTTTGGGGGTGGTAGTCTCCCTGGCAACTACTTCTGCCATTGTAGTGCAAAAGTAAATGCACTGCATGGCCAGATTTGGCCTAAGGTGGGACTCAGAGAATCAGGTAAATGCTTAGAATATAAGTAAATGCCAGGCAGAACGATTTTCTTATTTCTGAGAAAGAGAACGTCCCCTGCATCTCCCTCTCCCCTCTCATCAGTCTTAAAGTCCACTCTAGGCACACTGGGGTTCCCAGCTCACAGTCCTTTATCCTCTGTGGCTGAGTGCCTCCCTCTGGGCTCCTCACCTCATGTGCCCTACATACTCTGTGCACTTCTGTAATAAATGTCACTTACGTGTTAAAGTCTGATAATGGCTAATAGTGCCACCTCATGCAGAGGCATTGGCATTGTAACTTGGGGCAATACTTGGTTGGAGGGGTAGTACTGTGTCTCAATATTGGCATGGGCCAATTGGTGGATAGGTCTTTGGATAGGTTGGATAGGTTGGATAGGTGGATAGGTTCCTGTTTCCCGGAAGTCACCTTCAGGAGACAGACTCCGCTTTTATGTAAATCCTGATTTGTCTGTTTTGGGCTCAGATTTTCCCGGAAGAAAAGCAGGGATCTGCTGACTTTTAATCCTACCTGGGTTTAGATTACAAAGTGTCCATCTGGGACTGTTTACACCTTGTCCAGTTCTTGCTTCCGAGTTCCTATAGGAAGCCCCAGCTGAACATCTTGGCCACCCCTCCTTCCCCCAGGCCCAACCCCCTGGGCCAGGAGTGCCTGGCCCCTCAGGGACCATAGAGGCCCATGTGGGTTTTCTCTCCTATGTAAGCAGAGATCAATTCCTTGAAACATCCCTCCCTCTCTTTCACTCTGTGTTCCCATAGTGGCTCCATCCCAGCTCCAGGGTAGAGCATGTGGATCAGACCCAGCCAATCAGCATAGATCTTTCCCCAGTCAGGAGGATTGGTTCAAGGGCAGCATGTGACCCATTTGGAGCCACTATGTCTGCCTGAACACACCTGCTTTGGCACAGAGCCAAGGCAGGCAACCATTTTTCTTTCTCATAAGGGATACCCAGGGGAAGGCCCAGTTCTCACTCCCATCTTGGGTCTATTAGGAATCTTAGTAATAACTCAAATTGGGTTTAAACTAAATAGGGAATTTCCTGGCTCATTTGACTGAAAACTCTAAGAATAATTCTGGCTTGAAGCACAGTTTGATTCAGGGATTGAAGCACTAACACAGGGCCTTGGTTTCTCACTCAGCATCTAGCAGCCCTCTCTGTCAGCTCCATTTTCAGACAAGCTGGCAAAACAGCATAGCAAATCCAGCCTCCATCCTCCCAGGCTCACAGTAAGAAGAGCCACTCGCTTCTCTCCCAGCAAAAGTCTCCTTGTACCTCATTGGCTCCAAACAGGTCACATGCTACCCTTGAGCCAATCCCCCTGACTGGGAAAGGTTGGTGCTGATTGACTGGGTTTGATCCACATGCTCTACACAGGGTCTGGGATGGAGCCACTATGGGAACGTAGAGGCAAAGAGGTGGGGGGGATGTTTCAAGGAAATCAAAACCCAACTGCCCTTACAGAGTGGAACTGGATGGTTCTTAGTGTAAGTTCCCCCAGGATCTGACCCTGAGTCAAGTATTTGACTACAAGTAGTTTATTTCAGCGATGACCTCAAGGGAGCAGGGAAGCAAGGTAAGAAAGGTAAGAGAGCCGGTAGGGAAAGGGTGTGTGATCAAGCAAGTCTCCTCTGCAGGAAGCTCTGGGAGACAGGGTAGAGGCGGAACCATCCTCACAGGGTTAACAAGAATTACATGCCGGGTTCTGGACAGAAATATAGTTAAATTAAGCATTAATCGGGTTGCACTTTGGCCTACTTCTTTGTAACCGAAAGTCACATACCAATAGGTATTTACCATTTGCACTCTGTTATCCCTAAAGATAGGATTTCTGAATTTAGAACCATAAGGCTTTTGTTTAAGAATTGCTTAAGATGTTGTCTAAAAGTGTATCCAGTAAAAGAAAAAAAGAGAGAGAGAAAAAAAAGAATTGCTTAAGATACTTTTCACCTCCTGAATTCCGCAGAACAGTGTCAGCCAATTTGAAGACCCCCACAGAGGAACAGAATCAGCATGAGAATGTAGTTTCCTCACCAACCTGTCCCATGACTCCACCCTGCACTCTTCAGTCAA
The DNA here is from genome assembly GCA_023783475.1 of Daubentonia madagascariensis. Classification (NCBI taxonomy): domain Eukaryota; kingdom Metazoa; phylum Chordata; class Mammalia; order Primates; family Daubentoniidae; genus Daubentonia; species Daubentonia madagascariensis. The sequence goes on from JAKFHU010002136.1 coordinate 58,304, forward strand.
ACAAGGATCCCCCCACCTTGGCTCACTACTTGCCCAAGCCCTTTAAAATCCCCAGCCCCACCTCCTCTGTGAGGCGGATTTGAGGTTTCATCCCATCTCCTCAATCTAGGGCCTTAGGATTAAGCCACTCTCTCTGCTGCAACCCAGTGTCTCACGTATTGACTTGCAGCAAGTACAGGGCAATAAACCAGTTATGGTTACAGAGGATGCCTCAGAGCTATCCAGACAGAGGAGAGAGGAAGCTGCAGTGTTTATGCACTAACTCCTTGCCTATCATTGATACAGAACTTTCAACACGTACTGTTTGCCAGCCTAGCTTGATCTTATGGCAAGAAAAAAAAAAGAGAGAGAGAGAGAGAGGGAGGGAGCGTGCACCTGCCTTCAGGCAGAGGATTTGGAGGTGTTTGAAGGAAGCAGCCCTCAGTGTGTAGGGGTACGTGCCCAGGGGATGTGTATGGCGTGCCACAGGATGCTGACAACAAATGTCCCATACCCTTCCTCTGTCCCATCCACCAGGAGTCTTTCCCCATAGCAGGGACTGGGCCTTCTCTGGCCCATCTAGGCAAGACACTGTTCCCTCTTCCGATAAATGAAAGACAATATCACGCCCATAAACACAGAAATAAATAGTCCCCAGAGCTCCTCTTAGCATCAAACATACCCTATTTTGCAGGTACTGTCCCTGCAAAAGTAAGAAAAGTTTTGCAGGTACAGAGTCCTGGGCCACAGGCTAAAGCTCTCATTGGGCAGGTTGACTCATTGGGCAGGAACAGATAAGCTGAGTTAGAGACAACTCCACCCAAACCAGGTGGAACAGGGTTGGGAAAGGGTGGATAGCCAGACAGAACTCTGAGCTGTTACCGGGAGTGGAGTGCATGGAAGCTGTACCACCCAAAAGCCCCACAGGTGTTGGCAGTAATGGCATCTCTTTTATTTGTTGATGTTCCAAATATGGGCAACATCTATGAGTTCCCCAACATGAATATGACAATTTAGCATCTTTACAATCCCTATTTCTCCCTTCTGTTTCTCCTATTATTTTATTCTTGAATTCTTCCATTAGTTGCCTTTGTAACTTTAAAAAGATCTTTACTTCTTTTTCTTGATTCATTAGCCATAGTTTTTTTTTTAAGTGTTTTTTGCTTTATTCCAGAACCCAGCTACAACATGACAAAAAAGTATTTTATTTTTTAAAGTATTTTATGGTCTCCTTGCTTGGTTCTTGGTGTCTGGCTCTTCTGGTTTTTTTCCTTCAGAAAAAATTTTTCAAACCTTTTTACTCTTATTTTGTACAGTAAAGAAATATACATTACATAAGAATTAGCTGATCCTTGTAACTCGGACACTTGAAGGATCTCACTGGTAAACTGTTTGGTCCTGTCCTTTTGTGTGTGTGTGTATCTTTTAAAAATGGATTTATTACAGTTGTACATGTTTTGGGGGTACATGTTATACTTTGACATGTGCCTACAATGTGTAATGATTAAGTCAGGGTAACTGGGATACCCATCACCTCAAACATTGATCTTTTTCTTTGTGTTGGGAACATTACAATTCTTCTCTTCTAGCTATTTTGAAATATACAATAAATTATTGTTAGCTATAATTTCCCTTCTATACTATCAAATACTAGAACTTATTCCTTCTATCTAACTGTATTTTTGTACCCATTAACCAACTTCTCTTCGTCTCCCCTTCCCCCTCCTAAGTCATTTTTAAAAGATAATTTTTTTAACTTTGTTTTCACTTTATTTTAGATGTGTCTTTTTGTAAGGAGTTTGTAATTGAGTTTGAAGCAACCTAAAAGCCCTTGTCTTTTAAATGGGGGTTCAAAACTTCACTTCTTATTTTTAAAGAACAAATGTTATTTTTTAGAACAATGATAAATTTACAGAAAGATTGTGGAGACAGTATATAGAGTTCTCATATATCCTCTGCCCAATTTCCCTTATTATCAATATCTTGCATTAGTATATACATCCATCACAATTGATGAACCAATATGGATACATTATTATTAGGTAAAGTCCACGTCTTATTCAGATTGCCTCAGTCTTTCCTTAATGTCTTTCTCTTCCAGGATCCCACCCGGATCCCACATTACATTTAGTTGTTGCTTCTCCTTAGCCTCTTGGCTATTATAGCTTCTCAGACTTTTCTTGTTTTTCATGACCTTAACAATTTTGAGGAATACTGGCCAGGTATTTTGTAGTAATTTCCTCAATCAGAACTTGTCTGATGTTTTTCTCATTATTAGACTGAGGTTATGGGTTTGAGGGCAGAAGACCACAGAGGTAAGGTACCATTTTCATCATCTTATCTAGGGTGCATGCCGTCAAAATGACTCATCACTGTTGATGTTGACCTTGATCACCTGGCTGAGGAGGTATTGTAGGCTTCTCTACTGTCAGGTTACTCTTTTGTTTTGCATTTTCATACTGTACCCTTTGGAAGGAAGTCACTGCACAGACCATACTCAAGGAGTGGGGAGTTGTGCTCCATCTCCTGGAGGGTGGTGCAGTAGGCAGAATAATGTCTTCCCCAAAGAGATCCACACCCGAATCTTCAGAACCTATAAAGATGTTATTTTATATGCAAAGAAGAGTTAAGGTTCCAGATGGAATTAAGGTTGCTTCTCAACTAATTTTAAAATAAGGAGATTATCCTGTAATATCCAGGTGGACCGAATGTATTCACAAGGGTCCTTAAAATAGAACAGGAAGGCAGAAGAGGAGATCAGAATGATGGATATGAGAAGAATCCAACTTGCCATTGCTAGCTTTGAAGATGGAAGGGGGCCATGGATGAAAGAAAGCGGGAAGCCTCTAGAAGCTGGAAAAGGCAACAATACAGATTCTCCCTTAGAGCCTACAGAAAGGAACACAGCCCTGCTGACATTTTGATTTTGTCCCAGTGAGACCTATATCAGACGTCTGACCTCCAGAACTGTAAGATAATAAATTTCTATTGTTTTAAGCCATTACGTTTGAGGTAATTTGTTACAGCAGCAATAGAAAACTAACACAGGCAGAGTACCTACATGATATTTTGGATTGCTTTTGCATAGGAGAGTTGTCTTTTCTCACCTGTTTCTTCTGATCATTAGGAAAGTTTATATTTTTGTCCTGGTGAATATATATAACTTTACACAATGTACTTAGGTTCAATAATCTATTCCTTTAGACATTAGGTTAGATGTCAGTTTCTTACTATGAACAATGATAAGATTTGTACGCTATTCTTCCTTCCTTTCCTCTACCACCTAATGTTAATCAATGAAATTATCTTCCCTAGTTTTAATTTTATACTATAAAATATGTGTATTGGATTCAACTTATGTGCCTTCCCAAATCGACTCAGTTGTGCATTCCCAGGCCCACTGTTAAGGCCACAGCCAGTGATTCCAGAAGTGTTATGGCCTTCCTTGGGCTTCCACCATATAGTGGACTGCTGGATCGGCAGGTGACCCTGGAAACTGGGTCAATAGCAGCTCTCAGGCTTCACCATCAGCCTAGCCTTCCATCAGAGTAGGGCAAGCCCTGCTTCTCTGGCTCCACTCATTGTTAATGAGCTCAGCTGAAGCACAGCCTTGCAGGGCATAGGATCTAACTTCCCCAGGAGATGCTTGGGGGGAGGTAGAGAGTGCAGTTAACACAACGAAAGTTTACTAAAATTCCTTGCAGGGGCTTTTGACAATAAGCTTCTTGAAGCCATGAAACACCAGAATCAAAACCATATATATACTCCCAAATGATTTTTCTAAATTGGAAAATAAAAATAGCATGAGTAAAGAGCTGTGTTATTAGACCAGAAGTAAAGATGTGATTATATTAAGCCATCATAGCTCATAGTTATGAGCTAGTGAGAAAGATACCCAATTATATTTAGGTAGTTTTAGTTTTTGGGTTTTTTTTTAACAGAATCTGAAGGTTTGTTTCAAAAAAGATTACATTTTTTAAAAATCAGGATACACAGATGCACTTAATGTAACAGTACCTCGTGCAAAACTAGGTTACATAATTCTCAGAAATGCAAATAACAATCTTATTTTCTAAAAATTAGCAGACTTTTTAAGCTTAAACAGCCTTCAAAATGGAGGCTGAAATTGCTTGGTGACAAGAAGTAAGTCTAGAGCCCGACACCACAGAGCTAAGGCTGCAAATTGAACCACTACCACACAGCTGCAAACTACTCCTTATATTCACGCAGCGTTAAAACAAAATGGGTTCAATCCCAGTCTTCTCCAATGTATGTCGGTGCTGCAAGAAGAAAAGTTGAATGATACACAAAACTATTAAAAGTTACAACAAAACTATTTAAACATCTCCAAAATTGAGAAAAGCAATCATATTAAATTTTTTAAAAGAAAAAAAAAAAGCCTGACAGAACTGTCAAGCAAGTTGGAGGTCCTCTTCATAAGTAGTCAAGTAAAGTTTACCAGAGATTTGAATAAATTTCTTAAAACCATTTCAGAAACATCATGGATGTCCACCCTTAAATGGCTTAAATCCAGAGCCACTTCCTCTTGGCACGGAATTACCACTGATTTATACAATTCTATTAATTGGGTATGCATTGGGGATGCATTGGGGATGATGTTGGGTTATCATGCCTGCTCCTGCTTGGCTGTCACCCATCTGCCTTGCTTCATGACAGCTGGGCCCTTGAGAAGGAAGACCATGCCACTCTTTCCTTGGTCCACTTGTATCCCATCCATGGTGTTCAACAACATGTCATTCTTCAGGACAGTGCTGTGCTCCCCTTGCTCCTCTGTGATGACTCCTCCGTCTCCCTCTCTGCTTCCATAGCCTGATGTGTTACTGCGACTCCCAGAGGGTGCACCTCTCACACTGTGTCCTGATACTTCTCTCCAGATCATTCTAGCCTTTCAACTCCTATTTCCATTTGTCAGCGGACATGCCTCCTTCACTTTTCCAGGTAGTTGGTCTAGAAGGATTGGGCCCTGTTTCCCGAGGATGTCCAGGGTGAGTGATATCCGGCCTGTCATGAACGATCACTGTCCTTTCATCTTGCTCCCCACCCACTTCTTACCTGTCTCATTCTCTAAGTTCATTTCTTGGTGGTGGAGGCTCATTTCTTCCGGAGTCAATGAAATTTTGGGGATACCTTTCAAAGCTTGTATCTTCTCTTTGTGCAGTAGGTCGTGCCTGTGTCCCTTCACTTTGACAACAAAGCATTCCCGCCTTTCAAAAGATGAAGACTGTACTGCTGAAGTCTGAGGAAGCCTCCCGGTGATCAAAGTCATTAAATCTGTTCTGCTGGCAGAGTAGTCAGATCCATGGGGGAATCGTGCATCTGTACCTAGAGACAACTTTTTGTTCTTGCTCCAGTAAGGCTCACCTGGCCTATGACCTACATCACGTGGGCATTTCAAAGAATTCCTTTGTTTTGTCCATAACGATGCTGCTGTTGTTGCCTTCTGGGTTCCTCTCGTTCTGGAGCAAACCGTTCCGCTTCCTTACGACGTTCCTGGTCGATACGAATGCGTTCCCTTTCCAGGCGTTCTCATGCCATTCTGTCTCTCGCTGTAGTTTTTGCCTTTTAATCCCTAGGCTCGTGCTCTCTCTGCGCTCATTCCCTTTCTTCCTGTTCGTGAATTGTCCCAATGTGTTCCTGCTGCTCTCGACACCGTGTGTCTGCAGTCTCGCTTCTTCAAGGTTCCTCTGCTCGTCACTGTGTTCCCAAATGAACTAAAAGTTCTCTCAATCTTTGTTCCTTCATCTTTTCAAAAAGAAGATCTCTTTTCTTCTGTGGTCCTTGTCCCTTTTTTAAAATTTTATTTTATTTTTTGCCTAAGCTACCTCTCACCTTTCCTTGCTTCCTCCGTGAATTTCCTCCTGTCCTCTTCTCCGTGGCCTGCAATGATCTCTTGTAGTTTGGTGTAATATTACCACGTCCTGGACTCTGTGAGCTTATTCTCTTCTTCACTTTTTGAATCAATTCTGCAGCTTGGCCACTTGCTTCATTACCATTCTTCTCGTCTTTACCTTCTATTTTCTAAGTATCCTTGCTTTTTTCTTTTTCAGATTTCTCAGAACTTTTCTCTTCTTTTTTGACAGAGGTGTGTGTCTTGTTCCTTCTATCACTCATATCGTCTCTATCTCCGGAACTTCTTGAGCTACCCTTTCATCATTTTCTTTCCTCATTTCTTGCTTAGAAGTATTGCCAGGCGCGGTGGCCCACGCCCGTGATCCCAGCACTCTGGGAGGCTGAGACGGGAGGATCACTTGAGCTCAGGAGTTCGAGACCAGCCTGAGCAAGAGTGAGACCCTGACTCTACAAAAAATAGAAAAATTAGCCAGATGTGGCGGCGTGTGCCTGCAGTCCCAGCTACTCGGGAGGCTGAGGCAGGAGGATCACTGGAGCCCAGGAGTTTGAGGCTGCAGTGAGCTACAATGATGCCACTGCACTCTACTTGGGGCAACTGAGTGAGACTCTGTCTCAAAAAAAAAGTATCACCTTTTACTTTTTCAACAGAAATAAGCTGTCCATGTAGCTCAGTGCAATGAAGATGTGCAATATATCTGGACACTTCCGTGCTTGAAGACACAGTTACAGTGCCATAGAATTTTGCCCCAGGACTTCAAGCATTTGTAACTACCTTTGCACTCAGAACCTTTCCATATTTGCCAAAGAGGTTCTTCAAACCAGCAGCTTGGTATTAGGTGAAAGTCCACTAAACGGGGTATTTTTAGTTGAGTTTCCACTGCTACTGCTAGTACTACTTATACTTCCTTTGTCAGCTTTAGATGATGTCTTGCTGTCTTTAGATTCCTTTGAAGAGCTTTGTCATTTTCTTCTTCCTTACCATCTTGGGCTTTTAGAAAGGTATCATCTTCACCTCCTTGAGCTTCAACTTCCTGACTTTCAATGTGCTGTTTTTCTATATCTTCTATTGCTTCTGCCTCTATTAACTGATGAGCTCTCTTGTTTTCTTCTGCAGAAAGAATCTCCTTGGAATGCACATTTTCTTCTTCATTTTCACCAAATTCTTCAGAGTCCTTTAATTCCTCATTTCCATCTTGTTCATGTGCCTCTTGATTCTCCAATTCACAGTCCTCAACAAAAGCATCGTCTTCCACAGAAGCATCGCCACTCAACTCATCTGCTTCTAGTTTTTAACCTACTTGAGTCAGGAGACAAGCACCTCCTTGACTCTAGTGATGTTTGAGTTCCGCTGCTTTAGCTTGGACTTGAGATCGACGACTTGCAGATCGATGATCTTTTTACCTTCCGCCTGACCCAAGACAGCTGAGGTTGCCACAGCACTGGTAGCGGCAGCTATCTTGTCTTTAGTTCTTTAAAATTTTCTCCATTGTATAATTAGCATCTTTTACCCAGATCTCCTGGGCCATGATAGAAATTGTTATATTCCTAAATCCTTTTATATGTAATTATTGGAGATCATGCAATAGGTTTTTCCCTAAGTGTTTTGTTTTATTTTGTTTTGTTTGTTGATAGAGAGAGAATAAGGAACTGAAAAAGTTTTCATTTTAAAGCATTGGAAAGCTGTAGAAGCAATCAGGATCATAGAGACCAAGATGCTAGAGAGTAGGGGAACACAGAAAGATGAACTGATATTTTGAGGATACCTTTCCCTGAGGACATTTGCTGATTTGGAGCACAGGATCATGGGCTGAGAATCTGAGCCTTGCATGGGCACAGGGCTTCTCCTGGGCGTCAGAGAAAAATGTCAATCCTTGGGATGCCAAGATTCCAAGGAAAATGGAGGTATAGAGAACTGAGCCTGACACATGGCCAGTTTTTCCCTCAACACATTTGCCAAATTCTAATGTTGTTTGGGGTAAGAGATTAAAAAGCTAAGCATAAAGTCTCTGAAAAGAAGAGTAGATTTTTGCCAGACCTTCCAGTGCTAATGTGACAAGGATTATAGTACAAGACTTTTAAGAGGTCAGGGCTTGATGAACACACTAGACTCACAGTTGGAAGTGCTGGAGGGTTATGCCTTAGAAACAGAGGTAAACCAGAGGTAGACTGAGCCCTGCCAAAATAGTATCCCAACCTTGACTCAGCTTGGTTCCAGATCAGATTAAGGGAATCATCCCCCACTTCTATTTGCTTAGTAATGAAAAGGATAAATTCTCTTGGGAGAAATATACCTACCATCTGGAGCCTTTCAACCTTATATACACAATGCCTACCATTTAATCAAAACCTACTAGGTCCTCCAAAAGGTGGGATCATATGACTGAAAACCAGAAGAAAAAAAAATGAGACAATAGAAATAACTCAACAAATAATCTAGACATTAGTGTATTAGATACAAGTTTAAAATAAATATGATTGATATGTTCACTAATAAAGAGAAAAAGGTGGAGAAAACAGATGATACAGAGTTTTATCAGAGAATTAGAATCTATGAAAAACAGTCAAATGGGAATCCTAGAATGGAAAAATATAACTAAAACTGAAAGCCAATATAGTTTTAACAACAGATAAGACTCAGGAGAGGAGAAAATTAGTAAACTGGAAGACAGAAAATATCCAAACTGAAACATAGAGACAAAAGATAAGGGGAAATATATATATTTTTGAGACAGGGTCTCACTCTGTTGCCTGGGCTAGAGCACAGTGGCATCATCATAGCTCACTGCAACCTCAAACTCCTGGGCTCAAGTCATCCTCCTGCCTCAGCCTCCTGAGTAATTGGGACTACAGGCATGTGACACCATGCCCAGGTAATTTTTCTATTTTTTGTAGGCAGGGTCTCACTCTTGCTCAGGCTGGTCTTAAACGTCTGGCCTCAAGCAATCCTCCTGCCTTGGCCTCCCAAAGTGCTAGGATTACAGGCATGAGCCGCTGCACCCAGCCTGAAAAATATTTTTGGAAACACAAAAGAAATGTGGGACATAGTGAAAAGTTTTAACATTATTGTAATTGGAGTGCCAAAAGAAGAGAAAAGAGAGAATAGGGCAGAAGTGACACTTAAAGAGATAATGGCTGAGAATTTTCCAAAATAGAGAAAAGTATCAACTCACAAATTAAAGAATCTTCTCAAACCAAAGCAAGATAAATAAAAATAAATTCATACCTTAGTACTTTCTACTTGAACTGTTGAAACTAAAGACAAACAATCTTAAAAACAGTCAGAGGAGGGGAAAAGACGTTTTACCTTCAAAGAAGCAATCACAAGACTGACAGCTGACTTCTCAACAGAAGCAATGGAATACAGAAGATATTGGAATGATATTTTTAAAGAACCAAAATTAAAATAACCACAAACTAGAATTCTATTTCCAGTAGACATAAGCTGATAAAAATAAAGATAAAACAAAGATGTTTTCACACAATCTAAAACAAAATTTATCCAGGCATGGTGGCACATACCAGTAATCCTAGCTACTCAGAAGACCGAGCTGGGAGGATCACTTGAGCCCAGGAGTTCAAGGTTACAGTGCCACTGCACTCCACTCCATCCTAGGCAAAAGAGCAAGACTGTGTCTCTAAAACAAACAAACAAACAAAAAACAGAATTTGTTGCCAGCATATGCATAGGAAAAGAAAGAACTAAAACTAAAGCAGTTGAGTGAAGCCAGCAGTTTAGGGTCCATTTGTTTAAGCCAAAGGGAATGTTACCAAAAAAGATCATTTAAAAATTTTCTAAATGTTTGAAAACTCAGCAAAACATACCTAAATAACTCATGAGCCAAGGAAAGGTTCACAACAGAAATTAAAACTGAGTGATAATGAAGATGTGACAAAGTACAATTTGTGGAATGTAGCTAAAGAAGTACTCAGAGGGAAATTTATAGCTTATGTGCATATACTAGAAAAGAAGAAGGCTTCTGTCTCAAGAAACTCTAAAAAGAACAGCAAGTCAAACCCAAAGAAAGTAGAAGGGAGGACACAGTGAAGACAAAAGGCACAGCAGCAGCTAAGTTGAAGCCAGCAGCTTAGGGGCCAAATAGCAAGAGAATCTGAAAAGGCTCTACTAGATGTAGCTGATACACTCTTGTCTTAGTCCATTTGTGCTGCTATAAAAATGCCACATACTGGGTAATTTATAAAGAAGAGCAATTTATTTCTTGATCTGGAGGCTGCGGAGCCCAAGATCAAGGTATCTAGTGAGGTTTGCTCTCTGCTTCCAAGACGGTGCCTTGTTGCTGCATCCTGACATGGTGGAGTGTGGGAAGGCAAAAGGGTGAACTCTCTCTGAAGTCTCTTTTATAAGGCATTAATCCATTCATAAGAGCGGACTTAATCATTAATTGTTAATCATGACTTAATAATTTCCCAAAAAGTACCACCTCTTAATACTACCACAATGGAGATTATGTTTCAACATGAATTTTGGAGGGGACACCACATTTAATCCATAGCAACCATGTTCCACCTCTCTCATTGTTATGGAATTATCTTTTTAATGCAGATTCAACCATCCACCCTCTAACTCAAAGCTTTTTGATGTATTTTTATTGCCCCTAGAATCAAGTCTAAATTCTTTTGCATATTTTAGGACCTTCAAAACCTTGCCTAGCTTGCCTTCCCAGCCATGTTTCCTGTCCCCTTATTATCTCTGCATGTACAAGAGATGACTGGTGGTCCTCCAAAAATTTGTGCTACTCATTCCATAGTATGGAGTTATCTCATGAAAGTGGCTTCCCATCCAGGGACCCCATTTCCCAGCCCTCCTTAAATCTATGTAGGGCCAGATGACTAATTCTTTATAATAGAATGTGAATGGAAATGATATGTGTCACTTCTAGGCTGGCTTTTAAAAAGTGGATGGAAACCCGCCATTTTTGTTCTTCTTATGCTGGCTGGAAGCAAAGAACTCTTATTCCTAGGGATGGCAGAGCCACAGAGTGGAAGTAGCCTGGGTCCCTGAATCACCACATAAAAGAAAACTGCTTTGCTTGCCCCTGATTTGGCTTCATTTTCAGTAGTGTTTTTTTTTCTCCATGCAGAGGCAAAAATTGTCAGCAGCAGATTCAGACTTAAATTTTACCACTTTATTAACCCCAGCAGAAAGAGAATTCTCATTTATCATTAGTTCTAGTAAGTCATGGACTTGGCTGTCATTGAGTTACAATGGGGCACATGCCAATCATTGAGCCATCCCTGTGTCTGCAGCTCTTTGGCCAGGCCTAGGTCATTGGCCCACCTCTGCAATTGGAGTGTGGAATCAGCCCCAGCCAAAAACACATAGCCTGGGCATGGGGGAATGGTGTTCCCCCAACAGCTGAGTAGGCAAAAAGAAACACATCCATTCAGTGGGCTCAGGACTTGAAGGGAAATTTATAGTCCTGAGGCTGCCTCAGGACTCCTTCCATGCCCAGAGGCTAAATCCCTACACAACTACTCTAGAAAATGATTATGTCTCTTTTCTTCTCTGAGGGAAGAAGAGAGAATCATATATCCTGACCATCTAGTCTTCATTTCTCCTCCTGCCCTTTCTGTGGAGATCACTGATGTCAGAGGCAGGTTGCCCACGTTGTTACTTCTTCCATCCCCCGTTTCCCTTCCACGCCTTCCCTGTGGCCTGATGTGCCTCAAGAGAGCAGAAGAACCCTCTGTGATGGTGACATTTGATCTAAGACCTGAAGGAAGACAAAGGAGCAGTAGGAAGACAATTATTAATCGAGGCCCTGAGGTGAGAAGAAACATGGGTTGTTGGAGGAAGGGAAGGAGGCCAGTGAGGCTGGACGGAGGGGAACCAGGGGCAGGTAAAAAGGAGATGGCCTTGAAGAGGGAGGCAGGAGCCTGGTCATGCAGGGCCTCATGGGCTCAGGTAAGGAGTCTGGAGTCTTTCCTAGGATGGTAGAAAGTCATTGAAGGATTTCAGAATACCATGATCTGGTATAGCTTTTAAGAAGTTCCCCTTTCTTACTATGGAGAGAATGGATTGGAAGGCACAGGCTGGAAACAAAGAGACGAGTTGGGGGACAAGTGATGCTGGGGGCTGGGATGAGGCCGATGGCAGTGGAGGTGTTGATAAAGCGGCCAGAGCAGTTGGAATTGGCAGGGTGTGGAGCGGGGTGAGAGAAAGGAGGAACCAAGAATGGCCTTGAGGTTTCTTGCTGGGGCTGCTGGATGAACGCCAGCTATTGAAATGGAGAAGCCTGCAGCAGGGACATGGGGAATGAGAAATTTAGGGGGAACATCAAGACATTTCCAGATTTGCTGGGATGTTTATGAGACATTTGAATGGAGATACCAACTAAACAATTGAGATCCAGAAGAATCTGGAACTCTAGGGCAGGTGTGGGTTACACATATGACTGTGAAGGGCATGAGATTTAACACTAAGGAATGGGCAAAATCTCCTCGGGAGAGAATGGAGACGGGGAAGGTGAAAGGAGCCAAGGCCACACTCCAAGGAAGAGCTGAGAATGAGACCGAAGTGGAGGGTGTTCCACGGAGGGAAGAGCAAACGGCAAGTGAAGGGGTGTTGGCATGTATTGCAGAACACACACTGTGGTTCTCAGACAATTATCACAATCACGTGAGGGCTTATAAAGCCCACATTTCTGGGCCCAGAGTTTCTGGCTCAGTAGGTCTGAGGTGGTGCCCAAAACCTTGAAATTCTAACACATTCCCAGGTGATGCTGATGCGGCTGCCCTGAGGACCACACTTTGAGAACCACCCTCAGAATGAACACTTTCAATATGCTCATCTATGAATGGGAATCAGAGAACTGGAGGGGAGAGGAGCCCAGGAGAATTTTTAGAGATGAAGGACAACAGCGTGCTTGCTGGCTGATGGGAGGCATCTGGTCGAGTGGGAGAGATGGATGAAGCAGGGGGAAGGGGAGAGGTGAAGGGACAAAGTCCCTGATGATTCAAAAGGGAACTGCACTTGAAGCATCACAAAGGCTTTGGCTTCCGACAGGAAGACAGGCATCTCATCCACAGTGGCCACCGCCTGCAGGTCTAGAGGATGAGAGGTGGGAGACTGAGGAAGCTTCTATATTCTCAGTGGAGAATAGAGAGGTCATCTAGAAGCTTCTCTATTCTTTATTCTCAAGGAAGAATGAAGGGAAGGTGAAGAAAACGATGGGGAGATTTGAGGCAAGGGGAGAAGACTATGAACTGGTTGTCTTGTGGAGCAGGAAGCCAAATTTCCTAGACCAGAGTTATAGAACTTTCTGTGATTATGGAAACGTTCTGTAATCTGTGCTGTCCAATACAATAGCCACCAGTCACATGGGACTGTTTATATTTAAATTAATTAAAATTAAATAAAAGGAGAAATGTAGTTCCTCGGTCTCACTAGTTACATCTCAGGTATCAATTCTTAGAGACACAGTTGGCTGGGGCACTGTGTCGAGCACGTGCTTGAGGTTCATGAAACTGGCCAGCCGTGGTTTGTAGTTTTTCCCCAGCAACGCTCCCCAGCTCAGAGAAAGGCCCAGAAAGTGTGAGTGACACAGGCTTTTCAAGTAGGGTTTTTCCAGGCAAGTATGACAAAAGGAGAGAGGGCCAGAGCATCATGAATATTGGGGAAGGAGAGATCATAATGCTGGGCTGGAAAACCCTATGCTGGGAAAGAACAGTGAAGTCGTGAGGGGTCTGTCTTGTATAAAAATGACCCTTCCAGAACAAAGCATTTATCTTACCTTTCCTATAAACTCTACCTCAGGGATTAAATTATTGATGAGGGGAAGTTTCTCTTTATATAAGTATTCTAGCTAATGAAGAAGGAGTGATGATAGAATTAGAGCACCAGTGATCTACAAATCCTAATGAAGTGATGGATATAGGCAGTGGTCATAACTGGCTGCTAAAATCGCAGAAAAGAGGGACATGGCACTTGGAGCCTTCTGATGGAAGGACTCAGCACCCCCGATGCACCCTGGCCAAAATGTCAACGCTGAGTCTGATCAAGCTTCTAGATCTAACAGCTAATTTTGGAAAATACAAGGGACAAAGGGACATGCTAGTGCCAGAGATACCGAATCAGTGGAATCCAGACTGTGAGAAATCCCACCAGATAAATAAACTGGTTTCTTCAACAAATAAATTGCAAGGGAAAAATAGAGGTGGAGGGGGAACCCAAAGAGACTTGTGACACACATTGACAATATTGGTATTGTGGTTATGTATTTTAGGAAAACAAACTGAAATACTAACCAATGAAATTATCTATCTGGGATGTATTTCAAGATAATCCCAGTGAAGGGAGCCATTTGGTGATTATTGTAGCTGGTGATAGGTGCCTGGAGCTTCATTATACTATTCTACTTTATGTATATTTGAAATTTTTATAATAAAAAGGTTCAATAAAAATAACACTTCCTACACCAGATACTCTTTCCAGATGGGAGCCTGCCTTTCTCCTTCTTTTCATGGTCAACCTTCCTGAAGGAATTCTCTCTGCTGTTTTTCATGTCCTTACCTTCCATTCATGGCTCTACCCACCACAGTCTTGAGTCTGCCCATGTTCCTTCCCCAGAACTGTTCAGGCTAAGGTCCCCAGGACATCCACAGCCAGGGGACACTTTTCTGCCCTAAACTCCCTTGGCACACTTTCCTTTCCCAACTCTTTCCAAACCAAGACAGCTGGAGTCAGTCAGCGAGGACTCACATCCGGGCTGGCCACATCCTGGCTTGATGTTCTTACAGGAGAACCTCTCTAAGCCTCCGTCTCCCCATCTCTAAAATGATGATAATAATTGTATTTACCAGTCCTGGGTGCCTATTGCTGTGTAACGATCCACCCCAAAACTTGGGGGTTTAAAACACTGTTTATTATCTATTATGGTTCAGGCGTTAATGATCTCAGCTGGGCAGTTGTCATTTGGCTCATGCAGTTATAGTCAGATGGTGCCAGAGGCTGGGATCATCTTTACTCACATGCCTGGCCCTAGACTAGGGTGGCTGGAGCAGCTAGGGCTGGTCAGACATTGCTCCCTCTCCACGGGGCCTCTCTCTGTAGCTCGCCTGAGCTTTCTCTCCGGGTACTTGGACTTCTTACATGACCACTGACTTCCCCCAGAATGAGCACTCAGATAGACGGGAAGTGGAAATTTCTGAACTTTCACAGCCCAGAACCTGACACAGCATCACTTTCAGCATATTCTAATGGTCAAAGCTGTCATAGAACCTGCCGAGATTCAAAAGGAGGGGACAGTGAAGTACCAAGGAGAAAGTCTCAAAGTCATTCAGCTGTGAAATAAACCCTACCCTCTATTATAAAAGCCCATGCGCGCTCTCTCGCTCTCTCTCCTTCCTCCAACATCCTCTGGATCAGGCTTTATTAAAATGTTAATGTGTTAGATACTCATTGGCTGCAAGAAACAGCAGTGCTTAAACAATAGAGGGTATTTTTCCTCTCATTATAAGGAATATAAAAATGAACAGTTGCAGACATTGTTTCAGCTGTTCAAGGATGCCCTCAGAAGCCTAGGC
Source organism: Daubentonia madagascariensis (assembly GCA_023783475.1). Classification (NCBI taxonomy): domain Eukaryota; kingdom Metazoa; phylum Chordata; class Mammalia; order Primates; family Daubentoniidae; genus Daubentonia; species Daubentonia madagascariensis. Next base: position 73,697 of record JAKFHU010002136.1, read on the forward strand.
TCTTCCTTTCTGCTCTGCCAACTTTGGCATCTGGCCTTTTGTCAGCATGCTGGCATCCTCTTGGTTACAAGATGACTGCCACACCTCCAGACATCACATCCAAACAGAGTTCTGCTTATGACTCCTTGGATGAAACTATGTCACGTGGCATGACTAGCTGAAAGGGAGGGTGAGAGAGAATCGAACTGGGTACACTACTATGCCAAATAAAATTAGAGTTCTGTTGTCAAAAAAGGTGGGGAATAAATACTTAATAGGCAAAAAACTGCCACATTATGTTAGCCACAGGGGATTGCTCAGTCCTTGGTACACGGTAGATATACAGCAATGTTTGAGGGATGGTGGCCATTGCTGATTGGGAAGTCAGGACTCAAAAATCATCTTCTCTAAAGAAACTTCCTCACCTTTCACACTACAGTAGAATTAACAACTACCTCCTCTGCCCAACAATGCCCAATACAGGCTTTTACCAGAGACATTAGGACTCTTTTTCAATTTAAGTTAATTTTTTTAGAGACAGGGTCTCACTCTGTTGCCCAGGCTGGAGTGCAGTGGCCCGATCATAGCTCACTGTCACCTCGAACTCCTTGGCTCAAGCAATCTTCCTGCCTCCCAAAGTGCTGGGATTACAGGCGTGAGCCACTGCGCCTGACCTGGGACTCTTTCTAATGTACCTTTCTGTCTCCTTCTTCTAGACTGTGACCCTTTGGAGCCAGGAACCAAGATTTGTTTACCTGTTGGGTCCCTATCACCTAACACAGGTTGGGGGAATGAATGTGATTTGAGTTACAGGTTTGGGGAAAGTTGTCATTAGCAGAAGATCTACATAGGAAAAGTGAAGGAAGCCACAAAGAAAATGAAGGAGAAGAAACACAGAGAGTCACAAAATTCTCCTTAAAATAGGCATATCAGGGTCATTGGTTAGCAAGTATATTTACTTTTGCTGAGTAAAGAGGAGAGTTAGAAATAAAAACCGCAGAAGGCGACTAAAGAGAATCAAAACAAGGAGGAGGAAAGCACACAAAGAAGGGAGACAGGGGAGAGAGGAAGGGCTGCTGTAACAAATGACCACAAAAGTGGTGGCTTCAAACAACAGAAATTTATTCTCTCACAGTTCTAAAGGCCAGAAGTTCAAAATCAGTACCCCTGGGCTGAAATCGAGGTGTTGCTGATGAAGGCCAAGCTCCCTGCAGACACTCTAGGGGAGAGTCCATTCCTGCCTCTTGCAGGTTCTGATGGCTGCTGGCATTCCTTTGCTTGTGGCCACTTCACTCCCATCTCTGTCTCCGTGGTTACATGGCCTCCTCTTCTTCTGTCTGTGTAATCTCCCTCTGTCTCTATTTATTATTTTTAATTGACACATAATAATTGTACATATTGACAGGGTACAGTGTGATATTTTGATACATGTATACAATGTGTAATGATCAAATCAGGGTAATTAACATATCCATCACCTCAAACATGCATCATTTTTTGCATTGGGAGCGTTCAAAATACGCTGTTCTAGCTCTTTGAAAATATACAATAAATTGTTTAGTATCGTCATCCTATACTGCTATAGAACACGAAAACTTATTCTTCCTATCTAGCTGTACTTTTGTATTCCTTAACCAACCTCTGGCTATCTCCCCAAGCCCCTACCCTTCCCAGCCTCTGGTAACTACTATTCTACTTTCCACTTCTTGGAGATCAACTTTTTAAACCTTCGCGTATGGATGCAAACATGCGGTGCTGATCTTTCTGTGCCTGGCTTATTTCACTTAATATGATGTCCTCTAAGCTCATGCATGTTGCTGCAAATGATAGAATTTCATTTTTTGATGGCTAAATTGTATTCCATTGCATATATATGCCTGTTTCTGTCTTATAAGGACATTTATAATGGCATTTAGTCCCCCCACCCACCCAGACAATCCAGGGTAATCTCATCTCAAAATCCTTTATTTAATTACATCTGCAAAGACCTTTGTTCCAAATAAGGTAAGATTCACATTCCCAGGAATCAGGACACGGGTATCTTTTTTTGGGGGGGGGGCACATTTTTCAGCCCACCACAGTGGAGAGAGCAAGGAAAAAGAGGATCAGCCTCTCTCACTTAAAAGGCCATCTTCCTTTAGAACCGAGTTGCCCCCAAATCATTTTTCTGACACCACCTGCAGTATTTTAGCTCCATGGACACTCCACCCATTCCCTCCTATGGTGGCCACAAGAATGTGCCACCCACATCTCTGACTGCAGGAAATGTGATGGACCTGGGGCCTCAGCGATTGTGCCCTGAAGTCCATTATCATGCAGGGGTGAGCCTGGGCTTCCCCTGGGCAGCCCTAGGCAGTGGCTGGGAAGAATAGGGTGCCCAGGTAGGCCCGTCATGGGACTTCTCTGACAGATAACAGGCCTTGCCAAACCTGTCTTAGGACTGCCCTGCAGACTAGGATGCTTCCACCCAATCTCCCTTCCTGCCTTCCTGCTCTTCACTTGTCACTGGGGCCGACCCTCCATTGCAGTCTGACAGCTCCCAAAACTTCTCCTGGCTCCCTTTCCATTTCTCTCACAGACATTCCCCCTGATAAATTTCTTGCCTTTTAATCCCTTCCTGCCACCTGCTTCTTAGACAACCTAGACTAATACATATTACCTGCTTAATGCTTATTTTTAACTCAACTCATCACTAAATAAATAAATGTATTTAAGAAGGAAATTTTACATTGCTAGTAGAAATAAGAAGCCAATATCACTTGCCATAAACAGAGGGAAAGCTGAAAATACATAGATATAGACCAACAAAATAATGATATTAAATTCTAGCCAGATATTCATTGCTTACCTGCCAGAGAATCAAAGTCTGAGGTTGGTTTGCTCTTTAAAGGGAGGGTAGCTAGTGTTAGGAAGGTGTTAAAGACCTATTAGCACCAAGCTAAGATCTTCTCCCGTATCTAATCAGAAGGAACAAAAGGATTAAAGAGAGAATAACTTTCTCATTTGGGGCTTCCATGTTAACATTTACCACAGACCAGGAAATACCCCTCAAACAGGCACGTAGCCATGCACACGGTTGAAAGGCAGTAATGATGAGTTAATTGTTGAGGAAGGGTTGAGGTAGGAAAATTATTGCAATATTAATTTGCGTTTTGTTCTAGTAGTAATTTTTCTTCCATCAGTACCAATCAGATAGCTGTTCCTTGTTGCTCTCTTGTCTGTAGGGTCTATTTTGAGAGAGCAGGGTCTTTTGAAGTCACTTCTCTTGCAGTCTTTAAAGAAAGCAAAATTCATGAGTGGGGAAGAGAGAGGTGTGGACACAAGATCATGGTGGGAGAGAGGGCAGGTTGCTCACGCTGGGGAGGAGGACAGAGGCTCAGGATCCAGAGAGTGGTAGGGACCCTCATGCCCCTCCCTGGGGACAGGGTCTAAAGCTCAGGGGAAGAAGGTGGTGTGTGGCAAACCCACCACTCTGGAATGGAACCGTGGAGTCAGATTAAAGAAAATACAATCATGTGACATTATCCACACGCCTGAGTTTGTGGATCTGGATTCATACACACCTATAAGAATCTTAAATAATTCTTAAAATGATAATCAACTCACTCCCAAGCTGTCTAGTCTCATTTATGTTTTTATGGTACCCCAAATGGTGATTTTTTGTTTCACACGTATATCCTTAATTTACAGAAACATACTCTCTGCCTCATAGAGTAACCTAAAAAGTTATTGTGCCCTGGTGGCCTCTGGAGAACCAGTGCACAGCTCGTTTTAAAAGGTCACACTATCTTTTCCATGAGTCACTGGAAGAACAGAGAAATGAGCAAGTGTCATTTTAATAGGTATTTAGTTGATATTTTAGCAAGTAAGAAAGCACAATTCCAACTGAATTAAGAGAGAGAGAAATAGACAGAGAGAAGAGAGAGAGAAGAATTTATTCAGCCACTCCAGGGGTAAATTTTGCTTCAGGCAGGACTGGATCCAGCGCTGTCTTGAGCGCCCGGTCCTGCTCTCTCCTCCTCTGTTTCCTCTGTTGACATCATCCTCGGGCAGCTGCTGGTGGCAAAGGTGGCTGCCTGCCCCCTGCTTGTATCACATCCTCTCCTCAGAGGAAAGGGAATCCCCACAACAGCTACTCCACGGAGCTGGTTCTACTTGGGTCTCATGTCTACCCTCAAAGCAGTCAGCGTGGCCAAGTTGGCAGAGGGCTGTAATTAGCTGGGTCAAATGCCCACCTCCCACAGGATGGGTGGAGTCAGCCTGTCTAGAACTGCATGGGCTGAGTGGGGGAGGAGCAATTTCCCAAGAAAATAAGAGTTCAGCTAACGGAAGCTGAGGAAAGGAACGCCCAGGGCAGGTGAAAACACAAGGTGTTGTCCTCAGGCAGACTCTTCCTTTTCCAGCCCTCTCCAGACACAGGTGCTCCCAGAGCGGGCAGGGCTTGTTAGCGTGGAGGAGACACTGAGCTCTTGTTCTTGGAAAATTCCAAGTGTGTTTACAGATTGAGCAACCTCAGGGTAGGGGGTCCCCCACCTGGCATATCCCAGGCAGACTGGGGGCCCTGATGGACACTCTGCCAGTTCCTGCTGAGCTCAGGATGCACATTTGTAGCATGCTGCTGCAGCCCTCATGAGGGGCTAAGAGCAGAGGCTCTTGACCTTTCTAAGCTTTTGTTTTCCCACTTGTGAAATGGGAATAAAAAGGGTATTTCTCTCTCACAAAGAGTTGCTTAGTGAACAATGTGTCCAGAGCATATGACCAGTGGCTAGGACATAGAAGGCCCTCGATTAATGTTGGTCATTGTTATTTGAAAGGCAGGATGATGCCTCCTATAAGCATGATTATAATTATGATCCTACTCAATTCTCCTAGTAACCCTTTAAGGTAGGTTGGGGACACATTATTGTACCATTTTAGGGATGAAGACACTGCAACTCAGAGAGTTTAAATGGCTTTGCCATGTCCCTAGACATGGCGAAACCACTTGTCAGTGGCAGAGCCAGGTTTCAAAGCCAAGGCACTGGCCTCTCAATGCCACCTTCCTGCCACCTTCTCATCACATGCTGATCAGGAACATCTGGGGGGTGCCTAAGGGCAGCCTTCTAGAACAACATAGCTTCTTCATGCCAGTCATTTCTAGTCTAGAACCACACTGTCCAATAGAAATACAGTGTGAACCACAGCTGTACTATTAAATTTCCTAATAGCCACATAAAAAGCAAACAAAATTAAATTTAAAAAAAACCAGCCAGGCACAGTGGTGTGCAACTGTAGTCCCAGCTACTCGGGAGGCTGAGGTGGGAGGATTCCTTGAGTCTGCAGATCAAGGCTTCAGTGCTCCATGATCATACCTGTCATTATCCACTGCACTCCAGCCTGGGCAACATAGTGAGATCCTGTCTCTAAAATAAAATTTTTTTAATTAAAGTGAAAAAAAAGAAATTGATTTTAATAATATATTTTATTTAACCTGAGATATTTGAAATAATATCACTTCAACACGGAAGTCAATATACAAAACTATTAATAAGATATTTTATATTCTTTTTTCATATTAAGTCCATGAAATCTGGAGAGTACTTTACACGTATAGCACATCTCAATTCAGACTGCCCACCTGCCAACTGCTGGTAGCCCATAGCCACATGTGACCATCCAAGTCCCCATGTGGGGCAGTGCAGGACTCGAGGCAGATTATTTAGGGCGCCAGAAAAGCAGCAGCACAAAAGACAGGGGCTGAGAAGAGAGAGATTCTGTTTTAATGAGTTTAACCAGAACCTTGCAAATTAGTCTAGAAAGAAGAGATTTTAAGATGATATTTTGTGGTTTAGTATTGTTTTTATTTTGAATTACGGCAGGGTGGGGATGATGAGACATTGTCTTTGATCAGGAGACAGCTGCCCTGGGACAATGCCAATTGCAGAATGGATGACCCAAGATGGGGCAGCAGAACCCAGATAGTTGAATCAGAAAAGGAATTTATAATATTAAAGGATACTAGGTAGCTTGTGGAATCTCAGGAGACCAGAGAATAGGTCTTGGAGGGAATCAGCCTGAATTGACGCTAAAAGTAAAGTATAGGGCTGCTCCCGTGGGGGCTCTGTCACTGCTGTCTCTGGCCAGCATGCCTCGGTAACTAACTACCACCCTTGCCGTGCACAAGGCTCAACCACCAGGACCCTAACCACGGCACTCTCTGAACTTTGGACGTCTCTCCATCATCCTTGCCCCAGCGGATGCTGAGGACTACTCCTGGTTCATGTTGTACATTTCTAAATGGAGTCTATGGGTATATTCCAGTCAGAGAACCTGGGTCACATGCTTGCATCCTGAAGCATGGAGTCTGGCAAAGCAACGTTCTGTTGCCTAAACGTAAAGGTATGCAAAAGGTTTTATACATGATCGCTACACAAGCCGGTTTGGTTTTCTCTTTTAAAAATTATTGTGATGAGGGCCAGGTGCGTGGCTCATGCCTGTAATCCTAACACTGCGGGAGGCCGAGGCAGGAGGATGGCTTGAGCTCAGGAGTTTGAGACCAGCCTGAGCAAGTATGAGACCCTGTCTCTGCTAAAAATAGAAAAATTAGCCCAGCGTTGTGGGGTGCACCTGTAGTCCCAGCTACTCAGGAGGCTGAGGCAGGAGGATCGCTTGAGCCCAGGAGTTGCTGTGAGCTACGGCAACGCCACTGCCCTCCAGCCGGGGTGACAGAGGGAGATTTTGTCTCAAAAAAAAAAAAAATTGTGACAATCAACAAAACGAAAAAGCAACCCATGGAATGGGAGAAAATGTTTGCAAATCATATATCCAATAAGGGTATATCCAAAATATATAAGGAACTCATGCAACGCAATAGTAAAAAAATAACCTGATTAAAAAATGGGCAAAGGACATGAATAGACATTTTTCCAAAGAAGACACACAAATTGGCTGACAGATACATGAAAAGGTACTCAACATCACTAATCATCAGGGAAATGCAAATTAAAACCACAATGAGATATCACCCCATAACTGTTAGGATGGCTGTTATTAAAAATGCAAAAGATAACAAGTGTTGGCAAGGGTGTAGAGAAAAGTCAACACTTAGACATCGTTGGTGGGAATGTAAATTGATACAGCCATTATGGAAAACGGAATAGAAGTTTCTCAAAAAAATAAAAATAGAACTATCGTATGATCCAGCAATCCTACTTCTGGGTATATATGCAAAGGAAACAAAATTACTCTCTTTCGAAGGTATCTGAACTCCCATGTTCATTGCAGTGTTATTCCTAATAGCCAAGATATGGAAACAACCTCAGTGTCTATCCACAGATGAATGGACAAAGAAAATGTGAGAGAGATGTATGTATATTTATTTTACTTATGTAATTAATATGTATAATAGGATATTATACAGCCCTAAAAAAGAAGAAAATCCTGCCATTTTTGACATTTATGAACCTGGAGGACATTATGCTAAGTGAAATAAGGCAGATGCAGAAAGACAGATATTGTATGATCTTACTTATATGTAGAATCTAAAAACGTCAAACGCATAGAAACAGAGTAGAATGGTGGTTATGGGGTGGGGGAAAAGGGAGATGTTGGTCAAAGGGTACAAACTTACAATTATAAGATGAATAAATTCTGGAGACCTAATGTACAGCATAATGACTACAGTTAATAATAATGTATTGTATACATATTTGCTAAGAGAAGAGTAAGTATTCTCACCACCCACATACACAAGGGTAACTATGTGAGGTGATGGATATGTTAATTAGCTTGATCATGGTAATCATTTCACAACGTATATGGTATGTCAAAGCATCACCTTGTACACTTTGAATATATATAATTTTTGTCAATTATACCTCAATAAAGCTAAAAAATTATTGTGACATATACAGGTAAGAGTGTATATACTATTAATACATATACACAGTGAAATAAGAAAAATTCCTCTTATTTTCCTGGTTCAGAAATCCAGCATTACCAGTACTTTAGAAGCCCTGCCCCTGTTTGTTCTTCCTTGGTTTTTTTCCAAAATTTTTTAATTGATATATAATGGTTGTACATATTTTGGGGGTGCATGTGATATTTTGATACAAGTATACAGTGTGTAATGACCAAATCAAGGTAATTGGAATATCCATCACCTCAAACATTTGCCTTTTCTTTGTGTGGGGAACCTCCTTGTTTTATGCCCATTTCTCTCCCCCAGTGGTCACCACTATCCTGACTTTTGTATTAATCATTTTCTTACTGTGTCTAATGATTTTTTAAATTATTAATTTTGAGATAATATAAATTTGCATGCAGTTGTGTGCCCTTCTCCAGTTTCCTCTGATGGTAGCTCTTACAGAAGCTTAACCCCTAGCAATCACTAATCTTTTCTCCATTTTTACAATTTTGTCATTTCAAGAATGTTATAAAAATGGAATCATAAAATATGTAAATTTTGGGACTGACTTTTTTCACTCTACCTAATTCTCTTGAGATTCTTCCAAACTGTTGCTTGTCACCTAATGGTTTTAACACATATGTTTGTATTCCCAAATAACATATTGTTTTTTCTGCTTTAAAAAATAATTTGAATCTTATACAATTTTCTGTAATTTGCTTTTTTCATTCAGCTATGTTTGTGATTGTGTGGCTTTACTGATGTGTGCAGTTGTGGGCCCATTCATTTTCATTGTATGAATTTATCACAATTTATTCACCCAATTACTTATCCATAGGTATTTGGGTTGTGTCTTTTATTTTTAGGTTGGATTTTTACTTTTTTTTAATATAGTGAATGCTACTACTATAAGTATTCTTGTCTGTGACTCAAGGTGCATAAGTGTAAGACTTTTTCTAGATTAGCAACGTGGAGTGCAATTTCTGGCTTATTTTAATATGTGTATGCTCAATTTTACTAGATAAAGTCAAACACTTTCCAAAATGTTCGAATCAATCCACATGCCCATTAGCAATGTGTGAATGGTCTCATTGCTTGATATCCTTACCAATACTTGGTATTTTCAGACTTTTAAATTTTGCCAGTCTGATATGAAACAGTATTTCCTCCTCATTTTAATTTGCATTCTCCTGTTTATGAATGAGATTGAGCAACTTTTTATATGTTGATGGCCATTCATATTTTCTCTTCCTGGAAATGCCTTTTCATGCCTTTTTTGCCATTTTCTATTGAGTTTGTCTTCTTCTTATTGATTCATAATAGTTCTTTATATATTCTGGATTCTAATCATTTGTAACATAAATATGTTACAAAAAGTTTTCTCAGTTTGTTGCTTAGCCTACCATTCTCCTTATTGTGTGTTTTGATAAACAGACATTCTTAGTTTTTCTGCAGTGATATTTATCAAATCTTTTCTTTTATGGTTTGCTTTTGGCTTTTATTTAAGAGATTCTTCCCTATCCTATGGTCATAAAGTTATTCTTCTGTATTGTCTGTATATATATGTATATGTATTCACACACATTTAAATGTTTAGCCCACCAGAAATTGATATGTGTGTGCATTATTCAATCTCCTTTATTTTTCCTCGAATGGATAACCACTTGTTCCAATGCCACATATTGAATCCACATCTTTCCCCACTGCCTGCAATGCCTTCTCTCGTAAGTCAAGTGTCCACATATGTGTGGGGCTGTTCCTGGGCTCCTTATTAGGTACTGTGGTCTCTCTGTCTACCAATGCCACACTATTCTAATTACCATTGATATCTGATAGATCAAGTCTACACACCTTGTTCTTCTTCAGGAGTGTTTTGACTCTTTTTCACATAAACTTTAGAACAAGTTTATCAGGTCCCACAAAAAAGACCTTTTGTCAAGTATTTTAAAGAATTGTATTAAATATACAGATGAATTTGGGAATTTTTTGGCCTGTTTTTGATTCTGAATCTTCCAATCCATTTGTATGGTAAATCTTTCCACTGATTAGTGCCTTCTTTAATGTCTTCCAATAAAGTTTTCTAATTTCATCCACAAAGAGCTTGCACAATATTTTTAAAAATTTATTGCAAGGTGCTTTGTATTTTTGTTGCTGTTTAAATCATTTAATCATTTGTTGCTGATATAAATCATTTTTTCATTAGACCTTTTAATTGCCTGACTGTTGCTGACATGTAGAACTGAAGTTGACACACACACCCACTCACACACAGAGATTTTTTTATACAGTAACCTTGCTAAACTCTTATTGATTCTCATGATTTATCTACAGATTCTTTTGAGTTTTCCACATCGACAATAATACTGACTACAAATAATAATGATAGTTTTGTTTCTTCCTTTATAATCGTTATATCTTTATTTCTTCTTTTTCTTTTTTTTTTTTCCTTTCTTTTTTCTTGGTGGGGGGACTTATTCTACCTGTAAGAAAGTGGATCACATGTTGAATGAAATGGTGACAGCAGGCAGCCTTGTCTTGTTCTGGGGTGCTGGTTCCACAGGTGAATTCAGTTTGAAAAAATATATCAAGCTGTGTACTTCCGGTTTGTCCATGTTTCTAATACTGTACTATACTTCAACAAAACGTTAAAAAGTTTTCGTTTGGAATATTTTCCCAACATCCTAACCTCTCCTTATAGCCGTATGCTCTGAGGATGCCACCAAGCAGGTTTGTACCTATTTTCAACCTGAATATACATTACTGGAGAAAAGAAGTCTTAAGTGAGAACGCAGATAGCTGCTTTCAAGAATTTGAAAGAGGGAGGGAGGACAGAATAAGATGGGACATGGAAGGGCAGGAAAGCAGATTTCCACAAAGCAGAAAGAAAACCTTTCTAGCATCATTGTTGTCTAACCAGAGAATACGCTGCTTTTTGAGATAGTGAGCTTCCCGGAACTGGAATTATTCAAGCAGGGCTGGAAACAGACCCACCAAGGATACCATACAAGCCCCTCACCCCCAAAATTGGCTGGGGTATGAACCATATCATGTCTCCTGTCTCTTTCAACTTCAGGATTGAGATTTTTAAAGAATTGCATTCATTTTTTAATCCTACTTTCAGGGATGCTCTATCAACTCGGTTCATAATACTTAGAAAACCGACCTTACAATAGAGAAAAGTCAACAAAGACAAAAGCTGGTTCTTTGTGTATGTTAACAGTGTTGATAACCCCCTATCAATTCTGATTAAGAAAAAGAGAGGAAAAAAAAAGAAAGAAAAAGAGAGAGAAAGAAAACCCGTTAAAATTCCTTTCTCCCAAAGAAACACCTAGCAAATAGAGCAGGTGAGCGCCCAACAATCATGGAATAAAAGTATAGTTATCTGTTAGTTTTTCATCCCTAAACCCATAAATGTCGCGTTGCTTTTGAGGTAGCATTATATCCTACCATTCTATAACCTTTCCTAATAATGGAAATAGACAAAGTTGTGCAGGCATTCATTGATTTGAAATCAGGTTAAAAAAAAAAAAAGCTTTATTGGTAGGGTCGACTGCCTCTTATAAAATAAGGAATTTTGAGTGAAGTTTTGAAGATTTTTAGAGGTGAGGGAAAAATTCTGTGATTTCATAGGTTTACTTTATTTTTTACTCTTTCATTCAACCCAAGTTCCTTCTTTCTAGCAAATCTCGTTTGTTGGCAGATAAAAATACATGTGCAGAGTCTCCCAGAATCTGCTCCATCAGCCTCACAGACAAGAAAGAAGCCTCGTTCTCTTGCGCCGCTACAGAAACGTCTTCCTCCTCCTTCTCCTCTGGCTTACCCGGATCAAAGTCTTTTTCATTCTTAGTTGGTTTTCCTCAGGGAAAACCTGGAGTTCAGAGTCCAGTCCAGAGAGGGTGACTCCTCCAAGGCTGACCTGGAGGCATGGCGCTCCTGGGAGAGCAGCCCCGGCAGAGCCGCGCCCCCTCTGAGTGCGCCTAAAGAGTACGCCAGCCAAGCGGAGAAATCCGTTACCAGGGTGCTGTGTCCCCAGGGGCCATTCCAAGGCGGAAGAGGACAGGGAAAACCGCTGTGTAGATTCCCGGGGCCTGTGGGCTGGGCGCGCGGCGGGTCAGGTTGCAGACAGGTGAGGCTGGCTGTTGGGGGAGCTGCGGGCGCCCAGGCACCCCTGGCCAGACACGCCCCCGCGGCCTCCGGCAGCTGGCACGTGTCTGATTACGAACTGGAGGAGGGCGACCGCCGCGACCCGGGAGGCTGTGCCGTTTGTCTTGGGCACACCGGAACAGGGTCTTGGGAAGGGCAGCGCGAGCCCGTACGTGGGCACAGCTGTTTTAGAAACTTGGCATCTTTCTTTCGCCAACTCCCCTTACTTCTCTCCGTCTCCCCTCCAGGCATAAAGGTAGATGGGAAAAGACAAATATAAAAATAAATACAAAGCTTTCCAGCCACATCCCCGGTAGGTGCGGCGAGAAGGTGTAGCTAATCTTCACTTTACTGGCTTCCTAGAAAGATATTTCCCAGACTCCGAATTTGGGGACTGGGTGGTTAGGGGAGGCTATAGTGGGAGTGGGCGAGGAATGGAGGCGTGTTTCGAGGCTGCGTTTGCATAACAGGCACTTGGCTTTTGTTTCTACTGCGTGTTTATTTGGGGTGATGGGGCTTTTGAGGGGCAACGTCTTGGGGTGGAAGGTGCTTTGGCTAAGCAAGCCTTGTTTTTCTTAGATTGCATGATACAAATCAGTAAAATAACGTATTCTAAAGATGCTGAATTTTAAAATTTATTTTTATTATGTTTATGGGGGGGCTGTTGTAGTTGATGCAGAGCTCAAGCCCCAAGTCCCCCCTTTATCAGATCAGAGTCCTGGGGCGTCTTCCCCCCAACCCCGCCTCCCCCTTCCGACCGCAGAGATTTCAGCAAGCCCCAGGAACGATCCACAAGAGAAACTGAGCCATTTTCTGGCTTGCTTGTCGGAGACAAATCCACCGGGGGCGGGGGGGAGGCAGCTCGTGGAAGGCCCCAACTCGTGGGGGCGGGGGGTACCCTGGGAGGCGGACCTGGGGTTTACCTCGAAGAGTTCGCCCCGAGGTGCATGTGATGGGCGAATGGGGCGGGGGGGGGGTTGTTGATTAAAAAATGTTCCTCCTCTTTTAAAAAGGGGAGGGGGAAAGAACAGACTTTAAATTCTTTTGCAAACATTCATGCCTAAGGAAGGGCTGGAACAGGCAGCCGCGGCCGCCGGAACCGGTCGGACAGGTAGCGAGCTTGTTGACACCGTTATGTTGCAGGGCGCATGCTCACTCACAAGTTTCCTGGTGCCTTTTCCATTTCACCTTATGAAACTTTTTCCCCGGCGTGGTCTCACCCGCGATTCAAGGCATAGGTGTCGCCGAGCCGGGAGGCTGGGAGTCGCTAGGCGAGCGGGGGAGAGGCCTGGGCCGCGTCGCGCCTGGGGGTGGAGAGAGAGGGCAGGCGAGGCGGGAAGGCGGGCTCCGGCCGCCGGGAGCCGGGGACCGAGCCGCCGCCGCCCCTAGCGGGGAGCAGCTGGGAGGAGGGGGCCGCAGCCGGGAGAGGGGACCCCACCATGCCCAAAGTCTTCCTGGTGAAGAGGAGGAGCCCGGGGCTCTCGGTCCGCAGCTGGGATGGGCTCCCGGATGAGAAAAGGGCAGACACCTACATCCCAGGTGAGCGCCGCCGGGGGCCGGGCCTGGGCGCTGGGCGCTGGGCGCTGGGCTCCCGGGGTGGGGGAAGGGGTGGCGAGTCGTCTCTGCTTCTCGGCCGGGGCTGGACTCCCCTCCTCCTCCCCCTCTTCCGAGGGGCACGTAGGGGTCTTCCAGGCGGGGCAGGGTGGGCCATGAGCGGCTGGGAAGCCCGGGACGTCTGGCGCCCCCTTCCCCCTGGTGAGAGCCTCTAATTGCCCGGCGGCCGGACCGCTGGCTGCTGCGCGGGCTGAGGTGGCCCAGGAAGGGGGTTGAAAGCCAGCTGGGGCTATCTCCGATCCCACCTCCTCTTGAGGGTGCACAAAGGATCACCAGCCCCTCTGGGGCCAGCCGGGGAGAGGTCAGACACGCCTACCCTGCAGGGAGAGGAAACTCGGCGCGCGGGGTCCTCCGCCGCGCGGGGCCCTCAGTTCCTCGTGGGCGCGGGGGCTGGCGCTGAGGCTCGGCCCCCAGCGGCCCAGACTAGCTCCAGGGGCCGAGGCGGGGCCTACTAGCCCACCCCCGCGACGTTGCCCCCTTGGCGAGGTGCCCAGGTCCGGGGCGGGGCGGCGGCGGCACCGCCCGCAGGTCAAATTGCCGCGGGCGTCCACGCCTGACGCCGCGTGTGTGTCGGGGTGCGTCCCCTCCCTCCGCAGTGGGCCTGGGCCGCCTGCTCCACGACCCCCACGAGGACTGCCGCAGCGACGGCGGCAGCAGCAGCGGCGGCGGCGGCGGCAGCAGCGCGGGGGAGCCTGGAGGCGCCGAGAGCAGCTCGTCCCCGCACGCCCCCGAGCCCGGCGACGCCGCGGGCCCCGATGGACACCTGGCGGCAAAACAGCGCCCGGTTGCCAGGTGGAAAATCAAGGTACGGTGTCGACTCTGCCCTCGCCGCCACCTGCACCACGCCCTGGCGTCAGGCTCCCGGGGCCCGCGCCCCTCCCTGCCGCGCCCGCCCGCGCACCCAGGCACCCGCCGCGCCGCTCCTGCACCTGCCCCTGGGCCGCGGCCAGGGCGCCTCGGCGCGTCCTCCCGCAGGCTGGGCAGCCGCCCGCGCCGCTGCGCCCGGCGTCCAGCTCCGGGAGTGGGCTCGGTCCGCCTGATGCCGGGTGCCTAGTGTGGCCCTGGGACTGGCGAAAAGGCTGAGACACAGCTACCTTCCTCCAGCAGCCCATTGTGCGCACAAGGCTTTACGAATATCCAGGCTGTCGGGGTTCTTGGGATCGGAAAGGTGGGACCCGGGCACTCGGAAATTCCACCCTCTGGGACGCAGTTCCTGGCGCCTTGTCGTTCTGAGAGTTTCACACTCTTCCTTGTGTTCAGTACAGTGGCGGCAGCTTGACACATAGTAGGCCTGTCACAACAGCTATTCCCAGTGCCTTTTAGACAGGAGGCTTGTGCTTGGCACATTCAATTTGTCTTTTCTCTCAAATCTTCTAGACTTAAATTGGGTAAAAGAGTTAAACTGCAGATTTCTTTAGCGCCCCTACCCCAGTGGATTGGAGTGTCTATTCCTCTCTATGGTAGCGCTTCGCGAGCCTCCTTGAGTATTCTGGAATTGTAGGCAACATCTTATCCGGACGCTCACCTGCGCCTTCCTGGGCAGAACTTCCATGATGGTCTTACTCAAAGGTATCCGCTACCCTCCAAGATTAAGGAATCCTACTCCACTGACTTAGCTGGAGCTGGGGTGGGGATAGGGGGAGCATGAATCACATGACCTAGTTCCTAGGCTGGTGGGCCATGGTGCGACGTTGTGCGCGCCGAAGGCCCTTGGTATAGGTGGTAATTCCGGTGTGCTCTAGTGCGTACCCGCGGCCCAGGCCTGGAGTAGAGTGGAGTGGGGAGGGAGAACCCTGGCGTTTGCAGCAGATTGAGAAAGCAGCCCGTACTTTCCTGGGAGAGGCCATCCCTCCCCAATGCACAATCCTGGTTCCCAGGGTTTGGCTCCAGGGTGGGCCCGGGCGCAATTTGGTTATGAATTGAAGTTTGAGGCTTGAGCTGGAATCTGAAGGAAATTATCTCTTTAAAGGGTGCCGCAGACCCTGTGTGGGCGTCCTGCTTGGCATTAAGTGTAAGGCTGAGGTTCAAAGTCAGCTGTCCTGAGGCTTTTCTGGGCTTGGTGGGGTTAAGTGGGAGGGAACTGTTTGCCTGAGGCTAGTAGCTTTTCCCTTCGGGAAATTCTACTGTGTCCCACTTGCATATTTATGCAACGCTGGAAGGACAATTGCAACGTTGTTTTGGGAGTCTTTGTAGCCAATTTGCCCCTCTGTCCCCCAATTGCCTGGATTCCCCTGGAGAGAAAGTGGCAGATGGGAAAGATCCAGTCTCTTAACCACCATTTTAGGTGATCTCTCTTTCCTGCCAGAGGCAACAAGGCCATTGGAATTAAAGGATTAAGGAATAAGTAAGCCAATTTTATTTCTGAGATCAGTTGCCTGTGTGCTGGGGGGAGGGGAGCAGCACAGTTGGCTCCTGAACCGTTAACAAGGAGCCTTCTTTCCATAGTTTGCAGGGGAGTTTTTATATACTGAGGATGTTCAGGTTCCTTTTCTCTGCCTCTACCCAAAGAAAGGAGACATCTTGGTGTTAATGTGCTTCAAGCCTTTAGAATTATCAGCCTTGGTATCGGCAGTTTTCAAATGACTGACCAAACTGCCTGTAACTTAGCACGTTGTATAACTCTAAAGTTCTTTGCGAGGCCTGTTGAACCCACAGAGTTTCTCTAAGAATTAGTTTTTTAACGGAAGAGGAGGAAAGCAACTCAAGAATGAGGCCTATACATAATTGTTTTAATGACTTAGTTTTAATACCTTGAAGACACCGGGCAGTGGGCTCCTAGGAAGGGCAGGTTTGAACCAGTGCCCGGCACAGGCAGGAAACACTCATCCCATCTAACATTTTGGAGTGCCTGCCTTGTAAGGCAGCTGGGAGCTAAACATGCTCCCACCCTAGTGTTCCTTCCAGCATTGCCTGGCAGTAGCAGTTAAGCATCTAAGCTCTGGCTTTGTCTCTTCTTAGTTGTGTGACCTCGAGCAAGTTGTACATCCCTCTGGGCCTCAGTTTCCTTATCTGTAAAATGGGGGTAATAATGATACCTGCCTCCTAGAGCTGTGAGGATGAATGAGTTGAGGGTGGACATGGTATGTGCCCACTCACTGCAGATATTATTTGGGTTGGTGAGGAGACACAATATTATTAACTGCTTCAGGAAAGTGAATGCTAAACCAGAAGCACAGCAAAAGTGTGATCAATTCTGAGTGGGGAAGGTTTCTTGATGTGGGTTTGAAGGTTGTGGAGAAGGGAGAGGGGTGGGCCTGAGGGAGGTGGGCCTGAGGGAGGTGTGCCTTGAGCCCCACAGCTGGAGCTCAGAAAGGACTCAGGTCTGGTGGCTGAAGGGCAGGAAACAGGGCCTGCTGGGGTCAGGGAGAGAGTCAGTGCACAGAGGAGAAGCTCTGGAAGGTTTGTGAAAAGAAAAACCTCAATTGAGTCCATCTTACGAGCTGTGGTCATGGATATGTTATCTCCTGTGAATCTCAGTTCCCTTGATCTGTAAAACAGGGGACTAACAGAGTCAGCCTCTCAGAAGTGTTGCATAGATTAAATGAGATGGGAGTGCAAATTGTTTAGCACTTCTGTGCCTGTAAAAATGCCTAATAGGAAGTTAGCTGACAGTGACATATAGCAAGTTTTAACATCTAACATTTTTTTTTGCCTGCAGCAGGGATATGGAATTCCAAGACCTGATCGTGTTGGTGAGTGCATCTGGAAAGGAATCCCAGGTGAAGGTTAGGAAGCTTAGCCTTTCCCAGCCCATCTGCCTTTTGATTGTGTGCCTCAGGGCAGGTTGTGAAAGTGTTTCTTTATTACTGAGGATTCTGTAGTTTACCAAACAGATTGGGGTGGGCAGATGATGTAGTTCCGGAAAGGGTGCATGTCAGGTGCCTTTGAGTCCCTTTTGTGCTGGACCCATTTGCAGGTCTCTAGCTGTGGGGGGTAGAGAAATTTAGGAAGTACTGATCACCACTGTTCTTCAGAGTTTTATCAGGAACAAATTGACTCTGAAGTTGACTCAGTTAGTTGACTGATAATACTCATTCCTGACTGTGGTTGGTAGGACCCAGGTGTAAGTATTGACCAGCAGGTGAATTTGTCCTCTCGCCCTGTCCTTTTCTCTCTTTTTGGCCTCTCCTTTGGGTTCTTCAAAGGAAATTGAGTTTAGATTCCTTCAAAAGTATTCTTGGCCTTTTACAGGGCTCTCTAGTTCCAGTCTTTGGTAGTGAAAGATGTGTGAACGTGGAGTGGTCCTGCCCCATCAATTTTTATTATGGAGAGTTTCAAAGGCAGAGTAGCATGTATCTGGGAAATTTGTTTTGTAGAATTCCCAACAGTCCGGATTTTGCTGAATGCATCACCATGGTGTTTGACATTCCTTGGTCCCCTAGGTTTTCTCTAAATGGCTAGTTGGATCTATAGCTGAACTGCTTTTCAAATTAAGTAAGATTAAAAATTAAGTTCCTCAAGTTGCACTAATCACATTTCAAGTGCTCAGTAGCCATGTGTGACTATGGCTACTGTATTAGACAGTACAGAATAGAATTTTTCTATCACCACAGAAAGTTCTATTGGACAACCCATCTCTATATGCTCGATCAGATCTATTGTATTTTGGTTAGAATATGTCACAATGGAGGTGTCTGTTCCATCGAGAGGCACTTAATATTTGATTACCTCTCTTTTTTTTCCTTTGGAGACAGAGTCTCACTCTGTTGCCTGGGCTACAGTGCAGTGGCACAATCGTAGCTCACTGCAACCTTGAACTCCTGGGCTTGAGTGATCCTCCTGCCTCAACCTCCCAAGCAGCTGGGATGACAGGCGCATGCCACCAAGTTGGGTAATTTTTCTATTTTTTGTAGAGATGGGGTCTTGCTTTTGCTCAGGCTGGTCTGGAACTCCTGAGCTCAAGCAATCCTCCTGCCCCAGCCTCCCACAATGCTAGGATTACAGGCGTAAGCCACCGTGCCAGCCTGCTTATCTCTCTTTTTGTGATGTTAGCAGCTGTTGATGCTCAGGGCTTAAATATTTTGGGTTATTAGATGTTCTAAAACAGCGA
The DNA here is from genome assembly GCA_023783475.1 of Daubentonia madagascariensis. NCBI lineage: Eukaryota > Metazoa > Chordata > Mammalia > Primates > Daubentoniidae > Daubentonia > Daubentonia madagascariensis. The sequence goes on from JAKFHU010002136.1 coordinate 92,368, forward strand.
TAAGCTGGGTGTGGTGGCTCAGCCTGTAATCCCAACACTTTGGGAGGCGGAGGCGCAGGCAGAGGTGGAGGATTACTTGAGGGCTGGAGTTTGAGACCAGCCTGGGCAACATAGCGAGACCTCCTTTCTACAAAAAAAATTTTAAAAACAGAAATATTCCATGTTAGCTGATGTATTTCTATAGAGACATACTTCCCCTCATCTACTGTTTGGTTTCCCAGTGGGACAGTTCATTCAGGAAAGGCAGAATAATGTTTGATTCCCTTTATTTTTACCTTTATTTATAAACAAAGATAGTTGGTTGACCAGAATTCTCCAGTGATGGCCAATTAGTTGTTTCTAAGTATTGCTAGGAATCATGGATTTAAGTAGTTTTTAAAGACCTGTCCATTTCATATTTGGAAAGGGAACATAAGCTCTGTCCTGAACTCCTTGCCCCTTGTCTTCTGTCTCCCAAGACGGAACTGAATGCCCCTCCCTCTCCCCCCCTTGTAACTTGCTGACCATCTTCCTGCCTGCACATTTGGCCAACCAGACTTCTCTTTTCAACTCTAGATCCATCAGAGCCAGGGAATGCTTCCTATTGGGCAAGTATTCCCTAGCACCCAGTGCAGTAATGCCTGACTCATAGGACATAAGTCAACATAGAACAAGAATACAGGCCAGAGAAGAAGTCAACAGTCCCTAGACATGGTGACAGCATTTGGAGGAAAATGTAGGAAACAAGAAGAAAAGGGAGATCTGGAAAAATGCTTGGAATGGATGCTTGATAAAGGTTAAATTAATTAAAAGGGGGAAAAAGAAATAGGAGAACAATATGTGTTAATTGTATCAGTTTTAAGCTTGAATATAGGCAAAGTGGGTTTTCATTTTTGGAAAGGACTATATGGGTTTAGCTGCAGACAACAGAATCCACCGTAGCTAGTTTAAGCAGAGAAAGGTAGTAAATGGACTAACAAAAGGCCAAGTTGATATCCCAGGAATGACTGTCAGAGCCACACTGCAGAGTTGGGCCATCTAGGGAGCTGTGGCTGCTGCCTCTATGGCTGCCTGCTCCTGCGTTATGATGCTTCTGCTAATGCAGAGTGTAAAACAATTGCCTCCTGCCTGCCTCTGTGCAGTTAACTCAGGGTCGAATTCAAATCTCCTGTTAGTGCTCAAAGGTTAGCTGCAAGGGAGTCTGGGAAATGTAGTTTCTAACTCTCCAGCTTCTGCAGTACAGGAAGGCCCACTAAAAGGAGGTGGAGTAGATACTGAGGATCTCTTGCACTACAGGAATCTTTAAAGGTTATGTGGCCCAATCTCCTTACTTTCAGGGTGAGAAAGGTAAATCCCAGAGAGTTTTTGTTGAGTTCCTTACAGCTGTTTGTGGCAAAGCTCAACCCAAGGATCCTTAATTTTTCAGCATTGTTACAGTACATTGTGGGACAACTGTACCCTCCAATATGGTAGCTACAGTCAACAAGTGGCTTTGATGCCTTAGCTGTTAGTGTTGACAGTCTGACATTATGGAATCTAAAGCTATTGCTCACCATATGAGACAAACAACAGGGTTCATATCCCTTCCCCCTCCCTGTCATCATGTCCAGACCCGTGGACCTATCCTGAGGGAAGTGTAGATACAACTTTTGCAGACGGTAGACTGAGACATTAAAAATCTCAGTGTGGGCAACTGCAAGTCATGTGGCTGTGGATAGGTTATATCTCTGAGCCTCAGTTTCTTCTTGTGGGTTATCAGGATATATTTCCTTTGTCATCTCTACATTTGAGAAAGTTCTCCATTCTGCCATGTCAGGAAGTTGTGAAGCCTGAGGAAATGGTACATGGGACCAGGAGGGGAATCTGAATCCCAAAGGGATTGAGGAAATATGCTTAGCATGTTTTGAGCATTCAAGCATAGCAGATGTGTCAGTGGAGATCTTGTCCAAGTGGCACCAAAAGGTAGCCCTGGACTCAGTTTCCTCCCACAGGAAATAGGACAGTTAATTTAATGAACTTGTCTACTGGAAGCATCAACAGAAGATAAATGGTTATTCTTTTTTGTTATTTTTCTTTAGAAGTTTGACAGGTAAGTGATCTTAGCCCATTTTGAAGTTAGTCAGAGGGCCACCTGAAGTCCCTATCTCCCTGGATGCTCCTCAAGTTTTCAGCAGCCCTGATACAATGATTGGTTTGTTTTTGCTGCAGAGGCCTGTATTTTAGAAGAAGAATCTGAGGAGGATTTTGCATGTTTTTAAAAAATGAAAGCCGAGATCCTGCAGAAAACAGGACAGTGAGCAGAACAGCACCAAGCAGTGGGGTTGGAGAGTGGCTTGCTCTCTCTTTATCTTTCTTGCTCCAAATTAATTTCCAGCCTGATGTCATTTCCCACCCTCCAGGGTAGTTTCCCCACTTTGTTAATAAGCCTTTTAAGAAGTGTTAATTTTGGATTAAGGGTGAGACTATTAAGCATTTTCAGAAGGTATGGTGGTGTAAAACCACCCTGGAAGGTCTAGAGCAGTACCTTATAATTAAATATGTTAATAATTTCTGTATCAAAACACATGAATATTGACACTAAATGGAATACCGTCTGTGCATATTTTTACATCAGCTCAGATCAGATTTCCCTGCCAAGGGAGACAGGCGAGAATGTTGGTTTTCATGATCATGGTATCTCCCCTGCCAGGTAAATATGAGAATGTTGGTTTTCAGAGCTTTTGGGATTACGGAGTTGCGGATGAAGAACAGGGGCTTTGTGGCTCACTCTGAATCTTAGTTCCCTTTTTCTGCCATTAGAGAAAAATTCAAAAGCAAATTGAGAAACAAGGGATTTTGATGAATTACCTTTTATATACCATCACAGAATTTTGGAGCTGTTCTAAGTATAACAGGACTTATCAAGCACCAGGTCCTTTTTAAGTAGCTTTTCTTATTTAATTCCTTAATTTATTTCCAAGAGGCAAATATCATCATTATCCACATTTTACAGGTGATGAAATTAAGGTTTAAAGAGGTTAAGTGACTTGCCTACATCCCACAGCCTGTAAGCACTGGGGTTATTTGTAAAGCAAGGAATTCAACTCAGGAAGGTGGAAAACAGACCCTGCTCTTAGCTTCTTGTGCTGCTGAGGAGATCATCTAATACCATTTTATTGTTTCACATGTGGGGAAATGGTGACCTAGGGATGTTAAATGACATCCCACATCACACAACTAGCCAGGTATAGGTGTTTATTCGATCCTTCAGCATTACTTGTCTTTCTATTCCACTATCATTTTGTAACTAACATGACTAAGATGTAACTAAGTTTGGTCGACTTGTAGAGTGGAGGAACAAGGTAAAATTGGTTAACTCTTTTTTGAACTTTTAGGAGATAAAGTGTTAGGTATAAACCTGTGTAAACATAATAAAGTTTGGCTCAGTGAGCAGACCCATGATCCAGGGAAAGAGAACCAGTCCTCTGGCCCATGGGACATCATTCCAAGAATCAGATGTATCTTATGTATCATGCAGCCCATCCTGGGAGAGAACAGTTAGAAATGTGGCAGATCTGGTGTTCTGCAGAGATTCATGTGTTTGTTAGTGTTCCAGTTCATCTATTCCTGCTTTGCAAACAACACCAAATTTAGTAGCTGAAATGGTTCATTATTGAACCTCCCACTTCTCTGGAATGACTGGGCTCTGCTGGGCGATTCTTGTCTGGGGTTTCTCTTGCAGTTGCAGTTAGATAGCAGCTGGGGCTGGAGTATTCTGGGGCTTGAGTGGGCTGGACATCTACGAGGGTTCATTCACATGGTTGGAAGTTGAGTAAGTCCCTATTGATGGACATATAGGTAGTTTCTAGTCTTTTGCTATTATAGGCCAAATTTCAAGGCACAAGACAAGTGAAATATACTTTCTGGGATACGTTTCATGTTTAGGAATTTATCTGACAAATATCTCTTCCTTTCTGAAACGTGAAATAGTCTGGCTTAATCAGTCATTTAATTAACCTTGTATTTTCTTTCAATAAGGCTTTCTTCAGGCTTTGAATATAATCTGTTAATGTCTGGTGGCCGGATTGGTCATAAGTGTGGCAAGTGGGACTTTAGGAATTGGAGGGTGCACCTTGGGGTGAATTCCCTAAATGAGCCACTTCTTGGTGACTCAGTTTTCTATGCTGTAAAATGGGGTTATAGGTGAAGGTGGAGAAATGGAAAAATTGACTTTGTTTAGGGATACTTGGAGAATTTTTCTTTTTACTCTTAAAAAAAAAAAGGTCCTCCTGGGAATGAGGTACCTCAGTCTCCAACCCCATTCCTCATTCCCATTTTCTCCCCTGTTCTAAAAAGCCTTCTGTGTCTTGGTCAGATGGTCTTCTGGCCCTGCACTCCCTTAAATGGTCACTAATCTCCCTTCCCTGGATCCTTCAAGATTTTATTCTTGCCAAACAAAATAATGCCAGTGATTTGAGATTTTTCACTCTGGACTGTAATGGAAGGTATCCATATTAAATGCAGAGCCTTTTAAAAATAGAAATTTACCAAAATGATTAAAGTAAACAAGAGTGTAGGTTTTAACTGTGGTTGCCGGGTCCTTGGGCACATTCAAGAAGACTTCCAAAAGAAAATTCTAGCTTTTTACCTGGAATTAATTTTTAATTAATTGGAATTACCAAGGTCAGTGTCTACATTCTATTTCATTAGCCCCTCACTACCTCTTAGATGTCCTTTACCTGTGTAGACTTGGCCTCGAGAAGCTCAAAGTACTTAGTGGGCCATAGTTAGTCTTTTTACACCCCTTCCAGGGAGGTGGTGACCAGGATGGGGACTGCTGGGCAAGGAGGTAGGAAAGCCTTGTGCACAGTGGGGTCTCCCTCAGGCCAAGGACCAGGCCCCCCAACCTTTGGTGGGGATGAGAGGGTGAGGGTGGAGGGAGAGGGGGGAGGGATGAGCAGCAGCTGTTCTGGGGAGTGAGGCAGTTGGGGATCCAGGACAGCCTCCCATCCAATCGTCGAACTCAACCCTTGTGGCTGTCTTCCCTTGCCTTCCGTGGCTCCCTCATGCCTTCTGACTGTATTCCAGCTCCATTAGGGGCCCCAAGGTAGACCCCTAAGGGGACCCTGCCTTCTCAGCTGCCCTGCCAGGCTCGGGCCAGCCATGCTGAACCACACACAGTTCCCGTTTCCCACCATCCTCTGCTGGAGTCTTCTTTGCCATGCCCCCTCTCTTCCTCCTCATCTTTATCTGGCTGAGGAGCTCACTTCCTCTGGAAGTATCTTCCACGTCCAGGGTAGGTGCCCTCCCAGGTCCCATTGCACCCTGGGCCTCTCAGGTGTCAGTGGCCTCAGTGACTGTGCTGCCTGCAGCTCTGAGCACAGGGCTGTCCCATGCAGATCAGGCACTTGTCAGTGTTTGCTGAGGCAAATTAAGCTCCAAGCAAATGAGCATGAACTGCTGGTGGAGGAGGCTGCCTGGGAAACCCTGATGTGGGTTTTTGAGCTTCCCTTGAGTCTCTTTGCATCCTGCCACCTGCTCCCAGCTGCCCATCAACACACACTGACTGGGCACTGGCCCTCGGCTAGGTTTGGGGTGTGGGGTAGGGAAGCAGGGACGTGAGTGAGCACTTGCTGGCTGTTCTCAAGGCGTTGAGTTCAAGTCCCTGGAAGGAGATGGGATGAAGTGTGAACTCTGTGCGGGCTAGTGTTCTAGCCCCACTTCTCAAGTGTGGCGCGTGGACCAGCCGTAGTGGCATCTCCTGGGTGCAGGTTAGAAATGCAGCACTGTAGACCCCATCAGACCTCCTGGGTCAGAACTTCATTTTAACAAGACCCCTGGGGAGGTGTGGGCACACTGGCCTCTGCAAGGCACTGGTCTAAGGGGCAGAGCAAGGCCTTTGAGCATGGGCCACAGTATTTGGAGAAGGCTGTAGCAGCAAGAGAGCAATCAAGCTGGGCCTTAGGGGCGGGCAGTGCCCAGGGTGGATGAAAGGAGGAGGGTATTTGAGGCTAGGAGAATGTGGAGCCAGGAAAGGACCAATCTTCTTGTTAATGGTGTTTTGGGTGAACATCAATTTTTTAGGCCTTTTTATGAACAGAATTTTGGCAGAGCAATTGGATCTATCTTCTAAAGGATCTGAATTGGTAACCTATGAATATATCAGATCTGGTATTTTTCGTCACATAAATATAGATTCAGTTTTCTTCTTTAGAGGCAGCACTGGGCAGGGAGTCCAGAGACTGGGATTTGGTTACGGTTTTACTGATGATGAAGCTGTGGGATCTTGACCAAGTCACTTTCTAAAATGATAATTTTATGTGTTCATGATTTTATGGGTTGGGAACTGGGGCACGGCTCAGCTAGGCAGCCCTACTCTGGGGTCGCGCACTCATTTGGTAGCAGCCCTGGGTTGGGCTAGAAGGTCCAATGAGGCTTTATTCATGTCTGGCCCCTCAGTGGTCCTCCACGTGGCCTGTGGCTCTCTACATAGCTAGCTCGGGCTTCCTCACAGCATGGTGCCTCGGACTTCTTACGTGGCAGCTGGTTCTGAGAGGGAGGACGTGGAAGCTGCAAGGTCTCTTAAGACCTGGAACGGACACATCATCGCTGCACTCTGTTGGTCCAGGTGGTCATAAGCCTGGCCCAGTTTCAAGGAGAGGGGAAATCGTCTCCATCTCTCAGTGGATGGAAGAGCGAGTGTGCAGGTACAGGGAGGAAGGACCAGATTGTGGCTGTCTTTGGGGACTATGTATAACAGGCTCCGTGACCTCATCAGGACCCAGACTCCTCCTTCCTTTCTGGCTCTCCATCCTCAGCACCTGCTACCACCTCTTGGTCCAAGGTGGCTGTTGGCGCTCTAGCCAGCAGGAAGGAGTAAAGAAGGAAGAGAGCACTATTCTTTCCTCCTCAAGGAGATTTCTGTTTCATGGGCCAGGTAGTTACACGACCATGCCTGTTGTAAGGCTGTTGTAAGATGGTGTGCCCAGCTAGAAGCCAGAATTCTGTTCCAAGGAAGAAGGGGAGAGTGAATACTGGGAGAAACTGCCAGCTGTTGTTTCACCTTCCCCAAAGCCAAAATCTGCTTGGAATTTTTAGGGGGCAGAAGCCACAGACAGGTGAAGCCTAGAGACACAGGGAGGTGGGTCTCCTTGGTGAGCCCACTGGGATGTGCCCACCTGTATGGGGACCCTCATAGCCTCTCTCTGTCCCAGTTCACCACAGGCACATGTGGCGACTCGGTGGCCCACAGCTGCGACCTGTGCGGCAAGGGCTTCCGCCTGCAGCGCATGCTCAACCGTCACCTCAAGTGCCACAACCAGGTAAAGAGGCACCTGTGCACCTTCTGCGGCAAGGGCTTCAATGACACCTTCGACCTGAAGAGACACGTCCGCACGCACACAGGTGAGCAGAGGGCACGTGCTTTGCGCTTGGTTTTGTTATTCTGGCCAAGACTTCCTGTTCCTTTTCCACCAAAGAACCAAGTTGGGAGTATGGAGAATGTATCTGGAAAGATCACAGGGTGGGGCATTTGCGCACCATTCCCCCCCCCCCCCCCCCCCCCCTCCGCATCTGGGTTCACCTTCTGACTTTGCCACCTGCTGGCTGTGTCACCTCGGAGCAGACGAACCACCTCTTGTAGCCTGTTTTTGCCAGGCAAACCACCTCTCATAGCCTGTGTTTTTCCCCTGTAAAATGGACATAATGACATGAGTTCTAGTGAGGCTCAAAACAAATCACTGGCTGGAAGTAGTCTGAGAATTATGATGCATGACACAAATACTGGGGGTTTCGTAGTTCAGCCTCCTTGGTCCTAGCTGCTGGAATGTGATTCCTGTGGTCCCACTGCAAGTATTTTATGCTTCCCTCTGGGGAAGTCAGCCTATGTCAGAATAGCATCATGTTTCTCCCAAGGGATGAGAAGAAGGAAATGCTCAGCTCCCTTAGAGCTGACCCAAGCCTCTCGCGGAGCCTAGTGGGCAACATCTCCCTCCCCTTGGGCCTTCCTGCATCTCCTGACATGTGAAGTATGGGTCTGGATGCTCACTGCTCCATTCCGTGGAGTCCCTCCCAGCCCCTCTGGCGATAGCCTCATTACTCTGATCTTAGGAACATCTGGCCTCTAGGCTTCCCTGCTTGAGCCCCATAGTCCACACCTTTGCCAGAGTGATCCCTTGAGGAGAATTCTAAGGATGCCACTTCCCTGCTAAGAAATCTCCAGCTCTGGACAGAATGAAATCCAGACTCTACATCTCTCATCTCGATCAATGAGCTTCATGCAAAGCCGCCACAGTCTGGGTCCCAGTTTCAAATCCCATCCTATCCCAGCCCAGCCCAGCCCATCTCATCCTGTCACAATGCACCTCAGATCACCCCAGCCCCACTCAGCCCCATCCAGGCTGCCACCCACCCCCTGACAGCCTTGTAGGATTTGCTGTCTGCAGTCCCATGATCCCTCAAGCCTTTTCAGAGTTTAGGGTTTCCCCTGGCATTTTGGTGGGGGTGGGCAAGTGCTTGCTTCTCCCTCCAGATGGGGCTCCCAGCTACTCAGCCCCCACAGGGCCCTTCTTATGTCCTCTGCATCTGATTTTCTTTATAGCTTGTATCGTGCTTGCTTACTGTCGGGCCTGGGAAGAGTGTCCTCCACCTTAGAGAGTGGGCTGGCATCCTAAAAGATTTCTTTATTTGTTTCCTTTTTAAATACTTTTTCCAAAGTGAACTTTTCATTTAAGTGTAATACACATCCAGAAAACTGCACACATCCTGAGTGCTTAGATCAGCGGATTTAGGAAGTTCTACAAAGTGAACACACCCATGCAACTAGCAGCCAGACCAAGAAACAGACTATTTCCAGCCCCCAGAAGTCACTGCCCTTCCCGGTCACTCCCTCCTTCCCTCCAAGGGGAACGACTATTGTGACTTCTCACACCATGAATTACTGTTGCTTATTTTTGAACGTGAGGTTAATGGAATCCTATAGTGTGTACTCTTTGGGGTCAGACTATAAGGCTTCTTTTTTTAATCCCTAGCACCAGTGAATCAGTAAAAGGTTGACCTCTGCGAGGCCAGGCTGGCATGAGGTCGGGGTGGGGAGAAGGCTCAGGGAGTGGCAGGGTGGCGGGCTGGGCCCGTGGACACTTGACCCCGGGGGCAGGAGGGTATGGGGACCAGTCATTAAGCTGCTTGTCACTGGTTGCCCTGGAGGGTTTCTCGGCCCTTCCTCTCTGGGAATGTCCTTGAGGGCATGGCCTGTTTCTTCTGCTCCTTGCCTGGTAGACTCTGTGGTCACTCCCAACCCTGACAAAAGTGAAGGGGGCTCAGGGAGCATGGCTGGCTGTTGGTACCTTTGGTTGGAGTAAGCGTCGAGCTGGTGGAGTTGCCTCATATTTGATCGAGTTAATTCTCCATCGATGGGGACTAGGGGAAGTACTAGGCACTGACAGCTTCTCAGAGAGAGTTTACAGTTTGAGTCAGTCACATAGTAGTGAAGAACTCCAGGTCTGAGCTAGCCGACTGTGAGACTGTGTCTAAATTACTTATCTTTTCACCTTAGTTTTTCCATCTCTAAAATGGGCATGATGATTTTAATTCCTATCACCTAAAGTGATGGTTGTGAGGTTTTGGGATAAAAATTGCATATAAAGTGTTCTGTACATTATAAGTGCTTAGTAAATATTAATTATTATTCGTAGTAAAAGTTGCGATAATTGGCTGAGATTTCCTGAGTACGTGAGGTGTAACAAGCCCTAGGATTCAGCTCTGTGCTCATGGAGATCTCAGCCAACATAGGGAGAAATAAACATCTGACTGTGACACAGTGAAACAGCAGATGTGCCAGACAGAAGAAAAAGTGGCACATACCAGTGGAAAGTCCAGGGAGGTACATTGTTTCTGACAGCATACCAGTGAGGCTTCTCAGAGGAGGTGGCCATTCACCTGGGCCTTGAAGGATGAGAAAGATTTCTACAGCCAGACAGAGGAGGAAGGGCATTGCAGATGGGGAATGTCTTAGTTTGGGTTGCCCCAGACGCAGACCCTGATGCAAGGATTGGGTGTGAGCAGTTTATATGAGAAACGATCCCAGGAAGCACAGTGAGGGGCGGGCAGGGAGGGAAGGAAGGCAGGGGAAGACAGCCAGTCAGAGCATGTTAATAATGAGTGGGTTATCACTGTGGGCAACCGGGGCACAATCCTGCGGGGGACCCTCTAAAGAACCACGTGGAATGCACCCCAGGTTGCTCTATCAACCCGCATTCCTCCTTGCTTGAGGGTCCAAGGTCCTAGGACCCTCAACTCCTAGGCAGTTCTCCCCACCCCCTGCCTTTCCCATCACTGTCTCATTTCCAAATGGGGAGCCTCCTTAGGCAGAGAGGTGCAGGCACTGTCTGAGATGAGCTGGTGGTCTGCGGAGGGGATCTAGATGGGGCATTGACAGTGTCTGCCCCAGGGAGGCAGAAGAGTGAGCAAGTGAGCACGGTGGCTTGGCAGGGACTGGGAGACCTTTCAGAAGGTACCACAGCTCCTTCAGAGGGAAGCAGCTAAGCATGGCTGCTGTGCTCCATGCCAGGCCCTCAGTGTGTGGATACTGTCATTTCAAATACCCCAAGAAGTCGGTGCTCTTATTACCCCCATTTCACAGATGAGGAAACCAGGCTCAGGGAGCTCAGACAACCCATAAATGACAAAGTTGGGAACCATAACTGGCTGGTCCCAGAGTTCATGGTCTTTCATCTTCTCTAGAGTCCCTGTCTCTGTCCCCTTGGCCTCCCAGCGCCTTTCTCAGCATCCTCCCTGAGGCAGGGGCCTCACCAGCCTGCCCCGTTGCAGTTTCTAGAAGCCTGGTTGCTTCTGGAGGAAGGTGAGACAAAGGGAAACTCAGACCTACCACGAACCACACACTGCAGCTTGGGGTTTGGTAGCTTGCAGAGGAGCCTATGAGTATGTGGGTTCAGTGGTGCCAAGACATCCTCTGCCCACAGAGTGAGCAAGAAAGGGGGTGGCCTGCACCCCTCACACCCTGGCCTGAGGTACTCAAGTTTTCTCCGTCTCTTGCTCTTCTAGTGACTCTTATGGGGGTGCTGAAGATCATTTAAGTTGGTGAATAAAAACATCTTCCACCTCATGCTTTTCCAAAGGCCTTCCCACAGTTACCCCATTAGGGGAAGGGCTAATGGAGTGGAAAACGTAGAGCTGTGCTGGCTGAGGCAGCAGCTGCTGGCATGTGTGGCTCCTGGGCCCCAGAGCTATGACTGGTCCAAGTTGAGCTGTGTTGGAAGTGTAAAACGGACACTAGATTTCAAGACTTAATGCAAAAAAAGAATGTAAACATCTCAGTTTTTAATAGGGATTTCATTTAGAGATGGTAATATTTTGGATATATTGAGTTAAACAAACTATATCATTAAAATTCATTTCACCTGTTTCTTTCTACTTGTTTTAATGAAGCTACTAGAAAATTTTAAATTATGAAGTGGCTTGCATTTTAATTTCTATTGGACAACACTGACTAAGATAATTGAAATCTACAGATAACCATTTAAAAATTTTTAATCATAATTTAGCTGGTCATGGTAGCTTAAGCCTGTTATCCTAGCACTTTGGGAGGCCAAGGCAGGAGGATCATTTGAGGCCAGGAGTTCAAGATCAGCCTGTGCAACATACTGAGACTGCATCACTATAAAAAAATAGAAAAATTGGTGAGGCATGGTGGCACGTGCATGTAATCCCTGCTACTCAGGAGGCTGAGGTAGGAGGATTGCTTGAGCCCAGGAGTTTGAGGCTGCAGTGAGCTATAATGACATCACTGCACTCTAGCCTGGGCAACAGAGGGAGACCCTGTCTCAAAAAACAAAAATGAACAATAAAAATTTTTAATCATAATTTTGACTCTTAAAATGATTAACAAATGAAATTATGGAAATGTTTTGGACCTGTTTCCCCTGCCTTGATCTATTTTCTGATGGAGATGTGCCTCCCAGTAATAACGGACCAAAAAGAGGATCCTCAGGCTTCTTGACACATCAGCTAGTAGCAAACTCTGGGTGCGCCACAGTGCTGTGAGGAACAGGCCAGCTCTGCATCTCTTGAGCTCTGTCCAAAAGGGACAGTTGGTACAAAGAGCAAAAATGTGGGGTCGTCGGACATTGTTTTAGTTCATGTGAACGAACCTCACTGGCTCCAGAAGATCTCACCAGAATTCAGTGGGAATTTGGTCTTGGCCTTTGATTGAGCTGTGAAGGTTGGGTTTTTGCTGTTGACTATTATAAGTAATGTTGTATTTAGGCCAGAAACAAAAATACAAACACTTAACATAAATACAGCAGACAGTTGAGTGAGGGGTATGTTTGCTTACAGCCCAGTTAGACCTGGCTGTGACCAAGTTAAAGACTTATCTGGGACCCCAGGACACTTTGTTGGAGAATCGTAGCTATGATATAGATGAAGTGGCAAAAACCGTGGAATAGAGAATCGGGGTTAATCTGCAACACCCCTCCCCACCCCCATCTCTTCCCATCCCCTGCAACCACTGAGGGAACAGGGCACCTAAGGAAAGACTCAGAACACAAGGAAACATCTTGAAAAAGATCCAGGGAAACTAGAGCCTGAAAATGTCTTTCATTAATATCCAAGCAGATGAAAGAAAAGATTAGAACTTCTTTTTTGGATACAATTTCACCAAGAAAAGGTATATCAGAGATGTGTGTGTGTGCGTGTGTGTGTGACAGAGAGAGAGAGAGCATGAGAGTGTGATGGGAAGGGGATGTTAGTCAAATGATGTCTGACTGAAGATTGGAAGAGGGAAACCAGCTGGTGCAGAAAAAACTCCATAACATTTTGTGAAAATATGTCAGCAAACAAGTAGATTTAGATTGTCTTAGGCTCCAGATTGTCTTAGGTTGGGCTGGAGGGTGGAGGAGGAGGGAGGTGGGACAGGGCAGAGGCTGTGGTCTCAGCTGGAGTCCAGCCTCAGCCTCACCCCAGGGGGCTCTGGAGTGTGAGTGGACCCCTGAGTTGACCTGCTATGTTTCTACACCCATTTCGGTCAGACATTGGCTGAGGGCTGTGTCTCCCTGGGCGTGGGCAGTCGTACCCTCCCGGGCATCTGGGAGGTCAGTTGCCCAGTGCCCATCCCTTAGAGAAGGAACAGCCAGGCGCTGTTAGCTGCTGCCACACACAACAGCTGGGGATGTGCAGGGACCCAGACCGGGGCGGGGGAACCAGCTGCATCGACTACACATAAATGAAGGAGTTGCTCTCGATCCAGTGAAGTCAACAGGATCCCTGAGGCCAACGTGGGAAATGATGCCTGCTGACCCAACTCAAGTCAAAATAGAGAAAGGGGGCGTGAGCTTTCAATAAATGAATGTATATTCAGTTCACAGCCCAGGAAAAACATCAGGGGCCTGTTTTTATAGAATATTCTTTTGGATTTATTTAAGTGTTTTAGTTGAACCAGCTGGGATGCTTCCTAAGAATGGCTGTCCACTGAAGTAAATGATTTGCTTTTGGTGGGGGAGGGGGAGATCTGTGTTTTAGAGTAAAGAATAATAACCAACACTTGCATGTGCTGGACTCTGCACTGAGTGTCCACACCCTTCCTGCCCAAAGTGTGCCCTGCAGACCAGCAGCACCTGGCAGCGTGCGGGTAGTGCAGTCATGCTTAGGGAGTGCCCCTGTTTGCCAGGCTCTGCTCAAGGACAGGGTTTATGGAAAGTGTTTTTATTTTGCTCATTTGTAAGATGACTACTTATTCAGACTTCAGACAATATAAAAAGCTATAGAGAAGAAACTAAGCCACTGTAAACAGTTGAGTGGGGTTCCCGACTCAGTCTTGGGTGGGGGTGTGGCCCATGCTGGTTGTGACTTTATGACTCTGACTCTGACTCTGTTGAAGGCACATGCCATCCCTGTGGAAGCTGCTGGTTCTGTTGAGAGAAGCTGAGGAATTCAGATTCTCCAGGTCAGGGAGGCGGGGAGGGGCAGCGGCCCCAGCTGCAGTGTTGGCGGAGCAGTGGGATGCCTCTTGCCTTATCTTCCATCAGGGGCGACAATGAGACAGAGGAGAAGGCTAACAAATCCCATCTTGATTGTAGAAGAGAAAACAATGGTGTCTTTGTTTGTAGCCTAAAGGGAAGGATTGACTGGATTGGGAAAAATGCAGATAGGGAATAGTTTGGAGTGGGGCAGATGGAGGAAAAAGAATTAAGTGACCTCTACCCCTAGTGGCCTGAAGGCTGTCTTGCAGCATTGCCTTGTCTAGTTATCAAACCGTCTCTCCTCGCTGTTTTATTTTTATTTTCATTTTATCTTAATTTATTTTTTAGCTAAAGTAGTATGTTCATGGGGGGGGGGGGAAATGAAAGAAAAAAATTAGGACTCCTTTCGTACACTAAGCCCCAGTTCCACTCCTAAAAGCAAACCACTGTTCATTTTTTTTTCCCCAGAAGTTTTTGATGCACATTGCTTTTTTCATGTAATGTGAAAAAATATGTTTTAGAGCTTGTTTTGTACCTGCACAGGTAGACATACCTCTTTTTTTTTTTTTTTTTAACAAATGTCAGAGCATTTCTTAGTATGAAATCATGACAAAATTTCCAATGTGGAGGCACGGTACTTCTCCTGTTCCCCAATTGATGACACTTGTTTCCATTCACAGGTTTTTTTTTTTTTAATTTCAGGCAATGCTACCATTAATATATTTTGTATGTTTTTGTCTACCTGTGTGAGTCTTTCTGTAGGATCATTTCCCTGAAGTGGAATTTCTGGGCCAAAGGGTAGACACATTATGATTCTTTATGGACATTGCCATATTGCCTTCCAAGGAGGTTGCCATAAATGTCCACTCCCACAAGAAGGCCTGTAAAAATCTTCACATTTGGATAAAGGAACAGTTGAGCTATAGCAAGGAGAACAAGCAGAAAATTCTAATAACGAAGAATTTTCTTTGTGGATTTGTGATATGAAGCTTGATTTGCTATTAGGATTAGAAAATTTGAAAAGAAGAAACCCTTTTTGATAACCCAGCAAACAATATTGTTTGGACTAAATAATACAGGACTTTATGATACAACATCCAAAAGGGTAAACAGTGGAAGAAGTCTCCTCTCTCTTCCACCAGCCACCTAGTGACCACATTTTAAAAAATTATCTTTTGTTGTTGTTGTGAAATAATACCCAAAAAAGTGCATACAAATATAAAAAGTGTACATATAAGTATAGTTTAAAAACAAATGTGTACTACTCATGTGCCCACCAGCCAGCTTATGAATGGGGCATATTTGCATTAGGTTGAGCTGGATTGTACCCCTTGAAGCTGTATCCCTTTGAGAACGTAGCATATCTCAGCTAATTCTTAGGGCAGCTATATGAGGGGTAAGAATATGATCCCCATTTTACAGGTGAGGAAACTGAGCCTTTTTGGGGGTTAAGCAGCCTGCCCATGGACTCAGTTAATGAGTGGCAGATCTGCAGCGCCTGGCTTTTTAGTGGCCTTGGACTCTGGTACTCGTGTAGATATCAGTAGGTTAATGATGTCTGGTGCACAAATGGTGCATTCTAGTTCTCATATCTTGCTTTAGATGCAGGCAAGATTGGCCTTTGCTTGAGAGCATCCGGATGGGTAAGCCCTGATGTTTCAGGCAAGGGGTTTAGCATCAGCCCCTCTTGCCCAGGGCTTCTCTCTGGCCACCTTCGTCCTCCTGAGGGTGTGGGGGATGGGGGTTCTCCAGGAGGGGAGGAGCTTATTCCCAAGCCTAGAAAGGGTCCCCAAGGGGCTGCCACTTGACAGTGTCTGGCTGCACTAATGAGCAAGGGGTGATTGGTGGTGTTTACACAAGAGTTGGAGTGGTGCTGGGGTGCAGAGCAGCACATTTTTGCAAAAGTCAGAAGTGCCATGCCTGGAGCTTTCAGGGCGTCCTTTCCATCTCCACGCCTGCAAGTCACTCATCCTCCAAGCTAGGCTCAAATCTCACCCCTTCCCTGGAAGAAAACCCCACGTGGCTGTCATCGTCACTCTCCACTGTCGTTATGATGCAGGGCTTTAAAATCTTCTAGCCTTTGCTATCCAGGCCTTGCTGGGTGCTCGGCCCTTAGAAAATGCTCAGAGGATGTGTTGAATGAAGAGAGGAAGGAGGCATGAACACTGGGCTTAGTTGTGGCATGGCTGGCCTCTCCTAGGGGGCGAATCTCCTTGCAGATCACCTCTTGGGGTGGGAACGTCCAGAATTTTGTTGTGTCAAGGTTAAAGCCTGATGTAAGTGTGCTGGTTTCCCCGTATTTTTAGTGTGGATGTTTTAAAACGGCAGTGGGTTGTTTCCATTGACTATTGAAAGGAGCAACTGGTCTCCAGGTGAATTCCTGTTTTGATGAGTTGTTGGTTTGAAATCAGGTTTGCCGCTTGATCTGCCAGGGGTGGCGGGAGCCAGCTGTCTGCTGCCACATGGGCCCAAGGCCTGCAAAAACACAAAGTCTGAATTACAGTGCAAACATGAAAGCTAAAGTGGGCGTTTCCTTAGGAGAGAAATCTGTAGCACTTAACTCTGTAGAAAACTAGTCCCAAAGATGTGGCCTGTCTTTCCTAGGGCCTGGAGAGTTCATCCATTCATTCAGTATTTTGTTTTTTGAAATAGTGCCTTAGGCCAGGCACGGTGGCTCACGCCTGTAATCCTAGCACTCTGGGAGGCTGAGATGGGAGGATCACTTGAGGTTAGGAGTTTGAGACCAGCCTGACCCGGTCTCTACTAAAAATGGAAAAAATTAGCCAGGCATCGTGGTGAGTGGTGTGCGCCTGTAGTTCCAGCTACTTGGGAGACTGAGGCAGGAGGATCGTTTGAGCCCAGGAGTTTGAGGTTGCTGTGAGCCAGGCTGACACTATGGCACTCTTGCCAGGGCAACAGAACAAGACTTTGTCTCAAAAAAAAAAAAAAAAAACTGCCTTAAAATATTCTTTACCTTGATCACTGAGTTTTTTGTTGTGCCCTTAAATTTTTTGCCTGAGGCAGGGGCCTCCCTCACCTCACCCTAATCTCAGCCCTGGAATGGTTTTAAGAGAAAAGGTGGGTGTCTGTTATTCCACTGCCACAGTTAATATGAAAAGTATCATTAATACTGGTGGGTGTTTGGAGGTGGCAAGTAGAAAGAGGAAAAAGGACACAATGGCCTTCCCCACACACCAGACCTTCTCTCCAAAGCTTCATGCACATGGGATCCGTGCATACGCCGGCTGTGTATATATCGGCCGTGTGTATGCCATCCGTGTGTATGCCAGCCATGTGTATGCCATCCGTGTGTATGCCAGCCACGAGTATGCCGGCCATCTGTATGCCATCCATGTGTATGCCAGCCATGTGTATGCCATCCGTGTGTATGCCGGCCATGTGTATGCCATCCGTGTGTATGCCGGCCATGTGTATGCCAACGTAAATGTGCATTTCTTCAGAACTCAAGTTCATGCTTGGCTACACGATAGTCTCCTGGGGAAGCTTTTTAAAATTCTCCTGCTTAGGTCACACCCAGAGCAATTAAATATATTTATTAATCCTAAAGTGTGTGTGTGTGTGTGTGTGTGTATAGTTTGATGAAAATGTAAAGAATCACAAGAAACTGTTGACAGTTGGGACTGGGGGAAGAAGAGATGCATGAGGTGAAAGAGGGAGCTTTTATTTTTTAATTTCATGTTATTTTTCACCTTAAACTGGGGACTGTAATACTTTTAGATTTAAACAACTAGTTACTCTTTTTTCAGTGTCAAAATAAAATGCAGCTTCCTGGCCCCAGCCCCAGACCTAGTTAGTGCCTGGGGTCCCTGAGGCAGGCCCAGGAATCTGTATGGGGCTTCGGGGCTTCCCCCAGGTGGCAGCCCTCTTGTCCCCAGGCTCTGAGATGAAGGCCCATAGAGACCCATCCCATCCTTCTGTTTCATTGCGAGGCTCCTGTCCAGCTGCCGGCTCGAGGGGTGGCCTTTGCCAGTGGAGGACACTGGGTTGGGTGTGGCCTGAGGTCTCTGCCTTGCCATTAACTTACCTGACCTCAGGCAGGGTTAGAACCAGAATCTTACGACCTTAATCAGTGGTTCCCAAAAGCCAGTTTAAACATTGGAATGTCCGGGGACATTTGTTAAAAATACAAACTCCTGATCCCTATGCCAGACCCACTGAGTTGGTCTTAGGAGAAACGAGTTAAGATTTTAATAAACCATCCAGGCGATTCAGAGGCTATAGCAAGTATGTAAAATACTGTACCCTCCAAGCTCATCTAAATAGTCCATCACACACACACACACACACACACACACACACAACACACACACACACGGTCTACGCTTACATTTCCTTATCGGACATTCTGACCGCACATAGCCGGGGTGAGTACCCAATAATGGAGGTAGGAATGACTGTGCTTTGATAGGGCTCAGGTCCCTGGTATATATTATACATGTCAACTCTCAGCTAGAAGGCAAGTCCTGCTAATTCTAAAGCCAGCACAAGATCTAGTTTGGAAGTGATTTTCATAACTGTAGCAGATGCTATCAGTATCCTGCCGGTGTCCTCAGCCCCTGCCATTTCTGGGCACACCCCACTGGAGCCCACTCTGTCTGCACAAGACAGGCCAGACGTGCCGGGGAGGGGGACTCAGCGCCGTCCAGGAGTGCCGGGTTCGCTGTGAGGGTGTGGTCTGCACTGTCCCCTCCCTCCTTGCCCTGCTTCTTCGTTCTCCTACACGTGCTTCCTGGGATCGCCTCTCAAATAAACCACTTGTACTGGAATATTTGTCTCAGGGTCTGTTTCTGGGGAAACCCATACCAAATAAAATAAAAACAAAGTGTACTTTGCCCACTATAAAATAAACACATTAAGGCATATAAATTGGAAGAGTAAAAATCTTCCTCCCAAAGGCAGGTGGTATTGTTTTGCTGCATTGGCATCCATTTGTGTCAGGTTTGCTCATGCGGACAGTATGATCCTTTGTAGACAATTTTGTCTTCTGCCCTAATCGTTTTCCTCATTGCCGTGAGTCCTTGCTCGTGATGATTTTTAATGGCTTCGTAGTCAGGAGGCTCTGGCTTGGCTGTGACCAGCCAATGATGTGTCTGCCCCTCGTCCTTGCAGGCATTCGTCCCTACAAATGTGATGTCTGCAACAAAGCCTTCACCCAGCGCTGCTCCTTGGAATCCCACCTGAAGAAAATTCACGGGGTGCAGCAGCAGTACGCCTACAAGCAACGCAGGGATAAGCTGTATGTCTGCGAGGACTGCGGCTACACGGGCCCCACACAGGAGGACCTGTACCTGCACGTGAACAGTGCCCACCCGGGCAGCACGTTTCTCAAAAAGACATCCAAAAAACTGGCGGCCCTTTTACAGAGCAAGCTGACGTCCGCACACCAGGAGAACACCAGCCTGAGTGAGGAGGAGGAGAAGAAGTGAGGAGGAAGAGAAGCAGGAGGGGGGATGCCAGCGCTGCCACGTTCACATGAATTTTTGGTTTTGAGGGTCCCCTGCCCCACTGGCTCTTCTTAATTACAAGTGTGCAGTTCACCTCTCTGTCCGTTTGGGACATGGGCGCAGTAGGGTCCGTTCCAAGGTTGTTGATTATAGTAGTGATGTCGGGCCCTGTAACACGTGTGCCATCAGACACAGTCACGTGCGTATCACCAAAGTTTGTTTTCCACACTCCTGATGGCCAAGATCACCATGCAGGATTTTTTTTTTTTTTTTAGGATTTTCACACATGGAGGGAGAGGTATTTCTTAGATTATTACGGTGCCTTGAAATAAAAGTACTTCCACTTGAAATGCTACTCAAGCAAGGAAAATGAATTTTATTATTCCAAAAGACTTTACAGAAATTATTTTAATAAATGAAATGTTCTTGTGAAACTTTCTTTAAAAAGCAAAACAGGCCAGGTGTGGTGGCTCACGCCTGTAGTCCCAGCACTTTGGGAGGCCAAGGCAGGAGGATCGCTTGAGGCCAGAAGTTCAAGACCAGCCTGGGCAACATAGCGGAGACCCATCTCTACAAAAGGTAGAAAAAATTAGCCAGGCATAGTGGCACGTGCCTGTAGTTCCAGCTACTCGGGAAGGTAGGAGGGTCGCTTGAGCCAAGGAGTTTGAGGTTGCAGTGATCTCTGATGACACCACTGCACTCCAGCCTGGGCAACAGAGCGAGACCCTGTCTCAAAAAATAAACGAAAATAAAAAGCAAATCAGAGCTTTGAGCTACAGCTCCCTGTTCAAGGCTTATTGTGTGACATTTGACTTCAGTTTATCGGGATGAGGGGCTTGATTATTTTGCATTAGTAGGGTGGGTTTGAAGAATAACCAGCTGACCGGGAAAAAAAAACAAAACCCACACTGAGGGGCTGGCAGGTTGGTGGGTAGAGATGCCTGGGTGATGTGGCAGGGAACTCGCAGACTCTCGGGTCTGTTTTTGACCCTGGGGTTTCTGCAGAGGTCCTGATGCACTGGCTGGAGGCTGTCCATTGGGTAAAATGTGTGGGCTCGCTCTCTTTCAGGCGGGACAGCAGTTTCAGGCGTGTCCCACAGTGCAGTGACCTTTGGCTGCTTCCGTCTCCTCACCGTGGGTGCCTGTCCCAGAGGCATGGGAGGCAAGCAGTAAAGTCCTGGAGACCTAGATAGGGCAAAAGGATGGTCAGGGGGTTTCCACGGTCCCTCCCTCACTGGAGGGGCAGCAGAAATGGCCCAGGACCCTCCTGCTGGTCAGCTCCACCCTGTTGTCCTTCTGTTGCCTGCTCCCTGTCCCCCGGGCACTGCCTGGCCTAGGGAAACGTGGAGAATAAGGCCATTTCCTTATTTCCTCCCTCCCCCCTTCCTCCCCCCTCCTTCCCTCTCCTGTCTCTCCTTTCCTTCCACCTTCTTCTCTCCTTACTTCTCTCCCACCCGTGAGTTGGGCATTATACCAAGATCTGGACATTTTAAGTGGCATATCCTATAGCTTGAGTCAACAGTTCTCTTCCAAATTGGCACTTTTCTTTTGGGAGGAAGGAAACGAACATTTTTGAGCACCTACGATGTGCCAGGCACTGAGCTGGCCACCCCTCACTGCACAGATGTTTTCTGGAACAGTCCTCAGAGCACCCCCAGGTCAGCAGCCCTGTTTCCATGAGCAGAGGAGGCACCTGCAGAAGCTGTCTGCTGGCGGTCGGAGGAAGAGGCCAGGAGTCCTGAGTCCAGTCAGAACCCCTCTATTTTCCTGTCTGTCCCCACCCGCCCCTCAAAAAGGAATTAAATGGCCTCAGGTTCAACTGGGAACCTACAGAGGCAGGTATGAGACCAGGGCCGACTTTGAGGGATCCTCACCCCTCTGGCTTCTCTGGCAGGGTTCAAGTGCCACCGGACAAGCCTTCAGGGCTGATGTAGCTCCTGTCTTGCCTCATCTGAAGTTCCGGGTGCTTGGGCCAAGGCTGCAGCACCACGTGGTCTGAATGGCAACGTTCAGGCATCAGAAGTGGCAGGGGTTGAACCTGGGACTCCAAGTGGCACAGTGTGCAGCTTCCCAGGACTGCTAGCACTGAGGGCTCAATCCTGACACCAGAGGGCAAACTGACACCAGAGGGCTGACTCGGTGCAGTCTCTCCTAGCACTCGCCACATAGGAGATAGAAGGTGGAGGGCGGTTGGTTTGCTTTCTCCTCAGGTATCTGGGTCATATAGACAACAAAAATGAGCATTCTCAGAAAGGAATATCCAAATGTCTGGCTGGAGCAGCTGAACTGTGGCCTGTTTTGCACAGAGAACTGTGAACCAGCTAACATTTTCTTTAGGGTCAGTTTTTTTATTAAACAGAACTCTTTTGGTCACAAGTGACAGAAATCTGGTTTAAGATTATTTTAGCAGAAAAGGGAATGTATTATCTGAAAAGTCTCGGGTTGTTCCAGTTTCAGGGGTGGCTGGATCCAGTGTTTAAATAATGTCACTGTCTCTTATGTTTCTCTCTTTTAGCTCAGTTTTCTGCATGGTAGCTTATTTCTCAGGCAGGCTCAAATGGAGCCCAGATGGCTCTGGACTTCTGCCTCACAGTGCAGTACCTCAGCAGGAGGGTTTCTCTTTCAGCCTGAGATCTTGGGCTGACTCTGGGGCCTGCCCTCAACCACTCACCGTGTCCTGGGAGATGTGGTGCCCTCCTACCCTAGGCTTGAGCCATCTCCTGCCTCCCCTGACTTGAGTGGAGACAGCAGGGCAGCTATACCCCTGGCCTGGGAGTGGTGGGAGAGTGGTTGCCCAGCAGAAGATCAGGGTATGCTAGTTAAGATAAGGCACAGCTGCTGCAACAAAGATTCCCAACAAATTCTGTGGCCTAAAGAAGAGAGAGGGTTGTTTCCTTCTCACGTAGCAGCTCCAGGTTGGGTGGTTCTACCCCATGCCATCACTTGGGGACCCAGATTTCTCTCCTTGTGCTGCTCTGCCATGTCCTAAGACATTGTCGGCATATGCATGGTTGAAGCTGGGTTTCTGTGGGTCTCAGCTGATAGGAGAGTTGTCTTTGCTTTGGTTCCTCCAGATCCAATTTTGAGGCAAGGGTTCAAGTTGAAGAAGATTGCTTAGGAGGTGATCCCAGGAAGCATCTGTAGGAGAGTGGGGAAGTGTGACAGGAAGGAAAGAGCCAGTAAAGGGAACAGAATCAAGGAAGTTATTGCTGTGGGCAAATGGAGCTTAATCCTCCCCGGGACCTCCGGGAAGTGTATGGAATGTGCCTCAGCGTTATCCCACTGGAGGGGCATAGGAAACTGTCCACTAAGTCCCCATCCATCATCAGTTGAGGGCTGCTGACATTGGGGCCCTTCCAGCTTGCCCTGTGCACTGTCTGAGCATGCTTCCAGGACCAGGAAAATTCCCCAGACAGAGGTACAGAGGTTAGCCATAAGCAGCCTTCAGCGCATAAACCCGAAAACTGACGGAACCCAGGCGGGTGACGACTGTGTTTGGTACAGATGTGGAATGGTCACACTCCCTATCTAAAGCTGCTAGCCCGCACATGGCACACAGCCCCTCCACTCAACATTCCATGGGGAGGATTTAGCCACGTTTACTTGGGGGAATGGAGAAAAGCAGCTGTCCCAGCCACAACACTTTTGTGTGGCAGAATGGGGGAAAGGATTATGGTGGACAACTCGAAGTCTCTACAATGGCAGGCAAACCAATAGACGTCCACTCTAGCCTTTTTGACCTGCTCCTCCTTCCCAGCTCTGTTGGCCTGTCCTGCTCTCAGCCAGTTGCCAGAAAATCCAGCTGACGTGCCCATGACCATGACTTAGGGCACTATTCTCAGGCTGGCAGCCCTGGAGCCCTGGGTCTGTGGGTGGTGGAGATGGAGATCCAGGAACTACTGACCTGTGCTGCATCCGCCCAGCAGTGTCTGCTTTGGGTTGGTGGTAGGTCAGTACCTAATCAGTGTGGAAATGCTGATGCCTGTGCTAGTCAGAAGCGTCTACCAATCGTTCATTTTGGAGAAAGGAATCTGTTATCCATCAGTGGGGTTTCTACTGTTGATATCTTAGGTTGGGTCCTAGAAGCAGAGCCTGAGATAGGGATTCCGAGGTAAGTGATTGATTGAGGGGGGCTCTCAGGAGAAACCAATAAGGAGGTGAGGGGAGCCAGGTACAGCAGAGGAAGGAACTAGGCAAAGGTGTGGGGTCCACTGAAGTCTAGCCTCAGCCTGATCCCAAGGGGAGCTCTGGAGTGTGAATGGCACCATAAAAGTTGTCCCCACTTTGAGACAAGGAAGCAGCCTAGTCATCAGCTGTGGGTTGGCCCTGGTAGGGGAGGGCATAGCCAGGTATTCTCGAGCCGTTTAATAGCCAGTGCTCTTAAGCAGCTGGGGGCTGGCTCCCTTGGAGGCCTCCGAGGTGGGGGAGAGAGAAGCCCCAGGGATAGAGTCTTAGGGGTGAAAGAGATTGAGGTCCACAGGCTCTGGCTTTTGATAAAGGACCTACTTTTGGAGCTAAATGAGTGAATCACTTGTTGCAAATCATGTGGTGTTTTCAGAAGAATTTAAAAAATATATTAAAATTATGCAAAGAAAACTCGTCTGTCCAAACCAGTCCCTCATGTGCCAAGCCTCTCCTCTGCCATCATGGTTGAGCACATGATTAGCTTCTTGTGTAAGCCTCCTGAGTTTCATTACCCATATAAGCAAATACACATGTGTATTCTTGCTCTCCCTTTCTCTTTAGAAAAATTTTAATTAGCAGGTAGCAACCTGTACATACCATTCAGCACCTTACATTTTTTCTTTTAATAATACATCTAGTCGTTCTTTCCAGAATGGCACAAAAAGTGTTCTTATTCTTCTTTACAGTTATCTAGTTGGTGTTATGGATGCACCATGACTTAGGTTATCAGTCTGACATCGATGGACAGCTATGTTGTTTCCAATGTTTTGCTACTATGGAGACTGCTATAATGAGTAACTTTATGCGTATGTCCTTTCACATATGTGCAAACATATCTGTGGGATAAAGTCCCAGAAATGCAATTGTTAGAGCTAACGATTTCATATGATTAAGGGCTGTTCAGAGTTTCCTGTTCTGTGAACTGCCTGAATGCCCATTTTTTCACTGGGGTGTTGGTCTTTTTTTCTGCCTAAGTTCTAGAAGTTTTTTTTTTTCTTTTTTTAAATATATCAGGAAGTTTAGCCCTTTGTGATATAAGTTGCTGGTTTTCATAATGTTCATAGATATGGCCCAATTACCCTGCGTGGAGATTGTACCAATTTGCAATGTGTGAAAGTGTCCACGTCCTCATCACCACCGACATTGTCTTGCTGTGGTTTGGGATTTTTGCCAATCTGATGGGGAGAAATAGTTTTTCAGTTCAGTTTTATTTTACATTTCTCTTACGATGTGTGAAAGAAAGAGAGTGAATGCCTTTTTATATGATTAAGGGCCATCTGTACAGTAGTCCCTCAGTATCTGAGGGGGATTGGTTCCAGGACCCGCCTCAGATACCACAATCTGCAGATGCTGAAATCCCTGATATAAAATCACATAGTATTTGCATATAACCTATGCACATCCTCCCATATGCTTTAAATTATCTCTAGATTATTTATATTACCTAATACAATGTAAATGCTATGTATATGCTTGTTATACTGTATTGTTTTTTCATTTGTATTATTATTTTTTCCAAATATTTTCAATCTACGGAGGGCCGACTTGTAGTTCCTTTTTCTGTGAACTGCCTGTGTGTCCATTTTCCCACTGGGTTTCTGCCTAACTTCTTGGTCTTTTTTTCTGCCCAACTTCTAGGAATTCTTTCTTTCTTTGTTTTACTATATCAGGAAGTTTAGCCCTTTGTGATTTAAATTGCTGGTTTTCCTCCCAGGTTGTCATTTATCTTTTGATTTTGCTCATGCTAGATTGTGTGTGTGTGTGTGTGTGTGTGTGTGTGTCTTTAAATTTTGTTTTCGCCAAGCAGAAGTTTTTGAGTTTTATGTGGTTTGAATTGATACATCTTTTTCTTTCATGGGTGCTGGAGACTGAGCAGTAGTTAGAAAGGCCTTCCTACTCCAAGGTTATATTGGTCTGCCATGCTTTTCTCTAGGATTTGAATGGCTTCATTTTATCATGTAAAAATCTTTGATCTGTTTGGACTATTTCCTGGTGTGTAGTGGGAGGTATGGATCCAACTTTATCATTTTCCAGATGGCTGACAAGAGATATTTTTTTTAACGGGGAGCTGGTCCAAAATATACCAGAGAACGCTTTCTTCTGCAAAAGGTCACATGCCTCAGCAGAAGGTGTTGCGAATTATAGTAAGGAGCAGTTTTCTTTAATTAGCAGTTTTCTTTAATTCATTTGTGTAACAATATTTCTTAAGTGCCCACTGTGTGCTAGGTACTTTTCTAGATACTGAGGCTAGAAAAAATAGACAAAAGTTCTTGCCCTCAAGGAGCTCACATTCTCTTAGGGGGAAGACGGACAATAAACAAATAAATACTTACTATGTTAGATACGATAGAGAAAAATTGAATGAGGTGTTCCAGTTACTATGGTGCGCAACTAATTGGGCCAAAACTTATGCGTTCTGTGGGTCAGGGATTGGGACAGGGCCTAGTATAGGGGCACAGGGGATAGCTTTTCTCTGCCCCAGCATGTCTGGGGCCTCAGCTGGAAGACTTGAAGGCCTGGCCCGGGCTTCATCAGAAGGCTCGTTCACGCATGCACCTGGTGGTTAGTGGGGTCTGTCGGCCGGGGGGCCTGGATTCCTCCCCACGTGGCTCTCCCCTTGTGCTCTCTGTGCAGGCTAGTTTGAGCTCCAGTGACATTGCAGGTTACGAGGGAGAGTGCCCTAAGTGGAAGAGTCAGGCAGAGGCCATATCATCACAGATTAAGAGCTAGCCTCCGGAGTTCTGCAGTGTCACTTCTGCCAGTTTACTTGCTACTAAGGCTGGTCTGTATTCAAGAGGGGGGAAGTAAGACTCTCTTGATGGGAGGAGTTGGTCTAGAAGAGCTTATGGGACCATACGTATCTCTATGGCCATTTTTAGAAAATACAATTTGCCACATAAGACAAGGAGGGCTGGGCGGAGGTGGAGGTGATGTTGCTGGAGATTGGTGTCGTTTTATATCAGGGACCTGTGACCAGACAGGAGTGAAGGAGGGAGCCTGTGGTTACCTGGGGAAGTGTTCTGGGCAGAGGAAACAGCAAAGGCCGAGGCCAGGTGGAAGGAGGAATGTGCTTGGCTTATTTGAAGAGCATGAGGACTAGTGTAGCTGGTGTGGAGTGAGGGGAGAGGGGGGCTGTGTGGATGAGGCCAGAGAGGTTGTGGGGAGCAGATCGCTGCTATAGGCTGTTGTAAAGACTTTGGCTTTTCTTCTGAACAAATTGTGAAACCATGGAGGGTTTTGAGCAAGAGTAACACTCTCTCACTTATGTTTTAATGGGCTTACTCTGGCTGCTGTGAAAACAGATTTGGGGGTGAGAGGCAAGGCTGGAAGTAGGAAACCAATTAGGAGGCTGCTGCAAAAATAAAGGCAGGACACAATGAATACTGCAACCAAGATGACAGTGAGGAGGTGGTGAGAAGTGGCCGGATGCTGGGTACATCTTTTAAAATAGAGCAAACATGGATTGGATGTGGGGTAATGGACAGACTGTACATCCTTATTTGTTTGGGGCAGTTCTGGTTTACATAATGAATTATACAGTCATTCAGGTATTGAGAAAAAGAGAGGAGTCAAGAATGACTCCAAAGGTTTTGCCCTGAGCAACTAGGAGATTTGAGGCACCATTAACTGAGATGGAAGGACCCCGAGGGGAGCTGGGTTGGGAGAGGTGGAAATCCGGAGTTCAGGCTTGCATCTGTTCAAGTTGCTTATGAGATGTCCCAGGGTGGAGATGGGATCTGAGCATTGTTGGGATGTAGAAGCAAGAAGCCACATGCTCCCTGAGGACAAGAGCCCTGGGCATGGCAGTGTAGAAGTGGGGGAGATAGGGAGGAATCAAAGACGGACAGTAAGGAGCTGCCTGTGGGCAAGGGGGGAAGAGGTAGAAGTCAGTAGAGGTTTGTTTTCTGTAACAGGATAGGCACCTGCTCTCACGGTGCTATTGTCTCATTGCTTTGAATGAAAATTGTTCTTAAATATGTATACTTCCTCATCTTAAACAGAGGACAATGAGCATAATTTGATCTTTTGAAAGTGTTGTAAAGCCAGGTGTGGTGTTGGGAGCCTGCAGTACCAGCTACTCAGGAGGCCAAGGTGGGAGGATTGCTTGGGCCTGAGAGTTCAAGAGCAGCCTGGGCAACATAGTGAGACCCCATCACTAAAAAAAAAAAAGAAAAGAAAGGAAAAAAATAAATTGAAGTGTTGTAGTCGTGTAGTCATCATTGCAGATATCACCTATTGTCAGGTAGTTTGTAGGCCTGGCTTGGACAGCCTGTCAGTCCCAGCTGTGCAGCCCTAGATGGCTCTGCTCGGAAACATCACCCACCCCCATGTTTGTATTTTGAGTTTTCTGCCCTCCCCTTGCTGACCGCTGGCATTTTCCTTCTTGTCCTGAGCCCTTCTTCCTTTAATCCAGGCCTTTCCAGGCTACAATTGCTTGATAACTGGCTGATCAAGTGCACCAGAATCACCGGTGAGTGAAGGGCTGTCCTGTGACCCTTAGTCACTGTTTGGGTTGCTTTGAAGGCTTTTTTTCTTTCTTCTTCATTTTCCTTGGATAATTGCTTACTTTTGGATAAGCTGAGTGGAACTATAAAAGTTATTTTGTCATCGAGTTATTTCAGTCGTTCCGTTTTTGCTAGGGGCCCCCATGTGCCAAAACATCGTGTTAGCGCTAGCTGGGAACAACTGAGTGGTAAGTTAGTTCATTCATACAACAAATACTAGTTGTGGGCCTACAGGCAAAACAGACAAGACCCCTGACCGTTTCAAGTTTACATTTTAGAGAGAGAAGGTAGACAACATGTAAGAGACATCAGTAAAATACCAAGTATGCGCTAAGTGCCACAGAGAGACCCCTGGGCAGAGGAGCTGCCAGAGGGTGCCCGGAGAGGAGGCTGCGGTCGAAACAGGGCGATCTGGGAGGCCTTAGTGGGAAGCTGAAGGGGGAACCCCCCCAAGCCCAGGATCCAGCAGCATTGAGGTCAGGGGCAACTGTGGGTCAGGGCAGGTCCAGTGCTTCCTTGCCGCACCACGAATAATGCCCCATCCCTTTCCACCGCTGCAGGCCAAGGCAGTCTGGTCCCTGGCTGCCCCCTGACATGGTGGCTCACTCAGCTACTGCCACAGTGGCTTCTTCTCTTTCCTTCCCTCCCCCCCACTTCCCCCAGGACATCCCACCTCAGGGCCTTCGCGTGCCCCTCATGCTGTGTGGCCCACTCCCTCTCTTTGTTCTGGTCTCTGCTCAACTGCCACCTGGCCAGTGAGGCCTTCTGGGGGGCTGGCCCCCTCCAGCCAGGCTTCTCCCCCAGGGAACCTACGCTGGCCCAGTGACTCGCTTCAACCGACAGAACGTGGCCGAAGTGCTGCTGTGCCAATTCCAGGCCTCAGCCTTAAGACAGCCTGGCAGCTTCTGCTTTTGAATTCTGGGAGCCCTGAGCTGCCATGTAAGAAGTCTGGCTACCCTGCTAGAAAGGTTACGTGGAAAGGCCCCATTGTCCCAACACACAGCAGGGCCCAGCCTTCCAGCCGTCCCTGCCAGGACGCCAGACGTGGGAATGAGCCATCTTGGATGTTTCAGCCCAGGCCCAGATGACTGCAGTCCCAGGGAACATCTGTGTAGAACAAAAGAACCACCTAGCTGAGCCCAAGTTAGTCCACAGAACCTTGAGAGATTATAAAATGCTGTCACTTAGTTTTTTGTTTGTTTGTTTGAGATGGGGTCTCACTCTGTCACCCAGGCTGGAGTGCAGTGGCAGGATCATTGCTCACTGCACTCTCAAACTCCTGGGCTCAAGCGATCCTCCCACCTCAGCCTCCGGAGTAGCTGGGACTGTAGGCGTGCACCACCACGCCTGGCTAATTTTGTTGGTTTTTTTTTTTGTAGAGACCAGGTCTATGTTGCTCAGGCTGGTCTTGAGCAATCTGGCCTCAAGCTATCCTCCCGCCTCCACTGCCCAAAGTGCTGGGACTACAGGTGTGAGCCACCACGTCCTGCTAAGTCACTTAGTTTTGAGGTGTTTGTCTTACAGCAGGAGATACCTGGAACACCTGTCCTGACCATTCCAGCTCAAACTGCAGCCTCCCTCTCTCACCATTTTCTTTCCTCTGCTTTGCTTTTCTTCAGAGCACTTAAAATTTCCTGGCATTTATACACATATTTGTTTATTGTCCATTTTTCCCACTAGACTATAATCTCCATGACGTGAGGAATTTTGTTTGTTTTGTTTCCTGCTTCATTCCTGGAGCTGAGGACAGTGCCTCGCTCAAAATAGGCACCAAATAAATATTTGTGGAATGAATGAATGTATAAGTATCTAATCATCTAAGATCAAAATAGCCTTGCTTTTAAAATGATCCTTTTCTTCTGAGGAAAAAAACGTCCAATCCCCAGCACATAAGGAAAGACACACACTGTTCCGGGAGGTGCATCCTGCAACTGACCTCAGGCATGAAAATCTACACATTTTTGTTGAACTGCTACATGAAAGACTGATTGGAAAACTGACCGATGAGCATTTAAAAATAAACAGCACCTTTAAACAAATTCAGTTCTACAGTATGCCCTCTGTTCTTGCGGATGGGGCCAAGCAGCAACAGCAGCTGGTGCAAGGTCAGCTGGAGGAAGGGGTGAAGAACACCCCAGAACTGAGTAGGAAATGATGGGGGGCCCTGACCTAGCGGCTCAGGATCCCCAGGGCCCACCCGCTCCTTCCTCTGCTCATGCCAATTCCCCTACGAGGGGCTGCCTGGGCTTCGGAGTCCTGCCTTCTATGCGAAAGGGCAGATCTGTGTTGCCACAACGTCCACACAGTTGCTATTTGGGTCCTCTCCTCTGTTCTGTCGGCCTGACATTTCCTCAGCTGATTCCAAGCCCAGTGTACCATTTTAGCTGACGTGGGTGAGTATTTCTTGGGGACGGCAGATGGGTGGAATGACAAATAGCAGGATGGGGGGGATAGCTGAGAAGTGCTTTTTCCTGTGTCGGAACGGTTGTCTGTGCACGTGCTCCGAAGTCGTCTAGACACGCTGTGGAGGCAGCAGCATGTGGCAGGGCCCCGCCGGCGCGGGCTTCCATTTCTTTCTTTGCTGCTGAGCATCCTCATCCACGCAGCCAGTCGGCAGCTACCCAACTGTCTGTGGGCTCCCCCAGAAGCAGACCCTGACACAGCAGTTTATTTGACCCCAGGAGGCATGAGGAGGTAGTGGGGAAGCGAAGAAAGAGAAAACGGGGTGGCTGGTGAGCAGGTCACAGCTGAGGGCTCCTGGGGTGCACTGGGCCCCTCTGGGCAACCAGGTAGAACGTGGCCCAGAGCTGTCCTGTGCTGGGCTAGTCATCCGCTGTCTCCCATTTTTCACTGGTTAAGGGCTGCCCCAGGGTGTTGCTTTCATGGAACGTAGCCCTCACCTGCACCTAGACAAAACCTTCAGGCAGAAATTCTCAGGTTCTTAATAAGAAGCCATCATTTGGAACAGTGAACTGTTAAGGGAACTGTTATGGGAACGGTCATTTGCAACACCAACCTGTGCGTCTGCCACATGCCAGGAGCTGAGGCAACACTGGGGCAGAGGAAAGATAAACTTGGAGTCTGCTCAGAGTCTAGTAGGAAGATGGATGTACAAGTACATGTGAAGCCCTCAGGCAATGGGAGGCACAACAACCGCTGAGTGTTCCTAGGAAGCTTGTCAGAGCGGGGACCACAAGCTGGGTCTTGAGAGCCAGACTCGAGTTCAGGGCTACATATGTTCACAGGGTCTTTCCATGCATATGGTGGCTGCCTCCCGTGATGTGGGACACATGGGACTCCTTGTCAGTTAGCGGTTCTTGGAATCCCTAACTAGGGAGCTGTTCCTTGGGCATTCAGCAAACAAAGCTGCACCAGAAGGGGGCGGAGGCCTCTCAGTCAATTCCATGTCTTGGGGTGACACCTGAGCTGCCATGCTGGGAGCGAGGGTCAGCTGATGTCCCTGGTGACAAACCAGAGGTCCTGGAACTGGAAGGTGGGTGGAGAGGCCACCAGCCTTCTCCTCACTAGGGTCCTCAAGGCTGGCTCCTTGATGTCAGCGCTATCACTTTGTGATTGGTTCCATGATGCCGCCTTCCTCTACAGCTCACCTCTTCGTGCCCTTTTTCATGCCTAGGCTGAGGGATAGCCTTACAATCTGCTCTGTTTATTCAGTATTTTACAGATTACGAAGCATTGTGACATATGGGCTCACAGTTGGTTCTTGCAGGAACTATGTGAGGCAGATAAGATGTCAGTAACTGCATTTTTCAGTTGAGGAAACCGAAGCCTCCCTATGTCAACTGATGGGTCCATGGCTGCACGGCTAGGAAGTGGCAGGCCCTGAGGCACACCATATCTTCGCCCCCTGTCCCACGTGTGTCCCACTCTTCATGAGGGTGGAAAATTGTTACACAGGCGATTTTCTCCTTCTTGTTTCTGGTCCAGTTTCAGCATTTCCTAAACAACTTGGGTAATTTTATGTACTGCGCTGTGCTGCTCTAAATAACACTGGAGCACACAGTGAAAAATTCCATCCTTTTTCTATCTTTCCGATTACATTGAGAAGAAAACCTGTGTAGGTAATGGCCTTTGTCATCTGTCTTTCACTCAAATATCCTCTTTTTATTGTATTTATTTCACAGTTACCTCCTATTAAGGGCAAGTGATAGCCATTTCCCATTGTAGTAGTGAGATAAGCTTACTTTTGAAATCAATTTCTTTTAAAAAAAAGATTGACCCAGTTTAATGAAAAATATTGTATAAATAACAATATAGGCCGGGCGTGCTTGCTCACGCCTGTAATCCTAGCACTCTGGGAGGCCGAGGCAGGAGGATCACTTGAGGCCAGGAGTTTGAGACCAGCCTGAGCAAAAGTGAGACCCCCATCTCTACAAAAAATAGAAAAATTAGCTAGGTGTGGTGGTGTGCGTCTGTAGTCCCAGCTACTTGGGAGATCGAGGCAGAAGAATTGCTTGAGCCCAGGAGTTTGAGGTTGCAGTGAGCTACGATGATGCCACTGTACTCTAGCTCAGGTGACAGACCGAGACTCTGTCTAGGGAAAAAAAAAATCTAAGTGGTCCTTGGATATGGCAAAAACAAAGATTTTTTGTGGCACACTTACCCAATAGGGATTAAAGTTTTTCATTATGATAACAATAAAACAGCTACTATTGAGTATCTGTTATGTGCTGGGGATTTTAAATTTATTTCTAGCCTTTATAAAAACCCTATGAAGTAGTTATTATTTTGCCCATTTACAGATGAGGAAACTGAGGCTCAAAAGCTTTAGGTAACTTGCCTGGGTCACGCTGTTAGCATGGTAGATTATAAAAATGGCCCCATTTTTCCCTTCCCTGGATCCACATGCCTTTCCAATGAGACTTTCTAGCTCTTTTTCGGCAAGAGGTGGAATTTATTCCTCCACCCCTCTAATCTTGCCTTGGCCATGTGATCTGCTTTGGCGAATGGGACATCAGTAAACATGGCCTGAGCTGAGGCTTCTAAAGTGCTGTGCACTGGGGCTTGTTCTTTTGCTGCTGCTGGGAACCCTTCTGCCACTGCTGCATGAATGGGGGCCCAGGCTAGCCTTCTCGGGATGAGAGTCACAGGCCTAGGCATCTCCATGGCCCCAGCTGACACTGAACCAGCCCTCAGAGATGTAAGTGGGGCCATCCTAGATCATCCAGCCCTAGCTGAGCCAGCCCAGCCCCTAAGTGCCCAGCTTGACCTCAGGATCATGAGAATTAAACCACTAATTAAACCACTAATTTTGGGGGTGTTTTATTACATAGCAACAGCTAGCTGATAGAGATAGTGAAGAGAAGAGCTAGGACTGGACCTGGACTGTTCTTCCTACAGTCCTTCCCATCTCAGCAGATAACACTCATGCCCTAAACCTAGAAGTTACCATCCACCTCTACGTCTTCCTCCCTCTATTCATCCAAACCATCAGGCAAAGCTCCCAAAATACTCAAGTCCAGCTCCTTCCAAGCTACGTCATCACTCATCTAGACTGGGAGTTGGCAAACTTTTTCTATAAAAGTCCAGATAGTAAATATTTCAGGCTTTGCAGGTCATACGGTCTCTGTTGCAATTACTTAACCCTGCCGCTATAGAACAAAAGCAGCCATAGACAATTTGTAGGCAACTGGGTGATTCTGTGTTCCAATAAAACTTTATTTATGGATGCTAAAATTAGAATTTTTATAATTTTCGTGTGCCATAAAAGATTCTACTTTTGATTTTTTTCAACCATTTAAAAATGTAAAAAAAATGCTTAGCTCACAGACTGTACAAAAACAGGCAGGAGGCAGGATTTGATCCATGGGCCATAGTTTGCTGACCCTGATCTAGACTATTAAACAGCTTTCCAACCAGCCTCTGCTTTGACTCCCACCCCTGCATTCTGCTCCCTTCTTGAAAGGGAATGGAATGACTTTACTCCCCTGCGTATCCCTGCCTTTCCATCTTACACGGAATAAAATGCAAACTGCTTACCATGGCGTATTGTTTGGCATAACCTGGCTCCCCTCCCCCAATTCTGCAATTCCTTCCTTTTTCTCACTGCTCTCTGGCCACCTCTGTCTTCTTATGGCTCCCGCATGCAATATGCTACTCACTTCCCTACCTTGGGGCCTCTGAAATTGCTGATCCTTCTGCTGGAATATTCTTCCTGTGATTCTTGATGATGCTCGCTACTTTTCATCCTTCAGTTTCCATCTTACATGTCACCCTCAGAGGAGTCCTCTCTGACCACCCAATCCAAAGTTGCAGTTCCCACCCATGGCTCTGTGATTCTCTGTTTCTTCATGGCACTTCTCAATTTGTTGATTTTCTTACACATTTTCTTGCTTGCTAATTGTTTGCCCCTCCTCTAGACTGTAAACTCCCTATCTGTCTTGTATCCCCAGTGTCTTGCACAAAGCTAGCACAAGATAGACACAGATACTCAATAATAAACATTTGTTGGGTGAAGGAATGAACTACCACCTGTGATGGTTAACTTTAGGTGTCAACTTGACTGGATTAATGGATACCCAGAAAGCTGGTAAAGCATTATTTCAAGGTGTGTCTGTGTGGGTGTTTCTGGAAGAGATTGGCATTTGAATCAGTAAACTGAGTAAGGAAGAATCACCTTCACCGAATGTGTGTGTGGGGGGCACCATCCAACTGGCTGGGGGCCCCGATAGAACAAAAAGACAGAGGAAAGGCAAATTTGCCCTCTCTCTCTTCTGGAGCTGGGACGCCCTTCTTCTCCTGCCCTTGCACATCAGAACTCCAGGTTTTCTGGCCTTTGGACTCTGGGACTTGCACCAGTGGCCCCCAGGGTTCTCAGGCTCTTGGCCTCAGATTAAGTTACCAGCTTCCCTGGTTCTAGGACTTTGAACTTGTACTGAGCCATGCTACCAGCTTCCCTGATTCTCTAGCTTGCAACAGCAGATTGTGGGACTTCTCAGCCTCCATAACCGTGTGGGCCAATTCCCCCAATAAATCCCCTCTCACATATCTATGTCTACATATCCTATTGGTTCTGTCTCTTTGGAGAACTCTAATACACCACCTAACTCATGATCCTGTGGTTTTTTTCAGCATCATATCCTTCTCTGTACTGCCTCACAAGTCCCATTTTACAAATCTTGATTCACTGTCTGACTCTGCTAATTCTACACATACCTTTCAAATCTCTCAGCTCACAAGTGAACCCATAGCCTCTTAGCAAAGGGCTGACTAGCACTAACCATGATTTCTCTGATGAGCCATTCTGACCCCCAGCTGTTTTTCTGCTGTTCTGGGGAATGGCAGTTTCCTCTGTCCCTTCACTTGTCTCTTAAAATGCTCTTCTATTAATATATGGCCTTTTTCTACTTCACTTTCTTGACTTTGAATTCAAGAGGCACCCAATTCTTTCAACCTGTGACCACCTGTACCTCATATCATGTTCTGTAGTTATTACCCAGGTCTTGGGTTAAAAAGCAACAATACACACACATCTAACTGCTGATCATGGTAATGGACAATGAAGCATTCATATGTAGGATAGTTCACTTAACAAGCAATATGTATGAACTGAATGTTTCATATTTGTCCAGCATTGTAGACATTTCCCATGAACTGGGGAGATAATATTATATATACATCTGAAATGGCTAAGTAACAGAAAAAGATACAAATAAGAATCAAAGTGGGTGGTAAGAACAAAGGCACCATAGGAGTTTCAGTGAAGGGTGGAGTCAGTTCCAAGGAGGAAGGAACTAATATTTGCCCAGTGCCTATTCCGTGTTCCTATGTTAATTTTTCTAGAAACACTTAAGTCAGTACTCTCCCCAAATTGCTAATGAGGAAACAGGCATAGAGAGGTGAAGTGACTCCTAACATTGCAGGGCTGGGTTTGCACCCATACCTGCCTGGCTCTGAGACTCCTGATTCCTATACTCCACCATCTTGCTTCCTGGAGCAGGTTAGCTTGGAGCTGGACATCAGTAGGATTGGGGTTGAGGTCCAAGCACTTAGATAATTAGGATGTGGCTGAACAAAGGGAGGAAGTTACTTTAGGCAAAGATGTCAGAACAAACAACAGCTTAGAAACGGGTGTGAGCCTGGTCCTGTGGGACAGTCTAGATTGGCCTGAACGGTTGTTTCTAATGATGGTTGACCTTTGCTTGCTTTTATTTAGACTTTTAAAAAAAAAACTTTTAATACCCCATTAATTTAGTGACAATACTTACTTAAAGATGTTATGTAACATTTCAGCAACATTGCCTTTTTTACACAATTCATGAATTTTTTTGTACAGATCTTTAAAAATGTATCTATGTCTTTGATGATTAATATCTAGCATTTTCACATCTCTTAAATCCTTTTCGACTATGATTTTAGAAGTCTTCAAAGCACACAGTCCAAGGCTGATTTGGAAAGACATTAACTGAACTCTTGTAAGCAGACTCAGTTCAATCCTCTGTGGTGGTTTACGTGACCAGCACCAATGTGTGCATTACCAAATCTCCTGCTAGAGACTTAGTATTGCTCAAGGAAAGCCCGCTCTGGTTGGAGCTGCAGTCTCTTGCCAGTTTGGTAAATAGCCTCGTTCCTAATTTTTCTCACTCCACTTTTCTGAGCCAGTCACCCAGATGCATTTGTCTGTAAGAGGCCTCAGTGGACTGTGCAGATGGGTCTTTTATCTTGGTCTTAGAGAAAAGGCTCCATGTCACTGTAGCAGAAAAAGTGAGAAGTACAAGCTGCCTGAAGATGGGGAGTAGATAACGGAAGACCTTTCACGTAGTTGATTTTATTTAAAGCTGACTTATGTTAGTGACCAAAATGCCCAAATTACCCTGAGATATGTGTAGTTCTGCCCATTTTTGGCTTCTGCTCCAGAACTGCAGTGTACTTCTCCCACCACTAGATGGCAATCCCGTTTTAAAGCAGATTTTATTCAAGCAATAATGCTGTTCCCAATTAAAAAAAATGAACTATTTTCATCCCATCAGGTTGTGGGGCAGGAAAGTCTGAAAACTCTTGTGTTAGTGAATATGTGGGAAATGAGGAAATTTCAGGCACTACCTAGTGCGAGTGTAAGTTGATATCACCATTTCGGAGAGGAATTTTGCAGTCATATTCAAGCTGTGACCCAGCAGACACATCCAGGTTTGATCATTTGGTGACAGTGATGGTTAATATTTTGTTCCCACTATGTGTCAGGCATGTGTTCTAAGTGCTTGCTTCATTTAATCCTCACAACTCTTAAGAAATAGATACTATTTTCCACCAATTTACCAATGAGGAAATCAGGCACAGAAAGGTCAGGTAACTGTCCAAGTTTACAGAGTTGTAGATGGCAGAGCCACCATCCACACCCTGCTTTCCACTATATTGCATGTGCCTTGCGTGTCCTAGAAATCATATGCAAAGGTGTTCACTGCTGCACCATCTGTAGCAGCAAAACATTATGAACCTAACAGTCCATTGGCATGGCAGTAAAATATGAGGGCATACCGCAGAGAAGGTAAAAGCAATGCATTAGGTGTAGAAGTGGACAATCTGGAGAGAGCTCAAAAACAAATGCTGAAACAAAGCAAGTAAAATCTAAAAACACAGAAAGCAAATCTGTATTATTCATGGAGACCAATATATGTAGCAAGACTATAAAAGGATACATAGTACACGGTTCGGGAAGATACACACCAAATTTCTGATGGTGTATGTCTTAGGGGAGAGGGAAATGGGATTAGTGAGACAAAGAAAAGGGCTTTTAAGTTTACAGGTAATGTTCTATTTATTTTATATCTACCTATCTTTCTTTTTATCTGTCTCTTCAGTAGAAAGGAAGTAACTCAAACCCGAACCCAGAACAAGGTTTTATAACTGGATCTTCACAAATGCATTACTCAAACCTGACAACTGTTACTGTTAAGGCAACATACAAACCTTTGGCTCAATCAGGGGCTTCTCCCCAGAGATTCTCTCAAGTTCTCTTCCATAACATAAATAAATGATCAGTAGGTTAGACTTGCAGCAGCAGCACATCTCTGCTTAACTTTTAAGCCTCTGCAGGAGGGAGGGAGGGAGAGAAAGAAGGAGGGAGGCAGGGAGGGAGGAA
The DNA here is from genome assembly GCA_023783475.1 of Daubentonia madagascariensis. Classification (NCBI taxonomy): domain Eukaryota; kingdom Metazoa; phylum Chordata; class Mammalia; order Primates; family Daubentoniidae; genus Daubentonia; species Daubentonia madagascariensis. Next base: position 130,553 of record JAKFHU010002136.1, read on the forward strand.
GGAAGGAAGGGTAAATTCTGCCTTTTATTTAGCATTGATTGGTTTAAGACACAGTGTTTCTCTTTAGGTACCAGCTCCAAACAACTTGTTTCTTTAACAATAGAAGTTCCAACTATTCCCTTTATTTTTTTCTTTTTCTTTTCTTTTTTTTTTTTAGAGACAAGGTCTGACTCTGTTGCCCAGGCTGGAGTGCAGTGGTGCAATCACAGATTACTGTAGCCTAAAGTGATCCTCCCACCTCAGCCTCAGGAGTAGCTAGAACTACAGGCACACCAAGACGCCTGGCTAATTTTTCTTCTTCTTTTTTTTTGTACAGACGGGGTCTCGAACTCCTCAGCTCAACTGATCCTCCCACCTGGGCCTCCTAAAGTGCTGGGATAACAGGCTTGAGCTACTACTCCCAGCCTATTTTTTTCTTAAAAAAGATCTTTTTCCCAACTATTCCCATGCTTTACTTTTTTGTTGGGGCGGGGGAGGCGAGAGGATAGGGTAAGTTATAATCAAATGTTTAACTGCTCAGGTGGAAAGCTGCAGTGACTAAACAAATTACTCCTAATTCCTTTTAAAGCTGGTAGGCAAATTAGTTACCTAGAAACACACTGACTTATGACTAAACCTTTTCTTATATCTACCAGGGTCAACACATATGAAACCATAGGTCATATGTTGACATGTTTTCCTAGAATTATAACAGATTTATAGAGGTTAATGTTCTTAGATTATCAGGCTCTGAGGAAGAGGCCAGGTCTGGGGGGGAGGGGAAGCTATAATTTTGGGGGGGAAAGTTGAAAACTGGTTTTCATGTCAGCACAGAGCTTTTGTCAGTTGCAGGATGCATTAATAAAGACGGGTAGAATTGCAGAGGAAAAGGGAATGCAGTTAGCTTCGAACCTAATGGAGTGTCTCAAAACTAAACACTGTACGGCTATGTTCTACACTTCTGTGAGGAAGCCTCCTCAAAGCAATATACACCTCCTTTTAAAAAATTTAATTATCCTTAATTAGAGCCTCTTCCTATTGTGAATCCTCAGTTTCATATCACTGGAGTTTAATATGCCATATATCACTTAGGGGAAGAGGTGGTATCTGACAATTAGGAATATACATGTCAATTCTTGAAAAATTTTGACTCATTTAGCTCAATTTTGACTTTCTCCTCCTATGCCTTCATTATGACAATAACTTTTTTTCATTGACATTTACCTCTCAGGAGATTGATACTTCTTTATTTGGTGAGATCTGAGGAGTATCAGGATTGTTATGAGAAAGTGGTGAGCCCTTGAGTGGTTTAAGAAAACCTGCCCAGGGATTACCTTCATTGTTCTCATACCAACAAGATTCTTCTGAGGAACTCTTCAGAACACCATTAGCTTGGGAGATTCATGGTACAAATTGACAGGTCTGAGATGAATTTATATTAACACAATAGAACAACTACATTAAAATGAAATTTTGCTGGGTCCAGTCGCCTAAATTCTGGGGGTGGGGCTTATCAGAACAGAGTGGCAAAATCTGTTAGTACAACTTTTAACTGTCTCACTTCATTTTTGACTTCGGAAATTACAGACTACAACAATATATTTTGCTTGGAAAAAAAAACACATAAATTCAGAAGTGTATAGAGTTAATACAAAGGTCTCCCTAATGCTCCTGTCTCCTACCTGAACCTTGCTTTCTTTGCCAGGTGACCATGGTTGAGAGATTAGTGAGGACACCTTCTTTTATGTATTTACACAGAACATGTACTAAAGCCACTGGGTCAGTGGTAAAATTTTGAATTTAAAAACTAAAAGTCCACAGTGTAGGCAACATAGTGAGAGCCCGTCCCCACAAAAAAAAAAAAAAAAATTAGCCAGTATAGTTGCACGCACCTGTAGTCCTAGCTACTCGGGAGGCTAATAAGGTAGGAGAATCACTTAGGCGCAGGAGTTTAAGCTGCAGTGAGCTATGATTGCACCACTGCACTCCAGCCTGCGAGACAAGAATGAGACGGAAAAACCCCCTGCAAACCAAAACCACAAAGTCCAAACCGTTTCCAGGCTTATGAAATTATCCTGTAAACACACAAATTGAAATAAAAAGAAACAAAACTAAAAGCCTCATTACTTGTATTTTATTTCTCATAAATAAAGGCTAGTAAAAGAAAAAAGTCATTGTAGCAGCCTACTATTTTAAGGCAGCAACTGTAACTTAAATGCTAACAGACCCACTCCATGAAACAGGAAACCTCCCCCAGGGCTGTAATGGGCATTTAAGTTTCCCAAACCAAATGATAACTAATTTTTATTACCTATCAAACACAGAAAAAAAATTATTGGATTTTATTATTGTTCCCCGATAGCTGAAAAATTCTACAAACAATAAATTTTCTCTGTGTACATGATCCTTTGACTCACGCAAGAAATAGTTACTAAAACACCTACCATTATGATTTGCAAACTGGGGTCTGGCTACTTCTGGGAGTTATTTGGTGGTATGCCAAGGCATACTGCCAACGGCTTGGAATATGTTCCATCTTTCCAGACAGCAACATTTACTTGAGGCTGAATAAGCACGTATTTATTTTTAAAAAGGTTAAATGTTAGTTTTCCCCCCCAAGTGAAACAGATAGAGAACCCCAATATATAAAACAAGTTTTAGGAAACTGCACTGGTAGTGGTAGTTGGCCAATGTCTTCTCCCTCCTCAAACCCTGGGTGTGTGTGGCCTCTTTCCTCCTGGTGAACCCTGGGGACAGGCTTGGCACACCCGGTCTCACTGCCTTCCAATCTCAGTTCAAAGACAGGGCATTCTGCCCAGGACACAAAAAGGTCTACCAAGGGAGTATAAGAGTCATCAGCATAACTGCCCATCCTGCTTGCCCTCTTTTCAGGTAAATAATATCGGCAGCATAGTTGGTATTCTATGTGCTGAAGTCCAGCTCTTTAAATCTAGACTTTCCTGGCTTTTCATTCTCTTTGGTAGCAATACATTTCAACAAATTAATACTTCTGCTCGCCTTAAGGTAGCACTCAGATCCAGTAGCACCTATAAATGTTTTTAGATCACAGTAAACAGCAATATATCTTCCCAAACTGTCGAATGTTCCCAAATGGCATCCTGCTCCCTAATCTGGTTTCTGAATGTTCTGATTCTTTTTCTTTTCTGTATATTCTTCTAGTCGAAGAAGCCACTTGGCCCAGTACTGGGAACAAAGCTCTGCATCCATGAAATGTGAGTGGGCAGGTGATCCATCTTTGTAGGCCACCACAATTAAGCCACACTGAACCTGGGAAGAAACAAAGGGCAATTCTAGTATTAATACAGTAGGTCCAGAGTTTAGGTTCATTTCCTTCTTACTCCAGGGCAAACTCAGTCAGTACAAAATAATCTACAGTAATATCTCCTAACTCAATTTCTAAGGTGAGTTGATGAAAGAATACATCGAGACACACAAGAACACAAAGATGACAGATAAAAGAATGGATTGTGATCATTAAAGAACTATTAAAAAAAAAAAGCCCAGGAATGGGGGGAAGATGCTTTTTAAAGTGGAAGACATACAAGGGACAGAGTAAGCAGTGGGATAGAAATAGAGTAAAAACCCTAAGGAGTTAAGTAGTTGTAAGCACTGAGCAAAGCTTTAAGTAAGTAGAGGATCAGTGTCCTGACCTGAAAGCTGTAGTTGGCATCATGGTTCATGGCACCCATGTATGCCACAACTTGCAGTGGGTTGTCAAATGTATTTCGAATAAAAGGTTTTGGTTTCTCTGATGTCTTCCAATCAATCACACACAGCTTGCTCCTAAAGAGAAACCAAAGGAAGTCTTTGTAGGTAATAGTTCAAACTGAAAAACTCTATTAGGTTAACTCTTCTCTTCTAAGTACTCTAAGTACTCTTAGTACTCTTCTTACTACTAAGAGAAGAGTACTAAGTTTACTACTTATTACCCAATGATCATTGCTTCTATTCTCCACTTTTTTTTTTTTTTTTAAAGAGACAGGGTCTCACCATGTTGTGCAGGGTAGACTGGAACTCCTGGACTCAAGTGCTCCTCCTGTCTCAGCCTCCTGAGTAGCTGGGACTACAGGCATGCGTCACCACGCCCAGCTCTCCACTTTTTAAAATGGGCTTTACTTCTCATGATTAGAAAGGTGTAATGCTCTCTTTCCTCTGAATCATTACTGATTCAGGTCAGTAATGAGCTCATCAAAGGTATGATGGAAAATGCTTTCTGAAGTACACACATGAGAGCTATAGATGTGGGCCACATGGGAGGAGTGAGAAACTTTTCTGCTGTTTAAGTTTCTAAACTTTCTAATAATTCCTTTGGACTTCCGTGGCCTCCTTTCCTTTAACACATTAACTGCCACACTACAAAAAAGTTTTTCCTTGGGGCCATGGTGTTTGATTATGAAAACAGAATAAGAACTTCGAAAACAAAACGATCCTTTTTAATTTAATGAAAAATGTGTTATTTTTTATTGTTTTCTGTGCATGAGTTACATGCAACTTGAAAGACAGTTCACAAGGCTCACAAGGTGAAGAGACATATGAGTTACATATGCTTCACAAGGCCCCAAGCTCAAAACTAGCGTGAGTTAAATACAATTCACATGGCAGTTAATCTGTTAACAGTTGACAGAGGAAGTGAAATTATATCTATTATTATCTCGGTTGATTTTGCTTCAAATATCTATCAGAATGAAACACAACAGATTAGTAGCAAAGTCCCCATAATGAAGGACCATGCCTCAAAAATTCTCTTGCTCAGAAACCAAAGCTAGGGTTCAAATCCATCAATACTAAAGAGGTACCAACTATATGAAAAAATATAAATAAGGAAATCTGGTCCCTGTCCTAAAAGTTCACACATAGGGCAGGGTGTCTTACTGTTAGGGATACTGGGAAAATTCCTGCCGCTTTTTTTTCTTGGTCAAATAACAAGTGTATTCCTCTCCCTTTCTCCTATACTGGTGGATTTTATACTTGCTAACACCAGATATCAAAGGATCAAGAAGACTGCAGGGAGAGTGGATCACTAACTGGTGACTCTCAAAGGGCTCTATCTGTTCAATGTGTCTTTCATGACTTCAATTTCAAAACCATCAGTTTACAGGGAGATTAGGGAGATTCCGTACAAAGTATGTTACTTATATGTCACTACAGCTCTAGACAGAATGCAACTTATATACGGTATCTATAAGATCAGTCTAGAGCAGCACTGTCTGAAAGAAATAAAATTCAAGCCACATGTCATTTTAAATTTTCTAGTAGCCACATAAAAAAGAAAAGAAACAGGTGAAATTTTAATATTTTACTTGATGCAACATATCCAAAATATTATCATTTCAATATATAATCAATATAACAAGTTAGTAATGGGATACTTTACATTCTTTTTTGTACTAAGTCATTGAAATCTAGTTTGTATATCCTTACAGCATACCTTAGTTTGGACTGACCACATCAAGTACCCAATATCCATGTGTAATTAGTGGCTACTCTATTGGACAGGGCAAGTCTATAGATAATTTTGTCTTTATAACTGTTTTGTAATATTGCTGAGTTTGACAAACTATGTAAGTGAGTAAAGGGACCCAGTTACTCTAGGAGGCTGCTGTTCCTGATTCTTTCACTTGAATAAATCAAAATGCCTTTAAAGAAGATTTCTGCCCATAGACCACTGTTTATAGCAATGTAGTATAGTTGTAGAACTTAAAAATGTGAAGACAAATCTTAGTATCATACTGAAAGGTATAAAACATTAATGAAATAAATTGAAGATGATACAAATAAATGGTAAGATAGCCTGTGTTCATGGATTGGAAGAATTAATATTGTTAACATGTCCATACTACCCAAAGCCATCTACAGATTCAATGCAATCCCTATCAAAATTCCAATAGCATTTTTCACAGAAATAGAAAAAACAATCCTAAAAATTGTATGGAACTACAAAAGACCCCAAATATCCAAAGCAATCCTGAGCAAAAAGAACAAAGCTGGAGGCATCACAGTACCCGATTTCAAAATAGTCATGTATCAGTTAACAATGAAGATATGTTCTGAGAATTGCGTTAGGCAATTTTGTTGTTGTGCAAATAACACAGAGTGCACTTACACAAACCTAGACTATACAGCCTACTACACACTTAAGCTCTATGGTATAGCCTATTGCGCCTAGGCTACAAAACTGTACAGCATGTTACTGTACTGAATACTATAGGCAATTGTTAACACAATGGTAAACATCTAAACATTAGAAAAGGCATGGTAAAAATACGGTATGAAAGATAAAAAATGGTACGCCTGTATAGGGCACTTACCATGAATGAAGCCTGCAGGACTGGAAGTTGCTCTGGTGAGTCAGTGAGTGAGTAGTGAGTAAATGTGAAGGCCTAAAACATTACTGTACACTACTGTAGACTTTATAAACACTGAATACTTAGGCTACACTAAATTAAAAACCTATTTTTCTCTCTTTAAGTTAACCTTAGCTTACTGTAACTTTTTTACTTTATCAACTTTTAAATTTTTTTAACTTTTTTACTCTTTTGTAATAATATTAGTCTAAAACAAACACATTGTACAATTGTACAAAAATATTTTTTCTTTATATCCTTATTCTATAAGCTTTTTTCTATTTTTAAAATTATTTATTTTTTCACTTTTTAAACTTTTTTGTTAAAACTAAGACACAAACACACACATTGGCGTAGGCCTACACAGGGTCAGGATCAGAGTAAATACCTAAACCCATAACAGTCGTTTATTAGCAAGTATTATATACTGTACATAATTGTCTATGCTATACTTTTATATGATAGGCAGTGCAGGTTTATTTATACCAGCATAACCATAAACATGTAAGTAATACGTTATGCTATGATGTTACAATGGCTGTGACATCACTAGGCATTAGGAATTTTTCATCTCCATTATAATTTTATGGGACCACTGTTGTATATGTGATCTATTGTTGACTGAAACATCATTATGTGGCATATGACTGTATATTATAAAGCTATTGTAATCCAATAGCATGGTATTGGCTTAAAAACAGACACATAGACCAATAGAACAGGATAGGGAGCCTGCCTTTACAGTCAATTGATTTTTAACAAAGGAAAGCTGGATAGTCACTTGCAGAAGAATGAAATTGGACTCTTATTTCACACCATATACAAAATCAACTTAAAATTAAAGACTTAAACCTGAGACCTGGAACTGTAAAACTACTAGAAGAAAACAGAGGGGGACAAGCTCCATGACATTGGTCTGGGCAATGATTTCTCGGATAGAACCCCCAAAGCACAGGTAATAAAACCAAAAATAGACAAATGAATCAAATTTAAAAGCTTCTACATGGCAAAGGAAACAATTAACAGAGTGAAGAGACAACACATGAAACTGAAGAAAATATTTACAAGCCATATATTTGATAAGGAGCTAATATCCAAAATATATAAGGAACTCAAACAACTAGATAGCAAGAAAACAACCCAATTTAAAAATGGACAGCAGGGGGTGGCAGCACTAGCATGTAGTTCCAGCTACTCAAGAGGCTGTGGTAGGAGGACTGCTTGAGGCCAAGAGCTTGAGGGTGTAGTGTGCTGATTGTACCTGTGAATAGCCACTGCACTCTAGCCTGGACAATATATAGAGACCCTCTCTAAAAAAATAAAATTAAAAAAATTGGCAAAAGAGCTAACCAGATATTTCTCAAAAGAACTCATCTGAATGGGCAAAAAATATATGAAAAAATGCTCAACATCTCTAATCATCAGGGAAATGCAAATTAAAACCACAATGCGCTATCATCTCACATCTGTTAGAATAGATATTATTTAATAAAAAGACAAAAGATAACAAGTGTTGGCAAGGACATGGAGAAAAGGGAACCCTGGTCCTCTGTTGGTAGGAATGTAAATTACTGTAGCCATTTTGGAAAACATTATGGAGGTTCCTCAAAAAACTAAAAATAGAACTACCATTTGATCCAGCAATCCCACTTCTGGGTATATAGCCAAAGAAATTGAAAACAGCATGTTGAAGAGACATCTGCACGCTTATGTTCATTGCACCATTATTCATAATAGCCAAGATATGGAAACAACCTCAGTATTCATCAATGGATGAAGAAAATGTGGTATATATGCACAATGAAACACTATACAGCCTTTAAAAACAATGGAATTCTGTCATTTGCGACAACATGGGTCATGGAGGACATTATGCTAAGCGAAATAAGCCAGGCATAGAAAGACAAAAACTTCATGATCTCACTTATATGTAGAATCTAAAAAAGTTGAACTCAGTAGCAGAGAGTAGAATGGTAGTTACTAGAGGCTTGGGGGGTTGGGGGGAGAAGAAAGGGGAGATGTTAGTCAAAGGGGACAAAGATTCAGTTAGGCAGGTGGCATAAGTTTTAGTGATCTTTTGCACAGCATAGTGACCACAGTTAATAATAACAGACTGTATATCTTAAAACAGCTATAAGAGGCCAGGCGTGGTGGTTCACGCCTATAATCCCAGCACTTTGGGAGACCGAAGTGGAAGAACCACTTGAGCCCAGGAGTTTGAGACCAGTCTGGGCAACATAGCAAGTCCCCGTCTCTACAAAAACTTTTAAAAAAATTAGTTGGGCATGGTGGTACACACCTGTAGTCCCAGCTACTCAGGAGGTTAAGGTGGCAGGATCGCTTGAGCCTAGAGGTTACAGTGAGTAGGTTTTCAAAGCTCTCACCACCAAAAAGCCGTTAAGTAGGTGAGATGATAGATATGTTAATTAGCTTGATTTAATGTTTCCACATGTACACACATATCAATATATTACATTATACCCCATAAATATATACAATTATTATTTGTCAATCAAAAAAAAATTTAAATTCTTAGTACCATTAACTCCAATTAAAATTGCAATAAGACAGTTCACAAATTGCTCTTAAACAAATGAAAAGATGCTCAGCCTCCTCACTTATGTGAAATGCAGGTTGAAAATACAATGTTATCAAAATTACCAACATTGTGTTGTTAAGGATATTCACAAATAAGCACACTTACATCTTTTATAATTTAAGATGCACATACCGTTGACCCAGCAATTTCCCTTTTAGGTTAAGTACCAGGACAGCAATGGCTGCTTATCTTGGGTGCAAGTGAGAAGTGCCTGGGAGATTTAAGAAGTATTCATGTCCGGGTCTACTTCAAACCAGTTGAATTTATTCCAACTGTATTTATCACCCATCCAAAACCAACAAACAAATGAATCTGTGCATCTGTGCAGAGAAGCTCTGTAGTATACAAGGAAGCACATTCACTGCAGCACTGTTTGTAATTGTGAAAAACATTAGAAATAACCTGAATGTTCCCAATAGGGAAATGGATATGGCTCATTCATACAAAGGAATACCAAACACCAGTCAAGAGGAGAGAAGTGGATCAAAATAGTAGTGCTAACATCTACTGAATAGATAGTATGCATTTTAAGCACTATTCAGGGAGCATCTCAATTGATCTTCACAACAACCCTATGAGACAGGTACTATCATTTGTCTTATTTTACAGATGAATAAACTGAGGTACAGAGAGACTAAGTAACTAGCCTAAGGTTAGACGAAAAGCCAAAATCTGATCCTGGGCAGCCTGGCTCCTGAGCTCAGTATCTTAACAGCTTGTGATACTGTGTGTCTAGAGATTTCTGTATTTTGTAACTCTCACAGTGCTGTGTGTGTATGTGTATTATACATAGTTTTGTGTGTGTGTTAAAGAGAAGGACATAGCACCAAACTTACAACAGTGAATGCCTTTGGCCAGGGGATTGGGAGAGGAGGGAGGAGGTGATTCAAGGAACTTGAGCTTAATTTGTAATGTTATATTAATATTTCTTTTTTTCTTTAAAAAAAAAAAAGAAGCAAATGTGACAGTGTTATTAACTGTTAATTCTGGGTAAAGGAAAATTATTAAAAGAGAAAAGAATGTTGCAGATCTAATATAAACAAATAAGGAAAGATCTCTAAAATACATTTTTTTAAGTGGAAAAAAGCATGGTGTAGCTAGCATCTGTGTTAGTAAGTGCAGGTGGGGGACAAATGATTATACATATAGTTATAAAATATCTCAGGAACACAAAAACTTTTTAAACAGGTTAAATACAGAGTGGGTGTGAGGGATTCACTTTTAATAGTTTGAATTAACAAAGTGCATACATTATCCATTAAAAATTCCTTTTAAATGTATAAAATGTTAGTTTCAAAAATGTTCATATTCTCAATGTTGATGCTCTGACTTAAAGAATAAAAAACAAATAAACAGCAGTGCTATGGACATATAATCCCTATGAAAAGCATTTGGCATCAGGAACTTCTTATAGGCCTTGGGCAGAAGTGATCGTATGGCTCCCTTGGTAATCTAAAGGGCAGCCCAAAATAGCTTATTAAATTTCTTGGCACACAGGGCTCTTTTCAGATAGGAGGCTGTTAAGGCATGAAACTGTTAGGTGGCTCTAAACAGTTTCCAGACTAATGAATATTCTGTCAATTTTTTTTTAACTTAAATTTTAACCAGAGCTCCAGGGTTTACAGACACAGATTTTCCTCCCCATCCTGTTCTTATTGCTCCCTTGCTTTATGTGGCATAGGGATACCTGCAGGTTAGAGCTACCCTTGGAATGTGGAAGACTGGGAAAAACAGTAATACAGCAGCAATTAAAAAAACTACAAGTCCCAGGATGCTCAAACTGAAATGAAAAAAGAAAAGAAATGAAAAAAAAAAAACCCAAAAACCTGCAGGAAGCTTTAGCGAGTTCAGAGTTCCTATCCATGTCAACCACTGCCTGAAGCCAGGAAGAGAGGTGGTTTTCAGAACCAACAGTTCTTGGTGCGATGTTTAGGAAAACAGGAAAGAAAAAGCAGAAATTAAACTGGATTATATGGCTGGTATCTTGCTTGGGAGGAAGGAAGGAGGCACAGGCTGGAAAACAGGCCATGCTAGGGATATTGAAAAGTATACCTTTTCTGCGTTGAACAGTTTGATTTTGGAATATTGGTTGACAAGGATTGTGTGGCTCTTCCCCCTGTATCTGTCCTCACCTCCTGCCCCACACCCAATTCTTTTAGCTGCAGGTTTTGACTTTAAAGCTGCAGAGGCAGCAGTACCTACAAGCATACCTCGAAGCAGGAGTTAAGAGGAAAAAGTACATTTTGACAGGCATCTGTCCCAATCTGCACTAATTCACCTCCACACTGTGATGGAAACAATCTCATACTTACTGATACTCAGCCACACAGTCCAGCAGACCTATATACTTTAAGGTTTCATGTTGAACAGCACTTTCAAGAGCTCGCACTCCACTGACGTCTTTCAGAATATGCTGGACGCTTTCGATGTAACCAGATTCGAGGAGATTTTCATCTCTCTCTTTTAAATTTCCCTGGGGTGAAAGTATGCTTTCCAAGGCTTCATGGAACCGTTTCCCTTGCAAAAACATGTCTGAAAAGAAAACAGGAGGGGGGCGGGGAACCAAACAAAGCCAGTAGTAAAAAACAGATATCCAAAAAAACTCTGATAGATAAAATTAAAAATTACATGGCTTATAAAAAATGGTAATAAAGAAAAAAATTTAAAATTACACAAAAGTTATTTTTAAGTGACAACCCCTAAGAAACCAAATTTTAGCCTCTTGTGAAACCTAAGCATGCACTTTGAAAATCAAAGGTATTAGAATAGTTTAGACAATAAGATGAATTAAAATGAAGTATTTCTAGTAGAATTAGGCCAAAGCTAGAACTAGATCTTATAAATTTAGGAGCTATAACACCACACCTAGTTTATGGTACTACATATTTAAGTATCCAATTTCATAAGTTAACTGGTTGTGATAAAAAGAAATCAATAGAAATGTAGGGAACTGTGCTTCTGTTTATGGTTCTTTTTCAACCACAACTTAATTATGAACATAGGTGGAAGAATCCTTTTACTGACAGGATTAGGGACAAGCAAGGAATGAAAATCAAGGCACATACAAATTAAAAATAATGAATTAGATATCGTTGGATCTGGAGGAAAATATGACATTCTTCTGCACTTTTTTTAAAGTGTTGGAACAGCCTGAGATGGTTGCTGTGCCCTGAATTTTTTTCCTTATATATTTTTAAGAAAAGGAAACATAAACAGATTCAACAAATACAAAAAATATTATATATTCACTTGTTTCTTGGTAAGGGAAGGAAAAGAAGAGGGAGCATTTTTTTGCTAAGCAGCGGCCTTGGTGCTTTCAAAACATTATTTAATTTTCAAACACACCAAACTAGCAAAATAAGGATCATTACTCCCATTTTAATGAACAAGGCCCTGTGGGCCTATGCAGTGCTGTTAATTGACCCACAAGCAAAAAGCTGGACAAGCAGCATGGCACCAGAATGTGTGTTCTTTCCAGTCCACCACACATTAGAGCAAAGGAGGCAAACTCGAAGACCACCATTTAGATACAGATAGAATTGGAGTAGGAAATACACATGCTTGGAGACAGACCCACAGAAAAGGAGGAAAACAATGAATCTAATGAGGTAATGTTAAACTATATTACCTATGTCAAGTACTTTTTACAAAGATTTTGAAAGGTCAGTTATACCATTGGTAAAAAATTGAATCCCTTCTGGGAAATTACTTGGAATGTGAAATGAAATTCAACTTAGGAACCAAGTTATTCTACTCCAAATTTACTGGGTTCGATTGGAATCATTAACACATAAAAGACCTACAAGAAATTTAAGACTGATAGAATTAAACCCTAGGGAGAAGTGTAATATTCAACTAGAGAGTACCTTAACGAAGCAGAAGACAAACATGTTAAAAACAGGAAGAAAAAAACTGCTTTATCAACTGCCATGCAGACAATTCATTTCCCACTGCAAACTTTACATCAGAAAGTAAACATACGTTTTTCCCATAGTATAATTTTATTTTAGTTAAAAATGAGAGGTTGCAGTGAGCTATGATGAAGCCACTTCACTCCACCCCAAAGAGGGAGACCCTGTCTCAAAAAAAAAAAAAAAAAATCAGTGTAGCAAAAAAGTTAAAAAATAAACCCATCCCTTTCCACTATGATCAACACAAATACAGATCAGAGTAAATCAGACTTTCTCATTCTTGCCAATCTTCAAAAGCTAAACTGATGCTTGGGAAACTGCTCAAGTGTCTGGAAGAACGCCAGCTCTGGGCACATCTTCTGGCCTTTGACAAGACCAGGAAAAAAGGAATTCATCGATCCAGTATTTTTCAGCCTACCTCTCCAGACCTATTAATCAATTTAGGGAGTTATGATATATGTTTTTTCTCTTTTTTTGGCCATGACACTAATCTGTATGTGATTTTTCCCCATATTTATTTTATTTTTTAAAGAAGTGATTCTGCTCATTTCTTAATGTTAACTGAGTTAACCTAGACAGAACAGAGTGCTAATCTAGATCAACAAAGTTGACTCTATGAAAAAACAACCATAGTTTTCTCTGGGCCTGGGCTATTAGGGGTTATTCACATTCCAAACAGAAATTCCTCTCCTTTATCAAGAGGGCTATGGGTTTACTTCCTTACTTTGTGCCACAGAGCTACAGACCCTGGGGTTCCACATGTCCCACCAGGTTTCTGCCTTTACATTTCTTTATAGTAATTACAGCTGTGACATTCCAGATTTAAGGAAAATCAAAACAATTTATGAGGAAACTATCAATTCCAAATTCTGGTGGTACAAATAAAAAGCTTAAGATGCCATTACAAGATTTTTATGTTGCTTGCTTAGAAAGCAGAGAATAGTTTAGTGGTCGTTACTAATTAACTATCTTAAGAAGGCAGTTAGCCCCTGCATATAGTCCTTGCCCCATACAGCTGAGGAATGTTATAAGGAGCTAAGTCCTAACCTTGACCATTTTTGCCATATCCAGTACCACCTATATATACTTAGTTTGTTTTTAAAAACATGTGACATGTTTAATGTTACACACGTATATACACAGAAAGTTTTTTTTAAGGTGCTTGGAAATAAGTACACTAGTCTTAAAAAATAAAAATAAAAATGGTTATGTACCACTAGGGGTACACGTACTGCTCTCTGGGAAGCATGGGCTATAGAATGATAGATGTAAAACTTAGCTTTAACAAAAGACACCTATATAATCATTATGGGACCAGCTAATTCACCTGTATAAATGGTCTTTGTTTTTGAATGGAATCTGTTCTCCTTACTTTAGTTAGTAAATTAGAAGTTGAAGGATAAAGTTTATTTATTCTCAGATCCTTATCAAGAGCATTTGATTATCTCAATTTACCAAGATCTAAATATAGATCATGTGTTCTGGCCTGTTGCCAGGGTCTTTAAATTTATCAGAGTCAGTTTACACTGATAAGTAGAGCAATGGGTATTTACTAGATTCTGAATAGAATGCATAGCAAAAAACTAGAATTCTGTTTTCAGGTGACTAACTTTTTTCCATAATCAAGGAAAACAAGCAATTCTAATATTAAGTTTGTAGCTTATAAAACAAATTAATTTTATGTATCATTTAATCAAATTATTTGATCTGTGCTTCTTTCATCTGTAAAATGAGGATAATAGTATCTGTGCTTCATAGGACTATCATGAGGGTTAAGTGAGTTAACAAAAATAAAGTGCTATTTAATGCTAATTACTATTATTTGAAAGTAATTCTTCACTAGTAAGTTTTTTAAAAACCTCATTCTTTTGACACCAGTGCTCTATATTCTAGAAAACAGTGACTATACAGAAATTGAATTACATTACTTGAAGTATATTCTTTAAAGCCATCTTCTCCCAGTTCCAGAATCATCCGCTGTTTCCACCTCTCCAAATAGAAAATCTGTTGTTTTGTCATGGTCTCCTGCAGGATTCGGGTCACACTTGGTACCGCATTCCTTTGCAAAGGGATTTTCAAAGGAATTGAAGGATCACTTGTATTTGGTTTAACACTTCTCTCTGGATTGAAGACAGGAAACCAATTTTGTGGAACTCTTGTTTCCTCTTCTTGCTTTGGGGGTTTATGATTACTCACAGGTCCATACAGTAAAGCATCTTCATTGAACAATGATTCTGGGGTGTGAACAAGGCCTCTGAATGACAAAACAGACTGTACTAAATGAGAATATTTTTCTTGGTCCACTTCTTCATATGGGTTCACTTTTTTCTTCCGGCCACATGAATAACAGGAAGTAGAGAAACCCACAAGGGCAGCTGGTTCCACGGAAAACCGCTTTGAACTTATGAGCTGCCTGCAAATGGTCTGAAATGCCTTCATCTTTAGATGTTTTCACTTCTCTGTAGTCTATTTGCAATGTCGAGGGCCTTCTGTATTTTTATAATCCTATTAAAGAGAAAACCATCAAAGTGAAAGCTATACCAGAATGATATTGCACATCAACAGTGTATTCAATAAACTTTTTGGACATAGTTATTTCCCAAGAAAGACTCTCATCAACACCAGAAGCACCAGCACTTATTAAATGCGAATTAGTAGACAGCTTGGGGCAAGACGTCCCAGTCTTTAATCTGAAGAAATGGGACGCCAGGGAAGGGAGGCCTGTTCGTGAGACACAGAACAGAACCAAGGAGCCGGTCCTATGGCAGCCATGACGGTCATAGTTAACAGTTAACGACCGATCCCTAAACACCAGGTTTTCTGCTAAGTATTCTGTATGGATATTTCTCACTTAATCCTCACACCCTTTAAGGTGGGCATTATTATGACGCCGTTCTACAGAGGGAGCTGGTAAAAGGCGGTCAGCAGGACCCACCTTCATGATCCCCAGAAAGCCGCCTCCCGCTCCACCGTAGGTGTGGACCCCTGGCGGGGACAAGACGGCTGCGGCCCCTCGGGCGGGAATCTGGATTAGGGAAAGACGGCTTAAATAGAAGCCCAGCCTACAGCAGGGGTCCGTACCTGAGAAGCCACCACACTTCGCTCAACTCCTACGGCGTCAATCACCTCTCGGGACCCGTACTTTCATCCGTCCCGCGCTTTGGGCTTGCGTTAGGCACAGCCTAAAGAAGGCAGTCCCGGCATGCACTGCGGCGCTCACGCCCCACCCCGAGGCCCTCTTTCTCGGTGGTCCCGCGATCCGTAGGGAGTCCCTCCCCTCAGGCGGAAGCGCGGACGACTCCAAATCGCGCCCTTTTGCTCTCACGAGATCTTGTTTACGTCACCGATCGTCGCCATCTTGGACCCAGGTTGAGTAATAAATTCCTTCGCACTGCAGCGCGCTCTTTCTCAAGACGCGCTTCGTCGGACTAGTGTCTGTGGCTTAGCGTCCCCGTAGCAGTCCTGCGATCGGCGGTCTCCGTGTGGTGCGGAGCAAGGGTAGGCCCCGCGTTGCATCTTTGCCCGGCTCCAAGATGGACGGCAGCGGGGACGGGGAGGCCGCTCTGGGGGAGCACGTGGCGCCCTGCTCGCCTGCTCACGGGGCTGCTGGGATGGTGGCGGAGTCCCGAGGCCTCCTGCCGCCGTCGGGCAGGGAGGCCAGCGGAGGCGGGGCTGTGGCCGCCCCTGAGAGGCGCCCCGGCGGCAGCGGTGCAGCCTCTTCTTTCCTCGCACAGCCAGGCGGCCCCTGCTCGAGTCCCGCGTCGCCATGGCCGCGGTTCCCGAGTTGCTGCAGCAGCAGGAGGAGGATCGCAACAAGGTGAGGTCCGTCCTCCCCGCCTCAGGCTCCAGGACGGGAGGCCCCGCCGAGCTCCTGGACCCTACATTCTTTCCCTGCCCTCCCCCGGTGCCCTGGCTGCTCGTGGACCTCCTCAACGCGGGAAGCACCCGCGAGACCCCGAGCATCCGCCCCTGCTCGGTCCTTCCTGAAGGCTGTCTCATGCAGTCCCTGCGGACCCTCCTATTTTACCAAGGAGGGACCCAGAGACCCGGGACTTGACTCAGAAGCCTCCACCCCGGTACCCAGTACCGAGTGGACGCTTGGCCAGTCTCAGGCTAATCCTTGGAGAAACCAGAATGTGTTTTTATATTAAACGTTCTTAAAACTTCTCTTGGCATCGTGGTGACTGGTAGGTGAAAGTGAAATCCGCTTAACATGCAATAGAGGACAGAGTTTGGTTTGTTGTCTCCTAAATTGCCTCCCCCCACCCCGGAGTAAACGGTCTTTTTGGCCCAAACAGCTGGGGAAATTCCATCAGGTCAACTGTCTGAAGCATTTTTCTTAGAACTTGATAAACGCTAAACGCGTCTTTGTGGGAGTTGTGTAATTTTTAGTAGGTGCTTAAATACTTGCTTAACTTGGTTTTTATTTTTAAATCTTGCCTATTTATGTAAGTTATCCTCAGGCCGCATATATCTTGAGGTCTAAAAGATTATTAGTGCAATAAATCATAGTCGATTAAAGATTCAGAGGCAAGTCTCAACTCTTATTGGTCTTTTAAATTTAAAGTCTTGTTACTTTTGCGATGATACAGGTTGTGAGCCACAACCCTATGCGCAGAATCGTCAGCATGAAAGTAGTTTTTCCGACAGAAAAATGAAAAAAATCTAAAAATACAAGGCTATATAAAATCTAAGTAACGTGGAGCCATCTTAAAAAACTTGTATCTCTTTGGAAGTCAAAAGCACCATGCTAGAGAAACTTTTTCATCTAGTCAGTAAATACCAAAGTTCCAAAGTGGCTGGATTGTTCTAAGAAGAATGTCATTGTTGTGTTAATTGTTGAAATAGAGCTTTGTACATAGGAGGATCTTGGTTGGGGTGTCTGTTTGAAAATTGAAAGTAGTTGTTTTTTACTAAAACTGAAAGTGGGAACTTGAGACTACTATTCTTTAAGTGGTTTTCTGGATAGGAATTTTGATAGCAATTTATTATTTTTTGGTAGCTTCCTTCTAGCTTTCTCGATCCAGAATCAGCTACGTAAAAGGGCTTGATTGCCTCAACCTACCTCCTTATTTATTAGTACAGTATATTGCAACTGGTTTTTAAAATGATTTCCCCATCCTGATCCTCTAGGAAAATTGGAGGAGGGTTATGAAGGCTTTCCTGCCTCCTGGTTTTACTGGCTACATGAACTTTGTCCATATCTGTAGTGAAGAGGACTATATAGCATTGTTTTCCTTCTGACTTTTTAAATTACGTAAATAAAGAGATAATAAAAGTAAATAAAATATTACCCTAACATGTGGCTTCATTTTATTTCCTCTTTTCTGCTGATAGTAGTACTGTGCTGTGGTGGATCAGGTCTCTTTGGTTTTACAGTTAACCAAAAAGAGAGCTTGGGTCAAGTATGTAATAATAAGGGGAGGCCAAGTCTTGGGCAAACTCTTCTTGCCGTAGTATAGTTTTATTAGTTAATTGATTCATTTTTACTTAAAATGTTTAAGTTTAAGTGTTCTCATTATTTGCTTTGGTTTAGGATTCCCATGAGGATGGGGTTAAGACCCACTAGTAAGGTAGGAAGCATAATTGATCAAGATCTTGAATGCTAGTACAATATACATTTTGGCGAATTCAGCAAAACTGAAGGAAGAGAGCTGTGTCTGGTAGCAGGACACTTCCATTTTGTAACATCTTTTAGCTGAGGTGTTGGGGTTTCTCAGAAAGCAGAGTTCCATGGTTAGTTTGATTCTTAATAGTACTCTGCTAATGGGAAAGATTGTATTTTGATCTTCAAATGTAGAATACTTGGGTCTTACCAAGTCTAGCACCTGAAAACCAGAATTAACTAAGGCGCAATTTGGTCCCGCCTTTATGGTACCTTCTAAGAAACTGCCCTCTCTCCCACATTGACTGCATGAGAGTTCTCAGATGTCTGGGATTTTTAGTGGGTGGGGGGAAATAATTGGAGATTAGGCAGAAAGAACCTTGTTCTAAAAATAAGTTACCCCCATCTCCAGTCATCTTTGACTTTCTAGGTTCTGCATGCCTTCTCTTTGCCAAAAGTCATTAAGTAGGTGGGTGCCATGTTTAGGTGCCCATTCACAAATTTACTATGTATCTTGGGAGTCTTTCTCTGGGGTTGAGTCATACTCCCTTTAGTCTAGCAAACCTATGGCAAATTGAGCTCAACAGCATTGTTCGTAGGTGTTGGAGACCTGATGCCTCCTGGGACTTTTCTTTAATTCTGAAGAGCTTTAGATTTCTCTGCTTTATGACAAAAATGGACTGAAGTAAGTTGAGCACATGGAAAGGAAAAACCCTGTGAGGAGGTTGAAACCTGTTCTTATGTTTCTTAATACTTTCAAGGGCTAGGTGATAATCCTTCCGAGACTAGTGCTATTTTTAGCTAGGGGTTCTCCTTCCTTGACAATAACAACCTGGCCTTAACTTTTACTAGTTGGTTACATGGGCTTTGTTGGATGGTGTCTGTCCTTCTCATACTGTTATTAATGTTATTGCCTAAATGCTGCTGCTCTGGTTTGCAGGTAAAAAGATTTTTGTGGGTTTTTTTCTTAACTGATGGAAGCTGCCTCAAGGGACACTTTGTTCTCCATCAGCTAGGGTGGAAGAGTGTCCTACAGTTTGTTAGTATAGGAACAATCCTGAACTCTGACCAAAACCGCAGCAAGTCCAAATATACCAAATATGGTAGACTAAAGTTTTATGCTACACTCCTGACTTTTTTTTTTCCTTTTTTAAATTAAGGAAGTATAACTTATCAAAGCTGCCCACACCTTGGTTCTGGATCAATAACTTGCACACAGTGTCTTAAGGTCCCCATTTATGAATACTACTTTAGCAGGTCATGATCTGCTCACATTTTTTGGCAGGTAGAAATGGCTAAGAGACTGTAAAGATTTTCTGGATTTTACTTTTAAGATCTAAATTCTCATTTGGTGAGACCTAGTAATTGACTAACCAGCTAATCTAGAGCTGTAGTTAAAAGAGGGTTTCTAAATCTGAGCACTGTTGACATTTTGGGCCTGATCATTTTCTCTTATTGGGGATTGTTCTGTGCGGTGTAGGGTGTAACATTCCTGGCCTCTACAGGGTGGCAGTCTCTTCCCCTCTCGTTGGAATAGTCAAAAATATCTGCAGACATTGTCAGAAATGTCCTGGGGGCTGGCAGAGAGACAGAATGGCCTGTTTGAAAATCACTAGTTTCAACTGACTTCTTTCCAAAATGGTGTGATATGGGTGGGGTCAAGCTGCGGTAGAATGCCAGTTGCAAGTTTTTTTCAGGTCTTCTGTGATCAGTAAGTTCTTGCCTAAGGAAAAATAACATGCCACATAAAATAAGCGTTATAGAATATCTTCCACCAATATTGAGGAACCTTATCAAGAGGTGGTGAAAGGGTTTTCTTCAGGGAGTTCTGGGCAGTTAGGGTTATAAAGGGGCAGTTGTGTGTTGACTGTGCTTCTGAGTGAAGTGCCAGCTGTGGACGTTGGGAACCTGACCTGCTTGTGCCACAGTACTTGTAAAGCATGGTGGCCTAGAATTGAAGTTCACTGAGAAACATGCCGCAGAGGGGAACTTGATTTAAAATCTTGCTGTTTTTATTATCAGGGCCTTGAGTGGGTTAGGTGAGAACAGTTCTGTAGGTTAGGACCCTTAATGTCTGAAATGGCCAGTGGTCAAAGAAGTGTGCAGTGAAGTTAGTATTTAGGGAAACAATAACTTTCAATGATCCCAGTTTTTAGAAAGGACTTATTTCAGAGCTTTGTAAGTTCTGCCTTTTTGTTTTGAAACTACAAAGGAAGATAGCTGCAGGATGTCTTGTCTCACATGAATGTGGTAAACTGGGTTTTTTAAAAGTATAAATTGAGAAGTTTCTTTGCATAATCTGACTTTCCCAAAAATGATTTCTTTGCCTTCAATACCTGTTTATTTTCTGATTGGCCGTTTATTTTTTTTTTAAGACACTAGGTTTTGCTTGTTGCCCAGGGTGGAGTGCAGTGGTGCAATCATAGCTCACTGTAGCCTTGAACTCCTGGGCTCAAGTGATCCCCTCCCAACTATAGGCATGTGCCACCATGCCCTGCTAATTTTTTATTTTATTTTTTTGTAGAGATGGGGTCTGGCTGTGTTGCCAGACACAGCTGGTCTTGAACTCCTGGGCTTAAGCGATCCTCCTGCGTTGGCCTCCCAAAGTGTTGGGATTACAGGCATGAGCCCTTATGCCCAACCTGAGGTACCCTTAAGAAGAGATACCTCACCTGAAAGAGGGGAAAATTGTCTTAACTGCTTCACACCGCAAGGGCAAGCCATAAATAAGAAGGGAAGAAAGTGTTAGTTGCAGTATGAGGGGCAGAGGAATGGGGCTGAATTTAGAAATTGGGTCCTTGGCTTGGCTCTTTCCCATTTTACATATTGGCATAATTTTTTCAGGCAGTCCTATGTGGTCTGGAGAGAAAAGTGTAATTTTCTCAAAATAGCTGCTTATGTTAACCTGTGGTATACAGTTTCTGCCTGAAAAGTTCAGTTTCTGAAGGGCACACTCCTGAGCGTTCCAGGCAGGATAAATGGTGAAGAGTACAAATGCAGATGGGTCTGACTTCAGGGCTTTCACAGAAAAGAAAGAAGAGTGCTACAGAGGTGCGAGAGCGTGCTGATGGCTAGTAGGTAGCTGGTAGAGAGAAAATGACTGTTGGAATTTATGGGGCTCAAGCAGTCCTCCTGCCTCAGCCTCTGGAGTAGCTGGGTTTACAGGTGCAGGCCACCACTCCTGGTTTCAAAGAACATCATGATCCTATCTCCTCAACTACTTACCCGACTCTTGAACCATTTAATCAAGCTCTATTTTTTAACATTTTAGGAATCTCTTTAAAAACATGCTTAGTAGAAACCATCCTCTGGAAGTAGAATGAGAGAAGCGTGGAAACCCACACTTAATAAGTACATGCTGCTACTTTGGTTTTTCATGAACAAGTTTTTTAACTTGAAGTAAAAACATTTTCTGGGATTAAAAAATTCTTTGCAATTTCCACAAGTAATAACTCAGCCTCCCGAGTGCTACATCTGAATGATTTGGGACATTTGCTGTACCTCAGACTCAAAATACATGTCGAGCCACGAAGCAGGCAGCCTTTTCTTCATACTGCCATCTGTGTCTCAAACTGAAATGACCAACAAGTTTTAAGTTCAGACAGCTCTGCCAATGCGGTGAATCATCTTTCTTGGTGATGAAAGTAAATTAATCCTCAGACCTATTTCCATTTCATCTTGGATTGATCATAAAGGGCAGGTGGTGAATGTTCTTAAGTACCTTCATCCACATGAGTAATAAGGAACATGTCAGCTTTGTGGGAGGGGGCCTTGATGGGGTTGGGTAGTGGGTGATGGGCTTTAGCACTGAGTGAAGGAAATTAGTGTTTCTCTTTTTCATTTGTTGGCGCTGCTTTCTCTGTAGCAGTGGGATATTGATTCCCAATGGGATTTCTCTGCTAGGAGATCCTTACAGATCATATATAGCTTAACGCTTTTGCTTTATGAATTCATTTGAAAATAATTTAGGTACCTAGTAAGTAATGAGATGGATTTCTTTCCCTTTTTTTGGAGACTGGGTCTTGATCCAGGCTAAAGTGCTGTGGCATCATCATAGCTTACCGCAACCTCAAATTCCTGGGTTCAAGCATTCCTCCTGCCTTAGCCTCCTGAGTAGCTAATTTTTCTATTTTTTTGTAGAGATGGGGTCTTGCTCTTGCTCAGGCTGGATTTCTTGACATGAATTAGTTATTTAAGGCAGTAATTCAACTTAACCTCTTTCTGGTTCCATGTTGAGACTCCACCAGTGCATGGACTTGCAGCCTTGTGAAATGATGATTCAGTTTATCCATTCGCTGAGTGTGCTGCACTGACCTCCTTCCAAGCCTCAGTTCCTGTTCTAGGAACTTGGGGCTATGTAGCCTCCAAATGCCCTGCAGTCTGCAGTGTTCTACTGAGAACTGCTTGGGTGTTGGTAGACTGTTGGTAAGGATGGTTGGTGTCAGCAGGGATGGGTCCCTCTCTCTGGGTCCCATCTCACAAAGATGAGTGGTTAAAATCTGATCACTTGCTGCAGCTCTTTGCCTAGCATTTTGTTAAGCTTATGTCTGAGTAACTTTTATAGCTATTATCTATGCTAGTAGACTGAGACCTTTTAGAAGTCCTTAGTTCTGTTGTACTTGAGGACTGAGATATGATATTGCAGGCCTGGATGAAAGGAAGGGGAGAACCAATGGTGGGGGATTGAGAGCAAATACCTGCAAAAGCAGATTTAGTATATTGCTTATAGTCAATTCGGCTGTTTTTCATGGACCAGTGCCACAATGAAAAGCTGGGATTGAATGCAGGTACAGGTTTTGGTTATCTTCAGGATGGAAGAAGACAGTAACAATTTAGAATACCAATATTTGAACCATAAAAGTGGGGTTTGGGGATGGGTGTAGTATTAGAATTTCCTAGAGCACTTTTTCCTGTGATTTCAAACAGTAACCAAGTAATACATGTAAATATGTATCATGTGGGTCTTTAATGTTTGCAGAAATTAATGCAAATCTAGAGTGTGGTGGAACATTTTTGGATTTTATTTCCTTGCTAATGAGTATTGAACCTAGACAAGATGTGAATACCTTGCCAGCTGAAATATGCCCTGTTTTTGCTTCCTGTAATCGAAGTGAAAATCTGATGGAGGAGGTGGGGTTCTTGGCTCCTGTGCTGTGAACAGACCATTCATGGAGGATTTGTCATATTGGCCCTCTCCCTGGCAGAGGTCTTCATTCCGTAGGCAGCAGGGTGAAGGATAACAAAGCAAAAATCCTTAGAGGGGAGAGTAACAATTTGAAGGAAGACACACACTGATGTAACTTGCACTGGCTGAGTACATGTCTTCTGCTTTGGGACTGGAACGGGGAAGGTCATTTAAGTATATATAAGGCTACTGGGGAGGCTGAAGTAGGAGGGTCACTTGAGGTTAGATGTTTGAGACCAGCCTGGGCAATATTCAAGACCACATCTCTTTAAAAATGTATATAAGGAGTCTTTTTCTATCTGTAGTACTTTCTTTGTGATATTTAAATAAATATGGAAACATAGGGATTAGCACTGTATGTCGCATAGACTTCTTACATCATATACAAAACTCGAAATAGTTTTGTATTAAACTAATTAAATGATTTGATTAAGTAGTTAATTAACTGATTAAATAGATTTAAATAGTTATTCAACTAGCCCCCATTCCAGCAGATCAGAGTGACTGGAATTTTTTTTTCTGTGTCTTATAATTTTGGCTGCAGAGTCTGCCGTCACCATAACAACTCAACATTGATTACACTTCTGTGCGTATTTTCTTTGTTCCCCTTGTGGGTTCTGAATTTCAGAATCTTGCCTTTTGTGTTGTCTAGTCATTATGTGTCCTTTGCCATCTGTGAGCCATTAAACGTTTTGAAGAGGGAGCTTTGCTGGTGGTGTTAAGTCTTGTGCCAAAGTGAGATTTGGACCAAAAGTGAGTATGTGGAGACTGGTCGGCAGCAGCTTAGAGCTCTACTGGGTTGTCCTGCAGCCAGTGCCCAAGGTGCCCCAGCTGGGAAGCTGATGAGTGGGTGAGGAAATGCATAGGGATCCCATTATGGTTTTTCTCCTTTCAGGGAAGTGCCTTAGTTCTTTTGCCAAAAACATTCAGATTTCTTAAAGCAGTTAAAAATGTGCTTTCTAAATGAAGCGATGCTTGTTTACCTCTTAAGAGTAATTGTACTCTTTATTATAGGGATTGACCTGGCAGGAAAGTACATTGGGAGCTGAAACTCAATCTAAAACTTGGGATATGTGATGCATGGTTTCTGGGGAAATCTACAAAAGTCAGTTTTAAAGCTTAAATATTCTGTGGCCCAAGTCAGAGACTCAGTGTTGACCGGCAGGGCTAAGCAATACTCTGTGCTTCAAGATTAGGGGATAGCAGTGGGTGAAAGGGGAAGAGTGCCACCCACTCCTTATACCCTGGAGCCCGGTGATTTATTTAGCAAGTACTATGGCATGGGACCATGGGGTGTTGGTTTTGTTGACTAAGCATAAGAAGGAATGCTGAACTTTTAATGATGCTTGGTGCTTCTGGAGTGAGGACACAAATGCTGACTTAGAAGCTCTAAGCATTTCACAACTTTTTACTGTTAGATGATGTCTGCTTCATCATCGGGAGGTTTACATGCTACAATATGAGAAGCTTGTGGTTGGGGACTGTTGAATTGGTGATGGCCTGGATGCTCAGGGAATTTTGCCAATATTCTCTCTTAGACAGTTCTTTAAGACCAAAATACAGACTGTTGCATGTTATGTGCTTATTTGGCAGTTAAGACTATCATGTCAAGTGGTTGGATTTTTGTTTGAATCCCTTCCTAGGATGAAATGTCCAGGCAAAAATGGCCACTGGAGAAGCTTGCATGCTCGATATCCTGCTTTAGAAGTAGTCTTTCAAAACCTAGTTGTTTTCTTTATTCCTTTGTGTCTTCATGACTTTCTTATACCAAAAAAATTAATTGCTATGCTGACCAGAAAGGAAGACAGATAAAGTCTGAGATATAGTTTGCATGATTGGGAATATGGAAAAAAGACAAAACCAGAAGATAATTATTCAGTGGAATGAAAAGCAGCTAAAGCAGCTGGTAGTGTCCATTGTAGCTTTAACTGTGGCACTTAAATTAAATGAACCCTGTTTACTTGATTACCTCCCCCTCGGGTCTTCCCACCCTGATTCCAAAGGTAGCCCCTATAGAGTTTGCAGGCTCACTGAGTTTGCTTGGCTTGTAGTGAGCTAAAATGGAATTGTCAACATAGTAAGTTGAGAAGTGCTAGAAACCAGGGTTTCTGACTTCCTTAGGAAACGGAATCTAAGGAATTGGGGTAGTTTTTGAGTTCTGGGAAACACACCTTAGACTCATCGTATGAGTTACCCCATCTCTCACCAGTGTCTATTGTCACTTCTTAACACCTGGTCCTCTTTATTCCTGTACTTAGACTTGCCTGACCCCTGGCAGATAAGTGTAAGATTGGTAGAGTGGTTGGTATTTCTCAGCAATCACATTTCAATTTATACCTTGAGATATTTTTGAAAGCTGTATTTGCCCAGTGGTAACTTAGCAGAAGGAAGGAAGCTTTTATCAAGAAATATGCTAGAGCTTACAGTTACAGTTAAAAGTATCCCTCACCTTGTAGCTTTATCTTTGTTTGCTGAGATCTCATAAATGAACATGTGAAAATTAAGCCAAACAAGCAAATATTTCATAGGAGTCATCAAGAATTCATTTGAAAGAAAAAGTACTTACATTGAGATGTCAGGACTATTGTTAATTAAGCATAATGTGATCCTACTAATAGCTGATGTTGTTAATAAAATCAAGTTCTGGTGACAACTTGAAGCTTATTTCTTGGAAGAAAGCCATTGTTACAGGGCTACTTCTGGTTCTCACAATTAAAAATTATTTTTTAGTGACAATGCTTATGGAAAAAAGGAAGTACTTAATTAAAAAGTTGTAAGATACAATGAGAGAAGTAATCATGTGTTTTTGATGAATATATTTAGTCTTTTTATAGCTGACTGGACCATTTTTCAAGTTTTAGAGGTTTAAATTCAACACTTCTTAAGCTTTATTTTGAAGAAAAGAATTCAAAGGGTAATTTAAAAAAATTTTTTTAGAGACGGGGTCTCACTCTAGCCCAGGGTGGAGTGCAGTGGCATGATCATAGCTCGCTGTAACCTCGACCGCCTGGCCTCAAACGTTTTTCCTGCCTCAGCCTCCCACAGTGCTGGAATTTCAGGTGTGAGCCATTGGGTGCCCAGCCAAGAAATTTAGAGGGCACCTCATCCTCTTAACTCCAATCTTCACTTGAAATTTTCTCTATTATAGGTAATCTAGAGTTTTGTGACAACTTTACTTTAGCACTAGTTACAGTAAGAGGAATGGAGAAACTACATGCTTCTTCCTTCATGAGTCCCTCATGCCTCTTGTGTCAGGCTTTCAGATTGCTCACCAGCTTGTCTGCTTTAAGAATTAAGGACTTAACCTTGTTTTAAATTCAGTAGGAAAACCATTTTAACCATTTTTCCCTAATAGCCCAGTTCTTATTAGTGCTCTCACTGTGTTCTTTCCATATTCTTCAGAAAGTTTTGTTTTGTTTTGTATTTTTGACTGGCAAAAGTGGAATTGGATATTTCCTCTGAATTTCTAGCTTGCAAAGTCAGTTAATTTTCTTTCCAGGGCAGTGCTCACACTTGTCACTGATGTAACCACAGTGGGATTAAGGCTGTGGTTAGTTTTTGTAATTCACCCATCCCACCTAGATTTATTAGCTTTTTGAAACAGTCCCTGAACATAAAGAGGTCCACTCTTACTTCTCCACCCAGGATCCTACACTACATGATTGTTCTCTGTGCCACCTCCCCAGGTTTTCCTTTCAGATGTTTCTATGGTCTGGTTAATGCCTCTTAAATGTTCTTTGTACTTTGGCATTTATGTT
This sequence comes from Daubentonia madagascariensis, assembly GCA_023783475.1. Lineage (NCBI taxonomy): Eukaryota > Metazoa > Chordata > Mammalia > Primates > Daubentoniidae > Daubentonia > Daubentonia madagascariensis. The sequence continues at coordinate 157,955 of JAKFHU010002136.1, forward strand.
AGAAGTTCAGGATTTTATTCTGTCTAGTTCAAGCCTTCTTAGTATATCGTCAAGTACTTGGCAAAATCCATTTTTCATGTAGACATAAAATATGCAATGTACATGACATTAGAATTCTAACAGTTGCTTTATTCGGATTATAGGAATACTTTGGATACACCTGTGTATTTGAAGAGCAGTGTTCCGTCAGTTTCAGATAAACTTAGAGATGTCTAAAATGACTTTGTTTTAACTGATCTATATATAAACAACTTTTCAGTAACTACCTCCCATTTTTGGAAGGGTAATTTTTAGGGCCAAGTAAATTTGAGACTAATACTCAGAAAATGTATTTCAGCTGAGATCTGTATCTGTGGACCTGAATGTTGATCCCTCGCTTCAGATCGACATACCTGATGCGCTCAGTGAGAGAGATAAGGTTAAATTTACAGTGCACACCAAGGTAAGTGACAGACTGACTTCGTAATACAAACAGTGCTAGGTTGTAGCCTTGTTATTTACAGTGCATGTGAGAAAGAGATTCTAATCCTAGGGCTCACATCTTCCACCTTGTTTTTAATTTTCATCCAAGGGAAATACCTGTCTGCGGCTTGCTTTTCTTCATATTTACTAAGTTGGAAAGGACCTCTCCCACACAGTTTTTTCCTTAATGCCTTAGTGGCTTGATTAGCATACCTCAGTGATTCAGGAGACCATGTAAAGACTGCCCACCTGATTCTCTGCCTGAGTTGACCTGATCAAAGTAGGTGAAATCAGCATTCCCTGGAATAAAAGGGAAGGCAAGGATAATTTCCAGAGCAGTAGTAAACCGTAACAAATATTTTTTTTAAACAGTAATATACTTTTCTTTTTTGTCAAAACTGGGGTAATTCAGTAGAGTTAGGGTTGTTTAACTTCTAGAACTTAACTTTTTCTAGTAGATTCTTGCCTATTTGGGTGTTCATTGCAAGCTTCAGAAAAGTGAAGTTTTGTGAAAAGAATTCCTTAGAGACTAGATTGAATCTTAGCTGAGACTTTAATAGTGGTGGGGTGAGATCATGTATTATTGCTTTGTTCTTTACTGGATCTTATTGTGATGTTGTATTATGCAGAATTTTTCCATTGTTCAGCCCAGGAAACCTGAGCCACTTAATCTAAAAGTAATGGTTACCAGTTGACTTCTCCCTCCTTTCTTTACAGACCACACTGCCCACATTTCAGAGCCCAGAGTTTTCTGTTACAAGGCAACATGAAGACTTTGTGTGGCTACATGACACTCTGATTGAAACAACAGACTATGCTGGGCTTATTGTGAGTGCACTTTAGAAAATCAAGTAAATTAAACTAGTTTCTTCTACCTTGCTAATCATTTTGTTTAAAGAGACTTTTACCCACTTACTATAATGGATTGTGAAAAGTCTGAATTTATTTGCCTACTAGTGTATTTGCTAACTCAATTACTGGTAAAGTCTAAAATATGTGAAGAATATATTATACCTATGAGGGTGAAGCATACAGGCTTACGTTACATATATTATAAGAAGGTAAACAATTTAATGATTTAAGTTGTATCTACCTTTAGGTTTGCTTTTTCCCTCTGGTGTTTTCTTCCCAGTGCAGTAGAATTAATTTCCGGGAAACCTCAGTATTGGGGTAGTATGTGAAGAGGTTTCTCAGAAGTGCTCAAGGAGTAAAGGAGACAATTTTCAGTTAATTCTTGGCTACAGGAACCAAGACTTAGGTGATTTTAAAGGAGATTTAAGTGTGTCTTGTCATGCCAGGCGTACTGAAGAATCTGCCCAAATGGTGATTTCCTAATAATTAAAATTAGTACTGAAGCTTGTGTTTAGGAGTGTTCCGTTCATTCATAATTAGTATCTTGATTATTCTTTGGAATTAGAGGAAATTCCTTTTGAAGCCTGGAGACTTTATAATCTTGATGGTTAATCATTGGTTTTTAGCATTGATTGTACTAGTTTTAGGCCATATTGAAGCAGTATAGACACTGCTATGCTCTACCACCCGTCTGCAATGGGTAAAGTGAGCAAATGATTGCAGTCAAAGTGAGTGCCCAACTGTGAGGAGGACGCTTCCTTTTAAGTGGCTAGAAGAAACAAGGTTAAGAAAAAAAACAGGAGTTTTTAGACAGCCCTGCTGGATGTGGCTGCCTCCTGTGCACCAAAACTGACAGGATTTGAATAAGGCACAAACTAGAATATCTCTGCTGGGGTGAGAGGCTCATGAGTTACCTGCTTCTGCTGCAGATTCCACCTGCACCTACAAAGCCCGACTTTGATGGCCCTCGAGAGAAGATGCAGAAACTAGGAGAGGGTGAAGGGTCTATGACCAAAGAAGAATTTGCCAAGATGAAACAAGAACTGGAAGCGTAAGTGGATTTTCTTGATGGGCTTTCTGTTTTAGTTATAGTATTTTGAGATGTGGTTTTGCTATGTTGCTGGGGCTGGTCTTGAACTCCTGGGCTCAAGCGATCCTCCCACCTCAGCCTCCTGAACAGCACACAGGGGTATGTATGTGTGCCACTGTGCCCAGCCGTTCCTGACTTTTGAGAAGTAGAATAATGGTGCTGTGTGCAGAAATAAATAGAAGAACATGACTGATTAAAAGTATAGCTGTTAATTAGCTGCCTAGTGTGTTTTCTAAAACTACATTTTGCAGAGTGTGGGTGGGACATGGTCTTTGTCTTGTACATTGATTCCTCAGAGGCCATTGACACTACTAGATAGACTGGTTTTTTCCCCTAAAAAACTAGTCCATATTTGTTAGGGAATGCTGGTCTGGCATAGTGAAGAAACAAACCTTTGTGTCTTTATAAATTATTTTTCAAGCTGCTCCTGGTATACAAAGCTTTCTTCTCTGAAGTTTTGTTACTAGAAGTATAGGGGAAACTAGATTGTAGCAAGTGCTGTTACAAAGAATTCTGAATAGCCACACTAATGACTTGAAAGGGGAACTCCCACTAGCCTGAGCAAGAGTAAGACACCATCTCTATAGGAAATAGAAAAATTAGCTGCACATGGTGGCCCGTGCCTGTAGTCCCAGCTACTTGGGAGGCTGAGGCAGGAGGATCACTTAAGCCCAGAAGTTTGAGGCTGCAGTGAGCTATGATGACACCACTGCATTCTAGCCTGGGTGACAGAGGGAGGCCCTGTCTCAAAAAAAAAGAAAAAGGAAGTGCAGCTCTACAGGAGCATATTATAATCTGTTTGTAATTTGATTATTTCAAACAAAAATGAATTTTTGAAAAGCTTCTTGTTAAACCATCCTTGCACTTTCTTATCTTGGCTCAAAAGTACTCACCCCTCCCATCTTCACCATCAGCTGCCCTGCCCCAAGTCTGTATTATCTAGGGCAGTGCTCACACCTCCAGGTATTGAGTCATTCAGCACACACCTGAGTGCCTATCATGACCAGCTCTGGGGGTAAAGCACTGAACACAACACACCCAGGTTTCTATAATTGGTAAGTTTAAAGTGATCTTTAAAGTCTAGATTGAGATAAAGCTGCTTTATGATTTCTGCTAATTCCAAGCCTTGTTAGACTCATGTTTTGTATGTGGCTACAGAATTAAAGGGATCTATCAAATCAGCTATGACATTACTTTTTCTCCACAGATTCCAAAATGGCAACTGCTTTATTACCTAACTAGTCACGAGGTTATACCAAAATATTGTTTTGGTCCAGTTGCATATTTCATGTAGTAGTGGCATTAGCAGAACTGTAGTGGTTAGCGAGAGCAGTATCGGTCAGGTATTGAGCCTGCCAACTGAATGCCATGTGTGTCTCTTTTCAGTGAATATCTTGCTGTCTTTAAGAAGACTGTATCCTCCCATGAAGTCTTTCTTCAGCGGCTTTCTTCTCACCCTGTTCTCAGTAAAGATCGCAACTTTCATGTTTTTCTAGAATATGATCAGGATGTAAGACATTTTAATTCCATTTCCATGATTCAGTTAAAATGTTTAAGACTCTACTTTAATGATGTACTTTATACTTTCTGAAAAATAGAGTATTTTAAAGTTCTGAATTTCCTACACAATGGAACATCTTCAGATGCTGCTCCCCTGGCCCCCAGTAGACTCATTGTGTGTCATTTTTGTATTGCTTAAAGGAAATTTTGGGTTTTTTTTTTTTACCCTTGTATAGATTAGTTTTCTCCCTCAGTTCTGTTTGGGATTGTTAGAATGAACTTAAATTGATTTTTTTTTTTTAAGAGAGAGATGGGGTGTTGCTCTGTTGCCCAGGCTGGAGTGCAGTGGTGTAATCAGCACACTGCAGTCTCAAAATCCTGGGTTCAAGCAATCCTCCCCAGTAGCTGGGACCATAGAGGTGCCACTGCCTAGCCAATTTTAAAATTTTTTGTAGAGACAGGGTCATGCTGTGTTGCCCAGGCTGGTCTTGAACTCCTGGCTTCAAGTGATCCTCCTGCCTCAGCCTTCCTATTTGCTGGGATTACAGGCGTGAGCCATGGTACCAGGCTATTTCCTTCCTGGCTACTCTTTTTGTGTAGAAAGGAGACTTAAGCCACTAACACTTAGTGCCTAGACAGTTTTTCAGAATATCTCTTAAGTTAGCCTTTTAGAATTAGATGGCCTGTGTTTAGTAGGTTTAGCCATTTGTTATGTGTTTTAGACTTGGTTAAGAGAGAATTAAAGATATCTTATGCATGTGCTATACTAATAAAAAAGATTACTTGGAATGTTAATTATAATTTCTTTAAGAGAACCTCGTAAAATATCACAGAATGTTCTTTTGAAATTTTCTTCCTTTAGCTAAGTGTTAGACGGAAAAATACCAAAGAGATGTTTGGTGGTTTTTTCAAAAGTGTAGTGAAAAGTGCTGATGAAGTCCTTTTTTCTGGAGTTAAGGTAAGTGGCTTTTGGCTATTTGAAAAAATTCTTGACTTAGGGGAATTCTTGACTTAGACCTTTTATTTTGTTGGAAGAGATATTTGTAATACAAATGGTTAACTTTTAAGAAATTTAAGTTTTCTTCAAATTTTGGTTATTTTCATCTACTTACTTATTTTTCACAAAGCACCTTGTTCTCAATCCTGGGAGAGAGGTGGCATGAACCTTTCCACACTTGAGTCTTCATTTTCTGTAAGGGGAGAGGTTACTCAATTAATTTGAAAGAGAAAATAAGCTGTAAGATTGTTTTATACCATTCTCCAGAACTACACTGTCCGCTGTGGTGGCCACCAGCCAGAGGTGGCAAGTAAATGCTTGGGATATAGCTTAGCTGGCACAATTAAGGAACTGAATTCTAAATTTTATTTACATACTGGATTTTAAGGACTTAATACAAAGAAAAGAACATTGAATGAATGTAGACTGTTTTTATGTGTTGAGATGATTATATTTTACGTATGTTGCGGTAAGTGAAATATTAAAATTAATTTCACCTGTTTCTTTTAACCTCATAGTGAGGCTACTAGAAAATTTTTAAATGATACGTGTGGCTCAAACATTTCTATTGAATAGTGCTGTTCTAGAAAATAAAAATGAATGCACAAGTCTCTCATACCCTCATAGGTGTGACTTATTTCTTCACTCCTTGGGCCTTCCCTTTCCTTCTTAACTGAGTTAGCTTTATATTATAGTTAATACCTGGTATCTGGCTTTACCAATCCAGAGCTTGAGTAGGGAGTCCAGAATCCAGGTGCTGAGTAGAGAGGGCATTGTCAGAAATTTCGAAACTCTTGGGCTATCCTTGGCCCAGTTTAAGATATTTGGGGCTGTCCTGTATCCATGCATTATGTAGTGGTCCCCAACCTTTTTGGCACCAGGGACCATTTTCATGGAAGACAATTCTTCCACAGACTGGGGAGGGAGAGGATGGTTTCAGGATGATTCAAGCGTGTTACATTTATTGTACACTTTATTTCTATTATTACTACATTGTAATATATAATGAAATAATTATACAACTCACCATAGGTTGGGGACCCCTGCATTATGGAATGTTTGGCATCCCTGGCCAGTGCGCCTACCAGATGCCAGTGTTGCTTCCCAGTCTGAAACCAGCCAAGTTGGAGGAAAAAATACCCACACACACGCAGGTATCCAAGGCTAGGTGGCAGTGTCCCACTTAGAACCATTGCACCAGCGGTAGAATTGCTGGGTCTTAGGGTTAGCAGGATTTTACTGGCCATTGCCAAATTGTTCTTCAAAATGGTTCTTTCTGTTGACATTTGCTGCCAGCCCTTGATTTTTACCAGTCTTGGTTATGAAATAGTATGTTATAAAATTGTATAATTCCCTGGTCTGTAAAGGTTAAAATTTTTTATTCATGGGCTTATTTGCCATGTTTCTTCTAATACAAAATACATATCCACATTCTTGAAATGTCTAGTTCTTAAATTTGTTTTTTCCTCCTTTTAGGAGGTAGATGACTTCTTTGAGCAAGAGAAGAACTTCCTTATTAATTATTACAACAGGATCAAGGATTCCTGTGTGAAAGCTGACAGAATGACCAGATCTCATAAAAGTAAGTACCATTCATTCACTAGCCACTTAGAGCTTTGCTAATGTGCCTGGCTTTGTTCCACTAAGAAGGGCTATCCTTGTTTCTGCAGATGTTGCTGATGACTATATCCACACTGCAGCCTGCTTGCATAGCCTGGCTTTAGAAGAGCCCACTGTCATCAAAAAGTAAGTTTTTGTTGGAAAAGCATTTGCCATTACCTAATTGAAGACTGCTGAGTGGTATACTTAAGAGAATAATAAGTAATGGCTACATAGTTTCAGTTCTGCTTTGAAGATACAGCTCATTAAGGAAAGTCTCTAGCTCTCAAGTCTTACATCTCTGTACTTAAGACACTTATAAGACAGTAGGGGACTTAGAGAGCTCTTCTATAGTTGAAAAAATTTGGTAGCTGTTGCCAAAGCCTTTATTTCTGTCAAACTTAAATGTCTCAGTTTTAATTTTGGGCTTGTCTTTGAGAGAAATTTACCTTTTATCTTTTGGTACTTGGTGCTTGCCATTTTGCTTGGTAATGCCCTGGACTTTATTGATTTGGTTGTGGTGGTCATGAAAATACTATAATGACCCCTGATCTGGGATTATTTTTATATATGTTTTTCACAGTTTCTCCCTCCTGGGCATTTCTGGTGTAGACAGTATTCTGCTTAACATCTAGGCTTGAAATAATAGGTGATACTACTTCTGATTTGAAACCGAAAGTCAAGTTAATGGCAGAAGACAAATGAAGTAGTAGCATATTTTATTGCTGTGATGGCCACAGTGGTGGCTCATTAGAACCTGACCTTGGTTGTTAAACAGCATGGTGTCTGATAAGAATTATCCTGGTCACGTGGCAGGATGACTGAAAGGCTACCGAGAGAGATGCCACTGAGTGGCACTGTAAATGTGTGCGGTTTGTAGCCATTCTCTACTATTTTAGGCCAATTGGAATGAAAGCACTACTTTAAATTAAAGTGCTGAAGGCTAGGACTTCTGAGTTTATTCATTCATGTCTTGGAGTATTGATAAGATCATATTTCATGGCCTATTTAAGACCTTAAACCAAAATTGTGTATATATTTTCAGGTACCTATTGAAGGTTGCTGAGCTATTTGAAAAACTTAGGGTAAGGATTTTTGTGTCAGTCTTTATAATACATATTTTATAATCTGTAGATTTCTGCCTTGATGGTGACCTTTACTTTTTTAAATAGAAGGTAGAGGGTCGAGTCTCATCAGATGAAGATTTAAAGCTGACAGAGCTTCTCCGATACTACATGCTCAACATAGAGGCTGCTAAGGTAAGACAAGAAGTTGTTGTATTCATCGTTGCAGTACAAGACCTTTGCCATGAACCGAAGTCTCATGTTAGGAGATGTATTCTCTTTGTTTAAAAAGAAAGTTACTTACTTTATCCTCAGGAGAAAGATAGGAATTTATCAGGAGTTTGTGTAAATGATAGGCCTTCCTGTGGCATTGTATCTTTAAAGCTTATATTGTTGGCAGCACTGTAGGAGTTGTATGGAGTAATAGTTGTTGAGATTATAGGTTATTGAATGTGGACATAACATGCCAAAAGGGCTATTTCTGAGGCAGGAGAGGTTTGAGGATTTGACTTTTTATTGAATTGCAGCTGTCTCTGCAGCCTTTGAGCCATAAAGCATTACTTATGAAAAACAAGACTAAGCGGTAAACAGAATATTGTTTGGGAATTAAACATGCATTCCTAAGTGTCTGCATTGCCCCAGACAAAAATATTTAAATTAATTTTACGTGAAATGTGCTAAATCAGGCAATATAAAATTAGGTAAGATTCTGTACCCTCTAAGGTTATATATAACAAAGGGAAATGTCATCAGAAGGTAAAAATGCATTTTTTCTCAAATAGTGTAATTTTATTTTTAGTTAATTTGCCTTTCGACATTTTTTTAGTCTTGTATTTGAACATTTTTTATGCATTTTAGACTTTTAGTTTATTTTCTCCTTTCATGGAACTAAGAGCTCACTGAAAATTTTTGAGTATATACAAAAGTAGATAAGATAGTTTCACTTTATCTTATTTTGCCAGTTTTTAAAAACTACATAATCCGTGCATCATAATTGCCAATTTTAGATACTGAGGTATCTTCTCCTTTGCTGTAAGATTTTCGAAGAATCTTTATTTCAGATTAGGTGGATGGATCCCCAGGGTAGACTACCGGAAGCAAGATTTGCAGGGAAGGGTTACTTGTTTCTTATACTATCTCATTGCCCAGTCGTATTTTAGCAGCGTTTCACTTGACGGCCCCAGCAATAACTGGACGTGTGTTTTGATATACAGTGTTTAGTTTTTTTAAATTACCTGCAGTTATTGAATCAACTGAGAAAAAATTCTCCTGTTTTCACTTTGTTGGGTTTTTCCCCTGATCCATATAGAGAATTCTGGAAAAAGCTCCAACAGTGCTGTCTGAGTTGCTCTGCTGAAGCTGGAGTTTAGATAACAATAATGGGAAAGGGAGGTGTAGGGGTCAATTAAGTTCTTGCCATCTAACAGTTCAGACAGTGTATTGTCACTGGTACTTGGTTAGACTGGTTTAGGTATTTACTACTCTAGTTCTCTGTAGTTTTTTTAATGTTGTACCTGTTAATGTCCTTTTCAGGATCTCTTATACAGACGCACCAAAGCCCTCATTGACTATGAGAACTCAAACAAAGCTCTGGATAAGGCCCGGTTAAAAAGCAGAGACGTCAAGGTGGCTGAGGCACACCAGCAAGAATGCTGCCAGAAATTTGAACAGCTTTCTGAATCTGCAAAAGAAGGTCAAGCGGGGACATTCTTTTCTTTGGAAGTAATTTCAAGCTTACAGAGGAAAAGTTGCACAAATAGTGCAAAAAACACCCATGTTCCATCACCCAGCATCACCCAGTGTCAGCACTTTGCCCCCATCTGCTGTATCACTTGCACACGCATGCTTATTGTCACGGCTCCTGAGTGTTCATAAACATTCCTGGGTTTTTTTGTTGTTGTTTGGTTTTTCATTGAACCATTTGAGATTAAGTTGCATATATTGTGGTTCTTTTATCCCTAAAAACATTGTTGTGTATTGCCTATGACCGAGGTCATTCTCTTACATCCCTACAGTACAGTTATCCACTGCAGTAGACTTAATCTACTATCTGTAGTCTCTCATTGTTCCAATAATGTTCACTATAAGAACTGGTCTAGGATTGCATCTAGCTAGTTCTCTTAGCTCTTAGTCCTTTACTCTGAAACCCTTCTTGTTCGTTTTATGTCTAATGATATTAGCCTTTTTAAAGAATATAATTTTGGGGGGTGATTTTTACAAATAGAAAGTTGTTCATTTCTGGTTGGTCTGTTTCCTCATGTTTAGATTCTGGTTATGCATTCCTGACTTAATATTGTACTAGATGAGTAGTGTGTCCAACCTGGGGAGACAATTTTAAGACCACTCATAGCCTGCTCTTCATCAAACTTCGTCCCTAGGTTTAGCATGTATTGATGATTCTTGCCTGAACTAGCCTTTACTCTGATAGTTGCAAAAAGGCAATTTCCCCCTTTCCCCAACTTGAGCATTTGGCATCCTACTACAAACAAGAGCCTTCCGTTCTATCTTGAATTTCCTTTTTTATCTTCTTTTATTAATAGAATCATGGATTCCTATTTTTGAAAAATGACTTAAAATTCATCACTGTACTATTAAATTGTTTGGGTGCTCAAATTGTCTAGACTTTGCCAGTGAGAACACCTTTAAGCTGACATGTTTTTGTGATACCTTCCCCCCTCCCTTTTTTCTTTGAGCAGTTCAATGTTTTATGCTAATCTTACACTTTATACTCCATCCCTGGATTTGGCCGAGTCCTCAAGGAGCCAGAGTTCTTTTTCTTAGGGAATAGTAACCAAGATCTGGGTGTGCTAAATGTGTTCATTGTTCTGGGTGTCTCTGTCTCTAGGCCCTTCAGCAGGCAGCCAGGAAATGTAGGGGTGTGTGCACACGCATGGAGTTGCACACATATGCAAGTTTCAGGGATCGTGAGTCTACAATGACTTCCAGTCCACATCCACAGGATTCTTTCTTGCCTCCCTCTATTCCAGAGCAGGGACTTTTTAAATACAGGTTAACTTTATGGGGAGGTGGTACACTATTTCCATTGAACATGGGTGTAATATGTAGTTGACTGATTCTTTCTCTCTCTTTTTTTTTTTTTTTTTAAAGAGACAGGGTCTTACAGGCTGGAGTACAGTGGCCTGACTGTAGTTCATTGCAACCTTGACCTTAGCCTCTCAAGTAGCTAGGACTACAGGCATGCACCACCATGCCGGGCTTATTTTTTTTTTTAAATTTTTTTTGTAGAGACCTCCATCTCGCTGTGCTGCCCAGGCTGGTCTTGAACTCCTGGCCTCAAGCAATTCTCATGCCTCGGCCTCTCAAAGTGCTGGAATTACAGATGTGAGCCACCACACCTGGCCATAATATGTAGTCTTTACCTGAAGGATCTTGTGGATCTTCCCTGGCATTCTCAGAGGCCACGGAACGTTCCAGAGCAAATGTTCAAATGTATCTCCCAGAATGTAAATGTAATTATAGAAGGACACTGCATTTGACTCAATCCTTCCTCCCCGCCCCCCCGCCAATAAGCAAGTTCCCATGAAAATAGAAATCTCCGTCTCATTTAGTTTTCTCAGGTCTTTTTTGTTTTTCAGTGGTAGGGAAATCTAAGGCGTGTCTGGTAGTGTTGCTGTGATACCAATGGTCTGTTCAGTAGCATGCTTGAAAGCTACCTGGCGTGTCTAAACCTAGGCTTTCTAAGGTTTGTCTTCCTTTGTCTATTCAGGACTATAATGCTTTAACTGTAAGGCACAGACCTCTTTATTGCAACTTGGCAAATGTCATGCGGATAGGCTCACGTGGCTGTCTTTTGTTTCTTCCAAAGTAACCTTCATGTGCCACCCCATTGTTAAATTCTTGCTTTCTTTTTTTTTTAAAGAGCTAATTTTACAAGGAAAAGTATATACTTCGAAACTACTGAGTTGAAATCTTAGGTTATTATACAGGCCAGTTTAGTGGCTCTGATAGTTTTAGAGGAGATAAAAGAAAAACCACAAAGGTCAGAATGGTGCCAGTGAAGTATGTCTGGCTCACCACCACCCTTACTTTAACCCTGTCCTCAGTCATCGGTACCTAGGTGGCTCATCTCACGTTCCCCAGGCAGTCAGCTGCCATTCTCCCAGTAACGATGCTTGGTGATTGGGTGCTGTTACCCACTTAAAGGCAATGACATCCACATCGCCACAGTGAGCATAAGTATGTGTCCCAGTCGCAAATTTGAGAAAATAATGGTGCTACGTGAAAGCTTTGGAGATCATTTGTTAAGAATATTTGGAAGTTAAAGTGCTTAATTTTTCTTGGATTTGTGAACTTTAACTGTTTCTTCCTATAGAACTGATAAACTTCAAACGGAAGAGAGTGGCAGCATTTAGAAAGAATCTAATTGAGATGTCTGAACTGGAAATCAAGCATGCCAGGGTAAGTGTTTTTTTCCAATCAAGTCACCAGCATGTTAGGGTTTATTTTTCCTAAGTTATTTCCCAAGTTTTTATCTCAGTGTCATCAGGCACTGGGGTTTGCCTTGTGGCGTTAATTATCTGTAGTACTTGTAGAGGGAGCCACTAATTAGAGTATTTTTGCTACAGCGAACCATAAATTTACATCTTGAAATACTTTTTTTGAGAAGAGCATTCCTGGTGGAGGCTGCCCTGCCTGACTCTCAAAGGCCTTTGCAGGTCACTCTCTGAAGAACCTGTCTAATTTATGAAGAAGCTCTTCAATATCTTGGGATTTCATGGGAATCTTTTTTTCGAAGAAATTATTTTCTAGTTGGCTCAGTGTCTTCTGATAATCCTGTTGTAGCACAGAAACAGTGGAGAGCAAGGGTGCTCTGCTAGGGACCTCTTAGGAATGTGGTGCTCCCCACACTCACTCAATTTCTGGGGGTGGTTTCAGGACTTGGCTCAGCTCTAGTGTGCTATCTGGTTCAGGGCAGCTAGGTCAGTCCTCAGACCTGAGAGTCCAGAGGAACTGTCACTGGCCCTCAGCTTTGGTTAAAGCAGGAAGACGCGAACATTTTTTATGTATTTTGAAAAATCCTTTATTTTGACTACAACATAGATGTGTTTAATCACTTCCCTTTTGACTAGGTTCCAGTCTTGTTTATGACTGTCCACTCACCAACATCTTCCCCTGTTCTATGACTTTAAATTGGAGTTTAAATGTATCATTTTACATAAATCACATCCATTAATGCTTTGGGTGTTGTGTTTTATAAATTTCTTTAAAGTTAATGTGAGAACTTTATAAAGCAATTTTTGCAGATTCCTGTATGAATATTATTTGTAATCTCATCTATAATCCCATCCATGACTAATTTTTAGCAAATTTTATCCAGTCTTTCTGTGGCCTTCAATTTCATAGAACAATTTTTTTTTTTTTTTTTTTCTGTGAGCCTGAGCCTTGCTCTTTCGCCCAGGCTAGAGCGCAATGGCATCATCATAGCTCACTGCAACCTCAGATTCCTGGGCTCAAGCAGTCCTCCTGCCTCAGCCTTCCCAGTAGCTAGGAGTACAGGTACACACCACTCCATCTGGCTAACTTTTCTATTCTTAGTAGAGACGGGGTCTCTTGCTCAGGCTGGTCTGGAACTCCTGACCTCAAGCGATTTCCCCCCCCCCGCCTTGGCCTCCCAGAATGCTAGGATTACAGGCGTGAGCCACTGTACCCGGCCAGAACAACTAAACGTTTAAGTTAAGACTTTAAACTAAACAGGACTTCCTTTAAAAGTAAGCAGGCCTGATCACATTTGGGAGGAAACAGGTGGGAGCAGGTGCGGGCAGAGGTGCTGTAGTTCTTTAGCTGGGAGCCTCTCACAGCAACAGTCCCAGACTCACAGGGAGAGAAACTCTTCCAGCATGACACAGGGATGAGGGGTGAGGGGTAGGTTGCAGTTCAACTGAGATTTAATGAAGAGTACCTAGTCTGGCTGGCTTCAGATCTCTCTTGTGGAAAGCTACGGCTATGTCTGTAGACATGTGTTGTATTCTTACAGCTATATAGCAAGTCTTAAAGACTCCAGAGTGATTCATCGGTCTACCTTGACTTTGTTTTTTCCAGAACAATGTCTCCCTCTTGCAGAGCTGCATTGACTTGTTCAAGAACAACTGAGCTGCCTTTACTCTGAGGGAAGGAAATGAATGTGAAAGAAAGCCAGGCGTCACTTGCACTTAAATCACTACCACGGAAGACTTACTAGTTTTGACTTTAGTTTAAAATTATGTGAATAAATATTTCGATTTCTAAAAATCTTAACACTTAACCATGTTGGTTTAAAAAATTTTATTGCATGCTACTTGGACATAACTAATCTTTTCTTTATGCATTTAATACCTCAGTGCGCAGAATCTAAATATTGAGTTGTCCTGTAGTTTGTCTCTAGTTACTAAGAAAGGGTATAGGAAGACATGTGCCTTTTGGAAACAAGTAGAAGCAGTAGTTACCTGGCCCGAGTTTGTCTCGTTTTGTGTGCCCATGTCCCTACTAATTGTCAGGGAGGTGCCAGTCACAACAAATAATTCAGCTACTTGTTACAGGTGACACATTCCGTTCCTTTTTTTTTTTTTTCCATATTACTCCCATCACCTCAAGTGTTTGTACTGTAACAACCAAGAAAATCTCATTTATCTTTATACACCCTTTGCAGCTCCATTTTTGTAGTTGGGATATAAATATTTGAGGAAAGAGACGTATCTGAGGGTATATAGAGAAACAAGTAACAGGGCCTCCTTCCTAAGTTAGCCACATTGCCATTGAGAAAGAGGTGAACTCCCTCCATAATGGTAGTGGGGGTTATATGTGTTCGGGCTTTTGTTTTTTATAAAGTATATAATAAAATAATAAATCATGCTACTGTATGAGTGTTTTTATGGAAAACAAGGCCAGGGTATGCCACAAATGCAGTTGCACTAAGCCTTGGCTGTGGTGAGAGGGCTTCAGTGTCTCTGCTCAGCATCCTAGGGGCCTTTGTTCTAATCTCAATATTTTTGAATACTATGGGCTTTTTTTTAAAAGTTGCCTAAATCTGGGGTTGTCTGTTTGCTCCTGGCCTGATTCAGGTTTGTGGTTTTTGCCGGGGACTTTAACATAGGGAATTGTGTGTCCTCAGGAGGTGAGACTTAAGGTGATGTCTGTCACATTTTCTCTACTGTGAAGTTTACTCTTTACCTTTGTAATTAATAAGTAACTCATGGGAAGATCCTTTGAGACTGCGTTAAAAGCATTTTGCCCACCACTTTTAGCATCTATTCTAACCAGTTGTAACTGGTATGAGGGTTGCAAAACTGATTTCAACACTATAGGCATCGTTTCTCTTACATTTAACTGGTCTTGATATCTTTCCTCCTCAGTTAAAGGCAGCTAAAGCTTAACTACGTGCTGTCCACAGTGCCTTCTCCTACCTTCACAGCACACACCTAGTTGGGAGACATGGTGCAGGAAATGAGGGAATTTAAACTCAGCAGTTGTAGCTTCAGTGTGAGCTCCTAATCACATCTCTGTCCTCCCTACCTGTCACCTCCGTATTGTCCATAGTAGCACACCTACACACTGGTTGGGGTGAGGGGCTTGGTGTAGACTCTCAGTGGAGCTGGTGCTTCTAGAGTCAGGTGCCTGGGCCACAGCTGCTTGAGCAGCAGTGTGATTAGAGGAGCTCTGGCTACTGGCCTTGGGGCCTTGGTGCAGAGCCCAGGAGGGCAGATCTAAGGGAAGGCAGGTTCTGGGCAGGCCTCAGCAGGAGGAGCTCCATCAAATGGGAATCTACAGCTGCAGAGGAGTTTTGCAAGAGTGGGGGTAGGCAGGCTTAGGTCACACTTGGAGAAATGTTCTGTTAGAATTTGGGCCACTTGAAGGTGTGGGGAAGTTTTTTTGTTGTGCCTTCTAGCTTAATGCTTCAGTGTTCACCGTGGTCTGTTTTGAAAGTTTTAATAGCCAGCAGTCCTCCTGGAAAACCCACATGGGTGCACAAGTCCTATTTCTTCAAGGGTTCAAGAAGCAGGAAATGAAGGCAGTGGGATGTGGTTTTAGAGGGGGGCCACCTTTTAGGGAGTCTAGCCTAGAGAGGCTGTGACTTGCCCAGGTCATACAGCTAGAATTGTATTACAGCGCACACAAAACCCACAATTCACAGACAATGCATCTTCCCCAAAGAAAAGAGTTGATGATAACCAAGGGAAGTCCACCCGTGGGCTCTAAAGCTGTTGTAGAAAGTTGAGGTCACATGGGGTTGCTTGTGGTGACAGCACAAGCAGTGGGCCAGCTCACCTCCCAACGTGTTCATTTGTTCCACCCCCATTTTTCTGAGTCTGTTTCCGCGACATTTGCCTTGCGCACCTTTTGGGGTTATGAGGGTTTTTGCGAAAATGCCTGGACTCAGCTCTGTGAAGGGTGCTTTCTTTTGGAAGGTATTTTCAGCAAAAGAGGAAGTGAGCATCGTGTACCATCAGCCTTCCTCCTGTAGGCGGCAGAGGCGACCCAGCACAGCCAGCTGCTCAAGACCCAGGGCTTAGCTGCGGGGGGGAGCCTGTCGTTCCTGCAGAGCTGCTGATTATCAGCTCGCAGCTAAAGTGCCCATTGTAGCAGGAAGAGAAATGTCATGCTATTTCAAGTAGTTCCAGATGGTGTCTTCTTGGACCAGCAGTCCCTCCAGAGTTCCTGTAGGCCTCACATTCATGGGGACCCACGACAACCTCGATTGCGTAGGCCATACTGTCCCAGAACTCCCGGTCTGGGCCTGATGTCAAACTGTTGTGAGATAATGGGGCTTTGGAGCTGGGCCCTGTGATGTGCCTAGAAGGTGACTGGTTATGAACTTCAGACAGCTGAGGGCTGTCAGGTCCAGGGGGACCCTCCCGCATACACTCCACACCCCCTCAGTGCGCACACTCACACATGGTCTCTCGGCCTGGGCCAGCCTCCCAGAGTCATTGGAGGTTTGGTTTGTTACCATTCAAACGTATTGACTTTTTTCATTTTTAATCTTTATTTCCAACTATACAAGTAAAACATACTTGTAGGGAATTCAAGCAATGCAAAAATGAATAAACTAGACAGTAAAAGTCCCCTATTCTGCCACATCTCATAAATAACAGCCAATTGTTAAATGTTCCCAGATTTTTTTCCTATCCATATATGTGTGTGTGTGTGTGTGTGAGATTCGAGATGACAGAGTTGGGGTTAGTTTCTGGAGGTTTCTGGCTGTTGGCTCTCTCCCTTTGGAATAGTCTCCATGGATACTCAGGATAGCCTTGCAGGCAGTAAAGAAGCTCTTTTGCATCTTTGTCCTTCCACTGCCAGGTTCCCACCAGAAAGAGGACCCAGGCCCCCTGCAGACAGACAAAGGTATCTCCCTCTTGAAGGCCCCATCCCTCCCTTCAGCAGCCATGCCCCCCCCCCCCCCCCCCCCCCCCCCGCCAAAGGCTTCATTTGCTGGAAGGTGTCAATGATTAGGGAGCTATTTAGGAGGATTGTAATGTTAACCAAATAAATTACCAATTAAGTTTTAACCAATTAGAAATTAGTTTCTAATGCATGCCCTACAAAACTCCTTTAAAGCTTGTTAAATTGTGGGACCTGTAGTATTCGAAACACTCACGAGAAGAGCCCATAATCCCAGCCCACAGCCACTTCTGATGGTTGCCTTTGGGCTCTTATGCACGTGCATTGATTCATCTGTTGCATCCACAACTAAAGGAACAAAGCCCCTATTTGGGGGGATTTAGCATCAGTCAAAGGGTAGGGATTTGGGGGATTCGGGGTGTAGGGTTTCCACTTAAGTTTGCTGCAAGGATAATGTAGCAGAAGACTGACCAACTGCTTATGTTTCAGGAACTGTTTATTCCTGGACTTAACGTTTTAACTGCCACATTGCAGATCCTTTCCTGTCATTCTGATGGGGTTTGGAGATGGAATGGAGATCGTGTGTTTGCCATTTGCCCTGTCCCCTCCACATTGTAAAACCACAGAAGGGGACGATTCATGCGCCCAATGATCAACCTAAGACAAGGCAAAGTCCCAAAGCAGCAAATAAAAATGGTGCTGCTGGGGTGTTAGGCTGTGTGTGTATCAGTTACTTCTGGTTCAGGCCTGACCCCCATGGCAGTTCTTGGCATAGTTCACATAAGTCCCAGCTCCCCATCGCCCTGCCCTGCCCTGCCCTGCCGAGGTTAGGAAGGTTTCTGAGAAGCAGTTGAGCACTTTGCTTGAAGGTGGAAACTTCGAGCTAGAGCCAGCCTTGGAGATAGATGCCAGCTGGATCCAGCTGCAGCTCCCAGAGCCTGTCTGCTGCTTGGGTTTGTTGATGGTATCATGAGCCTACGATTTGGTTCTGTGGACAGGCAGGTGGCAGGCATTTGTCTGGAGGCAGAAAATATGGCAGGAGTAGGAGGAATACCTGAAAAAGATCCTAAGGGGAGGAGAGGAAGGGAGCCAAAGAGAGCCTGCAAACAGCCATAGTGAAGCCCCTTCCTTCCTTTGGGGAAGCTGATCTTGGCCCGCCCAGCGAATGCCTGAAAAGATAGGAAATCCCGAGCCTGTGGGCATGAGGAAAACATTGGGAACGCCTGCTGCGAATCCCAGCAGGGCTTGCACTATGTGTTTTTCTAAAGTCTGGTTTGTGTCTGCAGCACTGTTGACCCCTTTTGCACTGTCTGTTAAAGCGCTTGTCCCCGTGAGAGGGCGGAGGTGTCTGACACGTTGACCCCTTGGCAGCTGTCTGTTAAAGACGCCTTGTTGGGGGAGGCCGGAGGAATGGGGACCGAGCGGATGTGCACTTCCCTACAGGGCTAGGAGGGCTGATTGCAGAGCCTTAGTCAGGGTAGCCCAAGGAATGTCGGGCCCTTACTCTGGTGATTGTCACCAGCCCCACAAGGTCTTTGAGCCGTCATGATTCGCCTAGCTCTGGGATATACAACCCAAACCTTCTCCTGGGCCTTACCTTGTTTAGTTGCCACGCCCCCACACCTCAACAGATTATGTTTTCCAAAGGTGTCAAATTTGAATTTCAGATAAATACTTCTTTAGTATATTATGTCCCATGCAATATTTGGGACATACTTATATTAAAAAATTATTTGTTGGTTATTTAAAATTCACATTTCACTGGACATCCTACATTTTTATTTGCCAAGTCTGGCAATTCTATGTTAAGCACCTGGAATGTGGCTATTACAAGTGAGGAAGGAAGTGAGTTTTACATTTTTATTTTAATTAATTTACATTTAAAGAGCCACACCTGCCTAGCGGCTACTGTATTGCACAGTTGGCCCCCCAAGACATTCTTCCAAGCTGAAGCACCAGACATAATAAAAAGGTGTTGGTGGTTTTATGCACTGTGGGGTAGTTTGTCACTCAGCAAGTGTAACTGGAACTCTCCTGACCTCTCTGACCTTGTCTCCTTGTGCTGGCTCCCTCCCTCATTCCACTCCAGCCACTCCAGCCTCCTGGAGGTTCCCAACACCTGGCCTCTCTTCTGCTGCAGGCCTGAGCACTGTCGGTTGTCCCTGTGCCTGGAATGTTCCCACCCTTCTACCCCCAAAGATTCTGGTTTCAATGGTACAGGGTACAGCCCAAATGTTGGTAGTTCAAAAAATTCACCTGGTGATTCTGATAGGGTTAAGGGTTAAGAACCACTTGTAATTCAATCACAGTCATATCCTGTGAGCCCAGGAAAACGAGGCTCTGAGAGGCTAGGCCAGGTGCCCAGCATCAAAAGGGTAAGAAGTGGTGTATCTGGGACTATCTTTGGGTCCTCCCCCTACAGTGAGGCGACAGGTCTGACCAGAAGGTTGAGGCCTGGGGCTCGGGCCCCTTGAGCTTTGGAGGGGCCCTCGATTCCCCAAGAGGAAGAGAACAGAATGACCTCCCAGGCCTTTCCTCCCCCATGGCTGGGCCTCTGGGCCTCTTTCCATAGTTAATCTGGCTGATGAAAGGCTATCCTGCCCGCCCTCTCCCCCTCTGTAATTTGCTCACTGTCCTTCTCTCTAATTTTATTGCCTCCTCAGCAGTTTCCCAAGGACAGGGGCTCTGTTCCCACTGGCAGGCCCCTCCCTGGCTTAATGAAAGGGGCAGCTTGGCTGCAGCTGCGGGCTAACGGGAGAGGCTCCTTCGCAGAGCCCAGAGGGGTGCGAAGGGGTGTTGGCAAGGGTTTTAGAGTAGGGGACAACAACCCCTCCTGTCCACCAAGTGCCACTCTAAGTATTCTTGGGGACACTTCGTGAGGAAGGGCATTACAAGAAGGAGTGAGCAGGCAGCGGCCGCGCAGACCCCTGGGTGTGGGACGTCTGGCTCCAGGTTGTAGCCACTCTTGTATTACTGCCTTATGTTGTGGTTTAACTTCTCTTGCTCATTTTCCTCAGGGTCTTGCTTCCTCAGGGTCAGGACTCTGTGATCTCTTTGATGTGTTTGAAGCACCCAGGCCCTCCCCACAGTCCCCCCACCCCCTTGGTTCCATCTCTGCCTCACTCCCTGGCCAAGCTCCTGAAGCTCATCCCTTTCCACATTTGTAAAATGGGGGGCGGGATGTGAGAGGTTAGTCTGAGCACAGAAGGCAGGTGCTGCTTGTGAAGGGGCTGGCACCCTGCCCGCCCCAGAGAGAGGCATCGGTAGTGTCAGTCCCACCTCAGAGGAGGACAGTAGCTGAGAGTAGCCTGAGGGGCTGTGAGGACTTGGGGAAGTCATCCATCCTTAGTAAGTGATTAATGAACGTGACCTTGGTGTTCTGTTACTGGTCCCTGCCCATCTTCTGTGCACACAGTAGGCCCTCAGTCTGTGCTGTCTGTACCTTTGCATGTGGAGCCATTGGTCTGGGGGCTAATTCCAGGAGCCCCATTTCTGCAGAAGAGTTCATACCTCAGGGCTTCCATGGTGTAGCCAGAGGTGACAGTTGTGGCTTTTCTAGGCAGCTCTCCTGCAGTGGCTGTCTTGGCGCTAGCTGCTCTCTGAAAGCTCTGACCTTTTGCTCAGGTGCCTGTGTGGGCAAAGCCCCTCAGCCAAGTGGGCTTGGAAAAGTCAGTCCCCAGCCTGAATGGGGAGGCCCTCCCACTCCTAGCTGGCCTCCTCTGCTGAAATGCCCCCCAGAGGGTCATCTGCTCTCTGTACCCTGGGGCCAGGGCCCTGCAGCTCCCCTGGGATCAGCAATGCTGTTCTCTGTTGTCCCCAGGGTCCTGGCCCACCAGGCCACCTGCAGCTCCTTCCTGCACACCCGGCAGCGTCCTACCTCAGGATCTGCCTGCCTCTCTGAGGGCATCCCTGGGGCATCCCTGGCTGCAAGGGTACTCTCCGCCAGGCTGGGAATGCCCAGAGTTAGTGCCCTGGGCATGATGCTCACCCAGCAAGGGACAGGAGCTGGTGGGTCCTCACACTCCTCCCCCATGGAATGAATTGGGTATGGGTTCCACACAGTCCCACAGAGGCCCCAGGGTAGCCTGCCTGAGACCTGTCTCACCTGCACACTCTCCTCCTGGGGCCACCTCCCCATAAAGTGCTTCTGCCCAAATCCTCCTACTGAGCAATCACAGGTGACTCTCAGAGGTGCTGGCTCTGCGGGTTTCCTCCCAAATTACAGAGGGTTTCCCCTGAGGCGCCCGGAGGCAGGGCGGGCTGCTGAGCTGGAGGGAGGCTGGTGCAGAGGGCCCTCCTCCTTGTCACTCTTCCTCAGTCTCCCTGACACTCTGAGAGTTGAGGGGACCCTGGCCAAGGTCTGACAGCCCCTGTTTTTTTTTTTTTCCTTTGGTGGCTTTACATGAAATGATGTTAGCAGTCAATGTAATGAGGCGCTGGGGTTGCCAGAGGCTTCTCACTGCTGGAAGGGCTTTTGCTCTGTCCACATTAGGGGCAATTCAGGCTCAGTGCAGGTTGGGAGGAGAAGAAAAGGCTCAGACCGGAGTCCCCTGACTTGGGGCCTGGCCGGGTAGGAGGAGGCACCTCCTCAGTCCAGTGGGCTGAGGGGAAAGCACCTGCTTCCTGGTTCCAGTCACTCAGGCTCAGTTTTCTCATCTGAAAAATAAGGGTGGGGAGTGGGGCCTGCAGACCCCACTGTGGTTGAGGGAAAGGAGGCCCAAGTTGGTAGGTGTGGAAGTCCCTTTTATGCTTTACAGGGTTATTCAAAATGCGACGACCACTGCAATTCAGGGAGTGAGGGCCCAGAGCAAGGCAGGCAGGCGGGGGGACACCCAGAATGCTCTCCTCAGTGGTGCTGTGTGGCCAGCTGGGCCGGAATCACCAAGGCACAAGATGAACTCATTCCTTCCACAAATATGTGAGCCCCTACTAGGCACTGGGCATGAGGGTCGCAGCAGACAAAATAGACATAATCCTTGCCCCGTGGAGCTTATATTCCAATGTGTGTGTGTTGGGGAAAGAGAGACAATAAATAAATACACAAGTGAACACATAAACAGGTAAGGTGATGAGTAATATGGCAAGGTGTATATGCGGGAACGTGATGGGAGTGGGGCTGTTATTTTATATGAACTGGCCAAATTGTAAACCGAAAAAATTTACAATTTACAAGGGCAGCCCAGATTCAAGGAGAGGGAAAATAAACTCCTTTTGTTTGAGACAGAGTCTCGCTCCGTCACCTGGGCTAGAGTGCAGTGGCGTCATCATAGCTCGCTGGAATCTCAAATTCCTGGGCTCGAGTGATCCTCCTGCCTCAGCCTCCCAAGTAGCTGGGAGTACAGGCACGCACCACCACGCCCAGCTAATTTTTTCTATTTTTAATAGAGATGAGGTCTCGCTCTTGCTCAGGCCGGTCTCAAACTCCTGACCTCATCGATCCTCTCACTTTGGCCTCCGAGAGAGCTAGGATTATAGGCATGAGCCACTGCGCCCAGCCAAACTCCATCTTTTGATGGGAGGGGCTGCAAAGGTTGCAGCCAGTTTTGCAATTTACTATAATCCCTCATTTTTCAGGTGAGAAACCAGGGCTCAGAGAGGTAAAGGCACAGCCACTTGCCCAAGGCCACACACTGCAAGATTCACACCCATGCCTGTGAGTTTACCTTCATGATTTGTGCCTTTTCCAATATAAACTGCCTTTTGTCCATCCATTAATCAGTTTCTTAAACTGATTTTTTAATTTCCCCAAAATGACATGTTAAGGTAGAAAATACAGAAAAGCAAATAAAACCACTGCAATGGCAGGACCCAAAAGTGATATGCCCAAACATCCTCCCAGGCTTTGTTCCTGCACGTGCATGTGTGAATCCATACTCCCAGCCTACGTGCACACACACAAGCATGCACATACACATATACACTCAAATATTAATACTTTCTCAGGTGGTGTCTTCTTTATCTCATGGGGGAATAAAGTAAAAAAAAGAGTGGCCACAGGTAGGTTCCATCTGTAGGACAGTCAGGGAATTTGGAGATATTTACATTTTTAAAATCATAAATAATTAGAAAAGGCTTGTGGAATAATGACTAAATGCCAGTAGCATTTTCGGTTCTGATTTACATGAGTCTCCAACACCAGAGTGATTTTTTGGATGGCGGTTGATAAAGAGCCATTGGAGGGATTGAGCAGGGGGTGGTCCATGCGTGGGGGGCGGGGGTGTCCGTGGCTGGGCAGGCAGTGGCGTGGCAGACGTCTGGAACCCACGACATGGAGGCTGGGCAGACAAAGTGAGAGTGGGCCCAGGGATACACCGACGTGAGAGGAGTGGGGTTTGGGTGGCTGGTGGGGGACAGGAGAGCAGCCAGTAAGCCCCTTCAGGGCCACCAGAAGAACTCAGGAAGAGGCAGAACCAGGCGTGGTAAGGGAGGAAGGAGAGACCAGGATTTTGCTGGATTCGGAAGGACTTTCTGCTCACCAGAGCAGCCCTGGGGAGGTCAGAAGAGTGGGGTGGGCTGGAGTGGACAGGTGCTGGGTTTTGCCTGCCCAGCCCTCCTGCCTTTTGGTAGAATCCCCCCATTCTCCTGTGGGGTGCCTTTCCTCTGTCCCCATTCCCTGCCCTGCTGGCATGCCGACCTACCCTCTGCATGCAGCTGGAGCTGGAGCACTTGAGCACTCGCATCCAGCCCAGGAGAGCCTTCTCCCCTTCCCGCCTCGGTGACTGGATCACAGGCATGCACAGGACCCAGCCCAGGGACTTGGGGATGAGCTCCTGCTCTGTTAGAGCTGAAAGGTGGAAGTGGGGCTACAGGGGTGTGGCTGGGGGCGTGGAGGGGCAGACAGGACTGAGATGGAAGAGATTCCTGAGCCCCTCAAGCCCCTGCGCCCACTGTGCCCACTACCTGCCAGTACCACACTGGTTAGTCACATGCACTGCAGTGCACCAGTGCCGGGACAGCGGGAAGCTGGGGGCTGTGGGCCAGGGCACAGGCAGGGGCACCCCAGGCTGGAGGGGAGGGGGTGCCCCTTCTTGTGGGAAGTGAGTTGAGCCCCTGTGGTCTGGAGGGGTCCTACAGACAATTACAGGTGGAGCTCAGGGGAGAGATTAGACAGCTTCCAGCCCAGGGGACAGAAGCAGCCCTGACTGTTCACCCCAGCCTGGGGCTCCTGGACTCACCCTCGCTGCCCCTCACTTCCTGTGTGGCCAGAGAAGGTTGCGTCCCCTCTCTGGGCCTCAGCGTCCTCTTCTGCTTAATGGGTCTAATGGGCCTCCTACCTAGTAGGTATTGGGATCTCCCAGGAAGGTGGCACTTTCCTGGGCTTCATCCCTGCTCTCCAGGGGTAGTTGTGGGGTAGTTGGGGCTCAGGAATATGCCCTTTTATCCAGCGCCCCAGGGGCCTCTGCTGAGAGCCCTGCACCCACACTTTGAGAAGCTCCCCTGAGAATGCCAGCATGCCCTTTGTACCGGGACATCCAGGAGGTGCCCCGCTGAAGCAGGACAGGTGTTTACCTAGGGCCTTCCGGCTGCAGCACTGGCCAGAGATTGCCAGTGGCCCCTCTGGGCCACACCTTTGCCAAACATGAGCAACTGAGCCCCTGGCTTGGCTCACTATCCTGGTGGCCTGACTCGAGATCCCCCAGGGTCCTGCAGCATTTGCTGAGAGGACACCTGGGGAGGGGAGCTCAGGGGCCTGTGGTTTCCTTCGGGCTCTCCCCCAGGAGGCCCAATCTAGGCCAGGCTCCCTCTGGGGCCTCAGCCACCTGGCCTTGCTGCTGCTTCTCACCTTTGTCAATATTTATTTCTTCCCTAGTGTGGTATTTGCTTAAAGGGCAGGAGCAGACATGGCCGACTTCACTCTTTGCTTTGCCCCTGCTTCCTGGCATTGCCGAGGGGGCAGCCTCTTCCTTGCAGGGAGCTCACAGGCAGGCAGCCTCTTTCTGTCCCTGGGCCTCGCAAGAGCTTTCTCCCTTCACTCGTGACTCCACTTCCCTTCAGAGACACCTCGACCTGGTCCTCTGGTTCCAAACATATCATATCTGGCCTACAGGCTAGAATTGAGGTGCTCAGAGCAGTCTAAATATTCTGAAAATACTCCTGGCTGCAGCACGGGCTTCTGATCCAATCGAACTAACAATAAAGAAGTTGTGGTGAACGGACGGTCATGTGGTTTGAGACAGATGTGCACATTGTTTTCTGTGAAATCAGATCCTGGCGATGGCTGATGCCAGATCATGGGCCTGGGAGACCTAAACTGGGAACATGGAGCTCCTAATGCTGTTGAGAAATGTGTGACCAGTCCTCAGACAGGTCACTGGACGTTTTTTCTGCCAAATCGGTTCAGATGGGATTCATAAATTTTGCCTCCTCCTGACCTTGGGGCTTCAGAGTGATGATGCTTCAGCTTTTACCTCCCACTCCCACATTGCAAAATATCTTGAGATCTGTTGCCTCCATTTTGAGCATTGCTCATGTCAACACAAGTGTGCTAATTGCTCCTTTTCTAATAAAGACACTGCTGGAAAATTGGACATTTGATGCTTTTTAAAGAAAACTTTATATTTCGGCCTACTTTTAGAAAAGTAGCAAAGGTAGTAGAAGAGTTGCAAGCCTGGTACAGGGTACTTCCCTCTTTCTGTCCTCCAGTCTCCCTCAATTTTGCAAAACCACGGGCACAGTGATCAGAACTGGGAGATCAACCTTGGTACGACGCCCTTAATCAAATTAAGGCCCTGTGCACACTTCACTAGTTTTCCCACTAGTGTCCTTTTTCTGCTCCAGGATCCCACTTTTGTGTTTAGTTTTTTCTCTCTGGTCTCCTGGTGTCTGCAACAGTTCCTTGGTCATTCCTTGTCTTTCAAGATCTGGATACCCCTGAAGGATTCAAGTGCAAGTATTTTATATGGGAAGTGACCCCTGGGGGGTGTGGGGAAGTGAATTGGGGAAGGGAGGGCAGCTGGTACAGGGTGTATTGTCAAGCACATTGTTGCTATGGGCAACTGGAGCTCAATCTCCTGGAGAACCCTGGGAGACAGCATAGAACTGGGACCTATGCATATCCTGCCCCTCAGGACTTGAGGAATTTGTATACCAGCTCCTGTTAGTGTATGGTTGAGTGCTGCTCTTGGGTGTGTTAATTCTCTAACACTTCTAAGCACGCAGGCAAAGTTGTGCTTGGGAATGGGAAGGGTCTGCAGGCTATAGGCATGGCACTAACAGCAGCCACTACAGGCAGAGCTGCATTTTACAAGTGAAGAAACTGAGGTACAGGGAAACTAAGGGATGTATCTGGGGTCTAGAAATGGTACTGAGACCTGGTACTTGAACCTATGAATTGGGTAAGGGTTGGGTTAGATGGTTCTAAGTCTCCACCCAACTCGGGAATCTTCTTTGCCCCACTTCTCATGTCATGTTCCTCTTCTGCCACCTGCTTGCTTGCCACGAGGTGGACCAGCCATTACCATCCACCACCCCTTGTTCCTGGAAATGGCCTCCCAGGCTTCGCAGGGTAAGTGTTTGCACAAAGGCACACCCAAGCAGAATGAGTGATGGCTTGGCCTAATGTCCGTAGTTGCAAGTTCATTGTTTGTGTTGGATAGGGTTAAGCCCTTGTGTTATTTCAGGAGGCTTGAGTTATATCAACCCCACCAATAAACAGTGTTAAAAGATGAGGTGAATAGACAGCAGAAACTCCTGGTTTCTCTGCCTAGACTGTTGGGCTGACAGAGAGTCTATTTATTTCCCTGGTCCCAGGCTCCTCTGACACCTCCAGAAGACATTCCCAGTGCTGAGATACACCGTGGGGGTGACCCAGTTTTCACAATACCCCCTTCCCCTTCCTGACCTCCCAGATGGAGTTCTTGTTCCTGATTCTGAATCCTCCCTCACCCCTCCAGATAGTCCCAGCCTGTACTCCTAGGGAACTTTTGGGCTTGGGCCATCCCTGTAAATCTGTGGAGGGAAATCTGGGCTAGGCGACCTGGGCCCAACTTGGCCCTTCCAATAAATACATGCGCATGTGGCCTGGGGGCAGCCTCAGCCTCAGTTTCCCACAGGAGGAACTGGAATGTTTAAAGAGGAAGTTACCCCTGCCTGGTCCACCTCCTAGGACTGCAGGGAAGTTCAAACCAGATGACGCTGCAAAATGATTGCAACCCAGGCCTTGACGGACTTCCTTTGCTTGAGGCTGGCTTCAAGAGACATATAAACGGATAGTAAGCATATACAAAGAAGCTCCACCTCACTGGTATTCAGGAACATGTGAATTGCAACAAGATACCGGTGATGGTGGGAACCTAGCCCTTTGAGGGGCAAGTTGGCACTACTAATTACAATAAAAGATGTCTACGTCCTCTACCCCAGAGAATCGCTTCTTTAGATCTACAGCAGACAGGTGCTGACACGAGAATAAGGAGGTAGACGTGCATAAGGCTGTTTACAAAAGTAGCCCTTCTCAACAATCTGGGAGCAGGGTCCAGTTTTTATTTCCAGTCTGTTGTAAATATGTCCATTTTTACTTTTACAGTAAAAATGAATTACTAGGGAAGTGAAAATTTAAAAACCAAAGACTTACAAAATGCAAGCCTCCAATTTTTATTGTGAGGTTCGACATAACATTACCCTACTAAATTGCTGTGAAAGTTTCTCAATACTCACCCCTGATTTCTATCCTTATCTTGTCATAGACTGCTAATAAACAGCTCCTGTCCGCCAGTACCTGGCGTTGTACCATAGACTCTGAGTGGTACTGCACTGCCGCACTGCTTGCAGAAAACCCTACAAAGAACCTAAACATCTATCACTAGAAGAATGATTATAAAAACATGTTATATCTATCCTATGAACTCCACGTAATAGTAAAAAATAAAGATGAGTGATTTGTAAATCCTGACATGGGAAGGTGGCTGACACACAATATTGAGTGGAGAAAAAAAAAAAGCAAACTGAAATATGATACACAATTTTCTCATGTGTTAAATGTAAAAAGAAAAAAAATTCACTATAAAACAACACTATATTTTCTATGGATACATAAATATCTATGAAAATATATAGAAAAAGGACTGGAAATTTATGCCTCTGGTATTGGGAATGGTGGGTAAAGGGGGAATCTTTTGTAATGGTTTAATTTTTGTGATATTATTCAAATTATTACTTGTATAATTTTAAAAACTAACATCTCAGCAAGGTTGATTGAAGGTAGGCAAAAGCCTCTCCCCACCCCTCAAGTTACACTGGGAACCAATTTCCCCAGCTCCTCCCTGCCTCCTAACAGAGAGACACCATCACCCACTCTGCTATGCAGGTGACACATGGATTAACTGAACAATAAGTACCAAGGCCAAACTCACATGAAAAGAGCTGCCCTGGCCCCACTTGCAGCCTGAGAGGCAGGGAGAGGGATTGGTGATTGCTTGGTTGCTCAGGAGCCACTTGTGAGGTGGCCAGAGGCAGAAGAAAGAATTTGGATTTCAGATTCAAACGCAGGGTAACATTCTAGCACGTGACTTCTGAGTTAAGAGGGTATATTGAACACAGGTATCTGTCTCAGCCCCCTCCTGAATTTTGGCTAAAATGACAGTAAAAGGAGGCAAAACCCTACAAAGATAAAGAGGATGGAGCTGGAAGGCAGACCAAGGCATCGTTACCGACTTAGCGCACGGGAGACAACTGAATCCTCAGTCTGCGGGGGGGAAGTGGAAAGTTACATGACTTGTATCACAGAACCCCCAAGAGGCCCTTTTATTTTATCTTTCCTGTGTTCTTTGACCCTAGAGGTCTGACATTTCATGATGATTTACCTTTATGTGGGTCTTTCAATGTGGGAAATCATTTTCTTTCGTTCTGGTAGTTTTATTGTATTATTTCCTTGGTATTCTCCTTCCCTATGGTTCTCTCTGTCTTCTTGGAATGCTTCTTAATTGGATGTCTGTACTTCATTATTCAGGGTTCTGCAGAGAAACAGAACCAATATGTCATCTACAGCTCATATATGTATTTTAAAATATATATAGAGAGAGAGAGAAAGAGAGAGAGAGATGGATTTATTATGGGAATTGGCTCATGTGGTTATGGAGGCTGAGAAGTCCCAGGAGCTGCCAACTGCAAGCTGGAGACCCAGGAAAGCCGGTGGTATAATTCAGTCTGAGTCAGAGGCCTGAGGACCAGGGGGTTGCTGGTGTAAGTCCTGGCCTGAGTCTGAAAGCCCGGGAACCAGGAGCACAGGTGTACAAGGGCAGGAGAAGATGGATGTCTCCACGCTAACAGAGAGAATGAATTTGCCTTTCCTCTCTCTTTATTCTATTTGGGTCCTCAATGAATCGGATAGTGCCCACCCACATTGGTGAGGGCAGATCTTCCTTACTTAGTTCACTGATTTAAATGCCACTCTCTTCTGAAAACACCCTCACAGATACACCCAGAAATAATGTTTTGCCAGCCATCTGGGCATCTCTTGGCCCAAAAAAGTCAGCACCTAAGATGAACCATCATGGTGTCAGGCCACCTGAATTAATGCTGTATCTTTCTTAAATTTTATTTCTTAGTTTGCACTTTATCGTATTTTGTTGCTGTTCTGTTTTACTTTTGGAAAATGTCATTGACTTTATGTTTTAATGCTTCTATTTGATTATTTTTCAATTAAACGTTCTTTTTTGAGATAAATAAACCAAGTTCACATGCAGTTGTAAGAAAAAATACATAGATCCCGTGTACCCCTCCCTGCAATGGTATAGTACAATATCATAACCAGGATACTGACACTGACACAGTCTAGGTATACAACGCTTCTGTCACCACAAGGGTCTCGTCTCCTGGTGGTTGTTCACAGACACACTTCCTGCCTGCAGCCACTCCCTTCTTAACTCATTCTGTCACTTTGTCATTTCAAGAACGGAATCACGCAGTATGTAACCTTTTGTGACTGGCTTTTTTTCATTTAGCATAATTCTCTGGAGATTCTACCACGTTATTGCTGGTATCAATAGTTTGTTCCTTATTAGTGCTGCGTAGTATTCCATGGTGCAGATGTGCTACTGTTTCTTTAACCATTTTCCCATTAAAGGAATTAGGCTTGTTTCTAGTTTTGGCTATTAGGAATAAGGCTGCTATAAACATTCATGTACAAGCTCATGTGTGAAGATAGTTTTGTTCTTTTTTTAATCTTAAAAAATTATTTGTATAAATTCATTTAAAAAATAATCTAAGACATAACTTTAATATTTTTTTTAAAAAATTTTAAAGTCATATTTTAATCTTATTTATCTTTTGACAAAATGAACAGGATGAACATAAGTTTTTATTCTCTGGGATAACTGCCGTTGCTGGGCCATATGGGAGTTCATGTTTAGATTTTTTAAAGAAACTGCCAAACTGTTTTCTAGGGTGGCTGTTCCATTTACATTCCCATCAGCAATGTATGAGGAACACGTTTCCTCCACATCCCCACCAGCATTTGGTGTTGTTCCTATTTTGAATTTTAGCCATTCTGATAGATATGTAGTGTTATCTCGTGGTGGTTTCAATTTGCATTTCCCTGATAGCTGATAATGTGGAGCAACTTTTCACGTATGTGTTTGCTATCTCTTTAGAGAAATGTCTTTTCACAGGTTTTGCCCATTTTCTAATTGAATTGCTTGTTTTCATACTGTTGAGTTTTGAGAATTCTTTTTTTTTTTTAAATACAAAGAAAAGTGATTTATTTGGCTTGTGATCTGGAGTCTGGGAAGTCCAAGACTGAGGGGCCACATCTGGCAAGGGCCTTCCTGCTGCATATCCCATGGCGAAAGGCAGGAGGACCAAGAGAAGATGTGAGAGGAAGAGAGAGAGAAGAGAATTCTTTATATTTTCTAGACACTAGTCCTTTGTTGGATAAGTGGTTTGCAAATATTATCTCCTAGTCTATAGCTTGTCTTTTCGTCCTCTTAACAGGGTCTTTCACAGAGCAAAAATTTTTAACTTTGGAGTCCAATTTACTGATTTTTCTTTTTATAAATAGTGATTTTGGTATCAAGTGTAAGCCCTAAATCCCAGAGATGTTCTCCTATGTTTATTTCTAAAAGTATTATAGTTTATTTTACATTTAAGGCCACAACCCATTTTGAGTTAATTTTTGTATAAGGTGTGGGGTTTATGTTGAGCATTTTTTTGCCTATGGATGTCCAGTTGCTCCAGTATCACTTGTTTAAAGGGCCAACTTTCCCTCATGGAATTGTTTTTGCACTTTTGTCAAAAATCAGTTGTACGTATTTGTGCACATCCATTTCCAGGTTCTCTATTCTGTTCCATTCATCTATATGTCTATCCCTCTGCCAATACCATGAAATTGTGATTACTGTAGCATGATATTGGGTAGGCTGATTCCTCCCACTTTATTTCTCCTTCTTAAAATTGTTTTGGCTATTGTAGTGCCTTTGCCTTTCCATATAAATTTTAAAATAATCTTGTCTATATCTAAAAATCTTGCTGGGACTTTTTTTTTTTTTTTCTTTTTGAGATAGCTTCTCATCCTATTGCCTGGGCTAGAATGCAGTGGCATCATCATAGCTCACTGCAACCTCAAACTCCTGGGCTCAAGTGATCCTCCTGCCTCAGCCTCTCGAGTAGCTGGAACCACAGGCACACACTACCATGCCCGGCTCATTTTTCTATTTTTCATAGAGATGGGGGTCTCGCTATGTTGCCTACACTGGTCTCAAACTCCTGGCCTCAAGGGATCCTCCTGCCTCAGCCTCCCAAGGCACCAGGATTACAGGCGTGAACCACCATAACCAGCCATTGCTGGGATTTTGATAGGAATTGCTTTAAACCTATACCAATTTGTGGAGAATCAACATCTTCACTATGTTGGGTCTTCTAATCCACGAACATGCTATGTCTCTTCATTTATTTAGATCTTCTTTAATTTCTTTCATCAGCATTTTGTAGTTTCAATATACAGATCTTGTACAAGTCAAGTTCTGTTATATGTACACCTGAGGATTTCATTTTCTTTTTGTGCAATTATAAATGGTGTTGTATTTTTAATTTTAGTGTCCACTGTTCATTGCTAGTAAATATAAATACAGTTGATTTTTGTATATTTATCTTGTATCCTGAAACCTTGTTGAACTCGCTTATTAGTTCTAGGGTTTTAGAAAATCTTGGGATTTTCTATATAGACAATCATGTCATCTGCAAATAGGGACAGGTTTTATTTCACCTTTCCCCCCAATCCCTGACCTTTTTTTTTGGTTTTGCCTTATTGCACTGGCTAAACTTCCCACATGGTGTGGAATGAGAGCCTTGCCTTACTCCTGATCTAATGAGGAAAACATTCAGTCTTTTGCCATGAAGTACAATGTGTGTGTGTATATATATTTGTGTGCATATACTCTTTCTTAAGTTGAGGAAGTTCCACTCTATATCTATTTTTCTGGTAGTTTTTTAAAAATCATGAATGGATGTTGAATATTGTCAAATTCTTTTTCTGCATGGAATGACAAGATCACGTGATTTTCTTCTTTAGACTGTTAGTACGGTGAATTACACTGATAGATTTTTGAATATTGAACCAGCTTTGCAACAATGAAATAAAACCCACTTGGTAATGGTGCATGATTCATTTTACACATTCTTGAATTTTCTTGCTAATATTTTGTTAGGGGTTTTTAAAAAATTTCTTTCACGTTTCATTATAATACAAAGATAATTACCAAGTGAATGAATAAGTGTCAACTTGATTTAAATCACAAGTTACTGACTTGTGAAAATGAGGATAAATTATTTCTCAAAACTTAAAACAGGGCTGGGCATGGTGGCTCACACCTGTAATCCTAGCACTTTGGGAGACTGATGTGGGAGGATCACTTGAAGCCAGGAGCTTGAGATCAGCCTGGGCAACTTAGTGAGATCCCATCTTTACAAAAAAATTTTTAAAAATCAGCTGGGTGTGGTGACACACCTATAGTCCCAGCTACTCCAGAGGCTGAGGCAGGGTGAATCGAGGTTACAGTGAGCAATGTTTGGGTCATGCATTCCAGCATGGGAGACAGAGTGAGACCCTGTCTCTTGATTTAGCTGAATGTAATATTCTGGTAAATGAAACAAAGTTTCCTTCCATGATACTCTTTCCAACTGTGGGAATAATGCTTTTTCAGTGTGCAACATATAGTGAACGTGCCAACCAGTGTATAACTTCTCCCTTTAGGCTGTAGCTGCCCTGGATGGATGCGAAGTTGTCGAGGGCTTGGGCTGCACTCCCCTCATGCAGGTTCAGCTCTGACACAGGGCCTGCAGTGCCACCCTGGCCATGATGACCACCACTGCCCCCTCAGTGTGGGCCTTATCTCCAAACATCTCTCCAAGCCCTGCAGGCAGCACGCCACAGCCCCTGACTTCTTTCTTGTTAAGAGTTTTGCATTTATATTGATGAGGGATGTTGGTCTGAAGTTTCTTTTTTGTACTGTCTTTGGTTCTGGTATACAGGTAATAACTAGCTTTCTAAAATGAAGTGGGATGTGCTCCCTCCTCTTCTATTCTCTGGAAGAAATTTTGTAGAAGTGGTGTTCATTCTTCCTTAAATATTTTATAGAATTCTCCAGTGAAACCATATAGGCCAGTGTATTTCTTTTTTCAGAATTTTAATTAATTAATTAATTAATTATTAATTTTTTTGTAGAGATGAGGGTCTTGCTATCTTGTCCATGCTGGTCTTGAACTCCTGGCTTCATGTGATCCTCCTGCCTCAGTCTCCCAAAGTGCTGGGATTACAGGGGTGAGCCACTGTGCCCAGCCTTGGAAATTTTTAAATTGCAAATTCGATTTCCTTAATAGTTATAGGGCTATTTACATTATTTATTCCATATTGGGTGAGTTATGGTAGTTTGTGTTTTTTGAAGAATTCATCCATTTCATCTAGGTTGTCAAATTTGTGTGTATAGAGCTGTTTGTAATATTCCCTTGTCATCCTTTTGATGTCTGCAATGTCTGTAGTGATATCCCCTGTTTTATTCCTGATGTTGGTAATTTGTGTCTTCTTTTCTTTATCAGTCTTGGTAGAGGTTTGGCAATTATTTTGTTGATCTTATTGAAGAACCAACTCTTCGTTTTATTGACTTTTTCTTTTCTTTGGTTTGTTTGTTTTTATTTTCATTGATTTCTGCTTTTATTTTTTCTTCCTTCTATTTATTTTGAGTTTATTTTGCTCTTCTTTTTCTAAATTCTTGAAGTGGGAATGTACATTATTGATTTGAGACTTTTGATCTTTGCTAATGTATGCATTTAGTGCTGTAAATTTCCCTCTCCACACTGCTTTAGCTATGTCCTAGAAATCTTAATATGTTGTATTTTCTTTTTCAGTCAATTCATTTTAAATTTCCCTTGAGACTCCTCTTTTGACTTGTGAATTATTTAGAAGTATGTTGTTTAGTTTTCAAGTGTTTGGAGATTTTTCTGTTTGATTTCTATTTTGATTCCAATTTGGTTGGAGGATACACTTTGTATGATTTCAATTATTTTAAATTTGTTGGTTCGTTTTATGGCCCATCTTGATATATGTTCTGGTGGTCACTTGAAAAGAATGTGTATTCTGCTGTTGTTGGGTGAAGTGTTCTATAAATGTCAATCAGATTCTGTTGTTTGATGATGTGAAATTGTGAAATTATTTTATATCCTTGAGATTTTCTGTTTAGATGTTCTATCAAATGTTGTAAGAGGGATGCTGAAGGCTCCAACCCTAATTGTGGAATTGTCTATTTCTCCTTTTAGGTCTGTCAGTTTTGCTTCATGCATTTTGTAGCTCTGTTGTTTGGTGCATGTCTAGGACTGCTGTCTTCCTGGTGAATTGACTCTTTTATCATTATATGATGTCCCCCTCTGTCTCTAGTAATATTCTTTGTTCCACAGTCGACCTTACTGATCTTGATGCACCAGTCCTTCTTTTCTTTGATTGACACATGCATGATATATCTGTTTTATAGTGTTTTTAGTGTATCTCACAGTTACTTACACAGCTACTTATCACAATCTTCTTACTTCCCTTTACCATCCCCATTTGTAATATGAATATTTCCTCCATATAATCTTAGAACCACATCAAACAGTATTATAATATTTGCTTGAACTTTACAACATAATTTAGAAGAGGTGATGGAATCTGTTGTATTGACCCATATGTATTTTGGTTACCGTGTTCTTTCCTCTTCCTGAAGTTCCAAGATTCCTTTTATTGTTTATTCCTTTCCATTTAGAAAACTTCCTTCAGCCATTCTTCTAGGTTAAGTCTGCTGGTGACAAATTCTTAGTTTGCTTTTATCTGTGAATGTCTTGATTTCCCCTTCCTTCCTGATGGATGTTTTCACTGGATATAGAACTCTGAGTTGGCAGTTCTTTTCTGTGAGTGCTTGAAAAATGTTGCCCTACTTCCTTCTGGTCTCCATGTTTTCTAGCAGAAATCCTCACTTCCCACCTATAGGTAACATGTCATGTCTCTCTTGCTGCTTTCAACATTTTTTTTTTTTTTTGTCTTTCATCTTCAGAAGTTTTACTATCATGTGCCTGGTTGTGGATTTCTTTGTCTTTATTCTGTTTGGGGTTCACACAGCTTCTTGAATCTATACATGTGTGTCTTTTACCAAATTTGGGGAGTTTTCAGCCACTATGTTTTGAGCAGTTTTCAGTTGACTATGTTTATGTGAGTCTATTTCTAGGCTATATATTCTATTCCATTGATCTATTTGTTAATTCCTTCACCAGTACTCCACTGTCTTGATTACTTTAACTTTATAGCAAGTCTTTAAGTAAGGTAAGTGTCAGTCTCCTGAATTTATTCTTCTTCTTCAATATTGTGTTGGCTATTCTGGATCCTTTGCCTCTCCACAGAATCAGTTTTTTGAGAATTACAAAATAATTTGTGGAATTTTGATTGGGATTGCATTGCATTTATAGATCAAGTGGGAAGAACTAACATCTTGACAATACTGAGTCTTCCTATCCATTAATATGGAACATCTCTTCACTTAGTTATTTGATTTTTTTCACCAGAGTTTTGTAATATTCCTCATATAGATCTTTTACATATTTTATTAGATTTATACAAAAAGTATTTTATTTTGGGGAGTGCTAATGCAAATGGTATTGTTTTTAATTTCAAATTCCACTTTTTAACTGCCAGTATATAAGAAAGTGTTTGACTTTTCGATATTAAAGTATGTCCTGCAACCTTGGTCACTTATTAGTTCCAGGAGTATTTGTTGATTCTTTCAGATTTTTTACATAGACAATAATGTTATCTGTGAACAAAGATAATTTTATTTCTTCCTTCCCAATCTGTATATCTGTGATTTCCTTTTCTTGTCTTCTTATATTAGCTAGGACTTCCAGTCCAATGTTGAAAAGGAGTAATGGGATGGCATATAGAAGAAACAAATCAACATAGAGAGCAGAAAATTTTTTTCCCAATATTATAATTACAGATTAAGAATCAGAGAGATATGAAAAAACACGGCATCCAAGGAATAAGAGAAGGATGTCAGAAAAAAAGGGACTAGAAAACAAGAAAGAGTCTTTGGAAATTAAAAATGTGGTAAGAAGACTCTGAAGGGTGGAGAGAAGAAGACATATGCCCAGGGTCCTGGGGACCCAGAATAACATGGCAGTGAGGCTTTTCCTTTTGCCTCATGTATCCCAGACTAGGTGCCCAAGAAGCCCACAGCCCAGAAATCCCAACGTGCACAGACAAAATAGCCCCAAGAATAGCCTGTTCTCTTTAGCCAAAGGACTAGGGAAAAAGCAGCCTTGCAAAAAAAATTGGAAGATAGAACATCCTTGCCTCACTCATGATCTTAGTGGGAAAGCTTCTAGTTTCTCATCATTAAGTATACTTTTTTTGATAGATGTTCTTTATCAAGTTGAAGAAGTTCTTCTCTATTCCTTGTTTGCTGATGAATGGGTGTTGGATTATGTCAAATGCTTTTCTACATCTATCGATATGATCATGCAATTTTTCTTCTTTAGCCTATTGATCTGAAGGATTACATTAATTGATTTTCAAATGTTGAACCAGACTTTTATACTGGAATAAATCCCACTCGGTTGTGGTATATAATTCTTTTTATACATTGTTGGACTAGATTTGCTAATATTTTGTTGAGAATTTTTTAGTTTTGCATCTATGTTCATGAGAGATATTGGTCTGCAGTTTTCTTTTCTTATGTCTTTATCTGCTTTTGGTATTAGGGTAATCCTGGACTTGTAGCATGAGTTATGAAGTATTCTCTCTGCTTCTATCTTCTGGAAGAAATTGTAGAGAATTGGCATAATTTTTACCTTAAATATTTGATAGAATTCACCAGTAAACCCATGAGGGCCTGGTGCTTTGTTTTGAAAAGTTATTAATTATTGATTCGATTTATTTAATAGCTATAGGCTAGGTCTATTCAGATTGTCTATTTTTTCTTGTGTGAGTTTTGGCAGGTTGTGTTTTTCAAGAGTTGGTCCATTTCATCTAGGTTATCAAATTCATGGACACAAAATTTTTCATAGTATTCCTTTATGATATCTTTTTAATGTCCATGGGATCTGTAGTTATATATTCTATATGTCATTTCTGCTAGTAGTAATTTGTTTTTTCTCTCTTTTTTTCTTAGCTAGAGATTTATTGATCTTTTCAAAGAAACAGCTTTTAGTTTCATTGATTTTCTCTATTAATTTTCTGTTTTCGATTTTATTGGTTTTTGTTCTAGTTGTTATTATTTATTTTCTTCTATTTACTTTGGATTTAATTTATTCTTCTTTTTCTAGTTTCCTAAGGTGAAAGCTTAGATTATTGATTTTAGATTTTTCTACTTTTCTAATATATGCTTTCAATGCTATAAATTTCCTTCTAATCACTGCTTTCACTGCATTCCACAAATTTTGATAAGTTGCATTTTCATTTTCAGTTAGTTCAAAATATTTTTAAATTTTTCTTGAGATTTCTTCTTTGACTTATGTGTTGTTTAAAAATGTGTTGTTTAATCTCCAACTATTTTGGGATTTTCCAGCTATCCCTCTGTTACTGATTTTTAGTTTAATTGCATCGTGGTCTGAGAGCATACATTGTATGATTTCTATTATTTCAAATTTGTTAAGGTATTTTTGTGGCCCAGAATGTGGTCTATCTTGGGGAATGTTCTGTATGAGCTTGAGAAGAATGTGTATTCTGCTGTTGTTGAATGAAGTAGTCTGTAGATGTCAATTATAATATGTTGATTGATGATGCTGTTCAGTTCAACAATGTCCTTACTGGTTTTCTACATGCTATGCTTAATGATTTTCTGTCCATTTATGATAGAGGGGTGTTGAAGTCTTCAACTATAACATCAGATTCATCTATTTCTCTTTGCACTTCTGTCAGTTTTTGCCTCACATATTTTGACACTTTGTTGTTATGTGCATACACATGAAAGATTACGTTTTCTTGCAGAAATGACCCCTTTATTATTATGTAATGCTCCTCTTTATCCCTGATAATTTTCCTTACTCTGAAGTCTGCTCTGTCTGAAATCAATATAGCTCCTCCAGCTTTCTTTTGATTAGTGTTAGCATGAGTATATCATTCTCCATCCCTTTAATTTTAATTAACATGTGTCTTTATATTTAAAGTGGGCTTATTGTAGACAATGTGCAGTTGGATCTTGTTTTTTAATCCACTCTGAAAATCTCTGACTTTAAATTGATGTATTTAGACCATTGATATTTAAAGCGATTATTGATATAGTTGGATTAATATTTACCACATTCATTACTATTTTCTAGTCATTGCTCTTGTTTTTTGTCCCTGTTTTTGTCTTCCACATTTTTTCTCCCTTTTGTGGTTTTAATTGAGCATTTTATGAGATTCCATTTTCTCTCCTTTCTTAGTGTATCAATTCTTTTTTTTTTTCACAGTGGGTGTCTTAGAGTTTGCAATATTATTTACAACTAATTCCAAATCCACTTTCAAGTAGTGTTACACTGCTTCTTATACCTATAACAAAATATTCCTGAATCCTTTCCCTGGTCCTTGTAGCATTTCTGTCATTCATTTCACTTATGCATAAGTGTGCACGTGCGCGCACACACACATATATACATAATCAAACACATAGTTGCTCTTTTTTCCTTTTTTTGAGACAGAGTTGCACTCTGTCACCCTGGGTAGAGTGCAGTGGAGTCATCACAGCTCACTGCAACCTCAAACTCCTCTCAAAGTGCTAGGATTACAGGCCGTACCCAGCCACATACTTGCTATTATTTTGAATAAACTGTTTTCTGTCAGATCAATTAAGAATAAGAAAAATAAAATTTGTTTTAACCTTCACTTATTCCTTCTCTGATGTTCTTCCTTTTATATGTAGACCCACATTTCTGACCTGTATCATTTTCCCTCTCTCTAAAGAACTTTTTTTTTTTTTTTTTTTAACATTTCTTATAAGGCAGGTCTACTGGCAACAAATTCTATCAATTTTTGTTTTTCTGAGAAAAGTCAGTATTTATCCCTCATTTTTAAAAAATTGTATTTTAGAGACAGGGTTCCTCACCAATTTGATTCTCTCTTAGCAATTTGAATATTTCACTCCACTCTCTTCTAGCTTGCTTGGTTTCTAAGGAGGGGTCAGACATAACTCTTATTTTTGCTCCTGTGTTTAAGTAAGGTGTTTTTTTGCCTCTGGCTTCTTTCAAGATTTTTTTTTAATCTTTATTTTTCTGCAGCTTGAATATGATATGCCTAGGTGTAGGTTTTGGGGTTTTTTGTTTGTTTGTTTTTTACATTTATCCTATTTGGTATTCTCTGGATCTGTGGTTTCATGTCTGGCATTAATTTGGGGGAAATTCCTAGTACTTATTGCTTCAAATATTCTCCTTCTGATTCTATATTCTTCTTCTGATATTTGCATTATGCATAGGCTGCACTTTTAGTAATTGTCCCACAGTTCTTGGATATTCTGTTATTTTTTTAAGTCTCTTTTTCTCTTTGCTTTTTTGGTTTTGGAAGTTTCTGTTGACATATCCTTAAGCTCAGAGATTCTTTCCTCAGCCACGTTCGGTCTACTAATAAGCCCATCAAAAGCATTCTTTATTTCTGTTACCGTGTTTTTTAAAAATCTCTAGCAATTCTTGTTTATTTTGTCTTAGGATTTCATGTCTCTTCTACCCATCTGTTCTTGCATGTTGTCCACTTTTTCCATTAAAGCCCTTAGCATATTAATCATAAATTTATTTATTTTTAAAATTTTTATATTTTTTGGAGAAAAGGTCTTGCTCTGTTGCCCAGGATAGAGTGCAGTGGCATCATCATAGGTCACTGCAACCCCAAAATCCTAGGCTCAAGCAATTTTCCTACCTCAGCTTCCTGAATAGCTAAGACTACTGCCAAGAGCCCCCATGCCAGGCTAATTATTTTATTTTTTGTAGAGACAGGGTCTTGCTACATTCCTTAGGCTGGTCTCAAACTCCTGGCCTCAAGCAATCCTCCCTCCTAGGCCTCCCTAGGTGCTAGAATTATAGCTGTGAGCCACCACGTCCGGCCAAATCATAGTTTGAGAAAAAATTCCTGGCCTGAGAATTCCAACATTCCTACAGTATCTGATTCTGATTCTGATGCTTGCTCTATCTTTTCAAACTGTTTTTTGTCTTTTAGTATGCTTTGTTAATTTTTTCTTGATAGTCAGACATGATGTACTGGGTAAAAGGAACTATGGCAAATATGCTTTTAGTAATATGGTGGTGAGGTGTGGGGAGAGCAGAAGGCTTCTGTAGTCCTATGATTAGGTCTCAGACTTGGTGAGCTTATGCTCTGTACTGTGAACTTTATGAGTGCTTCTCAGCCCCTCCGTTAGGAGGCATGGTATAGCCAGAGGGAGCAGAGGTTGTATATTTTCCTTTCCTCAGGTCAGATGGGCTCTGATAAAACCCCAATAGGTTAGGCTCTGGTGAAATAGTTTCTTTTGAAGGCAGGCCTTGGTCAGAAGGACAGAATGCCCTACTGTATTTCAAAATGGTTATTTTTTCCCATCCCTCTGCCAGAAGCACAAGAGGATTTTTCTCCATTCCTTACTGTGAAAACCTGGCAGAGCTCCTCCAGCTAAAACTCACAAAAGTAGGGACATTCCTCTTCCCCAAGACTGGGCCCTCCTGGAGTTTTAACTCTCAGACTTGTCCACACTGAGCCCCCAGCAATTTGTTAATTACAGTTTAGGTTTTCCTACCCCCATACTTGTTCCTGTGGAGGTTTCTGTGCCTGGGTCTCTGCAGGGACAAGCTATGATTCTCTGTACCACCTGTCTGTCTCTCCAATTTTGGGGGCAGTGGTTTGCCCTGTGACCTTAATTTTGTGATGGATCTAGGAAGAGTTGTTAATTTTCAGTTTGTTCAGCTCTTTTTTTATTAAGATGGAGTGATGACTTCCAAGTTTCTCATATGCTCGACTGGAAACCTGAAGTTTCTTTACCTGTTTTTTAAGTTTTGGTTTCTATATTGGTTATCTATTGGCACAATGATGCTGCCTGATAAAAACTACAAAGTCTTAGTGATATATAAAAATAACATTTATTTTTAGTTCCAAGTCTACCAGTTGGTTGGTTGTTTCTGCTGATTTATGTTGGGCTCTGCTGACTTTGCCTGGGGTCATTCACTTGTGTAAAGGCAGCTGGTAGAGAGTTGGGGCTGGCGCATCTTCTGTGGCCTCAGCTGGTATCACCAGGCTGTTGGTCATGTGGTCTCTCACTGTCCATCAGGCCAGCCTGGGTTGTTCACAGGGGGCTGGGCAGGGTTCTGCAGCACAGCAGAAACCCAAGGCCTCCAGAGACCTAGGATCAGGGCCATACAATGTTACTTCTGCCTCATTTTTTGGACAAAACATGTCACAAGATCATATCAGATTCTAGTGGTGGTGAAAATATTAATTCAGCCTCCCACTAGAAGGAACAGGGCTTATCTCAGCATCAATCCCCCCGATTCCTGTTTGTTATTTTAGAGGCATCGTTTCAAATATCCACTGATCTTCTGTTATTTCTTCATTTGATTTCTAAAACCCATGTGTGTATTATGCTTTGGTAAAAGTATAAATTTAAAAGTATTTATAGCTTGTTTCTGGAATCTATCCTAAGGATTAAGATTTATGTACAAGGAAATTTTCTGCAATGTTATTTAATACAATGAAAAAATGGAAAATCCTAAGTGTCCAACAATGGGAGGGTAGTTAAATAAATTGTGGTATATTTATTAAATGGAATATTATGCAGCCATTAAGAATAATAGCTTTGAAGTTTTAAATGCTGAAGATATATTTTCAAGGCAGAGAAGCAGGGTCACAAAACTCCATACATCCTCTGGGCGCAGTGGCTCATGCCTGTAATTCCAGCTCTTTGGGAGGCCAAGGCAGGAGGGTCACTTGAGCCCAGGAGTTTGAGAACAGCTTGGGGAACATAGTGAGACCCCTGTCTCTACAAAAATAAAAATAAAAGAATTATTCAGGCTTGGTAGCATGCACCTACAGTCCCAGCTAACTGTGAGGCTGAGGTGGGAGGATCGCTTGAGCCCAGGAGTTGGAGGTTGTGGTGAACTAAGCTATGATTGTGCCACTGCACTCCATTCTGGGTAACAGAGTGAGAGCCTGTCTCAAAAAACAAAACAAAACAAAACAAAAACTCTATACATAGTGAAATCCACCTGAGTGCGCCCCCAAATTTCAGTGGCTTACACAGCAAAGTTTACTTCCTACCAGTAGTGCTGCTGGTCTGCTTTGGCACAACTGGGCTTCATGCTCCAGTGTCTGTTATTCTAGGACTGAGGTGAAGGAGCAGTGGTTGTCTGGGGCATGCTCTTTGCATGGCAGATGGCAGGAGCATAACAGGAGGAGTGGAACATGCCAGACTTCACAAGGCCTAATCTTGGAACTGGCACACTGGCACTTCTGCCTGCTTATTGGTCAAAGCAAGTCATGTGGTCAATCCCAAAGGCAATAGGTGCAGGGAACTCTTTTCCATCCCCTGGGTTGGAGGTGAGGGAGGGCAGGGAGAGAATATATTTATTGAGCGACAACACAGCCTACCACATTTCCTTACAAACTCCTTCAACTCCCTGGCACCTCTCCCTTTGTAGAACCCAATCATTAATGAACACAAGGATTTGCCTTCTCTACATGTACACCTGAGCACCGGAACATGGCTAGAGAAAATTTTGCAACTGAGCTGATGGGCTTCTCTATCAATGGATTATCTCGAGGTTCAACTGGATACTAAACACGGACTACCTAACTTCTTTTTCCTCCGTGTATGTATTTGTTTGTTTGTTGTGGTAAAAAATCACATAACATAAAATTTGCCACCTTAACCATTTCTAAGTGTACCGTTCAGTAGTACTAAACTCCGTACCCTTTAAACAACAACTCTCCAATTTCCCCTCCCCTCCAGCTCCTGGAAGCCACCATTCTACTTTGTGTCTCTATGAATTTGAGTACGCTAGGTATGTCATATAAGTGGAGTCATACAGTACCTGCCTTTTTGCGACTGGCTTGTTTCACTTAGCGTAATGTCCTAGCAGTTCATTTATGATGCAGCATGTATCAGAATGTTCTTCCTTTTTAAGTTTGAACAATATTCCAGTGTATAAATGCCCCACATTTTATTTATCCATTC
This sequence comes from Daubentonia madagascariensis, assembly GCA_023783475.1. NCBI lineage: Eukaryota > Metazoa > Chordata > Mammalia > Primates > Daubentoniidae > Daubentonia > Daubentonia madagascariensis. The sequence continues at coordinate 201,488 of JAKFHU010002136.1, forward strand.
ATCCATCGACCAACAAGTGGGTGGCTTCCACCCTACCTCTTGGGTATTGTGAATAATTCTGCTGTAAACATGGGTACACAAATATTTCTTAGAGATCCTGCTTTCAATTCTTTTGGGTATATAACCAGAAGTTATATCTGGGTCATATGGTAATTCTATTTTTAATTTTTTGAGGAACCACCATACTGTTTCCCACAGCTGTTCCATTTTACTGCTCCCACCAACTGTATGCTTAACTTTTTATACTTCTCCAGGAAGCCTACTTCACCACTTTCACCAATGACCAAGTCATACTTTATCTTCCTCCAACGGCCTCCTCTATGTCCCCCACTCTTACCATAGGGTCAGCTGCTGACTCTGCCTTATTTCACTGAGATCCAAACACACTCATCTCCCAATTTGAGGCTATGTTCATTGACACCATCTCCCCCTTTTTCTTGTCTATTACAACCAAACATATACGTCTGCTCCAGTCAGGGCAAATCCCTTTGTCTATGCTCTGACCCCATCGCTCTTGCCAACTCTAGACTTCATTACCTCATTCATTTTCTCAGTTTCCGTCCCCATCATCCATTCCTGATCTACTGGATCATTTTCACCAGGATTTAAGTAGGCTGAGTGTTTTCTATCTTTAAGAAAGACTCTCTCCCTTGAGAGTTCACATCATCTATGTGATATTCTTGCCAAAAATGTTTAACTTGAATCCAATCATGAGGAAACAATCAGACAAATCGAGAATGTGGGACACACGGTGTGACAACTGGCCCAAACTCTTCAATGTCAGTGGCATAAAAGACAAAAAAAAAAGACAGGGGATTATTTCTGATTAAAGGAAACTACAGAGACGTGACAACCAAATGGAATGCATAACTCTTGATCAGATCTTGGACCAGAAAAAAAAGAAAAAAGCTACAAAGGACATTTTTGGACAGTTGGGGAAATGTAAATATGGTCTGTTTGTTAGATGACTTTGATTCAATGCTAAATTTCTTCAAGCGGGATATGGCATTGAGGTCATGTAGGAGAATGGGGCTTGTTCTTAGGAAAAGTATGCTGATGCACTTAGGGGGATCTGCAACTTTATTTCCAATGATTCACCCCAAAATAAATACATATGGGTGTGTGTCTGGGAAATAAATGTGGCAAAGTGTTAACAAATGAATTACATGAAGGGTATTTGGTGTGCACTGTACTATTCTTTCAACTTTTCTGCAGGTTTGAAATTTTTCAAAATAAAAAGTCAAGCAGAAAAAGAATCTTCCCTTGACCCATACCCATCTATAGCTACACCCAATTTGTCTGCTGTCCTTCTCAGCCAAAATTCTGGAAAGAGTCATTGACACTCAACCCCACCCCCAGCCTTACCTCCCATTCAACCCTCAGTTTTTTACCACAGGCTTTTGCTCTCACTCCTACTCTGAAACTGCTCTTGTCAAGGTCCGGACAGACTCCATGTTGGCAATTCCAATGGCAGTGATCCACATGGGTGGCCGATTCCTCATTCTTGAAACATTCTTGTCTCTTAGCCTCCGGGATAATTTCTTCTCCTGGTTTTTCTTCTACCTCCCCGGTCTCTTTCACTCCTTGTTCCCATTTCTCCACCCAACTTCTAAATTTTGGGTTCCTCAGAGCTCAGACTCTATTTCTTTAAATTCTTGTTCACCAATTGACTTCACCAATTCTTATGAATTCAAAAACTGAATTTGTTCTAATGATGCCCAGCTCTATACCTCCAGGTTGGATTGTTCCCACACTTGACTACTTGACAACTCTCTACTTGACATCTCTCCTTGAGTATTTCACAGACATCTCAAGTTTAACTTTTACTCATTTTTTTCATTAAATGAGCAAATATTGATTGAGCACCCACTATGTACTAGGCAACAGGTTGTAAACTAGGCACTGGGGATTCAGGGAGAAAAAACAATTTAGTTATGGCTGTACCATGAGGGCACATTCTAGTTGGGAGAGGTAGATGACAAGCAAATAAGAATTTGTTGGTAGTCAGGGCTATGAAGAGAATAAATGAAAACAGGGAATTTGTTAGAGACCACTTGGGTGGACAGCATACTTTGGATGATCAGAGGCCTCGCTGAAGAGGGAACATTTAAGTTGAGATCAGGATGAGAAGAAGGAGCCTGTATGCTCAGATTTAGAGATGAGAGTTCTAGGCAGAGTGCAAGGCTAGTTTAGATGCTCAGAGGGAGGAATGTGCTTGGCTTGTTCAGAACTGAGATGTATCAAGATCTAGTTTTTGATGTGTCCCCAAAACCAGAGCTTTGATCTCTTCTTTCTCTGGTTTGTGTCTTTGAATTCCAGGCCATTTAAGACCTGCTCACCAACTCTATCTGAAAAACCTTCAATTGACCTTGAATTTCTATTCTGGAATCCTCTTCAAATTAGGAGCAGCTCCCTTTCTGGGCTAGAAAGCACTGTGATTCTTTTATTGGCAATGAGTCAAAAATTTTAGGACAAGATGTAAGCATTTGTTGGAGTTTTACCAGTCCTCTCTCTACCACATGCAAAGCCCAAATAACAGTCCTGACATCTGCTTGAAGGGTGAAGGTTTCCATTGTCCAGTGGGTCTTGGGCTCCACCCCCAGCCCACCCCTACCCTCTGCAGCTGCCTTTGTTCTCCTGGAGAGAGAGGTCCTGGGACTGGCAGCTGACACATGCTGTAAGTGTTCTTCCCAGCAAAGTGGGAAGGGTGACCTCACCCTGTTTTATAACATTCCTGGTATCAGTGAGGCTGATAAAGATGATGATAAAATCTTCTGCACCTCCCTCAGGGCTGAATCCCATTAGGCCTTGCTAATGAGGCAAAATCCATCTTTTCCTAAATAGGGGGAAACTTTCCTTAAATAGATTAGAAATACACCTAGAACGTAAATCCTTTTAAAAATGGGCAAGGCATTCATATCTTTCTAAAGTTTAAACTATAAAGACTAAAAAAGTGTTTCGAAAAAAGTCTTCCCAAGTCCCTTTCACAACCTCCTGGTTCCCACTCACCTCCATCCCCCGCCCTACAAATGCGTGACCACTATTATTACTTTCTTGTATACTTGTGTGGGGATCCACTAGGAACTGGAGACTGCAGTAAATTCCACCTTTGGGGCAGCTTCTACTTACAGGAAAGAGACCAAGAGTAAACCTACCATAAATCCCCTATTTGGGGGAGGTTCATGGCCATGAAGAAGACAGACCATTTGCATCTACATAAACAAACATTACAAACTTTTTAATCTCCCATTTGTTTCCTAATAACCTGTTTGGAAACCTCTTTGTTCTTCCCACGGTAGCCCTCCCATTCCCCTGCTCGGTTAGGTATATAAGGCCCAGATTCTAACCACCCCTTTGAGTTACCCATCACTGAGCCCTTCCATGTGTATGTGCACTGTGCGCTTAATTAAACTCTTTTTTCTTGCTAATCTGTTTTTGTCAGTTTCATTTGTAGTTCCCCAGGTATTAAACCTAAGAGAGTAGAGGAAAATTTTTCCTCCCCAACACTTGCAAGGACTTTTTTGGGGTGGTATACATAAATAAATGTTATTCTTCTACACCCTACCCCATACATGCACCTTTTTTTTAAACAAAAAATTTTATATTGTACAACAGTTATGCATCTTGTTTTCTTTCACTTGAAAATATATCTTGGAAACCCTTCCATGTCTGTACACAGACAGCATTCTTACAATTTTAAAATGCCTAAATAGTATTCATTGTATGCATGTGCTATCCATTAAAATATAAATATTGAGTAATAAAGTATAATAAATATTCAATATTTATTGAATATTTCAATATTGCTCTGGTTTCAATGACGGTGTCCCTCTAAAATTCATGTTGAAATGTAATTCCCAATGCAACAGTATTGAGAGATGGCCTTTGGGAGGTGATTATAAAGGGCTGAAGGCTGAAGAGAGTGTCTTGTCCTTCTGCCTTCTGCCATGTGAGGATGCAGCAGTGAGGTGTCATCTCAGAAGTAGAGAGCAGCCCTCACCAGACGCCAGGATGGTGGCTTGATCTTGGATTTTCCAGTCCCCAAAACTGTAAGAAATAAGTTTCAAAATACCCAGTCTAAGGTATTTTGTTACAGCAGCACAAATGGACAAAGAAAAATGTAAATAATTAATAGATATTAATATTTATCTAATGCCCCTATTCAGAGGCATTTGGGTCTTTTTGATCAGTGTCACAAAGAGTGAGGCAACAACCAGGTACATTTGTGGTTTCATATGTGTGCAAGTTTATCTGTAAAATACCTCAAGGTGGAAGTGTAGGGTATGTGCATTTGTAATTTTGATATATTTTGCCAAACTGCTTTCCATGAAGGTTATACCAATGTACATTCCCACCAGCAATGCAGGCGGGTGGGGAGGACTAGCCTCATTCCTGGGAAGCTGAGGTGGGGCAATTCACCTGGTTTATTTAGCCTTCTTCAGTACAAACATATAATAAACTCCTTACAGAAAAAGGGTACAAGGACCTTTGGCACATCTTGCCCAGGGCAGTGATTAAAATAGCTGCCAATATCCATCCCTCTGTAGGAATGAAGAAGTGAAAGACCACAGATGTCAGGAAATTCGGGCCACCCCATGGCTTTTCCTGGGGATTCTCATAGCAACCTCCTGTTAGGAGCCCACTCTCCTTCCCCAAGCTCCCTGGCAAAACTGTGGAAGGGGCTCCCTCTGCTCCCTCAGCCCAGGTCAACCCGCCTTCACCTTCGCCTTCAGACCTGGCCTCTCAAGAGTGACTTCTCCAGGCAGGCCCATCCCACAGCCCTGATCTGACTGGCCCCCTCAGCTCTTTTATCCCCTGCTGCCTTTGTTCTGCAAGCTTCTTACTGCCTTGGCCCCCAGGGGACACTGCCTTGCACGCCTCAGCCGCTTCTTCTTTTCCTCTTCCTCAGGGTGGACAGGTCTCCAGGGGGTCCACCTTGGTCCATTTCTCTTCCCATTCTGTGCGCTTCCCCTATTTTACTATTTTATTTATTTATTTTATCACTAAGTCTCTTATTTTTTGCTTTGTTTCATTTTTGTTATTTTATTCTTGTTCTTTTCCTTTTTTGCTATTTGTTATTATTTTATTTTTATATTTTCATGTTTGCTATTTTAAAAATCACCTTTATTGAGGTATAATTTACACACTATAAAATTTATTCGTACATTTTAAGCGCTCAGTCTGATGACTTTTGACAAACTTATGCACCTAAACGAGATATGGAATCTGTGCCATAGCCCGGAAAGTTTCTTAGTCCCCCTTACTGCCCCCTCCATCCCAGTCCCTGATCTGCTTTCTGTCACTGTAAATTAGTTTTGCTTGTTTAAAAATTTTATATAAGTGGAACCATACGGTAGGTACTCTTCTTCATCTAGCTGCTTTTATTCTGCACAGTGATTTTGAGACTTATCCATGTTGTTGCATCTATTAGTAATTTCAAACTTTTTATTACTATCCTTTTCTATAGATAGACAAAATTTGGATTACCCATCCCCTAATTGATGGATATTTGGGTTGTTTCCAATTTTTAGCAATTGTGAATAAAGCTACTATGCAAATTTGATACAAGCCTTTTCTTTTTTAAAGACAATTTGTTATTTTAATGTAGACTGTCACAAGCTTTTGAGCAACCAAATCATAGGGCGCTATGGTGGCCACTAGCTTCCTGTGCCTACTTACATTTGTGTGCAAGTCTTTTTGTGGACATATGTTTTTATTGCGCTTTGGTAAATATCTAACAGTGGAATTGCTGGGTCATATGGTAGGTGTTTGTTTAGCTTTAAAAGAAATTCTAGTAGTTCTCCCAAGTGGCTGTACTATTTTAAATTCCTTCCAGCAAGCTAGAATTCCAGCTGCTCTGCATCTTATCCAACACTTGGTATTACAAGTCTTTTTATTATTTTATTTATTTTTTTACTAAGTTAATTCTGTATGAAGGTCTTTTTAATTTTAGCCATTCTGGTGCGTGTGAAGTGGTATCTTGCTGTGGTTTTATTTTGCATTTCCCTGATGAGTACTGATGTTGAACATCTTTCCATGTGCATGTTGACAATCTGTATTTCTTTTGATGTGTCTATTCATGTCTTTTGCCCGTTTTTCATTGTTTGCCTTCCTAGTAGTGAGTCATAGGGGTTCTTTATATATTCTGAATGCAAGTCCTTTTTCAGATACATGTGCTGTGAACATTTCCTCTCAGTCTGTAGTTTGCCTTTTCAGAGCGGGAAGTTTTCATCCTGATGAAGTCTGACCCTTTGCCACGGCAGGCCTGGCCTCTGGCCCTTCTCAGTCCTCTGGGGCCCCCTTGACTCATTTCAATCCTTTGCTTTCCTGCTTTGCAGCTCAGCTCACCCAGCTCCCGCTTCTAGTCTTGCATAGAGCCCTTCTCAGTACTTAACTTAAAAAATGAGAGAGAGTGGGCCCTCCTTGGAAAGGAGGAACCACCTTTCGGCCCTTCTCTCTCATAGCTCTCTCCCTTCCTCCCCATGCGATCCATGTCCCCTGTCCAGCCCTGCACCTCAGCTCCTCTTTCTCTCCCCTGTTCTCCCCAACTCCCTCTCACCTTCTGAGTCTCATCTATCTTGGACAGAATATTAACCTTTTAGAGTAAAATTGGGTCTTTTCCCCCAAATAGAGGCTTTTATGCAAAGTGTTCCACCAAAAACTTCTCCAGGTTCAATATTGCCAGAACAAACCCCCAGGGTGGGCACCTAGAAAGTAAATCCTGCCACACCAGGAACCCCAAATTGCAGTTTTAAAGGAATGAAGAGATCCCAGATAGGGCAAATTGAGGAAATGGTATTTCTTCTCCTGTAACACTCTCACCTGTGTGGGCTCCCTGCCCAGGTGTGGGCCTCCTGCCAGAGTAGATGGTGAAAAATCTATGGAAGTGCTAATTAACTCTCACCTGCATCACAGTCACTCACCTGGGTAGCTTTTAATTCCCTCCATTCTCTCCCAGAGCCTGGCTCCACCCATGAGGCAGTTAGATACTGGTGGTTTTCAAAGTGTTGTCCCCAAGAGTAGCTGCACCTGCATCACCTGGACACTTGTTAGAAATGCAAATTTCTAGTTAGAGCAGTAGGTCTCACACTTGTGTGTGCAGCAAACTCCTTGGCAGAGCTTGTTAGAACAGTTAGAACAAAGGTTGCTGGGTCCCGCCCCAGGATTCAGTAGGTCTGGAGGGGGGCCTGAGAATTTGCATTTCTAACAAGTTCCCAGGTGTCTGATGCTGCTGCTTTGAGAAGCATTGCACTAGAGATGCTGATTCAGTTGGTGTGCATGGGGTGGTTCCGATGTGCAGCCCAGGTTGGGAACTCTTGGTCTGTGGTCTGTGGTGCAGCATGGCTAGAGCTGTACATCTCCAGAAGAAAAGAAGGACCTTCCTAAAGGGCTTCTTCCTTTGTCTAATCGCTCATTACAAGCCAACTCTGCGTGTTCAGTGTACTTGGGCCTTTTAGGTTTCCTCTAAGGACCTGTAGGGCCCTCTCTGAGTCTGAACATGTCTGGCCTCCTGGAGTGCTAGGCTCAGCTGGCAGCTCATGGGCTTGTTCCTAGGTGCTGCCAGAGCTGTAAGAGGACCACACAGGGGAGGGGATCTGTTGAGAGCTCTGGGCAAGGCCTCAGCCTCCCTTTTGGTGCTGGTGAGCAGTAAGCATTGAAGCTATTGCCAAGGGCCCTAGGAATGTGACTGTTTTTGAGCTGTTAATGAAATTATATTAAATTCCCAAATGACTGTATTCATCATACTACATACAAGCTTTTGATTTTTTAGCCATGCTTATCTCAAGTGTGGTCACCCAAGACTTTTGATCGTTTTACTCTTTTATTGAAGCATAATTTGTATATAGTAAAATGCACAAATCTTAAGTGGACAGTTCAATGAATTTTTACTTATGTGTATATACCCATGTAACCACCACCCAGATCAGGACAGAGAACATTTCCTACATTCCAGTAAGTTCCCTCAGACCCTTTCCCAGTCAATCCCCATCTCCCACTGCCCCAACAGGTAAACACTACTCTGACCTCTCTCACTGTAGGTGACTTTTTGCCTGTTCTTAAACTTAGCCATATGGGATGTGCTCTTTTGTGTCTGGTTTCTTTTGATCAACATGGTGTTTTTGAGATTCATGTGTATTATTGCATGTAAGAGTAACTCATTCATTTTCTTGCTGTGCTGTGCACCACAATATATCCAATCTTCTATTGATGGGCATTTGGGTTGTATTTAGTTTTGGGCTATTATCGATTCAGCTGCAATGTACATTTTTATACATGTATTTTGGTGTGCATAGTACTCATTTCTTTTGAAGTATACACCCAGGAGTGGAACTGCTTGGTCATACGGTAAGTGTATGTTTAATTTTAGAAGAAACTGCCAAATAGTTCTCCAAAGTGCTTGTACCAATTTATACTCTCACCAGCAGTATATGAGAATTCACTTGCTTCACATCCTCACCAATCCTTGATATTTTCAGAGGTTTAATTTTAGCCATTCTAGTAAGTGTGTAGTTATAGAGCATTGTAGTTTTTAATTTGCATTTCCCTGTAACCATCAATGTTGAGCATCTTTTCATAATTTTACTGGCCATTTAGATAGCCTTTTGTGTGAAGTGTCTGTTCAATTAATTTGCTCATTTTTTTTCATGTTGGTTACCTGTGACCTTTTAATAAAGGTAAAAGTGAGCTGGGCGTGGTGGTTCATGCCTGTAATCTTAGCACTCTGGAAGGCCAAGGTGGGAGGGAGGATTGCTTGAGCTCAGGAGTTTGAGACCAGACTGAGCAAGAACGAGACCCCAGTCTCTACAAAAAATAGAAAAATTGGCTGGGCATGGTGGTGCACACCTGTAGTCCCAGCTACTCAGGAGGCTGAGGCAAGGAGGATCACTTGAGCCCAGGAGTTTGAGGTTGCAGTGAGCTATAATGATGCCACTGCACTCTACTGGGGCGACAGCGTGAAACTCTATCTCAAAAAAAAAAAAATTAAAAAAAACAAAGAGGTAAAAGTGTTGTAAAATAGCACTTTCTGGGAGCTCCTTTTGCTGGGAGTTAAGAGGGGCTCAAATGGGTTTGTGAAGAGGGTCATGGGGAGAGAAGGGCCCTACCCCTCAGGTCCCTGAAGCTTATTGGTCTCTGTCTCTCCAGATCTTAGTACAGGGCCAGGCACACACTTGGAAAAAGTTCATCAAATAGGAGGACTGTCCTTGTTTGGGGGTGCTGTTGTGGACCTTGCAATAAACGATCCTCTTGACTCTACTCTTCCACTTCTCTGAAGCTACACCAGACCCTGGAAACCCCTCCAATTCTGAGCAGGTGGCCCACAAGCAGCCACCAGCTCACGGAGACAGCCCTGATTCAGTCTTGCTGATCAGGCTGCTTGAATCCCATAGAAAACCTTCCCAGTAACTGGAGTCCTCCATAAGCCCCTTGGACTGCATCATTGTTTACACCCCAATTTCTTTAAAGCCAGGATTGGCACCCAACAGCGTCAGTCCCCCAGCACCTAGGTCCCTAAGTCCTCAGAAGAGTCAGAGACCACAAGCTGTCTTCACCCATCCAGATCTCTGCTGAGATCTTGTTCTGCCCCAGGATGAGTTCTGGGTTGGGGATGATGAATATTGAGTGCGTTGTGCTCTTTTGTGTACACGACTCAGATAAGTGGCCTCCAGTTCTGCTCATCTCCCCGCCACCTGGCTATATAAGGCAATCAGTATTTGTGAACTGAGCGGATAAGTGAATGACTTAGGGTCCTGCCCACCTCCCAATCAGGTAAGACATCTTTCATTCCTGCCAAGTTGGACCAAAGGGAAAAAACAAGAACATCTTTTCATGCTTTACCAGAGACTCAGACATCTTGATGTCTTCTTGTTCTTGATGATTTCATAAAGTCCAAACATTTCTTGATCCTTGGACACTTTTGTGTCAGCTAAGTGATTTGAAACAGTAAATCCTGGTTCTACATTGACTTCATAACATAAGAGATGTGTCCAGTTGAAAAATCATGTTAAGGAAGACAACAACATGTTCAATGGTAGAGTTCTAGTATCCTCAGAATTAATTAATCCATTATTTATTTATTTATTTATTCATTTATTCAAGTAACTAACATATATCTCCTTGGAGCCATGCATTGTGACAGACCTGAGGGATGTGATACTGGAGATTTCAGTCTGGTGGTGGGTGGATTTTTCTGACCCGGTTTCTCCTCCTGGTGTCTCATCCATGATTGTTTCCTGGTATGGATTTCTCCCACACTTGTGCATCCCCTGGTACCCCGCTGTGCCAGCAGGTTCCAGTGTCTGATTGTGCTAGGTTGTAATTCCACGTGCTGCCAGGAGGTGCCTCTCTCTAACACTTGATGCTCCGGTGGATGAAAATTTTGATTTGCGTGTGACAAATGAGAACAGTGTAAAAGACAATTTTGTAGGTTTGAAGTTTTACTTACAAAATAAGTTAACTGTGAATGAAAAGTTACCTGGGGCAGTGAAAGATATGTAAAATTTTTTGGAACGGCATTGTGCAATAGAACTTTGTGCAGTGTTGGAAATGTTCTACAATCTGCTCTGCCCAACAGCTGTAGCCACTAGCTACACGTGGGTATCGAGCACTTGAAATGTGGCTACTGAGACTGAGAAACTGAATTTTAAATTTTACTTAATTTTGCTTAATTTAAATTTAAACAGCCACATGTAGCTAAGTGGTCACTGTATCAAGGGACATAGCTTTAGAACCATTTTTTAAAATTAATTGATTATTAAATGGACACATTGCAATTGTACATATTTATGGGGTACAATCTGATGTTTCAATACATATATATGTTGTGTAATGACCAAATCAAGGTAGTTAGTATATCAATCACCTAATTCATTTATCATCTCTGTGGTGAGAACATTCAAAAGTCTCTCTTCTAGCTATTTTGTGTTATACAATACTTTACTGTTAACCATAGCCACTCTACCATACAATAAAACACCAGAACTTATTCCTCCTTTCTAACTGTAACTTTGTACGTGTTGACCATCCTCCCTTCTCCCCTCCTATCCCCAGTTTCTGGTAACCACTGTTCTACTCTCTGCTTCTATGTGGTCAACTTTGTGTGTGTTTTTTTTTTTAGATTTCACATATGAGTGAGATCGTGCAGTATTTGTCTTTCTGTACCTACCTTACTTCACTTAACATGATGTCCTCCAAGTTCATCCATGTTGTCGAAAATGATAGGATTTCATTCTTCTTTGTGGCTGTTAGAATCACTTTTGTTTCTATCGTTTCAGCAAAGGAGAAGCAAGAGAGGAAATGTTAACAGAGTAGCAGCCAGGAAGTCTCCCCGTCAGTGTCAGGGCAGTTGAGTGTAAGACCGTGGAGTCGGAGAGATTTGGGAGTCAGTTCTGGCCTTGCCACCTAATAGCTGTTGTGACCTTAGGTCAGTGAGTTCATCTCTCTGATTCTCAGTTTCGTAATTGGAGATAGTGATACTAACCTCAAAAGACTACTGTGAGGAGTGAGTGAAGTACTGTGTATAGCACCCAGGGTGGTGCGAGTCTTGACTTACACCATGAATGCTCAATACACGTCCTGCTGTCTCTGCTGGTGGTGATGGTGGCAGTGACAGCAGATTTATCACCCACCAAACTCTCAGCTGCACTTCCTCCTCAGTGTCTGTATGCTAAATCAGGGTGAGGACACAGGCCAAGGTCAGGAACACCAAGCAAACGAATTAGTCAGGAGTCAGCCTAGGGGTCACACTGTCGTGTCAACTTCATTAACCCAGAGGTCGGAATCAGAGGGGCTTACAGAAAAATTGCAAGATAGAACAAAGAATGTTTTTTTTTAACTCTTCACCCAGATTCTCCAAATGTTAACATTTTACCACGTTTGCCTTATTGTTTTCTCTCTCCTTGTGTATAAATATATATATTTTTTCTCAATCATATGAGAGTAAGTTGCAGATATGATGCCCTTCACTCCAAAAGCTTCAGTGTATAATTCCTCAGCAGTAAACGACATCTACTACATAGCCAGAGTGCAATTACTAAGTCAGGAAACTGACATCGATTTAATACAATTATCTAATCTACAGACCTAATTCAGATTTAGGTGTCATCGACTGTCCCAATAATGTCTTTTATAGCAGCACAATGTCCCAGACCGCGTGCTGCATTAGTTGCCCTGTCTCTCTGCTCCTCTCCAACAAGGAGCAGTTCCTCAAGCTTTCTTTGTCTTTCATGACATTGACATTTTTGAAGAGCACAGGCAGTTATTGTGTAGAATGTCCCTCGATTTGGGTCTGCCTGATGTTTCCTCATGATTAGACTCAGGTTGTGCATTATGGGCAAGAATACTAGAAACAGGATGTTGTATTCTTCTCCATGTATCATATCGTTAGGGACGTGAGGTCACTTTTTTGGTTTGGGAGAACAAATTCTGATGATAAATATTCCCAGTGAGAAGGAAAATTGAGACGAATCTAAAGAGACTGGTGTGGTTTGCACCAGCAACTGCGATTAGCTCAAATTTTCAAAGGACAGAAGCGAAGGGTGGAAGGCAGAAGACTTGACCCAGGGCGGGACAGAACAGAGAAGGATGGCTGAAAAGCTGGCCCAGGAAGGAGCCAAGGCCCTGAAAAATGCTGAAGGCAACCAAACGGGCTTTCAAATTGCTGACTCAAAACACACTCGTTTGTTTTTCTGACAATAGAAGATAGAATGTGCGCGTTGTAGAAATTACAAAAGGTATAAAGAAGAAAATAGCAACTCCTTAAATTGTCCATCCAGCTGTAGCCACAGCTAATATTTTGGGCATCTTCCCTCCCAGCCTCCAGGAAAGGTTTTTCAAGCTGCACGTGGAGCATGAAGCCAAGTGAGAAAGAGTTAAGTCATCCCCGCTTGGGGAAGGTGATGTCATGCCAGCGGAGGTGGCGATAAAGGGCTGCCTGTGTGTCCCCTCCGCTCCTTCTCGAGGACATGTCTGTGAGCTGGGAAGGAGGGAGCCAAGTCCAGGGAGGAGTCGCAGGGCGCATCTGAGAGCCCAGACCCACTGCTGTGGTCTTTGTGAAACTTGGGGCTGCTTCTAAAAGCTTGGAGCTGAGCAAATATTTTACTGGTTTTTAAAAATATAAAGGGAAGGGGGGCAGGGTGTGTGGTGACAGGGAGTCTTCACTGGAGACTCAGCCGTGTGCCCTCCTGATTCAGACTGGGGGGGCCTGCCAGGGTGGGGGTGAGCAAGGGGCAGGCTGGGGAGGAATCCGTCCCAGGGGCAAGAGCCACAGATAAGGTGGGCCCAGGAGCAAGCTCTCGGCATTAGAGGGGGGTCTGTCTGGATTCGCTTGCAGTGCAGCCCCCCAGGCCCTCGAGTCCAGGAGAGGCCGAAGGAGCTACCCTTATCAGGGAGCAGGAAGAGCCATCCCAGGGTACAGTCTCTATGCAGCACTGAGGACAAATGGGTGGGGGCATTCTGGACCCTGTAGGGCCGATGTAGCTGGTCGTGGGGCCTCTTAGCAGGGGGGTCTGGGGGTACCCAGCACAAGTCTGTCTGGTGTGAGGTGTCCAGTTCACCAGGAGGCCCCTGGCCCTGAAGGCAGGGTGGTCAGGGAGGCTGAGAGGCAGTCATCATGGAAGGGAACCTGAGCAGGGAGGGCAATGACAGCTCTTCCCTGGCCTCCAGGGGGTTGTTCCTGCCAATAGAAAGGGCTAACGTGTTTAATGTTTATAGCACGCTAAACTGTGTGCCAGGAACCGTGCTAAGTCTAAGTTTGTGTATGTCATCCAAAATAGCCTTTGCAACCATTCTGTTGAGGTGGGTGTTCCTCGTCTCTGTTTCACAGATGAGGAAATAGAGACTCAAAGGTAAGTGATGTGGTGGATGGGGTCAGTGCCGCAGCTGATGTCCTCAGCCACAGAGGTGACCACAGGCCATTCTCACATGTGCCCACGGCTTTCTGCATCTCTCTGCCCTTGCAGTGTGAAGTTGACCCCTCAAGAGTGACTCGGCCATCGAGGGATGGGAGTTGAGGGATGAACCCCAGTTTGTGTGCTCCTTGATGAGACAACTTTATTTTATTTTTTATTTTTTAATTTTTTATTTCAGAATATTATGGGGGTACAACACTTTGGCTATATATATTGCCCATGCACTGCCCGTGTCAGAGCTACAATCGTGGTCATCCCCCAAACTGTGCTCCCCGCATCCATTCAGTGAGAGTTTTTCCCATCCCCTCCACCCCCTTCCCGCCTGCCCGCCCCCTGATGAATATTATTGCCCTGTGTGATGTAGGTGTTGATCAGTTAGTACCAATTTGATGGTGAGTACCAGTGGTGCTTGTTTTTCCATTCCTGTGACACTTCGCTGCGAAGAATGGGTTCTAGCTCCAACCAGAATAATACCAGATGTGTTAATTCACTATTGTTCCTTATTGCTGAGTAATACTCCATGGTATACATATACCACATTTTATTAATCCACTCGTGTATTGATGGGCACCTGGGTTGTTTCCACATCTTTGCAATTGTGAATTGTGCTGCTATAAACATTCGTGAGCAGATGTCTTTATTATAAAATGTCTTTTTTTCCTTTGGGTAAATACCCAGTAGTGGGATTGCTGGATCAAATGGTACTTCCACTTTTAGCTCTTTGAGGTATCTCCATATTACTTTCCATAGAGGTTGTACTAATTTGCAGTCCCACCAGCAGTGTATGAGTGTTCCTATCTGTCCACATCCCCGCCAACATTTGTTGTTTGGGGATTTTTTGATATGAGCCAATCTCACTGGAGTTAAGTGATATCTCATTGTGGTTTTGATTTGCATTTCCCTGATGATTAGAGAAGTTGAGCAATTTTTTATATGTTTGCTGGCCATTATTCTGTCTTCTTTTGAAAAGTTGACAACTTTATTTTTAATTGTGGTAAAAAACACACAACATAAAACTTACCATCTTAGCCAATTTTTTTTGGTAGAGATGGAGGTCTTGCTATGTTGCCCAGGCTGGTCTCAAACTTCTGGGCTCAAGTGATCCTCCTGCCTCAGCCTCCCCAGTAGCTGGTACTACCAGCAGCTACCACCATGCCTGGCTGTGTCTCAGCCATTTTTAAGTGTACAGTACAGTAGTGTGAACTATATGTACCTTGTTATGGAAGAGATATCCAGAACTTTTCATTTTGCAGAACTGAAACTCTACACCCATTGAACAACAGCTCCCTATTTCCCCCTCTCTGCAGCCCCTGGCAACCACATTCTGCTTTCTGTTTCTATGAATTTGACTACTCTAGGTACTTCATATTCAGTATTTGTTGTTCTGTGACTGGCTTACTTCACTTAGCATAAGGTCTTCAAAGTTCATCCATGTTGTAGCATGTGTCTGAATTTCCTTCTTTTTTAAGGCTAAAAAAACATTCCATTGTATGTATATACCACACCTTCTTTATCCATTCATCTGTTGATGGATATTTAGTTTGCTTCCACCCCTTGACTATTGTGGATAATGCTTCAACGAACATGGGTATGCAAATACCTCCTCAAGATTCTGTTTTCAATTCTTTTAGATATAGACCTACAAGTGGGATTGCTGGATCATATGGTAGTTTTATTTTTAATTTCTTTAAAGAACCATCATACTGTTTTCCATAGTGGCAGCAGCATTTTATTCATGAGGCAATTTTGAGATGAGTTTTACACACTCTCTCAGAGGGTCCCCGATGGTAACCTGTCCATAAATGCTTTCCTCCTATTGGTTGCCTCCTCTTCCTGTCTCACTTCCTTATTCCCCTACCTGTATTTCCTGGGATCACCACCCAAATAAATTACATGTACAATCTCTTTGTCGCAGAATCTACTTCTAGCAGGAACCTAAGCTAAGGCCTGTCACTTGCTTCAAGTTACACAGTCAAAAAGTGGTTCTTTTGAATATCTATTGCTGTAAAACGAACCATTCCCAAAACCCAGTGGCTTAAAACAACAATTTATAATCATCCCTGCTTCTGTGGATTGACTGGGCTTGGCAGGGTGGTTTTTGCTTGGGGTCTAATGTGGCAGTAGTCAGGTGCTGGCTGGGGCTGTAGGCCTGTGGTGGCTCACTCACAGGCTGGCCGTCAAGGGCTAGAAGATCAGGTGGGGCTGTCGACCAGAGCATCCACAAGTGGTCTTTCCAGGTGGCAGGGCTTCCTCACATCATGGCAGCTGGGTTCTGAGAGGAGCATCCCAAGAACAAATATTCCAAGAGACAGAAACAGGAAACTATTAAGGGCTTTGCCTGGAAATGGTACAATGTCACTTCTGCCATAGTCTACTGGAGAAAGCATTTGGAGGCGGGTGAAGAAATGGACCCCCGTCTTGATGCAGGAGGGGCAATGTCAGGCTGCAGACGAACATATGGGAAGGGAGATATTTTTGTGGCTGTCTTTGGAAAATACAGTTGGCCATGGTGACAGGGCTAGGATTCAAACTGAGGCACTCTGACTTTAGAAACCACAATCGTAACCTCTACACTGCCTCTACTTCATCACCCAGATATTAGCTATCTAATGCTGTCAGACACATCATCCTGTGGAACAAAACAGAGTGGCCTAAAGCAACAACAATCATTTAATGTCTCACAGTTTCTGTGGGGCAGGAATCCAGGAGTGGCTTAGCAGGATGGTTCTGGTTGGTGAGGTTGCCGTCAAGATGCAGCTGGGTGTGCAGTCATCTGAAGCCTCGACTGGGGCCCTGGGGATGAGCTTCCACAATGGTTCCTCCCATGGATGGAGAGTTCATGCTGGCTGTTGGTGGGGGGCCTCAGTCCTTTGCCCCGTGTACCTCTCTGCAGGGCTGCTTAAGCATCCTCACCGCATGGCAGCTGACTCTCCCCAAGGGGAGTGATACAAGACAGAGCAAGGTGGAAGTCACAATGTCTTTTATGACCTAGTCACATTCTGTCATTTCCACGACTGATAACACGGGTCAGCCCTATTTAATGTGGGAGGTGACTACACGAGGGCAGGATTGCCAGGAGGTGGGGTGCATCTTGCAGGCTAACTGCCACAGGAACACTGGAAGGGGATGTGCTGTGTGGCCAGAATCAAATCAGGATGGATTAGAGCGGGAGGGTGTGATGAAATCTGCCCCAGCTCAGGGTGGCCAAGTTCCGGCTCCAGTTCCGGGATGGAGAGCTCCACTCCTCAGTCCTTCTAGTGGGACTTCTGCACGTGCCCAGAGGGAGTAAAGGCCACCTTTCAGCCCAGCCAGGATCAGGTTACACCCTCCACAGAGCAGGGCTTTGGGGCCAGGGCAATGCATTGTGAAGACAAGAGCTGTGGTGGCTCCTGCAGCACACAAAACTGCCATTGAGGGACTATGACACAACGAATACACAAGTCCATGGCCACTTGGAAAACAATGGGCATTTCAAGAAGGCACAGGAGGTGTCACCAAAAGGCTCAACCACACACCACATGCCCTGTGCACCCTCCCCACTCTGTGGTCTCAGGGACGGTGCCAAGAGAGAAATTTTGCTGGGATTTGTCAGAAAAGGTCAATTATTAAAAACGGCTTCTTAAAACCACAGTGGCTTCTGACCTTTGTGTGGTTTGCTCTTGCTCAGGTCAGGACAGCACTTTCCTGATCCATTTCCCAAGTTTATAAAGGTGCTGTTCCCCGTTAGGAGAAGGTGAGAAGAGAGGGGGTAGATTAGGAATTAGGAAAGGGTTTGAGCATGACTTCTTTAAAATAGTTGCACAGGCCTCTGCAGACACGCTAAGGTTCTGTCTGTTTCCCTGACTTCTGTCTTGGAAAGCATGTGTCCAGCAAAGTGCTGGCTGACATGCTGTCCCCGGAGCAGGGAATATTATGTATGGATCCAGCCACTTGTCTGCTGGCTGGGGGACTGGAGGTGTACTTGGGCCTTGGAGTCGAGCAGATCCCCCAGCTGGACCCAGGGTCTGGCCTTCCTGGTGTCCTCTCTGCAATTATTAACAGTGAAGTACAACTCCGCAATGATGTCTTCCAGCTGGGACATGGAGAGGGCAGAAAAAAACCCTTATAAGTACTTTCCTTGGAAAGTGCTTGCCAGCTGCCATGTCTCCCAAGACAGAAGGCCTACGTGGGACAGTCCAGGTGTTCCTGATGGGAGCACCAAGAAAGAACTTCTTTGGGAAAGACCCAGTTGATCTGGGGTTTAAAGATGTCCTGGAACTATGGTTCCAGGTGGAAGGCTGCCTGGAATATTTGTGAAAGCTGTTGGGGAGGACACGCTGGTATTTCCATCTGAGCTCAGCCACTTATGGATGGCGTGACCATTATGAGTTAATTTGAGCCTTTGTAGAATGGCTGGCTGGCGTTCTGTGGCCTTCCAGCATCCCTTTCCCCTTCCAGCAGCCTCCAGTTTCCTTTTTGGGAACTATCTGCTCTCTCCCCACTTGGATATAGTCAAGGCTCGGGGGGACGTTTGCAGGAAATGCACATAGCTCAAAGCCAGCCTGGGCTTGTCCCATATCTTTATTTACCTGAATGTTTGGGGTCCTGAACAGCTCTGAGTAGGCTGAATTTCCCATAAACAAAATCATATTTTAACTGCAGGGGGAAGTTTGTTTTTTAAAGGGAATTAGTTGAACATATGTATAAAACCAAAAAATCACTTAGCTGTGCAAATAATTACTCCCCATTTCTGCACTAAGTTGGTGGTTTCTAATTGGGTCATGAATCCTCACAGCATTTGTACTGGATCCCTTCTGTTTGCTCCTCCTCCCAGCTTCCATCTAGGCCTTGCCTAATCCCTTTCTGCTCTGTTTCGCGTCCTGGGATGTGGGGCCCTAAAGCCTACGTCAGTGGGCCCCCATGACACCTAGTTTCCAGTTGGGTTCATTCAATGGGACAATATCTGGAGGGCAGGAGGAGAGCAAGTCTGGGTATTTGCCCCCCACCCCCAGCCCTTCGTTTTGAGGTCCCTGTAGGGTGGATACATCCTCCTCCTAAATGCCCCAGCCTCTGTCCAGGGAGCTGTCACCACTGCTGCCCTCGCTGGGGTCCCGTAATTCCTCCCTCACCTTTCAGAATGGTCCCCAGTCCTGCTGGCCACAAGATTCTGCATTACCCTGTAGTCATTTCCTAAATCCTACCTGCACCTTTATAGGTAGCCCCTTTGTTAAACTTTCCTCAAATTGCCCAGTTTGAGTGTGCCGTCTACATCTCCAAGGACCCTGCATGACACCATATTCAAAATTTTATTTTGTACAATATTTTTTAAAAGCTCCTTAGTGTTCTCTTCCTCTTTTGAAGGCCTCTGGAAAGATTTGGATCTGTGTGTTCAATTCAATCGCTATTGTTTGAACTTACAAAACCAGAGCTGGCCTTTGGAGAAGGGGAGAAGGGGAACTTTGTGTCTTTCTTCAGTGCAAAAGTCAACTGAGTTTTAAAAGTCACGGCTGCTCAACCAAATTGAAGATGGTTTCATATCCAAGGGGGACAGCTCCAGAAAGCTCAGAGTAAGTTATAACAGGACTGGGGAGAGAGGGGGGGAGAGAGAGAGATGATGCTGTGTCTGCTACTGTCCTCACTACTGTGACACTCTAATGAAAGCCAGATCAAGGGTTAGGGGGTGAAGGGAAGAAAGTGCCCAACTTCCAAAGGGGCCCTGGAAGATGGCTCTGGGGAGGGAACATGTGTTCCAAACTCCAGTGGTAGTTACTAAGAAAACATCCTAGGCTAGGGGACGAGTCAACAAAATGAATATTGGTAGAACATGCAGTGGAATGCTCCGTGGCTGCTTAACATGATGCTATAATTCTTCGGTGTAGGACATGCAATGACGTGGGGACAAGTTCATGAGGATGAGTGAATAGAAGCAGGTTGCAGGGCAACAAGTAAGTGTGAGGCCATTTTTGTGGAAAGGGGAATAAAATCTGCATTTATTTAGAGCACACAAACTTGTGAGCTGCAGAGGAGCCACGTTTGGCCACATGGGAGGTGTGGCAGACAGCAGGGACAAGGGGAGAGAAGCAGACGCATAGGGCTGGGAAAACATGCATCCAGGTCCTCATTCTTGTCATGGGCTCCAAAGCCCTTCAATAAATCCCCTTTCTTCTCCTGAGCTGGTCTGAAGAGGGGTCAGTTACTTGCCACCTTGAGGATACTGGGACATTTAGCATTGCCATTATCACTCCCATTTTCCAGATGTGGAAACTAAGGCTGAGAGACGCCAAGCAATTTGGAAGTAGATGGTGAAGATATGATTCAAACCGAGGTCATCTGAACGGAACATGGAACATTTGCCACATTGCTGGAGTTACTTGGAGGCCCCCTACTCTGTCACTCAGGGCAATAACAGGAAGCATCAGTGCCTCAGTGGGGATTTCCAAAGGAGATCTTGATGGAGGGCTGGGAGCAGCCGAGTGGTCTGTGTAGGGAACCAAGGGTGCTGAGGCACCCAGGTGCTGGCTGCAGTGGGAGCTGTTACGCGCTCCACCGGGCATGCGTGAGTGTTTCCAGCTGCTGGTGAGAGGGGCTGCCGTGGAGGAAGGCCGTGGGCTGGAGGGGGGAGGCATGTGGTGTGGGGGGTAAATACTCTGTGCTCTGTCTCCTCCCACCCCATCTCCTGCCAGTGTAGGGCCAGGACCCCTAGGCAGTGCAGTCCCTAGAGCTCAGCCTTGGGGCAGGGTGGTGGAGGCACACTGGCTTCCCTGCAGAGCACAGCTGGGTGCTGAACCAACTTTGCAGGACTGTGGGGGATGGAGTGGAAGTGAGGGGGGCAAAGGGTTTTCTGCAGAAGCTGGCTGAGTGGAGAGCACCTGGCCCCAGTCTGCCCAGGCTTCAGACTGTCACCTGGAGGAGGTGTCCCGCTCTGTCACCCATCTTTTCTCCCTCTGCTTGCCCCTCCCTCCCACATTTTCCCCTCCATAGATTCTACTTTCTCCCTCCTTCCCCACAAAATGAGAACAACAGGGAAAAGGGTGGCATGGGCACTGCAGGATGTCTCCCCACCCTGCATCCCTACCCGTGACACAGAACAGGTACGTGACACATGTCAGTTGCACTATGAATAAGCAGTGGGTGAGACTTGGAATGCTGCTGTACACTGAAGCAGCCCCTGAGACAAGGACCTGGCACAGGTGGTTTCTCTGTCAGGTGATTCCTAGAGGCAGAAGGGATGGGATGAGGAAGGGGCCAGGAGGGGGAGCCAACGGTGAATGCGTTGGCCATTACCAGTGTGGGCTCCTGAGACCCCATTCTGTTGGGGTCATTTGAGAGCCAACACCAGACCCTCATTGGTGAGGTACGCTCTTGGGCGGCAATAAATCCCCAACACTTCTGGGCTGTTCTGCAGACAGTGGGAGCCACTGCAGGTCTTTGGCCCCCCCACTGGTGTCTCATTCAGGGTGAGTGGCAGGGTGTGGGGAGGCTGGTGGCAGGGACCCCCACTAGGGGACAGCGTGATGGAGCCCTTCAGCTGCCGAGCTGAACCTAGAGGGGTGAGACGCCTTCAGAGAGGCCGGGGCTGCCCACACACTGACCGTGAGTGCCATCAGCCTGGAAGCGGCTGCTGCTTGCTGGACACTCTAGAGTCCTGCAGGGCCAACTCGGGCCTTAGCTGAGCAGCTCCCATGGGAGCCTCCGATGACTCGATCCCAGTGCCTGGTGGAGGAAAGGAGGCCACACAGACAGGCCTTTGTGCCGCATGGCCTATGGGAGGTGTAGGCTGTCTGCACACTCAGCGCCTGCTGGGCCCCAACACAGGCTCTCTTTGTGGTGCTCAGGAGCCAGGAGGCGTGGGGGCAGGACAGGGTGGCGGGAGGCACAGGAGCAGGTTTCCCGGGGAGCAGCTCAGTTGTGACGCGTTGTGGTGACATGGTGGGAAGATAGCAGGCTGGGCGCAGGCGCACCGTCAGCTTCCAGGGGTAGGGTGGGAGGTCCCAGAAGAAGGTTCCTTCCCTGCAGCCTGGGGATTCCACACAGCAGGCAAAGGCAACCTCCAATGGGCAGCCCTCAGGCCCTCCTGCCTGGCCTGAACTTCAGCCCCTCCTGACTTGTCCCCTTGCTAATTAAAACTGCCCACCATCCAGGGCCCTCGGAGCCTGCTGCTAGGCCTTAAACATGCCAGGAGCCAGGGTTTCAAATGCATAACCGTGAATGCTTATCGTGTTTGCTCTGGTGAGATTCCTGGTCAGCTGACAGGGTCTGTGTGGGTCCGTTTCTCACTCAGTCCCTGGTGTCCCAAGGCCGGGATCAGCTCCTCCATGGTAGTTTTTGCTGGCCTCATACCCTGCCCTGTAATTTGTTCAAATGATCTATAGCTTCACAGGCTGGCGACGAGTCACACAGGGGCCCGTGCTCAGGAGAGCCCTGCGCTTGGCTTCATGCTCTGCGGTCATCACCTTCACATTCTCAATAGTTTCTGAACAAGGGGCCCACATTTTCATTTTGCACTGAGGCCCACAAACGTGTAGCCAGTCCTGTCTTTGAGTCACAGCTGCGGAAGTCCGCAGCTCAGCTCTCCCTCCCTGAAGTCCCTTCCCTTCCTGACTCCCAGGCCTCGGTAAACACTGGGGCTAAACCGCAGTCTCTTAAGCACTTCACAGACATCAATTTACTCTGAAACCTCCTGGAAAACCATTTAAAAAAACATAATTGCTTCATTAAAATTGTATATGTTCACTGTGAAAATTTTAAACAATATAGGAAAATACCAAGAAGAAAGCAAAGAAAAAATAATTCAAATTCCATCATGGAGAGGACACCATTATTAGCATTTTGGTGAACATTTTGATGGTGCTTTGTGTATGTGTATTTATATATTTTTATATTTGTATTTATACCCACATATATATCCATACACATTTACCCACATATAATTTTGTATAAATGGGATCATAATATATATATCATATGTGTATATATACACACACACATATATATTTAACTTTATATTAAATTTTGGGCAGTTCAAAGTCCAAAACATATAGATTTACCTCACTGATTTTGACAGTTGCGTGGAATACCATTGCATTTTAAACCATCATAAGTGACTTAACCAGTGTCCTGTAGTTGCACATGTTGGCTGTTGCCAAACTTTCACTCTTAAAAAACAATGCTGTCTCGAACATCCCTCAGAATACATCTTTGGGGGGGGAGAGGGAAGGGCAGTTTTGGGTTTCCTGTTCCTCTGCTGTGTAGACAGAGGGGCTGAAACATTATTCAAAAGCCCCAACAGTGGGCAAATTAGACCGGGGCATATTTCAGCCACTGGGTTTAAGCAGTTGCTGCCAAACCAGACTATATTTTCAGTCTCCTAGGCATGTGTTGAATATCCCAGTCTGAATCTCCAGGGGCCCAGCCGCCATGCTGTGCCCTCCACACCGGCTCCAGAGACTTGTTTCATTAAATCAGCTCTTAGTAGCGCTACACATGCTTTCCTCCCTCACCCTTGTCTTGCCTGTGGCCTCTGGCCCTGGGTGTCCTCCATGAGAAGGGACAGCGACAGTGCTCTGCTCTGAGGGGCCAGCTCAGTGCCCCGCACATGGACAGCGCCTCCTGCAGCAGCTTCCGGCCTCTCCATCAGCACCATCCCGCCCCCCCCCCCGCCCCGCCCCGCGCCTTGCAGCATCTGACATACAGCAGGTGCTCAGTAAATATCTTTGAATTGGAGGAGAAGCATTCTCACATCCTTTGTTGTTATTTTCCCTCAACATTTTATTATCAGTTTTTTCAAACATACGGAAAAGTTGAGTGGATTGTACAGTGAACACCATACTCCCGGCCCTGGGGAATCTCTCCATCTCTCTACCGACGCGTCAGCCCATCTCACGTCTCTGCACCTTTCCAGGGAGCTGCGAACTTCAGTGCATTTCACACCAAAACGCTTCAGCATGTATATCATTAAGTGGTGTTCAGGAACGACTTTATAGTTCATTTTTGGGTTAAATTTACATAGAGTGAAATGTCCAAATCTTAAGTGTGCCATTGGCTCGGTTTTGACAAATGCAGACACCTGTTTCATTCGGGCTCCTCTCAAGGAATACACTGTCCCTACCACCCGGAAGGTTCCCTCACGTCCTCTCCCAGCCAGGCCATCCCACGCTGCCCCTGGCAGCAACCACTGTTCTGGTTTTTATTTCACTACAGATGAGTTTTGCCTGTTCTAAAACTTCTTAGAAGTGGGTTCACACTGCAGGTGACCTCTGAGTCTGGCTTCTGTCACTCGCTATAATGGTTTTGAAATCCACCCGTGTCGCTGTGGGGGTGGGCAGTTTGTCACCTGGCGTTGCTGAGCAGGGGCCCACTGTGTGCATGCACCTACCCCGGTTCATTCATCCCTCCCACTCTTTATATCACTCAATACACACCACAGCCACCTCGTATGCTACTTCTCTCTCACTTGGTTTGCCTAAGGTCCCACTGCCAGTTAGAGGGTGGTCAAGATTTGTCTCTGTGCCTCAAGGCAGGGAACTGACACAAACCTCACTGATGGAGACCTCCCTGATCTCACCACCCTTCTAGCGGCCTCTGCTCCCTCTGCCCCCAGACCCACCTGGCACTGTGGGATTTCATGATGGTCGTGGGTGTGTTTGCTGCCTCTGCTTCTTCTCCTCGAATTCCCCCTTCAGTTCACTGCAGGCTGGCTTTGGTTTCCACTTCCTGTCTTAACTGTCCTCCCTGAAACACCCAACATGGGCAGCCACCCCTTTTTCCAGAAATTTGCTCCTCTGTTGCCCTCTGGGCCTACCTGCCCGTGTGCAGTGGTGCGTATGTAGCTCACTGCAACCTTGAGCTACTGGCCGCAAGCGATCCTCCTGCCTCAGCTTCCCAAAGTGCTGGGAAGTGTGAGCCATTGTACCTGGCATCAAATCTTTTTTTAAAACCACTTTCTTGAGGTATGGTGGACATACAAAGAGCTGTAGATTCTTAATGTATACAACCTGATGTGTTTGGAGATACGTACTCACCTGTGAAACCATCCATCAATGCCATAAACTCATCTATCACCTCCAAAAGTTTCCTACAGCCTCCTCTGTTACTTTCTCCTTTTCTTAGGTGGTAAGAGCACTTAACATAAGATCTACCCTCTTAGCAGATGTTTAAGTGTACGGTACAGTATTGTTAATCCATAGGCCCCATGTCGTCCAGTAGATCCCCAGAATGTATTCATCCTACATAACTGACACTTCGTACCCTTTGACCAACATCACCCCATTTCCCCCTCTCCCCAATCCCTGGCAACCACCATTCTACTTTCGTCTTCTGCAAGTCTGATTATTTTAGACTCCACGTATAAGGGAGAACATGCAGCATTTGACTTTCTCTGTCTGACTTATTTCATTATTTCATAATGTCATCCAGGTCCATCCATGTTGTCACAAATGGCAGGATTTGCTTCTTTTTAAAGGCTGAATAATATGCTATCATATATGCATACCCCACTTTCTTTATCCATATGTCCACTGATGAATGTTTAGGTTGTTTTGATATCTTGGCCACTGTGAATAATACTGCAATGAGCATGAGCATGCAGATACCTTTTCATGATCCTGATTTTAATTCCTTCCTGCCCTAGTCTGCGGGCCATACTTAAACTAAAAATTATTTCTGGTTTTTCCATAATTCAAGTGTAACTGGCAACACTACCTGTGAAGGGCCACAGCGTGCAGTGCCTCCTGCTCTGTCTGACCTGCCCCTGCTAAGGGGATCCTGTCCCTGCTACCCTGCCATGTGAACTGGGACAGCCCCCTGCCTCCCCAGCCTGCCTTCCCTACGTCCCCCCACCTGAAGCATTTGAGGGGGAAGCAGATTTTCTACAACCCCCTGAGAGATCTCCTCTGCTAAGCAGAGCTGGGTCTCTGCCCTACTCCCATCCCAGGCTGCTCAGATCCAGATATTTCTACTCTGCTTGCTGTCAGTGAGACTTCTCCAGGGTTCCAATTTTAAGGATTGAGGGAATGGATATTTGTGAGGGTCCCAGCCAAGGGCGTAGCTTACTCAGCACCCACCAAACAGCAGTGCCCCCTTGGTCCTCCTGGTCCCTGCTTCCTCCCTGGACACAGTCAGGGTCCAGGGTCCGGGCAGGGCAGGGGAGGGAGCGATTCTCCCCAGGGGAGTGGATACAACAGGAACTGTCCCTTCTCTCCCTGAGCAGGCTTCTTTAAAATCACAGCTTTTAAAACCATGCATGGTAGTGAAGAGTCCTGTTTCAGGGCAGTTCTGGGAATTACAATGACAGAATCTGGCCTTGCAGCTGGTGGAGCAA
This sequence comes from Daubentonia madagascariensis, assembly GCA_023783475.1. Lineage (NCBI taxonomy): Eukaryota > Metazoa > Chordata > Mammalia > Primates > Daubentoniidae > Daubentonia > Daubentonia madagascariensis. Next base: position 227,693 of record JAKFHU010002136.1, read on the forward strand.
CCTGGGGGTGTGGATGCTTGTGTGTGGTCTCCCCTCGCCCACACAGGACAAAGTCCAGACTCTGAGGCTGCACCAGGCCCTCAGCTAGCCAGCTGGCTTATCTGTCTACCTGGTGTAACAGAAGGAATGGCCTGAGGGGGAAAAAAACCCAGCAAAAATATTTTCTGTCTCTTTAAAACATCCTGCACTCTTTACTGGGAACTAAAACCTACATCCCTGCCTCAGGCCAGTGGTTGGGAGGGGCAGGGTAATGTCTTTTGTCCTGGAGGTCCAGGTGGTCCAGGTGGGCCTCCCAGGTGGGCAGAGGTTAGGGAGGTCTGCCTGGAGTTCATGAGATTGTCTTCCCAGAGATGGGATGGACTACAATTGAACAGCAATTGCCTGAAGCTAAACGGCACCCCTTTAAAAGCTCTGTATTTCTGCTTATCAGTAGGACAATGGCACTACAGACAGTAGTCTCCATGCTCCTTATTTGCCAGCAAATTAATAAACTCTTCTTTCCTTCTCCTCAAACCACTTGTCTTCCTCCTTCTCATGCGGTCTTGGGGGCAAGTGCCAAGCTTTCGGTAACACTGGCTTCTCTCTCTTCTTTGTCTTCCCAGCAAACTCCTGCCAAGTTTGGAAGCAGAAAGAGCTGGAAGTTTGGGGTTGGGGAGCAGATGCCACTATCCCTCAGGGCCTCAGGAGCCAGAGAGGGCTGAGGAGCTCTGCCTGCTTCTCCTGCAGAGCATGCGGGGCCTATCATGGGTACCCTCTGTCCATGCAGGTGGCCCTCCTTTGGGCCCCAGCGCCTGGCCACCCCAGGAAGGTCTCCTAACTGGCCCCACCAGCTCGGAGCTGTCTCCTCCCCTGTCCTGAAGCAGTTTCTATACTCTTCCCTTGCTGCCTTCAGCATGTTGCTTGGTGACTATTTCTTTTTATGTTCCTTTCTGCCACTGGAATCTGAGATCCTTGATTCGCAGGAGGCTGTGGTTCCCCCACACAGCGCCTGGCACATGGATGGTGCTCAATAAATGCTCCATGCTGCAGAATTTGACTGCCTTTGAAATATCTAGAATATAGAGTCCCCTCCAGCTTCCTACTCCCTCCTACTCCTTGGGAAGAGTAAGGCTCCAAATCCTAATTAGTCTTTTTTATACCTAAGGTAGACCAGCCCTGATTTTATGCCAGGCCTTTTACTTGTGCTATTTTATTGAATCCTCACAATAACCCTATGAGGTTACTGTTAATATCATTCCCATTTTACAGATGGAGAAACTGAGGACCAGAGAGATTAAGTAACTTGCCCAACATCACACAGCCAGCAAGCAATGCGTGAAGGATTTGAATCCAAACCCTTTTGATGCTGGAGCAGCAGCAGCCTGTGCCCTTGAACCTCTGGGCTACACTGCCTGAGGGTTGTGAGGGCTCTAAAGAGATAAGGAAGAAAGCCTGGAGGCACTGGGTGTTGGGGGGAGTGAGAGGGAGTGTGTCAGCATACACTCATTCATGTGGCTGTTCCAGAGGGGCAGGGGGCAGGGGGCAGGGGAGGGGGGACCTGGGGAGTGGACGGGGCTGGGGAGAGTGCCCAGGTGCGGGGGCAGGGCTCAGCAAGCGGCCACACTGAGCCTTCCCTCCTGACCAGGGCCCTGGGCCAGGACTTTCGAAGCTAACGAGAAGCAGATGCGGGAGTGGGACGGGCTAGAGGCGGAGGCTGCCTGGGCGACGTGGCACCCCTCAGCAAGCCCTGAGCTTGCTGCCATGGGCCAAGAGCAGAGCAGGGCCTCGCAGCTGGACAGAGGCTCTCTCTCCCTCAGGTTTTACTCCAGCTCAGACTTGCCAGCCCAAGAGGATGGATTTTATTAAGAGATGGGTTTAAATATTAGCAACTTCAGTGGACAATGCAGCCCGGGCTCACGGAGACCCCGGTCACTCATAAGAGGGTATCCCGCCACAGGTTTCCCTTTCCTTCCCTGACATATGAACGTACCGGCCCACAGGCCTGAGCCCCTGGGGTGGCTGGCTCATGGGCTGCCATCCCTTCTAGGGTGGTGGGGGTGGGCAGTGCAAGTGCTTTGAAGCCGGAGGGACTGCTTTGAAGGGGTAGTGAGGGCTTTGGGGGCTGGGGTGACAGCCCCATGAGGGCTGGGACTGGGTGTGTTGGTGACAGCTGTGTCCCCAGCACCTTGCATTGTGTGCCTAGTAGATGAATAACAAACATTTAAGCTACATAGCATAATGGCTCTGCAAACAGGTTCTGGAATCAACCATGGACTTAAACCTCAGCCCCACTACTTATGGCTCAGGAGAGGGCTCGACCTCTTTAAGCCTCAGTTTTCCTATCTCTAAAATGGGATAATAAGAGTATTTACCTCTTGAAGGGTGTTTGGAAGGGTATACCTAATATTTATTGAGCACCTACTATGTGCCAGGCATTGCTTTAAGTGCTTTACCTGTTTCCACTTACTGAATCCCCACAACCACCTGCAGAGGCAGGTACCATTATTTTTCCCATCCTATGGGTGAGGAAATCAACACCCAGAGGGGTCAAGTAACTTTCCCAAGGTCACACAGCTGAGAAGGGGCAGAGACAGCTTTCAAACTCAGGCAATCAGCTTTGAGCCCAGCCCTGAACCAGTCACCACTTGCAGCCTCTGAAAGGTGCAGAGTTTAGCACAGTGCTTAGCACACAGTAAGTACTCAGTGAAAGGTACCATAGCCATTAATTAAACAAACAAGTGGAGGATGCAGCCGAAGGTCTCGGGTCTTCCTGAAAGAAGTGAAACGATGGCGTTTTGTACTATTCATCATTCGTTCATTAATTCATTCAACAACTCTCCTACAGGCATGGCCTAAAATGCAGGCAGAGTCAGCGTCAGGGAAGGAGATGGTTCTAGGTCCATCATGCTCCATGAAGCCTGTTTGAGGGCAGGATACAGAGAGCCATTCAAGTGACCTTGAGGAAGAAGGGGTTCCCAGTAGGAAACCTGAGACTCCCAGGGAACCGATTACCAGAGCAGCCTCGCAGCAGCATTGTGGGGAGGGAAGGTTACCAGGCAACCTGGGGCCAGGTCGCCTCTCTGCAGGCCTGCTCTAATCTCTCTGCAAACTGACTATCCCCTCTGAGCTTCTGCTCCCCCAAACTCAGCGTGTGACAGACTCTGGGTTGCCATGGTAACAATAGGGGCCCCAATTGTATTGTTCTTACCACTCCAGGGTCAATCCCACCTGACTGTGGTTGGGTCTTTCTGAGTTCAAATTCTGTCCCCCTCTAATAAGGGGGGTGGGGCATCGTCTGTCTCAAACCTGGTTGTCTGCTTCTTCATCCTCAGCAAGGAAGGGGGTCATGCTCCCAAAAAAGGTAGGGTCACTAGGAAGGCACGCCCAAAATTGTCTGCTATGACCAGACTAAAGGACAAGCACCTCCTCGCAGCCCTCACAGATGACCGTTTCTACACTGCTTTTGTTAATTCTCTTACCTCTCTTTCTCTGGGATTGTTGATAAGCTGAGAGCCACAGTGATGTCCCAATTTACATTTCCAACCTTGTCGCCTGCCAGTTTCCTTCACAAACCTGCTTTTCTGGGCAGACTGGTGCACTCTGCCCAACAGAACCTGCCTGGTTCCTCCCCGCCCCCAAACTTCCGCTCTTGCTGGCCTCTTCACTCAGAGGCGCCTCCTTTCCAAATCCTCACCAGCCCTCACGCTCCAGCTCAACTTCTGTCTCCTCCGAGAATTGTCCACACGATTCCAACCTGGAGGGGTCAGGGTCCTCCAAGTGTCGCCTTTATTGTCTCTTCAGCCTGTTGGGTCATCTCCTATATTATCATCAGAGAAAATGAGTGAAAGACTTTCAGACGGCCAAGAGAAAGAAAACGGTTACTGCATGTCCAGCCTGGAGCACCCTTCCAGGTTACCTGCCTTTCGTGGCCTTTGAGCTCCCTGAGACTCTGTAAGTCACAGAAAACTGATAACAATGCGAATGATTTGTATTCATGCAACTGGAAGTTAATTGTGTCCAGTGGAACACGATTGATTATTCCCTGTGGATAGACTTCTTCTGCATCCATTTGTAAATCTATTTCAGCATCCTGATGGCCTGTATGTGTGTGGCTCTTGAAATTCTCCTTTGAACCAGTCAGAACATCTTAGCTATTTCTCTCATTAATTAATAAGTTAAATAAAATTTTTATATTTTTATGAGTCATATTTTACCTTTTTTCCAAAAATTATTCTTTAATGTTATTTAACTCTTGAATTAAAAAAAATAGCTTAGCACACTGTATGAGTCAGTGTTTGGGGAACAAGCACCAGGAATAGGAAAGGGGCTGCCAAAAAATGACAACGGTCTAGCTGTCTTTTCTTGACCACTAAGTAAGCTCGATACTGACAAAGTACACATATTCCTTTTTTTTTAAATAAGGAGGGAATGACTAAGGGGCCCAGTGTATTAGACCTTGTGGAGTCATTATAAAGGGGCTGCAGTAAAATATGGAATTAGAGAATGTCTGAGCTGGCTGGGTCACAGAAGCCACCTTGGGCGATCTCTTGTTTTCCTCTCGAGGATGCTGGGCTGCCCGAGCCGAAGGGTTCTATGTGGCCTGTAAGATGGTATGATTTGGGGATTAACTGACAAATGTTCATGAAATGGGGCACACCCACTTACCCCCAATCTGGTTATTGTCACTAGTGGGAGGGAATGGCCATCAGCTAATTTAAAACAGATTATCCTGAGGCAGGTTTGGCTTTCGGGCCATTTCCCAGCTTCCCTGGCAGCAGACTTCTCTTCTGAGGTATATTTTGCTGACGTGGCTGGCCACGGGAAGCTGGGATGCGCAACTTTCTGAGGACCCGTTTGCTAAATTGAAACCCTGCCCTCGAGAACCCTCTGCAAATCGCAGCTGTGAAGAGATGTGAGCACAGGGCCAAGGGCAGCCTTCCAGCGGGCTTTGGAGACCCACCAATGTAACCCGGGATGCCCTCGGCTCAGGCTGGGGAATTCAGCGCCCCCGCCTTCCACATGTACCTCGCAGGGGCCCTCTGGGGGAAAACAGGCCCCTGTCTTCTCTGTGCTGGGGCTGTTGGCCTCTGTTCTCCCTCTTTCTCTTGCTCCCATGCCCTGATTTCTGGAAGGCAGGGAGACTCCACTTGGGACCCAGGGGTGCAACTGCAGCTACTGGGCTACCACCCACTAGCCCCACTTTGGGGAGACGAGGGTCCCACACATGGCTGTGAGTGCCCGGCCTGCACTGGGTGGTCTCCAGTGGGCTTGGGGGTGCAGGAGGGGTTTCTGGCAGACAGGCCGCATGGTCTTCCACCAGGGAAGCCCTTGGGGTGGGAAGAGGGCCCTTAGAAAGGCAAAAGCAGGAAGCCAGGAGTCCTGGCTCTCCATTTCCTGTAGTGGTGGCTTTCTCTTCTCCATCTAGCACCCCCACCCCCAACTCCAGAAGGACCCAGTTGCAGCCCTTCCATAGTCTAACTGGAAACAGAAGAGGAAAGGAAGGGGTGGTCCGGGGAGGAGGATTAGCACCATTGCGTTTTGACCCGTGTCAACTGCTGCATTCTGCTTAATCTCCAGCTCCAAAGCCCACAGTCGTCCGATGACACCATGCTGAATCCTCTCTCTCCCTCACAACCCTCTGCAGTTCTTCAGTTCTGTTCATCAGCAAATACCCCACATGCCACTAACTGATTGATTAGCAAGAAAGAAAAGAAAGGTGGAATCCAGATTTTTCTGTTGTGTCTTGTTTCTGAAACTCTTTGTCTCTAAAGCAGACATTTGCTTGCCCATTTGAAATGGTCTTCAGTGTGGGTTTTGGAAGGAACGCCAGACCCCCAAGGGGGACTTTTCCTTGCGTTTCCTCATAGAGGTTTCTAACTGGAATGGTGAAAGTCGCCCCTTGTTTCCCTAGCTCAGCAAAATGGGGTGTAGAGTGAGGACCCCACCATGGCTGCGGAGCCAGATGGAGCTTTTCTCCCCTTAGGGTTTGCTGGTTGGGCCAAAGGAGTCTACCAGTTTCACCCATGGGCACAGCCCTTGGCCATCAGTGGTGGTGGTGTGGTTGGGGGAAGGTGTGCACACCCAGAAGTCACGTCCACCACTGTCACTCCACTGCTCCTTGAGCCACCTAGAGCCTCAGTTTCTCCATGTGTAAAATGGGAATGATGATAGAATCCACCTCCTGGGGTTGTTGTGGGGATTGAGATGGGTTTATGTATGTGACTGTCAACACTGCTATTGTACTTTTGGTCCTTCGAGAAGTTCCCCACTCCCCAGGTGATCTGTAGAATAAGAGGTTCTCTGTTTTCAAGAAAGATCTCACACAGTCTTTCATGTTGTAGGCGCTCCCAGCTATTTTATTTTGGACAACCAAGTGCTGTTTAGGCAAGATGTGTAATCTAAAACAACCTCCATTGGTGATCGTTTTGGCCATTTACCAAGGTCATCTGAAGGAATTGCTAAAAAGGAGACTAGGAAATTTAACCCAGATTTGGAACTGATTCCCAAGGGAGGAGCGTCACAGTGTTGCACCATGAGTGTGAACAAGTCTTTTAAGGACACTTAAGAAAGCCACACCATCAGTGGTTACATTATGGAGAGCACGCGTTGGCACCTCCGAGATGAATGGAACAGCCAGCTGCCCTAATGTTATGCAAATAGGTGCTCAAGGCTTGGGATAAAAATTCCAGCAAAAGCATCCTACAGATTCCAAAAATGCTGTATCGCCAAGAACCCAGAGGGGAGGAAAGAAGATGTGCTTGGGAAACTAAGATGACTAAAAAGGTGGCTCTGATGATGACAAAGACCCTGAGAGTAAAGATGAGTTGGAAGAGTTGGAATAAAATTGAGTCATGAAATGAGGGCAAAGAAAGCAACTTTTCTAAATCAATATATCATTAACATATAATATGTGATTAGGTAAGTATTAGCTAAGAATACCTATATATTAGGTAAGTAATAAATTAAATGTTCTAAATAGATATTTAGCTATTTCATCTACTTTTAGAAAGATGATTTATCCAATTAGGTCACAAATCCTTTGGATCTTTTGAGTGGGGAAATGGGCAATCATTGTATTTTTGGGTTGTTTGATACTTGGGTGCTGTAGCAGATGGGGTTGGTGCCTTTCCAGAAGGCCTGGCTCCTGACTGCTCAGTTGTCACTCTGCCCCAGGGCTTCCTCTGGCTGCCTGCTCTGGGGATGGCTGGAAGTGCCAGGGAATTAATTCATCCCGGGAATAGCCCTCAGCCAATGGCTGATGGGACTTGGGGTATAAATTCCCCAACCTCCTTGTCCCTGGATGAGATGATGCTGAAGTGTATGTTCTGCCCCGGCTTCTCAAATTCCCCAGGGGGGTTAAGCCGCAGCTGCCCCTGTTGTCACTTGCTCAAGGCCACACCCTTTGCTGGCTACTTTCCATCCTGTCTTCCCTCCTGGGGGTTCCAGAATTCTCTCCAAATAAAGTAGATTGACTCGAATCCTTGCCTCAGAGCCTGCTTCTGGGGAAATCCTACCCCCAAACAAGCACACATGATAAAGGATAGTGATCGTTATGATCGCTTGTTATTTTGATAAAGATCAGGGAAATGAAGCAACTGCTCTGTGTTCTCCGTCCTCAGAGATTGTGGGAGTCAGGCCAGGGGAATCTTTGAGGTCTGGGCTGGAAGGGGGATGTCTGACTGTGTATTTATCTCAAAGCAATCTCAAAGTGATATTCTCTCTCTCTCTTTCTCTCTTATTCAATTATACGCTTGAGTAGCTAAGCCAAAAATCAGTTCATCCAGAGCAATTAAAAGCTTCCTTTGCCAGACCTTGGGGATTTCTCTCTGATCAATGAGAAAAACACCACAGCTGGAAAACAGCCGAAACCAGGAACAGAACAGTCAGTCATGTCTTAGCTGTTCAGATGGACTAAAACACCATTAAAATTTATTTTTAAAAGAACCTTTTATTTTCCAATATGGGATGATGGGGGGAAGGAAGTTATATAAATGACTAGAAATTTCTCATTAGTTTTCCTGCCCTTTTGCCTCCAAACTGGAATTTATTCGCAAAATTTGTATGGAGCTCCACTTACCAGCTCATGAGCCGTGGTAAGCTATTTGTTATTATATTTATGATTTAAAATAAAAAAACAACAGGAATCATGTAATGCATAGTTACAATGTGCTGGTTTCTGTACTAAGAGCTTTCCATACATTATCTCAGCTGACTCGAATGATACTACGAAGAGGTCACTGTTGTTATCTTTGTCTTAATAATGTAGCTACTCATGCTCAGAGAGGCTAAGTAACTTGTCTGAGATCAGACAGCCAGGAAGTCATAGAATGGGGTTACAAATCCAGGCAGTCTAGCTTCAAAGCCTGGGTTCTTAACTATGGGAAGAGCAATCTGGCTTTGCACACCAGGAGGAAAGAATGACTTGGCTGACCTCATTGCCCAAGGCAATGGAGGGGATTGTGTGTGTGTGTGTGTGTGTGTGTCTCTCTTTCCCTCCCCCACAGTCCCCCCACTGGGAGGGTCCCTCCCATCTCCAATGTCCTGCTCTGTCAACATTTGGCTTTTGTGACAGGCTGCGGCCTTGGTTCCGGAAAGTGTGCCCTTTCTAAGACGGTGGGGGCGTTAGTCCAGCTTGGGCAATCAGCCCAAAGTCCATTCTGTGTAATCCTGGGCAGCGTGCCCAGTTTCTTCCTGGAGTGCAGCTGGGCCTGGGAGGGTTTCTGGATTTTCCATGTTTCCTGGAGCAAGGTGGGTGGGAGCTGGGAGCTGGGCAGGTGACCTGTATCAGACACTTTTGGGGCCCACTCGGGGTGGACACTCTGCCTACGGCCTGCTTGTTTGTCCTTCTCTGGGCCCTGGGTGAGTGTGTATGGGGGCATAAAGCTGCCTTCCCAGGGAATACGCAGCAGGGGCAAGGGGCAGGGCCTTGTGACACCCCTAGAGAACATGGCAGATTCTGGCTAAGATTCATGGGGAGTGCTATGGCCTGGATGTGTCAGCTGGAGCTCAGCTGAGGCTGGGTCCTGGGGCTGGGGGCCTCAGTTTCCCTCTGTGAGGGCCTCTCTGTGTGGTTGCTTTAGGATAACCAGATTTATTACACAGGGGCTCAGGGCTTTAAAAGCACATCCCCCAAGAGAGAGAAACCTGTGGAAGTTGCATGGCCTTGTCCAACCATGAGGATGAGGTCACCCAACGTCCTTTATGGTGGGCTCTAGCAGCTGAGGTGGTCCCAGAGGCCCGCCCAGGTTCAAGGTGAAGGGACATTGACTCCACCTCTCCGTGGGGTGTGCCCAGGTCACATTGTGCAAGAACAAGTGGGATGGGAGATGCTGTTGTGGCCGTTTTTGGAAAATGCCATCTGACACTGGCTGTAATGGGTTCCAGTCTTGGAGAACAGGGTGATACCAGTATCTTCCATCTGCAGCCAAGGAGCCCTCAGAGCTCCCCTTAGCTCCCGCTGAGTATTTCCTTTTACGCTTCTCTCGGCAGCTAGGACAAGCCCAAGGCTGGGGCAGGTTCAAAGTACCTAGACGTCCCTTGAACGTGTGCCCACGTCTCCTCTTTGGCTTCCCCCATGTCCTGCCAGCAGAAGGGATGGGGCAGAGCAGGGAAGGGAATAATCAGGGCAGGTTTGTTGAAGCTGAGCCTTTGGGCCAGCAACGTCTGTCCATCCCAGAGTTTCCATCACCCACCCTTGGATCCACGCTCTTCTTTCCCTCTTCCCCTCCTCCCTATCAAGTTTGTTCTTGGCATCACCCCACGCTCCTTCTTGAAGGCACCACTGACACCCTCTTTCAGCCTCTCACTGACCTGGGGACCTCCACTCCCCTGAGGCGGCTGTCACTGTGGTCATCAGTCACCCCCTTCTCACCTTTCAAGTCGCATCTTGTTTGCTTGGCCTCTCCATAGCTGCGAACAGCACCTGCCTTCCTTCTTGGAACTCTTTCTTAGGGACCTCCGTCTTCTCCTGCCTCTCAGACTGCTCCTTCTTCTTTCTCAGGGTGTCCTTGGTTCTCTTCTCTCTTGTTGAACCCATGACTTCATCTATCCTCTATTAGCGCTGACTACCTAATCCATTGCCTTCTCTCCTACTTATTAATACCTTGTAAGCTTTTTTTTTAATTTGTTTGTTTGTTTTGTTTTTAAGGGACAGGGTCTTGCTCTGTTACCCAGGCTGGAGTGTAGTGGTATGATCATAGCTCACTGTAACCTTGAATTCCTGGGCTCAAGCCATCCTCCCGCCTCAGCTTCCCAAGTAGCTGGGGACTACAGGTGCACCACCACACCCAGCTAGTTTTGTTTTTTTTTTAATTTCTTGTAGAGACAGGGTGTCACTACATTGCTTAGGCTGGTCTTGAACTCCTGGTCTCAAGTGATCCTCGAGCCTTGGCTTCCTAAAGTGCTGGGATTACAGTTGTGAGCCCCCATGCCTCATAAGCTCTGCATCTCTGCATCTCATATTTCCAACTTCCCACTTGATATCCCCACGCAGCTGCTCCCTGGTCATCTCAGATCCACCGGGCCAAAGTTCAACCCAGTATCTGCTTCCCATTTTGACTTATTTCTTCCTATCTCAACTGTCACCATCCAACCTGTCAAGGCAGAAACCTTAGAGCATTTCTTCTTCCTCTACCGAATTTTAAGTGTATGAAGTTCCAGCAAGTGTATGGCCAGAATATCTTTTGAACATGTTAATTCATTCCTCCACACATTCAGTTAGCAAATATTGATTGAGTGTGTGCTCTACCCCAGGCTGGAGATACTGCAGTGAGCCAAACAAAATCCTTACATTCTACGAGGGAGAAACAGATAAATAGCAGATAACAAAGCAAACACACAGTGCGGCACGTGGTGATCAACACTGTGAGGCAGTGAGGCTGGATGGGGGCTTGGGAGAGGAGGTAGGGTTGCCTTATGTCAGGTAGATGGGGAGAGCCCTGCTGGGCAGGTGGCACTCGAGGAGTCACTAAGAGGACATACAATCAGCTGGCGGACACTGGGTCTTCCTTCTCCACCCTATGGCCACACTCCTCATTCTTTTCCCTGAACCGCGGAAACCACCTTCCAGTTGAACACTTTCCCTCCACTCCCGCCCTTCCCTCTCCACCCTCGTTCTGTGACTTCCTGCCTGCCGCAGGATAAAGTTCAGACTCCTAACTGTGGCACACAAGGCCATGCACAACTCTCTCCTTCTGTGGCCAGCAGAATTCTAAGATGGCCCCATGATCTCCGCCCTTTCTTGTTACCCCCTGTAGAATCCTGTTCTCTCGAGTGCAGGTAAAGCCTGTGACTTGCTTCTAGCAAGAAGCAAGAATATAGGCTCTCACTCCCTTTATGTTATGTAAGACTCTGTCTTTGCCGGCCTTGAAAAGCAAACGTGTTGTGAACTGCCCACGGAGAGTGCCCCATGGCAGGGAGCTGCGGTGACCTCCAGGAGCTGAGGGCAGCCTCCAGCCAGTAGGAAGCTGAGGCTCCCAGTCCTACAGTCCCAAGGTCCCAACAACAACCTGAATGGACACGGGCACAGATTCCTCCCTGTCAAGCCTCAGATGGTCATAGTCCTGGCCTGCACCTCGCGCAGCCTGGTGAGGCTCTGAGCTGAGGACCCACCTTAGCTGCGCCCAGACCCGTGGCCCATGGAAACTGAGATAATAAAGATGTGTTGCTTTAAGCCTCTCCTTTGTGGTAGGTGTCACACAGCAGTGGAAAATGAATACACTCATTCTTCATGTCCTCTACGAGCCCTCGGGCCGGCTCTGCTTCCAGACAAGTTTTCTTTTTCATGCCCTGCCAGGAGCACAATTTCTATGTACACAAATTCTCTAACCCTACATTTTCTCTCTGGTTAAGATCCTGTTTGTCCTTCAAAGCCCCGTTCACATGCGCCCTCTCCTTCCTGTTCCAGTTACAGCCAGGCCCATCCTCCCCTCCCAGCCCCATGGCCCCATTCTCACCTCCCTTAAAACGCACGTGGCGTGGGGGGGGGCGTTTGTATGCACGGCAGTCCCCTCCCTTACTCTTTTTTCCATCTCCAGGTCTAGCTCAGTGCCTGGATTCCAGCAAATCAAGGGTTCCTGGCTTGGAGTGTGTGTGAGTGTGCAGACAGGGTTGATGGTATCCATATATTCCCTAAAATTGCTTGGCGAATGCTTCTTAGGGGCATTTTTTTTCTGGGTCTCTATCCTTTGTCAGACTCTTAAAGAGGCTTGAGGTCCTGGAAAGATTAAGACTGATTGAAGCAGGGTGTCAACACACGTTTCTTGAATTTAAGCCACTGGGTTATGGCCCACTAAGGGGATTTCCATTTTCAGCCTTACTGCTAATTGCAGCTTTGCTGGAGGAATTGGAAGTGTCCTCTGTGTTTTGCAGGAGAGCTGCTGTTTCGACATTTGTAAAAGCACGGTCACATAGGCAGCTCCAGGCTCCAACCAGGGACGAAGATGGTCTAGCCTGGGACAAGAGCGGGGCAGGGGGGCAGTGGGGGGAGTGGAGGTTCAGGGAAGCCCAGCACTCTGCAGATCAAACAGAACCTGGCGTCGTGGGGACGCTGGGCCCAGAGGCTGGCTAATTCTGTGCTGCTCCTTTAACAGTGCCAGGTGCCAGGATAACTATTCCCCACTGCCAGCTCCCCTGAGCTCTCGAGGACTGCCTTTGGCAGTGCCAGTGTATTTTTAGCCCTCCAGCAAGTGGAACAAAGCACTCTGAGAGGCACCGCTTCCCTCTTGGCTGAGGGCACCGCTCGGCAGCTCTCTGAGAAGGTGCAAGGCCCCTCTCCAGCTGCAGTGGGGGTGTGGGTCCAGCCCCCCACTTTCCCCCCAGCCTCTCTCCCTCAGGGGCTTGGGAGAGGGACGTCCTGATTAGCTGGACAGGGGCCAAGGATGTGTGCCAGTGTGCTTAGAGGGAGAGAGTGAGTAGGCTGGCCTTTCGTTAGGAGAGACTGCACACAGCACAGGGCAGGAGGCACCCCTGGCCGGGCGCTGGCCTCTTCTGGCCGCTCACTCAGGGTGAGAAAATGGTGTGTCCCAGGACCACCTGGGGTTAGGTGGGCAAGGCAGGGAGCTCTAGGCCAGGGGGCTAGGAGGATGGGTGGGACCCTGAGCCCAGCCAGAGAAGCCCCTGTCCCTGAAGGCCACAAAGAGGGGAGGCATGGGGGAGAGCGGCAGGAAGCCACCCCCTGGTGACCAGTGATGAGTACTCAAGGTTAACCTTGAGCATTGACTTGCCAAATATTTGCTTAGATCACTGACCTAGCGAACATCCTGCCTTCACACCCTCCCCAGCCTTGACCCGACAGCCCAACCCCCTGATCTTGGAGGGGCTTCCTTTCCCAAAGAGGCCCTCCCCAGGCAGGTGTGGCTGCACGTTCCCCCGCTGTGGGGTGTGGGCTGGGGGCGAGGGTGGACAGGTTGGGGGCTGGGGGCCAGGGCAGCCATCCCCACCAACACTTCATTTGAAATGGCAGCCTCAGCAGAGCTGGTCTGAAATGGTCAAGGTCCAGCCTTGCTGCCCATGTAGAACCAAACTCCACAAGAATCAGGCCACCTGGGCTCCCTCCCCACCAGAGCCGTCCTGTCCACGCAAACCCAGAAAGAGGGAAACCCTGCTTCGTAGAGCGGACAGAGAGGGGCCAAGAGGGGCTTTGGCCAGGGCTTGGAAGGAACCTCTCTCTCTCTCATCATACACACTCACACACACACACACACACACGCATGCATGTGCACACACACCACTGCCCCTGAGTGCCTACCCTGGTCTACTAAGCTCTGCACAGGCACCATCTCCTGAGTCATTGTAACTCTATGAGTTACTTTGCTCCGTATTATTGAGTTGGAAACCAGGATTCAGAAAGATTAAGCAACTTGTCCAAGCTCACACAACCAGTGAGTGGGGAAGCTGGGCATCAAATTCAGAGCTGTTGATCACCTGCTGCACCCAAGAAGGGGAGAGAAAGACAGGGAGGAGATCATGCACCTGTTCTCTGAGACTCTAGAGGAAGGGGAGACATGGGGGCAGAGCTGCCATGCCTGCGGAGGACCAATCATTTCCCAAGATTGCTTACAGGGAGAGAATTAAACTGACATGCTTAAGTCTTTATGGTTTGGGGTTTTCTGTCACTTGAAGCCAAACTGATACTAAATAAAATGCTTGTGGCTGGCTGCCCTCTCTCTGAAGGTGCCTCTGCCTGTGCCTGTGCTGCTCCCTCTGGCTGCAGCCTTCCCTCTGGCTATGGCTGTCTCTATTTTCCCTTCAAGGCCCAGCTAAAAAGACCACCTCCTCTGTGATGCCTTACCTAAAGTCTACCTCCTTGGGAACTATGAGCTCCTTTTCCTTCCAATTCTCCCGTCTCTCAGTTTACTTCTGGTGTTGAAATCATCCTGCCTGGTTGGTGTGTTTTAATCCTTCATTGTGTATCTGTCTTACTCATTGGATTGGAAGAGACAGTGTTTGTTTTGGCTTAACCACATTGGTGTGCTGGTAAACCAGCTCTCTGGGAGAAAAAGCGCCTTGGTTTGTACCGCTAGCCACTTCTCATGGTGTAAATACTCCCACCATGGTCAATTTCAAGCTATGGCGGCTTAACAACTGAACATTTAACAGTTGGCTCTCATGAGCCAGTGCTGGCAGGCTCCAGCTTGCTACTGCTTACAGGTCTGCCCATACTTAGGCTTAAGGTTTGCACTTAGTAGGTGTGCAACAGGCTGGTGCCACAAATCCTTACTTGGGTGATTATTTTACTCAACATTTTCTTTTCCTGAAGCCCCTACTTTGTTCCTAGAAGAATTTAGAAAGGGTATCAGGGAAGATCATTTGCAAACATGGTGACAATCCTCCTCTCTTCCCTATATCTGTGCCCCTTTGCAATGTGACTTTGCAGCTGCTGGGACTGATTTCCAGTCCTTGAATCAGGGATGGTTTTTTGAGTTAGCCATCGGAATATGGTGGGAGCGACTTTATAACAGGTCCAACACTGGGCCTCAAGAGGCCCTGAGTACATCTGTTCTCGTCTTGGGGTCCTGCCAGTTACCACGAATAAAGCTCCAGCTGTCCTGCTGAGAATGAGAGACCACATGAAGCAGAGGCACATGCTCTCAGCTGAGCCATCTAGATCAGCTAGGCCCAGTTCCCTGCTGGCCGAGGATGTATGAGTGAGTCTAGCTGGGACCTGAAGAATCACCCAGCTGAGTCCAACCCAAATGGGGAATTGTGAGCCAAATAAATGGTTATTGTTTCAAATCACTAAATTTTGTAGTGGCTTGTTATGCAGCAAAAGCTAATGGATGCACCATCCTTGCATTCAGAAGTAGCTCAGCTTTTGACTGGAATGTCCACCTGTATCTGAGTGGGGTAGAGATAGCCCCATGCTCCCAGTCATGAGCAAGGACACCAGGTGTCAGCACTGCTTACCTCTCCCCCCGCCCCCGAACATGAGTTCTGGTAGAGTCTTACATCCCCCCCAAACACAGCCTATAGGAGCCCAGAAGATGTGGACGCCCTGGCTCTCTGATGGAAGAGTTGGACAGGAGGCATATAGTCTGTGGCTGCAGACCTGAATCAAGGTGAGCTCTCCCCACCTTTGACTTTGCTTGTGCCAGGAAGTCATGGGGCTGGAGGCTGCCCTTTTCCTATTGATCAATGAAGACTTAATTGCTTTCTTCTGGGAAATATCCAGCCAGGAAAGGGAAACAAATTCTTTTCCGCCCCATGGAATGATGATGATCATGGTTATTTTTTTGGCGGGACAAGAAGGTCCTAATGTATTTGGGGTGGAGAAGAGGGAAAGAGCAATGTCTTAAACAAAACTTAATGCATTTCTACTTTCAGTTTAAGAGTAAAATCTTGCCTCTAATCTGTGAAGGAGTGTGTGAAAAACCAAACCAAACCAAACCCAATCTGCCCTCCAGGTTTGAGATATCGAAACTCTGTAGTAGCAAAGAGGCATTCTAGAGAAGGAGAGAGGAAGCAGGCCATGAAACAGATTTGCAGCTGCACGCAGTGGTGGTGTGTGGTTCTCCTCTAACCATCTGGGTGATCTTCGGCAAGTCACCCAACCCCTCTGGGACTACATATGACATGGGGCTGGACTGGGGAGCTCCACAATCCCTTCATAATAGAGGAGTTTTTACTAGTTTAAAGGGAAAAGCCAGGGAGAGCCAGAGGGGCTCCTGATATTTGACTATTTACCCCCCCCAGGTGTGTACTGAACCCATACCATTAGCACACAATATACTCATTGTGATGTCATGAAAGTAGTGGTGGCACCACACACTGGAGCCTCCCCCAGCTTGTATTTGACCTTGGGACACCGTCAGAACATACATACTTGACATTAGTCGTGCCATCACTGAGCAATATGACATCTCTCATTGACAAGCTGTGTGACCCTGGGCAGGTTACTCCACCTCTCTGATCTTCCATTTCTTCCTCTGCAGTATGATGTCATGCGAAACTTTTACAATGGTGGATCAGAATAAATACCGAATGAAAAAATATATAGTGATGCTGTATGATTTATTATATAGAACATATATAGAAATTAATTTTTTCTACCACATATGAAAAATTATGTTGACCTGCAGGTCTAATTTGGCCTCAGACAGCCACACTGCATACTCAGACCTTCTGGGATGCTCTCATTTTCAGTTTTAGGGACTTTTTTTCAGTTATATGTGGACACCTGGGACACTTTTTTTTTTTTTTGCTATAATAATTTTTTTCTGTGTTTTATAGGAACACCCTTGGTGCTTATCTCAGAGGGTTGTTAAAAGGATTAAATGAAATAATCCACCTAAAGCATGAAGCTTAGTGCCTAAACCAGTAGATGGTTAATCAACAGCAGCTGCTGCTATTGTTCTTTCTCCACAATGCTGGACGTTCACTCCTGCTATGAGGAGTTTGATCCCCAGCTCTGGCTGGCAGGGCCACTCGAGAACAGATGAGCAAGGAAAAGGTCACGTGTTGGGAATCCAGCCATCCTGGTTCCTCAGACCACAGGTCATTTCCTCACCTAAGGTCATTCCCCCACTGTCCCCTCCTGGTGGGGACAGGTGACAGAGCCTGCTCCCTTTTTGCCCATCCCCTCCATTGTTGAATGGATCAGAAAATACTCAAAGATGTTCTTAAGGGACTGCCTTTTAGAGTTCTTTTGATACTGGACAATGCCCTGGCAACCCAGAACCCCGTGAGTTCAACACAGAAGGTGTTGGAGGGGTCTACTTGTCTCCAAACACAATATCTCCAACTCAGCCTCTAGATCAGGGGGTCATAAGGACTTTAAGGTTTATTACACACAGTACTCCATGGAAAAGATCATCAATGCCATGGAAGGGAACCCCAGTAGAGAGAACATCACAAAAGTCTGGAAGGACTACACCATTGAAGATGCCATTATTGTTATAGAAAAAGCTGTAAAAACCATCAAGCCTGAAACAATAAATTCCTTGCTGGAGAAAACTGTGTCTAGATGTTGTGAATGACATCACAGGGCCTATGACAGAGCCAATCAAGGAAATCTTTCAAAGAGATGTAGATATGGCAAAAAGGTGAGGGGCGAAGCATTTTAAGACATGGATCTTAGAGAAATTCAAGAGCTAGCAGTCACCTCACCAAAGGAATCAACAAAAGACAATTTGGTGGAGACGAGCGCTTCTGAGCCAGGGCCAGACGATGAGGATAAAGACACAGAAGAAGCAGTGCCTGAAAACAAATTGACACTAGACAGGCTGGCAGAAGTGTTCGGATTATTCAAGACTGGGGGCTTTTGACTTCTTTTACAACATGGACCCTTCTGTGATACGGGCACTGAAACTAAAGCAAGTGGTGGAGGAAGGATTGATACTGTATAGAGACATTTTAGGGAAATGAAAAAAGGGAAAATGTCAGACAGAAATGATGATGTATTTCCAGAAGGTTATGCTGAATGTGCCTGCCCATTCCACCTCCCTTCCCACCTCCTCTGCCTCGGCCACCCCTGAGACAGCAAGACCAACCCCCCTGTCCTTCCTGCTCCTCAGCCTACTCGATGTGAGGACGATGAGGATGAAGACCTTTATGGTGATCCACTTCCACTTAATGAATAGTAAACATATATTCTCTTCTGGATGATTCTCTTAATAATATTTTCTTTTCTCTAGCTTACTTTCTTGTAAAAATACAGTATATAATATATGTAACATAAAATATGCAGTCATCGACTGTTTATGTTATCGGTGAGGCTTCTAGTCACCAGTATGTTATAAATAAAGTTTTGGAGAGTCAAAAGTTATGCACAGATTTTCTTTTCTTTTCCTTTTTTATTTTTTATTTTTTTGAGACAGGGTCTCGCTCTGTCTCCCCAGCTAGAGTGCACTGGCGTCATCATAGCTCACTGCAACCTCAAACTCCTGGGCTTAAGTGTTCCTCCTGCCTCAGCCTCCCGAGTAGCTGGGACTACAGGTGCGCGCCACGACATCCAGCAAATTTTTTCTATTTTTAGTAGAGACAGAGTGTTGCTCTTGCTCAGGCTGGTCTCAAACTCCTGAGCTCAAGCAATCCTCCTGCCTCGGCCTCCCAGCGCGCTAGGATTATAGGCATGAGCCACGGCACCCGGCCTGTGCACAGATTTTCGACTGTGTAAGGGATTGGCGCCCCACCTTGTTGTTCAAGGGTCAACTGTAGTTTCTTGTATTAGTTTATCATGAACTACTTGGCTGGGGCTCTATTTTCCTGATGGAATCCTAACCACTGCAGCTACCATGGTCAGACACCTAAGTATATCTGAATATTCCACCACGTAACTTTCAGATGGCCATGACTTTGCAAAAAAAATTTTCATGGGAGATTTTCTGGGGCAACTTCCTTGCTGAATCTGTCCTAGAGGGCAAATGGCCACACTTCCCATGGTAGGCTGTTAGCAAAAATGGTCATAATTATTCCCCCCTGTGTATCATACTTCTTCACAATGTGACTTTGCTGCTCTTCCCATCAAAAGGTGGAGTTTATTTCTCTACCTCTTGAGTTCACACTGGTCTTGTGACTTGGCCAAGAGAATGTGGTGAAATCAAGCCTACGCCTCAAGAGGCCCAGCATGTGTCCGTCGGCTCCCTTGGAAACCTGCCCCACTGTGATGTGAACAAGCCTGGGCTGGCCTCCTGGAGGAGGAGACATGTGAGGCGGAAAGGAGCCGTCACAGTTGAGCCCGTCAGGACTAGCAAGTGACCAGCTGAGCTGGCAGCTACAGATGTGTGGGGGAGGCCCAGCTGGGGTCAGCTGAGCCCAGCCCAGATCAGCAGAACCATTCAGCATCTGCATACTTGTGAATAATAATAAACCGTTGTTATTTTAAACCATGAAGTTGCGGTACGGTGCGTCATACAGTGGTAGCTGACACACCCCGAGTGCAGGTGATATCAGAAATAGATGATTCCACATTTGCTTCCTATGAGCTTCTGCCTCACGGCACGTTCCATGTCCAGCAGTCCCCAGTGCCAAGGGGGACCTCCAAGGGAGTAGCGGGGAAGTCCAGTCTAGCTGGCTGTGACCTCAGGGGCCAAGTGAGGAAAATGTGAGTAGATGAGTAAGTGCGTCTGGCTGGTTAAGTTCAAAGTGTGGGTGCTGGATGTCGTCCTCAGCCCCTGTGGTGATCCTGGGTGCTGAGGGGGTCTGTGCTATGGTAGGGATTCTCTGGGGGGGTGCCCTCTCCCCTCTGCTGCACTCAGTAGGAAACAGAGGCAGAGAGAGGCTGCCAGCTGCCCGCCCCCGGTCCTCTTTTGTGATCTTACCAGTTACAGAGCCCTTCTGTCATAAGGTGTAGCATGTTACCTTTCCTGGCTTCCCTTGATGACAAGGGCGGCCAGTCTAAGCAGAAATCACTGGGTGGGGACCTTGGCCCAGGTGGGAGGCCCCCCCTTTCCTCTCCCCTTGCCTGCCCACCTCCAGGCCCACTTCTCACTAAGGGAGCCCTGGGCACACATGTGGCCAACCCTACTCCATCATCCTTTTACAGACAGCAGCCCTTTGGCCACCCTAGGGCCTAGGGGCATGGTACCTTCTAGAAGGGGATGTGTGATCATCTACCTGGGCATGTCCCCTTGGCCTTACCCTGTGGGCAGGAACATAGCCCAGCAGAGCCAGAGTGGGGCTCTGTAGGGCCTGAAACCTGGGGCAGGAGCCTTCCTCACCAGGGTCAAAGGGAAGCACTAATGCTGGGCCTCCCGGTGTCACTGCAGACCTGGCTCTCTAGGGACACCAGAGTTACCCCCATCCCCGTGGGCTCATTCCTTATTCTTTGGACCGTCGGGAGCTCACTCCCTTTTTCTAAGGAATGCCAAGTTGGTTTCCTGTCCCCACCCATTCTGTGACATAGGTACTTCTCTAAAGAAGCAAATACCCTAAGCTCAATCTCTGCTAGGGCATCCTGTTTGGAAGGTGACAGAGGGGGGTACATCTCAGCCAGCCCTGAGCAGGTCCCGCTCCTTGGTGCTCCAAAGCCACAGGCCTGTAACTTGCCACTTGATTCATGGGACCCTGTCCCTGCACCTGCAAGCACAGTGCCTACCATCCCTTCCTGTTCAAGACCACCCTGGAGGCCCTCAGCTCCCAGCTGTCCCCTCCCTTCCTGGGCCCTCTGCTGCTCAATATGTTATCCAGGAAATGTGGGGCAGGTGTTTTTGATAAACCACTGGGCTGTGGCTAACCTGTAGGGGATGGCAGTGGTGACTGCACATGTGTGTGTGGTTCCCCTCCCCCCGGGGCCACCTGGGCTCTCTAGTAGAGCAAGCTACATATATATTTATAGTGGTAGGGACTGTGGGAGCCCCAGCAATAAACAATGGTGTCTAAGGACTTTGGGTGCATGTCAGCCTCTGAATTAAATTCCTCCACAGCTGCCTCTGAGGCCAGGAGGCAAAGTCTGCAGCACTAGCTACAAGCCCTCGATTAGAGCTGAGAGGCCTGGTCCATGACAGATGAGGAAACTGCAACTCAGGGAGGAGCAGGGACTTGACCCAAGCATTCTGACTCCAAGGGCCTTTCTCTGGCCACAGGCAGGTCTGACTTTACAGGCTTCCTCCAGGGAAGTGTGGACTTGGCAAACTGCAGCCATCCCATAGAGCATGGAGCTGCTTAAGAGGTTTCAGAGGGAGCTTTTGGGAAGCCCTTCTAGGTGCTGAGCACCCGGGTGATAACAGGCCACTCAGTGCTTAAGGGCACGGGCAGGGCACCCCAGCCTGTGGTTACAGAGGGTAGTGCTCTCGGGAGCCCACCCTGAGATGGCACCTTCAGTGCATGTTCTGGGAAAGTCACCCTGCTCCTAGGAGGCATCCTCAGGGGCTGCTCAGAGAAGGCCAGAGGAACCCTTGAGAGATGGTTGTGCCAGGAAAGTTTTGCCAAGTCTCGTTTATTTATTTATTTAGTTTAGAGACAGGGTCTTGCTGTCACCCAGGATGGAGTGCAGTGGCACAGTCATAGCTCACTGAACTCCTGGCCTCAAGTGATTTTCCAGCGTTGGTCTCCCAAAGTGTTGGGATTACAGGTGTGAGCCACCATGTCCAGCCCCAAGTCCCATTTTAAAAGCAAGACAGAGTGAGTCCATGTGTATGATGAGTGTAACGGTTATATATGTGTATGTCATGTGTATATGTGTAGGTGTGCGTGTGGATATGTGAGTGTGTATGTGCATGAGAATGTGTATTTATATGTATTTACATGTGTGTTTTGTGTGTGCATGTGTGAACAAGTGTGTGTGCATTGTATGTGTGTGTCATGGGTGGGCATGTTTGTGTGTTTGCATGTGTATATTTACGTGTCAAATGTGTAAGTATATGTGTGTGTGCGTGTGTACGTGAGGTTCGTGTGCATATGTGTGAGTGAGTTTGGGAAGAACTGCACAGATGCTGGCATGTTAGTGGTGTCCCCTCCCAGGGGAGGAGGTAGTAGGATGGTGACAAGCCATCTGTGCTGGCCAGTCCTCCCTCCTGTCTCTGTTCTTTTGCCCCAACTTTCTTCCTGCTAAAGCCTTCATTTGGGGCCTGCTGCCAGTTTAATGTTGTCTTAAGGCTATCTGTCCTTCCCAGTAACAAAGCAGTGCATGCTCCTTGTAAAACCCTGGAAAGTATAGAAGAACACAAAGAAGAAAAATTGCCCTTAGTCCCCAGACCCAGAGTCCTGGCTGTGGCTTAACAGAATCTTCTTCTTCTCCAGGCTACAGCCGGCACTTACAGGACAAAGAAGGAGAAGGAAACACAAACACCATCACCAACCCAGGTTCCTCGAGCCCTGGCTCCACACTGTTTAAGTCTTCAGAACCTCAAGGGTCCTAATCTTCTTTTTGTTGTTGCTGTTGCTGTTGTTGGATTCTTCATGGTTCACAAAGTCCCTGAGGTGACCAGTTTGACCTGAGCTATGGAGACAGACACACTGACTTGGGTTTATATTAGGTCTCCATCACCCTACAAGTTGCTTCACCTTAGTTGGTTCAGTAGCTCAATCTCTCTGAGCCTCAGCTTCCTCATCTCTACAATGAAGTAAAAATAACGACCTTGAAGGACAGTTGTCAGGGGTAGAAATTGTCCTTTTTCTGTTTTCTCTCAGATCCTTTTCTCCTCCTTTCTACTTTCTGCCCTACCTTGCAGACAGGGTCATCTCCAGGGTCCCTTCCCTTCTGGCTTCCAGATAGGTTTTGCCAAATGAGTGGAAGGATGGGGTGGGGGAGAAGTCGGGGTGTCTCCTCCTCTCTCTGCTTCTGGGGGTGTCTCAGGAAGGGGCTGAATCTTCACTGTGGCTCCAGCTCCTGCTGGTCCCAGAACCATGGGCTCTGGTAACCCCACCTTCTCCCTTTGTCCCCTCCTGTCCCGGCCCTGGTGGTGGTAGCAATGAGTTCCCACTGTCACTAAACTCTGGGTCACCTTGGCATTCCTCCTATGGCTCCTCATCAATTCAAAGCTGCAGAACAAATTCCCTCTATTAAATTCCTTGGGTTGAAAGATCTAGCATGGTTTTGGTTTTGTGCTGGGACCTTAACTGATACACAAGCAACATTCAGGGCAGTGTCTGGTACCCAGAGGATGGTCAATGTGTGGCACTAGGGTCTATAGCTGTGGCTCCTTATGGGCTTGTGACAACCTCACCAGCTCTCCCCACCCCCACAGGAAGAGCTAAGAAGCCCTGCCTTCTCCCTTCCTCTCTTTTTTTTTTTTACTTTCTTGACTCGGAAAGAACTCCCTTCTCTTGATCAAAGCCTAATGAGGCTCTTTTAGCATTTTTAGTACCATGGCCCAGTGGTAAGGGAATGGGCTCTGGAGTAAGGCAGCCCTGGGTTTGAATCTGAGATTCACCATTACCAGCTGGGTGACCTTGATTGGGTCATGTCAACTCAGTTGCATTATCTAAAACCAGAGGATGAGAATAGCTAATTCATAGAGATGGTATTTGTAAAGTACTTGATAGAGAGTAAGCTACCATGTTGGTCGACTATTAATAATTTCTAAAATTATTTATTTATTTATTTTATAACCTGGGTGACAGGGTCTCACTCTGTCACCCAGGCTGGAATGCAATGGTGTGATCATAGCTCACTGCAACCTCAAACTCCTGGGTTCAAGTGATTCTCCCACCTCAGCCTTCCGAGTAGCTGGGGCCACAGGCACATTCCACTGCACCTGGATAATTTTTATTCTTTATTTTTGTAGAGATGGGGTGTCTCTATGGTGGTGGCTGGTCTTGAACTCCTGGCCTTAAATGATCCTCCTGCCACACCCACCCTGACTATTATGATTAATATTATCATCACAGCCCCTTCTTTCAAGAAGTTGGGATCTTTTCACTTGGATTTGGGTCCATGGACATAAAAAGAGCTCATCCCTTTTCTTCCCAATATCTCTTGATATGAAGAGCTGGGAACGGTGGGTGAATTTGCAAAGGGGCTGAGAATCATGGGAAGAAAAGGGTAGAGACCGGGAACCTTCTCTTTCAATATTGGCCTCAGAACATCTCAAATCGGTGGTGATCACCAAAAGGATGGGGATCTTGCCATGGGAGAGCTGAGCCTGGTGGGGTCTTGAATTTGCAAAGCCAAGATCTAGGGGGTCACAGTGGGAGGGTTCAGCTTGGCACATGTGTGACTAGGACAGACGCACGGAAGTGAAGAGCAGCAATTGTTTCTTCTCCACCAGACACTTAGAAGTAGTTCTTGGAATTCACCCTGCCCCATCTCTCCTCTCCACTGGACCCCCATATTTGCTTCTACCTGGCATGCTTTTTCACTTCTTGTCTGTCCAGCAAACTTCTACACATCCTTCAAGACCCAGATGAGTTAACACCTTCGGGGACCTTTGGTGACATCCCCAGGCAGAATTAACACATCATTCCCTGTGCTTTCAGAGCTTGTGCTTGCTTCTGTGGTGGCAGTTAGCACATCCTCTTCTGTGTTCTAATAACTGCTGCATCCTCCTATGTGGGCATCTGTCACACTCCTACAGGAACGGCAGTAGTCGTAAGGATAGTTGGTAACTGCCGAGTGCTCTAACTATGCGCTAAGTGCCATGAGTGCGTCATCTCACTGATCCCCCCTTCTCTACGGGACGTCACCATTTTACAGATAAGGAGACAGGTGCTTAGACCCACTGCTACCTGGTTCTGCAGTCTGTGCTCTTAACCACCCTCATTTTGCTCGTGAACCCCCAGAGGAAAGAGATCGGCTTATACCCTCCTTTGTGTACCTAGCAGCTGGTGGGGTGCCTATCACTGAGTGGTCACTTAAATGCTTAAATACAAGAAAAATCCACAGCAGTGATATTACCAAGGTTTATTAAGCCATTTCCCTTACGTTGCTGTTGAATATTTCCGGGCACAGCTCTCTTTCTTCAGGATTGTTTTCTTTGGGTCAGTTCCTGGGAGTGGAATGACTGGGCCACGTCGCCTTCCACCTCCCAGAGCCACCAGCAGTGAAAGAGTGAACTGGTTCTTGGCAGCCTTGCAGGCCAGGCCCTGCTCTCACCTTGACGTGGCCCTAGTGCTGGACGCCTTGGCAGGCAGGGACGCAGCTGCACTGAGCCCTTGGGAGCCTGCAGAGGCCACGTGGTCAGTGAGGGGGCTCCCCTGCGCAGCCCGGCACCCTCCACCCCATCCCTGCTGCCTCGCTGGCAACTGGATTCAGCCTGGGGGCGGGGACCAGACCCGCAGGCGTCCTTCTGACCACTGCACTGCCTCTGGCTTCCTTATTAGGAGGGACAGGAGGTGGGGAGAGAAGGGAAGCAGGAGGGTGGATGGAGGCAGCACAGAGAGAAAAATGTCAGGCAAAGGGCAGCAAGGAGATGGAACGGGTGGCCCTGAGTGTGTGTGGGGGTTTGGGGGGAGTTAAGCCCTCCAGTGCCCCTTCCCATCACTCCTGATTTCTGCAGACCCTCCCCCAAATCCTGGGCTCCCAGAGGGAAAGGCAAATTCACATCCAGGGCTGGGGCTTTGCCCTCAGGGCCCCTCCCTGTGCCCTGAGAGCTCAGTAGCAGGGAACAGCAGGCAGGGGATGCTGGTGCCCTCGCCTTCCCCAGGAGGACCCCCTCTTCCTCTGGGTCCCCTCCCTTTTCATCTGCCTATTTCCTCATCTTCCTGCCCGGGCCTTTCCACTCCAACTCCAAATACGAGAAGACCAGAGACACCCAGGTAAGACCAGAGACAACTAGTTAAGCACAGAGGCACCCAGTTTAACTCAGAGACACCTAGTTAAGTGTGTCCTAACCAGCTGAGACCAATTTCTGTATATTTTAAAGTTGCTGGCTAAAATCCAGGATGCCCGGTGCAACTTGACGTTCGGATCAGCAATGAATACTATTTTTAGTATAAGTATGCCCCAAATGTTGCATAGGACACAGGCTTAAAAAAAAAATAAATTATTGTTTATCTGAAATTCAAATTGAACCAGGTATCCTGTATTTTTTATTTGCTAAATCTGGCAAAGTCAGGGTATTTCTCTCCTTTTCCTGAATTTTAAACTCTTGGATTCTGCATCCCCCATCCCCCAACCAGCTTCCCTCTGTCACCTTTTTGGTGGAGATTTGGCTTCTCCTTAGACCTATGCTCTTTTTAATTTCCCTCCTCCCCTGGGTTTTATTTACTTTAGCAAAATCACCCTGGGTCTCCGTTTCAAAGTCTTTGATGTTATTACTAGAGACTGGGGTTGAGGCAGCATAAGCTTTTAGAAAGGTTTCTTCAGGACACTGGAAGGAAATTAAACCTTGGAAAATATGCTTGACATTGTTTTTTTTTTCCTTTCTGAAAAGAAAGTCTGTGCGTCGAGCTCCCTTATGGTCACAGGAGCACGAACAGTGGAGTTAAGGCCAGAACGCTCATCTCTCAAGCCGCCACCAGCTGCAGCCCAGCCAGCGAGTGGTTTATCTCCAGCTGCACGGGCCACTTTCTCAGGGTTTCCATCCTCAGCTGAACTTGTTCAGAGGCCCGAATGTGTGGGCTCAGAGGGACCTGAGAAACCAGCCCGGCCAGGGCTTCCCAAACTACCACATGCACACAGGTCACCCAGGGAGATGTGGCCAGTCCCATGCTCAGTCTGACCTAGTTTCATCACTTCCAGATCAGTGGAGGTAGGACACAGGCATCACGACTTTTAAAAGAACTCCCCAGATGATTCTAGTTTGAGACCCAGTGAACCACAGCAGTGCTGTCCAATGGCTGCTGGGAGCTGATGTACTAGGACCCAGCTCCCTTCTGGCTGGGACAACTCCGAGGTGTGTGGCCCTCTTCCACTGGACATCTGTACCCTCAGCTGCCCAGTGTCCCACAGCAGGAACTGGCTCCATCAAGTCCCCCTTACTGTTTTTTCTTCTCTGTTGTTTCTCTTCTCTACTCCTCTGTGGTGCTTCTTGAGATCACCTCCCGAATAATCTTCTTACACTTAAATCCTTCTCTCCAGGTCTGCTTTGGGGAGACCTCAGTGTATGGGAAGTCACTCTTGCCCATAGACTGTTTTCTGGTTTAAAATGTGAATTCTCAATTTAACAGGCTGCCCATAATGACAGAAGACCCCAGTTTTTGGATCCAGGCAGACAAGACACAAATCTTACCTCTGTGGCTTAGACATTCTAAGTTATTGTGAGTATGTGGCATTGTGTTATCACTTTTAGAAATGTAACGTGGCTCTTTCTGAGCCTGGGTTCTTCATCTTTACATTGGGGTTAATGGCTTCCTGTTAGGGTGGTTGAAGAGGATAGAATAAAATAGCGACTGTAGAAGATAGAATAATAATTTCCCCACTTTCACTTCCCTGGAGTAGCATTAATATTAGATATCCACACCCTTGCCATGGCCTCGTGGTGGCAGAGTATAATTCCTGGCCCTTGGCTTTGGTCTTAGCCACGTCACTGGCTGTGGCCAACAGGATGTGAGCAGACACTACGTAAGTGAAGACTGAGTGGGCTTGTGCTGTTAGGCTTGCACTTTTGTCTTATACAGAAAATCATTCTTTAGGTAGCTGCTGGTTCCAGAAGTATGGGGGATATACTAAGCAGATTTGAACCCATCCCATTGCCTAAAATCAGGCTGAGCTGGGCCCAGCTGAGATCAGCCAAACTCCACTTAACCTGCAGGTGATGTTGTAGGTCATTGAGTTTTGTTACACAGCTTTATTGAGAAAGCTGACAGGTAACACTATTTACGAAAGCACCTAGCACAGGGCTTGGCACATTGTAGAGTCTAGTAAATGCCAGTTCCTGTTTCTGTCCATCACATACACTAACATGGGAGCCAAGACATTTCCCTGATTCTTATCTCCCCGATCAGACTTCTGTGTCAAGACCTGAGATGGAAGCTCCAGTTAGTAATGGGGTCCTGCCCACACCGTCTTTCCTCATGTGGCTCCCAGCACATCTGTGATCAGAGCTGGGGACCTTGGTAACAGTGTCAGCTTTTCCCCAACCCCTCTTTCAAAGCAAGCATAACCCTGTCTCTTCCTAAGCTTCCCTAGACCAACAACTGCAAAGACCTCCCTCCTTGTCTGCATCTCTCACCTAGCTCATGGCATAATCTATTTCTCACTACTATACATTTTATCTGCCCTCATTAATTATAACTCTAATGTATTAGCCAATATTTAAAAATATCAATTGCTTGTCAGACATGATGCTAGGTGCTTGAAATAAATATTTGTTTAAAAGTCAACACATCTAAGGAAGATCACATTAATGCTTCATTTACAAAATGTCTAATGATTTTGAGTTGCGAGTCAAAGTTCCAAAAGCTTGGTTAATTATAAAATTGTATTTTTAAAAAGTCAGCACATCGCTATGATGTATGTTATGGGATTATCCCCATTTTACATATAAGGAAATGGAGGCCCAGAGAGATTTGCTCAGTTTATAAGTGGCAGAGGTGCTACCCAGAGCCAGGTCCACCTGACCCCAAAACCATGCCCTTGTCCCCACCGTATGCAGCCGACTTGGTCTCTCTGACTGGATTGTAAGGTCTTTGAGGGCAGACACCATTGGATGCACTTCGTGGGCCCATTAGGCACAGTAGGCACATGGCTGCCATTTAGTGACTGACTGACCAGAGCCACAGGGACCAGTCAAGGGGTATTCATGTTAGTGGCAGGGCCAGCCCTCTTGCAGAAGCATACAACTCCCCTGGGCACACCCTGTGTTTCCCATTTGCAGCATCTACCAGCCACACTGAACCAATGCCTACCTCCTCTGCTCAGTCTTGGGAGTTCCATGAATTTCCCAAACACACAACGTGTCTCTGGGAGTCCTGGGAAGTGTCTGGATACTTTTGGTTGCAAGTAACAGAAACCAGGTTTGGGCTCTGGTGGGCTTTCCCTTCAATTCCCTTGTCTTCCCTCTTCTGTAGATCCACTTTATTTCCCGATAGCTTCCCCCATGTTCCAAGCCTGCACACCCCCTAGATTGTGTCTGTTTTCCCAGCTTCAGAATAACTGGATCACCTCTGGACAACTCCCTGTGGCATTCCATGGGAATTCCATTTGCTAAATGACTTCAGTCTGGGTTATCTGTACCAACCACTGCAGCAAGGGGGCTAGGACTCACTGAAACTGGCTCACCCCAGCCAGGACCCTGGGGCAGGGGCAGGGGCAGACACACACCATCTTCATGGTTGCCAAGTGGTGTGGAGGGGCGGAAGGATGTTTGGGAGCCACCACAAGTGTACATGGATGGGTGATGTGCCGAGGAAGGGGTGGGGTAAGAGCAGAAAGGCTATAGGAGGGGCCCAAGCATCCTAAGTTGATTCTCAGACAAGGCAAAGTCCTTTTATGGCCTGTGTCCTCTGAGACTTTTATGCAGTTCTATCAGCCCCTGGCAGAAGGACTCTTTCTCACTGTCGGAAGAGCAGTCCATTGGCTTTGGCTCTGTCTAAGCAGGGGAGGGGTCCTCCTGAATAGATCCTGGGATAGGGAGTCATGTGCCTGTGATTTATTACTAAGGAGCTGCCTCCAGTGCAAACTGGGAAGGGGCTGAAGGGAGCAGTTAGGGCAGGAAGGAAGCCCAGCCAGGGACAAGTTCAGGGAAAGCCCTATAGAGGGTTGCTTCAGCTCCATCTGCAGGGGAGCTCTGGAGTGTAAGGGACACCTCAGAGTAAACTTAACCCGAGGTAAGGGAACTGATTTTCAAATTCTTGTGCCCATTATTTGTTGGCCAAGGATTGCAGGCGTGAGAGGAGAATGCAAATTTCTAGGCATCTTGGGCTCCCTGTCCCTCCAAGCCAGGTGGTTCCTGCAGTCTTGGGGAGGCCCTCGGAAGAGGAGCCCCAGATGCACACTGCAGGAAGCAAAAGCACTGCAGAGCTGGGAGAGATGGGGACACAAAAAAGGTAAAAAGGGATCAGAGGGATGGGGTGGAGGGCTGACCCAGCCTGCTCCAGGCCAGGGTACATGCATCAGCTCTCACCCATCAACCAGAGGTCTCAAACTCCGGCCCTGACTCTACCCACAGACATGTTGCTCAGCCTGCAGTGTACCAACTACTCAATACCTGAAAGCTTCTGAATTCAGTGCCAATATTTAAATCTCAGGCAATTTTTGCACAAAAATTCAGGTCTCTAGCTCCTCTTGAAAAGTCTGATTTGTTATCAGAGGCCCAGGTATCTGCAGTGCCACAGTTGGTGGATGCTGCAGAGTATGACCAATCTGATCTATTTTACCTGGTGACCTGATGCCACAGTCCCCACCACTGTCTATTGCATCCCAATATAATTTTTCTTATAGGAGAACTAAGAGGAAAGAGAAATAATTTTTGTACCTACATCTCTTTAAGTGGAGGCAAAATACATGGCCCAAGGATGGTTAATGCAGACACAAGATGTGTCCGTGTTTGAAGAATACAGCTCAAGGTGCCATTAGGAAGCCTCTGTCATGGTGCCTGCTGGGCCCGTCTTGGCATGAGTCGGCCCCTCCTGCTACAAGCTGGGCCTCCCACCAGATTCTTGCTTTTCCACCAAGATCCAGCTGTGCTGCTCCCCCTCCTCCACCCCATCCCATTTTGTTAAAAGCAGCTGTTTTCCCCTTTCCAGCTCTCCAAGTGCTGATTTCATCTCTTTCCCGACAAAAATTTGGAGCCAGGAGGGAAATGGTTTGGCAGAGAATCAACATGCAGTGGGAGGAAGAAGACAGCGTGGAGAAGGCAGATGCTGTACAGAGATCCAGGATGAGAGGTCTGAAAGAAGACTGGACCGGGACTCTGAAGATCCCCGAGACAAGAAGCCCCTAGAGTCCAGGCGGGGTGCAGGGCTCTGAGGAATTCGCTCTGCAGAGTTGCTCTCAGCAACTTTGGCTAGAGGTGGATCCCAAAGAGTTCTGTTTCTCAATAGTGTTTCTCTTTGGTGTAGCTCGAGAGGGGTGGAGACAGCCAGTAGGGAGACGGGGGTGAGACGTCAGGGGCCCACAGCAGCCGACTTGGCCCCCCTTATCCCCTCAAGTCGGTCCTGCAGGCAGCATTTTGAGCACTGGTGCTACATGTTGGCTGTGCTGGGCATGGAGGGAGACTCGAGAGATAATGAGATGGTTAGGGGGTGACCAAAGACTAGCACGCTGGTCACCAAGGCAAACCATGCACAGGACCAGTGAGCCCCTGGGAAGGGTGGTCCAGGTCAGAAGGAGCCTCTTCCTGCAGGTCACACATCATCCCTGCCACCACCCTCAGCCACACATCCCCCTAGTTCTCTGCATAAAAATCACCCTCCCCTCCCCAATCCGGCTGAGGCAATATCTGACTGAGTTCTGGAAAAATTCCTTTCTCCTTAACCATGCCAAAAAAGAGTTGAAAATTTCCAAAAGGAACACTTTAACTAAGGCACAAAGGGGAAAACCCGACATGGAGACACTGGTGAGTTTACAGAGCGCAGATTTCTAAGCTCAACACGACCAAACGTCTCGTGGAAGATCCATTTGGTGGGCATGGTGGAGGGTGTCTGTTCCTTGGAATTCTTTGACTCAGCCCAGCTTGGGCTGAGCCCAGGCAGACGCTGGATGGAGTTGTGGCTGGTGGCACGGGTGGGGGTGTCTGCTTCCAGCCTGGTGGGGGGCCTCAGTGCCTCTCAAGGGCTGGGTCCAAATCTTTGTCTGGGAAGGGGCTCTCCACACCCCTGCCCTGCCCTGGTCTGAGCCAGGCCGCCTCAGCAGCCTCCTGCCCTCCTTTCATGAGGCAAATCATGAGGAAATTTCATGAGGAATTTCCTCCTTCACCCTTCTGGAAGTCACTGGCTCAGGATACACCCCTCCCCACCCGCTCTCTGTCTGCCTGTCCAGTTTGCCCCAAGCACATTCAGAGGGTTCCAGGCTGGCTCCACCCTGGAGCTGCCACACTCCACTGGGTCCTCCCGTTGGTCAGCACAGATACCTGGCGCTCCCTATTTCCAACCCTGAAACACTCTTGAGGTCCCTTTGGCATTTAGTTTCTGAATGAAGGGATTGGACTTATCCTTGGGGAAGTCATGCCTGACCTACCTAAGTGTAATGACTAAGTAGAAATATTATTTTTAAAAATAGGTAATACATGTGCACGTTAATGTAATCAAACATGAACCATTAGTGGCTTCCATCCCTGTCTCCCTTTACTCTCTCCAGAGGCAAATCTGCCTTGTCCATTTCCCAGAGGTATTTTATGCAAACATATCGCACACACATATATATGCTTTATTAATATAAATATATTAATAAATTAATATATTTTGGAGATCATTTCATATCGGCACATAAAGTGTTTCTTCATTAAAAAAAAGTGGCTGCTAGTATTCCCTTGTTGGGCTGTACATTTACTTAACCAATTTCTTATTGCCAGGCACTTGGGTTGCTTCCAATCTTGCTCTCTCAGCATTGTAACTAGATTGCTTGGCATGTGTGCCATGTGTCTGCAAGATAAATCCCAGAAGTGGGATTGATTGGCCAAAAGATATGTTCATTTTAAATTTTTATAAATATTGTCAAAAATGCCCTCAAGAGAAATTCTACTGATTTTTCGCTCCCATCAATATTTGAGAATGTCTGCTTCTCTATGTCCTCACCAACACAGAATGCCATCAAACTTTTTGCCAGTCTAAGAGCTATGCAATAGTAATTATAATCTTTGCTTTTAATGCGAACATAGTGAAGCATCTTCTTCTATGTTTAAAAGTCATTTGTAGATCCATTTCTATGAGCTTTCCTCTACCTTTTGCCATTTTTTCCTACTGGGTTGTTGGTCTCTTTCTTATTGATCTCTAGACATGCTTTATATATTCAGGAAATTGGCCTTTGCCAACTACATGTGTTTGTTGTAAACACTTTTTTCACCTGTTGTTTGTCTTTTGACTTTTATTTGACATTTGAATTAAACATTTTTTATATAATGAAATTTATTATTTAAAAAAATGCCTTCCAGTTTTTGTGTTATGCTAAGAAAAATCTTTCTCACTCTGAGATTATAAAAAAGGTATTCCATTTTTTGTAATGCTTTTATGGTTTCAGTTTTAAGGATTAAATTTCTGATCCATCTGGAATTTATTTTGGTATGAGGAGTAAGGTAGAGATTCAGCTTTAATTTTTCCCAGGTGACCACCTAGTCATCCCAATGAATTGTGATCTTTTGAATAATCCATCTTTTCCCCACTGATGGAAATTATGAAATGGATGTTCCTTAAATGTTTCTTTGTCTTATATAGTCAAGTGTCACTTAACGACAGAGATATGTTCTGGGAAATGCATCATTAGGCGATTTTGTCATTGTGCCAATATCATAGAGTGTACTTACACAAACCTAGATGGTATAGCCTACTACACACCCAGGCTATATGGTATAGCCTTTGGCTACTAGGCTATAAACCTGTACAGCAGGTTACTGTACTGAATACTGTAGGTGATTGTAACACAATGGTAAGTATTTGTGTATCTAAATATATCCAACCATAGAAAAGGTACAGTAAAAATATGATATAGAGCCATGTGCAGTGGCATGTGCCTGTAGTCCCAGCTACTCAGGAGGCTGAGGCAGAAGGACTACTTGAGCCCAGGAGTTTGAGTCCAGCCTGGGCAACATAGTGAGACCCCATATTTTTAAAAAAATGCAGTAGAATAGATAAAAAATGGTACACCTATGTAGGGCACTTACCATGAATGGAGCTTGCAGGACTGGAAGTTGCTCTGGGTGAGTCAGTAGGTGAGTGGTGAGTGAATGTGAAGGCCTAGAACATTACTGTTCACTACTGTAGACTTTATGAACACTGTACACTTAAGCTACATTGAATTTATAAAAATGTATTTTTCTTTCTTTAATAATAAATTAGCCTTAGCTTACTGTAACTTTTTTACTTTATAAACTTTCAATTTTTTTTAACTTTTTGACTTTTTTATAATAACACTTAGCTTAAAACACAAACACATTGTACAGCTGTACAAAAACATTTTCTTTCTTTACGTCCTTATTCTATAAGCTTTTTTCTCATTTAAAAATTTTTTTAACTTTCTAAACCTTTTTATTAAAAACTAAGACATAAACATACACATTAGCCTAGGCCTACACAGGGTCAGGATCATCAATATCACTGTCTTCTACCTCCACATCTTGTCCCACTGCAAGGTCTTTAGGGGCAATAACAGGAATGGAGCTGTCATCTCCTATGATAACAATGCCTTCCTCTGGAATATCTCCTGAAGGACTTGCCTGAGGCTGTTTTACAGTTAACTTTTTTTATAAGTAGAAGAAATACACTCTAAAATAAAGATAAAAAGTATAGTATAGTAAATACATAAACCAGTAACAGTCATTTATTACAATCAGGTATTATGTACTGTACATAATTGTACGTGTTAGACTTTTTTTTTTTTTAAAGAGACAGGGTCTTGCTTTGTTGTCCAGCCATGAGGGCAGTGGCATGATCACAGCTCACTGTGACCTCAAACTCCTGGGCTCAAGCGATCCTCTTGCCTCAGCCTCCGGAGTAGCTGGGACTACAAGCACGCGCCACCACGCCCGGCTAATTTTTCTATTTTTTGTGGAGGCGGAGTCTCGCTGTGTTGCTCAGGCTGGTCTCAAACTCCTGGCCTCAAACGATCCTCCCGCCTCGGCCTCCCAAAGTGCTAGGATAACAGGCGTGAGCCCGTGGTAGACTTTTGCGACTGGTAGCACAGTAGGTTTATCTAAACCAGCATCACCACAAACACGTGAGTAATGCGCTGCGCTAGGACAGGTATGCCGGCTGTGACATCACTAGGTGATAGGAATTTTTCAGCGGTCCTGTGTGTCGCAGTGCTGCGCCTGACTGCGTTGGCGTGGAGGGGAGGAGGGCTGCCGCATGCCACCTTAGCCTCGGCTCTGTCTTGAATAGTGCAGTTCAGGATCCAAACTTGCAAACTCTACTCAGCTGTACAGTCCGTCTCTCCCCAGAGGGCAGCTTAGTGACGCCGGGTCACTGCTCAGCCCCGCCCTCCGGCCTCCAGCGTGGCAGAGTGCACCTTCCAATCCCCCGCCCTTCTGGCCCTCAGCAAGGCGCTCCGGGGAATGTGGTTTTTTCCACCTCTTCGTACTTCCGGTTGCTGCCCTGGTCGGTTTCCCCGCTCGCCCCGGGCTCCATGGGCTGCCACGTGTGGGGCTCCTGCTTGGGGCACTCCTTCGCACCCAGGGACAAAATGAACAGGCTTCATCTAGTTTAATGGTCAGAGCACGCCGTGTGGTGGATACTCGTTCTACCCCATTTTAGGGAGGAACAAAACTAGGCTTGGAGAGATTAAGCCCCTTGTCCCGTCTTTGAATAGCAAGTGCAGGATTTGAACCCAGCTCTGACTCTGGAGCCTGAACCCCTAACTGCCTAGGGTGC
The DNA here is from genome assembly GCA_023783475.1 of Daubentonia madagascariensis. Classification (NCBI taxonomy): domain Eukaryota; kingdom Metazoa; phylum Chordata; class Mammalia; order Primates; family Daubentoniidae; genus Daubentonia; species Daubentonia madagascariensis. Next base: position 262,952 of record JAKFHU010002136.1, read on the forward strand.
TGCCACCAAAAAGCCGTAACCTGCTCGCCTCACAGGTGCTGGGACGGCACTGACAGCGGTCCACTGCGCCCTCGAGAGCGTTGTCCTCAGCACTCCCAGCTCTCTACATCTCATGGTGTCTCAGGACCCACCTCCAGGAAAGCCAGGACACCCCCCTCCCAGGGAAGCCGTGGCCACACGCCATGTCCCCCCCTCGCTCCACCCCCAACCGCAGGCCCTACCCGGCCAGCCAGAGCCCCACTCCCTGGCCTTCGTCGTCCTTTGGGCTCTCATGGGTACCATCAAAACGTTCCTTTCCAGAGACCCACGTCAACACAGCCCACTCGATGCCAGGTACCCATGGATGGTAATGAATTTTATTTTTCATCATCTCCGGTTTTAATAGTAAAGGCAACGTAGCGGCCAGTCCAAGCTCTGGATTCCCTGGTGACGCTGACCGCTACCTGAGCGCCAGGGCAGTAGCATTGCTGGGTCCCTGGGAGCCAGGCCAGTAGCCTCACCCGCCCCCACCCCACAGTGTGGGGAATGCCCATTAAAACACCCGCTCCCGAAAGAAAGGCCGCCTGGATATTGCTTTCTCTTTCTAAATCTGAGCTTATTCAAAGAAAAATGACTTTAGCTTGGCATGTGAAAAAGGTCAGGACGTTACACTGTTGGAAATGTTTATGTGCCTGAAAAGAACCGAGAATTCTCTGAATATGTAGCTTCTTCAGCGTCTTCACAGTGAAGGTTTCACCCATTTTGTGAAGTCAAAAGTAAGTGATTTTGACGGGCGTGTCACGCAGAGTGGCGGTGATGGATTGCTAGCCGCCAGGCTAAATGGGAGGGATTTGCTTTTCTTTAAAATACGAAGAGTTACAGTGGTCCCGGAATCTGCCAGCACTCAGATTATTTTTCTAGTCACTAACAATGGTTAAAAAGCGTTCTTCTTTTATGTGAATCTGAGTTTTCCCTGCCTTTTCATTTTGAAAAATTTCAAACCATAGAAAAATTGCAATAATAACTATTAAATTTACCAACAGTTAACGTTTTTACTACATTTGCTATATTTCTCTCTATATAAACGTACGCATTGCTCAAAAAAGATCAGTAACATCTCCTCCCCTCCCCTCCCCTCCCCTCCCCTCCCCTCCCCTCCTTGCCTTTCATCCTTTCTTTCCTTCCTTCTCTCTCTCTCTTTCTCCCTCCCTCCCTTCTTTCTTTCCTTCTTTGTCCTTCCCTCTCCTTCTTTTTCTTAAATATTTGAAAATAAGTTGCAGAAATCTTGACATTTTACCCAGATGTTTCTGTACACCTCTTTTAAGATTGTGAACATTCTCCCACATATGAACAAAACCGTTATCACACTCTATGAATCGAACCTAGGTACAAATCCGGTCTCTCTGCATGGCCCTGCTCAGACGTTGCCAGTTGTCCTAGTCTTGTCCACTTCCCTGTCCATCCAGGACCCAACCAAGACCTGTCACGTGCCATTGTCCCTCTGCTCAGTCTCCTCTCACCTGGGCCTGTCTCCAGGCCTGCCTTTGCCTCGAGTGACCTTGATATCTTAAAGTGTACAGGCCATTTGTTTGGCAGAATGTGCCTTAATTTAGATTTGACTGGTTGTTCCTCAGGAAGAGGTTCAGGCTTGTTTTAGTCTGTTTGTTGCTACAACTGAATACCTGAGACTGGGTAATTTATAAAGAAAAGAAATGTATTTCATATAGTTCTGGAGGCTGGGAAGTCCAAGGTCGAGGGCCTGCACTTGGTGAGGCCTCTTGCTGGTGGGGACTCTGCCGAGTCCCAAGGGCATCCTATGCCAGGGGCCGGAGCCACAGCCAAACTGGCTTTTTTAACAGACTCACTCTTGTGAAAACTAACCCACTCTCAAGATAACTCCTTAGTCCATTAACCCATGAGTGGATTAATGCATTCACGAGGGCAGAGCCCATGACCCAATCACCTCTCCAAGGCCCCACCCCTTAACATGGCCCCATGGGGATTAAGTTTCAACATGAGTTTCAAAGGGGACAAACACTCAAACCATAGCAAAGTTAAACTTTTGGGGGGCGGATGCAGAATGAATCTTAATTTTTATTTTGTTTTTGAATAGCTGTTGCACTCACATGAAATAAAGTCCAGAAGGTATAAAAATATATATATACTACAGAGTCTCCTTCCTGGGAGGCAAATCGCGTTCCCAGTTTCCGTGCCGTGTCTCCCTCCAAAGGTAACACAAGGGGAGTGTTTCATGGTGCTTGCACGTGGGGATAGTTCAATGGGTGGGTGTGTCTGGTTGCGTCCCTCGCTTGCCTGGAAACCTTGCAAGGTTCTTGGAAGGCCAGCTGAGGTCTCGCTTGGCCCACAGGACCCGGTGCTCTGGCCCGGCCCCCCTCATAGCCTCACCTCCTCTCACTCTCTGGCCTGGGGAGGCCCTGCCATGATGGCCTCCTTTTCCAGCCCCCCATAGACCCATGTACCTGTCGTCCCCTCTCTCTAGACGCCTCTTGTTTCCTTTCACCCAACCAGCTTCTCGTTGTCCTGCATGTCTCAGCCTGCAGCCCCATCCTATGGGAAGCTGTACTCAAATCCCGGGCAGGGCCACATCACTGCGTAATGCCCTCTTAGGACACCCTGTTCCCCCTCCTTGTTCCAGGAAGGAGGAGTCACTTCTAATTTGGGCCCTAAGCACAGTGCCTGGCACATCACAGGCTTTCAGTACATGCTCGTGGAGAGAGTGAAACGTGTTTGTGAATCCTTCAATCACAGCAGGAGAGGCCAGAGCCGGGGTGGGGGTGGGAGAAGAGGACCCCCCCAGGGCCGGCTGCTGGAGAAAGAAGATGCTCCATGATGGTCCAGCAACAGCAGGTAAAGCCCAAGGTGAAGATAAAGGAGCCAAATATCCCAAAGGAGGACCTTGATCAGCCCTGAGTCCAGCTGTACGTCAGCCGATGGGTAATAGCCCAGTAAGCTCCAAGGGTGGAAGAGGAGAGAACCAGGAACAAGGGACCCTACTGAACAAGGAGGGAGACCTGGGCCCTCAGGCGAGCTGGGGCTTGGGTGCAGCTGGTTGTTCTGGAGAATCACTAAATGGACATGCTGGGGTGTCAGGCAGGGTCCTACCATTGGAGAGGCCTCATGGAGAGGCAGGGCTGAGGCCCGCGAGGCAACAAACTTCTCCCTCCTGTGTCTGGAGCCAGCCTAGACCACAGAAGGTGTAGACCATGAGTTTGACCCCACTGAGTTTTACAGTGTCCCTTGGGCCAGGAAAGGTTGTTTAAGGAAGAAGCAGAACATCTCTGCAGGCAAAGAGGCTTCACATTTTTGGCCTGAGGCCAGAGGGAAAAGCAAAGTTCACCAACAGCATGCCCATGCTTCTTCCCCATCTCCCACCTGAAGCAAGAGGCAGGACGGAGACAGGATGGAGGGTGACAAACCTTTATGCACTGTATGACTGCAGGGGGCAAATGATAATCATGGCGGGGGTGGGGGGAATCCCAACAGGGTAACAGTGCATGGAACTGGTTTTGTTTGATTTTTTTTTTTAGAATTTTCTGCAACTTTCAATTTTTTTCTAATATGAATGCCAATTATTTTTATGCTTTTACCAAAAACAAAGCAAAAAAAAAAAAACAAAACCTTTTCAAAGATTCTGTACACATCTCCGGAGAGTACTGGTTTCTAAACTTTACACGTTGGAATCACTCAGGGAGCTTTAAAAATACTGATGCCTGGGTCCCACCATGAAGCCATTCAGATTTAATTGGTTGTGGGTGTGGTCTGCTCAGCTGATTATATTAATATGCAGCCAGGTTGAGATCCACTTCCCTAAAAGGAGAATGCACTAGAGAGGTCAAATAAAAGATATACTGTTGCTAAACACCAACATCCAGAGACACCATGTTCCATTGTGTGAGCTACATACTGCATAACTCCGGGGGACACCATTTATGTAGCCAATCATGTGAAAGGTGTCTTCCTGGTGTTGTGCAATGCGGCAGCCTTGTAAGTAAGGATATATAATTTATATATTCATAGATGCATAATTTAAGCACTGATTGCGTCTGTTCACTACAATTCTACGGGGGAGGGCAAAGTGACATTCACTAGGATGTGCAGAGCACGTTAGAAGACTTAGTTCGTATCATCTGGGTTTTAAAATTTGGTAAAGGCTATGATACCAATAAAAACATCAAAAGCCAAAGTGACCACATTAGTCTGGATCCATGGGTTGTACTCGGCACAGGACTAAGAGGATGGGCCTGAGAGGGCTGGGACCTGTGCAGAAACACAAGTATCAGTGGGAAGTCACCAGCAGGCAGCTGGTCGAGTGTGGCTAGTGGGCGCGCTGTTGGGGCCGTGGGGGGGTGTCGTATGGGATTTTCAGCCTCTGCCGTGAAGCTTTTGTGCTTCTGACACTCCTTGCATTCAGAGGTGGAATCTAATTCCCTGCCCTTCAATCTGGACTGATTGCGTCTGATAGCAGCCTAGCGGAGAGGCCCGCCCAGAGAGGAACCGAGGCTTCCACAAGTGGCCCAAGCCCCCAGCTGGCAGCCAATCCAGTGAAGCCAATCTTCTCTGGATGAACAGAATGCAGTGCAAGTGATGCCGTGTAAGTACTGAGGCTGCATTCTATTCATCCACAGAAGTCAAAGGCCAGTCCAGATGTTGTAGCTCTAATTCTACCACTTCACAGCACTGTGGTGCTTAACCTGGGGTGCACGGGCTTCATGGGTGAACATGCACGAATTCTTAGATGGCTCCTCCTTGGAACCTCACTGCCCTTCTGTGAGGAAGCGCAAGCAGCCTAGCGGAGAGGCCCGCCCAGAGAGGAACCGAGGCTTCCACAAGTGGCCCAAGCCCCCAGCTGGCAGCCAATCCAGTGAAGCCACGTGAGTGAGGCCATTTTGCACCTTCCAGCCATCCCAGGGTCCCAGCGGATGCCACACAAAGAAGAGGACCCACCTGGTCAACCCACAGAATTGAGAGAAATGATACATTTTTGTTGTTTTGAGTCATCAAGTTTCAGGGTATTTTGTGACTTAGAAGTAGGTGGCCGAAGCAAGGCCATTTCTGTTCTGCCGGTGGGAGTCGGCCAGCCTGTTGGAAATATATGTGGGTTGAACTGGGCCCTTGTGGGGTTAGAGGTGCTGGCAGATCCCAATAGAGGAGGGTTTTAAAAATTTTAAATTATATTTATCAAAGTTTTTATATATATATATATAACTTTGATACATGTAATATATATATACACACATATGTGATAACAACGCAGATACATCAGGAAAGCTTACAATGAAAAGCAGCCATGCCTTACCTGCCATACTCACCCCCACTCACTGCCAGTCCTGCTTCCCCAAGACAACATCTCTTGCCAGTTGCTGTTTATGATTTTTCTCCAGACTCCAAATCACATACTTATACCTCCATCCCTCAATTACCATCTTTAGACAGCAGCTATTCACTCCCCAACATCTAAGATGAGGATGTAGCACCCTACTCTGGTGCCTGAACTTTCATTACTATTTTTGGTCCCTGGATGAACATTTACTATTCCAACAGCACAATCCCAGCTTTGCACGGTGAGGACCTCAGTGCCCCTCCCCTTTTTTCTGCCTTTCTCTTCCCTTCCATCGCCCAGATTTTGTGGCTCTAATGCAACCACTTCATAGCACTGTGGTGTTTAACCTGGGGTGCACAGGCTTCCTGGGAGAGTATCCACAAATTCCTCAAAATTAGGTGTAAAATTCTGTATGTGTGATTGTGTGTGTGTGTGTGTGTTTATGTCCTATTTCCTGGGGAGAGTCTAGAGCTTCCATCAGATTCTCCCAGAGGTGCCGAGGCCCAGGTGCAATACTGGACTCTGTACTAGATGTCTTCCATCTGCCCCCAGAACCCCCCTTATCTGTCTCCATGCCCCGGAGCCCCAGGGGCCTGACCCACACGGGACTGTATCAATGGCTACAGGGGTCAGAGGACAGGAGGGGCGCGAGGAGGGCATTTGTTCCCACGTGCTCTCTCAGCCATCTTGGACAGGCTGGGTCTCGGGTGAAGGACCTCACTCCACTGAGGGTGGCCTTGTCCACAGAACTTTCTCAGTAACCACTTCTTCTCCTGGAACTTCAGTCAGGCCAGGGGTGATAATGGCTTAGTTGTTCCTGGCCCCAGGTCACTGCATTGTCCCTTGTGGTCCTATCACACCCTGCCCACGCCTTTGTAAATAGTCCTTTTAATAACCCACCTTGAACTACCCTAATTTGATTATGGCATTTGTTTCCTGTTGGGACTCTGTAATGCTCCTGTTCCTCGGACACAAACTCTGAGACAGAGGTCGTATGCAGGAAGTTTCTGGGGAGTGCTCTTGGGCAAAAGGAGAGGTTGAACTGCGATGTTGTCTTCTCTGGTTGATATAAGAATAGAAACTGGGTATAGCGGCTCCTCCCTGAAGGATGTGAGGAGGGCACAGGGGAGAGAGACGCTGTGAACTTTGAACCTGCTAGGTCTGGAGATTAAGAGTGATAGGCCCAGCTCACGTTCCTGCCTAATGCACAGCCTTAATCAAACGTGGGAAAGACCTAAGCTAAAGAGCGTTTCCCCAAACAATGGGTGTGTGGTCTGGGTTGGAGCTGACCCTATGGGAGATCTGGGGCTGGGATAGCCTTTAGAGGGGACCAGGCCTTTAATCGCACCCCTAAATGACCAGACATTAGATGTCAATAGGAGACACAACCTTGGGTAAAGTGGGTTTCTTCAGGTGAGGGCGATTCCCAGGAAGGGCCTCCTGGCAGCAGCAACAGTGTGGCATCTTGGGCAAGGACAGCCTTGGTCTCAAAGGGAAGGCAATGGGGTGCCCCCAGGAACCCACTAGGGGCCGACCTTGGTCTGGTCTACTAGACTGGGCCATTGGGTCTCTGCACCCTGATACTGGGCACAGTGCCTGGCGCATAGTAGGAGCTCAGCAAATGTCTGTTGAATGAATGAATGGAGGGACAGCAAGCTTTTTTGATAGATTAAAATTCGTAACCTCAGAGCCCTTGTGTATCCTTGTTATTTTTTATTTTTATTTTTTAACTTTTTGTTTTGAAATATTTTCATACTTAGAAGAAACTTGTACAAATGGGAAAAAAAAGTCACCCAGATTTCCAGATTGTTAACATTTGTCTCTCTCTCTCATATATATGTATATTTACACATGTATATATATATACTCAAAATATTGTTATTATTATTATTAATTTCTGAAACACTTGAGAAAGTTGGAGGCCTCCTGCCCCTCTATCCCTAAATACTTTATAAAGTATCTACCTCCTAAGCACAAGGGCATCTCCTTACGTAGCCTCAGTGCAATTTATCAAATTCAAGAGATAGAACACTGACTCACAGCTATTATCTGATGCATGGTCCCTTATGGAAACTCTCTCCTCAAATTAAGGACTCCATCCTGGAGCGCACTTTGCCTTCAATTGTCTTGTCAACCTAGTCTTCTTTCTTTGTCCTTTATGAGCCTGGCATTTTTAAGGACCACACACCTGTTGTTTGGGGAAACGCTCTTCAGCTTGGGTCTGTCCATTTCCTTATGATCTGATTAAGGCTGTGGTTTAGGCAGGAATGTGACCCAGGCCTATCTCTCTTAATCTCCAGACCTAGCAGGTTCAAAGTTCACAGCGTCTCTCTCCCCTGTGCTCTCCTCACATCCTTCAGGGAGGAGCCCCTATACCCAGTTTCTATTCTTATGTCAAGATCCAAGGGTTAAACTACCTACTCAAGGTCGCACACTTAATTAATGACTGAGCTGACATGAAACCCAGGTACCCTTAGCAGAAGCTCAGAATCTTTTTCACCACACCCAGTATAATAAGAGACTGTGACGAACACTTTCTATTCTCCCTTGGCCTGTGGAGGACTTTGCACAGGGCTTCCTAACCCAGCCCTTCCTTGCGTTAATTAGGGTAATGGGCTGAGAGTGGACAGAGGAAGTTACAGGCTGCAGGTTAAACTGATTTTCAAAAGAAAGCTCTTAGAGATGCTCTCAGAAGGAAAACCTCTGGAAGAGGGAGTGGGGAGAAGGGTGAGTGAGACAGAAAGCCAGCAGGGCTGGAGAGTTTGAGGGTGAGAGAGGAGAGGCTGGGCAGGCACCTGCCCTGCGATGTGGGCTTTGGAGAGAGAGCTGGGCAAAAGGACTTTTTAGAAAGTTTGCAGCGGGCAGTGGGTTTGGCCTATGCCCCCCATTCCCCATTCCTTCCTCTCCTCCTATATTTACCTCTTTAGAAACTTGAGACTTTAGAAAAAAAAGTTTTCATGGCTTTTGGGAGAGGACTGTGTTTTATTCAATGCCGCTCTGTGTTAAACGGGCACAAAAAGTGGCTCAGGTGTGTCCTGGTTATACAGGTAAGGCGGTGATTTCATGTGGATCCAGTGTAAGGGATGCTTTTGTGCAAGAAACATGTCCAGGTGAAACAGATTGTCCTGCCAGGGTCCTCCCAGGGGCTTTTTCAGAGCCCGGGTCTTCTGGGCTGTTGAGTTGAGAGACCACAGAAAGAGCTTTCTATTTCCCTCCAATTATTTTCTGAGTGCGAGTTTTGTGCCCCCAAATAGGCTGGGCACTGCAAGGACAGGAGCAAGCCCTGGTTCTACCACATGCTGCCTGTCAAAGTCTCTCCCTTCTCTGGGCCTCAGCTTCTTCACCTGTAAGATGGGGCTGTAAATAGCGACAATCAGGATGTGTGTAATGATTAAATGGGATAATGTCTCCCAATGCACTTGGTGGGCTGCAGAGTCTGGCAGGCATATAAGGAACACGTGTCCTTCAGGATGATGCTAGGGGTTGACTGAATAGCACAGGACAGAGGACTGAGCTACTGATCTGACAGCCCCAGCCATCTCAAGTTCAAAACTCCCTCGCCAATTTCCCTTGTCTTAGTGGAGAGGGGGGACAAGATGGACCGGAGGCCTCAGGGGGGTCTGGGAATGATGCTGGGCCTGTGTGGTGGCTGCAGGGGGCAGCTTACCAGAGAAAAGACCTTGGAGAAGGCCCCAGTCTCCAAATTCTCCCTGGGGAGCTTCCATTGGAGAGCCTTTGTCTGGAGGACCAAAATGTTTTTAAGAATTGACCATTAACATTTCTGATTTCTCTGGGAGAGTACCTCCTGTGAGCAAGCTAACAAATCATCCCACATCCCCTGGCTTGTAGCCTTGCAGCTGCGTGTCATGCAGCCTTTGTCATCTCCCACGTTAGAGCCTATCCGTGCAGCTGGGTCCTCTCTCTTTCGTTCCACCTGCAGTCTGATCTCCTCGTCCCCTGTCAGGTGGTCCCACTTCTCAGGCTCAGTCTGCTTCCAGCCCACCCTCCAGCCTGCTGTCTGTTTAATCTTTCTAGATTATGTCAGTCCCTGCTCAAAAGCCTTCCATGGTTCCCCATTGCCTGCTAAGTTAAGTGTTAATGCTGTAGCTTGCTTTTAGGTCTCTCCAACTTTGGAGTCCACCTTGCCTTTTCCAGCCAGATCTGTAACCATTCTTTTCCAAGTATCTTCCACTCCAAACCCTGCTTCTTGCTGTTCTTGGATGTACCTTGGGCTTTCCCCACCTCTGGGTCTTTTTTCAAGCTGCTCCTCCTGTGGAATGTCCCCCTTTGGTAATTTCTCCCTGTCCCCCAAGACTCGTCCCCTCATCTCCCTCAGGAGGTACCTATCCTCATTCTGCTCCCGGCCAGACACGGTCTCTCGTGCAGCTTGTTTTTGGCATTGACCATATCCGGTCTTGAGTTTCCATCTTTGGAAACCGTCCGCGGGGTGCTGGAGCCAGCACATACCAGCTTGCAAGAGCTGATTTTGTGCATCTCTTCCCAACCTCAGGTCATTGAAGTTATTTTGGCAGTTTGGAATCAACCATGGTGGATTTATGCCAAGGAAATCAGCAAATGTTACAAATCAACCCCCAGAGAGCTGGCTCACCAGCACATGGCTGCCCATCTTCCTTATTCCCTTGACTGTACTGTGAGCTTCATGAGGGGAGGCAGGGATCCTTTGCAAGTCCATCTACCTTCCCACCAACAGCTTCTGGCATGCATTGCGCTCATTAGGAACTTTGATTTGGTTGGAGGATTGACTTGCATGAGGCAAGGGTCCCTGAAATAGGACATGGGGTGGGTAAGGTAGCAGGGTCAGGAGAGAGGAGAGAGGCTCTGAACATTGGAGACCTAAAAATAACCCTTTTCTATTTCAATTGCCATAGACCAAAAGGGCCCCACCACTCTTGTGGCCTCCCGTTTTTTTACCTTCCATGTTTGAAAAATTATAGTAGTTAATATTTCCTGGATGCCATGGCAGATGAAAGATGGCCACACATTCTTTGCTCCTCTTCTCGTTGAGATATGGGGTATATGTCCCTTCCCTTTGAACTGGGAGAGGCTCTATGGCTGCCTGGCCAGTAGAGAACAGCGGGAGTGCTGCTGTCCTAGTTTCTGGGCTCAGGCCCTAGTCATCTGGCAGCTTCCACTTCCTGTCTTGGGACTCCTGCTCTGACAGCCCTGATCTTTGTGAGAAGTTTGACTACCTGAGCTGGTCATGCTGAAGAGGACACATGTGGGCACCCTGATGTGGGCCTTGGGGACCCTTCTGGACCATACCCCATGCACCTGAGACCCTATGTTAGAAAGTCCCAACTGAGACCAGCCTTCCAGCTATCCCCACCAAAGTAACAGACCAGTGAGTAAACCTCCTTCAATCAACTGACTTGCCTGCTGGCCACCAAGGGACTGTCCAAGGTGCTACAAGAAGCAGAAGAATTGTCCAGCCCAGTCCAAATTCCTAATCTACAAAATTGTGAAAGATAGTAGAATGGTGGTTGTTTTGGGTCACTAAAGCTTTGGAATCATTTGTTATGCAGCAGCAGAACTAACTTACTAAGTTTCAGCCACTGGGCTGGGCATTGCACTTGCTTTATTCCAGTCAATATTTACACCACCTCCACGGAGCAAGCCTTACTATCATCTCCATTTTACAGATGAGGCAATTGAGGCTTAGAGAGGTTGAGTGTCATGGACTGAATTGTGTCCCCCCCAGAATACATATGTTGAAGCCCTAACCCTCAGTGTGACTGTAATTGGAGATAGGGCCTTTAAAGAAGTAATTAAGGTTAAAGAGGCCATAAGGGTGGGGCCCTAATTCAATGTGACTGGTGTTCTTATAAGAAGAGGAAGAGACCAGGAGGGCATGTACACAGAGAGAAGGCCATGTGAGGACACAGGTGGAAGGCAAACCAGAGAGGACAAACCAACCCTGCTGACACCTTGGTCTTGGACTTCTAGCCTCCAAAACTATGATCATAAAATTCTGTTTAAGCCACCCAGTCCATGATAATTTGTGATGGCGGCCAAAGCAGACTAACACATTGAGAAAATGTCCCAAGGTCACACTGGTATTGCTCTAGACCTTGCCCTGCACCCTGTTCCTTAGAGGGCCCCTCTGTAGTCCTGCTCTGGCTGCATCCCTTCCCATAGGGTGAGGGGTCTGGGGACCTTGGGGACCCTTCTAGACCATACCCCATGTATCTGAGACCCTGGATTAGAAAATCCCAAAAGTTGTGGAGCCCCTTCCCAGGGCCCACATAGGTCTCCTTTCTAGGTGTGTCCCCCAAAGGTGACCTGAGACTAGAGTACACAGGTGCAGGAGTTACTAAGGGACAGCTCTTTGTGGGAATGTGAGTGGAACCAGGACTCAGGCTGGTGTCTGCATGCACACCAGGCCCCTGCAATGCTGGACAGAATTGCTGAGTGCAGGCAGGGGCTGGTGTGGCCTGAGTGAGCTCTTCTTACCCTGCCACAGTCTGCAGTGGAGCTCTGCAGAGCCCCCGAATTCTGAATTTAAACACAGCCTCCCGGGTCTCATGAAAGTTATGTATGTCAAGGTAGGAGCATGGAACATATTTTATTGAACAGCTCATTTGTTTGATTTACAATGTTTAAACATTCAGACAGACATTAAGTGGGCCACCATTGGACTCTTGACCCAGGCCTGGCCACAAAGCTGACCATGACTGAGCCAGGGCACCACATGGGACCCCTCCAAGCTTAGTGCCCAGAGAAGAGTGGAGATGGAGGTAGACAGGCTAAGAGGAGAGGCAGATGTTAGTGCTTTTAAAAGAGCTGCTAACAGCACTGGATCATCTCAAACTCTTTCCCAACTTGGGCCAAAGGCAGGAAGCTGCAGAGCCCGGCAAACGGCTAGGATGCAGGGACTCCAGCTGCTCCAGGGGCGGGTTGTGGGACCATCCAGGAGGGAGAGGCAGTGCCTCAGGGCCCTCAGCTGACCCTTAATGAGGAGCTATTGAGGAGGCTGAGACCAGTGGCAGGAGGAGGCTCATCCCTAGCTCCTGTGACCCAAGAACCACATCCCACACCGGGGATGCTGCAGCTCGAGTCCATGCCAAGGGGTCCCTCTGCCTTGTTGCTCCTGGCAGAGGGTCTGGCTGCACGGGCCGGGGCACAGGCCATGGGCCAGGTGTTGCAAGATGCTTCCCAGGGAGGCGAGTGTCTCCCTGCCAAAGGAAAAATTCAAAAGATACTTGCTTATAATTTAGAGAAAGAATCAAAGAGAGGCAGAAACTCTGGAGGTGGGAAATTCTCTTCAAAATCAGGTTTGGTTTGGTTTGGTTGGGAGGGAGCTACGAATTTAGAGCCCAAAGGTTTTCCAGCCTTCTGGGGAGACGTGTGGCAGGGAGCTTTGTCCTCTCAGACTGTTGCCTCTCTTTGCCTGGAGACCATGTTTCCTGAGATGGACTTCAGATCACTTTTTTTCTCTCTCAGTAGGAAATTCTGAGCGCATGAGGTAAACCGCGTCTGGGCGAGAAGGAATGTTCGGAGTGGAGTTGCCAGGGCATTGTCTCCTCGCAGGAGGCTTGGGAAGGAGACTGCTGCTTGCACATTTGTTTGCTGACATGGCCTCCTTGGAGAGTGGAGAACAGGGCATTTGTGAGCAGTTTTGAATTCATTCTTCTCGATTTTCTGGTCACCATGAGTGCCTACTCTGACAAGGGCACTGGGGCCCCTCCTAATTCAGAGGGGGTGCCTCGGCATGGCTGAGCCCAGAGAAGACCAATTCCATCTTGGCTTGGCCATAGAGACCCTGGTCCGTGCCCTGGAGGAGGGCAGAGACTGGATTGGATGGTGGGGAGACCTGGCTGTCACCGCAGCAAAGGGCATTCAGAGAGAGCTCTGGCTTTCTGTCTCTCAGCCTTGGAGGGAAGCCTCTCTTAGACCCAAACCAGCCAGGGTAGGGCCAGGCATTTGGGAGAAAGCCTGTTCCCTGCAGGGGAGCTGGGGTGTCCCTTGCCACCATCGACTGACTTCCATTTGGGTGTTGTGGGCCAGCAGAGGCAGGCCTTCATCCCACTGTGACTGAGCAGGAATTCTGTGGTATTCACCACTCTTTTGCCTGTGGGTGCCACAGAGCCCACCAGGGAGTGGCCTCTTAGAGGACGGGGGTGGCACAGGGCAACTGTTCTGAGGGAGGAGCTGTGCTCCCAGCTGGCTTTCCAGCGATCCATGGGGAAGCTGAATCAAGTGACTTGGGGAAGAGAGTTTAGAGGAGTTTTGCGATGACAGCCTTGGTCTGGGAATACGGACATGACTACCTCGCCATTGTTGGAGAGGCTGGCTTAGGTTTGAGATGCCCATACTTAGGGCAAATATTTTTCTACAGTATTCATCACCTCCAAATGCACCTTCTCCTTCTCTTCTCTTCATTTTTTAGCTATTTATGGAGGGTATTAGTTTCCTAGGGCTGCTGCAACAAACTGCCACAAATTGGGTGGCTTACAACAACTGACGTTTATTCTCTCACAGTTCTGGGGGCCAGAAGTACAAGATCAAGTTGTTGGCAGGGCCATGCCCCCTCCAGAGGCTCCAGAGAGAGTTTTTCCTCACCTCCTCCAGCTCCTGGTGGCTCCAGGCATTCCTTGGCTTGTGGCCGCATCAATCCATTCTTAGCCTCCCTCTTCACACAGACACTAGTCATTAGATTTAGGGCCCACTTGGATAATCCAAGATGATCTCATCCTGACATCCTTAACTTAATTATATCTACAGAGTCCTTTTTTTCCCCCAAATAAGGTCACATCCACAGGTTCTGGGATTTAGGACATGGACATAGCTTTTGAGGTGAGAGGCACTATTCAGCCTGCGGGAGAGGGCTCCTATAAACAAGGTGCTCAGCGAGGTTCCCAGATGGCTCACTGGAGAGAGTGTGTAAGTAGAGCCCCTGGGTTCTGGTCTTGACTGCAAAGGTGACCTGCCTGGACCTCAGTCTGCTCCTCTGCAGAATGCCCAGCTGAGATCAGGGGTTTCTTCCTTCTGGACATTCCCAGTGCAGAACCTGTCAGACCCTCAGCATCTGTGTGGGTGATTTTGGTCTACTCCAGTGTTTTACAGATATGTGTGTGTGTGTGTGTATATATACATAAAATATATAACATAAAATTTACCATTTTAACCATTTCTAAGTGTAGAGTTCAGTGGCATTAAGTACACTCACATTGTTGAGCACCCATCACCACTGTCCATATTATCTTTTACAAAGATGAAACGTGAAGACTCATCCACAGGCCCCTCGGCCTCAGGGTGTTGTTCCTGGGTAAAGCTTCTTACAAGGGGGCCTCCACCGTTCACCATTCAGGCTCATGTTATGGAGACACGAGGAGCAAGATCTCAGAAGGGGAGGCAGACAGGACTAAGACAGTGGTGCACCCAAAGCAATAGCCCGGGTGTAACCCAGTGATCTCAGAGAGGGTGATCTCCCAGGCCCCTCTCCCGCAGGCTCTGCCCTGTCTTGCCACCAAGTCATCTCCCCACTATCTACCCATTTCTCTTTTTCCCTCTAGACCAGCGGTTCTCAAAGTCTGATCCTTGGACCGGCAGTGTCAGCATCAGTTGGGAACTTGTTAGAAATGCAGAGTCTCAGGCCTCACTCCACACTCACTGCATCGGAGATGTGTTTTCACAGCCCTCCAGGCGATTCTGATCCGTGCTAATGGGTGAGAAGCACTGCTCTGGATCTGCAGAGACTCTGCAAAACTATAGTTTTTATGACTAGAAGCTCTATGAATAAATAAAACAAGGAAGCTGCCAGATTCAGTGAGATCCCATAGGTCATGATTGTAAATGGGTTGCCCGAGGGCACATCGTACCCTTGGATTGGTGCATTTGTCCTGCACATGTTTTAGAAAATTTAATTAGCTGCCAGTATTAAAGAAATAGAACATTTCACCTAGAAATCCAGATTTCAGTATTTTTTGAAGAAATTGGCGTGTCTGGCACTCCTGAGACGCCACGTGCCAATGTGACAATGGACTGGGGTCAAACATGGGCCCCCTGATTTGATGATACAGGGACCCCCAGGTGGTCTCCCCACTCCTCCAGGCAAGGAGGGAAGCCCCCTCACCTATGTCGCTGCACTGGCAGCTGTAGGGATTACGAGTCTTCAACCTCTATCTGTGAATGGGGGCCACAGACTGTAGCCCATTGTGACGATTAATTTTATGTGTCAACTTGGCTAGGCCACAGTACACAGATATTTGGTCAAGCACTAGTCTAGACATGGCTGGGAAGGTATTTTTTAGATGAGATTAACACTTAAATCAATAGATTTTGAGAAAAGCAGATTTCATCAAGTCAGTTGAAGGCCTTAAGAGAAGAAAGACGGGTGCCCCTAGGCAAAGGGAACTCTGTCTGCAGCCTGGAGCTGCAGCATTAGCTCTTCCTGGGTCTCAGCCTGCCAGCCCGCCCTGCAGACTTTGTACTCCCCAGCTTCTCCAACTGCGTGAGCCAAGTCCTTAAAATAAATTCTCTCTCCCCACCCTCCACACATCCTGTTAGTTCTGTTTCTCTGCAGAACCCTGACTAACACACCTAACCTGTGAGTGCTGTTATGTGTTTGTGACCCTGGACCAATTAGGTGAGGACCAAAAGGCACAGGAATTCTTCTGTTTGCTAGCAGCTTTGGGGATACATTCTCATTCAAACCATGCCGTCAGAGATGAAGGATGCAAAGCTAATGAGCAGTATTATAATATTAATAATAACAAATAAATAATAAATCAGTAAAAATCAGCAATGATGTTATTAACCATAACAATATTTGTTGAGTGTTTGTTATATGCCAGATACTATGCTAAAGGCTTTCTTCTAATTAAATTTCATTTAATCTTTAGAGTAGCCTTATGGGACAGGTACTATCATCATCACACCCATTTTACTGATGGAACAGCCCCAGAGAAGAAGTAACTTGCTCAAAGTCGCTTGACTCATGAGTGGCAAGAGCAAGATTTGAACCTGGAGTCAGAGTTTAGGACTCATGTTCATAACCACTACACCATACTGCCATGCTGGAGTATGGACTTCACCCTGGGTTTCCCAAATAATAGCATGCAGTAGAATCCCCTGGGAGTAAAGAAATCTCAGAACTTGCATTATGATTCATGCAGTCCTTGGATTACAGGTTGCCACGTTCAGCTGCGCACATTGTGTACTGTACATCTGTACTTGTGGTAACAATGCAAGTATTGCTGCAGGCAGTGAAGGGAAAGACAGCTGATGTTCCCCACCTATCCTAGAGACAGAGAGTGGTGGTGGTGTATTAACACAATAGAATACTCTAAAGCAATGAAAAGGAACAAACAATACATGCAATAATATGGAAGAATCTCAAGAACTTGATATTGAGAAAAAGAAAAGTCAGGCACCAATAAGTACATATTATACTATTCCATTTATAGTGGAGAAATCTGGTAAACATCAAGTTGGTCAAGTGATCAAGGTTAACATCACAGGTAATAAGACACACTAATATCATGAGTCCTTTGATATGATGAGGATGCACATCATTTTAATGGTATTCTTGCCCAAAATGCATACCCTCACTCTGATCATGAGAAAACATTGAACAAACCCAAATTGAGGGACATTCTACAAAATAACAGACGAGCACTCTTCAAAAGTGTCAAATTCATTAGAGACAAGGAAAGGCTAAAACCAGAGGAGACTAAGAAGTAATTACTAGTGCAGCGTGGCATCATGAATCAAATTCTGCAACAGAAAAAGGACATTTTTTGGAAGAATTGGTGAAACTTTAAATTAAGTATGCTGTTAAATTAATGAACATTAACTCACCAATGCTAATCTTCTTGGAATTGTGCTGTGGTTATATCAGATGTTATTAGAGGAAACAGACTGAAGAATATAAGGGAACCCTTTGTACTATTTTTTGCAACTTTCCTCTAAATCTGAAATTGAACTAATTTAAAATTAAAAGTTAAAAACCAAAACAGCCCAATCAGCTAGGCAATGAGCTACCAGTCTCCATTTCCTTTGTGCTCAGTGGACCCTGACAGGAGAGAACAGGGGCCTGGTACAGTCAGGTAAACATAGCAGGATGAACTTCTCTTTCCCAGACACCAACACCTCGCCTGACTCTTCCAGCTCAGCAGTGCTGTGGACCAGGTATCCCCCGAGGGCTGAGCGCTGAAACACTGAAAGGAGCCACCATGGAGGATGCCCAGAAAAGTCAACCAGGCACCAGACATAACAGTTTGGTTCTGCAGGGAGAGGAAACTATTGGTTCTGA
The DNA here is from genome assembly GCA_023783475.1 of Daubentonia madagascariensis. Lineage (NCBI taxonomy): Eukaryota > Metazoa > Chordata > Mammalia > Primates > Daubentoniidae > Daubentonia > Daubentonia madagascariensis. The sequence goes on from JAKFHU010002136.1 coordinate 280,546, forward strand.
GATTCAGCCTTTGGGGCTGTTATTAGCATTTATTGATGAAATCTTCCACTTGAGAATGGATTGGTTGTGAGTGCTTTTCCAGAAGCAATGGAATGCAGCCAATGAGGACATTTTTAAGTTCTTCCTTTTCCACCAGAGGAGGGCTGCTCTCCCTGGTTTCAGAAGGACACCAGGCTGTGCCTGTGCTGGGTTCTGCGTCGCCAACCTGGTGTGCTTTGGGAGTGCAGGGACGGTGGGACTCTGACTGAGCCCAGGGAGGGTGTTGGCCTCACTGGGCAGGGGAGCAGGCAGCAAGGGGCCATCTCTCCATGGCAAGGGGATGGGGCACTGGCAGCCTGCCACCTCCTCCTGCACAGGGACTAGAGACGGGGCTGAGGCTCCTCTTCCCTTCCTGTGACCCCAGCCCACAGCCCCACCCCAAACCACAGCATCCATGAGCTCTGGGTGCTCACCAAGTCTCCTGAGGGGGCTTCCCTAACTTGGCACAGGGCCAAGATCAACAGATAACACCTGGGCCCCAGGGTGGGCACCCCACGGGCTGGATACACCAAGAAATAGGCACCCCACAGGCTGGGCACCCCATGGACTGGGTATCCCCAGGGCTGGGTGCCCCACGGCTGGGCCTCTGCTAGGATCCAGGCCCCTGGTGAGGGAGGGCAGCGAAACTGACCTCCCAAGGGAGAAGCGTGTGCCCCTTTCTTGCTCCTTTCAAACCCCAGGACTATTATTTGAAAGGAGTGTGGGCCGAGTCTGTGACATGATTATCAGTCTGAGTGTCTAGAAGTGTATATATTTGAAACTTGGGGATCCCCTGAGTCTTGGGATCCCCGGATGATTGGCTCCAAACCCCACAGGGAAGCATCTGGGCTCCTTCACTGAGAAGCGACTCAGACCATCTTTGCCGTGAACTTCAAAAGATGTGCCCCCTCATCTTTGTTTTTAATTTAACTCCTCTCACTATCATTCCCGAGCCCCACCCCCATTTTAATCACACATTGCTCACTTGATTCTAGAACTTTCCTGTGCTGCTTTAGTCTTCAATTCCCCCACAATCCAACCTAAGGTTAATTGTTTGAGGCTTTAGTCTTAGATTGGGTTTTCCCAGAAGCAGGCCCTGAAAGAGGAATTTTAAGGAGAGTTTATTTGGGAGGTGATCCCAGGAAGCATTGGGAAGGATGTGGGGAAGGCAGCCAATAAAGAGTACGGACTTGATCAGGTCACCACCTTGGGCCACTGAGGCACAGGTGCGCTGGGGACTTGGGACGGTGCCTCTGAGTTAGCCCCCTAAGGGCCGAGGGGTGGGCGTTTCCATGGTACAGTGTGGTGCACCATTTGGGGGGAAGGGTGGGGACGCAGAGAGAGAAGCTTTGCTGTAACTCAGCAAAAGCCCATCCACATTCTAGGCAAATCCACCCTGGGAAGACAGGCCGTCCCGCCACGCGGCTGAGCCACAGCGGGTCTCTGGGCGCCTCGAGAGCCTGGGCCAGGGCTGAGAGAACTGGGTGCTGGTCCGTCTGGGCCCCACAGAGCTGTCTGGAGATGGCTCCCAGAGGTCCTCACCGCTTAACACTGCCCCTTTCTTTCTGTCCTGTGAATAGCACCAAGCAATTTTGGAAACAGAATTTCTTAAAATAGTTTTTGTTTAAGAGAAACAAGAAGCACCGCCTCATTATTGGCTATATTTTAACAGCCGTCAACCAGTGAGCTGAAGCTTCTTCCAGCTTCAGGGCCTGCTGCCGGCAGGACCTCCGCACACCTCACCCACCCAGGGGTCTGCTTTCTCATAGGCATGTCCCCCAAATAGCCCCAGACCCTAGATGGCATTTGTATGGATTTTTGTTTACCTATATAGTGGAGATGTTATTGCAGAGATGAGAGGACACTTTTGCAAATGGCTAGATGTCTGCACTATCTGGGAGTGTCCTCTGGAGCCACTGAGCCACTGAAACACTGGAACACTAGAACCTTCCACAATGATGGTAATGTTCTGCACACGTCTACACTGTCCACTACAGCAGCCGTGTGTGGTGGCTGAGCACTCAACATGTAGTTAGTGCAACCCGGGAATTAAATGTTTAATTTCATTTAAATCGAATTGATCTAAATTTAAATAGCTACATGTAGCCACATGTGGCTACTGAATTGGACAGTGCAGCACGTAAGCAAAGGAAATCCTGAACTCGGGCCACCTCTGGAATGGGGCTGAGTTTGGGTTGGGGTGTAGGTATATGCAAAGTTACACGGGCACCCGTGATGGGGGTCACACAGGGCCAGAGTCCAGAAAGAAAGCATTGATGATTTCTTCTCCAACTGAAGTCTTTTCTAGGATCAAGTCCAAGTTGCAAAGGTTCATGCCCTGCCCTTTGCCTGGTATGATGACCTTGACCTTGGTCTTCAGAGCAGGCAGGAAGAACTAGCAATTCAGTGTCTGCCTGTGCCAGGAGCTTTCACGAGAGCGGCCTCCCTTGCCCTCTGGGACACCTGGCTGGGGGGTTGTGTATTTACCCCCTTTATTCCGGGAAGGAAACTGAGGCTCAGCAAACTCCACTGCTCTGCCTTGAGCTTCACAATGAAAAAGCAGCTGTTAGGAGTCCAACCCAGGTCCACTGAGGCCCACTATCCCTGGGCACTTGGAGTCCTGTTTTTTCCCTAGAAGTAAGCAATGCTGCCCTGAACTTTCTCTCACACTGTTCCTTGAGGTTCCTGCGTGAGTGGACATTTCACTGGAGTCTGGTTGCTGGGACACCCAGAGTTCAGAGGTCAGCGCAGGAAGCTCTGCTTTCCCTGGTCCTGTGCTGACCACGCAGGGCCAGGCCCGAGGTCTCCAGCCTTGGTCCCACCCCACCCCTGCCCAAGGGCCTCAGGTTTAAAATAACAAAGAATGTCAAGATCTGGGGCTCTACAGTTGCAAGGACAGCATATGCTTCTCACTCTCTTCCTCCTGTTCCCTGTTTCTCTAACAGTGGATTAAATATGAAAAGACATTTCCTGACTGAAGGGTTGGAAGACACTGGGAAGGGTTGGCCAATGGACAAATTATTCTCAGAGAACTTTTAAAAAGCCACTTATTTAAATAAAAGAGAAAACCCTCTTAATTATAAAAGTTACACATGTTCCTTAAAGAAAACTTGGAAAACACAGACAAACACAGAAAAAAAAATGTGTTGTCATTCAACTCAAAGAATCTTCACTAAACACTTGCTGTATTCCTTTTTAGTTCTTTATTTTATTTTATTTATTTTTATTTTTTCAGAGATGGGGTCTCGATCTGTCACCCAGGCTAGAGTGCAGTGGTGCAATTATAGCTCACTGCGACCTTAAACTCCTGGGCTCAAGTGATCCTCCTACCTAAGCCTCCCAAATAGCTGGGACTAAAAGTACGCACCACCATGCCCAGCAAATTCTTTTTTTTTTTTTTTTGTAAATATAAGTTCTCACTATGTTGCCCACGCTGCTCTCAAACTTCTGGCCTCAAGTGATCCTCCCACGTTGGCCTCCCAAAGTGCTGGGATTACTAGTATGACCCACCGTGCTTGGCCATTTTTTCTATGCATGAAAAATATATATTTTTGTTTGTCTGCTGTAGTTATGACTGTAGAGTTCAGGGGGATTATAGATCATGTCAGGAAGATTCAAATCCTTTCTGGGGTCAAAGGAATAATTTAGATAACTACTTTTCAAAGCTTCTGGGGTAAAGGACCAGTTTTTAAAAATTTCCAACCCATCACTGACCACATGTGACCAGGATATAGCATGTTATGTGCTGCTGACCATGTGGGTTCACTGTCACCCCACCTGGGCTGTGTCAAGTCCACTGGACACTTGCTTGGATGCCACAGCAGTGTCAAGTTGCTCTAAAAGTTTCTAAACACACACCACTCTGCTTCTACACTGATTTCTTTATAGTAGTACTAGTTTGGATTGGTCCAGCAAACTATAGTCCTTGGGCCAAATTCTAGCCACCACTTGATTTGAGAGCTAAGGATGTTTTTTACTTTTTAAATGGTTGGGGGAAAAAAAAATCAAAAGAAGAATAATATTTTGTGACCTAAAAATTCTATGAAATTCAAATTTCAAAGATTGATGAAATTCAATTACAAAAGGGTTTATTGATATACAGCCATGCTCATTCACTTAAGGCATCGCCTACAAAGACAGAGTTGAGTAGTTGAAACAGAGACCTTCACGGACTGCAAAGCCTAAAATATTTACCATCTGGCTCTTTGCAGAAAAAGTTTGCTGACTCCCGATCTAGATCAATGGTTCCCAAATTTGCTGCCTCTCAGAATTACTGGGAATCTTTTAAAAAAATATAGTTTTCGGGCCTCCAGCCCCGGGGAATCAGTCTCCAGGTGGGGCTGGGACTGTGTACTTTCCACAGTCCTCCCTGCCCCAGGTGATTCAGCCAGGTGTACCCCCAGGCTAAGTTCCCAGGAGTCCCCTTTGGGACAAAACTCCCTGTGTCCTGAGCTGCTCCAGATGTGGTCCCTGCCACCGAATTCCCGGCGAGCCTAGTCCCTCCCGGCATGCAGCTCAGAGTCACAACATGACAACCCCAGCCCTGGCCTGGCGCCCCTCCTGTGACAGCTCGACCTTCTCACCTTGGCAGGCCTCTTGGGCTTCCCTGAGGTCACCCCCAGCCTGGGCCTCCTCCCTCTCTCCCCTCTCCAGGCCTAGGGTTTCTAGAATTCTTGGCCTGCCTCCGGGGCAGCTGGGGAGGAGGGCCTGGACCCGGGTCCCATGCACCCGGCAGCCTGGCCCGCCTCGTCTGGGCCCCACGCCGCTCCCACCCTCCAGTTTGTGTTTCTGGCACCAGAACTGGAGTCCCGAGCCAAGTGCACACATGGCCTGAGCCAGTCTGTGGGGAACTGAGAGGGTGAGCTGGAAGGCGAGAGACGATGAAGCAGGCCTCTCTCCTGCCTGCGCCTGACTCCTCTTTCCTGAGTTCCTTCATCATCCCCCATCGTTGTGTTCCTGATTCCTTTCCCCCTCGCCCACCCCCTCTTTCCTTCTTTCCTTCTTTGTCCTCCTCACCCTGCTATTTCTTCCACCCTGGCATTCCTTCCCCTCCCGCATGAGTTTCCTAGTCAGACCCACTGCGTCTAGGCCAAACACCTTCCCTCTCGGGACAGGGACATGCCAGGGCCCATGCCTTTGCTACTGAGCTCAGGCCTTCGGGCTGCAAATGTGTGCAGAGTTTATTCAGGCCCTGCCCTCAGAGAGCTCATAGTTCATAGGAGAGCCAGGCAAGCCCCAGGCAATTTTAAGTGCTGTTTTTAAATTATTTTTAATTGACAAACAATAATTGTATATATTTATGGGGTACGATGTGATGTTTTGATATATGTATACAATGTAGAATAATTACATCAAGCTAATTAACATATCCATCACCTCACTTATTTATCAATTTTTTTTGTAGTGAGAACATTTAAAATCTATTCTTTTAGCAATTCTGAAATATATAATACATTATTATTCACTATGGTGGCCATGCTGTGCAATAGATCTTGAAAACTTGTTCCTCCTGTCTAACTGGAACTTTGCACCCTTTGCTCAATCCCCACCCACCCCCAACCCCTGGGAGCCACCATTCTACTCTCTACTTCTGTGACTTCAACTTTTTTAGATTCCACAAATAAGTGAAATCTTGTGGTATTTGTCTTTCTGTGCCTGGCTTATTTCACTAAACATAATGTCCTCCAGGTTCATCCATGTTGTCAGATAAGGCCAGATAGTGTTCCTTCATGCCTATATACCACTTTTTTTTTATTCCTCTGTTGATGGACACAGGTTGATTTCATATCTTGGCTATTGTGAATAATTGCAACGAACAGGGGAGTGCAGTTACCTCTTCGACATACTGATTTTAATTCTTTTGGATATATACCGAGAAGTAGAATTGCTAGATCATATAGTAGTTCTATTTTTAGTTTTTTGAGGAATCTTCATACGATTCTTCATAGTGTCTGTACTAATTTACCTTCCCACCAACAGAGCCATAGGCAAATTTTAATAGTGTCCTGAAGAACTACCTAGGGGTAAGAACAGGCTTCTTGGTCAGGCAGCACCCAGGAAGATCCCCAGCCTGGCTGTGGGGAGTTAGGGGGAGAAAGTGACCAACTCAGTACAAGGAAAGCTGGATCTAAGTCAGGTTCAGGGTGGAGAGTGTCCCCCAGAAAAGGGAATGGCATGTGCATATGGAAGCCCCTGGACATGCCCCTTCTTAAGACCCAGAGATACTCCCAGAGCTAAAGCCCACACAGGGAGCTATGCTAGACAGAGTGGACCTGAGAGGGCCTATCTAAAGGCAGGAAGGCCACTCTAATCCAGAGAGATGAGGCCTGAACTAGGACAGAAGAAAGGGGTTGGAGAGGATGGGACAGCGTTAAGGAATATTTAGGACGTGGGGATTGGCAGTGAGGCATGAGGGAGAGGCATGAGTGAAGGATGACATTCAGTTTCTCGTGTGGCTCTCAGAACGGATGGTGCATTAGTCAGTTACTTCTGTGATGATGCTGCATAATCAACAGCCCCACAGTCTCAGTGGTTTACATCTACAAGCTTTTTATTTCACACTCATGAGACTGTGGGCTGGCTGCAGTGGGTGATCTTGAGTGGGCTCATCTGGGCTTGTCTAGGCCAGGCTTCTGGCTGGGTCCAGGCTGTTCCACAGGACTTCGTTCTGGAGCCCAAGCCAAAGGGCAATAACTGTCTGGTGCAAGCTCTTGTCATGGAAAATCACAGGAGGGCAGATCATGCAAGCATCTTTAAAATCTCACCTTGCATGACATCAAGTGCAAAGGTAAATTAAGGCCACCAGAGGAGACAGGAGATAAGGTCACTAGGAGCAGAGGGCTGGGTTGATCTCGGAATATCTAGCTGGACTTCCTGCTCTCTTTGGGCCAACCGAGATCACTCTTGTGATGTATTTCTCAAGTCTTTTAAAGGATGCCAGGGAACAGAGAGATGTGTTTACTAGAAATAGGTACAACTGATGTCTATAAAAGTCTTTGTCCATCTGACAAATATCTACTATACATCCACTCTATGTCAGACCGACCATTTCCTCCTGTGGGGCAGGCCTGACTGCTGGAATCAAGGCCTTACTTTAAAGCCATTGTCACGTAAAACAGGCTTTTGGTGTCCTAAGGGCAAGTTGTACCATCAAATGGAACTTCTATTAGATTTCAGAATAATCAATTATGTAAACTTTATAAATCTGAAATTGCAGTTGGCTGTAATACAATCCTCAAAAGCAGCGGCTTACGTTCCCAAGCATTTATTCTCTAACTTAAAAAGTTTAGAAGTAGGCAATCCAGGACAGGACCAAAGCTTGTTACAGCTTTCTGATCCATTGTTTGCAGCAAGTAGCTTCTACCTCAAGGTGTCCTCATGGTGCAATGTAGCTGCTGGAGCTCCAGCCGTTGTATGAGCTACAAGCTGGAAGAAGGAGGCGAGGCAAAAGGGGTATTTCTCTCATTTGAGGCAGTTCCCTTTGAAACAGGCTTTCTGGAAACCCCACCTAACACTAAGGTTCTCATCTCACTAGTCATATGTCCATACCTAGCTGCAAGAGAGATTGGGAAATTTGGTATTAGCCGGATACATTGTCTCCCCTGAGTAAAATCAGGATTCTGTTAACAAGCCACAAAGGGAAAATAGATGTTGAGGGACAACCAGCAGTTTGTACTATATCTTCTGATATAGTTCGGATATTTATCCCCTCCAAATCTCATGTTGAAATTTGATCCCCAATGTTACATGTGGGGCCTAGTAAGAGGCGTTTGGGTCATAGAGGTGGATCCCTCATGAACGGCATGTTATCCTCCTCAAGGTAATGAGTAAGTTCTCCCTGTATTAGTTTATGTGAGGTCTGGTTGTTTAAAGGAGCCCGGCACCACCTCCTTCCTCTCTTGCTCCTTCTCTTGCCATGTGACATGCCAGCTCTCCCTTCACCTTCTACCTTGATTGGAATCTCCCTGAAGCCCTCACCAGAAGCAGATGGTGGTGCCAGGTTCCTTCAGCCTGCAGAACTGTGAGCCAACTAAACCTCTTTTCTTTATAAATTACCCAGTCTCAGGTATTCTTTTATAGCAGTGCAAAATGGACTAAGACATCCTCCAAATGTATTTTTCCCCCCTAAAACAGAGAGATGGTATAGCAGAAAGAGCCCTGTATTAGACTTGGTGCCCCTGGACTTAATTCCTGATTTCTCTATTACTGGCTACACCATCTGGGCGAAGTCATGTGACCTCTCTGAGCCTTCAGGTTCCTCTTCTGCAAAGTGTACTGTTGATCATATTTGCCTTCCAGTATTATCAAAATGACCAAGTGGGACTAGGAACTTGATGAATTATAACATGACATACAAAAATTGATAATATTTGTAGTGAAATTAAAAATGTAGCAAATACATTTGGATTGATTGTTTGAATTGGAAGGGCCCACCTGACGGTTCTCATCTACCTGGACAGAAGTGGGTCCCCTTTGGTCCATTGCCCCACCCCCTACAGAAACTTCCACTTCTCTTATAAGCTAGACTGGAACTGCCATGTGTCACTTCTGCCCAGATTTAAGAGGGTAGAAAACAGACTTCCCTTCTTTATGGGGGAATTACATGCATGTCCAGAAGAGTAGGAGCTGATGGCAGCGTCTTAGAGGCCACCTATCACATCTACCTTGGCTGCACATTGGAAGCACCCGAGTGATTTCACCTGTGTTTTAAGACAGAGGCCAGGTGCCTCCCCAGAGACTGAGGTAAGTGGGAGTCTGGAGTGTGGCTTGTGTATCACGATATTTAAAAGCTCCCAAGCTTATTCTGATGTGCGGCCCAGGTTGAGAACCACTGACTTAACCCAACCCTGGGGGAAAAAAACAAAACAAAACACCCAGGGAGTGAAAGAACTCAAGGCTTGGTCTGTGAGGCCTGGGAGGTTCCTAATCAGACATTTAGTGTGCTGTGCTCCACACCCTTCACTGTGTGGCTTTGGTTCCCATGGGACCTTCTGCATTTAGTTAGTGCATACGGTGGAGCAACAGAACAGCATGGAAGCCAAAGTGGAAAGAATTATTATTAAGTGTGGGTGGGGCCAGTAGAGTTCATAAAACTACCTGGATGTCTCCTTGATCCAGGCATTTGATCTGAAATCAGTAGTTTGGCTGGTTTTTCCCATTGCCTTCACCAGGAATTAACTTGTGTCAAAACATGGTGCTAATTCCAACAAATCTGCTAGAAATCCCATTGTTAGATCATTTTGGGCCAATCAGCCTGATAATAGTTAATATACCTTTTCCTCAGATGGGCAGTACCTAAAAGAAGGTTTCAAGCACCTTCATTTCAGGAGTATGCTCATGAATATTCATGGTTCTGCCTACCGGCTTCACACATTAGGAAATACTATTTATTCCCTAAGGCTAATGAGCTCTTAAATTTCTTTTGTGCTGGGGAAAGAAGTTTTATTTTTCTGGATAATTTATTTTTGGTGCCTGTCCATTTTCTGGAAGCGATCTTTCCTTTAAGACCCTGGGCACATTTCAAGAGCGGAGTGGAGTTGTTAACAATCCCCTGGTGATAACATTAATGGAGCCTGCACCGAGAGGCTGGGAGGCAACGGCAGAAGTTAGCTGTGAGCCCAGTTCCCAGGGAGATCCATGTCTAACAGGAACCATGTAATCAACACCCCTGCAAAATTCATAAAACCATGCAACAGAAGGCAGATGTGGGCAATACATAATCGGAATATGAGACTCTTGGGCATTAAAAGGACCTCATAAAATATCTCATCCAGTGACCTATCAGACATCAGAACTCCCCTATTAAACTTCTGCTGAAGCAGCTCCAAAGAGTGGGGCTGTTTCCCTGTCTCACCTTTGTCCAGTCTGGCTGTTTGGTTGGCTTTCCTTACATTCATCCACATATTCTCTCTACACCTGCCACCTGCACCATGAACCACGCATTGGCTCTTGGCTCTGTTCCTGTCCTCTGTGCTCTGCTCTCTGCCAAAGGGGCTAGAACTGTGCAGGTGGCATTTCCCAGGCTGTCTTGCCAGCTGGCTTCTGCTTAGTTTCAGTCAATGAGAGGCACTGGAGAGATACTAGAAGGCAGCAGAAGGGGAAACTCACCTTGTTCTTTTGGTTTCAGACTGCCCCTCCTGCAGAAGCCACAAGGAATACAAGTTCCTGGGTTCCTGCTCCGGCAACTCCAGGGGTCCAGTAACTGATGGCTCTGGGTCATCCCATTTTCCCTGTTGCTCCTCCAGCCCCAAACTTGACTGTGGCTTCCTGCAGCTATTAACCTTTGGGTATTCTTACCTTTCCCCCTTTGCACCTCCAGCCCTTCCAATACCTTTGTAACCATTCCCTGTATTAGATTCCTTCTGTTTGAAGTATCTAAAGAGGTTCCTATTTCCCCAAACACTAACTGAGACAGTATTAGGGGATTATTGGAGTGGTATAAAGATTTATGTCTCTTCCAGATGACAGCAAATATTTGAGCATGGCCATACTGTCCTCTTCCAGTTTTCTGTTCTTATGTCAAATTTCCTCAGCCCTCCAGCAAGTGCCTTTTCTCCCATCACCTGGCTTCCAGGCCTATCTCCATCCCAGCCACTCTCTTCTGAACACACTTCATTTGGCTACTGCTTATGTCAGGTGGCACCTACAGCTGGAGCCAGAACCCGAGCTATGGTCAGTTCAGGATAAGGACAGCAGGACTTTCACCTTTTTCCATCTCAACAGCAGCCTTCATGGGGTTACCCCATTGTCTCAGTCAGATCAGGTTGCTATAACAAAATGCCATAGATTGGGTGGCTTAAACGATGACATTTATTTTTCAAAGTTCTGGAGGCTGGGAAGTCCAAGATCAAGGTGCTAGCCAATTTGGTTCTTAGTGAGGGTGGTTTGCAGATGGGCCACCTTCTTGCTTGTGTCTTCACATGGTGGAGAAAGAGATCTAGTATCTCCTCCCCTTTTAATAACGGTATTAATCCTGTCATGAGGCCCCCACTCTCATGACCTAATCTAACCCTAATTACTCCCAACGGCTGCACCTCCAAATACCATTGCATTGCATATTAGGGCTTCAACACGTGAATTTTGGGGGACACATATTTAGTTCACAGCACCTAAATCCTGTTGGAGCTTGGCAGCCACACCACATTGCCGACGTGGAACTACTCCGTATGTTTTTATCAGTGTGTTCTTGATAAGCCTTCACTTTCCTATCTCACATTTGTGTAGTTGTTTTTGTTTGTTTTCATTTTTGGCCCTAGCTCTCAGTTGTTACCTTAACTCCCCCTAACCTACATCATAATCCTTCAGTCCACTCTTCTGTAGAGTCTGTTTAGGCTCCTCATTCTGTTGTTTCAGCACATTTGCTATTCCTCCTGGTTTCCTGTCTCCTGCAAATTTGCCAAGCATGACCTCTACCTTATTGTCTTGGTCACTAGTTAAAAATTATTGAACAGAACCTGGCACTCCATAAGTTGCCTACTTAACAATCATTGCCCATTCTGTTCATTTTGCTAACAAAACCCTGATTTGGGGGTGAGGGGTGGGCAGTGAGCCCAACTTCCAGAGACATAACTGCCCTGCTGCCCTTCGCCAGATGCTCACTGTTTCGACTCCTCCAGGGCAGCTGGAGGTCACCCAGGACGGGTGACCTGGGTCTGGCCAACAGGAAGTCTACTAGGGAATTTCTGGGAAGATTTTCCCTTCCTGGTACAAGGAAGAGCTGTCTTACTTTGCTCCCCACCCCTGGAGCATTCCCTGAGACAAGAATTGCAGGACAAACAGTTTTCTGGGTACATAATCCCAGGAAACACTAGTAGAGGAGTGGGGAAGTAAGACAGGGAGGGAAACGTATCTGACAAAAGGTACATCATAGAGCAGGTACTACTGTGGGGGACTGGAGCTTAAGTCATGCAGGGACATTTTTTGGAAAAGGTATAAATCATGTACTTTGGAGTTATCCTTCATAGATGAGGGAATTAGGGTACTTATGTACCAACTCATCCAAATCAATGCTTAGGGGTTTCTCTTGGGGGATATGAATTTTTTTTTGGCACTCTGACCTGATGCTCATGGGCAGAGCAGTGTTCTGTGATTTTAGGAAAAAGCCTTTTCACTGAAATGGTAAAATGGAGGGATAGGGGAGGAGCTGCAATAACATCTCCTGTAATGTCTCTCCCTCATTGTGCTTCCTGACCTTGTATTTGGTTGTGATGTCTGGAGCTGTAGCAGCCATCTTGGGACCATAAGGTGATAAGCAAGACGATGACAAACCCTCACACTGAGGTCAGTGGTGGAGGAATGAGGGAAAAATCCACGGTTCTTTCTGATGTCATTGGGCTGCTATACTGAAACTGTTACTTCTACAGCATTCTTATTTTATGAAAGAATTGTATTTTCATTTTTAAAGCCACCATTACTTGGTGGCTAAGTAAATTCCACTTGAAACAGCACTATGGAATGAGTGGATGAGAAGGTCCATGGCAAAGTCAGCCTGAGTAACTCACTAGAATCTACCCTTTTACAACTGAATCCTTGCCTCAGGGTTTGCTTTGAGGGAACACGAGTTAAAACACATCCTAGATAAGACCATTAAGTGTTTGTTAGTAAATAGATGGATGGGTATAGCTTCATCTCTCTGTGTCAAGTAATTGATTAAATTCTTATTCCTTGTGGCTAAAGGATATCTATTTTGGGTTTTCCTGGATTCTCTTCTTTTGCCATCTGATTCTTCATTAAAAAGTCACTTGAAACTAATTGTTGACTTCTCAGATCTTCTGTCTGCTGTTCTGCAATTGTTCAAAGGTCGCTAATAAGGTCTTGGCCAATTTATTAATAGCTGTTGCTATTTTTACTTCTACTAGCTGCTGCTTAGCTCTGCCATGCTGCAAATTAAGAGACATTGTTTTCCTCTGGTGCCCATCAGTAGAGAGCTGGTACAGCTGGTACAGGGGGACAGGGGTTACGCAGAGCAGCTTGGCTTTTGTTAGGAAAAGAAATCCTTCCAGGTGGGCACAGCTGAAGATGTCTCCCTCTTGTCAGGACCAAGTGATAGAAATGCAACTCAAATAAGCACAAAGGGGATGTGTTGGCTCTCCTAACCACAAGATTCCAAAGGCAACCTAACTTCAGGTATGGCTGCATCCAGTGGCTCTCATGATGTGGGCTCTCTCTCTTTCTCTCTTTCTCTCATCATCTCCTCTCATCCTGCCTCTATGTACCTTTATTCTGCACACAAGCTCTGTTCACACAAAATGCCAGGCATCCACAACCCCATCCTCCTAGTCTATGATCCTAGTTCACAAGCTTCCTTTACCTTTTTTCCTGTATCTCATATCAATCTCAGGGAGGACCCTGATTGGACTTGCCTGAGCCAAGCACTGTGTCCAGGAGGATGGACTATTCTGATTGGCCAGCCTGGGTCACATGCCCATTGTGGTAGCCTGATGAGGGTGGAGTTGGGTGTTAGGATTTTCAGACCCACCAGTGTCATGAGTGGGGAGTTCCCCCGAGCAGCCAGCGGCACAGGGATAGGAAAGCAGACTGGACAGACAAATGCTGTGGCTACTACTAGCTTCCTGCTCATTGACAGGGGTAGTTCCTGTGTTGTACTCCAGATGCCCCATAGCTGCCGGCGGCTTTAACCCTCTCATCCCCTTGTGCGGTGGTGCAGGGGCGGGGGGAGTGGGGCAGGACACACATATTCTCACTCCTATTCCAGCCACTCCTTTTCCTATTTGTAAACATATCTCAGTTTTGGGATGCCCTTGAGGAAAGGACTTGGGCATAGGTATTAATAGTTTATTTGAGAGATGACCCAGGACGCACTGGGAGAGAGTGAATATGTGAGACAGAGAAGGAAGGAAAATCGATAAAGGGGTGTGTTAATTAGAAAAGCAAACAGGGCTTAGGTGCCCCTGGGGACCTTCTGAGACACTGTATAAAGTTTCATCATGCCAAACTACCCCTCAAAATTGTACACAGAGGGGAAAGGGTGCCAGAGTCCTTTCTATCGCTTCCTATGGGCCCTGCTAGCTTGGGAGCTGCTGAGAGTAGTCTCTGCCTGGCTTCTCTGGCCTGTGCTGAGTGTAGGCCAAGCACTCTGGGGTGGGAGGTCAGGGGAGGGTCATAGAGAGCACCCCAGACAGAGAGATGCAGGTGCTAGAGGGAGGGAGCCTTTGGCATGCCCTGGACTATCCCCCGAAGCTGTAAGTGACCTCCAGAGTAGACTGGGGCGTATGGGCTTTGGCTGCCATCTCTTACTTAATTGAATGTTGCAACAGCCCCATGAGGTAAGTATTACTTCATTTACCAGCCAAGTACACTGAGGCCCAAATAATTTCCAAGCTCTGCTGCTACCAGACGTGCTCTAACAGTAGACACATGTTTTTTTTTTTTTTAAATAAAATGACCTAGTTTACAGAGGTCAGGGTTTTATAAGTTTCTTCCAAAAGTTTGACCTGCATCCTGTTTTGAGAGTTGTTACTGCAGTTGCTCATTAATCAAGACTAATAAAGACCCTGGCAGTTATTATCTGATATTCATAGCCATTTAGAATCTTAGGAAACAGACACATGGGTGAGAAATATCAGAGCTTGATAATTCAGAATGTTGATGTGAGCTTGAGATTAGATTTAGCTCATGAGATAGTGGCCGTGGCGCTCGCGAAGCATTTCTTGCTGAAAAGGGAAGCCACAGCTTAACGCCAGGGCCACTGCATGCCCCACCGTGAACAAGGATCTGGCAGGCAGCACTCTCTGAAAGCCAGTCTCTTAATTTTTCAGACATCACAGCTTTTTTTATGGGCGTGAAAGTCCCCAAAACATCAATTCTCACCAATCAAGGACTGGCTGGGGGCCTTGGATTCTGTCACTTTGCTCTCAAGGGGGCAGACCAGAAAACTTGGCACAGAGGGGCCAGGACGAATTACTTGGCTTAGATGTACAGTGATGAAACAATGGAATAAATGCAACTTTCCACTTTGCTGCAAAGCAACATGAAGAAGCCAGTTGACAAGCAACTCCTTGGCCACAGCTCTGGGGTGTTGGGCAATTCACCTAATCTCTCTGGGATCTAGCTGTTTATATATAAAACCAGGGTGTATAGTTAATAAAACGGCCAGTTGGGGGCACTGGTGCTGCCATTCCCATCTTCCTGTCCATGGCATAGGGTGTTATTCAATTATGGTCCTTTCTCTCCGAGCTAGCTATTGGCCTCAGAATCCTTCTCAACACAGTGAACCAGGGAGTCACTACTGAGCAATCAGAGTTGGCAGGTGGATTGAAACCTATTTGCCATCCCTGGATTGGACAATCTCTAAAATTCCTTTTAACTCTAACTTGTTAGAGTCTGTGAACACGTAAACCAGGGGTTGGCACACTACACTTGCAGGCCAAATCTGGCCTTCTGTCTGATTGTGTAAATAAAGTTTTTTTAGAACACAGACAGACCCATTTATTTATGTATTGTTTATGGCTGCTTTCATGCTACAGTGGAAGTGTTGGGCAGTTGTGATAGAGACCATATAGCCTGCAAAGTCTAAAATATTTATTATCATGTCCTTAATAGAAAAAGTTTGCCATTCCCTGATGTAAATCTGCCTCCCTCCCTTCAATCTTGTCTTCCAGGTCATAAGTAAAAATCCTCTTTGTCCCTGAGTACCCTGAGCAATGCTCCAAGTGCCTGTGGGTCTTTGGCATTCCTAAGTCAGGAGAAGGAGAAAAGCTAGTGGGAAAATACAAGGAGTGAAAACGTTTGGGATGGGGGTGGAAAGGAGATGGGTGGGGAGCTGGGATTCTCAAAAGAAAAGATAAAGGTGCATCCAGAGGGGAGAGTGGAGGCCTCTTCTTTGTGCTGTCCCTGAACACCCGCGGTGGTATCTAGAGACCCGCTGGCCAGCCATCCAGGTTGGGGGGCTGAGTCACCTTTCTTGCTCTGTGCTCCAAAAACCCTGGCACAGTAGGCTGCCCTCCTGCTTCTACCAGTACTTTGGCATGAAAAGTGCAGGCTTGGGCTTTTGTATTTTTCCTAAAGAAAACAACTGCCTTTTCCTGTTCTGGGGACAGTCACCACTGCCTGCCTGCACATTGGCAGGAATGTTTAATTGCACCGACAGCTGCCCCAGGAGCTAGTGTCTGGGTGATGCTCCTACAGCTACGTATCCTGAGCTACCATATCCATTTTCAGTCTGTGGGGTCAAAATCCATCACCTCAGCAATGAATGGTGCAGTGAGTCTGATGTGCTTCTTGGTGGGTGCAGTGAGTTCCACACCCTTCTTTCTTCTCTCCCTTCCAGGTCCACCAGGATCCTCTTCCAAGGCCTGTGTGCTTTGCTGCTAATGACTCACCCCTGAGACCTTCAGGGGCCTGCCCTTGGGCACAGGGGCTCCTGGGCAGCCCATAGCTGATGACTGGTGGTCAGGAAGACAAAAGCCCAGCAACTCTGCCTGGAGGTGCCATCCCTGCTCCAGAGCACCCTGCAGGATCAGGGGCTGGCATTTTGCCAAGCTCAGGCACGTATGAGATGGGCAACACCAAGCCCTGACTGATTCAACTTATAATGAGCCACTTTCAGATTCATACAGTTTATTACTTACATAGATAGTGCAAAGAGTAGGCCAAAGGTGCCAACTCCCAGGGTCCTGGTCCTGCACACCAAAAAGGATGACATCAAAACAAGAGAGCCAGGTGACCGTAATAGGAGCTAGGGGACACCCTGCAGCTGATGAGCCAGTTCTGGACTGCAGCTGAGTGGGATGGGGCAGGAAGCCCCACACCTCCACAGAACCCAGGGGGCCAGGAGGCGAGTGGGAGTCAGCCTGGAGCTCTGCCCCCGCTGCCTCCCACCCTCTAGTGCTCCAGGAGGATCAGGAAGCCTTCTGCCAGCACTCCGTGTTAGGTTCCTGCTGCTGCCCTAACAAACCGTCATCAACTTGGTGGAGGTCAGAAGTCTAAAATGGGCTTCTCTGGGCTAAAATGAAGGTATTGGCAGGCCTGGTTCCATCTGAAGGCTTTAGGGGAAAAGCGACTTTCTTGCCGTTTCCAGCTGCCAGAGGCTGCCTGCACTCCTTGGCTCATGCCATCCCTCCAACCTCTGCTTCTGTCCACACACCTCCCTCTCTCTCTCTGACCATCCTGCCTCCCTCTCTCCCTCTTATACAGGCCCTTGCGCTTACATGGCCCCCCCACCCCCTATAATCTCAGGCACATATGAGATAGGCAACACCAAGCCCTGACTGATTCAACTTATAACGAGCCACTTTCAGATTCAGACAGTTTATTACTTACATAGACAGTGCAAAGAGATCTCCCCATCTCAAGATCCTTAATTTACTCACATCTGCAAAGTCCTTTTTGCCATATAAAGTGACATATTCACAGATTCCATGGATTAGGACACAGATGTCTTGGGGCAGTGTTATTCTGACCACCACGTTCAGATTGGCTATGGGCCAAGCCTTTGCCGACGTGACCTATTTGGATACGTGCGAGATCGCCAGGGCACCATGATGGAGCTGATCCGTGCAGATCTCAGCTAAAATGGACACCTCCTTAACCCCTTCCCCTTCCTTGTCCTGCTTCTCTCATGCCCTTACCAGTTTTCCCCAAGGGCACTTCCTTCATAAACATGTGCCAAATCTTAGGAACCTGCACTCAGACAGTGGACTTTCTTTGTGTAGGAAAAGAGCACTTAGTAGAGCAGCGGCACGTGCTTCCTCTCTGCTCCTTAGGTGGGATTGTAGACTAGGAGCTCCAGCTGCTCATTTAAGTCTGGAGGAGGCTGGCTGGAACTTCTGAGGGTTTAGGTAAGGCTGACTTTGAGGGAGGGGAGGTTGGGTGGAGGCATCCTAGACCATGCAGTCTAAAAATAATGTTCAGCAAGGCCCTTGGGGAGCCCTGAAGCCCAAGTGGCCCATGAGAGAGCCCTGCGTCTCCCACAAGTGGGCTTGCCTCAGTATCCCCGCCGTGCTCAGTCGCTGGCTGGAGCAGCCTGTGGGAGGGATGGCCTCTGTGCAGATGTGGTGTCCATTGTGCTCCCCAAACTTGGAGGTCTTATGGCCACCACAGAAGGGTATGGTAAGCAGGATGTAGAATTTGAACTTCATTCCTGGCAGGCTGGGAAACTCCTGGGAGGATGGGAGCAAGGGGAACCACGCTGCCGCGGGGAGTGCACAGTGGTGGGCCTGAGAGAAGGCGGGAGTTGCGCCGGGTCCAGAGGAAAGAGAAAGGTGGTCGGCCCACACCACTCTGGTCCTCGGGAGCGCTCAGGGAATGCCCTTGGGGAGCAGAGCAGATGGGACCTCACCTCGACAGAGTCGGCACCTTCTCCTCACCTCCTGGGTTCTCAGATCCCACAGAGTCTTCCATTTCCAGCTCTACTCACCTCCCTTCCCACGTGCCTCACTGTGACGGTGCCCCTTCACGCTGCGCCTCCCTCCCGTCTCCCCAGATCCCTCCTCATCCCTGGCCCTCTGCATTTCGACTCCCACCTTTCTCCCTGAAGAAGCCACTGACCCCATTTCCTGAGACTCTCCTGCACCCCTTGTTAGAAGCGCAGATTCTGGAGTCTTACTGTGCAGACACTGAATCAGGAATGTGGGGCGTGTCAACAATTTGTGTTTGAATAAACCCCCCAGGGGATCCTGAGGCGACTTGAGTTTGAGAACCCTTGTTGTACACACATTGGAATCACATGGGTAATTCTTAAAAAAAAATTCCAACCCACGCCAATCAAATCAGGATCTCTGGGACAGGACCCAGCTTCAGTACCTTTGTGAGCTCCTCAGGTGATTCCAATGTACATCGCAGATTGAGAACTGCTACACCTGTTCTGACATGGCCCATGTGTGAGGCCCACTCAAAATCCATTCAACCAGCACCCATCAAGCCCCAACAGTATGTCAATGTCAATGAGCTCAGTGTCAGGGGAGCCATGAGGATATAGAGCTCGTGTCTAATAGGGGTTACAGCACATGAGGAAGGGATTGCAGTGCTGTGTGTGTTCTCATGTGTGAGGAAGAAAAACAAGACCCAGGACAGGTTTTTAAGAGAAGCCATTAAAAGCTGGGGAATTTACTGGTCCTGAGAAATCAGCACCCTCATGTCCTGCCTCCCACACTGTCAGCCTGACCTGGCGTCTGGTGATAGGTCCAGGGGCTGTCTGGATAACCCCAAACCATCAACCTGGATGTGGCTCTCTGGTTCATAACCTTCAATCACATTGTCCCCTGCCCCTTGCAGGTTGGATTGCCTGGAAAATGGGCAGCCTTCCAAGAGTAAGGGAGTTGGGGCTGTGAGACGGTCAGGATTCTGCTGTCGTGCCCACTGGAGGGGAAGCCCCTGTGCCACTGGGCAGGGTGGGGAGCATGGTGGGTGGCTGAAGCCTGCAGGGGGAGTTTAGGCTGTGGCCCTCACATCTCTAGGCTATCAAGAGGTTGCTGCGGTCCTGTCTCAATTTCTGGAGGCAGAGTTCACGGTAGGCTCTTGGTCCAAGCCCCACCATTAGGAAAATTTATCTATATCTGGAAGAATGAGGGTAATTGAGTGGCAGAATCTTGGGTGCTGAGAGCTACGGTTTCGTGGGGAAGCCCAGCTGGGCATCCATGCGTTCTTGGAAAAAGAAGTGTCTTGAGGCAGAATTCTTGTTTGGGTTTCAGCAAAATCAGTATAAAAAGAGGTGATTTGCATTCTTTCTTGTAGATGGCTCAGAGCCATGGTAAAATCCACCCCTTCTGGCCTCCAGGTTGGGATATGGGGTTAGCAGGGGCTATGGCTTGGGCTGAGCAACACGGGCCTCCTGTGGACGTGAACAGGCCGGGCTTGGTGCACTCTGAAGGGAGGGGAGTTGGCGAGGGCGGGAGGCCCCTCCTGTGAATGTGGGTGGGTATCTTAGTTGGATTCCTCTAAAGCAGGGCTGAATAAGGACTTAGACGCAGGTGGTTCATCTGGATGGGGATCCCAGCAGGCAGGGGTGTGGTGTGGGAAGGGACAGAAAGAAAGGAGGGAAGATGTTTCACTGCGAGGCTTCGTGAGGTGGGCATGGGGGGCTCTATCCACACAGGAACCATGTAGACTTATCCTCCTGGAAGGGTGTCACCTCCCAGAATTGCACCTGTGCGTGGACTTTGCTGCCTCTCAAGGCTTCAGGAAAAGCCCCAAGACAGGAAAGTAGAGAGGTGGTCCAGCATAGCTGAGAAGGGATATTGGCAACACATGTGGACTGACCACAGCCCGGGGGTCAGCTGAAATCAGGGGGGCTGAGGACAGGTGGCCTGGGCCTCAGAGGCATCAGCCACAAAGGTCAGGATCACTGGTTCTGACTCAGATGGGCCCAAGACCAAATCTCAGCAGTGCCTGTGTGGCTTTGGGCATTTTTTTACTATTTGAAACCTCAGTTTCCCCATCTGTAAAATGAGTTGATAACACTGCTTCTTTCATGGGATTGATGTGAAAAATCAAGGACAGTATCCAGACAATTGTACATGTCTCTGCAAAAGAATGAAGTTTGACCCCCACCTCACACCATGTACAAAAAATTTGCTCAAAATCATAAAACTCTCAGAAGAAAACACATGGGAAATCTTCATGACCTTGGATTTGACACCAGATTCTTAGATAAGACACCAAAAGCACATTCAATAGAATTGAAAACTGGTGCTCAAAAAAATGCACCCACATATATTCACAGCAGCACTATTCACAATCGCTAAAAGGTAGAAACAGCTCAAGAGGTTCACCAATAGATGAATGGATAAACAAATTATGGTATATCTATAAATGGAATATTATTCAACCATAAAAAGGAATGAAGTACCGATACTTGCTAACGTAGATGAACCTTGAAAACATTATGCTTAGTGGAATAAGCCAGGCACATATCTTATGACTTCATTTATATAAAATAGTGAGACTAGGTCAAATCCATAGAGACAGAAAGCAGATTGGTGGTTTCTAGGGGCTGGGAGAGGGGGAATGGGGAACAAATACTTAATGGGTTCAGGGTTCCAACCAGCCCTAACTTGCCTGGAAGGCACACAGAATTGCACGTGCACCAAGCCTTGTGAAAACTCAAGGGGCAGGAAGGGAGGTGGTGATGGTGGTCTGCAGGGGGCAGGGCTGGCTTTCGCAGGGCAGCCTCCCAGTAAAGGAGCCACCTGCCAGGCTGGCATTCCTGAGAGAAAAAGTGGCAGCCCCCACAATCCCAGGGTCCAGAAGTTGGGGAAAATAGAAACTAGCACAAACAGTCTTCATGTTGGGACTTAAGGGTAGAGAAAACTGATTCCATAACGTCACCATTGGTGGGTTTTTTATGGGGAAAGGGAGGGAGCTACACCTTCTTGAGCTCCTACTATGTGCCAGACACTGTGTTAGGCAGTAGGCCACCAGAAGAAGGCCTGTCCCTGCCTTCGTGAGGCTAACAGGTATCAGTGAGAAGCACAGTATGTTCACAGAGCCTGGGGGTAGGGTTGAGTGAAGAGGCACCTGGAAACACAGGCAGGGCCAGCTGTCACAGAGGCCATGCCCAGTAGGCATGCTGGGACATCCCTTTGTCATCCCTGGTCCACGCTGGCTGCAGCTGCAGTGTGGACTGTTCCTGCACACGCTGATGTCTTCCCACCTCAGGCAACCACCGTAGCCCTCTGGATTTAATGCCCCTAGAAATCGACCCTCAACTAATGGGTGCCAAAAATCCAGATCAATGCTCTTGCCCTTTATCCTGTGGAGGGACGACTCTAAGGTGCATTCCACACGGTTCCTCAGAGGTTCCAGGAGGCATTAAGCCCTGGATGCCCACAGCAGTACCCAGCTCAATAACACACACTTTTTCCTGGGCTCACTTTCCCTGTATCTCACCCCTGCCCCCTGGGATCACCTCCCACCTAACTACCTGCATGCAGATGCTTGCCTCAGTTCTCTGCTTTAGGTGAACCCAAACTAAGACACCATGAGAGCAGAGAGTTTTAAGAAAAAGGGAGTGAAGAATAGTTCCAAACGGAATGGAGCAGACAATGAGATAAGTTCTGAAAAGTGGCCATTGAATTTAGTGAGGAAGAGGCTCTTGGTGCAAATTTGGTGGCGTGGGGGCGGGGGCAGTCCCAGAGGGCGGAGGCAGGAATGCAGACCTAGGAGGTGCTGCGAGACGCTCCTAGGAGCTCGGTGCTCAGACTGTGCCCTTCCTCACATCCCCACGCCAATTCCCACCACACGCTGTCTCCTCCTGTCCGCAGAGATCTCTAGTATCCTTTGGAGGATGGCATTGCTTTTTACATATTTTTCTGGAATTTTCCATGATGAATGTTCTAGCACCCCAGGGTCTGGCATCCTATAGAGGCTAGATCTCTGCCCTTCTCTCAGTGGTATGGAACCACAGGCCATGTGCCCAGCTCTGTGTTTGGAAATATTGCTGGCCACTTTTCAAGGCTGCCCCAGACATCCACCCAGCCATCCCCAGCCATGAGGTAAGTGGCAGCTGACGGTGGAAAAAGAGGCTCAGACAAAACTTAACTATTTGTCCAAGGTCAGCCAGGAAGCCTGCAGTATCCTTGAGTCTGGGACACAGAAAACAGATCTCCCCTACTGAGCCCCAGTGTGATGATCTAAGCCCATACACTTCCAGAGAAAGGGGAAAAGGAAGTTATTGCTCCTTTCTGTCTGCAGGGAAACAACACGTGGATGCTGGCAGCATCTGTGGGGCACCTGCAAGGAGTCGGCGGCTGCTCTGTCACGAAAGGATGGGCACTGTCTTCCGACCAGGCCTGGACCCCGCTATCAGGAACAGACCCTGAGAACTTCTGTTCTGAGCCCCAGGGCCTTGTGAATCAGCTAAGAAGGCTGGTTTACTCCTCACCCGATGCCCATTTCAATTCCAAGTCAGGGTGGGCCATGGGTTTGGAAGGAGAAGAGGAAGGGGAGGCCGGGAGGCGGGGGAGGAGGAGGCCTCCCACCTGCAGAAACTGAGCAGTGCTGGCCTTGGCCACGGGCCACACTGGGCTGAGGAAGAAGGCTGTGTGTGTACGTGTGTGTGTGTGTGTGTGTGTGTGTGAGGGAGGGAGGGTACACGATATTAAAAAAACCCACAGGACTAACAAGACAGCTTCCTGCAGTTAGGAAAATAAAATTTTTATAGTTTTGAGTGTGTGAGGAAGCAAGAAGCACAGAAACATTAAGGTGTAGACAGTAAAATTGACTATAAACTTTAAAACTACAATAGGAGATTCTAAGGAAAATTGTAAGATGCTGAGATCCCAGGCCTCTGGGTCATGGATCAGCTCTCAGCTCTCCTCTGCCACTAGGAAAAGTTAGCAAGAGAGTTTGAGAAGCACCCATCTAGTCCAGTGGTGTGCTGGTAAATACTTAACTAACTCTCAGAAAAAAAAAGAAGATTCTGACTTGTGGTGTAGGCAATTTCCATGATATAAATACTTCTTCCATGGCTAACTCCTACAGACCAATGTGACATCGCTGAGCACGGAGTTGGGAAGAGATGACCACAGCCTGTTCTCATGGCCAGTGTGAGCTGGCCCCAGAATGCCACTGATGCTGTCCCAAACCCTTTGATTTATAGCAAGAAGGACAGAGACCCAGAGGGACAAAATGACCACCCCAAGTTCACATGGGGAATTAGTGGCAGAGCCGGGCTCCTAAACCAATGCCCTACCCTTTATTCCATGCCATCATTTATTGTTTGTTTTATTTGCCCTGATCTAGAATAAGTGAGGATTGTTCTAATCTCAGAGTCTTACTTTCGTATCTTAAAATTGTGCATATGTGCATGTGCACGTGTGTGTGTGTATTTGTACTTCTATTAGCCTTTTCATGTGGCCATCCCTCTGTCAGGAATACTCCTGCTCACCTGCCCAAAACTGGCAGCTCTTTATCCTTCAGGTGTCACTTCACATGTTACCTCCTCAAAGAGGGCTTCCTTGGACTCCCTGCACATCCCGTTACTCCCTGTCACAGAGCTGTGTGCATTTTCTTAGACACTTAGTATCTAAAATCATCTGAATTATTTCCTTATTGCTATCTCTACCTCCTCCCTGTAGAGCAATCTCTATGTGAGCAGGGCGTGTGACTTGTTCACTGTGATATCAGCTCCTAGGATTGGCTGGAATCTTTTCCTTTATTTGCCAAAGAGTTGTTGAGCACCTGCCATGTGCCGGACACCACTTTGGCACCTAGCTCCCAAGAGAAGCTGGGTCCTGCTCCTCTAGAAGGGCATGTGTTTAGAGTTTCTTTCTGTGGCTATGTGTGAGACGCGGGTCCATGCTGCCTGATTCAGCAACAAGGCAGAACAGAGAGA
Organism: Daubentonia madagascariensis; assembly: GCA_023783475.1. Lineage (NCBI taxonomy): Eukaryota > Metazoa > Chordata > Mammalia > Primates > Daubentoniidae > Daubentonia > Daubentonia madagascariensis. The sequence continues at coordinate 304,856 of JAKFHU010002136.1, forward strand.
GGAAGCAGATCTGGGATGCAGAAGCCAGCGTTGGCTGCGGCGATGCCTCAGGCCGGTTACCTGGTGTTCCAATTATCTATTGCCACAAAGCAAATCATCCCCAACACCTAGTGGCTTAAAGCATGGCATTTTATTATTTTATTTATTTTTAATATTGTCTCTTGCTGATCTGGAAAATATAATCTGTTGCACTGAGCCTGTCAATTTCAGCTTCTCTATAGAATTATCGTGAGGATTATACGTATGTGTGAAAATTAAAATTTTTAAAAATGAGCTAACACAGTTAGCTGGTTGTCTGACATGCAGAAGGCCCCAGAGTGTGGTCACCCCTTTCTTACCTTTCACACCCAAAAGCCGTTAGCTTTTGTTTCATTTTTTAGCTGTTCATAAAGACGTTAGAATAAAAGATTTTTTAGGCAGTAATCTCCAAGTTTGTTTGTTTTTTTAAAGTCAGGTTTATTGAGGTATAATTTACATAAAGTAAAAGTCACTCTTTTTAGTGACTAAGAGTTTAGTGACTATGAATTTTTAGGTCTATGAGTTTTCACAAATATCTATGGTCATTTAGCCACCGCCACTGTTGGGATATGGAACATTCCCATTAACCCAAAACTCCATGACCTTTGTGATCAACCCTTCCTTCCCCAGCCCCTGACAACCACTGAGCTCTTTTCTGTCCCCATAGTTTTGTCTTTTCTAGAATGTCATATGGATGAAATCAGACAGTCTGTAATCTTTTGGGTCTGCTTTCTTTCATTTAGCACCGTGCGCCCAAGATTCAGCAGTGGTGTTGTGTGTATGACTCGTTCTGTCCTTTATGTCTCTGAGTAGTATCCCGTGGAGTAGCTGTCCTGTGGTTTATCTACCTATCTCAAGCTTGTTTTTCAGGTGTGGAATTCTTTAGATGATATCCAATGTGGAACTTCAAAGCACAAGACAGATGAGAACTGAGGTCTGGTAAGGCTGGGAAAGGTGGGTGCAGGATGGGGAACATAGCCCCCCTGTTGCAGCCCAAGAAGCCCCTGTGGAATCCGGGGGCTTCTTTGGAATGCAGTTTGCAGACCCCTGCTCCAGTGCTTATGAATAACCCAGCTGTTCTCCAGCCTCTCTTAAGTTTTGAGGCCTCTGAGGGTTTTGTTTTCCTGGAAGTTATTTTCCATAATTCCAAGGAGATGGAGCTCAGTGAGTGAGGGAGTATGGGGTGGTAGGAGGACACGGGCTTGGAGGTCAGGTCTGCCGTGACTTTGGCATGACCGTGGGCAGCTTTGGCCCCCTCTAGGTCTCTATTTCCCCATGTGCAAAACGGGGGTTGCATTAAACTAGACATATGTGGGGAACCCTAGGTATGAAATGGAGAGAAGTTGAGGACACTGGCTCAGACCCCAAGGCCCCTACCTCACTCCATCCAGCTGTGCGGAGGACTCCATCTTGTCACCACCAGAGCCACCATCCTGCCTAGCAATGCTGGACCCAATGGAGGACAGAGGTGAGTGGCAAACAGAATTCAGGGTGTAGATGGAGAGGCTGTTCTCTGACTGCTTAGAAATGGAACTGCTTCTTGGCCCTGCCCACTTCTGGCAGGGCTACTGGAGATCGTCTTAAATTTATTGAGTCCAGGAATCACAATTCCTTCATCATGCCGACGTCCCACTATGCTACTGATGCCTGAGGCCCACCAGGGTAGCACCACCCCCAGCCCTTGGCACAGTCTCTAACTTCTGGATTTCTGTTCTTGGCCCTGGTCAGGAAAGTGTGGTGAATGTGAAACACTGGTGTCTAATGAGGGTGACAGTGTTCTTGCTGGAATAAATAATTAATAGTGACACTGTGCAATTTAACATCCAGGAGTATAATCCTCTCAAAAGCCCAGGGACTGTCCCATTCACATCGTGTTCTGAGAGAAGGGACATTTAACTTGATCTCAGACTTTTCTTGTTGGGATGTCTCCCAAAAGTACTCCCTACACCACCATGCTTGACATACTTGGGGTGAGGACTGCCTTCAACAAACTATCTTCATCTATTGTCACCCAGCCACTGATGATGACACAATGGTCATTATACTTCCAGATTATTCAGGTAAGAAAAATGGTCCCCTCTCTCCCTGGCTCCCACACCCTGCCCGGCCCTTCTCCAGATTCAAGAACTGCAGCCTGGGGAGCTCCATTCATAGGGAGCTGGTCTTCCCCTTGCCCACCCCGGGGTCCCAGGGTGAGCAGGACTGGTGCTGCCTTGGGCTGGCCTCGGTGGGTGGACACCTGACCTCCTCATGCACCAGGCTCGGCATGGCCCCCGGGATCTCTGCAGCAGGTGAGAGGTTTCCACTGCTGCTGAGACATCTGCCTGTGCAAAACAAGCCCAGACAATCCTTCTAGGGCTCTTTTCTGGGAAGGGCCCTCTGATCAAGGCTCATGAGGAGGCATGAAGAAAACACTCCACATGAATGACAGACGCAGCAATTCCAACAAGCGCCAAGAACCCACCTGAAAAGCTGCTTCCTTTCCCCGTGGCTATTCTCAGATGTGCGTGCTGTCATTCAGCACAGGCTGTTCCCTCTGCTTGGGACACTTTTTGCCCCCAGATATCAGCAGGGCTCACTCCCCCGACTCTTTCACATCTTTGCTGAAATCTCACCTTCTCGTGAGGCTGACCCCGACCTCCCATTTAACCTGGCAAACTGACCCCCCACACTCCCAGCCCCTTACCTGCTCCTCCTTACTTTCCTATAGCATTTAACTCTTTCTAAGGTACCAAAAAGTGTATTTATTCGTTATGTTTATTATTTAACGTCTGTCTTTCCCTGCTACAACATAAGCTCCCCAAAGCGGGGATCTTTGTTTTGTTCATCAATCTGTTTTAAATGCTTAGAACAGTGCCTGGCAAATTGTAGGTGCTCAGTAAATAATGTTGGGTGAACGAATGAGTGATGGACACAACACTGAGGTCTGAAGACGGATGTCTGAATCTACATCTGTTGCTTAGTAGCTTTGTCACTTTTACACTTGCCATTTGGCCTCTCTGAGCCTCAGTTTCCTCATCTGGAAAATGGAAATACTGGTGTTCCCACTTCACAAGGTTTTAGTAGCCACATTAAAATAAGTAAAAAGAAACAGGGGTGTATGGGTTTTCCAGGGCTGCTGAAACAATGTACCACAAACTGGGTGGCTTAAAACAACAGAAATTTATTTTCTCACAGTTCTGAAGACTAGAAGTTCAAAATCAAGGTGTCAGCAGGGCCATGTTCTCTCTGATGCCTGTAGGGGAGGATCTTTCCTCTCCTCTCCTAGCAGCTGGTGTTTGCTGGCAATTGCTGGTGCAACTTGGCTTGCAGGTGCATCACTCCAGTCTCTGCCTCTGTCATCACGTGACTGTCTCTTCACTGTATGTCTCTGTCCCCAGTTTTTGTAAGGGTGGACCCTTAATCCTCCCTATTCCGGCATTACCTCATCTCAACTACTTACAACCACAACAACCCTATTTCCAAATAAGGCCACACTCCGAGGTACTGGAGGTTAGGACTCCAACATATCTTCTGGGGTTCACAATTCAACCTATAACAAGGTGAGGTCAATTTAAATAATACATTTTGTTTAACCCAATCCATCCAAAATACCATCCTTTCAATAGGTAATTGATATAAAACATTTTTGAGATATTTTATCTTTTCTTCCTTCTAAGTCTTGAAGTTGGGGTGTGCTCTCCCCTCACAGCACGTGGCAGTCAGACTAGCTGCGTCTCAGATGCCCAGAGGTCACGTGTGGCTAGTGGCTACCAGACGGTGTGGGTGTCAATGGAGTTAATACAGCCATGCAAATAAGCACAGTTTAAGTCCAGTTAATGGCAGCCCAAAGAGCAACCTCAAAGTAGATATTTCAAATCTCAGACTCTAGGCACCCCTGTACTCTCCATGGCAGTGTCTCTGCCCACCCTCCCCATACCCAGGCAATTCTTCTGGGGTCCAGGGCAGTGTAAATATCCTGCCAATTAGATGTGACCTGTAGTTAGTTATTTAAAAACATGTCTGGAAAGTGCAACTGAAGGGTCAGCAGATTTATGACTTAACTAGGGACACTGAGCCAGTGGGGTGAGCACAGACCCCACCCAGGTCTCCTAAGGCCTCTTTCAGGGGCTGGGTGTGGGGAAGTCATCCTGTGCCCCTAGCAGGGCCTGTGCTTCTCAGATGCCCAGCCTCCCTTCCTGGTGCCCACCCGCCCCATGCACAACGTCCACATCTCATCTTTGCCAGCCGTACTGCCCACCCCATCTCCCTTGGATGCCAGGGGCCATCTTTAACTCAGGATCCCAGACATGCAAGTTCAAGACCACCACGAGAACATGGTCCCACTCTCCAGTGAGGCTGTACCCTCCTCGCCCTGCCTTCAGAGGCTTGGATCCTCCAGCTGGGAACCTGAGAATATGCCCTCAGGGTCCATTATCCCTTAGTCTCTGCCAAGTACATCAGAGCTCCCAGCACCTTCCAGCTTGTTCCTCTGTGCTTTACTGGCCCCTTGTAGGATAACCTGGGCCTTCTGAGGCTGGAGCAGAAGGAGGCACACGGGCTTTTGCTGCATTTTGAAAGTTTGAGCAGTGAGCTTCCCTCCCCTGCAGAACCCGGGGGCAGAAGCCCAGCCCCTCCAGGCACACATCTGCCCATGTGGCTGCATTTCCAGCCTTCATTTCTGCTTCCCACACTCTTTACTGCATCCCCCTGACCTCATATTCTCCTTTACCCCGGAGTCCTGGCTGCTTCTCTCAGTTTGGCAGTCACAGCCCTGCACATGCGTGGACAGAGCAGCCTTCTGAGGCTTCAGAGCAAGCTTTCATGTAGCGAGGGGCAGGCCCTGGCAGATGGGATGTGGCCATGGCAGCCACACTGCTACAGCCCCCTTCCCACGAGAGCTACACTCCCATCCATTCAACACATGTGGGTGGGCATCTCCTGGGCCAGACCCAATGCTAGTGTCCGGGGCTATGGTGGTGAGCAGGACACAGGGCAACCGCATGACAGCGCCATGGCTGCTCTGAGGAGGGTACTAGAGCAGCACCCAGGAGCAGGCAGGAAAGGCTTCCTGGAGGAAAAGATGTGGTGGCTGGAGGTGAAGGGTGAGCTGGAAGCAGTGGTGGGCAGTGGCAGAGGTTGGTTGGTGCATCGGGAAGCGTGCTATTCTTGGTAAGGGAAATGACACGTGCAAAGGTGAGAGAGAGCACATGCACTTATGTAGAGATCTGAAATGGGTTCTGTAGGGGAGAGTGAGATGGGAGAGGAGGAGGGAGGGTGGCCAGAGACAGGGCTGCGGTCAGCTCTGGAAAGGGCCTGCAAACCCTACTAAGGAGTTGTGCTTTTATCCTGAGGACAGAGGCAAGACACTGCAGAGTGTCCATTGTGGGAGTGGCCTGCCCAGATTTGTGTCTTGGAAAGGTCTTTCTTAGTGGCTGTGTAAACAGTGGTTTGGGGTGGGGGGTGGGTGCCAGAGGGACAATGGGGGTGCCCTGCAGGGACTAGAGGTGATGACGGCTTGATTGGGAGTGGGGGTGGAGAGAAAAGTACCCCTGCCTCTTGAAGGCATTTAGGGAAGCGCTAACAGGGCAAGAAAAGCAGGCAGCTCTGGGCTACCTCTTCCTCTTTTCCAGCCTTTGTTTTGGTTTTACCTTTCAACTTGTTGTTAACTTCTTTATTGGCCTATAACTTATGGTCAAGTGCATGAATTTTAAGCAGGCAATTTGCTGGATGTTTGCACATTTCCAGCTTCCAGTGGGATCCCTCGAACTGCCCCCCAAGACTAGCCACCATACTGACTCCATCCTCACGAGGCAGCCTTGCCCGTCCCTGAATGTCACACGAAGCAATCCCGCAGCGTGCGCTTCCTTTGCTCAACACGACGTTCTGAGGTTCCTCCACGCTGCTGTGCATGGAGGCAATTTATTCTTTTTCTTATTCTATTGTGTTTCATTGTATGAAAATACACACGTTATTTATATGTTCTCCTGCTGACGGGTATTTGGGTTGTTTCCAGTTGGGAGCTATTATGAATAATAGCACTGCTAGGATTATTCTCGTACGCGTCTTAAGATGCTTACATGCAGCATAAGCACTCGTTTCTGTTAGGCATACTCCCAGGAATAGAATTTCCAGGCTTCATTTTTAGGAAATCCTCTTCCACCTTCCCACCCATTCTTAGGCAAAAAGAAAGGTTTCAGGCGCAGTGTGGGGTGGGCCTCCTGACACTGAATGTGCTCCCGCAGCTGGGCAGTCCCCCGCCAGCAGGGCACAGAGTCTGTCCACAAGTTCAGATGCCCACTCACCTCTGCAGGTGGACATGGGCATCCCACTGATGTGGAAATAGCACTCTCTTGTTTTCCCTTTTGGCTTTTTCTTTTTTCTTTTTTTGGTAACGGTCTTGAAAGAGACTCTTACAGGGAGAGAACAGAAAGTAAAGACTTCTCTTTTTGATTCATGAAATGGTTTCTCCAGGGATGATTCTACCTACCGAAACCTCCTAATTCAATGTCGCTCAGAGGGGTCCATGAACATTCGTGTCCAGGCATATTAATAGCAGTAACTTGAAAAATGCTTCTTTCATCAAAGAAGTTTGGGAAACACCCAGTTGAACAAAGTGAGGCACGTTTTCTTACTCAGGACTTGTCCGAGCCTGGATGAATCTCCAAGAGGCCCCCTAAAGCCACTGTCTCTCAGTGGAGCATTTTGTGGGACGAGTAGTCTGAAGAGCCCACACTGGGAACGTCTGTGAAGAGGGATATGATGGCATATTCTGGGGACATTTGGCTTGGCCCAGCAGGGCATCTTTCTCTCGTCAGACCTCCTGTGCCAGCAGCACAGCCCCGGATCCCCTCTTGTGTCTGGCTCCACCTGACCCTGAACATTGGGCTGACTTGTCCAAGTTCATAGAAACCAAGTTCACGTAAAACCAGGCCTCTGGGGAGCTCTTGGGTACCCAGATCCCTATGTAGGTGGTGCCGGGGTTTTGTACCTGCACTTGCTGCTCCCTCTGGCCCTTCCCCAGAAATCTGCAGAGCCCAGCCCCACTTCCTCACTCCTTGACCTTGACTGATCCCTGCCAGGACCCGCCCCCACTCACCACCCTAAAATCCCAGCCCACCCCCACTACTTCCTACCGGCTCTCTTACTGTTTCCCTTCCTTGGCCCTGACCTTGATTTCACATACTATGTCTGTTGCTTATTTAACTTGGTGGTGGTTGACTCCCCCCTCCTCCTCCAGCTAGAAGGTGAGCCCCAGGAGGGCAGGGATTTTTATCTGTCTTGTTTTGCTGTATCTCCAGAGCCTAGAACACATAGTAAGTGCTCAGTAAATATCTCCTGAACGAATGAAGATGTGTCTGCTGCACTCTTGTGAGAATGCTTTCTTCTAATTTTTGATGTTTCCAACTAGAGGAGGTGCAGTTGCCAGTCTAATTCAGACAGGTGGGGACACACTTGCTTTATGCAAGAGCAAGTTATCAGTTACATGCTCTGAGGCAGGCACTGGGCTGGGAGTGGACACAGGCTTCCAAAACCCATTGTGAAAATAACCACACCATGGTTAGTGCATTCCTACTAGAAAACAGGGCTCTTTTTTTCTTTCTATTTATTCACTTCGCATTAAAAAAATACATATAGTCAAATAAATGCTATATACAAAGTGAAATGTCTTTCTCACCTCAAACCCCTATGTTCCATTTCTCTCCTTCATCAGGCAACCCCTGATGAATTTCTTGTTTATCCTTCCAGAAGTATCTCATGCATTTATAAGCATTTTTTTTCTTTTTTTCACAAGCGCTAACACACCATACATGCTCTCCAGCATGTTGCTCCTTTCACTTAACAATATGTCTTGGAGGCACTTCCATCTCACAGCATAAAAAGCTCTGTTTGAAAAGGCCACAGAATGTTCCATTAGGTGGATTTAATGGACTTAACCCGCCCCTATTCATGGATGTGAAGGTTGAATTCCAGTTTTTGCCTATTGCAAGCAGTGACAACATGGATATACCGGGAAGGAAGCAGGGAAAGAAGGTAGGAAGGAAGGAGAGAGAGAGAGAGAGGAGAAGAAAGAACGGGAGGGAGGGAGGGAAGGAGGGAAAGAGAGAAAGAGAGAAAGAAAGGAAGAGAGAGAGAAAAGGGAGGGAGAGAAGAAGGGAGAGTAATCCACTAATATGGGCTCAGAATTTATTTGACAAATATTTATTGGTGCAGATTTTAAGTGCCAGACATGTTGTTAAACTCTATGAAGCTCTTTGCCCTTGAAGCCAGTCTAACAATGAATCTCAAAGCCCTGCTGCTTTTTCTTCTCCACAGACATTCTTCGTGGCTTCTCCTGGGGGGCGAGGGGGAGGGGGGCGTGGAGAAGAGGGCTCGGCTGGGCTTTGGGCTGCGTGGCTGGGCTTTATGCACAGGTGCTCGACCACAGGCGCGGTGGCTGTCACTCTCACAGATATGCACTCGGGCAGCCCAAGGGTTATGAGTTTGTCGTGGTATATTTAGAATGAGCCCTCTCATGGTGCCCCGAGCCAGAGAGTAAATAGCTGCTTACACGGGCATTTCATGTGAACACAGAAAGAGGCTGTAATTGCGGAGCTCAGGAAATGCTGCACTTGAGAGCTTTTCTAAAATGACATGCTATTTGACCCAATATTTTCCAGAATGCAGAGACTTCTTTGATCTCTGAGGCAAGCCACCCCTGCACAATGACTGGTTCACAGTGGCACTACGGATGAACATGCCTGGCTGTGGCAGAGCTGGGAGAACGCGGGCTGAGGGTTGGCTGACTGGATCTTGGGTTGAATTCCCCCAGAGGCAGAGAAGGATGGAGTTCAAGTAGATTATTTGGAAAGCAATTCCTGGAAACAACTACTAGGGATCTGGGAAGGCAGACAAGGGTGGGAACAGAGCCTGTTCAGCGTGTTGATGGGCAGGTCTCATTGTGGGCAACTGGGACTGTGCAGACAGGCTTCAGAGCTGCCCACCCGAGGGGTGGGGAAGCTGGGTGATTTATTCCACCAACATCCATCTGTCACTGGTTGAAGGCCCTTGAGAGGGAGTTGGGGAGTTGAGTCTCCAGCCTGCCCTATGTGACGTTGGGAATAGAAGCTGTTGGGTTGTCCTCCATGGGATTTTTATGGAAAATCTCCCAACTGGTAAGTGTTGGCCAATGACCTCCAAATTTTCTAAATACTATGAAAGCCACACAAAACAAGTTGAACTCCCTGATGCAGCTTGTGGACTTCCAGGTTGCTGTTCTGCTGGGGGTAGGGCACGACCCCACCACCCTTTCTGCAAGGGCTGCCTGCCAGGTGTCCAGGCTGGGAGATCTCCTGACGCCTCATGATCTGAAGAATCAGAGAGCTCTGAGTGGCTGGTGGTTCACCCACGGCTCCTAAGATGAAGTGCCAGTATCCATGTGCCCCTCTCCACCTCCACCTAAGGAAACATCCTGGTTCTTCGGTTTGAACTGGAAAAGATCTAAATATTTGAAACTTGTGAGACTGGAGCAAAATCAGAACATTCTTTGAATGGGATTCAAATATCCTTTTGTGCAAGTCTTTGGTTGAGGGTAATAACACCGTTGACCTTATCAGCAGCAGGAACAGTAGTTGTTAACAGGTTATGACTTAGATTGTATCAATAGACCCCACCACCCTTACCCCCACCCCTCAAAATGCCTCACCTCCCAATTTCCCTACTGGGGAGACGATGCCCCAAATGCCATCATCATGTAGTCAGAGAAAGCTGACAGTTTAGACCTCCTCGGTTGCTTATACCTCAGTGTAAATGAGTTTTTCAGATTAAAACATTATTGCTTTTTACTGAAATCTTTACATATAAAATGAAATGATGGTGGGGATTTGTTTCAAAGTAACACAGAAGGTGAAAAGTGGGTCTGGTGTAGATGCAATGAGATTGGTCATGAGTTGATAATAATTTAATTGGGTCCCAATAGTTGCATGTTATTTTTGTATGTGTTTAACATTTTCTGTAATGAAATTTTGGGGTAAAAACTTTGAAAGTTATTTTTGTCAATAAGTGGATCAAATGTGAACATAGGAATAAGAGCAGACTGAGTAACATGCTGAAGGTATACAACACCTCAGAGTACATTTTGTAACCAACGTCACAGAACACCTCTTTCTACACATTTTACTCTAGAGCCTAAAGTAACGATAACCTTGATTTTGGAGGTCATTCTAAATTCTAGAAGAGAATTTAGATTTCTGTATTGGGTTGTCAGCAAGTGTTCTTGAGTAACTGTTGGTGAAACTTAACCTCAAAGAAAATTCTGATGTGGTTCTAGAATCACATGGGAAACAAAGTGACTTGAAAGCTGTCATATCAGGTCTCAAGAGCTATTTGTGTGCATCTATTTTCAACTCTGCTTTCAGCAACGTCAGGTTCATAGCTTGAAATTGGCCATGGCAGGAGTATTAACACCATAGGAATTGGCAAATGATACAAATAAGGATTTTTTTTTTTTTGGAGAGCTGGTTGTTACATATGTACCAGCACACCACAGCCACATGGTCTTCTCTGTCTCGGGATGGCCACAAATACAGAGCCCTGGGGCCATGAGGGTACAGAGACAGCTACTGTCTTAAATGTCTGTGAACACACTCTGGAAACAGGTTGCTGTCAACGCTGACCAGAACTTAGGCAAAGGTAAGATTGACAGGGAAGGGGCTACAGCAGCAGATTTCTTTCATTTCAACAGCTATTGCTGTTCAAATGTGCCCAGCACAGGGTGTGGCCCATGGTAGATGTCTAGATCATGTCAATAAACCTTTGTTGAGCAATACTGGGGAACTGGAGCAGGTTCTGAGGGGAAGGGATGTATTTGAAAAGGATGACAATTAGTTTCATTTGGAGCACTGTGTTGAGAAGGATTCTGAGGCTGGTCTGGACTCAGCAGAAAGGAGGGCAGCCATCTCCTGGTAACATTTGCCATGTGTGCACCAAGCATTTGCCTCCCTTGATCAAACACTATGTGCCAGACCCTGGAGAATACATCTCTCTTGCTCTCAAGTAAGTTTGTTCCCTTACTTTTTCATTTGTTCACTCATTGATCCATCCATTCTTCTTAGGCTACTTTGAATGATTTATCAGCAACTTTCCTGAAAGGAAAGTTTAAGGCCACCAGATACAATTTTAAAATCTGCTGTTTTGGGCTGTTTATTCACCATTTCCTCTTTGTCTGGAAATAGCCCCTGGTTTCCTTTGTGGGACCCTCCTCCTTTCCTCTTAGACAACCTTCTGACTCCAGGGTGACCACTCAGCACAACGGTGCCCGTGACCACAGTGATTGGTTGAGGTTGACTAAAGGGTGTCCTATGACTTTGTTTACAGAATTTACTCTGAGGTGTCGTACACCTTTAGCACATCATTCGGTTCTGCTCTTATTCTGATGTTCACATTTAATCTACTCATTGACTAACTCATTTCCTTAGTTGGGTTAGCCTAAGGAAAGCCAATCCTGGGAATTGCTTTGGCAAGAGGACCCTTCTCTTTTCACTGAGATTAATAAGCAGGTAAGACATATGATTGTATTGTTGGTGGCCATGCTTTTCTATCACATGGCGAAAACTAGCTTGCAAGTATAGCCACAAGAGAGAAAAGCAGAGAAAAATGAAGAAAGTAGGAGCCCTATGATAGTTTTGAGCGTCTGAAGCCTGCTATTCCTGAAACCAATACCCCTAGACTTCCCAGGTACGTAAACCAATGAATGTGCTGTGTTGCTGTTACACTAGTTGTAATTGGGTTTCTGCCTCTATCTTAAACAGCCCTAGTAACACCCTGGACTGACAACCCCAGGGGACCCAAAGGGTAAGAAAGAGTGAAGCCGTGTAGACAGACATCACTACTACATAGTGAGCTACAAAGGTGGTTCATTTCCAGATTGGTCCAGATGTTAGGCCAATTCCGACCAGTCCCTCTTTACAAGAAGCCCACATGTTGTTGGACTCTCAGGCTCTGTGCTTTAGGGGTGGAGGAGCACTGCTATGCCCCACCCTCTGTGCTGGCCAGACATGGATGCAGATAACAGCAGCCACCTGATTACCCAAAGGTGCCAGGTAAGAGCCCAGGGGATCCCCTCCCTTCCCAGTGTGCAGTGCAGGTCCCTGGGGTAGAGTGTGAACAAGACTTGAGGAAACTATGGGTGCTTGCTACTGGGGTCCCAACCCCAAAGAGAGGACAGGAAACAGCCAAGGAGGTGGAGTGTTTTGGGAGCTGAGCAGGGGCCATAAATGTGCAAAAACAACTGGACTTTTAAGTGACTGCCAGGTTGGAGGGGAAGGATAGTTGTTTGCTTGTTCCCTAATAGGTCCACTGTCTCTGAGACTTCCCATACCAGCTCTGTTAGCCCTGGGGCTGCAATCTCATATAAAAAAAAGTTTTGAAGAGGGGACAGGGCCCTGAGCCCAGTGGAGGCCCATGGGCAGAACACTAGGCTATGTTAGAAACCCTGGGTTCAAGGACTGATTCTGGGCTCTGCCGCATGGACAGCAGCTCACACTTGTGTCCTTCCCATTGAAGCAGGATGACATCCCTTCCTTCCCATTGCTACCAGCCACAACTCTGCCTCTGTCATCAGTTACCTGGGCCCCTCTATCACCTCCTGACAGTCTCCTCCCCTCCACTCTGACCCCCTTACAGCTTTTCACAAGGCAGCCAACTTGATCTTCCCTAAAGATAAATCTGGTCATGCCAGCCTCCCATTTGAGACTCTCCATTGAACTCTCAAATCACTTTGGAAAACTCTGGCAGAATCTACTAAGGCCACCATAGACCTACTCTATGGTGACCAGCAGTTCCACTCCTGGCTACACACCCAACAGAGATGGCACCATACCACCAACAGACTTATCCAAGAATACACATAGCCACTTTACTCATAGTAGTCCCCAGTTGGGAACAACCAAACTGCCCATCAACAGAAGAATGGATAAGTATGTTGGCCACATTCACCCAACAGGATATAGACACAGCAATAAAAAGGTATGGCCTGCTGCTGCATGTAGTGAAATGGGTGAATCTCACAGATATAATGTCAAGAGAAAGAAGCCAGACATAGGAGAGCACATAGCCATGTGTTTCCATTCATATGAATGCCAAAAACAGGCAAAGCAAATCTGTGGTGGTAGATGTTGGAATAGTGGTTACCATGGAGGGGGCTTTTGATTGGGAAGGGGCACAGGGAGCTCTCGGGGGAGCTGGAAATGATCTATGTCTTGGTCTGGTGGTGGTTTCCTCGGTGTGTGCATATGTAAAATGTATTGGTCTGCACACTTAAGACTGATGCATTTTACTGTGTGTTAAGTATACCTCAGTACAAAAGAAACAAGAATCTGCCTGGTAGCTCCCACTGCTCTGAGAATAAAACCCTCATTTCCCTAAGAACTGCACAGTCTGCCCTGCTCTCCCCTCTCTGCTCCAGCCATGCTGGCTTCTTTCTACGAACTCCATCCTGCCTCAGAGCCTTGGCACCTGTCATTCCTTCATCCTGCAATGCTCTTCCTCTGGGTTTTTGCATAGCTGGCACCTACCTGGCATTCTCCACCCCCAAGTAACTACTACTACAGTCAACACGATCACTTCTGCCATTAAAACCAGGTGAACAGGGGCTCTGCCCTGAGGCTTGCCCTGCCCTCCCAACCTGGCAAGGGGAAGATGGGGGCCGAGGGGAGCTTCTCACCCAGATCCCATGCCCCCATTTAGACACAGTCTGGGCACTTGGGACCCCAAATCTGCTTAGACTGCCCAGCCCTGCTTCCAGGCTGCACAGGGCTTTCTTCCCTGTCTGTTCGCCTGCGGGTAGATCACAACACAGGTGCATGCACCTATGGAAGGGAGGGTGGAGGAAGGTGGCTAAGCACCTGGGTTGTCCATGCATGTGAAGGCCCCTTTAGAGCAGGTCGAGCATACATTAGGACAAGAAGTGGCACGGGCTTTGGGCCAGTGGCCTCCATTTGAACTCTTGTCTGGCGTCTGTAGATATCAGGGGTGGGTCTGACTATTGTTATCCTGTTTAGTTGTCACAACCAGTAATCATCTTGTTTATTTATTTCCCTTTTATCTGTCAGCACCGTGAAGAGGGGGTAGATTGCCAGCATCTGGTACAATGACTGGCACAGAGCAGGTGCTCAGTGAATATTTGCTGACTGTACCAGTGAAAGCTGCCCCACCGACCTCCTGGTTTCTCAGGAGGCTGTGAGGGATGTGGTGTGGGGAAACGGGGCTGAGCCAAGCCAATCGGAGGAGTGCCATTGGCCTTGGAGCATGGTGGCCCTGGCAGGCAGGTGACAGCCAGCCCATCTCAGCTCCTCTTCAGGGGCTTATGTCCCCTTCTCTGGAGAGGCACGGCACACCCACCCAGCAGCAGCTGGCCTGGGACTGGAGCCCGATGGAGCATGTGCCTTGGCTAGACTGTGTCTGGGGAAGGGGTTTGAGTCCTGGAGACAGGAATGGCGTCCCACCCAATGTGGCTCAGCTACTCCAGTGTGGGACAGGTAGGAGAGGTGGGCCAGCTTCAAGGGCTGCCCCCTCCCTCGGGGCATTTAGGGGGTTTTGGGGGTGCTGTGGGGCCTGATAAGCCTGTCACCCTTCCCACACCACTCACCACTCATAATGTCCAGGAGGCCAGACAGTAGTTGCTACGGTTTGGATATGGTTTGTTTGGCCCCACCAAGTCTCATGTTGAAATTTGATCCCTGGTGTTGGAGGTGGGGCCTTGGGAGGTGTTTGGGTCATGGGGGTGAATCCCTCACGACAGGCTGGGTGCCGTGCTGGCAGGAGTGAGTGAGTTCTCACTCTCACTTCCCACGGGTGTTGAAAGAGCCTGGCACTGCCTCTTCTCTCACTTGCTTCCTCTCTCACTGCGTGATCTCTGCACACACCAGCTCCCCCCACCCTTCCTCCATGAGTGGGAGCAGCCTGAGGCCCTCGCCAGGAGCAGATGCCAGCGCCATGCTCCTTGTACAGTCTGCAGAACTGTGAGCCACATAAACCTATTTTTTTAATAAATTAACCAGCCTCAGGTATTTCTTTACAGCAACACAAACAGACTAAGACAGTCGATGAGACAGCTGCTTTTTCTTTTTAACTTATTTAAGTATAACAGATACATAGAAATGCACACATGCCATAAGTGTCCAGCTTGCAAAATCCCCACAAACTGAACACACTTGAGTAACCAGCACCCGGGTCAATCAAGAACCACTGTCATCTCAGCCCCTAGAAGCCTCTCACGCCGCTTCCAGTCTGTGCCCTGCTACAGCAGTGCCATCATTAGACATTGGACGGCAGAGATCTGCTTTGCCTTTTGCACTTTATAAACATAGAATCATCCAGCGCATGCTCTTTGTGTTTGGCTTCTTTTGCTCAACATGATGTCTTTGTGTATAGTTAGTTGTAGGTTGTTTATTCTCATTGCTGGAGAATATTCCATTGAATGGGATTGATTGATTTATCCATTTATTTTATTTTATTTTTGTTTGTTTGGAGATGAGGTCTCCCGTTGCTGCTCAGGCTGGTCTCAAACTCCTGGCCTCAAGCAATCCTCCCGCCTCAGACTCCCAAAGTGCTAGGATTGCAGGCATGAACCACCACACCTGGCTATTTTATTTATTTATTATTATTATTATTTATTTAATTTATTTATCCATTTTACTGTTGATGGACACTTGGGTAGTTTCTAATTTGGGGCGACTGTGACTAACACCACTGTGATCCTTCTTGAACATGCCTTTTGGTGACCATATAAATGCTTTTCTCTTAAGGGTATATCCAGGAGGGGATTGCAGGGGCATGGGGTGAATGTATGTGGGAGGTCAATTTCCATTAACTCATAGACATGTTTTTTTTCTTTTGGAGAAGGGACAGCCTGTGGCTTTTGGTCCTTCTCATTCAGGGTACAAAGTGTATGGCTTGGTTGGGAAATGTTCTCATTTTCCTTTTAAAGGAAGTTTCTTCCTCCTCCTCTCCCCCTAGACCACGACCTGCAAAGAAGAAACTGCCAGAGCTTGGATCCTGCAGGGCCATGTGCCTTCGTCCTCCCAATCCAGCCCCTGCCCCAGTTCTGGAGGGGGTGAAAATGGGGTTGTGGAGAATGGGGGGAGGTGGAACCCCAGGTCCTGCTTGGTTCCTTGTTGTCTGTACCCAGCCATGCTCTGATGTCAGGGTGCAGGGCTCGGACCCAGTGAGAGACAGAGACAGAGGGAGTCAGAGACTGAGAGAGACTGAGAAAGAGCAAGAGTGGCAGACAGAGATAGAGACAAAGAAAAAAGACTGGAGGGAAGGAGACAAGAGCTGATGGAAATATAGAATGAGAAAGACAGAGACAGGAGGAGAGGGGGAGGGACAGAGAGAGAAAGAACCACATGGGCAGAGTCAGCTACAGAGCAGAAAGGAATGAAACCTTGGGGCTGTGAAGTGAAACCAGATAGCTCTGGGGGAAAATCTGTATCTTCAAACAGATGACAACTATGTTCTTCTACCAAATTGTTATGAGATGCGGCTTCAGTCTGAAAGGCTTAGAAGGCTCAAGTCAAAATAACTGCAAGGACATGAAGTAAGCGAGGTCTGGCTGACTTCAGCGGGTCAGGTGCTGTGGAGCAGGGGGAGGCCACCTAGGGACCAGTCAGGACCTTGGCACGTGGTCCTCAGACAGCTGAGGCCTCTGGTCCTCGGCTGGGTGAAGGGAGGGCTACGGAGCAGTTCTCCAGGACAAGCGACAGTGATGATGATGGCAGGTGTCTCAGCAGCCCCAGCTCCAGCCCTGCCCACAGGCACCTGCCTGCGTCTGTAGTGGTCTGTGCCCTCCTCCTGCATGTAGGGCAGCAGCCTCTTCTCACCACTTGTCTCACTTGGAGCTGGGCATGTTCCTGGATGCCAACCCACTCCATGTGGGAAAGACCAGGATGGGAGGGCGAGGCCAGGTCTGGGGCCAGGCAAGGCAGGCGAGGCCTTGAGTGCAGCACTGAAGGGGGCACCAAGATACTCAAGATTCGAGATAAATAACATTTTGACATAATATCTTCAGAAATCAAAACGAATGCAAAAACATCCGTGAGGAACAAAATGGCAACCAACATTTTAAATGAAGACAGGATCCAATCCTGCGCTGGCCTGACCCTGCCTCACTCACCTCACCCTCATTCTCGCCCTGGTTCCGATAAATCCCAATTTACAAAAACAGATGTTTGGCCTGCAGGCCACCACTTGCCAGTTTGGTATTTTTAAAATATCAGGTAAGGCTGACCATCTTCTTTCATGAGTGCACGGCCTGCTGGGTCTCTGGGTGAAACAAGAGACAAGGACTGCAGGTGTTGCAGCTGTTGAAAGTAGCAGGCGGGGAACAGAGGGCAATGAGGCACTTGTCTGTGGGCAGGAAGTGGGGTGGCAAGATGGCCAACATGCCACCAAACACATGTTCCTCTTTACATGGTATAAAGTTGTGGCTGGGACATGGCTAGTTCCTAGTTCCACCAGGAACTGCATTTCCCATCACTCCCTGCACTGGGCCAGGCCATGTGACCAGTTCCCACCAGTGGGGTATGAATAGGAGGGAAGTGGTTCAGAAAGGGGTGCATCTTCCCCATTCTCTCTTTCCCCATCTTCCTGGCTCAATGCAGAGGACTTTGGCACAGAAAAGTAGAGCCACAAGACCAGAGGAGAATTTAGATCCCTGAATTAGCACATGGAAGGCAAACTGTCAACTCCAAACACACGCACACACACATACACACACCCCATGCACAGTACCCATTGGACTTTTAAGTAAGCCAGAAAAAAGCTTGTATTGTGTTAACCCACTGCAAAGCGAGGGCCTGTTTGTTACAGCAGATAGTGTTGCCTTAACTCGTAGAGGACGTTGTGGAGGATTAGACCCCAGGAAGGAGGTCACAGAGGAGGCTGACCTGAACAACCCCTTGAAGCTTGGGTGGGATTTGGGTTGGAGTCTAGCAGACCCTCCAGGTTGGGAGAGTGAGTGAGTAAAGGAAGGCGTGGGCTCCGTGGGCCTCCCAGTGGTCTCCTTCAAAGTCAGCAGACAGCTTGCAGGACACAGCCATGTTTGAGTGTGCAAGGCCTGCCCACTCCGGGGACCTCCCACTCTCTCACCCCCACAGTTGGATAAACTGCCCGTCATGGTGCCCCACCCCTTTGCCATGGCTGAGCCTATCTGCACCCTCCCCCAGGACTTTAAACACTGGAATGAAGGGTCAGGCCCTCTGTTTCTGGGAGGCTCCGGGGCTGGCAGCAGCTACGCTCCCCGCATTGTGGAATTGGTAGTCTGCAGCCACAGAAAATAAAGACTGGTGGGCAGAGACAGCAATGAGAGACAGAGAGAGAGTAGTGACGAGTTTGCACTGTGGATTCCAGCTGAGAGCCAGGCTCACTTCTGTTTTCCCCACACTGACTTGAGATATCTCAGAAATGACTCCTTCTGACCAATTCCTTCTCTGGGCCAGGCAAGCTGCAACTGGGTTTCTGTCATGGACACACCAAAAATTCCAACTGAAGCCACTCCACCAAACCCAAATACTTATGTAGCACATACTGTGTCAGCTTTTTGTGACTTTGAGAGGGGCTGTGGGAAAGGATGCCTCTGGAAGATATGGAAGGGATGGAACCCCAATAACTAGGTTAGGAGCCTCTATTCACCCATCACAGAAGGGGAATGGGGAGGAGAGAGAGAAAACAAATCCCACCACAGGCCTCTGTTTAAGGACACCACAGGGACTGTCTGCTCCCTCCTCTCTCCCTGGCCGACCTCACTGATCTGTGGGTGATTGAGACCCACCCACGATCATCTCTTGAACTCTAGAGCAAAAATGTCCTGACTGTGGCGGCGTCAGCTGGCAGCAGGTGGGGTGCCTACAAATGTGAAGGCTTGCAGGGAACATAGATATTAAAATTATATATTTTGTTTTGCTTTACATAAGACAAAGCTCAGAAATGAACAGACATCTAACCAGAGAGGATATACAGATGGCAAACAAGCATATGAAAAGTGATCAATATTTTTAGCCATTAGAGAAATGCAAATTAAAACCACAATGAGATGTTGTCACAAGTCTATCAGAATGGCTAAAATAAAAAAACAGTGACAATACAAATGCTTGTGAGGATACAGCAAAACTAGATCACTCATTCATGGTTAGTAGGATATAAAATGGTACAGCCACTCTGGAAAATAGTTTGCCAGTTTCTTTAAAAACTAAACATGCAACTACCATATGACCCAGGAATTACACTCCTAGGCATTTATTCCAGAGAAATGAAAACTTATGTTCACACAAAATCCTGTACATGAATGTCCATGGCATTCATGGCTGGCCTTCAGCAGGTGAATGTCTAAACAAACTGTTGCACATCTGTGCCATGAAATAAAGGAATGAACTCTTGATACATGCAATTTGGATGAATCTCCAAGAAAGTATGCTGAGAAAGAAACAACAAAAAATCAATCCCAAAAGGTTGCATCGTGTATGATTCCATTTATGTAACATTTTTTAAATGACAAAATTTTAGAAATGGACAACAGGTTAGGAGTTAGGAGTTAAAGAAAGGGTAGGGTGGCAGGGAAGTGGGTGTGGCTGTACAAGAGCAACACGAGAGATGCTTGTGGTGGTGAAAATGTTCTGTGTCTTGACTGTACCAATGTCCATGTCCTGCAGTGATATTGTGCTATAGTTCAGCAAGACTATGTAGTATGGTAACATGGGGGACACTGAGCAAAGAATACAAGGGCTATCTCTGTATTATTTCTTACAACTGCATGTGATTCCACAATTATCTCAAAATAAAAAGTTTGATTTAAAAAATAACAACTGCCTGAAAGCACTAAAGAGTGAACCAAAGCAGGCAGAAACAGGAGGAGGCTCTGCACTTGGAAGAAAGGAATGGCATGGGAAGAGTTTGCCATTTTTTCTCTTTAGGCCTTTTAGCCTGAAAGTTGTTACCAGCTGGAGCTATGTAGGGTAGCTCAAGCCCCAGTGGAAATCCTGCAGTCTTTCTGGCTTGAAGAACCAGAACACAGAGTCCCGACAGCCACAGATGCTGGAAAGTGAGAGGAACCCTGGGAAGATGAGGACCAGAGAGGAGAAGCTCCGAATTCTGTGTGTCCCCTCTGTCCAAGTTTCTGGCAGACCTCTGAACCACACATGTGGAAACTTCTAGCAGCCTGGCCAAGGCTAAGAGAACTGAAATGAGATTCCATCTGCTGCCCAAGAGGCAGAGTTTGCCACTGGGGCCAAGTCAACTTCACTGCTCTATAAAACAAGAAAACAGATAAACAAGCATCAGTGCTCTTCAGAAATATAACAGAATCCAGCATCTCCGCAAAATAGCATCCACAATGCCTAGAATACAATGCAAGATTATTTGATGTAGGGAAAACCTAGTAGCTGTCCTTTACACCTCTTTCCTTCTCTGTCCCTTGCTTTCTATGATCAATCTGTTCTCGAGAGTTGTCAGCTCTACCTCAAAGCACAGCCTCCACTCCGTCTTCTTGCCATCTCCACTGTGACCTTCCGGTCCCAGCCACCACCCCCAGGATTACTACTCAAGCCTCCTCAACATGGTTCCTGCTTGTACCCTCGTTCATTCCCTGCACAGCAGCCAGAGCTGTCTCTTTACAGCACAAACCATATCACTTGCCTCTTCAGCATGGCCCTTGAGGCCCTGCAGGGTGACCCGCCTGCCTCTCTGGCCCTTCCGGGACCCGCACCTCTCTGTGCTCTCCCCGGCTGCTCTGCCCCTCCAGCATCCTTAGCACTCTTGTGTTGCTGTTCTGCCTGATCCTCCTGCTATCATTTAGGTTTCAGCCTAAATATCACCTCCTCAGATAGATCTTCCCTGACACTACCACCCCCCAAGGTAGCCCTACAGTCTAACACATTCCCTGGTTTTATTTTTCTAAAGCATTGAGTCCCTGTTTGAGTGTTTGCTTTCATCATCTGACTTCCGCAGTTAGAGTGTTGGCCCCACATGGGAAGGGACTTTGCCTGCCTTGCTTATTACTTACCTGCAGGGCCTGGAGTAGCATGTAATACATAGTAGTTTCTTACCCTAGCTGTCTGTTATGCATAATGGCCTTTCCAAACCTAGAGACCTAAAACAACAACATTTTATTATGCCCACAGATTCGGACAGGGCCCAGGAGAGATAGTGTGTCTCTGTTTCACAACGTCTGGGTCCTCACAAAGACCTGATTGGCTGGGGGTGAGTGGAAGTGCTGGGGCTGGAGAATCCACTCCCAAGAGGTCTTCCTCCCTGCCATGCCTGGTGCCATGGAGTGGTGGGGAGGCCAGGCTCGGCTGGGAATGTTGACTAGGACCTGCAGGTGGTCGCCTGTTTGGGCAGCCTCAGTGTCATCAGATTCCTCATACAGTGTCATAGCCTTTCAGCCAACTAGGCTAAAGCTGCATAGCCCCTGGCCACAAAGCCAAAATCCCACCATACTCTGTTGGCCAAAGTAATTACAAGGGAATCTGCACCCTAATTCTTGATGGGAATACTGTAAAAGAATTTGTGGCCATTTAAAAAAGTCTGCAACAGTTCTCAACAAATATTTGTTGGATGAACGAATGAATCTATATTAAGATACCCCTAGATAATTGGTCTCAGGTATCAGCCACTGAAGTCAGAGGCAATACTGATGAATCCCCTAAAGGATGGACGTAGATAAATGCACTTTTCCTCTGTTACCAGCCCGATTAGAGGGTCCTTCCTGTTTGTCAGCTCTGCTACTTGTTCTGCTTGCCTGAATAAATCAATCAGCAAGTGAGGACAGGAGTAGCTGTGTTGAATTTTCTAACAGCTTAACTTCCTTCTCAAGCCAGCGCCAGCTGACACTGGGTCAGAGGTGATCAGCACAGCAGGTGGTGGCCTCTCCCAAGCGGATGTGGAGGTGTCCCATAGGCCTCAGTGTCACACAGTCTACGATGGAGAACGGCGTGGCTCCACGGACGCCGGCATGGGCGGGCATGTGCCATCCTAGATGACTCACATGGAGTGAGAAGCTGGAAGGTGTGGGTCCCGCCTGCCCCTCACCCTCAGTGAGGGTTTAAAACCACCATAAGGGCTCACACGAGCCTGAAATCGGATCAAAAATAAACACGCTTTGTGAGCAGTTGTAAGCACCCTCCAAGAGGATGGTAAAAGACAGAGAGAAGGTGTTCTCCCCAAACTTCCTCAAGTGGAGGAAGCTGCTGATACATGTTTGTACATACCCATTGTGTGTGTGGCTGCCGTCCCTGGGTGAGATGGGGCAGGGACCGCGGCTGGAGGCCAGAATCGTTTCTACTCCTCTTGTCTCCACACCCTCGCCTCCTGTTCATGCCCCAATCTGCCTCTCTCCCCACTGAAGTGGCCCTCACTAAGGTCACCAATGGCACCCTCGTTGCCAGATCTCACGGACACTTTTTGGTCATTTTCTTGTCCTTTGGAAGCTCTCTCCTCTCAATGGTCCATGGAACCGCTGTCCTCTGGTTTTCCCCCCAACTTCTCTGGCTGCTCCTTCTTGGTGTCCTCTGTGCATTCTTCCACCCCTAGGACTTTGCAGTGCCCTGTGATTCTGTCCTAGCTCCTTTCCTCTTCCCACCTTCCTTGATGGGCAGCATCACCCACAGCCATGTCCTCAGCCTGTGTTCTGATGACCCCAAGTCCCTTCCAGACTTCCAGACCCGCAGAACCATCTGCTTGCAAGACGCCAACCCTGAGATGCTCACAGACACCTCCGGCTCCACATGTCCAAAACAGAACGTGTCGGCGTACCCCACACCTCAATCCCTCTCCTTGATTTCGCACCCCGACACTGTCTTAGTGGAGATCCCACCCTTTCTCACCTGGATTCCTGCAGTCGCCTCTGATTCTGACTCCCTCCCTCTGCCTTCCCTTCTGTGGCCGTAGTGACAGCATCCTCCCTGCTCAGATCCTCCAGCATCTCCCCATCATGGTCAGGATAAAAGGTAAAGATCTGAGAGCAACACGTGAGGTGTTAAACGATGTGGCTTCATTCCACCTGGCCGGAACAAGGATCTGATTCAGTCCAGGTTCCTCCATCGACTAGATGTGTGACTTGGGCAAAAAAACCCCTCTATGCCTCAGTTTCTCCATATGTAGAGTGAATAATAATAATTCCAACTTCTGTTATGAAGATGCAATGAAAATTACACATAAGTGCTCAATACCATGCCTGGCACACGGTGGAATGTTACTCTCTCTTATCTTTATGGGCAATTCATGGTGTCTCTCTCCATAATATCACATGAAAATCTGGATGCAACTCTTGAAAAACTGAAGGAGATGGTGACCTGACCACCACCAGCTGGGCACTCAGAGTCAGCTGACTTTCAGGGAGCACAGGAGTCTACCACAGTCCCCACCGCTCCCTATCGTACGACACCTGGCTGCTTCACATTGTCTTGGTGTGAGTTCCTCCCAAACCAGACCCTGAGATGAGAACATGGATGCAAGCAGCTTATTTGGGAGGTGAATCCAGGAAGCACAGGGAGGGGCTGGGGAAGTGAGACAGGGAGGAGAGGACACCAGTAAAGGGTGTGTTAAGGGACAGGTTAGCCTGCGGGCAAATGGGGCTCAACTCAACTGGGCTCCTCTGGGAGACTCTGGAGAATGTGCCTCTAATGGTCCCGCTAGGGTGGGTCAGCTGCCACACCTCACTGGTTACAGGCCACCCCTGGGGTGACACATCCCCGACATTCTCAGTTTGCCAAGTGTGCAAGCAAAGCAAGTCCTTAGAGAAGCAGAGAGCTGCAACATGCCTGACGGGCATCCATTGCACCGCAGTCGAGCTCCCAGCTGGGCCGAGAGGATAGGGCATCTGCCTGGCCCCTGTAGACACTCATGTTTGCAACCACTGAACCCAATAGCATTGTATTTGTCTGATTGTTTTTCTTCCCCAACTAAACCGTGAGCACCTTGAGGATAAGGACTGTGAACTTTACCTCTTTAACTTTAGTACCTAGCACTGTGCCTGACACATACTCAAAGACGTCTCATTAAATGTCTCAAAAAAAAAATCCTGTGTGCCTCAGTTTCCCCATCATAAAATGAGAGCAGCTCCAGCTGTATGACAGACACAGACACACTCTGCAGGAGTGCAGCAGCTCCCCTCAACTTCTGCAATCTTGCTGCCCAAAGATGTGAGTGGGGACAGCTCACCTCTCTGGTACTGCTATAGCCAAGGTAGGAAAATCAGTGCACCCACGTGTATTTATGGGCACCCCCTGGGCAAGGCAGCCTGCAGGCAGTGGTAGGGATACAACCACAAGTTGCAGCCAACGAAAGGGAGGAAACCCAGAAGAGCAGACCCTACAGCTGCTGGAAGCATGTGAGAATTCACTCAGCAAATACCTACGGAGTCTCAGACCTCAGAATTGTCCTTTATGTAAGGACTTTTACTGGAAGTCCCCAGATGATTGAAATTGTTGAAGCAAGCCTGTATGGTACTGAGACTGAGGTATTTATGTGATGTGAGATCTTCTGCTCCCTGGGGAGTGGAACCCTGACCACTTACTGCCGCAGGGCTGCGCTGATCCCAGGTCCTGGGGGCTCCTCTGGAGTCGCCATCACAAACCCGACACAAGCGTCCTTTCCATTCCTTTACAGCTATGCACCAAGATTTAAAAAATGAAGACCATATTCCTCAATGCAAATTAAAACTATTTAATAAAAAATGTAATGCTATTACTCCTCCCCCAGAATAGATAAAACTAAAAGACTGACCCACCAAGTGTTGGTGAGGATATAGCGCATCTGCAATTCTCATACGCCACTGGCTGGTGGGAGTATAAATTGGTCCAACCACATTGGAAATCTGTTTGCAGTATCTAGTAAAGCTAAATATACATACACCTACACCCTAGTACCCAGCCATTCCACTTCAAGGTATGCCCAAGAGCAACAAGTGCACATGTTCACCAAAAGACACGACAAGAATATTCTTAGCAGCACTATTTGTAATAGCCAATAAATAAATTAGGCTATTCATACAATGGAATACCATACAGACATGAGAAAGAATGAATTATTGCTGCATGTCATGGTGGAATCTCACTGATATAACATTGGAAGGAGCCAGACACATTAGCATACATATTATATGCTCCCATTTATATAAAGTTCAAAATAGGCTAAACAGTCTCTGCTGCTAGATGTCAGGATAATTGTTGACAGTGTGGGAAGGTGGACCCATCTGAGAGGGGCTGGAGGGGGCCCCTGGGCTGCCAGTAACGTTCTGTTCTTGACCTGGGTGGTCGTTAATGTGGTGTATTCATTTGTGAAAATTTCTCAAGCTGTTCACTGATCATTTGTGCACTTTTCTATGTGTATGTTACACTTCAACAAAGAGTTTTTTAAAAGACCATATTCCATAACTCAAATGGATCTTCAGAAGACAGAGATTCACCATGTTGAGAATATTAAAAAGAACAATTTTGGGCTCTAGTGGCCATTCCAAAGGAGGAATTCCAGAACATTCTGAGCCAAGAGTGGGTGGCCCTTACAGTGGCTGGGTCCCCTGGGGGGCTGGGAGGGCAATATACTTATGCTGAGAATCAGATGGGATGCCCTTTGGCTCTAAAAAGTTGGGCCTGTTTGCCCATGGAGGTAATTCAGAGCAACTCTACAATTTGGACCATCTCTGAATTTGCTTCCTTTGCTGAGGGCCCAACCCCGAGGCTATTAATTATGGAACATTGTAACTCATCCACACTTTAAAAACATTACTGTATTGGGTTTGGGAATTTTGATCCTATGCCTGCTCTGGAAACCTGAAGAGCTTGGCCAGAAATGTCACACAATGGGGAGGTTCCTGAGGGACTCCCTGCTGTTTTGCCAGACTGGCCAGAAAAGGGATTTTCCTGCTTCTGGTGAGTTCTTCCTCTCTCCCCCCTTGCTTGTGCTGCCCCGGGCTGGTGCAGGAAACTGCCTGTCTTCGGAAGACGGGTGGTCTCTGGTCACGTGTGGGCCAACGGAGCCTGCTCCTTGGCAGGTGCTGGTGAGGTCGTAGCACCAGGGTCTGCCTGATGGAAAGTCAGGGGCCAGAAGCCGGGTGGGCCGCCAGGGAGCCCACTCCGTGTGAGCCCTGGGAAGGTTTGCACTCATTCCAGAAACAAACCTTTGCCCTCCGCAGTCACAAGCAGGCTTATCTGCCTGGGTCAACCTCTTCCAGGTTTTAACTACAGGGCAGAACAAACAACCCTCAAGGCAGCTGCCTTTCCGGTTTGGTCCAGAGTCAAGAAAGAACAGCTGCTGAGGACTTGTTGGAAGACTAGAGCCTCCCACTGATGTCTGGGGGAGAGGGAGGCCCCCAGTTTTATCAGAGCAGCTCTCAGTGCTAGCCATGTACTTGACTCAACACTTATTGTGCACCTACCCCTGCTAGGCACCAGGCCAGGCTCTAATGATTCATTTCATTGGGTTGAGATAATAAAATAAGTAAGTAAATTAAGCATTATATTAGGAGGTGATAAGTGCTATGGAGAAAAAATAGAAATAAAGCTGGGCGAGGAGACAGGAATGGTGGGAGTGATGTTTCTCACAGGAGGGCCTCATTGAGAACCTGCAAGCAGAGACTGGAAGGAGCTGAGTGAGGGGGCGGAGCCTGGGGAAGAGTGTTCCAGGCACAGGGAACAGCCTGTGCAAAGGCCGGTCCTGCCGGCCAGTGACCAAGTCTAGTGTATTTAAGGACCAACAAGGAGGCCAGTGTGGCTGGCGCAGAGAGAGGTGGTGGGGCAGAGAGAAGAGGCAATGAGGGAAGGAACGGGCCCAGATTGTACAGGGCCTCCTGGGCCATCGTAAGGAATGTGATTTTACTCTGAGTAAGACGGGGCAAGACGTCATTGGACTAAATTAAAGCCACAGTCAGCAGGTTGGGTCAACCTTTCTAGAAAACCAGCTGCAGTAAGAATCAAAAGGCTTATAAAAATGTCCCTGTTTGGTTTTTTTTTCCCACCCAGTTTAGTCCATTTTTCTAGGCATCTTCCTTGAAGGAAGAATGGGAAATGCTGCAAAGATTTATATTTAAGGATTCATTCATTCATTCATTTAAAAAAAGAATAGCTGCTCATAAAAGCTTTGGTTGTAAGGGTGAAAAAACTGGAAACCTAAAAGTCAAAAATAGAGAGCACAACTCAACACATTATTGCGTGCACAAATCTGATGGATTGTTATATATAAATGTTAAAACTGGTTTTCAAAGATTTAATGATGAGGGAAAATGTTTAAAACATACATGAAGGAAACAGGATAACTCATGTTCCACGTGGTCTCCATTTGCTTTTTAACATACACATGCGTACGTGCTGCCCAATCAATGTGCCTTAAAAACAGGATGCTAAGTGAAAGAAGCTGGTCACAAAAGACCACATGTTGTGTGATTCCATTTACAAGAAATGTCCAGAACAGCAAATCCATAGAGACAGAAAGTAGATGTGTGGTCGCCAGGGGCTGGGCTGGGATAAGTAGTGGCAGTTAATGAGGTTTCTTTTCAGGGTGATGAAAATACTCAGAGATCAAATAGTGGTGAGGGTTGTTCAGCTCTACGAATATACTAAAACACATCAAGTTGTACACTTCTAAAGGGTGAATTTCATGATATATGAATTTTATCTCAATAAAGCTTTTCTTAAAAATGCATGTATATGCAATTTTAAAAAGACTGGAAAGAAATCCAATAAAATATTGGATGGTAGAGTTTCTTTTTCAGAGCTATTCATTTTCTTCTATGTATTGCTCTATATTTCCCAAAGTTTCCACAATGAGAATCCACAGTTTTTTCACTGTACCCACATACATT
The DNA here is from genome assembly GCA_023783475.1 of Daubentonia madagascariensis. Classification (NCBI taxonomy): domain Eukaryota; kingdom Metazoa; phylum Chordata; class Mammalia; order Primates; family Daubentoniidae; genus Daubentonia; species Daubentonia madagascariensis. The sequence goes on from JAKFHU010002136.1 coordinate 332,682, forward strand.
GGTTAAGAACCTCAGTCATTATGGTAGATCTGTAAAAAGAAGAAAACAGGCACACATCGCATAGAACAGTGCTTTCTCAGGGACTTCCACGATAGATTCATGCAGCAGTGATTTGTGGGCGCTCACCCCAATTTTCCATTCTTCCCTCTCCCGGCAGATGGCACTACCTGGTCCCCTTGGGGGTGGGTGGGGCTGTGTGACTAGTCCTGGGCAATGATTTGTTAGCCAAAGTGACACGTCCCTTCTGAGCCAGAGCATTTAATGGCTAATGTGAGATTCTCAGAGCTCTGCTGAAGGTCCTGTGTACACTTAAGATGGGGCTGTTTTGTCAGGCCAGGTCCTGGAAGGAGGACAACACACAGCCATCCCAGCAGACCTGAGACGAGCACGTAATGGGAATGAGACAGAAAGCTTCATTGTCTTAAGCCACTGAGTTCTTGGGTGGGGGGTGGTTGTTAGCACAACACAGCATAGTCTGGACTGACTAATGCAAGCAAGTGGTGAGTGTGAGGGGCTGCCACCGGCATTAGCCACCTGCAGCTGCTGTCCAGAGTGAAGTAAAGTGGTGCTGACACGTTACATTGCTGTAGGGTACTTCACCTCCTTTTCTGTTTAAAATGCCTTCATGTCTATTTTTGAGCTCTCTTCAAAACAGAGCTAGGAGATCAGAAAATCAAGTATTCCTCATTTCACAGTCTGCGAAAGAGCAACTCAGACAAATCAAGTGTTTTGCCCATGGTCCCAGATCCACTTAGTGGCATTACCCAGGTCCTCTCTCTGCCCAGTGCCCTGGCCACAATGGCCCCTCAGTCTGGTCCAAGAAGATTCAATCACTGGACCAGGCAATGCAATAAAACAGCATAATCTGTGCAGTAAGGATTATCCTCAACATAACCCAGAGACTTGGCCATGGAGGGGGCACCAATGCACAGGTGTGAAGAATCTGGTAGGAATGGACAAGAAAGAAGTGGATCTGTAGAGAACCACCTCCTCCATTTCTCCAAGGTGACTTTGGCCTTGGGAAAGTAAGTGAAGAACCAAAATTGGGGGGTGAGAAAAAAGATCCAAAAGTCTTCAGGGCAGAGAATTGTAGGAGGAACTTTCCTCTGCTCAGAGAGACAGAGCTCCTGACCTGAGTACCCAGGAGGAAGGAACGGTGTGCGCCTACAGAACACTGTCTCTACAGCTCTATTCTTTGTGCTCCAAACTGGAAATGTCTCCTACTGTTTTTTTCTGATTTACAATAGTAATACTCACTGCTAAAATTCAAATGATGGACTACTGTATGAAGTGGAGAGTGAAAGGGCTTTTTAATACCACCCCCCATGAGGATAACCACTGTGGACAGTGCAGTGTCTCTTCCCACACTTTTTTCTATGTATATATCATAGGATAACCAGGATCTCTCTTATGGATATCTACCTATCTATCACCTATCTACCTATCCTTTGTCTATCCTCTATCCATCATTTATCTGTCTACCCAGATATCTACCTACCTACCTATCATCTATCATTTATCTATCTACCTATCATTTATCTATCATCTATCTAATCTGCCATTTACCTATCTACTTTTCTATCTACCTAGATACCTACCCATCTATCACCTATCTGTCTAATCTATCTATATTGTTTACACTAATAGATCTTCCTCTCTATAAAATCCATCTATCCGTCCACTATCCTAGACAACTAGCTCACACTTTGTCTTTACTCCCCATTCTGGTTCACAGCCTGCCATCTTACTTCCTGTTGCACTGAAAAAACAGAAGCCGTCCGAAAAGAAATTCTGTAATCTCCCTCTACCACAATGACCCTTTCCCCTGCATCAGGGCCACCTGCTCTGCCCTCCCTCCTGTGGTCCACTGTGGGTGTCCTCCTAGCCAAGACCAGTCCTTCCCCCTGCACCCTGGGTCCCATCCCTGTTGGTCGCTCAAGGACACGATGCCAGCAGCTCTTCCCTGCCTCTCCTGCATCACCAGAGCTTCCCTCTCTCTGGGCTCTTCCGCACAGCATGCAAAAGTCCTGTCCATTGCCGATCCTCAGTGCTCACCTCATCTGACCCGTCAGCGGCGTTGGACACAGGTGCTCCCTCTCTCCTCCTGGAAACACCTTCTTCCCATGGGGTTCAGGAGCCCAGCCCTGTGGGGTGCCTCCTTCCCACCGGCTCCCCTCATCTCTCTGCCTTCTGGACAGTGCCGTACCCAGGGCTCAGTCCTACCCTTTTCTTCCCACACTCACCCCGGGGCTCTCAGAATGTGGTTACTTCCCACCAGCCATCACTCCCATCTGCTCCTACCCACTATCATCTCTCCCTAGTTAGTGCCACGGCCTCCTAATTGGTCTCTCTGTTCTCTCCCTTCCCCCTCCAGAGTGTTCTAAGCACCGTAGAGTGATCCTTCACAAACATATGTCAGGTCATGTGGCCCCCGATGGATGTCTGCCTCAATCCGAGTAAAAGCCAAAGTCCTGTCCATGACCTATAAGGCCCTATGCACTCTGACCCCACCCACTTTCTCTCCAACTTGCTCGCTCCACTCCCTGGCCCCATCCCACCCCAGGGCCTTTGCACTGGCTGTTCCCTCTGCCTGGAATGGTCTTCTCCCAGCTATCCCATGACTCTGAGCCTCACCTCTTGCTGGACTTTACTTAACCTTTGCTGTGAGGCCTCCCCTGACCACCCTATCTGAAATCCCACCTCTCCTCAGCCCTGTCACCCTCCTTCCCATGCTTTGTTGTCACACAGCACTCATCATGAAATTAACATACTATTGGGTTGAACCATATAAAATTGCCTATATTCAGCCAGTTTTCAACCTAAAAAAATGGCAATTTCATATAATTCATATTAATATAATTCATATTAATATATATTTTACTTATTAATCTTTGTTTTCTGCTTCCTCCCAGTAGAATGTCAGCTCCAGAGGAAAGATAGTTTCACCTATTCTGTTGTCTACTGCACCTAGAACTGTGCCTGGAATTTGCTGAGTGAATCTGTTTAAGTAATCTCTTTCCCCCTTAATACACCATGGTCCTCGTTCCACAACCACTCGGATGAGTCTTCCTCATCCCTTCGAATGCCTGTCTGTCCTTGGTTGATGCTACTCTTCAGTCCCTTAGAGCATCTCCAAATCACCGGATATGCTCCCCACTACTGAGGGAGCTCTGCAGGCAGTGAGCACAGCTTTAACATCAGGCAGACCTGGAATGAGCTGACACTCTGAATCGTCGTGGCTGTGTTACTTAATCTGTTTTGTTAAGTTTGCCCATCTGTAAGACAGAGACAACATCCTACCTCAGCCCTGGGAGGCTCTGGGAATGTTAGTAAAGTACTGGTGTAGTCTGTGCTGAATAAACCATTCACATCTCTGCTTGTAATCATTTACAGCAGTAAACATTTAAAAATTATATATATTTCTATAAACATTCGAGTGCAAGTGTCTTTTTTATAAAATGTCTTTTTTTCCTTTGGTTCACACCCAATGGGTACAATGCACATTATCTGGCTGAAGGGCACACTTATAACTTTGACTCAAACTGTACAAAAGCAAAGTATGTCACCAAAACATGTGTACCCCAGAATATTCTGAAATAAAAAAAATTATGTATATTTCCAGACACACTTGCTAAAAGGTTTATCTCCAAGAGTCAGCTTTCTTTCAGAGGTTTCTGTGAATAAATCACCCCAAGTCACCCACAGATTGTCACATCATCGATGACTCCTGCCTTGCCCTCTGAAGCTCAGTCACTGTCTTGTTTTACCTTCTTCCTTTGGAGTCATGTTTTTTAAAAACTACTCTGTCCAGAGCTCAGCCTCCATTGTTCCCGCATTCCAGCTCTGTGGCAGCTGCTTAGTTTTCATGTAGGAGCTGTGGCAATCCCTCTCACTGTCACCACATACCTGGATGCCACTCAAGGCACTCTCTAAAAAATAAAGCAGGAGGTTCCCATTTTACACTCCACACTCTGAGACCTCACGTGGGAACTGTATCGGTTAGCTATAGCTGCATAACAACCACCCCCAAAAATATAGTGGCTTAAAACGTTGATTTATCTATATGAGTGTGTAGGTCAGTTGGGTGGTTTTTCTGGTCTGGGCCAGGCATGGCTAATCTTAGCTGGAGTCTTTCATGGATCTGAGCTCAGCTGATGGGTTGGCTGGTCTAGAAGAGCCTTGCTCATGTATCTGGAGGTTGGCTAACTGCTGGCTGAGGCAATGACGGCAACGGGGCCGTGTGTCTCTCTTCTTTCAGCAAGCTGGCCCAGGCTCGTTCACATGGTGTCACAGAAGCCTAGGCTCACAACTGTCACAGTGTCACACCTGCCATGTTCTTTTGGCCAAAGCAAGTTGCAAGGTTAGTCCAGGTTCAATAATAGGAAGGGAGTTAGACTGCACTTCTTGGCTGGAGGAGCTGAAGGAGTGTGGGCATTTTTAGGATCAGTTACTATAGGATCTTTCTCAGGCACAGGGAGCAGAGCCGCCGTATTCTCGGTTATCGGCACAGGTGAGGTCTTGGTCCCCACTGACAGTTGCAGGGCACTAACCTTTCCTCAGGATGGTGACCCTGCAGTGACTGACATCTCAACCTGGGCCAGCTACCAGGTCACATTCAGCTTCTTTCTGAGGGTGACAGGAGGAAGCCTCTTGGCCCTACAGAATCCAGCCCTACCCCTTACCTGTTTGTACAGGTTCCCCCAACTCACTCTCCCTATACCAGCTGGATTTATCTTCCCCATCATGGACTGTTCCCTCCCCTTCTCCCCCTCCACCTCCCCATCCTCGGCTCATTCAAGCCTGGTCTCCCCTTTTAACAGCAAGCTCAAGTGTCACCTCCAGCTAGGAGCCTGCCCTGACCACTCTGGTCCATACCAAGCTCTCTTTTCTTTGAATAACAGTACACAATCAGTGTTGCACATTTAAAAAATTTTTTTATTGATACATAATAGATATACATATTTTTGGGGGTACATGTGATATTTGGATACATTCATATAATGTGTAATAACCAAATCAGGGTAATTGGAATATCCATCACCTTAAATCTTTGTCTTTTCTTTATGCTGGGAACATTCAGATTATTTTCTACCTGCTGTTTTAAACTGTACAATAGGTTATTGTTTACTATAGTCACTTTACTGATTTATTGAACACTAGGTCGTATTCCTTCCATCCAACTGTTTTGTTTTGTTTTGTTTTATTTATTCCCATTAATCAACCTCTCTTCATCCCTCCCTCCCCACTTCCTTTCCCAGCTTCTGGTAACCACCATTCTACTCTCTACCTCCATGAGATCCACTTTTTTAGCTTCCACATGTGAGTGAGAACATGCAATATTTCTTTCTATGCCTGGCTTATTTCACTTAACATAATAACCTCCAGTTCCACCCATGTTGCTACAAATGCCAGGATTCCATTCTTTCTGTGGCTGAATAATATTCCAGTATGTATCTATACCACATTTTCTTTATCCTTCCATCCACTGGTGGGCACATAGGTTGATTCCATATTTTGGCTATTGTGAATAGTGCTGTACATTTTAATATGCAGGTTTTTAGAGCTATCACACATGAGGCTTTTACTAGGTGCAAGAATTTTAATCTTCCTAACATTTGGGTAGATAATATTATCCCCATTCTACAGCTGGGCTGCTGGGCTGAGAGGGCGGCTTTCCAAAGGCCTTACAACTGGTGGTAAGGGGTGGATTCTGTCTTCAAAGCTGGGCCTGTCCTACTCCAACACCCACCCGCAGCAGAAGCTGGCAGTGTCGCCTCATCCGCCTGCCCTTGCTACTTCAGGGCAGGGGCTGGCCCAACTTCCAGCTGTCAGGGCCTGCATTTCTTTGCCTGAGCACTTTCTCACTGAGGTTCCTTTTCCCATGTGGCAGGCTTGGGAGCTGAGGAATTAACTTCCTGTGGGAGCACCCCTCTACAAACCACTGATAAGAGTGGTGTTTAGCTAGCCCAGGGTGGTGTAACTTTACATGCTTGTTCTACACTGGCTCCCAGAATGGCTGGGGAGGACTGAGTGCTGGTTGCCCACAGTAATGAGCGGCGACAGCACACCCTTATTGGCTGCCTTCCCTCCCTGCCACATGTCCCGCTTCCCTAGTGGCATTTCCCGGGAGCACCTCCTAAATAAATCATTTGCACTCAGACTCCTGTCTCCAGGTCTGCTTCCAGGACAGCCCAAAGTAAGACAGCCCTGTCAGCACCTTTGCTGTGTGGCCTCCGTTCTGCCAATCACCCCTCAAGGTGTAAGCCCCCGGTGAGCCAGAGAAATTCATACGTATTTCCTCTGCCTCTCCCACAGCACCTAACTGTGCTTACAACCTAGACACTCTATAAATCCTAATCGAAACCAGTCACTGGTTCATGGATACTTTCAAACTACAGATATCCAGCCAGGAGGAGGGGATCCAACCCCTCTTCCTTGCAGACATTTCAGCTCTTGTTTAAGATGCTGGTCAAATCCATGACAATTGATAAATGTTCTCAGGCACCAACCCTGTCCTAGATGATCAAAACAACTGCCCTGGCAAGTAGAAGATGCACCACTGGCAGGGCTGAAGATATATGTGCAAGCCCAGTCCTCTTGTGTGTCTGTTAAAATGCCTTTGGGGACCAGTGGGCTAATGTGACCCTACAAGATCATAGCCAGAATCTGAAATAATTTGATTTGCATCTGTTATCCTTTCTTACCTACCCACTAAAGAGTGTATAGGCCCTAACAGTTATACAGTGTCCAGTACTTACATGTTGGGACAGAATTGGACTAGATTGGCTATGCTGATATCTAAGTTCCCTTCCAGTTCACAGCTGTGGGTTCTCCCAAGTGCCATGACAGGACCGAGTGCCCAGGAGGCTGGCACCGGAAAAAGAGCTCCAGGAGCAGAGACAGCGGTGGCCATTTATCATGTTCTGCTACACCACATCCTTTACTATTTTCAGTGATCCACCCTGCAAGGCAGGGTTATTACCTTCTTGTCCCATTTACAGATGAGGAAACCGAGGCTTAGCGAAGTCAAAGTAGCTCACCCAGGATAAGGTGGTGATTGGCAGAGCTGGAATTCACACCCGCGCCTGGCTGTCTCTGGAAGCAATGTTCTGTCACCCACCTTGGGCTGCTTCTCCATCTAAAGTTAGGTTGGACTTTGATGCCGCACACCTGGACAGGGTGAGGACATTTTAGACTACAAAGAATGTATCAGTTAGATATTGCTACATAGCAAACTGTCCCAAACATCAGTGGCTTTAAATAGCAATCCTTTATTCTCGCTCACACATCTGTGAGTCAGCTGAGGGTTGGCTGATCCAGGCAGGGCGCAGCTGGGCAGCTTTGCATCAGGCTCCCTGTCTGGCTGGCCCTGGGCTTGTGTCTACAGGAAGCAAGCGCACCACTCCTTGAGACAGTTAGAACTCTGCTGGGCCTCACACTCGGTGGCGCCGCAACAACAGATGAGCCACTTCTGAAACTCGGCTTCGTTCTTGTGCATCAGAAGGAACTGTCCCAACAGGATGTAGGCCTGGGGAGGGGAAAGGCAGGGAGGGAAATGGGAAAGATTACAATAAACCTGCTCAGATGTGTTCTTCCTCCCTCAACCACCAGGCCTCACGTGAAAATCAAAGGAGCGGGGTACAGGTCACATTGCAGGGAGACAGCCAACTCCTGAAGCCCTGATTTGGGCCATGAGGATTTGGGGACAGGCTCCTGGTGAGATGTAGGGCCAAGTTAAATGCCCATCTTCCAGAGTGGTTTGGGGGCTGTCCAGCCTGGAGTGAACTAAACCTGGCCTCTTCAAACTCTAATGAGCACATGAATCACCTGGAATCTTGTTAAAATGCAAGTGGTGAGGCTTGAGAGTCCTGCATTTTTGACATATTTCCAACTGATGCTGGCCCAGGAACAACATTTTGAATAGTGGGGGCCTCGCATAGCCCTGAGGGTCCCTTCAGGCCTCTAGTGTAGTCTTTCTCTCTTCAAATCACGCACAACATGGAGTAAGAGATGCTCTCCTCCCCACTACTTTCCCAATTGCTGTAGCACAGGGTTTCTAAACCTCGGTGCTGTTGACATTTTGGATAATTCTGTGTTGTGGGGGCTGTCCTATGCATTGCAGTGCAGTATGTTTAGCAGCATCTCTGATCTCTCCCCACTAGATGCCAGTAGCACCCTCCTTAGCACCCCCCAAACGGTGACAATCATAACCCTCTCCAAACACTGCCACATGTCCCCAGGGGCCACAGACTGTCTAGGTTAAGAAGCACTACACACGGGGCTGGCAGATGAAGAGCATCTTGGCATGGATTTGTTTTTGCAAAGCACCTGTGTGATCTCAGGCAAACTCACGTAACCTGAAGTAAGAACCCACAGAACCTGGGTCTCAGTTTCTGCACCTTCCTAAGGAGCATCATGTGACCTGCCCTGCAAATTAAATTACGTGAATTAAATGGGAAAGCATTTGAAAAATGCAGATTCCTCTTCTGTGCTGGGAGATGCAGCCCTGTGGGAGGAGCTTAGAAGGTTTAAAACACGCTAAACTTCGCCCATCTTTCCTGTCCTGAATCTCTGTGGGTGAAACGCATGCGAGATAAACATTAAGTTTGCCGTGATTCACGTTTCTATGGCATTCTCTACTTTTCTAATTACTTGCCCCCACGGCTTTTCATTGATCTTTTACAATTTTATCACACCATGTGGGCAAGGAGCAAGAAGCACGTGCAGAAAGGGGCTTCTCAAGATCATGTGGCCATAAATTGGCCAAGCCACTAAATGTTGGAGGCTGCAGATTTCAGGTCACATTAAATGGCCGTCTCTCGGGGCCGGTTTGGGGCCTCTGCAGCCCGGAACGAACAAGAGCCGGCGTCCGCCCACACCTTCTGGGCCCTTGCCAGGAAAACCCACTGGTGTCTGTTTACTTTCAGTTATGTAAAATAAAGCCAACTTCATCTTAACCAAAGGGAACATATTTTTAAAAAAGAGAAATCAAATAAAAGCTGAATCCCAGTCATAAAACGTACTCAAGCATTGGAGTTTGCGGTGTTTATTTTTAGTCATGATCCAATTGTTGAAAAGAGGAAAAAGCCAGAGTTTCTTGGTGATTTTGAACTGCTACTTTAATCATCTTTTTAAAAAAGCAATGTAGTTGCTGAGTACGATCTCATTTTACTTTCACAGTATCCTCCCATTTCAATGGTGGATTTTACTGAGATGTTTTCAAATCAATGTTTTAAAAATTAACACTTATTAAGGGTTAATGAGCCAGCTGCTGTAGGTGCAGGAGGTGCCGAGGTGAATACAATAGGAACAAGAGACATAGAGCTTTGTCCACAGAGAGAACATTAATTACAATAATTAATAAATAATAATTAATAGCAAGTGGCTTACACAGAGCTTTGTCCACGGAGAGAAACATCAATGATAACAATTAATGGTAAGTAGCACTTCTGAGCACGTTTGTGGGCCATGTGCTGTTGGAGACCCCCCCATGCTTTAATCCACCTGATCCTCAAGTGTACCCCATCCCTCCCTGTCCCCAGGTGGAGTCACTAAAAATTGGAGAGGTCAAGACTCCTGCTTTCCTCTGCACTGTTCTTGCACGTCCCACCCGTCCTCAGTCTGGCCTGGAGGCTAATGCGTCCTCTGCCCGTGTCGGAGGCGGCACCGCTGGCATCAGCTGGCTGGTAATGGGAGCCTCCACGTCCCTACCAGGTTCCATAGCCAGGACTCTGGGAATGTGTGGCACGCAGGACCCAAGCTAACTTTCCAGGAATGCTGCAGGGAGAAGGGGCCAAGATGCAACCTGACGCTCTCTCCTCAGCTTTCCCTCAGGTCTCCCCTGGCACCTTCCAGCGGGTGGGAGGGAAGTAGGCCTGCCTTCTCACTTCATCCCTGAGGACTTCGCCTCACTCCCCAGGGAAGCTGGAGTCCTGGGCTCCCATCCGGGCCCTGCCAGATGCCTGCTTGGTCTCTCCACGGGCTCCAGTAAGCAAGCCCCTAACCAAGGAGAAGAGAAACCACCCCCTCTCCTTCTTTGGGCCGAAGCTTCCCGAAGCCCAGCTGCAGGGAGGGCGACGTAGAAACACAGAAACCCTGAACAGATGTCTCTAGCCTCCCACCGTCCTGGAGAGTGGCCATGGATAAGCCAGGGAGGAATATTCCTTCCCCCGGCAGCAAGATGGGGCCTCGAGGGCAGAATTCCCCTCAACTCCAAGTGCAAACAGCCAGGCTCACCCAGGGGTTTGCCCCAAGCAGGGGAGGAAACACCCTCCAGTTTGCTGTGTCCATTCCTTGCAAAAAGGCAGTGATTTGCATCTGCACCAGGCTTAGGTTCCCGTGCATGTGACTCATGTTGTCACACAGGGCCTGGCATTCAGAATGCTTTGTTGCTGCCATCTTGAAATTCTTAATACATCTGAACAAGAGGCCTCACATTTTCATTTTGCACTGGGCCCTGCAAAGTAGGTGGCCGGCCCTGGTCCACACTCATGAAAACCTTCAGTCCTCACACTGACACCTGGCCTTGTCGAACAGAGACTAGCCATCCTGGCCTCTCTCATTCTCAAGCTGTTTGCACTTCCTCCGCTTAAGTCCCCAGCTCCTTGGCATCTATACTGAATGTACCTCGAGTCGTCACAAGACTCCATGGTGCAATGATGCAACTTTCTCTGGTTTTCTCTCCCAGTCATTGGCTCTTATGTCTTCATGTCCACGGATGGCCAATGGCAATCTTGCAAATCCAGTAGCTCTCAGTCATTTCAGGTTCAAAGCTCTGTGTCTTCAGTGGGGACGCTCCGTCCAGTGCAGGTCTGGCCCTTTCTTCTTTCTCTTCCCTGTCTCCCTGGCACACACTTATGCTAAAAAATTATTTATCTGAAATTTGAATTTAACTGGACCCCTTGCATTTGATCTGGCAACCCTAGGCAGAAAAACCCCAAACTTATGTGACTGGCTCCTTGCATGGCTCAGACATCAGGCAGTGGAGGCCAGTGCCTCATTGTCCACCCAGCAGAGTGGACAGGCAGGGGCTGGGGCCTTCTGTGGCTCTGCTTCAGGGACCAGGGGACACAAGGGAGGGAGGGGCTGACTACACTGGGGCCTTCTGGTCCTAAGCTCAGCTTTTGCTCCTCACCAGCAGTTGCAACAAAGCGACTTTGGGAGGAGGTGGGACACCTCTGGGGTCTAGAGAGTCTAGAGATGAGGGTATGAGCAGGCAGACAGGTGCAAGAGAGAACAGAGCCTTGCAGGTAAACAAGATGAGGGCAGCTTCCAGAAGCATCTTCCTCATAACTTCAGTTTTGAGGGGAGGGCACAACTAGCACAATGGCGTAGTGTCCAGACCTGCAGCCTATGTGCACAGATTCAAATCTCATCTCCGTAACCTCATGTGACCTTGAGCAAGTCACACCTGATCTCTCTGTGCCTCAGTTTCCCTATCAGAAAAATGGAAATGAAATAGTGTACTTGTAGGGTTTTTATTGACAATTAAATGAGATAAATATATATAAAGCACTTAGAAGTGCCCAACGTGAAGCAAACACCACATGCTACTCCTATTAGGAGGGACTTGGGGAGCAGGTGGGTACCCAGAACACTTACTCCACTCTGATCCTCCAAGTATTATTGCTCAGGAGGAAGATTAGGCTTGAGGATATGGGTTTATAATGTCCACAAACAGTATTGAACAAAACCAGATTCTCCACGATGCTAAACTTACTTCCATGATGTTGGAGAACTCTGGAGTCATCACCACAGGAGTACACCCACCCCACAGGGTGCTCCGCATTTACTGAACGTCTGGAAATTCATTCACAAACCCAGGCAGGGTTTTCATAGGGAGGAGAGGAGTACAGAGAACACAGACCCATCCTCTGCCTTTGAGGAGATCAGGGAGAAAACCACAGGCCAGCCGGGCTGTAACACGACGAGCGCGGGCTCTCTCTTGGGCCTCGTGTGGAGGAACTAGCATCGACCTTTTGTCAGACGTCACAGCAAGGTCCCCCCACCCCCCCGAAAACTCAAAGTGCTCAGAAAAAAGAGCCCATTTGGCAGAGTGGCAGCAGGAAGGCTTCCCAGAGGAGGTGGGCTGTACATGGGGCCTTGGAGGGGACCAGGTTGGCAGGAGGGCAGTCCCCGTATGTGTGTGTGGTTCACAGACAGTCTGGCTTTAGTATGGGGATGGGGGGGGACAGAGAACATAAGGCAGAGCTAGAGCCGGCTGTGGCAAGCCTTGAAGCCATGGGCACGATGAGTTTTCTGATTTCCAGAATTCCTTTCTCCCTTGCAGTGCTTCGGCTGTTAAATCTAGACCAGTGCTGTCCAGTAGAAATATAGGGGGAGACAGCCACATATGTAATTTTAAATTTTCTAGTAGCCACCGTAAAAAGGGGGAAGGAAACAGGTGAAATTAATTTTAATAATATATTTTATTTTCTCCCATACTTCCAAAATATTATTATTTGAACATGTAATTAATAAAATAATTATGAATGAGATACTTTACATTCCTGGGGGGTACTAAGGTTTTGACATCAAGGTGTGTTTTTTCCATTTCCAGCACATCTCGGTTCAGACAAGTGCTCTGCAGGCACATCTGGCCAGTGGCTGCTGTGCTGAATCTAGATCTGCAGGTCAAAGCCGACTGCCCAGGGAGGGGCAGAGACAATGCCATCAGGCGTTTGGCGTTTGGGCTCTTAAAGAGACTTGAGTGGATTCATAGCAGAATCAATAGTTTTGAAAGTCACAACTTAAACCAGGAGCTGGAGACTATTCATGCCATAAGCAAAGGTCTGGGGAATTTGGGGAATAATGAAGAGCAGTTCCCTCACAGCACCCCACGCCTTCTGTTGAAGAAAAGATGAAAGACCTATACAAGGGTAGGAATGGAGGAGAAGGTTCTAGATGTTGGGGGCTGGTGAGAGCTTGAGAAGATGCCTTAAGGCTGGTCCTCATTCAGGGCCCCCCAGAGGTGATAGGACACATAGAGAGGGCATCCCAGGACAGGGAGCTGGTGCCTCATCTCCCCCTGTGCACCCAGCGTCTTGGTGTCTCTGGAGAGAGCTAATGGCTGGGAGAGGAGCCCAGGCAAGTAGGTCTGAGGGCGGCGCATAGATCTGTCCCAGTAGGTACCCAGAGAAGGCACAGGAAGAGCCACAACAGCCAGTGCCCAAGGGACAAGGCCGAGAAAGCTGTCACGTGCAAGGGTGGAACCTGAGGTGGTATTTGCTTACAGCAAGGAAACTGAGGCAGGGGATGGTGCCAGCTACCCCTCAGCAGGAAGCAGCAAAGACAGAGGATGGCATGAGGCCCAGAAAGATGTCTCCCCCGTCCCCCCACCAGGATTAGGTCCCCTGCAGACAAGGTATAAACATACAAGAACTTGCATTTTGATCAGCTCAATATGAGAGTCCTGCTCTGCTGGGATTTGCCCGCCCCAGACACTCTGATTGCTGGCCCTGCCCATGGACCCATCCTCACCCGAAGCACTTGCTCATCTTGTAGGGGCCACATCTAGGTGTCCTCCTGGATCCTCCTACAGGCCCAGCCAGGCCCCAGACCCCGATATGGGGTCTCACCACCACATGTCATTATAACACCCCTCCCTGCCTGGTGTAACCACCTGGCCCCAGATCTGCTTGTGTAGTTTGTGACAGTACAAGCCACTGCCAATCTCATCCTCACTGGGGAGCTCACCAAGGCAGTAACTCCTCAGAACCTCTGTCTCCTCATTTGTAAAGTGGACATAGCGACCCTCATCTCAATCCCAGGTGGGGGAGGCTGTGACATCTCCAGTATCGGTGCCAGGAATTAGCGGCTGTAGGAATGCATAGGGCCTAGAGTGGAGCGCTGCTCACTGCCCTGGCCAGGAGGTTGTAAGCACAGGAGGGACGTGTCTCCAGGGACTGGGCTGCACGTCGGCAAACCATCCCTGCAGCCCTGACTCCATATAGGCAAGTTCTCAGAAACCTGAAATTTTCCCATTATTCGTTCAGTCTTTTGTCTTAAACCTGCCTATCATCCCACCCATGCTCCTTTATTTAAACTATTAAAACACACACACACACACGGAGTTAAGCTGGAAAAGGCAAAACTACAAGGACAGAAAATAAATCTGTGGTTGCCAGGGACTAAGGATGGTGAATATGAAGAAGAACAAGGAAATGAATATTTTGCAGTAATAAGATTATCCTATATCTTGATTGTAGTAGTGGCTACATGACCATACACATTTGTCAAAATCTGTAGAACTGTGTGCTAAAATTTACTGTATGTAATTTATACCTTAATAAAAATCTTTTTAAAATGAGTATAGCTAAACAACAACAACAACAAAACCCCACAATTATGGAAACATTAAACTGAATGGTGTTTGATGTCAGAATAGTGGTTACCTCTGGGGACAGTGGATGGCACTGCCCGGGAAGAGGCACAAGAGAACCATGTGGAATGTTGGAGGTGTCCGATGGTGGGATCTGAGTGGTGGGTACACGGGTGTACATACATGTAAAAACTCATTGAGCTGAACCCTTCATATCAACACATGTTCCCCTAGGTATGCAACATCGCAATAGAAAAGTAAAAGGAACAACCATTTATTTTAAAAAAGAATTTTTAATTTAAAATATCTCCCCTAGGGAATGGTCCTACCTCCTTTATCTGGGAGGAAAGAATACCATCTACCTCCATCATGGAGCTCCAGTTCCTGACAATACCACCCACTGGATATTAAATTGGCTGGTAGATTGGGGTGACATTCAGAGTATTTAACAACTGGTGCGGAACAGTGAGTCAGTCAGAAAACCACAGGTCCAACAGTTCAGATTCAGGTGCAAACCTATCATCAGCCCTGCATGCAGCAGTTGCCAGCCTCTTTGGGTGTTTCTGTAACATCTTCCTGCCTGGTGGTGCAGACCGACTTGGAAAAAAGAAGGAAATTCACAGTGGTAGTCCAAGTTGGTGCCCATCCTGACTGGGTGTGCAATGGTCTGCCTGAGTCCCCAGCCTCCTTTGTCTGTGCCCGCTGCCTTTGGATTCTCTTTGGGATTGTCTCCCATCCTCTCCTGAGGTTCTAAGCAGCTTTTAAACAGCCCCATAAAAATAAATAATTTATTTACTTATCTGAAAAGAATGTTCAGATTCCATGGAATATCCTTGAGGCCACTCTTGGGCTGGGAATGACATCTTAGAATAACTCACATCCCCTCACTCTGGTGTAGACCCCAGGCTGCTGTTTCTCCACCTGCCATTGCCAGGCTGGTGTGCGGACAGGGGCAAGCAAAATTCCATGGGTCCCTTCATGGGGGTGGGGAGTGCACCCACATCATCCATCCTGACAACTCTGCCCCAGACTCCAGTGGCTTGCCCACTTCTGTTGACCCCTGAGTGTTTGAACGCCAAGCAAATCACGCCCAGCCCAGCTGCTCTGAGCTGAGGTGATTTTATTTGCCCATCATCTGCAGGCCCTTGAGGCTGCCCAAGCATGTGGGGTCAGTAGCACGGAAGAATGTGGCACCCTGCCAAGTGGCAGCTTTGCTCTCTCATGGCCCTTCACAGGGACACATGGCAGGAGCTGCCATCTGGCAGGACTGGGGGAAGAGAGGTTGGGAAGAGAAGTTGGAGAAGTAAGAAAAAACAAATTACCTTGTTGAAACCTTTGGTGACCAAATTGATTGCGAGCTCACGGCTGATCCCATCCACCCAGCTGACATCCTTTTCTCCAATGGGTTCAGAGAGGAAGGCTCTCAGCCTGGGAGACATGTGATCCACCTCCTGCAACAGCAGTGGAGGAGAGAAAGGATTTGCAAGTGCCTAACTGCTCACAGTGTGAGTGGACATGGGGAAACCCCTTCAGCCCACTGAGGGACTGGGGCAACAGATGGCAGAATTCCTCCCATCATCGAGCATTTCCCAGGGACTGTTAAACGCCAGGTGCACGGCCCTGCACGGCAGGCCTTGACACATCCATTCCCACCTGGATGGACAAAGAGAAGCGTAATCATGGCCACAGACAGGTCAAAGAAATCACATTAAGTTAACACTAAGTTAACATTATGTTAACCCACTTCAGTTCTTAACATTAAGCACACCCTAACATTAAGCACACAACAAGGGTGTGCTTAATATTAAGAACTGCAGCGGGTTCCTTTCCAACTTTTCCCACCCTAAATGCCTAAAGCAACAGCTTGCTTCTCTAAGCTAATTAACCTACCTTCTCTGCTAACCACTCAATACTTTTGTCATAGTTTTATTTTAGTGTTCATCACACTCTATAATAGCTGATTGTTTGTTGCAAGTAGCAGAAAACTGTTCAAACTGGCTCTGTTAATAGTGAAGAAGACATTCAATAACTCCAAAGCCCAGGTCAAGGTGGGGCTGATGCAATCAGGCTCACAGCTGCACTGTCAGGGGTCCTTCCAGCTTTCCCTCCTCATGTTGGCTTTGGTCTTGGTTGGTGAGATGGCAGTGAGGTGGCTGGTCCAGCACTCATGTGCCCCAACAACTCCACCCCAAAATAAGGAAGAAAGAGAGAACTGGTCTCTCAGAAATTCCAAGCAGGTGTCGTATCCAGGCTGTACAATCTGCACGGCATCACCAGTGTAAGCTCAGTGTCACCCATAAGCCCTGGGCCTGGATCTGGGAGTGGAGTTAGCGTTCTCTAAACCACACAAGCTGTGAGTTCAGGCATAGTTACCTGAACAAATTCAGGATTATTACCCAGAGAAGGGGAGGTGAGTGTGAAAGCAAAAACCTTAATGTCCCACTACAGTTCACCTCTTTGGCTACTCAACATCCATATGCTCCTTCCCTCACATAATCATCAGAAATACCCATTCATGGTGAAAATAGACTCACCCCCTTCTCCCCAAAGCAGCCCTGTGATTCATCCAGTCCTAGATTCAGATTCAAAGTCATATTTTTGGGGAGAAGCAGCATACTCTCCATCATGTATGGAGGTAGCTACTCATGGTCTGGTGACCAGTGAAGTCAATTCTGAAGTTCACACCATCCACATAGCCAGCAACGCTGGAAAGAAAACAGCCAAGGATATCTGCAATAGAATTTCCATTTGGAGAAGAGGAGAATGGGAAACATATTCAGCTGTCATCAGTCAACAGTACACACAATATCTTGCCAGATGGAAACATTGAGCACTCCCTACCCCGGGGGTGAAGAGAGATCCTCAGTCAGGCAAAATGGTGCCCCCAGTTCTGGGTTTGGGTTTATCTCCCTTGTCCTCTGCCTTGTTAACATCTGAGTGGGCATGGGGTTGGTGCCTTCCCAGGAGAGTTGCTGTTTTAGCACGCCACTTCTTGTGGGTACAAGTTCAGGGATTGTCCTGAGGGATGGGCAATCTCAGGCCATAGTGGCCACATTCCTTAGCAACTCCCTTAAGAATTTAATGTGTTTCTTCTATTCGAGTCCGTGGGCTGGACAGAGCTGGAGAGCTTCTCAGGCCAGAATCCTCGAGCTGGCGACTGGCCTCTGTGCCTCGCCCACTGCCCTGCCCCTCAGATTAGTGGCGTCTTCGTTCATCTCTGAAGTGGGGAGGCAGCCCACATTCGTTCCCTGCCGCTCAGCTCTACCGCAGCTGCATCTTCACAATAAGTCAAGAATCCCCTTTACCAAGCTTGGCATCATTAAGACAAGAAGCTTGGGAGAGACCTGGGAATTGGGGATAATGTTTTGCCACAGCCCCAGTCTTTTCTCTTGCTAAGTCTCTCACTTGTTGCCTATACTCTAACTTTAGCCAGATAAATCGGCTCCTCCAACCCAGCAGGGCTTGCTTACCGGTTTCCATCGCTTTAGATTGCAGGCCACGGGCAGAAAAAGCTCGTTTAGCAAAGCTCTGTTTTCATCCCTCTCCACTTTCAAATGGGCCACCTCCCCCTTAAATTTGGGTCTTCTGGACCTTAATGAAGACTGCCAGAGGTAGGCAACATCCTGAATATTTTCTAGAAGAGGTCCAAATATCATGGTCTCCATAAATGTAAGCTCTATATCCCGGCGTAAACGTTCGTTTTGCTGAACGAGGATCGCCATCGTCCTGGTTTGATACAGACAACCTTGCTACTGTGTGCCTGAACATCTCTTCTTAGCCAATCCACATTTAAGGTTTGTTCATTGTAGCAGCCCCTTCCTGGTATGAAATTCTGTGTCAGTTTGGACAGTTTATGATGCAAGTAACAGAAAATCCAGTTTAAATTGGCTTACACAATAAGGAGGTTTTATTAGCACATGCTACCAGAACGTCCATAGGGAGATCAGATGTGGTTTGATCGAGGTTCCAGCTTGATTTCCTGACAGCTTTCTCAACTCAGCCTTCCTTTGTGTATCAGCTCTGCCCTCAGCTGAACTCCTTGGTGTTAAGTGGGCCATAGCAGGGGCTGGTATTGCTTTTGCAAGCCACACCCCCTCCTCCAAAGGAACACAGAGCTATCTTTCCCTAGAGGCTCCCAACAAATACCTTCTCTGGTCCAAATTGTAACATGCCAGCGCCTGAAACAACGATGGTCTGATATGTGTGTTCTACCTCTGGGTTCAGCAAGAGAGTTCAGTTGCCCTCAAAGCTCATGGGCTGCAGGGGCAGGGATAGGGGGACAAAAATGGAGATAGTTACCCCATACCCTAACACAGGACCATGTTAGAAGAGAAACCCAATGTTGACCATATATTTCCCAGTAGATCATGAGGCCCCCAAGGGCTGCAGCTGCCTCCAAATGGCCTTTGCTCCCCACCTAACCCCAGCCCCAGTGTCTAGTACTGTGCCTGGCACATGGGAAGCACTTGATGACATGAATGATCAAAGGCATCCATGTCTCCCTGTCACAGAACCTGTCCGTGCTCCTGTGCCCACCTCCCTATTGTCCTCCAGATCATAACACAAAATGGTGTTGAATGCCAGCATTAATGGGTGAACTCCTCAGGGCCCACAGCTTTGTGGGACAATGAGTTGGGATTGGTGGCCCAGCTCAGTGCTGAGCTGGTAAAGAGTCTAGAATTTCTGAGCGAGGAAAACCCTGAAAGTCTCACGAGCCCCATCAACTTTGCTGAGGGAAAATTCCATTGGCTATCCACGTTGGCCATCTGTTAAGTTAAACATGTCTGTCTGTTAAATCTTCTAAGAATAAATGGAAACTACAACATTGTTATCAATGCACTAATGGCATCAAAGACAGGTAATGATTAGCAACACCTTGTGTGTGTTTGCTTTTCTCACACACCTGATCTCACTTTGATCCTTGAAACACCTCTGGAGGGATAGGGAGTGACTTTTACCCTCCTAAGGCCTCCAGGGATCAGAATAGAAGGTCTTTGCATTCTTTAGGATGCCTTTGGCTGCAACAGCGGTTCTCAACTGGGGGTGACTTGGTCCCCTAGGGAACATTTGGCAATGTCTGGAGACATTTTTAGTTGTCACAACTGGGGGAGTAGGAAAAGCTATTGGCATCTAGTGGGTAGAGACCAGGGATGCTGCACAAGACAGTCCCCACAACAAAGAATTATCCAGCCCCAAGTGTCAATAGTGTCAAGGTTGAGAAACCCTGGGCTACAAGTAATAGAAAATCCTGTCTCACATGGTCTGAAACAATAAACACATTTCTAACCTTACATAACCAGAAATCCTTTAATGAGGTGGACCCAGGATTTTATCAGTCAGTGGCTGTGTGTTATCAAGGACCAGGCTAGCTGCCCGCAAGATCCCAAGACGCCTACAGAGTTTGTTCAGGTCCCATCCAGACACGAAAACTTCCAAGGGAAAGAGAGGCCATTTCTTCTTGGGTGTCTTTAAGGGCAAGCAACCTTCCCCACAAACTGTCCAGCAGAATGTCTTTTGGTCTCATTGGCCAGAACCAAACCAGTGTGCCAGGGGACTGGGACTACTGGGGGTGGGGGTGTGGATGAGGTCAGCCTTCCTGAAGCACGTGGCTGCTCAGAGAACAGTGGGTTCTGTGAGAAGCGAGGAAGGAAGAGAGGAAATGGATGCTGGGTGGGCAAACAGAGTCTGTTATGTCTTCTAAACCCTGGTCTAACACTCAGTGCGTTACAACTAGCAATTCTCAAAGTTTACTGCATGCACGAACCACCTGAGGGGTTCTTGTTAAAATGCAGGTTCTGATAAAGCAGGTCTGGCATGGGCCGCAGATGCTGCATTTCTGACCAGCTCCAAGGAGATGCCTATTTTACTGGCCCACAGATCACACTTTGACTAGCAAGCCATTACTTGATGCCACTTACAGCATAAAATATACCATCTTAACCATTTTTAAGTGTACAACTCAGTAGTGTTAAGTACATTCACATTGCAGTGCAACCAATCTCTGGAACTCTTTTCATCTTGCAAAACTGAAATTCCATAATCATTAAACACTAACTCTTTATTCTCCCCTCCCTGTACCTGCTGGCAACCACCGTCTCTATGACTTTGACTGCTCTAGGTACCTCATGTAAGTGGGGTCATACTGTACTTGTCCTTGTATGTCTGGCTTATTTCATTTAGCATAACGTTCTCAAGGTTCATCCCTGTTGTAGCATGTCTCAGCATTTCCTTCCTTTTAAGTCTGAATAATATTTCTACTGTGTGTACACCGCATTTTGTTTATTCTTCATCTGTCTATGGACATTTGGGTTGCTCCCACCTTTTGGCTATTGTGAACAATGCTGCTATGGACATGGGTGCACAAATATCTTTTCGAGATCCTGCATTCAATTCTTTTGGGTATATACCCAGAAGTGAAATGGCTGGATCACATATAGTGATTCCATTTTTAATTTTGGGGGGAATCTGCATACTGTTTTCCAAGCCACTGTACCAATGCCACTTACTCTTAAACTTGACAGCACATTAGACTCACATGGGGAGATTTACAAATTACTGATGCTTGGGTCCCTCCTTCAGAGTTTTTTAAAATTCCCTAAGTGGTTCCAATATGTTTCAGAGTTGGAGAATCACTGCTTCCTTGTCATTTGCTTCTTTCTCATAAAGTTCTGAGCCGATTTGCTGGGATGATGGGGTTTCAGCTAAGTGGGATTTTACAGTGGGGTCTGTAGCGTCTGCGCAGCCATATGGCACATGCTCACAGCTCCCAGGCAGCTTCCACCCCCCCCCCATCACCAGGCACATCGTGTCCTCATTAGCCATCAATAGGAAGACTTAACTATAACCTCGATGGCTTTGAAATCAGAGAACTTCAGAGCAGGCAGACCTCAGTAACAACCTGCTCCTTTTTTTTTTTTTTTAATTAAAAAAAGGGATCTTTACTTCAAAGGAAGCTTTACCTGGAATCCCTTTATATAAAATAGATCAAAGCAGAATTACTCTGTTGACTTGGGAATGAGGGGAGGGCATCAGACATCCCCTTGGATACATGGAGCCATCCTCCATGGTCCCCCTAGACTCCCCAAAACCTATTTCTAATCTATCCTAAGCCCTCACTTCACCCATAAGAATTGTCTCCCACAGAGGGAACGCCCCTCTCCTGAGGCAGGCGGCATGTGCTGAGTGAGCTTCAGGGCTGGCTATGTTATCGTCACAGTGAGCCCTCAGCCACCTTATGCCAGAACTAGGCAGATGCCTCAACATAATCCTGCCCTGTAAAAGTTCTTGTTTTACAGTGAGTTCTCGCAATTACTGTACTTTATTTTGAACCACAAAGTATACTGTTTGAGGAGGACACATTGGCAGGAAGTGACCTCAATCAATTCTGGTTTTAGACACTTAGAGAGTAACCTGTTTAAATAAGGAATAAAGGAGTCAATGGAATTTAATCTTGATTCCCAAAGGAATGACCTCCCAGTTGCAAATGTTTGACATCCTTTAAAGGTCATTTTGAAAAGCTTTATGATAGGCCTTTATGAGGAGATGATCACAAGTACACTCCTATCAGATAAATGGGGGGGGGGGGTGGGGGACTGTTCTAATCCACACAGATGGGTATTTGGGGCTTGGGATGCAATTTCCAGTGGGAGCATTATACACAAAATCAAAAATTGACATCTCTTAACAACCACCATTGGCTGGAAGTGAAGTTGTTACTCTGAAAACTGTACAAGATGACATAAAAAATGACTCTCATTCAAATACTATTGTTTTCTTGAAAGGTGAATTTAAAAAGTGCAATATTTCTAAATAGATTATTTTGTATAACATGTGATTTGACATGTGTGTAATTAAATTATGAAATCAAATGATATATAAGACTGTTTTATCTATATCCCTAAAAACTTATATATTCAAATGGCAAAAAAAAAAAAAACATTTTAGGGGGATTTTCTTGCTGGTAAAATGAGGGATCATCTTATTTTCATGTTTTCTTTGTATTTGGGCACATATGGTATTGCCTACCCCAGGGAACTGAGACGTTAATATCTAAATTGCATGTTTTGTCCTTACCTATTATTGAAGGGAGTAACAAGAAATATTATGGGGGAAAATCTGCATCTGTAGGAACATTGTTGAGAATGCTGCTACCCACATTTTGTTCTATAAAAATATCCCACGTGATATATTTCTTTTGGAATGTAATGCCAAGAAAAAAATATACTTTTCAAAATTGGTATATTTCTACCTTTATGATAAAAGAATTAGTAAACATCCTATTTCCCTTTTAACTCCACCTACTAGGAAGCTTTGCACTAAATATGATAACTGTATAGAGAAACTATAGTGGATTAACACCTCCTTCACTTTGTAGTTGTATTTGCTTCTTTTGCTCAATGCCTTCATTTTCTCTTTCTACCTTTATTTTAAAACTGAGATTCATGAACTCAAAGTATTCCCTCCCTTTATTAAAAGCTGCTCTACTATATAGTGAAGGCCTCAAAGACATGGAGAATATAAATATCTCCTAAACCAAGCAGATTTGTGGGGAAACTCAGGGTCCACCCCATGCCCTCAAAATATTACAGCCTTGTAGTGTTTTGTAGAGACCCCATCTCTACAAAAAATTTTTAAAAATTTTTTAAAAGCTTAAAAAAAAAAACTTAGCCAGGCATGGTGGTACGTGCCTGTAGTACCAGCTACTTGAGAGGCTGAGACAGAAGGATCATTTGAGTGCAGGAGTTTGAGGTTACAGTAAGCTAGGATTGTGCTACTGCACTCCAGCCTGGGTGACAGAACAAGACCCTGTTTCTAATAAAATAAGAAGGTGGTAACCTTCCTATGACATTGAGGTCTGACTCGGAGGAGCCCTCTCCCCCTTAAGCTGTTAAGGGTCTGAGGAGACTCTGTGAGGCTGCACTCATACATTAGAAGGAGAAATGCCTTCCTTTTTGGATGGAAGTTCATAGCCTCAAGAACTTCCAAAGGGTTCCATTTTGTAAAGTCAACTCAGGAACTACTTTTCAGGGTGCACCATGCTCATCGCAGTACACTGGGGCTGGCTTGTGACCACGCATCACGCATCAGGCCACATGAGTTACCTTCTCTATGAGGATTGCTCAGTTGGTGGGACTTGAGGCTGCTCTTGGCCATTTTTGCCACCAGCTATGGAAAGCCCACCTGAGACAGAAGGACTGCAGAAGGAAAAGGACAGATTCCCCAATAATCGTGTGCAGGCCTGGATCTAGCCATGCCTGAAGGCATCTACCCTTGGACTTTTCAATTGCATCAGGCAAAATAAACAAAATAGGCATTTTTGCTTAAATTCAGTTGATGTTTGGATTGTGTCATTTGTAACAAAGAGTCCTAACTAATAGACCCCTAATATTCATGCATTCACTTACTCATTCAGCAAGTGTTGGTGGAGTACTTATTATACACCTGCACTACGCTAGGCATAAAAGCATCCCCATTCCGTCCAGAGAGTTGGATCAGTACCATGGATTAGGCATCAGGAATGGAAGAAATAATTTTCCAATGACCATTAATACTCATTGTTCAAAAACAAAGGTAATATTCACCTTCCTTGCCCTTAGCTCCAATTCTACAATGGCGAAAACGATCTTTTATTTCTCTGCTTCTTGATGTCTCTCTTGCATATGACCATTTAATGAAAGATCTTTCTCTTCATGGGCCTACAAATGATGAATAACCAAATAAATTTAACAATTCCTTAGACCTTCACCGAGCACCCTCTGTATGCAAGGCCTTGAGTTAAGTCAATGAACCCACAGGACAGGGCCTTCTGCTGATGCCTCTCCCAGAGAAAACTTAACTGGCCCATTGCAGAACACACCACACAGGGCGTACTAGCTGTAAGGAGAGCATTCCCAAAGGCAAGGGCTCATCTCTTCAGGGAACTAGGAGGGAAAGGACAGGTCGACTTCACGTCATGGACTCCAGACTCTACTCACAGCGCAATCTAGGTCTGAAAGCTTCTGCTAACTCCTGCTAGAGAAGCTGGGTTGGGGTTAGGAGACCTGAGTCTGATCTGGGCTCTGCCCGTGACCAGCTGAGTGAACTTGGGCAAGTCACTTCCGTTTTGTATTTATAAAATCAGCGTTGAATTAGCTGGGGCTCATCATTCTGGTTCCTTCCAACATTTTGTGTCCTTGTTCATTTACAGTCTTTAGATGGTACAAAATTCATACGGGTCCCTATTCTATCTTCAAGTTCAAAAAGCTCTGAAATCCACAAGTTCTTTGGGAGGAGGGGCAGGGCAGGGGAGGGACTTACTTGGCAGCAAACCCTGGCCTGAACTGACATGAGGCTATTTATAATCTTTATTATCCCACTTAGTGTGAATATTTATACATTTCACCACAGGAATATTAATGGGTTTGTTTACAGGGTGCTGAGCCAGACTCTACTAGGAATGTCTGTAATATACAGAATAAACATCATATTGCTTTTCTAAAAATTTTTTAAAAATCTGAATTCCCTAAAACTCCTGGACCCAGCAGTTTTGAGTAAGGCTTTACAGATGTGTACAAAGATCACTGTGCCTGCAGCCCAGACAACCTGCAATGATCCAGTAAGGATGACACTTGTCTCCCCAGCTTGTCCACAATCCACCTTTCTTGTCCCAGACTCTGTCTCCCACCCCGCTTTCCAAACATAATTGTTTCCTTTTAATAAAACTCTATCTAGGCTGGACATCCTTGTCTGATGGTGGTTCTAGCTGGAACTATTCCTGGTTGTCTCTTTCCTTCATGAAAATATTCCCTTCCCTTTGGGGCTCTGTTCTCTGCAAAGGATCGGGAGCTGATCTAGTAAAATAAGTCTTGCAAAGAACAGACGGGGATATTAGTTTACCCTCCGTGGACAAGACATCTGCTTTTGTAACAGATGTATACTTTCTGTTTCACTTTTTATTTTTAATTGTGGTAAAATACACAACATAAAATTTACCATCTTAACCACTTTTAAGTGCACAGTTTAGTAGCGTAAAGTATATTCACGTTGTTGTGCCTCCAAACTCCAAAACTTTTTAATACTCCATTTCCCCTCCCCACAGCCCCTGACAACCACCATTCTATGTTCTGTCTTTATGAATGTGATGACTTTAGATAGCTCATATAAGTGGAATCATATGGTATTTGTCTTTTTGTGCCTGGCTTATTTCACTTAGCATAATGTCTTCAAGGTCTATCCATGTAATAGCATATGACAGGATCTGTCTTCTTGTCAAGGCTGAGTGACATCCCACTGTATGGATATAGCACATTCTGATTATCCACCCATCTATGATGGGCACTTGGGTTTCTCCCAGCTTTTGGCCACTGTGAATAGTGCTGCTGTGAACATGGGTGCACTGTCACAGACAGATGTTTAACATATTAACTGCCATGTGAGTTGTGTTTAACTCATGCTAATTTTGAGCCCTGGGGCCTGGTGAAGCAAAACCCTGCAGCTGGTTCATGAAAATCTTACTTTTTGATGTTCCTATTGTTACAATTAATATTGACAATTTAATTCTAGAAACGTGAATTGCATTGCATATAACTCATGCACAGAAAACAATAAAAAATAACAAATTTTTCGTTAAATTAGAAAGGATTGTTTTGTTTTCAAAACTTTTATTCTATTTTCATAATAAAATACCATGGCCCCAAGGAAAAATTTTATTTTTCTAGTGTGGCAGTGAATGTGTCAAACCTCTTTATTTACATCCCTTGTGAGCGGAGCATTTTGATCCCTCCTCTCTCTGACATTATAGCCCCAGAGAGAAGGGGAAAGTGACAGTCGTCTTGGGAAGAAAGAGTTTCCCCGGAAGAAAGAAAGGGAAAGGGAGGTCTACCTTTGCTGCCCCATGGATTCTAGAAAGAGGAAGGAGAAAGCTCACCTCATTGTCCACACCACCCTCCCAGGGGAGGTGGAAGGGAAAGGACGAATGTTTAGGGAGTAGATAATTGGTGCGGGGGGCTTGACCACCTCTGCTTGGACAAAAGTCCGAAGGTGAGCAGACACGTTACATTCCAGAGGGTGGGACTCCACTAGGAATGGGGTGGGATCAGGAATGTTGCTGGGCTGTGGGAATGGTGCCTGGGACTTAGTGGCCTGTCTCCCTGGGCTTGCCGGGAGATGACAACAACAGGGTCGCTTCCAAAGTGTTCTGGGCATCAGTGCAGCAGCAGAAAACAGTGGCTAGGTAGGTAAGCCTGAGGCGGTGCCTTTGGCTTTTTGCAGCAAAAAGCTCACAAGTCCAGGGCAAGAAGGGCAGAAGATGCTTTAAGAGCTGATGGGTGAGCCGAAGCCTGGAGTCAAGATGAAGAAGCCCGGTAAGTGGGGACCTCACAACCACGGCAAATGCCCAGGCCATAGACTGCAGCAGTGGGTACAAAGATATCCCTAAAGACCAAAAGGGGCTGGTCACCCCTCTGCGGCAGGGAGCAGACCAGAGCAGCTGTGCTGCCACAAGGATCAGGCATGGTCCAGCTGACTCCACGAGTATGCAAACTGCACTCACTCCACTGCCACGAAGACACAGTAAGCACCTGTCACCACTCCTTGGTCAGCCAGTGCACCCAACCGCTACAAGTGCTGCAGCCAACCTCAGCGAGCAGCGGCGGTGGTTTTCTTTGGAGTGTTGCCTGTGCCGTGGAAGCTGCCACACCTGGAGACACCTGGGAGTTTTCGAGGCCCAGCTCCCTGTCTGAGGGCAGCTAATGGCTACAGATATGGAAGTACAAAAGCCTGATGACTTTGTCTCAAGGTGGAGCCAACCCCCTGGTACCATTCCCCTCCAGAGCCCCTTGTCGGGTCAGGCAGAAGCTGATTCCACCTGGCCTCTCCCGCTTCCCTCACTAAGCCACATGCACCCGAACCCTGGCCTCAGGCTTTGCTTCTAAAGAATCCCAACCCAAGACATACGCATTTTGCCGACTAGTTTGTGTGTCCTTGTACCCTCCCAGGTGGAGGCACCTAAGAATAAAGAACTGTATTTTGTTTGCGCATAGAATTGTGAGAGTGAATCTGTGACTGACTCCACATGTAGTTAAAATCTTCAGGCAAAAGTGACTCACGGGGACTTTACAGGACCTGGAGAAAGGCCGGGAGAGACCATGTGGGCAGGTGGTCACTCTGTGCTCCCTTTGCTGCAGGGGGGACTGGGTGGCTGCTGTGTCATTTCTAACCTACACCTCCCGGGAGGCTTGTTCTCAGTTCCCCCCACACTAGGATTGCCAGATTTAGGAAATAAAAATAAAAGATGCCCACTTAAATTTGAATTTCAGATCAGCACTAAATAACTTATTAGTATAAGTATTACCCAAGTATTTCACAGGACATACTTATACTAAAAAAGTTATTTGTTGTTTATCTGAAATGTACATGTCACTGGCCACCCTGATTTCATCTGGCAACCCTCTCCCACGCAGCCCGACTTGGCAGAAGCCCCTGGATCTGCCCTTGCTCCCAACCCTGGGCTGCCAGGTGAGCTGCCGAGGTCAGGATTTTTTCTGCTGGGATTTCGCTCCCACGTGGCCTCTGTCAGGCCAGCCACTTATTCCTCCCTGTCTGGATCTGACGAAAGCCACAGACTGACGTGGCTCAAAGCTAAAGGAGAAACTGAATGACAACATGCAGCTGGGGAGATCGTCACGGTAGGACTACGTGCCACTCAGAAGTGGCCTCCGAGGCAAGTGCTAGTTTGAATGTCAGCTTGTCCTTGCTGCTGTGGAAAGAAGGTCTGGTGCCAGCCTGAGCTCACCCTGGGACTGGATACAGAGTATGGATCTCAGGAGAAATGAAGCCAAATCACACTGGCCAAGTAAGGGAGTTCACACTGGTTAAGCACCTACTACATGCCTGCCTCTTTATGGCCATCGTCACACATAATCCTCAGAATTAATTTTGCAACACCGGAGAATTGTTCCTATTTTTAGAGATGTAGAAACTGAGGCCCAGAGAGGCAAAGAAGGTCGCCTGTCTAGTAAAAGGCAGCGACAGGCTGTAAGCTGAGGTCCGGGTGGCCCCAAAGCCCAGCTCTCTCCTCTCCAGAAATCAGAGCAACAGGGACAATTTCAGCAGCTGCTGTCCCTGCCCTGCCCATGTCCCCCCAGGGCTCATGGTTCCCACTGCAAGTGCCTGTGGCTCTCTGCCTTGCGAGGAGTCAAGGCTGGAGTGCTGGGATGAGACCCCTGGGAACAGCCGCAGCCAGGACGATGTGAGTAGGTGGGTAAGTATCCAGCCCCACACCCCTCAGGTGGGATAGCTCTGGGTGTGTCCCCCATCACCTTCCAGATGTCCGCAGTGGGATGGAGCCTCCATTGCTCGTGGCGGTAACCTGCTCAGGGCCGCCTTCCCTTCCCTGTCTCACTTCCTCACTCCCTTACTCATGTGACCTGGATCCCTTTCCAAATCAACGACTTGCACTTAAATTAGATTCTCAGGGTCAGCAACTGTGAAACCCAACCTGCAAGCAGCTAATGCTTATCCAGACTTACCAAGGCACTGTGCTAAGCTCGGTCACAAGTATTATCTCATTTAATCCACCCATCCACACAATGACATGGGTTCTATTATTATCCCCATTTCACAGATAAGATACATTAAGTGACCCGTGGCATTGCCAGGCCTCAACCTGAAGGGTGCCTCGGGCTAATATCTGTGTTCTCAACCACTGAGGCTTTAAGCAAGGCTTCCACTGAATTTCTGGGTAATCATTTTCTCTCCCTCTAGCTCCAGACCGAATTCATCTACTTAGGAGCAAATGCAAACAGGGGCTGCAGCAGTTGGCTGTCAGCCAGCCAGGGAACAACTTGTGGTGTAGGTAGAGCTGTGCGATTATGTGGCGTTTGAAGCATTGCATTCATTAAGGCCCATATGCCTTGTGTTTTCCTCTTGTTCTTTGCCAGAGAGAATGCCTCACCCAAGATTTAACTTTCCTCTATTCCTCTGCTTTCACGTTTTGTTCACCCTGCCCTTGCCTGCTGGGCCTAGCACAGTGAAACCCAACCAGTGCCTTCTAAGGACCTCCAGCTGTCCACTTCCTTATGCCTCTGGCTGTGAGGGTATAGGTATGTGCATCTGTGAGTCTCAATTCAGAAATCGGCTCTAAGTGACTTGCCTGATGGTCCCAAATGCAAAGACCTACTTAAGATCCTTTCAAAAAAAATCACTAGGCTTGTTGGCTCTGGCTTCAGAAAGGGAGGTTCAGCAAGAGAGTTCTAGTTTTCTGATTTGTCTTCATTCAAAGCCAAGTTCTCAAGGTCATAAAGAAAAGATTTCCCAAAGATTGTCATTGCTATCATTGATTGCATTATCACCTGAGCAGTATCTCGCAGAGAGTATAGGAAGGAGTTTCAGTAATTTCTGGATACCTTTTGGTGTTTTGTTGCCATCAAAAGATAAGCTTGTCCATTTGTAAACACGTCCTTGGACAAAGATCATAAACACATTCCTTAGGAGGAAGGAAGAGAATCTGCATTTCTGGGCCTGGGCAGGGTGGTGTTCTGCTCCTCCTGAGGGTCATTCTCAACAGTGGATCGTCAGGGAAGAGTTTAAGCTGGAAGAGATCGTAGTTGCAACCACCTTTTAAAAATCAGGGACTTTTTGAGCATCTGTTGAAAGTTTAGATCAGGGGTTACAAATACAAAAGCCATTTTTTTCATTTTAAGTGAAAAAAAATCAGTGAGGAAAAACAGTGCAAGGGCAATGATAAACTGGAACTGACATTTGACATCCATTGGGGAGGTCACAAAAGTGGACTGTGGCTTATTGGGTTCCTACACCCCATCTAATGGAGGTAGCCCCCTCTCTGGAATGTGGGTTCCAGGTGACTAGATGGTGTGAGGTTTTTCAAGAGAAGTCCTAAATTTAGATTTTTATGTACAAGTTCCCAATTTTTCAATGTTGGGCAATAATTCAAATATTCATATTACTATGTGGACCCAACAAAACAAAGCCATGCTACCAGTTTGCCTTTTCTGCTATAGACTTTCCTTCCAGAAAAATCCCTGCTTGCACATATAAATACAATTTGACTTCATATTTCTGGGTGTTATGGACCAGGGACCTCAGATTAGGAGCCTCTGTAGTCAAGTTTCAACTCTTAGGAAATCTTCATCTTGGGCATGGTTTCCTTGGAACACATTCTGACCTTCCCCATGAAGAAGATCTACAAACAGGTACTGCCATTCTTATCTCTACTGTACTTCCATCTTCCCACTCAGTGGCCAGACGTTACTCCCTACATCTTCCCTTAACCCTTGCCTGGATTTTCATCTCAAAATCACCACCTGGTGAAGGCTTGATTTGCAGTGTGCAAACCTGTCTGAAAATGCTAGGGTATGGGTCCCACTCTCTTCCCCCCTGTTGGCCTGTGAGTGCTGGTGGCATTTAGAGATCAGCTACATACACCCCACCCTGCTTACAGTGTCTACTTCTCTGCATGGACTTTGGGTAGAGTCACCTGGAAATGACCAAAGACACACATATACCACCCCTCCTCCTTTACAGAGAAGACTCAAGAAAGCCCTCCATACCATTCTGTGCTCCGAGCTGCTGCTGTTGGTTCCTTGAATACTGTTTCTGTCTGAGTGACAGTGCAGGGGCAGGAGAAGCCAAGCCAGAGCACAGCTGGACCTGTGTTTGATCTTGGCTTTGCCCCTTACTTGCTGGACACCTGGACCTAACCCTACCTCTCCATCCCTGCCACCTTACTATGGATAGGCTAGGCACCTTGCTACTTCACAGACATTATCTTATTTAATCCTCATGCCAAAGCTATGAGACAGGAACTCATTTTAGCCCTATTTGCCAGATGAGAAAACGAGGCTTAGAGGGTTTAATAACATGCCCAAGTACACAATCTTGCATGATGTATTCAAGCCAGAGCTTGAATCTTTCATGCTTAGCTAATACCTGTGAGTTAAGCCAACTAACCAATGGCTGCTTTTCTTCTCTCAATGTATGTGGGTCATGACAATGCCTGTGCCGGGTCACTGAGTGGCTTAGAATGAGTTTATGTATAGTACCCGGACTAAGGAGGGTCTTGTCTCAAAAATAACATTGTTATAACGATTGCCCTCACATCAGCACGCCACAGCCCTGACGCACAATCTCTCCCTGGATTTAAAGTGCGTGCTTGGCTGTAGGAATTTCACTTTCCCTCTGGCCCCTCCTGCCTGGCGCTCTCAGCGACTGACTGCTGCTGACTCTTGCAGCTTCCGCCAAGCTTCAAGCCTCTTCAACCTCAGTAATGCCGTCACCGTTCCAGTTGGATGGCTGTGTTTTCCTAAGTCCAGACACACGGGGATTTCTGCACTTTTCAATAGTTCCCTCGGGTCTGTGGTAGCAAGGGGCATGTCCCAGGCAGGGGTCAGGCACTCACAGGGGCAGTGCCATGGAAGCCCGGGAGCTGTTGTGCAGGGATATGTGCAGTAAAGGAAAACAAACAACCTCCAGACAGAAGGAACTCATCTGGTGGGGGCCAGGGCTGCCCTGAAGTATAAGAAGATGCTTCTACACAGCATGAGGCATCCCCAGACCATGAGGCACGTCACCAGCACAGCAGCTGGGGATTATCCCAGCACTAACAAGTTGCATGACCTTGCCCAAATCACTTTCCCTTTCTTGGCCTCAGTTGCTTCATCTATAAAATGGGGGGAGCTGAGTTAGGTTACTAATTTTCCAAACAATAGCCTCCAAACTTCCCCCCACTCTTGGGGATTCACAGTGCACTATGGCTTATTTAAGGCTCTGACAAGTCCTGCACAGCAAGGGAACTGCTGACCTAACCTAACCTTCCTTGACCACACAGCCTTCTAAGTTATATCAGTGAACATCCTTTGAACCAGTGTTCTGTGGAGCTTGCCTTGACTAATTTTCATGCTTCTTCTGGTGCTAAAAATCTTTAACTCCACAGCCGCTTTGAGTCTGTGCTGGTGGGTAGGAGGCCTGGTTGGCTGTGGGCCCTCTGGAATTTATAAGACTCCTGCCCTCTGCTTTCTCAACCATCATAAGAGGACTCCAAAACCTGCTCTCATGGCCAATTGGGGTAACTTTCTGGCTTCCCAACAGTTCTCCCTCCTTTCCAATTTTCCACAGAAAATCACCCCTTCCTGCTTCCATTCCATGTGGCTTGGGTGGAGCAAACATTACCACTTGGCTCCAGGGGGCATACACATGACCAGGCCTGGCCAGTGAGGTAGCACATCCTCCTGGCCACAGTGATTGCTTCATTGGGGACTTGTGACCCCAGCTGGGCCAGCTAGAGAGAACCCTGACACTTTTGCTGGAAAGATCAGGAAGGAAATGGTACCTCCTTCTGCTTAGGTTGCTAAGCCAAGGGACAGCTCTTTCTCCATTTGGGGAAGATCCTGCCAGAGATGTCCTGGGGGAAGGCAGAACTAAAGATGGTGACAAAGAGTTTCTTGACATCACTTGGGGGCCTGGGTGCAGCTAGTCCTGAAGCCATATATGCTCCAATCAATTCTTTTCCTTTTAACCAGTTTGAGTTTGCTTTCTAATCCTGTAACTGAAAGAGCCCCACCCCACCAATTTTACAAAGGGCATGATGAGAATCCAAATGTTAAAGTAAAGGCAAGGGATTTAAAGCTTGGCAAAGCAATGTATGGGAAGTGCTGGGGAGGTGAAATGGGATATTTACCCCATGGCGTCGTGTGGGCACAAGCCCAGGTGCCAGGGAGAAGGGACTGATCACATAGACCTCAGCAGGAGTGGGCAATGCTCAACCCAATGCAATGATGCCCATTCTGGTGGTGGAATTGCGGGCACCACAATGCCAAACCCATGCACGGTGTCATCCCTGACAGGACGTACTCTAACACAACCTCACTATTCCAAGTGCAGTCTGTGGACCTGTGGTCTTGGCATCTCTTGGGAATTTGTTAGGATGCAGAATCTCAGCCTCCACTTCAGACCTACTGAGCCCACATTTTAACCAGACCACAGGTGTTCCATGTGTATGTTCAAGTTTGGGAAGCACCAGTCCAGGGTTCTTTATAGTGTCTGTGGTCTCATGCACATGCAAAGGTGGCTGCCATAGATTCCTTCCTCCTTGTGTGTACTTGCTGCCCCGCCCATCAAGAGGTGGGCAATTTCCCTTCTCATTTTCTCTGGGCTTTACCCCATGACTTGGATAGACGAATAGAAGGTGATGGAAATGGTGCTGCCCATTCTGAGCCCGGCAGCTTCTGCTTTCTGTCTCAGAAGTCAGTTGTCATATAAAAAGTCAGCTGACCCACCCCAAGCAAGACCTCCATGCTGTAATGAAACCCAAGCTAACTGCATGGAGACATCACCTGGAGGGCCTGCGAGTCCCAGATGTGTGAGTGGGGCCCTCTTGGACCACCTACTCCAGCCCAGCCCCCAGCTGAATGCAGCTGAGTGACCTTCACTGACCTTACGAGGAGCTGAGCCCTACCCACATCTCTGACCTAAAGAATCAGGAGAAATAACTAATCTTTGCTGTTTTAAGCCCCTGTGTTGGCATCATTTTGTTACACAGTAGAAAGTTACTGAGGCAGCGACTGTCTCCTCACTAAAGGTGGGGGCTAAGGAGTAGCCACCTGCAGGGTGTTCACTCTCCCTAGACACTTTCCACCTGCCAGGTGCTGTTCCAGGCACAGAGACGGAGTGGTGGGGAGGACAGGCAGCGTCTCTGCTCTGGCAGGACTGGCATTCTTGTCCAGGGTGAGGGCAATAGACAAGAAAACACATGAACACAATAACTTCAGAGAGATAAGGAGCAATTTGGAGTGGGGCTGGAGACACAATTAGATAAAATAGGGAAGGTCTGTCCAAGGAGACACACTTGATCTGATGCCCTCATGTTGAAGAGGAGGGGCAACCCAGAAAATGGTCAGAGGAAAAAGTGATGCCAGCAGAGGGAAGAGCAAATGCAAAAATCAAAACTCACAGAAGGTCTGGGAGGTGAATGCAGAGGGACAGGGAAGGCTGGGGGAGAGGGGATAAGATCAGAGATGAAGTCACAAAAGTCAGCAGGGGCCAGAGCTGCAGTCCAGCTGGGCAGCCACGAGCCACCCATGGCTGTGTAATCTAAACATCAATTAAAACAGAAAATGGTGTTCCCCAGTCCCTCTAGCCTCATTTCAGGTGCTCAATGGCCCCATGTGGCTAGTTGCTACTGTATTGGACAGTGCAGATATACAACATTCTCATCATCATAGAAAGTTCTATTGGCCAGAGCTGGCTATAGAACAAATCGGAAGTGAACCAGGACCAGAGTTCAAGGTCAGACTTTGTGTTCTTGGGCTTGGTGCTCCATTAAATCCCTTGAGGTTCCAGTTTTCCCCAGGGTTACATGAGGCTCTTCCAGATCAACAGTGGTTCTAAATTACCCACAGCAAGAAGCCAAGTCCACAAACAGTTGAACTCGGGTCTCACCCGGAGAGCACAATCAAGGCCTCATCCATGGTAACTGGCAGCAAAGAGGTCTGTTTATCTGACTTCTTTGCAACCTCATTTAAACTGCCAATTTGGGGCTCCCTGATGTGAAAAAAGAACAGAGCGTGGCAACTATTTCAGGGCAACACGCAGAAGGGAAATTGCCACAATTAACCAAAGCTGATTCCATTAGCATATTTTTCTTCTTCGATGCATAACATCTGTTGGTGTGGAAACATCACCCTATCTTGTCCCATCAGAGAGGCCCGGCCAGTGAACCAGGCAGGTCCACAGGGAGTCCAACATCGGCCCGGACAAAGGCCAGGAGGAGCAGTTTGTCTTAGGGAAAGGATAAGAGAGGAAAATGCTTCCTCACAAAAGTTGAGAGGCAGCCAAGAGAGACATAGTTCTCCCTGAGGTTGTCTAAACCTGCTCTGTCATTAATTTAGTGTTTGTGACATCCCAACAAGTACCCTAACCTCCGGAGCAGTTACCTAACTGTCCTCATCTGAGAAATGGGAACGATGACACCCACCTCAGGAAGTGAGGGGAGGAGCACGTGAAATATCTCTGGGAACACACAGATGCAGGAGATGCTCAGTAAATTGGTGGCTGAGTCATACTTCTGGCTAGGAAAGCACCAGGTGAGGAAGAGAGATGGGCACGAGGACGTTGGATCAGCACTCAGGCTTGATTCCTCTATTCATTTGTTCAACACACATTAACTCTGCAAACTGGCCCCGGAGCCTTAGAAAACTCCTTTAACCAGCCTGGGTTCCCGTTTCCTACCAGAGACCCGGCAGGTCGGCAGAACCAATCTCAACGTTTCCTTCCCACTCTCCCCATCTAACTTACAGTTCGCAGCCCCCCTAGAAGGCCTGACCCATCTGGGTTCAGCATGGGGGGTGAGCAAGGTATTGAGACCCAGAAACCTACAATCTTGGATTTGGAAATGGCCTTTAAAGACCTTTTGGTGCTGTTCTCACCTGATCACAAGAACCCTGTCCCCTTGGCTGGCCCGTGCACTTCTTGCTGCCTTGCAAAGCTGCCCATTCTATTTTCAGAGTGCTCTAATGCTGGGGACAGTTGATACAGAGTGAATACACATTCCAAGTTAATGCCCCTCTTTGAACGTGGCACCAAGCACAGAACATGGTCCTCAGTTTCCGTATCTGTAAAATGAGCTCTAGAATGCCTGCTTCACAGAGGTTGGAATTCTGAGCAATACCGCAGGTGGTCATACATGGGAGGTGTGTGGCATTTGTGCCCTCCTCTACAAATGAGGGCTGCTGTAGGTCCAGGACCACAGGCCCCTCCAGCGCTGGCCCCTGTACTGTTTTATCTCTTTTTCAGTGGGGCATAAGATGGGGCTAGAATGTTCTCAGCATGTTTGGTGTCTTGGGCTCACATGTGTGAAGTAGAGGTTGGCTTCAGCCCATTACATATAAGACAAAGGAAGGATGCCAAAGCCTGAGGGTAAAAGATTTCCCCAACCCCCACCTCCCTTTCTGCCTTACACAGTCAGGTCAAGCCAGGAGCCCTCTTGAAATTATGGGGTCCCTGTAGAAACCACTCCTGTGGGTGAGGAGGTGTGCTGCTGCTGCTGTGTAGACCTGCTGGCACTCGCAGATGGCATATGGCCCATCTGGATGCATGAAGCTCATGGACAGACAGACTGTGGGAAAACATGAAGAGGCCTCAAAAGGGGAGGCTGGCTCCACCTCCTTGTGCCCCAAGCTGGTCCCCACTGTTTGTTGTAGAAGGTTCCTGGGCCTCAAACCACCCTTAACCTACTGCTGGTGGCCCAGCTGGGAGAAGCCAGCATCCTCTCAGCGAGACGGCTTTGGTCTCTGTCCCCATCTCCACCGCCTCTTCAATTTTGCCTACTTTCTTGTTGTTCTAATCCATCTACCCACTTCCCATCACTGTCCAAAGCTCTCTTACTGTCCCAAAAAGAAAGGAAGAGATTTGGTACACCAAAGGGTCCTGGGAAACTGGATTTTAAAACAGCCAGAGCAAATCTATGGCCATACCACCCCTGAATGCGCCTGATCTTGGCTGATCTAGGAAGCTAAGCAGTGTCGGGCCTGGTTGGTACTTGGATGGGAAACCACATGGGACTACTGGGTACAGCAGGCTATTAAAAAAATTTAAAAAATAAAACAGCCAGAGTGAGAGGGTAGTCTACAGGAAAGAAGGGCCATCATGCACATTTTGGAGGGGAGGTGGCTTCAGTTTCCCTCATAGCACTGTGAAGCTTCCTCTGCTCACAATGCCGTAAAGTGTGTTATTTGGCCAGTGGCTGCCTCTGACCTCGATTAGGGCTGGGAGTGATGCTCTAATGAATTTGCCATCTGAGAGCCTGGGCTGTCTGCCCTGGAGTGTCTATCAAGAACACAGATGACCTTTGCCCAGGGAGCTAGCTCAGGTGGCAAATCAAGCCTTAGAGGTGATTAGAGTACCGCCTGCTGCAGATGGTTACCCAGCAGGAAGAGGCTTGGAGGAAGGGGTGCATGCATCAGGTGAGTCAGCTTTCCTAGGAAGAGTTTTGGGCTTGTCATGGCACATCCCTGGCCACCAGTTTGGCCCATCCAATCCTGTGTGAGGATGAGACCCCAAAGTGCTAAGCCAGCCAGCTGTTGGTGCTTGAGGGGGTTCTGAATACTCACCATGTATACCTGATGAGCCAGCGGCAACAGGCAGCTTGTCCCAGTTGTCTGGATCTGTCACTGCAGGCCAGCCTTAGGAGGTTGAGCTTATGTTCTGAGTCCATGGGGCAAATCAATCCCAAGACCCTGAATGACCACATTGTGATGTCACACTACTGGGGTGGCCCCACAGGAAGGGCTGCTGCAGCTGCTGGCATGAGGGGACAAGGCAGGGCAGGAGCAACTGCCCCTCCAGAAGATATGGACACATCTGGGTACCGTTCTCAGCTGGCACTGCTGGGGCAGCAATGAGGGGTGTCTACTACACACAGAAGATCAGCCTGGGAGACAGCTTAGGAAACCACCCGCTGCCATTTGCTGCTACTCTCCCTACCCTACCTGGCCTGGATCGACTCAATTAAACCAAGCCCATCTTTTGCACAGTTTTCCCACACAAACTGACTTATGAGGGTACCCCAAACTCTGAACGTTTTCTATGATTGACTTAAAATTCCAGGGAAGCTTTTCCTTCTACTTGCACACCCCTGACTTTTCCCTACTGCCCACCTGGTGTGGTCCCAAGGCAAACAAAATAATTTAAATATTGACTCAGAAAAACAAACAGAAACATAAATCTGCTGCCCCTTCCCCCCCAGTTAAATCCAACACAGATGTCCTTTAGGTTATCTTCTATAGTATACATGCCAGGGCTACTTTCCATTATTGGTAATTGATAATTAGGTCCATATCCCTTTTTACTCTGGTGCTTGGGGCTGGGGGCAGGAAGCATTCTAACCAAAGAGCAAAGGGCTCTGCTTTGGAAACTGTTGGGTTGCCCCAAATTTTATAGTCTAAAACAGTGGGTCTCAAGCTTTGGGGTGCATTAAAATCACCTGGAGGGCTTGTTACAGATACAGATTCCTGGACCCCACCCCCAGAGCTCCTGACTCAGTAGGTCTGGGGTAAGGCACAAGAGTCTACATTTCCAACCAGTTCCCAGGTGATGCTGTCGATGCTGCTGGTAATGGGACCAAGTTTCAAGAATGTGAAAGGATGCTGGTCCCCTGGGATTGATCCTAAAATGGTACTGCTAGCTGATGACAGTATTCAGTGGGTTCTGGAGAACAAACAGGAGCTGTAGCTTTGGGGCCAAAGCTGGTTGAGCTCTCTGGGTTCAACCAACATGCTTTTTTGAGAAACTGTTGTTGCCAGGACTGAGCCAAGTGTTGGGGAGGCACTGCTGACACTGTCAGTGCCCTGCCCATAGCCTCTTGGCCTTATAACTTACTTCATTGTACAAAGGTAGCCTATCAGCTTCCAGCACCTGCGTCTCTGTGCGTGCGGGCTTTTTCCAGCTGTTGGAGGCTACCCTGCCTACAAGCAGGGCAGCTACAAGTGCCAGAAATTAAATCTTCCAAGGAATGTCCTCAACAAATGACTATTAGCAGTTGGTGGATAAATACCCCAGCTCCCTCCTTGCTTAGGTGGGATAACTTGG
This sequence comes from Daubentonia madagascariensis, assembly GCA_023783475.1. Lineage (NCBI taxonomy): Eukaryota > Metazoa > Chordata > Mammalia > Primates > Daubentoniidae > Daubentonia > Daubentonia madagascariensis. The sequence goes on from JAKFHU010002136.1 coordinate 371,581, forward strand.
AGCTGTGTTCTGCACCATCTCCCAGAGGTCCCCATGGGACCTGGCCTTAGGTGCCCACAGTGGTAACTGGCTTGATAACACACCCCATATTGCTGCCTCCCTCACCTGCCTCACCTCCCCACTACCTGTGTTTCTTGAGATCAACCCACATAAACTACTTCCACTCAAATCCTTGTTTCAAAATCTGCTTCTGGTGGAACCTAAACTAAGACATCATGAATAAGGAATGGTGTTTGTCCTTGATAAGTTCACATTTAAAGGCAGGGAAAGACATAAACTGGCTTGGTACAATTTGGAATGTCTGGGAATCACTGGTAAGTGTCAGGTCTCAGGGCAGATGGAGGCGTTCTGCTGCTTGCCCTTTGGAGTACCATTAAGGACGCCTTGAGGAAGCATGTGAGCTGATACACTCAGGGGGAGGCCTGATGACCTGGCCCAAAGGCCTTTGCTTCCACACTGGGAGGCCTGAATGTGCTACCCCCAGGGGACTGATTTGCTACACAAATTCCTCCTGCTTTCCACCTTCCTAGACAATCCTAAATAGGAATATGGAGGCAGAGCTTGAGTCATGTAAAATACGGCTCTTGCTCACACATCCGGGTAGTGTCAGATGCTTGGAGAGGGCTCGCTAAGGGTCTCTGCTGGCCTGTTAGGATCAATGTGCTTTCCTATGCGCTTGGCCCAGCACCATGCTATGCCCAGCCTATGCCTGCAGTGTGGCAGGATTAATTCAACTCTTCCATTGCCTTTGCTGTGTGCCTTAATTCCCACCCCAACTCCTCCCACATTCTCCTCCCACCACCATCCTCATCATCAGCCCTCCTAGAGTGCACCCAAACAAATACACAACCCCAATGAAAACAGTGTGTATGGCAAGAAAATATTGGTCAAGCTGGAGTTCCCATCCCTCCAATCAGAAATTCTGCATGTACAGAAATTCTAGAATTGCCACTCAACAGACCCAGTTGCTGCTTGGTTGGTCACCTTCACAGATCATTCTTAGGGGACAAGGCACCCAGTTTTTCTTTCCCCACATTCCAACTTGGAGAGAGTGAAACCTACCGTACCAGAGCATTGTTTCAATAACAGTATTAACCTTGGCAGCATTACCCAGGACTCAAAAAATAATTGGCTACAAACAGCAATTAGCTCTTCCTCTAGACAATAGGATCACATCTGTGAAAGGGACCCAATTCAGAGACCTCAGGATGGAGCTAAGAGATGAAAAGGGAAGCTTGGTTGTGCTTTGGAAGACCCGTGGTCTCCATGTCCACCTCATATTTTACATTCTCAAGGCCATGAAAATGCCTTCGACCTCATAACTTCATATTTGTGATTAATTAAATATTATATATATCTAAGTGTATAAATCTAAAATGTGCGGGGAAATATATACACTAAGATGTTAATGTCAGTGTTGTTTAGAATTGTGGGAAATTGGAAATAATTTAAATGTCTAATAGAGGAATGATTAAATAAATTGTAGAGAATTCTCTTGGAATATTAGGAGTCATTAATATAATGGTTATGAAGACTATGGGGTAACATAGAAAAATGTCAATATTAAGCGTAAATTTAAAAAGCTGGGAATACAAAGAATTACAACTATGAAAACATTTGCCTGTGGAAAACTACTCGACATCATTAGTGATCAGGGACATGCAAATCAAAACCTCTACATGATCACCAGAATGGCTGACATTAAAAAGAACAGCTATACTAAGTGTTAGCAAAGATGCGGAGCAACTAGAACTCTCATATAATGTAAAATGGTATAAGTGCTTTGGAAAATTGTCTGGTAGTTTCCTATAAAGTTAAACATAAAGACCTATTCTATGACCTAGCATTCCATGCAAGAGAAATGAAAACATGTCCATAACAAGACTTATACAAAAATGTTCATAGCTGCTTTATTCATCATAGCCCCAAACCAGAAACAACCCAAATGTCCATTAACAGGCGAATAGATAAACAAATTCTTGTATATTCTTATAATGAAATATTAATCAGCAATAAAAAGAAACAAACTATTGATACATACCTGATAACATAATAAACCTCAAAAACATTATGCTGGCTAGGCATGGTGGCTCACGCCTGTAATCCTAGCACTTTGGGAGGCCAAGGCGGGAGCATTGCTTGAGGCCAGGAGTTTGAGATCAGCCTGAACTAGAACAAGACCCCGTCTCTACAAAAAGTTTAAAAAATCAGCTGGGCATGGTGGTGCATGCCTGTAGTCTCAGCTACTTGCGAGGCTGAGGCAAGAGGATCCCTTGAGCCCAGGAGTTTGAGGTTGTAGTGAGCTGTGATGGCGCCACTGCATGCTAGCCTGGGAGACAGAGTGAGATTCTGTGATTATGCTGAGCAACAGAGGCCAGAGATAAAAAAAGTAAATGCATGATTCCATTTATATGAAGTTCTGGAACAGGCAAAACTGATCTGAGGCTACAGAAATAAGTTCAGTGATTTCCTGGAGATGGGTATGGGGGAACAGGCTAAAAGGGCCCAGAGCAATTTTGTGAATAAAGTATTCTCGGTGAAGAAAATATTCTAGGTCTCTGTATCATGGTGGTGGTCATTCAGGTGCATGCATTTGTCAAAACACAATGACCTGTACACTTAAATGTGTGAATTTTAAAGCATGTAAATTATGCCTCAATAAAGGTGAATATGTACACATATATGTATGTGTGGTATGTGTATATAATATATAATATATAATACACATACCACACATACACACACGTTACTTGCCTAGGGGGAAAAACTAGAAGGAAATACACTAAAATGCAAAAAAGTGGTTGTGTTTCATATATATGAGATTATAGATGATATTTTTGTCTTCCTAGATTCACCAAAATTTTGCCTATGTGATTCTGTTTTTATATAATAGAATGAAAAATGTTCTTTTTAAAAAATTACAAGCTGCTGATGGCAAGCACTTATGGTGGTGTATAACATACTAGATTTTAATGTATGTTTGTGAGATGAAGTCTATAGACTTTTTTCCCTGTATGTCCAGGAATTGAAGTCTTCAAGCCAGGCTCAAATTTCATGTCTCTTACTAAGTCAACCATAATGTCCTTGCCAGAAACAAATACTGTCTTATATCATCCACCATCTTTTCATACATTGTTTCACTTTAACCACATCATGTGCTCACCACAGACTGGGATAATATCTTTATTCTTCGTATTCCTGACAGCCCCCACCACAGAAAAAGCACAGAAATTTGGAGAAAATGGATCTGAGACAGCACAGAGCCACTATGTACAGTAGCACAGAGTGTTCACTGCACAAACTCCAAATAGTGATACAAATGGCTCCCCTGCTGTGTGGATGGTGCCCTCTGGAGTTGTGCAGAGTCCTTGGTCAAAATTCCTATCCCACCACTTCCTAGTTTTGTGACCTTGAGGAAGTTATCTCCTGAGCCTCAATTTCCTTATCTATGTAATAGGGTTGTTGGCATGATTAAAATGAGATGGTGTGTGTTCAAAGCCCTCTGCAAGCTATAAAACACTCTACAATGTTAGATGTAATGTTTCACATAATAAATCTAGCCCCTGTCTTCTTTTTTGACCTCTTCACCCATTGTTCATTACCACCACTTCCTCACTGGCTTTCACTCAGTTTCCTGAAATTGTCAAACACGTTCCTACCTCGGGGCTTTTGCACATGCTGTTTCCTCTGCCTAGAAGACTTGCGCCTGCATCTTCCCACAGCTGGTTGCTTCTGGTGATTCTGATTTCAGCTCCAATGTCACTTGAGGCTTTACCTAAGCACCCTAACACAGCCTCCTCCTCGCTATCACTTTCCATCCCGTCATTCTGTTTTATTAGCACTACTTCAAATTATCTTGCTTGTTTAATGCTGATTTTCCACCCCCCATGCCAAATCTCCTTGTGCACGGGGTTTATGTCTGTTTTGTCCACTGCTGTACCTCTAGACCCTGGAGCACGGTAGGTGCTCAAAAATCATTTACTGAACGAATGAACAGATACTTACTGACAACTAGGCCACGCATTGTATGTATTCAGTTCAGCCCGCCAACTATCTTGCAAAAATGAGAGATTGTAAAGCAAATGCTACTTGTTCCCACCCCAGTGGCTGAAGTAATCTGCCCAAGACGTGCGCTGTCAGTCTGGCTCCAAGTCAGTCACCACGTCTCGAGGATGCGGGGAATAAGGAGGGCATTGTGCTGCCCGCAAAGAAGGATGCATCCAGAACAGCTTGGAAAAGTGTTTCCTCCGACCGGACACACCTCTCCCAGCCAGGTGCTTTGTTCTTTTCTCCTTTCCTCCTGTCTTTTCCCCACTGTGAGCAAGGAAATCAGACCAATCTGCCTCACATTTGTTCTTTGTAGCTTTCAGTGCAGGGCTTCTTTAAAGTTCTGGTGCCGGCGTAAGCCCTGCCAACAACACAGTGGAATTTTCTAACCCATGCCAAAGATGGAGCTCATTAATTTTTGTGCCTGAAAGAAAGAAAACATTTCTTTAGGAATTGGTGTGTTTAGTGCTCTGCTGAAGAAGGGTGAAGCCTCCCTGCAAGGAAGATTAATCTAGGTTTGTAGGTGGATCACTTAGGGAAACACCAGCATACTGCAAAGTGCATTGCCTACATCGGTGGCCACCCACTGCCCCTCGGTGACTTGGGCAGAAAGCTCCCCCTTCCTCCCTAAGGTGCCCACCCAGTACATTTCCAGGAAGTTCTTCTGCCCTGTCTCTTTCCTCCTCTTCTGAAATGTCCATGGTTCCTGGAGGGGATCACACCCAAGTGTGGGCTTTTCAAGCTGGGAAACAGCCTGGGTCAATTCCCCAGTGCCTAGACCTGATGCCACCAGGTAAATAGTCGGAATGTTTTTACACAGTGGCAAGCAATTGAAAACATTCTTTTATATTAAGACAAGCAATGCATCTTTATAAATGAAGCTAATGTAGAGGGAAAAAATTTTAAATGTCACGGGTTGGAACTTCAGGTGATTTTTACATTTTTCTTGATACCTTCTCCTGTATTATCTACATTATGTATTCATATGTATTACTCTTATGTCATAAAAATAACAATGAAACTATTCCCATTTTGAGAAAACCTGCTTATATGGATATATTTTGGAGAAGAATGCCAAAATCACATGGGTGTTTAACACAAACCTCAATGCCTTCCCGGGAGGCCACGCCCTTCCATCGTATCCACCTTCACTCTTACCTGCCTTTAGAGGCAGTTTGGTAAAAATGTTTGAGGAGCATTGCATGGTAAGTCAGCAAAACTTTAGAATGAATTAGTCTGAAGTCATCTCTCTCTCTCTCTCATACATACTCTCCCCACAGCAGATGGCACCTAGAACTCTGTGAGAATCTGTGGACTCACAATGGATTGACACTGGAAGGAAGAATGAAAGTAAAGAAATTAAGCCAGCTAACCAAATTCTGCCCAGGCTGGGAGTTTTCTGACCACAGTGACCATCAGCAGAGTATCGATGGGGCTGCAGGCTATGTTCTCATTCCTCCAAATCTAATTTTTCTGCACGGCACATTCAGATCAGAGGCTGGGACGGTTGTGCTGAGCCGAGACAGTCTGCTTGATCTATTAGCTGGCCGAAGGGCCTACTAGGCCAAAAGCAGAAAGCTGAACTCAATCGCCCTAGCGAACCCTTTCTGAATTTTATTATACTTTCTTTTTTTGCTTCTGGTTTAAGGACCTTCTTCAAAACTCTCACTAATGATTTAAAAATAAAAAAAAAAGCTGATTAACAGAATTTGATAACAGCCACACGATGATTAAGTGGTTGGGGAAGAAAGGTTTAAGGAGCTGCAGTTTTTAAGTCTGGAGGGAAGAACCTGAAGGAAGGAATCAAATAATGATGTTTAAGTACCAGGCACTCACTAATCAACTGACGCACACTTTGAGAACGCTTAGCAGCGTCCCAGCATTGAGCTGGGTGCTTTAGCCCTGCCCTAAAGCCATTAGGACTTTAAGAAATTAGTACACAGTAGAAGTGATTTAAGACAGACATAAGAAAGGACTTCCTGAAGCTAAAGGCAGCTCACTGCAGAAATGAAATCAAAGGGAATTCAGAAGGAAAAAAGTATGACTCAGGCCTTTTATAAGCTTTTATAGTTGTTGAAGAGTCATGATTACTGTATACAGAATCTACCAGCGAACTTTGGTGCTCAGTTGTGTCCAGGTGGCCTCCAAAGGGAGCTGGTGGGGCAGGGGACAAGGAGAGGCTATATATTCAGAGGTTCTGTGAGGAAGCAATTCTGTGGGCTTTTCAAGGGCAGAGAATAACCAAGTTCAATCCCACTTTGCACCCCCACCAACAAGACTGAGTTGGTGCCTGGCAGACTTAGTGCCAACTACAGAATGAATGACCAAAGGCAGCCCTTGAAAGATGAGAGAGTGAGAATGGCACTCACGGCCAGGCTACGGGGGAGGTATGTTTTGGGCAGAGGCATAGGTGGGTACAGAGGGAAGAGGTGGAGCATGGCAATTGGAGGAGGGCACCAGTATATGGAGGTCCACAAAAGTCTAGCAGAACAAAAGAGACGATGTGGTGCAGACCATTTCAGGCTCCTGAGGGGGAGGCAAGACAGGATAGAAGTAGTGGAGTCTGCCTAAGGTGAGCAGGATGGATTGGAATGAGAAAGGGGGGGAAGACAGCTTGGTCCTTCACAGTTCCCATATATCACTTGGCCCTGTGAATTTACCTTGGAGCACTTACCACAGGCTGAACGTCCCTCTATTGAATGATGATTGTCTGCCTCCCCATCGCTGTTAGACTATGAATTCACTCAGGGTGAGGTTCCTATTTGTCCTGTTCTCTGTTGAGTTCTCAGCAGCTAGTGTAGACTGTAGCATGCAGCAGTGCTCCACAAATGCTTATTGAATGAATGAATGAAGTAAACCAGGAATAGGGGATGATGTTCTGGACTACAGGTCCTGAGCTCTTCATCTCTGGTAATCTTAGAGAAGAGCCAAGATGTCTAACTAGCTAGGCTGGTTAAGGATGCTTTCTGCTCAGGGGTGGAAAAGTAGAGCCCCATTGTGCCTTCCAACCCAACAGCTCTTAGATTTTTGTCCCAAGATGTCCAGTATGAGACATCTAGCCATGCCAGGCTGACCTTAGGGCCACGAAATATTTCTCCTGACTGGTACTTCCCATCTGAGATGGAGGGTTGTGATTCCAGAATTCCTAAGACATCATGGCCAGACAGCACTGCTGGATAGTGTCTTTGGTTCAATTAAAACATTTTTGACAGCTTACCAAGAGCTCACTATTATCCAAGGAGTGAGCTGAAGGGGAGATACATGGAGTCTTGAAAGGACAGTAGAAAGGAGAAGGGTTTTGTTAACTCATGTAGGGTCTGTTATACCTGCTCATTTCTCCCTTGGCATTTCTGGGGAGGAAGCAGAGAGATGTATCCTGGAAAGATGCCATTTTTGGAATCTTTGAGACTTATTTAACTTTGTTATTTATAAGTGTGAAGCCCTGGGCAAGCTGCTGCACGTCTCTGAAACCCAGCTCCTCATTTGCAAAGCACTTTAGAAAAAGAAAAGTGCCAAACATCATTCATCTATTATTTTGTTTTTATTTGTTTTCTCTGGGGATTCACAACCAGCCACTGGGTCAACCATTATCATTTTTGCAAAAGCCCCTATCTCTAAGCTCATTTCTAACATCCCCCACACAACAAACCAAATATTCTTACCGAAGTTATCTTTTACTACCACTAGCAACCACAAAAATTGTTAACTTGGGTTTACACTTACATCTATTTTCTTTTTGTAAGTTTTATTTTTCTTTTGACAGTTACTACAGTCTATGGAGATTTTTCTTTAAGTGTATAACAACATTACTCTGATTTTGGGTAACACTATTGCAGAATTTAAATTGTTTGGGATATCACATAGGTCTTCTGACTTAGATTTTATGAAAGTACATGACACATGTTATGATTATGGAATGGAAGGCCCTCCATTCTGTCTCAAAACTTTTAAACTCGAAATTTGTGTTTAAAGGAGCTCAAAGGGCCCTACATTCATTCATTCATTTGTTCATTCATTAAAGAAATATTTATGTGTTTTGGAGCAGACACTGTTGGTGTCCTGTCCACATCCCCTCTGTCATCTTGTGCTTATCAACAGCTTGTGATGGCAAACACTGGCCACCTTCTTCCTGAGTGCTTTCTCTGGGGTGTGGGGTGAACACACCAGGGAGTTAATGCCTTCAGGAGCAGCCTTCAACCAGTGACAGATAGGAATTGGTGAATAAGTACTCTGGCTTCCTTGCTTCCCAGTTTGGATAACTCTGAGGCATATTCCATGCTGTCTCCCTGAGTTCCTCGATGAGGTTATGGGGTTATGAAGTCACCTACAGTGGTGACTTCACTGGCTGCCTTCCTTTCCCTGTCTCACTTCCCCACTACCCTACTGGCGATTCCTGGAATCACCTTCCAAATAAGCTGCTTTCTCTCAAACCTTTTTCTCCGAGTCTGGGTCTGCTTCTGGGAAGATCCAACCTAAGGCAAGTTCTTATAAGAATCAAGGCATTGGGCTAAGTGTTGCATCAGACAGAGCTACTGACCCAAGGAGTCCACAGTTCAGACAAGGGAGAGGAGATGTGTGCAGAATATGCATGACATTTCATTTTCTAACATGTAAACATCCTGCTTGTTCCCTCCCTTCACACACACACCCCCCACTCTGGTCCAGATGACTATTATATTCAGTGGTGTGATGGAGCGGCCTGTTTATGAGAGATGATTGTTAGATTTTTAGGAATTTTTTGAGCAGTTCATTAACTACAACCATTATTAAAAATTATATCAACTTACAATGAAACAGATTATATTAAAAACAAAGGTAACAAATACTAAAAATCATCACTTCCTAATTATTTTACTACATTTTACTACTATCTGCTCTTGAAATTATGCCTATATGGTATCTACATGGTAGAGATAGTATATAATGGTGTGCTACTGCAAATTTCTTTCATCTTTGCCTTTAGTGACTCAATAGCTTGATATCAATCTGCTCTGATGGGAGTATTTACACCACAGAAATTGGCTAATGCTATAAATCAGGGAGTGCCCCCACCCCCACCCTCACCCTCACCTCTGAGAGCTAGTTGTTAAATAAATTACCAGCATAATATCAACCATATCTTGCCTGGAATCTTGCAGTAGCCTCCTAACTTGGGCCCCAGAATCCTCTGTTACACTATCCAATCTCTCCTGCGTGTGGCTGCTAAAGCGATCTTCGAAAATGCAGGTCAGAGTGTGTTACTCCTCTGCTTAAAGCTCCCACCTCTCCATGGCTCCCCATTGTCCTCAGGCCTCCCTGGTCGGGGACCTTCCTGCCTGGGGACCCCATGCCTTTCTCTCCCTTCCTCCCATGAGCTTCAGCCACACAGCCTTCATTCTGTTCCCTGAACCAGCTGCTAAGCTCCTCCCTGCCCAAGGACGTTTGCACCTACCCTTCCTCTTCCTGAGTCAAGAGCAGCTTCACCTCATTGTTTAAGTCTCAACTCCAAGGTCACCTCTTCAGAGGCTTTCTCTCACCATCTTCTCATCCACTGCACTCCCCATCTCCAAATCCCCATCCTTCTCCATCCCATGAGCTTGTTTGCTTTTCCTTGTAGTCCTTGGCACCACTAGAATTCACCGTGCTTGTTTACTGGTTGGTTTGTCTACTGTCTCTCTCTCCACTAGAATGTGAGCTCTGTGAAAGAAGACCCTTCACCTCATTCGTGGCGGTCTCCCCAGCACCCAGAACAGTGACTGACATACCCTGGGTACGCAGCTGGAGTCACCTGTTGGATGAGTGATGTACATTGCTTCTACCTTCTCCCCTTCCCTTCATTTCTCAGCCCTCCACAATCTAGTGGCCACCTTACTGCCCACCCCCTCCTCTAGAGCTGTTTCCCCAAGGTTCCTGGTGATTCCTCAGTTGCCACGTTTAACACACACCTCAGTCGTTATCTGCTGGGTTTCCAGGCTACATTTAACAGTGCTTACCATTCTCCATTTGTTGAAACTCTCTTCCCTCCCTGAGCTCATCCATCCTCTCCTGATCCACCTTTTCCATCTCGTCTTCTTGAACTCAGTGGCAGGATGCACCACTGCCGCCATTTCTTTACCCTTGCCCATATTTTTCTCCACCCCTTGAACCCGGGCTCACCTATGCAAATATATCATGTGTGTTTCTGCTTGTTTTCCTTGGCTTCACCCATCGCCTTGAGAAAGGAATACCCCCTCTAGCTCGCTGATCCCAGGAAGATGGGGTGAGCCAAGTGGGGCAGAGCTTCTAAGGTACCCCAGCCAAGCCCAGGCCAGAGATGTGCCCCCACAAAAGACCTATGAGTGAGCCGGCCAAGAGCAGCCAAGTCCCAGCTGACCCACAGATGTGTGAACTCCAATAAGAAACCATACTTCTTTTAAGCCTCTGAGTTTGGGAGTGGTTTGTTACACAGCAAAAGCTGATTGATACAGACTCTTCTGTGGGTTTTCCTTTCTCTGCCCAGGAGTCAAGCATTGGCTTTCTCCTGTTCCCATCCATATGCAGCTCCCAGCTCTATGCACTGTGTGTGATCATTGCTGTCCTTGGGGTTTGAACCTCCACTGCTTTGCTTAGGTTTCCCAACTGTATCACTGACCTCGACATCAACCCTTGAGCTTCAGACCCACAGAAACAATATCTCCACCTGGGCTTTTCTCAGAGTCCTCGAATTCAACATGTCAAAACAAAACACAACATTCCTCCCAATTCCTGCACCCCACCTGGTCATTCTTCTGCGCATCCTGCCCCAGTAGTGACACCACCATGTTCCCTGTCATCCACACCTGAAGCAGGGGCTCACAGGTGGCCCCTCTCTCTCCCTCACACCTGTTGGTCACCAGGCCTCACTAAACACCCCTCATGGAGGACTTTTGCACTTCCTACCCCCACCACTGCCCCATTCCAGCCCTCCTCACATCTCACCTAAGCTTTTGCGATGGATGGTCTCCCAACTTAGTGGGTCCCCAACCTAGCTGAGCATCACAGTCACCCAAAAGAGAGAATGAAGGGAGTGATCGTGATTCTCACTAATCACAAACAGTTCCGTGAGCTGCCAACACCAGAGGGTTAGGCTTCCTTCCTGCAGGTACAGCACACCTTCCAAGAGCTGGCACAGAATGCAGTGGTTGTGTACATGGCCAAATGTTCATCCTCTGACTAGCCCCATGACAGTGGGCAGGTCACTCAACCTCTCTGTGCCTCAGTTTCCTCCTCTCCAAAACAGAGACAATAACTGTATCTCCCTCATAGGGTTGTTCTGAGGGTTAAATAACTACATATTTGTAGGGCATCTCAAATGATACCTGGCACATGATGAGACCCAAACATGTTCTATATTGCTGCGGGGACTTTTTGTTTTCTACGTGACATTTTATTCTGTTTGTCATTTGTCATCCTTTCATAGTTGTTGACAAAGCAAAACCTCTTTTTAAAGTGTAAGATATTTTCATCTTTCTGCCTACTCTTAAAATATTTGCAATTTAATAATAGAAAGCAAAGCACTGTCATGAGTTAATGGACCATACTAGGTAATTATTCTTGTATGTTTAATTTTTCCAATAAGAATACTTTATTTGTTTTTAATACACAACTAAAACCTAATATGTCCTTTTTTTTTGAGTCTGGTTGATGGATGTATAATTTGCTTCCAAACCAAATTCACCCTCTTTAAGAGTGTACAATTTGATGAGTTTTAGTACAGCCATGTAATCACCACTATAATCAAGACATGGGATATTTACATCACCCTCAGAATGTTCCCTTGCCTCCCAATCACCTTTGGAGACTCATTTCCTCCTGGCCTCTCCCTCACCATTCAGGCTTTGGCAACAGCTCCTAGTTTTCCCTCTTGCATCGTCTGATTGCAGATCATCATGCTTTTCTTTGCCCACACTATTCCTTGCCAGGTGTGCCCTTTTTGGCCTGGCCTTTTCCCATTCTCCTTCCAGCCTCTGCTGTCGCCCGCTGCTCCCCTCAGTCTGGGGTGACTCCCCTGCCTGGGGGGCTCCCAGATTGCCTAGGGCTTCTCTCTCTCTGACCACACCGCTGACTTTGTGTTGAAATGACCTGTTCATACCTGAGAGCCCCTCACTTGGAGGGACCTGTTTCCTAAGCTTTGGCCTGGAGCAGGGCACTGAACAGACCGAACCTGGAGGCCTGGGGGATGCCTTTCACTCCCCTGACAGGCATTCCTCCCTCTCCCTCCATCCAGCCATCCAGCCCTGGGGGTGATTCTGGTTTTTCCAGATCTGCCTTGGGCCACCTGGGGCTAAGGATGGGGGATGGGCAGGGGCAGCAGTGGCTGTGAGAGCCAGGTCACCTCGGAGGTGGGTGGACCAGCCCTGACAGAGCCTGGGGCAGGGGTGTTGATTTCTCTGCTCAAAGTGTAAGAGAATGACAAGGCTGGCGGTGAAAGTCTCAGACCAAGCTACCCTTCCATCCTGAAACAAACGTTGTGCTGAGGCCTAACCCAATGTTGAATTATGGGAGGGAACAGACGGGGAGCCCCTTTTCTGCAAACTCACCTCACTCCTAGGAACTTTGTAATTTAAACATTCATGCAACAGTATTCACAGAGCACATATTTCCTGAGCCTCTATTCTGTGCGGGGGCTGGCTCTGGCTGGGGCCCTGACATACTTTCTGGGCACTCACCATTCTGCCAAGGGCTTCTTGCTGCAAGGCTTTCTCTGGCCGATGGGGCATGGGGGTTAAAGTTCCCCCAGAAGAAGCCCTCAACCAATGAGGACCAGGAGTGGGTGGACAAATAACCATGTCCTCACCCCTTAGGTGGGACATCTCTGGGGTGTATTCCACCCAGTCTCCCAGCATCCCCAGCGACACTGAGCCCTAGCTGCCCACAGTAGTCACTTGCTTAACATTGTGCTCTCTATGGGCTCCTTCCCACCCCACTTCTCCACCAGTGTTTCCTAGGATCATCTCCAAATGGATCACTTGAACCAAACCCTCCTGACTTTCCTCCCTAAAACCCAGACAAGGGAGCAATTGTCCTGGAGGAGTATACCCATGTTCAGGGAGGTTAAATGGCTTACCAGTGGTCAGGTTGCACTAGTTGGTAGCAACTGCCAGCCAGAAAGCTGGGATTCTTGACTTTTATTTCAAGCTGGGGCTCACTGCTGAAAAATGACTGAGTTTTGAAAGCCAATCCAGGTTAATTCCTGCTGATTAATCATTAATGTGCTAAGAAACTACTGAGATTAAAAATAGGAATGAATGGTTTAATTTCAATCCAATCCCTCTTTATTTCCTCATGAAGGCTTGTATTTTTCACATCTTTCTAACAACAGCTACTACGGTACCAATGACAAATGGGAGGGGAGGGGGTAGGAAATTGTCCAAGAATTAGGCACAGGATTTCTCAGCCACAGGGGCCAGGGAAGTGATGCGGGGCAGATTAGGCAGCTACAGCCCTTTTGGCTTCTCAGAAACCTTAAATTTCAAAGAAGCCGGTTTTGACTCAAGTTCAAAGGGTTAGCTTTAAGAGATACAAACGGTTAAAAACCAAGCCTAAAATTATTTTGATTGAAAGACTTATTTGACTATGAAGAGAGAGTGTTGGCTAATATTGGGGGGAAAGTCACATAATGAGGAAGTACCAGTTGCTCAGTTTTCTGGGATATAGGTGAGTTTTCCTAGGTCAGAACCTCTCACCCTCCCCATTACACAGAATAAAATGCCATAAGGTGGACTGCAATTAACGCTCTGCCGGCTGTGGTTTGGACGAGTATCTCAAATAGACTGTGCCTCAGCTGTACCCTCCCTAACAATGGGTGCAATGACATCCACTTCAACTCCTTGTGCACTTTCTGGCTCTTCCACCCCAATCCCTCCATTTACTCAAAGAAATTCTTTCCAGGGCTGACTGCAATCTCTTTGAAGATAAGAACTTGCCTCCCTGGGCAGACCCACCGCAGAACTTGTCCTCACACCCGGGGGCCTGAAGGGGCGCTGCTTCCCGGGAAGTTAGTTGGGTTTAAATGAAGCAGTTTCCCTGGTTGTTCCAGGGTTCAGCAACCCTGCTCAGAGTGACATCTGCCGCCATCTCAGCCCGGCGGTATCCGGGGCCGCCGGGATTCGAACCTTCTGCTTGCTGCTTGACCAGAGGTTTCTCCAAATCAGCTATTGCTGGGAGCGCCGCGGGCCCAGGGTGGGCGGAGCCGACCGGCGACACCCCCCAGTGGGCGGGGCGCTCCTGCCCTGTCCCGCCCCCGCGCAGAGCCGAGCGCTGCGCCGCTCGGCCCCGCCCCTCCCAGGACCCGCCCCCCGCGGCTTCCCGCAGCTCCTCCCCTCTCCCATTGGCCGAGGTAGAGACCCTCCTGTCGGCCCAATGGCTGCCGCCGCGGCTCGGCTGCCCGCGTCCTGACTGGCCAGCGACCGGTAGAGTGGCGGGGTGAGGACCAATGGGGAGAGGCGGCTAGATGAATGGCTGGCCCGGGTGGGGAAGGCAGGAGGCGGCGATCCCGGCGGAGGGGGCCGTTCGCCAGCTCCGAGGCAGAAAGTGCCACGACTCCACACGCGCGCACGCAGCCAGCGAGCGGCTGGAGCGGGCGGCTGACGGGGCGGGCGGCGTCGGGGTCGCGGTGCCTGCAGCTGCTCGGGGGCGGCTTCTCGGCGGAGGCTCGGCCAGCTCCTCTCTCCCGGTTCCGCGGCGGCGGCGAAGGCGGTGGCTCCTGCCCTCTTGCTTTTCCTCTCGCGTCTCCGGCTGCAGGTAAGAAACTTGGCCGGGCCCTGCATTGGCGGCGGCGCGCGGGCCGGACCGTCGGGGGGCCGGGGCCCGCCGCGCCGCGAGTGACACGTCTCCTTGGCGGCCCCTCCCCCGGCGGCGCCGGCCCGCCCGCCTCCCGCCGTAGCCGCGGCCGCGGCCGGGGACCCTCGGGGTCGGGCTTGAGGGGGGTGCTGGGCGACCCCCCTGCAGGGGTGTCGGCCGAGCGCGCCCCGCGGTGTGGACACCATGTCCCTCGCCATCTGGGACCTGAGGCGGTCCCGAGGCGCGACGTGGCGACCCCTCCCCCCGGCCGGGCCGTCGGGCCGTCCCGCGCGCTCCGAAGTTGGGCGAAGAAAGTTGGCGGCGGCGCGGGGCGGCGCACAGCTGGCGGAGGAAGGGGTTAAGTTTCGGGAAGTCGCCGGATGACGTTGCCGGGCTGGAGTCCGGGCCGGAGGGGGGGGGGGGGGCGGGCGGAAGGCGGCGGGGCCTGGCCGGGGGGAGGAGGGCGGGATTGAATGGGGGGCCCGCGGGCCCAGCGCGCCCGCCTGCGGGCCGCAGCCTGGTGGCGCTTCAGGGGGTTGGGGCGGCCCCCGACGGGGCAGGCCGGGGTCGCTGGGCTCGCGGTGTGGGGATCCGGGCGGCTGGCCAGGCCACGGGCGTCCGGGCGGCCGCGGTGGCAACTTCCCGGAGTGCGGGAGGCGGCTCCCTGCTCCCCCTGGCGGCGGGGCCGGGGGCACCGTTTCCCCGGCGGGGCCGCGCGGAGCCCAGTGCGAGAGCGCCTGGCTGGGGACGGGGGCACCCCGGGCCCTGCCCGGCCCTCCCCGCCCGCGGCCCGGATGAATGGGCCGGCGGTGCCAGGCCCGGGCGGAAGCGGACACCTCCGGCCCGGCCGGCCAAGCGCATTGGCGCCCGGCCTGGCGCTCGCCGCGGCCCGCCAGGCTCCCCGGCTGCGCCCTGGGCAGGGGAGGGCGGCTGGGGCCCGCACTTCCAGAGGGGAGTCCGGGATGCTTCGGGGACCCCTCCCCGGATTATAAATCACAAGTTTTGGCCCTGTATAGTGTCCTGGCACCTTTGAGGGTGGCCCAGCTAAGTTGTTTCGTTGGGGGTCTCCATTTCCTAGTCTGAAAATCGGGGCTTCTGATCGCTTCTACTTGAGAGAAAACCTGTGGGGACCCATCACATGTAGGAAGTATCGGCAAGCGTTGGCTCTTCCTGTTGGGATGCATTTTCAGGGGCGTGCGGGACACGAAGGAAGCTGGGGCCTGGCTCAGCTTGCCTGCGGCGGGCACGGGGCTACAGACGTCGCAGAGCCGGGATTCCACACCCTAGGCCACGCTTACTGGCCCGCCTCCCTTCTCAGGTCCCTTAGTCCCTCTGAACCCCGGTTTCCTTGTCTGTAGCCTGAAGATAGTACCACCCACACACGATAGGGTCAGGGGAGCCACGCAGGGAAGTGCTGGGAACTTGTACAAATAGAAGGCAATTTGGCAATAACTCCGGGAGGTCAGAGGTTAGGAGAGACTGGGAAGCACCAAGGAAATGAAACTTTGAAGGCTCTGGGGAGCCTCCCACATCACTGTTTGCTCATCTATTCACTCAGCTTTCTGGAACCTGCAGGGTAGGGGCCATCTGGATGGCATTTTCTGGAGTTTGGGGAAATAGGTCCAATAGGGCCTCACATCCCAGGCTAGATATTTCTTTAGAACTTGTCCCCAGAGACCCAGGTCGTCTGTCCAGCACTCCCCGGAAGAACAACTGCAAACTTTACACCAGGCCTATGCAGTCTGGGAGCATTCTCTGCTATCTCTGCCTACCTCCTTACACTCCTTCTGTGTATTAACTTCCCATTAATCTGACACCCAGAGAAATCTGCATGATCCTGCAGCATGCTGCTTATTGTGTTGATGTCTTAATTCCTTTGTGAATTTTCCGAAAGTCAGTCCCACTATCGTCTGCCAACCTGTTTCCCTTCCAGAAAGAAGCTTCTGGTTCTGAGGTCCTGGAGATGCCACTTCCCTCTCTATTTTAGCAAACGTGGGGGCAGACCTCCTAGTAGGTTAACTTTTCCCTTTACATGGAGCACTGCAAAGCTGGCTTGCAGGGCTGCTGGGCCAGCTGAGGCCTGGAGGAGGCCAAGATTGGGGGACAGGGAGATAAGAAAGGGATCCTGGGGTTTGGAAGCAGAGGGTTTCCAGTGGATAGAGCTGTAGGCACTGTGTTATAACTGAACTCTTTTCTTTCATACTTAGGAATCAGCCTCTGAAAATTTACAGAGAGATTAAGAAGTTATAGTGGTACCATGGTGTATGAATATTTTTTGGTGATGGGAGAGTTTTAAATAAATCCTAAATCAAGTCACATTTGAGCAATTATGTTCTTTGCTGAAATGAGCCCTAACTCAACAGGCTGCAATAATTATATATCACCGACTCAGTTTAAATGGTTGAATGCAAATGATTAAATTGGAATATTGGTTTATTATGTAGTAGGGACACCTTTTAAAAGGGTCAGGACCCCAGACTCTCACTTGTTCTTTTACCCCTGGGAATTTAACTAATAAATGAATGACACGTAAGCAGAGAGTCAGTTCTTTTGAGACATCAGATTTTTATTTGTTAAAATCTTGTTTCAGGAGGGAAAAAAATAGTCAGAATTATGATGGCAGGGACTGTACCATCCATCTGTACATCCTGGGCCTACAATGGTCAAGGCCTGGCCTGTAACATAATAAATATTGATTAAATGACATAGACAACCATACCTGCTAAAATATTCTCAGTAGTTACCCAGCTATCTCATTGGATAAATGAAGCTGAGCCCAACTTGATTTTTAAGGCTTACCTTTTAGAATCAGATTCTACAACTTTGACATACATTTAGTCCTCACAACAACCCCATTCTATAGGGTAGTTATGGTTGTCACCCATTCAGTGAATGACAACATGGAGGCCCAGCAGGTCAGGAGGTTGTCAGACCAGTTCCTGTTGCCTGGCTGCTAGGCAGTGTGGGCTTAGCCTTCAGAATGTTCACCTTCCGGGCCTTATAACTCCACCTTCCTTGGTTCTGTATTTTCTGAGGGAGGATATAGAACGAAAAGATCAAAATTAAAGGCTTCAGTGGCAGGAAGGTGGGGAGTTATTTGAAATTGTGGCAGTGTAGGAAGGTATTTTTCATTTCATCTTGTCATCAAGTGTCTCCTTGTGTGCTGGGCCTTCGAATGCTATAAATACAAACAAGAGAGACCAAGTTCTTGTCTGAAGAAGCCATTGTCTACAACTGTGTCCAATATGGTAGCCACAGGTAGCAATTTAAATTTAAAACAATTAAAATTAAATAAAATTTAAAAATTCAGTTTCCTAGTCACATTAGCCACATTTCAAGTACACAGTAGTCGCACATTGGTCAGTGTGGATTTAGATCATTTCCATCATCACAGAACATTCTGGATAGTGCTGGTCTGGAGGTAGTTGGTATTCTCTAAACATTCAAGTCTCTTTTCCTCTTGATCGTGTAGAAATATTATGTTAAACCATATGAAATTGCCCATTCTTCAGGTCAAAGACAGTTGACTAGTTGCAGTTCATACACTTCAACCTTATAAGATACTACCTTTAGAAAGCATTAGTCCCAACTCTGTGTGTGCGTCATAAACTGCATTCCAAGAAAAAGGGGTTGGAGGCAGCACAGGTAGTGGCCCTGCCCTGGAGGATTTAAACCCGATACCCACAGCATCAAAATGGTCAAATGTACCAAACATGGAAAATAAATAGATACTAAGTAGAAAGCATATGGCTTGTAAGGAAGGTAAATATTTAATTCTAAGTGAGAGTGCCCGGGCAAGGCGGGCCACTTAGTGTTATAGAAAATTAACTCAAGGACCTCCTAGGAGACTGTTTTCTTAGGCAGACAGATTCTGAATGAGTCTCCTGAAATAGGCAGCCAGACTGCCGAGTCTAAAAACCAGACACATCTGTGTTTCCTTTATGTGCCTTAAGTAACATGTATCCCCTACTTGTCTAGCAATGGGCAGCAACTTTAATTTATAAAGAACACTTTGTAGTTTCTAAATTAGATTATTTTGACAAGACTAGAATACCTGCTCGCTCTCCAAACCTTGCAAGTTCCAATATACTTGGCTGGCATAAATTGTTTCCTAGGCAAGTGACTATTTGCAAGGCTCTGTTGTACTCCATGTAACTTTGAAAGGGTCGTTGGGTAGTATTGGAGAAGAATTTTTAAATTCTTGGTTGTACTCATGGGCTCATCTTAGTATTAGTACTGTGTATAGAATAACATAAAACCAAAGTTTAACTTTAAATGAAGAACCTGAATGATGGACAGCTACTTGATCTCTTTTTGGTTAGAAAGGAGGCCCACTGAGACTGCTGGAAGTTATTAGCTATTTATAGTGATAGTGAATATCATCTGCTGATTCAAAAGTTGGCATAAAAGACCATCTTGAATTCAAACCTTTAATTCTATACACTGGGCAAGGTATAAACAAACAGGGTCTGCATTAGGCTGTTTTGAGACAAGCTCCAAGGTGGTACCCCACAAGGACTGAACTTGGCCTGCACAGGACATTTGTTTGGCCGACCCCATGTTATTAAATAATTAAGCCACCTTTTAAAAATGGAGAATTTTTTTCATTAAAATCTAGATTTGTGGTTTTCTCTTGGGGAAAAATGGGAATTTCTGGCCGCATCAGTTCTTGTGGACTGTGGACTGTGGTTACCCTTTCTGGGCAGGGCCTGTGCTGTTGTTCACAGCATTCTACCCTAATTTACATGATGTCTTGGGTATTGGCTATCCCCGAGGGGGCTGGAGGGTATCCAGGTGCTACTGGACTGGTCACTGTCATCTCCCACAGAGCTGCAGCATGGGGCAGTGGCAGAAGCACTGGTTGGGGGTTCTAATCCCAGAAATAGGGGGTGTGACGTTGGACATGACTTTTCTCCTCGCTGGGCTTCAGTTTCCTCCTCATGTAAAATGAAACTAGGCCAGCTAGCTCCATCTTTCAGGCCACAAACCTGGTTTATCCTTAACTGCTCGCTCTCTCATACCTGTATCCTGGACACAGCAAATCCCATCAGCTCTACCTTCAAAATAGACCCAGGGTCTGGCCGTTCTCACCACCTCCACTGGTACCACCCTGGTCCGTACTGCTCTCACCCCTTGCCTGGGTTATTTCACTGGCCTCCCGTGGTCTTCCTGCTTTTGCCCTCAACCCGTAGTAGATCATGTCACTGTTCTGTTTAAGACCCTGCTTGGCCAAGGTCTGCAGTGGCCTCTGAGGGCCCTACTTTTGCTCTGGCTTCACTTCTACCATCTCCTTGTCCTCTGCTCCGGCCACATTGGCCTCCTCTCTGTTCCTCAGGTGTGCTCCTGCCTCAGGGCCTTAGCACCTGCTTTTGCCTTTACCTGGGGAGCTTTCCCTTAGATGGCCACATGTCCGGCTCCCCCCTCTCTTTCAGGTCTGTTGACCACCCTATTTGAAGGGACAACCTCTGACACTCTCTCACCTCCACTCCCTGTCCCACTTCTCTGCATTGCTTTCTTGTCATCATCACGAGGCATGCCCCATATTTGACTGACTTGTCATCTTCCCCACTGGAGCATAAGCTCTACCAATGCAGGTATGTATGTATTTTGTTTCCCCGGTGTGGAGAACAGTGACTGGCACACAGTACATGCCCCATTCTTGCTGAGGTAATGGAGATGATTTACTAGCACTCGTGTTCTGTGAGTATATTATTTAGCCTGAAGTAGTCCGGATTCCTAGAGTATAAAGTATAAACACAAAAACATATTCCAGAGCCAAATGCAAGTGATTTTTGGATTGTCTCCAGCCTGGCCCTAGTTGAGAAATTGACAGTCACGTGCAGAGGGGTGCTGTCAAATGTGGACAATCCCTGCTCTGGCAACAGAGGCCAGGGGTTGGAAGTGAGCCTTAGGGGAAGGCTTGGGTGTTGGCTGTCTCCTGGGAGCCCAAAATCTCCAGCTGGTTATCCTGATCTCAGGGCTACCTGTTTCTCCACAGCCCATCATCCACAGCACCTCAACAGACAGGGCCCTTCCCAGGTGCTTGTACCAGTTCCGGGGAGGAGACTTGGCGACGAGCATCCTTTATTTCCCTGTGTAACTGATGGGCGTTAGGTGGGGCTTGCAGTGTAACTGAGCGTATTAGTAACGACACACTCACCAGGAAACAAAACGTTATTTTGGGTTTGGACAATGTGCTGGCTTGCTCTGAAAAGAGGTAGATTTTGTGTTTAGTGAGTAAAAGTGTTCCCTAGTGACAGGAGGTAGAATTCTTTTCTTGTAGTTGGCATTACACTTTGTTTTCTCTTGGTCAGACTTCACCAGACTAAGGAGTGAGAGGAGTGGATAAGGTTACTGTCCTGCCTCACCTCATGGTAGTTTCCTTTCCACTCGAGAATTTTGCCTGGAAGTCAGCGGGGGCAGAGGGGCGATGGCTGAGGCAGGCTGGACTGGTTGGGAGGAGTCAATTCTGGGTCCATTCCGGGCCCAGACTCCGTCCTTTGTTTCTCCTTCTCTTTCCTACTTTTGATTTCAGGCAAAGAAATGAAGAGTAGACCCTAGATTCCCAGGCCTTTCCAACAGGAATATCTGACCTAATCATTTTACATGTAAAGGTGAAAGACCCTTGTTCGTACCCAAGTGGTGTGTATTTCTGGAACTTCTCGTTCCGTGATTAAAATCTACAACTCAACTGCATCAAAACCAATTTTGTTTTCAATTAAGACTGATCCTGAATAGGAATTAGATGTAGCTTTAGTTCTGTTAAATACATTTTTATTTCCTTGGTAGATATTTGTAGTAATTAGAAAGAAAAGTATTAATTTTCAAAATTTAATAGTAATCACAGTGAGGAAAGGAAGGAGTCAATGCTAAAGAATAAATGAATTATTGAAACCCTTAATGAAAAGTCTTATTATTGATAAGGGACTTTTAAAAGGCCAACTTTACCCATTGCTGTGAAGCCCAGCTACTCTTTTCCATCTTAAGTTGCTTCACTCTGAAGTTGGAAGTTCCCGAACCTTATTCTAGACAGTTTGATTTTTAGAAGACTGTGAGGAGGACAGAACAGTGGTCATGGCCACAGGACAGTGAAGGTCTGTGGGTCCCACTGAGTCACTGCCCTGTCAGGTGGGGAGGTGACCTTGAGCTTGGTCCCCAGTTACTTCCTGTCTTTGGAGGGAGCAGTGTGTGCATGTGAGAGAGCTGGGAGGTGGCGCTGTAATAGAGCTCTGTAATAGAATCTTCAGGCCTTAAAGATGCTCCTCCTTCAGGATCCATGGGGGACATATTCCCAGCAAACATGACACACATATTTTTAACTCTTTACTGAAGTAAAATGTATACAGAAAAACGCACTATTATGAGTCTACACCTCAATAAATATCCACAAGCTAAACACCCGTATTTAACCAGCAGATCAAGAAATAGATTATTCCAGACCTCTCTAAGCTCCTCTTGTATCCCATCCAGTTGTTGCCCAGCCCCAAGGGTGCCTGCTCTCCTGCTTCTAACACTATGGATTCATTTTGCCTGTGTTTGAACTTGGTGTAAATGGAATCATATGGCCTATGCTCTTTTATGTCTTTCATTCATTCATTCTCAGTGTTTAATGTCCCAGCATGTGAGTGTGTCAGTTTATCCATTTTACTTTAGGTGGGTACTTGGATACTTTCCAGTTTGGGCCTGTAATACTGCCCTGAACAGTCTTGCCCCTGACTTTCGGTGAGTGCATGCACACATTTCCACTGGGTCTATACCTAGGAGTGGAATTGTAGGACCGTAAGGAGGCATATACTCAGCTTTAAAAGAAAGTGTCAGGCTTTTTTTCAAAGTGCTTATGTGGATTTAAACTCCAACCAGCAATATATGAGAGCTTGGAATATATTATAAAATGGCTGACTTTAAAAATGAACCAAAATGAAGTGTGAGTTGGCATTGATAATAAGGAATAACTCACTCATGCTAATACCAGGTAGCTGAAAGATGGAAGGGGACACTGGAATTCTTGTGATAGGATAGACTGGGTTGTCTGGACCAGTCTTCTGACTTGGGGATGGGCTGGGGCAAGTGCTAGATAACAGATTAAAAAAAACCTTCTGGAAAGCATTGGATGTCCTGCAAGATACAGAGGAAGGTGGTGAAAAGAGTAAGCCCCACCCTGAGGGCCTTTGGCAAACTGGCCAAACCCTTAAGTTTCGATGGCATCTCCAGGCACAAGGGGCAGAGATCAAAGTAGGCAGCATGATGGGAGACCTGCTCCTAAAGAGTTGGAACCACAGAAGGCTATGACACCTTCAGGGTGAGCATGCTTCCCACCCTAGAAGCAGGGTGCGTGGGAGGGCATATCCTGACAAGTGGGTATCACAAGTTGTCCTACATGCAGATGAGCTGAGTGGTGGGAAACTCTCAAGCTGATTTTATTTAAGATTCTTTATTTTAGAATTGACCTGGATGGACAGTGCTCTGGACCAGGCCACGAGCAAGCAAGTTTTTGTAGGACTGCACCTTTATCCTAGGCTCAGCGAATCCCCAGTTGTAATTATCAAAGGAAAGTGAACAGTCCATAGTTACAAATTACTAAACACAGAGGATGCAAAGCACTGTGAATGAAGACCAGCAAGAACAGATCTGTGAAAACATAAGATAATGGAGTTGCTGACACAGATTTTTAGTGCCTTACTATACTTAAAGTAAAAGGCAAGATTGAAAATATCTACAAGGAACAGGAAACAATAAAATGAACTAGCAAACTTGAAAAAGGAACCACATACAACTTATAAACATGAAAAGTTCAATAATTGTGATAAAAATCCAACAGATGGGTTTACCAGCAGATTACATAAAACCGAAGATAATAAATGAACTGAAAGATCGAGCAGAAGAAAAAATATACAGAATTCATCTTAGAGAACTAAACAGAGGAATACTTTGTAAGACCAATTAAGAATCAGGGAGAGTAGACTGAGAGGTATGTCTGATTGGGGTTCCAGGAGAGAAGCAAGGACACAGCCAGTATTTGAAGAGCTAATGCCTGAGAATTTTACAAAATGGATAAGATGCCCACCCAAAAACAAAAACCAAAACCCAGGCAGGGTAAATAAAAATAAATCCACATGTAGACAGTTTAGTGATATAGCAACTAGAGGGAAAAATTCAACAGTGAGGATGAAAAGAAGATCACTTTTTAAGACAAAAACCGAGACAGGTACTGACAGATCTTCACTAAAGGAAATTCTCAAGGCTATTCTTGGCAGAAAGGTGATGCCAAGTGGAAAAAGTGAGATGTAACAAGTAATGAAGAGTAAAGAAGGTGGTAAATATTACGACAATTCTAAACAAATGTAGAATAATAATGTTGGGGAGGCTGGAAAAAAGGGTAAGATTAAATACATGAAAACAATAACGTCTAAGTTGGAAGGGGTAATGGAATTAGTGGAGAGGGTAAAGATTTTGCTTAACTTTGAATTGTTTGAGCCTTGCATTTTATTGTTTCTTAAAGGTAGTAATGAATAGAAATAGTGAATTACCTCTGTAGTGGTAGTAGAGGGGGGAAATGGAATGATTTTAAATAATCCAAAAAGAGATGAGAAAGGAGACAAAAAGAAACCCAGGAAAAGTGGGAAAATAGCATAAAACAAGATTGTGGATTCAAACTCAAACATATCAGCATTCATATTCAATGTAAATTGACTAAATACTCCAGTTAAAATATAAAGATGTCATACTAGATGTTAAAAATCCCACTCTTGTACTGTTTACAAGAGACGAAAAAGGTAAAAGTAAAAGACTAAAAGATATACTATAGAAAAATATTTTTAAAAACTGGTCTTGTATTAATGTTACATAAAATAGAATTTAAGACCCCAAAAAAGCATTGTAGAGAGAGAGTCACTTCACAATGATAAAAGTTCAATTCAGTTTGAAGATTTAGCAATTTTAACTTGAGGTATATCAACATAATTTCAATATATAAAGCAAAAATTGGCAGAACTTATAAGAAATGGTCAAGTCTATAATTACAGTAGAGTATTTGAGTACATCTTGTTAGTAATTGACAGCTAAGCAGACAAAAATCCATAAAGATTAGAACTTTTGAATAAAATAAGGAATGTGTTCTATATAACTGTATATAAATAAAACACTGCAGCCAACCAGTACATACTTCAAAATTTCCAGATTGACTGTATCCGTGGCCTTAAAGTAAGTCTCAACAAATATTAAAGGATTGAAATTATACAGGCAGGTAGTCAGACCACTATTCAATTAAACTAGGAATATTTACAAAAATAAAAATAGCAAATCTCTATGTATTTAGAAATTTTAAAATGCTTCTGGTATTTATTTGTAGGTGAAAAAAATGGAAAATAAAAAATGTTTTGAAATGAATGATAATGTGAAAACACTACGTATCAAAACTTGTAGGATGTAGCTAAAATATTATTTACAGGGAAATTTATAACTTTAAATACATTTAAAAAGAAAGATGAAAATTGATGAACTAAGTATCTATCTTGAGATGTTACAAAAGGCAAAATAAACTTAAATCAATCAGAAGGAAGTAACAATGAGAAAGAATTAATGAAACAGAAGACAAAATATACAGTAGAGAAGCTCAACAAAGCCAAAATTTCATTCTTAGAAAAGATGAATAATGTTGACAAATCTCAAGCAAAATTGATCAAGAAAAAGGCACAAATAACTAATATCAAGAATATAAAATGGAACTTCACTACAGTTGTTGTAGATAATAAAAAGAAAAATGGTTATTATGCAGAACTTGTGCTAAGTGAAAAGAAATTAAATTTTAAAAGTTACTGCTCTTGTGTTTAGTGAAAATATCTAACGGATTGAGAGGAGGGGGGCTATACCATACATCATACAAGAAAACTTCTACATTTCAACATGGTGAAAATTTTGCAAGTTCTGACAACATTAACAATTTCCTAGAAAAATATAACTTATCAAACTGAACCAAGAAGAGATAGAAAACCTGTGTAGTCCTATAATTATTAAGGAAATTAGATCCATGATCAAGTCTTCTCACAAGGAAAATACCAGTCCCAGATGGCTTCACTGGTTAGCTCTGCTAAACATTTAAAGAATAAACATCCCAATTGTTGTCAAACTCTTAAAAAAGAAGAAAAAAAAAGAAATACTACACTACTCATTTTGGTGCCAGCCAACCTTGTTACAAAACCTGACAAGAATGATAGGAGGAAAGAAATTTATCAGTCAAATCTTATACTTGAAAATACAAACCAAATCCAGCAGTATGTAAATCATATTTATTCTAGGAATGCAAACTTCATTTAATGTTTAAAAATAAGTTTATATTCACTCCCCACATTAATAGATTACAGGAGTAGAATAGTGTGGTTATCATAATAGATACAGAGAAAGTATTTGATAAAATTTGCCATCTATTCATGCAGACTAGGAATAAAAAAGCAACTTCCTTAACCTGATAAAGGATGTCTGTAAAAAGCCTATAGCAAACATCACACTAAACAGTGATACACCTAAGTGTTTCCCTTTGATATCAGGAAAACAGAATGCCTGTTTTCATTCCTTTTCTTTAGCCCTGTGTTGGAGGTCCTACGCTGTGCAAAAATTCAAGAAAAATAAAAAATTAAGCAGTAGATATGAAGATTGGGAAGAAAGGAACAAAACTGTGATTCATATGCTTATATATGTAGAAATTTTTAAAAAAATCAACAGATGTGTTACTAGAATTAGGCAAGTTGCTGGGGGGGGGGAAATTACGCTACTGGAATCAATTACATTTCTGTACCCCAGCAACAACAGAAAATGAAACTTAAGAGGGACACCATTTGTAAGAATATGAAAACTCTGAAGAACCAAGAAATAACTCCAAAAACGTGTAAAACTCTGTGGTGTGTGTTATTTCCTCCATCAGGATACTTGTGTTGTTCTGTTTAGATTTGGTCCTTATAACCATGTAAGTTACTAAGTTAGCAAATATTATCCTGATATGATATTTAGTAGACCCTTTATTCATCACTTACTGGGTGTTGATGTGCTGAGGTTTGATTTGGTATAGTGCCGATTAGGCTAATCCCTGCTTTCTGGGAGATGAATGTTTACTGTAGTAAGAACTCTGTTGTGGGCTTGCATATCTTGACTGTTCATGTCCACTTTGAGAAGTTGATTCTTGATTCCTACCTTGTAGGCGTGTTGGTCTTCATTAATAAGGTGAAGCCAGTAGGCTTCTTGTAAGCTCTCAGATTTAGGTCTATTTAAGTACCTACTTTTCCAAAGACTGTTATTTTGGAAAAACACCAAAACATGTCAATTCTTTATTTATTTTTCCTCAGGCATAGAAATTGAATCTGAAATGGCTGATGAATAAGCAAAGGCTTATAACAGAATGCATTTCTATTTTTAGTGTTTCAACTCTTCTTTGAAATGAGTAGCATTGTTTTTTAAAGTAGGAAGTCAGTTGTATCCATCCTCTTAGAACATGAAATAAATTTTTTCAGAATCTATCTTTTAGTTATGGCATTTTCTCTTAGTTTCTCTAGGTAAAAAAAAAAAAAATTAGAGATAATGCTTAAAATTTTAGAGCAGGTGATCTGAAACCCACTTCTCCAAACACCTGGAAATGTTACATGGCTAATAAGCATTTTTTAAAAAAACCATAGCTGAGCTTACAAGGTAGTGAAAGAGATGGCCAGAATCCATAAGCCTAGGGTGAGGGGAGTGATTGGGCCCATCAGTGAGCTGACCCTGGGGTGGGGGTATGGGTGTGGTGTTGTCAGTCAAAGTCATCTGGGGTCTTTGGCTTTAATGTCCAGGGGAACAGGGATTTGTCTGAGGTGGGGAGTGCAAACTGAGCCTTCCCTCACACCCCATGTAAAACCTGAACCCGTGAAGGGTTGCACCCTCAGTGAAGGGACAGACACACACACACACACAGTCAGCCCAGTAGCAAGGGGAAATGATGGCTGAGAGTTTCTCTAATTTGTCCTAAGGCAGGAGAGGCAAAGTCTCCTGAGAATTTGTGACTGGAGGCCATGCCTCTTGTAAAAATTAGTCCTTGGCTGCTGACTTCCCTGAGGGCCTAGTTGAAGCAAAGATAAAACAGCTCTTTAGAGGCAAGCCCACAACTCACCCCATAAAGGATTGCCACTGATAAAGCCCCACCAAAGATAAAATACAAAAAATCACTATTAAAGGTAGAAAAGAAGGCAATGGGAAACAGAAAAGGAAAAAGTAACACTATTTTTAAAAAAGCCAGGCAGACTTGAAAAAACAAATAGAATAACTCAAAGGATTGATTATAGAGCTGGTTAGATTCAGCTGAAGAGAGAATCGGTGAGTGGAGCATATGTCTGAGGAGTTTTCCCAAGAGATTGAGGTCTAATTCAGAGTTTTACCAGGAAGGAATGGGGGCAGACAATGTTCAAAAAACTAAGTAGCCAAGAATTTTTCAAAATTAATGGAAAACATGACTCTTCAAACTCAGAAAGTACAATGAGCCTGAATAAAATAAATTAAAATAAATATACCAAATATTTTGTTGAATCCTTAGAATCCCAGAAATGGCTCTTAAAAGTAATGAGAGATTTAAAAAAAAATATTATAAAGGAATGACAAATTGACTGACAGCATGTTTCTCAATAGCAATCCTCCCCCTATCAAAAAAAAGCCAAAAGCCAAATAAAATATCTTTAGTGAGAGAAAACTGTCAGCATGGAATTCTGTACTCAGTTAATCCATTAATGAAGAATAAAGGTGAAATAAAGAAGTTTCTCAGGGCTATAAGGACTGAGAAAGTTTATCAAGGAGAGATCCTTGCTGGAAGAACTAATCAGGGATGTGCTTTGGCAAGACCCTAAAAGGAGTGAGATGCAAGGAACAGTGATGAGCAAATGGCCAACATTTGGGTCATTTAAACAAGCAGTCTGGAACAAAACACTGACTAGTCCAGATGTGTGTGATGGAAAGGGGTGCCGCAAGGGAGAAAATGGGCTCATGTCAGATGGAAGGACACCAGACCTAAGGCCTTCTGGATGGTTCTACCGTTGGGTAGGTAGCTGGAGGCATTCATGAAATTTGGTCAAGTATGTATGTTAGGAAAATGTAAGGGTAAAAAACATTTTAATTATAATTTTTTAAAAGGGTACTCACTGAAAAAAAAAATACAAGTAGAATGTTTAACTTAACAAACCATAGGGGGAAAAGGGGAAAATAAGTAAAGAAGAAGTGTTGTAAATAGGAAACACAAAATAAGAGTATAAATGGGTTCAGTTATATAGGAAATCACAATAGATGTTGGTGGACTAAACCTACCAGTTAAAAAGACAAATTGCCACACGTCTTAAAATAAAATACAGCTATATGCTATTTTTAAGAGCTCTACTTAAAACATACAAACATTGAAAGGTTGAAAGTAAAGAATAGAAAAAGATTCCAGGCCAATATTAATCCCCCAAAATTGGTAAAACTTCTAAAAATCAGACAAATGAGACTTTAATGAAAAAAAATTTTTTGTTATTAGGATAAAGAGGGTCACTTTATAATTGGGGGATAGCTGGCACTTTACCAGGAAGATGTAACAATTCTGATTTTATGTTCACCTAATGAGATGACTTCTAAAAAAAGTACAAATTGACAGATTCCAAGAAGTTGGCAAGTCCGTGATCATAGTGGGAGATTTAAGAGCTCTCAATAGCTGCTAGGTTAAGCAGGCAAAAAACTAGTAAAAGTCTATAGATGATTATTAAGCTTGAACTAAGGATACCTGTAGAACCCTGTACTCCATAAAGTACACATATATTTATAAAAATTGATCACAATCTAGCAAAATTCGCCAAATATCACATACTCTAAATCAGTGTTTTTCAAACTAAGGCTCAACCTATTGTGGGCCTCAAAGTCAATTTAGTTGATTGTAAATAACCTTTTAAAATTTTGTGAAATGGGGATACATTTTCCTTAGGAAAAGATTTTGCAACACCTATGCTGAAAGTTTTACAAACAAGTTTTTCCAAACCTACAAAGAACAGATAACTCCAATTTTATACAGACTATCCCAAAGAATGGGAAAAGGGGCCAGGCGCGGTGGCTCAGGCCTGTAATCTTAGGGCTCTGGGAGGCTGAGGAGGAGGATTGCTTGAGGTCAGGAGTTCGAGACCAGCCTGAGCAAGAGTGAGGCCCTGTCTCTACTAAAAATAGAAAAAATTAGCCTGGCATGGTGGTGCGTGCCTGTAGTTCCAGCTACTCGGGAGGCTGAGGCAGAAGCATTGCTTAAACCCAGGAGTTTGAGATTGCTGTGAGCTAAGGTGATGCCACGGCACTCAAGTAATCCTGATGCCAAAACCAGAGTGCAGTCTGAGAATGACCTCTAATTTTTCTCACTTTAGAACACACACAGAAATTCCACATAAAAACGTGAACAAACCAAATCTAGTGATGTGTTAAAAAGGAAAAGAACCTCCATCAAGAAATGTTTATACCATAGAAAGGTAACTAGGAATATAAAGTATCCTACTTAACCTGAGAAAAGATTTCTACCAAAAACCTATAGTTGATGCAGCATGTGATAGTAAAACATTAGAAGTAGAAACTTAGTAATGCGACAAGGGAGTTCCCTGCACTGACTTTGCTCAACACTACATTGGAGTTCTAAGCCAGCTCTCTAAAGCCAAGAAAAAGAAATGAGATTATATGGTTTAGAAAGCAAGAAACAATACTGTCTTTTTTTCCACAGATGATTTTTTTGCAAAGAAAATTGAAAGGAATCTACAAAGTCCTAGGTTTGATAAGAGCATAGCATAACAGCTGGGTAAATGATACATATACGAAAATTAATAACTTTGCTCATTGTCTATAGCTGGGGAATAGAAAAAGTAATTTACAAAATATATCTTTTGTCTAGCACATTTAGAAATGGCAATAATCTTAAAACAACAAAAAGACATGGAAGACTTTTATAAAGAAAATCATAAAAACTTTCTGAAAGCGTGGAAGAAAACATGTAAATGCTTTTAGGTGCTATAGCATACCATGTTCATTGACAGAGAGTTTCCATAGTTGCAAATGTCAGTCCTTCCTACATTCATGTATAAATTCACTGTAATTCAAATAAAAATCCAGTAGAAATTTTGGAGGGGATACACAGGCCAGAAATGTGGTATTGATGCAGGACATAAATATACCAGTGGACAAAATATAGAATACAGAAACAGATCCACTCAATGGCACAGAGATGGCCATGTAAGTCTGTGGGGAAGGAAGAGACCAGTCAGGAAATGGTGCTGAGTAATTAAACTGATGGGGGAAAGTTATATTATTATTTCCTGTCACATACCAGAGTTAATTCCTAGTGATTGAAAGCCCAGCTGCGAAAAGCAGTACCAAAATTTTTAGAAGAAAATAACTTTTAAATGGTAAAATGACTTCCATTCGCAATGATTGTCTCCAGGAAGGTGCCCTGGGTGGCTGGGGTCAGGGATGTAAGGGAGATTATTCACTCTGTATGGTAGACATGTTACACTACAGTTTTGTGTGTGAATAGCATAAATTTTAAAAACCTAAATTCTTAGGAGTGTGGATAATAATTTATGGTCTAGTTGTATAACAGGAGTTAAAAATGAATAAACCAAAGCTATGTGTAGCAATACAAATAAATCTCAAAAACAAAGTTTAGTCAAAAAATGTTGCTAAATAACACCCAGAATAATGTCACTACATAGCAGTTACCAGCACACAAAGCAATGTTATATTTTGTTTGTGGAGGTAGATGTTTTTAATGTAAGCATAAATGTGGAAATGGTAAGTGACCCATTCAGGGTGTTGGTCCCTCTGGGAGGGAGATGATACATGTACATACATACACATGCACACGTGTGTATATATGTGTGCATATATACATAAAGTAGCTAAAGTAAATATGGAAAAATGTTAGGATTTGATAAGCCTGGGTGGTGGGTAATGGATATTCACATTTTTCTTCTTACTCTTTTGTATGTGTGAATTACTTTGTATTATTTTAAAAAATAAGGAGATGTTGATTCTTACGCAGCTGTATCTGCTAGGGTCTCTTTTATTGTCATTGTTTCAGTTCTGCACCTGCCTGGTAGGTCACCTTGTGCCCAGGAAATGGATCTGGACAGTTGTTCTTTTTGCCCACTCCTACTCCATGGCTTCTCTTGAGTGTCCACATGGGGTCCACCGTGGTGTAGCTGGCCAGTGATGAGACTGAGCTCCCGGGTGCTTTTGAGGGTCCTTTCACAAAACTTAATCCAGCAAATCCCAACTGCCAGATTGGACTGGATTGGTCTGGGTAAACCATGCAAGTTAGCAAATGTCTTCCATGTCTAGAATTTGGGGCTTCCTTTTGCTTTTGTTCCCTGCACCTACGAAGAGAAGAAAAGCCATTCTCTTGGGACCCTAGAGATAGGCCAGTGAGTTTTGGTCAGCTGAGCCTGGGACTGGCCCCAAGCCTCTGGGTGGCCTCCTGCATCCTTCCCTCTGAGGGCCTTCAGCTTTTTGCGTTATGCTCTAAGTGTACCAGCAGTACAGTAGTTCCCCCTTACCCGAGGTTTTGCTTTTTGCAGTTTCAGTTACCTGCAGTCAGCTGTGGTCTGAAAATATTAAATGGAAAATTCCGGAAATAATTCCTAGGTTTTAAATTGCATGCCATTCTGAGTAGCATGATGAAATTTCGCGCCATCCTGCCTCATCCCTCCTGGGACATGAATCCTCCATTCGTCCAACAGATCCATGATGTCTGCGCTGCCCTCGTGTGAGCCACTTAGTAGCCGGCTTGGTTATCAGATCCACTGTCTTTGGTATCGCAGTGCTTGTGTTCGTGGCACCCTTATTTTCCTTAATCATGTCCCCAAAGTGCAAGAGTAGTGATGCTGGCATATTGTTACAATTGTTCTATTTTATTAGTAGCTATTGTTGTTCTTTTATCATGCCTAATTTATAAATTAGGCTATATCACAGGTATGTATGTATAGGAAAAAACAGTGTGTATAGGGCTTGGGACTGTCCCTTGGCACTATTCAGGCATCTGCTGGGGGTCTTGGAATATATCTTCCACGGATAAGGGGGGGACTACTGTCGTAAGTGAGTAAAAGTACATATTTCCCAGAAGTTTCTGGAATTGACAGAATATAGATTGCTGTGGTCAGACTGTATAAGTTATGGGTGGGCACACATCTGCACTAATTCTTTGGCCCTGGGGGAAAACTCTGGAGAAGTTTCCTGCTGGGGGGTCCTCTGATCATGGTGGGGATTTCAGGAGCAAAGCCCCCAGAATGCTGATCCAGAGAACATACTTTAGATGCATCACTGGCATTATCATTTCTGCGAGTCAAGGATCTCTCAGCATGATGTTCATGCCCCACCCAAGCTGACTCTGCACAGCAGCAGAAAGGTCGTTTTTCGTTTTGATTTCTTTACTGTCCATGGTGATTATTGCCTTACCCTTAAATGTTTCAGTATGTTACTACTTAAGACTAGGGCTTTTCATTCTCCTGTGAATGATTTCTTTTTAAAAATTCTAACTCGGGAGTTAGTGGGGGGGATGTGGTTTCTTTTTAAAGCAACCTGTTCTGCAAAAGTTGGGAAGACACATTTGTGCTGCTTTAAAACATAGATTTGTGTGTTCTGCAGAGGAAAAATATTCTCCCAAGTTTGCATTTCTCGATTGTGTGCTCCTAACAGAATATATTTTCGTATCCCATGTTTGACTATGTTGAGTAAGATTAAAGCCTAATTTTCCAGCCTTGGCTTTTCTGCCAGAGTTTAGAAGTTGGAAACTACAAGGCTGCACAGAGCTCTACAGTCTGTGGTGGTGAACAGGCCCTGCTTTGTAGATGGCCGGTCACTGCGTCAGGGTGTGGTGGCCTGTGCCAACTACAGCCCACAGGAGACTACCCCTCAAGCGCATAGTTGTTAGGAAGCTACTCCGGGTTTGGGGAGCCTCAGCCAGGGTGATCCAGGCCCCTAGCATTTGTGTCCCTCTGGAGAAGGGGGGTGGTTTAGAGGATTTTTGTCATCTGAATAGACTGAATGTAGTGATTATAATGCAGTTTTTGTACCTGAACATGTCCATGTTGGCGAAGTTCTGAGAAGTCCTTGTGAGTACCCAGAAGAGTTTTAGTTGGTGGATGCCTATCAAGAAATGTGGGTTCACCATACAACATTTTAAACCTTCTTGTCCCTGCCATCCTACTCACTGAATCCATCCAGAGTTGAGCAGGGTGCAGTTTCCTTTTCAGCACCTAGCTTGGGAACGTGTTCCTGGAAAGGTTCATTTGTAGCAGCATCCCTTGATTGTCACATATGAGAGCGCTCTGGCTGTGGATCACACTGTCACTGACCACGGCCAGAGGTGAGAATCCACTTGGAAGCATAATTGCCACTTTGCCCAGGATTTGAAGGTCTCCATGAGGTTGCCTAAGATTTTGGTTGCAGCAGTTATAACCAGAATGAAAAGTTGTGACTTGGTCCTGCCCAACCCAGGGTGACAGTCTGTGAGAGAAGTGAGTGTTACCGAGGCAGCTGATGGCGTTATCCCCACGGAGAGTGTGTACTGGGAAGTTTTCATCATGAGCCTATTAAATTCTCTTCCTGCAAGGGTCTTACCAGAAAGGCATGGCACAATCATGCATTTGTTCAGCATTGAGAGTGACTTTTTTTAGAACATAATGCTGAGATGTTTAATACAATCTCCCTTCTCAGTCCCTTCTTTAAAATGCCCCAATGTCAAAAATTGGATTTCACGATTGTTTGGAAATTCCTATTTTTCCCTCCCCCACACCCATTCAAGAGGAGTGGGAATCTCAACTTCTTAGAAGAAGAGAAATCTCAGCATCTGAGCTACTAACCAGCCTGGACCCAGCTTGCCACAGCGTCTAGAGGTTTTGGAGGGCAATGCTGCAGACGACATGGATCCTTCTTCCTCTCCCTCTTCTCCTCTCCTACCCCGCTCCACCTCCTCCTACCCACACCTTCTCTCACTCGCGTCTGTTCACTCATCCTGTCGGTGATCCTCTTCACAGGGGCTCGACCCCGTTTCTCGCTCTCTCCAGTTCAGGGGACTGGGAACTGATGAGAGCATCAACGTTAGTTAACAGTTGAGTGTGTGGTTCTCCCATGGCCCCCCTGCGCCGGATTTCAGCAGCTTGGGTGCTGGGAGGAGCGGCAGCCTCCAGGCAGCCCAGGTTCTTGAAGGCTCTTGGCACCAAGAAGATGCCCAAGAGGAAGGTCAGCTCAGCCTAAGGCCCAGTGAAGGAAGATCCCGAGAGGAGATTGGTGCAGTTGTCGGTTAAACCTGCTCCTGCAAAAGTGGAAATGAAGCCAAAAAGGCTGCAGCAAAGGATGAATCTTCAGACAAAAAAGTAGAACCAACAGGGAAAAGGGGAGCAAAGGGAAAACAGGCGGAAGTGGCTAACCAAGAAACTAAAGAAGATTCACCTGCAGAAAATGAAGAAACTAAAACTGCGCAGAGTCCAGCCTCTGATGAAGCAGGAGAGAAAGAAGCCATGTCTGATTAATATCATATATTATGTCTTATCAGTGGTCCCCGTCCCCCTGCTTGTACAATCCAGAGGAATATTTTTATCAACTATTTTGTAAGTGCTAGTTTTCAGTAGCTCTAGAAACATTTTTAAGGAGGAAATCCCACCTCAGCCCATTTTTTTAAGTGTAATTTTTTTTTTTTAAAGGTGAAATCATTTGTTGGTTGGTTATTTTTTGGTACAACCAGAAAATAGTGTGGGATATAGAATTATGGGAGGCTTTGGCTGTCTTGGGTGTCAGCTTAACATTCCATAGATGGGGTGGGGTGTTAGTTTTTATATCCTATAATATAAAGCATACTAAATGGCAGTATGAGTCCCAGTCCTGCATTTGATGTCTTGAACATTTTGAATTACTTCTATTCCCATGTTGTTTTTTAGTAGAATTGTTTCCTAAAGAAAACCACTCCTTGACCGTGGTTCTCCTGTCAGAATTGTGTGCACTCCATAACATCTTTGGTCGTGGTAGTTCTGCGTTCCTAATAACTTTGTTAATGTGCTGTGAAACATTGAAAATTTGAGTATGTATTAATAGTATATATGATAATAAATTGTGAATTGGTGGGACTTATGTATCATCTTATCAAGATTTGAAGATACTGGTACTTGATATCCTCTTAAGGAAAATTTGCTGCCAGATTTTAAGCTGGATAGTCACTGGAATAACTGTTTAAAAAAGAATTACAATAAATGGCTGTTTAGATTTTCAGTACATATGTTAAGAATTGTGTACAAATTGAAATGTCTGTACTGATCCTCAACATAACTGATAAAATCTCAATTATGAAATTAAAAAAAAAAAGTTGAGTGTATTCCAATAAATACACCTCTTGGAGTTCCTCAGTGAAGTTGAACTTAGCCTGAGCTGTTGGCCAGGAAGGTGTGGACCTGGTTGCCTCTGACTCTTTGCACTTTCGTCTGTAGGCAGTGAGAATGGTGTGGCTCCTCTTGGTTTGGGGTGGGTGTGAGGTCTGACAAAGGGCCTGGTGACATTGCCCCACCCTCCCTCTGTGCAGCCTTCAGATGTGAAATTCCAAACCTGAAGTCTGGTGGGCCTTCCCAGAATGGTTTTTCCTTTTTGCCAGCGTGCAAATTGCAGGGTCCAAAACTCTTCAGGATTCTTCACTGGCAAAAGGCCAAATTCTTGATGACTTTTCAGGATCATAACACAAGGTTTTTGTCTCTGACCCTTGGTAGGATGTTTATTGGCGCTGGGAGAAGGGAGGCAACAGAGTAGAGACAAGGAGTTGGGGGCCTGCTGGCCAACCTGCACTTGACCAAAAGCCTGCAGACATGTCTGGTTTGGCTTACATGGCATTTTTGAAATTGATCAGTTTCGTTTTGAGAGAAGAAAAAGAAAAGATTTCTGGCCTAACATGAAAAATTAAAAGATCTCTCTACTCAGTGCTACATTTTGATGGCAGTCAGCTTTGGCTGGGTGGCACCTGCTCCCTGATTCTGGGTGGGGCATTTTTGTGACAGTCCCTACCACTCCCCATTGTCTCACCCCTGGCCTGCATTTGTGCCCATGTGCATCTTTGGCCCCTGCAGTGGGGAACATCTTGATTTGGGATCTTGGCTTCTGCATCTCCTGGGGATTGTGTACTCCAGGTACAGACCTGCCCTCTGCCGTCTCTCCACTGTTGCTTCGTTATCTCCCAGCACTAATGGGGATTGCTCATGTGTTGGATAAAAATTGCTCACTTCTAAAGAAGAGCAGGTAAGAATGTGTGACATCAGGAATGGCCTGGGTTTGCTGCTTCTCTGAATTTATTAGTCAGAAAGAAAGAATTTGTGAACTTTCAGTTTGATGGCAGGGATTGGAAAGTGTCGAATACTTCAGTTTCTACAAAAAGTAATCTCTGTGTGTGTGTTTGGCAGGTGAAAGGGAAGCGAGTCAGAATGGACATTTACGACACTCAGACCTTGGGTGTTGTGGTCTTTGGCGGATTCATGGTTGTTTCTGCCATTGGCATCTTCCTGGTGTCGACCTTCTCCATGAAGGAAACATCATATGAGGAGGCCCTAGCCAACCAGCGCAAGGAGATGGCGAAAACTCACCACCAGAAAGTAGAGAAGAAAAAGAAGGAGAAAACAGTGGAAAAGAAAGGAAAGACCAAGAAAAAGGAAGAGAAACCCAATGGGAAGATACCTGACCACGAGCTGGCACCCAGTGTGACCGTCCTCCTCAGAGAGCCAGTGCGGGCACCTGCCATGGCTGTGGCTCCAACCCCAGTCCAGCACCCTGTGGTCATTGCCCCTGTCGCCACAGTTCCAGCCATGCCCCAGGAGAAGCCAGCCTCCTCCCCGAAGGACAAAAAGAAGAAGGAGAAAAAAGTGGCAAAAGTGGAACCAGCAGTCAGTTCTGTAGTGAATTCCATCCAGGTTCTCACCTCAAAGGCTGCCATCTTGGAAACCGCTCCCAAGGAGGTGCCCATGGTGGTTGTGCCCCCAGTGGGTGCCAAGGCCAGTACCCCAGCCACCGGCACTGCTCAGGGCAAAAAGGCAGAGGGGGCCCAGAATCAGGGCAAAAAGGCAGAAGGAGCCCAGAATCAGGGCAAAAAGTCAGAGGGAGCCCAGAACCAGGGCAAGAAGGCGGAGGGGGCCCAGAACCAGGGCAAGAAGGCGGAGGGGGCCCCGAACCAGGGCAAGAAGGCGGAGGGGGCCCCGAACCAGGGCAAGAAGGCGGAGGGGGCCCCGAACCAGGGCAAGAAGGCGGAGGGGGCCCCGAACCAGGGCAAGAAGGCGGAGGGGGCCCCGAACCAGGGCAAGAAGGCGGAGGGGGCCCCGAACCAGGGCAAGAAGTCAGAAGGGGGCCAGAACCAGGGCAAAAAGCCTGAAGGGGGCCAGAACCAGGGCAAAAAGCCTGAAGGGGGCCAGAACCAGGGCAAAAAGGCAGAAGGAACTCCTAACCAGGGCAAAAAGGGAGAGGGAGCTCCCAACCAGGGCAAAAAGACAGAGGGGACCCCCAACCAGGGGAAAAAGGCAGATTCAGTTGCTAATCAGGGCACAAAAACAGGTGGTGTTACGAACCAGGGGAAAAAAGCAGAGGGGGTCCCCAGTCAAGGCAAAAAGGCAGAGGGAACACCAAACCAAGGCAAAAAGGCAGAAGGGTCCCCCAACCAGGGCAAGAAGTTGGATGCGGCTGCTAATCAGGGTAAAAAGACAGAGTCAGCTTCCATCCAGAGCAAAAATACAGATACAGTCCAGAGCCAGGAGGCACCAAAGCAAGAGGCTCCTGCAAAGAGGAAGTCTGCTTCAAAGAAAAAAGGTGATCCTGGTAAGTAACTGATTTCTTTATGAGCGTGGAGGGAAAAGCTGTCTTTAAATGACTTGTGGATTTTCTCTGGGGGTGCCACCTCTATCAGTCAGCTATTGCCACAGTAAGGCTGCGTAACAAACATTCCAAAAAAAAAATCAGTGGCTTACAACAGCAGTCATTTATTCTTGCTTGTGCTGCTTTGAATTGTCTGGAGGTTGGCAGGATGGGTTTGACTTGCCTGACAGCTCTGCTTCAAGCTATGGTTTAACTGGGTTGGCAGGTTGGCTCCTTGCTGCATGTTGAGCTCAAGTGTGTTCCACCTGTGTTCCTTCTGGGGTCCTCCAGGGCAGAGACCCTTCTTATGGTTACAGAAGAGGCACAAAAGGGCATTTCAAGCAGGTGCATTTCAATCCAGCATCCCATTGGCCAGAGCGATTCAAATGACTGAGCCTGAGGCGGGGCCGGGAGTCCACTGTGTCTCCAGGGAGAGGGTTTGCAAAGGGATGTGGGAAAGAAGAGGTGAGAAATTAGGAGCAGTAATTCCATCCACCATATAGTCTAGAACACTCTGTGTCTGGGCAAGTCTGTCTTAACCGTCTGGCTGTATTGTGTCAACCTATTATGTGATCTTCACCCGATGCTTTAGTGTACCTTTACTCCTTCATCTCTGCTTGTTGAGTGGAGAGCGGTAGGACAGTGTTTTTAAGTAGCATTGCATTTCCCTTCCCGCTTTCCCCTCTTCTCTGCCCCAACCCGTCATTTATTGAAGCATTATAAAGTGTTAACACGGCATTATTTAATATATTAGAAAGATATTAGATAATATAGAGCATTGGTTTGCCTTTATCTTTTTAGTGCATATTACTATAGAAATCGGGCCAGGGAGTTGCTGTTTCATGTTCATCACTCATTTGATTTCACTTATGTTTTCTTTTTCCTTTTCTTTCTTTTTCTTTTTTTTTTAAAGACTTCAAATAGTCATTACATGATTTGAGAAATTAATTGCACTTGTCTTGACAAAAGTATCTGAGAGGGTCTGAAATGCTTGGACATGTGCCGGGTCACACAGGGCCCTATGCTTTTAGCTAGGTCTCCGTGTTTTGCCGCTCTGTGCGGCTACATTGCCTTTTCTCAGATTTCCTCCTCCTCCTTTTGACAGGGCATTTGCTCAGGCAGCAGCACCCTGCCCCACGTGAGGGGTTTCAGCCCTGTTGAGCAGCTGTGGGCTCCTTCCGGGAGTTAGGACCAGCCTGCCTGGCCCCACCAGGTCAGGTGGCCTCGAAAGCCCTTTGGAAACCCAAACACTCAGCCTCAGCTCTAATTCCAGAGGCTGGAGGGCAGCATACTGCCCTTTCTTTAACATGATGTTCCACTTGAGCCAAAGCCAGGAAGGGAGCTGAGAACCGGCTGTTACCTGGTTCCCCCACATCAGGTGTGTCCAGAGCTTCCTGCGTCCTGTGGTTCTTACCTCGTATGGTTTTAGACATTTGAAATAAGATGTGAAACAGAAGTGGTGATGATAGTATGGAAAGGAAGGCAAACTTGTCCTAATTTTCAGGTAATAAAGAACCTTGTTAGGTGTGAGACCTGCGTGTGACCTCTGTGAACCTGCACAACAGCTTGACTAAGGTGATAAAAAGAAAATTTCAACCAAGAAAATAAATACCATGTTCTAGGATAAGGAAGATTAAATATTATAGATAAAAGGATAGTAATTTTCAAGTTTACTTAGTGGTCTACCAGTCACACTTTCAATGGGATTTTCTACCCTTACTTGACAAAATTATTCCCAAAGTCCCATCTGAGGGAAAAATAGGTAAGAATATTGAACAGGTTTTTTAAGTGGCTTTTAGAAGGCCAGTCCTGTCTGATGTGTGAGCGCATTCCCAAATATTGTAATGACAAATAGGGGAATAGAATGGCCCTGAAATCGTGTGTCACACCTAAGAACTTGAATGAGACACATATTGTATTTCAGTAGGGAAAGAAAAATGTTCAGTGAATGATCTTAGGCAGCATGTTCATATGTTAATTATTTGGAAAAGTCTACTTAGACCACCCAGTCCCCCAGCACTTACCTTTCTGTAAATTTAAAGTTTGGGTGAAATAGATGTAGTTTTAGAAGAAATTAATGTTGATCAGCCCAGATGGTGGAAGATGGTCACTCTGAGGTTGCCATGAGAGGAAGTCACCAAGACCAGTGTGGGGGAGCTTGACCACACAGCCAGCCATGTGGGGCTGTCACACCAAAATGGAAAGGCAAAGGCACGGGGCAGCATGTGTTCCCAGTGTGACCCCAAAAGGCAAATTTCTTTAATCTTCAGAGTGTCTGAGAGTCTGGAAACTCGGGGAAAGTACTTTTTTGAACTTTATTTTACCTTTTCCAGAATTTGCACTGAGTAATCTCAACACCGTTTTCCCTGGTTGGTGTGTAAAGGCATCTTCAGGGCCCTGCGGGGGCGGGGGATACAGGCCACTCCTCCTCCCCAGACCCCTAGAGTATCTGGGAGATGTCCCCTCCTGCAGTGCTTCTCAAACTGCAGTGTGCAGACAGGTCACCTGGGGCTCTTGTTAGGATAAAGATTCTGACTCAGCCGGTCTGGGCTGGGACCTGAGATTCTGCATTTCTCACCAGCTCCTAGGACATGCTGATGCTGTTGATCCCAGGTCCATACTTGGGGTTAGTAAGGACCCAGGGAGACATTTTCATATAACTAGCAAACGGTTTTGAAAATTCACATGAAAACAAATAAGATGCTTTATTAAAAACTATTACTATAATAAAAAAACATGGATATGGTTTAATTTTTAAAAGTGGTGGTGTTGTAAATTGTGTGACCCTTTTGAAAAGCAATTTAGCAAAATGTGTTCTACTCCTGGGGCTCTCCTGTGAGAAAACAGTGCAAACTGTGGCAGCCGGGTCTGTGGGTTAGTTGCCATGAGGTCCCTCAGACCATCTGGAGGGCCTCAGTGCATTCTGCCTGAGCAAGGCACAGTGCGGCCACTAACAGTGATGGTTGTGAAGATTCCATGGTAGCGTGTAAAGACGGGGTCCTGTGTGACTTTTAACGGAAAAAGCAGGATAGCAAATTCTTCAGATACGGTGATAACAGTTGAAGGCAAGGATATTAGAGATAAGAGACACCAGTGTAAGAAAGCAACTGCAGGATATATACCACAGGAGAGCTCCAGTTGTTTTCTGATTTTTTTCTTCAATGTCATAATATTTTATCCTTCAAAAGTCAAAAAGCAACCCTGAAGAAGGCACTGGATCTTGTGGCTTTGACAGCACCCCCTGGGGTTGGAAATGCCTGTTTGGAAGGAATTCTAATGAGCTGTTGAAGTAGACAATTTCCTATTAAAACTCTTCTTATTTTTAGTGACCTTTAGAAGTTATTTTAGGGACATAAAATTGGGTCTTGGTATGTCATCCTAATCTATTCATCATTCCAAAAAATAAAGCAATAATGACACTTCCTTAATTCCAGATGTTAAAACAACCCAGAAAGATACCTGGAGGGCAGGAGCCGGGGAAATCCTGCTCCTGCCTGATGAACTCCCGGGACGTAGCTCAGCGTGTCAGGCCTCTGCATGTGGACTCATCTCAGTGGTTCTGGGGTGACTTGCAGAGAAGGACCCGAGATCAAGAGCCACAGAAAACACACCTAAGAGGGTGAGGGTCGTTTATAGCAACTCAGGACTATTGAGAAGGGAGTGTGGGCTTGGTGACTGGGTCCAGAGCTCCAGCCACAGCGAAGGGACCCCTTCATGAGTCTCAAGCAGCATCAGCTCAGGGCAGACGAAAGGAGGCATTTATGAACACGGAGGGGAGTTGTAAGCAAATGCATATGGTTGGGTGGCGGGGCCTGAAATTCCAGGTACTGAAATCCCAGTTGACAAGCATGTGCATTCAGTGTACTCCTTTTCTATAGAATCAGTAGTATATATTGGTCATGCTCCAGGTTTATTCACAGAAAACCTTTACCTCCTTAATGTGTCTGAAGTTCCATGGGCCTTGGTGGAGAGCCTCTCACTGGGGGGGCAGTGTCTGTGCAGGAAGGAACATTCCGGATTCTTGCTTTTGATGCTCAGAACTCA
Source organism: Daubentonia madagascariensis (assembly GCA_023783475.1). NCBI lineage: Eukaryota > Metazoa > Chordata > Mammalia > Primates > Daubentoniidae > Daubentonia > Daubentonia madagascariensis. The sequence goes on from JAKFHU010002136.1 coordinate 414,325, forward strand.
GCTCCTGCTGCCACCATCCCTGTGACAGGGGCAGGAATACCCTCAGCTCCTTGCAGTGGGGTCACACTCAGGATGCAGGGGGACTTCGGGTGTCTGGAATGACAGAGGCTGGGTGCCTGCTGCATGGAGGGTGAGGAGGGCAGCTGCTGGCCCTGAGCCATGAGGAGGTTGGGCATACATGACACGGAGGTGTCTGTGCCAGACTGCGTGGGTAGCAATTGAAGTGAAGAATCGTGTCCTTTAGTGCAATGGTTAGACCCCATGTGACCATTATCAAACCAAAGTGGGCAAAAACGTGTTCATGAGTTACTGTTTTTTTAATTGCATGGTGTACTTTTTTGTGGTCTGTGCTGGTGTGTATCTAATAATGTCCCTATCAGTGTGGGTCTTCCATAGCTGGGGGTTATGAGGCCAGCATGTGTGTGTGTATGTGTGTGTGTTGGGGCCAGGCTGTCCTTGGCCCAGTGACTCATTTGGATTTGTCTCATCTGGACTCTGTCACAATTTGCTTATTCTCTAGCACAAATGTATTTTCTGCTCTTTCTAGCTGACAGGCTCCAGGAACATTTTTTGACTTTCTTTGTGGCTGCCGTCTTCCTGCGAATAGCACAGGGTGGGGGGAGACCCAACCCCCAACCCACTGCCAGGTGGCGTAGGCAAGCGGGGTGAGGCAGGCTGTCTGCATAGGCCTGGCTTCCAGCAGCCTTGCAGCTCTGTAAGGGACAGTGGCCCTGGGGTGACTCAGTGAAGTTGAAGTATGTGCCTTTCTCCTCACAGTCAGTCTGGGTGTCCCCACACACAACTATGCGAATGTAGGACAAAGGCTGAGGGAATGCAGGGCAAACAGGGAGTGTTGTTTCAGATGACTAAGGCCTTCAGGCCTTGCTCTGTGAAGAGCCACTCCAGAGCCAGGTGTTGGTGGTGTACTTCGGATTATTGGCCACCTTACATCATGAAGGCCCTTCTCAACTCTGGGAAGTCATCTGCAGTGATACTCCCACCATGTCTAGCATTTCCTCATTTGCTTTATTTTCCACAATGCTGTGTTGGCCACGAGCTGTGGTGCCAGAGCTTATAAGGCACAGATCTATGAGTTGATGGCATGGATTTTCACCAGTGGCTTGTGGAATGCATCTCCTACTTCCTTGCAGTCCCATCTTGTACACGGAGTGTAGTGTTCCTGGATTCTTCTGGTTCGTGTTTATCATTTGTGGCTGTGACTGTGCTGCTGAGTGAACAGGAACGACTGAGAAGCCGGCCTCAGTGTTTCACACAGTTAGACCTCATGTTCCTGCCTTTGGAAAGGCTACAGGCAGCTCCGGCCTGCCCTTGGCCTCCTTGCCCCTCATCCGGAACTGAGCTGCTCTGTCTGTCCAGGGTCCGCCCAGCCCCAGCTTCTCTGGGGGCTGCAGGTGCCCAACCCGAGGGGACTGTGGCCAGAACTCCAGGCGGGCTGACTGGCTCCAGGCATCCAGAAATTCAGGCATCTGGAGGTGTGAGGGATTGAGGTGGCCTGATGACCAAGCTGCGGGGATTGGGGAGGTGCTAGGGAGGGGGTTCTGGATCACTGGTGTGGAGCAGGCCGGGAAGGGAGCTCCTCCAGCACATGGAAGATACCTTGACTTAGGTGGGGAGGGCTCCAGGGCCTTGAGGTTTTGATGGTGGGCAGCAGAGGGCTGGGGTCTGGTGTCTACTGTGGGAGCCACTGGTCACATGAGCCACTTAAATTGTCACTGAAATCTGTCAAAAGTAAATAAAATTAAGATTCAGTTTCTCAGTCACAGTAGCCACATTCCAGGTGCCCAGTGGTCACACGTGGCTAATGGCTACCTTTTAGACAGTGCAGAGCTAGAACATTTTCCTCAGAATGGAGAGTTCTGCATAGCCCTGCTCTGAACAGGGCCACTTGGAGGGAGTTATCCTCTTGGGTCACCTTGCAGGTGTCCCTGTGAAAACAGATGCATCTGTGCAGCCCTGTGTTGATGTCATACTCAGCTCCTCCCCTCGTTCTGGCTGCTGCTTCCTGAGTGTGGGATGGGGTGAGCTGCCTATTGTCCCTCCTGTCACAGTGGGATAGTGCTGGGGAGGTCACAGAGGCTGTGGCTGGCCCACCACACACAACAGATGAGCAGCAAAACCAGTACCGGAGCTGGGGTCCATCAGGGACTGGGGTTGCTTCCTCAGGCTTCTGGGCCTTACCTGCCACCTGGTCAGTCCAGCAGGGCCCCTGCTGACAGGTGCCCCAGTGGGAGACCTGGCAGATGTGGAGGCAGGCACAGGACATGCTTCTGCAGGCCTGAGTTGGAGCTATTCTGAACTTCTGCTCTGATTTTCCTACAAGAGCAGATTGGGGCCGAGCGACAGGCTTTTACCACTTGTCTGTGGCTGTATTTGACAGGGAACACCTGCTTTCCTAATCCTTGCCTTTTAAAATTTATTATTCTATAAATACGTGTTTCTAGCAAACAAAATTCAAACAGTATATAAGCACGGAAGGTGAAAATTGAAAGTCTTTCTTCTTGCTCCATCCCAGTCACCAGCCACTTCCCAGGGGGGCCCATATTCGCTCTGCTTGTCACATGGGCACCCACAAAAGGGATCTGCTGTGCATACTGCTCTCATTGCTTAACAGCATATTGGTGACATCTTTCCATATTGCACCTGCAAAGCTGCCACATTCAGCTGCATAATATTCCCTAGCATGAATGTATCGTAATTTACTTAAATGACATTTAAGTAGTGTGCAGTTTTTTTTGCAGCTAAAATTAATGCTGCAGTGATGTACACATATTGTTGTTTGAGTGTCTCTATAAATTCCTAGATATGTCATTGCTAAGTCAAAAGGTGCGTATGTTTTTAACTTAGGAAGATGGTGCTGCGATGCTCCCTAAAAACATTTCACAACTCAGAATGAGAGGCCCACACTATTGTTTTCTCATTAACCACTGCTCCCATGGTTCTGCTGTGCTACTATGGAAATAATTATAACTTTGGGTGGGGGGGATTATAAACCCAGGCATGGAATAAGGGGGAAATGCTTGCTTGTAAAATGAAAGGCACAGATTCTTTTCTGAATGTTTGGAGAAGAAGGAATAGATGGAGTCACGGAGGAGTAGATGTTCCCCAGAACTGAAGCTTCCCAGTGTTGGCTCCTGTCAGCGGAGGCACTGTCCAGGCCTTAGCTGGTTTGTTCTCCAATAGGTAATTCAGCACTTGTGCACAGTGTCTATTAGGAAAGCCAAATTTCTTGGACAGGAAGAGTGTGTATATGGTGGTGGTAGTTTTTAAAAAATCTATTTTTAGCATCGTGTTTAGTCTTTGCCTGCAGAATTAGGCCATTTTGCCTCCCACCCTGAGTCCTGAGCTACACTGATCTCGTACTAATTGGCATCTTGGTGTTACACTGTCAGGAGAGCTGTCCCATCCCAGCACTTGGAATTGAGTGTGGATCATACAGTGTGGACCTGCACCCTGATAAACCAGAGACCTACACTTGGGAAGTACAGTTTGTACATTCTGGAGATTCCACAGTTAGAATGGGCTCCAGAACAGTGCCTGTAACTGGAGTTTGGTTCACTTAGTGTTGCTGCTAGGTGAGGCTGAGACCAGGTCACAGGTGTTTCTTCTTTAACTCTGCCACTGCCTCACTCAGGAGGGTGTGGGGATGCAGGGCCCTTGCTGCACCCTTGGGAGGCTAGAGCCTACCTGAGGACCTGTGACCTTTCTGCCTAATGGAGGAGGGCGGTGCCCTTAGCGGGTGGCACTTCTCTTGGTCTTTGGACTGTCAGCGGATGCAGTCCCTTCTCCCCAGCCTGCTGATGCAAGCCGGTTTTACTCTGGGGCCAGAAGGTCATTGTTTCAAGGCCTGGGAGAGCCCAACCAACTGCACGAGGTAGAAGACTCTCGGAAACAGGCATTTAAGAGGCCCATCGGTGCCGTGTTGTCCAATGAACAAGTTTATGTGGAAGAAAGAAGCCACTTTAGGAAGGTAGGCTCATGGGTGAATTTTAATATCTTCCTTTCCCCCTTCCACATTTTGCAGTTTTTCCATAACACGTTTTTTTTTCGTTTTTTTTTTTTTAATGGAGAAGAAACAAAAACTCCATTATTTGTCTCTAAGTCAAATCCTAAGGCTGTCACTGTACCACAGCTGCTGGACCTCTTATCCTTCTGGGTATTTCAGGGCAGTCTTCATGAGCGTAGGTTTCTTGGCATCCTCTGAGCAGCAGAAGGAAATACCCTGCTCCTTCCCTCGCCACTGACCAGTTCCCAGGCCTCCGGGAAGAGGCCAGTGCCCATCTCCCAGCCCTGGCACACAGGCACCTGGTACGTGTTTGTGAGCTGAAGCAAGGCAGAAAGTTAAAGGTGGTTCCCATATCCTGGAACCTGGCAGTGTCTCGGGGTGGAGGGTCTGTGAGCCTATGTTGGGTACAGTCTCACTGAGCCACCATTCTGCCCCCACCTGATCGGGTGGTGATGCACAATAGGAAATACCACCTAAAATCCAGAATCATGTTCTATAATCTAACAGGGCAGGCGTCACAGAGGTCGCAGCGTGTGGGCAAGAGTTATGATACCTCCCAAGAAAACTTTATTCAGGGTGTCTGTAGCATAGCAGGGCCCTCATCTGAAACTATTTGAACTGGTGGTAGGAGCACCCCTTCCTCCCCGCTCCTCACCCACCCACCCCCGCCTGTCCTTCTTACGGGTGGGCTTGCTTACCCCAGGGAGTGTGACACCACTGTGCACCTCAGCCAGGTGTGTGTTCACATGTGTGGTTTATGAAGCTCCTTTTCGTGCGATTATCCCACCTAGAATTCTATAGGTGGATTTGTATTTTTACCTGTTTTACAAAAGCAGAAACCAGAGCTCAGACTTCCCAGAGAGTCACACAGCCAGCAGATGGCAGAGAGGGCCCTTGCCCTGCCTGGCAGGTGCCCTGCGCCCTTCTCACTCCAGGAGGCACAGAGATGTGTGCATTGAGAATAAGTCTGATACTTTTTCTTTTGAACTTAACTCAGTTTCTCAGATTCTGAAGCTCAGAAGAAAACTCTCCCAGGCTTTTGAGCCTTTATTCACTTTCTGCGTTAAGTTCTTCAAACCCAACTTTTTCTTTTCTTCTTTTTTTTAAAGAAGAACAGAAACATCCCCTAGGGAAGCGAGCCAAGTATCAGTATGAGAAGCTGCTAGATGTCACTCTTCCAGAAGTCTCCATCAGCCACGTGAGAATACAGCGGGGCTGTGGCTCAAGTCACTGCCCAGGCAGCTGTGGTCAGAGGCCAGGATTATAACCCTGTTTTTGTCTGCAGGCATTAGGTAAAATCTTGATTATCATTTAAACCGTGTGCTGTTCGGACCAGCTGTGTGCCTGGGGAAGCCCAAGGAAGGCCCTTGCTCAGAGGTCCTCCAGGGATTGTCTTTCTTTAAAAAATGTTGTGATGTGGGGCTTTTTCCCCCTGGGTATAAAATTGTTTTTGTTGAAATATGGGAGAAAAAACCAAAAAAGTTCAAAGAGGAAAACAAAATCATTCAATCTATAGGCTATTTTAAAATTCCGTTAGACACCATTAAATGCACAACTTCCCAATCTGGTAAGTTGATTACTTTTTCCTCCAAGCAAAGGAAAAGGCCTGATTAAAAGGCCCTGAATAGGGTTGCTCTTGGCATTATTTGTACTTACCTCCGGTGCCCTTAAAGCTCCAGATGTGTTTGTCTGTGGCATTGGAGTCAAGTGGAACTGCTTCCCCTCAGCCTGCATCCTGTTGGGGGGTGCTGACCAGCTCCCAGGCAGGGCTGGCTCTGTGGCCTGAGCTGGGCTGGGAGTTGCCATTTGCACATATCCTGCCTCAGCTGCAGGCGGGTGAGCAGCAAGTGAGGGTGGGAGGGGTCACAGTTCACCTCCCAGCGCCTTTTGATCTTCGTTTCTTTAAGGGGCCTCATAAGGTTGCTTTCCCCACAGGCTCAAGAAGACCCTTCACAGCCACAGTCCAGGAATGTGCAGTTAGGGAGAGGCCAGCAGTGATGTTGGCCAGAGTTCCTTGTTCCTAGAGATGGTACCGCCTGCCAGCTTGGGGCAGGACCCTGAAGGGACCTGGCTCCTCTGATTAAGAGAGAGAGGCCCTCTGGACTTCAGTTCAGCAGAAGTAGGGAGCTTGTCTCTGGTCTCTGAGCCTTCGGCTGTCGACGCTGACAATTGCTTGTGCAGTGCTCGGCTTTGAGGAGGCACAGGGAAGCCCTTCCTGGGGCTCCGGGGCCTTCACCTTCTCACAGTGTACTCGAGTTTGGCTGGGATGATTGGGGACTGCAGGGCCTGGAAGGTACCCTGAGGTTGAAGTCTGGCTTTCTTCCTGTGGGGGCAGCCATGCTGGGGTCCCCTGGTCTGCCCTGTCCAGGGTAGCCCCTGTTCAGGGCCTGGAGGTAGCAGCTGTCTAGCCTGCATCTGTGTGTCTGAGAGAGAGGCCTTCGGATCTGGTCTGGGCAGTCCCTAAGAAAACAAGTGTCTTGGCTGTTGGAATTCTTCCCTTAGCTCTCAAGACCACGTCCTGTGTCTGATTCTACTATCAGAGCCCCTGGCTTGACACCTGGGCCTCTACCACCAGGTCAGCTTCCTAAATACTTGGGCCTGCCCCTGGTCTGCCTGCCTCCAGCCTTGGCCCTCTAAGTGTCCTGAAACCATTTTCTCAAATTCAAACCTCACTCCTTTCTAGGCATTGCTTGTTGTCTACAGGATAAAATCTGGATTCCTGGGGCCTGCGAAGACTTGAACCTACTCCAGCCTCGGCTGCAAGTGCAACTAACTAGGTCCCTGCAAGTCTCAGCCTTTCCTGTGCTGCTCCCCTTCGTGAAGTTCCCTCGCCACCTCCTTACATTGCGGTGCTTGCCCCAAGCACCCCTACTTTCCCGTTGCTGCCATAGTCGCTTCCCAGGTCCCATTTATGTTGCTCTGTTGCATGGTGGCTGTGTGTGCACTGCCTCTCTCAGCTGCAGGCAGTCCCACCTCTGACTTACCTTTCCAGGTCTGGCATTTTACAGACTGTTGGGTACACAGTAGGTACATACTTTATGTCTGGACCTGCCTGCCCTGGGCAGGCGTGCTGGGCACCCTTTTGTCAGGCCCATCCCAGAGCCAAGGCGATAATCCTCTCCTATTAGCCACTAGCTGTTGCCGGGCTCCAGCAGCAGTTCCTGGGGGCTTCTGCCGCTCTCCCTGCTGGCTGAGTGAGCAGGTGTGGGCAGTGCAGGAGCATTCCAGGGGCTGGACGCTTGGGGGCGCTGAGTCTCCTGAGTCCCCTGTGGTTGAGCCCCTCCTCTAGCTGAGACCTGGCCATTGGGAACCCTGGAAATTGTGCAGAAAGAAGTGTCCCCAAAGGACCACATGGTTGACAGTGAGGGAGAAAGAGACTCCTAAGTGCTACATTCCAGACAAGTTTAATTTTAGGTGATTAAGCTTTCCAGCATGGTCACAGAAGGGAGAGTCATTTTGAAATTTGAGATGTTATACACATCAGCTGAGCAGCTATGTGCTGCTTGGCTGAGAGCTCTGGGAGGCAGAGGGCTCCTCTTACCTAAAGCACTGCCCCTTTAGCATCTTGAGGACAATGGCTCCAGGCAGGAGCAGGAGGGTCCCCAGGCTGTGGTGCTGTGTCCCAGCCATCTCCCTGGACAGGTTTGTCCTTGGAGGGGTGGGCCCCCAAGGGCCACCTTCGCGTGACTTTTCCATTCTGTTGGTGAGAGCAGAGAGGGCAGAGTTGCTCTGTCTGTCGGGGGTACGGGGGGCAGGGTCTGGGATTCTCCCGTACCTGGGCCTGGAAGGCTGCTTTGCCCTATGCCAGGCATTGTTCCAAGCATGTTGCAATTTAATCTTTGCAGCCAGGCTATGCAGGAGTAATGGTTATCAGCCATCCCCATTTCACAGGCAAGGAAGCAGAGGTAAAGGGAGGGTAAGCCACCTGTCTAAGACACATAGGTGGGAAGGAGCTGAGCTGGAATTCCAGCCCAGGCCACCTGGCTCCAGAGGCCTTGCTCTGACCATGGCACCCCCTTGCCCAAGGACAGCGGTGACTGTACACTGGACCTGGCCCACAGATGTGTTTATTCACCTGTACAGTGGTTTTGTTCATTTATTTTTTTGTTACTGAGTTGTCAGCACTAAAGTAAGAAGATGGTACATCAAAATCTCATTTTCAGTCTCTTGGACAAACCTGCAGCCCTGAGGGCTCAGGCCTGGATTTGCCCTCAGGAGCTGTCACCTGGAGGTACAGTAACATGCCCAGGGACACCCAGCTCAGGAGAGGCTGCCCCCTGAGCCCAGGCCACTGTGGTCATGTCACAGTACCTGTCCCATCCCTGCAGGGTCTCTAGCCCCAGGGGTGTTGCTGTGTCCCCTGCGAGACAGGGCTCTGGATGATGTCATCACAGTGAGACACTGGCTGCTTCTCCACTCTGTACTGTCCTGCCCCCTCATTCCTCCCGAGGCCTCCGGGCCCACCCCTTCCTGGTATTTAGACCCACCAAAATTCGCAAAGCATTGTCTGCAGGGGCAGCCCCTCGGTGAGCTGACCTCATCTAGCATTCATTGTCCCATGGTCTTTTTGAAGTCTAGAAGTTGAGTCTTTGACAGATTTACTTTAGTGCCTTAAGATGTCATAATACCAAGGATCACTGGAGTCTTCAAGTATTTGCTGGAGAGATGAGTGACGGGCCCACACGTATTAGGCTCCTGTTAGTACATTATTTGAATGCGACGCATTCAGAGGCCTAGGAATTTTGGTTCCTAAGTCTACGTACATTTCTTCTTTCTTTCAGTTTTACTGCCCTTGATTTGGGGAGAATAGAGACGGCACAGTTCTTACCTAAAAGATTTAATGACAAGTGTTTTGTAAAGTTATTGCTCTCTCAAAATAATTCAAAAGATAGTGTTTTATGAGCATGGAGAAAGCTGCAGAAGTTTCTGTGGGGGGGTGAGGGTGCAGAGGAAAGTGTTACATTTTGCTGTCATAGCTGTGCATTTGTTTTACTTGTTACAAGTTTTTATTACTTTGTTAATTAAAATATCTAATAAAATTTAATATATTGATAATTACATTAGCAAGTTTTAATAAAGATTAATTAGAGTGCCCCTCCCACAGATACTCTTACTCTGTGGACAGAGCATGCAGGAGCAGGAAGTGTCCTCCAACCACGTTATCCAGATGTTTTTCCTCCTGGCAGTGCAGTAGGGAGGTCTTCAAGGAGAGAGTTCCAGAGACACCAGAGCCTGGTGAGACACCCTGAGGCCTCTGCAGAGACAGGGCTGCCAGAATTTCATCAGGGGATGCTTTGGGGGTTCCCAGGCCCAGAAAGGAGTAGACCAGCCAGTCCAGGAGAAGCACAGTGTGAGCCACATATGTGATTTAAATGTTCCTAGGTAGCCACATTAAAAAAGGCAAACAAAAAAAAAATGGACTGAATTTTAATGATAAATTTCATTTAACCCAATTTATCCAAAATGTTATGATTTCAACATGCAGTCAACATATAAAATTATTACAGATATTTTACATTTTTTTTTTCATACCAAGTCTTTGAAATCCCATGTGTACTTTCCACTCATAGCACATCTCAAGTCTCACTAGCCACGTTGCAGGTCCTTAGCAGCCGCAGTAGTCTGCAAGACTAGACCTTTCTAGCCAGGAGAGGAAAATGTCTTATAGCCATCAGCTGGACACAGGCTAAGGAGCTGCCCTGCCCAGTCTGTGACTCCAGTGCTGCTTTTCAGACCCCTTCCCCTTGAAAGTGTTGGCTATAAGCGTGCACACCAGGTGGAGGGTCAGTGGGGATTTCTCCTGAGAGGGAGTCTCCCTAGGGGTTATTTTCTTTTGGTTTGGCTGTACTCAGAATTTCTCTAACGTCCATAAGTTTACCATTAAAATCATTTTATATGTACATACATATTTCAATACAAAGAAAGGCTGAAGGGGCATGCGCCCCCAGGACCCAGTTCCCTGGCACCCACAAGCTCTTGGGCCTCCTATGCCGGCATGGTTATTTTTAATCTCCTGAGCTTCCCCGAGGTAAGAAGTTATTATAAAATAAAGGTGCTCATAGCAACCCATTCGCCCACGTCCCACATTCCCCTTAGTAAGGTATCATGCTAAATGCTTTGACTTGTAATGAAAATATTGTGACTAGTGAGTGTAAATATTGTGACAAGCCAGAGAATTCAGGGTTGCTATGGAAACCATCCTCATCCGTGTCTTCCCAAGGTGGGCTTGGCAGAGGGTGCTGCTGCAGGCCAGGCTGCTCTCTTTGTTTTGGTTCATTCTTGACCCTGTCATTCAGCTGTGGGGCAGATCCCGGCCCCAGCAGAAGGAAGTGCCCAGGCATTCCAGCGAGGTGTCTCAGTTCACCCTTTCTTGCCGCGATGAGAGCAGAACCGTGTGTGAGGTGGGAGGGGGTTGGCAGTTTTAGTTTTTCAGAAGTGACAGTTGTTAGCAGATGGCTGGCTCTGTGTCCTCCAGACGGACTGGCGAGTGGACAGGTCCATTCTGGAAGAACCCAGCCCAGCTTCCCTCTTCCTGCAGCCTGTCACTACTGCTTGAGCTTCATTCAGGGAGAGTCAGAGATGGAGGGTTTGAGCCAGGTATGGGGAAGCAGCCCCCCATGGCTTCCATGCCCTCCTGTGGCTGCAAGTGTGTGGCTGTGGGCACGTGTGTGTGGTGGACTGTCAGTCAGGGCCACGGGGCTTGGTCACGGGCGAGTGGGAGAACCTTGCTGTGCAGGGCAAGAACTGGACCAAGGCGTTTGCTGGAAAAAGAAGGAAGAAGAAACCTTTGGGAAGAGTACACCTTGCTTAATTCTGCTCAGGGTCATCTTGATAATAAAAAAGGAGGGATATTACTTCTAGCCCAGGCTTGGACTTTCTGTGGGTAAGTTAGGAGGATGGTGCGAGGGCCCATTGTTTAGTCAGTTTCGCAGTGCCCTGAAAGAGCAAGAGACATGCAGGGCACGCTCCCTGTGCCCAGCTGGCACCCCTGGCAGTGCGACAGAGTCGTCCTTGGTGTGATGGGCTTGTTGCCATGTCTGTCATTTTTCTGTGTGAGTGTGAGTCTCTGCTCCTTCCCTCTTGCTGCACAGGGCCCCCGGATTCCGACAGCCCTCTCTACCTCCCCTACAAGACGCTAGTCTCCACGGTTGGGAGCATGGTGTTCAATGAGGGAGAGGCCCAGCGCCTCATCGAGATCCTCTCCGAGAAGGCTGGCATCATTCAGGACACCTGGCATAAGGTGGGCCCACCCTCCTGCTGGCCACATTCCGAGGCCGCTGCACTGGCCAGGACAGTTTGGCTCTTCCCTCCTCCTCTCCCTCTTGGGGCCAGTGAGCTGCAGTTGGTTGCCTGGGTCCTGCCCCCAGCCCCAGGAGATGCCCATTAGGCTGGCCACACCCAGCTGACCAAGCTGCAGAGAACATTCATCAAACAGCCTTCTCTGCTCTTTCCCAGAAGAATCTTCCCCACCGCCGTGCCCTCCTCCGCGGCCCCCGCCCCCCACTCCGGCTGCATAGGTCACCTACAAATGCTGTGGCTTCTGCCAGTCCAGCTGTGGCCAAGTCATTGAGACAGGAAGGCTCTTGGGGGCAGGGGCAGGCCTCTGCATTGCAGGGGGTGCTGGGGGAAGGACACAGCAGTGGAAGCCCAGTGGGTTTGTGGTGTGGAAAGGAAGGTGCGTGAGGGAACCTGGGATGAGCCCAGAAGCACCCTGATATCCCTTGTGCTATTGGGAGGTTCAGGGGCTTGCTCCTACCCTCCTGTGCCTCTGGCCAGGAAACTGCCCCCAGGAAGCACTGCGTGGCACGTATTTGTTCCTTAACCAGAGTCGGGATGCTGGGTAATTTTGCTGGAGGATTTAGTGGTTGGAGATGTTGGGCTGTGTCCTGAGAGCCAGGCTGGAGGCCCCTGTCCTGAGGCCAGTGGGAGTTACTCCCCTCCTGGCCATTGCGGTGCTGAGAGCGCCTGCTTGGTGAGCGTTGGGGGGGTCTCCTGGCCATGAGTGGCCAGGGGAGGTCAGGATGACCATGAGAGAGGCCTGGCTCAGCTCAGGCCACTGCCCCCAGAGTACACTGCCCCTGGCCTGGCCTCCATGTTGCAGCCAGCAGCCTATAGGCTGCAGGCACTGGATCAGGGGTGGGCTCCAAGCCAGAAGTGATGGCCAACTTCCCCTCAGCGGGGCTGGACACACCACACTCCTAAACACGACCCCAGCGGTCCACAGCCTTTGGCCCCAACGGTGCCTACACACACTGGGCCTAGAGGCCCCAGCAGGCAGAGGGGCTGAGGCAAGGCCACCTTCTTCCAACGAGAGTCTGGAGTCGGTGGAGCCCGCTCGGCTCAGCCCCTGTTCCTGCTTCATCAGGCGCTGGGGCTCAGCTCTTGTCTGATTGCTGCCGTGGCGGAAGACGAGCCCAGGGTCTGTCCCTCCCTTCTGTTAACCAGTCTCCATGGGCATTTCTAGGCCACTCAGAAGGGTGACCCTGTGGCAATTCTGAAACGCCAGCTGGAAGAGAAGGAAAAGCTGCTGGCCACGGAGCAGGAAGATGCGGCTGTGGCCAAGAGCAAGCTCAGGGAGCTCAACAAGGTAGGGCCCGAGCGGGTACGTGCAGGGAACCTCTGGCCCCGTAGCATCAGCTGACAGCATGGCTGGTAGATTTGTCTGAGTGACCGTTGGTGGTGGTTGGTGTTGCCACAGGACAGGGCTGGGGGCATCACGTGGGATGTCAGGACCCACAGCACAGGGGGCTGCTTCTGAGGGTGAGTCCTGGGGCCCCAGCCTTGCCCGAGGGGATCCTGTCCCCTTGGGGCTGGTCGCACTCAGGCAAGAGCTGTCTTGGCCTGCATGCACTGCTGTCGCCCTCCGTCCCACTCTCACCCTCTGTCCTGGGCAGCAGATGGGAGAAGATGGCCTGGGCTGAGGAGCATCTGACGCTGTCTCAGCTGTAGCCCTTCCTCTGGGAGCCCTCGTCTGCTTCTTCTCGAAGAATTGGAAATGAGGCAGGCTGACTTTCTGTCCTAAATTCAGGGTCACTGCTCTGAGCCAGATGGGAAGTTCACTGGGTGGGGGGCAGGCAGGAGCAGAAGACAAGCCTGTGGATGGTTACTCTGTAAATGTGCCCAGGAGCAGAAAAGATGACAAGCCCCAATGGCCTTCCCTAGAGCTCAGTGGCCTTCCATGGGCTTCTGTCTTATCTCCTAAGATGTGTCCACACACAGCCTTCGCTTGAGCCATCCTGGGCTATTGGTTAAATGCAGGGTGGCTTGAACCTCTTGCCCTGGCTCACAAGAGCCAATTGTGCAGGGCGTGTAACTCCACGCTCAGACATGTCACGCTGGGAGTTAGGCATAGGCTGTGGTAAGAGTATTTACAGCACAGAAATCAGCATTTGCTCCGGATCAGACCCCTCCCACCCCCGGGAGCCAGCTGACCAGCACACCACTGGGTAGGGGTCTGTTGTTTTGGGGGCTGCTTTTCTGTATCCTCTTTATAGAACTAAGAAATCCTGTGAACGTTTGTTCGCTCCCTAAATCAAGCTCAGGTGAGAGGAAGTGGGAGCGAGTGTTTACATGTTTGGTTGCTTGAATGGGTGCCAGGCTAGTTACTTGTGCCTGCCCCCTTTAATCCAGGACAGGCTTGAGGTGTGACATGTGAGTAGGTTGCAACCTCTAATGGTGACTGTGGCCCCATCTCTCCCCCTGCTGGGCTTTGTCCACCAAGGGCAGGGCGGCAGGTTGAGGGAGGGATTGCCCCTCCAGAAGGAGACCCCCGGTGCTGGTCACTTGGTGCCCAAGCCCTCCCTCAGCAGTGGCTGCATGACCCAGTTTCCAAAACCCAGACATCCCCCTGGGTCCCGATGTACATCCAGCCCTCCCCAGGTTGGGGAAGTGGAGTGTCTCCGGGCAGCCTTTGCTTCTCGGCACCCAGCTCACCCTCCCTGGAGAGCGCCAGGCCTTGGATCTCAGGCGAGGAGAAGTTTAACAGTGCGTCCAGCCACAGCCCTCCCTCCTCAACCACATCCTCCTCCCTGCAACCCGCGGAGGTCCTCCTGGGCTTTCAAATGCTGATCTGGTCCTATGGGGACCCCGTTCAAGCTCTGCCTATGGCTCCTGATCTTCAGACCCCTCCCACTTGTGTAGCTAATCATTGAAGTGGACCTGCAGGCTCCTGTGGGCCTCTCACCCTGGGCAGAGCCAAAAAGATGATTGCCTTTGAAAAGGGAGGCCAGTGGGTCCTAGGGGTGCCCAGGGGTGTGAGGCAAACAGAATAGCACTGGTACCCAGGAGCCACTTGATCAGTGCAGCCCCTCCTGAGGGTTCTCTCCCATCTCAGGTAGGAGGGACAGTCTGGCCTTTGGCATGGGTCTCCCTGGCAGCCCTGGTCTGGGGAGGGTGAATATTTTCCCAGTCTTTTGGCCCACTGCCTAGGACGGGGAACGGCAGGGCCTCGACTCCCTAGTTGCCCAGGCCAGCTGTGTCTGTGCTATGTATTCACACCAGGCAGGTGTGATCTGGCCAGAGGCCCACTGGACAGGGAGTACCCACCCCAGGGCTCATCATACTGACCCATCCTTAAGTTGCCACCCCTGCTTCCCCATGGCCTCCGTCCATTGCCATTCTCTGGGATGCACAGGCCATGGCCAGCCCTCCTTACCCTGTGCTCTGCTCCTGCTTGAGGCACTGGATCCCCAGACTCAGCTTCCTGTGTTCATCAGGCATCTGGCACTGACCAGAGCAGAAGTCCCCCTGGGCTGAGGTGGAGGACAGAACGACTACCCATGGAGATCTAGGCCCGCCAGGAGTGGGGCTGACCCCCCAGACACGGTGGGATGGGCATCTGTCCCTGTCCCCACCCCAGCCATCAAGGGTCTCTGCCTTCTTAATCCTGACAAAGGCACTTGAGTAGAAGTGGGCATCCCGAGGGCCTGGATGTTGGTGGCTGAGCCAGGCCGGGGTGTTGTCATCACAGCAAGACTGAGCCATTGCCCCTGGAGAACCAGGGACAGTGTGACATGTCTTTACAGCTCCTGGTGTGTCCGCTGCCAAGACCTGACATCAGGCCCACACTGGCCAGGGCCAGCAGGGGTTTTCAGGGAGCCCTGGTTGTCTTTCAGTGCTCCTGCTGTGGCTGGTGTGGGTCTGAGAACTTAGCCAGCAGGAGGGGTCTGTGCTCTGCTCTCAGGCCTCTTCCCAGCCCTGGTCATGCTCCTGCCCCCACCTCTGCCCCCACCTGCCTGACCAGCCCTTCTCTCTATTTCCTCCCAGGAGATGGCAGCAGAAAAAGCCAAGGCAGCAGCCGTGGAGGCCAAGGTGAAAAAGCAGCTGGTGGCGCGGGAGCAGGAGATCACAGCCGTGCAGGCACGCATGCAGGCCAGCTACCGTGAGCACGTGAAGGAGGTGCAGCAGCTGCAGGGCAAGGTGGGTCCTGGCCAGGACCGAGGAGCCAGGGAAGCCCCCCGAGTGAGGGGGCGCTTGAGAATGTTCACGGGGGTCTGCAGGCTCTGATTAGGTTTGGGGGGACCAGGGGCTGTTGGATTTGGCTGGACAGTGTCTGGCAGCCATTGCATGTGTGTTTAATGTTAATCACCAAGAAGGTATAAAATACACATTAAAGAGCACTTCTTCAGGAAGGCCTAGCCTCAAGTGGCCACTCCTGGGTGCCTGTGTGTCAAGTTCTTAGCCTCCGTGTGAACCTGGAGTAATGCTGGTTCCTCCTCCCTACATGGTTGGGAGGATCCCATAAAACAAGAGGCTTGAAGTCACACGGCTCCAGCATGGGGCTCAAGGGCAGCGCTGGGAAGCTGCCTGCCCAGACTGGCCTTCACAGTCAAAGCCTGATCCTTACCTTCTGACACCTGCCTTGCTCATCGGGGCCATGGCCTCCTCCCCACCACACGTCTCAGGATGTGCTGTGGGACGTCAGAGGGCAGGAAGTGAGGTTTTTTCGAGTGGTGATAGGCTGCGGCTTGTGGTCGTGTGCTGTATCTCAGAGCAGTCAACCGTGGGCCCTTGGGGACCGACGTGTGCAGAGCATGTCAAGGCTCTGGACTAAGTGCTCAGCCAAGGGCAGGCCGTGAGCAGTGAGGAGGGGTAGAGGCGTGTCCCTGTGGGTCACACTTGGCCTTGAGCCCCCGATGCTAGAGCTGTGTGATTCACAGGCCTCTTGTTTCATGGGGATCCTCCCACCATCTGTGTGGAGAAACCTTCTGGGGGTATCTCTTGTGTGTCCTTGGTAACCCTGGTGCAGAAGTCAGTTCTCCTTATGAGGCTGAGCAGCACTCTGATGCCCTCATCAACGACTTTCAGATCCGGACTCTTCAGGAGCAGCTGGAGAACGGCCCCAACACTCAGCTGGCCCGTCTGCAGCAGGAGAACTCCATCCTGAGGGATGCCCTGAACCAGGCCACGAGCCAGGTGGAGAGCAAGTAAGCTTGAGTGTTCCCACTGGGAACACTTAGCAGCTGCACCTCCCTGAGGGGCTCCAGAGCCAGGGAGGGCTCCATGAGGCTGCAGCAGGTGCAGCTGGCACAGCAGCCATGTCTGGGCCCCACACTTGTGTGCACAGGGCTGCCTGTGCAGTTCCACCTCTGCTCCAAGCAGGGTCCCGTCCTGACCCTGTATCTCCTGTCTGGGTTCTGGGCAGCTGCGTCTTCTGACAGGCAGGTCCCGGTGTCCCCTCAGGTGGTGAGGGCCTCGTGCCTGGTGTCAGTGGGGTCAGGTACCCCTCAGGTTCTGGCTAATGCTGGCATCTTGCTTCTTGGAAGAGCGATACTTTCCCCATTCCTATCTCCACTATATCCCCTATGGGAGGCTTTTGAACACTCCCAGTGGTGGCCCAGAGTGTTGAGGCCAAGTAGTTTGTCCAAGATGAGAGTTTGGTGGTGGTGTAGGGACCTCCCACGGGTCTCCTGTTCTGGAGGGGCCTTTGCTTTTGATGCACTGGCATTAGGTAGTGTTTCCCAGAGTTTTCTGTCTCAGTGTTGCCTCTGCGTAGCTGAAGCACTAGAGTCCACAGTGAGTCTGCCAACGCTGGCACACTTCCCTGTAGAGCTGAGTGCAGCTGTGCTGCTTCTGCCTCCATGATTCCTGTGTTACAGACTCGACGGTCTGGGCCTCGAGAAGCTCACTGTATTGTCTTTCCATGCACAGTTCTGTGCCTTGTGTGGGCCTGAAGTGCCCTGCAGGGGCTTCTGGGGGTTCTCTGTTCCCCTCAGAGTGTCTGCTCTGCCAAGACCTGACTAAACAGAGAGCACCGGCACCCTTAGTCCTTGGGCTGGGAGGGGGTGGGAGAACCCCAGCACAGGACCTGGACGGGGAGGGGAGTCTGGGCCACACATCTGTTTTGGCGGGTGTCCCCCACTCCCCCCGCATAGAGTGAGATCTAATGGCCGCCTTTGCCCGGCTGGTACCTTCTGTCAAGGTCCCCTCAGGGTGTGTGGGTGCATGTGCATGCATCTTCATCCCCTTCCTGACCCATTGGAGGGCAGTTGGAGGTTCGTGGCTGCCATTTCCTCAAAAGCCACAGCAGAAGGTGAACGTGGGGACTGATGAATGCTCTGGCCTCCCCTCTCACAGAGAATCTGCTATGGCCTCCTTACTGGGAAAAGCTGTAAGGCCTGGAGACTTGTCACCCTGGGTGGTGGCCCTTACTATCAGTCCGGAAGCTCTGCCCAGTGTGGGTGCTCAACAGCAGGACGGGTCCTCAGCTCCACATCAGTCCCGAGGGGCCACCCACCCAGCCCCCACTTCCACCCCAGGTCACTGACCTTGGTACTGTGAGGCATGTGTACTAATGGTGCCGCACAGGCTTGGGTGCAGCCTCCCTGGTGCAGACAAGACAGCCCAAGTCAGAGAGGTGGGACTCGCCACCCCCAGCCAGCAGAGCACAGCTGGCCAGGTTTCCCACCTCTGCCAGGCCTGATGCTGCTCTCCAGGGTTGTGGATGGTCCTGGCTGTCCCCTTCATCTTGTCTGGTGGTATCAGTCCTCTGCCTTGAGGTGGTGTCTGGTAGTGAAGGAGCTGGCATCCCATGTATGTCCCTCACACTGGAAAAGGCAGGTCTCCAGCTGCCCCCTTTTCCTTTGAATCAAGTCTCCTTCTGTAACTCTGGAACATTCCTCCCAGGTCTTGAGACCCAGCTTTTGATGCGCAATGTTGAAAGGTCTGCTCTGTAAGTGCCTCAGGCTCTGGCTTCAGGCTGCCTCACCCAGCCTGGTCATGGTCCAGTGAAGGGGGTGTGTGGGTCCCGAGGCTGCTGCCCCTGTGTCCATCACATTGGGCTTGTTTGCACACAGATCAGTGATGAGGAGAGCAGTGGCTTGCCTTTTTCTGTCTGAATTTCCAGCAGTTTCTGGGAGGAGCTTTAGTGCATGCCTTAGTCTTGCTCTCCCTGATCCATGTGCCTTGCATGTAAAACAATGTCTTCAGCAAGACACACCCCAAAGCCCACATGGCTGGTAGTGTAACAGGGGCTTTGGTAATGGCTCTAAGACGTGGGTGGCTACTTATAAGAGAGCCAGTGTCCCGGAGGGAAGCTTTAGACCACCAGTCCCCGTCACCCTTTTCTGTCTTTCAGTCATGGTCTGGTGACTGTCTTGCAGGCAGAATGCGGAGCTGGCCAAGCTCCGGCAGGAGCTCAGCAAGGTCAGCAAGGAGCTGGTGGAGAAGTCGGAGGCTGCACGGCAGGAGGAGCAGCAACGGAAGGCTCTGGAAGCCAAGGCGGCCACCTTCGAGAAGCAGGTCCTGCAGCTACAGGTGAGTTGCGGTGGCCATCTCAGTGCCCTGTTCACTGTTCACTAAGCCTGTCTGCGTGGCAGGAATGGGCCAGGGCTTGACCAGCCACACTGGGCGTCCCCTTCCAGCAAAGACTGTGACCACCAGAGATGTAGGCAGGGCCGCGGCTCAAACCCCCCCCCACCGCCTTGGCCTCAGTAGTAGTAGTGATAGCTGGTGCCAGTGGGTGCTTTCTGTGTGCTAGGCACTATCCTGAGCATTTTACAAGCATTGACTCAGCTCATTCTCATTGAAACCCTAAGAGGTGGGCACTTTAGACTTCTGCATTTTACCAATAAGGGAGTTTGAGGCACAGAGAAGTTAAGCAGCTATCCTGAGTTCACACAGCCAGGGTGTGGCAGAGGCAGGATTTGAACCCCCTGAGTCTAGCTTCAGAGTGGTGTCTGTCTCCCATGCTTGCCACCACCGTGGTACTGCAGCTCCAGAGTAGCCAGCCGAGCTAAGCTGCCACAGATACAGCCCCTGGCTTCAAGGCCAGGTGGGTTTTCTTTCTCAGCCTCTGGGTGTGTCCTGGAAGCCTGTTTGCCCGGGAGGATGCCCGTTCTCCTTCAGAGTTAGAAAGATCGTCCCCTGTCCCCAAAATGTACTGGGCAACAACCAGCGTGTTTTCCTTAGCCCAGGAGCCTTGCCACCTGCCTGCCCAGTGACTTCCAGTCCCTCTGCTGGCCCGTGTCGGGGCAGGTTATCTGGATATGGGGCAGCTACCTTAGGCATAGGAGCCTTGGTGTGGCATCAAGGCTTTGGGTTTAACTTTTCTGGATAATGAGGAAATCCTGGTGACCTGAGGGGCTTTGGACCCCCCTTTCTGCTCTGTCATAGAAATCAGGCTGTAGTGCATGGGGCATTGGGGCTATCTCTTGGAAGGAAGCAGACCAAGAAGTGAAATTGTAAGAGTGATGTTTGTGTACAAGGGACTAAGTAAGAATGTGGACAATAAACGTGGTTTGATTTTGGGAGAAATTGAGATGGGTAACTTGGTGTTTTCTGATTTTCATGTAAAGCAAGCCCACCCAGACCAATGAGATCAGAACCCTTGGGGTGGGCCTGGCCCTGGTTATGTTTTAAGGGCTCCCAGCTGCTTCTGGTGTATCTGGGGCTGGAAGCCTTGCCCTCCTGCTCAGATTGTCACCATCATGTGTCATTCCTACAAAGGATCCAGCCCAGGGCAGAGCCTTGGCTCTGGCTCTCACCAGTAAGCCACAGACTCCCAGTGTCTCCTGTCCTCTCCAGGCCTCAGGGTCCTTGTCCACAGCCTGGGGCTGGACAGAGGGGTCCATGTTTTCCAGTCTGACACCAAAGATTCGGTGCCTGGGGTGATTGACAGTGAGGCCTCTGGTGTCAGCTGCCGGGTTCAGGTCCTAGCTCTGCTACCTCCTAGCAAGTTATCTCAGAGCCTCAGTTTCCCCATCTGTACTATGGATAGGATAGTAGTAGCTGTCCCACAAAGTGGCTGTGGGTCTAGGACTAGAACAGTGCCTTGCAGAAAAGAGCTCAATGAACATGAACTTTACAAAGTCCCATTCAGGAAATCTCCAAGTTGGACTGGTGCTTCAGGTTGTAGAGTCTCTCTCTCTTGTGTTCTGCTGAAGTGAAAATGGGTCTTTTTCTGTCTTATGACTGTCCTTCCTTTACCTGAGGCAGGCGTGGCCTCCTGCACTGACCTTGGGTCCTGGAGCGTTGGCATCAGGGAGTGGATGCCCACCTCCTGCATTGCCTGTCTTGCCTTGGATGGCTTGTCAGGGCCTGCCTGGAAGAAAGTACCCATTGAGGGCACTGACAGCATCCAGATGGACTGAATTTTAGAAATCCACTAGGGTTTTATAAAAGTCCCCAGCTGGCCTGCCCAGCCGTGGGACCAGCTTCTGAAATTGAGTGTGATTGGCTGTACTAACCACATTCTCCTTCCAGGCAAAGAGAGTTATCATCTCAGATCTTAAGACATATGCACGTGGTTTCCATTAAAAATTTTAAGGTTTTTGGTTCCTAAAAGTGGAAGGTTTTTGTTTGCCTGTTGCTGGAACCAACGTTCTAATTAATGTTGGTAATGAATGGAAAACATGTGCAGTCGGTCTCTCTGTAGTCTGGGGTGGAATCCCTTTTCTTAAAGAAAAGAGAGAGAGAGGAAGAAGCTGGTGGTGGTTTTTTCCAGTTGTAAAATGGATCTGCCCTGTGTATCTCAGTCACGGCAGAGACGTGAGGGTGTTGGAGCCAGTGGGAGGGAGGCAGGTTCCTGCCCAGGGTGCTGTGTGGAGGAGAAGCCGGTCTGCTCTCTGCAGAGCAGCTTGCAGTCTCTCCTTCCTCTCCTTTCCTCCCTTGGAGTTGGAACTGAACAGATCCCCTGCTATATTGTAATGCAGAAAACATTGCCCATCCTAAAGCTGCCCCCAGTTTTCTACTGCACAGTGCAAGTTTATCCACGGCCTGGTGGGCTCATCCTTGGCGGTGGCTTCACTGGCTCCAGACCTGCCTCTGCCCAGGTGGCACTCATCAGAGCGGTTAGCCTAGCACCGGGTTATGTAGCCATGGCCCTGAAAGAGAATAAAAACTGGGATGTGGATGACACCAGCTTGCTAAAGGGGTTGAGGGATGACCTTAGAGTCTCACTTTGGTCAACAAGACTTGTTTGTTGACTGCCCCCCTCACCTGGTCCTGCTCCCAGATAAGCTTGTTAATTAAACAGTCAGTGATCTGGCCCTTTGGAGAAATAAGTTCTTCAAAGGGCTGGTTAAGTGGAGCCTTGGGCAGCACTTCTGTCTCAGGAAGCCTGTGTGAGGGAGTCCTTAACGCACGGAACTGGGGTGTCCACTGGAGCACTGATTGGGACCGCTGGAGACTGAGAGCAACCTGTGTGATGCTGAACAGAGAACGGGGCAACCACTGGGCACATCCAAGCTCTGTGTGGCTCTTAAGTTAGGATGGGGTAGACCTAGCTGTACTGATGTGGAAATGTCTCCGAGGGACGTTGAACCGTATGAAATTACCATTTTTGTAGGTCAAAAATAGTTGACCACTGGCAATTTCATGTGGTTCAACCTAATATTAAGTGGAAGAACTAAGAGAACTGCCATATAGAGTGACTGTAATTGTGTCTGTGCACGTGGAACGCACACAGCGCAGGCAGGAGGCCGCCACACTGTCCACCTCTGGGAAGGGATCAAGGGCCACATCAGGGAAACTGCTAGTTGACTCTGAATCGGTATCTTTGGACTCTTGCAATAAGCACATGTTGATGAATCACTTGAAAGTGTAAAAATATCGAAACCCAAAAAAAGAAATGGGAAGTGAGTGTAGGTCCCTGGCAGCTCCCTTCTCTCCTTGAAAGGGTGCTGGCTAGGGTGAAGTTTGCGCAGACTCTAGAGCGTTAGGGAGTGAAGTTCCCTTTCTTGCACAGACTAACCAGAGACTGCACAGGGCTCTGGTGGGGGTGGCACGGCCGATGTGAAGAGCTTTGTCCTCCTTAGCCACAGAGCTAATGAGGCTCAGCGTCCTCCCACATCCTCACTGCCTTCCTCTCTCTGCCCCTCCCCAGGCGTCTCACAAGGAGAGTGAGGAGGCCCTGCAGAAGCGGCTAGACGAGGTCAGCCGGGAGCTCTGCCGCACACAGACCAACCATGCCAGCCTCCGGGCAGACGCTGAGAAGGCCCAGGAGCAGCAGCAGCAGATGGCCGGTGAGGGTGGCATCTCAGTGGCACCCTGCTCCTGATGGAGCCCATGGTGGTCTGTGCAGGGTGCAGGGTCTGTGCACCGTCCTGGGCCCACTGCCAGGGCCAGAACCATAGGCTAGTCCTGTTGGCAGTGAGGGCAGTGCGGATCCCTGACTCTGTGCCTCAGAAAGTTGAAGAGGCGAGGATTGCACCCTGTCGGGACTGGCTAGAGGCACAGTGAGGCCCATAGGAGACTGTCCACTGAGCACAGGATGCTGGGGGTAGAGCCTGTGGGGGCGGAGCTAAGGTGCACAACCTGCAAGGGCTGGGGCTGGGGGTGGAAGGCACCACCTCCCTCCCAGGCCTGGGTCCCAGCCTCTGCCCATGGAGCCGTGTGGCTGTGGATGAACCCATGTGGTCCTAAGGCCTTAGCTGGCCTTCTCACCATGTGTCTGTTCTGGGCCTTTCTGCTCTCCCAGCTCATTCAGCCCAAGAGGCCAAGCTGGGTTTGGAAGGTGGGGCGTGTGGCCTCCCTGTGCTCTGCAGTCGATGGTGGAGAGGGTGGCGCAGGTGGGGCCTGGAGAGGAGAGTTCCTGGAGAAAAGGGCAGATGGTGCCGGTGAGAGCTCCATGGTTCCTGCCTCCCCAGCACTTCGGAGTGACTGTGGAGGCCCAAGCACTGCCTCGGGCGCTAGGCTGAGCAAGAGCACAGCACAGGGCCACCCACAATGACAGGGTCACACAGTGGTGCCCTCTGCAGGGACTTAAGCCAGGGCCGGGTTGGCACACGTTTCTGTGAAGGGGCGGATGGTAAATACTTCTGGCTTCATGGGCCAGACGGTCTCTGTCACAACTACTCAGCTCTGCCACAGTGAGCAAACGGGAAAGAAACAGGCCTGGCTGTGTTTGAATAAAGCTTCATTTATAAAAATGGGTGTGGGCCCTGGCTTGCTTGCTCCAGAGGGCCAGGCATGGCTTTAGGTTGGTCACAGAGGCAGACAGGGGTGAATGGTGGAAGGGGTCCGCTAGCGCAGGGCACTGAGACGGGAACGAACGTGAACTTGGCCTGTACAGGAAGTGGGAGGTGAACCGAGAGCAGCTGGAATGAGAGGGCTGATGGCTAGTGTGGGGCCAGATGGGCGGGCCCTGGTCACCATCCCTCTGAGGAGTTTGGGCCCTGTGTAAGCGTGACGGAAGTGCTTGGGGCAGGGGAATGACGTGGTGTCATCTGCACTTCCAGGTGCCCTGGTGCCACTGGGAGGAGAATAGACCAGAGGGCAGGAGTGGCCCAGGGAAATGGGGGTGAGGCTCTTGTAGTTATCCAAGCCCAGATGGCCACAGCAGTGCTGGTGAGGCAGGGACAACCTGGCAGACGGTGGACATGGAAGTGCAGTGATGGGTGGGAGTTGGGGGCAGGGAAAACAGAGCCACAGGGGTGAGGCACCCAGGGGACTGGGGTGCTGGGTTGAGTTGTTTAATCAGAGCTTCAGTTGGAAGTGGCAGGCGACAGAGCCTGGCCTTGGGGACAAGATCAGGCCCTGGGGAGAGTGCAGGCACATGGAGGCCACCTGGGGAGGAGGACACCTCAAGGGGAGAAGGGGGCCAGGGCAGGCCCTATTGAAGAAAGTGACGCCCTGGTGTGGCTCTTGAGGACCACTGAAAGGTCGGGGAAAGGGGCCCAGCCAGGGAGGTGGGGGAGGCGCAGCCAGTGGGGGCCATATAGTCACTTTCTAAAGAATTTCTGGTCTCAGCTAACATGAACTGGAGTCCGTTTCCAGCCTCCATAATTTTCTCATGAGTGGTCTGAGTTGTTGCGTTTTACCCTGATGGTCCTCGGGAACGACGCCAGGGTGTCACTTTCTGCAACAGCTAGTAAGAGGCCCCTGTGGTCAGAAGAATGTCTTAAGACCCCCAGGCACACAGAGGAGGCAGGGGAGGGAGCCCTTGGTGTCCTGTGTGTCCCGAGGGGCAGCTGTCAGGGCATCCTCTCCTGGCTCACCCTGTCTCGTTCCCTTCCCCTCCTGCAGAGCTGCACAGCAAGTTACAGTCCTCTGAAGCAGAGGTGAGGAGCAAATGTGAGGAGCTGAGTGGTGTCCACGGGCAGCTCAAGGAGGCCAGAGTGGAGAACTCTCAGCTCATGGAGAGAATCCGATCCATCGAGGCCCTGCTGGAGGCGGGCCAGGCCCGGGACGCCCAGGTCAGCCTCCTCCCCGGGCAGCAGGAGGGAAGCGCCATTGGGCAGGCGGCCCCCACCCTGGCCAGTCACTGCTCAGGCAAGTCTCGGTGAGTCCTGCAGAGGCTAAGGAGCTTTCCATCTCATTCTAGGCCAGCCGAGTGGAGGCCGCCCAGCAGCACATCCGGTAAGCTGGTGAGGCAGGGGCCAGCCAGGGATGCTGGGGCTGGGGCTGGGGCTTTCAGCAGGGTGCTTGGGTCCCCTGCAGAAGAGCCCCTTTCAGAGGCCCGTGACTTAGAGGACAGGGGACAGGCCTGGGCGGGAAGGAAGGTAGACATGTAGAGAGCTCCGTGCCTGCTCTTAGGGAGCAGAGCTCATCGTGTGGAGAGTGGCGAGTGCCCTGGCAGGGGTGGGTGGACCTCCTACCACTTGCCATCCGTCCCTCCCTCCATCTCTCTAAGGGACAGGGCAGGCCAGTGGGAAGGTTCTGTCTGTGTCTACGAGTGAGGGATTTAAGGGACTGAGATCAGGAAATCTCATAGGAAAATGGTTGCACAACCCAGAATGGAGAGCCCAGGGTTGTCATCCAAGCTTTTGGCTGGACCACGGTTTTGGGTCGTTGGTATAGTTTAGAGCTGACAGTGGTGGTGTTGGTTTCCTTTTCCATGAAGTGACTTCACTGCTGGCCAGACCTTGTTTTCCTTCAGTGTCAGCAGTGCCAGCACCAGGCCATGCTGGGGGACTGTTTGTTTGCTGTTGCTAAGGCCAGAGCCAACACCTGGTGGGGTGGCTCGAGTCGGGGTGCCCAAGTCCTTGTGACTGTCACCCCGAGCCATTCATCCTTGAGTACATGCCCATAGTCTTGGGAGCAGGGTGCTGGATGCTGTGGTTAGGGTTCCACAGAGCGTCACATGGGGTAAAGTGTGGAAGGTGTCCTCCATCCCCTTGCACATGGTCGATGTGTCCTTGGCCTTGAGCCGAGAAGGTTCCCTCGCCCTGGCTGCCATTGCTGGAGTTGTCTCCCTGGGTGTTGCTGGGCAGAAATGGCTCCCCAGGCCACAGCCCATGTTCCTTGGCATTGGGCTCTGTGGCTTGGGGACTGGGAAAGGAAGATGCCCAACCAAACCCTCTCCACCTTCCTTTCCTAGAAAACATGGGCTCACTTTGTTTCTCATGATGGTTTGTTGGGGTAGAGAAGGTTGTGTTTGTTTAGGTTTTTGCTCTTGTATTTTAAGGTCAGGCTCTTGGACCACACAGTAAGCTACTAGGATAATTAAGTTGTATTACAAATAGGATCAATTTTAATTTTTTGCATCATGCACATGTGTCTGGCAGAAATTTTTTTTTTTTTAAATTTCTCAAACAGTTTATCTAAAAGTTTTGTCTAGGTTGGGCCATCTTGTTCTGGAATAGAGAGGAGTGATTCAGCCCCAAATGTTCTGGAACTCGGGCAGTGGCCGCCAAGGGGGCGATTATCAGTGTGTCCTTGCCACCGGCCTGCCGACTTTTCTTTCTCAGGGTCTTGTTCCTTTGGGGACGCTCCTGGGGAGGTTTGCCGGGGGGGGGGGGTTTGCGGAGAAATTCAAGTATTTGTTGAGTTAATGGGTGATACGAGGCTGTTGGGTATGCAGGGGTTGTAGGAAGAGGCTGTGGGGGGCCCAGCAGAGCTCTGAGAGTGGGTCAGGGTTCTGTGAGCCTGAAACTAACACCCAGGAAGTCAATAGCTGTCTTCAAGGTGAGGTGCAAACTGTATCTAAGATAAAAAAAATGAGGCTGTGCCATGGCCAGTGTCCATTACCAGACAGGGTAGCTGGGACGACCAGCACGCTTGGCCCGTGCTGAAATTATGTTCAGTGTTAATGTGCCTTTGAATCATGTTTCTCAAAAAGCTTTTGGCCATGGCCTACAATGAGAAATAGAAATACCTACTTCCCAATCTGGCTGGCAGTGGCCAGCTAGAGCCCTGCCTCCCCCAGGCTGGTGACAGACCCTGTGGTGGGGGCGTCTTCCCCGCAGCTCAAGAGTGGCTCGGGTTGCTCTGATTTAGGTCCCCGCTGACCACTCTGGAATCTCAAGTTCATGTGTCCCTGGAGCCTCCCCATCTGTTGTAAATCTTCATGCAGAAGGTGGCATGTTAAAGTGTCTGTGTGACACTTGTCCTTCAGAGTCGCTAGTACAGTTCTGTAGCTGCATCAACCCCTCACTCCTGCATGATGGGGGTAGATGGAGCCCACTGGGTTCTTGCATCTAGAAAGAAGTGTGGGAAAGATGGGGATCAACATCTCACCAATCACATGGCATCTGTGGGTTGTCTCGGGCTGATTACTCAGCTCCCAGGGCACAGACTGAGGGGGAGCCCTTGGGCTCTGGAGAGTTAAGTTTTGGACAAAGGACAGTCCCATCACACTCGAGGGGGAGTCATGGCTGTTGTGATCTGCCGCAAGCAGCGATGCCCAGTCTCCAGGACTGTCAGCACCGTGTGACTCTGGAGCTCAGGCACGTCCTGGGAGGCCCAGCCCAGGTCTTCCAAGAGCCAGGTGTGGCCACGAGAAGGGCCATGTGGCATGTTCTGTGGGGACAGGGCAGGACCGGGTCTAGCAGGAGCCAAATCCCAGGCACTGGGGCTCAGTTCACTAGAAGAAAGAACATCCTGGAAAGCCGACTGCCCGGGCCCACCCAGTGCTGGCCTGTATGGCTGCTCTGAGGTCCATGCTCTGGATGAGGGAGAAGGGGCCAGGGCAGCCGCTGCGGCTTCCCTGAGAGCCTGTGCCCTGTCAGGTGGAGGGGGGTACTTGGGGGGATAGTTGGAGGGCACTGTCCCCGGCCAAGTGGCTCGGCCTCGTAGGTGCTCCTCACCAGGGTGGGGCCTCAGGCCAGGCACTCTGTGCAGAGGAAGGGGGTCCTCCCGAGACAGGACCTGTGAGGGCTGTGGCCCCTCGGAGCCTGGGCAGTGATCTCACTGTGTCCCCTCAGCCTCCAGGAGCTGGAGTCCCAGGTGTCATGCCTGGAGAAGGCAGCCACGGAGCTCAGGGAGGCCGTGGAGCAGCAGAAAGAGAAGAACAATGTGAGTGGGGGAGGGGCGGGCGAGCCGGGCTGGGAGGAACAGGCCAGGGCAGCGCAGCAGCCGGAGTGGTTCCTCCACAATGGCCTGAAGACACCTGCTGTGTGGCCCCTGCGCAGACTAGTCAGGGGAGGGCTGAGTTCTGCTTCTCTGTACCCGCTGTGCTAGGATTCGCGCGTCTGAAGGCCTGCCTTCCTCTGGGAGTGTTGGGGTGTGTGTGGGGTTCTTCTGCCCACCCCTCACTTCCACCAGGAGACCTAGAGCTGACTGCCCTTGGATCAGCTCGCGTCACATGTCCCAGTGTGGAGCCAGTCCCTGTGATGGCGACACAGTGCCAATGGGCCCAGCCTGGGTCGTTGTGCTCACCCCAGGTGGGGAGGCTGGTGCCGGAAGGAGGGGATGTGGAGGAAGCTGGACAGGTGACATGCCCGCTGTACCATCTCCTCTACAGAGGGCGTTGGGCCTTGGCCACATCCTCCCTGTGCCGGGCTGTGCCAGAGCCAGCCAGGCCAGTGCTGGCTGTTTGGTAGGAGAGACAGGCTGACCCTCCCTCCTCTCTCAGACTAGTAGTGTCTTCCTCTAAAGGGCACCTGCCTCTTAGCCCCTGTGCCACGACCACCCGCATCAGGCTGCGGCACCTTGGCCTTGTGTTAAGTGCTGCCGGGGAGAGGCCACGTGGGCAGGCCAAGGAAAGGGCATTTTGTCCCTTTGCGGGTCCCTTGTGGGGTCTGGGGTGTGGTTGAGGAGGTTCTCCAGGCCTGGCCCTACCCTGCCCGAGACCAGCTTGAGGCGGCTTGTGGGGAATATGTGAGCGACTGACCCTGTGCAGGCCCTTGACCCTTCCCTTCTGTCCCCCCAGGACCTCCGAGAGAAGAACTGGAAGGCCATGGAGGCGCTGGCCACGGCCGAGCGGGCCTGCGAGGAGAAGCTGCGCTCCCTGACCCAGGCCAAGGTGAGAGCCTCCATCCTCAGACTCCTTCTAGTCCAGCCGGGACATACAGATCCACAGACTGCACCCAGCGCAGCCTGGACCCCTGCAGCTCCTCTCTCCCTCCCCTTCCCTCCCTGCCTCCCTATCGTCTTCCTTAAGACAAGGGGACCGAGATGTGTGCCCTTGTTTGACTTTCCCCGGAGGGGCCCTCTGTTGTGAGGCCGCAGGGCTGAGCATAGCCACTGGGTAGTACTGAACCCCAGGTTGTGCAGCCTTCATGGACTTCCATGTTCTTGTCGTGTGGCATTTTGTGTGAATAATCCTGCTTCTTTCTCGGGCCCTCTGAACTCCTGGCCCAGTAGGTTCCGTGAGTAATCTTTACAGTAAGTCACAGGGGCAGACAGCTTAGCAGCACACACTCAGGGAGTGAAGTCTGCATTGGCCCCGTGCTCCATGCTGCCCAGTTGGGGTGTGAGCAGGCATCTCTCAGTGTCTGGGGCCGCCATGTCGCCTCTGGGGCTCTGGGCCAGTCAGGAGCCAGCACAGAGGCTCCAGCCAGGGGACGTGGCCGGTAGCAGCAGCAACTAAACCTCACCCACCCCTTTTGGTTACACATTTCTCTCCCAGCCTTGCTCACCCAGGAATGTCTGTCCTGATAGTGTGAGCTTGGCATGATTCCCTCAGTGACCCTCCCAGGGAGGCTGAGGATCATCTCAGATGAGGACCCCAAGATGGGGCAGGGGTGAAGGCTGGCCTCAGGTCACGCTGTTAGAGCTGTAATTAGACTCCTAGAGTCTTGGACTTTTAGCCTCAGAGACCATCTGGTCACCTTGTAGCAAATGCAGAAGCTGTGACCACAGATGCCATGTGACTTGCTTGTGGTTGTGCAGCCAGATAATGACAGAAGGTGGCCCCCGGGTCCTCTGTGGCTTGCCTTGGACTCTCACAACTAGCAGGCCTGAAGGCGGGTCTACGCAGGCCTCCGGCACTGTCTGTGGGTAGCTGGCGAGCCCAGCAGGGTCTGCTTCTCAGGCACACAGCAAACCAGGGTGTGCTGTGGCCAGGCTGGGCACCCTTGGTCAGCCGTCCTCCACGCACATTCTGGGATGCCACCCAGTTCTCAGGCCCTGCCCAGGTGGTCTTGGGGCTGGTGGCGGGTGCAGCCTGCTGAGGACAGGTTATCAGATAAAACTTTCTCTTAGGCAGAAACCCCCAGCAGTCACCCACAGCATATGGAGAAAGGCCCCATCCCCAGGGAATGCCACAGTCCTAGGCTTTACTTTATGGTTACTCATGTCCTTTGGTTCTTTTTCCTTTTTTGTGCTTTGAATGGCAGCTGCTGGCTCTTCCTTGAGGACCAGTGGGGGCTCCGGGCCCAGCACTGCACAGGATGCAGAGTCACACTAAAGGAAGGATGTGACCAGAGACAGGACAGGCGAAGTGCACTGTCTTCTCTGAGTGGCTCTGCCTCTGCAGACTGGAAACATTGGGCCCACTGTCCGTACTGGCCACTGGGAGACATGCTGCTTCTCTTCCTCCATATCCTGCCCTGAAATAGCTCCTGCCTTCAAAACACTGAGTGTCCCGCACTGCCTCTTCTCACCCTGGCCTCACGTCAACTTGGACCCCCATACTCTCCCCCCACACATGGAGAGCTGATGGAGCCTGCACATCCGAGGGGCATCTGAGGAACTGACACCTGCCACCTGGGGCAGTCCAGTCCCCTCCTTTCATTAGAGCTTAGTCTGTTTAACATTGACCAGCACAGGCTGGGGCGGATCCCCGTCTCCAGGCAGCCCCACAGAGCCACTCGTCTTCTCCTTCGATTCTTGTCCCTCCCTGGATAGCTGAGGACCTACCCTTCCTAGGGTGGAGACCCAGGCATGTCAGTAAACACCCTGGGGGGTGCCCTGCACCTCATGCTAAATGCCCCTCTCCCCTGCCAACCCTCCAGGAGGAGTCGGAGAAGCAGCTCCGCCTGACTGAGGCGCAGACCAGGGAGGCCCTGCTGGCTCTGCTCCCAGAGCTCTCTGTCTCAGCACACCAGGTAGGAAGTGTGGGTGGCTCCTGGGGACCCCACTGCTCCCAGGGAACATCCCCGGGCCTCACCATGCATATTTTGTTGCAGAATTATGCTGAGTGGCTACAGGAGCTCAAAGAGAAAGGCTCTGAGCTGCTGAAGCAGCCGCCAGCTACCACGGAGCCCTCCTCGGTAAGTGGGACTGCCAGTGTCCCCGTGCTCTCCCCTGTCCCCGGGAGGGGAGGGTGCCTGGTGTCATTTCAGTGGGCACCATGAAAAAACCATTGTGTTTGGCTAACCAGACACCTCTGCCCTCAGGACCTGGCCTCCAAGTTAAGGGAGGCAGAGGAGACCCAGAGCACCCTGCAGGCCGAGTGTGACCAGTACCGCACCATCCTGGCTGAGACGGTGAGCCACAAGACTGGGACCCCTGTGAACACAGGGGGGTTCCCTCCCCCGCAAGGGGCTGCCGGGAAGGAGAGTTTCAGGGCCTACAGAGAGGGAGGCAACATGGTGTTTCGGAAAAGACCACTGGTTCTTTGTGGCCTTGGGCAAGTCACTTCCCTGCTCTGGGCCTTGTTTCTTTGGCTGAATGGTAAAGGGGGTGGATAAGGCTATGAGGTCATCACTGTTCTGAGCTGAGGAGAGGGCTGAGCTGAAGGCTCGGGGCTTGTCTCCTCAGGGGGAGGAGAGACTCGGTTATAACGGGGAATGATCAGGCAGATAGTCATGGGGAAGGGGGAGGTAAGTGGCCGACTGCTGGGTTGAACCCCTGTCTCCTTGTGACTCCAAGCACAATGCTAGATCTGTCCCTCCCTTCTGGCCAACCCGTCCTGTGCTCCTGGTCCTGGGCCCCTAACAAGGGTGGCAAAACCCAACAGTGAGGAGAGTCCTGAGGGCCCTTCCAGGTTGCAGACCTCATTTCCCTGTGAAGCCCTGCAGCCACCGTTGGCACTGGCCAGAGGTCCTCCCTCCCAGGACAACAGACACCTCCCCGTGCTATGCTGCCTCTAAGGAAGTCACGGCAGGGGAAGGGCTGGCAGGTCGTCACAGGGGTTGAGGGTGGCAGTTGTGTGCATGTGGGGCGGGGCCTAGGAGGAAATGGCCACCTTAGCGTGGTGTCCCCGCAGGAGGGCATGCTCAAAGACCTGCAGAAGAGTGTGGAGGAGGAGGAGCAGGTGTGGAAGGCCAGAGTGGGCGCCGCAGAGGATGAGCTGCAGAAGGTACTGACGGGCCTTGCATGCCTCCCGGGGCCGGGGAAGCCAGACGTGACCTGGGAAGACACACAGCTGGACCAGAATTCTGTAAAGTCCAGGGGGATAGTTGACAGGGTCATCTCTGTCGCTTATGAGACTTGTGTGTCGCGGTTAGTGTTTTTCGGTGATGCCCTATAAAGCGCAATTATGGGATGGCAGCTGAGCTCCCCCGTCTCCAGGAGGCCCCCAACCCCAGCCCACTCCCTGGAAGACGCTGCTGGAGGGCACCAGGGTGACTGGCTGGGCTTGGAGGGGTGGGCCCTGCCTGGCTTCCTGAGCTGGGCCAGTCCTGCCCGGGTCCCAGGATGGCCTCGGTAAGGAGACATCCCCCAGGTCCTTGTCTGATGAGTCCTTTCCCTTGCTTTGTAGTCACGGGCCACAGTGAAACATCTTGAAGAGATTGTAGAGAAACTAAAAGGAGAACTTGAGAGTTCAGATCAGGTACATGGGGGCTCTGCTCAGAGAGCCCTTTCTCCTGTCCCGTGAGCCTCTTAGAAAGTGGCATTACAGAGACCACTCTAGTTGTTTTTCCCTTGTGGACCAAGTACTATCCTCTCACAAGCCAAGGGATCTTGTCCGTCTTGTTCTTCCTTAATGAGAGACATTTGCACCCTCAGAGTGGCCTGAAATAGCCACAGGCCCTGTGCAGATTGCCCAGCCCTGGTAAACAGTGGCTTCTGTCATGGCCTTCAGTATCAAAGGGGCCCCACTGCTCTCTTCAGACACCACAGTGAGCCCAGGCCTTGGAGAAGGTACCCTGTGCCTGCCTTTGCAAGTAAATCTCAGAGCTGTCCTCTCCCACTCCTGAGGTTTGAGAGCATGTCGGGAGCCCGGAGTACAGAGTTCAGGGCACCATTTTCAGGAAGGGTTCTCCTGACACAGGCTGGTTTCTTGTGAGCCTTGGAAGTCTCCAGATGGCCATTGCTTATCCAGGGCCACCCTGTGCCCTGTGCTTAGTGTCCTCTTGCCTGCCGGCTAGAGGCTGCTGACATGTGCCTGTGCATGTCCATGCAGGTGAGGGAGCACACCTCACATCTGGAGGCAGAGCTGGAGAAGCACATGGCAGCTGCCAGCGCTGAGTGCCAGAACTACGCCAAGGAGGTGGTGGGGGTGAGTCTGCCTCTTCAAGGACCGCAGCCCCTGCCCGGCAGAGTCTGGTCCTCCCTGGAGCTGTTCCTTCTCAGCCCTCTGGGAGTAGCTCTCATGTGAGCCTTGAAGTCTGGGTTTTCAGGCTTTTGCCTCATGCCTGCAGACACCAAGTTGGGCTGTCAGACCTGACGTGTGTCTCAGGGCAGGTTTCAGAAAATCAGCCTCACG
The DNA here is from genome assembly GCA_023783475.1 of Daubentonia madagascariensis. Taxonomy (NCBI): domain Eukaryota; kingdom Metazoa; phylum Chordata; class Mammalia; order Primates; family Daubentoniidae; genus Daubentonia; species Daubentonia madagascariensis. The sequence continues at coordinate 447,543 of JAKFHU010002136.1, forward strand.
GATGGGGCAGGGGTGAAGCCGTCAGCCTCACCCACTGGAAGGAGACTTCGTATTCTAAGTTACCCTGGAACTCCCAGCGAGGGAATTCTCTGCTTGGCTTGCTGACGCCATTTCCAGTGGGGAATGGATTTAAATCTGATACTGTTTTCTGACTGTTCTGAAGCAGAAAGCACAAACCTGGCACCCCCAATTCTGGTTTAATCTCAAACTTTTGGCCTTTTTTTGCAAGAAATAATCAGTAAATATTTGCGATGGCCTGAGACACGCGTGCAGTGAATGCCTGACTTCCTAAGTCTGCAGGAAGCCTCAGGAGCCCAGTGCCATGCCCTGTTCTGTGTTCTTCTCGAGGGCTGTGGTTGGATGGATGGATTAGGGTTCATGTTTAGGTGCAAACTCACAGGAGCTGGTTTTCTCTTCTCTCTTCTTTGCCATCACCGGGCTCTGTTTTCTCCCCAAGTTGAGGCAGCTTTTATTAGAATCTCAATCTCAACTGGATGCAGCCAAGAGTGAAGCCCAGAAACAAAGTGACGAGCTTGCCCTGGTAGGTGGCCCTGGTATCCCTGGGGCGGGGAGCGTGACCTGGGGTTTGTGTGTGTGCGGTGAATTGGCCAGTCACGTGTTTACATCCAGTCAAAGGTAACAAAGCTTAGTGCAGGGGGGACCATGTTGCTGATTTAGCTGTGTGGGTCAGGCTTCATGGGGCCTTCTTGCACATCTATGCAAAACTCAAAGTTGGGTCTGTGGCTGCTGGGACCAGAGTGTTCACGCTCCTTTCCCAACCCCTGGCCACCTGCTGCAGGCACTGGGAGCTCAGGCCTGGGAGCTCTGGGGGTCTGCACTCCCTGTGAGCCCATTGTGTCCCCTGGGGGTATCAGGGACACTGTAACCCTTGGCAACACAAGAGCAAGAGGCCTGGGAGTCTCTTTGAGGTGGCCACCCCTCGTCCTATGGCTCTCAGCAAGCTCCTTGCCTTCTGTGGGGTTTTCTCACCGCAGCTGCGGTGAGAAAAAGAGAAGCTCCACTCGTAGATGGGAAGAGCGCTCACTGCATGGCAGCCTTGGAGGAGCCCAAGTCCTAGCTCCTTGGCACGTTCGGCCCAGTTTTAGAGGCAGTGGGGCCTCGCTGGACCCCATACCACCTCAGGGCTGGGGCTGTAAGCAGCAGTCTGTAAGGCCACAGACACGTTCTGTTTGGTCTTGTACAGTCTTTTTTAAAATCTTGAATTAGTTGTCAATATTTAGAAATTTGGAGATTTTGAATAAAAATGTGCAGCTCTGGCTTTCTAAGGAGGGACAGAAGGTCTGGTCCCTGGAGCTGGCATTGGCTTCAGCATCCACTGAGTGTGGCACGTGTTCCCAACTCCCTGGGCCGCCCCCCCCCCCCCCGCCCCAGTCATTCAGGTCTTACCTGGGCCACACCAGAGGGCGGGTACTGCCCAGGCCAAGTCTCCTGAGTCTGGAGCCAGTCATCGAGGTCTTTGACTAAGCCAGGTCTGGGTGACAGGCCCAGGGGGTATGGCCCAGGCTTAGGGTGCATGTAGAGAAAACCCCTCAGAGTTTCTTGTCATCTTTCAACTGTGCAGTTTAGCTTTTGACTTTGGGGGCTGGAATGAGGAATGGAAGGAAGTGTGGGGGCAAGCCCCTGCACTTGGGGTTGCCCCTTGGAGCAGGGCCTCTTGGATCGGGCCCGAGGCCACCCATATCCCCTGGGGAGCTCCTGCCAAGGGCCCCAGCCAGGTCTCCCAATTGGAACTTTTACCTGAGCTTCTCAGGTGACACCACTGCCCTTCAAATTGGAGGCCCAGTGGTCTGGGGGCCTTGGGGACCACCAGATGTGTCACCCACCCCCAGCTATAGAGCTCAGAGGTGGGGGACCTTGTTAGGCAAGACCTCGTTAGGTCATCTTGTAATCTTTCCTAGACCCCAGAAGTGGCTCTGAGGAGTAGACTGCATTTATGAGGAGGAAATGAGGGGAGTAGACAGTGTTGTTGGCCACCTCTCTGTTCTATTTGGATTCATTAGCTCTGTGCAGGCTGTGTGCATCAGGGGTCACCTCGCTCCCAGGAGGGCTCCCTGCCATTTGGCCTTGGAACAGAACACACGGGTCTCATCAGTTCAGAGGCTTGTTGGTCTCAAGGCCTGTTTGTAACTTAGGCTAGGGGTTGTGACTCTGGACCCTGCCCCAGCAAACCTGCATGGGGGTGGGGACTCGGACACAGGTCACAGTTACCAAACCAGGTCCCTGAAGGGGCATCAGCTGTTGAGAGCAGCCTTGGTCCTCCAAGGGGAGTCCGAGCATGTGTGTGCGTGCAAGATGGGCATGCGACTGGCTGTGTATTTGCACAAACCCACCCCTCCCTGTTTCAGGTCAGGCAGCAGTTGAGTGACATGAAGAGCCACGTAGAGGATGGTGATGTAGCTGGGTCCCCGGCTGCCTCCCCAGAGGCCCCCCCAGCCGAGCAGGACCCTGTCGAGGTTAGGGCGGTGAGCTGGCCCCCAGACATGTCACTAACCCCAGGCGGTGCATAGGCTCTGCAGCCTGTTCTCACTGAACGCCTTGCCGGCTGCTTCTAGCCTCTGGCCTCCCCCTCTGCCGCCCCATCCCTTCCCTCCCTGCTTCACCCAGATGAGGGCCACCAGCCTCCACGAATGATGCAGAGCGAAGGGCAGGGAAGGTGGCCGGGGAGGGGGTGGGGGGGACTCTTGGCCCTGACCAGCCTGTGAGGGAGGGGCTTAAGGAGGGCGCCTGTGACTCAGGGTCTGTGCCCACAGGGCTGGGGAAGCAGCCCTGGGCAGGGTCTTCAGCCACAGAAGGGGACTTGGCCCCCATGGTAGCCCTTGCCAGGACATCACTAGCAAGATATTTGCTCTCCAAGGCTTTGACCTAAATGATAGCTGCCAAGAGCCCTTGCCAGGAGGCAGGGGCCTGTCACTATGGGGGCTGTAATGTGGCTGCTGGGGGAGTCACTGCTGTGGGACCAGAACTCTGAAGCATCTTTCTTGTCCTGTGGTCTCATTAATGGTGCCTGAGGTTGCAGAGGGCCCACCAGCCTCTCTTCAAACACACCAGCTTATGTGCCAGGGGCTGGGGCACCATCTTCCCATGGGGGCATGTTGCATATGCCTCAGTCGGGTGGGGAAGGCCAAGGGAGTGCTAGAAGCAGCTAGAAGGCAGGCCCATGGTCTTGGCCTGCCCAGGAGCCCTGTGCCCCCAAGAGGGTGCTTCACCAGGTTCCCAAGCTATGTTTGCGGTGTCTCTACACAGCTGAAAACGCAGCTGGAGAGGACAGAGGCTGTCCTGGAGGACGAGCAGATGCGGAGGCACAAGCTCACGGCTGAGTTTGAGGAGGTCAGGCCCTGCCCCAGCTCTCAGCCCCCACTAGCTTTCAGCCCAAGTCTCCCGGGAGTGCCTGGGCTGGGGCTGGGCCTCCATGCACCAGGGTGTGGGCCCAGACGGGTGGGCACGGGTCAGAGGCCACCTTGGGGGCCTGTGGGTGGTCTGCGTCCTCAGGTCTTCCAAGGGGCTGGTGCTCTCAGGCAGTCTTCTGCCTCCTGGAACACATGGGTCCTGCCTGCTCGTCCCAGCCAGAGGCTTGAGCTATTCCTCATCAGGCTAGGGGTTCCCCCTGATCCCCAAGCGTGCTCAGTGGGGTTTGGTGGCTCGGCCGTTTGTAAGGCATCTCACCCAGACACCACTCCCCTCTCTGAGAAGGCTCAGACCTCAGCATGTCGGTTACAAGAAGAGCTGGAGCAGCTCCGCACCACTGGCCTCCTGGAGTCTTCAGAAACAGAGGCCACACAGCTGAAGGTAGCAGTGGGCGCTGGGGTGGGAGTCAGACCTGTGGGGTCTGCTGCAAGCCTGGGGCCACTCGTGGCCTCAGAGGGGGCCAGGAAGGGGAGACCAACCCCACCTGGGCCAGTCCTCAGTACCGGCTTCCCCTTGTCCCCACCTGGTGGGGGGCATCTTGAGGTCCCTCAAGCAGATCCAGGCTTATTTGGGGGGGGAAGGGGTCCTAACCCTGCAATGTCACATGGTCACATGGCAGCCACTAATTGGTGTGGCTGTTTAAATGAAGTCAGTTCCTCAGCCATGTGCCAGGTGCACGGCAGCCACATGTCTCGTGGCTGCTGCATTGGACAGTGCAGTGACGTTCTTGTCATCCCAGGAAGTTCTCCCAGCAGCTGGTAGACAACAGGACACAGGCCTAAGAGTCAAGACAGGCTGTTTCCTCCCAGCCATCACTGCCTGTCTGGGTGACCAGGAGACACCTTCCTCATGCCCTCAGAGGGTCCAGTCCCCAGGGCTTCGGGGCCCATGTTCATAGCTGGGATGGCCTCCTGCTGGTGTCATGTGAGGGCTGACCCCCTCCAACCCTCTGACCCGCAGGAAAGACTAGAAAAAGAGAAAAAGTTAACAAGTGACCTGGGGCGCGCCGCCACCAAACTGCAGGAGCTTTTGAAGACAACCCAGGAGCAGCTGGCAAAGGAGAAGGACACAGTGAAGAAGTTACAGGAACAGCTAGAAAAAACAGTGAGTGTGTCCTGTCCCTGCCGGGGCCACACTTGCAGCTCGGCCCACGCTGGGGGTGGGTGGGAGTCAGAGCTGCTGGGATGCTGGGCGCGGTGCCTGGAGCCCCGGGGAAGCAGCACGAGGAGGAGAGGTGGAACTGGGACGGAGGTGGTGGGGACAGAGACTTCCTAAAACGTGGGCATGAGCCCACCAGGCCCAGCACCTACCCTTCCTCTGCGGTTCCCTCGGTGACCCCCTCTGCCGGCCGGCCGGCCCAGGTCCTCCCCCTTGCAACCCACAGGGGTCCCCGAGCCAGGGCCCCTGCCGCAGGCCCAGCCCCCTGCCCGCGGGAACAACACGGTTCCTCCCCGACTCAAGGCCCTGGCTCTCCTCTGCATCCTCGGTTCCCTCCCGTCCAGGAACTGGCTCCAGGCTCCTGTTCTGTAGAGTGGCTGGAGTGGCTGAAGGGGCGTTAATCCAGGGAGGGGCCTGATGGTCCCTAGGACCTGGGGGCAAGCGATTCTGCCTCTGCTCCTCAGCCCAGCCTGGCCCTCACGCTGCCCTCTTTGTTCGCAGGAGGACGGCAGCAGCTCAAAGGAGGGTACCTCTGTCTGAGTCTCCTCTGTGGAAAAAGAAGTTACTGTTCAACTTACCAAAATGCCTTACACATTCCTTACAAATAAATAAACCAACCAATACAGCGTTATCCAGGCCCAACTTCCGGTAGCTCCAAGAGAAGCCATTAGAGACAAGAGTCTCTTAGAGCCACAGAAATAGATCTTCCAGACCCCCAGTTTGTAAAAGAACCTTTGTCACATTTGATAAACACTATTCCCTGGGAGCAGCCCAGGACCTCTGTGCCGAGCAGACGCCAAAGGCCTCCTCAACTCTGACAGCCCCCGTGGGCGTGTGCCAGGAGGCCAACGCTCTGGGAATCTGTCAATCAGTGCAATTGTCTTGTCTTTTTTCAGTGGGGCAGGGCTGGGAGGTGGCTGGGACCAGGTGGTAAGTTCTCGAAGGCTGTGGGGCAGACTGGAGGGCCGCAGCCCAGCCCAGCGAGGCAGCAACCCCCCACCTCTCAAAGTTGTCAGCCAGAACTGATGTGTGACCTCCTGGATGTCAATGCCATTAAAACCAACATTGTTGCCCGGCACTACAGTCTCTGGTCTTCTACTGGGGCTCCCCTGTCTGGCTGTCAGGCCCAGGATGAAGAACCAAGAGGGGCTGCCCCTGGGGGGAGGCGGGAGAGTAAGTGCGGTCCCGGCTCTGTGTGGAATTGGGGTGAGGCTCGCTGCTTTCCAGCTCCCCAGTGCTTCTCCCTGTTGCTTCACAGGCCCCAGTGCCAGCTGGGCAGGTTAAGAGACAGGGCCTGTGACACCTGGTAGCCAGATGCACTGACTGACTGCTGTCCCTTGCCCTTGAGGTGAGGTTCTGAGGTTTCTGTGAGCAGGGCTGGTGGCCTGGGCTGCTGTGTGAAGTGAGCCCTGTGAACGAACAAGGGTCTCTGTCCTGGCTGGGGCTTGGGCGAACACCTGCCTCTGGAGGGGTGGTTCCGGGCTGCAGCAGCTACTGCCTGCCCTCTGGAAGCAGTTTCACTGGGGGAAGCCCCCTGAGACCTCCTGTGACCCTCACATTCAGTGTCCTTGGTGGCCCACGGCAGTGTGGTCCAGTGGAACCTTGGCCCAAGCAGTAAGGGGCTCTTTGTAAGCAATAGGAACCTGGAGCTTAGGCAAAAAATGGTATTTACAGGCTCAGAGTTGCAGGAGGGCCTGAAGCAGGCCAGGAATGGAAAGTGGGTCTGAGCAGCTCTGGGGTCTTGGTGGCCAGCATCAACCAGTCTTGTCAAGGGGCTGCCTTGACCAAGCACTGTTCCACTTTGATCTCCCTGCCAAGCCTCAGAATCCTGGCAGAGGATCTGGTTGGCACAACTTGGCTGGGGGACAGCTGGGCACCTGGACGGCAGGTCCTGCAAGACAGCATGGGGAGGGGAGGGAAGAGGAGGGTGGCAGCCCAAGAGCCCGAGTCTCCACAGCCTGCCCTGGGATCTCTGCACCTCATGGCCCCTTTAGGTGGTGGGTGCGACTTGGGTGGTTGTCCTGGGAACCTCAAGGCCTCAGGAAGTACCTCTGCACACGTATGTACTCTCTTGCCTCCTTCCTTTAGACCCCCCACACACACACTCAGTGTCTGCCAGGCTCTTGGAGCACCTGTCTGGGCCACTTAACCATGCTGTGGTACTTGTGTGTTTGTTAGTGGCTGTACTGGGAGCAGGTGCTAGAAATCCTGGGGAGGTTCCAAGAGAAGTGGGTTTCAGCTGGAGCTCACGGAGTGCTGGGGGAGGGGAAGGGTCTTGGCCACCGGGACAGCTGTGAGAGGCACGTGAGGCCAGGGGGGCTGGACCAGCTAAGGCAGAGAGCCACTGAGGGTTTTCAGCAAGAGGAGACAATCATACCTGTTGTAGAACTCTCTGGAGACGGGAGAGGGAGCCCACAGGTCTTGGGACACTGACACCATGGTTTCTGGCAGGGAGACTAGGTGGGAGGAGGAAATGCCTGCATGTGCCTGGCCCTGTGTTTGGCTCTCACGTGAACCTCACCTGGTGAAAGGCAGAGTAGGTTTCAAACCCAGTCTGCTGTCTGGCAGCACATGGCAGCCGGGATGGGTCAGTGTTGGAGAGGCAGAGCTGGGTTTGGGAGTGTATGGAACCCCATGAAGAGCTGCCACAGCAGCCACTGAGCCCCTCAAAACTGCACTGGTGTGTGCCTTTGCATCTGGAGCAGGGGCACAGAGCTGGAGGGAGCACAGGCTGTCAGCGGGGGAGGTAGATCTCCGCACATGGGCAGCCTTAATGCGAAGTCAGTTTGGGGCCCTGGCAAGTGGGTGGGGGAACAGGCCAGACCTATGCCCAGCACCAGGCCTCCTGCCAAGTCACCATGGACCTGGGAGCCTGCATTTCCTCACCACCTGTCTCACTGCAGAACTGCCAGCCCCTGTGCTGGGTAGAGGCCCTCTGAAGGCACAGGAAGGGGGGTACTCATTTTGAGCAGACAAAAGGAGAGACAAGGGGCACTGGGGGTACCAAACTGCTACCTGTGGGTTCTAAGGTGCAATGGCTGCCCCTGGGTTCTGGCTAGAGACCTGCTCCCCCTCAGCCCACCTGGTGGGAGCCCAGTGTCTGCTGTGGGGAAGGAAGGAAGACAAAGGCAGCCACAGAGCAGGGTGTGGGCCACCTGGGGAGGTCAGGAAAATACCACTTAAGGGACCTAAGGCCCCTTCCTCTGTCCCCGCCTACACCAGCAGGGTCTGAGCGGACCTTAGGCCCGGCAGAGGGAGCCCAAGTTTGCCAGGCAGCCTTCTGGGCTGCCTTTCCTCAGCCAGGCCAGCCCACCACAGCTGTGCCTGGGCAAGGTTCCATCATCTGGCTGGGGAGAAAAGAGGCGCTCAGGAGGGTATCTGAGGCAGCAGCCCTCAGCAGTTTTCTTGCAAAAGAGGCTAATAACCCCTCCTTGCCTCCCCCACACAGTGTTCAACATGGTACAACAGCACACGTGAGCTTGGATCACTGGCCTAGCCACACAGCTCTCTGTCCTGCAAATGCAGCAATACTCTGGCAGCACTGGAGAAGTGGCTTTTGCTGGCCTGCTAACAGGGAGCACTGCTCTTCCCAGGCCTGGCTTCACAAGGCCATAGCCCGGGCTTGGCAGGGCTCCTGCATTGTACCTTGCCAGTACTAAGGCTGGGAGAGTTCTGAGAACATCCAGCCTAAACCCTTCCCTTTAAAGCTTCAAGGTCACACACAGCATAACAGCACCTGCAAACCCAGAAGCCCCTCACACAGACAGGGGCTCTTCTGACTAGCTTACTCTGGTCATCTGTGATACCCAGGGAAACGCACAGGCACCAGGATGTCTGGCCCACAGGCCGCACCTACACCACCTGGAGAAGGAAGCAGTGCAGTGAGGACAGGGAGAGCACGGAAACCAGCAAAGCGTTGGTGGACAGGATAGGGGGAAATCAGATTTCAGAAACCAGTCTACACCCCCCACAAATGCCTTCTCATTGTAGTCCCTTCAGGTTCGGGTCTAACAGGAGCTCAGAGCCCAAAAGGAATGTATTGCTTTCCTTCCCCCCTTCCACATCTCACCACTGAACAAGATCCAACCTTTGAATTCCAGATGTCAGAAATGGAGTGGAGGGCCGGGCACAGTGGCTTACACCTGTAGTCCTAGCACTCTGGGAGGCTGAGGCAGGAGGATCGCTTGAGCTCAGGCACTCGAGACCAGCCTGAGCAACAGCAACCCCGTCTCTACTAAAAATAGGAAAAAAATTAGCCAGGCATGCTGGCACACACCTGTGGTCCCAACTACAGGAGGATCACTTAGGCCCAGGAGTTTGAAGTTGCAGTGAGCTATGACACCACTGCACTCTAGCCGGGGTGACAGAGCAAGACCCTGTCTTAAAAAAAAAAAAAAAAAAAATAGAACTCTCTAGAAGTGCAGTGGGATAGCTCAGGAACAGAAAAGGAGATCAGAGTTTTTGTCCCAGTTCTGCCACTTATGAGTCAAGTTACCTTAGGCAAGTTATTTCACCTTTCAGGGCCTGCTAAGGTGACTGCCAGAGGCTCTGTCCCTTCCCAGCTGCCCTTCCAGGACTGGGCAGACGCCAAGGAGAGCCCTCACCAGCCAAACACAAGTTACTCAAGCCTTCCTCCCCCTGAAAAACCTGGCTCCTGTAACACCCCCCTTCACTGCTGCCCCCACCAACCACAATGCAATTCATCTCCCTTCTTCCAGCTGCAGCCCAGCTGGAACCCAGTCTAGAGCCTGTTATATTTCAGAAATGCCCCAAATCATGAGAAAGTGATGTGTCCTTGGGCATATCCAGTCTCCAATGGTCCAAAGGGCAATGAACATGTCAAGAAACAAAAGCTGCACTTCCTGTGTCTGGACTAGCCAGCACTCTGGGCAGTTCTGCAGAAAGGAAAATCACTAGACTAAACGTAATTCTGTTATACAAGTCACTGTATTCACTATTTTCTCAGAGATTAATATTCTCTGAAATAAACTTGTCAACCTCTGGTTGAATTGGTTGCTCCTTTCTCAGGCCAAGAGTAACCACCAGATGAACCCTAAGTCAGCTTTCCACAAACATTTTTGTAATGTATTAACACTTGTGAAGATGTAAATGTGTTTCCTGCAAGCAGAGTACACCTGCAGTTTTGTTCTTGATCAAGGTGAGCTGAGGTCTAAACCCTAATTTTGTACCAGAATCACCTGGAGTGCTTGTTAGCACGATTCTTGGGCCCCAACCTCAAGAATCCACTAAAACTTTTTCTCCTAGGTAGAGACATAAGTAACTAGTAGCATCTCCCCAATTTCTGGAATAAAAGTGGGGTGCTGGGAGATGTTTACATTACATCCCTGCATACTGTTTGAAATCCTTCCCACAGCATGCATCTCTCTCACACATGCATGTGTGCCTGCATTGCAGCACAGAGTGCCTGTTACTGAAGTAGCGCCATGCTTCACAAGTTGACACCACAGAAAAGACTTTCTCCTTCTAACACTCCTTGACCAAACACCTGGCTTTACCTACACGGCTGATTCTTGAGTAAGGCAGCCTTGGGCCAGCAACACTTCCCTGGAGGCCCATTAATATACAGTCACTAAAACCACTGCTGTGCAATAGAGAAAACAAATTCAGGATGAAAGAAGGACAAGCAGAGAGCATTATTTTCCAGACAACTTTGAAGGAAGTTATTTTGATTAAAGCATGATAACCTCTTCTGCCTCCCAAAAGCCTGGCATTTGGAATAAGAAAAAGGTGTGTACTTGCACAAACCTAGACGGCATAGCCTGCTCCACAGCTAGGATATGGTATAGCCTATTTCTCTGAGGTTACAAACCTGTTCAGCATGTTACTGTAGGCAATTGTAACACAATGGCAAGTATTTGTATATCTAAACCTATCTAAACAGAAAAAGGTACAGTAAAAATATGGTATTATAATCTTATACATGACCACCATCATATACTTGATACGTCATTGACCAAAATGTTATGGCGTGTAATTGTGTATCAAAATGCTAACCATGGTTATGGTGTGTAGCAGGACAATGTATAATTCTCCCTTTTTTCTATTTTCTAAAATTTAAATGTGATTTTATTAACCTTTATGGTCTAGAAAAGTTTAATAAACATTGTAGCAAATTAAAAAAGAAAAAGGTTCCCAACTGTTACACCAACTTTCTTATTCAATCAGAGGAGGCGGCAGCTGTGACTGTAACTCTAATTGTCAGAACTACCCAAACCTCAATGACATACCCCATATGGAAAGCAAAATCCTTTATTCCCAAATCCATACATGAATAATTACACGAGAGATAAGTTAAAAATGCTTCCTTTATTACATAAAGCCAAAATACTGCTACTTCTAAGTTCAACTGTTTGTGCATCTCTATACTGTTCAGTGTTATGCCTGTGATGTTGACAACAATCACGTCCAAGTGTTATGAACACTGGCTCCCTGCAAGTGTCAGCCCGGTACCTGCTCCCACTTCACACACAGTCCACAAGCTGCTCTAGGAAACTAAATTCTCCCAGGCCCCAGAATAAACATATACTCAATGTTCTTCCACACTTTATTGTATCAGAAGCAGCAAAGTTCTGAAGGAGACACAAAGTTACCACAAGTATCCTAGCTCATCAATATACCGTTTTATCATTTTCATTGACAAAGCAGATTACAATGGCGCCCTAATTTGCATTATAATTAGTTGTTACAAGACACTGCACATTCTCCTGAGGACACACCATGATTTCCAAGATGCAAGGTCACTCTCAGAACAGTCTCCCAACTAGTGAATGGCGAGCTCACCGCAGTTGCAGGGGCTGCTTCCTGTATTCCAACGTCGTGCTTGAAATAGTGCTTTGCAAGATCAGCGTGGATTATAAGTGGACACAATTTGGAGGCAGTCTCCATTATACATTTGGTAGAATTGAAAGACTGCCTGACTTAACCATACTGTCGTTAGTGTATTAGTGTTTTTATATGTTATGAGGACATACTATATTCCATTCTGTTTAGCTCAAGGAAGAATAAAGAATTTGGGCCAAAATTATAACCAGATTAAGACCAATTCTCTAAGCAAAAGAAAGTAACTGCTGAGGTTAACAAAGATGTAATAATTCTCTTCCCATGGCCTTGTACTGTTTTGTGAACTGCATTATTAAAAATCCTGAGCTTAACCAAAATCTTTATAAGTCAACTCATCAAAACAGGCATTTGGCCAATAAGAATTTAATTTCACACCAATAAAACTTTAGATTTTAGATTTATTTAGGGCTGTTTTCACATGTCTATAGAATATTTAGTTTACTCTAAAAGATGACAAGACAGCTCCCTCAGTGAGACCCTGGCCTAAATATATTTTTGCTTTATTTATATAGCAAGAGGATAACATTGAACATGGAAGCTTTCAATTTGTGGCACTGAATGATGATCTACACAGGACATCCTTCAAAGGCTACAATTAAGGACCCACCTAACTTTTCAGCAATACAAGCCCGATTGAGGTCTTCTGGCCCATTTGCTTGACATTCATGTTTTATGCCTAGAGAGGAAAAATAACAATTCTATTTAGAATTATGGCAGCAGCTTACCTCTTTCCCTAAGATATCAAACTGCTTGTAAAGATCAGTTCTAATAAGGACACATAAACTGCAGTGTATACAAACAATGGAATATTACACAGTAACGAGAATAATCTGCAACCACATGCATCAAAATGGATGACCTTCATAAACATAATGCTGACTGAAAGAAGCCAGATTAAAAAAGCATACATTCTGTATGATTCCATTTGTAGAAGCCAGGGTACTGGCTACCCTTGTGGAGGAAGGGGCAGAGGACAGTGGTATGAGCGGAAGGGGGCACAAGGGAAGCTTCTGGGGTGCTGCTGGTCATTAGATCAAGAAACAACCACTACATTCAGTCTGAAAATTCATCAAGTTCTACAGTAATTTGTGATGTACACTTTTCTATAGATATGTTGTACTTATCAATAAAAAATTAAAAGGCAGGTCTAGCAATTTTTCTTGGTTTTTAAAATATAAATAAAAACATGAATTTGATGTTTTTTGATTGCACAGTTGATTTAGTCAACCGTAGTGAAAAGTAAGTAAAAATGGCATCATTTTTGCTACAGAAAACAGCTAGCTCTCCAGTGGTATTACATCACACATTTAAGAAAACTATCACAATGAAAACTATGTGAAATGTTACTGACTACTTTCTTAGAAAAACTACATCATCATACTGCAGAATGAGCTCAATTATGAAATTACATACAGTAGCTTCTCCATAACCAGCTGCTATCTTTTAAATGGCTGCATTGTTATTTCATCATCTTAAAACCAATTGCCAAGCTTTGGAAAGCAGAATAGGTTAGCTTTTGGATCACTCAGGACTGATTTGAGAAAGCCAGTGAATGGTTTCATTACAAAAAAGGTGACAAGGTCACTGCCATTAAAAGATAGATCACCAGCTGGGCGTGGTGGCCCACACCTATAATCCCAACACCTTGGAAGACCAAGGTGGGAGGATCCCTTGAGGCCAGGAGTTCAAGACCAGCAGGGCAACATAGCAAGACCCAGTTTTTAAAAAAAAATAATAAAATAAAAATTTTTTTTAAATCAGCCAGGCATCATGGTGTGTGCCTATAGTCCCAGCTACTCGGGAGGTCAGGGTGGGAGGATTGCTTGAGCCCAGTAGTTTAAGGTTGCAGTGAGCTGTGAACACGCCACTGCACTCCAGCCTGTGTGACAGAGCACAAGACCCTGTCTTTTTAGACAGATCACCAAATCAAATCTACAAAGTAATTCCCTTTACGAAAAGGCAATGCAGACTAGGGATGATGAAGAATCCACTCTGAATCTTTTTTGGTTGCTCTGTGGAAGTGTTGAAGCTAAGGAGTCATTTTAAAACATCAGTTAACAGACCAGTGAACATGCTTCTGGGGGATGACCAACATCAAATCAAATGCATGAAAAACCTGACAAGGCAATGAATTATGAAGCAGCAAGGCTCGGGAAAGGAAGTGAGAATTTTGTTTTCCTGACTAAATAAAACAAGCCAGGACAAACCTGTTTTACTAGAAGAATATAAAAACCAGTCAGTCACAGTAAAACAAACAAAACAAAACCAACATTAGGTCAAGCCCTTGTGACCTTGGCTCACTTGGCTGTTTGGATAGCCATGGCAGGAAGGTAATGGGGCAAACTCTTAGACTAAAGCTCACACACGATCCAGATCAAGCCTTCCATTCTACAGTTGACAAATCAATGCCCACGGAGGTTAAGCGGTTTTGGCAAAGGTCACACAGCAGTTAGACTTAACCCTCAAGCTTAACCCTCAGCGCAGGGCTTTGGGCACTTGCCCCATGCTCTTTCCATCATACCAACATTTCCTCCTGGCTGGACTCTGGCCAGGCCATCTCAGCAGGATCCCAATCACCCAGTGGCAAGTCAAATATAATTGGCCAGCTCAAGGAATGACTGCACTTCCTTTGGACACGGATGCATCAATCACCTAAAATCATACCATTCAACAGTAAAGCTAGAGATAAGAGCACCTTTCCCATTTATGAACATTTCCTTTTTGCAACTTTGTTGTAACTACTACCTTCAAAGGCAGTGGCAAATTTACTATTCAATTATGACCAATGTAAACCAATTAGTCTCCACCCGCTGCATGAGAAACTTGGGAGCCCTTCAAACTAGTTTAAAACCAGCCTGACAAGTGACATACAATGTTGAGGGAATAGAGTTATTAAACATGGGCCACGCAGACCCAAAGTGACCAGCACAAGGCAGAAGACACAATGGAAAGCTGGGTTCAACCTTCTGGTTTTCTCAAAACAACCATTTCTTCTCCTTTCTTTTTGCCCGAAGCTCTCCGAGAAAACAAGGTGCTTCTTAGAAAAGGTGCAGCCCCTACTCCAGGGGCTCACCATACCTCTAAATATTCAGAAGTAAATCCAACCATACCTTGAAATTTCTTTTTGATTGCATCCTTGGAGCTCGCATAGATCATTTTACTTTTCAGAGGTGCAAGTTCTGGTGCCCTAGATAGAAAGATGTCAAAAGTCAAAAAACTAGTTTAAAGAAAGTATGACTTACATCTTGGTAAACATTTGCTTCGGTGACAGGGGGAGGCTCCTCAGACTCCCCGGAGAGTTTTTCTAACTACAAAATGTTTCCACTTCCCTGCTACCTCAGAGGGTGAACGTTATGGAGGGGCATATGTAGAATCACTCAGGTTGACCAGGGTGAAAAAGAGTAGAGAACCATTGACTAAAAATCAGATTAATGTGGCCATAATAAAAGAACCAACACTGGGTACTTCATTGTATAACCCAGTTCTTTTTAAAATAATTTTTTTCATTTTTTATTAATAAAGGACTGAGGTCAGGCTAATAATATTTAAACAAGGTTTTTGATAGTTTTTCTAGTTGAAAAAAGTTTCAAAATACAAAAAAGTACGAGAATAATCTGTTAAGTATCTGCCCCCAAGAATTAAGAAATGCCAGTATTTTGGCATTTTTGCTTCAGATTGTTTTCTAGAAAAGAATAAATCACAAATAAAGTAAAAGTCCCCTTCTTAATCCTCACCAGTCCCTTCATTTACATCTATTCCTACAGTAGATTGATTCTGACCACACAAGTACTTGTTTTCTATCTAACATAATACATGTTCAATTATCAAATTTGGAGTCAAAACCTGAGTTTCAATAATTATCTCAAAAAATATTAAATCCACATGTATAATCTTATAATTCTAAATAAAGCTTTCACAAAGATCTCTTTTTTAAGTTAAATGGCAACTCAGCAATAATTATGTCTTAATTGTCAATATTACTATTATCTCATATTTATAAAATGTTAATGCCTTGCCCCTCTTGAATGGAAACATGCTAAAAGCACAGCATATGCTTCAAAACACTTTCTTCACCAGCAATTTTGAAAAATAACAGAAATATTAATAATGGACAGAAAACCTCAGAGTGCTTATACATGAATGCCTTCTTTCCATCTATACCACCAAACCTCAGGCCTGCCTCCACACCACACTACCAATACATCAGAGGGAAAATAGAGTTCAGTAAGTCCTCACTTAACATCATCAGAAGGTTCTTGGAAACTGACTTTAAGCAAAATGATATATAACAAAAACATGTGAATGAACTGATGTTACTGGAGGACCTCCTAGACGTTTCACTTAAAGTGGCAGTTTTCAAGACCCTGTTGATGACACTAAGTGAAGACTTCTGTGTAGTTAAATACTTTTGAGCATTTAATGACTGCATTTAGCTGCCATATATCCAGGACACTGAATGAACACCCATGAGCACAGGCATGTGGATCTCAGCTAGTCTACTCCCACCTAGGTGAGCACAGATTCTATTCTTGAGAACGAGGAAGAGGACAGTCTATCTCTCAGAGGATTATTGCTCCCACTTCTAAGGTCCAGCGAGGAAGGCAAAGCCATCAAACCTCAGGACTGGCAGATGTTTGAGCTACAAAGTGTGTACTTTTCTTATGCAAATAGGTCAGGAACATGAAAAAACATTAGCTGTTCTGATTTTACTCTAACCAGATTGTTAAAACACTTTAAGAGCCACTCCCTGGGCCCTGGACAGAGCTTGTTATGGAAAATGCCTATAATAAGGCTTTACTCTTTTCTGCACTTATACTTAATTTCCTTTTCTTCTTTCTACTTTTATTTTCCAATGTTCTTTAATAAGAATGCATAGTTTTCATAGTGGAAAAAATACATTTAAAAAACAGGAAAAAAATTGCAAAGGAGGAAATATTGACCAATTTTTAAAAGCCTAAACCGTCAGCTGGCATATCTGCCACTCAGCTGTCAGTCCCAGAAGGGTAGGGATTTTACCTGTTTTATTCACAGCTGTTTTCCAAGGCCCTAACACAATACCTGGCATGTAGCAGAAATACTGAATGCACCTTTACTCAAATCAATATTGTGCTAATTTTAAGTCTTATCAACTATTATCTTTATGTACCTGCCTCAATGGACAGTAAGCTGCCCCAAACATGCACCCTGACCTCATATTTGCATTCCTCACAGCAACATGGTTTAACCAAGTGCAATAAAGGCTTACTGAAACAGAACTGCAGTGTGATCTGGAGTCACTTTCCTTTTAAACCTCAATTCTTTTATACTCCTAGCCCCACATCCCTTAAGCCCCAAGCTGTTGGTGGCACACAGCTAAGAGCTAAGTCCCTCCCTGCCTTACAAATTATCAAGAGAAGCCTTGATTTCCGTCCCCCACCCCACCACCAAATCAGAGGATGTTACTTCCCCTTCCCCTTGGAAGCCAGAGAATATTCTATGTGGCTACCTGGCCATATCAAGGCATGTAGTATAATATAAATTAAATGAGGGATACAGGTGTAACTTTTATCTAAAGCTTAATTATATTGACTTACTTGAAAGACCAGAATAACTAATTTAAACAGCATTTCAAGAAAAAGGCCATGTAAATTACTTTATAGCACTATCTAGAGCAATACTGTCCAGAAGATCTTTCTGTAATGATGGAAATGCTATATATCTGTGCTACCCAATAAGGTGGCCACTCGTCACATGTGGCTACTGAGCATTTGAAATGTAGTAAGTCATTCAACTAAGAAACTAAATTTTTAATTTTAATTAATTTAAATTCAGATCGCCACATGCAGCTAATGGCTATAATGTAGCAAGATAAGGCAGAAAAGGTAGGTTAAGAGAGCCTGAGTGCAGCCACTTTGACTGATACCAGACCCTAACCACCCTGAACAAGAAGTCGCCAGCAAACTGCTGGCCTAGGACCACCGAGGATGGATGAATTTACTGAGCTGGATGCCTTAACAAGTTGTTTGTGCTTACCTTTCTCTGTGACAGCAGTTTATGATTAACCTTTATGGCATGACCTCAAGACAATGCTGGTCATGTATGGCTGTTTCCTAACAGAATTTTTGAACACATAAAAACGTTACCATTGCCTCACAAGGGAGCCCCTCCTGCTCGGGAGAGGACCCCTGCTCTGTCTGTGGCTCTGTTGTCTTCTCTCTGTTTCAGTAAAACTTTCCTATAGCTAGTTGACTTGCTCACAAATTCATTCCCGAGCAAAGCCAAGAACCCACTTGGTGAGCTCAGGGGCTTTCCTCCCTTCACTGGGACACCCCCTGCATCAGCTACCCTACTGGACAGTGTGAAATGTACAACAAATTACAGTGGGAGGGAATAGTACTAACTTCTCCAAAAGTAGCAAACCATACAGACACAAGTAAAGGGTGTATGTTTAACAGAGTGGGAGGCTGGTTCCTGGCATGGCATGTTGGAAAAGTAGGGTTTTGGCTTATAAGTAGGAAATTTAACAGAAGTAGGAAATTTTAGCTTATAAAAGCAGTAAATTCAGAGGATGCATAGAAACCTACCTCCTGCCCTTCCCCCACCAAAAAAAAATTCATTACTGAAAATCACATTCTTTCAAGTAGACAAAGAATAGCCAAAATTTAGTTTTGGTCTTACAAATATCAATTCAGCTAAGATTATGAAATCTTGTGAACAAAAATTAAAGGATGACAACTGCAAATAGCGTGAATATAAATTACTTTGGTCCCGGATCTGGTTCTCCAAGTGCTGACAATAAGAAAGTTAACTCTATTAATAAATTTCACAGCAGCTCAATATTCCTAACATGCTTACCACAAAAAAAACATCAACTCTTCTTTTCTGGATTCCTTGGTTTCAAAGCTTGCATCATATAAAGCATAGCGACAATCTTTTTCGGGAAGCATTCCCACAAAATGCTTGAAAGGATCGGTTATGGTTACACCAACATCTCCAACCAAGATCTCTTTCCCTTCTTCTACAATGATGCACTTTTTGTCTGCACTGAGACAAAAAATGACAGCCTTCTTTCTTTTTTTGATTTCTTCTGGTGTGGAGCATTTCCTAACTTTCATGTCATAAAAAATGCGACATACTTCATCAGCAACTTGCACTCCTGAGGCCTATAATGAGAAAATAAATAAAAGGCTTACAATTTTTGTTGTGCCAAATATGAAACACTACATAACTTCTCATTATAGATGGCATATACTTAAATTTTTAAAGTTATATGTATCATCCAATTAGAAAACTAGAAAATCTGAGCTGTAATCACTACAAATTTCAGACATCAAACTTTTTAAAAGATCACATATATAAGCCATTCGTCACTATTATGTGGGGGTAAAGAAAGATTCGGCTATAGCTGCCTCTCCTATCGTAAAACCTAGAAAGAAATGCTTAAGGTACTAGATTATTTTCTTCTTACATAGGTTGCTTAGAGCCTTGACTGGGAAGTAGATTATCTCCCCAGTTTGTATATTAATGATACCTAAAATTTCTTTCATAAGTCACAGCTGCCGGGTTGGGAAAATTCCATTCCTACAGCATCTCTTTCTCTGATAAAAGAAGAATTATTACAAGATCTTTGTTCTACTCACATTTCAAAATTATGTGATCAATATTTAACAACATATTAGTCACTTGCCATTAAAATTTTGCTTCTAAAATCTCCAAGTTTTAAATTAAGGTTAGAATAAATAAGAAAATGTTTACTGCTATAACAAAGAGGATAACTTAACCTTGTATCATGTTATACTTGTTATTCTGGGATGAAGAACAGTTAAACAAGATCTTGATGGAACAAGATCTTAAACCAGCTTTTTAATCTTTTCATCTTAAGTAATGTGCTATTAACATTAACTTTACGACACCCATAATTTTTTTATGCTTCATTAACTGCTTTGCATGTTAGCTTTTCTAAAGCAAGAATTATAATAGAATACTAAACAATGCAAAATATTAATGATGCCCAAAATTAGTATAAGATAATTTAAGAAATAAAAATGCATGTAAGAGGAAAAGATAACCCACAGAATGGGAGAAAATATTTGCAAATCCTATAAGGAACTTATATTGAGAATATATAAAGAACTCTTATAACAATAAAAAAGACAACCCAACTAAAAAATGGTCAAAGGATTTGAACAGACATTTCTAGAAGAAGATATACAAATGGCCAAAAGCACATGGAAAAAATGCTCAACATCAACAATTAGAGAAATGCAAAATCAAAACCACAATGAGATACCACTTCACACTCACTAATGTGGCTAAAAGAAATGGACAGTGACAAATGTTGGTGAGGCTGTGGAAAATCTGGAATCCTCATATACTACTGTAGAATTATAAAATGGTGCAGCTGCTTTGGCAAACAGTTTGGCAGTTCCTCAAAAAGTTAAACATAGAGTTAACGTGACCTCGGAATTCCACTCCTAGGTATATACACAAGAGAAATGAAAACATGTCCACATAAACACCTGTACACAAATGTTCACAGCAGCATTATTCATAATAGACCAAAAGTAGATACAACTCTAATGTCCATCAAATTATCAACAGATTTTTAAAATGTGGTACTGAGGCATGCTATAACCTGGATGAACCTTGAAAAACATTATGCTAAGTGAAAGAAGCCAGATAGGAAAGGCCACATATTGTATGATTCTATTTATATGAAATGTCCAAAATAGGAAAACTCCATAGACAGAAGGTAGGTTAGTAGTTTTCAGGGGTTGAAGGAAAAGGGGAATGGGGAGTGACTGCTAATGGATATGGGGTTTCTTTTTGGAGTGAAGAAAATGTTCTGGAATTTGACAGGCGTGATGGATACACAACTCCGAGAATATACGGAAAACCACTGAATTGTACTTTACGGTATGTGAATTATATCTTAATAAAGCTGTTACTTAAAAATGCATGCAAGAATTCTGGGGGGAAAATACACTAAGAGCCTAGCATTTATTTAATATTAAGGTAATTGGACAATTTCATCATCTCATTCATTAAAAGAGCTCTAAATATAATACACTTCAATCCCATCTGATCTAATCCATATTTAGTCATAATCCACATCAACCCTATCTAATCCACGTTTCCTGGTTATAAATGAACATTTCACTCTAAATTACTAAAGTGCCAGATACAGAAAATTAAGACTAAAAAACTATACAATCTCATTACATAATTCCTACTTTTAAAAAGCACTTTTCCTAAATTTTTTACTGCTTTAGTAGTATTTTTCTGATCTTTACAATTTATCTATGTTAAGCAAGTTAAGAATCTTTATTTTGTCACAGAGGAAATGTTCAAAGTAACAAAAATTAATAAAAAACTAAAAACAGATTCCTTAGTCCATAATGTTGATTTGTAAGTCACATTTGACCCAACAATTTTTAAAAGCATGAAGGCAACATTTGAAGCCTTATATGCAGCCAACCAATATTTGAATATATCTGTCAAAATCTAAGTATCTCAAACAACAATCTAATTCCGATTTGGAAATTAAATTAATCATGTACTAGTAACTGAAAACAGAAAGTAAATGTGTATCTGCAATCATAATGCAGCTACAGCTCAGCTAAGTTTGGCTAGAACTTACCTTAAAAGCCTCATTAAGGAGGAGTTTGGGCTTTTTCTATCAGAAATAAGGTCTGTGGAGGCTTCTGATAACAGGAATACCATTAGACATTTGTGCTTGAGAAAATTAACACTGAAGACTGTGAAGGAGAACCTGGCACAGAGACTGAGAGCAGAACACCAATTTTTGAGACAATTACAAATATCCAGAGGAGAAAGCTCTGAACTACACCAATGAGGCTGAATACAAAAAAAAAAAATCCAAGGACATGTCAAAGTCAAACCAGTAAAGATGAACGAGACACGAACGAGTGGTATCGAAGATGACCCAGGTAGTTACTAGACTGGTAACTAGACCGTGATGTATGAACAGAAGGGGGAATATGACACATTAACTCTGAAGACTGTGCAAGTCATCTAGGTGAAGATGATCAGTCAGCAAATGGAAACATGAGCATGGATCCCATAGGAAGACTTCACCTAATACATATTTTGGACTAGCCCACACCATGGGGCAATAACATTAAGTAGCAAAAGAAAACCAATCAAGAAGACTAAGAAGAAATGATCAGAAAGCTAAGAAGAAAAAGAAAGCAGGGAGAAAACAGTATCTTAGAAGCCAAGGGAGAGTATTCTGAGGAGGGAGGTATTTGAGAAAGACTGAAATGAGACCACTGGGCTTGGCAAGTGGGCCTCTGAGAATTTCAGTAAACTGGAGGAACAGGGTGTAAGTCCAGGAGAATGGGCTCAGGACCCACAGGGAGACAAACACAGAAAACACAGGATGGTTAATGGTGAAGGGAAGATCGAATGCTAACTTCATGAAAGCTGTCTTTTGACTGGGGAGGTGTGTGTGACCATACTAGAAGTTTAAGAGCTTGAAGGAACAAAAGGAGAACCAAAACATTAAAAAACAAACAAAAAACCTAACTAATACTGAGTACTTACTATTGCCAGACACTTCTAAATCACAGCAATTCTACGAGGTAGCTTCTATTATGATATCTTAAAGATGGGGGAATTCAGGCATAGAAAAATTAGGTAATTTGCCCAGGGTTACACAGGAAATGACAGAACTGGGATTTGAACTTGGGCAACTTGGCTCCAGAGGATGCTCTTAACCATTCTTACAATTAACAAAGTCAGAGATCTAAAAAGACTGATGAGATCCAGGGCACAGAAGGGAGAGTTAGTCTAAGAAAAAGGTATACATTTTCTTCTCTAAAATGGGGAAGAGGGGAAGACAACAATTTGGAAAAGTAAGGAAGATACACTGCCAAAAATTGTGCCTGAAAGGCTCTATTTTCTCTGTGAAGTATAAGCCAGGAGGAGTAGGGCAGGGGTTTGAGTGCACACTAGGTAAAGATTTAGAATAGCTATTGTGGGGAGTTCCAAAGGGAACCACCTAAGGACAAGAAAAAGGGCTCTGGAGATTTCTTAATTTTCAGCTGAGGCTGGGGAGGGGGTTGGAGGGGGAGGTGGTAGGGCAATATGGCAGAAAGCAGATGCTGATGGCAGGGTAGGTGGAAGGACTCTGCATTCTCCCCAGGAGATTTTATCCAAGCTCAAGCTTTCAATCATCTAAGCCAAATGACTCATATGTTGTTCAGACTTCAGCCTTTATACCCAATTTCCTATCTAACATCTCCAGCTGGATGTCTCAAAGGCATCTGATGCTCAGCATGTCCAAAATGAAAAACAAGCTGGTCTCCTTCTAATCAGTCTCCCCTTCTCAGTACCTATCACCATCCTCCTAGTCACAAAAGCCCCAAAACTGAGAGACATTCGTAACTCCTTCTCCCTCACCTTACTTAGCTCTTTAGACTTCCATCTTTCTCCAAGACACTCATCTCATGCCAGCCTCCCAGTCCAAGACCAGCCTCTTACCTGGACTGCTACAATAACCTCCCAAATAGATGGAGAGGGGGGAGATTAGGTTATGTGTACACCACACTGTTTTCTCTTCCTGGGCAAACAGGAAGACTGCATTCCCCAGCCTTCCTTACAAGTTCAGTTAGGGTCATATATCTGAGTTCTGCGCAGCCAAGGTGGGCACAGTGATGTAAACCACTTTCAGTTCTGGCCCTTTAAAAGTGATCTTTAAATATATTAAATACGTACAGCTTTTTATATGTGAATCATACCTCTACAAAAAATTAAATTAAAAAATAAAAGTGATCTTAAGCTCTGTCTTTCCCTGCCAAGATGACTTTGGTGGGCATATTTCATGATGGATGCTCAACCCCGCTGGACTCTGCATGATAGAGACAAATCTTCACTGTGTTAAGCACTAAGATTTTGGGTTTGTTATGAAAGTTGTTCTAATACTGTGGTCCTTGACCCCTGGGCTACAGACCGGTACCGGTCCATGGCCCATAGGAAGTGGGCTGCACAGAAGGTGAGCAGCAGGAGAGCAGCAGGCAGGTGAGCCAGCAAAGCTTCATCTATATTTACACCCACTTCCCATCACTCACATCACTGCCTGAGCTCTGCCTCCTGTCAGATCAGCGGCAGCATTAGATTCTCATAGGAGTGCAAACCTTACTATAAACTGTGTGTATGAGGGATCTAGGTTGCACGCTTCTCATGAGAATCTAGTGCCTGATGATCTGAGGTGGTGATGCTAGCGCTGGGGAGTGGCTGTAAATACAGATTATAATTAGCAGAGAGGTTTGACTGCACAATAAATGTAATGCACTTGAATCATCCCGAAACCATCCCCGGTCTATGGAAAAATTGTCTTCCATGAAACCCATCCCTGGTGCCAAAAAGGTTGGGGACTGCTGTTCTAATACAAGACTGCCCATGCCCACTGCCAATTACCGCCACCCTCCAATTTATTCTCTACATTGTAGCCAGAGATGTGAAACATGAATCCAATCACCATACTTAAAACATTTCAATGGCTTTCCATTGATATGAAGTAAAAATAGCGATAATTTTTTAATATGCCACCCACCTTTCTAGCCTTATCTTACAGCACACACTCTCTGCCTCTCACTCACTACCCAAGCCTTCTTTTTCAGTTGTTTGTATGTGTCATGCTCCCTCCCACTTCAGGACCTTTGCTCATACTGTATACTCTGCCTGGATGTAGCACTTCCCTACAGTTCTTTGGCTAATTCACTCTTTAGATCTCAGATCAATCTCATTTTGCAGAAACATCATCTGGGTCAAAACCACTATCACATGGTCCCATGAGATCACATATCTCTACACCATAGCACTTACCACAGATTCAATGCTCTATCTTTAAAATTATTTAATTAATGTCTGTCTCCCTAAGAAGGCTATTAAGTTCTTAAAGGACTATAAGTTCCTTAAGATAGACTGTGTCTCATTCATTATTGTGTACCCCTGAAAAAAATCAAAGACAAATGAGACCCCCCAAGAAAGTTTGACTAATGGAGAAGATAAAGACAGCATATATTAAATACAAAGGTTTAATACTTGGTAGAACATTCATTATCCCTTAATAAACTCCAGTTGAAGGAAATTTAAAGAAGTTAGAGCTTAAATGGAAGTAGGGGGGGAACGAAGGAGCAGGCAGTCAGGGAGTGTTTCACCAGGAAGCATGGAAGATGACGTGAAGCACTCTGAAACAAGGAGCCTGAAAGGATGAAAAGATAGTTACTGACAAAGAGAACCCAGCAAATACAATATGAGAGGAAGATAAAGGAGAAGGAAACTGGACACTTGGACTGAGTTTAGGTGGACAAGGCCTCCAATGGCAGGCTCAGGAGTCTAGAGACACTGGATATTTTTAAAAAGAAAAAGTAAGATGACCAGAGTTGAGCTTTTGGAAAATATATCAAGCCATGCATATAAGAACAAGAACAGGAAGAGAACTGTAACAGGGAAACCAGCTAAGAGGCTAATTCAGCAAGCAAGGCAAGAGGTAATAAAGGCCTTCACTAGGTTAGTGGCAGCAGTACTAAGGAGGAGGGGATGGTGCTGACACTGCAAAGGTACAATCAATTGTCCTTGACAATCACTGGACTGGGAGAGGGAAAGTGGAAAGGAAGGACTCATTTTGGTAATTAGGAGGCTGATTAATGTTGCCAAATGCTCACTTCCTAATCTTTCCACTGTGGTGGCTTTAGGGACTTTGATATTAGAGCAGTATGGTTCTTCATGCCTAGTAACATTATAATAGTAAATTCTGCCTGTGCAAATAATCAAAAAACCACAAGGTAATGTATATGTTACAGACAATGAATATACTTAAGGTTGTTATACCTTGGTTTACTTAGTACATCCTTGAAATAGCACTGACATGGAAGAAATGAACATTGAACTGGTTGCTAGATTCTTTTTTTTCAAACACCCCATGTATTCACTATTAACCTAGATTCTTGATAATGATTTTTATATAGTAAAACTAAAACCATGAGGGCTGACTGAGGAAGCAGGAAATAAAGCCTGGCCCAACACTGCCCAGAGCTCCTCCCTTCCTGTAAACTCCATTCTCCTAGTGACAGCATATCCCCTGTCAACAAGTTGGTAGCCCTTTTATACCTTTGACTCTAGTGGATGAATAGGAAATCTGGGGTAAAGGTTAGTGGGATGGAAAGAAGATAAAAAATAATCCTTAAGTAACTGTAGTTTATTAGTATCTTGGAGACCGGCTGGGCATGGTGGCTCATGCCTATAATCCTAGCACTCTGGGAAGCCAAGGTGGGAGGAGTTTGAGACCAGCCTGAGCAAGAGCAAGACCCCGTCTCTATTAAAAATAGAAAAATTAGCTGGGCACAGTGTTGTGCACCTGTAGTCCCAGGAATTTGAGGTTGCAGTGAGCTATGATGACACCACTGCACTCTAGCCCGGTGACAGAGGCAGACCCTGTCTCAAAAAAAAAAAAAAAAAAAAAATAGAATTCCTATATTAATTTTGATGGATTTGTTATCACAAAGCAACATCATGGTGAATCTCAAAACAAAACAAAAATGTTTGTAACAACAATATACAGAATCATTTGCTCTTTATCTTTACATTGTGCTTTAACCTAGTAGAAAAGGGCCCTCTCCCATCAGTCCCATTTTTTAAATATTTCTCTAAAACGTTAGATTATTAAAACTAACTGCTCAGCAGTCGAGAAATCTAAAGTGTATTTCAAAAAGCAAAATCTAATTCAGTTTTGATTTTAAACTTATTTGTTAAAAGTTATTGATATTCAAATACACAGTTTTAATAATAAAGACCATTAAAGGATACTCTGACACAGCGCCAAAATTTGCTGCACAGTTGGGCAGGAAAATCTTGTGAGCAAAAATAGATTGCTATCATAACAAGAGCTCTGTGATTACCTTAAAAAGATATGTTATCCACAACTTCAGTTTCTCCGTGTTCTGCACCAGTGACCACTGGAGAATAACAGATGCTCGTAGAGCTCCACCCCCATGTCAAAATAGTAGCTGTTGAACAAATACTTCACTGCATTTTATCTTACTTGACTACCAGTTTTTAATTTGTTCATGAAGTATAATGGATCCCAAACCTCTATGAGTCTCCTCTGGCAGAGCTTTTACGAAATACTGATTCAGGTCAATACATCAAGAATTACTCAATGTAAGCTTCTTTTAAAACATTACTACTCACACAGGGGGAAGTAAACGTTACAGAGAATATGGGACACTTGAGTATTTTATAGTTGCAAATGACAGAATACAACTTTAAAACATCAGTTCTCTCAGTTCCAGAATAAGGGTCGTAATCTTTGAAACTTGAGCATCAGGTTTTTCTGATTTGATTTTTGTAAACTGAACCAATCCAAAAACTAAAATGACTTAACAGCAGCCCATCCTAAACAGAATATCAGAAATGGTGTTCTCTCTCTATACTACTACACTAAAGTAGGACACCAGACCTTGGCTCCATAATTAATGCCAACTACACTTTATCCAATCCTTACTAGAGAAAACAAGATGAAAGCTATCTTAACTACCTCATAAAATTACTAATTTTTAAAAAAAAATTTCTAAGCTAAAAGTCTGAAATATTTGAAAGTAGGTTATTCCATAGCAGACAAATACAATTTCAAATTTGTAAACAACTGGCAGAAAACAGTTATTAGTTCCTTTCTCAACCTACTTCTACCAACTTCTCAAAGGAGTTGGGGAATGAAAACATTGGGTTCATGATTCTCCTTTATTTACACCATGCCTTGCACAAGAGCCAACAGAAACAGAATGACTGGCAACAAAACATTTGGGCTTTTGACTACTGCAACTGATGCCACTGAGCAACAATGCTGAGACAACAAATAAAACGGGAGTCTTAATTTCTTCGGGCACATTTCTACATAGTAGTGTTAAGGTCCTCACAAGTCCTGTGTTAAGATGAGGGGCTAAATACATACATCTAATTTATCTCCCCACCAAAACTCCACTGAAAGTATAAAAAGGAAATTAAAAAGAACATAAACCCAAGAAATATGGAAATTCAAATAAAGAATGAGTGAAACTAGTTTTAAAAGCACTTAGATCCCTAGATCCCCCGTCCTGAACTCCACCCTGCCACCCCACTCCCCTCACCCCCAGATTTCTATAGTTCATTCTTTGGAGAGAGAAAAGAGTAGTTCTTTCTGGCCTGGTCATCATACTGAAAAGATGATATAGGTGATTACACATAAATGAATGTTAACACCTCCCCACCACCACCATGAAGCCTGACCATGAATTATTAAATCCTTAGTCCCACTGTTCTAGAGAGCCGTGCTGTCCAATAGAACTTCCTGCAATGATGCAAATGTTCCTTTTCTGCACTAATATGGTAGCTGCCACCACAAGTGCCTATTGAACACATGAAGTGTAGCTAATAAAATTGGGGAACTAAATTTTTAATTTTATTTTAAACAATTTAACATACAAAATTAACACAAAATTACCTCTCTTGATACTAAAATAGTATGTTTTGGATAAACAAATTTATAAAACTACATCGTTTCCTACCTTGGTAAACAATATATTATTTAGCTTTATTGATTACTCGTGTCATCAGGAACCTCAGTTATCATATCACACAATGACAGAATATTGCCTCCAAAGACAAGGATTTCAACTCTATTTAACTATAATTATGATTGACTATTTCTGAGGGCAAGGAAGAAATTTGGAGGAAATTCAGACAGACTCTTTTTGTTTTTGTTTACAGTACATATTCTGAGCATTAATTTGGAAGAGTCAAAACAACCAAAATGAAGAATGGTCAGAAAGTTTCATACAAGAGGGAAAGACTTTAACTCTTACAGAAGGCATAACAAAAGTTTTCTTATTCCTTGAGGAAAAAAACCCTGGCTACTGAGGAAGAGCTGAAATAATGGATTTAATAATTTAATAATGGTTTATATAATAGCAATAAAAGTTAACTTCATTTTATGCAATATTACAAATAGTGCTATTTCAAATGAATTTTAAAATTAACTGGAAATATGTTTTTTAAATAAATTAAGGAAGTCAGATACTGAATTTTTTTAAAGGAACTATGTCCTCCTCCTTATGAACAGAATTTGGAACATTTAACCTTAGAAAACCTTTTTAACCAGAGGAGAAAGCATACCACAGGGTTGAAATCAGACTTATGAAAATCTTGTAACTTGAGCAAGTTAGCTAACTTCTCTAAGCCTCAGTTTCATCACCTGTAAAATGTAAATTATGATATTGCTAACTCAAGAAAACTGAGAAGACAACACACACAGGGCAACTAAATACAGTGCCTGGCAATGGTACCATTCAGTAAGCAAAAATTCTTATATTATTATTAACCAGAAAATCTGGTTAGAGCTTCTTCAACTCTTTCCAGTTATTTATGTGCCCAATTTTTATTGAAACCTTTGGATAATGGAATGCTATCGATAAAGAAATCCAGATAACTTAAAACTGATAATTGAAACAGTAATTTCTATTTATTCTCTGGTGACCAGAACTATGAATTAAAAACAAACCTGACATTTGATGTATATCTCGTCTTTCTTCCCATGACTATTAAGTGCTTAAATACCAGGGACATGAAATAGCAAAGAGAAGGGTAACAGTCTTCTTAACACTGGAAGATTCAATTACACTACCTCCCACCATTCTCCTAGGCACAACTATCATCTGCAGCCATAAATTAAAATCCACAATGATGAAAACTGGGGCCTATGAGGTGAGCTAATAGGTTTTGTCCTAAAATCTGTCCCTTCCCAGTACAGACAGGCATACCTTGGAGATATTTCAGTTTCAGTTCCATACCATAGCAATAAAGCAAATACCACAATAAGGCAAGTCACACATTTTTTGGTTTCCCAGTGCATATAAAAGTTATGATCACATTATCCTGTAGTCTATTAAGTGTGCAATAGCATTATGTCTAAAAAATAATGTACAGGTCGGGCGCGGTGGTTCACGCCTGTAATCCTAGCACTTTGGGAGGCCGAGGCGGGAGGATTGCTTGAGGCCAGGGTTAGAGACCAGCCTGAGTAAGAGCAAGACCCCGTCTCTACAAAAAAAACAGAAACATTAGCCATGCCTGTAGTCCCAGCTACTCGGGAGGCTGAGGCAGAAGGATCGCTTGAGCCCAGGAATTTGAGGTTGTAGTGAGCTATGATGATACCACTGCACTCTACCCAGGGTGACAGAGTGAGACCCTGTCTCAAAAAATAAAATAAAATAACATAAAATAACATAACATAAAATAAAATAAAATAAAACAATGTACATACCTTAATTAAAAATACTTTATTGCTAAAAAATGCTGACACAGAGACACAAAGTGAGCATGTGCTTTTGGAAAAAATGGTGCCAAGACTTCCTCGATACAGGGTTGCCACAAACCTTCAATTGGTGAAAAAAAAATGAAACATCTATAAAGCACAATAAAGCTAAGTACAATAAAATGAGGCATACCTGTATTAGTCAAGCAAACACACAGGCAAGCCCCAATATCTTCTTAAGTTCAAAATGTACAGAGCTGTTGCCTGCAATCTTTTAGATTATGCCTTGCTTAAGGGTGCCTAGCCAAAGGGGCAAGACAGAACTGAATTCAAG
This sequence comes from Daubentonia madagascariensis, assembly GCA_023783475.1. Lineage (NCBI taxonomy): Eukaryota > Metazoa > Chordata > Mammalia > Primates > Daubentoniidae > Daubentonia > Daubentonia madagascariensis. The sequence continues at coordinate 477,611 of JAKFHU010002136.1, forward strand.
TTCATGTTCCACTAGCCAAGCTATATACCTGCAGGGCTGCAACTATTTGGAGAAGTTCCATCTGCTTGTCTCCTGAGGCTGCATCACCCAGCAGGAACACCATTCTCTAATTTGCACAGTCATTAATAGGCTATCAGTGATCCAGAAAATGTTCCAAGTTAATGCTCTTAACACACCAGTCTTAGTACACTGGTTCATCCCCTAAAAAACAAGGTAAATATTGTTAAATTTACCACCAATTTCCAATTATAGAAATCCTATTTCACCTTACAGCAAAGTACAGATAATGTCCTTGAGGATGATCGCCTACCGCAATGATTCAAATTTAGCCAAATTTCTCATGTTGGACTATTATGCATTAATGATTATTAAAGAAAGCTTCCACTTCCAAAACAGATTTTCAAAAAGTTAAACCCGTTACCATCAGATCTGACGAAAACAAAGTCTCCACCCCGCAATACTACCACCCTATAAATTTTTTGGATGTTACCCTCCTCCCTTCACTTGGTTATCCAGTCCCCAGGATCTATCTCACTCACATTGTATGCAACCTTTTTTATAGACAATCTTAACAAGGTTAACGGGTTTCCCACCCCAATTGAGAAACAGGAACCAGAAAGGGAGAGTAGGAACAACAAAAAGTTTAATAAACCTGATGGAGAAAAGAATATTCCCCACTTTTCCCCCGCTTCTGCCACCCCCTTTGCAAAAAAACAAAAAACAAAAAACCTAGATTAAAAAAATGGGAGTGGAGGGGGGAAAAGCAATCCAGGGATGACAGGCAAATAGTCCTATGCCATTACTGTTTTCTTTCCATGGCTTCCAATTTCCATCAAGATAAAATCCTGACCCCTCCGCCACATCAAGCCCTTTATGCCCTACCTCTAGCCTCCTTCCTCACTTTTCCCTGACATGTACCCCTTGATTCCAGTCACGTGCAACTCTTACGATTCCTTGAATACACCATGCTTTCTTGTGATGCTTTACCCTTCCTCCCCTTCACTTGGTTATCCAAGTCCTCCAGGGTCACCTCCGACATCACCTCCTCTGAGAAGGAGGCTCTTACTTGGCCCCCAATCACCATCTCTAATCTAAATTATATGATCCTTCCATGTACTAACACAACACAATTATTTCTATCACAGTATTATCTAGTACTGTGATTAACTGTCTGTTGGTTGAATCCCTCACCAGACTATGCTTCTTAAGAACTCTTACTATCTTTATCATTCCCCCTGCCCAACACACACACACAATCCCCCATCTACCCAGAATTGTGAAGCTGCTAACTAAATGGTTACTTAATCAATAAAAGTTATATACTTTAGTATCTCTGTCTTAAAACTTGTGGATATGTACTTTTTATTTTTAAAAATGTCTAATATGTAAGCATCAATTTCAGGATGAATGCTACATAACAGACATTAATGCACACATTAATCAACATGCAAAAAGCATGACCTTTAAGTAATCAATATCCTATAAAACAGTGGTCCCCAATCTTTTTGGCACCAGGGACTGGTTTCACGGAAGACAATTTTTCCACAGACCAGGGATGGTTTCGGGATGATTCAAGTGTATTACATTTATTGTGCAAACACCCCTCTGCTAATGATAATCTGTATTTGTAGCTGCTCCCCAGTGCTAGCATCATCACCTCAGCTCCACCTTGAGTGATGGGGAGCCGCTGTAAATACAGATGAAGCTTGGCTAGCTGGTCACCCGCCCACCGATCACCTCCTGCTGTGCAACCTGCTTCCTAACAGCCATGGACCCCTCTGGGGCCTGAGGGCTGGGGACTGTAGTTATAAAACACATTTACACATTTCAAAATTTCTGCAATCCACAGCCTTGTTAGTCATTTGAGTCTGCAGTTGAAATAATTTTTAAAAGTACTACAAACTTAATAATAAAATGTATCTATTAGAAGTTTTATCCAAGGTAGAGAGAATGACTGTTTCAAGGATTTATCAATATTAGGAAAAGAAAAAAAATCTTCACAATATTCTGCCTCATCCTTCACTAAGACAGGACACAATTAAAATATACCCCTCCTCCACTGGGGAATGGAATAAAACTCAGCAACAAAAAGGAACTGCTGATGCACAAATGCCTTATGCTAAATGAAAAGAAGCAAGACTCAAAGCGTATGACTGTACGATTCCATTTATATGGCATTCTTGCAAAGGTGAAACTACAGGGATAAAAAACAGATCAGTGGTTGTTGGGGATGAGAAAATGGATTAACAGGAGGAACTTTCTGGAGTGAAGGAACTATTCTACATTTTGACTATGGTAGTAGTTACACAACTGTATACATTTGCCAAAACCTGGAAAACTTACACGAAAAAAAGGGTGAATTTCACTTTATGTAAATGATCCTGAATAGAAAAAATTATACATACATCTAATCTTTGTTTTAAGTTAAGAATATAAAAAATATTCTACTCCTCTTTGAGAAAAAGCATATTAAGCAAATAATAAGCTAAAGGTGAAAGATATCTCTTGATTTAACAATCTGTCTTAGTCTCTCTGGATGGTTGGCTAGCATGTCAATGAATATCAAACAGATGTGATGTCAGTTAACTGATCTACCTCTGTTACTCTGTCACACCCAGTTTCTAAGGCCTACCAATTCCTCCTTAAATGCATATTTCAAATCTATTCCCTCTTACCTACTCTCAAGATCTCATATCACTACCAAGATTAAAAATCTTTAATAATCCCCCCAAATCCTCAAGATAAGGCCCATATTCATTAACAGAACATAAAAAGCCCTTTATTGTCTGAACCAACCTACTTTTCCAGATTCATCTTCCACCACAGGAATCCTATTTAATACTCACTAATACCTTTCAGAAAGCAATTTGGCCATTTATATCAAGAGCCTTAAAATAATCCATACCCTTTGACCCTTTAACCCAGTAATCCCACTTCTAGGAATTTATTCTGGGGAAATAACCTACATAATGCTAAAAACCAGACAACCCAGACATCACCACTATACAATTCATCTTTGTAACCAAAAACCACTTGTACCCCCCCTAAATCTATCAAAATAAAATAAAATTTAAAAATGAAAACATCCAGAAGAAAAAAAAACAAAACAAAACCCAGACAGCCCAAATAAATACAACCAGGAGAATTGCAAAGTAAATGATAGTATGTCCACAGGATAGTTTCTGATGTAGCTCTTCAAATCATGTTTATGCAAAGTTTTTAATGACATGGGGGAAATATTTATAATTTACTTTAATTGAATAAAGAAGCTAGATATAAAGTTATATGTACAGTGTAATTCAATTATGTAAAACAAATAGAGAAAGAGAAATTCTACAATTTTATCTTTAACAGCGGGAACATAACTGATTTTTATCTTCCTCTAGTTTTCTGTATTTTCCAAGTTTTTGCTGATGAACATATTTTAAAAATTAGAAATACACACACACCCCTCTTTGATTCAGTGATTTCATATCTAGGACTTTATTTTGAGGAACTACTACAAATGCAGGAAAAGATTTATAAGCAAGATGACAGAGTATTTCTTATAATGAACTTAAATTTAACACAGGGATGATTTAGTATCACTGTACATGCATGATGCCATTAAACAATTTAAATGGTTTTTACAGATATATTTTATAATAAAATTCACCCATTTAAAGTGTAAGTTCAGTGGGTTTTAGTATAGTCATGAAGTTGTACATCCATCACCAAAACCTAATTTTAGAAAAAGAAACCCCATACCCACTAGCAGTCACTCCTCTTTCCTTCTCCCACCCACCCCAGGTCTAGCCAACCACTCATTACTTTCTGTCTTTATGGATCTACCTACTGTGGATATTATATAAATGGAATCATAAAATATGTAGTCTTTTGTGACTGGCATCTTTCACTCAACATGTTTCCAAGATTCATCCATGTTGTAGCACATATCAGTACTTCATTTCTTCTTATTGTCAAATAATATTCCACTCTATGGATATACTACTTTTTCTCTATCCATTCATCAGCTGATGAACTTTGGGTTGTTTCCATTTTTTGGCTAGTATGAATAATGCTGCTATGAACATTTGTGTACAAGTTTTTGTGCGCATATCTTCATTTTGCTTGGGTACCTAAGTAGGAGTGAAACTGCTGGGTCATGTGGTCGCTCCCAAGCTGAATTTTTGAGGAATTGCCAAACTGTTTGATGCACCATTTTACGTTCCCACCAGGAATGCATGAGGGTTCCAACTTCACAGCCTTGCCAACATTTATTAAAATCATCTTTTTATTATAGGTGGCCTAGCAGGCATGAAGCAATATCTCATTGTGGTTTTGATTTGCATTTCCCTAATGGCTAATACTGTTAAGCATTTTTTCACTGGCTTACTGGCCATTTGCACATCTGTAGAGAAATGTCTATTCAAATCCTTTGTCCAAATGATTGGGCTGTCTTTTTATTGTTCAATTGTAAGAGTCCTTTATATATTCTATATACAAGTTTCTTGTTAGAGATATAATTTGCAAATATTTTCTCCCATTCTGTGAGTTCTTTTCACTTTCTTAATGTTCTTTGTCACACAAATGTTTTTAATTCTAGTGAAGTCCAATTTATCTATTTTTTCTTTTGTCACTTTTGTCACCTTTGGCCTTTTGGTGTCACTGCCTAGAAATGGCTAAGAAAACTACCAACAAAACTTGCCTAATGCAAGTTCACAAAGATTTACACCTATGTTTTCTTCTAGGAATTTTATAGCTCTAGCTCTTACATTTAGATCTACGATCCATTTTGAGTTAAATTTTGCATATAGGATGAAGCAGGGATCAAAATTCACTCTTTCGCATGTGCATATACAGTTGTTCCAGCACCAGTTGTTGAAAACAATATTTTCCCCCTATTGAATTAACTTGGAACTCTTGTCACACTGGGACATGGGAAATAAAGTTACATCCTTTACAGGTGAACTCAACTGTGTGAGAAAAATCTATATTGCCAGTCTCCAGATAATCATTCCCTCATTCCCTTATTTCCATTATAGTATGTATTAAAATCTGTAATTATCTTCTTTATTTTTTCTTATTTTATAACTATCTCCCCCATTAGAATGTATACTTCATAGGGACAGGGACTTTGTCTTGTATATTGTTGAATCTCCAGAGGCCTACAATAGTACTTGGTTCCTAGAAGGGACCTAATAATTCTTTGTTGGAAGAATGTGTGTTACACACACACACACACACATACACACACACATACATTTAGAATGGCTTTGAAGAAAATGTCCCAAATGTTAACACTTTGTTTGGGATTGCTATTACAACTAAATTTTTCTTAATGTTCTAGAATGAACATCTATTACTCTTATAATCAGCTGCAAAATTAAGGTATTTTAAAGATTTGTAATACTTCTGGATCAATTTTTTATTCCTCAAAGTTCTAAGAACCTCAATTTTGCCAAACTATTTTGGCTTCTTTTACAGGCCTCCAAGCACAACACCACTATCAAATATCTAGTAGCTCAGGTCTTAATCTTAGGAGTCACCCTTTATAATCTTTCTTTCCTTGATGCCACACATCCAAATTATTAGTAAGTCCTTCCAGCTCTACCCCCAAAATGTATATCCAATCTAACCACCTCTCACTATCTCCACTATTAACAAATTTCAATCCAAGCTACCACCATCTATTGTCTGAATAACAGCAATAGTTTCTTAATTGGTCTTTGTCCCCATTTGTAAATCTCCACACATCAGCCATAGGGATAAATCATATACTACCACTTAACACCTCCCCACCACCGCACACCCAATGGCTTCCTGTTGCCATCAGAATAAAATTCAAATTCCTTACCTTTGGCCTAATGGCACTTCCTGGTCTAGTTCTTGCCTACAATCCATTTCCTACTTATTTCCCCCTTGTTCACTGAATTGTAGCAACACAAGCCTTTTCTGTCCCTGGCTTATGTCAAGCTCACTCGCTTCTCAAGTTCTTTCTACTTAGAGTTCCTTCTGCCCTAAATGTTCTTCACATAGCCAACCCTTTCTTGCCATGCAAGTCTTATCTCAAAAGCCACCTACTAACAATCCCTCCCTAACAATCCTAACTAAAGTAGCCAACTCTTCTAGTACTCCCTCTATTGACTACCTTATTTTCTTCATACCATTTACCACTATCTGACATGATCTTGTCTTTTTTGTCTCTTCCTCCATATTAGAATGTAACTTCCATGAGGAAAGAACTTGGTTTTTCTGCACTATATCCCTAATGCTTGGACCATATTTTTAGCATGTAACAACAGTTATATGCTATCTTTTGGCATATAACAATACCTCAAATATTTGTTTAATAAATGATTGCTATTATAAACATTGAGGTCAATGCAGAACTGTGTGTGATTCTTCACTAATTACTTCAGGAAAAACATAACTAAGAGTAGAAGACAAGATTTTTTACGTCAAGAATCAAGTCACCTGAAAACCAAAGTAATAAGAACTCTGAACTATTCTAAAGACACATCCACTTAGGTAGAGATAACATGGAATAAGAATATTGTATGATTAATGCTACAACGGCAGCAAGATCTCCACGCTTTGAAAGCCCAGGAAATGAGTGATTCTGTAAGACGAGAGGTGACCGTAGAAGTTGTCGTGTCAGGGAGGTCTTCCCAGAGCTGGCCCTTCAAGGATAAGGTGCCCTTTGATTAGCTAGGCCAAAATCCCTTTTCGAGTTAAATAAGTGATTTTGGCTTTTTCCATTCAGATAGCAAGCAATGAAAAAAGACTATTAACCTAATTAGATCTAAGGTTGCCACTATTTAATATTATTGTTTTAGCCACCATTGATAAAGACTTTACTATGTGCCAGGCACTGCTTTAAACTAGTTATATGCATCACCCATGTTGTTGTGATGGTAGGTACTATTATCATTCCCACTTGGAAGAATGATTAAATTGAAGCACAGAATAGTAACCTACCTAAGGTCATAGAGTTAGTAACTGGCAGAGCCAAGCTTCAAAAAACCACAGCAGCCAGACTCTGAGCCTATGCTCTTAACCACTTGTCAGTATAGTTTAATAGAAAGAATAATAATAGCTACCTCATTGGTAAACAATGCCTGTCATATAGTAAATACTTACAAGTTATCTAAGACAGCATTACTTCTTATTTTTTCACTTGTTAGGTCTTCAAGTACTTTTCTATGATTCAGATGCCTCAATGAGCATCAAATTCTATTCAGTTTCATTTTTAAGGAAAGGAAGGGAACAGACATTATTGAGGGGATTCTGTATGCCAGAATCATTTTAAAGGTATTACTCTACTAATACTTGCCTTATCTATCTTGAAGGATTTTCACTTGTAAAACTCAAATTAAATTGTAATGCAGTATACAAAGAGGAGGTATTATTCAATTAGTTAAGTACTTAAAACTCAATTTCCATTGCATTAAAAAAAGGTATATGGAAATAGAAGGTATAAAAATTAAAATAATCCATCTCCATGGAAACCTGTCCTTTGTCAATAAGAATGCCCTCTCATTCACTCATTCACATTCTTTTAGTAATATCTGTGTGGGCCTGCTAAGAGAGAGACATCTTGCTATTGAAACGTACAAACCCTGCCAGGCGTGGTAGCACGCACCTGTAGTCCCAGCTACTTGGGAGACTGAGGCAGGTGGATAGCTTCAGTCCAGAAGTTGGGCTGTAGTGCGCTACGCCGATCAGGTGTCTGCACTAAGTTCAGAATCAACATGGTGACCTCCCAGGAGTAGGGGGACCACCAGGTTGCCTAAGGAGGGGTGAACGGGCCCAGGCCAGAAATGGAACAAGACAAAACTCTCATGCTGAAATGTACAAACCGCATCTTAAAAGAGCTCAACAGTCTAGTTTCAGAAAACATCCTAATAAGTGCTATAAAATAAATTCATATGCTATCTTAAACGTCAGAAACGCAGAGAATTAGGTTAGTGGATACTCATACTAACTTCCCATTACAAATTAAATAGGCCACTCCACAAAGTCTAAGCCTGATCCAATAAAGTGGCCACTAATCACATATGGTTTATAAAGTTAAGTCCTTTAAATGTGGCTAGTGGTACTGAGGAACTGTACTTTTAACTTTATTTCATTTTAATTAACTTAAATTTAAAAATTGATTCTCAACACCATTAATAGAAAACTTATAAACATATTTGAAGCAACTTGGGTATGTGAATCTACTTTTTCAACTGTAAATTTTATGGTATCTAAATATAGATCAAATATTTCCAGTGAAAATTTAGCATCTGAATTGATATGTACTTTCAGTGTAAAACATACACTAGATTTCAATTTTCATGAAAAAATAATGTAAAATTTCTCATTAATTTTTATACTGATTAAATGTTGGCATAATATTTTGGATATATTGGTTTAAATAAATTTCACCTTTTTAAATTTTTTTAATGGGGCTACTAGAAAATTTAGAAGTACATACGTAGCTCCCATTTTATTTCTGTTCAACAACATTGGTCTAAAGAATAAACACTTTTATAACCAGAGTGTTGCTCTGAAGATTCTTACAATGATTTGAAAATTCCTCAAAGCTCCTAAGCTTCAATAATTGACTTCCAGAGCAAGTTGGAAGAGTCTTACCTGTATTTGCCTGTGCTTTAGCGTTAGCTCTATTACTACAGGTTAAGTATCCCTTACCCAAAATGCTTGGGACCAGAAATGTTTTGAATTTCAGACATTTTCAAATTTTGGAATATATGCATATATACAATGTGATACCCTGGGATGAAACCCAAGTCGAAACACAAAATTCATTTGTGTTTCATATATACCTTATAACCATAGCCTGAAGGTAACTTTATGCAATATTTTTAATATTTTTGTGTATGAAACAATTTTAACTGCGACCCATCACATGAGGTCAGGTAGGGAATTTTCCACTTCTGGTGTCACAACACTCAAAAAGTTTTGGACTTTGGAGCATTTCAGATTTCTGGATTAGGGATGGTCAATCTGTACAAGAGAATACCAAAAAAAAAAAAAAAGTGAAACCATTTAAAAATAAATGCTAATTACATTTATAAGCTGGCTATTTTCTGAAAGCAAGCCAAGATAGGAATACAGGTAGGAAATTCATCTTTGCTTTCCTGTGATAAGGCAGACAGAAGTAAGAACCTATAAAGTAATGTAAAAATGTTGAAAGGAGTAAACAGTCTTCCTTTGATGTGATCCAAAAGCACAAACACAATGACAAGTAACCTTCCAGCTATAGTATGAACTTAAGTTTCTATCTTTCAAGCACTCAAATTCTCGGCCTTTGCACACCTTCACCTAGAGATTAAATTCATTTTAAAACTTTAATTGCATTTTTTACCAAAATCAATTGTTTTTTAAAAATCTACATAAAAATTGGTTCTTCAATTTTAACATAAAGCAAATCATGGAGTAGAGTAAGCAGCATGTAAGTATTACAATGTCAGTTACTGTAAGACTAATCTTAAAGGTAAGAAGCACCGCACCCTAGACTAAAAATTGTTCAACTCAACAGGGGTCTTTGTACAGAAATTTTCATGATGAATATAACAAGTATGTCCAAAGTATTACCTAGATGAACAAACCTTACATTCATTTTTCTAAGTCTATACCTCTCTGAATGCAAAATTTCAGGAAAAATAAATAGGAGATAGCTCAGAAGCACAATTCCAAGTGAAAACTTCTCACTTCTAACATCAGTGCACAGGGACAGAAGAAAAGTTGTGGTTGAAATATTTCTGAAGTATTACATGTAAATCTTTGAGTATGCCTTTCATAGATAATCTAGACAGGAATATTATGCTACAAGGGAAGTAAACTCAAGATACTTTAACAATCTTCTACTTACTTCTTTATATGGTCTGTGGTTTACATATGAAAATAACAGTGCAATAAAGAGACTAGGTCTAGTTACTCAGATTAGAGTGTTGCTTTGTTAAATTCAGTTTTTCAAGAGTTGCAAGATTTTTGCAAATTTCAAGAATGGTGTGCTTCATCTCAAAGTATTTAATTATTACTGAAATACTTTACAAAGTTACGTTAACATAAAAACACAAATGTTTGGAGTCTTCTTGTATACTAAGCTAAGCACCATTTTGATTTAAACCAATTCCATTTATAAAAAATAGTCATGGTTATTTGTTTTGTTTTGCATGTTTGCTTTTCAGACTTTTTTTTTTTTTTTTTTTAGAGAAGTCTTAGGTTGGCGGCAAATTTGAGCAGAAAGTACAACAGAGTTCCCATATAACCCCTGTGTTTGTTTTTAATGTTTTGGCTAGATGAACTGCCTGGGAAAGAGAAAGGAATAAGCACAAAGTGGAGGATGTTAATCTCCATGGCACTTGGCAAAGAAGGAACTTTATCCTCAATCACTTTACATTCTACCGCTACCAGGAGCCTAAAAGGAGCAGGCGGCCAGAATCAAGAGAGTACTGAACTTTTGTTACTTAGCAGCTTAAGAGGCCTGGAAAGAAACTTATGTAGCAAGAGGAGAGGAATATTATTAGTCCTCAGTATGAAGTTCTGCCATTGACAATCATGTTCTTGTTGATTTTTTTAAACGCTGGACTTACTTTATGACTCCACAAATAAGCTTAGATGAAGACATAATGAGTATTTACACAATGTCAAGTTTACCAGATGCAGCATGTAAAAACATAATATGCAATAAACATATGAAAAGACAGTCAACTCACTGCTAATCAGAAAAATGCAAATTAAAACAATAAGAAACCATTTCACATCCACCAGATTGGCAAAAGTTTTATGGTATTTTTCATAACACCAAGTAGTGAAAGGAAATGGAGGAACAGGCTGCAGATGATGGAATGCAAACTAGAACAAACTAGTAGTAGAATATACATATGTATGTCCTCCAACCCAGGGCTTTCACTTCTAGATATATACCAAGGAAAGATACACACTGGGGGGAGAAAAGTAATACAAAGTATGATACATCATGGTAATCATCTATCACAAGAACAGTTTAAGTAGACCAAAAAACAAACCTAAAACAGCAACAAATTGGGGAAATTTCTGAACGTTCATCAATAGGTGAATGGATAAACTTGTATAGCCATACAAAGGAATACCATTCAGCAGTTAAAATAAAGAGCCAATTTAAAAAATTAGGCAGTTGTGGTGATGGCACTCGCCCAGGAGGCTGAGGCAGAATTATCCCCTGAGCCCAGGAGTTTGAGGTTGCAGTAAGCTATGATGACGCCACTGCACTCTAGCCCAGGCAACAGAGCAAGATCCTGTCTCAAAATAAATTAATTAATTTAATTAAATAAAGAACTAGAGCTACAGCTAAAACCAAAAAAATCACCCCCTCAAAAAAAAAAAAACCCCAAAGTTTAATTTTTTTTCAAAGAGCTACAAAAGAATACATGAAACATAACATTTATATAAATTTTAAAAACACATCAAGGCAATATATATTATTAAGGGTATATTATTTATAGCTGCAAGCATGGAAATATCAATGAGAATGAAATATATGAATTTCAGGTGATCATGTTTAACTTTACCTGATTCCTGCGTTCCTGGAAAGCAGGGATGGTTAAGAAACCCACCCTCATCATTTTGTACTCTGGGAAACACGTAACTGAAAAGGACTGGCCTATTCTATCTTACCAGATGAAGAAATTAGGAATGTTCTCCTAATTGCAACAACCTGAATAAAATCATCTTCCTAACTGATATATTATGTCTTTGACACAGGAGTGGTTATCTCTGGGGAGGCAAGGGAATGGGATGAGGAAGATGATGTATATGTAGCTGTTATGGTAACATAAAAATCTGTAGTAAGGCAGAAAGTTAACCTTTTTTGGTAGAAAGAGATCTGTTATTCTGTGTACTTTTCTCCTTAAAATGTTTCAAAATTAATTTTCACAATATTTGAAAGCTTGATACAGAGTCAGAAAAAGTGCTTTGTCACAAGTCAGTTAATCCTTTACAATACATTTTTTCATATGTTAAATAGGTACATAAACACATATGCCCAACCTACTTCACTGGGTGTTATAACTAAAAGTATTTTTGCTAATCACCAAGTGGTAGAATATATTTGTAATTCAATCTAATCCAATTAACTCAGTTTGTTGAAGCAGAGTTCAGATTAAGGTAAAGTTAAGGGTTTATCATGTAGACCTTTTAATTCTATTTCCGGGGCAAGACTACACTCCTACCTTCCAGACAGCCATATAGTTAAGCTGCAAATGCACACTTTGGTTACAACAGGAGGTAAGCAAGTCCACAAGTGATGTCTCAATCCATACCCAATAGAACTACTGAGCAAATAACCCTAGGAACTTGATGGTGGGCTGGTAAATAATCTTTGTATAAGGAGGCTGGCACACCCAGTACACATATACAAAAGTTTTGTTTAGTGTGTGTAAACATGGTTCATTCTCAAAGGTCAGCTTTATTTTATTTTTGTTTGCAACACAAAATCTCATCCTAAAGTGCCCAGGATGATGATCTTTTGAGTTGGTTTCAAATTGCTTTCTTTCAAGTGCTTCTAGAAGACTTGGTGCGTACCAGGAAGTGATTCTGCTAATTTAAAACAAATCCATCAGCAGTTAAAATTTAATCTTAAAAAGAATAAAAAGAAACTTGGAACCATGCATCTAACCAAGAGATCTAAACTTGGTTAGGGAAAGTGCTACAACCTGGGATAATAACCACAGTATTCTCTAATTGCTAGACTGAACTAAGATGCTCCTGTGCTCATAAGGATGAATACAAAACTAGTCTTTAAAAATAGTCAGTCCATATTCCAAATTCTCATTTTAAGCAAGTATCTAAACAAGAGTAGTTTGTAAGATCTTCCTGACCCCCTTAAGACCAAAAAGTTTAAAATGTATTTGGAATCTGCCCATCTTTAATCTTTATTTCTCCCTTTACCCCCAAGAATCAGGAAATATAACAGCTTCTTCCTTTATTTTATTTGAATGTATACAAGTACAGAAGTTAAGCTTTAACTCAAACTAAGCATTTAACTTAAGCATTTAACTGAAGTTAAAATGTATGGTCCTATTTTCAAACAGGAAAAACAAAGTCTGTATTAGCAACTCAAAAAAAAACCCAAATGTCAAATCAGAAGACCCTAGAACAGGCTCCAGTCCGCTTTAAAGCACTTTCGCAGAGTGGATGGTCTTTAAATTTATCAGAACTCAAAGCCCTTAGGTTAAATGTCTTTCAGTATAAAGTAGTATATACATCTAAAATCTTAAAGAGATTAAAAAGACTTAAGATGCTGAGCCTCTGTGTAGCTTATAGCATTAAACCAAACAAGAACCAAAAACTGAATATCAAATCCCTATTACATATCTTCAGTCATCAAGAAACTACTGGTTAATCTTTTTCCTTCCCTAAAAAGCCAGCCTGCATCTTCATGAAAGTCGCAATACCTCAAGAAAACCAAAATTGTAATTCAGTGAAAAGTTTGTATGCAGATAAGCTAGTACCAACTGCTTCCAGGCAGACAGATACACTAACAGTGTAGTATTTCTAGCAAAGTCTGGTAAGGCTTTGCCTGCAAATCATTGACCAAAAATGGTAACAGTCTGTGCAGACTACAGAAAATGACAAAATGTTCTACCTGATCTGATCCTCTAGTTAAGAATACTGTTTTAAAGCACATTAGAGTGACAGTTTCGAGGGAGAAAAATATGTAAATTAAGCAAAATGTCCATCATATAGAATATACTGAGGAGAATCTGTTTACTTTTTAGTGACTCGGGTAAACTGACGGACTTTTTAAAAGCTCTTAAATGTGCTTTTATCAGCATACCCAGCACCATGCCCACACCTTATGCACTAAGATCTGGTAGAACCAAACTGTTTACAGGTAAAGAAAATTGCTAACCATACATGGGCAGATTGGACAGGAGAGGGTTAAAAGAGACACTGCCAAGCTTGACAAGCACAATGAGAGTGCTGCTGAAAGCTGATTGCCAGATTAAAAAAAGAAGAAACAAAGCGGCTGCAAGGCTACCCTGTTCTAAATCATGCCAGGGTCATGCTCGTTGGCGATCATTCCGCCCTCTAGGATTGTTCAATAAAGGCTTTATTTTCCTCATTGAGATGGACAGACCCCAAAAACCGAAAGGCGCACGAGTCACTGACCGCTTCAGCGCCAGCTTTGGGGAAACCCGCGCCAACAAGGCTCGTGGCCGGATTCCGACGCTCTCCCGCCCCCGAGATCTATTCCACCGAGGGCGTAGGGGTGCTCGACCCCGGCCATTCGCAGCGAGGCGCGGCGGAGGCACCGCAGAGGCCACGCTCCGGGCACCGGCCTCGTAGCAACTGGGAGCGACGCAGCTGCCGGGGATCCGCCCGGGGCGCCGGGGCCCAGCCGAGGCGGCGGAAGGCGGACCCGGAGACTGCAGCCGGGCCCGGGTCCCTGCCCCGCCGGGGCCGCGGCTCGCCGTCCTCAGGCCCCACTCCGCGGCGCCCCGGAAATACGCCGCCCTGGCCGCCTCAGCCCACGCGTCGGGCTTCCTCCAACTCACCATCTTCGCCGCAGTAGGCACAGGGACGCAAGGAAGGAAGCCGGCGAGCGCGAAGACTGCGGAGCGTCCTCCTCACAGCAGTGGGCCGAGAGACCAAACGCGGAGCTGACGCGGCGGCGCAAGTATAACGAAGGGCGGGAGTGCCTGGGAACGAAAAGCGCCTGCGCACGTCACGCACAGCCCGCCGTTGCTACGCAACCGGCCGGCCTGGCAACGCCCCGCCCCGGGGGCCGTCCCAACTCCGGGTGGCCGGGGACCTCCCTCACCTGCTCGAGGCTGGGGGGCGGGGGGGGCCCCTCACCAGCTCCGGTGTTTGGAGGTGGGGGCGGATTTTCCCTCGTCAGCTGGAGGCGACGAGGAGGATTGAGCTGGCGCCTGCTGGCGAAAAACGGGCAAAAAATGACGGGTATGGGGCTGCCCCTTCTTCCCCTCCTCGGGCGCGGCCATGTGGCGCCCCGCCCACTGCGCAGCCGATGCCCATACATAGAAGTAGCCACCTGGCCAGGTGTGGGCCGCCGCGGGGGGCGGGGCCGGGGAGGGGGTGGGGAGACGGTGGGCGGGGCCCGCGGAGGAAGTGGTCACGCGGGAGGACCGGCTGGAGCGCAGCTACAGATCGCGGCCAAGGGGACGCCTCCCGCATTTTTTACCTACTTTGGTGCGATTCCTGCCACCCTCCCCTGATTGGCCCAGCCCGGCACGTCGGGCCCTCGCGTGAGGGGAGAAATCTGCACATTTTTCCTCCTTCCCGAGGCGACCGTGGCCGTTCAGAGTGTTCTGTGAGTCACCGCTAATTTCAGGTCTGGAAAAACAAGGAGTGATTTATTTATCTTTGGGAACAGCCGGGGGAAGGAGGCCCGGCGGCCCGCAGGGGTGTGGCTGGGAAACGGCAGCGTTGTCTTGGGATGATGGCGCCAGCCCCACTGCTCCGTTTTTTTGGTTTTTAATTTGGGATTGTGTTTTTCTAAGGGTGGTTGCATCAGAAACACAGTTTCCAGAAGGAATCCCAACGTTTTTCCTGAGGGTGTTTTTGTGGGGAATAAAGGGAACAGAAAGAATTTACAACTGGGATGATTACTTAACTTCAAGTTTTACTTAATTTAGGCTACTGAGAACATCATGGCCTCTACCGAAACTATTTTAATTCTACAAATATGGGGCTTTGGACAAGATGGTCAGTATGTTTTTTGCTTTTTTCTGGGCACTATATAAAATCTAGGTTGTACGTGGCTTTTGTTCTGCCCACTAAACGTAGAAATCCACTTCACATTACTCTGATGCTTTTTATTAGGACAGTAAGCAAGTTGTGGCAATTTTAAGCCTCTACCACCTGCTACAAGATTTTTGGCAGGCTAGAGCAGTGGTTCTCAATTTTAGCATGCAGCAGAATCATCTGGAGAAGCTGTTCCTAGTCAGATATGTGTGCCCCAACCCCAGGGTTTCTGACTCTGTACTTCTTCTAAGGTTATAATTTTCATTTCTATCAGTTCCCAGGTGGTGTTAATGATGCTGGTTGAGGACCACACTCCTGGGCTGACCAGAAAGAACCCACCTGTATCCAACTGCAGCTGGAATTCTGTTTTTCTGTCTGCCTAGGACTCAGTGGCCACCTCCACCTCTAATTATCAGGCTTGCTTTCTAGTCCCAAAGTGAATCTTGCTCATTTAAGGACACATGTTTGCCTGCTCCAGCCTCTCACTTCTGCATTTCATCCTCTACTCTGCCACTAGAGTTATGTCCAAACCTAAGGCTCTGGTCCTGTTACTTTCCTGCTTAAAATTTTCTTTTTTTTTTTCTTTTTTTTTTTACTTCCCCTGCTTAAAATATGCAATGGCTTCCTTCAGAATTCTCAGCAGGGCAGTCTGTCCTTTCTGCCTCTGGCCTCAGCCTACTTTTTCTGCCCTGTCTCCCACATTTTCCAGAGTGGCCACTGGTCCTTCCAGACTAAACTTCTCATTTCAGAACACTTCTTGCACTTCCTAACTGCCATGATGATGGGCCTGCTCATTTCTCATCCTGGAATGTTCCTGTCACCTCTCCCATCTGAAGATTTCACTGACCACATCCCAAGGGATCAATTCTGGTTCCTCCTCCTATAATCCTGTAATTTATCACTTCTCAAATCTTAATAAGTGTCAATGGAAAAGGACCCAAACTCTGTCAAATAATTTAAAGAGGTTTATTCTGAGCTGAATTTGTGTGACCATGGCCTGAGAGCCACGCCCAAGAAGCCTTGAGCAAGTGGTCTCACCGTGGCTGTGTTAAAGTTTGGTTTTATACATCTCAGGGAGACAGGAATTATAAGTAAAGTCATCAGTCAATACATGGAAGGCATACATTGGTTTGACCTGAAAAGGCAGGACATCTCATAGCAAAGGGTTGCAGGTTATAGATGGGTTTAAAGATTCTTTGATTTGTGATTGGTTAAAGAAATGAAGCTTTGTCTAAAGGTTTGGAATGTTTTAAGATAAGGAAGTCTACTTGGGAGGTTGAGGCAGGAGGATCACTTGAGTGCAGGAGTTCAAGACTGCAGTGAGCTATAAACGTGCCACTGCACTCCAGCCTGGGCGATACAGCGAGACCCTGTCTCTTTAAAAACAAAAAAAAAAGAAAAAGGAAAGGAAAAAAAGATAAGGAAGTATGTTAATCGGAGACAAGCCATATCATGTACCGGGACCAATACCCAGACTCACGTGATCTGTTAAGTAAATTGACCTGCAGATGTGATTTAAGCTTTGCCCTATATAGCCTAAGACCTGTTAATGAGTTACAAAGGATATCTCCAAGAAGGGAGGGGGGCATGATGAAGCATGTTTGACCTCCCTTCTCATGGCCAGCAACTCAGCGTTAGGGTATTTCTGGGGTCTCCTTGGCCAAGAGGGAGTACATTCAGTCAGCTGGGGGGCTTAAGATTTTGTTTTAGTTCAAATAAGCATCCAAATCACCTGGGGATCTTGTTAAAATGCAGACATGGGAATTTAGGGGTGGGGTTTTAGATGTCCCCATTGATGCAGATGCTGCCTGTCCTCAAACCACAACTTTGTGTATGAAAGTTTTATGGTTTTCCCTACTGTTAATGTAGCTCTGTAATTCTTTGTTTATATATATTTGCCACTGCTACCAGATTAGACTGGGAGTTCCTTGAGGTCAAGGGATATTTAGGATGCATTATTATGAATTGATACAGCCTATGATACATATAGGTGTTTAATAAATGTTAAGTAAGTGAACCAATATCTGAAGATGTTTTATGATTTATCAGGCAAACTTCCATATCAGTTCATTGTAGCATAAGATGAGCCCTCATTTTTAAGGTTTCATTGAACTTTAGCCTCTGCATTTACACCCATTTCGTTTTCTAGATGTTTTCATTCCTCCTCACCCACAGAGGGAAAATGTTTTAACATAAAGCCAAAGACTGAATGTTTATGCCTTCCCAAAGTTCAAATGTTGAAAGGTAATCCACAAAATGATGGTAGTTGGAAGTGGGGCCTTTGGTGGGTGATTAGGTCATAAAGACTGAGCCCCTCCATGAATGAGATTAGTGCCCTTATAAAAGAGGTCCCAGACAGCTGCCTTGCCCCTTTAACAATTGTGAGGACACAGTAAGAAGGTGCCGTCTGTGAATCAGGAAGTTGGCCCTCACCAGACACTGAATCTGCTGGTGCCTTGATCTTGGACTTCCCAGCCTCCAGAATGATGAGAAATAAATTTCTGTTGTTTCTAAGCCACCCACTCTATGGTATTCTGTTATAGTAGCCCAAATGGACTAAAACACATAGAGTCTCTCCTTAAATATGAGATCAGTATATTCCATTCTCACTTAGAAAACATTTTGCATACTTAACAAACTGTGAGTATGTAGGCACTTTTGAGTGGCAGGGAAGAATAAATTATGCATTAATAAGGAGCTTATAGAGAGATGTGTATTAATAGATAGTCTGGGTGCTGGGCCTGGTGGCTCATGCTTGTAATCCCAGTGCTTTGGGATGCCAAGGCAGGAGGATCACTTGAGGCCAGGAGTTCCAGACTAGCCTGGGCAACATAGCAAGACCCCATCTCTTAAAAAAAAGTCTGGGAAAGCTCCTTTGTCAGGGGACATAATCCTGTCAGTATATAGCATAGAAAAAACTATTTTTAGTATCTCCCCTGCTTCCCCACAAATTCCTCTATTCCCTATCCTCTACTCTTATTTATGTCCGTAGTGTTTTTTTTAAATAACTTTTTAAAATTTAAACTTTTTTTTTTTTTTTTAATAAGAGATGGGGTCTCACTCTTGCTCAGGCTTGTCTTGAACCCCTGAACTCAAGCAGTCCTCCCACCTCGGCCTCCCAGGGAGCTAGGATTACAGGCGTGAGCCACCGCGCCTAGTCTACATAATTTTAATCCTATACATAAGACATGAATATAGTCTCATTATAAAAGATTCAAACAGCACAATAAAGGGAAGCCCCTTGAGCACCTATTCTCCTTTCCCATAATCTCAGTCTCTTCCTCAGAGGTAACCACTGATGTCAATTTAGTGTATGGCTTTGCAGAGAAATACACCTTGTACATATATTTTGTGTAATGGTTTTGTACTGGTTGTGTAGTGTCTTGTAGCTTGCTTTTGTGTACTTAATAATTATTTTGGTGATCTTGCCATATCAATAAATCATGTCATTGCTGCAAAGCATGACTGTCCATTGTTTAACTTTTCCCCTACTGTTGCCCACTAGGTTATTTCCAATCCTTACCTGTTACAGTGCTTCAGTGAACAGCCTTGTGACTGGCCTCTTTGCATACTTGAGCTAGTATACTTCTTAGAAAATTTCCTCCCTTTCAAATTACTAGGTGAAAAGGAATGTGTATATATTTTTATTTTTATAACTACATATTGCCAGATTGCCTTCTAAAAAGGCTATACCAATTTATAATCTTTCCCACAGTATTTGAGAATATTTGTTTATATTCCATTGACTTTTTATTAAAAATGTGAGGCATTCTGGAACAGGCAAAATTAAACTATGATAAAAAAAAACTTCAGAATAGGTATTAACTGGGGTGGGAATGGGGACTGACTGGGGAGGGGCCTGAGGGAACTTTTAGGGGTGAGTGTAATTTTTTTTTTTTACTTTGTTAGGGGTTTAGGTTACATGAGTATGTACATTTGTCAAAACTCATCTTAAGATTTGTTCATTTCACCATATGTAAATCTTACCTGGAAAAGAAAAAAGAACCCTTGCCTAAACAAATATTGAACTCTAGTTAATGATATACATGCTGAAATGTTTAGAGTCAAGTGTACTGAAATCCACAACTTACTTTAAAATGTGTCCCCAAAAATAAGATGGACTGCTAGATTGATAGGTGATAACAATAGCTTATTAATATTAATTGTAGAATGTAGGCAGGGCATTCAGGTGTTCACTGTGTAATTCTTTCAACTTTTCTGTATGTTTGAAAATTTTCTAAATTTGGAGGGGGCAGTTTAAGGGGAAAGAAAACATTTATTGAGCATATACTATTAATATATGTCAGACACCATTCCAAAGATGGCATGGACATCATCTTGTTACCTCCCAAACAGAGGGTTTCATTTGCTTGGTGGGTATCAAGTGAATAGACACAGCCAAGTTGGTTATAGCAAATGGGTTTATTACTTGGCACAAGTAAGGAACACAGTAGGGATAGTTCCCAAAACAGTGTATCCCTGAACAAGCAGCAGGTTGGGCTGGTTTTATAGTCAGAGGGTAATGAAGTGCGATCTGATAAGATCTTTCAATGGGGTGATGCCAGGGCTCAAACTGATTCCATCCTGGATCCTGCCATGCAGGATCTGCTTCTTAATTACGTCCCCACTCGGTGGTCCAAGCACTTAGGTTCCAACCATGGTTGCATGCTTGGTTCATCTGGGCGTGCTCAGATTACATGACCTTCAACCTGGGTGTGGGTGGCAACTGAAAAACTACTCACAACTTTGTTACCTAAAAGTTGAGCCAGATTGGTCTGATGGGGTTACAGTCTCATTTAGTTTTCCCAGTAATTCTTTGAAGCTTCCAGGCTACTGCTCTGATCTCAGGTCATACTGCTCCCTCCCTGGCCCACTTTATCCCAGCCCACCTGGGCTTCCTCTATTCTTCAGATGCACCGGACATGCTCCTACCTCAAGCCTTCTGCATTAATAGCGTCTCTACCTAGAACACTCCTTCACCAAATACTCACAAGCTTTGCTCCTTCACTTCCTTTAGAGTCCTGCAGAAACGTCGTGTTCACATGAGGCCTTCTCTGTCTGCCTGTTTAAAATGGAAACTACCATCCCAAGCACCCTCTGTATCCCCCTTTCTGTTTTATTCCTGTCATTGTATTTATTATTATCTAACACATTATACACTTTGCTTATTGTCCATCTCCCTTACTAAAAAGTAACTATCTGGGCTGGGGGTTTTCTCTGTTTTGTTCATTGCCTTGTCTCAAATGCTTAGAACAGGGATTGTCATGGGGTGCATGATCAGTAAATATTTGTTAAATGAATAAAAGTAGTATTTTAGTAAGGATTGTATTTGGCTGTAAGTAACAAAGACTTACAAAATAGTGGCTTAAGCCACTATTACATTTTGTGTGTGTGTGTGTGATGTTTACTTTGCGTAGAAAAGTTCAGAAGCAAGCAGTTCAGATTTGGTATATTAACTTGGTGGTGTTAAAAACCCAGTTTCTATGCTGTTGCTTTGCTGTGTGTAGATTCCTTTCCTAAGACCACTTCATGGTCCAGTATGGCTGCTAGAGCATCAGCTATTACTTCTACATTCTAGGCAGTAAGAAGGAAAAAAAGATAAAAAGGGCACTCCCTTTTTTGTAGAAACTTCCCAGAAGTCCCATATAGAGTTTCTGCTTTTATCTCATTGACTAGAAGTTAGTCATATCACTGCAACGGAGGCTGGGAAATGTGGTCTGTTCTCTCACTAACAGTGTACTCGGCTAAGACATTGGGGTTCCTCTACTAAGGAAGAAGGGGAAAATGGATATTGGAAGATAACCAGTAGTGACTGCCATAGATAGATATTATTACTGGCCTCATTATACAGATGAGGTAAGGTGAAGAGACATTCCTTGAGAGCCTAGAGGAACGAGCGATGTGATCCCAAGCCCTTTGCCATCAGACCACATGACACATCACTTGTGGGTGAGGCTGAACAGGAGAACCGAGGCATTTCTTGTTGCTTCCTCAATACCATAGAGGGGAAGCAAACCACAGAGGGCAAAATGAAACAAATAGAAGCTGTAGAAAATACATTCTGGACATTGCTTGCTGCCCATAGCCTGGTCCTGATGGACAAGACAGCCCCAAGGGCCCTGGCATCTATTTTAGGAAAAGACTAAATATATTTAAGTATATTCATGGGAATAATACAGTACCACATGGTAACATTATTGATTTCTCTATTAGTCCTTATGACAGAGTAAAAGTCATGTATCATTATTTTATAATGTTAAAGATTGACCAATTGTATATGTTTTTCAGATAATAGTGTGCTGTTTGAGTTAAACCATGAGAAAATGGAGTAGAAACAAGTTACACCAATGGTTCTTAACCCCTCTTGGGCCATTCATGCCCTTTAAGATTCTTATAGTATAAAACCTCTCTCTAGAAAGATAGACATTTGCTCCTACTCACAAAGCTTGGCCTATAGTCTCAGGGAGCTCATGGACTGCCTTGAAGCCCATCTATTAAGCCAGATATTTCAGGGAAGTTTTTGAGAAATGTCCTAAAAAGGAAACAAAGTGTAGGGGTAAATGAACAGTCCCATAATTCCTCATACACACACCAAGATCAGAGTAGATATCACAGTGTTTATCAGTTTAACATGGAACCTTCCAGACCTTACAATACAGAGCATTTTTTAAAAATGCAAGAGGTCTCAACAATACATATGGGACTGCAACTTGTTTTTATTCATTCATTCAGCAGTATCTCTTGGGGATTTGTCCATGTTGGCTTCCCATTTTTCATAAGCATGGTACATTCTTTCTACAATTCTGATCTGGTGGTTGTACTTATGGAGAAAGAAAAATGAGCCGCAAAAGATTCAGGGGCAAATAAGGGAATCAAGGCATTTTTTCTTTTTTTAAGAATAAACTAAATGAGTTCAAACTGATCAGGATGTAAAGAAGCCCAAGGGTTGAGTGTAATTACAAGTCATAAAATCATAAAAGGAAGGAAGTAACTAGAAATTTTGCCGCAAATTTTAACATATTAAAAATAGGGCTTTTCTGAAAGTTCAAAAGAAGTCATTTTAGGAAAAATAGGAGAACTATTTTACATAGTGGGTAAGAATGGGAGGGAAATGATAGTTGGAGGAGAAGAAAGGCATGTCACACAGAGAGCAACATGCTGGTAGTGACATGCTCTATGGTTGGGACCCATTTTTACTTACTCTGTCCCACTATTCTCTGCAGACTTCCACCTCTCCTATGGCTACTGTAGGGCATGAAAACCTAAGCACTGGCAAAGTGCCCACTCCAGCAGCTGCCAGGTAATGTCAGTGCAGCACTGGCACCCTGCTGGGGAGCAGGGAGGTAATACCAGCACATGCAGGTGGGCTGCCAAGGCTGGTGCTTTCCTTCCCCTCCCCTAGCTCTGAGGACTAAATAATTATATCCTGGAATAGAGAGGGGTAGGGAACGGGAATCATTTGTAAGGAACAGGGCCTCCTGGCTGAGGTGTGAGGTTGAGCCCAGGTTACAATGTCAGTGATTGCCCAGCCTGGTGTGTCCCTACCTGTCTCCTCACAAACTCTCCAGGAGCAGCACCAGTTCACACTCTTCCCCCAGGTAGTCTCTGCAAGCCCAGGTAGATGAAAATCCTAAGGACATATGTATGAATCTACAGATAAAGATAGAGGTAAAGAATGGGACAGAAGAGGAATCCAGGCACTATGAAAGAAAGACAGGTAGCTGAATCAACTCAAACAGAATAAACAGCACAAGAAATTAAAATGAGCACAGTAACTATTCTCAGAGAGGTAAGGAGAGATATTGGGAAACAAGCAGTTATGGAAAAATTGGAGACGTTAGGAATATAAAATATTATTATAGAACTAAAAGATTCAGTGGATGGGCTGGGAAACCAACAGGATATATGCAAAAAACAAAAATGTGAATCCAAAGATGAGGTCAGGAAATTAACTCAGAAGGTGTCAAGGAGGGATAAAGAAATGCAAAGAATGGGAGAAAAGTTTGAAGCAAGGAAGATAGAGGGAAAAGGGCCCATGTTGTATAAAGGAATCCCAGGATAGTGAAATTAGTAAAACAAGAGAAAGAAAAAGAAATACTTGCAGAAATAATGACTGCAACTTTGATTCTGCTACTTTTTAAAAATTAATTACTGAATCCATTGTTTTAACATTTATTTTGTGCCTACGATGTGCCTGCTGTGTTCAGAGCCATGAATAAGGCAGACAAGGTTCCTGTTGTCCTGGAGCTTAAATTCTAATCTGCCAGAGGCCAGCAAACAGCTAAACAAAAAAGTCCTGGGTTATGTGTGATAGGTGCTTTGGTGACGATGAGACTGGGTGATGTGACTGAGGGTAATTGGGGATGGGGAGGGTGCTGTTTAAATTGGTGCTCAGAGAAGTCTTCTCAGAAGAGGTGGGATTTAAGCTGAGACTTAAATGCCAAGAAGGACCCAGCCATGTGAAGGTCTGGAGGGAGAGCATCCCAGGCATAGGGGATGAGCATGGTGTGTTCAAAGAACAGAAGGAAGGGGCCTGGCAAGCCAGAGGAGTGAACTCAGATGAGGATGAAGGATAACCAGCAATCTGATTGTGTAGGGCCATGGAGACCATGGTGGGAGATCAGGATGGATTGGTGAAAAAACTGAATTACAGTCTCAGTATTGAGTGATCTACTTATAGTCATATTATTTTCTATTATATGAGGTTGAACAGTTTCCTACTGATCATATTCAACTATCTTTCACCTACAAAAACAGGAATTTCTTATGGTTCAATTTCACATATGCTAACCAAGTAGGAGTCTGAGCTGCCTGGACTTTTAGAAGAATTGTTTGCATAATCTCATCATTGATTATTACCTCCTGATTTTCTCCTGTGAAAGAGAGGAGCTAAGTGTTAAAAAATAAAAGTTTGCATTTGAAAGCAAAACAAGTATCTTGTTTACATTCGCAATGGGATGCCACTTTGAAATTTTAGATTTTAGTTAGATTTGACAGATGTTCACTGAGGTCCCACTGTGTGCCAGCTGTGGCTTTGTTCGCTACTAGGAATATGAATGAGGAGATCACAAGTTAAAACACATAAACACCAAGATATACTTGGCCCAGCTTCCCCTGGGAATTCTCAGGATGCTAACTGGTGGGGCAGATCACACCAGCGAGATGTTACCAAATCTGATGAATAAGACATCCACAAAGGAAAGAATTGTTTGTCAGTGATATGATTTCTCACTTATGCTGGTGAATATGAGTACAGAAGAGATGGCTGGGGGGGTTACTTAGAGTTTAAAGTTTGGAGGAAGAGAACACCTCAAGTTCCTTACCAAACAATTAGACTCCATGGACCAAGATACATAAGATAGATGTAAATATTAATGGTATTTTTTTGGTTTTGGTTTTGGTTTTTTTTTTTTTTTTTACAGATCAGGTCTTACTCTGTTGCCTAGGCTGGACTTGAACTCTTGGGCTCAAGTGATCCTCCCTCCTCAGCCTCCTGAGTAGCTGGGACTACAGGCGAGTGCCACCACACCTAGCCATGAATGGGACTTTTTGGGGTTTTTGTTTTCTTTGGGGGACTGCTCTGGCTTAAACTTCCTAGTTTTCCCTTCTTCTGGGGTGTGGGAGGAAGGATGTCAAATGATGGTTCAGCCAAAGAAACCCAGCTGTTCCCGAGGAGAGAACTCAAAGTTACATTCAAGGACAGCTCCGCCAGAAACAGCCAAAGGGCAATTGTCAGGATATGAAATTGGAGTGCCTTTTAGTATAACTGTTTAACTTTTATCACTAAGACTCCAATGTTTCTATCACCAGTCCTCCAGTGAGGTATTTGACTCTGGTTGACACGAGCTCTAGTCTTGCCTGGCTCTGCTGTTGACCGGCCACTTGACCTCTGCAAGGGGCACCTCTTTGACCCTCCTTGTCTTCACCTGTAAACTGAAAGTGTTGATGAGTTTGACACCTTTAAACTCTAAAATGTGATGCCTGTGCTCTACAGATTTATTGAGCACAGTCTTAGCAATTTGTGGAGTGTCCTAAGGCAGGCCCTTGAATTTTGATTTATAAACTCTAGGTCTTGGGCTCTAGACAGAGGGCCTGTTTTTTGTAGCAAGAGCAATAAATTGCTATAGTTGTGCAGACTGCAGATTTAATGGGGTTCTCTCAGCTATCCATCTGGGGAAAGGGAACTGATTGACACAAAGGGAGCAAACAGTATTAGCTTCACCCATCCTTACACGTAAATGAGGCAAATACGTCACATCTTGCAATCAATCCTGCTCTATTTTTCTTTTTTTGTCCGGGGGAGGTGAGTGGCCAGTAATTCAGGCACAGTCATTAAGAGTTGATCCTCTAGTAAAATTTTCCATGCTGGAGGTAGAAGGAATCACTTGCTCATTTTTATTCTTGATCCTGAGGAAAGACTTCCCTCCCACCCCTTGAGCTAGTGAGTCATTTCCTCCCTGCAAACCTCTAAAGCTTCCTTTCTTCCTCAGCCAGACCTGGTCCTCTGGAGAGAGGTTTGGGCTGTTGGGCGGACAGGGTGCTTCAGGGAGCAGGCAGCAGGCAGCACACCTCGGATGTGGGATGTGTGCTGAATGGGTTTTGAAATGTTAGGGAAGAAGCCTCCATTCAGGAGAAAGTAGGTATGTGTTCTGATAAATGCCAAGTGTTGGATTCTAGCTTCAGCATTTTTTTCCTTTTATCTTAAACAACTCTAGGAAAGAAACACCCATAGAAGGTACAGTGGGTTGCGGGTTTATTTTATGACTCATGGAAATTTCTAAAATAATAAATATTGACTCAGTAGTAGCCTGACATAAGAAACACTCAACTAAAGCACCATGGTTACAAGAAACAAGAAGAGCACATTCAACAAATAAACTGTGACTCTACTTCCAAGCTTTCAGAGAAAAAAAAGCAGAAAACAAGGCTTGGATTCTGTGAGTTTCCCTTTCTAGCCAGCCATGGTTCCATTTGTTTTTCCTGAGGCCAGAAGTTTCCCTGAGATGGCTTCTTGGCCAGGACGACATTTCAAATGGCTTTAGTTTTATACTTTATTTAGTCCAGACTCATTCTGGCTAACATAACGAAAAAACATTATCAACCATAAAAATTAATGAGGATGAAAATGAAAATATTGTCTCTTCCAAAAAAAAAAAGGAAAATTAGTATTTTCTTTGCTGAGTAAAAATCCCCCTATCTCTGTGTATATGGCACTGAGAGATGTTGGGAATCTGGAATATCGACTTGTTTCAGAGAAAATTTAGAGAGTATGAGCCACAGATAACAGTTGGGGTCCTCCTGAGTTGAGCTTTTATTTCTTATGAAACAAAGTCAGCATTACTTTCACTTCCCATCAGCCTATTTTATTTTCTAAAGAAATTATAATATACTAATATACATACTCAGTGAAAAGGCTACTGTAACCACTTATTGAAAACTAGTAACGAGTAGCCTGAATCTGCCTTCCAACTGGTTTATCCTGTATAACTGAGGTTTATTAACAGAGCAGCATTACTCTAGCAGTATTAGCAGTGTTCTTTAGAATCACACCCCCCCACACACAATACAGTCTGGAATCACGATAAACACGTGGTAAGGAGGATTAATCACAAAACAAACTGAGAAAAGACTTAGACTACAATTCTGTGCTTCAAATAAAACAGCTAACAGGACTGTTAAACGTGTGGAGGTCCTAGGCAAGGGACCCAGAAGGCAGCACCAAAGGTGAGTCATAAATCTGCCAGGTCATGCTGTGGACATAAGGACTTCCCTTGAGCAAGTGGGAAGCCATGTGGGGCAGATGTTGGGCCCAGGACTGAGACTCTAGAATACATCGGGGAGGTGGGAGGCAGAGACAGCTAAAGCCATTCCATAACCTCCTGCAGAGAAGCCACCTGCAGGTGGGGGAGGGATGAAGTGCCCTGTGTGGTCTGGAACCACAGTGCAGGTGGCAAGGAATGTGCAATGGGACACTGCAACTGACTGCTCTCTGACCCAGCTGCTGGGAAACTTATCTCAAGTTTCTCCAGACAGAGAAACTGTGAGAGCCAGATTAATCAGAGAGATGTGACGTGGGTCCTGGTGTCAATGCTGAGGAAGCAGGGCTTCTTCTTTGGAAGGCCTGGCCCTCTGTACTTTGCCTCCCTTTGCTTCTCCACTTATCTCATATTAATCAGTGTTGCAACCCAATGGGGAGGGAGCTCTCCCCACTGGCAAGGCAGCAGTAGGAGTGTCTCTGCAGGTAGCCAAGGTGATGCTGGCAGCCACAGAGGGAGCAGTTGGGATGGCTCAAGCAAGAACACCTTGCCTTGCTGTCTGCCAAGGGGCAGGGCCTAGGCCTGGTGCCAGGACACGGATCGGCCTGGGACATTCTGCTGGTTGAGCCAAAGAGCATGAAAGATAATTACAGAATTGAAATCACTTTGGTACATTGTTTGTTGTTATTAAAAAATACAGATTTATTGGGGAAAAAATGAAAATGTATAAGAAAGAAAATAAATGTCCCCTATTAATTGTCCCATCACCTTTTTAATCTAATAATAAAAATGTGGGTTTTTAAAACAAAATTAATTATACAAATTATCTGGGAATACCTTCTCTTTATTAAGGAAAAAAAACCCCCACCTTTGTAAAGAAAAACTTTGCCTTTGTTCTCCTGCAATTCTTTTCCCTGTCACCAAAATTATGTCCTATCATTGGTTTAAAATGTTCATTTACACACACACACCATAGGTAGGTAGGTAGGTAGGTAGTTTTGTGTGCCTGTGATTTTTTAAAAAATATAAATAGTGTCATATTCCATCAGCAACTGGCTTCCTTCACTAATGGGACATCTTGGACATCTTTCTGGCCTTACTAATAGACGTATCCCATTCTTTGTTCTGCTACGTAGTATCCCATACTGTGGACACACCAGAGTCTATTTATCCATTTCCCTTACTGAGAGATATTTAAGTAGCATCCAATCACAAGACTGCAATTACTATCCTGCAATTAAGATACTAATTAGTACACATGGGTATCTACTGTTCTAGATAACTAAAAAATGGAACTTCTGGATTAAAGAGTATATGCACATTTAATTCTTGAAACCTAAGATAAATTGCTCTTCCAAAAGGCTTTATCTGTTTATCCTCTCATTAACAGTGTATATAAGAGTACCCGTCTATTCACATCCTCGCCAAAACTGTATATCAACCTTTGTAAATTTTGTCAATCTGATGGATGAAAAATGTATCTCATCCCTTGAATTTGCAATTTCCTGATTACTAGTGATGTTGAGCATTTTTCCAAAGGTTTGTTTTTTTGCATTTCTTCTTCTGTGAAATACATATTCATGTATTACTGATTTTCATTTTGTCTTTTTCTGATTTTAGAAGTTATTCAAATGTTCTGATTATTAATCCTTTGTTATGTATATGCCAAAAGATATATTTCCTTGTTGTTTCTTATCTTTTAACTTTGTTCATAATGTCTTTTGTCATGTTTTAAAGATGTTAAACATGTTAAATGAGAATATCTTAATAAGATAAATTTACCAATCCTATTTTGGTGGTTATTGCACTTTTACTTTTGCTTAAGAAAGTCTTTCTACCACCAAGATTTCATTTGGAATTAGTTTTTTATGTTGTGAGGTATGTAATTTTATTTTTTTCTCAAATATACAGCCAATTTTCCCAGAACTATTTGTCTAACTAGTCTATCCTATTCCCATTGGTATGAAATATCATTTTTACCATATATTCCATTCTCATGTAAAGACAGACCAACATGGGTCTATTGCTTGCTCTATTTTTCCTACTGATTTGTTGTTCATTCTTCTACAGATATCACCTTTTTAATCACTCTAGCTTTAGAGTATATTTTAAATATTTGATAGGCCCTTATTGTTCTTCTTTTAAAAATTATCCTTAGTTATCCTGATACATTTTCTCTTCCATGTGAATTTTAGAATCTGCTTATGAAGTTCTATAAAAAATCCTGATGGCATTTGATTGGTATTGCACTGTTTTTAGTAATCAATTTGTGGAGAATCCATTATCTTTACAATATTGATTCTTTTCACCTATGAACATGGCATGTTTCTATAATTGTTTAGGCCTACCTTTGTGCCCCTCAGTAACACTTTATACTTTTCTTCATATAAACCCCACACTTGGCTTAATTGGATTATTTTAAGGTATTTTATGTTTTCCATTAATTATATTTTATAATTAATTATTGCTTATGTGAAGATAAGCAGTTGATTTTTGTATATTAATCTTATAGCCAGCCACCTTGCTGAGCCCTCATTAATTCTAATACTTTTCCACTTAATTTTCTTAGATGTTTTGGGAATGGTATATAAGCCACAAATAATGACAG
This sequence comes from Daubentonia madagascariensis, assembly GCA_023783475.1. Classification (NCBI taxonomy): domain Eukaryota; kingdom Metazoa; phylum Chordata; class Mammalia; order Primates; family Daubentoniidae; genus Daubentonia; species Daubentonia madagascariensis. The sequence goes on from JAKFHU010002136.1 coordinate 507,710, forward strand.
CTCTGTTTCTTTGTTTCTAAGTCTTATAACTAAATTCTAATTCCTGTCATTGCATGGATTAGGTTTAAAAGTATAGTGCTGGCTGGGGACAATGATAGATAGTAAGCATTTTTGCCTTGTTCCTGACTTTAGTGGAAAAACTGTTAAAGTTGCACAATTTCTTATACTCTTTGTGTGTGGCTTCTGGCAGATCTCCTTTAACAAGTCAAAGAAGTTTCTTATCCCATTTTTGTAAGAGTTTTCATCAGTAGTGGGTATTCAATTTTATGAAATACTTTGGGGATACCAAAGGAGTTTCTCACTTTTAATTTGTTAACACAGTAAATTATGTTAATGGATTTTCTAATGTCAAACCATTCTTGCTTTCTATGAATCATTCTACTCTGGCATATGGTTTGTTCTCTTGACCTATGGCTAGATTTGGTTTATTAATCATTTATTTAGGATCTTCACATTTATTTTCACAAGTGAGATAGGCCAATATTTTATTTTGCTATTATGTTTGTGATATCCTGAGACACTTTTAGCCCCAAGATAGAAAATAAATTGAGACTATTTCCTTCTTTGCCTTTCTCTGAACAGGTTATATAAGATGAGACTTACCTATACCTTAAAGGTTTGTTAGTATTGGCCTGAGAAACCATCAGGTCCTTAGACTTGACCTTACACATAAATCTAACTTAAAGTTAGCCTTAACGTAATTATTATATTTTCATCTGTGAGCATTGTTCTTCTCAAGTTTTCTATTTCTTGAGTCAATTTTGGTACTTTGTCTTATTTCTAGAAAATCATGCATTTCATGTAGATTTTAAACTTGGGGGATATAATACTGGGTATAATATTCCCTATTCCCTTATACTAAAAATATGTCACCTGTAACTGTAGTTTTGTTACCTTTTCATACCAAATATAGTTAAATTGTGACTTCTCTTGCTCAGACTAGCCATCATAAATATATTTTTTAAACAAGTCTTTTCAAAGATCCCAATCCTGATAAAAGATCTCTACTCAAAAAATCTGAGATGCTTTGATGATCACCCAATCTAAATTCATTTTCCAGTGTCCCTTCCCCCATTGTCTATTCTATTTCCATTCTGTATTTTTAAAAATCTCTTATCAGCAACTGGCATATTTTATATTTATTTGTTTGATTGTTTATTGTCTCTTTACTCCCAATAGAATATATTCTCTATGAGTGCAGGTACGGTTTTCTTCCTGGCTGAACTGACAATTAATTTTCTAGAACATCACTTGGCACACAGAAGATAAACACTAAATATTTGTAGAAGTTGTTGATTGAAGTGTTATTCTCTTACTGAGGGATTCTGTGGTCTACCCTATCAATTTTATTCTTTAGGTGTTAGTTCTGCTTGTTGAGTTTGGCATTTCATCCTTATAGTTTCTTCCTGAAACTGCTCTTACCAAGGTGACCGTGGAACTTCCAGTTGCTAAATCCCAGGGTCAATTCTTCACCCTCATCTCACTCGACATAGTCAATCACATCTTCTCTTCCCCTTGAAACCCTTTACTTACTTGGCTTCCAGAGTCCCACACTCTTCCTGGTTTTCCTCTTACCTGTCTGGCTGTTTCTTTTCAGGCACCTTTGCTGGTTCCTCTTCATCTCCTGACCTCCAATCCCTGGATTGCCCCTGTACTAAGTTCTTAGATTTCTTATCTTTACTACCTACACTCATTCCTGTAGTTTTCTGATTTGGTTTCATGACTTTAAATATCTTCCCTCTGCTGATGGTTCCCAGATTTTTATCTCTAACTTTGTCCTCTCTCCAGAACTTCAGACTCACAGATGCCACTGTCTATTCAACATTTGACCTTGGAGGTTTGACAGATGTTTCAATTTACCATGATTAAAACAGCACTCCTGCGAATTTTCCCCCAAATCTGCTTCACCTCCAATCTTCCCTGTTTTGTAAATGGCAATCTCATCCTTCCAGCTACTCAAGCTCAAATCTTCACATTTCTTCTTCTTTTTTTCTTTTTCATCTTCTTGAAAGCTTTAAACATTTATTCTTGACTCTTTCGTATCCCACATCAGCAAATTCTGTTGGTTCTACCTTCAAAATATATTCAGAATTCTATGAATTCTCACCACCTCCATTGCTACTACCCTGGTCCAACTCACCATCACTTCTGAACTAGATTATTAGAATAGCCTCTTGGCTGGTCTCTCTGCTTCTGCTATCCTCAGCACAGCTGTCAAAGCAGTCCTATTAAATTGTAGGTCAGTTTATGCCACTTCCTTGCCAAAACTCTCAAAGGCTTCCCTTCACTGTCATAGTAAAGCCAAGTCCTTATGAAGAATTCTGTAGAAATCCTGTAGGACCTGTCTCCTGGTTGCCCATTCTGACCTCATCTGACCTCCACTCTACCCTCACCTGCTCTACTTTTGCCATGTGGGCCTCCTCACTCTTCCTTGAACAAACCAGGCATATCCTGTCACGTTTACTCTTCCCATGTTTAGAATGCTCTTTCTTTAGGCATCCAGGTGGCTTGTCCATGGCTTCCTTCAGTTCTCTATTCAGATGTCACCTCCTCAGCAAGGTCTTTTTGTCTAAAATTACCAGATGACCCCTCCCCCATCCTTCCAGTTCCCTTCTCTGCTTTACTTTTCTCTGTAGCACTGTCACCACTTAACATAGTCTATTTGTCACTTGTTTATCTTACTTCCCATTTTCCCCGTTTGAATATAAACTCTACAAGAACAAGGATTTTCATTTTATTCTTTTTTTTACACTTCTGTATTTCCAGGACCCAGAAGAGTGTAGGCACATAGTAGGTTGTCAATAAATATTTGTTGAATAAGTAAATGAATCAGATTCCAAAGAGTTGGTGGGAAGACACTTTGGGTGTAGGTGTGATGCCCAGAGGGCAGCAGCCATGTGTAAGTGTGAGCATCAGGCCACCTACTAAGGACAGCAGAGTGAAGAGTTGGAATGAGCCTGGGTCCATAGCTCTGCCATACCAGTTCTGGCCTAACTCCCTCTGGACTCCATGTTGTCAGAGAAAAATAACTCTTATCTGGTTAAGCTATCATTGAGTGCCTGTTGTATGCATCTGAACACAATCTTAGGTGATACCAGTTAATGGCTCAGAAAGGTGGAGAACTATTCTGAAGATGAAAAGAGGGCTTGAGACAGAACCCCCAGGAACCCCAATAATTCAAAGATATGAAATTAAGAGGATCCTTTCTAGAGGCTGAGAAGGAGTAAGAAATGTGAGAAAAACAGAAGCAAGTGGAATCACAGAGCCGAGATCAAGAGCTACAGGAAGGGAAATGTAGTCAGCAGACTCAGTTATTGACGGAGGTAGCTGGTGTATTGGGCTGAGAACACAGGGTGCAGGAACTTGAGAGAGTATATTTATGATGACTCCTGTTTTCTCTGTGAAGTAGCAGACATGACCATCTGTGGTGGTTACTTTTATGTGTCAACTTGGCTAGGCTACAGTGCCCAGTTGTTTGGTCAAACGCTAGTCTGAATGTTGCTGTGAAGGTATTTTGTAGATATGATTAACATTCATAATCAGTTGACTTTAAGGAAAGCAGATCATCCTCCATAATGTATTAATAGATGAGTCTCATCCAATCAGTTGAAGGCCTTAACAGCAAAAAGGTGTTTCCTGGAGCAGAAGAAATTCGCCTCAGGACTGTAACATAGAAATCCTGCCTGCGTTTCCAGCTAGCAGATTTGCTAACTTGCCCACCCCCAATATCACATGAGCCAATCCCTTAATAAAATTTCAATCTGTCTCTTTCTCTGTGTATATATATATATATATGTATATGTATATGTATCCTATTGGTTCTCTTTCTGTGGGGAACTCTGATGCACCATTGAGAGGATAGATATTCAGAAATTTGTCTAATTATTTCCTTAGGCTAAATTCCTGGAGATAGAACTACTAGGTCAAAGTTCACAAGCTATTTAAAGAAATATGCATATTGTTAATTTGCTTTCTAGAAATGTTACATCAATGTATAGTCCTAGAAGTAATGTATGGATGTCTAGGTCCCTGGCCCACATCAACATTAGGAAGGTATTTATGACCTTTTCATCTTCACTGTTTGTTGGGAAGTACCACCTTCTCATTTTATATTTGCAGTGTTTAGATGGAATAGTGAGGTTGAACATCTTTTCATGTTTTTGATCATATGACTTCTTTAAAGTTTAACATTTCATATCAATCTCTAAAGTAATTACTTGCCTTAGAAATTTAGGCCACTTATATACGGCTATTTTTCTTTCCATTTGAAAAGATACAGATGGTCAGACTGTAATAAATAAAATTCTCAACTGTTTATGTCTTTTGTCCACTTTTCCATTGGATGTTTGTCTTTTTCTTATTGATTTGTAACCTTTATATAATACTTTGTCTTTCATCTAATATGCAAACTTTCTCATTTTTTGATTAGGCTTTAACATTGTTTATGGATTGGTAATCTTTTATTTTTTTGCAGCACAAAAAAGTTTATATTTTATATAGACAAATTTATCAATTTTTTTTTTTTTGAGATGGAGTCTCACTTTGTTGCCCAGGCTGGAGTACAGCGGCATGATCATAGCTCACTGCAGCCTCAAATGCCTGGGCTCAAGTGATCCTCCCATCTCAGCCTGCTGAGTTGCTAGGATTGTAGGCGTGAGCCACCATGCCTGGCTCTCAATCTTTTCCTTATCAAGCTCTGACAGCAGTTAGTTATTTATTTTAGAAATCGTAGCCACATATATGGGCTCTCCCCTTTTCACATGAAAAGAACACAAAATGATCAGATTATGTAAAATATATTTCTCAGTTTAAAGGAATGGAATTTGTAGGTGTTAATTATCATTTTAGTATATTTGAACATTTGTTCACATGGAAGCAAATGTCTTAAAATGTTATTTGTCCTAAAAACATGAGTGGTCTCAATGACTGGGGAAGCTTATTATTGCAGCTGCTAAAAGCTTGAAGATTTTTGGATAAAGAGGATGTTTTGCTTTTTTTCATGAAGACTTGGCTATTCCACAGCATTGTGAAAAATATTAGATACATCCCTGGCTTTAGGTGATGGATATTGAGGAAAAGATAAGAAGTTCAAAGCAGAATTAGGATTTAAACTCCATATAGTATTCCCAACTCTGTATTGGTCTGATGGGAACTCACAAACAAATTTTGTAAAGTTACATAATTTATCTCTTGGCTCAGTACCCCCATTAAAACCAGTATAGAATGAACACCGTTTTTTTGTTTTTTTTTTTACACATTATTATCTCTAGGGGGTTGATCCATTAAAATAAATATCCTGGCCTGCGAGGTGGCACACGCCTGGAATCCCAGATCCTGGGAGGATGGCTTGAGCCCAGCAGTTCTAGACCAGCCTGGGTAACATAGCAAGACTCTGTCCAGAGGAACTTCAGCTCATTTAATGATCCATGCTGCCCCTCCCACATACCCCCCCCCCCCCCCCCCCCCCCCCCCCGGCAGCACTCGCAACACTCACCTCTGCATGTCCAGGGCTGCTTACTCTGAACTCCCTGACCTTTTCTGTCCCAGGAGTGTGACGCCCTAGGGAGCAGCCCCCAAGCGATGACAGACAGGGAATTGGTGGATAAGGACCCAGCGTCAGCACTCCTTGCCTGGGATAGCTCTGTGGTGTGTTCCAGTCTGCCTCCCAGCGTCCCCAGCTGCACTGAGCGCCGGTTGCCCCCTGTGGTCACTGTGGTCATACTCCCATATTGGCTGTCCTCCCTTCCTGGCCTCACTTCCCCATTCCTCTACTGGTGTTTGGGATCATGTCCCAAATACAGTTTGCACTCAGATCCTTGCCTCAGGGTCTGCTTTTGGGGGACTCTCAGACAAATGCTTTAAATCAGGCCACATGCAAAAAATAATGGCTAATATTTATTAAGTATTTACTATGTGCCAGACACACATTGTAAGCATTGTGAGCATCATTTAATGCTCACAACAACTCTTTTGGGAACTCCTATCACCTCCAGTTTACAGATGAAGTTTGGGAGGCTTACAGAGTTTCAGTGTCTTCTCTAAGGTCATGTAGCTAATGGGCCATGAAGGATTTAAACCTAGATTATTTAACTCAAGTGGCCATGGTTTTAATCACCGTATGTCCTATGACAAAGCATATCCAGTTCTCCAAACATCTTCACTGGTACATATTTACTAGGCTTTTGTGGGCATTGTGCTGATGGATTTTGCTGATAGATTTTTTTATAATCTATCAGCAATAACAATGTTGCATAACTTGGATTGTCTGCACTTGTCCAACTGAAATCCGAGTCACATGCAAGAAGCTTTTCTTTTTTCCAACCGCATCAAGAAGTTCCAGTGTTTTCTTTTCTCCAGGCTCTTCTAAAATTAAAATCTGCTTTTGCAGCTAACCACTGTTGCTGCTGTTTTTGTTAAAACTAGCTGCCCTGGCTGGTCCGATGGTAGTGGGTTATCAGAACTTATTAACATTAGTGTCACTAAAGTTGGTATACAACCCCCCACTGCTGAATTTGACTGGCTAAAAAAAAAAAAAAAGAAAAGAAAAAAATGAAAAGAAAAACTAGCTGCCCAGCTTAAAATTCGTTGTATGATAAGTAAAGGTCACCATTTATGCCCTAATAGCAAGCTGAATTGATCCAGGGTTTCAGCTGGTTGTGATGTTGTGTAAGGCATGTTCATTACTGATTTGGAAGGCAATATGTCATGGGCTTTGGATGACCCTTATTTGAACTGAAATATTCTTCTGGCTACTGACCTTGTCAAGTTTTTTCTTTGTTACAAGGCAAAATATTATGCTCTTTGCTCACCCCCACTGTTGGTCTTCAGAAAGAGTAAAACAAATGTTTTGTGGTTCCTAGAAAATGTTATAAAATTGTTTCCCAAGTTAGGTCATTGCAGTTGCAAAATTTTTTTCCACTAGAAGACTTGGCCAAAAACAACAGAGCCAATCTTCAGCCGTGATTTCAGGGGGAAAAAAAGTCTTGAGATTAGCTAGGAGTTGCTGTTTCCCTTTCCACTGAAATAGAGACAGATTCCTCTAGCTGGGCCTAAACTATTTTGAGATAAATTTCTCTCTCTTTATAGAGATACACTTAGTTTACTGGCTGACTTCCCCGATTTTTGAAATTGACCCAAAAAATTTTGGAAGGCATTTTAACTTTATAAGGCAATTTATCATAAATTAATTTTCAGAAACTTCTTGAGTCAACTTGAAATAAAAACAAACCACATTCTCAGGCTATATACTCTAATTCTAGTCTAATTTTTTTTAACTGGGCATTTAAATTTAGGATTCCAATTTAAATAACATATTTGGGAATACTGATTCTTTTCTTTGAGATTTCAGAGACTAGGGAAATGACATCGAAAGTTTCTCTCCAGAAATTTCAGCCACCAGAGAGATTGTATTATTTCATAGGTAATGTGATGTTAGTAAATGTTTACCAACTGACTTTCTAGGAGGGAAATGTCCTAATTTGTAGTGTTTGTCAATTCCTGTGGTGTAGACACTCTCAACCGTAGCTAATTTCGAGCTACTGATAAGGTGTTAACCGCTCGAAAAATTCCTGAAAATTTAAAAATTGGCTTTCATGAGTTCCTAAGAGGCGGCTCCAGAACAACACTGCAGGCAACTTAGCCAAAGAGTGCCCCAACTGCAGGCTTGGGAACATTATTTGTTGGCTCTGTGATGCCCTGGAATTGATCATAGAGGTTATTAGAACATTATGTAGCAAACCCTCTCAGAGTGTGTATGTTGCCCAAAAACTCAGGTTACCTTATAAAAAATTGTGCCCTGGGAGAATTTGATCCAAAATATACTGTTTAATTGTTCTTGCCAAGTCATACAATCAGGGTCATTGAGGACAGTCCAGGGGCATTTTAGAGACAAGGACTACTAACAGCTCTGTGGCTCTGGTTTAGACTGCTATGTTCAGCAAAGGCTGACCACAGAACAAAATAAGCAACCAGAATCCAACTTGGATGTTACCCTTTGCAATGGATTTTGTTTTAGGTTTACATCTGAAAAGCCACAGCCTTTGAGAATGCCTGGGAAGTGTCTTCATTATGTATCACTTAAGGACATCTCTTATTTTTTTCCATCTTCTTAAAATAGAAAGCTCTTTTCCAAGGAATTAATTTTTCCTTTTTGTGTGTCTTGTAACAACAGTCATTCTGCTGACTGGTGCATTGTTTTCTTTCTTCATGAATGTATTTTTTTCTGTCCCTATATATTTCCTCTAATGATGAAAGACAATGTAAACCTAGCCGTGATAGTGGAGAGCAAAGTAAATTTCAACTTGGGGCTGCTGGTACTAAATTTGCCCATGCCCTTTGAAACAGCCCAGGCAGTGACAGTGGGGTGAGAGAGCCACGGGCTGCTGAGAGCCCTGCAATGCTTCATCTCTGGCCAAGCAATATCCAGCTTCCCCATTTAAAAGTTTCAAGATGAACCTTGCAAAACTTTATCTTTCATTTCAAGTTTACGTAATATTCACTCTTTTTTTTTTGAGACAGAATCTCGCTATGGCCCAGGCCATTGCTCATAGCCCAGATCATAGCTCACTGCAGCCTCGAACTCCTGGGCTCAAGGTGATCCTCTGGCCTCAGCCTCCTGAGTAGCTGGGACTGCAGGTGCGTGCTACCATGCCTGGCTCCGATATTCACTCATTCTTTAATTCATTTTATTGGACACCTACTTTGTGTCAGAAGCTTACTAGCTGCTGAATGAGATATTGTATCTCTCAAGGGTTCTTATATTTCTAATGGGAAATAAATGGCATAAACAAAGGGTTTAATTGAAGAGAATTTAAGGATGGGACAATTTCCAGAGTAGTGGACAACATCAAAGGAATCGACAAAGCATGGTGAAGTGCCCATGGTATGGAAGCAATAGCAGGAAGCTGTTACTACCCCCAGGCCTAAAGGGGCAAGAGGAAAGGACCTCGGAAGGGAGATTATGCTCAGAGGGAGAGGGAAGCAGGAAAGGAGTCTTTCTGATGTCCGAGGGACTCCCATTTGCCAAACCCTACATGGGAAGCCAGAGGACATGGGAGGCATGTGGTGCAATCTGGGAGGGCCAACCTAGGGTTTAGAGAGGCATGATTAGGGTGGAGGATGGATCTGTGGGGGAATCCTCAGGTAGAAGATGGCCATCGGGGAATGACCAGCATTGCTATCAGCCCTGCCCTCAAAGAGCTGCAGTCTAGTAAAAATAATCATACGGCAGGTCTGCCAGGATAACAGAGGGGGAGAGCCTTAGCCAGAAGGGTGTCTTGGCCTGTGGGGGTCTTGGGTGTGTAGAACGGAAGAGCTCTAGACATGTATTTGTGGACATCAATATGCTTGAGGGGTTGGGTAGGAGGTGCAAAGGAGTAAGGAAGATGAGGGTGACAGGCAAAAGGGGGAAAGGATAGTGTCTGCTGGGTGAGAAGTAAAGCCGGAAGACACAAATTTTAAATAAACAAAGGGATGGGAGTCAGTAGGAGTCGATCATGAGCAAGTAGGTGGTAGAGTGTGGAATAGCAGGATAATATTCACATCACTTGTAGCCCTTTTCCAAATGAACTAATAAGTCAGAGGGCTGGAATAGGTATTCTTTGAATTTTGGCCAGACCCTGCCAAACAATGGCAGTCTTCTGTAAACCAGCTATTGTTAGAAATTTTGTTAGAAAACTTCACATGGAATTTAGGTCTGAGAGTTGAAGGTTAGGATTTAAAATGTACAGTATCAGTGTGCCTGACTGTACTTTTAAACTGTGTGCACAATTTGAAAATGGCTGATAAAGTAGCTTGTGATATTGTCCCTCCCAATTACAGGTCAAAGCTGGGAAGCTGGTAAACTTTGGAAGATAGAACAAGTTCTCTTGTGAAATAGTTCAATCAGTCTCTATTGATATCAATAGCAAACTACACTTATAGTGTACCTATAAAAACAATAGATATCCCAAATGTATGTTTAAATCTATAAATGTATATTTCTTTGTTTTTTTTTACAAGTTTATCCAACCTAGAGATGAATGTATATTTCTATCAGAAATGTTTTCATGAATATGTGTGCCTAATTCCTTGGGATCCATCTCCTAATTGATACAAAGCATCGATTGGAACATCCCCTTTTTAAACGCAGAGTGGGCATGTCAGTTGGCCAACTGTGGCTTGATAATATATCAAACCACTTGACAATCTAGTCCCAGAAGAAAAGGGGCTGTGGTTCAGATGTAGGCTGACCCAACATGAGAGTGGCGGTAGGTTTGTTTAATGATATCTTAGAGAAAAATACAGAGCAGAAATATGAATACCATGACTAGATTTATATCCACAGAAATTACAGCTGTGAAAGAGACTTCTCTGAACTTGGTTCTGAGGATGGCGCCTGCTGGGACAATGACTCATTTCTGCATCCCTGAGGTCACGTGTATGGTACTTTTCATGCATAACCAGAATGACGATGAGTTGGTGTGACAATGTCTCAATGACATTCCAAGGCTGTGCCCCATTGTCTTGTGTGCAGGGAAGGCAAGTCCAGATATATCTCAAAATCCCTACTATCATCAACATCATTATGGTCGGTATTCAAACACTATCAAAGACAAGAGGGCACTAAGCATCAAACCTGCTTTTCTTACAGTCTAATATAGAAACTGAAGCAATTATCAAAAAACACAAATTTGTGTGATGACAGGCATAGGCAACTACCATAGTTGTCAACAAAATCCTGGTTGCCAAGGCCATGATACCAACTGGTAAATCAAAGGAGAGTTTGTGCACTTGCTTGCTATCGTTAAGAAACATCTGTTCTCAGCACAATTTTCCTGGAGGTCTTGGGATTTGAGGGGATAACTTTTTCTTTTGTTATAAGTTCACACTTACAGAAAAGTTGCAGGAGGAGTGCAAGGAATTCCTCTGTATCCTTTGTCCAAATCTACCAATTAGTTACACTTTGCTCCATTTGCTTTATTATTCTATTTATTTATATATTTGTATATTATATAAATGCATATATATTACTTATTTTCTGAACCATGGAGAGTAAGTTGGACATTGTGACTCTTTATCTCTTAACCAGTGTGTATTTCCTAAGAACATGATCACTTTCTTATATGTCATCAAAACCAGGCATTTTAACTCCGTTACAACACTATTATCTAATCCACATTCCCTATTCAAATTTTATCAGTCATCATAATAATGTCCTTTATGGCTTTTCTCTCCCCAGTTTAGAATCCAATTCGGATCATGCATTACATTTAGTTGTCCTGGCTTTTGTTGGTGCCCATCAGTCAAAGAACCAGGAACATGCCTGTCATCACACAAATTTGTGTTTTTTGATAATTGCTTCAGTTTCTATATTAGACTGTAAGAAAAGCAGGTTTGATGCTTAGTGCCCTCTTGTCTTTGATAGTGTTTGAATCTCAGGCTTCACTTTCGGGAAAAAATTGAGAGTCAACCATGTATATGCAGTTGGGGAGAAAGCCTTACTTCTGAGTATGTTTCTCCATATGTTGTAACCACCCCTTTTTTCTTTTTTTAAGACAGACTCTCATTTTGTCACCCCAGCTAGAATGCAGTGGCGTCATCATAACTCACTGCAACCTCAAACATCGTGGGTCAAGTGATCCTCCTGCCTCAGCCTCCTAGAGTAGCTGGGACAACAGGCGTGTGCCATTACACCTGGCTAATTTTTTTTATTTTTAGTAGAGACGGGGTCTTGCTGTTGCTCAGGCTGGTCTTGAACTCCAGACCTCAAGGGATCCTCCCACCTAGGCTCCCAGAGTGCTAGGATTATAGGTGTGAGCCGCCGCGCCCAGCTCATTGTGACCTTTTATGCAGACTCATCACTTACGCAGCACCGAACATACTTCACAGTGTGTCTCTAGAGAATGGGGCCTGATGCAGAAGCTTGGCTACACAGAGCAGGGATCTGGGAGCCGGGGCTCTGCCCTTTCATTCCTGGGGTGTTGGCCACCTTACTCAAAATGGGACTTTCCATGGCTGACTTACCTTTTGAGTTGATCCAGTGGAAAGGCTTCAAGCTGTGCACCTTGCATCCCTCTGCCCCTCTGCTACTTGCAGTCACCCCCAGGGACCGTGTGGCAGGGCGTTCAATTTTAGTGTGGCGTGGCCCTCTTGTGGCAGACATTTGTATGTTCTCGAAAAAGGATGGGTTGTAAAAGCTGCAGAATCAGAATGTTAGAGCCCTGTATTAGTTTGCTAGGGCTGCCAAAACAAAGTGCCACAGACTGGGTGGCTTAAATAACGAAAATTCATTTCTCATAGCCAGGAGGCTAGAAGTCTGAGATGATGGTGTCAGCAGAGTTGGTTTCTTCCAGTCCTCTCTCCTTGGCTTGTAGATGGTTGTCTTCTGTCTGTCTTCACATGGTCTTTTCTCTCTCAGAGTCTTGTGTCCTATCTCTTAAAAGGACACCAGTCATATTGGATTAGGGTCTACTCTAATGACCTCATTTTACCTTAATTACCTCTTTAAAGGCCCTATCTCCAAATACAGGCACATTCTGAGGTAATTATGGCTTCAACATATGAATTTTTGGGGCATGCAATTCAGCCCATAACAAGCAGGAAGGAGACCTTAGAGATAGTTTAGCTCAAATCCAGCACTTTAGAAAACAGATGAGCTGACTTGTTCAAGGCCACACATCTAGTAGACAGCAGAGGCCCAATATGAACCGACATTTAAGGATTACATGATTTTCTCCATTACACTTTGTTTTTGTATAAAGCTCAAAACAAACTCAGAAAGGGTTGGCTTAAAACTCTAGAGTATGAAATTGACTAAAAGGCAACCATTTGTGCCTGTTTTACTCAGGCTTTTTTATGTTTTTTCCATGGAGAAAAATGTTAATTAAAATTTTTTAAAAGTTTCTTCTACATTGAAACAACTTTAAATGGAATAAAAGGCAGGCATAGTGGCATACACCTGGTAATCCCAGCTACTCAGGAGGCTGAGGTGGGAGGATCAAGGCTGTAGTGCACTATGATTATGCCTGTGAATAAATAGCCACTGCACTCTAGACTGGGCAACACAGGGAGACCTCGTCTCTACAAAAGAAAAAAGATGTGATGAACATAAAACCTGGTATATTTCACTAATTTTTGATTTATAGATATATTTTTATATGGTTATAATCACCGTGCACCTGGTATTTTGTTTTTCTGTTCCTTCATGTTTGTTACAGACATTTTCAATTACATCATAGTATATTCCACAAGATTAAAATTGTTCAATGGTCGTAGACCATTTTCTCCTGTTTGTATTGCACAGTTTGCTAAACCATTCTCCTTTCTGTCCCTCTCCCTCTCTTTGCTATACATATATATGGCTATAAAGTAAAGCAAGTAATATTTATTAAATGCCTACACTGCAAAGTGCTTAATGTATAAGGTAATCATCTTTTCACAAATGTTTTTGAAAATAATTTCAAACCTAGGAAAAATTGCAAGAATAGTACAAACAACAACCATGTTCCCTTTACCCAGATTTACCTCTTGTTAATATTTTGCCTGATTTCCTTTCTCTCTCTCCATATTTATTTATATTTATGTTTATATTTACACATGTCTTTTTTTTTCCTTTCCTAGAGACAGTCTCATTATGTTGCCCAGGCTGATTTTGAACTCCTGGCCTTAAGCAATCCTCCTGCCTCAGCCTCCTGAGTAGCTGGGATTACAGGCATGTGCCGTCTTGCCTGGCTCATGTCATTTTTTTCAGAATCATTTGAAAATAAGTTGCATGTATCATGGGTTTTTACCCCTAGGTAGACCAGAGTATATTTTCTAAGAATAAGGGTATTATTTTACATAACTGTGGTATAGTTATAAACTTCAGTAAACTTAACATTGGTATAATTCTTTTATTTAATCTACCGTGCAGATTCCAATTTTGTGAATGGACCCAGCAATGACTTTTATAGCATTTTTTTCTCCTCCAGTACAAGATCTGGTCTAGGAGTCCTGTTGCATTTAGATGTCTTGCCTCTTCAGCTTCCTTTAATCTGGAACATTTCCAAAACCTCCCTGTTTTTTATGATATGAACATTTTTATAGAATAGCATCCTCCTCCTTCTTTTATTAATAGGATAATCTTTATTTGGGATTTATCTGGATGATTCCTTATGATTAGATTCAGGCTATATATTCAGGTTCTGCAGGCCAGAATTAAAGACAATTGTGTCTTTCTCAGACAAACCAAGATACTCTTGAGAGTGGAAAAGGGTGCTTCCTATAATTACACTGAGATAGAGAGGCCCGGGATGAGCTTGTGCGGCTGGACTTGCTCTTGTGCTTTTGTCATTGCTAGTACAGGATGAGGGACAATTAGAGCAGAGTTGCCCCACTGACCAGAAGACCTGAAGCTGGAAGGAAAGCCATCCAGCTAAGCTCCCAGCTGCAGACCTGGGAGTGTAGTGATAAATACTTCTTGTGGTTGGATGCCACTGAGTTTTGGGGACAGTTTATTCTGTAGCAACATCTGACTGATACAAGAAATCAAAGGGAATAAATGATTTTATCACTCTTGTTATATGTTGGTTTTGTTCTCTAGGAATACTGAAATCAATTTACCATGCTATCAGCACGGTATATGTGTACCGACAAAAAATATCCATGTGCTGGGCGTGGTGGCTGGAGCCTGTAGTCCCAGCTATTTGGGAGGCTGAGATGGGAGGATCGCTTGAGCCCAGGGGTTCAAGGCTGCAGTGAGCTATGATTGGGCCACTGCACTCCAGCCTGAGACCCTGTCTCTAAAAAAAAACCCTAAAACTAAACACACAAACAAAAAAGTTCTTGTGGCTTTCCTCAATTTCACCATACATCTAATTTTAAATGGCTTAAAATAAGAAAATAGATCAGTAACCATGCCACCAGCACAGCTTAAGATCTTACATTGCTTTATTCCAGACTGAATCCATTATCTTACAGTAAGAATTTGGAGTAATAATAAACTCAACAGAGATCTGTGTAATTTTCTTTCTCTATCTTTGATAAGTATGACTTTAATTTGTAGTATAATTATGTGCAATCCATATAGTTGGTAATTATATGGTACTGCTAATCCTTATTTTTAAGAAAACATTTCTTTTGATAATGATTGTAAAAATTGCAGAAATGACAAAATATTTATATTCAGGAACAGTCTCATCGAATGGTATTAATTTCTTTCAACACCCACAATTTACTTTTAAATTTGACAAAGCCTAGCTTTTAATTATATATATATCTAAAGCTTGTCATCAAAATCCAACTGTTATTTCCATAATAAAAATTAAAATGAAACATAGTGGCAAAAAAATCCTTTATTGTTCTCTAAGTGAGAGTTGGCCAATTTATTAAATCTTTAGGCTGTAAGGATTTTTCCTTCGTTCAAAGAACCTCTTAGAGTATACTCCATTTTATTTTGCATCCATGGTTAAGAACCTCTACCATGGAGAGGGCCCCTAAATGCCGCGTTATAATTATGAAAAAGAATTGCTTAAGTAATCAGAAAAAAATGGTATTGTTAAAAAGTTCTACAACTGAGAGCTTGTCTGGAAGAGAGAACAGAGCAACGGGCACTTGGCTCTTGAGCTAGTCCAAGTTTAACAAGCCCGCCTTGGCTTTCCTTCACAATCACAGTGGAACCAGTCAACAGAACGTCATGCCTCTCTCGTCCCCTGACCCCTCCATTCAATCAAAAAGCAACAGGCCTTAACAATCCTGGAACAAAAACCTCATTGCCCAGTGTAACCTTCCTACCCCGGAGCTGTATGGGCCGCTAATCCGGCTCACAAAACGGACTGCTGCTCTTTTATTTTCCGTGCCCGGGCCGGAGTGGCGGCCCAACTGCTGATCAACTCTGGAACGTCCCAGCAGCGTGCCGGGGGCCTCCGATGTTTATTTAGCAGGCTGCTGGCCCGGCGGGGCGCCTCCTGGACTGCCGGCTCGGCGTGCGCGCTCGCCCGCTCCGGAGGAGCCATGTACCGGCGCAGCTACGTCTTCCAGGCCCGCAAGGAGCAGTACCAGCGCGCGGACGAGGCATCGCGCGCCACCGAGCCCGAGCGCCCGGCCGACGATGGCTGGGCCGGGACAGCGAGCCTGGCGGCGCTGCAGGGCCTCGGCGAGCGTGTGGCCACCCACATCCAGCGGGCCCGCGCGCTCGAGCAGCGCCACGCCGGACTCCGGCGGCAGCTGGACGCCTTCCAGCGCCGGGGGCCGGCCCCGAGGACGCCCTCGCGCGCCACGTCGAGAGCAACCGCCAGCGCGCCCGGGACCTGGCGGCCGAGCGCGCCCGGCTGGAGCGCCAGGGCACCGAGGCGCAGCGCGCGCTCGACGAGTTCCGGAGCAAGTAAGCGGCGGCGGTGGCGGGGGCTGGGGAAACCGAGGCAGGGCGTGGGCCGCCCCGGTGGCGCGGGGCCGGGAGCACGCTGCCACCCAGAGGTAGAGGGCCTTCTCTGGTCCCCTGGCGACCGCTGGCCTCATCCCTGCATGCAGGTGGTACATTTCCTTAAGATGAGACTAGCTCCCATTTGGATGACACTTCACAGTTTGCATGTAATGGTATCATTTACTTTTCATATATTTTTAAATTTAGGTATAACGTACATACAGTAAAACGCAGAGATTTTCAGTGCCTAGTTCAGTGAGTTTTGACAAATGTGTCTGCCTGTGTAACCACGAAAACAAGGTATTTCCACTATTCAGAAAGTTCCCTCCTCCCCTTTCCCGGGTCGATCCCCCTCTCCCCAAACCAGAGACACCCAGTGTTCTGATTTCTATCACCATAGATTGATTTTGCCTGGTCTAGAATTCCACTAAAATAGAATTTTACAGTATGTACTCATATGTCTGGCTTCTTTTGCTCCACACAATGTTTCTGAGATGTATCAATGTTATTTAATCCTCACAGCCTTAGCCTTACTGCACCTATTTCACAGATGATGAGAGGGAGGCTCAGAAAATGTAGGGATTTGCAGCAGAGTCCCTCAGCTAGTGAATTGCTGCCCTGAGACTGGAATTTCGATACTGGGCATGCTAAATCTAATTGTCTTCATGGCCTCACAGCTGACACTTGGGAATTGTGTTTCAATGTGAGTCCTCTAGGGTCTTGCTACTCAATTGCAGTCCCTGGACCAGCAACATTGGCATCACCCAGGAGCTTGCTAAAAATGCAGACTCTTGAGCCCAGCCCAGAGCTCCTGAATCAGAATCTGCATTTTAATAAGGTCCCCAGGTGATCGTAGTTTAAGAAGCTAAACATTGAAATTTAAAAAGCCCTGGTCCAGGGTATGGTCTCTCCTCCCCACAGATTGAATTATATGTTAAAATCATCCGGGAGCTGTTAAAAAGAAAAAAGATGCTCCACAATTTGTCAACATCTTTGCAAGTTATAAATATGTGTGCTCTTTGACTCAGGAGGCCACTTTGAGGAATTTATTCTATGATACACTCCAGCAGTTATGAAATGGCACGCCTGCAAAGATATTCACTGTGGCATGACCTGCAATAAGCCTTGAACTAACCTAAATGCCCATTAGTAGGAGACAGGTGATAACATGGTGCTTCATTCATGTAATGCAATATTATGCAGGGGTCAAAAAAGGATAGTATGTATTATCATTTATTTTTTTTAAAGGGGGGAAGAGTAGACATTTTTTTGCTTGCATAAGGAAAAAGAATTTCTGGACACACACATGCGCACACACACACCCCCCCAGTGACACTGGTTACCTGTGGGCTGAGGGAGTAGGAACTGGGCAAATGGGAGACAGAGGTGGGAGGGAGACTTAATGGAACATCTTTTTGTACCTTTTAAAAAAATTGTTTAACCATGTAAGAGATGTGTTCATTTAAAAATTACATAAATTAATTTAACAATATCAATGTCCAGGCCCTACTGTGGACCTCAAGTGGGGCCCAGGAACTTTAATTTTTAAAGAGCTCCACTGGTAATTCCAGCAAACAGCCAGACTTGGGAACTGCTGGTATAGGGTAGCCAGAAGGATTTCTTTAAACCTGGTCTATGTTTCAGTTCCAATTTCTCAGTCTTGGTCAGGTTACTCAACATTGTGTATTGAACATATTTATCAAATCACATTCATTGATTCAGTTCCCATTAGCCCTTCTGCTTCAGATTTTGATCCATAGAAACAGATTTGGAGCTGGAAGAAGGGACGTGTTACAGCCCTTCATGGGGAAACTGAGGCTTGGAGAGGGCCTGTGGGTGGTAGGACTTGAACTCGGGTTTTCTTGCTCTGGGCCTATACTCTTTCCAGAATACTGTGTCTTGAGAGAATTCATTCTTGGACTTCTGTAGTGTGAGGCCCAGAGATAGGACCTCATTCAGATGAAGCTCGTGTTCTCTGAAGCAAAGGGAAATGCACTGTAGTTCAGACACCCAGGGCAGCTTGAGGGACTGTCAGGATACCCTAGATCCCTAGATGGCCTTTTCCTGGGCATCAGATCATAGTCTGCTGTGATTTGTCTGGGTGAGCATGACAACCATGAGCCCTCATTGAAGGAATGGCCATGTTGCGTTTTCCTGATCTTTTCACTTGGTTCTGAGTTATATACCTCTCATGGAGCAGTTCCTTCAGGCTCTGATTGATTTTAAAATTCCCATTAACTTATTCTCTCCTATTGTCCCCCTTGGAGAAATTTTGATATTTGGGCTGGGGTAGTGGGATTTGAAAATCATACAAATCACACCCATCCACATCCATGGGTGTGCCGAGCATGTACACACACACATATATATACCAAGTGTGGTTTTGTGTTCCAGAAGTGAGCTGATAACTAGCCAAAGCCAGGTGAGAACGACACAGAAATGAGACGATGTTTGCAGCCTTGGCTCCATGCCAGTGTTAGGCATGCTCTCTACCTGGGTAGTTGAATAATTTCAAAATCAGGTCTTCAGAGTGTCAAAAACTAAATAAAATACTAAATAAAACAAGAACTAAATAAAAACAAATAAAACTACCAAAATACAATGAATAGAATCAATTATCCAAATTGCTGAAAACCAAAAATAATTTGTGTAAAACAATCAGTTCCTTGGAGCCAAAGTTTTTTTTTACTTTATGAATTCACATATGTGAATATATGAATTCTTATCATGAATTCTTTATCATGAAATCACTTCTTTTTAATATAATATCTAGAATTGTCTTTACAGCATGAAAATTACCCATTGTCATATTAATTACCCATGATATCATATCATATCATGTTGATTATCAAACATTTTTTAAGTTACAGAAAATCTTAGATGTTTCTAGCAGGAAAAGGCAATGAGCAAATTAGATTCTGTTAACAGTTTTATTCTCAAAGCTAATTATACATTTAAAAAATAACTTATGGCTTCATTAGAGCAATACACAAAAGAAACTGCTAAATGTGACATCCTGGTGTGAATGTAAAACTTGTGTAGATGTTTGCTTACTGGTTAGAGCTGAGCTTCTCAGATAGTTTTAGATCTGGGAATGTGTGCACAGTGCACATATTCCTAATTGTTCTTCTCTGAGTTCAGGACTTTTAATTCTGAGAACACAGCAGCATGGTTTTCTAGCACCTTTCATGGCTGTGAAGTACTTTACTTAAACCCATGGCATGGATGTGCAAGGGCACAGAAAGCTTTGTGGGTTGGGCTCAATGTTAATTTGGTTTCAACCGCAAATGACATAAACTCCAAAGTGGCGTTGGCCCATATCAAACCCATTAGGATGGCTATTAAAAAAAAACAACAGAAAATAACAAGTGTTTGTGAAGATGTGGAGAAATTGGAACCCTTGAGCACTGTTGATGGGACTGTAAAATGGTGCAACCATTGTGGAAAATGGTATGGCAATCCCTCAAAAAATTAAAAATAGAATTACCATATGATGCAGCAATTCCACTTCTGGGTATATACCCCAAAGAATTGATAGCAGCGCCTCAAAGAGATATTTCTACACTTACGTTCATAGCAGCATTATTCACAATTGCTAAAATGTGGAAGTGACCCAAGTTTCCATCAATGGATGAGTGGATAAACAGAATGTGGTCTATACACACAATAGAATATGATTCAGCCTTAAAAAGGAGGGAAATTCTGACATATGCTACAACATGGATGAACCTTGAGGACATTATGCTAAGTGAAATAAGCCAGTCACAAAAAGACAAAAACTGTATGATTCCACTTATATAAAGCAGTTAGAGTAGTCAAATTCACAGAGACAGAAAGAGTGGCGGTTGCCAGAGGCTGGAAGAGGGGTGAATGGGGAGTTAGTGTTTAATGGGTACAGAGTTTCATTTGTGCAAGATGAGGAGTTGTGGAGGTGGATGATGACGATGGTTTCACAACATTATAAACGGAAGGGAAAAGTGCCATAGGCTTACCCAAGATGGAAGTTGGTTTCTCCCTTGTGTATGGTCTGGGTGAGCAGTTTAGTATGATGCTCTGCAGTATTTGAGACCCAGAAGGTTCTGCCTGGCCTTTGAGAGGGCACCATCCATGTTTCAGGACACAAGGTGGAGGAAGGGAGGCAGGTGAAGGGGCAAAGGGCACCTCCCCCATGGCTTACTGAAGATCTCTGAAAGCTGCCGCAGACTTGTGCTTCCATCCCATTGGCCAGGACTTAGTCCCACGGCCGCACCTAGCTGCAAAGAAGGCTGGGAAACGTAGTTTCCCTTCTAGGCAGCCCTGTGCCCACCAAAGATCAAGGACTCTAACTCCTGGAAGAAGGCGAGAATGGATATTGAAGAGCAGCTTACAGGGAACAGCGGGAGGAGTCATTCGGGAAGGGGTCCTCTCTCTTAGGGGTAAGATTCTGCCAGAGGGAAACCCTCACTGACCAGAATGATTTCTGGGGTCTCTCTGCTTCTTCCATCCCCATTATTTTCTCTAGAAGTCCAGGAAGAAATTGACTAGGAAAAAAATACACCTGCTGGTGGTATCTGTTGCTTTTATTAATCTTGTGAATGTTTAAATTGGGGATTTCCCTGCTCTACCCAGGCAGTGTGGTGTGGTTATCAAAGCACAGTTTTTGGTGTCAGACTCATGTCTGAGCCCTGACTCCACTCCTCTTAGTTGGGAGTCCTCCTGAAGCCAAGCCCGAGATAAGGGATTTGAGGGCAAGTAGCTTCTTTGGGAGGTGACCTCAGGGAGCATCAGTAGGGGAGTGAGGAAGTGAGACAGGAAGGGAAGGCATTATCAAGGAAGTTACCATCATTGTCGTGGGCAACTGGAGCTCAACCAGCTGGGTGTAGAGCACACCTCAGTTATCCCAGCAAAGCGGGAGGGAGCTGGGGTATTTCTGCACCAGGTCGCCTCCCTCAGAGGCTGAGGGCTGCTTCCAGGGCCCTGACTCCCTGGCACGTCCAGCATACCCTGCCCAGCAGCCCAGAGGAGGCCTTCGCTGTGCAGGAGTGATGAAGGTGAAGTGTGGTAGCATCTGCCTGTGGCCTTGGGCAAGTTTCTCAGCCTCAGTTTCCTCATCTTTCACATAGCAATAACAACAACTGCTCCCTTCCAGGGTGTTGTGAGGATTAAATGACATAATCTAGAAAAATTGTCATGTTGCACATGTCGACAAATAGTATAGGAAATCCAAATGAGGTCAGGTTAATGGTGTCTGTTGTGGATTGTGTAGGGCGGCCTCCCAGGTCTGTGCTGCTGCTGCACTTGGGTTACAGATGTGCCAAGACGTAATTCCCTCGTTCTTGGGGTGGCAGGGCATGAGGGGCTAGGGGTGGGTGGGCTAGGAGACTTGTGTTCCATTGGCTGCTCCCCATTGCACCACACACTGTGCAATGTTCCCACTTGCACAGTGTGAAAAGGATTGGAAAGCAGTGGGCTAGGAAATGCAGAGTTAGCTACTACTTTGACATTAAGAACCTCTCCTTAAAGGAGAGGGCGTAGTACTCAGATAGAGTTTATCACTGATTGTGTGAACCACATATAAAATCACGGCAGCCGCCCAACTCTTGCTTGTGTCCAATTTGCAGGTATGAAAATGAGTGTGAATGTCAACTGCTGCTGAAAGAGATGCTTGAACGGCTTAACAAGGTGAGCTGGGCACATCCTTGGGTTTATGTATCTTGATTGCAATGTGGAACTGTAGGGCAGAAGCGATTGTTTCACATGCCTCCTCTGCGTTATTTGAGGATTCAGTGACTTCTTTTGTAGTTACTCTCTTTCTTGATTCTTAATTTCAACTGAGTCTTTGTGCATCCACTCATACACCCATACACACACTCCTCTACCACAAGACACACGGTCTCACGAGAGAACACAGATCATGAAGCTTGTCGGTTATGCTAGACTAGCAAAACATGCCAACGTTAAAATGACAAGCTGCTGGTTTACTGTTTTGCCTATCCCAGACACCAAACTCAGGAAGGAACTTGCTTTGGGTGGTGGTGGTTTGGATGTAGTGATGCTTCTATCCTGTTGACTAAGAGTCTTGAGATTGCTGCTCCACGGGAAAAGTCTCAAGAAAACAGAGGAAATAATTTCCATTTGCCCTCAAGCTCCTTCTTCTCATAGCATGAAAAGTAGCCACGTGGGGTGTACCCGGGATTCTTGGCTTCTTTTTGGAGACCTTCCTGCAGGGGTTGTGTGGAGTTATTCTTTGCAGGGTGACTTTGCTCTTGGGTTTCTCCATCATCCTAACTGATCAGATTTTCTGCTTTAGCCAGGAGAACTCCACTGCCAAATAGCAAAATAATCCTGGCAACAAAGGTTGGACAAAACCAGAGATGGCAGGTAGCTTTAAGCATTGTCCTTTTCTGATCATTTCTGAGCTCAAATTTCAGGGTGGAAGGAGCCGTGGAGACTATTTAGTTGAAGGGTTGCTTATTTAGGGCCCATGGGCTGCCATGCCCACCCTCTTCCATGCTTATAACCTCATCATAATCACTGATAAAACAGCAAACCCTTCCCTGCTGTGTCCAGATATGCCTTAGGGTTCTTCTCCACATAGAACTCCAAGCAACCACTTTAGACAGTCAGGGTTAGCATGGGATGTTTGCCTTCCCTGGCTTTGTCCAAACTCTTTTGTCTAGGATTATTCTGCTAGTTGGTGGGAAAATCAGAACTAAAATCTAGGGAAATGGAATTTTGCTTTGTCTACACTACCTGCCTATGGGGTCCCTTCTCTGTGTGAGCATATAATGTGTTATCTAAACCAGGACACTGTGTGAAAGGGGGTGCTGTCGATAGTTAAGCAGGTTAGTTGCTGTAAACTGGAACTGTCTCAGGCCAACCAGGATGACATATGAGCACCTTAGGTATAAACACAAAGATGGTGGTGAGAACGTGTTTCAGGAAAGCCCTAAAGATGCAGGCTCAATGGTTCTCTTGGGGAGTGATGGCCCCAAGGCTGTTGGAAGTCTGGGCTGGGAGTTGGGCCTTATTAGCGCAACATCATTGCCTAGCTGTTCTGACACCCGCAGCTCATCCCCATTCTTAAGTTTGCTGGCAATGCCAGGCTGCCAGATGGGGCCACTGTCTTGTCCATAGACCACTGCCTTCTGGGATATAGGTACCTAACACCCTTCACTTAGGTGCCACTTTAGGCCCTTCCAAGCCCCCTTCCCAACACCATTATGTGTTGCTTTGTGAGTATTTGTCCTCACTGCAGGCAGGGTTTTCTCGTGACTTACTTCTAAGGTTGTCACTCATGCAATGCCATCTTGGGCATTCCTCCAAAAAATGAGGTCCCTTTTTTTACTCTTGATGGAAAATGACAGTGGACTTAAAAACAAGCTCAAACCTTCTGTTGTTTTTCTCTTATTACAAAAACAGTACATATTCTCAGTGGAAAAATAAGGCAATGCCGATAATGAAAAATAAGGAGAAGTCATCTCTCCATTTTACCAGCCAGAGAACACAGATCTACCACCTTCATGAATATTGTGACATAGAGTGTGGGCATTTGAAGTGTCAGTCCCATAAGAATGAATATTAGGAAGGTTCTGGGGAAAGATGCTACCAAGAACATGGGTGAGGCCAGCACAAGGAATTGGCGTGACTGTTTCCTGTGTCCAGGGTGAGACACTTGTGCCCACAAGTGAGCTGTGCAGTCCAAAAGAGGAGTGTGGTCTGATAATAGGATCCTCATGCTGCCATCAAGTACCTGCGAGACTGTGTGTGAATTGCCTCATCTTGCTGAGCCTCAGCTTCTTCATCTGTGAAATGGGGACAATAGTAGTCCTCACCCATCGCAGTGGAAGTCTGTCTATGCACCTAGTGAGAATGAAATGATGCAATGATGTAATAATGTATATGAACTGCCTATCACATGGTGGTGTTCAATCCATGGTCACGGATATTATTTCAGAGCACTTGATGTGATGGACCACATCAAGTGGTACATCAAAGTGCTCTGTCATACACCAGGCCAGTGTGGTTTTCTCCAGAGTGTAGGGTGCATAGCCCTGGTGGAATGGGGGATGATTTCAGATGGTGCATGGAGGAGCAATATTTTGTAGTTGTGAATTTTTTATGATTACCGTTTATTTATAGCAGGTGACATTGAAAAGTTCCTTTTCAAATAAATCTAAGTAAAAATGAGTCAGTTTAAAGAAGAATACAGACTGAATAAGAGTACAAGTGGCACATGGATGTAGCAGGAATCATGAACCCAGCACACAGATGCAGGAAGTTGGGCCTTGCGCTGGCTTGTGGGAGCCTTGGAGCAGCCTTGTGGTTATTGGCAGGGCAGATTTTAGCCCTAGAAATGACCCAGTCTAACCCCTTCTCTTTGCCAGTGGAAACTCACCCTTGGTGAGGTTAAATGACTTCAAAGCCCCACAGCTCAGCCATGGTAAGTGTAGACAGGAGTCAGGGTCTCTTGTATTGGTGGCTCATTCTCTACCTCCTAAGAACTGTCAGGGAACCTGTGTGTGTTAGAAGCCAGACACAAAGCCAGAGTGCTCTCAGTTAAAGCTGACACTGGAGCCACAGGTGTTGGTGCCCTGTCCACATCCCCTGGGCCATGCTGAATGTTCTGATGGCTTCCTGCATCTCTCTGGCTGTGGGAACACGTGTGACCCACATAAGGACAGTCCCGAAGCACTGGGCGTTAACACCCCAGGAGTGACCCTCAGCTGCTGCGGGAAAGGAGTAGGTCGGTAAGTTCCTCAGCTGTTCCACCCTCATAGCAACAGTTCAGAGGTGGGTTCCACACAGTCCTTCAGGGTTCCCCAGCAGGACTGAGCCCCATTGTCCAGAATGGTAACCTTTGTTTAACACACCTTTATTGGCTTTGTTCCCTTCCCTGGGTCACTTTCCCCCTCCTCTACCTGTGCTTCCTGGGATCATCTCCAAAATAAATGACAGGTAGCCAGTCTTTGCTTCTGGGTCCACTTGGGGAGAACTCAAACAGACAGTTCCTCAAGGGGGTGGCCAGGTGAACACTGCACCTTCTTGTTCTTTGTCCATTGAGATCATCGGATGAGAAGAAAGAGGCTAAAGTCCACATCGTGTCAGCTGGTCACATCAGTGATTTTGGTCGACAAGTCTTTGGATGTCTCAGATCAACAAGGTTTTGGCTGTCAATTCAGTCTCAGTATCCATTTCCTCTGGTCTCACTTGTGCAAGGGATTCATCCCTCAGTGTGGCCATGGGAAATCAGTGACCCGGACTTTGAATCCTGCTTGGAAAATATCACAGTGAACATGAAAGGACTGATGGCTACTACTTTCACAAAACTGCTGTGGATTTATTCATCCTACCCATATAACTAAACCTCCAGAACAGAGCTCCTGTATTTTTATCACCAGCTAAGTCAAAGCGAGCCACTCTTTGCTATGCACTTGGAAGTGAAATATATTCCTTAACATACTACTTACATACTGTGGCCATAGTTATTCAAATTTTCAGCCTTTTACGAGGCAAGAATTCCAAATGACTTTTAAATATTTGGGTTTGGCTAACCTCTAGAACTCATGGTCAGTAAATATGTACATATGAGGTTATAGGTCCCCAATAATGCCTGACTTTGCTTATCTTAAGGAAACTATAAGGAGTAGGCTTGAATGTTTACCTCTCCTTTTTTCTTTAAAATCCCCCCAATTTTAAAATGATGTGTGTTCTAGTGAAATGATTTCACTTGAAAACAATTTAAATAAATATTTAAAGGCTGACATATATGCTTTTCCATGTCACTCATGTGTCTCCTAAACTCATCTGTAGAAAACAGCAAGAGGCCAGGGAGTTTAGGCATGAAAGCGTGGGGACATGAAGCTTCCACCTTCAGGGCTATGCCTCCATAGGCCCAAGAATTCCTCAGAGCCTGGAAATGAAATTCCAGAAGAGAAGGAGGGGAAATTGGGAAGGAAGAGTTTAGGAGGAGGCTGAGGGTGGAGAGGCTCGAGGGAAAGAAAAGGGCAGAGGAAGAGCAAGGAAGAATGCAGAGGGAGGGACAGTTGAGAAAACTGAGGCAGAGGAAAGAGAGAGGTGGAGACACATAGAACTTGCCAGGTGGCCTCCTCCAGGCCAGGATTAGCATCTGTAAGAAGAGTGACCTTAATGCTCTTGGAAAGGCATTTGACATCCAGGGTTGAAGAAAAGTGTTTTTAATTAAATTTTAGCTAAGTAGAAATCTTTATGAATTTGAATATCCATTATTTAGTGGTTGGGCTTTTAATGGAATCCCTGTAAATAGGTTGGCAAGGCTGATTAAGAGCATGTCAAACTCTGTTTCTCCAGTCCCTGTCTCAAAAATGGCTGTGAATAGCCTAGAGCAGTGGTTCTGAAACTTCAGTGTGCATCAATGTTACTTGAAGGCTGTGTTAAAATCCAGATTCCTGGGCCCCAGCCCTAGAAATGCTAATCCGGTAGGTCTGTGATGTGCTGGAGTATTTGCAATTCTAATGGGTTCCCAGTTGGTGTGATCCGGGGACCACACTTTGAGAACCACTGGTCTCCATCTAGAACATACACAATATCAGAGTTGGAATGTTTTCTAAAATTAGACTATTGTCGCAGAATCTCAATTCACAAAAATCTAGATGCTTCTGCTGGTGAAGCTTTTGAAAATTCAGCTGACAGCATCCAAAGCATAATAAAAATACAAGCGTCTACACATTTCTGAGTCCTGGTGCAAACAAAAGAAAACACTTTCAAAACAAATTTTCCTCCATGTATCAGCAACTGCACATTCCAGTGGCACCTACTCACCTTTGGGGGTTTTGGGGACAGTTTATCAGGTGATGATCTTCAAAGCAAGACAGTGTGTTTGCAGAAGCATCTGGGTAATCCCTATTTTAGGGACAAATATTGACTGGCCTTTTATTATCACCACGAGCAGTTTTAAAGACTTGACTGATGGGACCCAGGGGTGGTGGTTTTGGCATGATCCTAAGAGGGAGGTGGGCAAGAATGGCAGGCACCTCGAAGGCTGGGATCAAGATTCAGCACTCAGCTCTTGCCTGGTATAGAGAAGCCCAAGACCGATTCTAATCCCATTTTTTTCCACTAGCTTCTGTCTACTCACTGAGTGATGCACTGGATCAGTCTGGCCTCAGCCTCCCATCTGTAGAGGTAGACTCTAGTCTTTGAGCTGTATTTGGCAGAGCCCTCATGTTGCATGGAGTCACTTGAAGGGCCTCTGAGGGAAGAGGGTTTCTGGGTGGAGTGGGGTGCCTGTGTCCCCTGTTTGTCCTTCAAGAAGAGCGTCTCTGCTTTGCTTCTATACATTGGCTTCCACGGGCTACTCTGTTGGAAGGATGGTACCTGTGGCTTAAAAAAAGTTTGAGGGCTGGGCGGAGTGGCGCATACCTGTAATCCTAGCACTTCAGGAGGCCGAGGCAGGAGGATCGCTTGAGGCCAGGAGTTCAAGACCAGACTGAGCGAGAGACCCTGTCTCTACAAAAAATAGAAAAATTAGCCAAGTGTGGTGGTGTGCACCTGTAGTCCCAGCTACTTGGGAGGCTGAGGCAGGAGGATCACTTGAGCGAATTTGAGGCTGCAGTGAGCTATGATGACATCCTGCACTCTAGCCCCGGGGAGACCCTGTCTCAAAAAAAAAAAAAGTTTGAGGACCAATGACCTCGAGTATCCCCTGTATTTCTAAAATTCTGAGTGTTTGATCCCTTTATAAAGTAATAACACAAAGGATCCTTGAAACCCTATTTCTATCTCTTCAGCTTTGTAGATCAATTGTGGCTGAATTTTTGGTAAATGTTAAGATGACTGAGAATTCTCCACCCCACCCCATCCTCAGGAGTCTTAAGAGGGAGAGAGGGAAGGTAGGAAAACATCCAAAGGGACTGGCCCAAACACTGCCTTACCTCTGGCACAGATGCCTCCCAGAGTCATGCCTCCCTAAGCGGGTGGCCCCATCCCCAGGGCTGAGAATCATTCCACACAAACCACTGCCTCTGAAGGAGAGGGGATGCACCCAGCACACTTTGATTTTCCTTCCCATTATCTAGTCTGGCTGTCAAGCAAGATGATGGTCATGTGACCCATGCTGGCCAATCACTGCTCTCTTTCAGAAATGTGACTCCTGAGGGAGATGTGTAGAGACGAATTCATTTGGAGCTGGGTCTTCTGAGGACAGTTCATTAACTCCTGCTACTTAGGTTGCTATGGTGGCCCTGGTTTCTGTCCTTTCTGAGGCCTGGCTGTTTTTCTGTATTTTACAAATTACTCAAGATCTTTCTGTTTCCCCAGCCCTTTCCTATTGCTGGAAAGACCCAGGCTTTGCTTTCTCCACCATTTCTCTCATGAAAGAGCTTCCCCAGGGTCCTGTGATAAGTTTGGGTAATTCAGAAAGCCAGACACCAGGACCCCCAAGGGGTCTGTCCACTTTCCCTGGGTAGGAATGCCTTGATTTGCAGAAGTGCATCAATATAGTTCTGATCTCCCAGGGCTGGGCAGTGTGCGTGTTCTGGAAGAAGAAACACTACTACTGAGTTTTTTTTATTAAACTCTTCCTAACTGTCCCTGGGACACAAGATGTGAGGACCCATCATTAAGGCCCCAGAATGGTAACCTTCTGAAGGCACAGCTCATTAAAGGTCAGTGACTAATTAATCAATCATGTGAATGAGTTCAGAAGCTAAATAACCGTAGTTAGATTTCCCACTGATATAATTCAGACAGTTCAGAGCCCTGGATCTAGAAAAATGTGTCCCTTTTTGTAATTAGGTTCATTTTTTTACTTCTCATTTGAAACAAAAAACTTCAGACAATGTGTGGGTTTCTTAAATCTTAAAGCAGTGGTCCCCAACCTTTTTGGCACCAGGGACCAGTTTTTCATGGAAGACAATTTTAGGGGGGGCAGGGGTGACAGGCGGAGGCAGGTGGAGCTCAGGTGGTGATGTGAACGATGGGGAACAGCTGTAAATACAGATGAAGCTTCGCTGGTTCACCCGCCAATCACCTCCTGCTGTGCAGCCCTGGGTTCCTAAATTTCATGGAAGATAATTTTTCCTGGGAGAGGGTGGGGGGGTGGGTGGGAGGCGGAGCTCAGGTGTGATGCCGCCCCACGGTCTTAAAGGGAGAGATTTTCCCAAAAGCTCTTGCTATGCAGCAGTGCTGAAGGGAGCAGGGGTCCAGTGCCAGGGCCAGGGAGCAGGTGGAGCCTGGGAGAAAGCAGGCAGGAGAGTGCAGGGGGTCACGGGTGAGGACCGACCCTGGATGTTGGTGTCTTTCCCCCTTCTTTCTGAGGTTTCCTTACCTGGCTGCCCAGTGTAGGCAACCTTGGTGCCCAAAGAAAGGGTTTCAGAGTTTTCAGAGGAAAGGATTTGGTAACTGGAAATTTGAGCATAGAAAGGCTGGGGGATTCACCCTGGAGCAGAAACCTGGAGGGACACTGAGGAAGAAGGAGCTGTTCCATTGTGCCTAAAATTGATCCTACAGAGCCGTTGTCCAGTACAGTGCCACCAGTCCCATGTGGCTGTGGAGCAATTGAAATACGGGGAGTTTGAATGGATGTGTCATGAGTGAAGATTACACACTAGGTTTCAAAAACCTTGTCTGAAAAAAAGAATGAAAGATATCTCATTAATAACTTTTAAAAATACCGATTACGTAATAAAATGATAATATTTTAGGTATATTGGATGAAATAAAATGTTAATGTTACCTGTTTCTTTTTAAAAATTTTATTTAATGTGGCTACTAGAAAATTTAAAATTATGCCTGAGGCTTAGACAATGCCATATTAGAATAAATCATGTAATTTTTACTTGTGTAAACTTTTGCAAAAAGGAATGTTTTAAGATACATTCTTAACAGTTGCAAATTGACCAATTTGATTTACACAACTCTTAAGTTATTTAGGGTAAACTCTTAAGATAAAATAGCTTCAGAAGTTTCTGTTGGGTGAGGGTTAGTCACTCCTGTACAATCTTGCTAAAGTTTCGGACCAAATTTACACAGAGAGAAATTTATTAAATAAACATTTAATCTGATGCAGGCCCCAAAAGTCCATGCAACCTGCTCTGTAGGCTTCATGAAGTCCCAGCTCTCTGGCATCATAGGTACTGAGTCAACACTTTGCGTAGAAAGCTCACTCAAGGCTGATACTACAATGGAGTCAGAATTTTAATATCCTTATTGTCAGCATTAGACAATCAGAAATCTTCCTACACCAGTGGTCTTTTACAAGAGTAATTAAGGAACCAAGTGCATTTCTTAAGAATACAGTCCAAAGGTCTTGCTGGAACCTAAACCCTAGTTGTGCAAGGGTGGGAAATGTCTCAAAATATCTTGGCCGGTCCACATATAGTGACTGTCTTAACTCTGTTCATCCAAGTGTGGAGAGTGGCTCCTAAATATTTTAGCCAAACTATGTATCCACCTTTATTAATGAGAGCCCATTGCTAATATTCATCATACTTACTAACAAGTCATTAACACGTCACTTCCCAAGGCCTCAGGTGTTGGCAGGTATGCATGGCAGAGGTGTCTTGGGAGAGTGGGGAATCCCAATAAACCCAAGTAATGCTCATCTGCAATATCACACTGAACATGCCGAAGTATTTAAGTCAATTCCAAACATCACAGCACAATCTTATTAAGAGCATGAACAATTCTTCTATACCTATTTGGTTTATCCAAACAAGAACAATAAGAAGAAAGTCAGTGCATTGTCAGAAAGTTTGGTGAGAAAATTCAATCTTTTGTTATAAATGTCATTTCCACCTTGAAAGGAACAAATGCAATTCACAAAAGTAGTCATTCTAAAAAATGCATTTTTGTGTTAAAGATACATCATCTCAAGGTAAATGTTAACAGTCCTTGAGAGAAAACTGTTAAAATATAGATTTCAGTATTAAGGGAAAATTATTCTTTGTTTTAGTCTTAGAAACTCAACTCACTGATGATAAGATATAGAACAAATATAGATGTTATTTAAATGTTAAAGTTATTTGGTATGTAAATATACCCTAACTCTCTGATCTTTCTAGATTAAGATTTCCCAACTCTGGTACTGTTGATATTTTAGACTAGAGAATTCTTTTTTGTGAGAGAGCTGTCTTGTGTATTGTAGGATAGTTGGCAACCTCCCTGGCCTCTCTACCCACTAGTTGCCAGTAGAAGTACCCCACCACTCAAGTGGTGTCAAAAATGTCTGCAGACGTTGTCAAATGTCCCCTTGGGAGCAAAATCATTCCCCTGTTGAGAACTACTGTTCTAGACCAGGTCCAAGGGGCTAACACCCTCCCAGAACTACTGAACAATAACCTGCATTTTAATAAGCCCCTCAGGTGGTCCGCGTGCTCCTACGCCTGGCTGACTTCACCCCTGTGCTCCCGGTGCATGCCGGGGATATGTGACTCTTTCTCATTGCAGGAAGCTGACGAAGCCTTGCTGCATAACCTGCGCCTTCAGCTCGAAGCCCAGTTCCTGCAGGACGATATCAGTGCGGCAAAGGACAGGCACAAAAAGGTAACCACGACCCTTCGAAGTCCTTGCCCCAGAAAACCCAGTTTGGGTTTGGTCAGAACGAGTGCAGGGCACTGTGGCTGAAGTCTGATACTGCCAGGGTGGCCTGCTTTTGTGTGCATTGTCACTTGAACCAAAAAAACAGGGGTGAGTTGGTCGCTGGACAGCATTCGATATGCCAGACGTGTATCAGAGGAATAGGCAATGGTGGGTGTGTTGGGCGTCGAGGTGTTGGGAACTGTATCCATATTGTAAAGTACAGTTTACAAAGTGATTTTATATAGATCTGTCTTGATTAAGCTATAGTCCATCAACTGTTTAAGCTCCAGAAAATGCAGAAATGCAGAAAATGCAAAAAAAAAAAAGTATTGTTTTTAGCTCTGCCTCTGAGCTTGTTAATTGAAGGAGCATGTTTATTCCGGAGCCTCCTCTCCTAAGTGCTCTGATCTCCCCCCACCCCCACCAGCTTCTTTCAGGCCTGACTTTGGGGGCCCCTGGTGAATTAGAAAGATTAAATCCTGCAGCTGTGTAACCAGGGGTGAGTGGCCTGAGCTGCTTCTGTCTGAGCTGCTTCTTCATCTTTAAAATGCTAATGCAGATTCCCCTTCCCAGTGCAGCTGTGCGGGTGAACTAGGGTAGCAGACCTGTGGGCGCCTGGCCCTGGCCCTCTGGGCGTACCTCTCCAGGGCACTCTGGCCTCCCTGCTGCAGGTGTCTGCAACTTTGCCTGAGGACTTTCTCGGAGCAGCTAAAGGTTGAGCTGCCAGATAGGGAAGTGTTGGGAAACTGCTGCCTCCTGGGAGCAGCGTGACTTGACAGGAGTTGGTGTCGAAACATCCCAGTTCCCTCTTGCCTGTGTGGACCTACTCTGAGGCTTCTATCCTGCGCTGGCTCCTAGAGCTCCCCACCAGGATTTCCAGGTGCCGCCAGTGGTGACCTGGTGATAACACTCCCCTCATTGGCTGCCCCCCCTTTCCCACCTCCCTTCTGCACCCCACTGCCTCACTAGTCACACTTCCTGGCATCATCGCCCAATCGATTGCTCGCATTCACATCCTCCTCCCAGGTCTGTTCCTGGGGAAATCCAAACTCAGACAATGTGGTAATATAGGTACAACCTGGAGCTTGGCAAGTGCTCCACAAACCTTCGATTCTCTTCCTGCCTCAGTGTGTACCTGCATCAGTAGGTCAGACCTGTCCCCTCCTGTTGGGGTCCCGCCAACTTTCCATCAGGCCCAGCTGTTTCCTCCTCACCACCTACCTTCTTGCTTCTGCTTTACTTTATGAAATCCTGGGAGCAGTGCCCGGGGGCAATTTTGAAGCAGCTCAATGCATTCTTCAAGGCCATTTAGAATAACGATGATGATGATGACACTAGCTTGCACGGTGAATCTCACCCACGTATGTCTTTGGACCCCAACAACAGCCTTGTGAGATGGTGCTCAGGTTGGGTTCCCTACGAGCAGAGCCTACCTCATCAGAGGTATTGATTTTTGTGCTATTGGTGTCTTGGTGGAGGGCTCTGGGGAGAGGGGGAGGGAAGGAACACAGCAAGGTGCAGTCTCAGCTGGAGTTCCACCTGGCCTGATCTCACAGTCTCACAGGGAGCTCTGGAGTGTGAGTGAGAATCACACCATAGCCTGGTCCCGCCTTGAGCAAGAACGCTGGTCTTTGGTACTCCCATGCCCATCATCCCTTGGCCTGGGTTGGGGACGGGATAGTGCCTGTGTAGCTCCCCAGACAAGATGACCATCGGTTGGCCACAGGCAGCTGTCTGGAGAGGTGGAGACAGAGCTGGGGACAGGTGCACTGACTGGTAAAAGGGATCTGCATTCCTGCAGATAGTTATCCCTGCTTTATAGAAGAACTTGCACTTTAGGAGGTTTAGATAGCTTGCCTGAGACCACACACAGCCAGTAAGTCATTTAGTTCAGGTCTGACTGACCAAAGCCCATTCTTTGAAGCACTGCTCTTTGCTGGTGTCAGAAAGGGTCCTTTGTACCTTCCAGGGCTTCTTCTGTTCTCTTTTGCACACGCAGGGCTCTGTGAAGACAGCAGCAATGCACTAATGTAACTGAAGGGAAAATGGGAAATTAACCAAGCCTCAGCTTGTTCATCTGCCCTGTTGTTCTTGTGAAGATTAAAGGAGACATGAAGTGCCTGTGACATGGTGGGTGTGTGGTGGGTGGGCCTGTCCATGGCAGCATATTCGTCACTGTCTTCTTCATCCCTGACTTAATCATGGTCTGCTCTGTTGGTGATGGTAGAAAGTGTGAAGTATTCATTCCTGGGCTCATCTAGTACTAGAGGGAAAACTCAGCTCAACTTGTAATGAGAATGCTTTCCCTCCCCCAACAGAATCTTCTGGAAGTTCAGACCTACATCAGCATCCTGCAGCAGATCATTTACACCTCTGCTGCTCAGATGTCCACTGTGCCGAGTGGGATGAGGGAGGTAAGATATTGGAGCCACGGCTGCAGGACAAGCAAAGCAGTCCTGGGGGAAGCCATATCTGCAGACTTTTCTCACACCCCATGGTCCTGGTTAACTTGGGCAGAGACCCAGGGAAGAACATCAGGTCAGACTGTGAGGATGGCCTCAGTGGGTTGAGTCTCCCCTACTCCTGCTTTGTACTTGCATTTGAAGTTTGCTCTTCTGAGTTTTTACTCATACTATAAATACCAATATTTAGACATCTGAGGATGTAAAACGTATCTCTGACCATTTTCTTAGGTATTTTCTCCTAAGAATTATGGGCTGTTCTTCCTTGTATACTTTTTAAGATTAACTGCCTATTTCCCAAAGTGGTGTGCCATTCTTGTATCCCCACCAGCAATGCATGAGAGTTTCTGTTGTTCCACATTGTTGCCAACACATGGTTTGTCAGCTTTTTATTTTGTTTTTGCTCTTCTAATAGCTATGTTGTGTATCTCACTGTGGTTTTAATTTGCATCCCCTAATGACTAATGATGTTGAGCAGCTTTTCATGTAGTTGTTTGCCATCTGTATATCTTCTTTGTTGACGTTATCTGCTCAAATCTTTGGCTCATTTTTTAATGTGGTTGTTTGTTTTCTTAGTCTCCTTATCAATCTGATTATAAATTTCAAATACAGAAAACCTCAGACAATTAGTGAATGTGTTTTCAAGACCGGGCTCTGCCAATGGTGATGTGAGTTTGTGGCATGAAAGCTGCTGAGAAGAGATAGAGATTATTGAAGCTGATTGTAAAAACTGGGAGTCTAGATGTGAGACATTATTCCCAATGTGACTCTCCAAATTCATTCTTCATTTAGCTCTCCAGCTGCTCCACAGAATATTGACATACTTTTTCCCTAATGTGGTTTATGGAATTTTGTGATGCATGATATGATACATACAAAAATAAACTGAAAAGGATGCAAATTAAAATAAAAATGTTGTCATGTCCCTTCTCCAGAGGTTGTGGTAGGCTGGTATAGGATTTGGTGGACTGGTCAACTGCTGATAAGGTTCTGGGGTTTTTTGCAAGGATGATCTAGGACAGTGGTTCTCAACCCTGGTGACACTTGCAATTGCCTAGATGTGTGCTCAGGCCTCACACAAGACAATGAATGGGCTGCTGGGCAGGGTCAGACAGACTACTGTGGAACCTGTGGACTAGGGTAGCTGCTGCTTATATCAAAGCTAAGGAAGTCCCCAAGTTTGCTTTACAAGACACTTTTGAACCCTGCAAAGTATCATCTAAGAGGCAGGAAAGTTACTTTTTTTGGTCTTCATGAGAATATATTTGTCCAAATTGCCCATCAATTACCATTTCGGGATCCTGTTCTCCTTAGTTCATGCAACAGACGTTTCTACAAAGGCCTAAAGTAGCTTTTCCTAAAACCTGAATTTTCTTTGTTAGAGATTCCTTTCCAGAGACATTATTTTTATTTTTCAAACTTATTTTTGTCCTCTATTTCAAAGGTGTTTTACATCCAAGCACAGTTTTTGGATCATATCATCTGTTCCCTTGTAACAGAATCTTTCTAAGTTGTGAGAATATGGAGACCATCTGGACTTATGTTGATGTCATCAAATCAGCATCCCCGAGGCTTGTGTGACAGGATGTCCAGCCCTACCTCGAACCCACTGAGTCAGAATCTGCTTCTCAGCAGGGTCCCCAGGGCTTCATGTGCACATTAAAGATAGAGAAGCACAGATTGATGACACATCACGTTCATTATGAATCTTAGCTTAAAAATTCTACATACAAGTTAGTCACTTTCAGGTTCATTTCATTGACTCTTGTTGCTGTCCTAGAAAATGTAGAAGTCACGTTTGCATAAAGGAGGATGTAACGAGCATTGTTCCCTAGGAATGCAGGTCAACGGGTTGATGTGTCAGAAAAGCATGATGTCAATGCCCACTAGCTAGGGCTGCCTGGTTTCACCTAGGGTCAGGCAGAGCTGGGTTCATTGTCCACTGCAGCAAGGGAGCGTCACGCTGAGGAGATTTGCGAGGCATCTCGGTGGGAAAGGGACGTGGTGTGGGATCTGGGCTGTGCTAAGTGATTTTGGGGGAGAGGAAGGTAAGCAGGGTCTGCTCTGGGCTGGGTGCTCTCCGAATGGGGGTAGTCGCATGACTGAGCATCTCTATCATCGTATCAAGGACGCAGAGGGAGGGTGTGTGGCTGGAGCTGCAATTGGCAATGAAGCAGCATCACTCGTGTTGGTAGGGAGAGAAGTCATGGTCATTTTTGTGGCTGCCCAGGGGTCTTTTGGTCTGTGCTCTTGTCTTTGTCTTGTTCCTGCATGGTTCTAGAGTGACACTTTTGGATGCTGGGTGGCATTGTTTATAATTAGAGAGCACCCTGGCCTCCGTGTTAGTGCCAGCTGCGGGGCTGTCCTCCTTCCTCTTCAGTGGGTATTCCGGGGCCCGCATGTGTGAGGCACCCTGTGAGGGGGACCCTGTGGGGGGTTGGCAGGGATGTGAAGGGGAACAGGAGCGAGGCAGTGAGGAGAGGCGGCCAGACCCGAGCAGGGTCATGGGCTTGCGCCGTGTCTCCTGCCATCCTGAGGCTGCGGGTCTGGCATTTGTACAGGGTAGCATATTTGCAAATCTGCCGCATACAGGTTCCCGGGGACATGGGTCTCCTTCTGCTCCCATTCACACCTTGTCTGCTTCTTTGAGGCAGGGAGGTGGGGACTGAGACACAGAGAAACAAAGAAGACAGAGACAGACTGAGTGTCACAGGGGAGAGAGAAAGAGAGAGAAAGAGAAAGGGAGCAGAGAGGGAGAGACGGGGAGAAACGCATCCTCCATGCCCCGAGAAACACAGGAACAAAAGGACACAGTTGAGGAGCCCGTGTGCAGTACGTCTCGAGCCCCACTTCTCCACGTGGTCGGGCCACCCTTCCTTCCAGCATGTTGTCTTGCTCCAGCCACTTTGCAAGGTGTTGGCAAGCAGGGGGCCGCCCTCAGCGCGTGAACACTGGGAGCACTTGGCTTCTGATTTTGTGTGTCTTTGAGTTGCACTGTGTCAGAGGCGCTGCTTGAGCAGTCAGGCTTTGCGAAGCGATTTGAATATTATTGAATAGGCAGTGGAAAGGCGGATCAGGAGAGGGGCAGCTGCTTGGCAGAGCATGGAGAGGTCCAGGGACGGTTTCCTTCCAGGCTGTTACAGAGACCATCACTAGGACGGAGCAGTGGCCTCACCAGGACCCCACGCCCCTTTTGCCCTCTGGGGCCCCCCTGGCTCCGGCTTCATGCCTCAGCGACAGCATAGCACAGTCGATGGTTCAGAGACCAGACTGACCTCTGTTTTCACAGGCACAGAAGACAGAGCCCAGCACGTCTGCATTCTGGGTTTTCCTTTTCACAAAAGGGGAAGAGGAAGCTTTGAGAGTCAAATGCGTCTTCCAGAGCCTCTTAGTGAATTCATGGCAGAACCAGCAGAACCAGGTGTAAGCTCAGGTGTCCTGAGACTGTCTGTGCTCTGCACTGTCAAGGTCGTTCAGATTCTGAAGACAAAGCCAAATGCAGTGGCCGCTGTGGCCTGTCTGAGTCTGCTCAGGCTACTGTGATGGGACACTGTAGACCGGGGGCCTTACATGACAGATATTTATTTTTCACAGTTCTGTAGGCTGGAAGTACAAGATCAAGGTGCCTGCAGATTGGTGTCTGGGGAGGGCCTTCTTCCTGGCTTGCAGACAGCCGCCTTCTCTCTACGTCACACGTGGCAGAGAGAGCGAGCTCTGGTGCCTCTTCCTCTTCTTATAAGGGCACTGATCCCATCATGGGACCCCCACCGTCATGACCTCATCTAACCCTAGTCATCTCCTGAAGGTCTCACCTCCCAATACCAACACCCTGGGGGTTAGGGCTTCAACGCATGAATTCTGGGGGACACGAACATTCCATCCAGAACAGGCCCCACCTTCTTTGCCCTTTGCCTCTTTGCATTTCCTTACATGTGTGAATCTGACTCTGCCCTTCTTTGTGCAGGAGAAGCTCCTGACAGAGCGGGAAGTGGGTGCCCTGCGGAGCCAGCTGGAGGAGGGCCGGGAGGTGCTCTCCCACCTGCAGGCGCAGAGAGTGGAGCTGCAGGCCCAGGTATGCTCATGTCTGCCACGTGCAAATTAAGGCTTCCTGCACATTTTATTGAGGTATCACATGCATGCACAGTATCCAGCTGGAGGAGTTGTAACACACTGGACATATCTGTGTAACCTGGCAGGAGCAGGACATTCTGAGTAGGTGACCAGGTACCCTGCTTTGCCCTGGGCTGAGGGTTTCCCAGGACATGGGAGTATCAGTGCTCAAACTGGAAAAGTTCCCAGCAAATGGAGACAGGGTCATGTTCACCCCCAGCCCCTCAGGTTCCCCGAGAGACTCCTTTGGGTCTTGCCCTCCCCCACCAAGGGTGAGGCTATCCCAGCTTCTGCATCATGGATTCATCTAGCCCAGGTTAAACTGTGTACAAATAAGAAGAAAGGGACACATCCTGGCATTTTTTATCCTACACTTGCTCAAATCTGTGCTTCTTGCCTGTCTTCTCATGATAAAATTTCTCCTTCGGGATTTGATTACAGACCTGGAAAGAGTGGTTGTGTGAGTATTGGCCTCTAGTTAGAAATGTGTTAGTGTAAAGCTCCCATTTCTACTCCTACCCTCTTTTGGGTGAAGCTTAATTTGAAAACTAAACTAAGCAGAAAAGCTGATTCTGTTTCTCTGGCCTTCCTTCTTGGTTAATGAGCTTCCTGGCACATCCCCTTGGCTCCTTGCAGTTTTCTGTCTCTCGTTCTCATGCAGTCCATCATTCTGGTGGGGAAGGTTGGGTTGAAATACTGCACCTTCATACTGCTTAGTAACCACGTTTCCCAAATCAAAATGACATCTAGTTTGACAAGTACACGTAAGGGACAAGAGGGCAAAACATTTACAAATCTTACTCTCCAGAAAATCTGGAACATCTGGACATTGTGTATTACTGTGTCTCTGTCCTGCCAACGCCCAAAAAATTGGAAAAAATTTAAAATCTCAACCAGATGTGGTGCTTTTCATTGATATTCAATGCCCTCCACGTCTGCTCGGGATCTTATCTTGGGACCGTAGAGTTCAGATATCCTGACTCCCACTCCCAACACGTGCTGCACAACACGCACAACATGCGCTGTGCAGCAGCTCTCGGGCCACTGGAAAGCAAGCTGGGGCCTGTGGGGGTCCCCTGAGCTGAAGATTATGGTGGAAAAAGCTGAGTAATGCCCTTAAAACACATCCTTCTTATGTGACAGGCCATGGCTCAGGGATCAGATGCCTCATCTTGGTGACATGGTCGTGTCTGGTTTATTCTGGGGCACTGAAAGGATGGAAGGAGGGTGTGTGTGTGTGTGTGTGTGTGTGTGGTGTGTTTGTGATGTGTGGTGTGTGTGCAGTGTGTGTGTGGTGTGTGTGTGTGTGACTAGGGGAGTGGACGCAAGCCCAGTCATGGTCCTAGAGACCAGTGTTTTCCAAACTGCTAGTTACAACTCATTACTGGGTATAAAATGAATTCACTAGAATCAACTAGCATTAAAAAAGAAGTCAGCAACACTAAGCTAAAATAAAATAAGAAATAACAGAGTGCACAGCAAGTAAAAAGGTAGGATTTACTTTGTGAAACCTTTGTTTCACCTATATATCTCTATATGTTTGTTCACATATACACATATACGCACATTTGTCTGATGTGTGTGGCTTGCAGTGTGAAATGTGTTTTTTCCTGTGGCCACAGGGATAAAGTTGAAAACCACTGCCCTAGATACTGAGAAAGATGAAAGATCCCAGCCGATCTGGTAAATTCCAGATCCAGGACAAAGAGATTTCTCTCTCTGCGTGCATGTATATATTTGTTGAATACCGGAATAAGAAATTTCACAACGGATTAACCTAGTTTCTGAGAACATGAAATGAAACTGTCTGGTTGGCCACCCGTTCCTGCCCTTCGTTGCTACAGAAAGACGTACTAGCTTTACTCTGACGTCGTCTCCCCTCTAAAGTAGGGTCTTAATCTCCTCTTCGGTGCCGCCTTTCCCTGCCCCCACCTTTGGTAGTCTGATGAAGCTTGTGGACTCCTTCTCAGAAAAATGATGATAAAGGCATAAAATAAAGCACAGATATTAAAAAGAAACCAATTATATTGAAACAGTTATCAATATTACCAAATCATTTCATATAAAATAGTTTATGTGCTTATGTTTAGTAACAAAATCTAGCAGTGGGTCTAATGAAACAGTTGTATTAGTTTTCTATTGCTGCCTGGATTAATTACCACAAAGCAGGGGCTTCTAATAGCATCCATTTATTAGCACACAGTTCTGAAGGTTAGAAGTCTGGGAAGTTTGGTTGGTTTCTCTGCCCTGGGTCTCACAAGGCTGAAATAAAGGTGTCGGTTGGCCTGGGCACTTGTCCGGAGGCTCTTGGGGGAGAATTTGCTCCCAGTCTCATTCAAGTTTTTGGCAGGATTCAATTCTGTGTGCCTGTAGGACCACGGACCTGCTTTCTTTGCTGGCTGTTGGCCAGGAGTGGCTGTTGGCCAGGAGTGGCTGTAGAGGCTGCCCATGTTCCTTGGCTTATGGCCTCACATCTTTGGAGCCAGCAACAGTGCATTGCCTCTTTCTCATGCATCTAATCATTCTGACCTTCTACTTCTGCATTTCTCTGACTTCTACTTTTTTTTCTTTTTTTGGAGAAAGGGTCTTGTTCTGTTGTCCAGGCTAGAGTGTGGCGGTGTCATCCTAGCTCATTGCAACCTCAAACTCCTGGGCTCAAGTGATCCTCCTGCCTCAGCCTCCCAAATAGCTGGGACTACAGGTGTGCACCACCACACCTGGCTAATTTCTAATTTTTTGTAGAGCTGGGATCTCGCTATTGCCCAGGCTGGTCTTGAACTCCTGACCTCAAGTGATCTTCCCTCCTCAGCCTCCCAAACTGCTAGGATTACAGAGTGAGCCACTGCACCTGACCTGACTTCTGCTTTTAGGGACTGGTGTGATTAGGGGTAATCTAGAATAATCTCCCTTTTTTTTAAGGTTAACTGATTAAGAAGCTTAAATATATCTGCAAAGTCCCTTTTGCCTTGTAACACATTCATGGGTGTAACACTAAGGGGCAAAGGTCATGGGGACCTAAGTTCTGCCTAATTAGCTTAAATTGAAACTCAGACTTTGTTGGGTCTACCCAGAAGTTTCTGACTCAATAGGTCCGGGGTGTGGCCTGAAAATGTGCATTTTTAAGTTTCCAGGTGATATTGATGCTGTGGGTCCAGGAACCACTGGTGTAGGGGCGGGTCCCAGGTTGACTCAGAATGTTCTGCACCTGGTCCCAGGCTTGGGCCCTCCACAGCCTCACTCAGAATGTTCATGGCTGGATTTTTTTCTGGTTTTAGTGGCTTCCAGGGGAGATTTGGCCGCACACCTCTCAGTAAGGCCAACACTGGTGGGGGACGTGGTGGAGGGCCGGGGAAGGAGAGCTTCTTGTAGCCTCAGGGCTCCAGCCTGGCTGGGCTGTGGCAGCTGGTTCTGTCTGTAGTTAAGGCATCCTATGCTTCCAGAATCCTCCATAGCAGGGGTCCTCAGGGTGAGCCCCCTGTCCCAGCGGCATCAGCATCACCTGGGAACTTGTCAGAAATGCAAATTCATGAATCTGGAACCGTGGGACATGGGACGGGGCCAGCAACCTTTGTTTTAACAAGCCCTCCAGGTGGTTCCGCAGGCTTAAGTTTGAGAGACACTGGGCCGAAGATGGACGAACAGCGCCTGAGATTAGAGCTGAGCATAGACATGTGAGGCCCCTGGAGAAGGCCCTTCTCACAGGTGGAGACCAAAAGACAGGCAATTCTGTTTCCTTAAATTGTACTGACCGAGAGTTTCTGTGACAGGGAAGTGAAAAAAGTCATATTAGTTGCAAAGTGGAGCTGGGCATGGTGGCTCACGCCTGTAATCCCAGCACTTTTGGGAGGCTGAGGTGGGAGGATGGCTTGAGGCCAG
Organism: Daubentonia madagascariensis; assembly: GCA_023783475.1. NCBI lineage: Eukaryota > Metazoa > Chordata > Mammalia > Primates > Daubentoniidae > Daubentonia > Daubentonia madagascariensis. Next base: position 550,073 of record JAKFHU010002136.1, read on the forward strand.
GAGTTCGAGATCAGCCTCGGCAATATAGTGAGAGCCCCCCCCCCCCCCCCTCCCGGTTTCTGCAAAAAATAAACAAAAATTAGCCGGGCATGGTGGTGCGGGCCTGTAGTCCCCGCTACTCGGGAGACTAAGGCGGGAGGGTCACTTGAGCCCAGGAGTTCGAGGTTGCAGTGAGCTATGATCGTGCCACTGCACTCCGGCCTGGGCGTCTGAGCGGCCCCTTATCTCTTAAAAAAAAAAAGATTGCAAAGCGCGAGCCGCCCAGGTCTCGTTTCTCATTAAAGTCACTTAGCACCATCTAGTGGTGAGGTTTGGTAAGACAGCGCGTAATCAGTTTCCTTGAAGACCTTGGATCCAAAGGCGTGTGGGGTCCTAAGATGACTGAGGGAGGAGCTCACCCCTCCAGATGGGGTTTGCGGTCAGGCTCCTGCCCTCTGCTGCTCACAGCTCAGTGGGGAGTCAGATATAAACCAGACGATCTAATAGTCCAGGCAGAAACACAGCAGTCACCTTGCTCAGGATAAAGTTGAAGGTGTCACAGGGTGCACGCCCTCCCCCTGCCTCATTCTCTACGACTTCTCAGCCACTGCCCTCGAGGTGACCCTGGCCACCCTCTCTTCTCTTCCTCTCCTGACCCCTCCTGTGGTTTCTGGAACCTGCCCCTTTGCTCATCCTGCCTCTCTTTTCTGGAAGTCCCTGTCCTTCCTCGATACCCAGGACTCCCCACCTCCTGGAATCCTTCTTTCTCCCTGTGCCCGGAGATGCCCTGGATGTCTCTGTGACTGACACGCCTGCCCCACTGGACTGTGAGCTTCTAGAGGAGGGTCCGTGTCTCGTTCTTTGATGGCCAGGCTGGCGCTGGGTGGCACTTGATGCCGTGACTATCAGGGGTGGGGAACCTGCGGCCTTGGGGCCACATGTGGCCTTCTGGATCCTTGAGTGAGGCTTTTTGACCGAATCCAAATTTTATGGAATAAATCCTTTTAATAAAGGGATTTGTTCTGTGAAGTTTGGATTCGGTCAAGGGGCCCCACTTGGGGATCCGGAGGGACACATGTGGCCTTGTGGCTGCAGGTTTCCCACCCCTGGTTAAGCTATAAAAACCATATTGGTGTAGACATCATTCTAATTTTATAAACCAAGTTGTCACTTCACTGGATGTTGTGGGATCTGGGTTGATTCAGCACAATCACATAGAGCAGCAGCCTCCAGAGGTTGGAAAGTGCCTCGCAGTCCTGCATGGCGCCTCCCACCTGGACGGGAGTTCCTCCCACACACTCCAGCAGAGGACAGCAAGCCTTTAAAACATGCCTCTTTCTTCAAACAGACACAAATACACACACAAATGAAAAAAACCCCACCCACCAACAAACCATTCATCCCTACCACAACAAAAACAACAAATTATCAAATCATGAGATAAAATAAAAAAGATTGCGCTTGCCTGTAGGGCAGAAAGATTATAAATGACTTTCCTAGTTTCTAATTTTCCAATTTATGACAACCCTTTGTTATTCTGTTTACAGTGTAAAAGTTTGCTAAGTGAAAACCCTCAGGGAGGGGTCTTTGTGTGGGTCACACGGAGTTTCCTGTGTCTTCAGTGGAAACAGGCCGGTCGTGCTTGCCTGTTGGTATGTGGGAATGGGGCGTTTTCCAGGGGTCCTGGGGTGTGCGTGTGTGTTCGTGTTTGCGAGCGTGCCTGCACACTGCTTGCCCACAGCTGGGAGGAGGCTGAGGCGGGGGGTCCATGGCTTCAGGAGGGGCCTCAGACCCTGTACAGGGGGGTTTGAATCCTGCTGTGGTATTTATGGGCAAGCCACTTTGCCTGTGTGCCTCAGTTTCCTCATCTTTAAAGTGGGAATAATAATAGCCCCTTCCCAAAAAGGTTGTGAGTTTGATGAGCTGACCCCTGTTAGAACTCATTGGCACAGACCATTACTCCCTCTCTGGGATGGGGACTTCATACCCAAAGGGGACGATAGAGTCTCTTCATTTGTATTATAATTTTTTCTTTTACTCTTTATTATGAAACATTTCAAACATAGAAAAGTGAGAGAGAGTCCCCATTCTCTGACACATGGCCCCTTTTTTTATATCACCTACAGCCCCACACACAAAACCCCCATGAAATTCCAATTCTTCTCTGAGATTTGGGTCTCAAAGGGGTCTTGTGAATCCCCTTAACTTCTTGGGAGCATTTCCTAGAGTGTTTGAAGTCTAAAATTATTTCAGCAAATTTTTACACTGTAAACAGAATAACAAAGGGTTGTCATAAATTGAAAAATTAGAAACTAGGAAAGTCATTTATAATCTTTCTGCCCTATAGGCAAGCGTAATCTTTTTTATTTTATCTCATGATTTGATAATTTGCTGTTATTGTTGTGGTAGGGGTGATTGGTTTGTTGGTGGGTGGGTTTTTTTTCATTGGTGTGTGTATTTATCTTTGAACACTCTGGTGTGGATGGGAAGGTGTGGCTGCCCCAGGTGTTAGTGGGTGTGACTTGGTATTTGACATTACAGGTGACCGTCTGAGATTTTTTTATGAGGAACAGAAACCCAATCAAACTACTCGAAACAGGAAGGGCACTCTTGTTTCATTCTGAAATAAATTTAGACTTCTGAAAAGTTGCAAAAATAGTACAGAGGTTTCCAAGTTACCCTTTGCCCATCTTCCCAAATGTTAACACCTAATAACCACAGGACAACGATGAAAACCCGGAAATTAACAATGATGCCGTCCTGTGAATAGACTGTACTAAAATCTCACCAGTTACCCCACTGATGGTTTTTCTGAACCTACCCACATTTAGGTGTCACATCTTTTTTGTGTCCCCCAGTCTGGGACAATTCCTCAGTCTGTCTTTGTCTTTTATGACCTTGATGCTTTTGAAGAGTACAGGCCGGTTATTCTGTGAAACATCTCTCCATTTGGGTTTCCCCGATGTTTTCTTAGGATTAGATGGAGGCTCTGCATTTTTGGCAAGGACCCCATGGAAGGGACATTGTGTCCTCAGTGCTGCCAGGTTTCTCCACTGGAAAGGTGCTAATTTTTTTTTTCAAAGGAGCAGGGTATAAAAGGCAGTGTATGAAATCTGAGAGCAGGCATGCAGCAGGAACCATGACCCAGGATCTGAGGCAGCTGCTCGCTGCATCTCCCTCCCCTCCTCTTCCTTCTCTTGCCATTGGCTTACTCTGATTTCTGCTTGTTTTTGCCCTATGGCTGCATGTCTCTGCCTCTCTGAAGAATTGCCCTTCTCAGCTTCTCCAGGCACTTGTGAAAGCTTGCCATTCCAGAATGGCAGCCGCAGGTCCCAGCTTGTGTGTCTTGGTGGTCTAGAACCTGCCACCTAGTTGCTGCTACTGCTCAGATCCCTTTCCAAATTCCCAGGAAAGAAAGCATAGGATAGGCCAGCCTGGGTCAGGTCCGCCCCTGGTTCCATAGCTCTGGACAGGAGAGTGGGGTCACATTGCTGACAGGACCCTCCCTGTGGATGGAGTGGGACGGTCACCAGACAAAGGGATGACATGGGCTGGACAGACGTCTTCCCAAAATATTTAGTACGTGTATGTTTTCTTCCCTTCCTCCTCTTTCCTTATGCAACAGATATATTCCTGAACACCTTTGTAGGCTAAGTTTCCACTTAGGGAACTTCACTATCCCAAGGCCAGATCAGTACAAAGTAAAGAATTGGGTTGGTCCTCCAGGGTGTCCTATATGTGCATTTAGGTCTGGATGTAGATCTGGATGTAGAAAATGCCTCGTAGTGGACATACATGATGTTGCCTGCAGATACCTGTCTGGCCCCTTGTGACTCAGAGTGTGGCCTGAGGATCAGTACCATCAACCTCATGTGGGAGCTGGTTAGAAATGCAGAATCTCCAGCCTTACCCCATCCCTGAGTTCTAATGCACACTGCAGTTTGAGAAGTGCTGCTCTAGGTAGAAGTGGGTTTTTTGTTTGTTTTAGAGGACCATGCATGTCAAATTCTCTTCTACTTGAGAATGAAATTTTACAAGAGTCACGACTACAGATAGTAAGCTGGTAAATAAGTACAGTTATGTGTCACTTAATGACAGGATACGGTCTGAGAAACGTGTCTTTAGGCAGTTTTGTTGTTGTGTGATCATACAGTGTACTTACACAAAGCTAGAGGGTATAGCCTACTACTCACCTAGGCTGTATGGCATAGCCTGTTGTTCCTAAACTTTGAGCCTGTATAGCATGTTACTGTCTGTACTGAATACTGCAGGCGATTGTAAAACCATGGTAAGTCTTTGTGTATCTAAGCATTTCTAAACATAAACATAAAAAAGGTGCAGTAAAAATACAGTATAAAAGTAAAAAAAAAAAAAAGGTACGCCTGTATAGGGAACTTTCCATGAGTGGAGCTTGCAGGACTGGAAGTTGCTCTAGGTGAGTCAGTGAGTGAGTGGTGCCTAGAATATTATCTTACACTACTGCAGACTTTATGAACACTGGACACTTAGGCTATACTAAATTTGTAAAAACGTATTTTTCTTTTTTCAGTAATAAATTATCCTTAGCTTACTGTAACTTTTTTACTTTATAAACTTTTACATTTTTAAAAACTTTTTGACTTTTTTGGTAATAATACTTAAATCAAGCACGAGAGAAAACGATGCAGTCAAGAGAAGCAGGGAAACGAGACATACAAGGCTGCTGTGGGGGTAATCCAGCGTGCTGTTTTTCAGTAAACTTTTTTTTTAATAAGTAGAAGGAGTGCACGACAAAGTGATGATAAAAAGTATAATATAGTAAATACATAAACCAGTTACATAGTCGTTTATTATCATTATCAAATATTATGTGCTGTACATGATTGTATGTGCTAGACTTTTGTATGGCTGGCAGCTCAGTAGGTTTTTTTTATACCACCATCATGAACACATGTGCGTAATGCATTGCTCTGTGACATTTACAGTGGTTACAACGTCACTACGTGACAGGAATTTTTCAGCTCCATTATAATCTTACAGGGCCACTGTATATGCAGCCTGTTGTTGATTGAAATGTTATATGGTGTGTGACTGTACATTTATGAGAATTTATGCACTGTTACAAGCTCTTAGAGTGAATATAAAACCACCTTTTTCTATTTTCCTGCCTTAATTTTTACTTGCTCTGCATTATTGTATAAATAGTGTTTCCCTGACATTATTTTATGTGTACACAAGTGTACATGCACACACACATTTTAGCTACCAAAACATAAATGTGACTCTACTGATCAAAACTCAGGAAAGCCGAGCATGGTGGCTCACGCCTGTAATCCTAGAACTCTGGGAGGCTGAGGCGGGAGGATCACTTCAGGCCAGGAGTTTGAGACCAGTCTGAGCAACATAGTGAGACCCAGTCTCTACAAAAAATAGGAGAATTAAGCAGTCATGGTGGTGTGCAGCTACTTGGTGTCCCAGCTACTCGGGAGGCTGGGGCAGGGGGATTATTTGAGCCCAGGAGTTGGAGGTTGCAGTGAGCTATGATGGAACCACTGCACTCTAGCCAGGGTGACAGAGCGAGACCCTGTCCCCTCCACCCCCCAAAAAACAAAAACCTCAGGAGAAAATTAAAGCACTGTAGTGACTGAATGAGAACAGGGAAACTTTTCTCTCCCTTAATTATTTTACTAAAAGTAGCATCTTATCTATTTAGTATGTGTTCTTCTTTTTACTTATTTTTTGACCATTAGATTTATGCTAATTCATTAAAGTATGAAGAATGTACTTTTTAAAAATTATACATATTATTCCACGGAGAGTAGGTTTCTTTTTATTTTCCAGGTTTGTCTTCTTCAGACTGCCTTTGGGGTAGGCTCCCTTCCGGGCTAATCCGGGAGGGTGCTGACGTTAGTGCCAGGCCACAAGAGTTCCGTTTTCATCTTCCTCTTTGGCTTAAGGATTCCTAAGTGATTCATTGCTAGTCTCTAAGTGACAGAGAAACAAACAAAATAAAACTTCACACGCCGAGTCCAGGTTCTCCTGGCAAAGCCCGTACCTTGGGGGAGAGGGTGGGAAGGATTTCCTTACAGTGTGTCTTTGCCCGCAGACAACAGCCCTGGAACAAGCTATTAAAAATGCTCACGACTGTTATGATGACGAGATTCAGCTTTATAACGAGCAGATCGAAACCCTGCGCAAGGAGATCGAAGAGACGGAGAGGATCCTGGAGAAGGCCTCCTATGACTGCCGGCAGCTGGCGGTGGCCCAGCAAACCCTGAAGAACGAGCTGGACCGGTATCATCGGATCATAGAGGTCGAAGGCAACAGGTGTGGTCAGGGCCCTGTGCCCACGGGCCCGAGAGAGTGCACCTGTCTCCCCACCCTGGCCACTTACTCCTTCCGCACATCTTTGTTGCGTGCCTACTAAGTGCTAGGCACAGTTCTAGGCAGTGGGGACATGACAGGGAAGGAAACACAAAAACCTCTGACTTCGTGGAGCTCAAAAACTAATGGGGGAGACAGATGCTGAATGAATTTGTAACACAGGGAGTGTGACCTGTGACTACTGCTATGGAAGGAATTCTGGCCGGAGGAGGACAGTGACAAGGGGGGTGAGGTTGGAATGCTTGAGATTTTAAGTAGGGTGTTCAGAAAAGGCCTTGCTGAGAAGCCTGCTACATGTCCACAGGCCTCTGGGGACATAAATGTCCTAGCAGGTGGGATAACAAGGAGTATTTCATGAAATGGTACAGGAGAGGTGCCTAGTGCAGTGCGTGGCACTGAGGAGTGCACAGAGGTATTAGTGGTATTGCTGCCACCACTACCATGACTCTTAGCCCCTGGTTGGGTCAGTCTTGTAGCTGTCAACACTGTGGCTGTCTGGTCTCCTGCATAATGGACCTGTGACTTGAACCCTATTCATGTTAAGACAGCTGGGAAATTTTCTCTAAGTGTATCTATCTCTCTGTCTGTCTATCTGTCTATCTGTCTATCTATGGCTATGTCCATATCCGTATCTATAGATATTCTTCAGAGAATAGGTTGGAAATTAATTTGTGCTTTTTCAATTCATTCTTGCTAATTTTCTGTGTTTAGATTGAATTAAAAGAGAGGCCACCCCCCCGCCCAAGTAGCTCGCACGGAGGAGTTCTTTCCCTCATTCTGGGAGTTCTGTCTTGGCTGCGAGTGCTCCAATGTTTAGCAGGAAAAGCAAGATTTTCTTTTTCTTTTTCCAGTGATGGTCAGTGTATCCGGCACGATTCCAAATTATATTTATGTCGCAGTGAACACTTTATGCATGCATTGACAAGAATAAGCCTTGAACTGGCATTTTAATGTCCTTGTGAAAATTTTTGTTTTGGGGGCAGGGCTTTACAAAAAGGTGACTGGAGATATGTCTTTGTTTATAAGTTCTAATTTTGATATAATTTTAAAGTGATGGAATTGTTGCAAAATAGAACAAGGGACTCCTGGATACTCTTTATCCATATTCACCAGTTGTTTACATTTTGTCTCAATTGCTTTGTCATTTTTTCTCCATTTATGTATGATATATTATTATTTTTTTAAAGTTGGAGATATCATACCCTTTACCCTAAATACCTCAGCCTGGGTTGGCCACTCGTTAACTAAAAAACAAACAAACAAAAAAAACAAAAACTCTGTCCAATAGAGAAGTGATATTTTTAGATCATAAGCAGTCCCCAGTTTACAAATTTTTTATAGTTACGTTTCACAGTTTATGACTTGAGCCCAAAGAAATGATTATTTCCTTTACGTCTTCACCCAGTGTGTAAATATGTATGTGGTTATCTGTTTAAAATGGTATATAATTCATGAGCAGTTTGATCTCAGAGAAATCTTCTTTCACTTTTGCTCAACATGACAAAGAGTCACACTTGCCCTTGACCATCTGTTTGGCTTGTTTTTTCTGGTTCTTTCTGCCAGGCTGAGCTCCGCCTTCATTGAAACTCCCGTTCCCCTGTTCACCCCAAGCCATGGAGCCTCTCTCAGCTCTGCATCCAGTGGGAAAGGTAACACTCCCCAACTCTGGCTTCTGCTTTTTTCTGTGTTGAAAACATGGAAAAAACCAAGTGACTTTCTCCCTGACTTTCACATTGATGCTTCCTTCTGACCCATCTGGCAATTAAATGCTTTTATGTGAGGGACGTCTCTTTCCCTTCCTCTCTGATGTGCTCCCTCAGGTGCTAAGTGACAGAGCCAAGAAGTTTATAAGGAAAAAAATTGCCTGGGGGGAATAGGTCACCTTGGACATGCCATCCCTGAACATGAGGCATTTAATCAGGGGAAAAGTGCCATTCAGTATGCACTTCTTGCTTCTTCACTTTGGCAAGAAGTGGATATCGAATTGCATTTTCCCCTAAAATTAAATGAACTAGTCTGTGCAAAGGTGCTTGATCCAGTATCCGATGCAGTGTCTGAGGCTCAGTGATTGTTCATTCTTTCTTCCCTTCAAAATAGAGCAGAAACAGCTTGGTTGGCAAATGCTGCTTCTGCCTTCAACGTCTGGTCTGTGAGATGTCACCTCACATCTAAATCTTCTGAGCAAACCCAGTGTTTTGGGAGAAAAGAGAAGATGGTAATGTTGATGCTCATACTTACAGGGCCTTTAAATCCATGTTTCTCAGACAGTTCAGAGGGGTTTGTGGAAATGGGGTTCCAGAGTCAGATGTCATTGGGAAAGTTGCAGGCCTGCAGCTGGACACCCAGGCTGGCTCTGAGGACGTGCAGCCCTGCATGGGGCCTGCTTTCAGAAGGGTCCCAGCTTGGCTTAATGCTCTGCTGTTGCTGCCCTGAGATTCCTAGTAATTTTGAACAAGGGGTCTTGCATTGTCCTTTGGCACTGGGCCCTGAGATTCCTTGGTGGTCCTGTAAACACTTCCTCCTTGCACCCTGGCTCCTGACACCTTTTCCTGTGACCTGTCCCTCTCTCCATCCCCTGCTCCCTTGTGGCTTTGTGACCCATTTCTGCTGTTGTCTGCTCACTTGGCTCTCTTTCACTGTGAGTCAACCCATGCTAGATGCTGGTGCGTGGTCTGTCTTGACCTGTGCGAGGGGATGGAGATGACCTTTGGGTTGAAAAAGTTCAAAAATCACTATGGGGGTGGAGCTGGGAAGCCTCATAGATTATACTGGGTAAGATTTTTGTATATTTCTTTCAAATTCTAGTTTGTCCTTTCAGCTGGTGTGAAGAAATGAGCATAGCCTTGGGGACAGGGGATTCCCATCATTTCTGAATTTAATAGCATGGCCCAGGAGGAGGGGGATGGTATCAAGGGCTGGTGGTATTTATTTAGCTTGAGATGAATGTGGGATGAGGGAGATACACTGTGGATGGGCTCCATCTCCAAGCCTGAGGCCATCTGAATGTGTCAGAGGCCTGACAGCTGTGCCGTTTCTCCGAGGTCGGAGGAGGGGATGACTTGAAGAATGGGCTTCTATTGTCTAGTCTGTGCATCCAAGCATCTGCCAGGAGTTCAGCAGGGACTACAGTCAGGATGGGGTGTCATGTCTCGGTACGCTCTGCCCAGTGCAATGGTGAACTGTGAGTGTCAGGACAAGGAGCACCTTCCCTTCCTTCTGGAAGCCCAGAGGAATCCAGTGACTTGTCCAAAGTCACACAGCTGGTTGGCAGAGCTGAGGCCTCAACAAGGGCCATAGAGCAACAGAACCAGGGCTCTTTGCCCATTGCTTCTGCTCCAGATGTAGGAAACCCCACTGTAGTGCCAGGCATTTGTCTTCAACAGAGTTAGCCTATTTTCCAACCAATACATTTTCTTACCCTTTCATTGACAATTGTACTTGACTTACTGCCTGTGTGTTTTCTTAGATCTCACTAGGGCTGTGCAGGATATAACAACAGCAAAACCGAGACAAAAAGGCCTCCCCAAGACTGTTCCAAGGAGAAAGGAGATTATGGCTAAAGACAAAGCAGATGGACCTCTGGAAGATGTGCCATTAAAAGGTCTGGAAGACACAAAGCTGGTGCAGGTGGTGCTTAAAGAGGAAGGTGAATCTAAGCTTGAACCAGAGGGTAAAGAAGCAAGTCCCCTAACACAAGAAGGGGCCCCAGAGGATGTGCCAGATGGAGGGCAGATAAGCAAAGCCTTTGGGAAACTATACAAGATGGTCAAGGAGAAAGTGAAAAGCCCCAAAGAGCCCGAGCCACCGGCTGACCTCTACACCAAAGGGCGGCACGTGCTGGTGACAGGGGATGCCAGTTATGTGGACCCTGAGTTCTGTGTGTCCTCCATCCCGGCCAAAGGTGGGGTGGTTGTTTCCATCGAGGAAGACTTTGTGCGTCATGAGGACCACGTGGAGCCCTCTCCTGAGCAGCCTGAGCCCCCTCTGGAGAATGGGCAGGGCGTCCCCCAGGAGAGAGAAGGTGAACTCCCAGGCATCCAGCCGTCCACAGCCAAGGAGGCTGAGATACGTGCCAAAGAGCCGAAAGGCCCGGAGGGGAAACAGGACGGTGAGGAGGATGTGGGGTCCAGGAGACCCTGCCCCACAGTTGTGCCTGGTCCAGGGAAACCGTCTACACCACAGGCTGAAAGGCCTGGGGCTGTTCAGGAGGGATTGGAAGAGACTAGGAGAAGGAGCTTGCCAGAAAAAAGCCCTCCCAAGGCTCTGGCATATCAGACGGTGGAAGTGGTGGAATCCATTGAGAAGATTTCAATGGAGAGCATCGAGACCTATGAAGAAACTGCTGTCATTGTGGAGACCATGGTTGAAAAGGCAAAAGCAAACAAGAAGAAATCTGGAGAGAAGGGCTCTTAAAATGCCCAGGCTTAATGGCAGAAAGTGTCTCTGGGGCCACTGTAGGGGAAAACTTTGATAATTTAGAACAGATGATAAAAGGGTGAGGGTTCCTGTTTGGATTACACCATAGTTGACCTGTCTGGCATTGCCAATGAAGCCTTCATTAAAACGTTTTCTTTGCTTGCACGTCCTTTGTCTAATTAACAGGGGCCTTGGGGGTGTGTGTGGGGCAGCCCCCGCTTAGGACAAGGGTGCTCTGTCACATGGCCACCAGAACATCCTTGTTTAGGAAAGAGACACGCTCTTCATCATGCTTCATTTAAAGACTCGTTAGAGACCTAGATAGTGTCTGGATTTCACACAGAAAAATGCTGGTTGATGACATTGGCTCATTTTCATTCTATCTCAAGCACGAGTACATGCCCATGAGGATGAGTGTTTTGTTAGAGATAAATGATTCTTGAGGGATCTGTCTTTGTTTGGGTTCCCCCAGAAGCTGATCCCGAAGCAAAGATTCGCATGTGAAAAGTTTCGTTGGAATATGATTTTAGGAAGCACCAGCAGGGGAGTGCAGATGGATTGGGGTACAGGCTCGGCAAGGAAGCCGATGAGAGGCATGTCACCAGATCACTTGGCTCCAAGGGTCACCGTAGCCAAATCCACTGAGGAACTCTGGGAGCCTGAGTGGAACGCGTGCCTCAGAGTCATCCCCCCAGAGTGGGGAGGGAGGAGGGGTATTAATTCACCAACTCCTGCCAGCCAGTGGGAGGTGTGCTTTCAGGGTGTTTACTCTGGGGGCCAAGAGAGCCCTCAGGCAAAGAAGTACAGGTCCTGGCATTTGGAAGTCAGGGCTGGAAATACGTGCAAATAGTAAGGGTCAGGTGGTATAGGGAGGGCACAATGCCATCTGCCACTGCATGTGTACTGAATGTACTTTTGTATGAGATACTTAAAATTTTCTCACTCAGAGATTGCAATCCTAGGTCAGGTTTCAAGAAGCAAACTCAAATGTCACTGCATATGCTCCTTGTTTAGAAGTTAGTTAATTAGTCCAACAAGCATTTATTGAGCATATACTCTGTGCCAGATGGTGTACTATGCTGATAAGGGGAGATTTTTAAGATTTATTAATGATCTTAATTACCATAATACAGCCTTGACACATGTGAGTGTGTTCTCGTGTATATACACATGCAAACATGTGCATGCAGGTACTTACTCTGTCATAACCTAAGAAATAGAAATTCCCCAAACCAGAATCTTTGCCAAATTTTTATGTTGTCCTTAGGCATCTATTTTTTACTAACAGTCCAAAAAATAAGTTTTTACTTATGCTAATTTAAAAATTACTCCTTCTCTGTGTAGATACTGCAAAATACACTAAGGGCACACTGAGTGAATGTGCTTAAATGGATTATTGCATTGACCTGAAAAAAAAGCAGCTGGCAAGACAACTACACATTATTAGAGAAAACTGACAGTCACAAATTACACTTTGTTATTTCTTTGTTACGAATAATAGAATACTAAATGGAATCACCTTTTTTCTGTTTAGAGCCTTAAACAGTCTTTTTCTGAATTCATTTGAGGTTTTGATTTCAAGAAAGCAATAAGCTTTTGTTGTTCTTTCTGAAAGATGAATGGAGAGCCCACTCCACTGCACAGTTTTGAAATATTTATAACTTAAAAGCTTAAGAGAGAACGATGGAAACCACCCATTAGCTGGAGCCCAGGATGGACTAGGAGTTTGGGCCTATGTGTATATTATATTCAGCATTAACAGCCACTGCAAAGCCTGTCTTTTCCCCCTTGAGTCTTTTTTATTTTTTGGACTATGCTCCAAAAATAATATGTGTTCCATTAATATTTGTATTAAAAGAGGCAGGGGGTATCATTTTGGAAAGAAAGGTCATTTTTATATTCTATTAAGTCAGTCAAGAAAAATGGATTGGAATCTGTTCTGTGCCAGGCACAGTCTGGCACTAGGGAGACAACAAGGGACAGTCAGACATGGTCCTGCTCTTAGAGATGTGACGTTCTAGTGGGGGAGGCAGGAAATGCACAGGCAAGCAGATAGCAAGGAGAACATTAGATAAAGACAATACTAGGAAGGAAATAAAATAGGATGACGTGCCTGAGTGACTGGGGGTCTACTTTGGATTGGGTGGTCAAGGGAAGACCCCATGAAGGAGGTGACATGGGATCTGAATGACAACAGGGGCAGCACCTGTATATCTGTGTATTTCCCCCAGATCCACACATGATTGTGGCAGGATCTGCAAGTGCAAAGGCCCTGGGGCAGGAATGGACTTGGCCTGTTCAAGGAGGAGAAATAAAGGGGTTTGGAGGGGGGCAGTGGAAGGAGGTGAGGTCATGGTGGGGGGCAGGGACCAGGTAAGCACCATTTCCTTTCAGGCTCATGTCTGTCTGAAAGTTGGTCCCATAGTGTGAAATATGGGGCTGGTTGCAATGGAGACTTTGAGGCCCAGTCAGGCTTTTTGTCCCCCCTCCCTGAGGGTCCCAGGGATTTGCTCCACTTGCTCATTTTCTTGATGGCTATTCTCCACTGTTCCTGCTCAGTTTTGCTTTCCTCTGGAGAGCTGTAAAATGAGTTCATTCCTGGCCCTTCCTCTCCCTGAGGTCTCTGAAAGCAAATGTAAAACCTTTTGTTTTATAAAAAGTTCCTTGTTAGTAAACATGGGGGCTCAGAGCAGGCTTCCCAGTAGCACTGATGACAGGGTCTCAATCTCCTCTTCCCTGATGCAGCCTCGAGTCTAGTTCAGTAGCAAGATTTTCCCAAAGCTGCCTTCTCCCTAGAGAAGCAGTGTGGCAGCTTCCAGCCTGCTCATTTCCAAGCATCTGAGTCAGTGAGCCATCCCTGCTGTCATATCAGCTGCCTGGGGCGCCTCGCCCAGATACCCTGACTCTTGCTGTTCCAGCTCATGCCCACACTCCAAGGCTTCTTGCTGCAAGCACATGCGACTCTCTGCCTTAGGGTTTCCTATGGCCATAGGAGCATGCTTCGTCCATACACTGGGCAGGCTGGGCATCCCAGGGAGTTCATGCTCCCAGGTGCAGCCCTCAACCAAGGATGGACATGACCTGGTGGATAAATACGCCAGCTCTCTCACCCATCCATTGGGATAAGTTTTGGGCATATTCTACATAGTCACTTGGAGGCCCCCAGTGGGTTTGAGCCTCAGATGCCCATGAAGAAACCCACTTATCAATGTCCCCTATATTGGCTCCTTCCTTTCCTGTTTCACTTTCTTTCTCCCCCATACGTGGGTGCTTCCTTTTAAATAAACGGCTTGCCCTGGACTCCTTGTCTCATGGTTGGCTTCTGGGAGGACCCAGCCTCAGACAGTGGGTTGGCATCTGCTGCCCTCACCTGCTCAGAAATACCTCCCATGTCTCGGGCAACAGCCCTGATCTTGTGTTGAGGAGCTGCTCCTCCCACCCTGGATATGGCCCTGGCAAGACTGCTGGTTCAGATATCCCGCCTTCCTCTGGCCTTGGGGTAGGCAAGTGACCCAAACTAGATCAGTCAGATTCCTTCTCGTTGAAATTTTAAATCTGAGTCCCATGAAGCCAAGACTACAAATGCCCTCTGCTCTGTTGCGGGTGTTCTAACGAGATCACCATTGGTTCTTGCCATGTATCTAGGTCCCCAGATTTGTTCCAATCACTGTCCTTTTTCTAGGATGGTGTTGGCCAGCTCTTCAGGCCTGAGAGGTACTCCACATGCTTTTGACTTACTGCATGTTTGTCTTCATTAGTTATATTTGGTTTTTTGTTGCTTGCAACCCCAAAGATGGCAAAGATAACTGCTGATTAATAGGGTTTGGTATCAACAGAGAACTTAAGGAGGTTTGGAGTAAGTTGGGTTAACCTCAAAGCAGACCCTGAACAAGGTCTCAGGTGCAGGGGGTTTGTTAGGGTGGTGATTTCAGGAAGCACAGTGTGCTGGTTAGTAAGCTCCTGTCTTCTCTACCCTGTGATGCCAAGGCTGGGACTCTGCAACTCCTGTCCTGCTTTGCCAGCTGCTCCCTGGGAAGCTCTGTCAGAGGGGAGCCAGGGGAAGCCTGAAAGGCTGAAGGAGGGAGAAGGAACTTGCTCCCTTAGTTTGCTTTCTGTTCCTGTCCACATGACCCAGCAATACTTCTGCTATGGCCTGAATGTTTATGTCCCCCTCAAGTTCATATGTTGAAGTCTTCATCCCCAAGGTGAAGGTATTAAGAGGTGGGGCCTTTGGGAATTGATTAGGTCATAGGGGTGGAACCCTCATACGTGGGATTAGTGCCCTTGTAAAAGAGACCCCAGAGACCCCTTTGCCCCTTCCACCACGTGAGGTTGGAGTGGGAAGGCACCGTCTCTGACAGGAAATAGCCCCCACCAGACACCGAATCTGTCGGCGCCTTGATCTTGGACTTCCCAGCTTCCAGAATGGTGAGAAATAAATTTCTGTTGTTTATAGGACACCCAGTCTATGACATTCTGTTACAGCAGTCTTCACCCTGGCAGTGGCAAGACCTGCCTGTAGCAGCAGCTGCCAGTTTTTCGTTTTTTGAGCATTTGCAGAACCCGCCTCATTACCATCTCCTTAGAGATACCCACACTAGCCCACTGATGCTCCCTCCTCAGAGGTCTGGGTCCAACCCCCCTGGAGCCCCCCGGGGCTTCCAAGCTGTATTAATTCCAAGCGCTCCCCTTAAATGGTAGCTAGCTGCTTCCCGAAGTCCTGCTGACCAGGAGTGACCCACTAGGCACTTGCGTTCCACGACCAGCCCCACACCAGCCAGCCCCTTCTTACCCACTCAAAGTTTGAGGATAGGTTGAGATAATTTCAGCCCCAAGACTTCTAACCATTGGTTTCACCAGAAAAAACTGCATGGGCTCGTGTGATAGAGTGCCAGCTGTCCTGAGGCGAACCTCGGAGCGAACCAGCCGCTGGGTGGTTTCTTTAGTCTTTTGACCCCACAGCCCTGTGCCCAGGTCAGATGACCGATCTGGGTGGAAGGACCGCTACAGACTTCCACCAGATTTTGCTCGGGCTTTGCCCTGCCAGGCAGAGCTCACCACCTTTCAGGTCTAAACACATGCACTTGTGTTTCACCTCCTGGCAGTGCGGGTGGGACAGGTCAGGGTGCCCCCTCCAAGAGCTGGGATGCCTCAGGATCCTGCCTGGGCTGGGGGCACATTGACTTCACCTTCATTGCGCTACAGTAGCTTTCATGGGAGCCCCCAACCACCACATATGTTAGACTTCTTGGTCCATATTATACTTTAGTGTTTTCTTTTGCCTTTTGAATTTACTAGGTAACAATTCTTTGTACTCAGTTTATGGTGCCTTATATTAAATTATCTCTGTTAAAAATCACTGCCGTGGTTTCTGTCTTCTGACTGGTGAAGGAGGAAGCATGAGACAGGGAAGGGACGTGTCAACACAGGGTGCATTAACGAGCAGGCCACTGCTGTGGGCAGCTGGGACTCCATCCCACTGGGACCCTTTGAGAGACCACACAGAACATCTTCAGATTGTCCCAGCAGGAGGCAAGGAAGCTGAGCTGTCTATCCACCAGCTTCCACCCCTCCCTTCCTTGGTTGAGGGTGACACTGGGGTGTGGATGCCCTGGCACCTCTGGCCTGCTCCACACTAGGTCTGGTGCATCTCTGCAGCCAGGCAGAGAAACAGAGTGGCCTTTGGCATGTATGGAAACTGTCCACAGTTGACCTCCAGATGGGTCAAGGAGATTTAGGGCAGAGGTTGGCAAACTTTTTCTTTAAAGGGCCAGATTGTAGGCTATACAGTCTCTGTTATAACTGCCCAATTCTGCTATTGTAGCATGGAAGCAGCCACAGACAACACAACAGCAAATAGGCATGGCTGTTTCCAACATAACTCTATTTACAGAAGAGACAGTGAGCTGGGTTTGGTCCAGGGGCTGTAGTTTGCTGATTCCCCGATGTAGCGTATGCACCAGCAGGGGCTGCTACCAAATTCAATTTACATATCAGAAGACACTTTTAACCTGGCATCTTTACTTGTTTCTTCCTTCCACCTTCATGTTGGAAAATTCCATTTAGTTCCTCCTTGACTTGAAGCTTGTATTCTAAGAAAGGATCTTCAAGCAGCCATTACAATCAAGTTTATCCTAAAAATTTTCTGTCATAGGTTTGTGCTTGGGACATTGCTGGTGAATGAAGTCACCTCAAAACTCCTATGGCATTTGGCACATTGAAGGACATAATTCAGGCACCTTGATTAGTACAATGCCTCACTCCATTTTCTCAGGCTTGGATAAAAGCAAACAAATGCCATAAAAAGTCACACTGACTTATGTGGTATTCAAAGAAACAGGGTTATTGAGTTGAGATTTATTCTCTCAGAAGACACCTCTCCTGTCAATAACTCCACCATGCTGGTGCCCTATCTGGTCACACCTGCCCCTTCACCTGCATGCTGGTGTCCTTGTCACCAGGAGTTTGCCAAGGGGCTGACCTGTCACCTGTGGCCAGTCAGTGGTCCTTGGACGTGGGGCCAGAAAAGAAAAAGACAAGTTTTAGCCTTTGCCTTCCATCCAGCTTGGAGTAGACCATGGGATGCCCTCTCAGGTTCAGAGGGACATCTTTGAGGGTGGTATGAGGTGGAACACCCCATGCTGGGATAGGGAGGGTGGGTTGGCCTGAAGCCTCCTTGGCGGAAATCAGTGACAGTTAACACTAGACCTAAGGAATCACTAGCCTCATTTGGCTGTTCTGGAGTCTGAAAATCTGTGAGATTTCTAATTGCCTTCCCACCCCACCCTACCCCAAACCATGCAGGGCTGAGCATTAGGAATTTAGCAACATAGAATCTTCATCTCTTTGTGCAGAGTGCATTTCTCACCGTGAGTTCATTCTATCCCCAGGTTCACAAACAGTGACTCTCTTCTAAGATCTAAGAGAAAAACGAAGCTAGCAGGTTGGCTTGGAGAATTTACCCCGGGTCAGACTTTGATTCCAGGACCTTTATAAATCCAAAACCAAATTCGATCAGAGTTTTTTGAACGTAAGAAAAGGGTTCAGCTAAACGCACAAGAAACTAATGGAAAAACTCAAGTACTATCTGATTAATTTGCAGTATAAAAAGGGTGTTTCTTTCTGTAGATCTAGGTGACTGTATCCCTTACTGGTGTTAATATTCTTGGGAAGCTGAATAAAGCATCAGGTGGGCATGAAATGGGACCATTGGCAGGAGTGGGTGTTTCAATGCATGCTGCCTGGGGGTGGATCTTCGGGGCATGGCATTGGCCTCTATCCCTCATAGACTTCAGCTCTTCAGGGACTGAAATTCTCCTTTATACCAGCCACTATGCTTCCCTACCCTGAATGCCACCAGACACTGTCTTCAGCATTCAGCATTGCCACCCTGACTCTCCATTTTTCTAAGCTCCCATGTGCTGAGTGCCTTTCCTTCCTCCCACCCTTTCTGTTGATTCATTCCTTCCTTGGAGACAGAGAACCCTGCTAGCTACAACCAAATCATCTGCATTGGCCCAGGAGACATTCTGTCCTGGAAAGTTTTAAGGACCTCTTATCCTCTCCCACAATCACTGTCCCTAATCTTTGCATTTTGCTTTTTAGAAATTTCTATCAAATTAGATGCTTTGCATCTAAAAACTTACTTTGGCTGTGAGATCACCCATCCCATTTCAGCATCTCTCTCTCTCTCTCTCTTTCAATATAAAATGTTTGGCTATGTGTCCTGAAGGTTTTGCACTGTGTGGTTTTCATATAATCACTCAAACAAATGAATGCATTGATCATATGAAAACCACTCATTAATTTATAAGTGGTAGTAATGATGACATACAGTAGTAATGCTATAAGAATTTTATCAACTTTTTAAACTTGATCTTTTAGATATCAATCTCTGAACTTAGGTATTGAAAAGAAATGTCTCAGTATCACGAGATCAAACTTTGGACCTTCAATGTCTGTTTGTAGTCATAGGCACTATCAAGATTTTAATAATTGACTTTAAGTGTTGTATCAGAGGACAAAATGATAAATTGGTTTTACAATGAACTATGATAAATATATATATTAATATTTTATTAATAACTATTAAGATTTTTCTAGAATAATGTGTGGTCATATGAGGTAAGATAGTGCTAGTTTGTAATAATGTTCATGGTCCCATCCAGGAAGAGAATGTAAATTGGTGCTTAAGAATATGTTTTAAGGGAATGTCAAGCACTCTCTGTGGCAGAGACTCTAATGCTCATCAAGTATTCCATTAGTTGCCCTATGTTTCCTGGTTGCTTTGCATTTAGACAGGGTCACTGACCAGTACTGGCCAGTAGGTAGTGGGAGGAACTGGTGTGTATGTCTCTTTTGGGCTGAACATAAAAGAGTGGATGAGAGGCCTCCATGGGTTCTCTTCTGCATGGTGATTGCAACAGCCTCAAGTTATGATTACAAACCATATGACTGAAGCAGCCTTGATTCCTGAGTCACTGCATGGAGGTCTGTGGCTTTGGGGAGTGACCTGAACCCTCACTGGAATCTGTGTGGATGATAAATAAACCTGTGTTGTAGTAAACCACTGAGATTTTGAGGCTGTTTGTTACTATAGTGTAACTTAGTCTGGACTAATATATTCTAGAATAGTGTTTCTAGAAGATTTTTGACCATGACCACAGTAAGAAATGTATTTTACATTGTGAGCCAGTACACACACTCTGACACACACATATGCACACATGCACAGGCGCATGCACACACACACCTGAAACAAATATTTCAGTAAATAATACTTACCCTGATATGCATGATCTATTCTATTCTACGCTATCCTAGTCTCTTTTATTAAAAAATGACTTCCTACACTGATTTTACAACCCACTAATGGATGTAACCTGAATTTGAAAAATGCTGCTGTAGATCATAATTTGTGTATGATTTATATGCAAATTATCAATCTTTCATGCATATTTCCTAAAGCAGGCTTTTTAGACCTCTCTTTGGCAACTTTTTATTATCTGCCCTTAAAATGGATGGAAGTGTCTTCACGTAAGATATAGCACATCCCACATAATTTTTGGAAGGTAATGTTTTATTGTTGAGCCTCCTAATTTACAACATGTGTTTTGAAATTTACTTATAAAATTTTGTCATAGGGAGTAACAATGTTAACCTGATTAATTATTATTCACTTATTTTCATTTTTTAAAATAAATTACTATAAATAACTGTCTCTTGCATTAGGACCAGGGATATCATAAAAACATCACTAGCTCGACATATTTTGGTGTTAATACTGATGCAAAAAATGAAATAGAGACCAAATATTTATATATAGCACTATATATATTTTTATATACTGTATACTCATATCAAAACTGGCCATTTCTATTAAGAAGCTGATAATTTTTTTTCTAATTTCATAAATTATACCACAACTGTGAAAATATGGACAACTATTTTATATTTTTGTTGCTATATAAGACATTTAATGTTTATACAGAAAGGTGCAAAATTACAGAAGTGATGTAATGGGAATTGATGAACATTTTCACCTGAATTTCCACCGGCCTTTTTCTTCAGCCAGAATAATCTTGATATTCTCTGAATATTCTTTTAGAGATGAATGTGGTGTCTGTTTCTTCAATAAATACACATACACACATTTTAGGTATATGTGTGTATATACATTTATACAAGTGTATATATATACACATATATACACACATGTATATAGTCTACATATGTATATATATTTCTGTGTGCACTTATACACACATGCACACATAATGTCCTTTGGTTTATTTTCAGACCATTAATGTGAAATGAGTTTTCAATGATTTCCATGTATTGTTTCTTTAAATCTAGACTGGTTTAAAAAGACCTTTGCAACAAGTAATAAATTTCTTTTAAAAAATCATAGTATTACACTTTAAAGCATGATATAGAGGAGGTCACAAGGTGTTAGAGAAGACAGAAATTCATGCCAATATGGGGGCAAAAAGAAAGAAAATGGGGTTTCCAGGCTTCCCTCTTCACGTGGCCACCTTCAGGGAACCGAACCCAGTGCTCTTGTGTTGCTGACTTTAAGTAAAGGAGCTCTCGGCTAAGCCACATGCTCCCATGGGAAGGGAGGGATGGAGCCAGGATTGGTTGAGAACAAATCATTTCTTGAAAATGGGTATACTTTGGGATTGTGGATGAGAAGCCAGTCCCTGGGTAGCTGAACAAAGTGACAATAGGTCACTTTGGTAATGTCTATTCGGGAATGAAATGGTGTCTTTTGGGGCTGGCAACTATAACCTTTGGATTGCATGTTAAATGTTCTCACGGATTGCTGGAGTTGCCAAGATGGTGACTATGTGCTTTCCTAACAGAGGTCTTCTCTCGCCTCCTTCAGGCCTCCAGTTACTCTGGGATGAGTTGCCACAGCCCCCTCTTGGCAGAGGAGGCTCCATACAAATGAAGGTCCATGTGAAGGTGGCCGCTCCTATTTGCAAACACACTCCCTTCATCCTTCCTATGCCTTTTCCCAAACAGAGCCATTTCCCCAACACATCAATGAAATCACAATGTGAGGGAGTTAGATATTTCTCTCCAATTATCTTTTTGGAAATAAAAGCCCAAGTATATGTGTGCACAGCTGTCAAAAAAAAATGTACTCACCTTGCCTCTCACTTAGATCAGATTATGAAGCCCCAAAGTGACTTAGGAAAAGGAACATTCCTGTTTTAAAAACTGGTAAACTATTCTTCACCAGACGTGTTGCCAGACTTGCCTTAATTTGTTTTTTCTTTTGGATATCTACGTGAGAAGTCCCAGGAAACTGGGGTTGGGGTGAACTCTACACAAACTGAAAGGAATTTGGGCTGCTCTAGCAGATTTTGACCATAACTCAGAGTAGCAGCTGGTGAAAGGACAGCCAAGTGACTTAGGTTGTATGTTCATCATGCTGGCCAAGTAGGGTGAATTGTGATCTTGGTATTGGTGGTATAATGTCCAATGCTCATGCTTTTTGAATCTCTTTTCGCCAACTAGTTACTAGGGCTCTTTAGGGATAGCATCTTCCAAATCACACCACCTTAATCTACGTCCCTGACAAATCTTGCTAAATTCAAAACATCTTTCCCCAAAGGATTTACAGCATCTCTTGTGCTTCCAGAGACACACAGAGCTCACCCTCTGTCCCCAGCTTTGAATTCCTTGTTACGTGTAACTACTTCTCAGTTGAGACCACGGACAAACGTTCTCAGAGTCACTGTGTGTGGCTTTTTAAAAGCATTCTTTTCTCAGAAATGGGAAAAAAAAATTGAAGGGGATGCTGTCCCAGTTTTGTTTGCAGTATATCACCCATTTGAATGACAGAAATAAAGACCTTAGAGTCACACACGGGACAGAGATGTTGGTGGGAACACTGTATTTGGGGCATAGAATTAAAAAGATTGCTTCCATTGTAATGAAAATAATCATTGACAGTGAGCGAAGCTTCAGATCAAGAAGACGGATGGCTCGCGTGGGCGACAGCAACTGCTAGGTGCCTGCCAGAAACGCGGAGCGAGGACAGAGGCAGAGGCGGGGGAGGGCGCGGCGGGGGCGCGTGTGCAGCGCTAGTTCTCTCTGAGGATGCTTTTCAAGCTCCTCTCCACGGCTTCGTCCAGCTCCTCCTCCAGCTCTTCCTTCTTGGACATGGCCAGCTTGGACTGGTAATCCCTCACCACCTGGTCGATGTACGGGGCGCTCTGCGTGCCGTGCAGCATCAGGGTCCACTCCTTCAGCACCCCCTTCTGCGGAGCGCTGCCGACAAACCCCAGCTCCAGGGTCCAGGTTCCCCGGGCGTCTTCCCCCCAGGTGTGGGTGGTCATGAAAGGCCACTTGTCAAAGCCCACCTTGGAGTCGTCATCCCTCGGCCGCCGGCTCAGCAAGATGGACTTGGTGCCCATGGGGGAAGTCATGTTGATGTTCAGGTCTCCCCTCCTGGTGGCGTTGACTGTGATGACGGCTTGGACGTGCTCGAGGTAGCGGACGAAGTTTTCCTTGCCCTCGCAGGCGTCAGTTGTGAGGGTCAGCACCAGCTTGCCAGTGGGTGGTATTTTCCTGAGGGCAAAGGGAGGAGGAAATAGAGTAAGGGATGGTGGACGCACCCGACGAGGGGTTGTGAAGGCAGCTTCAGATAGCAGAAAGAGCAGGGGCTTTGGGGTTAATCAGACAGACCTGTGCTTAATCCCCACACTGAGTCTCCTCTGAGTTCACCCGCAGCTGCAGCCCCACACACCCCGACTCCCTCCTGTCGCAGGAACCAGCATCTCCCAGCTGGGGTTGCCACCTGCCCTCCCCTGGCACCATGGGAGCTTGCTTAGCCTGCGTGCAGGGCAGCCCAAAGGTGTCAGGGATTCAACCTGTCGGGGGCAACCCTCCACCAGTGATTGACAGGATGTGGTGGATAAATACACCCCGGAGTCCCTGTTCCTCAGTGGCACAATTCAGTGTCCCCAGCAGGACTGAGCCTAGCTGCCCACAGTGGCAACTTGCTCATTAATGCCTTCTTTATTGGTTTTCTGCCCCTCCCCTGTCTCCACTACTTCCTCACTTGTATTTCCTGGGATCATCTCTCAAAAAACTGTCAGCACCCAAGTCCTGTCTCAGGGTGGACTTTTGGGGACAGGACCTCATAATGCCTTTCTTTTAAAGTACTAGGTACCTTGATAAATAGAAGTGACTGCTAATAGGATTGTTATTACTACCATTGGAAAGAGTTGACATTGGGTAAATTAATTCTAGTGAAAGACAGTCCTATGAAAGATCAGGAGACTTTGGGCGTCTCTTTGGCCACAGAGTTGGCTGAGCCCTAAGCATCCCCTAAGCTGTCTCTCCTTACAGCCTCCTTTCTGGAGATGGCCTTCTTGGAATGGGAGAAGCTCAGAGGTTCTTGCACTAGAAAGATAATGAAAGAAACGACATTTGAGAATTGCATGGTGTAATGGAAAGGCTCCAGACTTTGGGAATAAACCTATTTGGATTAGAATTCTGCTTCTATGCTTACTGCTCATGAGAGCTTGGGTAAATTTAAGTAGTCGAAGTTTCACTGTCATTGTGGGTGGTTCTTGTGAGGTTAAATAAGACCATGAATGAAGACACCAAGTACAATGCCTGGCGCATGATGCCAGACTTCCTTCCCTGGCCCATTGCCTCTGCTAATATCTTACCTCCACATGGCTTTTATTTCGGAGCATAAACTGGTGGTTATTTTTATAAAACACACATCTGGTAGAGCACACCTGCAAAAAGATACTGGCTGCACACCCAGCTCAGAGCCAAGCCTTGGTTCTTTCTGCATTGCCCTTGGAAACAAGGCCATGAACGAGCTTGCTGAAAATTACATGGTAGCTCATTCATAAAGGCAGTACCCTCCTGAGGAGCTTTGCAAACATATCCTTAAACAGTTTCCTGGAGTGCTGTTGTGTGTGCTCTGCCTGGATGACACGTGCTGAATGACATGTGGAGCACCCAGTGATGGTGGTGGGGGTGGTCTTCCTGTCCCCAGGCTCTGGGGAAATCATCCAATTTCCCCAATTTGGTGGAGAGAAGGCATTAAGCCAACTTTGGAGGTCGGGGTGTGGAGGGGCCATGACCTGGATCTCTTAAAGAAGATGGCGTTTATTCAGGACAGGGTCAGAAACAGGACAGGTGAAGTGATAAATGACTAAAGATTGTTTGGGCTACAGCCCACAGATGGACATCTGTGTGGGGTAGCATAAAGAATCTCAGACTATGGGTCTAGTGGTGGGCAAGCATTTGAATGGTCTGAGCTTCATTTTCCTTACCTGTACAATGGGGCTGTTAATTCTTACCTTGAAGAGTTGCTGTGAAGATAAAATATTATATACATATACATGTATGTATGTGTATATGCACATACTCATATATGTAGTATATTTACAAGTGTCTAGACCACTGTTGACCAATAGAACTTTCTACAGTGATGGAAATGTTCTATACCTGTGCTCTCCAGTATAGCAGCCACTGGCCACATGTGGCTACTGAGCACTTGAAATGTGGCTACTGTGAGGCAAGAAACGAATTTTTAATTTATTTTATTCGATTTTAATTAATTCAGTTTTAGTTATTTATTATATAACTGTATGTGGCTAATTGTCTCTGTGCTGGACAGTACAGGTCTAAGTTGTTTGTGTATGTTGGATTTGAACCTGATAAAAGCACCACACAGAGAATCTCAAGCACGTTCATGTTTTGCCTGGCTCATAGGCTCTAGGAAAACCATTGGGGAAAGTGTCAATTCTGTTATGCAGGTTTTCTGGCCACCTCTCTGGAGGTCTCTGGAACATCCAGAACCTTAAGGCATGAGGGAAATGCCACATTCCACCATCAAGTTTCCATGTAGACAGGCAGGCAGGTACAGAATGGGGGCTTTCCTTCTAGAGTTGAGCCAGAGGGGCTTTGGAACTCCCTGAGAAGCACAGTTGGAGGTAACAGAGAATGATGACAGGAAGACAGACCCCAGTTCTGAGTTCTCTGTTGAATGGGAGCCCCTTTTCCTATCTTGTAGTCTAGGCCTTCTCGAAACATTCAAGAAGGAAATTTACAAGCCAGTGTTACTCTGACCATATCCATTCTAGATATTATAAAACATCACTAATCATTTGTCAAATGCAATAATCACTATTATCTTAAGGATTCAAAACACCAGCTGAATTCTAAGAAAACAAATATTTTTGGTCCCAATTTGCACCCGGGCACTTATGAACTGGAGTCACACAGGGACAGACCCTTTACAGGTGAGTTTGTGGAAACTCAGGCAGAAAAGTAACACTGCTTCCCTGGGGGAAAATGGAAAATATTTCTCCAACTGGCTGAGAGTCAGAGATGAGACGGCCATTTTCGCTAGAAGTCAGATCCACAGGCCACCACGCAATGGCGTTTCTGTGAATTAACAATAAAGTCCCTCATACAAGGAAGAAGGTGTTCTAGGGATGGGATGATCTCTTATGATAGAAAGAGAGAAACATGGATTGGACCAAACCTGAGTCAACCTTCAGGCACACTGTGGCTAAGGGGGTTTCAGGAGATGGTGACAGTGCCTTGTTCAGATCCCCTTCCCTGTGTGGGGTACCCCCCCAGCTGCTGTGAACATCGGCTGCGAATTGCTAATGCCCCCTTCTCTGAGGAATCGCCCTCTGAGGAATCACCTCAGCAGATGCCCAGCTGAAATAAGAATACACAAGACCAGCACTCTTGTCTCAAAGCGGGGACAACTGTGCGCTGCTGTTGATGCTCCAGAGCCCCTGGTGGACCACATACCTGGTGCCACATCCTTTCTTGGTTCCTTCCTGCCCATCCTGGATCCCTCCCTCCTTCTGTTTCCTCCTGAAAATCTCTCCCTCAATAAAGCACATGCACTCAAGTCCATTCTCAGGCGCTGCTTCCAGGCAACCCAACTAGAACAGATGTTATCTGTCTGCAGAGAAGAGCAATTGGAAATTAATAACCAACTCCCTCTGCACAGTGTCTGAGGCATGTTGACTAGATTCATGCCACTGTTGGCTGTACAGGATACAGGTCTCATTCCACCTGGTGGGTTCAATCATTCTTACTTCTTTTGCTTTCTTTAAAAAGCCCTTGAGAAAGGGTTGTAGAGATAGACCTTGGCTGGGGACCACACTGACATTCAGGGCGTGGAAGAGAAGCCCTTCCCAAGAAGCAGCCTCATTGGCAGAATGAGGGCTGGTGCATCCCATCTCTGTCTGTGCCCTAGCAGCTCTCCTACCATCTCTCCCAGGATCCCCACGGGTCATAGGGAAGGCATGAGAGACAAAGACAAAGGGAGGGGCAGTGACAGCAAGGCTGACAAGGGGAAACCAGGACACAGGCCACACATTGCCCAGTCTAAGGGTCTTACTTAACGAGCACTGTGCATTTATGAGAGAGGGTGCAAGGGAGAGATGGAGGGAGGCTGAAAAAAGTATTGGAATTTTACCATGCACCTTGAAAAGCTGAAAGACCGGTTGGAGTGGGAACAAACACACATATTTGTATTAAGAATCTCAAATTTTCCTAGAAGCCTGGGACGCTGGGGTGTGTGCAGGGGTCAGAGGCCGTGCCAGGTACCCCTGGGAAGTCTGGCTTGTTTAGTGCCATGGAGGAATTACCTACTAGAAACGCTCCCCCGATCCCTCCCCTGCCATGTGAGCTGCTTACTGCACAGAAGCTGGGTCCCCTGAGAGAGGACACATTTGACCGGACTCTTCTGGGAATGTTAAGTTACTATGAAATTAAATTAAAGCCTGATGTGAATTCCAGAGGCAGCAAGCTTGGTAGAGAAAGGAGAATATTCCCTCCTCTCACAGGTAAGGTTTTTGGCAGGCATCATGGCACTTGGTGGGTGGGGAGGTGGGTTAGGAACAATATTTTCCAGGTGTTCCATATTTACTTCTTTTTTCGCTCACTTTGTATTTTCTGATTTTTCTACAGTGACCATATATTGCTTTTATAAGGAAGGGAATAAAACTTATTCTTATTTTAAAGGAAAAAGGAGATACATGCTTAGGAACAGTGAATTTACAAGAAGGTTAAAATAGGAGATGGTCGTGAAACAAAATGAGGCTCTGCAGAGATACTTTAAATAGTCACAGGGTGTTAGTTCCCTGTCCATATTCTGGTATTCTGGAATTTACTGGCTGCAGAAAAGAAGGCATGAACCAAGAGGTGTAAGAACTCCTCTCTGACCTTTTAGAGATGATATACAAAAGTCTAGTGCTTAAGTCCTATAAAAGGCATACTGAGGGACTCAGGGAAGCTTGTATCTTTATTTTATTGCCTATCGTTGCAAGTAAGTGTTCGGTTGCCTAGTGCCTAGACATAGATGTTGTTTTCTGAGAGGCTGTGGGGAATGCTGTTTGTGTTATGAATCCTCAACTGCATGATAAAGTTATGAAGCTGTGATGGTTTTGATGGAATAATCACAATAGTAATGATAATAACCACTCTTCCTCGGGTGCCTAAATACCTGCTTATGTGGCAGGTATTATGTGGTTTTCTCTTCCCTGTGTAATGGAGCCAGGTGGGCATGAACTCACACAGGAAGACACTGCAGCTCAGGAGGGCTGGTCCGCTGTCACCCAGCTGGCGCCGGGCCAAGTGCACTCTCTCCTCTTGCTCTCATATCTGGCACTCATATCAGGGTTTAACATTTATTTCCAAATTCACTTACAATTCAAAGTCAGATCACACGTTTTGCCACAGCCGTGAAGGAGCCCAGTGAGCAGTCCCCTTGGGGTGCACAGAGGGGTTGGGGGTGGCCTGGGCTGAGCAGTTCGCTCTGCGCTGGCTGATGGGCAGGCCCTGTTGGCTCTGCTCATCCCGTGTGGCTGGTGCAGCTGTTCACAGCCAGTTGTATTTTTTGTTTTGATTTTAGTTGAGCACCCTTCACTGGCTGTCTTGATAAAGTCTCTTTAGAAAATTGCTTTTCAAATTGACTCTTTCTCCAGGAAGATTAAGGCTGAGGAAACCCACAAACCTGACAATTGCCACTCACTGCACCTGGGAGCTGTTTGTGTGGAGCCCTGCATATCCTAGAACTTGGCAGTTGCCAAGGCTGTTGTTGATCCCTCTACCCCAGCCCCTCAGGAGAGCACTTGGTGGTAATAGGGTCTCCTCTGCTGAGTGGCACAGCCAGCCTTGGGGTGACCCTCTAAGCCTCCCTGTCTGGCCTCTGAGTTCTCCAACCAGTGTACCTGCCCTAGACCTTACTCACCTGCATCTGAGAACAAGTTCAAGTGTGGGAGTGGACAAGAGACCGAGGGCACTGAGCAGACACAGAGCCCTTCCAACCAGGGCGGGGCCTCCTCTCCAAGTTTGCCGGTCCCGTTGCCATGATCTAGACATTTTCCTGGTGCCCAGGTGACACTGGCTGAATATATTCATTCCCTCATTCATTCAGAAAATATTTCTCATGTGTCTACTAAGTGCCTGACACTGTTCTAGGCACCAGGGATACACCAGTGAACATGCCAGACAAAGCCCCTGTCCTTGTGGAGAGCTCACCCGAGTTAGTGCTGAGATAGCTCTCTGGTTTCCTTTCATTGCAAACATTGCACTGATCTTGGATAAAGTCCCTGGCTAGTTGTGAGATGCTGGGATGATCACATCTCTGGGCCTCAGATTCCTTAAAGGATGGACTTGGACAACATTAGTTCCCTCTGGCTCCAAATCCCACATTTATGTGGATTATGATGGAATGCTAAGCATATTCAGAAACTGGGAGATAAACTGCTGTTCATCTCAGCATATGTCCTAATTCTATTTTTCTCCTCCTTCCCTCCCATGGCACTTCCCTCTCTCACAAACACACAGTGCTTAAGGAGCATTGGTCCATCCTGCATGTCCAGTGTGATCTCAGAAAATAAGGTCTTTTATCAACATGGACCTCGACTAAGAGGGCCGCGGTATATTCCAAGCTGTTTCCCTAAATATTGCAACGCTGACACCTTTTTGTTAATTGTGAATTGTGAATGTAGCTGATGTGCAATTAAATGTAGATATTGCTCCAACTGTACTGCCTGTGAGGGATGTTCCAGCCCCCACCCACTGTTGGCAGAGCGTCTGTAAAGGCACAGACACTGTAAGTCTTTCCCTCTTTGAATAAGGGAATGGGGTTACAGGCTGCAGAGTCTTGTAGAGTAGATAGGACATTGGAATTGTTGGTTCTGTGAAGTAGGACCATTGCCTTTATCTTTCTGAGCCTGTTTTCTCACCTGTAAATTGAGACTAGGGATGCCAATCTCCTGGGATTAAATGAGATGCTGGAAGTAAGGTGCTAGTCCAGTAACTGTCTGAGAGAATTTCTTAGTAGCAGTTCTCAGTAGCATCCTCCCAGGGCTGCCCTTTGGCTTCTGGGCTGCTGGAACCTTGATGACGTGCTATCAGGGGGCACTGGGGAAGGCCTAAGGCTGCAGAATGGACTGGCCAGGCTTTCTTGCAGTCTCAACTTCTAGACACCCCTTCACAGAGTTGATGTTATTAAATTTCCACTTCCCATTCTGGTGGCATTGTTTAACATCCCTCTGGCTAAGGTGTAACTACCAGATGTGCCTTAGAGCTGAGCTGTCCCAAGATAGTAGCCACCAGCCACGGGTGGCTATTTAAATTTAAATTAATTAGAATGAAATCAAATGGAAACTTTAGTCCTCAGTTACAGTCATCCCATTTCTAGCACTCAATAGCCACAAGCTGTTGTATTGGACAGTGCAGGTGGAGAACATTTTCACTGCTGCAGAAAGTCTCTGCCCTTCCAAATTTCTCAAGAAATTATTCTGGACCCTAAAAGGGAAACAGAGTCATCAATGCCCATTTAATGTTGACTTTGGGTAAAGTTAGTTATGATGAGTAGAGTTTAGCCTTAAATCCCCCATTTGTGGTTCCCAATCTTGTCTCTCTGTTCAGTCACTTTCAAGAGATATCACAGACCCCAGCAGTGATTGGGCCTCCAGAACTGCAGTTCGAGAGGGGCCCACCCGCTGGGCAGGTGTTGCAGAGTCTCCAGGGGAGTGTTTATTGGAAACAGCCCTGCAGTCTCCCCTCCTTCAGCAGATATTGAGATACCTGAGAACCCACCTGTGAGGAGTCACAGCGCCTGTCCGGGCTCAGCCGTTTGTGGCTAGGTGACCTTTGGTGTGCCCTTAACCTATCCCGGCCTCTCCCATCTGTAATGACACTATGGAGCTTGAGGCAGGGCTGCTGTAATATAGGGCCTAATGTAGGGCCTGAGTGTACAGTAGAAGCCCATTAAGGCCAGTATTGTGCAGCGAAAAGAGCCAGCGGGATTTGGATACAGAGGGGCTTTGCTTTCCTGGTCTGCCCTTTGTGACCCGGAGCACATTTCTTACGCTTTCTGCATCTCAGCTTCCTTCCCTCTAAAAAGTCACAATGATAGGACATACCCGCTGGGCTCACAAGGATCAAATACAGTGTATGTAGAAGGCACATAGTGGGTGCGTTTCCCTGAGACACAGCATGGGACCAGTTTGTTGTTAATGCTGCAAAATATTCATCACCCTGTCTGTGTGAGCGTAAGGCATGCCCTCAACAATAGGGTGGCTATGAAGCTTACGTGTACGTAAAGCACATGACACACAGTAGGGGCTCAGTAAAAGTCAGTTCCTTCCTTCACTTACACTTACAGCCTCTGTGACCTAGACCACATCAGTTGACTTGTTTGGAGCTCAGTGAAGCCTGTCTTACCAAGAGGAGGGGCACAAGATGAGCAGAAATGATGTATGGACACAGCAGCTTTGGGAAAACTGTGAGGAACTCTGCTGAGTAGCTATTTTTATAATAGGACATCTATAACATCACTTGGGACTTGTGCAGCTCTGTGTTTTTAGATTACTATAGGGCTTGGGCTGAAGCTTTACTTTCCCATGCAGTGCTGATCAGAGCGAGGCCTTATAAAATCACGGACTGGTTCACAAAAAAACCCACACAGCTCTGCAGTAATCTATTTGGTGCCATTTTCTAGGAGTACACAATGGGGATGCTCACCCATGGGGAGAGTCTCTTTCATAGGAGGATGCCTGTCCACGGTAGATGCTAGCCCATGGGATGGCACTCCCTATGGGAGGGTGGTCGCCATGGAAGGATGTTCACCTATGGGAGGATGCTCACACAGAGGAGAAGCTTGCCCATGGCAGGATGCTCGACCATGGGAGGACGCTGGCCTGTGGGAGGAGGTACGCCAAGGGCACATGCTTGTCCATGGAGGATGCTTTAGGCCATGAGTATACACAATTTGGCCATTTGAGAATCAGGCAATTATGTCATCCAAAATTCTAGGAGATTATTATCTTTCTTTTTCCACAAGTGTGAACTAGGAGTGTTTAAAATCACGGGATGAGAGGGAGAGGCAAAGTTATGTTTATTAAGTGCCTACTGTGTGCCACCTTTACACTGGGTGATGCTAATGACTCCCAGCAGCCTGGTGAAGACAGAGACATTGGCTCCACTTTACTGGTGAGGAAAGAGGGAAGAGGCTCTTATTTTGGGGCCCATTAGGACAGAATTCAGGGAGTCTAATCATTCAGATGGAAAAAACCCTACATATTAATTTTCACTAACCTATAATGGAAACTTAGTTTCTCTTTTGATTCTGAATGGAGGCCAAAAAGCAGAGTGGTATTAGCGCTTCCCCAGACTTCGTTGTCAAAGAGCCCGGAGATTTTCCTATCCCATTGCACTCATTGCATGTGTCCTGCAGTAGCATTTTGATCACTATCACTGCTCTGAAATGATCTCTGGCATTAGATTTGCCACTGGAGCTTTTTACTTAATGTATTGATAAAAAGGATGTATATTAGTTTGTCACAAATTTGTTTTTTAATACATTTTTATAACTGGTTTTCTATATAATTGGCTTCCTTTATAATCTTATGTATTTTATCTAATGAATTTAAAAAACATTATACTGAGATGGGGTCCAGAGACTTCACTTTACTGCCAAAGGGGGGCAGGGCACAAAGGTTGAGGATTGCTAAAATAGAGGGTCAGAGAGGTCAAAAGTATTGTCTAAGTTGGTGAAGCCAGGATTTGAATTCAGGCCTGGGTAACTGCCTACAGATCTGCAGAGAGTCTAGAACCAAAGGGAAATGTGGAGGAAGATGGACTCAGAGGGCCTGGACTTCACTCAAGCTGGATGATCAATAGAAATAAGGCTGGGGCTGGGGCTGGATTTTACCGCCATTTAAATGACATAAGCCACAGAGGTGTATCCTCATGACGGAACACTACACAGCAATGAGCATGAATGAGCTATGACTGTCACGGACCTAATGCTGAGTAAAAGAAACTGGACACCAAAGCGTCCATACCATGTGACTCGACTTAGATAAAGTCCAAGAACTGGCGCAATTAACCTGTGGTGAGAGGAATAAAAGCAACGGTTGCCTGTGATAGGGTGTGTGGACCAACTGGAAGGGGGCAGGAGGAATCTTTCTGGGTTGATGGAATGTTCCATCTCTTGTTTGGATGGTAGTTTCCTGGGTGTATACATTTATGGAAACTCAAATAATACACTCATGTTCTGTGCATTTCATAGTATGTAATAATAGCTAAATGATAACAATGATAAGAATGGCTTGGCTATCTCCATCTTACTTTTGGACCAATGAGGATAGAAATTAAACAAAGAAGGATCCTTATTGACTGATCTTATTGCCATGATTGGGAAGTTGGAAGGGAAGCAGGTACACTTGGCCAACCCGGTGGTTTCTGTGTGGGGCACCCCTTGCTCAAATCCCTCCAAGCGGCCATCCACCTCACTCAGAATACTATCAAGTCCTCACGTTGCCCCACAGACAGAATGAATAAATAGTGTTATAGTTACACATTGGAACACTCTTCAGCACTGAGAATAAACTACAAGTACACACTAAAGATGGCTGAATCTCCACAAACATAATTCTGAGCAAAAGAATCTAGATATAAAAGAGAACATAGTGTCTGATTCCACTTACATTAAGTATAGAAGAGGCAAAATCAGCTATGCAGTTAGAAGTAAGAATAGTGGTTCCCCTGGTGGGGGATGATGATGGCAGAGACAGGGGAGACTGCTGGGGTATTAGTCATGTTCTGTTTACTGATCTGGGCGCTGGTAACACTGGTTGATTTGTGCACTTAAAAATAATGGCATAAGCCTCTGAAACAGTTAAGGCTTACACCTAAAAGCAGGGATTCTGAGGTACACAATTGTGTTCGATGTAAATGGTGCTCCCTGGAGTTGTGCAACTAACTCTACAGCTCTGCCTAGAAGCTGGTTGCCCCTGAATCAAATCCAGCACATGCCCTTGATGTGGACAGGGAATCTGATATTGTTGTCAATGCCAGGTGCCATCTCTGGGGCATTTTCCACATGCAGCAGAAGGACCCCTGTCCCCACTTACTCAGGGTCCTGCATGGAGCCTCCCACACAGTGGAATCTCTCAGGCACGGTTTTCCAGTCTTTGGCCATTTTCACCATGGCGCCTGCATCAAGGACCCCATAGCCAAAGAGGTGATTAAACTCCAGGCCGACCCCGTTCCGCCGCCACTGGTGGACCTCATCGTGAAGCTGGTTCCGTTTGGAGGTGAGCACAGTCAGATGCTGCATGTCTCGCCAGGTCAGACCTAGGCTGGATACACGAGGCAGAGAGTGTGACAGCAAGGGCAAGAGGCAGGGCAAGAGAGGGAGAGAGACACAATGACTAAGATAAATAACACCCAGGACACAGACCCCTTGTAAGGTGTTGGAACATCTGTGAACCCCCGATTCAAGGGAGGGGGTCCATGCACTATTCAGAACCATTATATATGTCAATTAAAAAAATATTCTTGCTTTTTTTTTTACTTAAACAAGTTTATTTCAAAAGAGCATTCTAACACTCACACTGGAATGGCTAAAATGACAAAGACTGACAATACCAGGTGTTGATGAAGATGTGGAGCAACTAGAACTTGTGTACTTTGCTGATGAGTGTGTAAGCGATAGCAACCACTTTGGAAAACTGTTTGGCTGTATCTTCTAAGGTTGTCCACATGCCTAAGCTATGGCCCAGAAATTCCATTCCTAGGTATGTACCTGACAAAATGTGTATCTATTCCCCAGACATGTGTACTAGAATGCTCATAGCCCCAAACTACAAAGCCCCCAAATGCCCATCCACAGTAGAATGAATAAACCAAGGTGTAACTTATCAAATATGGGATACTATACACCAATGAGAATGAATGAAATATAGCTACTCTAAATAGTATGGAAGAGTCTCACAAATACAGTGTTGACCTAAAGAAGCCAGACAGAAAAGAGAATATACTGTATGATTCCACTTGTTTGAAGCATAAAAACAGGAACTACTAATTTATGCTGTTAGAAGTCCTATTAGTGGTTAGTCTTTGGGGATGGTGACTGGAGGGGGACACAAGGGAGCTTCTGGGTGCCAGCCATGCTCTGTTTCTTGGTCTGGGGGCTGGCTACATGGGTGTGTTCCATTTTTGAAAATGAGACTATCAGTTCTTCAAGGGTAGAGAAAATATCTTTAGCATATCTATATCCCCAGTGCCAGGACACCCTGTGGTACACTGTTCAGTGAATAAACTAGTCTGCTTGCAAATGGTAGTATTTTTGGAAATTAGTGTCTGTTACTACTCATTGTCTGTGTTTTTCAAACTGCAAGTGAAGACTTGTTTGTGGGGTAGGAAGTCAGTGTATTGCACAGGCTATCTACCCATGCTGCACGTGACAATCTTCTTGTGGTAGCATTTAAAATCCCAGGGCTCAGGCCTCATCCCAGACCAAGTAAATCAGAATCTCTGGGGGTAAGACCGAGGCAATGGAAATTGCTAACTCTTCCAGATAGTTCCAGTAGACAGCCACGATTGAGAACCCATGATTTAATGGGTGGCACTATCATCAAAAAAAAGTGAATGGAATAGAACAGAAAAGAGTAATAGTGTGCACTGTGTGTAATACGGGAAACTTTTTCTTTTCATGAAATGTGCATGTGTGTGTGCTGGGCTGTGCATATGTGTGTGCTGGGCTGCAGTGCAAAATTTATTACTCACTGAGGGTTCTGGTCAAAAAGTTGGCAAAAGCCTGCACTACGATTTTCTTCAGAAGTGAAAAATTCAAAGAAGTAGCAACAACATAACTCATTTGATAAAATTTCAACACATGCAAAGTTCATTGGTTTGAATATTTGAATCAGAGCCAAGGGTTCTAATGGTCTTGAAATGCAGACCTTCTTCTTTTAAGGAGAAAGTTCCAAGGAAGGTCAATGCTTATTTGAGGAGACTCAGAACAAATCTTGGACATATGGTCCCCCAGGACCTGAGAGAATGGTGTGAAAGTTCTTGAAGTTGATTATGGCTAAAAGCTCAGTGTTTGGCTGAAATGGGACTCTGAATTTATTAATCTCAGAAGTGTGACAAATGAGGATCTAAATGACCCGGGAGCTGGCTGGCAGGTTTCTCATTTCTTATCTTTGTCATGAAAATGTGCTGTGCTTCCCAATGCCTGGGGAAGGACTCCCTCAAATGTTTCTCCACAGATTGATGGTCCGAGAGAGAGAAAGAGGGGAGAGAGAGAGAGAGAGAGAGAGAGAATGTGTCAGAACAAGGAACTTCTCACTTCCGAGATAACTCAGAGCATGGTCCATATCCCAATGTAATTGAGTTTGTGACACTGTTTGACCACCCATTTGCATATGTCTAAAAAGTAAAACTGGGTCCTTCCTAATTCTCCCTTCTGAGCAATTTCAGAATTGACAGAATATGCTATTCTGTAAAATAGGTATTTCATCAACCTGCTTTAAGCTTTAATCCAACCTAGTAGCTCAAGAATCACAGGTGCTAGTTATCAAATAATAAAAAAAAATAAATTTACAGAGTATCTGCAAGATAAAGGTCACTGTGTTGGAGGTTGTAGGACAAGTAATGTGACATGTTCTTCCCTGTTCTCAAATGTTTTATATAATAGTTGGGAAAATAAGACACAGATATGTGAAAAGGTACTGCACAGTGAAGTGATTCCATGGATGTCTATTGAGTGTCTACCACATCTAGGTGCTGTGCTAATTATGGGCATGTTGTAGGGAGGTCCCTTCCCTCACAGAGCCTAGGGGGACAGGTGGACAACTCAATATTGAAAAAGCAAGGGCTGTCATGATAGGGGGAGCTCAGGATGCTGAGGGGGCCATCAATGGAGCTCCTGCATTATCCTAGTCTCACTGTGGTCCTCAAGCCCCTGTGTCAGAACCACTTGAGTACTAGTGACATATGTAGATCCCCAGCTCTCCTAAATCAGCATCTTGGAGGTTGTGGGCCTGAGAAGGTGCATTTAAGATAACTCTCCAAATGATTTTTCTGCACACTGATGTTTGAGAACATTGGTCTAAGACAGTGGTTCTCAACCTTCTCTGAACATTTGAATCATCTGGAAATGGTTAAAAAAAATGTCAGGGCTCAGAGGTTTTGATTCCATGGACTCATCCAAGCATCTGGCATTTTCAATATGTAGTCAAGCTTGAGCAAACCGGGTCCACAGGAGTGCTTCTTTATTTCCTGAACAGCGCTGGAGGTACTTGTGGAAAATGCAGCTTTCCAGGCACCCCCTAGAGATTCCGATTCTGTGGATCTGGGGTGGGCTTGGGGATCTGTGTTTTTAACAAGCACTCCAGGGATTCTGATTATCAGCAAATTTGAGAAACTCTGATCCAGGGATCAGCAAGGATCTCCTATGAAGTGGCTAATTACAAACCTGACTTCTAACAGAATAGATGAGTCTCTCTCATTGGTGAGGACTTTCTCTCACCATTCCTTTCAGAGCACAGTACTTCTATTTTCAGCATCAAGTTCCCCTGAACCTAATTAACATTTTCCTCCTAATTATCAAGGCTGCAAAGGGAATTTAAAGAGAGCACATGCATCTTTAGAGAAATTGAAAACTGAAATGTTTTAAAGACGTTGCAATTTTAAGGTTAAAGGAATGCCTTCTACTAACATCTGGTAAATTCTCAAAGCCAACAGAAGACTTTTAATACCTTTACTTATTGGATCTGATCTTTTGCTGAACAATGTAAGGTGTGTGAACTTGAGCAAGTTGTTTACTTTTCTGGGCCTTGTTCTCTTCATCCATAAGAGATGACTGCAGTAGTAAAAGATCCATTTGTTTTCTTTCATCTTTAAAATTTTGAGTCTATTCTCTAAATTCTGGATTATTTCCAGTTTGAGGAAAAAAATGCATTTGTGAGTCAAACTGGAGTTTTCTCCGCTGCCTTTGTTTGCCCACCTCCTGTGAATGGTGAGGGGAAATATAGTGTACATGACCCCCTGGTGTCACTGTGGTGTAGAAAGTCTATCTCAAAGAAATAAAAACCTGATTTTGAGCATTATATTTGAGGAAGAGCTAATTCATTCATTCACTGTGGCCTATTGCCATGGACAAAATGAGTGGTGACCCCTCAGCCAAGATGGTGGCAGTACCTCACCTCCTCTATGTCCAATAATGAGGCTGAGGAAAGACCCCCACATCGGAACCCAAGCACCCTGAGGTTTAAATCCAACTGTGTGAACTTGGACAAGTTACTTTAACAATCTGAGCTTCAGCCGTCACATCTTTAAAATGTGTATAAGGCCTTATAGGTTTGTTGCAGGGTGTGAAAGTAGATCATGTATGTAAAATACTTAGCACAGTGCTGGGCACTGAATAAAGAGTTTATTATTATTAATAATAAAATCTATTTCATTTATTGGAAATTGAAGTAAGTTAGAAGAGAATAGACACGATTTCACAAGTAAAGTATTAGTCACAATATTTCAAAGTATGTAAATGAACATTTTTCAGTGTTAAGGTGTATTCAACCTTAACATCACCACACATCCAGTTAAAAAAAAGCTTTCCTAAAGAAATGATATTTCTGAAGCAGAGCTACAATACTCTAGAAAGTCATTTGAACCTTATTGATGATCTAACTTTCTGTATTTTGCAGATAAGACAATAGATATCCAGAGAAGGTAGGTGATTGCCCACTCAGATGCTGGAAGACATTAGCAGTTGTCTTTCCCTCTGTATCTGTACTTTCTCCTTTCTTATTAAGAAAACCTCAATTTTATTCAGAACAGCAACATGCTCCACTATAAAACTACATTTCCCAGACCCCTTTGCAGTGTGGGGTAGTCATGTGACAGCTCTGGCCAATGAGAAATAAGAGAAGGCACTGGGTGGGGCTTCTTAGAAAGCCCTTTAAAAATGGCTGATTCAGCTGGTGGACTTCTTTTTTGCCTTTTGCTCTTCCACTTTTCCTGCCTGAAATGTAAACACGATGGCTGGAGCTCCAGCACATCTAGAGAACTTGAAAGTGGCAGAGCAGAAAGCTAAAAAGAGCTGAAATCCCTAATTCACAGTGGCACCCCCAAGCCAGCCCTGGGTTCCTTATCTCTTTATTATCTTTCACATGACAGAAAAAATAAACCCTTGTCTCAGTTTAGCTATTATTATTTAGATTTTCTGTTTCAGGCAGACAAATTCAATCTTGACCTAATACCAACATCTAATCAGAGGCAGGTCCAGCTACCCATCCTCTGCACAACACTCCAAGTTATAGGTTCACGGAGCCCTTGCCTTATTGGTTGTCCATCTACCCCAGTTCACAGACCAGTGGCAGGCTAGCTGCTTAAGTATTCCCTGGGAACAGGGACTGCAAAGGCAGGTTCCTGGGCCACACATCCCTAGGGATTTGTATACAGTGAGTCTTGGTGGGGTTTGGGAATCTATCTTTTTGAAAACTTTCCCCAATATGTTCACCTTCACTAGTTATGAGGGAAATGCAAATTAAAACTATAATGCGATTCCACTGCATACACATAAGAATGGATAAAATGTAGAAGCTAACGATACCAAATTTTGGCAAGGATGTGGAGCAACTGTAACTCTCATATACTGCTCAAAGTAGGGTCAATAGGTACACCCACTTTGGAAAACTATTTGGCAGCATCTCCTACAGCTGCAGTATGTGTACTCATGACTCAACATTTTGACTCCCTAGTATACACCCAACAAAAATGCATCGATAGGTTCACCATGTACATGTACCATGTACAAGAATGTTCATAGCAACACCACTCATAATAGCCCCAAAGTGGAAGTGATCCAAATATCCATTTATACAATGAAGTGATAGTCAATAATGAGAATTAATTCCCTATAACTACACACAACAACATGGAGGAAACTCTCATACAGAATGTTGAGCAAAAGAGCCCATACTGGTACTTAGGTAATGGTCTGTTTATTGATTTGGGTGCTGGTTGGTTGCATGGGTCTGTTCATTTTGTCAAAATGTCATAGAGCTATACCTAATGATTTTCTTTCTGTATATTGTACTTCAACAAAGAGTTTACATTAAAAATCCACCCCCTGGAATGTCAGTTTTGGAAACACTGTTCGAGTCCAACATGGGGACCACTTTTCTCTGGATGATTCTCTTGAGCCAAAAATTTGTCTCCTCATGACATCTACTCCTCAGACCTAGCTCAGCCCTCTAGAACCACACAGAAAGCTCCATGTCCTATGAGAGAAACATATGAAGGTGGCAGTCACCTCCCAACAAAGAGATTCTTTAAAATTTCTCTAATATTGGTCACATTGGGAGTTGTGAGCAATATTCCCTGTTATTCAACTGGCCATTTTCAAGCATTTGACAGAAAATAACCTTATGAAATTAAACTACAAAGTGGTGACTGGTCAGAAGAGAGAAATGGTTGCTTTTTTCCTCCTGTGGAGTCATGGGGTGGGGGGAGTTATTCTCTCTCTTTCAAGATCCTAATGCTCATACAGGATAATCTGTTTATTGCATTCAAACTGCTTTGGAAAAGTTTTCTTTTTTGACTTCTGGGTAGGAAACAGCCCTTGACTGCTGTCACACATGTCATTTAAGACTCCCTGTTGTCTTATCTCCAGAGAGAGATGAGCTGTAGGGAATGTTTGAGGAGGGCCTCTCCTTCCTCCCGGTTCTGGGCTCTCTCTTGGGGCTATTTCATCCTGACCAGTGGCTTTCACTTTTGGCTACTGGAGCTGCATTGCCTACAGGGGCAGAAAGCCAGAGGTGCATTGGAGTTTACTTACCCAGGGGTGGCTCTTAGCCAATCACTGACTATGAGAAGAATGTGGCAGCCCAGCTCCCTTGCCTTGAGGTGGAACAAAATCTGAGGCATAATTTACACTCCAGAGCTCCTACAGGATTAGGCTGAGGCCACAACTTCTCTTGAAATTCACTCTTGCTTAGGTTCTTCCCCATCCCTCACTTCCTTCCCTTGCTTCCTTGCTGGTCATTCCTGGGAGCCCTTCCTTAATAAGTCACTTGCACC
Source organism: Daubentonia madagascariensis (assembly GCA_023783475.1). Taxonomy (NCBI): domain Eukaryota; kingdom Metazoa; phylum Chordata; class Mammalia; order Primates; family Daubentoniidae; genus Daubentonia; species Daubentonia madagascariensis. The sequence continues at coordinate 590,723 of JAKFHU010002136.1, forward strand.
AAAATCTCATCTCAGGGTCTCATCTCATCTCAGGTTCCAACCTCAGGCAGCTGATGTTTTGAAGAATTTTAGGACTAGCTTCCACGATGGGGTCGAATCTCCTACTGCCAGGTATTATTATTTTGTTCCCTCTTCATGACAATAACATTAAATTCATGACCATTGCTCCAAAACATAGTGTGCCTACGTGGTGCCTGCATTCCTTTTTGTAGGATATCTGCACGTGTGTGCTAAAAGAATGGTGAATGATGGAGACAGAGCCACAAATCTCCTTAGGAATCCAGTGGTCTCGCTCCACCACTTTGATTTATTTAGGTTGTCCCTTTGTATACATATAGGCCTGGACCAGTGACTTTTTGCTTGCCAAAATCCCAGGAGACTATGAGTCAAGTACTGCCTTTTGGGTTGAAATGGAGACAGAAACCCTTCTTGTTTTTGGAGCACTCCTACTCCCTGTCCCTGTGAGGCTCAGCGGTAGGCAGTAGGCTCTTCTGTTTGTCTGCTCCCATCTGGAGTTGAGCAAAGCCAGCTCAGACTCCAGGGCCCACTCAGGCCCTGAGATGAACAGTTTCATCATCAGGAAATGCACATTATATGTGAATAAATTTTGGTTTCTATGTTCAATAGGGCAGAGGTCTCTACACTTAATAGTTAAGCTTTGACCAGCATCCGTCTCTCGGTGTCCTAAATTTTCCACCTGACTTTTGTTAAAAAAATCAAAGTTTAGACTGGTCCAAAGGAAGGAGTCAGTCTCAATTTGGGGTCTTATCTGTAAAATGAGGATAATTATGCCTTTTCTCCATGAAGGCAGAGGCTTAGAATCGATAATCTTTCAAAGTCCCTTCCTATTCTAGGAACCAACTCCTGCCTCCTTTGCAAATCAGAAAATGCACTGCATTTGTGGAGAGAGACAAGCAGGGCTGCCTAGAGATTGATGCTGGAAGCTTGGTTGCCTAGCAACTGCTGACAGGGATGGGAAACTCAACTCCCCTTTCCCAGGGGCCTGAATCCAACTTCTCAAAATTTGCCGGGTGCTGCATTCTCTGACAACTCCCTACCAGCTGACATTTACACTCACACCATGTGCACAGTGTCTGAAGCCCACTTGTTCTTTTCTTGAACATAAGGCCAGCCTCTGGCATCACTAACAGAAGGTACAGTAGCAGGTGGGCAGGTACCCCCACTGAGGCACAAATCCAAGGTGTGTCCAGCAGTAACAATATGAGGCCTTTCTGTAGGATGGTGAGAACATAAGGGATGGTCTCCTCTTACCTGTAACTTGGAAGGTTTCCCAGTAAAGCCCATATCGTGGTCTACTGTGTGTATCACTTTGCCACCTTGTTTCAGTGTTAAAAAGTGAATTCACCTCATGAATTAACAAATCTTGACTATGAACACCTTGTTTCCACATGTTCTGAGTTACCTTACTAGATACCCAGATTGGCAATTAGATTTTCCTTCATTTAGCTGATTGTATTACTGGAGTAAAATAGCCAAGGGATACAGAGAGGATAAAGGGGTGGATTCTACGAATAAACAAATATCTATGTGCCCCTATTCCGTATCTGAGTAAATTGCCGATATGTGCTATTAGGTGTTGGAGTCCTGTGCTCTCCCAGGGATGTGGTTTTATGGGGTGGGGTGTGTGTGTGTGTGTGTATCATTTAGGGCCCACAGGCCATTTAGAAATGCCCAGCAGAGTTCATTGGCCCTGATTATCCATAGGGTCTCACATCTATGGACACCTGGTATGTGGGTGGAGAGACACATGTTAGTCTGCACTGCAGAGCTGGCCATGGGCCCAGAGCTATAAACATACTTAGCCTCCAAAGCCAGTGCAAACACGCCAGCTGCCTCGGGAGCAGCTGCGGATGTCCCAGAATGCCTCAGAGTGCAGTTGCCATACAAATCTGTGGTCGCCTAGAAGGGAAGATATTAAGTAATGAGTGAATAAGTCATACTATTTTGAACCTCCAAACAATGTGGAGCACGGGATTATCTATTTCTTTTATTTAAACTATGCCTCATTCTGAAGAAGACTAAGATGAAGCTAAGGATAAGCTTACCATCCATATGCTTGTTTCTTTTGCCATAAATTTCATCTTAGCTATGTAAAAAGGACATGTAATCAGTTATAGTTACAGTGTCCACTAGATAAGTCAATTGTTCAAAGAAGCCTGTCTGTGGCTATTCCAGAGACTAGAGAGAGCTTTATTTCATGAATCCTAAAAGGAAACATTATGAGGTGGAAAGTGCTAAGTCAGTATCTCCACCATAGTTTTGTTGCATTGGGACTGGCTCTTGGTAAGGCCAAGGGCCACTGCATCAGCTTTTCTTTTCCCTTCATGAAGGAAAGGGTAGCATTCCCAAGGAGGAAAGAATAAACATGTTCAGCTAAAGTCTACCTGGCAGGACAGGTATTAAAAACAAATATTTCTCTACGTCTAAAATCCACAGAGAGATTCTGAGACATGTTGAGTCAAGACAACCCAATATGTGGGTATCACCTCCACTACTCTTATTTAGCAGGGAGACTGACAAACTGAGTTTTAAGGCACTTTCACAAAGAGAAAAACCTCATTTTCAATGTTTGTGAGAGCCAGAGTTTCCATTAAAATCATGTATGAACCACAGGAATTCTTTGTCTTCCTCTGACTGTAGGATCCTCAAGGGAGCCTATTATTTTAAGGAACAAAGTATCAGGAATGTTTAAGGGCATCTATTGAGCAAAATTACAATATCAAGAGGAAGCTCAAGGCCCTTCTCCAGCCCAAACAGAAAAAGTCATAGATAAGGGTTGAGGACAAAGTTACACCATTAGGAGGCTCTTGGGGTAGGGAAGAGAACTTCTAGGGCTAGGAGTGAAGCATCACAAACAGAACAGGACTGAGGACTCCCTCATCTGTCCCTGTCTACTCCTCTTTTCTCCATTGCTGCCCATACAACTTGTAGAATAAGAGGGGCCGAAGCCCCCTTCTGCTTGGGAAGAGCTGGCAGACTCTCCATACTCCCCAAGAGCAAGGGGGAACCCAGGAGGGCTCCTAGGAGGGCAGGCTATTAGGGTCTATGTCTCTTCTAGGTAAAGGGCTTCTCCTGGCTCACACAGAAGTCTGGCCATCTCTCCAAGGTGGGAGCCCAGATGGGAATGTGGGGTTGAAACACTGGATGGTAATGATTTTCCTCTGAGCACCTGTCCTCCTCTCTTGAGAAGCCCCAGTGGAGGTGGCTGGTGAGTTAGGATGTAACTCATGCATGACTGTTGAACCATCTACTAAATTCCTGGTTTGGAGGTCTGAGGAAAGGCTGACATGTAAGCAAAGTAACCAGAGAGAAGAAAAGATCCAAAAAGGTTCATTATGCTCTACAGATGACATATTTCTAAGGAGGTTGGAAAATTCACCATTATAAGTAGTTGCTGAGGAAGGAAGATTTTTTTCTGCTCAGAAAAGAGCAATAAATAACCTAAATTTATGATTCTCAACCTTTTTGTTTCTTAAATCATGGATCCATTTTAAAATATGATGAAAATCACAACTTTTTCCTGAGAAAATACACGTGTGGCCAAATTTAAGGGGTTTATGGACCCAGAAAAATCCATCCATGGATGCTGTTTTTTAAATTACTACAATACATGGATGGGTTCTTGGCGTCATAGTGTCAGTGAGGAATGAATTAGTTATAATGACAATGAATTAGCTATTCTTGTAAGTGATGTGATGGGGCAACTTATTGGTAAACCAGAGTTCATCATTATTCATAAGCCAAAACAACAAACGTGACAATCTACAGAAAATGAGCTGGAAAGGAGTTGTCACTGTTCCTGCTTCCAACTTGCAAATGGTAGGTCTGCACCTTGGTAAGAAAGCATGATGGGGCATGGAGAAAACGGCTCTTCCCCCCGAACCTGCGCTAACTCTCTGAGAGAAGGGAGGGCGCGGAGTCAGAGTCCTGCGTCCCACCCTACCCCTAACCCCATCACAGAGGGGCGGTGGCCGCCAGGAAACAAGGACCGCAGCGCCGCACTCACCACGCCGGCCTCGGGGTTCCTCTTCCTCCCGTTGCTGAAGGTGGAGGCCAGTGTGGAGGAGCAGCTCTCGTCGTACAGGGCGGTCCTGCCGTCGTTGATGGCCGAGTTGATGGAGATGGTCCACATGCTCGAGGCGTAGCCGTCACAGTTGCAGTCGTCGTAGCTGCCGCCGTCCCCGGACGCCCACACGTAGATGCTGCCTTTGCCGCCGCGGCCCTGGGGGAGCAGGGGAGGTGCTGCCGCCAACTCCACGGCCATGCAGGGGGTGCGGGGTCCGGGTGGGGGCCGCGGTGCGTCCCAGACCAGGGAAGGCCCCGGCCCGGCCCGCGAGGGTCCTCCGCAGCTGAACGTAATGACTAGATCCGCTTTTTAACTGCGTTGGAGACCACAGCCTCCTGGCCGGGCACTGGGAAACTTTTCTTCAGGAAGGATGGATCTAAAAAGTCACCTGAATTTACAATTTAAACTGGGGACAATGAGGTAAGAAAAGCGTGAAGAATTTCCTTAAAATTTACAAATGAACTGCTTTTAAAAAAAGCTGTCCAGGTAGTACATGCTCACTGTAAAAAAGACAAAGTATATGGAAAGGAAAATGGAAAAAAAACCTCTCTAGAGGTAATCGTTAATGTCCCATTCTTGTGTATCCTTACGGATTAGACACTTCAGTGAAATGTAAGTATCTGTATATATATTCTTACATATATAAGATATACAAAATATTTATAGTAGATATATACTTTAAAAAAGTAGTTATATATATCATATATAAATTCACATATATGATATGTAGATATTATAAATATAAAATCTGCACTTACCCCCAAATATATAAAAATTTTACATATATGTGTTTATGTATTTTTTTTATCCAATTGGATCACACTAGAATCCTTCTAAACACAATATTATATGACATTTTACTTGTGCAAGGGAACACCAAATATAGGAAGAAAGTCTAATATGATCAAGTAAAATGTACAGCAAATAAAACTTTAAATACATAATAGTATGCACGGTAGTTATTACCATATGCTAATTAGTTCAAATAGCAAGCTTTGTCATAAATACCTACAGTTGGCATCACACTTCTGTTCAAACCATGTTCTTGCTGGTTTTTTTTGAAATCTTTTCATTTTTCTTTCCCTATCTTCTGTGAGTATTCTCCTCTCTACCTCAACAACCCAGGATTGGGCCATTCCTTTCTTGCTTCCTACTTTCTTACCCCTAGGCATTGGGGCTTGGGACTGCTTTGTTTTCACCTGTGGGCTATGTGGGCCCAGAGGGGAGCAGCCCGCAGCATGGTGGGGGTGGGGGGGTGGGCTGCAGGTGTGCAACCTCCACCCACTCCACCACCTGGTCCGGGGTGGCTCGGTGACCCTCTAGAGCTAGAAGACAGATAGGAAATATTGGCCAAGAAAGTCTGTCCTTGCATGGCCACCAGGTGTCCACAGTCCCAACTCAGTGGTTTAAGGGTGGAGATGCCAGAAGGAAGAGAGACCACTAGATTACCTCCAAGGTCTCTCTGCCTCTGGACATTCCTGAAAAGTGACATTTTCAATTGCTTCTAACAGGACTGGGAGTTAATTAGCCTGTGATTGATTGAATCGGTAAGTTAACAAATATTTACTCAACCACTAGCTGGGAAAGGTCCTCAGTGTCTTGGTAAATCTGTACTGGAAAACTCCACCAAAACAAGGAACTGCTTTCAAAAACCAGGACACAGAGAGAAACAGATCATTCCTACAGCTGGTGCAGAGGATCACTCTCTGAAACATACTAAGATTTGGTCTCAGTGTCAAGAAATGGCACCTTCTGAAATGTAACTGATGTGAATCAGGATGGATGGGTGAAGCTGACCATCTGTGGAACTTTCCCCTGTACTAGTCCACACGTGGGCTGCTAGTGAGACGAAGCAAGCTTTGCTAAAAAGAAATAATGCTAAAGTGTTCTCACCTTGGTGTGGGAAGTATGATAGATTGATTGTGACCCTAACGTTTCATGATTCCCTGTAGCCATACCTTTCGCAAGGTCTATTTCCTGCCCCAGAATCCAAGCTGGCTTTGTATCTTGATTTGGCCAATAGAATGTAGTAGAAATGATTCTGTGTCAGGACCAAGCATAGGTCTCGAGAAGTCCTATATACTGTGCTCTCTCTCAGAACTCTTGCACCATTAGAGTAAACCTGGGTTAGCCTGCTGGTTGATGAGACACGTACTCCAGTCAAATTCATTGCCTCCGCTGCCAGCTGCCAGACACGGGAGGGAGGCCATCCTAGACCAGCCAGTCTCTAGCTCACCCTTCAGCTGCTCTCAGAAGCATGAATGAGGCCCTCTGAGATTAGCCAAGGCTGGTCCAGAGCAGCAGAACAACCCATATGACCTGTAGACCCATGAGCAACATTAAATAGTGGTTATTTTAAGCTACTGAGTTTTGGGGCAGTTTGTTATGCAGGCATCTCAGCTCACCGATACACAAAGCAACTGTCAGCCTGTTTCTGAACAGTAAGCGACAAATGTTAGTTTTGTATTGGACTGTCAGACTTGCCCACAAGAATACTTTGTTTTCTAGTGATATTAGACTTTGTTTTCCTAAGCCAGATAGAACACATGAGGGAATAATAATTATATTTTTGCTTCCAATGATTGGCTTTTAGCACCAAACAGTCCCTGGCTTCTGGAGAAGATGGGCCAGTAAGAATAAAACCCTAGTTCTGGGGGCAGAAATGAATGGGGAAGCGGCATCAATAAGAGGATGGAGAGACGGGATGGGGCTGTTCGTGGCATGCCACACTGCTATGGTTTATGTGTCCCCTCAAAATTCATATATTTGAACCTAAGACCCAATATGATAGTATTAAGAGGTGAGGCCTTTAGGAGGTGATTAAATCATGAGGGTTCTGCCCCCATGAATGGGATTAGTGTCTTTACAAAAGGGCTCCAGGGAAGAGCTAGGTCCCTTTTTGCCCTGCCACTGTGTCAGGACACAGTGTTTGTGCCCTCTGGAAGACGCAGCAATAAGGCACCATCTGGAAGCAGAGAGCAAACCTTCATGAGACACCGAAACTGCCTGTGCCTCTGGCACTGAGAAATAAATTTCTCCTCTTTATAAATTACCCAGTCTGTGGTATTTTGTTATAGCAACAAGAACTGACTAAGACGCACACTTTCTTATTAAAATGATGTCCTAAGATCCAATTCTGTCCCTCAGCTTCATCTGAACAGGAACTGGGCAGAAACTGAGACAGAACAACTATGACCCACATCCAAACAATAACCAGTTAGAGAATGCAATGCAATGAACTAAGGTTGATAATCATAGCAGGCATTTCTATGGCACTTACTGTATGCCAGGGACTACTCTAATTACTTTATATATTATCCTATTCAGTCCCCACAGCAACCCTATGTGGTAGCACCATTTACACTAACCACACAAAGGGATAAAATACTTAGGAAGAAACTCAACAACCTTAAAAAAAAAAAGCACTGAAACTTAATGAACTCTATGGAGGGAGGGACACAGATGAAGATGACCCTGTGGAAAGACACACCATGTTCATGAATGGAAAGACACCACCACAGAGATGTCAATTTTCCCTACGTTAATGTACAAGTTTAACAGGATCCCAATAAATATAGAGGACTGTATCGATGGACAGTCAGGCAAATATTGCCACACTAGGCAGGTCAACAGAGGGAATTTTATCCAGGGAACAGGTGGTAAAGAAGAGCCCCAAACCCAAACCGGGAGTGGGAAGTCAGCCAGAGACTAGGAGCTAAGACCGGGAGGTGGAAGACAGAGGGGGCAAGGACCCCAGGAAACTGCTCCGGAGGGAGCTGGACCGCAGGGGGCGGGGCTGTCTGCTGGGGGCGGGGTCTCCACCCTTACTCTGTGGCACATGCTCAGTGAATGGAATGGCAGTCAGTTGCCTGTGCCCTTTATTTTGGAATTGTCTTTCTTCTCCTTTACTGCCCTCTTGCTTTTTCTTTTCTTTTTTCTTTTTCTTTTTTTAAAAGAGGGCGAGTACATTTAGTGAATTTAAATAAGTGGTGCAACTCCACTTTGAATTCTGTGTTTGAATCAGCCAGTCTTTTGAAGTTTAGCGAGATTAGTGTTTCTCAAAAGTTTTCACCAAATGAAAACTCTTCACCTAGGCACCATGGCCCCTAACCACTTTGGTTCTCAACCAAGGGTGGATTTTTGCCCCAGAGGGCACTATTGGAGACATTTTTGGTGGTCACAACTCTGTGTGTGTGTCTTTTACTAGCATCTTGTGGGTATAGGCCAGGGATACTACTAAATTTTACAACATACGGGAAAGTGTTCTCACTCCCTAACAAAGAATTATCTTGCCCACAATGTCCATAGTGCCCTGTTTGAGAAACCTTACTCTGATGGTTAAACTTAACCTGATGGTAAAGAGCAGTGAATTGGAACCTGCTGGTTTTAAGGATGTGACCTAAAGCAGCCTTTCACAAGCCCCAAACTTCTTTTCTTTTCTTTTCTTTCCTTTTATTTCAGAATATTATGGCAGTACCACACTTTGGTTATATATATTGCCCATGCACTGCCCATGTCAGAGCTACAATCGTGGACATCCCCCAAACTGTGCACCCTGCACCCATTCAGTGAGAGTTTTTCCATCCTCTCCAGCCCTCTCCTGCCTGCCCACCCCCTGATGAATATTATTGCCATGTGTGACATAAGTATTGATCAGTTAGTACCAATTTGATGGTGAGTACCAGTGGTGCTTATTTTTCCATTCTTGTGCTATTTCACTTTGAAGAATGCACAAGCCCAAAACTTCTTAAAAGTTCATGCAGATTTTGTATTTTGGTCATAATATAAAAATAATGTTACACATTGCTTACCATCAGCCAAGGTGAAGTTCCAGCTAGACACAGGTGTGGTGGCTTCCTGGGTGCCCCCAGCACATCACCCACATTCCAGGAGGTAAAAACATCCCACTTTGAGAAGTTTGGGTCTAAAGTGAGTCAGTACCTCCACCCTAAGCAATGAGTAGTGACCTGGATTAATGACCAGACCAGGGGCTGGTCCGGCGTGGGTATGGGTGTGCAGATCCTTGGTGAGGCAAGCCTGGGATAGCTTACCTTTCCTAAACACTCCATTAGTAATTTTTTATTTTCCAGTCACCTTGACATCTTCATACATCATTAATATACTTTAAAGAAGTTATTTTAATTTTTATTATGAAAATAACATTCATTGTGGAATGACTGAAATATAGACCATGAAGTAGAAAATAAAAATCCTTTATAATTTTCCATAAATAGATAATCACTGCTGATATTTTGTGGATTCCTGCCAGTTTTATATATAAATGCAAAGTATAAGGACGGGTTAGAAAATGAAATTGGGATCATAAAAAGATCCATTTTCTTGTCCTGCTTAAAATATTTTTGTCACTTACTATATTATAATTAACATTCCTTTATGTGATCAAATACTCTTCTACACTATAATTTTTTGTTAGTCTTATTAAATAGCCATTCTATAATTTATTTACTCCTCTTTTTAGGCATACATGGAAGGTTGTTTCTATGTTTTTAAAAGTGCTTTCTGACTAAAATGAATATATATATATACTTTTATATATGTCTTTGTATTTCTGTTTATTTCCTTGGCTGAGTTTCTAAAAGAGGGAATTTAGGGTGAAAATAAATTAATGTTTGAAGATTCTTGATCCATATTACCATATTATTGCTCTTGATAAAGTTTGGTAACAATTTATATTTTCACCAGTAGTGCATGAGAACTCCATATTCAGTCCGTATGGGTCACCATTTAGAATTGCCATTTTTTAAAAACAGTTTTGCCAATTTGGTGGGCAAAAATGGTACCTCATTGTTTTGAATTACATACTTTTTCACTAAAGGTGAGTTTATCTTTTTGTATCTTTCTTGCTCATTTGTATTCTTGCTTTTTGAATAACTTAGGAAAGCCTGAAGCCCCCCAAAATCAATTTTTCTTTCATGGTATTCTTCTTTTCAACAATTTGTAAGAGCTATTCCTACATTAAGGGACTTAAGTAGATTTTTGTCATATATATTGCATATATATTTACCCAGTTTTTCCTTTTTCTTTTGTGTATCGCATTTTTGACTTGCAGAAGTTTTTCCATTATATTACATTAATCTATTATTAAATCTATTCTTAAAATATGTACTTTTTACAAACACATATTTTATTTATTTTTTATTTTATATTTTTTTGAGACAAGAGTCTCACTCTGTCACCCTGGGTAGAATGCAGTGGCATTATCATAGCTCACTACAACCTCAAACTCCTGGGCTCAAGAGATCCTCCTGCCTCAGGCCCCCAAGTAGCTGGGACTATAGGCATATGCACCACCACACCTGGCTAATTTTTCTATTTTTTGTAAAGATGGGGTCTCACTCTTGCTCAGGCTGGTCTCAAACTCCTGAGCTCAAGCAATCCTCCCACCTCGGCCTCCCAGAGTGCTAGGATTACAGGCATGAGCCACCGTGCCCAGCCTTCAAACACATATTTTAAATACCATATAAAGCAATGTATTGATTTATAAATATTGCCTTTCTGCAGTCATAGTTCGTGAAACAATTTTATTCAAAGTATTCATGATCATCTTTGACATTTGTATATTTGTCCTCACTAGATTATTGGTTACCTTTTAAGTCACCTAACTGGTTTCTGGGCTCATTGTGGTAGTCATTGTTGCTATTTGCTAAATATTTCTAACTGCCCACTGTCTGAGCCCATCATAGGCCTCCTTGTGGTTGGGCGGGGCCTTGTAAGTCATTTTAATCAATGAGTTATATGTGGGAGTTATATGTAGTATCATTTCTAGGCTGAAATATTTACTGGTCAGTGCTAGATACTGCAGAGCCCCTGCTAGTTCTGTGGTAGTTCAGCAGGAGTAAGGTGTCAGGTTTTCTGGAAGAGCCATACTAAGGATGGTGCAGTCACCTTTAGCTTCTGGTTTAAATCCTTTACTCCATCGAGTGTTTAATGGCACCTGCAGTCATCTTTATTTATTGTCTGGCTTGTGATGTAACCACCATGGAAGTCAGAATCCTGTGTTAACCTGTCTCTCTGCTTGAAAGATACAGACACATCGTGGTGACTAATCTTTCTGATGTGAAAGGTGCTGGTGAGGAGTTTACGTTCACATCAATCTCTCACCTGAATGAATTTCTCACTCTGCCCAGATGGGTCAACACCACCAATAAAGCCAAAGGGGTGGGTGACCAACTGTCTTGGTTTGCCCAGGATTGAAGGGTTTCCTGGGATGCGGAACTTTCAATGCTAAAAACAGCAAAGGCCCAGGCAAAGTGGGACGGTTGGTCACAAGGATCATCTGAAACCCACCAGACTTTTCTTCTTTTTCTCTTTATCCCAGATATGAAAAGAGGGATTGTAACGGCACCAACTGTTTCACAGGCTGAGTTGCAGACCACACTGCGGCAAACCTTCGTCTGGCTATAGAGCATATAAATCAGGGCTCATGGAGTATTCCCGAGAGCTCCTCGGCAGGAGGCATTCATCACCTGCCAGAGGCCTCACACTCGCTGCCACGGTGTCCGACCCATGGCTCTGATTAAATTTCAGCAGGCAGCATCATGGCCACTGCTTGCCCATGCCTGATTAATCACTGTCTCCCCAGGCAGCCCTCTGTGCCTCCTTTCCTGGATTGTGGTTTTTTTTATAAGGGGTCCCTCTCCATACATTTCAGCAGGAAGAGCTGAGATCTGTGCTTACGCCCTTTGCAACCTCTCTGGGAATGAACAATCAATGCTCTGTCTCATCTGCATGTCTGAGAATTTTCTATAGCTTTGTCTTTAAATACTGCTAAGATATTCCCTCCAAGTAGCAACCCCAAAGAGTGATTAATAAGAGGTTGAGATGTAGTCATCAGAGCCAGCCAAAGGTGTGCCAGGGTTGCCCTGGGTGGCTGCATTTCCTCAAGATGTGGAAAGAAGTTCATGAATCAATTGTCACTTCCAAGGCCTCTAGCCCTGTCTGAATTCCCCTTCTGGTTGTCAGAGCAAAATAAGATGCTGTGCCCCATAATGGCTGGTCTTTGGTGCTCCATCAGTTTCTTTGCGAGGGCTACGTCCTTTTCCTGAACAGTAAACCCATTGCCTTACTAGTGCTTTATTTATCCAGAGAGTGATGACTCTCAGTGATGAAGTCTTAGATTAAGTTTTGCTCAAACTGCACTCTGGTGGTTGTGGCAGATGGCAATGGGCATTGGACCGTATCCCTTGGACCTTAGAATTTCTTGTGCCTAAGAATTTCCAAATGCCAGCATATGCATCTTTTTGTCTGAGGGCTTCCTCTCAAGAGGCTGAAGGCTGCTCTATGCACCTGCCCCCAGGCCAAAAGCACTGGGGCATTTATACCTTTTGGGAACAAAACTCAACTAGTGGTTTTTTATCTCAGCTCCTTTGCCACAGGGTGGGATAACTTCAGTGTGTGTTCTACATGGTTTTCTACAGCTTCCTGGTGGGAGTAAGCTCCAGTTGCTCACAGTAGTAGCTGGCTGGATAACATGCCCTGTATTGGCCCCTCTCCTTCCCTGTCATACCTGCCATTCACCACTGGTATTCCCCTCACCTCCCCAGTAAACTACCTGAAAAACTCAAATCTTGTTTCAGAGTTTGCTTCTGGGGGATTCCAAACTATGAAAGAAGTCAATCATTGAGCTATCTCATAATTTAAGGGTCTCTGACTATCACCCACTTCCCATATATGATGTAAACCCAACATGTAGACTACAAAGTCACAGAAGAAAAGGTTAAAATAAGCAAAGGAAAGAAGATCTCCTTCTTGCCTCCTCCTTGCTGCCTCCCTCAAGTATTTATTGAGCAAACTTAGGAGGTGCAAACTCAAACCCCTAAGGAGCCAGGTAGGTGATGTTTATATGTGAAGCAGACATCAGACGATTGGGAATGGTGGGGTCTGTGGCAAACAGTGCATGCCCTCATAAAGGTCTCTTCTTTTTCCTCTTCCTTTTTAAATCACTTCTGTGTTGGTCAAACAAAACATATGTACAAGATGCTAAAATTCAAAGACAAACATGAGAACTGCCTTTGTGCAATAGATAATTATCTGACTCCTTTGTTTATGTGGAGATCACCTTTCAGATGATCTCCACCTTTCAGAGGTGGATTTTCCTTTAGAGTAGACCAGACAACTGAAGTAACTGGGAGAAAATCTTTGCTAATGTATAATACATCATCACTTACAAAATTCTACAGTATTGTCCAAAAAAATGTCACCTTGAAATGAGAAAAGAATCATTCCCACAGCTTGGGGAAAAGTCAAATGAGAAATCATGTATTTTTCATCAGACTTACTTCACTTTCCAAAATATTTACACGCTGTCATGTGAAGATCAGTCATAACAATTTTTCTCTTAAGCTTCAGAGTGCTTGGCATGTTTTGCAGGACAATCACCCAAGAAAGGGCCTTTGTACTTGCAGCCACAAGCCTACAGATGGAGGAGGGAGAAATACCGAGCTTTGAGATATGGTGGAACAATTCAGAAGTCCTTGGAAAATGACAGGAGCCACCCAGGGGTGCACAGCATTGAGCACCATTTGCATTGTAAATTGGGACAGAGGGCAGACATCACCTGTTTGCCTGACTCTCTTGGGCTTGGATGTGTAACCATTTCTCTCCAGCCAGCCAGTGAATAATGCGATAAGAAAACAAGCTGTTTGTATGTCAAAAGTTTCATCCTAAATACTCCTTAAGGAGACCAGGCATCGAAACACGGCGGGGACATTACCTCCTGCTACCCTATCCTGTGGGTAGATATTCTTTGTAAATTGCATTGTACCACTTGAATGTCAGGGTCCTTGTTTTTGTTTCAGATGGGTTGGATTTCAACAGCAGGTTGGCATAACCTTGTCATAAAACATCTCTTCATTATTTCTTCAGCGGGCCCCATTGGAGCATAGCAATCAGTATTTAGCTGCTGTGATGATGTCGTTCACTTGATGCTGTTTCCCATTTCATAGCTGTGTTTCTGGGATCCTTGTGTGAAATGCAAGAGTGCTGAATCTCTCAAGGTGTGACGGCTTTACTTGACTTACTTAGAAAAGTTGTTCTCCACAGACTTGGGGTAACTTAAGACTCTGGTTGGGAAACTTGTCATTTTGGGGAAACACAGAGCCTTAGGGTTTCATGTGTTTTTTCCTCCAGTTTTTCCCCTTCCCAAAGGGAATTTTGAGATTCATTAAGGCAAAGCTGGCCTTTACTTGCAGGGAGAATACATAGGTATCTAGATGCTATAATTTAAGGGAAGCCATCCTCTAACAGGGGTGGTGCTGGCAAATGTTTAACAACCAGTATAAAGGACATTATTTAGAGTGCTTGCCAATTTCCATGTCTAATTTCAAGCTACAAATGTGATGTTACCGGCAGCAATTTCAGCACGGCACTGCTCCTAACTCAGAAACATTTTTCTCTCCTAGTATTAGACCATGAGCATTTTGCATGCTGTGTTAGAGAATGGAAAAAGGAGACTTCTCAAGGTCCTAAACAAGAAGAAAAATATTGTAATTGGCTCAACTATCAACCATCTTGGCTATAAATGAGAGAGTCAGGTGACATCAAGGTGACCTTGAAAACTGACCAGGTCAATTCCACACTGCTCAAGTCTGGCCAAATCTGTTTTTTGACTGTCCATTCTAAAACTGGAAGGGTGTATTAGTTTTCAAGGGCTGCCATAACAAAGTACTACAAGCTGTGTAGCATAAACAATAGAAATTGATTGCTTAGCAGTTCTGGAGGCTAGAAGTCCAAGACTGAAGTGTCAGCAGAGTTGGTTCCTTCTGAGGCTATAAGGAGGAATCTATTCCACACCTGTCCCCCAGCGTCTGGTGGGTTCTTGGCCATCTTTGGTGTTCCTTGGCTGTAGATGCCTCACCCAATGTCTGCCTTCATTTTCACATGGCGTCCCCCCTGTGTGCACACCTGTGTCCAAATTCCCCCTCCTTTTTTTTTTTTCCTAAAAAAGGATACCAATCATATTGGCTTAGAGGCCCAGCCTACTTCAGTACGACCTCATCTTAACTAATTACGTCTGCAACTACCCCATTTCCAAATAAGGTCACATTTGGGTACTGGGTGTTAGGACTGCAATATATGAATATTTGGGGACATAACTGAACCCACCACAGAAGGGGAGCATATGGTCTTATATTTCTGTTCAGACCTTTGTAAGAATTCAACAGCTCAGAAGAAACTTCTCCATCAGAGGCCTGAGAAGACAGCGTGACTATACACAACTATCATTGATGTTATCAGGAGTAGAAAGAAAGGGGTTTTGTTAGAAACCTTCTGACTGACATCTGACCCTTCAAGTTCTGAACCTTTCTAACAGGACTGAGACAGGAGTCAGACACCCTGCAGGCAGTTAGGGCAGGGGTCAGAAGGAGAAAGCCAAGGGGATGAGAAGGTCGCAAGAACATGAATAAGCTTAGCTAGGATAAAAGTAACCAATATGGACCTTTTAGTTATCTTACTTTAGCCATAACATCTTTATCTAAGGTAAAGGGGGAATTCCTTTAATTGGAGCATGTGCACAGTTGAGGAGGCAACAGTGTCCCTAAATGAACTATCCTCATTAACATAGTAAAAATCATACCCACGAGCACCACGACAGTTTACGAATGCCATGGCAACTCCCGGAAGTTACTCTATAAGGTGAAGAAAGGGGAGGGTTCCAAGATCGAGGAACTTTCCACCCCTTTCCCAGAAAATCCATGAATATTCCGCTCTTAGTTTAGCACAGCATTAAGATTTAACATAAAAGGACAGACCCTAACCCTGGGGTGACACTGTTCCTTATTGGAGCAGTCCGGTCTGTACCATCTTTGACAGTGTACTATACTTTCTATACTCTGTCTTTAATAAATTTCATTGCTTCGCATGTGACCCTGTATTTGAATTCTTTCTTGCATGGAGGTAAAGAACCCTCTCTGCCAGTGCAGGCAGTGGTCTGCACAGGTGTCAGCACCACATATCTTAGTTTTGGAGCCTTGTCTGCAGAGGGTGTCTCCTCTAATTTGGGGCCAAAATTTTTCCAAAAGCACCAGGGGCAGGTAGCAGCCAGAACAGAGGCTGACAGGTTGTGACAAGCAAGCATACTGATGGGGCGGTATCCAAGTGGAAACACCACCTAAGCATCAGCCTCAAGGAAGAGGAAGAATGGGTTGGAGGGAGGGAAACACAAAGCTAGGGAGAAACCAGCAGGGTGAGCGTGGCTGAGTTTTGTGACTGTGGCACCCTCATGTGGCTCTCCACACACTCTTGGGGCCGGTGTCCTGCAGCTGTCTATCTAGTCCCAGGCTGCATGATGTCCTGCCTGAGTCCCTCTTACTGCACTCATCCCTCCTGGTGCATTCTTACAAGAAACCCCTCTAGTTGAGCTACCTGGGCCTCTGTTCCTGCGACACAGACACAAACCCAGTATATGGCTCAGCCTTCAAACAATCTGTCCAACCCATCACCTGATGAGGTTACTTCCAGAAAATGGGTCCCCTCTGCTGCCTGGTTCTATTCATTGTGGGTTTTAAAAAAACCATATGTTAGAGTCCTAGTATCTTAGGGTTACATGATGTGGATCCCAGAGGTCATGTAGAGCAACGTCTCTCAAATTTAATGGGATCTTCTTAAAATGTGGTGCCTGATGCATCAGGTGGGTGGGTGGGGCCGAGATTCTGCATTTCTCACACTCCCAGGTGGGCCAGTGGCCACACTTTGAGAACCACTGATGTAGACCATTTTACAGAAGAAGGTGAGGAATGGGGACACTGACTAGTCTGAAGTTCCTCAGCCAATGGGAGCAGAATCGAGGTTAGAATTCAGGTCCTTCCACTCTCAAGCTGAGCTCTCCACCTGTTGAAGTATCCCTGCAACAGCAGAACAGACCTCCTTCCGTGCAACGTCAGCTCTCTAGTGAAGATGGAGACGTGGACAGGCAGACAGAAAAGCCTGGGAAATGAGCCCATTCATTTGGCGCCCTGTGTTCTTCGTTCCCATGCATCCTGTGACAGCTGGGGCTGGAAGTGACTGGAGAGATACAAAGGCCTGCAACGGCCTGGCTGTGTTCCAAGAAAACTTTATTTGTGAAGTCAGCCTGTGGGTTGGATCCGGCCTGTGGGCCAAGGTTGGCCAACCCTTGCTCTGAAGAGCTACACTTTATTTCACTTACTGTTTACTATCGTTTAGAGCCCAGACTCTGGGAAAGTTACAGGTTAACTTGTCAATTTTTGTCCAATGAAATGCTTTAGTCTTGTAAGACTAGGAATGTGTGTAAGCAAGCAACAATTTAAGGATCCAAAGTCTAAATTTAATCTAATCAGACTGAGCTCATTTCATCAATTCTTTTACAAATTTTACTAAGCCTCCCTGGAGGCTTAGATTCAATAGGAATACAAAACCAGGACATGGGAATAAAAGGTAAGGAATGAGTGAAGGGGTGGGGGGAGAGGGTAGAAGAAAACCTAGCCTAAAAAAAACTTATGCTATTAGGCATAAACTTAATACTGAGCCTCCTGGCAGCCAAGGGAAAGAGGGAAACCTAACAGGCTGATGTCTTAGGCAGTGGGGTTGGGTGTTCCCTAGAAGCAGAGCCTGAGGCAGAGATTCAGGTGTCCCAGACTCACTGAGGGAGAGCTCTCAGGAGGAACCTGTGAGTGAGGGAGCAACACAGGATAGGCAGGGGAAGGAACTCCAAAGCTGTGGTCTTGGGTAAAGTCTAGCCTTGGTCTGATTCATAGGGGACTCTGGAGCATAAATTACACTGCAGACTGGTCCCTGCTAGAGGCAAGCAGGCCCCTGAATCAGCCCGTCATTGGCTATGTGCTGTGCACTGGGTGTGTGTGGGGGGCATACGTTTCTGGGTGAGAAGATTCCCATCTGCCAGGGCAATGCTCCACAGAAGAGGCAGCTGTGAGCTGTTAGCAGCCAGCACTCACAGCAGCTGGGGTGGAGGGTGTGGGGAAAGGGGGGCACACCAGCCTCATAAAGGGGATCTTGGTGGGTACCATTGGCATCCACTACAGTTATAGATTCTATGTGGCTTTCAATCTTTCAGACATAAAATTTTATGTATGCATTAATTCAATATCCATTTATTGAACAGCTAATCTACTATGTTTTCAAGCTCTAGGCTAATTCCTGGGGATAGCCTTGAGAGGAAAACACATGTTCTCTGACCTCAAGAAATGCACAGAAAAAGTAGCCTTCCATAGCCCACTCTCATTTTCTTCAATATTTTACTTTTCTAGGCTAGTATTACATATACAGTGTTTTGTACACATACTTATTTTAGTGTTATGAATTCAGAGTAACGAGTTTATATATTTTCATGAACTGTAAATAATTTCTATGTATACACAGAACAGATGCATTTTATAATTTATAATAGTACTGGTTTATATATGCAAATATGGCTATAGCTATTTCATATATTTGAAATTTGTCAAAATTCAAGAAGCACATTTAAAAAAAATTCCTAAAATGGAGTTCCAAAAGCTGAATGTCATACACGTTCCTTTCCCTCACTTACGACCAATTTGCTCTTACTCTACACATCGTCATAACCTTGCAGTGTGATTCCCATGTCCAGGCTGATTACAGAGAGTACACTGAAAGCACCGGGAGGGCATCACTGTCAGCCTGGTGCTGAGGACAATCCCGAGAAAAAGACCAAGTTGAGCAAAGTGGCGGGTGTTGTGCAATGTATGGCAAGTAGGTCAGTGCGTATGAACAGCATGTGAAGATACAAGTTTGGCAATTGACGTTCCAGCCATGAATGAGTTGCCCAATTGAGGCCCAGGCCCGGTGGAGCACAGACAAGCCATTCCCAATGTGCCCTGCCCAAATTCCTGACCCACAGGTTCCGCAAGCCTAGTAAAACAGTGTGTTCTGTTCTATGAAGTTTTGGGGTGGTTGGTTTAGCATTGATAGAGACTGGGACAAACACCGACCCTTTTCGGGTGTACTTCCCAGTGGCAAGCACTTGAGTACTTATCTCATTTATGTATTATAGCTATCCCACAAGGGCTTCCATATTATCATTTCACAAGCAAGAGAACAGGCTCAGCGAGGTCAAGGCACTTGTTGGTAGACGCGCAGGCCCTGAGTGGTGGAGCCGGGATTCGAACCCGGGAACACTCTGTCCCGGGCTAATCTCAGTGAGCTGCGGCGGTGGAAGGTGGAGGCGCTCTGCTCAGACCTCCCACCATGCGAGCATCGTGGAGCCCCCACCCGGTTTGAGCTGCTCCCAGCCACCGAGCGAGGTTGGGGCGCCAGCGCAGGGCGCCTGCGAAGGGGACTGTGGTATGGGCGCCTGGCGGTGGGGGGGGGGGGTCCCGCAGAAACTTCCTTAGAGCAGAACTGCCGTCCCCGCCCCCTGCCTCTCCGGTCTCCTTCGCTGGGGCAGTCCCACATCCCGCCTCCCCTATCTGCTCCCTTATCCTGCACGGGTGTCCCTTCTGCTCGACTAAACGCGCCGCGGTGGCGGTTTCTCGAAGGATGGGAGTTGGCGCGTACCGGGCAGCCCGGACCCATCCCGCCCCGCCCCGCCCCCGCCCGAGTTACTTTGTTCACGCCGTCCGCCATGGCCTGCAGCGTGAGCTCCCGGGGCCCGTCCACTGTCTTGCCGTTGTCCGTGGGGCCCCAGCTGGCGCTGTAGATGTCGATCAGCTGCGGCATGTGGCTGATGGAGGAGGCCTCGATGATGTCCGTCATAAAGGGCTGGTCCAGCATCCGGATGCCTGGGGACAGGTGGAGCAGAAAACGCCGGCTTGGGTGTCCCGGTTCACAGGACACGCGGGGTGGAGGAGGGCTCGGGTCCCGCGTGTGCTTGGATGGGGTGGTGACCCCGGGTGCCCTGGGGGACACCGTGGGGTCCGAGCATCAAGAAAGAGGCACAGACCATCCCACTCGCTCCTGTTTGGATCCCTCCCCTCCCATCACGCCTTTCCTTAGGGAACTATTTGAATATAGTTTTATTCTAGCAAACCTAACTAGAATGAATTTCTAATGGGGAGAGACCAACTTTGTTGAAGAGATTCCTTGATAAGCCTGTTTCTAAGTGGAAGCTCAGTCTCAAGGAAGTGGGTGTTGACCGGGGCTAAGTTTCAGGGGAGAAATAAAGCTATTACGCATGTCAGGTGGGGAGGAAATTGATACTTGATATTTAAGGAGAAATTAAGGCAGGGGCCAGAGGGCAGAGTGCAAGGGGTGCGGTGGGGCCAGGAAAGAGGAACCTCTAGTTGCACTGTAGCTGAGAAGGGACTTTGAGGAGGGCAGAAATGATGAGTGGGTTATTCTGAACTATACTAGCAACGGGGCATGTGATACAGCCCCCTCCTCTTTCTCCCCCATGACATCTTTGTAAAGTTTGTGTTGCTATCTGAAGCCTCGTAGGAGTGACTCTTGCCGGAAGTTGAAAAGGAGCCGAGTCCTGCAGTGCAGGATTGTGTAATTGTGGACACAGGGACACAGGCAGAAGGGGCGCGGGTGGCCTCGGTCCCGGCTGCCTGTGCCAAGCCTGAGGATCCCATGTCTCACGTCCCCCTCTGGCGGTGCACAAAGGCCTCTCCAGGGTTTAAGTCAACAGCCCCCAATGGGATGGGCGTTTTGTCTCTTCATCACTACCCTCAAAACTTGGCTGCTTGGCGCCTTATTGCTCTCCACGGAGCTTGTTGATCCGGGATGAGTCAGTGGGTGTGCTATTCTGTGGCAAGCAGCCTAGGCTGTTAGTGAAGCTCATCTAATTCTTTCCATCCACTGGGATTATGGAATGAAGGGTCTGGGCCCAGCACAGTCAAAACCTGGATCCTGACACTCCTTCCTTGTCTGTCCCCCATGGTCAAAGGACATTATTACTCAAGGACATTTATTTCACAAACATCACTCTCCTAACATGGTATGCAAATAAACTTAAATAAAGGCCACCCAGGATCTTGCAGGGCAAGAAATTGACATGAAATGGCTTTCTTTCTTAAGGGTCAACTATCGTCAGACCTCAGGAAACTGTCTCTCTTTCCTCCTCAGTGACTCATAGAGCACCCCTTGTGCTTGGTTTGCAATTTCCCCATACTGCACTTTTAACCTTCTATTACAATTGCTTATTTGAATGATTCCTACACCACCAGATGGCAAGGTCTTTGGGTACAGGGAAGGTGTCTGTTTTGTTCACTTCTGTGTCCCTGGGGATCAGCATGATGCTTGGTATTTATCTGAAGCTTGATAAATATTTGGTGAATAAATGTCCAGTGTTATTACATTATTTAGTTGCTTTTCTCCCCAACAGAAATAACAGGTCCAGAAGAACAAATAATAACAGGCCCAGATTGTCCATCTTCTACCATTGATATTAACCTATAAGTCAGGTTGCCATTTTTGCCAACAAATGTCCAATTATCAGTTAACATCCTTTCTCCTGGAGGATAAGCTTACTCTTTGGTTTGAACTTTCTGGAAGCTAAGTTTTATGGTTCATTTTATAAGGAGATAGGAAATTTAAAACTCTATATTTTGCTTTTGGTCTACCTATATTTTATTTATTTAAGAGATTTATTCAACAAAGGTAGCCAGCAGGCCACAGAATACACTGAACAATGCATTTTCTTCTTGTTCTGACTCATGCCTGCTCTGTGGGTGGGAAATAAACACAGAAAGGCTGACATTCATTTGCGTGCATGGAGAAAGCTCAGATGCCCTTGACCTTGCCTAGTGCCCAGATGACCAGGACTGAACAGGCCACCCCAGCTAGAAATTCAACCCTGGGCAAAGTGGTCCTTGACTTCCCCACAAGCCAACCAATGGCAATCCTGGATTTTGTCAGGGTCGGGGCATGGTGCACCCAGCCTTGAACCCTCTTCCTCCTTGTGGCTCTTGTCTCTCTGCTTCTCTCTCTCTTCATCCCCCTCATGGACTCCCTTTGTGCTGGACAAGAACATGAGAGCTGGGGTGTATTCATCTTCTGACTGTTGTAGCATTAAGGGAGGTGGGGCAGCCACAGACTCATTCATACTCGGGGGCCAGGCGCCCGACATTCTTTTAATCTCGTTAAGCTCAGGAGGAATGAGGCATACATTAATTTAATGAGATACAGTATTAATTTTGCAAGCCACTGCACCATTAGCAGCCAAGACAGAGGCTCAGGGTGACCCAAGGGTTTTTAGGGAGAGCCTCTCCTCTGCCCCTGGATGCTCTAGGACTATAGGAGGATAGAGAGAGAGAGAGAGAGAGAGAGAGAGAGAGAGAGAGAGAGAGAGATTGGTCAAAGGAACTTGGAATCGGTGTCTTCACATCTGTGCAAATGCTCTATTGGCTGATGTGATTCAGTGGGCGAGGACAGACACAGAGCACACACCAAGCGCCTCTATCCCACCCCCCAGGCAGGCCTGCACACCACATCAATGATCAGAGGTGACTCTGTGTGTCCCTCCTCCATTCATTTAGAGGCCTTCCCGGCCCACCTATGCAGCTTGCACTGTGGCTGGCTTCAGTGCCCTGGGGGCTGCATGGCCCAGTGGATTTGAGCTAAATCCTCTCTGCCTCTGCTCCTATTGCAAAAGGTGTGCTTGTACCTGCCACCAGTAAATGCTACCTCTGCCCACAAACCTCAGTGCCCATAATAGCCACCTTTTGTGCTCATGAATATTAGCCTTGGAGGCTAAGGAGGAAGTTCATGCTCAAACAGGTTTTAGGAGCTGAAGACTCATGTTAATCATTATGCTCATGGCGATTTTTATTGGTTTATTGAAAAATTCAGATAAAATATGCATAAACCTACTGCAATGTTATGAGATTTATTGTCTAATAATAATGATAATAATACATGAGAGCAATTCATTGCTGGCAGAGAAATTTTGGGGTATTTTGACAATGGTCAACAGTGTGGTTTTTAAACTCTTTTCAAAATCTTTGATCAAAGGTGATCAAATCCCAAAGCCCAGTGAGTAAATCTGTATGCTCTGGTTTTAAAAAGGTAAAGCCAAACCCACCTGGCCTGGCTCCACCTTGGGCTTGCTCTAAGAATCTCTGGAGAAGCCCAGAGTGGTGTGGAACCATAGAGCTCCACCCTTGAGGCGCTGGCTGTCCCCGAACCCCAGTTGTTTTCTGTCATCTTGCTTTATTCCATTCATAGCACAAGTCATTATCTGGTATTCTCTTGCTTATTTGCTCCCTGTCTGTATCTCCTCCTAGAGTGTGAGCTGTGTGGGGCAGGTGCCCGGTCTGCTGGCTCACTGCATATCCCATCACCTGCAACAGGAAGGTGCCTGCAGTGATTGTTGACTACATGAGAGGATGGAAGACAAGAGACAGAACCTCCCACAAGGCTTGGTGAGGTCTTGAGCTTTAATAATTTCACAAGTATAAATTTGACAAATTTGCAAGAAACATCATTTGGAAGGTTCGTTATTTATATTTGTTGTACATTTATTTGGTTTTGTGAATTTTAAATAACACATTTTTAAATTTTAATTTTTTGTCACAATCCCTTTGATTGAAGATGTGAAATATTTATTTAAAAATTTTTTTAAATTAAAAAAGAAGAAAAGCATTGGGTTCTCTTCCTAGAGAGTTAACACAAATAAAAAAATAAAATTAATAATTTTCTTCAAAATTTATAAAATTAAATAAATGTAAGGAAATTTAAGTAAACTTCCAAAGAATTTTTTTTAAAGTTATTAAAGCTTTAAGACTGCACTGAGACTTCTGGGATATCCCCATATGTGCAGGTCTTCACGTTACAGAGCAGTTACTCTTCAGGAGCCAGATTGTGTGGAATACTTCCTCCCTTACTACCCACGTGTTATTTTGAAGAGGTGGTGACAACTGTGTCCAGGGAAACAGGCAACAAAGATCAGAGAGCGTCCATCTTGAAGAAGAGATTTCTAAGGGTCACACATGTCCAAAGGTGGAACAGACTTTAATGGAAGGAAGTTAGTTTCCTGTCACTGGAGATGTGCAGTTCCAGACTGGATCTGGACTACATCACTAGGGGGGAAAGAGAAGTTTTTCAAGCATTTTAGTACAGAGGTCAAGGGTAGAAGTTCTGGGCCCAGTTGGCACTGGGTGCAAAATTGTTCCACAGCTGGCTCTGTGGCCTCCATATTTCAGTTTTGTTTTCTGTAAAAGAGGGATAATAACATATAAAGTATATGTTATATAATATATAATAATGTATGATAGGGTTGTAAAGAGGGTTAAATGGGTACAGGGTTTTGCATTGTGTCTGACACATAGTAAGAGTCAATAGATGTTAATTATTATTATTAATATTGTTATTATGCAGGTATTATGGGTATTTGGACTAACAACCTTAGAGCCCTTTTGGGGCCCAAGGTTTTGAGATTCTGATGGATAAGTGGGAAAGATGAGCCCCTGAAAAAGTCACAAACTCTGTTTCCAATAGTTGAATGACACATGATCTTGGTGCCCTATTAGCCTGGAGCAGCTCAGGCATTGGGGAAAGAGGTCACCAGTCTGTCTCCACTGCTGGGCCCTGGGCAGCTCCTACTGATATGGCTAGTGGTGCTGGCCTTGGGACATTCCCATGGTGCCCTTGAGAGGGAGAGAGGAGGATGAATAAGGCCCAGGTCTCCTTGGAAATAATTTGGTTGGGATAAAGTAGCAAGGGTGAGATGGTGCTGGTAGAACAGGAGATACTTTTGCTTCCTAAGTAGAAATTCTATCAGCCTTGGGTCTTTAGATCCTTAATCCCTCAACTCCATTCACCCATCCATTCTTTTTATTCAACAATTCATCTCTACTGCTTATTAACGGGCTTATGCATTGATCCTTCCCTCTCTTCCTTCCTTTCTTGCTTTCTGCTGTGAAGCAAATAGGGCTTGAGCATCCACTGTGTGCCAGACCCTGTTCTAGGTGCTGAGGAGAGCGCAAACAGACGTGGCCCCAGCACCTCCCTGACTCGAAACTGAACATCTCCGGCCTTCCAGAGACTGGCAATGAACTGCCTTGGTCAGCAGGTGGCGCTTTCGACCTCCCCAGCTCAGGAAGCTTCTGAAAGGAAAGATTCTCTGGAAGGGGTTGGCTCATTTTTAGCGAATAATTAAAAACCAGCCACCTTTTGGAATTGCCAGCCAGGATGAATAAAATGTTCCCTCTAAGTCTGTAAGGCCAGGGGGCCTGAAACTCTGCTTTTGTTTGCAATTCATGAGTAACTGTCTAGTACTTCCTCAAGCAGAATTCATCCTGACTCCTCAGGGAGCCGAGGACACTGGGTGCCCCAAAGGGCACAGGAACGGGATTAGAGCCTCCTCAACCCTTGAACAGTTAGAACCAGCATGAGCGAGTGGTCACAAAGGAGCAAAGCTGGGGCTAAGGGAGTGGAAAAAGGGAGAAAGGAGGCACCCTTGCTCAAAATCTTTGTGTGGCTGGGCATGCCTCCCTCTGCCTCTGTTCTTTGTTTCTGGAACCTCAAAGTGTTGCTGTGACGGCTGAACTATCCTGGGGTTTCACAGAAGCACTGTCGTGTCTTTGAGGTACCGGGCTGCATTCAGCAGGTGAGGCAGAGGCTGCTGCACCCTGCCGGGTCTGGTCCCTGTGTTTTTGCCTGGAGGCATTTTCTGCCCAGGGAGCTCTGCTCAGCCCAAGTGAGCTGGGCAGGCTGGACAGCCCAGGGTGTTCACGGCGGGGAGCTACCCCAGCCAATGAACCAGGGCAGTTGGTGGATTAACCCTCCAGCCTCCTCACCTTAGGGGGACAATTCTGAGGGGCGTTCCCCACACTCCCTCAGAGGGGCACCTGCAGGACTGAGCCCCTGTTGTCCATGAGACTAACCAGGTCACCCACCCACCCTCTGTTGGCTTCCCTCCCTTCGCTGTCTTCCTTCCCTGTTCCCTCATTCTGGCTTCTCGGGACCCCCTCCCACGGAACCAAGAAGGACCACCTCCCACATAAACCGCTTGCACCCAAATCCTTGCCTCAGGTTTCCCTACATTTGATGAACAGCTCAGATGTTTTCAGAATGCAAATAATAAGACAGAAGAGAAAAAGAGAAAATAAGCAGATGGGAAAAGAACCCCCCATGGACCTCCAGAAAGCTATGGGCTGCCCCTCACAAACTTTTGCCAGCAGTTCTTTGTTCAAAAAACCAGTTACCTTGGGGTAACTGAGGTTTGAATTTTTCAGTTGCCTCCAGTTCTGTCCTGTGAGTGGAGAACCACCTCATCTCAGATACCACCCCAGGTATGAGCCTGGCTTATCAAATATTAACTGAGTGATATTTTTTCCCCTGAGCTCATAATGGCTCCTGACATTTTAATGCCAGCATTTTGGATACGCACAAAGTAAAGAGAGCTGAAACCCGAGGGGCAAAGCCTCCTCTATTTACATTTCAGAAACCTTCAGATGTATTCTTCTGTGAAATTCAGCACCCAGTTCAGGCAAGCCTCTTAGCAAACAGTGTTGAAAGAGGTTAATACGAGCAGCACAATTCACAATTGCAAAGATGTGGAAACAACCCAGGTGCCCATCAATACACGAGTGGATAAATAAAATGTGGTATATGTATACCATGGAGTATTACTCAGCAATAAAAAACAATCGTGAATTAACACATCTGGTATTATCCTGGATGGAGCTAGAGCCCATTTTTCAAAGCGAAGTATCACAAAAATGGAAAAATAAGCACCACTGGTACTCACCATCAGATTGGTACTAACTGATCAATACTTATGTCACACATGGCAATAATATTCATCTGGGGGTGGGCAGGCGGGAGGGGGGTGGAGGGGATGGGAAAACTCACACCCAGTGGGTGCAGGACACACTGTTTGGGGGATATTCACGATTGTAGCTCTGACTTAGGCAGTGCATAGGCAATATATGTAACCAAAGTCTTGTACCCCCATAATATTCTGAAACTAAAAAAAAAAAAGAAAAAAAAAGAAAGAGGTAACAGTGGGTTTGTTGTATAGGTTACTTTTGCTTTATTTTGTTCCCTGGAAATGCAAGTGTCAGCAGAAAGTGGGTTTACAGTTCCATTAAATTGCCAGGAAAAAAATGTCAAGACAGTTGTTGTTTAAAAAAAGAAAAAGAAAAAGAAAAACAAGGTTGGGTGACTCAGCCTGAATAAATTAGGAAGCAATTTGACGCAAAACTTGGAACGAGACAGGAGCCACTCCGTTCTCAGGCATCTTGTTGAAAGCTTACGAATCTCTCCCTCCTTCTCCCTTTTTGTTTTGGTGGTGGTAGGGGGGAAATGTTGGTTTCTAAATTTCCAGTGACTTGCCACTCTCATTTCTAAAGCCTCTGTAAAGGGGAAATTGTTAAATATCCTACCCAATGAAACTTAATAAAAAGGTTCCAGGTGGTATGTATCTTTTTAAAGATGAGATCCATTGTGCAAAACATTTGGAAGGGCTCCGAGTATGTTTACAAATGATTTGTACACACCTCCTTCTACTCTGCAGTCTTATAGTTGAGTCTTATTAAAATATTATTGACATTGACACAAAAGAGTAGTGACTACACAATTCCGTTTATATTAATATAAAGTTCAAAAACTGGCAATAACCAATTTTTGCTGTTAGGAAGCAGGACCGTGGCTATTCTTGTGTGTTTGGGTAGTAACTGGGAGGGAACATGAGGAGGGCTTTGGGGTGCTGGTCATGTTTCGTTTCCTGATCATTACACAGGTGTGCCTAGTTTGTGAAAATCCATTGAGCTGTGTGCTTATGATCTGTGCATTTTTCTGTGTTTATATTATGCTTAAATTAGAAATTTAAAAATGTATTGATATTGCCATGAAGGTTAAAATTAAAAAATGTTTTTTCATTTGTGCTAAATCTACAGATCCTAGCTCTCCTCCATTAGCAGGATTTTTTTTTGCTGGCCCCTGGCTGGGCTGGAGGCCAGAGTGTGATACCTTCTGGGGCTGGCTGTTTGGCAGGGACAGCTTACCTGCAACCTTGGAGTTGTATGCCACTCCGACCCCACAGATATTGTTGTTGGCTGCAGCAGAAACTTCTCCTGCACATCGGGTCCCATGGCTTTGGAAGAAAATAAATAAGACACATTAGATACAGAGTGAAAAGAATTTGGAGGCAGGTCTTTAAATTCTATCACCTGGAAACAATTTGATTCTTTTCAATGGTTCAGCTAGAGTTGAGCCAGCATGTGGCCCACCCAATTTTCTGTCTGTGTGTCCCGACTTCCCCTTCTTCCCCCCTGGCCCTTCCGGGTTGTCTTCTTGACCTTGGGTTGTTTCTGTCATAAAGAGGCTTCTCGGAACATTTTCAGCCTTAACATTTGATTTTTACTTTAAAATTTGAAGTATCTTCTTGCAGAAAACACAGAGGTTTCTGTAAAAACGTAACATGATATAAAACAGGTTTGTGCTTGTTGGAACAGCTCTGTTTTTTTTTTAAGCACTAGAATTGTGGGGTGCTGGTTATTTTTGAGGCTGGTTCAGTACAAAGGGTCCACAGAACCTTTAAGGCTGGCCAGATTAAGAATATAGGCATTAGATAATCTTTCCAAAACTTTCCTGGCCTTATGATTTTGAGCAAGGCCTTCTCTGAGAAGAGAATGGCCTCATGGTCTAGAATGTTCTCTGCAACAGACACTGTAATTCCGTTCATTTTCTCCCTTTTGCTTGTTCTCTCCTCCCTTATATCAAAGGGTTCCAAGCAGTTTCTCCCCTTCTGTGTGCATTTCCCCTCCCTTGAGCTGGGCTGGCCCGCTTTGTCCCAGAGACTGCAGCAGAAGGATGATATGCCGCTTCTTAAGAGGCTTGGCGATTTCAACTTCCGTCAGCTGGTGCCAGGTGACATGGAGAGGAACATGGGCTAGCCTAGGAATGGATGAGGAATGTGGACTAGCCTGGGAATGGACGAGACTGCGTGGAGAGAGAGAGAGAGGCCCAGCAACCTCCATGGTGGCACCTGATGTGTGAGGGAAGCCACCTTCACCCTCCAGACCCAGACAAATGGCCTGTTCAGCAGCGTGTGGATGGAGACAGGCTGTTCCTGCTGAGCCGACCCAGGTTCCGGGACTGTGAACAAAGAAGTGTTTGTTCTTTTTTAAGCTGCTACGTTTGTTAAGCGTCAATAGAGACCTGAAACAAGTATAAACTCTGAATCAATCAGTATGCTGTGTTTTAAGCCCCAAACAGCATTCAAGATATGGAAGATTCCAATGGTACAAATCATCTGAAACTATCTGCCCCAACTCTGAAAAATACATTTTAATGGTCTGTGGAGCAGCTAATAAATTGAATGGGTCAGGCTGCCAGGTCTGCGGGGACAGTGTGAGCATGGCCTGGTGAAGACACGGGGCAGGGAGGGCTGGTCTTTCCCCTCACTAGTCAAACTGTGGCGCACCAGCAGGAAATGTTGCGGGGGGGAGACCAAATGGCTGCATCTCCCCAGGAATTTTCGATTTCTGCAGTGTTGACTAGCATACTGCCTGGGACAGCCTCTTGGGGTAAGTAAGGCTATTGCACCAGCCCTTCAATAAATCACATCCAAGGATTGAAAATACACACATGCTCACATACACACACATACGGTTTCTTTCTCTATATGAGCGAAAGTACATCCTGCCTCCAAAAAGGCTACATATTTCATGGGCTTAAAATTTCCTTTGAAATAAGAAGGAAGTCTGTATATTGGGTATAAATTAACCCTGTGTCATGGCAGAGGTTGGCCCTTGTGTTCAAAGCTCTGTGAAAACTTGAAGTGCTGAACAAATCCTTGTCTACTTGTCTTTCAGTTTCCTGTAAAGCACATTTGAGATTTTTCAGAAGGTGCTTAGTTACGTTTTAAGTTGATGGGAGAGTCTGTCATGGACGTGGCTTTCATACCTTTTATTCCAAATGCTGAAGAAAATGCTAAATAAAATGCTAAAAAAACAGCCTGGAAGCTCACATATAGGTGTATCATATAATGAAATACTTTATATTGTATAAAGTTCATATATACTTTAACTGTATGTATTTAAGTATACATTTGTACTTATATCTACTTATATATTTATAGTTATATACTTATATGTGATATATACTTATATACACATCCAAATACATATTTAAATATATACTTCTTTCAAATTGTATATCATAAAGTACATACATATACTTTATATATATGCACATATATTAATATATTTTAAAATGGAATTTTAATGGATACTGATTAAATTTGGCTTGCTTGCTTGCTGTTTGGTTCACGCTGAACAAACAAGTATTTAAATAAAAGCTTAAAAATCAGTCCTATGTCTAATTCAACTTATCATTAATTATTTAACATGTTATTATTTAATAATCAACCCTGACAAAATCTCCTAAAGTGCTTTCCCAAACATGCATAATGAGAGGGTGGCTGGGCCAGGTCTGGGACAAATGCTTAATTACTGGACCACCTCACTTCCCTTCCTGAAGGTGATAAACCCATCCCTGCCCTAAAACTGCTCACTAAAGGCTGGGGGACAAATGCTTGTGAACTGATTTGAACAAAGACAAGACATTGAATAATGCTTCTGTATCCTTAATTTTGGCCTTTAAGTGGGGGAAATGGGCCCTCCAGAGGAACATATGGGAAGAAACATTTCATTGCTAAATTAGGCGACACTAATTAACAATAAGCAATGAATGGAGGCTTCTTATAATCGTTCATGACATCATGTCTCTTCACAATCCTGGGCCTTTGAATCTGGACTTGTGACTTGCTTTGGCCAAAAGAATGTGGCAGAAGTGATGAGTTTAGGCCTCAAGAGACCTTGCAGCTTCTGCCTTTTCTCTTGAAGCCCTGCCCAGATGCCATGTGAACAAGCCTGGGCTAACCTATTAGATGATGAAAGACATGTTACCTGTCATGCCTGTCATCCCAGCCAACAGACATCCATCCTACATCCACGTGAGCGAGACTGTCCTAGGACAGCTTGCCTCCAGCCAACCTGCCAGCTGAGTGTGGCACAGGACAGCCCAGCTGAAAGAAGCCTAGCCTTGTCCAGATCAACAGAACTGTCCAGCTAACCTATAGACTCGTGAGCAATAATCAATGCTTATTGTTTCAAGCTACTGAATTCTGAGATAATTTGTTATGTGGCATTATCATGGCAATAGACAGCTGATACAATGGATAAACAAGGCTAGAGGGACACCCATGGTTCATGTGTGTGGGGGTTGGGGTTCAAACCTAGACCATCATGATGACTGTGTTGGGGCTTTCTTGAACAGACTGTAGTGGCTACTGGGGTGTCCAAGGGAAACCTGAGACCCTGCACCCAATGTCATGGATCTTCAGATCTTTGGAGAGACAGCACAGGCACACTCCTTCTTTCCGTGCTGCTGTACTTTGCACTGGAGTGATTTGGTACAGTACTTTGCACTGGAGTGATTTGGTCATTCCTCTTGCCTTTTCTAGCCCAAAGCATATATTTCTATATGTACTACATTCATGGTATAGTGTAAGATTTATCAGGCAATATGAATACAACAACTTTCATTTATTGAAAACTAATATGGGCCTGTGCTGAGAGTGTTACATGCATTATCTTATTTAATCCTCACAAGAGCATGTTATTACCCCCATTTTGAAGATGAGCAAACTGAGGCTTAGAGATATGAAGTCACTTCTCAGTTAGGAGGCAGAACTAGAATTCAAATTCTGACCTGCTGTTTCCAAAGCCCTTCTCTTAACCATGACTCTTAACTATCATCTATTCCTGACTACCAGAAATGTGCTGATAAAAAGTATGATGATTAATTTTATGTGTCAACGTGGCTGGGACACAGGGTATCCAGACATTTGACCAAACATTATTCTAGGTGTTTCTGCAAGGGCGTTTTGGATGTGGGTAACATGTAAATTGGTAGACATTGAGTAAAGCAGATTGTCCTCCATAATGTAGGTGGGCCTCATACAATCAGGTGAAGGCCTGAACAGACAAAAAAACTGGCCTCATCTGAGAAGAGAGAATTCTCCAGCAGACTGCTTTTCGACTTCATCTGTGACATTGGCTCTTCCCGGTTCTACAGCAGACTACCCTCAGACTCGAACGGAAACATTGGCTCTCCTGGGTCTCCAGCCTGCTGGCCCACCCTGCAGATTTTGGACTTGCCAGTCTCCATAACTGCATTAGCCAATTCCTTATAATAAATCTGTTTCTATATGTATACACATCCTATTGATTCTGTTCTCTGGAGAGCCCTGACTAATACAAAAAGTAACCAAGTAATTAAACCAATTTTTGCAGATTGTTTAGTTCAATCATTTGTTAATACCATTTGCTTAGGTTTTCTGGTGCAACACTGTCTCTCACTTGGCAATGTGGTTTTTGTTGGTGGCAGACAATGATAGCAGGTCACCAAGGTTGTTTTCTCTTCTTCCTAGGTTTCAATTAGGTTCTATTTCCTAGCCTCCTTTGTACTTGTGTGTGGCCATGTGACTGAATTATGGCTAATGTCATGTGTGCAGATGAGATGGATGCTACTTCTGGGCCTGGCCCATAAAAACCACCCACAAGCAATTGTCCATTCTCCTTCGCCTCATGTAGTTTGATGCAAAAGAGCACAGTAGTGTTGGAAACCTATGTCAAAGATGGAAGGAAGTTGCATCCCTGAATCACTGCTTGGAGAAGAGCTGTTCCACCAGGAACACATGGATGGACTGGTAGGCCAATGATATATACATTTGTATTGTGTTAAGCCATTAAGCCACTAAGATTTTGGGGTTTATTTGTTATAGCTACTAGAATAACCTGAACTAGTACATTTTAATTTTCTTCTTATTGACTGTTTCTATAATATTATTGGATGCTACTTGATACCTTTTTTTGGGATGTAGAAATTCAAACAATAAGTAAGTAAAATAAATTAGTTTGAAGGGTACCACAAAAAGAGATGTTTGAGTGACAAGAAGCAGAACAAAGCAGTCCTTGATGAACAGAAAAGAATGGCTATCTTGTCTAGTTATAGTTTCCCCTGCCTCTTACTAGGTGACTAGGTGTGTACAAGGTGGATGATGGACTTTTTTTTTTTAGAGACAGGGTCTCACTCTGTTGCACAGGCTAGAGTGCAGTGGCATCATCATAACTCACTGCAACCTCAAACTCCTGGGCTTAAGCGATCCTCCTGCCTCAACCTTCTGAGTAGCTGGGACTACAGGCATGCACCGCCATTCCTGGCTAATTTTTCTATTTTTTGTAGAGATGGGGTCTTGCTATGTTGCCCAGGGTGGTCTCAAACTCCTGGCCTCAAGCGGTGTCCTCCTGCCTTGGCCTCCTAAAGTACTAGGATTATAGGCATGAGCCACCATGCCCAGCTGGGTGATGGACTTTTGGCATTTGTGGATGTAATGCATGCTTTGAGTCTGGTGTGTAGAAGTGGTTCTGTTAATGGTGACAGTGCCTGGCTGGCACTTTGGTGTTTCCATTTTGACTCATGTTTATTATTATTATTAAAAAATGTGAACTTATGAAATATTTTAAAAATACGACATTTCCAGTGAATAACACAATGAATCTCATATGGCCACTATCCAGGTCTATCAAAGCTGAATGTTTTCCATACTTTGGATTTTTAAAAAAAATTTGTTTTTATAGATACAACTGAAGACCCTTCTGAGGCCATTCATTTCCTCTTTGCTTCCGCAGGGGTGACCACTGTACTAAATGTGCTGTTTATAATGCCCCTGCATGTTTCTATGTGATCACCTCATAATCAGATATGCGTAAGTATATATGCCACTGTTTGCTTGTTTTCAAACTCTGTGTAAAAATTTCGTAGCATGTAATCGAGCTAAAATTTGCTCTATTCACTCAAATTTCTGGAGTTTACTCATGAATTCTGGTTCATCCATTTTTAGTGCTATGTTGTCTTCCTTCTCCTCCTTCTTCTCCTCCTCTTCCTCCTCATTGTTTGTCATTTTTCTATTCTTGGCCCTTTGGTTTTCCATATCAATTTTGGGATCGTTTTGTCTAGTTCCACTGAAAAACTCTATTGAAACTTTCATCGAAATTGCATTGAATTAATAGATGAACTTGACATCTTTATGTTGTCCCAACTTCTTGTCCATGAACTAAGTATGCCACTCTATTAATTCAGGACTCCTTTATGTGTTTTCCTTAAGTTTGATTTTTTTCTCCTTAGTGATCTCACACACTTTCTTAGATTTCTAATCATTTGATTGGCTATGAGATGTAGCGTAGTGTCGAATAAAAGAGATGATGGGCAGCTCCCACATCGTGTCCCAGACTTAGAAATGCTATCGAAGTTCCACCTTTCAGATCAAACTTGTCTCATGCATACAAGGTACCTTTGGATATAACTCATCTTTCAATTAGCAGTGCAGAAGCACAGGCACTAGACTCCTGCCAGAAAGTTTGACCTTGAACTGACTGTTACCTAGTTTCTGTCAAAAGCTCAGATGAGAGAGTGGCTGTCTGAGAAAGAAGAGTGAATGGCTGGGCCATACACTTATTCCTTTGCCATAAATTCTCTACTTTTCTATCTAGTTGGAGAATCATTGACTTAGCTCCTGTAGAAATCATTTTACTGAATTTCACCATTATATTTACTTCTATTTGGGGAGTACCTGCTGTGTGCCATGCCTCGTACCAAGTACTGGGTAAACCTGTCTCTAACCCCCAATACAAACTTTCAAGGTGAGAGATTTAGTTCTATTTTATAGATAGGAAAACTGATTCAGGGATCACTCATTCCATACCAAGCAGTTAATATAACACTACATTTGTCTACCATAATGTACTCTATTATTTTTCTCTCTTAAGAAAATAATTATTGCCAACTGAGGACTGTAAAATCTCTCTGTATGGCATGCACAACATTAGCTTCCAAAGTAGAAATGATTATACCAACATATAGGTATTGCTTTTACAATCTTTGTAATTTTCTCCATAACCCCTAAATCTGTATTATGTCTATTTCTTTTAGATGAAGGGAAAATTTAAATAATGAAGACTTTTCTAATCCAGGTGGGGGACTAGGAAATGGCTCAGAATAGCTAACAAAATTAAACTCTGTTGGATTTCACTGTGCTCTGGTTTGGATGTAGAAAGAATTGGTTACAAGCAGCAACCTTTGAGCTAATAACGACTTATGAGGTAGTCTTGAAATGCACATGAAAAAAAGTCAGATTACGTCTTTGAAAGCAGTTTGAATTTTATTATCCAGGAGGTGATTTTAGAATTAGTCCATAAAGACATAAGGGAAGGATGTTCATCTATTCCAAAACCATTAAGTGTCACCAGGGTAAGGTATCAGTGTACATCAGCGTGAAAATAGTCAACCAGAGAGGGCCGTTTTTCTCACATGTTCTTCCGTGTCCTGTTGTGTAGGTTCTTCAGAATGAAATATGACTTTTAACAAGAAAAAAAAAGTTAATCACTGAAAATTTTTCTTATTTGAAGGTTTACCTAATGCTATCAATCAAATTAGCTCACATGGAGATAAATGTCCTTTAGCATCCATTTTTTTGGTTGCATGAGTAATAAATGTCTTCCCTCTTCCTGAATTTATAGTAAACTTTTTGCAGCCAGGAATTGCATCTAATCCAGAATCTATTACTCTTTAGGGCTTAATAGATAGAGTGTGCTGCATCCTCTGATGCTTCATAAATATTGTCGATGGCAGGGATGACATTTCAGTGGTGAATGCCTGTCAAAGAAATGCTATGCAAGAGGGATTTTTATGGACAACAACACAGTAATGGAATACAGATCTGCAATGCATCATCAAACATTGACCTAAAACTAAGCAAGGCTGCAAGATTATTGACAAAACATGGGCTTCAAATCTTGTGAGCAACGGGCAGCTCAAAAATGGACAGATGTCAAGGCCACTTAACATCTTGGCATGGCTGAAAATGTTTGCCACCCATCCATCAACCACCCAATCAGTATTTATTGAGTGCTAGCAAGAAAAATAATGTGATGCTGGATCCTTATACCTCCCAGCAAATCAATTATCTGTTTTACACATTATTGATGCTCATTAAATGTATATTATTTTCTATCTTTTTACATTTTGAGTTATTATTATTATTATTTTGTTTGGCCAAATGTATTTCTCTGATTGAAAACTAGGAGAAAATTATAATCCTTTTGCAAATTTCTCAACTGTGTTTCAAATATATCCCTGGAGCTCAGATACTGCATGTAATTATTAAATGATTTGCAGTAGAGTAAGTACACTTGCTCTGCTTAAAAAGGAACACTCTTACAAAATCAATCAAGCACAGGGCAAGACATTCTAATATACATATTCTCTAAAACCAGTTCTGCATATGTATGAAGTTTGTTTTCATAAAGCGTCCTTGGCTTGGAGTTTTAAATATGTTCTTAAAGAAATGTACCCTTGAAGGAAAATAATAATACACTAGGTATGAGATGATGGAAAACCCAGAAGAGATGTGTTGCTACTGTACTCGGTTTCCCAACCAAGGGGAGCATTTTACTTGCTTAAGAGTATCCCTTATAGTGCATTTTATTTTCTACTTGCCACAGCAGTGAGAATCCTGTGATAGAGAGCAGCTGCCTTTTCCTGTGCAGCAATTGCTCCTGCGTTCTAACTGGCCTTTGTGGCAGGCAGTGTGGTTGGAATAGTCAATAGCAACAAGCCCATTGCTAGTCAGCATCAGTCAGCCCTTTATTGGAGTTTTGGTGCATGCTGAAATGAGCATTTCTGAAGAGCCCCAAGTCTGTGAAACAGAGATAGGGCATTGGATTTAGTGCCCATGCTCAGGAGAGAACCTCTAAAGGACAAGTGACATGCCTGTGTGTCTGCACAGCTGGCGAGGAGCCTATGCTGGATCAGCAGAGACCCTGCACCAGCAAAGGGCAAGTGCTGGGCTCCGGGATCTTGGTGCTTCTGGGTAGCAACATTCCTTGAGTGTAATGGGAGATGATCCTCATCTATGCCCCCCGCCCAGTTTCCGACCCACCCACAAAATCTCTTCTTCTTTCTCCTGGCAGCCTGTCCAAAACTTTAAAGCCCCACCTCTTTTGTGATTCCTTCAGAGAATGCTGCCCCCTGCACCAGTCTCTAACCTCCAGACTGATATCCAGGCCACCTTCAGAACATATCCTGCACCTCCCTGCCTCCCCATTTTTGCCCAAATTGTACTCTTGCCTTGGAATTTATTAAATACTTGCTCCCTGCCCCCAACTCTACCTATTACCGTCAATCAAATCTTAGACCAATGAGCCCCTCAGTGGCATCAAATCCTGTTTCCACCACTTTTTAGCTGTGTAACCTTGCACAAGTTACTTAACCTGTCTGTGCCTCGGTTTCCAAAATGGGGAAGATAATGGTAATACCTAATTCAGAGGGTTATTATGAAAATTAATTGAATTAATACCTGCAAAGCACTTAGAACAGTGTCTTAACGATAGTAACTGCTGGGTGTGCATTAACTGTCCTTGTTGTGGTATTCCATCCTTGGCTACATTTTGCATTGTACTTGGGCATCTATTGTCTCCTTATATGGCACTGCACGCTCCTCAGAAGACTGCATACCAAAATGAGGAGTTTCGTGATAACAAACTAAATTCCCAGTCTGCTTATTGCCTCTTTTTCTGCCCTATGCTTTCAAAATGTACTTCTTGTTATAAGAAATATCAAAGACAGACAAAAATAGAGTCTATCTATGGACCCATTGCCCAGCTTTAACAATGATAAACTCATGGCCAATGTCATTGTCTCTACACCCCAACCCATACTCCTCTCTCCTGCCTCAAGCCATTAAATGATATTGAAGAAGATACCAAGCACAATATCGTTTCATCTTTTAATAGTTTTTTTAAAGGGACTTTTTAATAAACATATCCTAACACTCATGGGAAGGATACTGCGTTCACATTCTCCTTATGCCAAGCAGGAATCATCCCCAGGAAGGTGCCAATCTTTTGGACCAAGGATTCCCCCGGTGCTGTGGGCTTGAGCTTTGACCCCCCCATCCTCCCATAATCATTTACGGTAGTAGTTAGGCTTTGAGAGGCCATGATTTCAGTGGTGTCATCATCCGATCTTTGTAATAACAAGCCATGGTGGGTGAGGATCTTTGAAAATGACTTGATAATTGGGAAAAACCCATACACTGGTCAAAGTGGACCCTCTGTCTTGAGTCATTGGCTCCCTAAGACACAGGGTCATGCCTGCCTGAGTCACTGTGACTGTGTCTCGGGTAATTGGACCCTTGGGAATTCTTATCATTGACAATGACGAATTTTATTACCCTCAGCACTAATTAGTACTAATGGGAGGTTTTTAGCCAGTTTAAGATTGTGCTTTCCAAAACAAGTTTGCAAATGAAATACTTAAGAGCGAAGACATTTCCTTAGTGTTGTTTTTTTTTTTTTTGGTTTTTTTGTTTTAGGAGTATTTTTATAGCACATCACACAGGAAGATTTGGTTAGGGGAGATTGTGTTTGCGTTCAGAAAATGAGGTTGGGGGAAAACCACTCTGTTGGTTATATTTTTGTGTCTGGATCAGTTCAACAAAGATTAATTTAGTGCCTGCTAGCTACAGAAAGATAGCAAGTAGCTGGTACACGTGTTGCTACTGCCCTTTCCAATATCCATGCAGACAGTTGGTAATCAATCGCCCTTTCCTCACGGCCCTTCTCAGCACAGTGTTCCAGATGGCCATTGCCAGTTATGTCTGGACCCTGGCTTAGTGACATTTATTGGGTAACTTCATATACCTATGTCTGAAAGTGGTTTATTTGCTATGGGTATGCTGGGATCTAGGGCTAGACGTCATGGGAGTAAGAGACACTTTGTTCCAAAAATTCCTGGACCTTTTTTTTAGTACATTCTCACCCTCCAAACACAGACTTCCAAGTACTGCATGATAATTTTCAGGGTACAGATGATGTTGATAGAGAATGAATTGTGCTAGTGGACAGCAGCAACGATCTTTTTAAGATGTTACAAATTTGAATTTTATTTTTTTCCTTATTCTTTCTGCATTTTACTTGAAACCTGTGTGCTTTGTCTCCAGCCCTAACATTCTCAGGTCAACTTGCTAACTGATTTGCCCCTGGCCAAATCTGGACATCACATTTCTTGTATAAAATAATAAAAATGATACTTATAAAAGAATGGTACAAATATGGATTTAGAAACAATTTGAAACATCGGTCTAATCTTGGCTTTGACTTGAATCTTAATTGTTTGACCAAGGAAGCCATTCAACCTTTCCGTGCCTGTTTCCTTATCACTAAACTGAAAATGACAACATTTGTTTTATCTACTACTTAGGTTGCCGTGAGAAGTAAAAGAAATAGATAAAGTGCTCTACACATAATATATTTTTATACCACTAATTGAAGTTCATATATTTTTATGAACTTCACCCCAGGACACCAATAACAGAGAAGTACTAGGTTTAAAAATTACAATATTCTTTCATTGAGCAAGCCACACATCTTTATTTCTTGATATTTCTCATATGCAATTAACAATTTAAGCAAGATGTTTACTTGAAGAAAAAAGAGACTACATTTACATGTTTAGTAGTGAAATAGGCTAAAGGAAAATTACCTTTGGATGGACCATTTGGATAATTTTACAAGGTGGGACCTTTATCCCAAGCAATACTTCAAATTTCTGCCAGTCACACTCTTCTGTTGAAAGGGACCATGTGAGCTGTTATAAGATTATAGCAGAAACGCTTTTCAAAAACATACAGACATAGACCCATGGGGCAAAAGTGTTCTCTACAATAGTTTCAACAGATTGAGCAAAATCAGCATGTTTTAAATCACTTTGTAGTGGGTTGAGAAAAGACTTCTTATTTCTCTTTTCTTCTATCCTTAATAGATTAAAGTGGCAAATAATTTCTAGTTCAACAAAACAAAATAGTCAAAAGATAATTGTAAAGGAAGATTGAAATATTAAAAATTCCACAAGTTTAGAGAATGTAACCACTAAGAAGAAAAAAAATCACGATATAATTTAGTGAGGCATAGGGATTATTTTGCTGGTAATGGTCAAGCCTTAAACAAAACAAAGCCAGATTAAACCCCAAAGCCAGAAGTCAAAGATCCCCCACCAGGCTCAGTTTACCTGTTAAACCAGTCGTCTGTGTACCGAGGGTAAGGATAAGGGTCGTTGCTGCTGAAGTCATAACTTGCTTCCGCATTCTGAAAAACACAAGGTATCTCATTAGGTCAATAAAGCCAGAGGCACAGTAAAGGGAAAACGCTGCGAGCCTGTTTTATGTTTATAGTCCTTCCCTGGAGTGCTGTGCTAATGTTCTGTGCTGAACCAGCCCTTGTAAAACTGTGACAGAGCTGAAGTGTGTCCTTGGAGCCTTCCATCCTCCCTTGATACCTTTTTCCAGGCTTCCTCATCCCATCCTATTTCAAGCCTTCAAGGGGTTAGCAAATTTGAGCCCTGTATGCTCCAGGACTGTCTTCATTTTAAGTTGAGGCACTCCTTGTGGGTTAATGGATTTCACCCAAATCTGGGGCTTTTGGTAACATTCCTTGGTGCTTCCTTGGACTGATGAGTACATGGTTTAGCTTTCATGTCACAAGTGAGGTGGCCTCTGGAGTTTTCTTGCTTTATGCAGAAGGTTCGTGTCCAGCTCCCTCCTTCAGACTGGCATGAGGCTTGTTTCCTTTCCCCTTATTGTTATTAAACCCCTGCCCAAGCCCCCAGTGTTGTCCACAATTGACCTCATTTATTCACTCAACAAGCATCTTTAGGAGTCCAGTGTGCATCAGAGACTTTGCTAAGTACGGGAATGCAGTGGTGGCATCCCTGCACTCATGTAACTTCTTATAGTCTAGTTGGGACAGATGTCAATCAAATGATCAAGCAAATAAATATACAATTGCCAACTGTGATAAGTATGTACTCTTTCACCCTACAGTACATGGTTAGAAGTATAAAATTCTATGTAATCCAACAGCTCCATTTTTTCCATTGAGAGTCTTTCCCCACACAAATCAATTATTCATTCACTTAAGTGATTTCATATTTTACTTTTCACATTTGGATCTTTGGTTGGTCTGCCTTTTATTTTGGCCTGTGATGGGAGATAATCCACCACTACTGGGTGAATAATCCATTCCTTTCCCACTGCCTTCTCTGCTTGCCCAGGGATTTTTGGAAGCTCCTCTGTCCTCATCTCTTTCTCCTCATTTTGTTTTTGGGGTCTGAAATAAAGACCCTGGATGGCTTCTTGGTCCACAGTATCCACTGGGTTAGGAAACACTGTGTTGGATGCACATTCCAGCTTTGGTATTTCTTGATTCCGTGGGTCCTGAGACATTTTTAGGAAATGTGCTCCTTTATGAGGTAAAACACTTTAGTTTGGGACACACTTTAGTTTGTAAACCTAATGTATTAGTGGCATAATGTTTTTAAGGGCAAATTATCTAATTCTATTACTTTTTGTTTTGATTCGTTGGATGACAAAAAGCTGTTAGTCACCAGTAGCTGTAATGATCAGAATTGTAATACTAACTTACTTAGATAAATGCCATACTTGGGCAGAAGTCACCCTGAAATTTGGCCCAATCATTTTGCCTTGAGTCTTGAATGTGTCTGTCCTTTACTCCTGAGTCTAGACCTTCATTTCACAGCAGGTCTTTGGAGAGGAAGTCTTCCTGTCTCCACTGACCATAATCATTGGCAAGTTGCCAGTTTTTCTCCTCCTTCCCCACTTAGATCTTGAATTACTTTCATTCACGTTTAAAGTTTAATTCTCTATCTGGTCTACAGTCTTTGCATCTGGGAGACTGTCTCAGATTTGGCATTTCTCCTCCCCTGACTTCCCATGAGATATTTGGATTTCAGTTCTTTTCAGGGATACTATTTTGAAATAGTAACTTATTTGTCTTCCCCAAGTATGTTCTACTACCTCTAACCTCTGAATTTTTCAGAGGTCAGATGAGAACATTCTTAGGTAGAGTTAGTGGGGTAGGAATATCAAGAGAATCACAAGTTAATACTCTTTTTTTGGGGGGAGGTTTCAAAGTTGAGATTGACACTTAAACCATAGATTTAGAAGACTATTTGCTCAGTGTGGTTTGTTTGTTTCTCCATAGAAGAGATTAAAATTCCCTGGCCTCAGGTAAGGTGGATAGGAAATTGACATGAGTGGTCACCGTGAGGCCCTCACAGGGGCCCCGAGAGCTGCGTCTTTCTTTTGAGCTGTGTTCTTGGAGTGGGGTGGGGTATGTTGGAATGTCCAACCTCAGAGAGGTCCGGGACTCATCCCATGACAGGCGTGTGGAGTCACGGATCAGGGGTGGCTCTGGGAGGCATCTTAGCCACAGGCTTGGGGAAGCCCCAACACAGAGCAGGGCCTGGCAGAATGTTCTGTGCGAGGCTAATGTTGGGGAGGGTGTAGCATTGGGAACCAGCTGGCCTAGAAAGTTCTGGTGGCCAGGACAGTGAGGATCCAGGGCTCAGGCAGGATCCGTGGGAACTGACAACTGAGGGCAACGGGAACGAGGTTGCTGCAGAAGCCAGAGTGGACAGATGATGAAAGATGAGCCCAGCACCTCTTTCTCCCTCTCTGCAATGCTGTGTTTGTCCTTTGGAGCTTGAGGTCAGTTCTGGAGACAGGGAGGGTGGGGGCAAAACCTAAGTGGACCAAGACCAAGTTTCCATCGTCAGGGCAATTAGGCTGGCAGATAGAAATTAAATTCAATTAGAGAAAACTGGGAAATGTCTGAACCTTTGTGCTTGCTGCCTGAGTTTCTGGTTTCACAAACTCTCCACTCTGGCTTATCTTTCTGGAACCCCCCCACCCCTGGTTCTGGGTTGAGGCCTCCTGGCTCTGCTTCGTCACTCTGGAGAAGATGGCTCGCCCTGGGGTGGTGGGGTTCATAGGGGCAGCTGGGGAGTTCTGAGAGCACAGCTTACAGCTGAGAACCCACAGAATTCTGTGACCACTTTTATAACAAGAAGAAAGACCATGTATTGTCTAGGGTCAAATTTGCATCTGAATGTTGAAATGGATGATAACTTAGGAACCCCAACTATTTTGTTGTCTTTACAATTAATTTGATGACTAATACTTAATTCCTTGGGTAACAGTCTACATTGAGCGTTAAGGAAGGCAAACAGTTGTTATTCTTGTTTGGCTGTATGTTTTCTGGCTAAAAATCAAATGGTTTCTAGCAAGAAAGAATAATGAGCAATATTTTGCAAGGGTTCTGTTTATGCTTTTATAGCCAAGCCGAATCATTTATTGATTTGAATTACAATGTTGTCTCCCATAAAATTGTGTACAGGAATAAGTTAAACTGGCTTTGAATTATACCAGACTTTTCTATAATAGGCATTAACGTAGACATTTGCGGGGGAAGTGGTGTTTTGGTAACTTTAATGTTCTGGTCATCCTTGGCTAAACCAGATGCTTGTTTTGTTTGGACTTCTCTAACTTCTTTCTAAAATGCATTAGTCTATTTTGTTGCTTTAGAAAATACTAGCTGTTTAGTGAAAATAATATAATCTTTGATGATTCAGCATCAGGATGATTCAGAGTCATCATTAAGAACTTGAATTATCATCGTATCATCTCACAGAAAGTGAGAAGATTGGGCTGAATCCAAACTGACCTCAGGGCTTCCCTGGAAGTTATTTCTGGAAGAAACTTCTGATGATGGCTCATTTTGTCTTATAAAAGTTTAGTGCAGGGAGAAAAAAACCCCACCTCTGGTATTTAATAATTCTAAGGTTTAATTTCTGAATATTTTAATGCATAGTCAGAAAGGAAGACTAGACTTACTGTAAGCTAGAAAGTTTAATAATTAAAAGTTTGGCATTGTTTGCACTGTGTACTTTTCAAACAGATGGACTGCATTGCACATTATGCTAAGATGGGACTTACTCATTTTCACAAAATCCTCTGGCTTGTTGTATATGAGGTGCTGTACTTGTGGGGCCATCAAAGGCATAGGCCGACAAATTGCATACTTCAGATGGGGCTGGGATATCATGAAGGCTGGTGGTGAAAGGTGGGGAGTTCCTGAACCCAGTGGTAACTGTGCCCATTGCTTTCACATCTGCAGAGAAGCTTCTGAGG
Organism: Daubentonia madagascariensis; assembly: GCA_023783475.1. Classification (NCBI taxonomy): domain Eukaryota; kingdom Metazoa; phylum Chordata; class Mammalia; order Primates; family Daubentoniidae; genus Daubentonia; species Daubentonia madagascariensis. The sequence goes on from JAKFHU010002136.1 coordinate 634,822, forward strand.
CTCCTGAGATTGAACTCAGCTCTGGCACTGCCATCTATACCCCCTAACCTGGAATTTAATGCCTCTGTGATGAGTGAGCCCCCTTGCTGAGCTGCCCAAGACAAATGTGTCTGCAGGTACCAGGTTGGTGAAGGGAAAGGAAGAGAGGCATTTAAGTCAGATAGATCTAGTTTTGAAACTGGGCTGTTTTTGGCCTTGGAAATTTTCTTATTTTTTAGAAACTGTGGTATCCTCATCTTTAAAATGCAGATGGTAAAACTGTTACTACTTGGTTGCTGGAGGGATAAAATGAGAGGAAATGCAAACTGGCAAGCACATTGCCCAACTCAGGGCTCATCTCTGATGTCTGTTTTGTCCTTCTCTTTCTTTGAGCACCTACGGCAAGGGTCACAAAATATGGGTCACAGGCTAAATCTGGTCCACTGCCTGTTTTTGTCAATAAAGTTTTATTGGAACACAGTTTCATCCATTTGTTTACAAATTGCATAATGGCTGCTTTTGCACTATTACAGCAGAACTAAGTAGTTGTGATAGAGGCCTGCAAAGCCTAAAGTATTTACTATCTGGCCTTTTGTTGGAAAGAGCTTGCCAACCCCTGACTGATGTCCTAGGTCTCTTGGACTCCGGGGCTGCCCTCTGACCTCCTACACTGTAGCATCTCACCCAGTCGGCATCTTCCTGAGCTGTGAGACATACCTATCCCATGCCCCATTCTCTCTAGGTGGGCTGTCGCTGCTGAAAAGGAATCTGAAATAAACTGGTCTGACTACATTGTTAGGAGCTTGAAGCTTACCCCCCCATGTCTCATGTGGATCAAAGGTGGGTTATCTGGCAAGTTACCATGGTCAGAAACTGGGGCTCAGCCCACTAGGGCACTGATGGAGGCTGCAGAGTGCATTCCGCTGTGATGGTGAGGAAGTACTGCCATTGTTCCCATCACCCCACTGCCCACCACTGGTTGAAGGCAGCTCCTAGGGGCTACCATTCCTCTAGTTCTTCTGTTTTTCCAGGTACACGTAACCTGCTCTCAGCAGAAAGAGGTAGGTATTTACAGTAAGCAGCCCTCGGCATGCAAAGCTTATCCCACAGGTGACGTGGGTGTACATGGTGTCTGCTACACAAGGCCTCACTCATCCCTCATTTTTAAAAGTGATGCTGTGTTGGCATTCTGACAATACTGGACTCTCCTAATAGGCTAATATATTATGTTTCTTATGGCCATCCACTGATGCGATTGAACAGATATTTTTAGAGCACTGAAGGGCAAACTCTGGTCTGACTATAAAATTGTGAAAATGGTGTCTGTAATCAGGGCTGTCATGGACAGTTGTGCAGGTTGTGCCTTGCACAAGGATGTTTGCCCCAGGGGAACAACTGGGGGCTGTACCAAGCTGTGTACCCTGGGGTGGGGCTTTAAAAAAGAATTGGTCAGCCCAGAGGGGCTGCCTTTTTCTCATTTGTCTGCCACAAAGGGCGCACCTTTTCTAATTTGTTTGCCCAGAGGGAGGGTGCTCTTTTGCAATTCATCCACCAGTAGGGGGCGTCATTTTCAATTTCACACAAATGAGCTATGTAAGGACTAGCATGTCTGTGAGCCCCTAATAAGAAATAGATCTCTATAGTTCTAGTCATATACAAGCCCAGACCATAAAGAAATTGTACCACAGAAGACAAGATGTTTTCTGTGAAACATCAAATACTACAAGACGTAAATAACATCTCAAACAACAGGGGTTTATGATGATGAGTACAGTGTGGCATATGATTAATTGTCAATGTAATTCCACAGAACAAGCAACTACAGCGTTTTGTCCCTTTATTCTGGTTTGCTGCTTTCCTTGAAGACATTTAACCAAATAACCCAGCTAGGAGCTGTGTAACAGTATTAGCTGAAATTGCACTGTGCTCATGGACTAATGAAAGAGAAATGAGCTTCCCCAGATAGACTCTCAAACTGCAAACATATTGCCCCGGAAACTGAGCAGCAAAATAGCCCAGCCCATTAGAGCCTAAAGAATTTTGCTGTTGTGCCTACTTGCATCTAATATGGTCATGGCTGAATGTTCCCAACTGTGCCTATTTTGATTTTCCTCAAATAATTCTCCCACATGCACTGGTTTAATGATAATGTTCAGCTCACTTTTGACTGAAACCAACATTAAAGGGATTTATGTCTATATTAAGTCTGGCTGTAAAACTTAATGAAATTAAACATTTCTCCAGAACTCAAAAAATTAAAAAGAAATGCATTGTCAGAAATTTGTTTGAAATCTTTCTTCTATACTCCTAAGGTTCCCAGAGTCATGTATTTTTCCAGTGACACAGTGTTCTCCAACTGTGGATTTGACACTTCCTCCCATCACTTCCATCTTGTTGCTGGAAATTCTAGCAACGTCTGTAGTCACTGGAGTGCTCTCCAGATAAGAGGAATGATACAACCTTATAATAAGGCCGTTCAAGTGTCACCATGCCCCAAGCTGTGTCCTGGGCTATTGGACTTTTTGTATTTTCCTGAACTGAGCAGCTCCATCCTTTGCTCTAATTGCCACCATTATCAGCAGACTTGGGAGAGGTTCTAAGCACTAAACAGAAGAGGAGACAATAATAGTAATAATATTAATTCCTAATGGTTAACACAGTGCCCTAAATTAATCAGGTGCCTTTAACTTTTTCAAAGGAATGTAAATCTCTTATTTTATTTGATATTTTCCAAAACCCTGTAGGGCATGAGAGCAGATGTATTGCAGGAAGGAGTGGGCAGTTGCTTTAAGTCACAGCCAAGTTAGCACCTCTGAGGTCTGGAGGACGTCCTTAGAGTGATCTTTCCCGTCTATGTCCCGGCGTATCTTGCTATTTTAGCAGGCCAATGACACTGGTCTTACGCTAGACTGAGGCTGATTCCCACACATGCATTTTAAGAACTTCCCTAAAAGCATAAGTTCCTGGGGATGTCCTGATATATTGAAGAGAAGCTGCCACTCATTGGAAGGAATCTCCAAGAGCTGGCTCCAAGACAGGCTCTAAAACTTGAGTGGAAAAAATTTATATTGTTATTTTCACTAGCCACCACCTCAAATTGAGCATTTCCCTCAATTATGGATGTATAATATAAACCACAATGTTATTAGCAGTACCTGTGAGCTTGTCACCAATATGTATTTTTATGCCACATTATGGTTGTTGCAGATATGCTGCAACATACATCTACCTGCCACTAGGTTTTGTTATTTAATGAGTTAATAAAGAAAGATATATGTTACCATTTCATAAATGTGTATTTTTAATCTTTTGGTAACAGAGTTTCAATATAATAGCTTTCCTTGGTGCTATAGTCTAAACTTTGGTGTCTCTCCAAAATTCATGTGTTGAAATCTAACCCCCAATGTGTTGGTATTAACAGGTGGGATCTTTGGGAGCTGATTAGGTCATGAAGGCAGAGCCCTCATAAATGGGGTTAGTGTCCTTATAAAAGAGGCCTGAGAGAGCGTGTTTAACCTTTCCATCATGTGAGGATACAGCAAGAAGGCGCCATCTATGAGGAACAGGTTTTTACCAGACACAGAACCTGCTGAGGCCTTGATCTTGGACTTCTGGCCTCCAGAACTGTGAGCAATAAATTTTTGTTGTTTATAAATTACTCAGTTTAAGATATTTTGTTATAGCAGCCCAAACAGACTAAGAAACTTGGCTACCCTATGTATTTTGTTTATGTATTTAAAATATTATTTTGAGACTGAGGGGACACGGGCACTTGTATACGTGTTGGTATGCCAGTTGGTACAATCTCTTTGCAGAGAAATTGGGCAATATGTATCAAAACAAAAAATGAACTGGCTGTCTGATCCAGTGATCTCATCTCTAAGAATCTACCCTAAAGATATGCTTACATATATATGAAAGATGTGTGTTTAAATGTATTCATGGCCACCATGATTGTATTAATAATAGTGAAATACTAGAAACATCATAAATGTCCAACATTGGGGACAAGATGAAGAAGTTACGGTGTACCCATATGTTGCAAAAATCTGCAGCTCTGGCAAAGAATGAGATATGAAACTTGCAATGAACTCATTCCCAAGAAATACTGTTACGTGAAAAAGACAATGTACAGAATAGGGTGCACAGTGTGCTCCCATTTACATAGAAGAGAGGGATGTACTTGATAGTAAATGTGTACAGTCTTTCTGGAAAGAAACACAAGAGTCTTTTTATAGAGCTTTGTCTGTAGGGAGGGGCATGGGGTCTGGGGTGCAAGGAAGACATAGTTTTCTTTCATAACCTTTTGTTTTGTGTAAATTTTTTTTTGCCATAATAATAACAGGTAACACATATTGAGCACTTATTTTGTACAAGGGACTCTTTTAGATGTTTTGTATGCATTAGTTCCTCCTTATGATGTCTGTATGTGGGTACTGTTATTGTCACCCCATTCTATAAGCAAGGAACTTGAGGCACAGAGAGGATGAACACTTTACCCAAAGTCACAGAGATGGTAAGGGGCAAAGCAGGGATTTAGACCAGGCAGTCTGGCTCCAGATACCTCTCTCCTAACTATACAATCTTGCTTCTCTGCATTAGAATCCTAACGGCCATGTTCTACTGCATGCGTTATTTAAAAGAAAATCAAATACCTAGCAAATAAAAAAGGAATAATTTAGTGCATTTACTCTGTAAAGCATCAATGGATCATTCTGTTTAAATCCAAGTGTATAAGTTTATACTAATAATTTAAACCCCCACCCTGGGACACACCTCACTAAGGAGGCAGGGAAGCGCATGTCTTACTTTGTATGGCCCATTCACTTTTTTTAAATCACATAGTTTTATTTAGTGAATTTGCTCATCCAAGGTTGATATAATGCCCTTGAGGCCTAAAGCAGCAAATGTGCCTCCAATGAAAAAGCTAATTCTCCTGCTTTCAACAGCAGGGCTCGCCCTGTTTCCTTGTTCTCTGTTGATCATGCTCTTCCTTATAGAAGTAGGATTTTTTTTTTTTTTTGAGGCAGAGTCTTGCTCTGTCACCCCGGGTAGAGTGCAGTGGCACCAGCCTAGCTCACTGCAACCTCAAACTCCTGGGCTCAAGTGATCCTCCTGCCTCAGTCTCCCGAGTAGCTGGGACTACAGGTGTGTGCCACCACGCCTGGCTAATTTTTTCTATTTTTAGTAGAGACGTGGGTCTTGCTCTTGCTCAGGCTGGTCTCAAATTCCTGACCTGAAGTAATCCTTCCCCCTCGGCCTCCCAGAGTGCTACCCAGAGTGCTAGGATTACAGGCGTGAGCAACTGCGCCCAGCCAAATGTTTTCCAAAAAAATGAAAATCATACTCTCTATAAAAAAAAAAAGTTGATGACTGGATTCCTCAGAAACTGAAATCTTGGAAATATTTCCTTTTTTCTGGAGTCTCTTCAGTACTACCTAGTGGCCCTTGGGTTTCTGAGAACAATTTGAAAATCATTGGCTGAGAATGGCATTCCATGAGATGCTTACATGGGCTGCCTGCTTTCTGCTTTCAATAGCTTGGCATTGCAGGGCAGGACTGTGGCTCCTCCCAAAACATTCCTCCAGTCCTTAGTGTGCCAATGATAAAGTGTCTGTTAAGTGCTCCCATGGCTTTAACACCTCCCTATACCTTTTAAGCCTTCTCCTTATCTGACAGAGGCCGGCAGGCAGAAACGCCCAGCTCCAATTGCTTTGGGTGCATTCTTTTTGACAGTCCGTTCTACTAATGTCTAGGGATATTGGTGGTTTTTCTATTTGAAATAATGATTTCTAGTTTCCCTTTAAAATACATGTATTTATGTTCAAAAGGGAGTCAATTTAAGGAAACATACTAGGTAAATAACCACCAGTGGCAAAAATTGCAAAATGTATGTTGTGACTGATGGATGCTTGGGAAACACTGGAATAAAGTATTGGTAAAATTTATGGCTTTGACTTGTCTAGTTATTAACAGTCAGCCTTAAAAGGGGCCCAATAATTAAGTACTTACATGAGGTGATTTGAAAAAGTAATGGAAAAGACTTTCTGTCCTCAAATCTCCATCCTGCCACTTGCCATTTCAATGATATGGCTTCAATCCTTTTCATTCTATAGTTTATTAGCTTCAATTCATTCATGCATTCAGCCATGTATTTTTTTCATTGAACAAATATTTATTGAGTGCCAACTATTTGCCACAAATGGCACAATAGCAAGTCCCTATTGGAGAGGAAGCTGCCCTTAGCTGGAGTGTCTCATTAGCGGTCATGAGCTAATACATTAGTTATGGAGTTTTTAATAAAGTCTTCCGTTATCAGCTAGCAGTGGTTCCTAACTCAGGCTGCTCAAGAGAATTGCCTGAAGAGCTTTTAGAAGACAAATACTTGAGCAATCCTTAGATTCTGATTTCGTTTAATAGCTCATATTCTGCCTCCCTTGTGGCTTAAAGTGTGGTCTGTGGACCAGCAGTACTGACATGACCTGAGAACTTGTTAGAAATACAGACTCTCAGGCCCCAGCCCAGGCTGACTGAATCTGTATTTCAGCAGGACCCCCAGGGAATTCACATGCGTACTGAGTCTCTTATCTATACACTGGGTGCCAGGTTTGCCTTTGGTGCCCCACTTCCCCTTTATGCATCCATAGACTCCCTGTTACAATCTTCTCCTGCTATTCCTCCTCCCCCTTCCACCTAAACTCTTTGACAGAAAGAAATTGAATTTGATAAGCCATTCCTATCTTAGCATGAATAAATTCGGTACATTGCCCTCCCCGATATTATTTGCTTTAGCAGAAGACAGTGGACACTGGAAAAAGTTGAAGAACTCAATCTCTAACAGTAAAGATTGAAAGGCGGTATTTTGGGAGCATCAAGAGCTTCTTGATACATCTCAGACCAAAGTTCTTTCTATGGAAAAAGTCAGCTCTGAGAACAGAGTTGTCACAATGGACTCCTTTGGTTCTGAAAGAGAGGCCGGAGGAGCCGAAGAAAACAAAAGAGAGATAAAGCATGTGATTATTCTGCATAATATTACCGAATTTTTGTGTTTCTGGCAGGCAAGGGCTGTTGGGGGGATTGATTCTGCAAGAAAGAAGAGTAAAAGTTCAGAGTGAAGGGTTTCTTGCTGTTAAATAAATTTTGATGAATATTAAGGTCTGAATTATTTTTTGTCTCCTGCTGCTTAAAATGAAGTTTCTGTCAAAACTTTAAAAATACACTTAATTATAGACAGACTAACTGCCAAGCTGCACGAACAGCACAAGGAATTAAAACATCTTTCTTAAAATGTGTTTATATTTCAACACACACTTATTTTTATGCCCTGCCTCTTTCCTGAAAAGAAATGATAATATATGTTTTCTAGATTCTAACAAATGATATAGACAAACAAAAGTCAACAGTATAGTAAGAGGTACTTTGGATTTAGTAAAAATGGAGATGCACATAGGTAACCACAGGTGTGCTGTGATTCTGTCACCAATCTTTGCTTGGCTTAGTTGTCCAAGTTTGACCTGAGTATCTATAGATACTGCTTGAAGCAGATCCAAGTTCATGACCCATTCCACTTATGCAACTGCCCTAGAACTGGTCGATTCTCCCAGTCTCCCTTGTGCTGGTCCTGCTGGGTTTCCACCCCCTCCCAGTGGCCTTCACTGCTAAGATAGAGATCTTATCTTGTAAAAAGCAGCATCTTACATCTTATCATGTAAAAGCAGCTCCAGCAGTGCTGTGAGCCATTACCACTTCCTTCCCTATCATGTAAGGAGAGGGTGGTATGGAAGCAATGGCTAATTTGAGGCTGAAGGGAAAAGAAAAGACATAGGTTTAAGAAAGGTAGTGGAATGTAGCCTTGATAACTTAATGAGAAGTTAAGGTGGGTGATCACACAAGTGGCCACAGGGATGCCCTCCAGGGACTCAGGGTAGGAGGGCAGCCTGCAGATGGGCTTACAATAGCTGCTGTTAGGGAACTTGCCCGGGTGGAAGGTTGAGGTTGAAGGGGCTGTGAGTAGCTGGCTGGAGAATAAGACTGAGTGTGCCGTCAAGGCCCTGCAAGAGCAACCATGTAAATCAGCCCAAGGAGAGCGAGACGAATCGTGGTTCTGAAAAAGGAATCAGAAGATAATTTAACAGCCAGGGTCGAAATTTGTGTTGTCAAGGTGATGAGGTACAAGTCAATTTGTGTTTCCCTCTCTTTTGACTGGTGTTCTCCGATGTCGCAGACATGCTCGAGGCTTCTCCACCCTCACCTCCTCTCTGAGTGTTCTGCTTGCCTTTGAGCAGCTGGTGAAGTCAAGTGCACTACCTTTGAGTCCAGATGTCCTGAGAAAGATGGAGACACTAGTTTATAGCTTCCCCCCGTGACTGATTACACAACTTCAGGATCGCCTGCCTTTCCTTTTCCAGCTCTAAAAATAGCAAAGATGAGTTTACTGATAGCTGAGTCACCTCATCGAAGGGGTTGTTCTGTCCAAATATCATTTGTTGGAAACTTTGTCTTAAACAGATCTCATACAATGTTTCTTCCTCCTGTCAAAAGCACAGCTATATGGATAATAAATACTATATCACACAGGGGTTTGTTGCTATTACGCATACACAAATAAGTTTTATATGTAAATTACACATGTGTATAATTCAGCACAAATTAATTTCATTTGAGCCCCACAGCAGTTTTGAGAATTCAATATTGTAACTCCCATTCTACAGCTAAGAAAACTGAGGCTCAGTGAGCTTATATGATTTGCTCAAGGTTTTCCAGCTAGAAGTGATTGAGTTAGTACTAAAAATTAGATCTTTCAACTCAATGCATTCTCTTCTTTCTGCATTGCATGACATCTACAGCCCCTTCCTATGATAAAAAGTAAAAAAAATTAAAAAAAAAATTATGAGACTGTGAGCACCTTGCTTATCCCAGCACACCCAGGACTGAGTGAGAACATCATGACCTAAATTTATATATATATAAATTTCATATATATATATAAAAATAGATTTTATATATGTAATTTCAATAGGTTTAGAGGGTACATGTGTTTTTTGTTACACACATGAATTGTATAATGCTGAAGTCAAGGCTTTTAGTGTATCTATCATCAGAATAGTGTACATTGTACCCCGTAGGAAATTTTTTATCCCTCATCCCCCTTCCACCCTACTTCTTAGTTTCCAATGTCCCTTACACCACTTCATGACCATATATACCCATCGTTTAGCTCCCACTTGTAAGTGAGAACATGTGGTATTTGTTTTTCCATTCCTGAGATACTTCACTTAGGATAATGGTCTCTAATTCCATCCAAATTGCTGCAAAAGATGTTATTTCATTTTTAATGGCTGAGTAGTACTCCATGGTATATATAAAAAATACATTTTCTTTATCTACTCATCAATTGATGGGTACTTAGGTTCATCCCATATCTTTGCAATTGTAAATTGTGTGAGATAAACATTTGGGTGCAGGTGTCTTTTTGATATAGTAACTTCTTTTCCTTTGGGTAGATATCCAGTAGTGGTATTGCTGGATCGAATGGTAAGTCTACTTTTAGTTCTTTGAGGAATCTCCATACTGTTTTCCATAGAGGTTGAACTAATTTACATTCCCACCAACAGTGTATAAGTGTTTCCTTTTCACCGGATCTGCACCAACATCTATTGTTTTTTGACTTATTAATAGTGGCCATTCTGACAGGGGTAAGGTGTTAGCTCATTGTGGTTTTAATTTGCATTTCCCTGATGATTAGTGTTGTTAAGCCTTTTTTCATATGATTATTGGTCATTTGTATATCTTCTTTTGAAAAAAATCTGTTCATGTCTTTTGCCCACTTTTTGATGGGGTTAGTTGTTATTTTCTTGCTGACTTGTTTCAGTTATTTGTAGACTCTGGATATTAGTTCTCTGTCAGATGTATAGTTTGCAAATATTTTCTCCCATTGTGTAGGTTGTTTGTTTACTCTGTTGATTCTTTGCTGTGCAGAAACTTTTTAGTTTACTTAAGTCCCATTTATTTATTTTTGTTGTTGCTGTATTTGCTTTTGTGGTCTTAGTCATAAATTCTTTGCCTAGACCAATGTCCAGAAGAGTTTTTCCTACATTTTCTCCTAGGCTTTTTATGGTTTCAGGTCTTTCATTTAAGTCTTTAATCCATCTTGAGTTAACTTTTGTACATGGCAAGAGATAGGAATCCAGTTTCCTTCTCCTGAATGTGACTTCCAATTTTCCCAGCACCATTTATTGAATAAGTCATCCTTGCCCCAATGTATGCTTCTGATCTTTGTTGAAGATCAGTTGGTCGTAGCTATATGGTTTTATTTCTGGGTTCTGTATTCTGTTCCATTGATCTATGTGTCTGCCTTTATATCAGTACCATGCTGTTTTGGTTACTATAGTCTTGTAGTATAATTTGAAGTCAGGTAATGTGATGCTTCCAGATTTGTTCCCTTTGCTTAGGATTGCTTTGGCTATTCAGGCTCTTTTTCAATTCTATATGAAATTTAGGATTGTTTTTTCTAGTTATGTGAAAAATGATGTTGGTATTTTGCATTGCATCTGTAAGTCACCTTGCGCAATGTGGACATTTTAACAATATTGATTCTTTCAGTCCCTGAGCAAGGGATGATTTTCCATTTGTTTGTGTCATCTATGATTTCTTTCATTAGTGTTCAGTAGTTCTTCTTGTAGATATCTTTCACCTCTTCGGTTAAGTATATTCCTAGGTATTTTATTTTTTTTTGCAGCTATTATAAATGGTATTGAGTTATTGATTTGACTCTCAGCTTGACTGTTATTAGTATATAGAAATGCTACTGATTTGTATACATTAATTTTATGAACTGAAACTGTACTGAATTTATTTATCAATTATAAGAATCTTTTGGAGGAGTCGTCAGGGTTTTCTAGATATAAGATCATATCATCAGCAAACAAGGACCTAAAATATATTAAATGGCAGTAAGATGAAGACTAACAACATGAGGGGGAGCTCAGGGCTTTGGGTTTCCACCCACTTTTGCATCCATAATAAACCAAGCTCAAAAACTTATCAGCCATATTCTTGTTTATTTCTTTTTTCTTCAAACAGTTAATCTTTGTTTTGGTGATTCTTTTTAGGATAACCTTGCTAAGAGGAGAAGATGGAAATAGAGTGTCATGACCTTGGGAGTTAAGCAGAAAGGAAGCTCAAGGCACATTGTAAATATCTCAGTGTTTATAGATGGAAAAAAAAGCTAAGTGGATCAGTTCCCTTTTATGAAATAGTTGTTTGAGTCTTACCTTTGAGCAAGACCAATTTTATGTTCCCAGCTAATGTGAAATGTGACAAAAAAAAGGAACTGATCCCCAACTGTTCTGTAGACAGATTAAATGCGCTTCTGGTTCCTTTTGCAGCTATTCATCATTTTAATTGGTTTTGAAGCCAAAAAACTTTGACAGCATTTGTGATGGGAATTCAACTTCATAATTCATAAACTGTGGAAAAGTGATTATAGCCTTCATTTGGAGGCTGTGTACATACCTTATTAAGTTGCTACAAGATGGAACACCAGAATCCACATTAATCACACAATCTCTTTGTGCACAGGGGTTCCAGCAGGTGAATTATGGGACACTAGCCACTCGGGAAGGAAATACTCTGCTCTAGACCTTTTGGAGAGGATATGCCCCCAACTCATGGTGTTCCTTGCCATGCCTGCTACCACCATGATTCTTGGCATTTTCAAGAACCAATTTGACCCCCTTGCTTTCCTGTTCCATGACCTCCTTCCCCCATGATACTGTGATGTGCATAGATGTCTCTCCATAATACTTGCCTTACTTTTCCAACCCCAGTTCACCATAAGTGGTTCAAGGATGTGGACTGGGTCTTTTACTTTATACCATTGTGCAGACCACATAGCAGACTCTCAACAAATTTGTTGAATGAATGAATAAACTAATTGTAAGAATTGTTTAAGTTATTCTGTTGACTCTAGTGTCATTTGACATTATGGGAGTTGTCAGGTAGAGCTTGTTCATGTTCTGTACATTAAAAAAAGTATTAAAATATGGTTGTTTGCTTTTGGAATTGGGCAGAACAACACAAGCATGCTCTTAAGAGTTTCCAAACCTTTAAACACTCAACTTTACATTACTGTACTTGTCTGTTTTTACAATAAATGTTGATATTCCCAAACCTCCTTTTTTAATGTACCAGTGTAATACCACCTTTATTTATACCACATTGAGCTATGGAGGTGTTGTAAACAGCATTATTTGCATATTTTAATTGCATTTTGTTGTTACTTCAGAAAAACAAATCGAAAATGGAAAAATGAAATAAGCTGACACTAGAGAGAAAAATAGAGGTCTCATAAATTTATACAATTGAAACAAGATGTTACAGAAGTCATTAGCAAGTTCCAAATCATTTGCAAACAGCAAATCTTTAGCTCCCATCAAATACTCATTGGATTTGACTCAGCTGTGTTCAATTGTGATTGAAAAGAAGAAAAATTTAAAAAATATTCCTCTTTTTGAAGATACATCATCAAAAATTGTGTCTTGGAGTTGAGGTATAATGAGGATTGTATAATTAGGATAATTTTAACTTTATTTTTAGCTTTCTGGGAACATAATCTTGCATTATAAATGCACATTTATTGTTCAAATTTGGGAACTGCATATATTGTCACTTAAATTTCTTTCATTCAGTTAAAAATCCCAAGATCTATTTGCTTATAAATCTTTATGGAACTATTTAGATACAAAAATTGATAGGAAAAGGAAAAGAAATAAAGTATCTTGGCTTTGTTTGACATAGGACCTAAAATAAAAATGGACAAGTGATTTTCTGGACTCACTGGACTGAAGCCATCAGAGTCCACATCCTGAGCTTCTTATCTACTGCTGGGAACACAGCTGAGATGGACAGCCAAACATGGCCAGGTCACAGCCTGTTCACTCCCAGACCAATGCTGCATAAGTGAGAGTGACATTCACAGAGAAGAGCATTCTCCACCCCCGGCAACTGAACTGTTTCTAGGTTCCATGCATTCTGAGGACAGTTACGTTTTCTAGAGATTAAATGATACAGGAAATCTTAATTCCATACAATAACCTGTGTATAAATGTATATGATGATTTTGTTTATAATTGCCCAAACTGGAAGTCATCCAAATGTCCCCAAACTGAGAAATGGATAAATAAACTGTGGCACATCATAGAATGGAATGAATGCTACAGAGCAATAAGAAGGAACAAGTTATTGACATACACAACCACACTGATAAATCACAAATGCATGAAAAAAGTCAGACTTAAAAGATTATATATATTATATGATTTCATTTATATGACATTCTAGAAAAGACAAAACTATAGGGATAGAAAACAGATCCATGGTTGCCAGGGGCAGAGTGGGGTGGGGAGTGGTTGGCTACCAGGAACAGCAGGAGGGAATTGTTTTGGGGTGATGGGATGTTCTTCTGTCTTTTGATTGCGGTGGTGGTTACACGATTTTATGCGTTTGTCAAAACTCATAGAACAGTGCACCAAAAAGAGTAAGTTTTACTTTCTGTAAATAACAGGTGAGTTAAACAAATGGAAATTGGCTACTGGACTAGAGTAATTTTATGTGATAATAAAGTGCTCTTATACTGGTAGAGAATTATAGATGATTTCTAAACACAGCTTTGGAATGTACTGGCTTTTCTTTCAAATCTTTCTTTTTTCTTTTTGTCTATTCTAAAGAACTATTTCCAAAAAAATTGACTACAATGACGACTGGGTGGGTCATGAATTCTCTCTGACTTGGTCCATAAGATACAGAAGCGCTGCCTTGACTGTTTTTCCTGTTTGGGCATTTCATCACCAGAACAGGCTTAGTTTCCTTCAGGGTCATATTCTCTTAGGTTCAGAAAGAGTTTAACGATATTCAAGGAAAAAAAATACCTTAGGGGATAGAGTTTAAATGTGTTAGCTGGAAAGTGCCCTATTTCCTGAAGAATGAGCTACATGGGATAGGGGTTATTTGGGATGCCCAGGTAGGATGGGATGTCTCTGTTTGTGAGAACCCAGCACACGTTTTGGAGAATGAGAGCTGCTTCCTTTCCCCAGTCCCAGCCCAGGTCTCGCCTCCCAGGCACCGTCCCCCCCAACCCCCCCCCCCCACCTCCCTACCCCCATCCCCGCACCACCCAGTAGCTCATCACTTAGCATTTAAGGTGAGGCTGGGCTGGCAAGGGAGGTCCCTTCCATTCATCTTCATTTCTGGTTAATTACAGTAATTGACACAACACTGTTTCTATCCCTACGTCTATTCACCAACAAATGTTCAAGTCATAGGCTCTCAACTCTCATTAATCTCATTATGTAAAAGTTTAAAAAAAAAATCATGTGTTTTATTTCCTCATTATGGAAATTTCAAGTCAGCAGTGAAAATAAGGACATGTTGGTCTCAGCTCCACTTATACTTTTCAAGAGCATTGGAGAGTCTTTGAAAATTTCAACATTCTCTCCATTTTATTTTTCCTCTTTTTGAGATCAAAATGAGAAGTGATGCTCCTGGGAGGACTGCAAATTGATTCAGTCTTTTCATAGAATAATTTGATAAGGTTTATCGAAATTAAAATTGCATGTACTACTTGACCCAGAAATTTCACTTCTAGGAATTTATTCTAAAGGGATATTCACACAAGGATTCAAAGATCTATATTCAAGGCAATACATTCATCCTGTAGTTTATAATAGCAAAATTTTAGGGGAAAACCAAAATGTCAATCAGTAGGGGCTTGGTTAAATAAATTATGGTGTATCCATACCGTGGGAGAGAATATGTTGTTAAATAAAAGAGCAGGTTGCACGATGTGATATATTGTATGATTCCAGGATGCGAAGAAAAAAATCTGGAAGGATCCACACAGAACTGCCACATCACTGAAATTGGAAAGTGAGTGGGATTCATAGAGGAGGAAGAGGAGAGGAGAGGGAAGGGAAATTGCAGTTTTTATTTTATCTACACTTCTGTAATGTTTGAATCTTCTTGAAGATGAGCAAGCCTTACTTCTATATTAAAAATGGAAATATGGAAAAAAGGAGTGATGCATTTCTAAGAATTTAGTAACAGTGATTAAACAATACCCCTTTTAGCTCATACACCAATTGGAGAGTTTCCAAGTGCCTTGACGTCTATTATCTTTTTCTATGCTTGAGACAACCTAGGGAGGTGGGCGGGCAAATATCTCCCGGGTGGGCAGTGGAAATGCTGAGACTTAAGTCTCCCAGGACATGGGCAGGTTCCCACTCTCGTTCTTCCGACATTCACAGGGCATCTTCAGTAGTAACTGATTTCTAAATGGGCTCTTTTGCTAATAGGTTATTTTTTAAGTCACATTTTTTGTTAAAGAATAATTGATGTATAGTAAGATATGTGATATTAAGTGTGCAGCTTGATGCGTTTTGGCAGTGTATACACCCATGAAACCGTCAATGCCATCATTGGCATTGAAAATAGAGGACATTTTCATCCACCTGGAGAATTCTCTCATGATACGATGCCCTTCTCAGGTAATCTCCACCTACCTCAAGCAACCACTGTTCTGATCTCTATTGCTGTAACTTAATTCTGCCTGTTTTAGAACTTTGTGTTAATGGAACCAGAGTGTATGTACTTTCTTGTGTTTGCCTTCTTTAGCTTACATAATTTTTGGAAGATGCACCTATTTTGTTGTATGCATCTTTAGTTTGTTCCTTTTGTTGTGGAATAGTGTTCCATTGTATGCACATATCACAATTTTATTGATCCATTCCCTCATTGATGGACATTGGAATTATTTCTAGTTTTTGCTAGTATAAATAAAGCTGCTATGTCTATATCTTTTTATAAACATATGTTTTTGTTTCTCTTGGGTACATAGTGAGGGGTGGGATTGCTGGTTGCTTGCTAAGTGTGTTTAACTTTATAAGAAAGTGCCAAACTTTTTTCCAAAGGGATTTCATCATTTGACATTCACACTAGCCATTTATGAGGTTGCAGGTAGGTTTTGTCCTTTAGGTATATCTGTAGGTATTTTCCTATAGAGGAAGGCTCTCGGGACCTTTCAGCAGCAGTAAACCCTGTACTGAGCCCTTTCCCATTCCAGGCCCCCCACCCCAGATTAGAGAGACACAAGATAAATGGTCCTTGCCCCAGGAGGGGAGTCAAGAAGACTAGTCTCTTTTAGCTGGTGGTCCCTGGAGCTGCATATGTTCACACTCTTTCCATGTATCAAAGAGCATTTGTTTCTCAGGTTCAGTCAATATTCATTGTCGTTCACTTGAGAGATCTCCCTTTATTTCTCCACCATTCTTTCCCTATAGCAATCACTATGTGGACATATACCTTATATCATACATGTCCTATGTCATATAGGGACATAGTCCCTATGCCGTAGCTGTGGGAACTGATGACTCTGGCTATTCCTTCCAAGACCCTTGGCTACAAGCACATCCAGGTCCAACATTTCTCAGGGTGTGCTGTGCCCACTATGGGCTGCACTTGGAGGATTTTAGGAGTGGACTGTATCTATTTTTTATGATTGTCTTATTTATATATAGCAAGTGAGGTTTTCCATTTATGGTGGTAACATACAGTTAACTTTAAAAACGATGTATTAAAATAGTGACTCAATTAAGTAAAAGTGATTAAATAAATAAAAGCACAGCAAGTCATGAGAATCCTGGTTTGAGTTCATATTTAGAAAACCCCAACTGTGGTACGATTCCTCATTAGCATTAAAGACATTCTGAACAACTTGGCTGATGATCATAATCAAAAGAGATTTACTAAGCACCCATTGTCACTCAGAATATAATGAGCCCCAGAGTAGATATGGGTCCCTGCTTGGGACTGAACGTCAGTGATACTATTACTAAATATATTCCTGTCAAACTCTTTGTAATATCTAACTCTCCATGATGTGTGAAAAATCCGAGCATCCAATTAATTTCCAGATCAACGCTGCATGCTTTCTGATTAAGCAGCATAAATGCTATTCAGGGCTCTCCGTGGGTTGGTCTGGGTTCCTGCTGATGGTGGAGCGAGGCGTTAAGCTTGCTGCTGACTCCTCTTGTGTGTTTCCCATAGACAAGACACCTCCAGGACTCTTGTGCTTGAGCTTACGAGGTGCCTAATGAGGCCTGCACTATTTGACAGTGTTTTCATCTGCTCTTTTTAGAGATACGTGTTTTGCAGATATCATCTTATTTTAAGTGTTCCTGTGGTTTCTTTTTCTTTTTTTCTTTTTTTTTTTTTTTAGAGGAAGAGAGATAATATTTAGTGAGCATCTCCTAAGTTCAGGGTGCTTTAACTACATTCTCTCTCTCTCTCTCTCAATCACAACAGCTCTTTGGCAAATAATCTTTCTCTTAGAAAAGTCCCCCATCTGCTCTTCCTGCTTCCATCTTTCCCACCCCCAATCCATCTCCATAGTAGGCAGATCTTTGAAAAATGCCAAATCAAGGCATGTTATCCTCCCTGCCCCCAAGCTTCCCTTTGCTCCTACGATGAAGTTGCAAATCCTCATGGCTCACGAAGCCTACACAATTGGTTGTCTTTCTAATTCTCCAGTGCCATCTCATACCATTTTTTCCCCTCCCTGGATGGGTACACTTCTCCCTTCCCCCCAGACATATACACTGGCCTTCTTCATATCCTTGAAAGGGCTGAGCATGTTCCTATCTCAAGGCCTTTGCACAGCTGTTCCTTCTGCTGCCCGACACCTGGCTAACACCTCCTCATCCTGAAGGCATCGGTATAGGGATAGCTTCTCCAGGGAAATCTTTCTTCACTCAGCAACCCAGATCAAGTTCCTCATAGTAAACACATTTATAACATCCAGTACTCTTCCATTATAACAGTGTACCCAGTTGTAAATAAACAATTCTTTCTGTAGTTATTTCTTTGGGGTCTATTTTACTTTTTAAGGGCTAAGGTCCTTGAGGGTAGAGACTATATCTGCTTTATTCATCAATTCATCTCTGCCTCCCAGCTGCACCCCAGTGATTCTTGCCTCCTGGGATTCATGACCTTGCATATAGTTCCCCTCAATGAACAAGGCTGACTCATATAATCAATAGGGTATTGCAAAATCGTGGTGTGTGACTTCTGAGGCTAGACCATAGAAGACATTGTAGCTTCCATCTTGCTCCTTCTCTGGGATCACTTGCTCTGGGGGAAGTCAGCTGCCATGTTGTGAGGATGCTTAAACAGTTCATGAAAAGCCACACACAAGGAGGAACTGAGGCCTCCTGCCAACAATCACATGAACCATTTTGGAAGTGGAGCCTCCAGCCCCAGTCGAGCATTCAGATGACAGCAGTCCTGGCCAACATCCTGACTGCAGCCTCATGAGAGACTCTGAGCCATCCAGCCAAGCTGCTCTTAAATCCTGCCCCATAGGAACTTTGTGAGATAAAAAATATTTCTTGTTTTATGCTGCCATGTTTTGGGAGTAATCTGTGATGCAGCAATAGGTAACTAATACACTATAGTTCCTGGTATAGTATAACACTCAATAAATTGTTGTTGAATGAGTTCCTGAAAATACATTGTTATCCTTCTTTTACATTTGAGGAATGTACAACACAGAGAGATTAATTCACTTGTTCCAAATCACAGTAACTAAATAGTAGAGCAGGATTGGGACCAGATCTACCTATTTGCATGATCCTTATTCATACCATTCCTATCGTATATTGTTTTATCTCTCTTGAAGAAAGAAATCTTAACATCTAGCTGGCCAAAGGATTTTTAAAATACAGAACCTTTGACTGATCATACTAAGGATAGGGTTATTTAGAGCAAAGGCCTCCAAAGTAGATTGTGTTCACTCTGGAGCATGGGCAGAATGATCTACTGGAGTGTGGGGAGAAAATATTACAAGTTTGTTTTTGACCTTGATTAAAAAATTATACATTCATTCTAAATGTGGTAAAAAATGCATAACATAAAATTTATCATTTTAACCATTTTCAATTGTGTTTTAAGTGTTCACTTCAATAATGTTAAGTACCTTGTGCAAACAATCTCCAGAACTTTTTCATCTTGCAAAACTAAAACTCTATACTTATTCAAACAATAATTCCCTATTTTCCTCCTCATCCCAGCCCCTGGCAACCACATTTCTGCTTTCTGTCTTTATGACTTTTATTACTCTAGATACGTCATATAAGTGGGATCATAAACAATATTGGTCTTTTTGTGACTGGCTTATTTCACTTAGCATAATGTCCTCAAGTTTCCTCATTATTGCAGCATGTGACAGAATTTCCTTCCTTTTTAAGGCTGAATAATATTGTGTTGTATGTATAAAACACATTTTGCTTATTCACTTATCCATTGGTAGACACTTAGGTTGCTTCTACCTCTGGGCTATTGTGAATAATGCTACTATGAACATGGGTGTCCATATTAACTTTTTTACTATTTGGCTTTGTTTTATCCTTTAAAATTGTTTTTCTTGGATATGCTTTACAATGTACATAGCCCTCTATTATAGTAGTATACACATATACTATGTTAATGCATATATTGGGAGAGACTGCTCAAAAATTTTTACAGATGGGGTTGTGTAATTAAAAAATTGGAGACCTCTGATTTTGTAAGCATACCAGATGCTATTGAATGGCCCATCCATAACCTCTTGCTTTTAGCATTTCAATGCATATTGACTCAAACTTCCATCTGTCAGTATTTTATCTCTTTACCTCTGGAGCCCAATCTGTCCATGACATGGCAGCCCATAAGTATAGGAAATTGCTCTCCTATCCATCCTGATATTAGTTCTCAACCAATGACTGATGGCAGTTGGTGTATTAATATCCCCACTCTTTCTCCCTTATGTGTTCTAACCCATGTCCCAGGGTTGCCTAGCAGAACTGAGCTCCAGTTGCCCATAGTGGTAACTCACTTGTTACACACCCTATGTTGACTCCCTTCCCTGTCTCACTCCCCCACTCCCCTCCCTGTGCTTCCTAGGACTAAATTCCAAATAAAATGCTTGTCTGTGAATCCATGCCTCAGAGTTGGCTTTGTGGGAATCCCAACTAAGACAGTAAATAAATGCAAAACCCCTTGAAATCACTCAGCCCCAGCGATTAACGTATAGAGCATCATGTGTGGAAAAGGAGCATTACTTGACAATTTCATTTCCTTACAAAGCCAATTCAGCTTTTGTTTCTTAATCAGGGATTTTATTAGAAGGGAGGAGAGTTCCATAAGATTTTAGAGTCACAACAGACAATAGTCCAATTTACTCAGCTCACAAATGAGGATACTATGCCCCTGTGACGTTTAGCAGCTTGCCAGGGGCCACACAGCTAGAACGTGGTATGGCAGTGACTGGACCTGCATTGCAGCTCTCTGGACTTAACATTTCTGACAAAACCATCTTCCTGTATCTTGATACACAACTGGATAGTTCAGGGGAGTTCAGCAAACTTTTTCTTAAAGTTTTCTTAAAGTAAAGTTTTAGGCTTTGCAGAACATATGGTCTTTGTTGCAATGACTTCACTTTGTCATTAGAGCACCGAAACAGCCATAGATGTGAGTAAACAAGTGAGTGTGGCAGCGTTCTGATAAAACTTTATTTACAAAAACAGGTGGTCAGCCTGTGGATTGCAGTTTGCCAACCCCTAGCTTAGATAATAGAGGAGACAAAGGTCCTCTTTGTCTTTACACTTAAGAGAAATATTTTAATTTTTTAGACTTTCCTTTTTAGCTCCTTAGTATTGGGAAATAGTTTTTAAAATAATATGTGTCACTTATATACAGGTTCTAGTCTGCTTTTCCTCAGACTGAAAGCACAGCTGACTGCGTCCTAAAATGTATCAGTGCCATTTGTCTTCCCCCTCAGATTTCTGTCATGTTAATCCTATGTGTCAGCCCCACTAGGCATTAGGGGTATCGTGTTCTAGTTGCTGCTTATAATACACAATGGCACACATACACAGACAAGACTTCCTCCCCCGAATATCAAAATGATTGTGTATATTTTTCACTGTGTCAATATTAATTACTTATAATTTAGTGTTCGATATTATTTTCTATATTAATTTCAACACAATGGGATGAGTCTAATTTGGAATATTAACATTCATTTGCATTTAAATTGATATTTTAAGCATTCCTTGCAAGGAACAGATAGAATGCATGATTATAATTATAAGCATTGTTTCCAGGGTAGGTTTGTTTCCCCTTGGAAGGATTTATAAATATGGTGCATCAAGTTTAATATTAATAATGATGACACTATAACACCATGTTTCTCAAGAGAGCCCTGTGAATAGAGTCCCCATTTTTGGGAATTCCCTTTGCCTAGTGGAATAATGGATAAGCAAAACTTATTAGCTAAGAACATGTCCATGTGTATCTTTTTTATTAAGTTTTAATTTTTCAAAAAATGTTTGATATTTAACTGAGTATAAAAAAACCTAGGTTCATTTTATGGCTTGAAACTGCATGCTTTGAGAAATCAAATGGCTACTGTTAATTGCATGTAACACAATGAAGGAGTTAAAAGCATAAAGAGAATCATTCCTGCTGCTTTCTCTAGTTCTCTGTTTTCTTGGGATAGACAAGGCAGTCTTGGACAGAGGGGCTTTCTTTTGCTTGGTTTATGGCTATGAAGAAATAACATACCAGTTCTCCGAGAAGCCAGGAAGTACTAAAAAGTATTCATTTCCTGGGTGGATTGTCTTCTGGGCAGCACTGACCAACAAACAGCTTTTCTTTCATAGCCAAATGCTGGTGTTTACTGAGGTATAAATAAATAATTCTACTACGAGCAGGAGAAAAGGAACAGCATAACAAAGGCAGGGATGGGAGCTATGTGAGAAGAAAGCATGGCCAGAAGAAATTAAAGGGTGAAGGCAAAAGAAGAGAAAAGCAAAGCGTTCATCCTTCAGCCAGTCACTAGTCCAACACATCCTTACTGACCATTAATTACTCTGATCCAGCCATGGTGCCGTGTGCGGGTAAAGAGGTGAGCAAGACAGGTCAGATCCCCACCCTCCAGGGGCTGATATTTCAATGGAGGGGGCCACAAACACACAACAAAACAAAACAAAAATTCCTGGCTTCAGACTATTTTAAGAATTAAGAAGGGACTAGGCAGGGTGTGCTATTTAAGTTGAGGTGGACTCAATTGTGAGAAAAGCCAGTGGAAAGTCTCCTAAGCCTTGAGTGAGGGGAAAACCTGGGTTGCCCATGGACAGTGAGGATGTGCTGAGCCTCACCGGGAAGGAGGAGGGAGCCACCAATTGGGTTTAAGCAGGGCAGTGACATGGCCTCTTCTGCTCTTTTCCTTGTAACAGCCTTTCTGGTTGTTTCGCGGAGATTACATTGCAGAGGGTAAGAGTGGAAGCAGGAAGCTTTCGTGGGGTCCAGAGGGGAAGTGATATTGGTCTGGTCCAGGATGCTGACGGTGGAAACAGAGAAACAGGAGGGGAAAGAGGAAGGAGGAGGGGTGAAGGAGGACTGGAGTGTTTGGGACATCAGTCACTGTACCCACGGCGATGGCATTGCTGGGATGCAGGAGACTGGGGGGTTGGTTAGGAGGCCTAAAGAGAGCAGTTTGTTGGAGTTGAAGTGAAATCATATAGTGAGGCCTGACTGAAGTCAGCATAACAGATGGTGAGCTTCACATTTTGCTCCTCGCTGGCTGTGTGACCTAGGGCAATCCACTAACTTCCCTGATCTCCAGTTTCCCATCTGTGAGAGGTGGATAAGAAAGTACCCACTTCACTGGTTTCAGATGCAGATTAAATGTGACAATGCATGTAAAACACAAGGCCAAGCACACAGTAAATACTCAACAAATGTCAGGAACTCATATGCCTCCTGTTCAGCAGAAGTCAACGGAGATAAAAAGGACCAAAGAGCAGAGGCCAACATATTAGAACCAAGGCAGGGAGAAGACGTGGGAGACAAAACATGGACCTCACACTCTGTTGATGAACAGTCAGCTTTCCATGTGAGGGGAGATGGCTATGTGAGCTAAAACCCAGCAAGTAACAAATCAAAACTCCCCAACAAAGCTGCCACGAAGTGTAGGATCATTGTGAATGCTTGTGAGAGATTAATCGAAGTGTTTATGAACTGTGGCCATGCTCTTATGCTCAGAAAATATACTCATAAACAGTACAGTCTTTGTTTGTAAGGTGCCTGGTAAGAATCCCTAAAAGGTACTGACTGTATCAAATGACTCAGTACTCATCTGACCAAATGGGCTCCTGTACAGGGACTGGCTCTTTCCCACTGAGTCTTCTGAAACAGTCTCTACAAGTTAGAGGATATGTGTGCATATGTTTACAGGGTATGGTAGAGAAGAGAAGGGAGGGTGGTCTAGAATCCATACCAGAATAACTCCAATGCCTGTAGCACTGTAGGGAGTTCAATTTATATTTTTTGATAGATCAACAAAGATCCAGCGTTCATATCAGCAATCTGAATGATCAATATATCCCTTTGATTCTGAAGACAATCAGAATCTTATTGGGGAAGAGTCACCCCTATTTTACAGATGGGGAAACCAAGGACCACAGAGATCAAATACTGCATTTTTTCTTGCTTGCAATGACTCAAGGGGGAGTCCTTGAACTAGTGCTCCCTGAATAGCTTACATTTACATCAAACCCCTTATTTTAAAAATTGGCAACGTTTGAGTTATAAAACATAATCCATCTCTTTCCATAGCTTAATGAAAACATCTCCCACACACTGTAATACATCTTATTCTTCCGCCTAGCAGAGTACTTATTGTGGAGAGGTTGTGTGCGTGCCACGGGGAAACTGCAGACCTCACCGTAATATTCTGTATGATGTTAAGGAACATTGCTAAGAGCCAAGCCCTGGCTTCCTGTTCTTGGCTTCAGGTTTTAATTATTGGTTAGTAATTAAGGGTTCTTTCTTTGTGAAAAATAATTTCCGATACGTTGGGAGCAGGGTTACCATGGTTGAGAAGCTAATCTTATTTCTACGTCAGAGATTCTCTCTGTCTTGGCTACGTAGGATGGAAAATTTTGCTTTGCCCGAAGCTCTCGACTGCTCAAATGTGAGTAGATCAGGATTCCTGGGCGCTGATCCTGAGATGAAGGCTTGTGGGCAAGTGATTTAGGAAGGATATGCTCCCAGGGGAAGCCAGGAAAGGGGTCGGCGAGGCAGATTACGGCACGGGAAGAAGCCATGCCAAGATGTATTTGCAGGAAAAGTCCTGCAGGGGACTCTGGAGGGGTTAGTTAAACCTCGGCGTTTTCCCAACCTGCGACAAGGTCTTCATACCCCAAAGTGATAGGTTAACCGCCACCACCAAGAAGGGATATAAATTCCCAGACGTATCGGGTCTCCACGCATGGGGGACAGAGTAGCCCTAAGGCGAGCCTCCAAAAGGAGTAGCAGGTGCTGGCAGCTGGAGGCAAAAACAGACCAAAGTCGAGGTGAGGACACACAAAAAATGGTACCAGGAGATCAGAGCAGGCATAACCCACTCCAAGGGGTTCCTTTTGGTGGCTGAATGGGGGGGTTATAGGTGGCAGAGTGTGGGCTGGGAGGATTTGGCAGGGGGAAGGGTGTGCCGAGAAGGGTCGGGAAGCTTGAAGCTTCCACAGCGGGATGTCCAGGTGGTTTTGCCTGAGCGCTTGGAAGCGTCGCGATATGTGCGGATATCTGCAGCCACCAGGGGACGCTGGAGACCCGAGTTCTAGCGCTAGTTCTGTCTGCTCTAACCTGCTGTGCGACCCCTGACAATTCCCCTTCCTCCTGGGCCTCAGTTTCCTCCTCCGCAGTGTGAGGAACGGGCCAAAAACACCTTTAGAATGCCTTGAGTTGTTAGGGCCTTGAGTTCAGCCCAGCAAAACGCATCTTTGTGTGTTACGCAGGGCGTGTGTTTCAACGGCGTCACTTGGAGGAGCTGAAAGGAGATTGAGGCGCTGGTGAATGCCCGGGAGCCAACACCTACACCAACCTGGCGAGGCGGTGTCAGCTTTGGGGGAGCCCGTAATGGGGAGGCGGGAGGCGTGGGTGTCGCCTATCTGTGTGAATGGGGACTGAGAAGGCCCAGGGGACGGACTTGGGCCACCTGGATGATCTCGAAGTCCCCACAGTTTTGCTCACTCTGCCTCCTGGACTTGCAGGTGGGACAGTTTGGGCTCATCCACGCCATTGCTGGCCTCAGAACTGGTTTACCTACGTCCCCGCTGAGGCTGTGGTGCCAGCACACAGTTCGTGGCTGAGAGGTGACGTCCCATCCTCTACCGCTGGTGAGATTTAAATGTTCAGCTCTCTGCCAGGTGGAGGGAGAATGCCATCCTCAATGCACACGGCCTGTGTTTGTTTCCTATTGCTGCCATAACAAGTTACTACAAACTTAAACAGGGTTAAACAACACACATTTATTATCTTATAGTTCTGTAGATCAGAGTCTGACATGGGTCTCATTGGGCTAAAATCAAGGTGTCAGCAGGGCTGTGCTCCTTTTTGGAGGCTCATGAGGGAAAATCTGTTTCCTTGCTAACTCAGGTTGTTGGCAGAATTCAGTTCCGTGTGGGACTGAGGGCCCTGTTTCCTTGCTGGCTGTCAGCTGAGGGCTGGTCCCATTTTCCATAGCCCTCCACCGCCAGGCCTTGGTCTGTGCTCCCATGTCTCTGTCTTCGGAGCCAGCAACGGTCCTTCTCATGCTTTGAATGTCCCTGCCCCTTCATCTGTCTTCATGTCTTTCTGAGCCAGTCTTCTGCTTTCCTCTCCTGCTGTTAGGAAACATGTGATTGCATTTGGCCCACCTGGAGAATCTCCCTATCTTAAATTAACCTTCAGTCCATCTGCAAAGTCCCTTTACGTATGCCGTGTAGCCTAACATGGTCATGGGTTGCAGGGATTAGAGCACGGACATTTTTGGGGACCATTATTCTGCTGGCCTCATGGCCATTCTGTCATTCTGTGTTCCCTCTACCCTTGGTGTAGGTGGATCCTGACTCCTCAATACTTGGGGTTAAATCTTTCTCTTGACTTCATTCGTTCATTTGGCAAACTGTCATTGCACATCTGTTATGTTCCAAGTCATGTGATGAGCATTGAGGATATGGGAAGTAAAAAGGCGTGGCCCTTGTCCTCATTCAAGAGGACCACAGAGATGCAGTGACCTGCCCAGGTGCCCTTCGTTGGGACCCTGCACCCAGGCCCCAGCTCTGGGAGTGTTGGCTGCTGCAAGCTCACAGCTCTCTCCTTCTCTTGAAAATTGGCCTTGGACAAATGAGAGTCACCAAGCCAGGGAAGTTACACACATGCACTTCTGCAGGGACCACCAGAAGTCAGGGACTGACTGACACAGGGGTACAAAATGCTGGTTCTCTTCCTTAGGGAGGGACTGACTCTGTGATAGGATTCGTGCTCCAGAGCTCCCTGTGGGGTCAGGCTGAGGCTGGACTCCAGCCGAGGCCACACTCTGGCCCAGCTCCTCCCCTGCCCTTCCCTGCTCCCTCCCTCCCTTTCTCCTGAGAGCCCTCACCCAGGAAAATCACTTTATCAGTAACTCCCATCTCAGTCTTCTTCCAGGGGGATCCAACCGAAGGTAGTTAGCAAAAATAACCAATCTAATCTATTTCATCAAAATTCTCCATCTATCGTGATGTGTGTGTGCACACACCTATGTATTTTACTTTTGAGGCAGTGAGGAAGCACAAATGTCTTGCCTTCCATAGGTCTATGTGCCTATATCCATCCAGAATATATTTGATTTTATTCTTTGTTTTAGAGACATGGTCTTGCTCTGTTGCCCAGGCTAGAGTGCAGTGGCGAGATCATAGCTCACTGCAGCCTCAAACTCCTGTGCTCAAGCGACCCTCTTGCCTTAGCCTCCTAAGTAGCTAGGACCATAGGCACGCTCCACCACGCTTGGCTAATTTTTTTTATTTTTTGTAGAAATGAGGTCTTGCTATGTCGCCCAGGCTGGTCTCAAACTCCTGGCCTCAAGCAGTCCTCTCACCTTGGCCTCCCAAATTGCTGGGACTACAGGTGTGAACCACTGTGCCCAGTGCCAGAATATATTTTAAAAGGTGACCCTCAGGACTAAAATATAATTTTTGAAACAGGCAATGGGCTAAGTACTTTGTATTCTGCAATATCTGGGACCTGGCTTAGAGTTGGATTACAAAGCAAAACAAAGGAAGGCTGTTCCTCGTGAAGTTCTGGCATAACTTGCAGTAGCAGGAAAGTGGAAGGAAAACTTAGAATAACGTACTAATTGACCGTTTTAATTTCATTTTTGAAATACTTTCTGTGAATACATATGTCTCCTTGAGGCAGGAAGGGAAGGGGAGGCTAAGACCATGGACTTGGAGGTCTGACCACGTTAGGCTTGCAGTCTTCCCTGCTAAATTCTAGCTGTGTAATCTTGGGCAACTTACTTAACAACAGTGAATGCTTATCAAGGGTATTCTGTGTGCTAGGAGCAGTTCTAAGGGTTTTGTGTGCACTACTTAATGCTTAATGGATTATCACAATCACCAGTAAGATCAGTATTATTATTAACCCATTTTACAGATGAGGAAATTGAAGCACAGAGAGATTAACTTGCCCAGGGTTAAATAGTTAGCAAGTAGTTGCATGAGATTTGAACTCAGAGAGGCTGGCTCCAGAGCTCTTAACTTCTACACTAAATTTCTATGAGGTTCTAGTTATAGCAGAACTGTTTTTTACGAAAGAGCCCTATTTATGGCAATAGGTAAAGAGTATATTTATTTTTGAGATAAAAGCAAACACATTAAAAAATGTAAAACCTGAAGAGTGGTCTGTTTTTATTAACTCAGAGAAAAAGCAAGTCATTCAGTTCATGCTCAAATATCCACTATCATCAAGAAGGCTGTATTAGTTTTCTATTGCTGTATAGCAAATTACCACAAACTTAGTGGCTTAAAATAACACAAATTTATCTCAGAGTTTCCAGACATGGTTAACTGGGTCCTTTCCTTAGGGTCTCACCTGGTGAAATCAAGCTGTCAGCTGGGGCTGAGATCTCATCTAAGACTTGGGGTCCTCTTTCAAGTTCACTGTTGGCATAATTCTGTTGTTTGTGGTCCTAGGAGAAAGGCCCTCAGCACTTGGAGAGGAGGGGAACAATTCCCCGCCTATGGTCCTCTTCACATCATGGCAATGTTTCTTCAAAGCCAACAGGTGAAAGTCTCTACTGCTTAAAATCTCTCTGACTTCCCCCTTCTCTGGCCTGTAGATCCCCTTTTAAAGGGCTCACCTGATTAGTTCAGGCCCACCCAGCATAATCTACCCTTTGATTGGCTTAAAGTCCACTGATTAGAAACCTTAATTACATCTGAAAAAAATTGCTTTAACTTTGTCATATAAAGCAACCTAATCATGAGAGTGATATCCCATCATATTCTCAGGTCCTGCTCGTACTCAAAGGGGGATTATATTGAGTGTTTACGCCAAGGGGTGGGAATCTTGGGGGCCATTTTAGAATTCTGCCTGCCATAAAGGTTTTATCTCCAAGGAAAAATGATTGAGAGATTTTAAAGGGGAGAATGGGATCTAGTTGAAATGAAAGTTTAGTCCTCATGACTCTTCAACACAAAGTACAAAAACATATCATATGTTAGAAAACTCTGTGGCTCAGGGTCTGGGCTGCCTTCACTGGGGCCTGGGCATTGCATTTTGGTCTTTTTTGCTGCTTCAGAAAACTGGCGTTGGATGATGGGCCAGACCTCTGGTCTCCATCAGATCCCCATTTGCCCAGGCAATGACCACATGCAGGCTGGGCTCTGGTGGACACACCCACTTGGGCTCTGTTGCTTGGCAAGAAGACACAGGCAAGTATTGCAGATGGCTGCCCACTTTGCTGTGCCTTCATCCCACTACTGTCTTTCTTGATGGGGCAGATAGAATCTGGGCAGGCCCACCTCAGACATCCAGAACTGTGGCTTTCAGGAAGTACAATTGGGAAATAGGCATATGAGGAGAAGGAAAAAGTAAAAATGGATGTGTTTTTCATCACAGCTGCAGCAAGGAGTTATTGGCAAATTAATTATTTGTAAGGTCCACTTTAAGCAAGGCCTGGTCACCTAAGGGTTTTTGGTTCTCTGAGGTAGAAACCTGAAGAAGAAAACTAGTGAATTGTTTCACATTTTGGGAATTTAGATTCACTATGTGAGTATAATGAGTATATGAGTATATATGGATAGTGAGGAATAAAGAAGGAAAGTAAGGCAGTAGAGAAAAGTGACCTTTCAAATATTATTTATACTTGCATAAATGACTTTCTTGTGGCTTATCATGTAATGCAAACATTGCTACACTTTTTCTGAACAGCTATGTTTGGTGATAAACAGAATAAAATCCTAAGTCTCATTAGCATCCTTCCATCCATTCATCCATAATTCAGTCATTTATTTATACATAAAAAAGTCTCTATTAATGATCTCTTTAGGGAATGAAGCCTCCAGTTAATTCTCTCATGAGCAAAAGATTTGGAAGACATTATCCTGGTCTTTAAGTCACTTAAATTTCATCAAAGAGATGAGAACCTGT
This sequence comes from Daubentonia madagascariensis, assembly GCA_023783475.1. Lineage (NCBI taxonomy): Eukaryota > Metazoa > Chordata > Mammalia > Primates > Daubentoniidae > Daubentonia > Daubentonia madagascariensis. The sequence goes on from JAKFHU010002136.1 coordinate 664,348, forward strand.
CAAAGGCCTTTCGGGAATTTGGGGTAAGGAAATGATTTTTGTGGGCTACTTTTTTTAGTCCATGCTACTCAGTGGAAGCAAATTTCCAAATGAAAATCCAATCACCCATTTGTCCAGTATCATATTGATCAAGTTTCTAGATGAATTCATATGCTGTATCGACCCAGGAAAACAAGTTCCTACCCCATGTGGTAAGCTGCTGCTCACTCTTTAAATACATTTAAGTATCTTTCCTTCCCTGTTTTTTAGGGACGACTTGCTTCTTCATGCTGTTGCATTCCCAAGCGCCCAGTGCTTTATTTCCGGGCTAACACTGAGCACATTATAATGTAATTATATATTTACATGTGAACTCCCTGGAGGTACGAACCAGATTTTTTACATTTTATAATCTGTGCTCTTAGTATAGCATTTTGCACACAGTAGGAACTCAATACATGTTTCTTAAATGTTGACTAGGTTCAATGAAACAAAAACTAGTCAATTGAACAATTAAAAAAATTCAATTGACCAGATTATTTTTCTTTGCTGCTTTTTGCTGTAGCTGAAAGTTTAGGTCCAAACAAGTAGTTTCATCTTGTTAAATGAGGTTTCATTTTTTCCCATTTTTATACCAAAGTACGTTCCTGTAAAAATGGGTGGTTTCCTCTAGTACATGGGTTGAGTCAAATGATAGTCTTTGGACTGATGACCTATCAACATGATTTTAAAAAAAGTTCTTATCCCCAGTATTCAGTCTGTTCTCTTGGTGGTAAAGTGCTAACTATGACCTGGCCAGCATTCATGAGTACATTGAAAATGTCAGCCCTTCCTTTCAATAAGACACAAAGGTTATTTAAGCCTCAATTTCATATGCAATATTAATGTGTCTAAAAGCCTGGAGCAATGCATGTGATCAATACTTCATAGTTTCTGAGTCATTCAGGGCGGGGGACTGTGCCTGTCTCTAGCTGTCACCCTTTTATCATGGTGGCCACATGCCACCTGAAGCCTGGTGTGCCACTGCTGCTGAGCTCAAGGCATTTCCTTCAGGCTCAGTGCAGGCAGCCCTCTGAGCTCTCGACAGGCCCCCTCTTTAGAGACAGTCACCTGCCAGCCCCCATCAAAAGAATGGGAAAATGCAGGTCCTTAGTGGTGGGCTTTTTTTCCCTCTTACAAGAACTTCTGTTGGTGAAACAGAAGCATAAATAATGTTCCAGAGTTTGAACTGAACTAAGGAACTAATTTGTCCTCTCCCAAATCTGGGAACCTAATTGCACTTCCACTAGCCTGAGGGGTTCTAGACATTACAGAAAAGAAATAGCTTATAGTTATTTGCACGTGGATTATCAACCTCTTGAATCATATTCTCTCCAGGCCTGCAGTCGTGGGACCTCAGTTAGCTTCTGTGGTCCTCTGTTCCCTTCATCAGTGCCATGCACGATGGGGGATTCTATGGTGGTTGAGAGCTGGGAATGAGAGCATTCTGTGGGTTGCAGTTTCTGATCATCATTGATAGAGGGTCTTCGTATGATTTAGTTCCTGGTATCAGTTGCAATAGTATTGATGAATTGATAGTCAATGCAATTTAACAAATATCTATTAAATGCCTGCTTAACACTGTGCTAAGTGTTAAAACTGTGTTTTCAAAGAAATATACATTATGAGGCCTATCTCTAAAGATTTTGATTCAGTGGGTCTAGGGTAGGGCTAGAAATCCACATTCCCTTTAGGCTGCAGTGGGCATCGAGTCCCATGCGTGGACTGAGGACAGGGGTCTAGCACTGGGAGCTGCAACAGTTACTGCATAAAAACAGCTATACTATGTCAGCAACATATAACAATAAGCATGTACATAGCTTACGAGTCCGCAGTTCAGCTGGGAGTCAGGTGAGCTAGGCTGGGCTTAGCTGGGCAGCTCTGCAGTGCTTGGTTGGGCTTGATTGTTTTCGTGGGTCAGCTGGGTTTGGCTGATTTTGGTGGGGCTCAGCTAGGAAGCTCAGCTCCTTATTGCAGTTCTGAAGGCTGACTTGGGTGGTGGTCCTTCAGGTGTGGCAGCTGGGGCAGCTCTTCTCCTTGCGTCCCTCCTCCTCTGGGGTAGCCTGGGAATGTTCTTCTGATGGTGATGGCAGAGGGATAGGAGGTATGTGGGAACACACAGGCCTCTTAAGGCCTAGGCTCCAAACTGGCACAGATAGTTCCATATTATTCTATTGCTCTAAGCAAGTTACAAGGCCCAAGCCAAAGTGAAGGATTATGAAATATACTTCACCTGTTTAAAGGGAGGTTCTGCAGAGTCCTATGGCAGAAGCTGTAGGTCTAGGAAAGGATGTGGAATTGGAGTCAATGCCATCTCCTGCATTTGCTGCATTCAAGAATTCGTGGGAAAGCTCAAGGGAATGTACTTGAATCTGGACAGATTCTCAGTACAGGGTCTTGGAGCCACCCAGAGTGTGACTCACAGTTTCCAAGCTAAAACATGGAGGCCCTATCCTCCCTGCTGTCAGGGCAAGAGACGGTGTCCCGTTCTGCAATCACTCAAATACCAGGAGATGTGATTTCCCTGGCCTGGAGAAAACCACATTTGGAGAAATTACTACCTTTTAATCCCTTCACCCACCTTGGGGATTAACCCTCCCTTATGATGATCCATGAACATTCTTTTACTTCAAAGGTCTGTGACAGAGCAGAAGACGTAGGTCAGAAGTCCTGCTTCCTCTGGGACATCCTTCTTCATTTCACCCCTGGCCACAGAGCAATGGGTCTTCTCTCTCTCTCTTTGTCTTTTCTTTGCTTGGGTGTTATTTTTCAAAGCCTTTGAGATTTATTTTGGTATCTTCTGCTTTTTGCCCTTAACTCTGAGAGCCTCACAATCTTACCCTTACCTGATCAGGTGCCCTTTTCTTTCTCTTTTGATAACTCTGAGCTCACTGGGAAGTACAATGAACAATTGCACTGGTTTCTTGAGGCACACCCCTGCTTCTCCATCAGGACAACCTGAAATTGTGCAGAGTTGTAATCTCAACTCTTTTGAGAAGGAAATGAATGTTTATTGAGCATCTGCAATGTGCCACACCCTACACACTTGTTTTCTCAATAATACCTCACAACACACCCCACAGGACATTCATTCTGCCAATTTGACAAATGAGGAAGTTAAAGTTCAAAGAGGTTTGATATCCTTGCCCAAGGTTGCAAAACTATGAGGTAGGGATCCGGGAGTCTCACTCAGGTCTGACTCAGTTTCCACTGCTATCACACCGTAAGAACTCTACTTTTGCAGGCTGGCTGTTTTCCAACTGTCAACACATGCCACTCTATGCCTGAAGACTCCCTCTCTCTATGGGACTCTATTCTGCTTGTCTGTAGGGCAGGTTCGAAAACCTGGGGATTAATCCCGCTATCTCCCCACCTCACCCCTGCTCCTGGGTAGCAGCCCTCAACCAGCGATCGACAGGAGTTGGTGGGTAACTCTGAGGCAGGCTCTGTCTGCATTGCTTCCTGGAGGTCCCCAGTGAGATTAAGCTCCTGTTGTCCTCATGGGTAACTTGCTTTCTTGGCTGCTCTCCCTTTCTGCTCTCACCTCTCCTGTCCCTGGCTGGTGCTGCCTGGGATCGCCTCCCGCACGAGCTACTTACCTTCAAATCCTTGCGTCAGAGTCTGCCTCTGAGAAAACCTCAGCACAACAGAGAGAAGACTCTCCTTGGCTTCTACAGACCCACCAGCCATTTCTTCACCTTGTAGCTTTAGCAAAGCAGGCTTTGGAGCAAAACAGGAGACGCCCTGCCCCTCCCACTCCCATGCTCAGAAAGCTGCCACCTAAGTCACACTCCATGTGTTCTTGAGGAAGTCCCCTCTATGCCACAGACCTAGCAGAACCCCTGTGAACACAAGCCTGCAACCCCACTGGAACACCCTCCCCCTTATCTGACAGTCACCTATCACACACCTGCATCCTTACTGACCTGCAGGTTTCTCTACAGAGCGCCTGTGTCTTATTTCTATCTCTTCCTCCAGGATTTGCCCATAGCAGGTGCAATACACAGTGGTTGTGTTGGGTTGGAGAAAATATCCAGTTTGCATAGAGAAGATGGGTAAAGGAGGCACTGATTTTAACTTGCTCAAAAATAGTCTCTTGGCCAATACTCATTTCATGCTATTACTACTGGGGTGGAAAAAGGAGAATTTTAATTATTTGGAATAGTAAGCTTTTACCAGTGGGACTGAATCCCTCCGATTAAATTCAATCATAAAACAATAGAGTAATAATACAAGTGGCTATTATTATGCTTTGCTAACACTCAACAGACTCCGTTCAGAATTGTTGAATTAAATTAACACTAACAACTTACATTTATATATTGATTTGGAGTTTTCAAGGTATTTTCTCAGTTTAATAGACAGAACACTGGACTACCAGCAAACTCTGATCCCTCTCTTTCAATATACAGAAAAGCCAAGCTTTGAAAATAATTCTGCTCTGGGAAACATTTTGCTTGGTTTGATTATAAAGAAATTTTCTGCATAGCCTTGGATGGAGTTTTCAGTACTCACTGAAAATAAATCAGCAACAAGGAGTTTTTTTTTTTCAACACAGAACATCTTTATTTATTTTAACCTTTAATAAATTTCCAAGGCATCCTCTCTGGGGCAGATATTGCTGCATATCCCTTTGGCCTGACACCGTCATGTCTTTGGGGATCCCCAGCTTCCTATACCCACACCTTTGCCAAGGGCTTTTCCCCAGGCTGTGAGGAGGTAGGAAGTGCTGCCGTGTTAACACCTCCTGGGACCAGCCCTCAATCAATGACTGATGGATCCTCCCTGGGTATCCCATCCCAAGTAGGGCAACTCTGGCACACACATTCTGTACTGTCTCACAGACTTCCCCAGTGGGATTGAGCTCTAGCTCTGCACCGCACTAACATTTTCAATAATGCCCCGTATATTGACTGCCTTCCATTGATTCCCTGTCTCATTTCTCCCTCCTCTAGCTCTGCTTCCTGGGATCACCTCCCAAATGAACTACGTGGACTCAGACCCTCATCTGCTTCTGGGGAAACCCAAACAAAGACCTCCCCAAAGTACCTCTCTCTAAAAGGGCACCAAGCTAGTTCATTCTGTCTGAGCCATTAAGTCACTTAACGAGGTGTGGAGCCGCCTGTTAATGCTCTGCTCAAACAATTTTCGAGCCTATCACTATCCACTGATTTCATCGCTCTCCTGGGCAGGTCTACTGTATTTGCCATCCTCATTCTGTTAGTGAGAGTGTAAAATTTTTAATTAAAAATAAAGAAGATAAATGTGGTTAGTAGCTCCAAAGTTGTCACTCTCAACTCTGCACAGAGTGGGAGAGATACAATGTCTAGTAAAAACCAGTGGTTTGGGCTCTCTGCTAGGGTTTTAAGGATGAGATATTTAGAATGTTCAGTTTTCTCGTCTATACCAAAGAGGGAGAAAATTTTCACAGCCATGTGTAAATATATATAAGTTCTTTGTAAGGTTCCAAGTGTTTGATGCATGCTGAAGACTCAGACCTTGCTCTGGATGGGCATTATCAAGATGTGCAGTTTTGTACAGAAATCACATCTTCTGCTCAATTCTTAATTGTCATTTGGTTTAAGTTTAGTGCAGACATCGTCATTTCTTCAACGACATCCCTGGCAAGTGGCTATCCACCCTCCTCCTGAACGTCTTCAGACGTGGAGAATTCATTACTTTCATTTGTTCATTAACCTTCATCACCAGACAGTTCTTCCTTTGACTGAATTAAAATCTTCCTGCTGTGGTTGCCACCCATTGGTGGGAATTTTCTTGAAATTACTGAACAAGTTGAATGACTCATCCCACAAGGAGAATTTGAAATATTTGAAAACTTACTTAAGGTGCCTAAGTTTTCTTTTTTCCAGGATAAACTTTTCCAGTTATTTCAGCTCTTTTTAGCAGGTTGTAGCTTGGAATCCACTCATACCACTGTCTGCCATTTCCCTCTTAGAGTGGGACACTCTTTGGAAACAACCTAATTGGGGATCGCAATGTTTAAATTAATTATGGCATGAGGTATAACCCTTAAAATTATGTTTTGAAAAATGCTTAATAATATAAAAATATTCATGGCATATCAAGAGGAAGGGAAGACTATGCAATAAGAGCCCAATTTCATTAAAAATATTTAATATATACATAGCAATGAAAGGCCAAAAATATGTCAAAATATTAAGAATGGTGGTATTATGGCTAGTTTTGAATCTGTTTTATGCTTTTTCAAATTTTCGACTGAGAACATGCATTTATTTTTTAGTTAGAAAAAATGTTTTTGGAAAAGAAAGAGAAAAGAACCCGGCACTCACAGAACGCATAGAGTTCTTCAGGCATATTCTGATACTGCAGATCTGAGGGCAGCTGGCATGTCTCAGTTTCCAAGTTCAGATGAGGGTTTTTGAGCAGATGAATCGCACCGTCTGCTAGCCTTGTTTGTACCTGCGGCTCAGCGCAGCCCCCGAGAGTTTTTCCCCACGTGAACGACGGTGTCTTTTTGAGTCTGGCAGCTGGTGCTGGGAGCAGCCTGCCAGGCGACGCCCGGCTGGGCGGGGGGAAGGGAAGGATGTCGAGGTCAGCATCCGTGTCTACCTCCTTGATGGGGCTGGGCATTTTGCGGGAGGGCGGCTACGTGCCAGCAGCTTTCCAGCCCGGACCGGCGCCACCCACCTTGAAGTCTCCAAGTGGCAAGATGAGCAGTGTGGCTGATCTGGAGGCGCTGGGTCCTGAAGAGGGAGGGGACGGTGGAGAATGGCAGTGCCTCTGCGTGCAGGGGGTGGGGTGCGGTTGGGGACAGCTCTCGGAGGCTGAACCGGCTGCCCCTGCCACATCTGGGTAAGGAAAGGGCCCGGGATATATCAGAGCCTTGGAGAAAATGCAGCGCGCTTCTGGGTCTCTCCATCGGAGACATCTGCCGGGCCCCGCAGTTATGGGGCACGCAGGGAAAGCGGGGAGGCCCCAGAGCAGTCAGGAGGTGGGCGAGGACTATGTCGGGGCAGCCCCTTTTACGGAGGCGAGCGACCAGCCCATCAGGCCCGTCCACGCGTGTGTGCAGCGGGGAAGGCAGCCGCGGGAGCAGGGGGAGAGCTGTGTCCTTAGAGGCCACGCTCTACAGGCGTGGATTGTCATCACTGGAAATATAGCTTTGGTTTAATTTCTATCATTTGCCTCTGTGGCCATATTGGCCGGACTGTGCCAATGATCCATTTAACATTTTTTTTTCTAATATTAAAAAAGATGCTTGGCACAATTTATACCCTTTTTGGTTTATATGACCCATGCAGGGCCTTGTTTGATGTCCAGTGCATTAAACACATGGAAACTCCACACTTGCTTTGTGCAATGTAGAAACACACACCTTCCAAGACAAAGGACCCAGAATGTTGACCCCCCCCAAACACTTTTGCTGATTAACCATCCTTTCTCCTATTTATGCCCTTGTTCTCCTAAATACGAGTCTCTTTAACTACTAAGATAGCATTTTTTTATACCTAGATCTGGAGGTTACAGAAATATAGCTTAGAGCTATTTTGGATAATTTTAAGTGAACACACCAATGCCTGAATATTGTACTCCTCTGGGTTAAAATAAAGTGATTGATTCTATTTAAAGGGCTTGTGGGTTTCATCAGGAAAGCAGCGTGTGACTTGCTGAATCAGAAATTATAGTGTATGGTTCTAACCCAGCAGGGTTTACTGTGATTCTCAGTTACTATTTGTTTGTCAAGGGTTACTAAATGCTCAATGTCATAAGCTACAAAATAATAAAAAAAGATAATGTTTTTACTTTATAAAGCTATGGTTGTAATGTGAGTTGCTGCACTTTTTGGCTTTTTGCCTTTGGTTTTGTCCAGCAAAAACCCAATGGCTCATTTCCACCCTCCAATTCAATAACATCAGCTAGAGTTGATTTAAACCTTGCCAAGTCTCTCTCTTCTTCACTTCTCCCTGTATCTGTTTTCTCAGCTTTCTGTTCTTTCACACTTCAGGTTTTGTTTTTCTCCTAAAGCCATTGCCCTTGCTTGCCGCCAGGCCACATGCCTTGTCCATTTGCCTTTGGCCTGAGCTGTGGCTCCAACATAATGGCCAGTTCTAGTGTGTGTCCATATGCAGGTTTCTGTGTGTGTGTGTGCATGTGTGTCTCTGAGCACATTTGGGTGCTCACACTCTTGTGTGCATACGTGTGTGTATATTCCTGTGCATGCATGTGTGTTCCTCTGTGTGTGCATGCATGTGTACTCCTGTGTGTGTGTGCGTGCTTATGTTCCTGTGTATTTGCATGCATGTGTTTATACACGCAAGTGTTCCTAATAACCAGGGGTACCAGGACAATTAAGATGCACATGTTTCCCCACTGAGGTCAGCTTGTACTTACATAGTTGGTGGCCAGGTCTGGGTGGAGATAGTCAATCCCTGTGAAAACACAACAACACAGGAACCAAAGGTTAATACCTGCCACTATGTCCTCAGGAAAGCTGTTGAAGAAAGTGCCCTCTTTATGGGGCTGACTGCAGGAGACTTGCTGCGGGGGTGGGTACCCCATCTCTGAGCCTCCAGTCTTACATTTCCCTTCCTGGGGGAAGGTGTGGAGTGTGCTGCACCACCCGAGTGGAGAGACAGCTTCCCCCACACACACTTCAAAGGAGTGAAGCCAATTAGACTTTGGGGCCCAAGAATAACACTTCTGACATAAATGTCAGCACTAAGGGGCTTAGTGACCACAAGATGGATAGCTCATCAGAGCAGCGATCTAAAAGAGATTTGTAGAGATCCTGACATTTTTATGCATCAACTGGCATTTCTTCTGAAATGAAACTGGCTCCGGGGAGAAAAAGCGATTATTATTTAACAGGGCGTGGACAGCCATGGATTAGGAGAACGTACTCTGGCATGGAAATAATAAGAGAACGTGGCTTGTCGAGAAAAGCCATTAGGCAAAGAGCAAATGGTTTCCAGCGAGGTGCTCTTGGTTGGGAGCGGATGCTTGTCTCTTCAGAATGTGGCTTTCCATGAAGTCTGAGGCCTCAAATCTTTCAGCAGGAGCCCTGTGCTTTCTTCCGAATGTCCTAGTGGTCGTTCTAAGGGTAGAATTATGGTCTATGAATGCTGTTGAGTTCCATCAGACACGTGGACCTCAGAAAGTACCGTGGAACTTCAAGGCAATTGAAAAGCTCTCATCTGGGTCTGCAGAGCCACATAATCTTTGCAGCAGTTATATCTGAGCATCCAGCCCTCCAAGCAACAGGGCAGGTTCTTGACACTACCTAGCATAATGGTTAGGAGCATAGGTTTATGGAGTCAAAGACTGGGGTTTGAGTCCTAACCACCTCAATAACTGGCTGCAGGACATCTGGCAAGTTACTTGGCCTCTCTGTGCTTGCTTCTGTTTTGACCAACTCAGGTGAGAACAGTGTAGGGATCAAAGAAACTCATTAATGCACGTGGTGTGCTGAGCCCAGAGGCTGGTGCATTTAATGACTATATTGGGATGCAAAACTTAAAAGCTAGAAGTATCATCAAGTCTCTCCTATAGCTGGCATCTTCACTGCATGCTTACTGAGGCTGTGTTACTGTTACAGCTTACCTTGCAAAGAATAGCTTGTATTAGGATGTGTACTACTAAAAAGAAGTTTTCCTTTGTCTTTTTCTGGTTATACAAATAATACCTGGCCTGAGAGTCACTGAACTACAGTATATGTGTTAGATTTCACTTTCAGTGTTTTGCCAGGTGAAGCAATTGCTGTCATTATGGTTGCGTTCTACAGTCAGTCACTTCCCACCTACCATCACTACACCTTCTTCCACTCCCCTCCCAAGATCTGCAGGAGGAAAGGGGTCAGAAGGTGTGAAGATTGATATATTTAAAGGTTGTTTATGCTTGTTCTGGACCCTTATTCAAAGATGGTCACTTTAGGCTGTGGAGTGGAGTTGGGGATGAGCCTGGGCTTTGAGATCAGCAGAACCGGTCCCATCCTAGGCTCAGACACTGTACTAATTGTGTGGCTTTGGCCAAGTGACTTCACCCTTCTGAGTCTTGGTTTCCACATATTTGAAATGGGACTATTATTTACCTTGCAAAGCAGTTTTCAAGATTAGAGACAATTCATCGACAGTCTTTAGCTTATAGTAAACACTTGGTATGTTATATTTCTTATTATCATCATTATACCATCATTCCCAGAGTAATGTGGCTAATGCAGAAGAATAGAAATATTTTAAAAAATCTACTTGGTTTTATGATACAATGTTGCATTGAAATTAAATTGTCTATATTTGTTGAAATTGGTTAAATTTTGTGAAATCATTGTCAAGCAAAAGTTTTTGTAACATATAGAAAAGTTAAAAAAAAAAGACACAGTGTATGTATTTTTTTCCTAACAGGAAGTCAATTTTTAAAACATGACTCCATGTTCTGATAGTGGAAGTTGTTTAGGAGAAAAATGTTCTGAGAAGTAGTAGTTTCTTCTCTGTGAAGGGAAAATACTGGGGCAAGGGGATAATTTGAGACCAGAAGGAAATTAGAATTAAAACAAGACAAATTTAGCCTAATCAAAATAAAGGATCTTTAATTAGGTTAAAGGGAAGGCTAAGTGTTAAGTTAGAACAAACACAGCATTTGATCTGAGAAAGAAAGGATTATTGAAAAAACTGTGAAGGATGCCAGATGTGATTCAGAAAAAGTAACAATGAACTAAATAATGAAAAGTAGTAACCTTGTAATTAGACAGTATTTTAATATTTTTGTATATTTGATTATCATTTGAGGTGAAAGGTGCTGACTGAATACATCTTCTTAATCAGCTTATTTTTAATTCTCACATTATTAATGTATTCTTTCTCATAATTTATGCTTTTGTTTATTTTTCAGCAAAGAATGCCAGGCATGGTGTAGGTCCTGTGAAAACACAGATGATTTAGACACAGAACCTGAGCTGTACAACTATCTATGGCTCACAGCCTATGGGGGAGACAGACTGATCACTAGCCAATCATAATGAATGTGGCACACAAATGGCAAATAATTATATCTTTGTTCCTAAATCATTAGTATCATGTCATCAGTTTGGATCTTTTCATAAAGTCCAATCCATAGTAGTTCAAATTCTCAGGAAGCTCTGACAGTTCTGGAGGCCTCAGGGAACTAGCAAAGAGTTCCATGTGCATATTCCTAGTTAGAATGTTAATGGTTCATTTGAGTTGTGTAACATCTCAGGAGCATGGTCCCGAGCTCGGTTCCTTCCCCTGCCCCACGAAAGCTAGCGTCTTGCACCCTCCTCTCCCCACCTTCCACCAAATTATATGTTGGTAAGGAGTAGCCCTCAATGAACATATTGTATTTCCCAAAGAAGGCTGCACAATTATCTCCCATCCCATAAGGTCTTCTATGATGTGACAGTGTCATGTCTCCCATTGACAGGTGTGTCCATTGCCTCCTCTTCAATCTGGGTGGGCGTGTAACTGCTTCAATTAACAGCTTATAGTGGAATGCCATTGCATGGTTCCCAAGGTGAGGTCAGCAAAGGCCAGGTATCTTCCACCTGTTCCCTTTGGGTGTTTGCTCTGGAGGAAGCCAGATGCCATGTAAGAAGCCCATATGTAGTGTAGTGAAGTCCTACAACTTTATGTCACCTCAACATCCATTTTGAATATAGGTTTAACTTTCTCGTACCCGAAGCAGGGCTCAGTCGCCCTTGGCACAGTTTACAGTTCTTCGTCTCCTTTCAGTTCCTCGATGTGATCAATCCAGACATCTGCCTTGTGAAACCAGCTCCTGGTGACCACCTCCCTATAGGATAGCTAGATACTGCTTGATACAACCCACTTGACTCAACCCCACACCCCATATGGGCTGAACGGATAAGCTGCAGTAACCATCTCTCAGTCACAGTGTGACACCAGGGAAATTGTGCCTGCTTGTTCTAAACTCACCAGTTAGAATTCCCTGTGGGAAATACACCTATGTAATGCTCTGGACCCCATTAAAGGCTTTGGCCCACAGGTCTCTTGCGCTTTCTCTTATTTCCCATCCACCAATTGAAAGTACATGCCCCACACAGCTTCTACTTTCTTGTTGGCTATGTGAGGTATGCTGAACTCTTCTCTCTGGGATCTGCAAATAATAAACTGCCTCTTATTTCATGAGTTTTGTTGAGTTGGAGCCCCTGTGTCACACCTGACCAATACACCCAAACCCAACTTCTTTCTCGGTCAGGGATCTCCTAGAGAGCAGTTATCTTGGTAGGAATAAACTGGACACAGGTCAGACAAGAGCCACAGGGCATCTGCCAGTTATAAACAAATTTCCTGTGAGAGGAACACCTGGTCACAGGTTGGACACTTAGGCATTAGGCCGTCCACCAGGGTAAAGAAGTATCATGTGAAAGGCACTGCTATGGTTTGAATGTTTATGACTGTCTAAAATTCACATTAAAACTTAATTCCCAATGCAATAGCATTCAGAGTTTGGGCCTTTAAGAGGCGATTAGGTTGTAAGAGCTCTCCCCTGATGGTTGGAATTAGTGCTTTTATCAAAGAGGTTGAAGGGAGTACCCTAATCCTTTTTGCCCTTCCACCCCTTCTGCCATGTGGGGACACAGCAAGGATGCACTGTCTGTGAGGAATGCGACTCTCACTAGACACTGACTCTGTTGGCACCTTGATCTTGGGTTTCCCAGCCTCTAGAACTGTAAGAAATAAATTTCTGTTTTTTGTAAATTACCAAGTCTAAGGTATTTTGTTATAGTAGCAGGAATGGACTAAGACAGAAATTGATACCAAGAAGTGGGGTGTTACTATAACAAATACCTAAAAATTGGAAGCAGCTTTGGAACTGGGTGATAGTTAGAGGCTTGAAGAGCTTTGCAGTGAATGCTAGAAAAAGCCTATACTGCCATGAACAGAGCATTAAGGGTGATTCTGATGAGGGCACTGAAGAAGAGGAAAGATGTCAAGAGAGTCTAAATCTTCTTAGAGATTTTCTAAGTGCTTGTGAACAGGATTTTGGTAGAAAAATGGACAAAAAAGGAAATTCTGATGAGGTCTCAGACAGTAATGTGAAACAAAGTATTGGAAACTGGAGGTAAGGCCATCCTTATTACAAAGTGGCAAGGAAATTGGGTAAGTTGTGTTTGTGTCTTAGTGCTTTGTAGAAGGCAGAACTTAAGAGTGATGAATGAGCACATTTGGCAGAGAAATCTCTAAGTACAAGTGTTGAGGGTACCGCAGGGTTTCTCTTGACCGCTTATGGTAAAATGTGAGAAGAGAGACATGAGTTAAAGAAAGAATTTATAATTAAAAGAGAGACAGAACTTAAAGAATTAGAAAATTCTCAGCCTGGCCAGATTGTAATAAACAAGAAAGTGGGTCTGGAAGGAAACACCAAGGGTATGGCCAAGCAAACGTTTGATAAAGAGATTAGTATGGATGGAAAGAATCCAGATGCTATTAATCAAGACAATGGCAGAATGACCTTGAAGGTGTTTCTGAGATCTTCATGGCTGTTCCACCATCACAGGCCCAGAATGCCAACGTCTTGAGGGTAGAACAGTTTCAAAGGAGGGACCCAGGGTATTTGTGGGACCTCAGGGCTGGCTGCCCAAGGCCACCTCAAGTCTGCTCCATACATTCAGGTGCAGTTCTGCTTGGATGCCCCAGTTGTGGCTCAAGCAGGCCCAGGGTTGGCTTGTGCTGCCCTCTGGAATGTATGGAAGGTACAGGCTATAATCTTTGGTGGCATTCACGTGGTGCTAACTCTATAGGTATGTAGAGTTCAAGAGCTGTGGATACATGGCCACCTCCACCTAGATTTCAAAAGATGCCTCAGAGAGCCCTGGGGCCCAGGAAGAGAACTGCCCCAGGGGTGGGGCCACTGCAGAGAGCCCCCAGGGCAATGCCCGGTGGAGCTGTGGGGTGGGGCCACTCCTGAGACCCCAGAACTACAGAGCCACCAACATGTAATTCCAGCCTGGAAGAACCTCAGGCATGGCACTCCAACCATGAAAGGTACTGCATGGGCTCTGCCCCAAGAAGCTGTGGGGGCAGGGTCATCTGGAGCCTTGGGGTCCCAACCCCCGCCCCAGTTTGTCTGGAGGTGAGACATGAAGTCGAGAAAGATTATTCTCAAGCCTCAAGAATTATTGTTTGCCTTTTCAGATTTTGGACGTACTTGGGGCCTGATACCCCTTTCTTCTTTCCTGCTTCTCCCTTTTGGAATGGGAACGTCTGTCCTATGCCTGTCTCACCATTGTATTTGGGAAGCACATAATTTGTTTAATTTCACAGGTTCACAGCTGGAGAGAAATTTGCTGCCGAATGAATTATACCTTGAGTTTCACCCATATCTGATTCATATATTTAGATGAGACTCGGTGATTTAGACTTTTATGTTGGTGCTGGAACAAATTAAGACTTTTGGGGTTATTGGGATGAAATGAATGTATTTGTATGTGAGGAGAACATAAATTTGGGGGGCCAGGAGTGGAATGCTATGATATGAGTGTTTGTGTCCCTCCAAAATATATGTTGAAACTTAATCCCCAGTGCAATAGTATTAAGAGGTTGGGCCTTTAGGAGGTAATTAGGTCTTGAGAGTTCTGCCCTCATAAATGAGATTAATGTCCTTAAAAAAAGGCTTGAGGGAGTGAATTCATCCCTTTTTTACCCCTTCTGCCATGTGAGGACACAGAGTGCACCACCTCTGAAGGATGCAGCAACAAGTTGCCATCTTGGAAGTACGGAATGAGCCCTTACCAGACACCAATCTGCCAGTGCCTTGATCTTGGACTTTGCAGTCTCCAGAACTGTGAGAAACAAATTTCTATGTTTTATAAGTTACTTTGCCTAAGGTATTTTGTCATAGGATCAGGAATGTACTGAAACATGTACATTGTAAACATCCACAACCAAATCTCCTGGAGCCCTGGGCTAGAATTTATAGTCACTCTTGTAAGAGAGACCTCAAGACCAAATTAGAGACAAATACAACATGTAGGCACACTATTTGACAGTTCTAGTGATAGCTAGCCTCAACCACCGGCCATGGGAGTGAGCTGTCTTGGATGTCCAGCCCAATTGAGCTTTCAGATGAATGCAGCCCAGCTAACATCTGACCTCAACTGCATGAGGAATTCCCAGGCAGTCTCTTCCCGAATTCCTATGCCACCAAATCATGGGCAAAAATAAATACTTTAAGCTGCTGAGTGTTGGGACCATTTGTTATACAGCAATAGTAATTGGAGCAGCCACCCTGCTGGACCTTCCTATTGTTTTCTATGTGAGGCAAAGTGCTAAATCCTTTGGAAGGGCATGGGTGACTGTGTGGTCCTTAAGCTTGAACCTTCTCTTACATGGATAAGACCCCAGTCACAAAGTCCCAGCAGGAAGGTAGAACCAAAGGGTATGTTTCAAGCACGGAGGATGGTGGTTAGAATTAGTTGTGAGACTTTGGCAACTTCTTACCTCCTTTAAACTTCAGTTTCTTTATCTGCAAAATGGGGATAATAATAATACCAACCTTAGGGAATTACTGTGGGTGTGTTTCCAAAATTCTAAGCAGTGTCTAGCACATAGTGAGCACTAAATAAATGTTAGTTGTTTTTATTGTTAGTTGTTTTATTGTTATTTTAGCTTGAGGTTCTCTCTGACCCTACCTCATTGGCCTTCAGTCTTTCTCCTTGGTTCCATCTGATGTTGGTTAAAGGCCTTGCTCCATGCCTTCCCTGACCATTTTGACCTTGACAGCCAGCCCTGAGTTATGCCTGGTTTGGGTGACTCTTGTCCATTCCTGTGTCTTATTATGGTCACATTCCATTTCCCAGATCACATTCCCAACACTAAACAATTCCTTTACAATAAAAGGGATGAAGTTGTCATCAATAAGTGGAGTCCTTGCTGATATCTGTATGCCTGGAATGTTCCAGCAGACCCTTAAGAAATGCTTTAAGTTCCTTTGGGCAACAGATAACCAAGAAGGCACTCTTTCAGTGATGTGTAGTGTGTAGAAATGACATTCTGTTTTACCTAAGTGAAGGCAGCAGGCATTTATTGAGCATCTATAGAGTCACTGGATTTATCAGAGAAGTGATGGCTGAGATTTGAGTTGGGCAACCAGATAGGGGTGGATGGCTATTAAAACCATTGGCTGTCTACAAATTGAACCTTCCAGATGCCATACAGGCTAAAATATAGAGAGCCAATGTTCATAAAGTACTACATTATTTTTGCCCTTAGGTATTGGGGTCAGCATCTGTGCCTGTCTTTAAACTTATTCTGGAATATCTTGTTGAAACAGAATCTGGGAAATGATACCATACCATTCATGCATGCAGGTGGTTAGGAGAGAAAATGTAGCACTGGCCTTTCTGGTCTTCCCAGCTGTAGCTGTTGGGGCAGAGATGCCCAATTACATGGTGAGAACATCAAGTCTTGTCCTTGTTGTGTGGGAGGCTGCTCTTGTCCCAGATGTGCTCATTTTGCTGTTCAGCAGTGGATTTGGAGAATGGCTTGGCAGTCATCCTCTTCTTCAGTTACCAGACTGAATAGCATGTGGTGAATTAAAAATGGCCCAAAATCCGTTGTCTTTCTTCACACCAGGAGGCGGAGTCTATTTCCCCTCACCTGGCATCTGGACTGGCCTTGTGACCATTTATCCAACAGAAGTGGCAGAGTGACACCTGCCCACTCCAGGTCCAGCCTTTAGGAGGACTGGCAGCTTCTGCTTCTTCTCTCTTGGAATGCCTGCTCTTGGGAGTCCTGAGCCACCTGTAAGAAATCCAGCTGCCTTGCTGGGGAAATCACATACAGAGCAGAGGCCCCAGGTCTACATAGAGAGGAAGGGAGGCTGAGCCATTTCAGCTCACCAGTTGAGCCTCCAGTTGACTCCAGCCCCAGCTGCCTTCTGACTCTTGCTGCATGAGAGACCCCAGTGATACCTGTAGAAGAACTGTCCAGCAGAGCCCCATCAACCCACAGAACTGTGAGAGATAATACCATGGTTGTTTTTGTAAAGCCACTCAATTTTGGGGTGATTTATTCTGCAGTAGTAAGTGACTAAAACAATGAAGAAGCCAGGAATTTTAATTGGGGGCAGAGTTTACTTTTTTGGGAGCCCAAAGGCCACAAATCAGCTGAAGAAATAAGATGAAACAAGAAATTCTGCTGGGACTTTCTAAAGGGCTTGGCCTTTCAATGTGGAACAGAGTCAGGAGGCGTCTTCTCCTTTGCTGTCTTTAAAAGGAATGAGTTAAGAGTCAGTCAAGGGGGCTACAGTTAAAGAAGTCTGAAACAGGTATCTGCTGTTGGAAGTTTCATAGGAGCAATTTGCATGTGTTGTCACTATAGTGCCACTTTTAGGGGGGTTCTCTGACCCCTAGCGGGGCATACCCAGTAGATATGCTGTTAGAAATGGTCATCACAATATATCTCAGGTAGGTATCCCCCAAAATCTGATGCATCTTTTTCCTGGGTGAGCTGTCCTCAACCCCTTTGGAAGGGTTTCTAAGCCAAAGTGCTAAGAAGGAAGAAACATACATAAACTCCTGACATCCAAGCACACACACTGGGGGAGTTCTTTTCTTCTTGTGAAAGCCCTCCACCACTGGAGAAAGCTTTTACATCCACTTCAAAACATCTCACACATCAGAAAACACAAAGGCATTGTTTTTATGTTGATATTTAATAAGCCCCCACAAAGACAGCACAGGTATTCAGCAGGCCGGTTCCCCTTGTTTTCCCCACCCATTCTGCTTCAAGGGCTTGCTTTAGAGAACACAGTGTTCTTTGGGGATCTTCAGAAGGGAAAGGCCCCATTGTTTCATCTCTGTATAGCCTTTGTGTGTAATTGGACCAGTAACACACAGCAGAGTTCTTTGCTGGGGGACCTGGATGGGTAAAGAAGGGCAACAACATGTCCCCAATGAAATGACTGCAAGGCAGTAGATTCTCTAGGGTCTTGGTAGAACCAAGGACATGTGTGGCTGGGAAAATGCCAATTCATCAAAACTGTTGGTTTTCATATCACAAATAAAGCTCTACTAAATTTTTGTCTGGCAGTTATACAGGAAATAATAACATGTAGGGGTTGTCTGTAATAAAAAGTTATCAAAGGTTGCTTTACAAGGGTTCATTCTGAATGTAGCAATAAAGTCAAATTTCCCCAAATCCCAGTCCTGTTACTAAAAAGCAGTGTTATGATCTAGAGTCACACTGTCTAATAGAAATTTCTGTGATGATGGAAATTGAATTGGATTGAATTTCAGCAGCTGCTAGCCCCATGTGGCTATCGAAATGAAGCTAGTGTGATGGAGGAATTGAATTCTAAATTTTATTTAGCTTTAATTAATTAAAATTTAAATGTAAATAGCCAAATACGTCTAGTGGCTACTACATTGGACAGTGTGGGTCTAGAGAAATCGATGGTAAATATAAATAGGTTTAGAAGACATTTTAAGGTAAGGAGTAAGCCATGGCTCAATAAATCATTACAGCTGAGTCACAGGCAGCTTTCATTTGTTCTTTTGTTTAGTTTTGTATTTATTAACTCAACAAATATTTGTTAAGGACAACCTCAAGTTTGAGGACCACTGATATGGAGAAGGATGAGGATTTGGTCACAGTGCCTGTAGTCAACAGAACTAGTATCTGTCTATTCTGTTTCTGATTAGCATCTCCAGCACAACAAATCTTTTATATTCCAAGGGCATGCAAAGACACACTTCCTTCCAAATGATGTAAAGGCTTCGAAATACTCACCATCATCCATAATTCCAATGGTAACACCTTTCCCTGTGTATCCTAGCTCCCATGCTTCAGCCACATTCAAATCAAGGCCAGGAGTGCCATCGGCTTGCCCGGTATTGATCTGGTACAGGAATTGCAAAGCAGAGAATCTTAATAGCTTAATAGTTTGGTGTTGTAAAGCACCCATGTAAATGTTTTCTTGATAGCTCTGCAGTCACCTAATATTCCAGGGCCAGCTCAAAGGCCACACCTTCCATGAAATAGTACTTTTGGGTGCCCCCCCAACCCATCTCTTATAGCCTTTCCTCTCCACTTTTTGATACAAACAATTGATATTTTATGTAAATATGCAACTCACCCATCTCTTATAACTAGATTGCTATCTTTAAATTCTTTCTATAAAAAACCTTAGAGCTGCCATTGCAAGAAACCCTCCCTGATATAGAATTAAATGCTCACTTGCATAGCTCTTTGTTTATAGCTGACGTTTTGAATTTAGCACATATTGTCTTGGATTATTCTTATTTGAGTATAATTTTCTCACTAAATAATATCCTTTGCAGGAGGGAGCATGTCCTAGTTACCTTTGCAATTTCAGTACCACCACACGAAGTTTTACTCAAAAATATTTGTTGAACTACATTAAAGATAACTGGTTCACGTTTACTGTATGTTCTAATGCAGAAAAATAAAGCCTACTCCCTCCCGCAAAAAAACCCTCAAAAATGAAAGAAAGGAACATGAAGAAAAATTCCAAATTAATATGTTCACTCTCCTCTTTTCATGTGTCTTTATCCTGTGCAGATTTTCTCAAAGATGGATTGTAAAAAAACAGTAAAGTCAGAGCTTGTACTGGCAAAAGCCCACCATGGTCAGCGGCTATTATGTTGTTGCTAAAACATTATGTGAATGTCATTAGGAGTCTTTACAAAAATTACTGCCCTCCTCCTTCTAGGCACATGTTAAGACTGTACCTCTCCACCCCTTCTGAAGTTAGAATGGCCACAGGACTGGTTTTGTCCAGTGGCATGTGATCTCCCATACCATTTGTCACATCCAAGCAGAGGCTTTAAGAGCCAGTGTGCAATTACCCGCTTTCCTTGCTGAGGGGCTTATGAAAGCAGCGTCAGGACCGAGCTCAGATGGAGCATTGGTCCATTATGAAGCATTGGTCATGTAGCAAAAGTGAGAAACAGGCTTTGATTTTGATAAGCCACTGTGATATGGGGGTTGTTACTGCAACAAATCTATCCTATCCTGACTAACACACATAAGCTCATTCATTTACCCAGATCAGACTTTCAGACTTCCAGATCCCAAAGCATAAGGCATAGTCAAGCTCTGCAGCCCCAGGAGGGAAATTGTGATGCCTTCCTATAATGTAGCCATCCACAGGGCAATAATTTAGTTTTCTCTCTTGCTCATCACCTTTTAACCTTAAAGAAAATAAAGCTTCATTCACATTCATACATTAGTCACTCTTTCTCTCAATGTGCCCTCTAATTTAGGTGGGTGTGTCATTGCTCCCCTTTTGAACATAGTTTGACCAATCCACATGGATTGTGGTGGACTGTTGGTGAGCCAGGAAATACTCACTTCACCAGACAGATTGGGTTTTAGTGCCTGGAAACCTGCATCAGTCAAACCCCATAGAATTGATTTCCTGCCATTGTTTTAGGAAGTACTAATAGATGCTACTTTTGCTACTTTAGTCTCTAAGCTCTCTTGCTTTCCCCTTGTGAAGTCATAAGAGAAGAAAGAGATTCTATCTCTTATGCCTGTAACTTCATTATGTCCTCCCATTACTCTGCCTGTTGAGAGCCCTGGACTATTCCTCCCAGACCTTTGATTTGACTTTTATGTATTTTTGCAAGTTTTCACTCATACACTGGTGTGCTTTTTCAGAGTCTAGGAGAATTTGATCAGCTGTTGGTAGTAGCTTTGACCCTAGGAGAGCACAGCTATTTAGTAGTCCCAGAAGAAAGCAGATTAGGGAACCACATGCACAGGTGGTGACAGAAAATCAATACATATCGAAGGGGACAGAGAGGTTCATTGAGCCGGATGCTGGCTAATCTCCCACTGCATAATGAGGAAATAGACATACACCATACTCCAGACATATCTGGAGTAGACATACTCCAGTAGACATACTCCAGACATATCTGGAGTCTCCACATGAGAAACGTTAGAAAGAACAGAGACACTCACCAGATACCATTGCTTTGTAAAAAGAGGGTCATTCATGTTGATGTCAATCTCATTGATGTCTCTGTACCCTCGCTTTTTTCGGTCAAATCCTTCCTGTTGCAAGGCCATCTTTACCTGGAATGACAATACTGGTATATTATCTGAATCTCAACCTGAACACTTGTCTTCTGGAGTTTGTTTCCATGAATCCAAATTTCATTTGTATATAATGTGCTTTTTTTCTTTTCTCAGTGAAAGCAAGTTCATCTCATATATGGCTCAAAGTGAATTTCTTTAAAATAAGAACTAGATAGAGAAAAGTATTCTCAAGGAAGGAAGATAATGTGGTCAGAGTCATTAAGTGAAATAAAACAGTGAAACATGTCTATTAAGGAAAGAAGATTGTGGGAGGGAGAGAGTGAAATGGCATAGATGACGATAATTATTTTTAAAGCGTTAGAACTTGGGTTGTGGCATAGATCATTTTTCTGGAGGGCTTCTCAGCCTTTAATTTGTTGACAGTACTGTGCTGTCACATTTGGGAATCAGCTGAAAAAGAAATTCCCCCCAAAACAATAAAACCTGCCTAGAGAGCCAGCAAGTCCCATAGCAAAGCCCTAGAAGGTAAGTGAGGAACTTCTGAAAATGAATTGATGGCTGCTGCTGCTGTCCTTGAACAATGACATTTCATTTATGGACAGAACCCCAAGCTCTTGGATGGAAACGAAACTTATGAGCTGAGATAGTTCAAGAAGCTCCTGGCAACAGCTAGGCTTTGTCCCAATCAGGAAACTTTCTTTCACTTGGACAATAACTAATTTATCATTCAATAGCTGTGGCTGCTCTCTGAACATGTACAAACTCAAGGATGAAGCACATGTATAACAAGGTGTGTGCTGAATATTGATTATTATTTTTATTATATTTCATGGCCCAGCATTCGTTTTTCCTCTTCCCAAATCTCCCCAGTGTACTTGGGGAAATTACCTCAAGTCCATTGGGTTCTGTGTTGGTGGGAGTGAAAGTCTAGGTGCCTGCCTGCTGCAGGCATTAAGTCTCTCTCTGCCCCAGGGGTGCCTACGTGGGTATTTCTCTCCCAGGATTTGAATCTTGGGAAAATGATGCAAAGGCAAGGAAACCTGGGAGCCTATTTGTCCCAGAGGTTCACTCAACAGTAAAAGATCCTTGTTTTATTTACTTCCTGCCACCCAGCCCTGGAGCTCCTCCAAGACTGATCCTTCAGGCTCCCATGGATTGTGAATTCCTGATGCCTTTCCCACAACTACTTTTTTGCTGAAGTGATGCAGAATCAATTTCTGTTGATTACAATCAAGAACTCTAATGGGTACAGGATGAGAAAAGGACAGCAGGGTCCAAGTCAAGAGTAACGGCAGGAAGGGAAGAAAGAAGAGACAACAGACACCAAAAACCCTTCCCCTCCTTGCTCCCAGGACTGTGGAGGAACTTGTGGGAGGCTAGTTCTTCCCTTCTTTGCTCTGTGCACTGACACTTGAAGGGCTGGACCTATTTTTCCAGGGAAATTCTAACTCTACCAGAAGATCTGTAGCTGTGGAAAAGAAGTGTTAGGTGTGGCATTGGCTCTGTGAGTTCTTTGGAGGTATTCCAACAAGGGAGAGTCACTGTGGCAAGCTGAAAAAAAATTCTTCCTAAAGAAATAGTGAAATAATTGGAAAGAAGGGGTGGATGAATATTTTTATAATGGCAAAAATATGGATACAATTTAATGTCCATCAAATGGAAATTATGATTCAAATATACATATACATATATACACTTATGTATATGTGTGCATGCATAAAGAGATATATGTGTACATGTCTTTAGATGTGAGTGTGTCTTAGAGGATATACACATATATCCTCTAAGAAGCAGATGCCAAGATGGGATTAAATGTGCAAGGATTTTATTAGGAGAGAAAATATAAGAAAATGTGATGCAAGTCTGACTCTAAGTAAAGGAAAGTGAATAAAGTTGGGCAAAGGCATCCTCACCTGCCCCACAGCCTAGGGAAGGTTTTGTAGGGCTGATGGGGATTGAAATTTGGCTGTCAGAGGAACTCTGTGTCTCCCAGGGATGGGCCTGCCTCAGTACCCTGCCATACTCAGTCCCTGTGGGAAGTGTGACCTGTTGCCACACAGGGATCGATTTCAGAGCACAGCAGCTGGGGTCCTTGGTCAATTATTCGCCCTGAAGGCAGAGATCTGGTGGGGCACATTCTTGTAGCTCTGTGTGTGTGCGTGCATGTGTGTGTGCATATGTGTATTCATTAATGGCGAACATTAAAATGTCGAGTTCTCAACCTGGAAAGATAACCACGACATGCCCTTCTTGAAACCTTCTTTTACCATAGAAGCAAGTATCCAATCAAGAGTGTCACTTGAGCTTGGGAAAGGAGTCTGAATTTGCAGCTTCCTATTTTGGTTCCACAAGGAGGCCTTTATCTGCTCTACTCACTAAAGGGAGGCCTAGATTGGCTTCTACTTAGGGACTCCCATTATATTGGATTCATCATCATAAATAATTTCCTGGAGACAGCACCTTTCCTTGAGAGGATCTTGAGTGAGCAAGAGCAAACTGGAAGTTTGAAAACTCTCGTTTATGTTGTTTCCTGTCAGCACAAGAACAAGAAGACTCACATCAGATTTCACCTTTTTAAATAACAGTGCAGAATGGCTATTACCATCACTCCAAACTCAATTAGACCAAGTGTACTCTAATGAAAAGACTGCTCAGATTCATTTCCATGAAATTAATTTTTAATTCCATAAATTAAGTTTTAATGGAAACTAGTGATGCATTGGAATGCTGCATTCTCTGGGCACTACACCTCCTTGCAACTCAGAAATGCAGGAATCCTGAAATTGGAGGAGGCTTTCTGAGTCTATTAGTTTATCTTCTTGTCCTCAATGAAGATCTCAGTTACATTTGAAGAGGAGATGAACATCTTTAAAAATATGTATTTTCACTTGTTACACACAACGAACTGGAGAACAGTTTTTTCACAATGATACCACGTAACCCTATCAATTGTTTTTATTTCTCTGTGTTTTCATTCAATCCTAATTCTTATTTGTACCTAATTTTTATATAATAGTAATCATAACTATAGATAAAATTGTGTATTCTTTCTTCACTGAGTATCCTACCATAAGAATTTTAATATGCTGCAAATTAGCTATCATATTTTACTTTCTAATGGCTACCTACATATTCTATAGCCTCATATACCATAATTTACCCAACTATTTCCCTCTTATTGGTCATTCAGATTGTTTTCTATTATAATTAAAATTACTGTGAGCAGAGAGATGAGGTCATAAACTATTTAAAAAGACCTCTGGGGAAAATTTCAGTGTTATAGTTGCATGTGTGATAAAGCCCTTAATGTCAGAGAAGTATTTCCTGGCGTCTAAACCATATTTCTCACATTATAACTAAAAAGTCACTGACTTATTCTCTCTTCCTTCTTCTCTGGATTTTAACCTTTCACACACAATGCTTTTTATTACCACTTAGATGTGATACTGATGACATGCATACAACTGAATTATTCCCCTTCTTGAAAAATAATATACAGTTAACTTCCATATTTAGTTTTAGAATGCTGCACCAAATAGGACCATTGACCTAAACATTTGTACAAATAAAACAATAGGAGAAAGTATGAATATTTGTTACTAGGTATTATTTTATTACAATGAACAGATGGATATTCTACAATTCTGGTTCAACTTTTGAACCTTAATTTGACGTCTGTGCACAAATGTTACCCAAGCAACTCTACCCACCGTGGCCCCCGCCCAGTCCCTGGACAATGTGCCAGTTACGGACCATGCTAGGATAAAGCAGAAACCATCCCTGCACATTTGCATGCTATTTACAGTTAACAAGTTATTTCCATTACGTTTAATCTCTCCAACAAAACTGTGGGGTGAGTTTGTTGCATTTGAGGAAATGGAGGTTCAAGAGCCAATGTTCAACAGTTAAAACATGGTGAAGCCACCCAGGTTGACCAATTCTCCATGCTATGAACTTTCCACTAGGCCACTTTACCGCTCCCTAAGGGCATGTAACACAGTCAGCCTTCTAGTAACTGGTACAGCTTTACTTTGGATATAACTCTCAAAGGACCTGGGCCATGATCACTTCCCTCCTGGGCTGATAATTAAACAGCTGTTAATTAGCATTGACTATGCTGAGTAGGGAGGGGCCAGGAGAAAGGGGAGCAAAGGGGAAACCTACATCCAAAGAGGGTGAGGAACATCTTTGCTGGAAGTGAGTGCAAGAAAAGGAATATAAAACCCAAAACTAACATGTTGCTGAAAATACTGAAGTTTATTAATCTATGATGTCCTTGATTATGTAACATTATTATTTTCTGTACCACTAAGAATTATTCTATTTACCACTGTTATGGGTTGAATTGTGTCCCCCAAAAGGTATATTGAGGTGTTAACCTCTAGCACCTTATTTGAAAATAGAGCCTTTCATATGTAATCTGTTAAGATGAAGTCACTAGAGTAGGGTGAGCCCTCCATCCAAATATGGCTGGTGTCATTATAACAAGAGGACAGAGAGACACAAGGAAAATGCCACGTGAAGACAAACAGACACAAGGAGCAAAGCCATGTGGCGATGGAGGAAGCAGATGATGGAGTTATGCTAGTATAAGCCAAGGAATGCCTAGGTCTACCAGAAGCCGGGAGATGCAATGAAAGATCCATTTCTAGAAACGTCAGAGATGGCTCTGCCATGTTGGCTCTGCCAACACCTTGATTTCAGAGTTCGTCTCCAGAACTTCGAGAGAATGAATTTCTGTTGTACTCAGCCACCCAGTTTGTGGAACTTTGCCCCAGGAAACAAATGCAACCACTAAGAATTAAACTATGTCACAATGCTTTCTTCTCGTTTGTAAACTTCATTTTGTACTTAAAGTGCTCTTATAGTTTTATTTGGACAAAGATTTCTTTTACCATATGTAACTTTTTCAAACAAAAGGAAACAAGGAGAATGTTAGCCAGATCAATTGGTTACCATGTCCCTAAAACTCCTTCACGTTTGGTGTCTGGGTCAGAATTGTTCATGTCTGTGTTTTCCCGCACAAGATCGTCCTGTGTGCCAACAGGCGAGTTGATGATCCTGCATTTCTTAAAAGAGTTCTTCACTATTGTCTCCAGAATTTTCTTCCAAACCGTCAACTCCTAGTCTGCAAGTTTGATGCACCAGTGAAGACAATGTCAACTTTATCACTCTTGTTATTTGCTGAAAGCAGCTATAAGATGCATGCAAAACACACACATTTTAGAATTGATGATGTATGATAGTTTTCGTCTTTCTAGATTTTTCAACGGTAAACTTTTGAGCAGTTAATCAAAGTAGAACGTTTCTCAGTTTGCCCCTTCCCGGGACTGGGGCCCCTACTAGGGGAGCTGAGGGACAGTCACCCATGGAAACGTGTGCTTTAATGAAAAGATCCCTGGATTGGGAGTCAGGAACTGCCTCTGCATCCTAACTCTGTATCTTTGAGCATAATAGTGACCTTCCTGTCCTGAGACTCGGTTTCCTTATCCCTAAAATAGGAATAATATCTTCATCGGAGGGTTGCATTGAGGAGCCAATAATGTCAATGTCTGTGAAACACCAGCACATTGCAGGTGTCCGGAAATGTCAGTTCCCCTTGCTCACCTGCAGCTAGCTGTCCTCCACCTGGGGGACAACAAAGTCATCTGGGGACCTTTAACAATCCCCACATCCAGGCTGCACTGGTACCCAGTCAGAGTCTCTGGGAGCATTTTTTTCAAACCCTTCATGTGGTTCCACTCTGCAGCCAACCATGACACTGGGAGGCTTGCTTTCTTCCTCTGTACAAGATGTGTCTCTACCTCTCAGAATTGTGGTAAGGCTCAAACAGGATCCAGGCTACAAAATCCTCATTTTGTAAAGAGCTCAGCAGATGGGAGGACTCATGGCTGTCACCACGCTGAAGGTGTCACCTCTACGTGAGGGGGCCAGGGGGATGCCACTGCTTCTCAGCCATAGCCCCTCCCAGCTTCTGTCCCACCCTGGGCCTCTGTGTCTCTCTCTGTGGAAGGTCATTGTGAAACAGAGAAGCAGGAAAGAAGCACAAACATGATTCCTCCCCCATCTCCTGATAATCCCTGTTGACATTAAATAGAAAAAATAAAATAAGGTAACCCACGTGCATGGTTAGAAAATCAAAACAGTACAGAAAATTATAAAATGAAAAGGGACTTCTTGGTCCTCCTGTCCCTTCCCTGCTCCCAAATAGCTCTCTCCTGGAAGGTAACTGCTGTTAATGACTTCTTGTGAATCCTTCCAGAAATTGTTCACACACTAGTACATATATATTATACACATGCACACACACATATATATAGACAGGAAGATTCTGTGACAAGTATATGTTAGCATGCCCCTCTTATAGTGTGGTGGGTTGAATGGTAGTCCCCAAAATACATGTCTACATCCAAATCCCCAGAACCTGTGCATGTGGTTTTATTTGGAAAAAGGGTCTTTACAGATGTAATTAAGAATATTGTCATGAGATCACCCTGGATTATCTGGTTGGGCCCTAAATCTGATGAAAAGTACCCTTATAGGATACACAAGAGGAGAGGCAAACAGAGGAGAGGAGAGGCTGTGTGAAGATGGAAGCAGAGATCAGAGTGACGCAGCCACAAACCAAGGAGTGCCTGGCGCCATTACAGGGCAGAGGGGTGAGGCAGAACTCGTTCTGGAGCCTCTGGAGGGAGCACAGCCTGGCCAACAATGTGATTTCAGACTTCTGGCCGCAGAACTGTGGGAGAATAAATTTCTGTTGTTTTAAGCTACCAAGCTTGTGGTAATTTGTTATGGTAGCCATAGAAAACTAATACATGTAGTTAATTTAAGAGACATTAATATATATGTAATATCTATATATAATATCTAAATATTTAATATCTACATACAGATTTTATATATCATAATATATAACTAGTAGATATTACATATATACTATTATATAAACAATATATAATATCTGTGTTATATCTGTATGTTAATAATATAATATATAGGTATTATATAATAGATTTTATATATAGATATAAAATCTGGTAGTAGCTCTTTTAATTTACTACAAAAGGATACTGCTAACATGTACCACTCTTAACGAATTCTCTTATTCTCTTTTAACAGCAGCATATTATTCCATCACGTGATTAAAACAAACTTAATGATCTTGCCACCTATTGAAAGACACACCGGTTGGTTGGATATTTTGTTGTTGTTATTCTGCAATTCTGCACAATGCTGCAGGGAATATCTTCACATACATGCTTGAGTGTGCACACACAGCCAGGCACATGGTGGTGATGTTTTCCAGGTATGTCTTCAGGATAAATTATAAGCAGTAGGATTGCTGAGTCAATAACTTTTCATAAGGCAAATTTCAATTGCCAAATGCACTCCAGAAAGTTTGTACCAAATTACATGTTCACTAACAATGTGCGAGAATGTGGGGAATTTTTGAAAAATGTGGGTCTTAGACACCCTAGTGCGGCTGTCCTGATCAGTGGGTCTGGGGTGCCTCCCAGGAGCCTGTACTTTTAAGAGCTCCCAGGTGACTGTGTTCATGCCCTGGGCTGGGAACCCCAGGGGGTGCTGAGCTCCAATATCTCCTTTAGTCAGAGGTCCCCAGCACTGGGAAGGTGGTAGAATCCCAACGCTCAGGACAAACTCCAGAGCAGTGAACTGAGACTTGCCAGGGGTGGGCTGAGGCCTCAGTAGTTTTTAAAACTTTCCAGGTGATTCCAGTGAGTAGCCAGGGTGGCAAGCCAGTGTACTGAGGGCTCCTCTCTCTTCTCTCTTGACCACATTCAACATAACTCAGGTCAAGAACTGAAATCAAATTAAACTGTAGACGAGAACAAGGGACAAAGAGCATCTTCATCAAAAGACTCCCAAGGATCACTTTCAGATGCATAGGAAAATATACTCCATTTACTCAAGAAAATATAAACTCTCTAAATGCACTTAGCTGGTGGGGGTGGGGGTGATGGTGGGATGGGGGGCTGGGTGTGGGAGGGGTACCAAGAATACAGCAAAAGTTTCCAAAGAACATGGATCTTTTATTTATTGAAAACCTCTTAGTTTTCACTGTAAGGTACCTAGCCTTTACTATGGGCTGAGTAGTTTTTTTTTCCCCTGATAGGTTAAAACAAAACAAAAGCAGCTATGCCAGAAGCATCCTGCCCAACACATTAGCTAGAACACCCATGGGTGAGCTTGAGGACATACCGTATGGGATGCAGGATTACGGCTGAAGGTGGAAGGCCCCTCTGGTGCTTGGCCTGATCATCCTCATAACTGTTTCCCTCCTGGGGAGGGGAGAGGGTCTGAGTCACTCCTGGTGGGTGCTCACAGAGGAGGGCAGCACGTGGGGGAAGGTCTGTTCTTCCTTTCCTGAGGTGTGGCGGGGGACTTTGGTTTCAAGCTGTCGGTGGCTGTGGAGAACTGAAATGAATTGGGTTGGGTATCGTTCACCTCATGGAAAGGAGAACATAGCTTGCTTTGTTTTAGGTGCACTGTTGACTTCTATGTAGCATAGAATGTTGTGGAAAAGGAGGCAGCAGAGCACCATGGATGAGAGCTTGCTCTTTGGGACAGGGAGACAAGTCACATGCCCTATTGTACTTGCTGTTCATGGGCTGCAAGATCTCAAGCAAGCTGCTGAACCCATTTAAGGCTCAGTTTGCTCACCTGTAAAGTGGGGATGAGCCCTAATGATGATTAATGTTTATTGAGGGCTGATTGTGCACCAGGTGGTGCTCTGAGTACTTTATGTACATCATCTCAGTTTTCCAAGCAACCTCATGAGAGGTTAGGAATGGAGGCAAGACAACATTAAGTGGCTGGTTAAGAGGCACATGGCTAGCTAAGGGTAGAGCCATGGTTCATACCTGGTATGGGCTGGATTGTGTCTTCCCCAAATCCACATGTTGAAGTTCTGGACCCCCTGTGATCAGATTTGGAGACGGGGTCTTTAAAGGGGTAACTAAGTCAAAGTGAGGTCGTTAGGGTAGGGCCTAATCCAAGATGACTGATGTTCTTATAAGAGAACATTAGGACATTGGTACAATCAGAGGGAATGATGTGAGGACACAGGGAAAAGACAGCCATCCACAAGCCAAGGAGATGGCTCTGAAGACATCCTGATGACACCTTGATCTTGGACTTCTACTTCCACAAGTTTCTGTTCCTTAAGCCACCCAGGCTGCGGTCCTTGGTTGTGGCAGTCTGAGCAGACTGACAAGCACCCCAGCAACCCAGCGACAGGGCCTGCCTGCTTCTTACCGCCCTACATTGCTCCTCTGCTCCCACCTCTCACTCGGGTTGTGGTGAGGATCAAATGAGATGACACACACAGACACCTGGCCCACAGTGTGCACTCAAGAAATGCCGGCAATGACTACTATAATTATTGCTAATGTTGTTGTAATGTGGAATGGCAGTGGGGTGGTGCCTTCTCTTGTTCCAGACCATCTCCCGTCAGGCTCGTCTTATTCCAAAGCAGCCCAGAGTGCCTTTACTTCATTCTTCTTGCTCTTAGCTAACTGAAGACAAATAAAATTAAACATAGGAAGGGAAACCCATTGGGGTCCTGTCCTACACGTGTCCTGAGGGCACAAGTCCCCCTGCGGGAAGAGCACATCTCCACCCCCTTTTTTTTTTTAAAGACAAATTTTTTAGAACAGTTTCAGGTTCACAGAAAAATTGAGAGGAAGGTACAGAGAGTTCCATATACCCCTTGTCCCCACACATGCCCAGTATTCCCCATTATCAGCATTCCCACCATAGTACAGTGTGCATTTGTTACAAGTGATGAGCCTGCACTGACACGTCATTGTCACCCAGAGTCCACGGTTTACATTAGGGCTCATGGTTGGCTCTCCACCTCTTTCTGACTTTGCCTTTCCAAGGCAGTGTGTTATCTCACTATTTGAACTGAAGAGCTGAACACAGCTCATCAAACAAGGAACCCCAAAAGCCATTGCTGGGGGTGGTGCAGGAGATTATGGAGGAACGAGGCCACTCCTGGGCTCAGATGTTCTAGTTCATCTGCTTTGCCACCAACCGCTGGCTTTGGCCGTCAAGATCCAAATCTAGAGATGAGAGAGGTCTAGGGAGGGAAGACAGGACCCAGGGAGGTCAGACACTCAGAGGGAGGGAGAGAGCAGGTGGCGAGCATCAGGGAATGTGGCTGTGTAATTGCCTCCTTCAGTGGGCAGGTATGACTTTTTGGAAAGCCCACTTATAGGCAAATCACACAGCTGAACTTCTCAAAGAACACCGAGGTAAGTCACAATCGTGGCTGAATGCACAGTATTGGCCGCCCTGGTTTGGATGGGTCGGCCCATCATGCAAGAATGAAGACGATCAGTGGAGCAGAGAGGATACGGCCGTGTGCCTCCGACCACAGTCTAGTCACTGCGTCTCGGGGACAAGGTATTAACGAATTGCTGTCTGCCATCTCAAGCGCAGCACACAAGGCATACCATGAGATAAATCAGTGTAATTAGGGAGGATGGAAAGGTGTTGCTCGTGGAATGATGTACAAAGGGAGTAATGAGAATGCCTCGAGAGGGCGAGTCCAGCTCGCGCGTGTGCTGTTAGGGGGTGTCAGGCCGGGGTCGCACCTCAGCGCGATCTCGATCTCCCTCTTGCTCCTGTTCCCAGGGTGGGGGGGAATGTTAGCAGGATTTAGAAGATTACGTTAAGGGAAAGGATATTTAACAGATGGTAGGTGCTATGCCAGGTGTTGAGGAAGGGATGGTTAGACTGGGGTGTGCTTGAGAGGACCATTTTCCAGAGAAGTCAGAAACCCCTAAGTGCTGTCTTTGGCCAAAATGACGTGGTCCCCTCAATGAGGTTCTCCTGAGAGGTGAGTGCAGAAAAGAGGCCAAGTCAATTTAATATATGAATAGCTTTGGCCACATACATAGTGTAGCAGTCCAGAGAGCCTGCCTGGGCCGGGTGGGATCTGTTTCCCATTGCAGGTGGGGAGAAGGACCTCAGTCTTACAGGGAAGGCTCCTGGGAGGGGAGGCAGAGAAGGAACAAAAGGACAGAGGTCTGGGGGAGGAAAGAGGAGAAGGATCTGCCCCTCTCCTCTCCAGGCATGGCCAGCCAGCGTCCTCACATCTGACCAGTGCACCCAGTATCTCACCTCCCTGGGAAGGCACTTGGGGTGAAGGGAGGCCAGCAGGGCCCACAGGGAAGGTGCTCACGGCACCCAGCTGGGAATGAATGGCTTTAGCACTGCGCAAGAACACAGCGTCCAAAAGCTTTGTCCTTGCAAAGCCTGCATCATGATATTGGTGCACGTTCCAGTTCTGCTGGTGAATCAGAAGGAAGGTGCTGGGTAGGGATGTGTCTGGGTTGCCTGATCCCCATCCTGTGCTGGAGAGAGGGCTCATTGGTGTGCTTCTGGAAGGCATGGGTGAATCTAGCTGAAGATGTTCTGCGGTTTCATTTAGTTGTGCTGTCTATGGCTGGCAAGCTTCGTTGGAGAGAGCTAATAGCATCAAGGTCATCTGGCATGGTCCTGTGGGTCAGTTACCTTGACTCTGTTTCCATGACCACAGGCTAATGATGGCACCCCAGCCCCAACCGCTGCCTCCCAGATGTGTGTGGTGACAAAGGAGGGGTGGATGGGTGGAGAGTGTGGTTGATTTGATCCAAAGTCACAAATGCTAATGACTATGCCCCAAATTCAGGATGGTTCAGTGAACAAACACTAGATGTTGAGTCAGAAAGAACTGGGTTCAGCTCCTGGCATGGTTTGCTTCTTATTTGTGCATGTTCTGAGGTAGGTCCCTCAAATTCTTTGAGTCATGCTTTCTTCATCTAGAGCAGGGGTTTGGCAAAATCCAGCCCGCTGACTGTTTTTGTAAATAGTTTGTTGGAATGCAGCTATGCCCATTTTGGTTACATCCTGCCTATGGCTGCTTTCACACTGTAGAGATAGAGTTGAGTAGTTGCAACACAGACCATGTGGTCTGCAAAGTCTAAAATATTTGCTCTCTGGCCCTTTACAGAAAGTTTGTTGACCCCTGATGTCTAGCATGGAGATGATGGAATTCTTGACTTTGGAGGCTAATTGGTGAAATAAACTTTCCTTGTTGGGAAGAACGAAACATACTATAAATGTCACTAGCTATAATTATAATGAACAACACAACCATGGAATCTGTTTCATCCATCAGCGTGGAAGCAGGGGCTGCATTTGGGTAGCGGTGCAAATAGTGTGATTTGAGGGGCACAAACAAAGCCTCCAGGGACCCAAATCACTACCCCAAGCACACGTACACTGACTGAATTTCAGCCATGAAGGTTTAAGCTTTAATTTTAAGCCCTCATACCCAGGTTGATTAGGTCTCTATTTGAAGATTTGAAAAACAAGTCCTCCGGGAAGGGCAACACATCCAGGTGTTATCACTTACTCACACTTATGCAATGAACTCATTAATTAGACAGCTTTTCCCGATGATGCTGGCAGAGGCTGGTGCAAGAAAGGAACAGGAGTTTATGGAAAAGGTAATTTTGAAAGCCTTGGGCAGTTTCCTGCCAGTCAGGAAGAAGTGCTACCAAAATCAACAACAAAGGATCCAGAGCTTACATTGGGCACCACCACAAGAGGAAGGATGAGACAAAGGAATTGGGAGGCACTGGAATGAAACCTTCCCAAAGGTGTTTGTTTCTCTAGGCACATTCTTCATGCATGGCCGTCTTCAGCATGGAGGGATACACCACTGTGTATTTGCTATAACAAAGATTGCAATATTGTTTCTTCATAAGTTTTCAGTGGGGAACAAACAAAAAAGCTGTCTGCTACAGAATACAAATGGATTCTTGAAAATTCCCAATCTCCTTTGACAAACTCTGAAGAAAGTCTGATTTTTGGATCAGGACAGTGGACTAAAGAGTTAAAGAAGAGGGAGGATTCACTTCCTCAGTTCTTTCTTCCTCAAGGGCATCTGTTTTTAATCTTCCTCAAAGGTTAGCCCCTTCGGCAACAGCAATGCCTTGTCAATTCTTTCCTACTATTGGTATTTCATTAGTTGCCAATGGAACAGTTCCAGGGTGACAGGGTAGAAATGTGTGTTGAAATTGTAATTGGCATATGTCTGAAATTTGGGGGGACTGGTGACTGTACATCCCCAGCACCAGGCAGCTGAAGAGTAATTCATATGTCAAGCCAAGCAGCCCACGGATGACAAAACACCAACAAGGAATAAAGGTCAGAGTGATTGATTCTTAACACACTTCTAGTTATTCAGGGAGCCCTCAGTGATGGGCCGTTAATGAGCCACAGCATGGTGATGCAGAACAAATGAAAAAAGTAATGAATCGACTTTGCAATAGTGCTTCTAGAAGGTACAGAACCATCCATGTGCTTAGATCTGCCCTTTGAGAAATACCTGGAGAAAGCAGCTTTTCATTCTGCAGCGCCTTAGTTTTCTACGGCCGCCATAACAAATGGCCACAAAGTTAATGGCTTAACACAACACAAATCTGTTCTCTTACAGTTCTGGAGCCCAGAAGTCTAAAATCAAGGTGTCAGCAAGGCTGTGTTCCTTCTAGAGGCTCTAGGTGAGGATTCATTTTCTTGCCTTTTCCAGGTTCTAGAGGCTTCCTGCGTTCTTTGGTTTATAGTCCCCTTCCTCCATCACCAAAGGCAGCAACAGTGGGTCAAATTCTTGTGTGGTGTCATCTTGACTTTCTCTTCTGCTTTCCTCTGATAAGGACACTTATGATTACATTGGGCCCATAAGGATAATTCAGGATAATTGCTCTAACTTAAAGCCAGCTGACTAGAAACATTAATTCCATCCACAACCTTAATCCCTCCTTGCCATGTGGCATACCATATTCACAGGTCCTAGGAATTAGGACATGGAGGGCTTAGGATAATGTGGAGGTCATTATTCTGCCTACCATATGTAGAAAGGTAGCTAATATTCATGCTAGAGAGGTGTAGGAAGTTGCTGGCATGATTTGCAAGGACAGACATCTGCAATTTGAAGGGACAGTGGACTAGCCCCTTCCACTGTCCTAGAAGTGGACAGAACAGGTCCCTGCAAACAGGCTGGCAGAGGGTGAAAGCAGAGGCCACCCTCAGGGGATCTAGTCGTCAGGTTATACATTTTTCTTGATCAATCAAACTATAAAACTGTCTAATTATGTTCATTTCCACAGACATTTAAGATGGTCTTATTAAATATCAGATATTGTGGTGGCCACTGGGAATTTGTAAATAAATAGATCTGTCCCGAATAATTGCTGAGTTGTATAAATTCAACACAGAACACATGAGTTTCTCTCATGCACACAGAGGTGCTCTAAGGAGAGTTGGCATTGATTCTGGGGTCTCTAGGCCAAATACTGGCACTTGCTAGTTGTTTTACATTAGTCAAAATTCTTAAGCATTCCATACATTTGTTTTCTCACATGTAAAATAGGAATAATTATCATAGGAACGTCACATGTGTCTAGAAAAATGAAAATTATAACAAAGCTTCTTGCTGTGTGTGAACGAACAGCTCGATGTTGTTCCTAAAATAACTGTAGGACAATGTACTAATCAATACGCTTAACAACTATGTGATTCTTGGGTTACTGGTTTGGAACTGATCACGGAAGACCACGAGAAACAAGTCATGGGGATAGATTTCTCAGTAAACCAAGTCTGACTTTTGAGAGCACATGGGATTATTCTGGTCCTGTGTCTGTCTCTCTTAAAAACAATTTTTCTGCCAGAATCATTTGTCTGAAAGAGATTTCTGGGGAGTAACTCCTTACCTAGTGCTCTTGGGTTCCTCACCAAAGTACTCAAGACACTGAAGAAAGATGAAACTCCCACTACCATGAAAAGGAGGACTCACAGTCCATCTACTGCTAGGATTTGAAGGAATTGCTAATGAGTACCGCAGCTACGCAGCGCAGCTGAACACATAAACACATTTGATGGCCTGTCTCTGTAACATCCTGAAAACAAGAGAACTTTTCAGCAACAAATCTGATTTTAAGAACCCTTCATCTCTGCCCTACTGTCTGCCTCTTAGTTGGAAAACATAATGTCTCTGTGAACCACCGAGAGAGCTGTCGTAGATCCCTCTTTCCACCCCCTACCTCAGCTGCCTACAGCCAGTACTTCTTCTCCACATCTATTAAGAAACAAATATTTCCAAAATACACAACTGATAGACGAGAGGAGGATAGGAGTGGTGGCGCATTTTACTTCAGGTGCTATAAAGCACAAAATTTGAGTGTGTGAGTAGAAACATGAAGAAGAACCCTGGTGGCAGTGTGTACAGTGGGCTGTCATTTTTTAATCACTTCATTTGTTCAGAGTGTCAGAAAAATATGTGGTCAGGGTAGAATGAGACTCCATCTCAACACTGCAAATTTTTTAAACACTGGGAATTTGGCAAAGAACTGTGTACTTCCAACTCTGTATCTCAGAAGGTGATTTAATTAAAGGATAGACCAGGGGCAACCCAGCAGTGAGTCTAGAGGTAAATTCTGGGTTTGTTAGAGCTTTATCTCATTAAAAAATAAGTGAACTAGAAAAAAGGAAACCCATGTAGGAGAATTGGAAAGGAAAATACTAGGAAGGAGGGAAGGAGAACATCATATTGAAGGATCAGGGAAAAGCACAATATGACAAAATAACTAAACAGAAAAACTAGAAGAAAATTACTTGGTATACTGGTTAGAACATGAATCAAGATGTTAATGAAGTAGAAGCCCAAATCCATAAGACTTAGAGGAAAAAACACATCGAGACAAGAACAAAAGGTAAATCAAAGAAACATAGAAACAAGAAGAGGATGCCAAGCACATAAGCAAAATTAAAAATCTGTTTTGAAAGCAGCAAAGAGCAGAACTGACAATGCAGAAATGGACTGGTAATTATAAAGTTAAATTTTAATCATTTTACCAGAAAGAGATAAAAATGTTGAAAGAGAAAATTATAGGTGTGTAGGATATAGAACAGAGAAACAGAGATTAGACAATAAGGTTAGAGTTAGTTTGGGGGATGAGAACATTCCTGAATGCTTTCTCAGTGACAAATACTGTTGATGTCAAATGGGAATGATCTAAAGTCAAATACCTTTTCATGGGGACCTAGGTGACTCTCCCTCCAAGCTGCCTGTGTTTTTACTTTAGAAACTTCCATAGCTGCTTACTCATCAGCTTCAGGAGGAGGAGGTAAGGGATGGCTTTTCTTGTGCCATGTGTGTTTCTTGGTGCCAGCATTTGGGGTGGACACCATGATTAGGAACTACAGCCAGAGAGCTATACGCTTAGGCCTGAGAGGAGGGATGTGTCACATAGGCAGTATCATGCATGGGTGGGTTGCGGGAATGTTATAAAAGACAAATGCTGCTCCATAGATCCTAAGACCCAGAGGTCCAAGTATTAACTCAAGACACGTCTATTGCTCATGTTCACTATAAGTGATAGTAAAGTGACCCCATGGTCTGCCATAGTTAAACGGCTACTTGACTCTTGTCTATTGCTGGTCCTTAGACCTGGAACAGCAATAACAGAGGAGGTGAGCAATAGAGGGGAACAGCTTGAACTCAAGGTTTTAGATTTATCAGTGGGGACCAGCTCCTCAGTTTGGTCCTAACAATATTCCTGGAAAACAAACAAACAAACAAACAAAACCACTGGAAAAGCCACAAAGCAAAACACTTGTGTATATAGACTAAAAAGCTCATCACATTCTAGGCAAGATTAATATTAGATTAACATGAGATCTATGCTTAGCCATATTCCAGGGAATATTTGAATTGCAGTGATAGAGACAAAACCCTAGAAGCATTCAAGCAGAACAAAACAAAACAAAACACATTAACTATAAAGGAATAAAAAATCAAGATGGGCTAGGCCTTCTCCGCAACACCAACTGGTAGAAGCCAATGAGGAAGCGCAGGCAGATCAAGAGGTCAATGTCTGTGTTCCAGAAACCATATAACAAATGACCTCAGGATATGGTGGCTCAAAGCAACCATCTCATTATGCTTACAGATTCTGTGGGTCAGGGATTTGGAGATGGCACAGAAAGCTTGTCTCTATAATATTATTTCTGGAGCCCCAGCTGGAAAGACTCAAGAGCTGGGTGTGACTCAAGGGCTGGGGGCTGAATAAGACACAGGGATTATCATTACTGGGTTGGGATCTCAGGACGGATCCGGCCAAAGGAACAAAACAATCTCCTTAGCCCTGCACCTTTCCTGCCTCTCTTCATTTCCTCTCTACAACCAGGAGTTTGCAGATGAGACAGAGAGTCAGCTAGGGAAATTGCTTTGGGTCTCCCCAGTGTCTAAGTTCTAGATTCTTCTCATAGTCATGAGCACCTTTTCTTTCTGTAGAATGCAATGATGCTTTAGCCTGGATTTCAAGGCACTAGAGTATGGCCCACCCCATCTGCCCATGTACTATTCTCTCCACCACGATCCAGACAGGCTTTTCTCCTTATTAAATCCTCACATGTCCTCATGTCCTTCCTGCCCAGGGCGTATTCACATCTCAGTGTTCTTGTGTCAAAATCGATTCACAAGTCACTAGGTTTAATATCTTTTATATTTGCCTCATTTCCTGATGACAGCCATTACTATTTTTGGTAACTCCCCTTGCAAACTGATTATTTGAACCACACAGTTGTGACTTGAGTAATCATTTAGCATAAGACCATTGGCTATTTCCCATGTGTTAGTGTTGTATCTGCCATTATTAAACTGTAATTTCCTTGGGGGATGACAAAACCAAGTGTAAAGGTATATTTTGTCCCACTTTCAGAGGAAAAAAGACCTCTGCCACTTCCATGCTATAGCTTTGCACTTCTGGAACAAGGCTTTATGAGGATACTGTTACCACCTCTACCACCAGCTTTTCTATGTGTGGACGAGCCCACCACAGTTCTCTGACGGAGTGTGATTCCCATTCACTTTCCTTCTCCATTTCCGATCATGATTGGATTAGCCTATGGTCAAACAAGCAAATGAAAGTTTTAAAATGCCTCGTCAGCATTTTAAAAAGCTGCATCATGCTTCATTTCACAATGTGAAATTCGATTACTTTTACTCAACTGTTTTATGGAATCTGAAAAATGCTACATATCCTCAAGAAGCCTGCTAGAGGAGGATCTTGTTATATTAATTGTTGAATGAATCTCCTTAAAAACGTGCACCATTCTTAATGAAAACTACATGGCATGTCTTGATGAGTCCAGCAAAGTTGCTTCAAAAGCAAGATGCTATGTGAACATTCTTATATCCTTTCTGGGAGTGCTGTCTTGAATTTTAAGGAGGGTCAGTTTGCTTGAAGTTCTGTTATCAATTTGGACTCAAATTTGGTCTCATGTGCCTGATGGAACAGGTAAAAAGTTCACTTTAATACATAAACAGCAACAACAATAAAAAAAAAATCAAGTTTCTCTTCAGAAGAAAGAACCTGAGTCCAGAGAGACCTCAGGTGTGGAAGTGCCTGAGTTCAGGGACAGGTAAGAATGACTGGCCAAGGAAAGGACACAACAAAAAATGAAAACTACAGACCAACATCCCTGATGAACATAGACACAAAAATCCTCAACAATATGCTAGGAAACAGAATCCAACAGCACATCAAAAAGATAATTTATCACGATCCAGTGGGTGTCATTTCAGGGATTCCAGGATGGTTCAACATACACAAGCCAATAAATGTGATTCACCACATAAACAGCATTAAAAACAAAAACCCTATGATCATTTCAATAGATGCAGAAAAAGCATTTGATAAAATGCATCATCATTTTATGATAAAAACTCTCAACAAACTAGGCACAGAAATTACATCAAATTAATAAAAACTCTATATGACAAATCCACAGCCAACATCATACCGAATGAGGAAAAGTTGAAAGCATTTCTCCTAAGAATTGCAACAAGACAAGGATGCACACTTTCACCACGTCCATTCAGTGTAGTACTGGATATTCTAACCAGAGCAATCAGGCAAGAGAAAGAAATAAAGGGATAAAGGGCATTCAAATTGGTAAAGAGAAAGTCAAACTATCTCTGTCTGCTAATGATATGCTCTTATACCTAGAAAACCCTAAAGATTCCTCCAAAGCACTCCTAGATTTGATAAATAAATTCAATAAAGTCTCAGGTTACAAAATCAACATATGCAAATTAGTATCACTCCAATAACAACTAAGCTGAGAATCAAATCAAGAACTCAATCCCATTTACAATAGCTGCAAAATAAAATAAAATGAAATAAAAACCTAGGAAAATATTTAACCAAAGAGGTGAAAGATTTCTACAAGAAGAACTACAAAATGCTGATGAAAGAAATTGTAGATGACATAAACAAATGGAAAAGCATCTCACGTCCGTGGATTGGAAGAGTCAATACTGTGAAAATGACTGTACTGCCCAAAGCAATCTACAGATTCAATGCAATTTCTACTAAAACACCCATGTCATTTTTCACAGAATTAGAAAACACAATTCTAAAATTCATGTGAAACCAAAAAAAAAGCCCAAAAAGCTAAAGCAATCCTAAGCAAAAAGAACAAATCTGGAGGCATCACATTACCCAACTTCAAATTATACTAAAAGGTGATAGTAATCAAAACAGCATGGTACTGGTGTACAAATAGACACATGGATCAATGGAACAGAATTAGAGAACACAGAAATAAAGCCAAACACCCACAACCAACTGATCTTCAGCAAAGCAGACAAAAAATACACTGGGGAAAGGACGCCCTATTCAATAAATGGTGCTGAGAAAATTGGACAGCCACACGAAGAAGAATGAAACTGGATTCTTTATCTCTTATCATTTACCAAAATTAACTCAGGATGAATTTAAGACCTAAATGTAAGACCTGAAACCATACAAATTTTAGAAAAAACCTAGGAAAAACTCTTCTGGATGTTGGTCTAGGCAAAAAATTCATGAATAAGACCTCAGAAGCAAATACAACAAAACGAAACTAAATAAATGGGACTTAATTAAACTAAAACTCTTCTGCAAAGCAAAGGAAATAATCAACAGAGTAAACAGACAACCTACAGAATGAGAAAAAATATTTGCCAACTATAAACCCAACAAAGGACTAATATCCAGAATCTTCAAGGAACTCAAACAAATCAGCAACAAAAATGTAAATGGGATTATAAAAAAAAATAAAAAATAATTTACAGTGAGGAAAAAACCCAAAAAAACAAAAAAAGACTGACCAGAGTTCCAGAGCCTGCCTGACCTGAACCCAGGCACATCCTATGCAGAATGGGGACATTTAGAGCTTACTTTTCTCTTTCTCTCCCAATGATTTTAAACAACTTTACTATTCATCTCAGAGAACACAAAGGAAGTATCATTGTAATGTAAGATGAGGTGGTTTTCTCTTTTTGTTCCTTCTTAGATAGAAACACCAACTTTGTTTTCTGGTTTGAAATGAAATTGCTGTATCCTGTTCTCATCTACCATTGAGAGTCAAGCGGATATTCTTCAAACCAAGTGTTGAAAACGTGCTCTAAGGACAGAACATGGCAAAGCTGCCCCATTAAGGTCTTTTCCTTCAGAATATTGCAAAATCCTAAAACTAAGCCCAAGAATGCCCCACTATGGTTCTCACCATATTCTTTTGAAAGTAATAATCCACTTAAATTCAGAAAATCTGTCATCATGAAAAAGTATTGCTCTCTGAAGATTCTCCTTTATTGTTCTTTGTTCTCTAGGCAATGCATATTGGAAATGAGCCAACCAAAATCCGGGGGGGCTATTCTTCACCCTCAGTCGTAGGTTTTTTCCAGTGGTGCAAGTTGCAGGTGATTTCCAATCTGCCTCCCTTTGACTGCCTGAGGGAACCTCTGGCTTTTTTTTCTGGGTGAAGATAACCACAGCTTGGTTTCTTTGGGTGTCAATAGCAAGGTAGCACTGAGGAGTGGTTTCTTGGATGTCCCCTATATCAAAGAAACCCCAAAATTTCTTAACCTGTATTTATCTGTCACCACTGAGACAGACTCTAAGACAGACCTTCTTTATCATTTCCAAGGGTATACTCCATTTTGCACTTGGACACCTAGGATGCAGACCTCATCCTCTGAAATGCACAGCACCACCCTGTCATTGACACCCAGTTCATCTCAGCCGTCAGCCAGCCCTCTTTAGACAGGGATGGAGCTTCATTTCCATGGATTGGTTGGAAATACTTTCCGTGATGCTACTTAGTACCATCTGGGCGAGCTGTATTCTCAATTGGCAAATAATAGAGTGTGAACAATGGTGTGTA
The DNA here is from genome assembly GCA_023783475.1 of Daubentonia madagascariensis. Classification (NCBI taxonomy): domain Eukaryota; kingdom Metazoa; phylum Chordata; class Mammalia; order Primates; family Daubentoniidae; genus Daubentonia; species Daubentonia madagascariensis. Next base: position 706,674 of record JAKFHU010002136.1, read on the forward strand.
CTTTTCAATCTAAAACCAGGGTGTGTGTATGTGGAGGGGGGAACCTGCTGCTTAACCAGTTTCATGTTCAGAAAGCCATAACTGCCTTTGTTGCTCCTTACTTGATCTATTTCTACGTGGTCTGCCATTTACCTGATGTTTGCGCAGCACCTGGTAAGCAAAGAGCTTTCAAAAAACATAGAAAGGAAAATCAATATCTCTGCCCATTTAGACAGCCTCTCACCATTCAGCGACATTCGCATAGTGCTGGGGAGGAAAGCAGGAGATTGATGCATCTGAGAGACCTGAAGAAGGCATTTGGTCAATTCATCTAAGCAATCATCGGCATTCAACCAGTTGCTAGCCTGAATTCAAGTGACTAGGTTTTTATGAAGCTGTGGCTTAAAGAAACAACACCGTATACCTCTGTTTCTCTCTTAAAACATGCATCTCTTCAACTAGTGACACACAGCACTCTGTTACTCTGGTATAAGCAAATAATTATGAAAATCTCAACAATTTAGGACCAAATGCAAAATACTTTACAGTTTATATCTAATCCTTTCAACAACCTTATAACATGGTATTATCATTGTGGAAATGTTCAAACATGTCTATAAGTTCTTTGATGTTTGTCTCATCAAGAAGTAGGACCTATGTCCCTCCCCTTGGTCTGGGTTACCTTATGACTGATGCAGCCAGTAGGGTAGGGTAGAAACGATGCTATCTGACTTCCAAGATTACATCAGAAAAGGCCACTTTTTTTTGATCTAGAAGAAGCCAGCCACTACGTAAGGAAGTCCAACTACCCTGAGACTGCCACACTAGAAAGGCTGTGTGCAGTGCTCTGGTCAACATCCCCAGCTGTAGCTGTGCAATGGGCGCCATCTTGGACATCCAGCCATGCTGAGTCTTCAACTGACTCCAGCTGCTGCTGCCATCTGAATTCAACCATGAGACATCCCAAGCGGAAGCTGCCAAACCCTTCCCAAATTCCTGACCCACAAAACAGCGAGCCAAGTAAAATTGTTTTTACTTTACATCTCTAATCTGGGGAGTAATTTGCTACACAGCAATATTAACCAGAACAATTATCCACTATTTTACAAGTGAACAAATTGAGCCTCATAAACTTGGAGTAACTTGCCCAAAGTCAGACAATTTCAAAGTTGCCGGTTTTATACCAGATTTGTCCCAGTCCAAAACCAATGCCCTTGTCTCTATACCACATAATGCTTTTCTAGTTAGCCAGTTAATTGCAGGAGAAACCCAACATGAAACACGACTGAGAATGTGTGACTGAAAAATGAAATATCGCTATTGTATATGCTTCCTTGAGGATCCAGATGGTGTGAAGATCTCCATCCCAGGCCTATACAATGAGTGTGTGAAGGAAAAAGTACTGATCGCAGGATTCTAGGTTCTCTTTACTTCTCTCAGGGCAGAGACCCTGGGCGCTTCCGGCTATTGCTCTCCACCCCTCACCGCCCCTTTGTGATGGCCCTGAGAAGCCTCAAGTTTGCCATCAGTTTCTCTGCCCCAAAGTCAGCCATTCCCTGTTGTGGAGCAAAGAACAATCACTGGCCACCCATGGCCCAAGACCTGTTCCCTCATAGGCATCTCATCTGATCTTTATCACCACACTGGGAGAAAAGTACTGCTAACCGCATTTTGTGGATGCAGAAATTGGGGCTTAGAGAAGTTAAGGGACTTGCTCAAGTTAATTGATCAATTTAAACTCACAGTTTTCTGACTCTCATTGTACTGTGTTCCCTCCCAGTGCCCTCAACATAGCAAACATTTAAAAGATGAATTACAGTTCAGTGCTCCTGTGCTACCTGGCAATATCTCATTCTGATGACGCTGATGACTCTGGTGAGAGATGTTAGTCCCATGTCAGGAGGTGCCTGATCTTCCCAAGGCAAAACTGTTTCCTACCTAAAGACCTTCTCTGGAAAAGCAAACAGTGCCCATATCACTGCTCTTCCAGACCCCCAACCTTGACAGTGTGCTGGTAGAAACTATTTCAGGTACAAACAACTTGAACTGGTAAGTAATACAGACAAGCTGTGTTACCTTGAGCAAGTTACTTAACCTCTGTGGGTCTCTGTTTCATCAGGTGTACAGTGAGAGTGGACCAGATGAATTGAACATGCTACGAATGTACTGTGAATACACAACTCTCTGCATTTGGAGCCATAAATACGTGAAGTGACTTATAATGAAGAAGAGTATGGAAATAATAGCAACCATAAACACTTATTGAATAATTTACCATGTGCTTAGCACAGTTCTTAGCACTTTACATGCATTACTATTATCATCCCCATTTTACAGATGAGAACACAGTGGCTTGCCTGAGGCACACAGGTAGAAAGTGGATGATTTGAACCCTGGCCATTTGGCCCCAGGAGGTGCACTCTTAAACCATGTCTTAATACCGGAAAATGAGCTTTAATGTTGTAGGACAGACAATAATTTCACAGGAATTCAGAGGGAAGAGAGACATTTCCAGCTGTGATCACCAGGTTGGGAGCCCCAAGAAGCTCGTGTTTGTGTGTGTCCCGTGCCTAGTGGCCACCCTGTTTCTATAGGCATAGCTGTGGGCATCTCCTATTTCCTCCAGAGGCAGGGAAGCGATGCTCCAAAATGTGATAGAACATGAAACATGAGATTCTGTAAAATCAGTTGCTTACATTTGGAGCATAAGTCATGGTGGCTCTATTTGCTTTTCCTTTGTAAGCTTTTAGTTTCAAAATAATACAAAAAATTAGAAAAAACAGTACATAGAATTCCTACATACTCTTCACTCAGATTTTCTAAATATTACCATTTTACTGCATTTGCTTTATCATTCTTTCTCTACACATACACACACCACACACACGGTTATATTTTCCTGAACTGTTTGAGAGTAAGTTGCAAAGAGTATGCCCCCTTAAGTTTAAATACTTCAGTGTGTGTTTCCTAAAAACAATCACCTTCTTTTACATAACCATGGTTCATTTGAGAAAATCAGGAAATTAGGATTGACACAATATTATTGCCTAATCTATACCTTATTGAAATTTCATCAATTGTCCCATTAATATTCATATGGCAAACACACACACACACACACACAGAGATCCAGAATCCAATATAGGATGACATATATACTTTTCAAAACTTTTCATCTCTAGAGAAGCCAAAGGCAACTACAAGGTAGGGTTCTCTTTGTAGGATGGGAACCGAGAAGGCTAACTGCAATCCCAACTATCGTACATATAGTAAAATAAAGGCAGGGTTCACACAACCGGAAATATGAATGCTACAGTGGAAAACCATCAGCCTTTTAGCAGATCAGCAATAGTGAATGCTATGCACAGCTCTGGTTCTCTGGCTTCTCCTAGAGTAGTGGTTCTCAAATTTAGAAGCGTTAGCATTCTCTGGAAATCTTGTTAAAACACAAATTGCTGGGCCTCACCCCCAGAGTTTGTGATTCAGTAGGTCTGGGGTGGGGTCTGAGAAATTCTAACAAGTTTCCAAGTGATGCTGGGGCTGTGGGTCCAGGGAAGCACAATTTGAGAACCGCTGCTCGAGAGAAACCTATGTCAGATGGTGCTCCGCTCGGGATTTCATGCAAAGGCTTAATCAATGACCTCTTATCAAATCCTATGCCCTATTCTCTATTCCACTTGACTGTTTGATAGAGGTGGCTGTGGGGGCATTTCTCTAGTTGTTGGAGCCCACCCGTTTCTATCAAGACACTCCAATTCCCACCAGGAGTGCTGAGAAAATTGTATTTATGTGTGAGGTCCATTGAGTGTGAAATTTTCAAGCAAGATGCTATTTATGTTAATTAGAAGCACACTTGAACCCAGCCCTTGGCTTAAAGCTATGCCTGGCTGAGCCCGCCCTAGATCAGCTGAACTACAACCAAATCACACGTACACATTAATGAGAAATAAGTGTCTACTGTTGTAGACCCTTGCAAGTTTTGTTTGTTATGCAGACATAGTGGCTGATGCACGACTTTATAGGACTATTGTGAAATTAAATAAGTTAACAAATGTAAAGGGTTCAGAACAATGCTTAGCATGTAGTCAATGCTCTGTATGTGGAAGCTGTAATTATTATTATACTCAGTGCCTAGATCATCGGGAAGGTTTCAATAGCAGGAGAGAAGGAATCCTCCCCTGACCTCTGGTGTCCAAGGCCTTTCTCATGTGTCCTAGCATCCAAGTCCTGGGTCCTAGCCCACAGGTTTGACCTTGACCCAATCACTTTGTTTCTCTGAGTCTTAGTTACCATTTATCATTTTGGATACTGCCAACATCATAGGTTTGTTTTGTTTTTTAAATCACATGAGATGATGGGCATAAAAGTACTTTGAGGATTATGAACCACCATTGCTGTCATTATTTTTACCTTCTCTTCAAGAATAAAAGCTATCCTGAGCAGTTCACAGTACAGACATCATTCAGTATCCCCGAGATCCATTTTTCAGGTGGTTAGTCAAGCACTGGGCACCTATGGATTTTTATAAATACTAGATCTTATCCTGGGAAGGGACTGAATCCTAAATTGAGTTTTCAAACTAGTCATAAGATTCAGTTTGAGATTCTTTAATTCCACTTTCACTTTTTGTGAACTATACTTGTCAGGTGCTTTGCAGCTGAGAGTGGAAAAAGCAGCGAGTTTACAGTCAGAAGACCTGGATTTAAAAGATTGTTCATGGCTTAGTCCTTCCTTGGCTGTGACCTGGGAAAGTTACTTAACTTCTGGATAAAGTGAAGGTGATACTCACGAAAGTGTAAACTGTACAGGGTTATTTGAGAATCCAATAATGCCCAGTGCTGCTGCAGATGGGGTGAAACGTATTTTCTTACATATTTTTTGGAGAAAGTGTAAATTGGCACAGCCCAGTTGGAGTGTGTGTTGGAAGAGTCCATCCAGCTCTCAAGTGGGCATGCTGTTTGAGCCAGGAATTGTACTTTCAGATCTCTACGTGGCAGTTCTTTGGGTGCCTCCTTATTAACCATTCTCACCCCCTTCTCTTATTCCTGCTTCTCACTACAGAGACTGAAATAGCCACACACCTCCCTGCCCAGCTTCCCTTGCGACCAGGGAAGGCCAGGTGATCTGTTCTGGCTAAGAGTTATAAAGGGGGCATCTGAGAAAGACTTTTTCCTCTCCATGAGTGAAGGAAGAGCTCTTTCTCATTTTGCCAGCCATCCTTCCGCTTCCTGTCTTTGAAGGCTGGAGCAGGAAGATGTGCTCTCTGGATCTGCAGCAAGCATCTCACAACCACAGGGGAAGGTTTAGAGAATTGCAGACACCAACCTGGAGCCTGGATTGTTAGCTGCTGGTCCTGCCTTGGAATTGCCCACTCCAGACTTCCTGGTACATGGGCTGATTAAGGCCTTTATTATTTAAGTCATTGTTAGTTCTGTTCCTGGCAGCAAAAGAACTCTTAACTGATGTACCATACCACGGTCTGTCTTTCTCTCTCTTTCTCTCATGTAGAAAGAAAGGTCTCGAGCTGCATTGTCCCATAGGTAGTCACCGCCCCACAGGGGTTCTTGAGTACTTGAAGCGTGGCTAGTCTGAATTGAAATGTGCTCAGAGTACAAAGTATACACTGGAGTTTGATGACTCAGTACAAGAAAAGAATGTAAAATATCTCATTATAATTTTATACTGACAATATGTTGAAATAATATTTTGGACATACTATATCACATAAAACATATTATTATTAAAATTAAGTTTACTCATTTCTTTCACTTTTTAAATATGTGGCTATTTAAGATTATATACACAGTTATAGTCCACATTACATTTCTCTTGGATAGCACTGTTATATTAATAGAAAGACAGATACCAAATGAATGCTAGTGGTCACCTCTGGGGTTTGGAAGTAAAAGAAGGGCTTGATATAGATGGCAATTTTTTCTTTTTTCCTCTATATGCTTCTTGAATTTTCTACACTAAGCATATATTTGTAGATTACTTCTGTGAATTTTAGGAATATAGGACACGATCAAAACAAATGAGTTAATACGTACAAACATGCTTTGTCAATTTTAAAGATATGCACATGTTAGTTGTAAGGGTGAAGTTTAAAAACTTGATAGCCATCTATTTTGGAACATTAAATGCACATTATATGTGTAATAAGCATTTTCAATCTCTAAAACCTTAAATATTGGACAAAACATATGGAGAAACACTCATGTAGGGTTTGTGGTTATGAAATAGAATGTGTCTTTTTTTTTTAAACAGTAGAACCCTATATATAAAATGAACTTGTTTCTGAATAATTGGGGGCATGATTATGAGCTCAACAACAAAAATACAAGGTGATTTGTAAAGAAATTAAGATGTTCTTGGGTTAGCTCACATATAGCTAGCAATATTTATGATAATCCTATTTTCAGTGGTAGAACATGACAACTTGTAAAACAGCCCAGACATCTGGCTTCTGCCTTTTTGTGATGCACTAGTAGGTTTATTTTTCTCCAAAAAACCCCAAGTCATTAAATTTTGGATTTAACATTGATTTATTCGTTTGAGGGCTTGCTGAATACGAAGATAAATTACTAGGCCTAAGTGATTAAGGAAGAATAATGGTTTGTTTTTAGTCAACACTGTGTTTAGTGCTTTAATTATTATTATTTTTAATTAAAAAGCCAGCACACCATTCCCAACCTGCTAATGGAGCTAGAGAAGAAAACAGCAACCAGAGTTCTGGAAACCAAAGAAGTATAATTCATCAGGCCAGGCTGTGGGGACAGAAAGCCCACAGGATGGATGTCTTAGCTCTGCTGTGTGCTGTGTTCTGGCAAAATTCAAATACTAATTGATGTTTAGTTGTATGTACTGGAGTCTTTGAGTGTTATTTCATGATGGTCCACAATGCAAGTGGAAATCCAAGTGATTGTGCTTCAATGTCATCATTTTATTCACAGCTCAGCCACAAGTTGGGCTGTGTGTGTTGTTAGCCAAGTCAGATTTTCCCTCTGGACCTCATATTCCCAGCCAGTAAAATAGAACATTAGGCTGGAAGATAATCTCAAAAATCTTTTTCAGCTTTGAACTTGCCTCCTTCTGCTCTCCTCTTCCGTTTCCCTTCTGCAGCACCCTCTCACCAAATGTTCAGTTTATCAGCGGAACATGGAGATTGTCTGACATTGAAAGCTGCAGTTAATTATCTGCATTACAAATGTCCTTAATACATGGTATATAATATTCAATTATATATGTGTATGTATTTTAATGTATAAATTATATAGAATTGTACAATTCTGTATAATATGTATTCTGTATACATATTATACAATTCTGTATAATTTTATACATTATATAATCATATATGATTTTATAATTATATATAATTATATAATTATAATTATATACACACTGGATAATATTTATATATTACATATTATATAATTATACATTATATATAATTTTATATATATTAAAATACACATATACACGAGGAGGAAACTCTATAGTGGAAACCATACACATAAACTCCCAGATCCCAGGAACTTTTCTAGGCAAGGTCAGAGGACAATAAAACATACAGTTATATTTCCACATTTGTGATAAAACCTAAATTTAAAAATGCTTTATAACTGCTGTTTGGAAATTTGACTTTGGTGAACGGATAATGAACTTAAGTTTCCTTTTATCCTTTTTGTTTGTTCATTTTCCTGCCATCCCTAAACTGGAGCTTTTTAAGAACTCTTTGCTCACATTCCTTCCGTTACCAACTGGCATTTCCGTGCGATTGTTCCAGGTGCAGAGTGAGGCTCGGGACCCAACAAGCACGGCCTATTAGCAAATCTCTTCTCAACATGGGCATCGTGTGCATGTATAAAAGCATGATTTACTTGGGTTTACTGAGGCAGCAGTAAATAAATTTGGAAGCACTGAATTGCATTAGAAAAACATGACTGAGCATTTAAAGCTTTTTCTCAGTGAAATAAATGGTATGTTTGCTGACAATCTCTTTCCCATGCATTAATATGGAAGAAGTGATTTACCAAAAAATGGTAATAGAAACCAGCAAATACCTTAATTTGTGTTATTATCCCAGCCAATATGAAATTCAAGGAAGCAGAAATGGCACTGGCAGAGACATAGCGGTAGCAGCTGCTCGGCGACACCATGGAGCGTGGTCTACTTGAGGGAATGCCACGTTGCCATGGCAGCGAGCTGTGTCTTTGAGCTGCTGCGCCCCAGGGAAGGGGCAGGGAAGGGCGGAGAGCATCCTCCTTCTTTGGGTATTTGGCTGGGTCGGGGTCGGAGCACACGACTTAGCATTTTGTTCAGTCTTTGGAGGATACGGGATGTATTCAAGGTGTTCCCTGTCTTCAAGGGACTTACAGTTAGGCTGGGTGCCCTAGCAAAATGTATTTACTTATATGGTATAAAGGCTTCCTTTGTCCAGAGAAAGCACAGTTTATGAAGGCTGTAGCAGTCAAGTCTCACCTTTTCTTGGAAAAAGGTGCGATTCGAATTACATTTTGAAAAATAAATGAAATTAAAATGGGCTACCCTGATCCCATTGTAGCTGTGGACTTTTAAGTTAGCCTATTTACATTGTGTTACTCCAAAATTACAGAAGTTTGGAGTTGGGTCTCGAATTCACCTAGTCTAACTTTCTATACAGATGAGAAAACAGAAGGGGAGGTGTGGGAAGAGGACACATGTGCTGGGAGGGATAAGACCACCGTGGAATGAGGTGGAAGGAGCCAGAGGGAGGGTGCACAGGGGCTGAGGGCTGGTGACGCCACATCCCAGGGCTGAGGCAGCTGGTCTCTCCTGGGTGACTGGAGATTCCGACAGAAGCCCTTCTCACGTACCTCCAACTCCTCTCTGAGTAGATGTCTTGGGTGCGTATAAATCTCTGGTCCCAGAATCTCAGAAAAGGAGTCCCCACCCCACCAGATAACAAATCTGACATTTTAAAGACAGTAGTAAGGTTCAGAACTTGATGAGTCTAGACAAGAAATGATTTTGCTATCATAAACTATATTCGTCTCTGACTACTTTTTTTCAATAAACTTTTTATTTTGTGATCATTTTAGAATTTACAGAAAAGTTCAAAGTACAGATAGTTCCCATATATCCCTTACCCAATTTCTCCTATTCTAACACCTAACATTAGTATGGTACATTTCGCACAACTAATGACTCCAATATTGATACATTATTATTAATTAAAGCCCACACATTATTCAGATTTTCTTAGTTTTTACCTAATATCCTTTTTTCTGTCCCATTATGCCATCCAGGACTCCACATTACTTTTATTGATCATGTTTCCTTAGGTTCTTCTTGGCTGTGACAGTTTTCAGACTTTTCTTGCTTTTGGTGACCTTGACAGTTTGAGGAGTACTGGTTCTGACTATTTTTCAAAGGAATTTAAAGCTACGTGCTGACTGGGGATTTGATTGCCATTTAGCCATTTGCTTTCCTAAATACTTCTTATCACTTACTTGACCTCTAATCTTCCAGTAGATTGCATTGTTGGCCTTGATTTTCCATCCCTCACTGCACCTGTGCCCTCGCTGTGGCCTCATTGTGGGTGAAGTGTACTTCTCTAGCTCTTGACTTTGGGCTTGATTGTGTTGAGCTGGGTTGGCCAACGGCACGTGGGTAGAAGTGACAGTAGGCCATGACTCTTGTGATTCCACTTGACCTCTTTTGCTTCTGTCATTGCCATGAGAAAAACATGCCTGGGTTAGCCCACTGGTGGCACAAGAACATGCCCAGGCTAGCCCATGGATGGCTTGAGAAGGATGAAAGTCACACGGAGCAGAGCCACCCTCTGCTGAGCCTTGCCTAAATCCAGTCACCCCAGCCAATCCCCAGATGAATGAACAATAACCAATGATTGTTGTTTTCAGCCTATGAGCTTTGGAGATATTTGTTATGTAGCACTAGTTAGTTGATACATGCCCTAACATTGAATGCACTGAAGATTTTATAAAAACCTAAAAAAAATGTTTAGTCCTTTAAAAAAACATTTCTCTGAGAACATGCAATCAAGGGGACTATAGGTCTCATTGGGTTATTTTAATGTCTATCATGAAAGGACATGTTTCTTACTGAAAATATGAGCTGCCTCACCTCTGAGCCAAAAGGATAATGTCTTTAGCTATTGACAAACTGGAATAATTTGTGAAAAATCTGAATTGGGCTGCTTAAAAATGTGTTCACTCATATATTCATCCCTTCAATAGCTATTTATTTGGCTATGTGCTCATATGTGCTGGCCCTTCCTCTTGGTTCTGAGCACAGGAGTGAGCAGAAGTGGGCACAGCCCTGGCCCCCAGGGAGCTGACTTCTTGGGAGGGAGGAGAATGAAAATGCAATTATGAGAGGAAAGAGTTCCTCAAAGGAAAGCTGTTGTGTGTGCATTTGAGGGGGCTCTGACCTGGTTGTGGTCTCAGGAAGTCTTCCCTGTGGAAGGCTGACCTGAATTCTGAAGCCAAGGGGAGTTGACTGGGCAGAGAAGGGGGGCATTCTGTATGAAGAGAACTGCACACTGTGCAGCACAAGGAAGCATGGCAGCCTTGGGGTACTGTGAGGAGCCCGGTGGGGCTAGACTTCAGGATGAGGATGGACCTGTGGGTTAGGGGGGCTGGCCTCCAGCTGCCCAGGATTCAAGCACACTGATTATCCAGGACATCCCCACTTCCTACTGCAGGTAGACAAAGAGACTCCTCTCCTTGTACCCTGGTAGCATACTTTTTAAGCACGTCAGGCCTGCAGCTCCTCCTCAGACTGTAACTCTTTGGGGAGGGCCAGACAGGCACATGCTAGTTAAAGACTTTTCCATGGGAGCTGCTGGTGGCTAAGCATTCCATGGTAGGGGGAATGTCTGGGCAGTGGAATCTGGCAGCAGGAAGAGAGTTGATTAGGACCAAGGTGTGTTGGGGTTTGCAGGGGTGTCCTAAACAGGTGTTTCTTATGGAAGGGCCTTAGCTGCTAACCTCTAAAGCGGCCTGGTTCTTAGGCTTCTAGGTTGATTCCATAAGAGATGCCCTTCTAATAAATTCCTTTTCTGCTTTAGTTACTCAGATTCTATTGCTGTTGCTAAAGCCATGAACCCTGACAAGAATAGATAGGTAGGTGCCAGATCATGCCAGCTCTTCCAGGTCATATTAAAGAAAGTGACCTTTCACCTAAGAAACCAGAGGTCCATATAGAGGTGCTGGAGACAGGGGAGGTGACTGGCAGTTTGGAGCCAGCAGTTATAGCCTGGTGTCTTCATTTGAGTTCCTCTAGAAGAAGGCCCTAAGGCAAGGATTTGGGTAGAAACTACTTATTTGGGAAGTGATCCCAGAATACACCAGTGGGAGAGAGAAGGCAGCTAATAAAGGGTGTGTTATCAAGCTAGTTCCTACTGAAGGCAACTGGGGGTGAATCCCGCTGGGGAGCTCTGAGAACAGCACAGAACAGGTCTCAGAGTTATCCCATGTGAGGGAGGAAGGAGCTGGGGTATTTATCCACCAACTCCCATCAATCATATGTTGAGGGCTTCTCCAGGAGGGGAGTATTTACTTCCCAGAACTTCCAACCTGCCCAGAACAAGGGCCAAGTGGGCACCCTCTCAGGTGAAGAGTTGCAGGTATTGGCAGTTAGAAGTCACAGACTCTCTGTTCTCAAAAATGGTCAGTCCCGAGGGGATATCAGTGGGACATATGAGTGTCTGCTCACCTGGAAAAAACACCAGCTGGCCTTTAAACTTTATAAACTGAAAATGTTATCCCAGGGTGAAGGCTGTATAAAAAGCACTAATGAGAACCTTGTGCTCTGCCCCATGGAAAATTGAGCAATTGAAGAAAGGTGTAACAACATCCCATAGATTTTCTATTTTGTCCCTATTTATAATTTATTTCTGCTTCAGAGGAAAGTTTAAAACATGGAGGAGAAATTGGTTTTGCAGTTTAGTAGACTGAATTTAGAGTCTTGGATCCACCTTCACAGCTTTGTAATCTTGGGCATGTTATTTAACCTCCTGTTCTTGGAAGTACCTGCTTTTAGAAAAGATGACTGTGAACCAACTATCTTAGTTTGCTAGGGCTGCCAGAAGAAAATACCACAGAGGAGGTGGCTTAAACAACAGAAATTTATTTGCCCACAGTTCTGGAGGCTAGAAGTCGAAGATCAAGGTGTTGGCAGGTTTAATTTCTTCTCAGGCCCTTCTCTTTGGCTTGTAGATGGCTGTCTTCTCCCTGTGTCTTCACATGGTCTTACCTCTGCATGTGTATCTGAGTCCTAATCTCCTTTTCTTATAAGTACACCAGTTTCTATGGTCTGAATGTCTCCCAAAATTCATGTGTTGAAACTTAATCCCTAATTGTGGTGGTATTAAGAAGTAGGACCTTTTGGGAAGTGATTAAGTCATGAAGGTTCCACCCTTATGAATAAATTAATCCCCTTATAAAAGAGGCTTCCAAGGGAGTTTGTCTCCCTTGCCCTTCTATCACTTCCACCAAGTGAGGACATAGCATTTTTCTCCACTGGAGGATGCAGCAACAAGGTACCATCTTGGAAGGAGAAACTGGGCCTCTCATCAGACATCATACCTGCCAGTGCCTTTGTCTTGGTCCTTCCAGCCTTCAGAACTGTCAGAAATAAATTTATGTTCTTTCTAATTTATCCAGTCTATGGAATTTTGTTATAGCAGCATAAATGGACTGAGACACCAGCCATACTGGTCTAGGGCCCACCCATATAATCTCATTTAACCTTAATTACCTTTTTAAAGGCTTATCTCCAAATACAGTCTTATTTTGAGGCAAGGGGGGTTAGGGGCTTCCACGTGTAAATTTTAGAAGGACACAATTCATCCCATAACACCAACTAAACAGCTTACTTATCAAGATTGACAACTTACTCATCATGATTCCCTTTAAGACACTTTTCTCCATGGGTCTACCAACCCAAAGTAATCATAGTGTCATAAACTTTGCCAGTCTCAACAATTTCCCTGCCTTGTAAGACCAACTCCAAAATCACCCAGCTCAGGCCCTAAAACTATTTTCTGTCAAGGTAGTGTTCTCTCTTACCACAGTAAGTCTAATAAACATAGCTTTGATTGATCAACTAGCTTCTCTGGTGGTCTTTGGGGAGTGGATGGGATCAAATAAAATGATGAATGAAGACTCTGTCACAGTATCTGGCATTTAGAGATGTTTAACCCATGTTAGTTTTCTTTCCTAGTTCAATCTCATCACAAGAGAAAGTATTTTCAAAGCTTGAAAAACAATTTTTATTTTTCTTCCTTTGTCATGCCCAATTGACAAAATAATCTTACTTCAAAAACCTTCTGTCTCTCTGTTTTGTCTAAATAAATCTATGCCTGATACAAGTCAGAGTTTCTAAATTATTTTCAACTCTCTCTCATAGTCCTTGGAATGTCAGAATCAATTAGAGGTTAGTCAAGGGTTTTTTCATGTGTGATACAACACTGTTGAACATGGCAGGAGGTGAGAATTTTGCAGACTGCAGCAGTTGAGTGTGAATTATGGAATCAACTACTGTTATGTAAATTACAAGAAAATGGAGGATAATTTCTCTCCCCCTGTAGGATCAGAGCATGGCACTCTTTATATTAAAAGCAGTACTTACCATGACCTGATTTCATTTGAGCTATTTCTTTATTTGCCTTTCTCCAAAGCAGAAAACTACTGGGAGGAAAGGGTTATTAGCTCTGTACTTCCTATGTAACCCAAGACATATTCTACACAAAGTAAGGCTTCAGTACAGATTGATTAAGTAGAACTGAATTTAGTCTTCAGCAGTGAGGAGAGTACTGGAGAATGAGGAAGGAGGACATTTGTTTGCCTTCATGGGGGAGCTGCTTACCATACTTCCTTTCATTCAACCTCCACTGCAATCCTATGGGGTCAGAATTGCTATTCCCCTTTAACAGAAGAGGAAACTGAAGTTTTGAGAGGATAACTTGGCCAGGGTCACAGTTTTGGGAAGTGACAGGAACAGAATGAAACACAGATCTAACTAATATTGTTTTCTAATAGAAAACAAACAAACAACTTTGTTTTCCTGTTGAGTGACTTGGGTAGATAATGTTGAAAACCAATCCTTTATTTAAGGCAGCTGAGGTTTGCATAACAAAAACAACATAAACCAACCAAGCCGTCAATAGAAAGGGAAAAAAATAGAAATAATCAACAGGGTTGTTTAATACCATAACATTTTGCTTGTTGTAATAATGTTTTGCTTTTCATGTGTTTGCCCGGGTTTTAGTCACAACTTTTATAAATTTAAGCTATTCCTGACTTTCTGGTTAGTTCTCCAAGGATGGTTAAGGCTGAAGGACTAGCCTCATCATGTTCCTTCTGTGTTCTCCTGTACAAGCTGAAAGCTGCTCCTGCAAATGCCAAAAACCTCTCTCTGCCTGAAGGTCTTTCTCTAATATGCTAAGTCGTGTGCCTAAGGAAGCCACCTGTGCTGGAGAACTAATTCATCTGGAGCACTCTTGAGCAGTACCTGACAGGGAGTTGGTGTATAAACAGCCTGATTTCTTCCCCATTGGTGGGAGGACTCTAAGTCATTTCCTACACAGTTTCCCAGAGGTCCTAAGCAGGCCTGAGCCCCAGTGGCCTGTGGTGGTACTTTGCATGAAAACACACAAGTTATCGTCTTTATTCCCCTTCCTGTCTCACTCCTCCCACCCCTCATTGGTACTTCCTGAGGAACCTGACCTGGGTCCAAAACCCTTTTAGACCAAGTAGCCTGGCCAGTGAGTCGGGACACAAGAATTCAGCTCCTCTCTGCTGCAGTTGATAATAACTGCAGTTATGAAAAGACGACACTGACTCCAGGAGGAAGTGGTCCTGGCACAGAAGGAAGGAGTCTCCCTGAGGAGCATTGTAGGGGGAGGAATCTAGGTTTCGGAATATGTCCTCTGTGTTCTATGTGATTTCTGGGAACAACACAGATGAGAACAAAGTGTCTCCTGGGAATACACACTTTGCAATAGAAGAGCTTTCCCTGGAAGGACGATTCATATGCACATTAAAGTTTAAGAAGCACTGCCTTATGAATCTAAAAATAATATGAGTAAAATATGACACCTTGAGCTTCAATTGGTTTTGCCTCGTTACATCTACTCATTTACCTGCCTACCTGAGCTCTGTCTTTTCTTTTTAAAAATATTTTCAATACCCTTTAGTCCTGGCAGATTTTTTTTTTCCCAGTATAAATAATTTTACCTATCCTAAAAGTTAAGTCAAACTACTATAGCAATGATCCCAGATTCTTTCTAATACTTTCATGATTAACGTATTAGTTATGTTAGTTATATAATCTTGGGTCAAAAAAGTCACCTTTCTGAATTTAAGTTGTCAAAGGAAGGATTTGAAGACATCTGAGATCCATTTCATCACATGATTGCTTGATTCTAAGTCCCCAGAATTTTGGTCTGACGACAGAGATGAAAAGCATTTTCAAGAATACTTCTGTGGTAGAGTATTGGAGTAATGGCCCTGATTTATTCCTGCCTCCCTATATCTCTTGAGTATTTCCTGCTCACACTGGCCTGGGGCCTGGCCATACGTCTTGCATTGGCCAATAGGATATAGCAACCATGCCGTAAACAGAGGTTTGAAAAGTGCTTGTGTGCTGGGGCTTGTTCTCTTGCTTCATCTGGGAACACTGTGATCACCTGTGAATAAACCTGGGCTAGCCTGTTGGAGACACAGGACTCATTCCTCTGCAACTCTCCAGACAACAGCCCGCACTAAAACCAGAAATATGAATGAGGCCATTTGAGACCAATCAGCTCTCACCCACACTATTAGCTCACTGCACCTACATGAGGGACTCCAAGCAACACAAGCAGAAGATCCACCCAGCTGAACCCATCCTAAATTGCTGACCCAGATTATTGTGAGCTAATAAATGCTTTTTGTTGTTTTCTATCAAGTCTTGATAGTTTGTTACATAGCCAAAGCTAACTTCCTATAACTTTTTTATCTTTAATCCTCCATTCCAACTTTGTATAGTGGCATAGCTTGGTAATTATTTACAATGGGGAATTATAGGAGCCCAGGTATAAAAGTGTTATTTTTTATCATCAGAAATTAGTTTCACCTATTACAATGGATTCTTTAATGGCTCACTAATGATTAATTCTTGTTTGACTACACCCAATCTGATGAAAAAGAATATATGCTTTTCTCACAAAGCATGCTCCTTCCTTGAACACTGGCTCAGAAAGGAACATTATACATAATGAGATGGGGGCTTTTCTTCTCTCTCTCTTTTTTCCCCCTTTCTGATTGCAGCTGAATTGAATGATCCTGCACTGGCTGTTCTGATAGTGTGTGTACTCTTCCCATGGGCTTCTTGTCTAAAGTAGCAGATGTATTTCTCTCTGTCTCCCTGAAGAAATGACAATAGAAGTAAATTGTGGCCCGGTAGCTTATTCAAAGCTGCTGAAAGCAGAAGCAGGCTTCAGAGAAACCCAGCAGAACTTTGACATTCGTAGGCGTCCCTGGCAGATGGTGGTTGTTGGGTGGAATGCCCTGTGGAGATGAAAGACCACCAGCCACAAGTGGTTTGGAGCCTTATTGCTTAGAAAATGACAAACATACTCATTGTTTCCTGACTTAAGTCGAAATAAAACAAACCAAAACAACTCCCACGCTGCAATCACAGCCACTTGACATTACCCAGCTCATATACAATGCAGAATGCATTTTTCCTTTGAAACAGGGGCTGATAATGCTGTTTTCCATCTATAAGAGACTTGGGCAAATAAAAAACGTGATGACAAGCAAGTCGACCTCAGTACATTTTGGATCTCAAATGTTCTTTCCCTCAGGACTGGGGTTTTCTTCGACCACATCATGGGTGGAACTGGAACTGGAAGTGCTGCTCTGGTTTTGGCTGTCTTTGGCACTAGCAACTGTGTTCCAGCGGGGAGCTCATTGTAAGCAAGTAAATCAGCACGTAACCTGGATGGCAGATCTTAAAACACATCTAGTCGTCCAGTTAAAAACATCCAAAGCCCAGGATGGACACTGGCGATTTCTGGCACATCAAATTTGAATGACATACAGAGTTTTAAAGGACTGTATATAAAATGGAATCAGGCAAACATTTTTTCTCTTTTGATTTATACCCTTCATCTCTGCCAAAGGCTGGCATCCAGCTATTTGGTTAATATTAATCTTTCCAGCCATTTCATAACTGTCTTTCCTGCATCTAGAGATCTTTTTAAAAAAATTATTTGCTTTGTTATTTTCCAATCTTTCATGTGATTTATGTGCTCTTTTTATTAAAAAAAAAACCTCTTCCCATGTCTCTTTTATTTGGAGGTAATAGTTTATTATTATTTCTATTTTGAGTACTTCTTATTTCTCTTCTTGCAAAAAATGTCTGACAATTCATTGCACACATGGACAAAAAGCAACTGGAATGAAAACATCTTAAGAGGATGTTGAAGGGGTGGAGGGTCATACTGAGGTGAAGAGGAACAGATGGCAGCTGCCAGTGAAAGAAAAACACCTTTAATAAATGAAGATTTAGTTAGCCATTTTTCAAGTCCAAGTTTGCCAAGCAGGACACTAATGGACACAGCCAGAATTAGTAGGCAACACAGTGGGGTATTGCAAGAAATCATGCCCACTCCAGTGAGAAAAGTGATGGAAAGATGTTTCGACTGGGAATGGAAGGAACTTTGGATCATGCAAATGAATACTGGACCTCTATTTGCAGAATTCACAAAGATATTCCAGGGAGGAAAGTTTAATAGGGGCAAAATTATTTATGTATAAATATTCACATTTCTCTCCCTTACGCCCACCACTTTGTACTGGAGAACAGTTGAGTCAGCTCCCAAGTTCTTTATTACGGAGACTTTGCACGCTGAGAGAAAATTAATGCATGTGGAGAGGCTAAGTTTATTTACCTAACTAAGAGGTAGCTGGAGAAAGAATTTGTTGAGAGAGAACAAAGCCCTTTGGGCAGAGTGTTCAGGGAGCCAGGAGATGTCAGGGCAAGAAGAAAGGATGTGATGCCCTCACATAGCTAGGGAAAAGGGGGAAGGAGAGAAGAGTGAACTCCCATTAGCATTCTTTGGAGGAGGTTAGAAAATACTAGAATTAATTTTTAATGACATCTGGCTGTTGGACTGGGTTTCTTTAAAGACTGGACTACATGGGGCCTGAGAATTACTTATGGAACAGAAAATCTCCTTATATGTTCAACTCTTACAATCTAGCTGCCATATCACAAACCATATATCACAACCACAACATACACGTCATAATATCTATCGGCAGCATGGAGGCAGTGGAGAAAGGGGGGGCATTGCTAATTTAAAGATCAAGCACAACTTGATACTGTTTTATGATTCTAACTTTCTTGTAGGAATGTGTGTTTTCTGTGGGGAAGATGTCAGCCTGAGTTCTGGGAAAGGATGCTAAGTTGCCAGCCCTCTAGGTTCCCTTAGGTCAGACCCTGCTGCTGGGATTTGAGAGCAAGAAGTTTATTGGGAGGTGGTCCCAGAAAGCTTTGGTGAGGGAGAAAGGAAGGGAGACAGGGAAGGGAAGGACACCAGTAGAGGGTATGTTTTTAAGCCTGTTATCTGAAGAAAATTGCACAAGTGCTTGCTGCCATGGTATTTCATCTATATACGCATTTGCAAAGGGTTGAAACACACAGTGGCTAATAAATACATGCATGTATACACACGTATACACATCATTTTAAAACATCTGAATGACTTGGATAAATGACTGTATCCATGGTCTTTTTCACTTACCTCAGCCTAGCTTAGGGTCAGTAACAATCCAGATGGAAGCAAGAACAGAAATGTGTGAGGACAACAAAAAGAGAGGCAGGTGTTGTGGGGAAGGTAGCTAATATTTACTGAGCAGGCATACTTGTCCACACAGGGTGCTGAGTGCTTTCCATGCATTAGCAATCCTATGAGGTCGGGACTCCGGTGAATCCCATGTGACCGATGAGCAATGAGCCACAAAGAGGGTAAGGTTTAGGAGTGGAACCCAGGCAGCCTGACTTGAGAGGCAGCGTTGACCTCTGTGCTGCACTTGCTCCCAGCAGTAATGATCCACTCGTCAGCCGGTAATGATCGGCTTGTTAATGGATATGCCAGCGAAGCCTGGGTGGTTAATCTTTAACACTGGGACGTGGACACAGCTTTCTTGTCCAGGGAATCCCTGGATACCCTTGCGCCTGCGCAAGTCTGGCAGGTGTGTCGCGCTGGCCGTGGATTCACACTACATGCGGTGGGACCCGCCGTGGCGAATCCACGGGGACAGGACAACAGTCACAGGGAGTGGGAGCCTCAGTCCTATGACAGGCCAGATAGCAATTCACATTCACCCAGCTCCAGATCAATGTTAGGTTTTTTCTTTTCTCATTTGTTCACTACCCAGGTAACTTGAGCCTGTCGGGCCAAGAAGGACCGCGCGCTCCTGGCTGCAGGCAACTCGCTTGTTCTCTGGCCAGTTTGGGGCCGAGGGAGCTGTGTCTGCTCCAGGGCTCTGCCCTGTGGGGAAGGCGGCAGACACAGCAGGGAGGGCAGGAAAAAGGCAGCTGCCTCGCGTAGTGTAACGCAGACGCCAGAGACTTTCCTTGGGGCTGGGAGACACGCATCCTGGGGCATTTCCTAGAAGCGTGTCCCCCTGGAGGGCGGGAGGGTGATCCTTCTGCCGCGGAGTCATAGCTCGGAAAAGCATCAACAATCAACCAAGTTCACAGTTCACTTCTTTAAATAAATTTGCAAAGGCCATCACTTGTTGTGCTTTTCTGGATTCCAAAAAAGCTAATTCCCTATTTTCTTTTTTTCCTCCCTCTTCTCTATCCCCGCCCCCCATCCCCAACCAACACGTTCAAGAAGGCACACACCATAGCCAGCCCACCACACCACATCTTGGGTTAAATTAGTGTCAGTTGTCAGAGCAGGAATTAGCTCTTGGAGGGACGCCAGAGGTCACAGGCCCTGGCATCTCGGGTGTCAGGCTGGAGAGACCAGAGAGGACTGCATGGACTTTTGGGGGAGATTCCAAGAGAGTGGTCTAATTGCTCATTTCCCTGGCTTAGTTTGGAAAGGATCTGAAAAGTTTTTTCAGCATTTACTATCTCTTGTTGTAAAGAATTCCTTCCTGATGTCCATTCTAAATTTCTATTTCCGTGATTTCCCAATTAGCACATCCCCACAGAGCAATTTTACCAACACAAAAGGAGCATTAGACACAGCAAGCGTAAAAGGCACACTTAGATTAGTAAACATTTAAGAAGCTTCTGATAACTTGGAGTGGCAAAGGCAACATGTGAAAATTTAATTTTTGAGGCCAGTGACTAGCAGACACTGAAGAATTGGAAAGGGTCTTAACAAAAAAATCCACAGAATAAGTCAATATCCCCTACTAGAGATATAATTTTAAAAATAATTAAAAAATAACAAGTGATATCTTTGGGTTCATCTGGTTTAACGTGCAAGAAAAGCAGAAGAAAACAAACCCACCATCACAAACAAGCCAGAAACCAACCTGCAGGTCATTTTGGGCTGCTGCACATTAACCTGTCCCCTGACAAATCGGTCACATCAGAGGCAGTAACTGTAAGTTATTCAGAGCATAACTCAGGCAGTATCCTTTTAGTCTACAACTGCTAAACCAACGGAAGTTTGTCCACGGATGATAAACATTGCCTGGAGTGGAAGAATTTCACTTCCTGTAAATTTGGAAAAATCTGCCCGGCTTCATTGATTTCTACTTGTGTTTGGGATTTGAATCTAGATGCCCCAGCATTGTTTTCAAGCCTGACTCTGCTTTTCCCCAATGTTGCAAAGTTGGTGCCTGACAAATCAAAATAAAAAGCTACATAGAAAGTGAATCAAAACAGACTGGAAATCCTGAAAATCCCTAAATGGGAAGTCTGTTTATCCAGTGAGGTGCTATTTCAAGACAGAGTTTAAATTGGCTAAAATTGCTCAGTTTTTGGTTGCTTGCATGTCTGTCTGGCAATATCAATACTCAGAATAATTCAGTCTCTGTGTGGCAGGGCATGGGAAGGTGGGGAGGTGGGGCTTAGGTCTATTTCCTACTGGAAAGAAGCACTTAGTCTTTGATAGAAACAAAAGCACGTCATTAGTCACTGCTATCTTGGCTGAAAAATGGAGTTTTCAGAGTTTACCTTGTGCATACAAGCTATTCATTTACAATCAGGAACACATGATTTGCGTCTCATTTATCTATTAGAAAATGTTCTGCAAATGGGTTTGGGCTTGGATTTTTCAATGGGCTGATGGAACAAACATCTACCCTTTTATCCTCCAGTCTGTCAGCAGCAATGTTCATGTCGGCCTGCCATTAGCAAGAGATGCATTGCAGAGAGGAACCTTATAAATTATAGCCCATTGTTGGGTGAATCACCCAGCAGTGACCCAGAAAGCAACTCTGGAGGCCTCTCCCCTCTCCAGGATGCAAACAGGTTGGGGAATGAGGTTGGAGAGGAGGAGGAGGAAAGTGGGCTTATGGCTTTCTTGTGTTCTGGCCGCTCTCTGCTTTCCGCACAAAGTAAGCCATGCTAAGGTCTCAAGCCAATTGCTCCCTCCTGGGCTTTAGTGCTGTCAGTGGGCCCCCTCAGAAACAAAAATATGAGTTGCTTTTGTGGTCCCCTTTGGTGGTGGGGGCCAGGAGTGGCAGCAGTGGGAGGGGGAGGATGGGCACATCCCTGAAGAGATAGTTTTACAATATCAGAGGAGAGCTTACAAGTGCTCTTGGAATTATGTGTCAGCCACTGGCCACGTGTGGCTCTGAAGCACTGGAAATGTGGCTGGTCCAAGTTGAGGTGTGCTGTGAGTGGAAAATACACACTGGATTTTGAAGACTAAGGATGGAAATAGGAATGTAAATATTTCCCTAATATATTTTAGAAAATTGATTACATGTTGAAATGATAATATTTTGGGTAGGTTGGGTTAAATGAAATATGTTATTAAAATTACCTTTTAATTGTTTTGTCTGACTTTTTAAAATGTGCCTACTAGAAAATTTAAGATCACCTACATGGCTTCCTTTATATTTCTAGTGGATAGCACTAGCCTTGATGGCAAATTCAGAGAGGGAGATACCACTTTGACTAGGGTAGTGTCCCAAATTTTCCTGTTGGGAAGTAAAGTTAGTACTTGTGGGAAGAGTGTGAAGAGAGAGGGAAAAGACTTGGTTTTGGGACATATAAATCTAACAGTTTTAAAGTTCTAGACACAGAGTTGTGTCTGCTCCTAGTTTATTGCAGTTTCTTTGGGCCGACTCAGTGGCTATGGCTAAAATATTCCTGGAACATTCTACCCTAGCTCACTGCTCCATCACCACTGCACCTCTCTTCTCATAGTCTTGAAGAGAAATCGTGCATAGAGGAGTGGGAAATTTCCTAATCAGGGGTCAGGTCAGATGATTTTATTATTATCCGCATAATACCCAGACTTTCTGTTTATCCTTGGGTTAGTTGTTTGAACGCTCTGCACCTGGCTTTCTCATTTGCTGAACATGTTAATATTTGGCCTGCTGACTTCATAGGATTGATGCATGGATCAAGTGAGATAAGAGGTTCGGAAGTATTTTTGGAAAGTATTAAACGGTTCTTAATGAATGGGTCGTCACTGGCCCTCAAAAGAGAAGGGTGCTGGACAAGGAAAAGAGAGGATTTACTTCTTGAGCAGTTGCAGGGAATCAGAAGTCCCCTGTTTCCCTGACTCTGAGGTTGATGTCACTGTGTGATTATTTCCACACTGATTTTAGAATTTGGGCCTGGAGGACTGGGCCAGAGAGGACAGCTGACTTCTGAGTTTTGAAGTCCATGAAATCTAGTCTCTATACTTGAAAAATGAGAGGCTCCTTTAAACGTAATGTGCTTTGTGAAGAACCTTTGATGAAATGATGTGTTTGCAGCCAAAATAGATAATTCTCAATAATAGAGGTTGTTAGAGTAAAGCAGTCAGCTTATAAGACCTGCATGGAACATGTTTTATCTATCTGGGTCCCTATGCTTAGCTAGGCTTGCTGTGGGCAAATATTGAATGAGGAAGACAGAGAAAAGCTATCCTTACGGATCTTCTGAGCAAGCTGGCTTTAAGGGCATTCAAAGTATAAGCCAATTACAGAAGGAGGGAAAGAGAAAGAGAATTAGTCTCTGGAGATATTATTCAACCTATAACATCAGGTTTAGAGACATTGTTTGCTGTCTTGCAAAACTCACAGCCTCCTATTGAAATAGTCTAGATTCCTTGTAGGATCATCTATGGGGGTTGTGCTTCCTGAAAATGGAGTGTACCAGGATCAGAAGATGAAGGTTCTTGTCTCAGCCCTGATCTATCTGTTATAAACCACATAATGAAGGCACATCTATCATTGTCAATGTGCACTTTAATGGCCCTAGGTGCATCCTAAAAGCTGAGAACTTCTTCACATTCTCCCAGAATGAAATGATAAATCACTCACTTTTAGATTCAGTCATCTACTTGCCTGGTCACCTTGGAAGACTGGGAGCTTACATTTCCAGTTAAATGATGATAACACCACCTGCTCCTTCATTGCTCCTATTGGGATAACAATCAGGGTGCAGATGTTTAAATTTTTAAAGAAATATATACATATGAGATATTCATGTAATATTTATTAGGAATTATCAGGAAATAAATTATATGAGTTTTTTCAGAAACTGAAACTTATCAACTTAGCACCAAATGTTAAAAAGTAGGTTTTTTCAATGGAAGTTTTTTCAGAATCTACTACAATGCAGAATAGAAATTAATCTTTTTTTCTTAAAGGCAGAAAGTTTCATTATGATGTTCCATTAATACATAGTAATGAAATTGGAGGGTCTCAGAGAAGATTTTCTCTGTACTTAATGGCCTCAAACTACTATGGTTGTTGATCTTTTGAATGTTTTTAAATTTTTTATCCCCTCTACACATGGAAGACCATTCATTCATTTATTCCATGAATATTTTTTGATGGCCTACTTGGTGCAGGGGGCTGTATGACCTATTAGGTCAGGTATATGAAGATAAATGAAACCTACTCCCTGATCTCAAGGAAGATCACTATGCAGTGAGGGGACAGACTGATTTTGAGGCATATGTTTCAATAGGAGAAAATACAGCTTGAATAACTGTACATGCATGGATTGGCAACATTTATTTTTGGCCTTTCAGAGGTCAAGGTAAGATGAATAAGGCAAGTTATCAACCAGTTAGCTATTATCACATTATTATTAATATTTTCATTAACTCTTCTACACGATTGGGAATGTCAGATAATACAATTTCCACATAAGGAAATATTATCATGATTGCTTATTATCATCAATGTTTTTTACCTTGTAATAGCAACCGGACCTCCAGACAGTGCCTGGGGGAAATTTTCAAAATTTAGAGGTCTGCTTTTGCATTTCTAAGCCTATTAGGTGGCAGCAAATGTCTCAGAGCATCTTTAATCAAGGGGAGAGTATGGTGGAGGGAATGACCGCTGTATGGAAATTAGGAGAACTGCTTTTAAGCTTTAGCTCTTCTATTAACTTTCTGGAACACACTAAGAATAAGAAGATTGCATTTAGATCAACAGAGTCTATTCTAGCTCAACAATTCTATAATACTCATCATTACAGCTTTTATTTCCTCCTTGCTGCCACAGTCCTAACTATTATTTTACAGTCATATGAAAAGAGAAACTTCCTTCATTGACTCACTTCTCTTCTGGTCATGGGTTTTGCAGCAGAGGTTGCCAAGCCCTCCATAATCTGTCTCTGGCCAGTCTCTTCCATTTTTTGGTAGACTGTGCAAAAATGGCCACAACACTTTACCTCCCATATACCTCCCTATATGCCTTCTCCCTTTGCAAGGTGACTTTTCAGATCCTTCCATCAAGAGGCAGAGCCTATTTCCCTCCCCTGGAATCTCGGCTGGTCTTCTGACTTGCTTTGCTATTAATATTTACTCTGTGATAGAATTTGGCAGAAGTGAGTGTGTGCCAGGTCTGAGGTTAGGCTTCAAGATGCCTGGTAGCCTGTGTTCTCCCTGGGACCACAAGCAGTTACCAAGCTGGGCTGGTCTACTGGAGGAGGAGAGGCCACAAGGAGCAGAGTTGAGTCAGTACAAATGTCCATTGGAAGCCCCAGGCATGTTTGGGATCCTGGCAAAGATTGGCAAAGTTGCCTACATGACCCACAGCTGTGCACAGATGCATGGGAGAGCCACCTAGCAGAGCTTGGTCTAAATTAATGACATGCAGAATAGTTAACTAAGTAAATCATTGTTGTTTTGAGCCATTAAGTTTTGGGATGGTTTGTTATGCAGAAATAGCTACGTGATGAGGTACAAAACTCCCTAAGCTCCAGCCACTTGGCCTTCTTTCTGTTCCTAAAATACATTGAATTCATTCTCTCCTCAGGAGCTCTGCACTTCTGCCTAGAATGATCTTCTGTCAGATGTTTGCATGTTTAGACTTTTTTTTGTGATTCAGATCTCAGGTTAAATGTAAACTCCCTGACCATCTTTTCTAATTGCACTACATAGTTATCTTCTATCACACTACCCTGCCTTTCATAATACTCTGTGTAGTATTTATTATTTCCTGATACATATATTTTACTTATTGATTTTTAAATTATTATCTATCATACCTAGTTAGAATGTGAACTTCATGAAATCAGGGAATGTGCAGTATCTCCAGGGACTAGAATTTTGCTGCTGGTACACGGTAGAGAAATAATAAAATCTTGGTGAGGGAGTAGCAGGCATTCTTCAGCTTGCTACAATTTGGCAAAGTGGCCTGTAAAATATGGATAATTGAAGCCCACCTGTAATGGCAGAATTCTTACAGCTCCTATTCTGTCCTTAGTCATCTCTCAGGCTGTACCTGCCACTGCCAACAACACCCTTTGGCCACACCAGGTTGGGTGTCATATTCCCCAATGGCTTAGTAACTCTGACCACTTCAGAATGGCCTTTGACACACTCCCAATCATCTCTCTAAGGCTCTCAGCTCAAATTTCAACTCTTCTCTTTATTCTCTAGTCACAAAAGAGAATTAATTATTCTTTATCTGTTTTTAGAGCTCATAACAAATGTTGCTATGATAGTCTTGTCCGTTAGCCTGACAATTCATTGAGATTAGGGACTATTCCTTATTCAAGTCTATATTCTCAGTGCTTGGCAAGAAAGGTCTCTCAAAATATTGGCCAAATTAAGTAAGATAAAGTCAGTGAAATCACTCTGCAAGGTATAGTGTTGCATGGTAGAGTTTCATGTTGCAAGTGGCTTAACCTCTTTTCAGGAATTATAATGTATAAAACTGAATAATCTTACAATTTAACATGGTTGACACTCTCCTTTCTAGATTGACGTAGCTAGTAAGACATGAAAAACAACATCTCATACCACTCTTATGGAATGAGTGAATGAGCCAATTGTATCTAGATAGCTTTTTCCCACAAATTATCTAACTAAATGAGAGATACATGACATTTGGATTTCAAAGCTTTTCTAAATACCAATATAGTTGCAAGAGAGACTTTTCTCTAACACTTATGGCAAAAGAATTATAATTAGGTCTGACATCAATTTCTTTACGAAAGGTATCAAGGCGGAAAGTTTTTGTATGTAGTTCATCCTGTATTGTTCTGTACTCTTTACATAGGACATAAAAATGATTCTGGAGTCATTGTAAGCATTTATGTTAATGAACCCAGTGGTCTAACCAGGCCTTGCACAGGTGGAGCAATAATGAGAAATGGGGAAAGGGGACTGTGAGGCACTGAGTCACTGTCCCCATGGGAACAGTCCCCTTCCCACAGTAAGCGCCTCCATTTCCCATTAGCGCTCCACCTGTAAAGGCCTGGTCAGACCTTTGCCCATTACACATTATACATCCAAACTTAAAGAAAAGCAGTATCACTTTCAAACTCTAATGCCTGCTAGATACACTAAGTCTTCACCTGCCTGGGGCCATCTTCTGTTTGAGGATTCAAATGGTTTTTTTTGGGAAGCTTCAGACTTTTCTATCAGTCAGTATGCAGGCTCACTCACCAAAGGGCTTATTTTTATGTATTTATTTTTTTTTGGCACACTTTACTTGTTCAGTGTCAATGCCAAGCTGAAAACAAATCATCTGTTTAATGTAACAATTTATCTACAAGCCAGGAAGCAACTGAAGAACTAAAGAAGTTCACATAAACTTTGCACAAATTGCATTGCCAATACTCTTTGGCTAAAGGGAGATAAGATTGCATTGTGCATGTTTATGTCCATATAACTGTGTTTTAGAAAGCCCTATAAAAATAGACAAAAATAGTTCCTCCTAATAAATACAGTGTTTAGTACCAAAACACTATTCATGCAAATTCTGCCCTCATTCTGGAAGTAACACATTTGCAGAAAAATGTCTAGCTAAGAAAAGACTGTGGTACTCACAATGAGAATGCCTGACAGTAACAAAATGCATCATGTTCACTGGATGCTTCAGAAAAAACATTATCATGTTGCAAGTGGCTTACTGTCTTTTCAGAAATGCGATAGAACCTTCTTATATCTAAAATGCCAAATGGTCCTGGGATAGACATCTATTTAATATTGTTTAAATAAGTATTTCTCCAAGCTCTCGGACCATAGAAACATTTTCTTGCCTAACGTTTATTAGTAAACATGTTTTAGAAAATGCGGCTTTGACATAACTATTTTTCAATGCAGCAGAAACTGAACTCCCTCTTGGAACCTCCTGGATCCCAACCAGTAGGAAGCAAAAAAATGGTACCAGGAAGAGGCAGTGAAGGGCTTGTGAAATGAGGCTGGGAGAAGAGGGTGCTGGGAGGGGCTGCAGCAGTCTGCTTGGCTAAACCACGGCAGATGACTCGGGCAGAAACAAAGCAAAACAAAACAAAACAGGGCAGAAACAAAGCAAAACAAAACAAAACACCATGGGAGGCCAGGAGAGGCAGAGTAAAATTACTTTTGACTGTACTCTTGTTACGGCTTCTGGGTACTGCAAGTTTTCTTTATACTATGTCTTCTTTTTAAAAACAATTAATCAAAACTTTTGCTATCTGACTATTTGTTACTAGTATTGAGGGTAGTACTGATAATAATAGCTCATTTTAATTGAGTGCTTGCCATGCACCAGGCCCTTTTTCGAATGTTTTGCATATATTACCTCATTTAATTTTCACTATGACTTTCTGAGGTAGGCATTTGTATTATCTGCATTTTACAAGTGGGGAAACTGAGTCACGAAGTGGCTTAATTATATATGATCATACAATTAAGAATCGAGCAGCAAATAGAACTCAAGGAAGCAGTAACTTCAAAATCAATTATTCTACTAAGTTCACAGATTTTTTTTTTAACGTATAAGTTGCCTTAGGGAAATTATATAACCACACAGGAAAGTTTCCAGGTAGAGGAAATAGATAAACAAGACAACGTAGGAAAAAAAGAGTCTCCCATCCAAACTGCTAGTCCAATTTCCCTACAATAGTTTCTTCTGTACCCTTTCAGAAAATTCTATCCATTAACCCACAATTAATTCTTTAAAATATAAGAAATTATGGAGTGAAAAAGCTGATCATAGAGTTCACTATCATAGAGATGGGAAATTCCATCTCCCCAACTCAGAATATACTATTATTTTATCTCTTTTAGGCTTTTATGCTGTTGTTGCTATTCGTTCTGTCATAAGTATTTACTGAGTGACTACTATGTGGCAGAAATAGATCTAGATATTAGGAGCATAATGTGAATCAAAACATAAAAACTTACAATTGGTCATAATAAAATAAGGATTGTTTATTGAGTGTTCGTTCTGTGCTAGTCATTGTACTAAGCACTTTCTTTATTGCATATCATTAATTCTCTGAAACAACCTTAAGAAATTGTTATGCTTATCATTCCCATTTTGTAATTGAAAAAATACTGAGGTTTAGAGAGGTGAAGTATCTTTTCCAAAGACTCCTCATTTGATAGTCATGGATCAAGAGGTCTCACACCAGAACCTTGTGTGCGTGTGTGTGTGTGTGTTTGTGTGTGTGTGTGTGTGTGTGTGTATATATATATATATATATATAAATTTTTTTTTTTTTAATCACTGAGCTATACCAATCCCCTTGCCTGGCAAGAGTTTGAACAACACAGAAAAAAAACAATTTGACATTAGAGATATGGGGGAATTCAAAAGGGAAAAGGCCAGAATTTATAGGAAAAAGTTTAGGAAGAAAATACATGAAGGGAAAGAGTTATTATAATTTTCCAGGTTCTCTGGTTCAAGATGTCAGATTGAGCCCACACTGAACTTTTTTCTCCTATTCCAAACATAGAGTAGACCAAATACAAAAAGATATTAAATGTATTTTCCCGTTCAAAAATGAGGAAGGGAACTCTTCCTCACCAAAAACGGAAGACAAGAATAACAACAGCAGCGACATATTGGGAAAAGGGTGACGTCGGAAGCTCTCCGTGCTATTTCTAACTGATACTGGATAAATCCAAACACACCTCATTCACAGTAGGGGCTGGATTCTGGTTCCCGGTATGAATTCAGGAGATGGGATGGAGCTGTCTACACATGATGGGGAAGGGAATAGCTCCACATTCTCTTGAGCTAAAGGAGGTGAACTTAGAATTTTATCACGAACCAGTATTTTAATTAAGAGTGAACATGACATGTAGAACATTTTCAGACATAAAGGGCTCCAAAAATGTATTTACTACAGACCCTCACTGAAAGAATGACCAAAGCGTGTGTTTCAGCAAGAAGAAAAGCAAATCCTGGAGGTAAGGAATGGGGTACAGGAAGCGACAGTAACCACCGACGACTAAGCAATCTGCAGAACACGCTGGTAAATTTAAAGATGCTCAGGGTGAATGACAAAGAATAATTGATGGAAACTGTCATGGGCTGGGGGGAGTTGTACAGTGGATATTGGGTCATGGAATTCCAAAATTAAGGAAAATTTAGTATCAGCTGTTTTGACTTAGCAAGGAGACCCTCCTGTAACCCAACAAGAAAATTCTTGTTTCTTCAAGGCCTGGGGTTGCTTGAAGTTCTGAGTCAAGCAGAGACAGCCTATGGAGAAAAGTCAGACAAATGTGTGACTTTTTTTTACTTGTCCATGTCCTAAACCTTGACATTTCTAGGTTCACACACTTTGACTTAATGTGAAGGTCAAGGCTGTTGTACCAAATGCATGAATGAAAGAGGAGAAATATATATAACTTAGATCCTGGTTGTTGATAAATGTGGAGTATCTTTCAATCTGGGTATTCCTAACAACTTTGCCATAAATATCTACATATTTTTTGCTGGCATCAAAAATTATATAGGGCAACACATAAACCATCAGCCTTCAAACTCCTTAATTAAAATTAAAATAGTCAATACAGTCCATTGGGAGCAATTTGCAACTTGCTAATAAACTACAAGAGGACAACATATAGCCAAATATTTAATGTTTATAAACTTGGCATTTTAAAAGGTCATAAGTAGAATTGGGCTATAAAATGAAACAAAATGACCACTTTTCCCATAAAATATATTAGTCTATTTTAGATTTTGTGAGAGTGTTTATACAGAATCTATCCAAATAAAAGGTGACCTCAAATATGAGGTTGTGCCCCATTTTCCCAAGAAGAATATCCAAAATATGTTTTATGAGCAACTTAAATATAAAAGCTTTTTGGAATGTAGATGAACCAGTTAAATGTTTCCTTATGGAAATTAATTTATTTGTTTACTCACACACATTTAAAATTACATATATGCAGTGTTTATTTCAAACCACTGCTTTTTCACTCTCACAATTGGTGACACTATTTTATCCCAACTCTTCCCAGGGGCCTTTGGCATCAAGGTCCCTTGTCCTCTGAGCTGCTTCTTCAGTCTCACACAGAGGTGTCAGAGAAGAGCTGCTGACATCTCTCCCATTTAAATGGTCTGAGATTTGGAATTCACTTATGCCAGTGCTGGAAATTTTATCCCAAGTACTAAGTTCTTATTCCCAAATTCCTAACATCAAACACCTTTTCTCTCTTGATTTATTCTGTAGGTCATGGACTATACTCTTAGTATCTTGCTTTTAAAATTGATTTTAAAAGGTCCTTTACAATGACACCCCACCTTTGAAGTGCAAGGCCCTATCCCAAGCAATAGTGACTACGTCTTTGGTAAATTTTCTTCACTTACTTCATTGGGTCGTTTCTATAAGTGCCCCCAAATTAGCATCGATTAAGGTTGTTTAAGGTAAGTTATGCCTCTCCCAAATAGAAATTTATTTTTCAAGTAAAATAATTGCAAGAGCACTTAGTATTATAAGAGGCTTTGTGAGGACTTGACCTGAAGGCAGCTCATTCCTTTCTGAGGATAATTTTGGTAAAACCTCAACTCATATTGGGAAAAATTCAATATTTTATGAATTATTTTGAATGTTATTGTTTAAAATCCTTCTACTATTAACTGAAAAAGTAGGAAAATAAGAAACAAGATAAAATGAAAATATTCTCATTGCAAAAATCAAGACTTATATAAAGCTCTACTTTCTCTTGGCCACTCCTCTACTTCTTGTGTTTAGAGAGTGGGTTGGACACAGATATCAAAATCTCAGTCCCCCCAAATTCATCCAGAAATGACTAAAAGAGATGCAAAAAGAGAAACCTACATCTGGGCTATAAACCAGATAATGTGCCTAGTTTAAGCTAGCTAGTATTTCTTTCACATTCAGTGCAGATGGGCTGGGCAGGGACATCTGGAGAGCCCATCCACGTCCTATCACTCAGCTGGCCAGGCCCTGGGGAGATGCATTTTAATCCCATCCATGCCACTAGGTAGCAGGTGCCCATTGCAGTGCACACTCTGGCTACGACAGACACATATGGCTTTGTTGGGAGGACAAGGCTGTGCACTTCTAATGAGGGCAACTGTAGCCGATGAACTGTGGAGACCCTGCTGGGATAACTCATGGCTGCTTCAGCGAAGGGAGTAGGAGGCAGGCTGAAAGCTGTGACCTTCTCTTGGACTCTAACACTTTCTACTGGGTCTCTGTACAGGTGAAATCAAACCAGAGCAAATCTCAGCTTTTCACTGCTTACTTCTTTGGGCCGGCAGTATGTGGACAGCAATCTCTCCACTGTGAGCAAGTGAGGGGAAACACAGACTCGCCTCTTCGAGGAAAAACAGAGACAACCCCAGACTCTAAGAAGGTTGAGTTGTTCATTCCAGAGAGTTAGAGCTAATGTTTTACACCAAAATAGATTTATAGCAAGGAATGGGAGAAAGAATGAATGTTTTCTAATTCCCAATCAAATATGTGAAGGTAGAGCTGAGAGTTCCCAAAAGGAAATGCTTTGATATCGGTATCGATAGCACAAAGAACAGAAACAGGATTATTAAATTCCAAACCACCGCACCAGAAGAATGGCAGATTATGTAGAAAATGGAATCAGTGAAGGAAAAAGTAAATCTGACAGATTTTTCCGGAACTCAGAGGAAATGACAAAGAAATAAGAACTGTGGAAGAAGAGAGGGAATGGAAGATGGGTCAGGGATATCTAGTATGCAATAATTCATCCCATGTTTGGAAATGTAATGCAATTACGATCAAAAGTCCCAAGGGATATTTTTTGAAACTGGATAAAATTACTCCAGAGTTCTTCTGAAAGAATAAATAAATAAGGAAGATTAATAAGATGGCTGTTAAAAGTAATTGTAATGAAAGAAGGCGGGCAAGTATTAAAACATTTACACAGTTGAAATAGTTAAGATAAAGAGGTTAGGGTAAGAAAAGATAGTTTTGATGAAACAAGATACAAACTCCAGAAACTGGCCCTTGTGTTTAGTACATGATAAAGGTGGCATTTCAAATCAGAGAGGAAAGGATGGATTGTTTAATAAACCATATTGGGAGAATTGCTTAACAGTTTAACAGTATTTTATAACAAACACCAGAATAAATCCTGGTGGGTTAAAATCATCGCATATAATAACATAATTTGAAACAATTAGGAAAGCATTGATCTGAGGACAGAGAACCCCTTTCTGGCAAAAACATGAAGGAATAGGTTGTGAAACAAATTAAAAAAATAATAAAAATATAAACTTTCTGTACATAAAAAATTGGAAATATGATTTAAGGTATCAATGACACCTTAAATATCATAGGTTAAATATTTGTAGTATATATATTAGACACGGGCTAATATGCATAAAAACATTGCATAATAGATATAGGAATAGAGAAATGTGCAAGATAAGGACAGGTAATTAACAGATAGAGTTGTAAAATGTACAAATATATGGGAAAAAACATCTACCAGAAAAATGTTCCCTCTCGGAGGAAGGAGAATGACTGACTAATAACCTCATTGTTTCCAGTGAGTTTGTCTGTGAGGGTAAGAGTGCATATGCTTGAACACTGAAGCTCAGGGAAGTATTATTCCTCTTCTCTCTCTATAGAGTCTACTTGAAAAATAATTAGTTAAAAAATTTTCTAGCCAGTCAAGGGATAAACAGCAATTTAAAAATTTGAGTGAGGATATGAAAATACTGGTGATACAAATAATTTAAATATAATTAGTAATATTAACTTAAAGCAACCATAACACCCGCAAAACCTCCAAAGCAGAGTTTCTCAATCTCAACATGATTGACATTTTGGGGTGGATAATTCTTTGTTGTAGACTCTGTCCTGTGCATTGTAGAATGTTCAGCAGCATCCCTATCTCTACTCATTAGACACTAGGAGTAATCCCCCCACTGCAGCAGTGAAAATTGTAACTATTTCTAGACATGGCTAGGTGTCCCCTGGGAACCCAAATCACCCTGCTTCTCTATAGTGAGAACCATTGTTCTCAAGAGGAGTTGTAAAATGTAGACTATTTTACAAGTGGAGGTGGAAAACTAAGTCTAAAAACCACCATCTACGTCAATTAAAATTGGAAAGTAGCCAAGTGGAGAGGCAGTGACAGTGTGATGAAATTTAGTATCTCACTTAGGGATGATTTAATAAATATTGTTCGATAGTTGACATTTTATAATTAGATAAAAATGCCTTCAAATATGTTTAAATTTTTATGGCAACCATGAGAAGAACAAAAAGCTGGATTATAGCTTTCAAAGCACGAGAGGAAGGAAAAGAGCAATAAAAATGTAATCCATAAAATTAAAGACAGAAAAAAGGAAACTCGACTACAAGTCATAAGAACAAAGACTAGTTTTGATAATACGTAAATATGCCTTAAAGTGCCTTGTTAAAAAAATACTTTTAGTTTAGATCAAAACCCAAAACCCAATTGTATGCTATTTAAGACAAATTACCTAAAAAATAATTGACATAAAAGGCAAAAAAAAAAAAAAGAAATTAGCAAAGACATATCATGCTGTTGTAACAATAAGAGAGCAAGGACGGCAGTATTAATATTGGGCAAAGAGGACCTGAAGGCATAAAGCGCTGAATGATATGATTTTATATGATAAGAAACAACAGGCACAATGAGAATAGAACAATGATGACTCTGCACCAAATAACATCGTGTCAAAGCATATAACCTGCTCTTGCCATTACCATATGAGGGGCAGGCTTACATGGTAATGGCTCCAGGGAGGTGCTAGTCCTGCAAAGAGGCACATGGCAAATCCCTGAGCCCCACCTGAGGCCTGAAGCACACAGCCCTGCCACCCCAGTGCTGCTTCAGACATGGTGGTGTCCATTCTGGATCTGTCCAAGAGCCATCCATTCCCAGTTCCCCAGAGGACACTTCGATGTTGCAAAACTCTATCAGCCAGGGCAACTCAATACTTGCCGCTCACAAACACCACCCTGTTGGGTTCCACCCTCCTCCTGGGGCTCAGTGGGGTCACCAAACTACTCCCCCAAATCCCAAATCCTCTCACTTCTCTCTGCAAAGTAAATCCAAGCCCACTGCTGTGGCATACAAGGCCCATCGTGACCTGAACTCTACATCTCTGCGTGACGCTCGGTCCCTTGTCTTTCTCTGCTTCCCTCCCCTCTTGCCACTGTGGCCTTTTTGCTATTTCTCTGATGTAAACAACTCCTTCTTTGACTTTGAGCTTGTCTATCCCCACTGTGTACAATACCCTGTTTACTAAATTCTCTGCTAAAATGTCAACTTTTTAAATTAATGTAGCTTATGCAATTGTAATTAAATTCATATGTCATGGAAACTCTGATCCTTTAAAATACTCTTAAAAATTAATATATAAATATAAAGGGATCTTTTAAGCTTAGCTTACTCTCTAGGTATGCTGCTCCCTGGTCTGCAATGAAACATGATATTTTATAAAAATAAATATTTTGGGGCCAAGGAATGGAATATTTTTAAACATACATTAGCTTATTGTTAGGAGCTGTCACAAATGTGCCCGTGGCTTAACGTTTTAAAGTAGAAGTGAATTCACCCAAACTTTTAGGGCTGAAGTGACTTCACCAAAACAATTCTTCTCATGCTTTCTTGTTCTGATTAAAAAATTATGATAATTTATTTTAAAACACACAACACAAAATCTGCCAGAAATACAAGAAGACTCATTTGCAAGGTGATGATTTGAGCCCAAGTGCTGTCTTTCCCTCCCTACCAAAATTCTACTGAGATAACCAAGGAATGTACATTTAGGATGAAATATGCAACAGAGCTAGAAAACCCAGACAGCCAGACTTCACAGGCCAGGTTGGAAGAATTTCTGAAAGACAGGAAACAGATGGCGTGAAGGTGAGCACAGGTGAAGTCCTGAGGGGGGTGCGGGTGGTTTGTCTGCATCAGCAGTAGGGATGTCTACAAAAGGTCATCTTTTCTTTTATTCTCTATCTTAAAAAATTAGGAAGATTTAGATAAAAAAGGAACCTATGATACATGTTTTACAATTTATGCAACTGTTTAGTGCTCTCTTGTTGTGGGATGTGGGGCGTTTTTGAGACGCTGAGGTGTGTAGCAGACCCTGTTTGTGTCCTGCTAAGAGGCCCCTGGTGTTCACTCTTATCACACTGTGTCCTGTGTCCCTGACCCTAGAGAGTCTGCTTCACTCAGCAGCCTTGCTGCTTTACACTGGCGGTCACATCTCTGCCCTCCAGCCATGAGAGGCTGCAACAGTAAAATCGGACGGACACTAGTTCCTGGGGCCTTTGAACCCCTCCGAGTCCTGCACCCTGAGAGGCTGTTGCGGCTTGTACCCTGGGTCTAAGCCACCCCTGGAACGAACACTTTTGTGGATCCTCTGCTATCATCTTATTTTGCCTGGGGAGGGGCCGGGGTGTAAACCACACTGGTTATCAATATAGACGCATTATTTTTATTTATAAAAATGAGGCAGATAACAGAAAAATCACGACCACAGATACCAAAGCAGCAGTTGAAACGGTAGATCCAACAAAGAACAAATTGCCAGCATTGCACTGTGGTAGAATGTTCCCAGCTCTGAGTCAGACTGCCTGGGTTGGCTTCCAGGCTCTGCCCAGTCTCTTTATGTGTGAAATGTTGGTAATAATACACATAGTCTAATACATGTAGTATTAGTATGTGTACACATAGTGAATGTATAATCCTCACAGGGTTGCTTGAAATTAAATGAGTTAACCTATGCACTGCATTTAAAACAATGTCTGTCACACGTTAAGCTCTTGATAAATGCTAGCTAAATATAAATGTGGACTTTACTAAAACAATTGAAAAAGCAGGATGTTTATCACAATTTTGAATAATCTCGGTGAAATTTCAGGGATATTTCTATTAATATGATGTGATCAGTTTGCTATGAGAAAAGGAATACATAAGAAAAAGAGAACCCTCTAAGAAATTATAAATAATTACTATCTCAGATTTAATTTGGCAGTAAAATGCATATTGCTAAACACCAAATTAATAAATAAGAAAATGAATTCAAGAAATTAACCCAGAGAACAAAGCAAAGAGAGAGAAAGAAAAGAAGGAAGCATAGAAGGTAAGGAGGAAATATACTTATGGAGTAAGAGTTTTAAGAAGACAGAACAGAAGAGATGGGGGAAAATAAGCAAAAAATGTTTCTGATTTGCAGAAGCTAGTCTTCAGATCAGAAATCCTTATTGAATAACAGACAAGATTTTTGAAAATAAATAAAATCTCGGGAATATTTCTCAGTGTCTAGGACAAAGGAAAAGTTCTATAAACTTTTAAACAAAGGGAAAAAACATTATAAAGGCAAGAGAATCAAACCGAACTTCTCAGGTGCTGGACTTTTCCTGTGAGATACTAAATGTTAGGGGAAAATGGAATATGCTTCCCAGAGTTCAGAGGAGAATGGACTGTGGCTCCTGAATTCGATTTGAAGCTGTCTAAACTTCACGTGTGAGGGCAGGAGAAATAAAGTTGGTTATTGCAGCAAAAGACAGGAAAGGGGAAAAAGGAAACATTGGAAAAGCATCAAACACACAAGACTTAAACTAAGGACATGAGGGACACAGAATTGTGGTCATAATGAATGGAATGACTTAGACGCATCAAAAAGGCGAGTGTTGCCAGACTGGATAAATCAAAGCAAATGCCAGCTATACACTGTCAACCAAAACAAGCTACAACGCAAAGGGCGAATGAGAAGAGATGGGGAGAGATCTGGGGAGTGGGTGCAGAGCCACCACACCTCAAACACAAGGCTGCCAATGCGAAGGGAAGGGTATGAAAAGCAACAAAGGAGAATATTTCACACTGGTAAAAGGAACCTCCACTGAAGAGATGCAACAATTATAAACCTTTATGCATTCAACATAGCTTTAGAAAGTATAAAGCAACAGTCTTAGAAATAAAAGGAGAAATCAACTGGACATCAATTATACTTAACATACTTCTTTCAGAAACTGGCAGACCACGACGAGCAAAAAATCGTAAGGATATAGAGGATTTATGTAGCACAATGAACATGTTGGATTTAATAGTTATGTAGAAAACTCTGCAATTGTCAAGCATATACTGCACATTTTCTTCAAATTGTCCTCTTAACAATAATTACAGATTACTTAGAAAGAAGTAAAAATGGAAGATTTTATTTCAAAGCCTGTGAGATGAATCCAAACCTTGATTCAAAAAAAATTTAATAAAATATTATTTATCAATAAAACATATATTGCTTTTATTACATATAAAGGAACATAGCGTTAACTCAAGAAACAAAGGTGATAATTTCAAAGGACACAGCAAAGAGGTTTTTAAAGATAAAAAAAGAAACAAAATCTCTTTCACCCAACCCCAAAGAGTAATATTGATAAATGAAACCAAGTCTTGGTTCTTTGAAAAGGCCAAAATAATAGACGACTCTTTTAACACTATAATAAAAAAGAGAGAGAAAATAGCAGTACACTATATTAGGAATTAAAGCATATAATTACAGTTACTGAAAGAATTTTTAAAGGAGAAGAAAATACTGTATACAAGTTTACAGCACCAAATCTGATGGAGGTGAGTAAGTACGCTTCAAAGAAGATACAAATTACCAAAATTGACTCATGAAACGGTGGAAACTAGAATAGACAGTATGCTTAAAAGAAAGTGAAACGTCAAAAGATAAACTTCCAAAGAGGGACCAGACCAGCACAGTTTTAAAGTGAGTTATGTTGACCTTTAAGGAGTATTTTGTTTGTTTGCTATTTTGTTAAGAAGCACAGAAAAACATAGAAAGTTTCTAGTTCATTTATTGGGCTTAGCAGTTCCTGAGAAAAAGACTGCTACAAAAGGAAACTACAAACAAATATCTCTTAGGAATATAGATTTTTAAAGTTCTAAATAAAATATCAACAAACTGAATCAGAGTATGATAAAGGATAATCTCATGACAAAATAAAATTTAATTTAGTAATTTGGGGATGCTTTTATATTAAGGAATCTATTAACATAATATACTTTATTAAATTAATAGGTTAAAAGAAAAAACAATATGATCATGTAGATACAAGTTTCAAGTATATTTTATATGTCTGATTAAGTTTTCATTTCTGATAAATACTCTGTATAAATTAGAAACATAAAAAATGTTTTGAAACAAGATAATGGATATTTGTTAGAAACCAAGTGACATAAAAACAAAGCAGAGGTATTCTTATTAAAATCATTAACAAGACAAAGATGCCCACACTGACAGCTATTATTCATTTACTGGAGGTTGTAGCCAAAACAATGGCAACAGAAACGTATGAGACATAAATATTATAAAACGCAAGTCAAATGATTATTATTTATACTTTATATGCGTTTCTTCCTGGAAAATTCAAGAGAATCGTTTTACAGGCTATCATAATTAAGAAGAGTTCAGCAAGCTGGAGAGAAAATCAACATTTAAAAATTTCATAGGTTTCCTGCATTCTAGCAATAGACATGTGTGAACTAAAATTAAATAAAAGCCTTCCCCCCCACTGGCTGACTGAATGGACCCCTTCTTGGCCAAGAGGATATCCTAAAACTAAATTGTCTGCCATGAGGAGGAGATCAGACATGCCTCACCGTGCCCCCCTCCCTTCTTGGAGATATCCTTTGTAACTCATTAACAGGCCTAAGGCTATTCAAGACAAACCTGCAGGTCCCCAATTTACACAACAAATATGTCCAGTGACTTGTCTCTTGTCTAAAACATTCCAAGCCTTTAGACAAAACTTCATTTTTTTTAACCAATTGCAACTCAAGGAGTCTTTAAACCCACCTATAACCTGTAAGCTCCCCCACTTCGAGATGGCCCACCTTTTCGGGCCAAGCCAATGTATGCCTTCCATGTATTGATTTATGACTTTACCTGTAACCCCTACCTCCCTAAAATGTATAAAACCAAACTGTAACCCAACCATAGCGAGTCCACTTGCTCAAGGCTTCTTGGGTGTGTCTCCGGGTCATGGTCCTCAAATTTGGCTCAGAATAAACCCCTTTAAAATTATTTTACAGAGTTTGGCTTTTTTTCCATTGATACATGGGAGAAGTAATAAGAAAAAAATATTCACAATAACAACCCAGCTATAAAAGCCTTGGGAATAGATCTACAGGGAATATGCAAGGCCTAAATAAAGAAAACTATGAAATTCTACTGAAGGACCCACAAGAAGATATGAATAAGTTGAGAGACATGCTGTGTTCTTGAAGGGGACTGCCCAATATTGTAAAGGCATCAATTTTGTCCTCTCCCAGTAATCTATAAACTTAATGGAAACTCATTCCAAATGTTTGATTTTAAACTATTTGTATATAATAAATCCAAATTATCAAGGCTAGATAAATTAATCAATAAGTGATATTGAGTCAATTAGCTAACTAAAAAATTTCTGTATCACACCATACACAGAAATAAACTCCAAATAGATTAATTATATAGATATTTTTAATCAATTTGCCTAATGCATTCATGATTTTATCTTGTATGAATATAGGAACATATAGAAATATTTTTCTTATTCTCTTTTGGAAGGACTGAATACAGAAGATGTTCCTATAAGGGTTTTCTTTTCCTTCTAAAATAAGAAGTAATACTTTAAAACTACTACATACCAAAATAAATTCAAAATGAATTTGAGTTAAAATTGAAGCCATAAAAGAAGTGAAAAGAAATGAAAACAAATGCCGGTAAAAATTTACTTGATTTTCGTAGGAGGACACTACGAAGACTGAGGTAGGTGACACAGTAGTAGAGATTGTTGCTTGTCTACTCAATATTCATATTCTCCATTCTGCCTTCCTAGTAGAACCCTTATATTATTAAGGACAGCAACATGCTCAGCCAAAAAATTGTACTTCCCAGCATTTCTTCCCAATAGGTTTGGGCAATGAGATTTTTGGATTTCTAGGAAAGCCACTTTTTACCCCTGGATTTTTCTTGTCTGGAGTGGAGATGTGACAGTGGAGTTTCAGCAACCATTTTGTGACCTTGAGATTGGAAGTCACATGTTCAGAGTGCCAGAGCCAACAAAGTAAAGGAGCTTGGGTTCCTCACGACTTTGTGAAGCTCTCATATCAGCTCTACACTATCTGCCTCCAGATTCCATTTATGTGTGAAAATAAAACCCTCATGTGTTTAGGCTGCTGTGGTTGGTCTCTACTAGTAGCCACAGTTTCTAACTGATAAAATCAAAACCCTCTATACCTCAGAAACACCATAAATATTAGTGTTAGAGGTGCTTCAGAGGACAATATGATAACATCTAGCAAAACCATTCCATTTCTGAGAATTCATCCTACAGATATGCTGGCCCATGTGGTAAACCATAAATGTAACACTGTGTGTTATAGCACAAGACCATAAAAACTCAAATATAACATTTGAACTGGTTAAGTAAAATAAGATTCATTCATACAATGGAATATCATTTATCTGTTAAAACAAAAAAGAAAGCTGCTCATGTACTAATAAGGAAAGTGCCCAAAGGAAGATGCCCAATGGTGTTTATAGTATGCTACCATTTGCATAGAAAGAGGGGGGAAGAATACACATTTGTATTTTTTATATAAGTAAAAAGGCTCAGGAAGGTTGTATAAGACATTAATAATAATGGTTATTTAAAGTAGGTAGGGGTAAAAATGAGCAAACAAGGAAAGGAGTTTTTTAAAAACTTTATACCTATATATATTATTTTTGATCCAGGTGAATATATTATTGCTATGGTTTGAATGCTATGGTTAAATTGCTATTGTACCAGTATTAAGAGGTGAGACCTTTAAGAGATGATTAGGTCATGAGGGTGGAGCCCTCATGAATAGATTAATGGCCTTACTGAGGGAGTGGGTTAGTTCTTGTGGGAGTGGGCTCCTGATAAAAGGGCAAGTTTGGCTCCCATTTGCTCTCTCTGTCTCACCATGCTCAAGCTTGCTTGCCCTTCTGCCATGGGATAACACAAGAAAGCCTTCACCAGATGCCAGCACCATGCCCTTGGACTTCTCAGTCTCTAGAGCCACTAGCCAAACAAACTTCTTCTCTTTATAAATTACCTAGTCTGTAGTATTCTGTTATAGCAGTAGAATATGGACTATGACAATTACCTACTTCAAAAAACCCACATAAGTATAATTTAAAAGGAGGCACTACAGCATTGTAGGTGAGGGTTTATGGAATTTCAGAGAGAATTGGGCTCTACTGTCTTGAGAATATGACCAGGGTAAATGATTAAACCTCTGGGAATCTTAATTTCCCCATTAGTAATTAGGGTGCTAACATCTACCTCCTAGGGTGGTGGTGAGAATTAAACAAGATAAAATATGTAGAGTACATGTCCCAGGTTGGACACATGGTGATAATTAGTGGTGATGAACATGATTATTAGAAATTTAAATGACAAAAGGGACAAACTATTTTCCATATGAATAATAGAACAAGAGCTAATGTTTTTGCAACAAAATGGGATGATAAAGATCTTTAAGGAGAAAAGAACATTCCCTCCAAAGATAGCAAGAACATAAAAAGGCAAGTCATTCATTTGGTCTCTGGCTGAAGACCTACTATGAGTCAGGCATTGATCTGTGCTGCAGATATGGCTGTGAGCAACATGCTCAAAGTCACTGCCTTTTTGCCAAAGAAGAAATAAATATAAATGACTGAGAAATATGTAGAAAAAATTCACTTTCACTAAAATCCAATACATGCAAATTAAAGTAAAATAATATAACATTTTTGGCTTGCCATATTGATGAAGGTGAAAAATTGTAATACCCTGTTGATAGAAATGTGTTAAAAAACCTAGAAAGGTGGACCAACTGATTATTACAGCAGTTCTACTTCTAGAAATTTATCTTCTGCAAATAATCAGATGTGAACTGAAAAGCACACACAAGAATTTATTTACAACAGTATTCTCTGAAGCTCATTTACTATTAAAAAAATTAGAAATGGCCATTGTTCCAAAATAGGGAAATTGTTAAATAAATGATGCTATAACCACACAATGGAAAACAATGCAGCTTTCAAAAACCATATTATGGAGGAAAGTAAAACAAACATTGATTTACAATAGGATGCTGATTTTGTAAAAAAAAAAAAAAGAGCTACGAAACACTGAAAGATATAAACAAAAATATTAAGTGATGTTTAGCTTTGAGTATGGATAATTTTTATTTTTAACTTTCTGAAGATATATATTGATAGAGACAGACAAACTGATGTGTTTTTTCAACAGCAAAAGTTTTTTCTAATTGTTACTATTTTCAGTTCTTACAAATTAATAAATTATATTTTTTAGAATAGTTTTAGGTTCACAGCAAAAATGAGTGGAAAGTATGGAGGGTTCCCATATACCTGCTGTCTCCACACAGATGTGACCTCTCCCGTTATTGACAGTGGCATGTTTATTACAATCAATGGGATATGTCAGTTTTTAAGAGAAGAGCTTCACACTGACCCTCAAATATGCATCTGTGACTTCCTGTGATATTTTTGCACGCCAAACTAATTTGGCTTATTTTAGGTATACAAATCTAGACTTTAAAAAGACCAACACCATCACTCATTTTGCTGTTCCACCTAGATATTGGCTAATCTAAGAAGACTAAACCATTGAGCAAAGTTGAGAGGTAATATCACTGCATAAACTTATATCCAAAATGATAAGGTATCTTATCACTTATTTATTCAGTACTGTCTGGGACCCTGCTCTGTTGCTCTGTTGAGTGAAACGAAACGCTTCCTTCCAGGCACACGGTGTTTTGCAGCAACATCTGTCACCCTTATTTCCTTCTATGATCCAATAGTATAGCACCAAATCCCAGCGTTTTTTCCTATAGCCTTTTAGGATAGCTTTGTGCAGCCTTTTAGAATTGTTAACTACAGTTTGATTTAGAGTGAAGCCTAAATTAGTATTAGTTTGCTAGGGCTGCTGTAACAAAGTACCACAGACTGGGTGGCTTAAACAACAGAAATTTATTTTCTCACAATTCTGGAGACTAGAAGTTCAAGATCAAGGTGTTGGCAGGGTTGGTTTCTTCTGAGGCCTCTCTCCTTGGCTTGCAGATGGCCATCTTCTCCCTGTGTCTTCTCCCTGTGTCTTCACACCTTCTTCTGTGTACTTGTGTCCAAATTTTCTCCTCTTATAAGGACACCAGTGATATTGGATTAGGGCTCACACTAATCACCTCATTTTAACTTAATCACCTATTTAAAGACCCAATCTCCAAGTACAATGACATTCTGAGGTACTGGAGGTTAGGACTTTAACATATGAATTTTGTGGGGATAAAATTCAGCTCATAACATCAGGCATGGCACTGCCACAGCCATCAGTGATGGAGCAAGTGAGTGGGGACCCACCACTGCTGCTCCTGGAGTTGTCTTCTGCACCCTTGGAATGACACCTGCTCTGGTCTTGCAATTGCTCTCCATCAAAGCCACCCTCCTCTGGGCAAGACCATGTTGCTAAATCCCTTGTCATTCCTATTCTTGAAATGCTGTCCTGGGTTTCCACTGCCTTTGGGAGCATTCTCACATGCCTTAGGATAGCAGGGTACCTGCTAAGGTGGAGGGTAGATGGAGACTCCATGAAAGGATGTGCTTAAAAATGGTGCTGATGTCATCTTCCACAAGAAGGGGTCTTCTGAGAGCAGAGTTGTCTGTTTCGGGAAGGGCCTGGTGAAGGGTTCCTGCTTGGTCAGGTAGATTTAGAGTGGGAAGGGCGAAGGGCACATATAGCTGCATGATTCGGGCTTCAGAGCTGGCCCTTGGGTGGGAGCTGCACCACTTTTTGTGAGGAAAGCAGGACATGTTGGGAGAGAAGGAGAAACCATCCAAACCCCAGATTCATTCCTGGTAAAGTTGCTCTTTCAGGGTGGGCTAGGGGTGGGCACATCAAGGTCAGGTATAGGGCAAAAGCAAGGAGGCCCCCAAAGTTAAGCCACCTTGAGGATAAAGGCAGACAAACCTTAAGGCCAGGTAC
This sequence comes from Daubentonia madagascariensis, assembly GCA_023783475.1. NCBI lineage: Eukaryota > Metazoa > Chordata > Mammalia > Primates > Daubentoniidae > Daubentonia > Daubentonia madagascariensis. The sequence continues at coordinate 751,572 of JAKFHU010002136.1, forward strand.
TACACAAGGCCCAGGGGCTTAGGAAGGCTCCCCTGGCACCCCAGGCCTCCCACTAGGGTGGTTTGGGGGAACACTGGCTGGCCAGGGCTGGGAGTTCTAATGAGCAACGTCGCAAGCTTGGTGCCCAGCTAAGAAAGGACAGGACCCCCGTGGCTGCTAATGGCACCGGTGGCTCTGAAGTGCCGGGGTTCTTAGAGAATTGAGATGTGGCTGCTCAAACCACTAGTCAGAAAATAAAATTATATGGCCCCTCTCGCTCCTGCGCTTGAGTTGCAAATCCTACTGGACAAGATGAAATCAACCCTCCCCTTCCTGGACTGTTCATGTCTTCAGGTTCATTTGAATCACTCTCTTGTTTCCTCCGTGCTTCCACACACACTCACACACACGTGCGTGCACACGCCGGTGCGAGGTCCTTGGAGTGCCTCCCCGGCCTCATGGAGAAGTATTTGCTGGTATTTTTTGCTGTGCTTCCCTCTCCCTCACCCTTGTGGACGCCTCGCCCTCTCCCAGTAGGCCTTCCCGACACCCTGTATGTCGACTGCTGTCAGATTTGTCTGCCTCGCCCGTTGCACTGTGATGGTTAATTTTATGTGTCAACCTGGCTAGGCCACTGGGCCCAGAGGTTTGGTCAAACACCAGTTGAGACATTGCTGTGAAGGTGCCTTTTAGACGGGATTAACATTTAAATCAGCGGACTTGAGTAAAGCAGATGTCCCTCACCATCTGGGTGGGTCTCCCCCCGTCAGTGGAAGGTTTTAGGAGAAAAGACAGGTTCCCTGAGGAAGAGGGAATTCTGCCTCCAGACAGGCTTCGGACTCAAGCAGCAGCATCAATTCTTGCTGGCATTTCCAGCCTTCGGGCATGCCCTGCAGATTTCAGACTTGCCAGCCCTCACAATCGCAGCAGACAATTCCTTAAAATAAATCTCTCTCTTTCTATATACACCCTATTGGTTCTGTTTCTCTGGAGAACCCTGACTAATACGGACTGTGAGCACTACCCCCCTGCCCCCCATCCAGATGGAGACAAGAGCTGAGGGTGTTGGGGAAGGAGGCACGGGCTGTTCTGCAATTCATGAAGCAGGGCAGGTGGGCTTCAAAACACTGCAAACTCTTATTGAATTCCTGACAAAACCAGGATTTATATATAAACATCTACCAAAATATGGCTGAAGAGTAATATCCAAAGCATTGCATTGCACCAATTGCTACATTTTTCTCCCTCCAAGTACATCTTAGTAGTTTTGCTTTTTCTTTGAAGCATGAGCTCCTGGAACGATATTTAGTACCTATCTCATAAAGCATCCAACACGTTCTAAGTGTTAAAGAAAAGGTTAATCTCCTTTAAAAAAAATTCTGCACAGAGAGCTTGCTCTTCCAAGTCATGTGGAGGCTGCACCTAATTTCCCGATTTATCTTTAACATTCTTCCTCCTGCCTTTGAAACTCTTTCATTTAACATTAGCATTTGATTAACCTTTTATTCAAGAGACATCTGGGTTTTGTTATATACTATTATGTTGATTCTGGCTTGTTTTTATTTCAGATAATTTTCAAGTAGCCACATGTGTCAGGTAGTAAGGTCTTCTTTTATTGCTATATTTTTTGAAAGTGGGGCTTCAGGAAAAGCTGTTCCCTCATTAGTCAAAGCTTGTTCACTGTGGAGAAAACAGGAACAATCGAGTAATGATGGCAAGATTTTATTTTTCATACAGAATTATTTGTAGGGACGTCCTGGCCAATTTTGCCTTACATTTATGCATTTTCTGCAGGCTTTGAAAATTATTTTCTATCAATTAAAATTCACATAAAATACAATTGAACTGAAAAGACTAAAGGTAAATCCACAGTTACGATCACATGAGATCTTCTCAGCAGTTCCTGTGGGGTCTGGTAAGGAGAATGTTTTCCAAATGTCCTCCAAGGCTGGTAATAGAGACCGACAGGTGGGTCTGCGATGTGGTGGAACCTGAATGAAGTCGACCATGTCCTAAAAATCTGGAGAAAGGAAAATTCCACTCCTAATTCTTTAACAGTAATGATGGATTGTGGTTGCCAGGGCCAGAACCTATGCAGGGCTTGTACATGTTTTGGTATTTCTTCAAAGCTTTGGTCTGAAGGTTCCTGCTCTTGTGGGGCCACTCTGTCTGCCATTGTCTGCAGAAGCGGCTCAAAATACAGTCTTCTCAAGAATTCAGGGTTACTGAGAGATTTACAGTGTTAAACAGAAGTTAGAGCTTAGTCCATTGTTTTGGACTAAGCTCCCGCACCAGGCCACAACAGACTAGACTAAAAATCAAAATGGAGTCACCCATGGTAAAGTTGCACATCACCATACCTAAACTAAGTTGTTATGTGACCTGAGAAATTAGGAGAGAGAGATAACAGCCAATTTCCCAAATAAGCCTGTTTTAGTCTTCAATCGGCATGATAATAAGGTTCCCTCTGCTTTAATCCTTACCCAAAAGAAGCAGCCTCATGAGACAAGGTGCTAAGTTATTTTTCTATTGTTCTGTCTCCTTGTCCCAGCTTTGGAAGAAAAAGCAACTTTGAAAAGTAACTAAAAATAGAGAAAAGTAACTAATACACTCTTTGTTCTTTGCTTCTGCTTTCTTAAGCCTTGCAGTCCCCAACCCCGGCCCCCCACCCCCACCCCACCCCGGGCCGCAGAGCTCTGCTGCTCCCCCTACCCATGGAAAATTTGCAAAATTTGCAAAATTGTCTTCCATGAAACTTAGGAAAGGGGAGAGGGGAAAGGGGGAAGGGAGCAGCACAGCAGGAGGTAAGAAGGGGTAGTGGGGTGGGTGGGGAGGGTGGTGAGAAAGCAAAACTTCATCTGTATTTACAGCTGCTCCCCTCCCCATCACTGGCAGCACCACCTGAGCTCCGCCCTGCATGCCCCCGCCCCTACCTCCATCCATGGAAAAATTGTCTTCCATGAAACCAGTCCCTGGTCCCTGGTGCCAAAAAGGTTGGGGACCACAGCTGCTTTAGCCCTTCTCTGTCAGTAAAGCCAACCTCCTCTGCTCGGCTCATTGGGACACACTTATTCTATTCTATGGAATGAAGTGTTGCCCAATTCTAGAATTGCAATAAAGTCAATTGAGATGGTTAAGCTAAGTTTGTTGTAATTTTGTCCTTTGAGGACAGTTTCTACATATGTGCCCTCCCAACAACAGGGAAAACACAGCAGATAACTCCTGGAAGGTAGAGCCAAATGGTTGTGGTGGTGATTAGGATGTGGCTTAGGGGAAATCAAGACACACTGTCATGGAGAGGATGAAAGGCATTGCCAACGATGTGCTGTATCTCACAGTCAGCCAAGCACAGGGGGCAGTCCCAGCAGATTAGGTGAGCCCCGTTAGTGAAGAAGTAGTCAGAAGCCACATGTATGGGGGCAAGCCTGGTGCTACTGAAGACCTGGATGTGACTGTCACTTTTTGACTGTTAGCTCCATAAACCTCCATCTCTCCATCTAGTGGGAACAATGATACCTTTCTGGCCCATCTTGCACAGTGCTAGGGAGGAAGAAAGAGCTTTGTAAACTCACAGACCAGGTGAGATGGTGATGACGGGAGTGAAGTTGATACAGCAGGATGTCCAAGAGAGCCAGGGCTATGTGGATGCCTGGCAAAGATCTAAATCTCAATGGAGAACATGGCTGGAGCCATGCACATTAGACAGGGGACATACGGATTCTGGTTGTGGCTCCTGCAGCGACAAATTTTGTTATCAAGGAAAGTCAGAAATCTTCTGGGAGGCTTGTTTTCCTTGTCTGTACCCATAAAGAGAGACTTGGGTAGAAGTAGAGTAGATAAGTAATTTCTACTTCAGACGACCGTGGGCTAAGTGAGGTTGCTAGTTCGAGTTAGGAGGGGTAAGCAACTTGAAATGCTGCCCCCCGAGATGGATTTGTCCCCTGCCTCTCTCCTTAGCATGACAAGATTGTTAATGACTTAGTTCTTCAGTATAAGAAACTGAAGCCTTAAGCACCTTTCAAAAATTACTCATTCTTGAAATCATACAGTGGCCATATTCTGGCTTGAGAGAGAAACGGTTGGAACTTAAGCCTGGCCTAAGAAATCTTTTAATCACTCCCACGTTTTGGCCCCCAGTACACAGGTACTTAATGTGTGCGGTGCGGCCTCAGCGTCCCTTCCACTGGGTACAGCTGTATATGTGCTCTTTGAATTGACCAGTTTCCTCTGGGGAGTCTGAGGCACTTTCTGGGTGTAGCTATCATGATGGGGTATGGCAAAATGTACTTCAAATAAGATCTCAATTTATAATGCAAATCCCAGACATCACTCCATGCCTTCTTGAAATTTCCTGAAGGATTCAGTTCACTCTGAGTGCCCCCACCTATGAATATCTTTTCTCATTACAGGTCTTTCTACAGAATTTAGCTTTCACTCATTGTCTAATCTCTTTACCTACCTACTTATATGTCTACATTTCTATCTCTATCTATCATCTATCTGTCTATCCATCTATCCATCCATCCTTTTGCCTTTCTGTTTGAGTGTAACATTTGAGGGAAGTGATCCAGTTCCCTGTCCAGTTGCTCAGTGGGGCAGGACCTATTTGCCCTCTTGGAAAATGGTTCCTCAGTTAACTGGGCTAATGGGGTCTAAGCCATCACACATAGGTCTAACTCTTTAAGATCCTTAATCCTAACCATTCTTTGGTTAAGGCAATGAGAAATGAAGAAAAGTCTTTCCCCAGAGCAGAGAAAAATCAGGAAACTGAGATCTGAATAGTCTTCAAATCGTGGTAGCTTATCTGTAAGACTCCCTCAGACTCATTCTCTCCAGCCTGTGTTATTAAAAGGAAAAAGACAAAAGGTCTCACTTTATTAAAAAAGAAAGGCTTGCATAACACTGCATAACACTTTTTTTTCACAGCATGGATGCCCTTTCAAAGGAAATATTTCTACTAATGAATCTCTTTCCTTGTCCATTAGTTATTAGGCACTTCTTAGGGGAAAAAAAAAAAAAGAAAACCCTTTCCTTTAATTAACGTGGCTGTTCTTTAGGCCTCCTTTGGAGATTTTCTTTTTATCCTGAGCTACAGAAATAAGATGAAGAGAAGGTATTACATCGCATGAACTTATCTGTATTTGGTACAACAATGGGGCCCTTCCCTCTTTCTCTCCTTGGGTAAGCTCGTCTTAGAAAAGAACAGCCCATGGGCTAAAGCAAATATCTGGGTCAAAAAGAATCACAGCCAATGAAAGAAATGGATGTTTCCACTTCAATTTACATAAGAATCAGCACAAACTGCAGACTGAGAACCACTCCCCACCTCCTCTCTTTCCTCCAAATCCTTAGACATCATGGATATATATATATATATATATATATACATACACATATTATATACATACCAAGTCATAATAGAATATGCAGAATATACATGTTTATATATGTGTATATATATGGAGAGAGAGGTGGGGAGGGGCTCTCAGTCTACCATTTGTGCTGATATATATCTATATAAATGTAAATCCTTACGTATGTAAATATATCTCCTTAACTGCACTGGAAAACAAGAAAGGATCTCCTCAGTGAAGCGTACATGGTGAGAAATGCCTGAAGGGTGGAGTCAGACTAATAGAGAATATTCTGGGGCAGGACAGAGCTGTTATGGATTGTATACATGGCACTGGGAAGCTCAAAGTTTGAGAATGATATAGGGAGAGGGCAGTATCTAAGGACAATAGTCAGTGGTTTATTGGGACATCATACTAGGAATAGCCAGGTAGGATAACAGCTTCCCTGCAATTCCCAGAAAGGGCCTTTGTCCACAGGTAGGAGCACTGAGCGTGAGAGCAGGGTAAGAGTGGTAGGGCAATGTCTGGAGGGTTCAGAAACATTCCCAGTCCTATAAGAAAAGGTAATAGAACACCTTGCTTGCTGCACAAGCTGGCCATGGCCTGCAATGGCTTGGCTAACAGATACAGCATTCACTAGGATTTACAGCAACCAACAGGGGGGCAGCAAACATAAGGATGAGTATACGATAAAAGGCTGGCCAGGGAAGAGAAGCCATACCAGCTATGCTAAGTGGCAGATCAATTAGAATAAAAAGAAATATTTATGTATGGTCACTTGCATGCCCACACCAACCATCCTGAACTGGTACAATAGCTGGGTGAGAGGTCCTTGAGACATTCTGAGCATTGTCATGGAAACTCAGGTGTCATAGCCAGGGGTGAAACTGTGGTATACAGCACTCGAATTTGGGATCTAGTCTTTTCTAAGGTTTGCTCCCAAGGGGATAAGAGCAGCTGACTTCAAAGTTCTATGGCTTTCTTTCCAGAGTGTCAGGGACACTTTCTTTCCTTAGGGTCAGGGAGAAGTGTCCAGATAAGAAAGGAATTCCAGGAGGGCTAAAACTAGGTAAGGGGCCATTGCACAGTTAGGAAGGCAAAGATATTATCTCCAAAATCCGCCTAGTAGATGGGTAGTCAACATGGCTGGTAAATCAACTGAGAAGTGTCATGTGCCCTGTTTAGCCCCATATGGAACTGATGGTGAACTTCACCTGGGTTACTACACATTCAAGTAAAAATATTTACTTTCAAAAGGGAGAGGAAGGAAGTCTCCAGGGAAAAGAAGGAGAAGGCAGAGATGGCAGGAGATCAGATTTGGTTACATAGCACAGTCCTATTGCTTGCAAGACCTGCCAGGCAAGTGAAAGTGCAGTGAGTGGATAGAAAGGAATAATTCAGCAAGGTTACTGAAAAGCAAAGCAGAACTATTGATTTTTGAAGCAGACACTGGGTCCCCAAACTGTTGACTTAGGAGTTTATCATTTGCCATGCTTTACTTGCAGAGATGCTTATTTAGCCAGCTGGAAAGACTAAAGTCACATGGAGAATACCAATTAATTACTCAGGTATCATTTTGATCTTAAACACCCTGGCACTAGGTGTACCTCACTTTCACTTTCTGACTGGAGGAATTAATGGAGAATCTTCTATTTGTGTTAGGTAGCTCTAATAGACACTGAAACATTTCCCTAAGCAAAGAATTCTGGAAAAAAATTACCTTCTTATTATATTTGGCCTACTATATTTAAGCATAGCTCCTCTCTGAATTTTATCTCATTACTCTGTTCCATGGAGTGCTATGCCAGGGTGCACTGGGTGGAGCAGCTAGACTGCTGGGCTGTAGTATATAGGTGACTATTGATACTGGGAACATTGGAGATCAAATGTCTCAACAGTTGGTAAGTCCATCCCAAAGTAGGCTAAAATTAAATGGGGACAAGGCATAATTAGCACTGGTACCAGTGAACTTCCTCTGGGGTGACTCTGAGGATGAGGGGAAGGCTTTGTCACATTTTCTGAAACATAAAGGGCCCATGTCTGGTTATTACATGACATCATTTTGGGATGAGGCATAACCACCAGTCCAGGACCAAAACACAACTTTGACCCATCAATTCCATTTCTGGTGGCTATCTTAAAGAAACAGTTATACACATGCACACAGAATTGAGCAATGTTGTTTATATAGTGAAAAGTTTGAAACAACTTAAATTTTCAATAGGTTAATAATTAAATAAATAGCTTATCTACATTTTGGACTGCTATGTAGTCATTAACAAGAAAAAATTCAATTCATATGTACTTAGTCAAGTTCTCTAAGATATACTATGAATGGGAAAAAAGGAATTTGCAAAATAGAATATACCATATGATCCCATTTTGGTTAAGAAACTCTTAACACACAAGATAAAACTCTCTGTTCCCTATGTACACATATATCCTTGTTGATGTACAAGAAAACGCCTGAAAGCTACGCATTAAACTGGTAACAGTGTTTTCTTCTAGGGAAAAGATGAGCTTGATTTGGGAAGGGTTTTTTTTTCTTTATCTTTTACATTTGTTTGGATTTTTAGCATAAAAATGCATTCATGTATTACTTGTGTAATTAAAAATAACTAATACAAAAGTCTCGTTTAAAATTAGTTTGAATCAACACTTCAAGAGTAGAATCAGTAATCTTATCAGAGAAGCAAGGATATTTGCATCTAGATGGACCACACAGACACAGCCTGAGACATTAAGTTTTAAAACATTTTAAAGCTTTGCAGTGAATATTCAAATGTCACGCCAATAATAAAACTCCTAGCTTTTATGGAAAAAAATAAAAGTGAAACAAAAGAAAAAAAACAAAAAAGAAAAAAAAAGAAATGAGTTCTAGTGCAAAATGCAGAGAACTAAGAGAAATGAATTCCAGTACCAAACGCAGAAGCAAATTCTGGAGAGAAAGATAAATATGAGGAAACAGGAATCAGAATAACCTTAGATCTCTCTAGGGCACCATTGTAAGCAAAGATAACGGAGCAATACTTTCAAAGTTCTGAGAGCTATTGATTTCCAACCTCATTGTTGATAATCAGCCAAACTATCAATTAATTTGAACACAGAATAAAAATCTTAAAAAAAACCCACCTCCCATGAAGAACATTCTTTGTCAGCATGAGGGAGTAATCTGAGATAGAGAAATGAAGGAGATCTGGGAAAGAGGGATCCAACACTGCACAGCCAAAAGGGAATTCCGGTGAGGATAGTGAAGGAGGTGCTAGGGTAAGAGACGTGAGCCAGTCCAGAGAGCAACCAAGTGAAGCCAAGGGGTGATGACGCCAGGATGAATGACTCAACTAAATAAAACAATGGATAGTTTAGCAGATGTGTTCAACCATACTGAGAGGAGATTTAGGAAACTATTAGGGGGAAAATTAGACATAAGGACATAGGAAAGTGAGAAAAAAAAAGGCCATCATCAACTCCAGCAGAAACAAAAAGCTGTTGGAGAAAGGAGATTTTATTGGTATAAGTGGCTTGGCTGTGAATAACACTTAAATACTTACACTACTATATTTGCTGAATATTGACTTAACCCTATATTGTGATATAACTATATTCAAATGCCGAAAGAAATGTACACATAGTACATGTGGGTGCATGTGTGTGTACTGCATTTGAGAAAGTCAAATCCTTATCTTCTATAGAAGAAAGCCAATAGATAACTTCTGAAATGAAACCAATCAGCACATTTCAGGATACACATACTATTTTTAAATGTGGAGTTAAATAGCACAAGAAACAGCTGAAAAATTGGAGGACAATGCTTTTGAGGGACTGAGAGTTGGGATTTAGGAGAACTGGGACAAAAGACTGTTGTCTTTAATTATAAGCCTTGCATTTGATTTTGAAAACTGTAAACTATATTATTTTGGTAAAATCACAATGAAAATAAAATCACCTACTTATAACTGTGATTTTTTTTTTATGACGTGGGTTAAAGGGCAGCACTGAACCAAGACACTAACACATAGGTAAGTTTCAGAAATCAATGTCAGTCACTATGTGATTAAATACTAAAGAGCACAATATTATTAATCATGGCTATCATCTTTTGAACACTTACCCTAGCATCAGCTCATTTGATGCTCACATCAACCCTTGAGATAGGTGCTATAATATTATTACCCACATTTTATAGATGAGGTCATGAGAAGTTAAATAACTTATGTAAACTTATACAATTTACGTAAGTAATTGGAAAGGGGAGTGGTAGACCTGAGATTAAAATCAGAATTTATCCAAAGCTCATAATCTTGGCCACAAATCTATCCTCCAGAGAGATGAGGAGGTTATAGGAATTCAGAGAGGGACATTCACTTTATTCCCTCCCAGACCAAGCAGTGTGAGAAATCCCAACTGACTGCAAGTTCCTCTGCACTTCAAAGAAAATTCAAATCCAATGTAATTTGCTATTTGATCAGGCACTGGTTTGAATTTTAAAAAATAATTTTATTTGAGTTTCTTATAAACTCAGTTCCTACATGTTTTTAGTCAGGTTATTTTTAGATTTGTCAGCACAAAACTTAAGACACTGCCCTGAATCTTTATGAACAATAGTAACACTTAGCAGTTTTCAGAGGACCTTCCTTCCATCATATTTGATTGTCGTAGTAACTCTATGAAATAGGCATAGCTGGTGCTACTCATCATTTCTCAGAGGGGAACCTTGAGGACCATAAATGCTAAGTGGTTTTCTGGAGGCTGCACAGACAAGAAGTGACAGAGTTGTGACCAGAACTTACAACTCCAGAGACTCTCTTTCTGCCACACGCATTGCCCTCACACAGTGCCCGCTGATGTCACATGCTGAAAGGGACACACTGATTTTGTTTCACGCCAAAGTTAACACATAGGAAAATCCCACTTCTTTTAGATCTTTTTCAAATGCATTGATTCTTATACTTGAATAAACTTGAACAAGGAATGGACTCGTTTATAAGGAAAATTATTTTCTGTTGGTTTCACAATATTGTTAAATTATTTAAAACATGCACAAAATAAAATTTGGTAACAACTTTTAGTGCTTATAATTCCTATATAACTATTATATAAAACTAAAACAAGTCTACAAGTTAATTGTGAACAACACCACAGAAACAATAAATAACACTGACTTAAAGCAAATGTGACTATGCTATGAACTGCAGGGTGTAGTGTCTCAGGGCTCAGCCTGTCATGACTCGGTTCTCCACCACTCATCCTTTTCTGAACTAGTGGGAAAATTAGTTTGTCTTCTTGTGATCGATTGCTGCATGAGAAACTACACCACAAATCAGTGGCTTAAAACAACCACTTTATTTGGCTCAAGATTTTTGGGTCAGGAGTTCAGAAGGGATATGACTGGGTGGTGCGTCTCCAGGTAGCAGGGGTGTGAATGGCTAGGGCTAGAGGACCCCTTCCAAGATGGCTTCTTCACTTATAGGTCTGGTGTCTTGATGCTCATTATCCTCCCTCTCTCCCCATAGCCAACAACCTCTCCACCTGGCTTGACCTTCGCACCACATAGTGTTCTCAGGGTAGTCACACTTCCCATGGCAGGTGCTTCTAACAGGAAGGAGTGGAAGTTACCACCAGCTCATGGTGGGGTGGCTATTCCCAGAATTGGCCTAGCATCACTCACACCATATTCTACTAGATACAAAGTCACAGAGCCCACAAGTGGGTAGAGAAATAGACTCTACTTGCAGATGGGGGAGGAGCCAGGTCTCATTGCAGAAGAGCACATGTGATGAGAGATATTGTTCCATCCATCTTAGGACAATACAAGTGTCCCAGTATGGCACCAATGCCCATCCTTTCTGAATAGCCAGAGACTTCACAATAATAATTGTTGCCAATATAATTATAAACACGTGTGCTAAGCTTATGGGAAAGTCCCAATCTCAAGGAATCACCCAGAAAAACAGAACATGCTTTTATTCACATTTTTATTATTGTTTTGAATTTAAAAAATACACTGTGCAAGGGACTTTTACTGCTCTCCCATAACCAGTTTGTCCCTCCTTCCTGAACAAATAGGAGAACCACACTTCTCAGCCCCTTGTAAGACATGCCTTCCACCTAGTTCTGGCCAGAGGGTGGCGAGGAGAGTGATATGTGATATCTTCAAGCTAAGACCTTTACCAGCGGGTTGAGCTCACTGTGCTTCCCCTTCCCCTTTTTCTTCCAGTGCCCTGGAAGCCATATGTTAGGATGGTGACATTTCAAGGTGGCAGAAACTTCAACAGCGTCAGTTGCTGAAAGATTATGTTAATCAGAGCCTCTATCAACCCATACTGGACTAGTAGCATGAGCAAAAAGGAAACATTTGTATATTAAACTACTGGGAGTTAAGGGTTAATTGGTTACTGCAACATAATCTAGTTTATCCTAACTAATATTTTTATTATTCACAACATTCTGGTAGGAAATTCAAGGACTCTAACATAATATAGTTTAAGGACTCCAAGATTAATGCACCGGCAGAAAAAGAAAAAAAAATATATAGTTTAAGGACCCCTGTTTTAATTCACACCAATATTTTTTCATGGAGGAGTGGCAGGCAAGGAGAACAAGTAGAGAATTAAGCAGGAGAGGATGCAAAAGAAGTAGGTGACACCATCACGTTTTCTGCTCTGGCAAAGTTATAATGTATTTAGGAAACTAAGGTGTACTTTCAAAGATGAAGCCACACCTCTAGCTTTCAAATCTCAGGCATTTATTTGCAGACACTGGCACTTTCATTGTGATTCTATGATAGAGATTAAAAATTAAGGCAATTTATTTCCTGACATTTGGACTTTCATTGTTATTTAATGAGAGAGATGACAAAATGGAGACAATTAGTGAAGGTTAAGTAACTTACCCATGTCGCATGAATAAGTGTTAGAATAATTTTTTTCAGTGCACTGATAGAAGTCAAATGATAGGTTATATTTTAGCTGTGAATTAGTCTATGTCTGAGATGTCTTGACTTATTTAAAACGAATCACTTTATAAAGTCTTATAAAAATTTGGTTTGGTCCACACTTGAGTGCCAGCTGGTGCTCTCATGATTAGCAATTACCCATTGATTCTGGTTCTCTGATTAAATTTTTTGCAAGATTAAATATTGTTGTAGGTGTGTACACAAATTATCAACTGAATTCAAATTGCCTCAAAGAACCAGATTGAACACTGGCTGGTCTGGTGATTTTGGTCACGTGAATGACCGAATTAGATGGCTCCATGGCAAATAAACTGATTTTTCAGACAGCAATATACACAAACAGTTCAACTAGATTCAGAGTGGTGCAGTTAAGCCATATAAAAACGGTCTTCAAATAGCCTCCCTGGTCAGACACTGTTTTTCATTTAACTTGAATGATGTTTTTGAGACTTTGGGTGCTTTATAATTTCCTTTTAATATGGGGTCAGTGTGAGATAATCCTTAGAATCTAGATTAATGAATTTATATCATTGTGGACAAATGGTTCTGAGCTTTATCATTTTTTCTGTACTATTCGACATTTTTCTTAAGAACTGGTTGAGGATAGATATTGATGCTGACTAAAATCATAGATGACAGGAATGTGGGAAGGAAACTGAACCAGGATCTGATAAAATCTTGACAGGTCAGAATGAACTGTAACAAAATGAAAAATTCAAAAAGTAAATCTGAGTTCCTTGTTTTAGGACCAGTCCTCCAATCCTCCAAGTATGGATTGATTATCAGCGTATTGGAGAAGGACTTAGAAGTTTTAGCTTATTGTAGCATCAGTATTAATCATTAATAAGATCTATGACTTCTAAAAATAGGTTAAAATGATCTTAGGATGCATTAATGGAAGAATAGCTTTTAAAATATGGGAATAAATGGCAAGTGAGAGTCCAGTACTATTCTGACATTATCAGAGTGCAGCTGGATGGTGTATTTAGTTCTCAAATAGTATTCTGAGAGGTATGATCAGGAAGGCATGGGAAATGAGTGCCAAATTCAATTCAAAATACTTGAAAGAACCAGGAATGTTTACTCTAAGAAGTTCCAGGGGGCCTGATAACTATTTTCAAATAGTTTGAAGTGTTCTCATATGGAAGATGGAATAATTTGGCCCCAGAAGTAAAACCTGGATTATGGACAAAGGCTACAAGGAGGTAGCTTTGGGGTTACTTTAAGGAAGAATTTTTATGTGGACTGCCTTGGAAAATAGTAAAATCAAGGACTAGTCGTGCCAGATGCTGGGTCATCCTGTTCCGGGAGGTGGTAGAGTAGAGATTACAAAATGATGGTCCATGGGCAAATTGGTTCTTTTGACATATTTTCTTTAGTTTAGAAGTGTGTTAATGAATTTTGACTTAGTCACTAATATTTTTTTAAAAGATCAAAGCTTCTGTACAAAGGTTGGTATCTGCTGTTTTTCCTGAAAAATTGTAGATCTGGCAACCAACCATGGGCTTCCATTATTGGAGGTAACAGCTGGGAGAAAGAATCTGCTTTCTCCTTTTGACAGGGCGGGTACCCTCTGGTTCTTCACAGCCCCCAGCATCCCCTGTCATGTTCCCCACATACAGAAAGAAGATAATTTTATCATTTATCCTCTTGCTTGAGTTTCTGCTTTGCTTACACCTGGCCCACCTCAATTTGTAACTTATTTGCCTGGCCTCTCCAGGCCTTTGGTTTGTTATCCTTGTTGAACACACTGGTTGACTGGGTTGGAGGATGGGACGTATTTAGAAATCAATGGTTTTCAAATTTTATTTTTTAGTTGAAGTACCCCCCACTCCTGCACACCCAAAATATCGGGCAAAATCTTACACAAAATCTCAATCTATAAAACATGGTAGAGGTGCTATTATAACCTCTACTTCATCATCTTGCATGTCCCTTGTGATGAGAAATAGGATTTTAGGGCTCTGCTGAACTGGTTTGAACAAGACAAAATTTGAAATTCTCTTCTAAAAGAAGAGGATACTAACATATGAATGGTAGCTCTTCCAAACACTTTGGAGTGTTGGTTTAAAGAAAAACCCCACTTCTCAGATGAAAATAAAGATATATAAAGGAAGGATCACAAACTAGTGGGAATATCTGGGTTTTAGTCCTGGCTTGGACATTAACCAGTTGGAGAAGTTCCAGGATTGTCCCCGGAATCTCAAATATTAAGACCGGAGAGGGCATTTTAGAGACCAGCTGGTCCACACTCCTCACTGTGTAGATTAGGGAACTAAAGACTAGACGATGACATGGTTCATTCAAGGAAAACACAGTTGACTGGTGTCAGAGCAAGCCCTGGAACTCAAGAATGACCTCAAATTGGACCCTCTCTGTCATGTTCCTTTCTTCCCTGATAGACAATTATTGAGTCTCTTTCTACACAATAGGTTTTAATTGCTTTGTTTTTCCTCTGTTCTCTAGGGGGTGCTTTCTCATGTGATTCTCTGAGGTGTCCTTACTAACTAACATCCATTAAGACATTCTTTACTTGGGGTGGGCTGCTGTCCCTTTTCAGGGGGAATAGAAAATGGAAAATTTTTTTGTCTTACCTGTTTTCTCTCAGGCAATACATTCTTTATTGCTAAATGGGACATGCTTGCCATAGAGAAGATGGAAAGCACAACATTTTCAGTACAGATAATAGCAAACCAATTAGATAAACTCCAGCAATTGGGTCGTTATTCAGCCATGAATCTCTTTGTCTAACTGCTGTTTACTCATTTCTAGACCTGGCTTCACTCTTATCCTCTCCTGAACCCATAAGGCTTTGAAATTACTGGAAATGGCAGGAATTCAATTGCACTCATTTTCAAAATTCCCTTGATTTGGATTTAAGAGATTGAAACCTGTTTATAGATGGAGATGTGATTACAAACATGTCAATGGGCATCATAAAGGGAAATTGGCTAAACCAGTTTAAAAATACCCAAAGAGAGTTCTGAAGAGTGTTTTTTTTCTTTTAAACCTTTCTGAGGCATCTTGAACTTCAAACCTACCTTTGCCTCACAAAACATTATTTGAGGAATAGTCAGTAGCTAGATATACCCATTCTAACCATTCACTTAAGACACAACTAAGGCACATTTGTAGTCTCCTTAAGCCAAGTATTGAATGAAATTTATTTTGGAGCAGCGATTTGAGGAGTGAGAAGTTACACTCTAGATAGATTTTTGAATCTTAAAGGGAAATTATTTTAGGAGCTCTATCTTTCTGAAATCCATGAAAATGTGGTCAGGATTAAATCAACATAACTTGGATTTTTATTTTCCTTAATTGGTGGTTAAGGTCTTTCCTTTTGGATTACAGTCAGACTTGATAGTTCTCAGGGCTTTTATACAGTTCCTTAAAGTTAGAAAGAGGTGCCCAACTCAGGTTCTCCTCTTGCCATATCAAGCAGAGGCTGCTTCCTGGTAAGCTTGCCTGGCAGCTTGTGGGACGAGGGTTTGGCTATGAGATAGTGCCTAATTTGGCTTGAAGTTTTAGGAGCTTATAATTCTCACCATTCTGAGTCAAAATGTGACTCCCTGCTTTAAAACACACTGCTCAGCACAGACAAAGCAGTGTCCAGTTGAAAAAAAATTCATGGCCCCATTTTAATTTCATAAGTTCATGTGTGCACTGTGAATTTCCATACCCTTCGAGAGAGGGTCTGAAAAATGGATTAGACAGGGTGGGGGGGCGGGGAGTGAAGAAACATTGATATCCCTCATAAGAAATAATGATAAGGATGGCCAAATTACTCTGGCGAAATGTGGATGAGTTAGAAGACATAGACTAGATTGGTTTTCTCTGGACCTCTGATCCTCTTCCCATATTACTTGCTGCTTCTCTGTCTCCTGTGCTGGTCCCCGGTTATCTTCCTCACTTGTAAATCTTAGAGTGCCCTAGGGCTCAGTCCCACACAACTTCTCTTCTCTACCTACACTCCTTTCTTAGGGAATCTCAACTGGTCTCCTGGCATTGAATGCTAACAATATGTGAATGACTCCCAATTTGTGTCTCCAACTCTGACATCTCTCTCTCCCCTTCCTCATCTAATCCATCAGCAAATGCATCAACAAATTTGAAGACTCTACCTTTGCAATATACCCCCAAATCTGACTTGTTTCTCTCTGTCTCTACCACTTGGATACTTTGGCCCACACCATCAGCTTTTGTTTTCTGGAATATTGGAATTGCCTTGCACTGATCTCCCTGGTTTCCAAATGTTCCCCGCCCTCACCTCCACCCAATATTCTATTATGAGCCCAGAGGCAGAGAAATCCCATTGCATTTAGAGTCAATCCAAACTTTTTTTTTTTTTTGGAGATAGAGTTTTGCTCTGTTGCCCTGGTTAGAGTGTGGTGACGTCATCACTTCACTGCAACCTCAAACTCCTGGGCTCAAGTGATCCTCCTGCCTCAGCCTCCTGAGTAGCTGGGACTACAAGTGCGTGAGATGATGTCCAGTTAATTTTTCTATTCTTAGTAGAGATGGGGTCTTGTCTTGCTCAGGCTGGTCTTGAACTCCTGAGCTAAAGCAATTCTCCCGCCTCTGCCTCCCATAGTGCTAGGATTACAGGTGTGAGCCACCACACCCAGTCCCAGAGTCAATCCAAACTTCTTACCACTGTCCATGGTCTTGTCCCTTGTTCCTGTCTGACCTCATCTCTTTTCCCCTTCTCCTCCTTTGCAGCCTCACTGGCATTCTTGCTGTTCCTAGGACATGCCCAGTATGCCCTGGACCCCAGGCCTTTTCCCTCACTGCTTCCTCTGCCTGGAATGCCCTTTCTCCAGATGTTCACATGGATTCCTTTCTTACCTCCTTCAGCTCTATATTTAAATGCCACTTTACCAGAGTCAACCCTGGATGCTTTTTATAAAACAGAAATAGAAATACCCGTCTTATGGCTCTGCCTCTTCCCATGCTCCACTCCACTCATCCTACTCGCTCACTACCAGTCATGCAACTGCTTGGTTCTTGGTATTTTTTCTTCTCTCCTTCATCCTCGCTAGCATACAAGCTTTGTGGGAGGAGGACTTTGTTCACTGTTGTTCCTCAGTACCCAGAACAGTGCCCATAGTTTGGGCTCAGTAAATACTTGCTGAATGACTAAATGGTTTGCTAGCAAGGGAGTAGCTAAGGGAGTTACAATGTGAGTTTAATAAGCATACACAAAATGCTCATTTTTAGAAGATATAATAGAGGCCTTTTATATATATTCCTTTTGCATCTTGGGGAAGGTTTGGAAAGGAATCAGGTGAGGTAAGTCAGGAGAAATTTGCCCTAAAATCATCTAAGTTTTTTCCAGGAAGTTCTAAAAGTTTGCCAGCCCACTATTTCAGTCCTCATCCTGTGAGTTATAAAGATGATACAAAGCTACGTCTTTTCTCTCCTCTACTCTAGGGCTTGTTAGAATTCTCCCAAAGAACGTTAAAACTCCCCAGAGATCTCTGGGCTTGCTGGAGACATGCCTCCCAGAGTGTTCCTGTTTCTCCTTTAGTAAGCAGCATGAACAGCAGCCATCATTTAAAAATGTGTTCACATCTGAGAAAAAAACCCAGGCTTACTCATTAGCAGTTTTCTCTGCTCCTTTCTGAAGCTGTAGTAAATAATTCTCCTCTATTCCCCACAAATAGTTAATTATAGCACCAGCAGCAGCTCTTTGAGGCGCGAAGCCAGGCGCATCTGCAATGCCCAGAGGAGACACTGAAAGTCTTCCCTGCGGCATACTAACAGCAGCGGATTCAGGCCGATGAACTTCTCCCACAGGTTGGACATCCATGAAGACGCCTTTCTCCTGCTTCTTCCTCCCCTCTCTCACATTCCTCCTTCTCCTGATGCTCCAAGTCACTCTCAAAATGTGTCACCCATGTACAGTTTACACCTGCTGACCTCTGGACATGGTGTCTAGAAAATGAATCTGGCCACCAGATGGGAGGCTAAGCCAGAAAGCGCTCCACTTGGGTCTCTCAGCTTCACCATTTGGGCTGAAAATATGGTCGAGGTCATGCACCTACAGATTCATGTTTTCCCCTTTAAGTTCAATGCAGTCTCTGGGGTGGTGGTGGTGGGGGGGAGAGCTGGACTGTGTAGGGAGAGCCCCTGACCCTGGAAGGCATGCCAAGTCTTCCAGAAAGGTCAAGGGTCAGGCAGAATTTTGATCCCTTTGGTCTTTAACCCCTGGCATTCCTTTCATGGTTATGTTACATTACATGGTAAAAGGGACGTTGCAGATGTAATTAAGGTTACCATTCTGCTGACTTTAAAAGAGGGAGATTATCCTCATTATCTGGGTGGCTCCAGAGAAATCTTTATGAGCCCTTAAAAGCAGGAGAGGAAGTCAGAGAGGTGGGAAACACAAGAAGGACGTGACATGTGTCGCTGGCTTGAAGATGGAGTGAGCCTCGTGAGATGAAAGGCAGGTAACCCTAAGAGCAGAGCACAAACCCCAACCAACAGCCAGCAAGGAAACAGGAACCTCAGTCCTACAACCCCAAGGAACTGAATTCTGCCAATAGCCTGAATGGATTCTTCCCTAGAATCTTCAGATAAGAAAGAGCCCAGCCTGGCTAATACCTTGATTTTAGCCCACTAAGACCCTAACCAGAGAATCCAGCTATGCTGTGCTGGATTTATAATCTACAGAAACTGTGAGATAATAAATTTGTGTTCTTTTAAGCTGCTACATTTGTGGCGATTTGTTATGTTGTAATAGAAAAGTAAAACACAGTGACAAATGCTTCGCCTGTCTTACAGCATTCGATCTTCCCTTTGACCCTATGAGCTAATTCCTATTATCATCCCATTTTGTAGATAAGGGAATTGAGTCCTCAAAGTTTAGGTACAAACCTGTCTAAAGTCACAAAGCTGGCCAGGGGCAGGGCAGGAATCACATTGTGGCTGTCTGACTCCAGGGCTGTTCCCCTGCACCTGAGTTCTTCAAGCTCAGCGCTATTGATGTTTTGGGCCAGATAATTCTTTGTCGTGGGGAATGTCTTGTGCCTTCAGGATATTTGGCAGCATCCCAGGCCATGACCCACTAGATGCCAGTAACACCCCTCAATTGTGACAATCCACACATTGTCAAGTGTTCCCTAGGGACAAAACCACCCCCAGCTGAGAACCCCTGTCCTATGTGTTAAGCCTCACTGTATCCCTGGACTTCAAGAGAAAATGCCTGTTCATGGGCTTGGGAGTAAACTGGAATTTTCTTTACATCTCTAGAAGTGCCACCATCAGCCTGAGCTCTTCCTAAGGGCATTGCAGGGGCTTTTTTGACGTGTGTCTTCAAGCCAGGAGGTGTGAAGTAATGAGGTCTGAGTGGGACAGAACAAGGGTCACGGAGTACAGCAGATCAGAACATACTTCTCCTAGACTGCAAGCTCCATTAGTGTTTAGTTTATTTTGGGCTCTCAGGTGCACTTGGGGCTGATCCACACATGGAGCTGACTTCCCGAAAATGTCTCCTGAATCAAATATGAGTTGACCTTCTTCTTCAAAGACAATTTCAGCAAAGTGGGCATGCCAGCTGTAGTCAAACTGTGGTTCTCCCTCAACCCCATCCTCAGATTTCCCTTTCAGAACCATCACACCTTTCCTCCAGCTGCTAAACACGGCTCAGAGTTTATCTTTCACTGACAATTGCCTTTGGTAGCAGGAGGTAACTTGCTTATGACTATGCTCCCTTGCTCTTTTCCAGGGAATGCCTCCTGCCAAAAACTTGTCAATATGGGGACACGAAAGCCTGTTCCCTCTGCCTCACATTGGGGTAACTCTGAAGGGCCATCCCTGCTTCCAAGTCTCCCCTGGGATTTCCTGGGGCCTCTGTTGCAAGCACATTCCAGGTCAGCTTGTGCCTTTGCCCAATGTTGCCTTCTTCACTCCCCAAGAAGCCTGCTCGCCACCCCCATCTCAGAGTCTGTTTCCAGGAAATCCAAGTGAAGACTCCACCTTTGTTTACTTTTTCACAGAGGAATCACACCTTAGGGATTGAATTCTAAAGAGTGCATAGTGGAAATTGTGCATGGTTAAAATTAACTTTGAAAATTCCTTTGGGAAGTTAGAAACTGATATTGCATCTCAGTACATGAGAAGGGTGGAATTTCCCTTTCACAAGGGAATCTGGTCCTATCCCCTTGTTCCCACAGCAGATGAAGGAGTCGACTTGGGTTTAGGAAATATTTTGTACCAAAAGTATTACCTTTAAACTATAGTCTGTCATCCAAAAAGGTGAAATGCTGCCACTGTGAGAGAGTCCAGGGTGCTGAGGCTGACCGCACACGCAGCTCACGCTGGTCGCTTAGGGCACGACCTCTTCAGGGCATAAGCGGATTGAGCAGGATGGTGAGCCAAAGTGCCCACCCTTTTAATCTCCTTCCCCTTTTTTCTGTTTATAACTGAGCTCATAGTTACCCAAACTCATGATGTAACGCCACTTCTTTTTATTATGCTTTTTTAATTTAGAGAACCTAATTATTAATTAGTGAGAATAGTTTTTTTTAAGAACCATAAGTTCATCAGCAGTATCAATCTTCAGTTAGCTTTTTATTATACTTAAATCAGACTTGATATTGAGAGGAGTCATGAGTTTTATTTTTTCCCCATCAATTATGGCTGCATGGCTCCAGGGAAGTCACTTACCGTCTCTGGGTCTATTTTGTCTCAAAGGTAAAATTGTATTTTAAAGCTTCAGGGCGAAGGACTGAATCAATGTTCCCTTAGGACTCCTCCTGCTCTATCCTTCTCTTTGTGCAGAGGAACAGGGAAAATTAATTTATGAAATACGAATTAGTGACAGAGCAGCACTGTGTAGTGGTTAAGACACCTTACAAACCACGAGACTTTTGGTAAGTCATAAACCACCCCTGGTCCAACTTACGCCACAAGGAAATGAGAATATGAAGAAATAGTAGCCACAAACGCCCTCAAGAAGAAAAGTTCTACAAAGATACAAAATACTATTTTTACTTTTGTATTTGTTATAATATTAATAATAAACTTACCATGCCCATGTTTCTTACTAAATAAAATATGATCAAATCTGCTTTTTCTTTTCCTTCAAGGAGGCATTTGGAAGATAAATTGGAGAATTCCTATACATTTCCTACAGCAGCATCTCAAAATCTCAAACCTTACCATTTTGAGATAACAAGTATGAGGCTAAAAACCAGCCTATTCTTTGGGTATAAAATCTGTTTAAAAAGGTATTAAAACTATCTAATTTCTTTTTACCTATTCCCCAGGCTGATACTCTCATGCGTTCACTGTGGTGGTAAGTAGAGGGCACCCCAAATTCTATTAGTTACCCGTTGGAGGAAGGTTTGGTCAAGACAAAAGAGGAGAAGGATATTTTCTTCCACGATGTTTTCAATTTGCATGTAGACTTTCCGAAAGGTAATGGTGCTTTTCCTTCTCTTCCCTAACTTTTAATCTAAGCATCAAACAGTTAATTAATATAAATCAAAAGAAAGGACAATTTGGCCACAATAAGTACAAATCACACAAATCATATCCAATTAATTTTAAAGAATAGGAAAGTTCTCTTTTGCTCTGGTGGTATTATTATATGAGATTTTTGAAGTGATTGTATTGTCCAATGAAACTAACTTTTGTGGGTTATTGAAGTAGCCTGAAAACTTCACAAACATTTTCAAAAACAGACTTTTAAAGAAAAAAAAATAGATCACTACTGGATTATGCGGCTGCCATCTATGGTTATTAGACATGTGGGTATGTTTGGATTAGAAAGAAGCCAGAAAGATACAGCTCCCAAATACAGAACACAAAGGAAACACCATGCATTCTGAGAAGGGGAAACAAATGAAAATTTTTACTGGACTGAGAGGAGGTTCTGACTTGTAAAATTGGAACAGGTTTAAAAATGATTTTGAGGGATAACTGTATAAGCTAGTAAAATTGCTTAGAAAAGGAAATACATGTTTGCAATGCTCAAATAAAATAATGTCTTTCAACAAATGAAGCTCAGGTTATTTTTGATTAAATTATTTGGCTTCCATTTGACTAGTGTGTGTTGCTCATAGAATGATGTGAATCCTTCATGTTTTTAAAAAGTATTTCATTTCAATACTCTTTCTCAGATGTGCATATATGGTTTGCCAGCACTTTGAAACAAATATTATCTTAAATAAATCTCTTCTCCATGAGCTTTTCAAGTACTTGTAGAATTTATGAGGTTTTGATATGTTGACCGGAGACCACAGTTAGGTTTGATGTCAAGATTTGTTGATGCTACTCTAGCTAAAGTTTAACAAATCTCACAGAGGTTTTGGGCAGAGAATATTTGTTCTTAACACTAATTGAGAAGGCATTTTTGGTTATATTATTTCATCTCAAAGTTGGGTTTATTTATTATATCTTCAAATTATTTTAGCTGTCAAAACTTTCTAGACACATTGCCCCTGCTTTGGTGGTTGTACCATGACTGCGAATGTGACCAGGAACACAGTATACTGAACTTTAAAAATTAGAAACTGTTCTTCCTGGGATTCTTAGTGATAAACTTGGAAGTAATGAAACAGTAATTGGTTTCCATTACCCACAATTAAAGGAGAAGCTACAGAGAAGACCACACAGTATTTTTCTTTCCTAATGGATGCACATTTTAGGATAGGGATAAAAATATAGGATGAGAAAAACAATGCTATTTCACGAATTGAAACCCTGAAGAAAAGTTATTAATCATGCATTCATTCAACAGTCATTTACTAAGCCTATGCTGTGTACTTAGAAATGCACTATGCAAAGATATTACAGAAATAAACAAGACCCAATTTTTGCTTTTTAGCTTCTAAATGATGATACTCAGCTGCCTGCTAACCTTTTAGTAGAGAGAACTGGAAAGACAAGAGAACACCTTCAAAACAGGCTACATCAGAATCTACTTTCTTAGTTATTTTCCTGCATGAACAAAGATGAATATATTAAAAGTAGCACTTTATGATCCTTTCCTAGCCCTTTTTCCCCTGTTTTCCCTTACACATAAAAATTAGTTGCTAAATGAGAGCCAAACATCATAAAAATTCCTGTTCCGAAGCCAACACAAAACAACAAGCTGTCTTGGTTCCCTTTTTCTTTTTTATTTCTTGGGTTGATAGCAGATCCTGGTGGTTTCTTTGGCCAAAAAGCTACCTAGGTAGATCCATTGCTGAGATCCTGTATCAGCTCAGACCACCCCACACTGGCCTTTGCATTCCCCTTGCCAAGTCTGTGGCCAGTGAGTAAGAGAGGCAGGGAAGTAGTCAGACACAGGAAGGAGAAGGGAGCTGTGGCTGCCAGCGTGGGTAAAGTCAGTAGTTCAAAGAGACAATATGTTTCAGAGAATGATGGACAATTTACTCTTAAGCTCTTGGTTGATAAAGCATAACTTGCAACATCTATGTAAGAGAAAAACCTGGATCAGCAATTCTTCTGGCTACTTGTTCCTTCCTCTTTTTCTACACTTTTATTTACTTTTCTTTTTGCAACCTGGTTGAATGTGTTTGGGAACCCCCCCCCGTTGGGGTATTCCAACGCTAGATATATTTGCCCTTTTGTTTAAAGCCCACAGGGCAGAGCCCTTATATTGCTACTTTTTCACTGTTCATAGTCAATGATTTTTGTTTAAGAACAGCTGCCACTATATTTTGCTATCAGCAGATGCCAAAATTAGACCACTACAGGAACATAACGCAGAAAAGAGTCAGGCCTTAATCTAATATTTTGGATTGAAGAAGTCATTATTGGCAGCTTTTTCTTTTTGCAAAGAATTATAAGATTTTTGTGCTTTATTTCTTTTCCTGGAATGAGTTTATTATTGACAAAGATCCCTGACATTTAACCTTGGCAAGACAGAGAAAAGGTCATTTTGTCTTCAGTTTCCCTGCTACTTTCTGTTGGCCTTCGTGGGCAAGGAGATGGTCACCTCCACCAGGGAGAGGCAATTGGCTACCAGGGCCCTTATTATGGGTAGTGAAGGGGGAAGGGACACCCCTTGAGTGATAATACGTAATATTTCAAGAAGAAAGACAAATGATTTAGAACTACCAGGGCCTGATTTTTTTTTTTTTTTGGTAATAACCCAACGTGTCTCATTCTCTTCTCTTTTGGAAATGTCACTTTACACTTTAAGAATCAGCATTTCAGAGATCATTTCTAGAAGTGTTAGCATGAGAAAGTCTTAAGGTAGTCCCAATTAGTCTCTGTGACCCAAATAGTGGCTTTTGACTCCATCAGTTCTCTTTCCTAGCCCAACCCTTTTAAGCATCTCTTTCCTTTTGCTCCCGCCCCCCCAGTTTATTTTATATTTTTTATGTTTTTAAAAATTATTTTATTTTATTTTATTTATTTATTTTTGGTTGAGATATGTTGCCCAGCCTGGTCTTGAACTCGGCCTCAAGCTATCCTCCTGCCTCAGCCTCCCAAAGCGCTGGGATTATAGGCGTGAGCCACTGCACCTGGTCTCCTGCAGTTTATTTTATGTTTCTTTCTGAGTAATCTTGGGGCGATGCCTTTAATCATGGAAGAAAAGAAACCAATGGGGCTTTTAAGAAAATATATAAATAAAAGGAAACCAATTGGCCATAGAAGGCAAGGACATGGAGTGGGGTGGAAGTGTAGGGAAAACCAGTGTCACAGTGCACTAGAGTGGTCTTTCTCTAGTGGTGCCCACCTTGGATTCACAGGTGAGACGGACAAGATCCCTGTCCATATGCTGCCCAAGGGTATCCCAGGCAATGAATTGGTATGGCCAGGGCCAAAGCTGTTATCACAGAGAAAAGAGGGCTTCTCCCTTAGGTAGTGATGCCAGCTTCTACAACAGGCCCTTTAAGGATGCTTGGCATTGGCTGGCAGCACAGGCAGCTTGGCTGTTACTGCAAAAACAAATATAAAGTGGCTTCTCAGAGCAGAAAGTCCACTCCAGGGAATGTGGGAACCCCTGGGTTGAGGAATTAAACAAAAGTTGCTGGTGGCCTGTCAGTTGTTTCATCTGCATTCCTAATTAAAGCCCAAGTGAAACTTAGGGAAACGTTCACATGAAAAGCCCCACAAAAATGAATTTCCAGATTCCATCAGCTCCAAAGTAGTCTCCTGTGCAAATCCCTTACTCAAACTTCTGACCCACTGTTCATCAGAGTCCTGGGTGGAGGTTATGCTGCCTTCAGTGTACAGAGAGCAACTTGCATGAGCTATTACATACTTTCCCTCTTAGTGAGATGCCCAAGAGAAATGAGAATCTACCTAATTGGATGAATGTGTTTATGGGGATGGTGGAAGATATGATCACCACAGTTCCTATTCTGAAAAGCAGGGAGTGGAAACACTGGAAGAGGAGTCCCTTTGTGGCTAAGATGATACATTTGGTTGAGGAAAAGTTGAATTTGAATTGTTGGTGAGGAATAGGAAATGGGACATGGAGTCCAAGAGTAAGGTAAAGAATGGAGATGACAAAATGCAGGTTGTAAGCATCAAGAAGGGTTGAGGAAGAAGGGTAAATTAGGGCAGTGCTAGGAAGTACAAGATGAGAAGGAAGGCCAGGATGGTCTCACGGCTACACTCATGCATGGACACTGAGGGTCTGCTGCCTGCTGGGAGCTGATCGCTTTCTGGACCACTCATTTTCCAATTCACAATATGGGGCATGGCAGCCTCCTCAGAGCATGTGGAGTCACTAGCAGAAACTTTCCATAAAATGACTCATTAAACTGCTTGGGATGTTCCCATCCATCACAGGCCAAAGCATGTTCCCAGGCAATCCCGAGTCCTAGAACAATAACTCACCAGAAGACAGCCAGGAAAAGGGTGATATCCCTGCTTGCTCCTCTCCCAGCCCGACAAGGGGCCTAGGGTTATTTATTACACATGAGACAGAGGAGCAGAGAGTCCCTGGTGCCACTCTGCAAAGCATCCATTTGGCCTATCATAGTATATGAAGTGTCTCTACTTCAAAACCCCCTGCCTAGCCCCTCCACACACCCTTGGTGGGCTCAGTGGTGGCAGCTGAGGTTGGGAGGCAGGTTTCCAGTGAAAACTCACCCTGGGGTCTCTCTCCAGCTGCTGTCTGTGCTGTAGGCTGCGTCTTCTCTTGGCCTTTGCAAGGCCATTGTGATAAAAGTGGTACAGGCCTTCCGTAAAGGGGAGCTGTGGGCAGTAAAACACATACAAGGCATGGTTAGCTTCTGGGATTGGCCCAGGGACAGGGACACCAAAGCTGGAGCTGCATGTAGAGGCAGCCTGGGGTGGGGAGGTATGTGAGAGAACCACTGGCAAGCCTCCTGTCAGACTTGGCCCTCCGTTTCCCTGTCACTGTACTCCTTCCCTTCTCCTTGCCTTTGCTTATGCCCTGCCTTCTCCTCCCACTTCCCAGAGAACTTCTGTTCTTTCCCCCATTTCTTTAGTTTCTATACATCCTTTGATTTCTTATCCTTTTCTATGGAGCCTTGTCTTTACATTCATACCCACAGCAAATTCTCCATTCTCCTCTCTTGGACCAGTGTTTCTACTCCATGTATCGTCTGGTTGCTCCAGAATCATGTTGTGACCTAGTCACATCGTCACAGCTGGATTGTCTGTCTTGTGTCTTGGGCTTTCTCTGTGAGGCCTTGGTGCCTCTTATCAGGCTGGGCATAGTAGGACCATTTAAATGTCGTAAGTACCTGCTGGATGACAGGCCAGGTTTCCCTCTATCTTCCCATCCCAAGGATCCTCGGAATCAGGTGTGAGTGTTAGAGCCTATTAGAGCAGCCATAATAGTGAGAGCCTGTCTTTGGCACAGCGCCTGTAAGAATCTGGGAGAACCAAAAGAGGACTGTCATTTGGTTATGATCCAAGGTGACTTGGTGGGAAGAACCTTGACCTGGGAGTCAGGAGACCTGGATGTGGCTTGTTTCTGTTACCATCTAGCAGTGTGACTTTGGGCAAGTTATTTCCTCTCTGGATTTCCTTTTTTCTTCTTTATACATATAGAGCCTCGAAGTTCCCAAATCTCTTCATTTTTCCATGTCTTCATATCAATGAAGATATGTTGTCTGCGATTCTTAACCTGATTAGTGAATTTAAATAAATCCTTGAAATTTATAGACAAAATAGTGTACACATGTACTTTTTGGGCAAGAGGACACATGGTTTTCATCAGATTCTCAAAGGGGTACCTAAACCAAAATGCATTTCACTACTCAAAGTATTTGTGATTGAAATTTTTGGTGTGTGTTTTGCCACTCAGTGTTAGAAAGAAAAGAAAAGTAAAGGGGATGTGGATGACTTAAAAGTAAGGTTTTCCAATGCAGCCGGGTCAATTTGAGATTTTTAGATCAAGTAGAGCCTGAGTGTGGCTCAAATATTTCTTAAATGACAGTTGTTATTATTATTATTTTGTGTTTAATATAAAGGAAATATATAGTAAATCTGGAAAACAGAAAAAACATGAATAACAAAGTAAAAATTCTTCACATTTTTTTTTGGCAGTATTGGAGTTAGGTTATCTTTCTTTTGCGTCAGGCCTACTCACTCCTGAGCAAACTATTATTTCCTTAACAGTAAAATGAGTTAGTTTTAGATCTTCTTCTTCTTTGCTTAAACACACACACAGACACACCCCTAAGCCCAGTACATATTATTATGCAAAATGGTTCTTTGCTTGTCACTCATATATTATCACAAACTTCCATTTTCTACCTCCTGCTTTGTAACAGCTGTATAGTATTCTATAACATGGAATACACCATGGTTTATTTAGCCTTTCCATTACTGATGCATATTAAGATGTTTCCAGTTTTTTCTTACATTAAAAGATAATGCTGTGTGCTGGGGGGAACTTCAGGAATGATAGAGTAAGAATCTTCAAAAATCTACTCTTACATAAAAGCAACTAGAACACTGAAAAAAATGGCCAAAACAACTTTTGCAGAACTCTGGAAATTAAGAAAAGGCTTGCAGTAACCTGAGTGGCATTTATTCAAGAAAAATGTTGAATCTCAGTAATAACAGCAAGATTTGTGGTGCTTTAAATTGCCCTATTACCATCCACTCTTCAGCATCTTTGAACTCCAACAACCTTGCAATCATAGTAGCTGTGGAAACCAGAAACCAAACAGACACTGGTGGTGCAGATTGGGTTTGGAGCTATTCAAAAAGCCCCATTCTCAAGTAATTGCCTGGAAGCTACATAAAAATGTCTCATTCATAGGGTTTGTTGTTATTTTCTTTTTCTTCTTTGATCTGACCCACAGTTTGCATGGTGGGAAAAGTCCTATCCCTGGGGAGTGTGTCAAAAAAAATCTATGGCAATTATTCAATATTGCAGTTTCCTGTGGCAGCAACCCCAATTGGGGCAAACAAGAAGCTGGACATAAAACTTTAAAAAAATATCTGGGGAATAAGATATCCACAGAAGGCCTTACAAAGCTCTAATATATTCCTAGAGACTTAGAAGGCCACACACGTATGCAGAGCTGTGCACATAACCAGGAAATACCTAAGAAGGCTTTACATGTTCACCTTTGGTTGACTTTCAGCCTTTTTGAAAATGGAAAGTGAAGGCCAAGGCAGAGTCACAAATTGCCTGCCTGAGCATTGAAGGTATGCCCCAATATACACACAGAGCCCTTCAGTGAAGAATAAAACAAAAACAAAAACAAAAACAACAACAACAAAACCCACTTTATTGATTCAAGGTCTTTAAGGAAATCTCTGTTTAGTCTGACCACTAAGCTAATCAAGCAGAGATTCAATGGCAAATTATAGGATTTCCATACTTTACAGAATCAGTCCAGGAAACATACTAAACAAACAAACAAACAGCAATAGTAACAACAGTAAAACCCAGAAACAAAAACAGAACTCATCAAAAGACTGAAATGGACAGGATGGATAAAATAAAACAAAATGAAACACAAAACCCATAATTCAACTATATGCTATCTACAAGAGACACGCTTTAGAATCAAATACACAAATAGGTTGAAACTAAGGGCATATGAAAAGATATATTATGTAAACAGTAACCAAAAGAGAGGTGGAGTGGCTACACAAACATTAGACAAAATTTATTTTAAGACAAAAATTGTTACTAGAGATAAGGAATGACATTTTATTATGACAGAAGTTTAATCCATCAAAAGGCACAAGAATTATAAATACATATGCACCTAACAACAAAGCGCCCAAATACATGAAACAAAAAATGACAGAATTGAAGGGAGAAATAGGTAATTTGTCAGTAACAGCTGGTGACTTTAATAGCCCACTTTCAATAATGGATAGAATTAGTAGACAGAAGATCAAAAAGTAAACTGAAGGTTTAAACAAAACTATAAACTAACTAGACCTAACAGACATCTATAGAGAATTCCACCTAACGATGGCAGAATACATATTCTTCTCAAGTCACATGGAACATTCTCTAGGATAGATCATGTCAGGCCATAAAACTAGCTTCAGTAGATTTAAAAGGAGTAAAATAACACAAAGTAGGTTTTCTGATCACAATTACTAATTACATTAAGAATCAATAACAGAAGAAAAATTGGGAAATTTAGCAATATGTGCAAATTAAACAACATACTCCTGTATAATTAATGGGTCAAAAAAGAAATCACAGGGCATATTAGAAAATACTTTCAGATGAATGAAAACAAAAGCATAGAATACAAAAACTTATGGAACTTAGCTAAAGTAGTGCTTTAAAGGAAATTCATAGCTGTAAGATGTCCATTAAAAGAGAAGAAAGATCTCAAATTAATAACTTAACTTTGCACCTTATGAAACTAGAAAAACAAGAGCAAACTAACTCTAAAACAAACAAAAGGAAGCAAATTAGAGAAAGTAGAAGACTCAAGTTAAAATAAATAAAATAGTAAATAGGAAAACAATACAGAAAATCAACAAATCCAAAAGTTATCCTTTGAAAAGTTCAGCAAGATTGACAAACCTCTATCAAGACTGACCAAAAAAAAAAAAAAAAAAGGAGAGAAAACTCAAATGAGTAAAATAAGTACAAGAGGGGACTTCACTACCAACCTACAGAAATAAAAAGGATTTTAGGGAATACTATAAAAAACTGTATGTCAACAAATTAGATAACCTTGGTGAAATAGTCAAATTCCTAGAAATACACACATTTCCAAAACTGACTCAAGAAGTAATAGAAAATTTGAATAGACCTGTAACAAGTAAAGAGATTGAATTAGTAATTTAAAAAACTTTTACAAAATAAAGCCTGGGCCTACATGACTTCACCGGTGAATTCTACCAAATATTTATAAAATTAATACCAAGCCATCTGGAAACTCTTCCAAAAAACGGAAGAGGAAGGAACACTTCCCAGCTCATTCATTGAGGCCAATATCACCCTGATATGAAAACCAGACAAAGACATCACAAGAAAAGAAAACTACAGACTGCTATACCTTTCAAATATAGACCCAGAAATTCTCATCAAGATACTAGCAGACTGAATCCAGCAACATATAAAGAGGATTATGCATCCTGACAAAGTTGGATTTATTTCAGTAATGCAAGGCAGTTTTAACATCTGAAAAGCAATTAATGTAATAACTATATCATAGAATAATGAACAAAAACCACATGATTGTCTCAATAAATGCAGAAAAGCATGTGACAAAATCTAATATCCTTTTATAATAAACACATTTGAAAAAACTAGGAATGGAAGGGATATTTCCTCAGTCTGATAAATGTATCTATGAAAAACCCACAGCTAACATCATATTTAATAGTGAAAAGCTGAATGCTTTCCCTTTAAGATCAGAATAAGACAAAGATGTCTGTTCTTGCCACTTATATTCAAGAGTGTACTGGAGATTCTAGCCAAGGCAGATAGGCAAGACAAAGAAATAAGGGGCATCCAGATTGGAAAGCAAGAAAAAAAAAACTATATTTGTAGCATACATATCTTATGTATAGAAATTCCTAAGGAATCCACAAAAATTTATTAGAATTAACAAAAGAGTTCAGTAAGGTTGCACGATATAAGATTAACATGCAAAATCAACTATATTCCTACACACAAACAATGAACAATCCAAGCATGGAATTAAGAAAACAAGTCAATTTATAATAACATCAAATAAATAAAATACTGAGGACTAAATCTAACAAAAGAAGTATAAGACTTTTACACTGAAAAGTACAAAATATCATCGAAAGAAATTAAAGAAGATCTAAATAAACAGAAAGGCACCCCATGTTCATGTATTTTTTTTTTATGTTCATGGATTTTTAAGATGGCAACACTCCCCAACTTATCTGTAGATTCTACACAGTTACTTTCAAAATCTCAGATGTTGTTTTTCCCTCAAATTTAAGTGGAAACCCAAAGGACCAAATAAATAGCCAAGATGATCTTGGAAAAGAAGAACAAATTTGGAAGACTCACATTTTTCTATTTCAACATTTCTTCAAAGCTACAGTAATCAAGACAGTGTGGTACTAGTATAGAAGAGACATAGCATTTAATGGAATAAAATTGAAAGTCCATAAATAATTTATAAAAATCAGCTTATGGTCAATTGATTTTCAACATGGGTGCTAAGAAAATTCAATGGGAAAGAACAGTCTTTGCAACAAACTATGCTTAGACAACTGGAAATCCACATGAAAAATTAAAAAATGAATTTGGATCCCTATCTCACACCACACCCAAAATTTAGTTAAAAATGATTTATAGCCCTTAGTGTAAGAGCTGACACTATACAAGTCTTAGATCAAACATAGGAGTAAATCTTCATGACTTTGGGTTAGGTAATGTTTTCTTAGATAAAACACCAAAAATATAAGGAACATAAAAAAATATAAATTGTACTTCATTAAAATTAAGAATGGTTGTGCTTCAAAGGAAATCATAAGAAAATGAAAAGACAACCCACAGAATGGGAGAAAATATTTTCAAATGATATCTCTCATAAGGCGCTTGTACAAAAATATTTAAAGAATGCTTACAATACAATAATACAATCAAATAACCCAATTTAATAATTAGCAAAGAATTTGAATAACTATTTCTCCAAAGAAGATATACAAATGGCCAATAAACACATAAGAAGATGTTCAAGTTTATTAGATATTAGGGAAATGCAAATCAAAACCATGAGATATCACTTTGCACCCACTAGGATGGGTAAAAACAAATACACCCCTCCCCATTCCAGGAGGTGTTGGCCTGGGGAGGGAGGAATTTGAACCCTTACACATCGTTGGCAGGATAGTAAAATGGCACAGCCCCTTTGGAAAACTCTTTGGCAGTTATTCAAAATGTTAAACATAGACTTTTCATATGACCCAGCAATTCCACGTGTTGGTATATATCTGAGAAAAATGAAAACATATGTCTACATAAACACTTGTTCACAAATGTTCATAGTAGCATTATTCATGACAGTCAAAAACCATAAAAAACCCAGGTTTCTATTCACTGATGAAAGGATAAACAAAATGTGGTATGTATGTACAATGGAATATTATTTTCAAATAGAAAGGAATTAAGTAATGATACATGCTAAAACACGATGAACCTTGAAAACTCAATTCTTGGTGAAAGAAGACAGACAACAGTCACATATTATATCACTTCCTTTATATGAAATGTCCAGAATAGACAAATCCATAGAGACGGAAAGTAGAAGGTGTTGCCTGGGGCTGGAAGGAGGCAGAAATGAGGAGTGATTGGTAATGGTCCAGGGTTTCTTTCTGGGGTGATAAAAATGCTCTAAAATAAGACCATGGTAGTGATTGAACAACTTTGTGAATATACTAAAGATCACTGAATTGCACATTTCTAAAGGGTGAGAGTTATGACATATGAATTATATCTCAATCAAGCTGTTATTAAAAACGCCATGATGAAGAGCTTTGTAATTATCAGTATATGAATAAATGAGAGTTTTCCTGTAGGATATATTTTAGGAATTCAATCACTCAGTCATAGATTATGAACAGTCATCATTTAGATAAATACTTCTGAAAAGTTTCCCTATAAGGGTATATATTCCAAGATCCACCAAAAAGTTATAAGAATAAACATAACCATTTTCCCATACTCCCAGTAACACTGGATTGATATGTATTGATTGGCGTTTTAATTTTTGTCAATTTGATAGGCAAAATATGCCATCTTATTTGTATGTCTTTATTTTGAAAGTTTGAGCATCTTTTCATGTAATTATTTGCATTTTAGTTTCTTCTCTTTTGTGTACTTTTCTATTGTGTATTTTTGTATTCCTTGTCATAAGCCAGGCACTGTGTTTGGTGCTGGAGAGACAAAGATAACTACGACATAGTGTCAGCCTGCAAATAACTCACAATTCACCAGGAAAGGCAGATTTGCACATAGCAGCATATTAATGGTACTCTGTGGTGGAGTGGTTTAAGGACACCAGTTCTGGAGCCACACTGCCTTGGTTTAATTTCTAGCTCTTCCACTTAATAGCAATATGACCTTTGGCAAGTTATTTAACCCCTGTAGGCTTCAGATTTTTTACTTATAAGATGGGTTGTACCCTTTTCACATTGTTGCCATGGGAGTTAAGTGAGGTAATGCATGAAAAGTGCTTGGAATAATACCTGGCACATAGTGAGCACTCAATAACTGTTAGTTACTATTTTTATTGTTAGGGTACAATGCACTGTAACAGAGTTATGGATAAGGTGCTATGGGAACCCAAAGGAGAGATTATTTTAGTCGGAGGGCTACCTGGGGAACGTTACTTAGAATTTCTGGAGGAAGGGAAGTGCATTCAGACTTAGAGAACATTTTCCATTTTTATCAAAAATTGTATTTTCCTAATGTTTCAATTTTGAGGAGTGTGGCTCTTTTAAAATTACAGCCACAGTTCTTAACACTCTTCATATCAAGAGATAAGGTCCATGATCCCAACCCTTGAATCGGGGGAATGTGACTGCTTTGATTACAAGAGTATGGCAGAAGTGATGCCATGTGACCTCTGAATCTAAGTCATAAGAGGCCATGCACCTCTGCCTGTTCCCTGGAACACACCTGCTTTTAAAGTCCTGACCCATAATTTAAGAAGTCCAACTCCTTTCAGGCTGCCATGCTGTGAGGAAGCCCAAGCCACATTGGGAAGCATATGTAGTGCTTTGGTTGACAACCCTGGCTGAGCCTAGCCTTCAGGTTTCCCATTTAGGGTGCTAAATACGTACGTGGAAAAGCTTCTGGATGATTTCAGACTGTAGTCATTCTAGTTGTCCTCTAGATGCTGGGTTTCCCAGCCAAGTCTCCAGACATTGTGGACCATAGACAAACCATTTCCACTGTGCCCTTTCTAGATTTCTGATCCCCAAATTTATGAGCTTAATAAAATGGTGGTTATTTTATACCCCTAAATTGTTGCTTGGCAATGGATAATAGGAACAAATGGCTAACTGAAAAAAGTTTTATTGCTTCATCTTTCAGAGCTGTGTTAACTTAAAACTCTATAATAATATTGGTTCTGTCTGTCCGTTGGTGATACCAGCCTGAAGTAGCTCAGATGGGGGCTGTCAAGGGACATCTCTGGCATAGGGGGAAGGGGCCTAGGGTCAGAGCAGCAGATACTGGATGAACTTCAAGGGCACAGACCTTAATGAGGGGTCTGTGTGCAGATAAAAATTCTTTAGAACACTGCAGCTCTTGTGATTTAATTCCTGTTCATTAAAAACCACATTCTCTAGGGCAACATTAACATAAATATTTCACATGTATTTTCCAGGCTCAATGGTTCTTAAATGTTTTCTCTACTTAACCCTGCTGGATAATGTTAAGATTTAATTAAAAAAAAATTGGGGGAGGAAATGAAAATGTAAGTGTGCAGTCTTTTGCTCTCCAAAGACTTGCGCCTTTGGCCACTGCCGGGTGGTATGAACTTGAAGTTTTGTTTCCTGTTGTAGAGGGCACTGCAGATCTGGGAATTTTTAACACTTTGAGTTGTTAAGTGCCAGTAGGCACTGGAGGGACATATTTTACCATTATTCTGGGCTTGTTTTACTGATTTTTTTTAGAAATTAACTTTGAATGGAGTCAAAGGGAAAATTCTGCCTTGCACTGGAATTCCAATTAACAAATGTAGAAGTAATGATGGAAATTGAATATCATCATTTAGGAGACACCATAGTAATAATTGTGGGTGGCAAGCATCACCAATGGATGCTAACATTAATGGGTAAATATAATAGTAAACAAGGGGAAATTATATCTTTATAGTGGAGAAACCTGGCAGAGACCACCTTAACCAAGATCTAAATTAACCTTACCAGTAATGAGACATATTGAAATCACGTGCCTCATGGTATGGTGCACTGAGAAGGACATATCAGTTATGTGATTTTTTTGCCAAAAATACATAACATGTATTTAACCAGGTAGAAACATCAGACGAACCCATAACTGGCCAGTATTATTTAAAGTCATCATATTCTTAAAAGACAAAGAAGGACTGCAGAACTTTTCCAAATTGGAGGAGACTAAAGAGACATGACAATTAAATGCAATGCATATTGTGGATTGGATCCTGGATCAGAAAAAAGGACATTAGTGGGACATTTGGAAAATTTTGAATAAGGACTGTAGATCAGTTAATAGTATCAATGTTTATTTCCTGGCTTTGGTAATTGTACTGTGGTTATGCAAGATGATAACTTTGCGGGGGCTGGATAAAGGGCAAATGGGAACTCTGCTATATCTTTTTAAAGTGATCTTTTTTTATTGTGGTAAAATATATATGACATCAAATTTTCCATTTTAACCATTTTTAAGTGTACAGTTCAGTGGTATTAAGTACATTCACACAGTGCAGCCATCACTACCATCCATTTCCAGAACTTTTTCATCATCCCAAACTGAAACTCTGCACCCGTTAAACAATAACTCTCCATTCCCCACTCTCCCGACCCTGACAACCACCTTTCTACTTTCTGTCTCTATGAATTTGAGACAGACTCTAACTACCACTTCATATAAGTGGAATCATATAATATTTGACCTTTTGAGTCTGGCTTATTTCACTTAAGCATAATGTCTTCAAGTTTCATCCATGTTATAGCATGTGTCAGAATTTCCTTCCTTTTTAAGGCTGAATAATATTCCAAAATATATATGGCATTTTGTTTATCCATTCATTTGTTGATGGACATTTGAGTTGCTTCCACTTTCTGGTTATTGTAAATAATACTGCTGTGAACATGGGTGTATCTGTGTGCTACTTATGCAACATTTTTTGAGTCTAAAATTATTTCCAAGTTGCAAGTTAAAAACTGTAAAAATATTTTAAAATTTAAATGTGAATGCTCTTAGAAAGGTTGTATATTTTCTAGTTTCAAGTCAGAGGCCCCCAATACTTCCTAATGTGACACATAGAGGTCACTTTCCATGGTTATGTTACCTTAGGTGACTGAGGTAGGGGTGGGGCTTGCCCAGCTGAGAGGGAACTCTCGGCAGAGATCCCAGGTCTCCTGAATGTAAATCTGACACCCTTCCCAGTGCACTGCTTCTGTTTCAGCCCTGCTCTATGTCCCAATCCCCTTCGTGACCATGGCCATGAGTCCATGAGATGTTGGGCTGGAATTCCTGATAAAGATGAGTGAGACTCAGGGACAGCCAGGCTGGTGGGTGACATCCCCCCTGCTGTGACTTTGGATTCTTTGGTAAGAGGAGCTCTCTTGGCTGTGGAAGGAAATGAAGCTAATTGATCTCATGGAGCTCAAATCAGAAACTCTGCTCAGCTTACTCTTGGGCAATAAACAGGTAATCTGATCGTAAACCTAACAAAAGACTAACCTGCAGCCATTGGTTATTTTTCTGGCTCTTTTTGCCTCTTGTCTATGAGAAAAGAAAAGATCCACTGTCCTCTGAGCATCTGAGAAGCAGCTGCTTACGAACATTGTGCAAGCCTGAGCCCCACAACAGGGAGAGGGAGGGAAAGACAGATGCCATGCGACTTACAGTAGTATAAGGTACTTGCCACCCACACAGACCTCAATGTTGTAATGCTGATCGATGCAGTCCTCAGTTTCTTAAGTAGAGTGCTGATCTCACAAACAGCAAAGACATATTGAAAACAGTGGTAGGTCCCCAAACACTCACCTGAGCGTCCCAGTAAGAAACCTCTCATGTCATAGTCATTTAGAATATTTTTAAATGTTGTCTTCATTGAAACACATAAACACCCTTCTTTTAAACCATCACCTTGTCCTCTTAATGCAAAACATGCATGGTTCCAGACGGAAGGAGGACTAGAAGTGAGAGAAGAATTCACAGCCAACTGTCTGTCAGTTTGAACGTTCAGGCTGGGAGACAGTATAATCACACTGCTAACTCAGACTTGCAGAGTTTTTAGAAATTCTCATTATGCCACAAAAATTTATGGATCCCAGCAACACTTCTCACTGTCTCCCCTCCTTTCCTCTTTCTTCCTTTTTCCACTGATAACTGTGGCTCCAAGCTAAAGCACCTCTGTGAACCCACACACTCCCTTTCCCCAGCAGCAGGGAACCCCAGGGAACAGTCAATTGTGAACAGATAAAAGGGCATGTAAAAACCCTCACAGAGCCCCTTTCCTGCTTGTTTTTCTTTTTTTTTTAGACTGGAGTTCTCTCCCCTTAGGCAATCCCTGGATGCTCCAGAGGATCTGTGACCATGACCTCACCCCCAATTTTGTGCATCTTTGCATTTACTTGTTCTCAGGAGAATCCACTGCTTGTTAAAGATTCTCAAATGTATCCAGAGCTCCTGACCAGTTAAGACCTCCTGGATCAGACCCATTGCTTTTCCTTTGGCTGCTTTCTTTGCATTTGTCCGTTGTGTTGGTTTTCATGGTCGAGTCAGGCTTAGTTGGGAATCTAGTTTGGTACAACATTGGACATCATTCCACATATAAGATTTTTATAATTTTATTGTCAAGAGGAGCTGCTGTCAAGAGGCTTAAGGAATAAAAACTAGGAGATAAAGTAATATATCAAGGATTGAAAACTGGCTCAGCTGATAATTGCTTGTCAATTTCATTTGGGGGCCTATAATCTACAGACAAGGATAAGCTCTGCATTTTACTGACTTTTCCCAGAGACCATTCTTGATTTCCTGCAATTGCATGCACTCTCTATGGGCAGGTCAGGGCAGGGCACCCTGCAGTATGGATGGGAGAGACAGGGAACTGGCAGTGGGTGTAGGGGGGCAAGTTGAGTGTCCCAGGCTCTGCCTTAAAAATACTTATAGGCCAATGAGGGAAAGAACAGTCAGGAAAATTATGTTATGCAATTGACGGAAACACACATTACAGAAACAAAGAAGGATAGAAGTAGAGATCTCAGCTGTGAATTAGGCAGGGTAAGTAGGAAGAGAAGAAAGGAAGGATATGCTGAAAACTTCTATGGGAGAGGCAGCATTGGTTGGTATGATTTAGACACCAATAAAAGGCCTCTCCTTGCCTCAAAATTTTCCCTCTCAGCCCTGACCTAAATTTCATTTTTTTGTGTATGTGTTGAATGCTTAGTCTCCTGAAAGTGCAATTATCACTGGGAGGGGTAACATAAACCATGGGCAGCTAAGGCATCAATTGAGATTTACTGACAGGAGAGAGGTCTCTGGGGCCAGAAAGGAAGAGAGGAAAATTAAGAGAGGCAGGACGTGTATGTGTGGGGGGTGT
Source organism: Daubentonia madagascariensis (assembly GCA_023783475.1). Taxonomy (NCBI): domain Eukaryota; kingdom Metazoa; phylum Chordata; class Mammalia; order Primates; family Daubentoniidae; genus Daubentonia; species Daubentonia madagascariensis. Next base: position 790,532 of record JAKFHU010002136.1, read on the forward strand.
CTCAAAGGTATAGTCCTGCCTCCATTACAACCATGCCTTAGTTAGCCTGGACAAGCTCTTGTTTATAAGTTCCAACCACTCACCTCTACTAACTTGCATTTTTCCCTTAACCAAAGTTCCTCTTCTTTAAAGCCTGGACCTCAGATCATGCCTCTTAGCTATTTGAATCTTGTCACTTCTTCCTGTTTTGCCTTGGGAAGAGAAATGGACAAACAGCAGGTCTGGAGCATGACAGGTGAAGACCACCTCCTCTCCTGCTCAACACTCTTCATTTGTCTGATGACTCTACTGGACCGATAGTAATTCCCTCAGGCTCTCAGAGAACGTGATCAGTGGCTGAATGTTGGAGAATAGCAAACCCGTGGAGCAAGGCTGCTGCTCTGATGGCTGAAGGGTTCCAGGGGTCCTCATTAAGTTTCTCTAGCATTGGAGAGAGCCTCTCAGTTGCATTGGGTATCAATCATGTATCACTGTGATCATGTTGTGTTACACATCACCAAACATCTTAGTAGCTTAAAAACAGCCACCATATATTTAGCTCACAATTTCATGGGTCAGCAATTAAGGCTCAATGAGTGGTTGTGCAGGTCTTGGCTGGGCAACCTCATGAGCTTGCTGTCAGCTATGTTTCATCTAGTAGGCTCTGCAATGATTAGCTGTTGGCTGGCGCACTTCAGTTCTTCTCCATATGGTCTTTTCTGCTCCAGCGGCCCAGCCCAGGCTTATCTTCATGGGTGAGGATGGTACCATAAGAAAATCCAATAGTTCAAGAGACTAAATGGAAAAGTGCAGGGCCTCTTGAGTCCCAGGCTTGGAACTAGCACATCAGCACTTCTGCCACACTCTTTTGGCCAAAGCAAGTCAGAGGCCAGCCCAGAGGCAAAGTAGGGGCAGAGAAGGGGAGGACAACAAAGTTCCCAGGCAAATACGGGGGTGGGGTCAGGAACTGCAGACATCAAGAAAATCAACCTACCACACTCAGAGTGGATCAGGAAGTTCACACTAAGATGCCTTCCAGACCAGCTCCAAACACGTGTGAAGGTGCTGGCTGATGCTTTGGGACATTCTGGTTACCATCTCCCCCTAGAAGGCAGGACACGAATGCCAACATTTTCTGATTTGCTAGATGGGATAACTGACGCATGAGAAAAGCCATCCTCACTGCAAGGACCCAAACAAGGTTGTTGCCAGTTTGCAGCAGAAAGCAGCTCAACAAAGAGATCCAGTTGTAAATTCCCATGGTCACAATATGCCAGAATCCTCGAAAGTGTTATCCCACAACCATGATCATGGCAGTTCTGCAAGGTGGATGTTACTATCTCCATTTTATTTATTTTTTATTTTTTATTTTTTTATTTCAGAATATTATGGGGGTACAACACTTTGGTTATATATATTGCCCATGCACTGCTCGTGTCAGAGCTACAATCCTGGTCATCCCCCAAACTGTGCTCCCCGCATCCATTCAGTGAGAGTTTTCCCATCCCCTCCACCCACCTCCCGCCTGCCCGCCCCCTGATGAATATTATTGCCACGTGTGAGGTAAGTGTTGATCAGTTAGTACCAATTTGATGGTGAGTACCAGTGGTGCTTGTTTTTCCATTCTTGTGACACTTCGCTTTGAAGAATGGGCTCTAGCTTCAAGCAGGATAATACCAGATGTGTTAATTCACGATTGTTTTTTATTGCTGAGTAATACTCCATGGTATACATATACCACATTTTATTAATCCACTCGTGTATTGATGGGCACCTGGGTTGTTTCCACATCTTTGCAATTGTGAATTGTGCTGCTATAAACCTTTGCATGCAGATGTCTTTATTATAGAATGTCTTTTTTTCCTTTGGGTAAATACCCAGTAGTGGGATTGCTGGGTCAAATGGTAGTTCTACTTTTAATTCTTTGAGGTATCTTCATATTACTTTCCATAGAGGTTGTACTAATTTGCAGTCCCACCAGCAGTGTATGAGTGTTCCTATCTGTCCGCATCCCCGCCAACATTTGTTGTTTGGGGATTTTTTGATATGAGCCAATCTCACTGGAGTTAAATGATATCTCATTGTGGTTTTGATTTGCATTTCCCTGATGATTAGAGAAGTTGAGCAATTTTTTATGTTTGCTGGCCATCATTCTGTCTTCTTTGGAAAAGTTTCTGTTCATGTCCTTTGCCCATTTTTTAATAGGGTTGTTTGATTTTTTCTTGTTGATTTTCCTAAGTTCTGTATAGATTCTGGTTATCAGCCCTTTATCAGATGTGTAGCATGCAAATATTTTCTCCCATTTTATAGGTTGTCTGTTCACTCTAGTGATAGTTTCCTTGGCTGTGCAGAAGCCTTTTAATTTGATCAGGTCCCATTTATTTATTTTTGCTGCTGCTGTGATTGCTTTGGGGGTCTTCACTATCTCCATTTTAAATAGGAGGTGACAGAGATTCAGAGAAGCTCATTTGAACTCAGGTCTGGCTGACTGGTACTCTCCCTCCCATTTTTCATTGTCCCTAAAATTTATATCCTATATAGGACTTGTCTCCCTCCAGGTCAAAAATTAAGAATAATTTTTATTGTTTATTTTTCAATATATTTCAATTACTTAGGGTTAGGGTTCAGAGGATGGTTTCTGCACATTACTGATGTCTGCCCAGAGACCACTATTGATTTCCCTGGGTTGTGTGCAAGGAGAGCTGAACTCAGTGAGAATTCTGAAGCTTACTGACAGACAGGTCTGAATGTCAACTTCTGAGCAAAGGGACAGAGAAGAACAAAATCCAGAGTGACTTTATTTCTTAATTAACAACAACAAAAAAGTGAATGTGTTTAATCTAATATGCAGATTAAATATCAATTTCCATCACAAAATAGAAACCACTTTTTTCTAAGAAGACTTATATATCAGCTATGAAACCACAGCTGCCAAACTAGGCAAGCGTGGGAAGAGCCTGAGTGACAGCCCAGGATCGTTAGGGGACACACCACACTCCTCAGGTCCACTGTGGACCATGCCTCCCGTGGGATGGGCTGGACCCAACCAGCTTCCATAGCACAGAAAGGGGGCCGTTCATTCAGGCATTTTCTGGAGGATATCCTGCATTTACTAGCCTACCCTTAAACCAGGAACCCAGAAATTCTCTTGGTTCATACTTTTACATTCTCAATTTTAAGTTTGTGATTTACCATCAAAGGATAATTGTTAGTAATTACTCTAATTTCTTGGATCATCTGTCTTGTCTTGTTCTCATTGTCAACTATCCAAATGAATACCCCCGGTCAACCCCAGCAGGGCCACACCAACCCACAGCCAAGTGGATTACACACACTTTATAGTAGGGAAATCCTTATTACTTATAGGAAGATTCATCCTCAAGGCTGGTTTTCCATGTAGTAATAGGGATCACAAGAATCTTAAGCTGAAAAAAGAAAATTGAGGTACTGACATTTTGCCTAAATCTTCATTTTTCAAAATTATCTTGGTCTACTGAAAAGAACGTGCTCTCAGAAGACAGACCTGGGAATGACTGGACTGCAAGCTCCATGGGGACAGTACCTGTTTTGCTCATGAATATTTGGTACAGAGTATCCATATCATAAATACTCATTGAGTGAATTAAAAAAAAAAAAGGAGGTTGTATCTTCTGGAAAGAGTCACTAAGTAGTTGTGTAACGCAGTGTGGATGACTAAATCCTTTCTGGGTGTGATGTTCCTTGGGCATTAGTAACACATTTAATGACTGGGGGCCAAGCAGGCAATCCATGTGTGTAAATCAGGTATAAGACAATAGGGAGTGTTGCAGATTGTGGTAAACTGGAGGGTGCATGCCCCTCATCAAGACAAACAGATAGAAAGCACTAAATGTTAGTTTTGAGTCAATGTACACATTTTTTTGGGCAGCAATTTTTAATTTTTGAAATAATTTCAAACTTGCAGAAAAGTTACAAGAAGGGTGAGAAGAACTCTTATAGACCTGTCATCTAGAGTCCCCAATTGTTAACATTTTACTGCATTTTAAAAATTATTTTTCTATATATACATATCAATTTTGCTGAATCATTTCAGAGTAAGTTATAGATGGTGTGTGTGTTTTCTACAAACAAGACAGTATAAGTATCAAAATCAGAAAATTAACACTGCTATAATATTATTTTCTAATTTATAGACATCATTAATGTGTCATCAGTTGTCTTAACAATATCCTTTATAGCAAAAAAAAAAAAAAAATCTGGCCTAAAGTTCAATCCAGGATCACATGATGCTTGTAGTTGTCATTTGTCTTTTAGTCTGAAAGAGTTTCTTAGTCTATTATTTGTCTTTGTCTTTCATGGCCTTAATACTTGGAAAAGTACAGGCCAGTTATTTTGTAAAATGTCCTTCAATTGGGGATTGTCTGTTGTTTTCTCATCATCAGATTGAAATGATGCATCTTGGCAGGGATATCACACATCATGGTGTGTGCTCCTGGATGCAATGTACACAATCTTAATATGGCTACCTCAACTTGAGACTAACTGCCCTGGACTCACCTACCTAAGAGTAAACTTATCAACTGAGGACAAGACACAGTTGTGGGCACACTCAGTGCTCCTGCCTCACATATTTCTGAGCATCCAAGTGTGAGAATGCCAAGTAACTAAAAAGTACAGCCTATTTCGTGGTTTCCAATTGCTATGATTATCCAAACAAGAAGTAAGTCATTGGGAATGAATACAGAGTATGTGTCTTCTATTTATTTATTTTCTATCATCATCCTTTTTCTTTTAATTTGGGGAGTGGCATGGCTGGGAAATGGAGAAGAAAATGGGGATGAGGAGCTGGACATTTTGAGTAAAGCCAGTGATTCTGGAACTATAAAGGGATATAACAATTGAAGAGACTCAACAAGAAGCCTTTCCATTCTCAGAGAGAGAGTGGCATATGGCTGCACAAAAAATCATATGCTGTCTCATAAAAACCCATCAATGAGAAACAGCACAAGGCAATTTCATACAGAAGGCAAACAAGCCACATTATTTAGATGAATAAAGTAAATATGATTTCACTAGTGGAGTGGAAGTCTTGACAGCTCCTTTAAGCAGATGCTTTCATACAGTGGAGAAGGCTAATTGTTGATGTGCATTTCCAGCTCCTGTTCACAGGAGGAGGCCTGCGGAGTGAGGTCATCATGTCTTTGAATAACCAGATGTGACAGCAGGTATCACTCAGCCTCCACTTGTTAGGGTGCGTTGCTGGGTTATCATGGTCTAAGAAGGTCCTCTGCATGTAGAACTAGAGACTAATTGCCTAAACAGAGTTTTCCCACACCCCAGCTCATATAATAGGTGTGTGTAAGAGCTGGATGGAGACATCAGGTCAGGTGAAGTCCTATAAACTAGCCTATAGGACTAATAATATGCTTTCCTTTGCACATAAACATGAATATGTTATCTTTCTGCCTGTAGAACCCACCCCTTTCCGTGTGCCACGTCTTCACAGGGCTCAACAAAACTTGCTAACAAAATAAAAACATTTGGATGGATGTTCTTCTAGAATTAGCTGATTTGTAAGGCGCTGTGCATAAGGGAAACCAGGGGAGAGAGGGGAAAATCACTGATCTAGCGCTCAGGACACCTGGCTCTAGGCCCACCCTGACCACTCCTAAGCATTTGTCCTCCATGGATAACACTCAACTTTTCTGTGATTCCAGGAGCCACTCTTCCCCATAACCAGGAGCATGACGATACGAAACAGCTTGGGTTATTCATAGTTGTTCACTATTCTAGGACTGAACTAACAGTCCACAGTGGGATTCAAACTATGATTTACCCCCAAGAATCAAACAACTGATTTATATCAAGTCTAGAATGACAACAAGGTAATGAGACAGGTGGAGGGTACCTGACTCTCAGTTTCACTCATGGAACCATTTCTTCCTAGCCTCAGGTGAAATTTCCATACATCATATCAGAAAGGGAAATTTAAAACAAGCATTATTCCTTTGTACTATTAGAGAGTTATCTACCCACCAGGTGAGCTGGGATCACAGTGATACACCACTGTCCTTTCTTTTCTTTTTGGCTTCTAAGTTAGGGAGTCTGTTCTAGATTCATGTATTTATATGTTGGGGAAGGAAGTAGGATGTATTTGTTTTCTTCTTAGCTGGACTAAACTTCATGGAGAGAACTGGCTGTTCTACCAACTATTCACTGTGACTTCAAGGACAATAATTAATCAAGCCATTAGTATCACTAATGTCATCAGCCAGTGGCAATAGGATCAAAGACACATAACCTGACTTCTTAGTAACATTATCTATTAAAAAGTATGGTGAAACCTGCTGCCAGGACATGAGTGATTCTGTAGGACAAAGAAATCAGGCAGAGATTGAGGTCCCTCAAACTCACTATTAGCTCAACTTGTTCTCCTCCTCTATATGGCCACTCTGCCATTGTTTCCAAGTACCCTTCAATGCCTCCTTTAACCCACCCGTGAAATCAAAACTCCTCAGCATGGTGTAGGCGACCCCTCCTGAACTGGCCCCAGTTCACTTCTTTGACCTCGTCTCCCAGTCTCTTGGCACTTAGCCAGACAAAACTACTTGCAATCCTTCTAAAATCCCTGTGCACTTTGTTGCACATCCTGTGCTTTCCTCTATAAAGCCTCATTCCTTTAAATCTGTTGAAATTATAAGCCTCAATGTCAATTCACTTCAAAGTATCACTGTCTGCTTTGTGAAGACTTTCCTTCTGCTGGCAGTCATTGCCTCACATGCACCACATCTTAAATTTATCACAAAACTTGCCAATACTCTACTTGTTCACAAAGAGCGCTCCTATTCCTCTGTGATTCCTTGAAGTCACACCTGTCTATTATCTGACTTTTGGTCCTCTGAGTAGCAGACGATGTTGATGTTCTGCCTGCCTTTTCTGGGCCCACCCTGGAGGTCACCGCATAGAGTACCTACACATGCCAACATCTTTCATGCACCACAAGTGCCAGAGATTTGATGCCCCCCAGGAGCAAACCCCAACCAAGGAGGAATAGTATCTGGTGGTCACATTTCCCAGTTTTGTCACCCTTTGATGGAGCAACTTGGAGATATTGTAAGTCTCAAGGGTCCTGTAGTAGAGGATTGGAGGAATGGTCCTCGTTTTCTTCATGTGTCCCTATATCCATTGCCTGGGTTAGTCTCCTCCCACACGACTCTAAGACTGGTCACGTGACTTGCTTTGGCCAATGGGACTTAGTAAGTGTGACACAAACAAAGACTTAAAAAGTATTTTCAAACTGGCTCCTCCATCTATTGGAACCCTTCTTAGACCAACGGGATTGAATTACAGTTGTCTAACTTGTTCCTAAATCCATGTCTCAGTGTCTGGCATCATACCTGCTTACTGAATGTACTTAGTGTATGTTTGTTGAATGACCTGAATGCTCTTCTCCTTCTCTACTTCCCCCTGCTATAACTGTGGCTCTTGATAACATCTTCGTCCATTGGTTTGAAACTCCTATAACTTTTCTTTGGTCCTTTTCTCCTTTCCAGTTAATGGCCAGCATGGTTTGTTTCTGGCTTCAGCTGCTGGGTCCAAGTCTGGGTTCACGTAAAGCCTCAGTGAGGACACAACTCTCCAAGGTCCCATTCAGCCTGATTCTGCCTGTTTCCTCCCCACCTAAAGTGCTGCCCCTGGACTTCAAGAGATCACAACTGGCTTGCTTCCCATCCGTATCCCCACATTTTAGGCTCTGCAAGGCTTCTCTTGGTCTCCCATTCTTGGCCTACAGTTCCTAGAAACACAGTCAGCAAGAACTGACTGGAATTGATCCGTGATGTCAACTGCCTTCTTGTGTTTGAGCGTCCCCCATCATCAAAGAGAATTAATGGTCTCCTGATGAAACTGATTTTTTTTCCTTCTCCCAGAAGTGGAGGACAAGCTAAGGGCAAAGAAGGACACAATTTGTGGATCACCTTATTCTCCTCTGTCACTTGATTCTTAATTAACCATGAAGTCACAAAATTTTAAGCTATAAAGGGCAATTAGTTAATGGAAGCCATCTAACACAGGCACAAAATAGGACATTCATATAATCTTTCCTAGCATACTTGGTCCTCCAGATTGCACCATCCCATGACTTATCTGCCTGTCATACAGTGAGAATCTAATGATAATGCTAAATCTTTAGATGCTTTTCTAATCATTATTTTGATATTTATTGAGTGCTTACTAAATATATAGCACTGTGTTAAATGCTAAAGGGGTAGTCAAAGAAAAATAAATTCATATTCTATCTTTCAGCAAGTATGAATCCAATAGGTTGTTGTTGGTATGGAATCCCTGAATCTATGAGAAGCTTTGTTTGGAATATTGGAATTCATAAAAATTTTGGGGGGTAAAATGATAAAAAAAAGCAGACCAGGAGGACCTGAAATGAATTAGTCCGGTCAGACCAAGTTGGTTTATGTGGCTAACCACTCTTAGGAATCTCACACAATCCAGTTCTGTCTCAGCCAGGCTGGAAAGCTGGTTCAGTGGCCCAACAATGCATCATTGTCTGAACAGCCAATAAGCAACAGGGCTCAAATGCTCTTTTCAAATAGTTAAACACATAAATGTAATGTTTGGCCTCCTTTTCCTCATGTGTAAAATGAAGGGTTAAACTAAGATCTTTCTAGGATCCCTTTCTGTTCTGACAGGCTGTAATTTTATAATTGCATTTATTATTTGTAAAAATGTAAATGACTCTGGATAAACCAGTTAGAATAATGCAGACTCAATTAACCAGGCATGTCACAATATTTTGGTGGGATAGCAACCTCCAGGTAGTCTGACATGTGTTTAGAAATCATTACTCATAAAAATCATTACAACCACATCAAGTCACTGTCATACTGCTTTGCATCTTGCCCTCCCTTTACCACTAGACTTCTTGAGGGAATTGTCTGTAATTGATGGCTCCACTATATCATACTTGCTGCTACCTTTCACAATTGGACTTCCTTCTTGTAGCAGACACTACCACTTTCCTGCCCAGATCCCCTTGGATGGGCCTTACCATTTAGTGTGTGCCAGCCTCTGCATCTCTTTGAGAGGTTTTTTTTTATTTTTGATGGCCAAATTCTGCTCTGTCTGAGCATATGCCAGGCCAGAATGCTGGAGAGTTAACACTGCCCTGGAATAACCGTCAATCATCAATCACCATCTAAATGCAATTGGTGTATCAATACCCCAGCTCCGTCACCCCCTGGGCAGGGTAACTCTGAGGCACATGTTCTGAACCAGCTCCCAGAGTTTCCCAGTGGATTGAGTTCCAGTTACCCACAGCCATGACTTGCTCAATAATGAACCCTTTATTCCTGCCTTCCCCTCTCTATCTCAATTCCCCACTCCTCAAGCAGTATTTGCTAGAATCATGCCTTGAATAAACTACTTGTTATTTAAATCCATGTTCCAAGGCCTATCTCTAGGAACCCAAACTAACATACTTCTCCTCTTCCAGCGTGCTAAGGCAACTCCTCCAATATCAACAATGACTGCACCTCTAAAGCCAGTGGCCATAGTTGCCTCATTCTGTTTTTCTTAACTCTCTCCTCCCTTTCTTTCACAGCCCTGTGCACTCTTGATTCTCCTCCTAAATCTCTGACAGTCCAAGTTCTCTCTCCCTTCCTGGCTCCTCTTTCTCCCCCCATGTCCAAAGTTCTCTGACATTTTTTCCTAAGACCTCTCCTCTCTGTTTTCTCTCAGGAGTCTTCCTTGGCAATGCTCTTTACTGCCATGGCATGGATGAGGTGTATGTGGATGAATCCTTGTGCATTTGACTTTTAGTTTCTTGACAACCTTCCTTTATTTTTCACTTTGGTAACTCTCTTCTGTGGACCTTAACATTATCTGGAAGTGCTCAATTTTTAGAATTTTGAGTTTCAATACCCAACTCACTGACCAGAGCTTTCTCCCTTTCAGCTGTCTCACTGTTTTTCCCAATTTATCTGTTCTTCTATTTCATTAATGTTCCACTTTTGAATACTTCGTTTTTCTTTCCCCCACCCCAGTCTGAATGTTGCTTAAGAAATGACTCAGTGCTGCCATAAATCCATTCTCTCCCACTTGGCCCCTGAGTGTTGCCCAGAAATCATTACCAGTCCTCTGTAAGCTCCCTCTCCCGTTCCCATTGGCAGCGTCCAAAGCTGTACCTCCCTTGATGTCCCACCCACCTCCTCTTTCCTTACTCTGGCCTCTCACTCCTTTGAAACCAGTGTGACTCTCAAGTGCATATCATCACCACACCTTCCTCTGGCATCTACAAACAGAACCTCATCTGTCCATTTTCCTCCCTCTAATTTCAAAGTGAGGAGAGCTCCCTTTTCAGTAAAACCCAGCTGACCAAGAGATGGACGAAAATGGAGAATTTGGGACTGAAGAAGTTCTGGTGACTTGTGATGAAATTAGAATTTTAAGATAGAGCCAATATAAGTAATACTATAAATTATGGTTATATGTAGAAGGTTAATATGTATATGAAAATAATGCTATAACTAACAAATATTGGAATGTGGAAGCAGAGAGGGTGCGAGAAAGTGTTAGGGTGCTAACTTCCCCATTTTACAAAGTGCTGAGTCCATAACTCACTAAAATTGAAATATGTAATTAAATAAATGTGTAATTAAATATATGTAATCTATCTACCATTTATGTATAAAATATGTAATCACAAACTAAATATTGTACACAATTTTTTTCTTAGTTTTAGAGAGATCTATTAGGAAATAATATTGTCTTTGTGTGACATATTTATCTGAAGTTAAATAATTTTTATGGTTTGCTTTCAGTTGCCTCTTCTTCTCTTAATTCTGTAATAATGAAATTGAATAATTTAAAGCTTAAAATAACATATATGATGTGATTCCAGTGCTGAAAAGTAATTATATATCTCTTTTCCCTCTATACATATTCATACAGAAATATCTGCAAGAAAGTATATCTAATGCTGGTAATGGTTATTTCTGAGTAATGAGATTTGGGAAAATTAAAAAATTACTTTCTTCCAGTGCTTTTTTTTATTACTCAGTATTTAAAAAATAATGATAATGTGTAATTTTGACAAAAATAACAAAGTTATTATATTTTCCATGTAGTTGGAATTCTTAACTTATCTCAAGTTATTTAACTTGATTATTCTCACTCATGGTGTTTATGAGTGCCACAATGTGTAAAAATGTTGTCCTTATGTTGAGATGTTTAGCATCTCCCAAATGGAAGAAATCAGTTTTTTTGTTTGTGCGTTTGTTTGTTTAAATCTTAAGAGGAAAGATGTTCAAATGTCTATTAAATCTGATACCAACATAAATTAGATCATTCATTCAAAAAATATTCATTGTAGGTTTAGTTTTGCCAGGCACTGTGTTTACGTTAAAAGTAGGACTGACAGTGTTTTTACCTTCAACTTAAAACTTTAGAACAGTGAAACACAAGTGTTGTAGGTCAAAACTGCCTTCTCTAATGACATTATAATGCTTTGCAAATGTTTTAAACATAAGTTATTATCTTCATGTTCTTACTGCCCCTCGATAAGTGGTTCTATGTTATTCATTCTTCTTTGAACTTTCTTCCTTGACATAAAATATGCATGAAATGAACTATTTAGAAAAACCTAGGAGAAGAATTGGATATTTATTAAAGTTAATGTCAAACTTAAAGTTATAAACAAAGAGCAATCCCAGGATCCTACAGTTTTCTTCCTGTTCTTGTGGACTTTCTAGTGGAGAAACTTGTTGACTTTCTAATGGGGAGAACCTATAACATCCTCAAGTCTATTTCACTGTATGTCAGAAAATTGAGTTGTGTCATTATTTAACTTTCAACATAAGAGTTTGTTGTAGTTAATTATTCTCATCACAAGATCTCAGCACATCCCAACAATATCCAAAAAGTCACAGTCAAATTAGCTTTAAGGATAAAAACAATTTTTCAAGGCAGTTTAATTCTTTTTATATATTCCCCATATAGAAGCCATCCATTAATACACACTATTACATTTCGGACAGAAATGTTAATTCAGATGTAATTTCTTAACTCCCTAATCATTCGTGGGCTTTAACCACAATAAATTGTATTTCATTCCTAATAAAGAAAAGTAAACTGGAATCTCTGTTTTTAAACTGTTCTGTGATTATTTGGATCTCAAGTAATAATCCACAAATTCAATACAAGATTTCTTTTTGAAATAATGGATCTGAATTTGATGTAAAATGAAACCATTGCTCTAGTCAGGAGAAAAAGTTTGAACTTCAGTTTTCATGTTTTATTCTTAAAGCCTGATTTCTTTGAGCAGTTAGTGCTGAATATATAATTATTTTAAACTTAACTATAGCATCAATCCCTGATGTGCTATAACATTATGATCTACAGCTAATAAGACCTTGTGAAATAGAAATTGATTTCTAGATATTCATTCAGATGAGAAAAAAGAGGTGTAGTTTCCCCTCTTCTTTTGTATTTTGATCAGGTTTTAACTGCAGACTTTATTTTCTCTGTTCAAAGAGCTCATCTATTCTACTACTGATAATTTCTAAGTTGGGAATTTTAAGGAAACTCAGAAATATGTCAGTTTTCCACTTGCTGGGTGCCACTTCTACTTCCTAGCTGAGCTGCTGCTCATAAAGAATTGGATCCTACAGGGATAGTTTCTTGAAGAATAGCTTTTCCAGCACCTTCTCTCTGAGTTTTTTATGGCCAAATCACCATCTTGTGATCCAAGTGTATTTATCAGTCAAGAAGCACACATTGACCACCTATGAAGAGAAGGGCATATTGGTTGCCAGTGGGAGGAGAGTGTTGAATGGGTTTTATATTCTTGCTTAAGAAGGCAAATCACAAATACTTGAAAAGTTGGTTGACAATATGTGGTGAAAATATAAGAGCTTTCGGAAGGCTTTGAAGGATTATTTTTGTTGTGATTTGGCTTGGTTTGGTTGAAAGATTTCACTCCAGCAAGGTAAGAAATGGGATTTTTACTGACAGCATTTTAGTTTGGGTAATACTAGTTGCTCTAAAGATAAACCCCCAAATATTAGTGCTTTAATATAATATCAGTTTATTTCTCATTCATGTAACATCTTCTAAGTCAGGAATCAAGGACCTGGGCTCCTTTTATTTTGTGACTCTGTCATCTTTAGCATTTGGCACCCAAAGTTACTGTTCACAACCACATCAAGCCTCAGGAGAGAGCAGAATACAGAGAACCAATTGATAGAGAATTTTTACACATCAGGCTTGGAAAAAGTATGCATCACTTTTGCTTATATTACATGGCTAGAATTGTCCCACGGTCACATTTATCTGCAAGGCAAGCTAGGAAATGTGGTCTTACTGCAGCCCACTAAGGGGAAATGAGTTTGGTGATCAGCTTTCCAGCCTATGTCACCAATGTTTTTTGCTAGGAAGTGGGGCTAGAAATCTATTAGGAACTCAGATGAAATATCTGAGTCTCCCATGGCCTGAGTGGGCTCTCTCATGGCAACTGTATTCCATTCTTTTCTCTACAGCAACTAGCCAGTCAAATTTCCTGAGAAAGCCAGTATAATTAGCCGAGATAATTACCTTAGTCTGCAATGAATTAAATTCAGTGAATTATTTGGGTCAGGTCATCTCATGGACCATGGCTGGGTTGCTGTTGGAATGGGTATCTATTCCTCACCTAATCAGCTGTTACTCCTGCAAAAGTACAACCCACAACTACTTTCTTGAGTAAAAGAGTGTTACCAGGCCACAGACTTGCTATTATTACTACTGCCAATAATAGCTATTTTGTTCTATTCACTCAGCATTGTGATCAGAACCTTGCATACAGTACATTATTTATTTTCATAACTATGATATTTTATTAATCATTTTTCTGAAGACAATGGGTTTCTGAGAGATTTAGTAACCTAGCTAAGTTTCCAGTGCTATCTGACTCCAAGTACCATCATCTTTACCTTAGAACATTACTATTCCTGGTTTCCTTCAGTCATAGAGGGGCACTGGGTACAGCAAGTGTTCTGATAGTTATGACTGGTGTTGGGGAAAGGAACAGATTCTATGCAATCTAAGTTCCAAATGGATAGAGAACATTCTAGTTGAAGTCAACCAGAGAGGGCTTGAGGGATGAGCTTGGACTTGATCTAAGGCATAACATATTAAATTGGTGTTCAAAAGGAATTAATGGCAGCCCTGTCTGGGGAAGCAAGGTTATAGGCTGGCATTTTCCCTTTGTTACCATGGTAGTAGATTTTATAGTTCCAGAAGAACTGTCCCTTAAGGTCTTCTTAGATTGGAATCTTCTTGGAAATACTTAGGTTCAAATCTATATCCTGTTTTTATTCTCTAACCATGTCAATCTTGACCCAAAGAAGTATGGGATAGAGGATGGGAGAATACTGCTAGAGAACTCTTCTTTTGACAGACAACTGACTGCATAATAAAGTGAGAGTAAAATTATATAATCTGGATCCAACATTGTTGGGACATTAAGACACAATTAAGTGGGTAGAAGTAGAAATTAAAATATATATAGATACATCTGACAAGAATTACTATCCATAATAGGTAAAGAAAGCTAACAAATAAAAAATGAAGATGGACAACCCCAGAGAAAAACTTTTCAGGGCAAAATACCTGAACAAATATTGTGTAAAAGAGGATATCCAAATCATTAATAAACATATGAAGAAGTGTTCAACTTTAATTGATCATCAGGAAAATTCAAATCAAAATCATAATGAGACACTACTACATACCCACCAGAATGGCTAAAAGAAAATAGATGTTAAATATCAAATGGTGGTGAGAGTGTGGAGCAGCTGGAGCTCTCATGTACAGCTGGTGGGAGTGTAAATTGGCAAAACTACTTTGGAAAACTGTGTGGCTGTTTGTCTGTAGTAGGCAGAATTTGGAGATGGCCCCCAAGGTTTCTGTTCTCGGGTGGACATGTCCTGTGAAATCACCTCCCCTTGAGTGTGGGCAGTGTAGGGAGGACTGTGAAGATGATGGATTTCACTTCTGTGATTAGATTACACAAAGGTGAAGAGATTTATCAGATGTAATTAAATCACCAAATCAGTCGACTTTGAGTTCATCAAAAGAATCAAAAGGGAAATTGTTCTGGTGGGCCTGATGTAATCAGATTAACCTCAAAAAGGGACTAGGCCCTTCGAAGTGTGGGCATATGAAACAGCTGACGGAGTGGGCATGTTGTAAGGTTGTGAAGGCAGCCTCCAGGAGCTGAGAGTGGTCCTGCCCCAGCAGCCAGCAAGAAGATGAAGACTTCAGGTCTAAAACCACAAGAAATTGAGATCTTCTAAAAACCTGAACATGCTCCGAAGCCAATTGTTTCTTGGTCATGTCTCTAGGTGAGAAACAGCAGGCTATACCTTGCTTTCATCCAGTGAGGACTTGAGCAGAGGATCCAACTAAAATGTGCTAAACTCCTTACCCATGAAAACTATGAAATAACAAATTCATGTGGTTTTAGGCCACTAAGTTTTTAGTGATTTGTTGCACAGCAATAGAAAACTGATGCAGCCTCCTAAAGCTAAATGTATGCATACCCTTTGACTCAACAATTCTGCTCCTAGGAATTCCCAACAGAAAGCATATATATGTTTGCCCAAATACATATACTTCAATATCTACAAAAGCAATATTTATAATAGCTGAAAACAACTCAAGTGAACAAGAAGGGGACTTAGGGATGCTGTTAATATTTTGTTTCTTGATCTGGGTGCTGGTTACAAATGTATGCTCAGTTTGTGAAAATGTATTAAGTTGAGCTCTTTTCTCAATTACACTTCAATAAAAGTGAAATGACCAGAAATTTATTCTTTTACCACTTGACAGCAAAATTATTACTAGGTTATTTTTAAAATTAAAAGATTTTCACACATACAAAAATGGTCACATGATTTTACTTGTGTATCACCCCAGTGTCAGTCCTTTGTGGATAACAAACAAAACATACATAATAAATCAAAACCACCTAATTATCAGGTTAATTTTGTATTTTTTTCCCAACCTTAACTCTTGATTTTTTTTTAAAGCTTAACTCTTACTTGACTTTTGCTCAATCTTCTACACATAGCTTCAATAAAAATTTTTGTTTTCTGTTTCAAAGGAATTAAAATTAGCAGTGTGTTTAGAATTTTAAAACACCCTTTGGAATAATGCCTTTGTCATTATGGTAAACTCACTCACTCTCCTAGATATAAATGTCTTCTCTAGTGGATATAGGTTTTTGGACCAGGGTCAGGTCATGATAATAAAATAGAAAACCTTAATCTCTGTACACCTGAGGTAAAGTTATAGGTATTTTTACTCCATTTTAGAGAGGAAACATAAATATTTTGCTCATGGTCTTATAAGAATCAATCAAATAATTGACAAATATTTACTGAATATCTCATATACAGGCCACCATGCTAGACATGGGGGCAATAAAAAGGCATAGTATATCATTTCTTCTCTTGGAAGGTTATAGTATGTCTGAAGAAGTACATACATACATTAGTTATTGACATATGTTCATATGTTAATATCATGTAAATGGTAAATATAGAAAAAAGTGAGAAAAAAAGAATAGAAAGGAAAAATATCAGAACTCTAAAATGATGCCTCAAGGACAGAGTTCTTCGCAGTCAGGGAAAGCTTCCTGGAGGCAGCATGATGAGAAAAGCTATTATTTTCAGTCAAGCAAATTTGGTTTTAAATCTGAGTCCTTTCACTTTCCAGATACGAACAGTTTCTTAACCTTTTGGAATGTTAAGATTTTTATCTAAGAATCAGGGCTGATTCCAGTTATTTCTACCATAGGTTTGTGAGGTTAGAAGGGGATATAAAATAGCCATTTAGTAAAATAGCAGGTTCCTCTAGCCTTCATATGGATGAATAAATAATCATGGAGAATCTTTGGGGTCTGACACTGAGCATCAGAGAGGAGGGTGGTAGGGAGTTGGGAGGCGTGTTGAATGTCAGAGCAAGGAGGAAGGACAGGTTAGGGGTCTAAAACTCAAAAAGAATAACAAATGTTGGCAAAAGTGTAGAGCAGTATGATGAAAGCAAGTCGGAACAGTGTTTGGGAAACCTGGAATAATAAGTAAAGCTAAAGAAGCTTCCCTGAAGGCTGGCAAGTACACGAATGTGCTGGTTGCAGTGAGAAAACTAGAAAGATAGAAGATATTATCCCTGAATATTTACCTTTCAAGTGGAAAGACAATACCTACACTTATATTTACTTACATACATGAAATGACTGAGGACAAGTGATGGAATGTACTAGCTTATGTAGTGCGGGCTTTACCTCGTGTTCCCATGGGGATTTGAAGAAGGGAAAGCTCACTGTGTACCATAGCATCAGGGAAGGTTTGGATTTAGGTCTTGAAGGATGGGCAGGACATGGATCCAAAGGAGGAGGAGAAGGTTTATTGTAGGCAGGTGTCACACCATGCATACCCATCAGGCAGCGGTATCTTCTCATAGACTAATTGTTACTTAAATGGGTACCAGGGCAAAAATCACTGGATTTGGTTAAGGGGTACTACCTGAGAGGTAATGGAGAGATGAGGAGAGAAGTTGTAAGGTAAAAACCTTTTTCTCCCAGATGGGAATCGCAGGTTTGAGACTGCGATGCAGAATTAGTGGGCTGCTCTCCAGGAAGGAGGGAGGGAGAAGGAGCCCTAGTTATCTCATTTCTGATCCTAAGGGCACATGTTCAAAGGGAGAGAAAACCACTGGTAAGCAAGGTCTGCCTACGCTATGAAAACGTGCACGGGCAGGGGGAGGGAGCTACGAGTTTCTGCAGCCCTATTACACTCAAGAATTAAAGTCTCTTTTCAGCATACCCCAATGTCCAACATACCCTGCAAGCTTGGTTTGGTAGGTACTAAGGAGTAAGAGTATGGGTTCACCTCTGACAGATCTTGATTTAAATCCTTGCCTGTTTTTATCTTGCCCTCCTGTCTGAACCAATTTCTTCATCAGCGCCATAGGCTCAATAATAATAGCAGCCTCCCCAGAGTCGAAAAGATTAAGAATTCATGTAAGGACTCCAGCACGTAAAGGTTCCTTATGACTGTCAGCTAATAATAACCACTGTAATATTGAGTCCTGGGTCTTGCCAAGTTTGGGGTGGGGGGAAAGGAGGAGAGTCTGCTTGTTTATTGTGTTGGCGGCACTCTCCAAACAGTCCCCAGAACGACAGCGGGGTGCTCCCGCAGCTGGCGCCTTCTGTCCCCTGCTCCACCCACGCTTCCCGGGAGCAACAAGTTCTTCTTGGCAAGACCCGCCCGCGCGCCACTGGCAGACCCGGCGCCTCCTCCCAGACCTCTGTTAAACTCCTTGCCAAACCCACCTGGGTCCCAAATCCCCAGCTGCTGCCTCTGCCCTTTGGAGGCGGGAGAGCCCGCCGCACCTGAGGGAGCACTCACTGTGGCTGGAGTAGGGGCGGGTGGCGTGGGAAGTGCGGACAGAGACTTCCCCAGGAGCCCCAGTCCGCGCTGCCCTTCAAGACAAAAGCAACCACCGCTCATCTGCACATCTCAGGCCTCTCTCCTGGAATCAGGAGGGCAGAGTTGGAGCCTGGAATCCACTGGCCGCCATCCAGCCCTCTGGGAGACAAATCAATCACATCCTTCTGTCCTTCGGGTTTCCCTCGCCCCAGATTCCCCCTGCACCTCCACTCCACCCCACCCTGCGCCAGGTCCCCTAAGGACACTGGAGAGCCCTGACAGAGATTTCACAGAAACAGCAAGCAGGTCGGCCATGGCCCCCACCCAGGGCTCTCCTGTCCCCTGTCCTCCCAAGGTGGGTAACCTGGAGTCTCCAGGCGTTCTAGACCGGGAGCTTCATCCAGCTGCCCGAAGAGTTGAACTCTGACAACTTCTTGGAACGGGGATCCCCACACTCCCGTGGGAAAGCCAGGCTGGCCGCCCACATATCAGGAGAGGACACCTCGACTTCTCACAGGGAATTCCCCTCAAAATCTACCTCTCCAGCTCCTCTAGCCGGCAGTTGAGAACTAGGGAGCCAACCAGAAGTGCGCTCCGGGCGTGGGCGGTCGTGGGCGGGGGCGAGGGCGTAGAAGTTCCGCCCCAATTTTGGAGGGATCAGTTCACGTTTCCAAGTCTCCTAGAGTCAGGGAGCTGTTGTTCCAGGAGAAAAGCAGGGACCGAAGTCACTGGAAGGGAAGTCCTCCCTGCGCGGGGTCGGAGAAGCATCGAGGTGACTTGCAATGTCCAAGCTTCGAGCCCCATGGGTAGGAAACTATTCTTTCTCTGGGTGATGGGGGTGGGGGAGACGTCCCTGGCCAAGCAGCCAAAGCGAAGCCCAGCTATTCAGGGCTTCATCCCTCCATCTCCAGGCAGCCTCGAGAACTTGGTACCTCGGAGAGCATCCCGGGAGCATGGCATTTTTTGAAAGGTGTTATCCTGTTTTCGCCACCAAGTCAAAGAGCAATAAATTATTTTGATGACCTTACTAGTCCAGATGAAGGACATTTTAATTACATAACCCGTGAAAGATCACTGGAGGCAATATCGTGTTAAACAGCCGATGGCAGAATATCTGCATCGCATGCGAAAGAGAAAAAACTTGCAAATCTGCGATGAGATTGCGCAGGGCTGCCCCCCGTTTTGAAACAACATGCGAAATGCATGGGAGAGCTTACCTTTCGGACCCCAAAGCCGTGTTCTGCTGCAACTTGGCGAGCTTCTTCCTCTCCCCCTTTATGCAACTCCACAAGAAAATGATTCGTGAAGACGGGTCTCTCAGCAGATGCAAAAACCATGACACAGAAGAGGAGCCCAGCAGCCGCCTTCCACTGGGAGACACAACCACCCTTCATCCTTCTTTGGGAGTGAAAAGTGGTGCCAGGAGGCGCACAGGCTGGCGGAGCAGGGGACCCAGAGGGAAGGTGCAAATAAAAAAAAAAAAACTGTATGTGTGTGTGTGTGTGTGTATAGTTTTGAAAAAATCTTTGTGTAGAGCAAGAGACTGAATAGGGGCTGGAGAAGCAGCAAATCAGTGTGCGTTCTTCTCCAGCGTCTGGCTGGCTGGGAAGCCGTGCAGCCAGGCGGCCCGGCTCGCGGGCAGGGGTGCGAATGTGGGGAGCTGTGTGTACCGGAGAGAAAGAGCGAGTGTATGTCTGTGCTTGATGCTAAATCTGCATTTTCAGCTCCTCCTCAGCTCCAATTCCACAGGGGCTGGAGGAGAGCACCAGTCCGGGTGACGTGCGCCCGCCGGCGGCCAATGAGGCCGGGAGAAGCGGCGGGCCCCGCCCGGGGCCGCCCCTGCCCGCCCCCGGCCCGGCCCGGCTGCCTCCGCCGGCGGGGGGCGCCGCGCCGAGAGCCCGCGCCCCCGCCCCTTTCAGCACCCCGGAGAGCTCCCCCGTCTCCGCCCGCGCCGGCCGCGCGCCCAGGAAAATCCCCCAGCTGTAACCAGGCCGGCGGCGGCGAGTGATGTCATTGTTTGTGGAAATCTGTAAGGCTCTGGGAAGGGAATTACAGCGTGTGCGGCGCTCGGAGGCCCCGAGGCGAGCTGGGGCACCGGCCTCTCCCTATGCCTCTTCCCTGCTTATTTCCCGCTGCAAAACATCTCTCTCTCTCTCTCTCTCTCTCTCTCTCTCACACACACACACACACACACACTCAAGGCATACTTGCCTCCCCTTCTCCCAGTAACAAAGCAAATATTGACCCTCCTCCGGTCACTTTGGGCAAATCCCCCGGGAGGTTTGCTTTTCTTCCTGGCACCAGGAAGGTTGGGGAAAGCCACCTTCTAGGGGTGACTTATGGGGGCGAGAGTGCAGGAACGAGCTTTTTCTTTTCTTCTTCTTCTTTTTGTTTTTTGTAGGCTTCAGGCAGGTCAGGAGCTAAGCAGCCGGGAAGTCTAGCAGGAGACCGACCAGGCTTGCCCCTGTCAGCGATGGTGACTGGAGGGGACTCCTGCAGGAGTCTCGGCTGCACCATGGAAACTGCCTTCAGGAGAGACGCAGCCAGGCTGGACACGCCTCGAGGTGCATTCTCAGACTGGGGACGTTCAGCTGCCCAAGGACAGCGAGGGTGCCAGTTTGGGAAGGTGTAGCCACCGATCCCAGGCACTGGGCCAAGACTCCCGCTCAGCGTCCTCGGCTGGAGGGAAATACAGGCCAAGTGGCAGGGGGACAACTAAGTTGTGCAGTTAAGAAACGTCCACTCACGCTGGAGGCTGCTAACTGCCCAGGACTGACTTGCCTGAGAGGGAGGAAACAGGAAAGCGCTGTCTGTAATGAAATGAGGACTATTGTTTTTAAGCAGCTTAAATATTGTTGAGTTACAGAGTATTCTCGCTGATCTCCATCATTTAGCTCCAAAGTTCAAAATCCTGCTTTACTTGAATAAGAGGTAAGAGATCTTTTCTTAGGAGCTTGTGTGTGTGCAATTCAGACAGACAGAGAGAGAGAGAGAGAGGAGAGGAGAGAGGGAGAATTTATACGATTGATACATTACACACTCACTCACATATATACACAGACCCCTCCCTTTTCATTTCAGCATGAAGTCAGAATCTACACACGAAAAACGCTATTGGTAAAAATGAACACACTCTTAAAGCCCTGGGTCACTGTATTGAGAGCAAGTTTGGTTGCTGACATAAAAATGTGGGCATTGCTGAAGATTTTGATTAAAACATAAGTAATCTGTATATCACTATTATTATTTCTTGAATTCCTTTAAGAAAACTAAGTGAGGTGCCAGAACATGGGCTAAAGATGAAAGGGGCCAGAGTGGAGACAAGGTTTTTAGAAAAATATTAATAAAAGGGAACAGACCAACTCCGGGTCCCTCAGTTCATTTCTGCTCAGAGGCTCATTTCTGCCAAGATTTTTTACCATCCTATCTTGCTCCACAGTTTACCCTCTCATAGTCCATCTGTTTAATTTTAACACAAGGTTTTCTTAGTTGGAGATCTTCAACTTTTCCTCTCTTTTGTCTCCTTATATTTCATCCATATTTTGAATTAAAGTACAAAGTTGGTATGAAAAAATACCACATGGTTCTTTCTGCTCTGTATTGTCATTTGGAAAAAATGGCATCAAATGTGAAAATTACATTAGATAGATTCACAATCATGGACAGCATTTCAGAAGCAGCAACAGACATAAAATCTAAGTCTTCAGAAAACAGACTTGAAGAGCATCAAGTAAGTCAGTTGAGAAGATTGTGGGTATAGGGAAATAGTGCTACTAATGTGGATAAATCTCTCTGAAAACAAACTTGAAATTACCATCTATTTAGAGATATTTATTAATTTGCTTCTGAAACCACAGAGCAACACTTTATTTCCTAAATAAAGCCCAAAGATAAAATGTTGAATCTTGTAATAGCTACATTTTAAATAATTAAAGTTGTGTAAAATTGGGTACAAACTAAGTAAAACCTGGATGACTGATTAAAATAAGTCATTTTTAGTGGTTTGCATAGAATACAGTTCATCATAATATTGTCCAAACAGCACAGCAAAGGAAAAGAGAAATTTTTTGGGGGGATTCAAATGCTAAATTTTCAATGTACAACAATGTAATAAGCAAGTGGAGGAAATGTATCTATAAATTGGATTGTAATTTGAAATGCAAATACACATCCATGTGTGCATACACATTGCTCTTTTAGATAACTATTTCTTAAGCTCCTTTTTCTAATAATAATAATAGTAACATTGAAATAAGAAGGTGAACAGTACAGAGAGTGGCAGCAGCATATTTTGAGGACTGACCTAGACACCAGTTGCCAGGAACTCTATTGCAGGTGCTGCTATTACTGGCTATTTATGCCACTTGGTCCAAACTGTCACACCTCTCAAAGCCTCTATCTCTTCATCTGTAAAAAAGGACAGTTGGATTAGGTACTGTTCAGATCCCAAATCCTATAATTTCAAAGAGATGCCAAAGCACAGACTATGATATAGGAGACATCATCAATAGCTTGAGAAATGTCAAGGACAGTCATACTTTTAAATAACATTATAGTGGCCAAAAGACATTTACTTTTGTATAACCTTCCCCAGATGATCTCATATTTACTAATTTTGAGGACTTGGGAAAAGAATAACTGACACAAACAGATTGACACTCAGGACCAGACACAAAACCCATCAATATCTCGAGGTTCTTTCTTTTAATTTATTTACTGTTGAATCTGTAGCAATGACATAGGGTATTTGGTTCTGGTTCAGATGTACCACAGACACCCATAATCTCTTTGAAGATATTGTCTTGCAAAGACCAGAACTTTCCCGTTTTATGGCTTCATAACAATAAACCAATAGACCTATGGGTGATTAAAAAAACCCCAAACCACCCAAGGCATGATTGAGATCCTCCCACTTAGAACTCCCCCAAAGTTCTAGGGGGAGAACTTTGGATCTACAGAGCATCAGGTCAAGGAAAACCTATCACTGAGGGGACAGAGCAAGCCAGAAGCAGCCTTAGGAGAAGGCACTGAGCCTTTAAATATTCTTTGGAGCATTAAGGAAAAGATCTGATTTCTGTTGGTTTCTCTTAAATTGAGTGGGGTGTGTAATCTGGAGAGGGATAATGTAAGTACCACTGAAGGTCACACTTTAAAATAAAGTCTTCTTAAAAGTCAAGCCTGACTTTGCCATTTCTGCTGCATTCATTCTGAGCACTTAAATGCAGTAATGATACTTTCATTGGTGGCAACAGTTCTCCACTATGATATTGTACTACTAACTCTTTCAAGTTGATTCTTCCTAATGACCCTGCCCCCTCTGTTTCCTCCATCCCAGTGCATACACAGGCGTTCTGAAATATTGTTACCTCTTTATAGATTTCTGTCAAATTTGAACTCATCATTGATACATTGATCATGTTTTTTTTCCTCCCCAGTCAATTATTGTTCTCCAAAGTCTGACCTCATTTTTCTGTAGTATTTATCTATACTCTTACATTTGCTGTAACTTAAAATTGAGGTGCTAGGGAAATTTTAATTAGTTTTTCAGTGTCCATCCACTTCTTCTAAATCTGTGGGATTCAGTTGGTCCTACCTCCAATTCCTATAGCTTTTGCCAACTTATACCTTTCCCTTAAGTTACTTATCTCTGTTTTTCCTTCAGTTGAAAATTCTCAACTGACTTGTCATCTAAGCCATCTAAAATGTGGCAAGAATTCAGTGGCAAGAATTCATGGGGCTTCATCAAATGTTTTATTATCATCAAAAACAGTGCTTTGGATTATATGCATCTTGTAACTTCATCAAGTCATCAAATTTATTCAGGCTAATCAACTCTTCATAAACAAAAGCTACTCCTTGCTTCTCTATTTTCCAGGAAAGTGAAAATTTATTTCTCGTGCTAGTTTAGGTTCTATTATTTTGATAGGATTTAAGTAGCTAAACAATGAAGACCAAAGGCTTTTTTAATCTTTCGAAAATTAGGAACACATTGTTATTCACTATCTTTAGATTCTTCTTTAGGTCTACAGGACTATAAAATAATGTTTGCTCACTTGGAAAATTAATTAGTTATTTCTCAGGCTTATTGGAACGTTGCTTATTGTCTGTAGAAAGTTATTACCTATTCATGAATTCTCTAGCTTGTGTTAATTCTCTTTCCTTTTTCATGGTCTTTTGAAAAATATAGTAAATTATCCTCAATTCGCTTTTTAAATGATTATGGAAATTATCTTTAACAGGGAGGTTTGTTTTTGGACTTCTCAAACTACCTATAACATAGAAATAATTCAGAGAAAACAAAGTACCTAGCTTGTTAGCAAATATAAGCTGGAATTTAAAAAGATAAAAATTTTATGTGTAAAATAATAGTTTAAACAATAAAAGTTATATTCTAGTTGTATAAGGTCAACTTTGCCCATTGTAATGAAACATAAGATTCTAAGAAAGTCCTTACTTTGACCTGAATGCTTTGGGTAATTATACACTATTTAGTATCAATTTGGATGACCTAGCCCAAGTAGAGAAATTGAGTGTATAATGTTATTAAATATCTTGGAAGAACAATTGTAAAATTTATGGCCGTGCTCTCAGATATACCATTTTTCTATTCTTCTGAAAATATTCAATTCTTTTATGCTTTGTTGAAACATGGTATAGTCTGTTTCTAGGAAACTTCATCATTCAATATTTATTTTATCTTGTGATACTGGCGACAGTAAACCAAAAAGTATACTTTTACAAATAGATATTTCTAGAATTAGGCGCTCAACACAATCCCTAGTGGCTTTGTAGATTTATTTGCTCTTCAAATTCTACAATCAAGAGATTATAATTTATATATGATCTAATTAAAATATTCTTAACTTCAAATAACACACTTCACTATGCATTAATTTATTTAAAAAATTTAAAAACAGCTTTATTGAGGAAGAGTTAGCATACAGTAAACTGAAATTTGATAAGTTTTGATATATGTATGCACCTGTGGAAGAATCCCTCCAATCAAGATAATGAATAGATCATCTCCTCCAAAAGATTTGTCATGCTACTTTGTGATCCTTCCCTCCCACCCCTCCACATCACCCCTCCTCAGACAGCCAAAGCCCTGCTTTATGCCGCTATAGATGAGGTTGCATTTTTCTTGAAATTCAGGTGTTTGGAAAATTTTAATTAGTTTTTTAGTATACATCCACTTCTTCTAAGTCATCAGGAATCATACACTGTGTACTATTTTTTGTCTGGCTTCTTTCACTTAGCACAGTTATTTTGAAATTCATCCTTATTGTAACATATAACAATATTTTATTCCTTGTCCTTGTTGATTAGTATTCATTGCATGAAGATACCACAGTTTGTTTATTCAATTACCTATCGATAGACATAAAACAGACACATAGACCAATGAAACAGAATAGAGAACCCAGAAATAAATCCATGCCTTTACAGCCGACTGATTTTTGATAAAGATGCCAAGAACACACATTAAGGAAAGAACAGTCTTTACAATAAATGGTGTTGGGAAAACTGGATATCCATATGCAGAAGAATGAAACTAGTCCCCTATCTCTCAGCATATACAAAAATCAACTCTAAATGGATTAAAGACTTCAATGTAAGACTGGAAACTATAAAACTACTAGAAGAAAACATAAAGGAAACATTTTGTGAAATTGGACTGGTCAAGGATTTTTTGAATAAGACTTCAAAAGCACAGGAAACAAAAGCAAAAATAGACAAATGAGCTGACACTAAACTAAAAAGCTCCTACACAGCAAAGGAAGCAGTCAATAAAGTGAAGAAACAACCTACAAAATGTGAGAAAGTATTTGCAAACTATGCATCTGGAAAGGGGTTAACATCCAGAATATATAAGGAACTCAAACAACTCAATAGCAAAAATTCAAATAATCCAATTTTTAAAAATGGGCAAAAGACCTAAACAGACATTTCTCAAAAGAAAACATACAAATGGCCAACAGATATATGAAAAAATGCTTAACATTGCTAATCATCAGAGAAATGCAAATTAAAACCATAATAAGATATCACCTAACCCCAGTTAGACTGGCTATTACCAAAAAGACAAAAAATAACAAATGCTGGCAAGGATGCAGAGAAAAGAGAACTCTTATACACTGTTGGTGGGAATATAAATTAGTACAGCAACTATGAAAAACAGTATGAAGGTTCCTCAAAAAATTAAAAATAGAACTACCATATGATCCAGCAACCCCACTACTGGAGATCTATCTATCTATCTATCTATCTATCTATCTATCTATCTATGTATCTATCTCCAAAGGAAATAAAATCAGTGTGTCAAAGAGACATCTGCACATCCATGTTTATTGCAGTGCTATTCACTATGCATTAATTTATGCTAGAGATTATATACTGGTAGCACCCAGCTGCAGGCATGTTTTATATGGATCACAGTATTAATAAAAAGAGTCACAATCCTTTAAAATTGATTATTTTCCATAAAAAAGTTCAGAGATGTGGCTTCTTTTAGAATAACCAAAGATTTGGCAACATGGTCACAATTAGCTGGAGTTAGTAGCTATTGTTCTCCCCACTCCATGTAATAGGGCTTGAGCTGCCTAATTTGCCAGAAGCACTTATGTGCTTTACATTCCTGACCCTAAAGTCATCTGAGTTTGTGACTTCTGGTTTAACACATTGACTGCCACACTAGAAAAAAATTTTTTTTCCTTGGGGCCACAGTGTTTTATTACAAAAATAGAATAAAAACTTTGAAAACAAAGCTATCCTTTCTAATTTAATGAAAAATGAAATTTATTGACTTCTATTCATTTAATCCATGTTTTTAGAATTAATTTGTCAATGTTAATTGTAACAATAAGGACATCAACAAGTAAGATTTTCATGAACCAACTGCAGGGTTTTGCCCAGGTTTTGCTTCACAAGGCCCTGGGCTTAAAACTAGTGTGAGTTAAATACAACCTACATGGCAGTTAATGTATTAAACAATCTATGAGGTCTCAATTCATTTTGTTGTAGAGATTTTTTAGTAATTTCTTTAATAGAACGCATTCTAATAACCTGGAAATAAAAGTGTATTCTTTAAATAAAGTTTAGCAAAGATGTAAAAAAATTAAACTCAGACTTCCACAATACAGACTTTCAGGGAAATGGCAGGAGTCTTGGCCAAAGGCACTCTTTGTCCACATCTGCTAACACAGAATAGACAAATTGGCATTACCTCCCTTCTCTGATATTAAAAACCTTTGCAAATGTCCAATATGGCTAGTTTATATGTTCTGTATTTTGCTGTATGCTAGTCCTTAGAGGAATTCTGGAAGACAAGACCAAGATCACCAAGTGAGAAGAGTGAGACATTAAGGTATGGTATGAATTCATCTATAAATGCCCAAAAGAGGTTAGAATGGCATTGTGGGAAGATTGTGAGGCTGAAAGTCAAGCTTCCTTTGTTTGATGTTGGCTCTGTGACATTTTAGTCATGTGATCTGAGGGCCTGAGGTAAGTCACCTCACCTTCTTGGCCTCAATGTAAATTGGAGTGGGGATTATTTGCTTAGACTGATTGTGTCTAAGATCAAGTTTAAGACTATTATTCAATGATAATATTCTAGATCAAGCACTCATTTCTCTCATGCATCTCCTGTCTCTTAAGGTATAATAGCTGCCTGAGCTATATACAAAGGCACAGGAAGCACAGAAGTGTGCTTATACAAAGTATAGCAGTCAACTAGTGCTTTGTAATGCTGTGTAACAAATCACGTTATGACCTACAACAAGTGTTTTATTCCTATGTTACACTTTCTTGTGGTTTGGCTCATTTAGGCTGGGCTTGGCTGAGTAGCTTTACTTCAGGCTGCAGGTTGTTGTAGAGATTTTTTAATAATTTCTTTAATAGAACACATTCAAATAACCTGGAAATAAAAGTGTATTTCCACTTGATTCCAGCCTGTGTTTGGTTCTGGTCTGCTCCACACATGTTCGTTCTGAAGGCCAGACTAAAGTGGCAGCAGCTACCCAAGGCATGCTTTATCTTATGGCTTATTACTGGAGCTTAAAACCCAAGCAAAGCCATGCAAAAAACACTTATGGCCTCTGTTGCATCATGTTTACTAATATTCTATTGGCCAAAGCAAGTCACATGGCTAAGCTTAACACTGTTCATACTGGGAGGGCAAGGGAAGAGAATATTTGCTGAACAGTAATCTAAACTATAATGCAAAGAAATGTCTAGCATCTATATACACTTTTATTAAGAAGTGTATTTTTATAAGTTATAATTTAAATGATTGGCTCAGGAATGATTTTAAAGGGTTAATTTTTAAGATTAATATCTGTAATACATTTGGGGAGTGTTGGTATAAAATGTTGAGAAAAAAGATTTTAATAATCTCATTTCTGTGTGGAAAAATGAATCACCCTCCTCTTAGAAGCCTGGAGAATTAAAGTAGGTATCCTTTTGGATATTTTCTTAAGAATAACCAAGTAAGCATTGCTGGGGTCTGATCTGACTTGAATGGCAATGTTCAGTGTGATGACGACAGAAGTAAGGCTTATCTTGCTTCAAAATGGATCAGGTCAGACTCAACCATAGTGAAATGTATGAAGCCCAGAGCTGAGAATAGGTAATGGAATCTAGTATGTGACCTTAGATTTTTGGATACATTCCAGATTGTAGTTTCTTTCTTAATTATTAATCAGAATTCTTTCTTTTGGTTATAAACAATACAGCTACAATTCTAACTGGCTTAACCCATGAAGGAATTTCTTGTTTCACATCCTCCAAGGGTCCAGAGGTAGATACAGATTCAGGTATGGCTGGATCCAGAGTTTTCTCCAACTTCAATTTTAGGGTCCATTGTCCTCTTTGATGGTTTAACCTCAGAGGAAAGAAACCTTCTTTTCTCTAGTAATTTTTATAAAATCTTAGAATAGTGGTTCGGTAACTTGGTTTGTAGAATTATAACGTGATTAATTCTCCCCCAATTACAGGGTCCAAGGATTGCAATCAACTACCTGGCCAGGCCTGTGTGTTATGCCTTCTCCTGGAGCTGACATGTGACTTTTGCCTAATCTAAACCACATGGACTGAGAATGGATAATTTTTTATTAGACCAAAGAAAACAAGGGGCTGTTCCCCAGAGAAAGGGGCAAGGGTGTCAGACAGATAAAAACATCAGATGTCTATTACAATACCTGTTCATCAAAGATGAGCAATGCATTAGGATGAGGGGCAATTTATGAGGCAGAACTATATTGAAAGATATTTACTAAAATAAAGCTAAAATGTAAATGATCTGGTGATATACTAACACATCCTCTAAATACCAGGTAAAGAGAGTGACATTCAATACATTGGTTATTTATTTGTGGATGTTAAGAAGGACTGTTACATTTGTGTGAGCCTAACAGGAATGATAGCACTTAGCATACACATGTCACTGACTTATGTCTGGTGACTTTTTGATGACAGGTTGATCCAGCTGGTTACAGTATGGAGGTGACATGACCAAATCATGGGATCATGGGTTCAGTCTTTATTAGGGGAAGTCAGTTTGCCATTTTACCATGTAACAGTATATAAATGCCAGGATTAAAATGGTGATGAATATTTAAAACTATATAGATCTATGGTAGAATGTGTCTTCGTATTTCTTTCACTGGCAGGGAAAGGAGGACTCTTGTTCTCAGTTCCACATGAAATGGCAAAGCCATCTCAACTTTCACCATTGCCCACAATACTTTATGTATAATTATGTTGTTATTTCAAGGTGCCCTTATTATTTCTCCTATCATTTTTCCCAGGAGACATGCACCAGGAGGAGCTGGCAAGTTTCCTTGGCAAGAACAGATGAATAAATAAGGAGCATGAGCTTGTGTCTTTTAGCTGAGATGATTTGTCAAAAACCGCAGCACTGTGGCTGTTTTCAAATTTTAAGGGTTATGTTCTACCTTAATCAAGGAAAATTTTAAAAGCTAAGTCATTGACTGTATTGAGGAAAAGATTTTCTTAGAACATGAAGTCAATTGTTCAGATATGGCTGAATATATTGGCTTAAAGCTATTTCAGACGTATGCTAGAGTGTTAGACAATGGTGAATTACCTACTCACGTTTGTCTAATTTATTGAGTAGTGAGTGGTATTGAGTGAGGAATCTCATGAAAAATAATTGGCTTTGATCCTCAAGAAAGAACAAAGTATCTGAGCAAGAGACTCCTGAGGATCAGCCACTTGTTTAAAGTACTGGGTGGTGCATATGGACAGATTGGGTTCTGCAATACAACCTGAGTTTATCTTTGTAATTTTTCAACATTATCAGGCATTATTATGTAGCTCCAACAGTGCATGCTATCTATATCTGGTTATTTCTATTTTCCCCATCAGATCTTCTCTCCATCCTTCTCCACTGTGTGCTGTGCCTGGAGATTGGCTTTTATGGATCATATCAATGAGGTTCATTGCTTTATGGCTTCCCACTTGATTTAGCCAACAGGAGGCACTGTTTAAAAAATTGGAGAGTTGCGGGGGAGAGTCAGCTCCGGGTTTTCATTTTCCAGGCTGCTTCTGTGTTGGATCTCCACAAATTGACTTCATCTCTTTCACAGATGCTGTGGCTCTTGTCAGGGAGCCCTCTCCAGATTCCATTAATCACCCCCTCCCCTTGTCTCTTTAGGCCTAATGGGATAATGGCTCCAGTATGTTGCTAGTCCCATGGGCTTCACTGTGCTTCATTGGATTCACTTGATCCTCCCATATATTTGTAAACAGGCCCTTGACAAACTCCCCTCAATTACTCATCTGTATATACCATCTCTTTCTTGCTGATGTCCTGACTGACATATTACCTATGTAAAATATGACACGTGCTATATATTTTCAGGATATAGAATACATTTACACTCAATTTATTACATATTTAGACAGAGCACTTTTAATTAATATAACCAAAACAAATCTCAGCCTTATGGGAGGCTGGCTGGGTGAACATAGTAGCCAACATAAAACAAAACAAAAGAACACAACATAGAAGGACAAAATTGGAACATATATTGGGGCAAGAGAAATAATGTGAAGGAAAATCATGTTAAGAGGCTTGGAAAATATTGCAAAATCAGGATTTTTGAGAAAAGTCCCCAGAACCAAACAACCAGAATTCAAATTGTGAACAACCAGGAAATCCTAGCGTTTAAGGGCTAGGAAAGTACACCCCCGCCAAGAAGAAGAAGAAGACGGAGAAAGGAGAAGGAGGAGGAGGAGGAGGAGGAGGAGAAGGAGAAAGGAGGAAGGAGGAGGAGGAGGAGGAGAAAGGAGGAAGGAGGAAGGAGGAGGAGGAGGAGGAGAACTCACTGAAGAAAAAGGAGAGGCTTAAGGAGGCAGAATGAAGGTTACAGAGCTCTTCTGGGTGACAACACTCAGACCTACCATCTGTTGCGTCCGTGTGGTGGCACAGTGGCTCTGTCCGCGGTGCAGGACAAATCCTCACTTCTGCACATTTCTTCATCTGCGGATCAGTTGAGCTGAAAGAATTCTTATTGCTTAGCCAGTATGCTTTCATACCTCGCCTGGAAATTACTTTGTTCTAAAGGCGTCTTCCAGAAGAGCAAACTGTACCAGGCTAAAAGAAGAAGGGGGAGGTATGTCATTTGTCTCCCAGCTGTTACACGTTTATACATGATTGATACTAGCGTTACTGCCACCAGCGACTGATCGGAGCACGCTACCATGCTGAAACAATTTACCATGAGGATAGGCACGAATGTGAGAACTCTGAGAAGTAGTTTCAAAATAAGAGGCCAGGGTGAGAATAACTCTTAAGTCCGCAAGATGGAAATATTCCAAATACCTATACATAAATATGGGACTGAGTTTCTTCTATTCCCTCCATTACTTTATTTGGGGCCAAAAAATGATTATCCCATGTAATGATATGTTCCAAATATAAGAAAAACATTGTTAAAAGGATCAGATGAGCATAAATTATCTGACACAACAAAGGATATTTTTTGGTCTGTGGAAGAAAATACAACTTAAAGCTAACGTTTTACTTTATTATATCATTGTCATTTATAACACTAACCAAGGGAAAGAAATAAGTCTTTTCTTTAAGATATCTTCGATCTGATCATTTTAACAAAAAACCATGTAGTTTCTCAGAAAATATTAAATATGTAATCAAAGAGAAAAAATTGACCATCTGACAATTTTCAGAAGTTTTGAAGCTCTGCTATTAAAATCTTAAATTTAAAATGTAGTACTTAATACTAATGGGATCACTGCAATGACTTTTAAAAGCCTCTCCTTGGATTAGAATGAATGGGAAAGGGAAACTGGAACAAATTGCAGCAATGAGAATAGTAATCTCATGAGACCACCAAAGAGAAGCAAGAAATGTCTTTCCATTTTTGTGATCAAGTTCTCAAAAAGCACGGTTTAGACTTACAATCACTTTTTCAACCATCATCACTTGGAAACGCAAGCACTTGAAAGTCACCTTGTGTTTCACCTCTTGCCTTTCATCTTATGATTTTGGAAAAGTCCCCGGGTGTGGTGACAAGAATATTAAAGGATCTCAGGGCACAGATTCTCAGTCTTATCAGAATTATGATGGACAAACCATATAACACTTTGGTTCTGAGTTTTTTCCCCAAAATAATACATGTGCTATCTGGTCCATAAGGTTATTTTGGGTTTTAGATATATATATATCCTAGAGATCAGCAGAGCTTCTTCAAGTCCCTGGGATCTGAATTAATCTGTCTCAAACCCTTATTGGAAGGCCCTGCAGAATCTTAATCCTCCCCAAGGTGTCTGAAAGTTTCTGGTGATTACTCACGCATACTTGCCTTTACTGATGAACTCCTGTGTATCCATTAGCTATACTTGAAAGAATTATGTTACTCAGACATGGAAGTGAAGACCCCCTCAAATTTCCTTTCCCAGATTTACATATCAAACCCGTGAAGGAACTCAAGGGTACCTTTGCTGTGGAGAAAGCAAGTGAGTTATAAAAAGTAAAAATACTTTTCTTATTATACTGATTTTAATGACCACTAATAAACTGATCATACAACAATGAAACCATGGAAACCTCCTTAAAATGCCCCCAAAATAAATAATTATAATACACAGACTGTACTCAAATAATGCCGTATAAATACTAATTGGTGCAATCCAGTGAAATGCTAGAGGGAGAAAACATTGAAAACCAGAGACAGAATTATTCCATCTCTGTGATGGTTTATTCATGTAGTAAAGGAGAAATAGAACAAACCTGTCATGTGGCCATCCTTGAACATTCACCAGATGTTTTAAAGCAAAAGTAGGTTCAGAGAACCTGGCACAGGGTTTGGACTTAACATGTAGGTTGCTTTTAGCTAACAGCTTCTCCCCCTCTTAGACGTTTGGCTTATTAGATGTTTCTCTACTCATGAACAAAATAAAGTAAAATGCATTCAATAATTGTTTCTTTTTGGAAATTGGTCTGTCTTTAGGAGTTCCTGGAATTTTTGCTGAGGGTCTATTTTGATCATTTTGGACATAATTTTTGAATAATGGTGCTATGGAGGATGGAAAACAAAAACTACTGCTGTCTCTTAACTTGCTTCAGACCAGATTATTGGTAGTTTGAACACCTTAGTGAAATAAGAGGCTATAGTTTCATAATCAGAACAAAATTCTACCTGTTCACTAGAGTCTAATATATGAACAATAAAACAAAGATCTTAAGGTACAAAATTTCAATTAGGAAGAATAAGTTCAGGAGAGCTATTGTACTACATGGTGACTATAGTTAATAACAATGTATTGTATTCTTGAAAATTGTTAAGAGAGTAGATTTTAAGTATTCTTAATATAAAAAATTGATAAGTATGTGAGGGAATGCACATGTTAAGTAGCCAGATTTAGCTATTCCACAATGCATACATTGTTTGAAAAAATGATGTAAGATATATAAAATTTTAATCTGTCAATTTAAATAAATAAATAAATAAATAACCAAAGGCCTTAATTACCCAACAGCATTAGGAACAACATATTAACAAAGATGTCTTCCAATGGATAGATCAGTAGGTATATAATGTCCTAGGTTTATGAGACTTTGAAGGAGGAGCACTCCTTCAGATGAGTGTTTAGCCTCCCAGGAAGACTAATATGTATCCTGAGAATCAGTATGTCAGTAGCAAAGTGTGTGGCAGGTCTAAGCAAGCACGTAGAGTTACTCACCTTACTATTACACAACCCTGGCATGGTGAGGAAGTGAGAAGGCTGATATCACCTGTATTAGCTGAGAGGTATCCCATTTGCTGCTGTGATGGCTGGAGCCAGAGCAGCAATCTTGGACCATGAGATAATCTTGAGAATTGAGTCAACACATAGCTTGCACATTAGAGGTGCACCCCAGGCAAAAGCCTGTCTTGATGATATAGTTGGCCAAGTTGCTAACACTTTGAAGAGTTAAATCTTGCTTCATACCTCTCTTTCATGCTAAGCACTTTGCAGGGCTTTACTAAACAGTGTGGGAGGAGACAAGAAAAACAAGGGTAGGTGTAACAGAGTCAGACAGTTCAAGATCTGGATTGGTAATTGTTAGCCATGTGTCTTAGAGCAAGATTTTAAACTTATGGGGCCTCCATCTATTCTTCTGTGAACCCTTTTAGGATTGTGAGAATTAAATAAGTTAAAATACATGGTGCTTCATATAGAGCAAACCCTCAGTAAAATTATTATATTATTATGAGCATAAAATAAGTACAATAATTATATTATTAAATGGAAGACCCAGTCCTTCAGCCCCATTTGGTGCTATCATCCTCTTATTAGAGTTCTCATTTTGGGCCAGTGTACCCTTGCATTAGTTACTCTTACCCTAGTATATTTTTGGACTGACCCTAGTCAGGCCATGGAAGATGATTAGGTTTCAATGCAGCCCAGAGGTTTCGATTAGGTCAAGCATTAAAGCAAGTGAGTATTTGGGTCTTCCCTGCCATATCCTGGAATTTTGCCTGAAAGCCAGGATGAGATGATTTGGCCACAGAATGATCTAACTACTAGCCAGGAGCAGAAATGCCATGGGCAGCTTCCAAAAACAATCTTTATGAGAAAGGAGGAATGTGTCTTTAGCTCCTTTCCCCCCTTTTGTCTCTTTCTTCCTTTTGCTGGTGGGAATGGAGTTCTGGGTGATTTTTGTTCTGGGCCCACTTGGCTAAACTGGCGCTAAGTTTGCCAGAATCCCATTCCTTGTATGTTTCCAGATTGGAGTTGGCCAAAAGAGAGCTTTGTGAGCAATTCAGAGGGGCGAAGTGAGGCTGCAGCCACGACGTTCTGAAGGTCATGGTGATCAGGTGCAGAGAGAGATCAGTGCAGAGGTGGGTTCTGGTTTATGGTCCCCTCTCCCCCACCTCAGGTCTAGCTCTCCCTTTTGACTCCCAGCTCTGCTCACCAACAGCAACACCATGCTAACTACTGGACTCTTGGCTGCGAACTCACAAAGGCACTAGCCATGAAGAAGCAACGGCCTCCCTAAACTTGTACACCAGCCCTGCTAGGGGGCCCACCCGGGTTGCCGGATGTGCTTGGCTTCCACATTCCCCTGTGCCAGTGCTTCAGGAAGCCTGATTGGTGACTTTTCCCTGATCTTCCAACTTCCCTTTTCTGACCCTTTCTTCCCCAGCACCTCCCACAATTGTGTAAAGTTGAATTGCTATAATAAATATAGCACTATAATAAATAGTGTTATAATAAATAAATATTCTACAGCACTTAGGTTGGTTATGCTTTCCTGATTCTGACCTTATATTATGTTTGATTACTGTCAGGTGTCATTCTCAGACCATATCAGCTTAATCCCGTCCAGAATCATTTGAACTGAAATGGATTTTGATGTTAACCTCTCAGCTGCTATCCAAGTTCCTTATTAAAACATCCAAGTAAAAACCCGGTCTGCATTTTTTAAGTGAAATTGGTGTCAGGAGACCTGTCTACCATGACACTCAATGTTACTTTTATGAGGTTTTACGTGAGAAACATCTCATGATTTATTACCAGTTTAGACTTTATTTCTTTTGCTTTTTACTTTTTGTGAAACCCTTTGGTTTCCATTTTTGTCCTGGCTTCCAGGAGGCTCAGAGTCATATATGATGCCTAATTATAGGAACTATCTTATCTCTCAAAGTGTTTGGCTATCGCTCTCTTTCATACATTAGATTAATTCTATTTTACTAATCTTGGAGTACACTTGTCTTTTATTATAACTTGTGTCAAATTGGAAATGGTTCGGAAAGGACAAATGACTGAGAAGATCTGTTTATTCTGTGCCTACCTAGAGTCACCTGAGCTAGACACTCTACGTATATTTTCTCTCTATTATTTTTATTTCATTTTACATATGAAGAAACTGAGATTCAGTGATATTGAGGGATGCTAAAGGGACAGTGACAGAACCTGAAAGTGAATGAATTCAACCTATGCTTATTTTCTCTCCATGTGTCAGGCTGTCATCCTAGCCGAAAAAGCCAGGTATAAACATGCGAGGGCAGTGAAATAAACATCTATGTCTCTCTTAACCTGACTTGAGAATGAAGACCTCAACATGGGCCCCTTTCTCGTCTAGCAGAGAAGTTTGTGTGTAAGTGAAACATGAAACAAATGGGTCATGGAATGGAAGTTGGTGATGAAGATAATGAAAATGACAGTGATGATGAAGATGATGATGATGTACCATTCTTGTGCAAGGGAAAGCTGTGATGATTTCCAATCACTCCCCTCTACTCCCTCATTGTGCATTACATTTTCAAGAGATCCAGCATATGGGACCTTACATCTTAATTTGTAGATTTTATTACTGGATGGAATATATCTCCTGACTCTAATAATCATATAAAACAGCTAAAAGGATTAACTGAGCAAATGATTAACTGAGTGATTACGATATATCAGGCACTATTATAAAGTCTTTACACATGTTAACTCATTTGATACTTGAAATAATGCTTTGAAGTAGACACTTTTCTTATCCCCATTTTACATATGTCAAAACCAAGGCGAAAAGAAGTTAAGTTGCTCCCTTGACCCAAATCACAGAGCTTCTAAGTGGTGGAGCAAGACTTCAAACGCAGGGAGTCTGGCCCCTGGAGCCCCATTCTCTTAACCAGGAGGTTGTGCCCTAGTCTCTCTCTCTCCACGACCAGTGGAAAGAGGATGTTCTTCTTAGTTAAACACATTTGGATTCAAGTCTGGATTCTATGACTTCCTAGCAATGTGACCTTGAACTAGTTACTTAACCTCTTTAAGTCTCAGTTTGAGAGTTCTTTTAAGAGCCAAGTGATAGAATTCGTTCGAATCAACTATTTACTTATTTGTTGAGTGTCTATGAGCTTAGAACTAATTTAGGTGCTATGAATTAAACCACCTATGGGCAGAGAATTATACCACCATTCAAGAGTTTTGCTCACAGATACAAGCACAAAAACACTCTAAATACTTGCTTAATTGGAATAAATTTTCCTGCAGCTGGCCCTCCGGCTTCCCTTAAGAAGACAAGAAAAGCTGTTATTGGAGAAAA
Source organism: Daubentonia madagascariensis (assembly GCA_023783475.1). Classification (NCBI taxonomy): domain Eukaryota; kingdom Metazoa; phylum Chordata; class Mammalia; order Primates; family Daubentoniidae; genus Daubentonia; species Daubentonia madagascariensis. The sequence continues at coordinate 828,533 of JAKFHU010002136.1, forward strand.
CCTTTTCTTTTGCTTTTCACTTTCTCCCTGAGTCCTGTTGTGTCTCTTTCTTAGGGAATTTTCTTTACTGTATTCCTTTGACAAAGTTAACTTCTTTGAAAATCTGCCATCTGTAGTTTCCTTTGCAAATCACTAAGGCACCCCAGGACCCTCCCTGAGATCTGGACACTACGCATATTTAGAGGCACAGTGGGTGACTGCTGTATGGCAGGGCAGGAAGGATGCCTTTTCGTATCCCTACATTGGTACCATTGGGTAAATAGCATCATGGCTGTGACTTGGTTGCAAGCATCAGCAGGGAAGACCAGTTCCTGGAAGACAGGAGAAACTACGTGTTGGTTCTGGGCAAGGGGAAAGCAACAGTTCCAACAGACAGATTGTGACTGTTCTTTTTTCCCTCCTCCTGGAGTTTGATGGCAATAAGGCATATGACATAGATTGCTCAGCCTGATCAAAGTCTCAGGTTGCTAAATAATCTTAAGGATTTATGAAGGCAACACACATGTCCAGTAAAGAGAAGCCACAGAACAAAGAATGCAATTATTTCCAGTGACTGAATTCTGCCTCAACCTGTGTAATCACCAAAGCTTTTCAGATCAAGGGAGAGCAAATGAAAGAGGAAGGCTTAAATGAATCTGCAATCTGAGGCTTCTGGGTTCGTGATCAGTTGGCAGGAACTGAGAAGCAGAAGGGACTGGTTGCATTGAGACTGAGCATCCTTCGTGTGTGGCATACGTAAATCAAGGCCAGGTTGCTTTCTTTCTTGAACAAATGAATCACTTTTTTCAATACTATGTTTTCCAACCATCTATTTTTCCAACTGTGGAAACCATTCCTCTCTCCTCTATCATGATAAAGCTGTGGTTCAGGTAAAGCAAGTATCTTTATTCCAAATTCGTAAATAAGAAAGACTCTCCACAAGAAGTTGAGAGATTCACTTATGTTTCTATAGCTTAACTGGAGACAACACCAATCTTGACTCCCATGTCATTGTTCATTCCACCTACTACAGCATAGCATTCTCTCCAGAACTTGCGATTGGTTGTTGAGCTCTCTGTTCCTGATATAAATTCACTCTTCATAGGACACATACTCATGGACAGTGAGCATTTGCTCATTGGTAAACAGAAACGGTTAAGAGAAGCAACAGGTGGCCCTAAAAGTGGTAGCTTTTCATGGTTTGCTCTTTCTTGTTAATTAGACCCTAAATTGTTTTCTCACTCTTAAGTTAAAGACCTTACATTGGTGGCCCCCAGATGTGTTTAAATTATTTGAATTAATTGTCCAAATTATAAATTGGGGGAATTCACATCAATTTTTGGATTTCTGGCATCTCTGCAAAAGTTAGTGGAGCTGGTTACACTGTATCTTTATTCTTCCCCTGTCAACAGTTTGTTAGAGCTAAGCAGATGTGTTCTACTGAGTCCACAGTGCTCATTCTGTTACCTGCTTGGTTCGAATAGTCATCTGCACTTGCTACTCCTGAAAGACTTAAGCTAATGAGAGGAAAGACAGGTAATTTTGAGGGCCTTGCACTTTAATCATTGCTTTTAAAGAACGTAAAATGATGAATAAATTTATGAACTAAACAGAGATTGGAGAAATCTTTGGGGTCAGCTGATGGAACTATCCCGAGTCCTCCATTACTCAAAAGCTGGCTCATTGCTTGATGAACTGCCTTGTCCTACTGGATGTGTTATTTTCTGCCACTCCTTTGTGCTATGTGTTTCTTAAGCATTTCATTGCCAATTAACATCCTCTATGACAGATGGAAGGGAACCACACAAAATAAAAAATATTTTGTCTGGAAGTAAACCTGAAGCTAACTAGGGATAGTTCCCGACTTACAATGGTTCGACTTACAATTTTTAAATTTTCCATGATGTGAAGGTGTTAAAGCGATACACACTCAGTAGAAACCACACTTCCAGTACTCACACACCATTCTGTTCTCCACTTTCAGGACAGTAGTCAATAAATTCCACGAGATATTCAACACTTTATTATAAAATATGCTTTCTGTTAGGTGATTTTGCCCAACTGTAGGCTAATGTAAGTGTTCAGAGCACCTTTAAGGTAGGTTATGCTATGATGCTTAGCAGGTTAAGTGTATTAAATGCATTTTCAACATACAACGTTTTCAATTTAGGATGGGTTTATCGGGATGTAACCCCATTGTAAATCAAGGAACACCTGCAGCTAAATTAAGTCTTCATCTCGCATGTGACAGTTTTTTCCTGCCGCTCCTCTGTTTCATTAACTTATATGAAGAGTTTATTCTCTGCATATTAACTATTTTTATGAACACACACGTAACAGATTTTTGCATGCCCTGTGCTCAATGTGGGTGTGGTCCTTGCATTTTCTCCATGATGCAACAAAAATAGACCCGAATTAAATATCTAAGGTCTACTTCTTTGCCTTTAAATCTGTGACCATGACTTTGCCACTAAATCTTCCAAGGTTTTAGTTTTTTATTTGGTAAAATGAGTAGGGCAAGAAGTTGAGCAAGATGCTTAGTTAAGTTTCTCCTGAGTTTAAAAACCATAATTGCACAATTCTTCCAGCATCACTTGAAAACAGAACACTTGAGCTATGCATTTTTCTATATCTTGATTGTGAGGTGACCAGATTTCAAGCAGCCAAGCCCTGATGAGGGCATCCTCTGGTGTAGCTTGTGGTAGTTTGGCAATAGCCTCAAACATGGGGTACAAAGGACTAGAGATTCTCTGCCATGATTGTGCCATTATTGGGTACCTTCGTGTGGTGTAACTTCTTTAACCAAGATTCCACTTAACTGAGATGTTATCACATGAAGAAGAGCGAAAATGTAACTTAAAATATATGTGTCATACTTTAAAATATCAGTGTTATCTTAAGGCTCCTTCTAGTACAGTTCTAGGTTCTGTATATTTTGCCGTGAGACATCAACACATTTGCCATGCCAAATTCAGTTCATCAATCTCATCCAACTAGACTATAAATGAAAAAAAAAAAAGAGAGAGAGAATAACTCAACTGAAAAAATAATGAATCTGAAACTGATTTTTTAAAAAGATGGAAAATAAAACCAACTTGGTGTTGCTTTAATTTTTGATGATTTACAGTGGAAGTTCTAATGCCCAGCAGGTACCATTTGACATTTTCATCTCCAGTCCTGTGAAGAGATTAGCACTTACGGGTATTGATTTAAACTAGGATTTATACCAGGGCTGTCATTTTTATGGAAAGCACAATAAAAGAGATTAGAAAGAAATTGCCAAGCAGCCTGGGTCTAATCAATTGTAGAAAGCTTTCTTTGGGAATTTACAATTTTACCAAGCAGAAAGTTAACATGCACAGGATAAGCAACAGAAAAGGAAATTCATGTCAGGACTTAGAATTGTGGCCAGGCCAAAACCAAACCACATCACACAATAGGTAGCATCGTTCTGCTAACTTTCCATGGACTTTCCAAGGAGAAATATCTGTGTAAGACAGTATTTTAGTGTCTACTGAAGTGGAGCAGACTCCTGCTGAAGGACCAAAGGGAAGCACATCATGTATTTCAAGACTGCATTTGGGGAGAATTTCTTAGAGCTAACGTTGAGCTGACTCAATAAATTATATGACTTTTGTTTGGTTCTGATTGAGAGGGAGGAGTTAGTCAAGGAGGTCAAGAAGTCTGATGCCAGTGAACTCAAAGTTCACTACTCATACTGACCTCAAAGCCCATAAAGAACAGAGAGAAAAGTAGTGGGAAGGGGAAGCATTCCTTGCTAAATTCTGAATCAGAGCTCATGTAGAAATTAGCAGTGTGACACGTGAACATTGAGATATAAGTATTAAAAGTGGTGTTAACCAAGATTCTTGATATTCTAGCAAAGAGATACCAAAATAACTTCAAGTACTTTGCTTTACTTGAAAAATTAATCAGAAAGAAGATTCTATTTACTATTGCATTAAATTAATTACAAGTTAAACACCTATGCCATGCCAGTGATTGTGCAAAGGGCCCAAGATAGAAAAAATTAAAATAAGGGAATGCTGCAAATAAGAAGCTCACAATGTACAGGATGAAAGATTTGAAATGAAGGTGCATCATTCCAGGACAGAGTGATAATTATGATCATAGTTTTATGGCCTAGGGGGCAGAGACAGCTTAGAGGAGAAGGCACTTAAGGCTTTCAGGAAGGACAGAGACAATGGGATCAAGGATGGATTTTAAGGGGAGCTCACACAAAAGCAGAGTTTTGAAGAGTAACTGGAAAGACAAGGGGGGGAAGAGTATTCCAGGTGGAAGGGACAGCAGGTGCAAAGACATGAGGTGAGAGAGGGGTCCAGAATTTGGACTTTATTCCATAGGTGACAGGGAAAACTTTGGCTGGTTGTAAGTGTGTGTATGTGTGGTGTGTGCATGGGCCAAGAAGAGTGACCTGATCAGAATTGTGTTTTAGAACGACTATCTGTTACCATCTTCATCTTCATTCCCTGGACCCATGTGATGGTCTTCTACCTGGTCTCTCTGCCTTCATCCTTGCATCCAGAGTGTGATGCTTTAAAAATGTCACCCTTCTGCTCAAACCTGTCAGTGGCTTCTCATGGAATTCAGAGAAGGCCTGTTACACGGATCCACATCTCCTAGCAGTCAACAAAGATGCTCTGCCTCCTGACTCGTCCTCAAACTTATCTGTGTCCGGGTCTTTGTGCATATCATTTTCTCTTCCTAGAATACTTTTTTTTTTCTGGGAATCTCCATGCTCACTCCTTCAGTTGATCCAGGTGCTCAGGTGTCACCTCTTTAGAGAGGTCTTCTCCAGCCACTCTATATACTCAATATAATTGTGAATGAATGAATGAATGAATGGATGGATGAGTAAATAGAGGTGGCAGCAATGGGAGTGAATGTCCCACAAGAGGTTTGGGAGAATTTGAGGAGAGATAATACAAGTAGGTGGGAATTAAGGGTACCAGATGGTACCGGGTGATTGCTTGGATATAGCAGAGGTGGGTGTGTGGAGTCTGAGGGATTACAAGGTGCAAGGGATCACTCCTGGGTTCTGGACTGGAGGACTGATGAAGGCAGGACATACTTTTGCACATATTTTCGGAGGGAGGCAGGAATGGTGAGAGAATAAATAATAAGAGTATTAATGCCAGGCACTGTGCATTACATATATGATCTCACTTAATTCTCTGCAATAGATGGTTACTTTTATAGTCATCATTTTTTTAAAGATGAAGAATATGAGGCTCGGGGAGGTTAAGCAACTTGCTGAAGCTCACACAACTAGTAAAAGGCAGAGCCCAGACTTAAACCCAGTTCCATCTGGTGCAGTTCACATAAACAAATTACTTTGGCTGCTGCCATTATATTTAATTGTGAGAATCAACTCCAACCACCTATATGGAAGTTTAGAAGGTACATAAATCAGATAGAGCTTTGCACTATGAACAGTACTACAAGTGCATGGCTCCTACTACATTTTTTTTTTTTTTTTGGAATTTTTAGAGCAGGAAGTTCATTTATTGTTTAGCTTGAATCCTTTATGCAATAGACTTAACCCATTCCCTTTTACCTGGAACTTGCAGAAACCTTAATATCAACTCCCCCCCACAGGGCTGGCCAGGTTACTGCGTAAGCTGCGCGGTCTGGGCACTGCACAACTACAGGGAGTTGCCATGATGTGAATGTTCCCTCCTGGAGTTGTGTAAAAAGGCAGTTCCAAAATCGTTATGACACATGTTCTACAACTGTCACTCACTATACTTATCACTCGGCGATGAAGTAAAGGTGAGTGGAATATTTTCAGAGAGAAAGAGGACATGAAAAAAGAACGAGGCCCCAATAACCGTGGAAAAATGGCTCAGATCTTCCAGAGAGGACGTGGTGAAGATATTAATACCTTTGGAAGGCACCAAGAGCACTGCAGGCAAGGCAGGCGGTTAACACATTGCCAGGTGGAAAGCTGGGCACAGGCGGGGAAACAAAGAAAGAAAAGCCACGGCTATTTTCATAAATATTTTATTCACAGCAAGAGCACTGACATTTTCTTCAAGCCGAGTCCTTTATAAACATACAAATGGGCAATCATTTTCTATGAAATCACCTCTCAAATCAAGGGGTAGTTGAAAATATTGTTTAAGATTTTTTTTTTCATTTAGACAAAGAACATCAATCTTGCCTGGTAGACCAAAGTTTACAGCCTGCCTGCCTGCCTTTCTCCTTCCACCCTCCCCCTTCCCTCTTTCCCTCCTTTTTTAAAAAGATCTGTGCAAAAATTTTCATTTTAAATTCTTTTTATTACAAAATAGAATACACATACAGAAAAATGCATAAAATATAAATATACATTTTAGCAAATTATTGTAAACACTCAAGTAACAGCCACACAGACCAGCCACACACATAGACATCGCTACCACTTCCGAAGCTCAGTTCCCCACATGCCCCTTCCCCAATTACATTCTCTTCTCTGCCACCTAGAAGTGGCCATTCTCCTGACACTTATGGTAACCACTTCCTTGCTTTTCTTTATAGTTTTACTGCTTAAGAATGGATCCCAAACTATAATTTTGTCTGTCTTTTCAACTTACGTCAGTGGGGTCATTTTAGAGTTTTTTTCTTCTGGCCTTGCTCCTTTTAGCTCAATGATACATGTTCATGATCCAACACTGTTGTTGTATGTAGCCGCAGTGCATGTCCATCTCTCCATAGCAAGGGCCAAACTTTCTCTGTAAAGGGCCAGAAAGTAAATGTGTTAGTCTTTGTAGGCCATGTAAAGTCTATGATATATTTTCTTTCCTTTTTAAAAATATAATCCTTTAAAAATGTGGGGAAAAAAACCCCAAAACACTCTTAGCTTGTTTGCCATAAAAAGTAGGCCACAGGCCAGGCTTGGCTTATGCCCCTTGGTTTGCTGACCATGCTCTGTAGTATTCCACCATGTGATTAAACACTCAATTCTGGAGTTGAAGGACATTTTGATTGCTCTAAATTTTTTCTTTTGCTTATTACTGATAATAATAATATTATTATCATGATTATTGTCTTATACAATCATCACTTAGAATTACCTATGTATTTATCTCTCTTCAATGTTCCTGCTTATTCCTGTTGGTAGTTTCTGCTGACTCTTACTTATAGGGTCTTGTCTTTTTGTGTGCTTATGTATCTTTGACTATGTGCTGGACATTGTATTTGAAAAATTATTTGTAGAAATAATTTGTAGTATAGGCTAATTTTTTTTCCTCTAAATTTTTCCTTTCTTCCATCTCCTCTTTCTCTCTGAAAATATTCCACTTAACTTTATTTCACTGAGAAGTGATACATATAGAGAATGACAGTTTTAGAACAATGTAGACTTTTTTTAGCACAATGTAGACTTTGTAGCCTGCATTCAATTCTGTGTTCTGCCACCTCCTAGCCAGCAAGCTGTAGAAAAATAAAAAAATAAAATGAGTTATTTTATGAGTTTTTACTCATAAAAATAAAAAAGATAAAGAGTTATCCTTCCTGAGCCTCAGTTTCCCCATCTATAAAGTAGATGTTAGAACATGTATCATAAGAATTTTGGTCCTGCCATATTATATAACTCTAGGAAAATTGATTTTTCCAGGCACTTGGGGGCACTAGCAATCAGGGATAATCTAATCCAACTTTAGGGTTTGGAATTTTCTGGATTACCCAGAAGAGTTGAAACGAGTCTGGAGTCTATATAAGAGCTGGTTTACTTTCATTTCATCCTGACACCTGGAATCTTATACCAAAAACATGGGGAGTGATCTACCTTGACAGGCCCAGGACCTCATTCATTCCTGGAAGCTGTAATACTCCTAGTTTACACTTTTGTTTTTAAAAGGGCAAATTTTAAATCAGTTTTCACAGCAGAAAAGAGTACTGAAAGAAACTCAGAAAGTCATTCTGATAGGATTATTTCCCCTATACAACATTTTGTAATCTTTAATCATTTTCTAGCCTTTTTGCCTCTTCTAGAAAATTTCCAAACTATAAATTGTTTTATTTTTTTCCTAATAAATCAAAGTCATCCCTGCTAGAACTTTTTTTAAACTAAATTTTTAGCATAAATACAAGAGGAATTATGCTAAATCCCTGTATTCTGACTACTCGTAGATTTTTTTCCTTTGTTCTGTTTATAAATTCAAGGAGACAATTGAGTCTGTTAAGGTATTCGTCTCACACTAGCGAATATAAACATCACTGAATTTTGCTCTTTGATTTATTTCCTCACAGAATTAAACTACAAAGTGAACATGAGACCTCAGATGAATAAAAAAGATGGGAATCTTAAACATATAGTATCACTGCTTTTTAACAGTTTCAGGATGTTTCATAAAAGGCCAGAAACTTCATAAGATTTGAGAAGAAAGCTGATATGACAAGTCAGACTGAAACTTGATTCCCAATAAAAGTATAAAATAAGAGATAGATTATGTATTTCCTGGGCCACTTGTCCTTGAGGTGGCCAGATGAAAAACATAGACATGTCTGATCAGTAGCATCTAATATCATGTTTAGATAGACACTGTAACAAATATATCTATTAATTTATATCAGGTAAATAAAAATACAAACAAAATAATAAACAAGACCACATAGGTGAGAGCTACAAAAATTTCATGGGGATCAGGGTGAAAAGGACAGAATTAGCATTGAATTTTGTTCTCCTTCCTTGTTAGGTGAATCCATCCTTCCCTCTACTTCACTCTGGGGATCAATGATCTTCAGTAAAAAATGGAAAAAATATGAGAATGAAGGCTTCCACCTCACATTGGGTCTTTAATGCATCCAGACTGAACCAATGTCGTGGCTTAAAGTGCCAATTTGCTGGTAATAGAGTCCTTACGGCTTTCGCTATGTGTGTTATGCAGCCAAATCAAGGACCAAGTGACTGTGGGAGCTTTAAAACTTCAATCACTAAATGACATAAAAGTGCACAGTACCCTTCCTGGTCAGCCAAGTAAGCACAGCTGTGGCTAATAGGAAGAAATCAGATCGAAAGTCAGAAGATACCCCGGCCTTGGAAGGCTCCTGATTGTGACTTGGGGCAAACTGTCTCATTCTTCAGCATCCTTGACAAATGCTCAGTGTGAACCTATTAATACCCTGTGCCCAGGACAGTGCTGGATGCTACAGAGATTATGGCCCAGGGCCTGGCATTTGGAAACTTAACCATTTAGCTGTGGGGCACAATGTAGACTTTGTAGCCTGCATTCAATTCTGTGTTCTGCCACCTCCTAGCCAGCAAGCTGTAGAAAAATAAAAAAATAAAATGAGTTATTTTATGAGTTTTTACTCATAAAAATAAAAAAGATAAAGAGTTATCCTTCCTGAGCCTCAGTTTCCCCATCTATAAAGTAGATGTTGTCTTCAACAACATGCTGTCATTTTTCTAGGATGCTCTTGTCCAAGAAGTTGCAAATAACTTGATTGGTCATTCCAGAAACTTCCTGAAAGATTCATCAACTCTTCAATAGAAAGCACCACATGACAGTTTGCATGACAAGTCTTTGAACCCCTTGCCACAAATCCCTTAACCTGCTGCTACTAAACTGTTATGTCATAATTCTTACCCATTCCTAACCAAGTCCACACTCCCAGCCACCTTGAAAGACTCACCTTAAACACGACTTCAAAATCTGCTAAGTATCCCTACTTTGCCTTGTCCTGTCTGAAATGCTACTAAGACTCTCAAAGTAGTGCTTTCCCTTACTGCAGAAGAGTAAACTCAGTTTTGTTATATCAACAGGTTGTTTTGGAGATATTTTTGGGAACCAACATTCGACATAGTGGAAGGTAAAATGGGGAGAGAGACAGTTATTTTCTTTTATCCCTAACAGCTAACACTATGCCATAGTCCTAAAAAGTGGTCAATAATGATTGGATGAACACCTGAAGTGACTGAACACTTGCATGCTGTATTCAGAGTGCACCTTCCCCAGATGAATTTAAAGAGTAACTCAAGCATCATTTTAAATATTCATAAAATTAATGTAGTAAGAGCTAGTAATTATTGAGTTTTTACTATGGGCCAAGCACTTTCAAAGTTCCTGTTAAGGGATATGTATATATATATTTTTAAAAAGGTATAATGGGTAAAATGATGACCCTTATATGGATAAAAATAAGCACCTGTCAAGGACTTATTTAACTCATTAGTTATTGAAGAACTGGTATGGTGTTACAGCCAGTTCAAAGGAGAATCCAAAGTACCACACATTTATAGGGAGATAAGAAATACTGAAATAAATTTACAACCAGATGCAAAACTTGTCAATATCCACAGGGAAATAATGACAAAGACCCATGCATGTAGTGTATCTCCTCTGCCTCTCTCTTATAAGGGTACATGTGATTGCATTTAGGGCCAATTTGGGTAATACAGAATAATCTCTCCTCACCTCAAGAGCCTTAACTCAATCACACCTGCAACATCTTTGTCATATCTGGTAACATTCACAGATTCCAGGGATCAGGACTTATATCTTTGGGGGGCCATTTTTCACCCTGTCACACCAAGGTTATACATGGCAGCATTGTTTGTCATAATTCAAGATTGGAAACAACCCAAATGCCCATCAATGGTGAACTGATTAAATAAATTATGGCATATCTATAAAATGGAATACTATGTATATTCCAATATGGAAGGATTGGCAAGCTGTTGCTTTAAGTGAAAAATGCAAGGTACTGCATGTCTGTGGTATATGCTACCATGGGTATAAAATTACAGATCCCCCATATTCACTTATATTATACATATGCTTGAATATATATAGATATTTCTGGATAGATATATAAGAAATTAGTGACAGTATTGGAATTGGGGAGCTGGGTGGTTGGGGATGGGGTGGAAGGCAGGACTTATTTTTCATACTGTTCCCTTTAGAAGCTTCTGAATTTAAAGCCATATGGATTGGTTCCTTATTTAAAAATAAAGGATTTGAAACTCGTACTAAGAAATCAATGCATGTTCATGGCAAAAGACTTCTGCTGCTAGTACTGGCTGGCTCTCTTTTGTCTACAATGCAGTCACCTCTCCCCTGCTGCCTTGTCCTGCACACGGTGCCCCCTGCCAGGCTCAACCTCTCTACACCTGCTCTGATCTTGCCACTGATCACTGTGCACTGCAGTCGGCAGCCTTCTGGTAGACCAACTATTTTCTTGACTGTCCACTTGACTGACAGGAAATCCACCTCTTGCTGACACGGCGACCACTAGGAGGGAGGCTGCCCTTCTGCTGAGCCCTCTTCTCTCTCCAAGTCTGTATTCCCCCTGCTCTAGTAAGCAAGAGGCAGGGCAGCAGATCTGCTGTGTAACTAGACTCCTATTCAGCCATGCCATGCCATCCCCCTCAGTCTTGGGGCAGGAGGAACAGACCCCCCAGCAATGGGAAGGGTTCCCTCTCAACTGCCCACACTGTCCTTTCCGTAGAGCTAAGACTCCAAAGGCTACCAATTAACATTCCTTCTTCATGACTGGAGGTGGAGGTGGGGAACTGCTTGTATGGAATATATTAATACTTTCATTGTACTTTATGGCAAATCCTTCGTAGTACAGAGGTCAAGTACATCACACCTTCATCTGTGTGAACACACAGGTGGAAACTCGTAATAAACATAAAACGATCTTTTGAATATTCAAAGTAGATATTAGAATGTTTATTCTCTAACTCCCCCACCTTTGATGTAGAAGAGAGCACAGAGTTCCTAATTCTGAGCCTTTTTTCTCTCATATACTTTACTTCACTCATATTTATAACAGTTTCTGTGACCTAATTTCCACTGCAGATTAGAAGCAGCAAGTTAGAACTGGGAAGAGGCAAACCTGGTAAGTGCAGCTAGAGACTATGAAAGCAGCAGGAAAGTTACAACTTCCTTCAAAGTGAAAGGCAGAAAAAAACATTAAAAACAAGAACAATAAGAACAAGAAAATGCAGTGTAGGAACAGATACTTTATTTCCCCTGAGGTCATTGCTTTAGTTTGGCAGGGTACAAGTTTTTGCACTTTGACTCTCAGCTCTCAAATATTTAAGGTATCATGTTTAAGAAGGCAGAGAAATATGTAACACATTTTTGAAATGTCTTCATCCCCATATATTTAGATTTCTTTTAATGAAAAAATTGACGTAAACATCATTTATCTATAGCAGCCTATTTCATCTGTGATACCAGATACTCATCCCTGCAGTCAGGCACTTGACACATTATAGGCTCCCTGGGAACAGCAACAAGCCATTTAACTATGCATCCTGGTTCTCTTGTAACATATACAAATGAAACCAAGTACTATAATTGAAAAAGGAGTTTCCATATTGAGCCCCTTCAGGCTCCTGCTTCTAGATTCTCAGCTTTAACACTAGTAGGTATTTACTGTACGTAATTCTCCCAGTTTACCCTCTTTTGTACTACTGAACACTAGTTTGTGCCATGCCCTCTGACAATACTTGTCACTTTTTACCTTGCATAAGTTCAGAGGTTTTCATGGCAGAGTCCAGGTTTGTATCATCTTTTCTTAGAGATTAATATAGCTTGAATAAATGCTCATTGTATGAATGAATGAATGATTGTTGACTGAATTAAATATTCAAATTTGCATGGTTTCTAACTAACAGTATTTGAGGGGTTTTACCAAACATACCTATGAGACACAAAGGATAGACTAGGGGCAGTCACAGACCCAAGAAAGGATCAGGCATAGTCTCCCCCAACCCCTTAATTTGACTAGAAGACACAGAGGGAGGTTCAGTTGGTGCCAGGTGTCAGAACTGAAGAGTAGTGTAAGCGTTGGCCATGGTGATCACATTGTACCATGTAGCCCCCAGAGACATCTGTGGTTCATGGCTTTAGTTGTTCCTGCCGTCTATGTTCCTTGCTTCAGTCCCTGTGGGGCCCAGGTGGGTTTCTTGTCCTTGGACATTTTAACTTATTTTTTATTTGAGCCACTTTAAGTGAGTTTCTTTTTCTTGTAATCCAGAGACACCTGACTAGAACATGGGTTCATTTGTCCACATTCCTTTTCCAGATGAAAAGTTTGCAACTCACATCATCTGAAATCAATGCTTCTAACATCTAGGAGGGATCAATAACATTGTTATGTGATTGCAAAATTGGGATTGTAATGATGTGAATTGCCAAATACTAATAGGGGAGTGTGAGGCATTGGAAAGAAACCAATTTAGACCGAGGTTCACCTTTGTTTTAATCTAGACTTCATTTACTTGTTTTGTGGCTTTGGGCAAATAACTTAAGCTTTCTGAGACAATTTCTTCATCTGTATATGCAGGAAATACCACCTATTGTGCTGTTTTGCTGAGAGAATTAGAGATAATTTATGTGCAGTGCTGAGCAATGAAATTGGTACTAGTAGATGTCTGATAAAGAGCAACTGACCATTATGACTGTGAGTTGATCAATTGTGACTGTCATGGCAAATGTAAGAGTGAAATGAAAAACATGGTTATATGACTAGACTAACCTGAAATTGACAAATATAGACTTACCAATAAGCCGTTATGTAGGGATTGGAGTGTACATGCAGATGTAAGCAGATTCTGATAGAATGAGGAAACTGCCTAACAAAGTGTAAGAACACCAGGGAATTAACCTACCGAATATACTTTGTGTCACGTGGAAAACCTATGAATAACCTCCACTGGTGCGGCATATCATGACAGCTGACAGAGAGCAGTAAAAGACAGAAATTCCCACACGTCGGATAAAGGAAGGAAACTAACCATGGTTACTACAGTAACTACAGTTAACTATTAAATATAATGGAGATGTGCAAAACAGATAGGTTAACCTCTAAATGCACTTTGGGGATTAACAGATCTCCTGAAAAATCAGAATTCCATGTCTTTGGTTTATTTTATCTGAGCTTCTATGCCCATGTGATCTGGAATCACGAAAGACACTATTTCTCCTGAAAAAGTTGAAGTGCTTTTCTCTAGACTCCAAAGTGCATAATATTCATTTGGGATGCAAATCCTGTTAACATGCAGATCCGGAAACAGCAGGTCAGTGGTGGGGCCTGAGATATTGCGTGTCTAACACGCTCCCAGGAGCTGCTTCTGCTGCTACCCACAGACCACAGCTTTGAGTAGCGAGGCTGTATGTAACAGAAAAAAATCATTGGTGAAAATGATCTTTAAGCATTTCTCTGGTTTTTCTATTAATACTTCAACAGGGCAGTGTTTACATAATGGAGTTGAGAATGGAATAGATCTCTGAACAATGCATTCCTCAAATCCACTGGCAATACCTTGGGCATTGGAGAGGAGCTTGGAGCTTGAAATCTATAGGCATCAGCCTCAGTATCCCACCTTGGGTCAAACTGACAGGCCATTGCTTGCTCTCTGCCCCTCCACACCTGGGCACTTCCGCCTACCTTGCCCTGCTGTTTAATGCCTCTGCCATAGGTAGGAAGTGGATGGATAGGATTTTGGGGCAATGACAGGAAGCAGCCTATAAAATCATGTCACACTGGGGTCTATAATCCTTTCAACTGTGACAGTTCATTGTCACTTAGAAATTGCTGGTTATGAATATTTAACAAATTTGCAATTAGCTCATCTACCAACATGATTACTGAAATGGAATAAGCCATTGAATAGAGCTGCTAGGATTATGTACATAATGCCCTTCTGATTATACACACTTACACATCTGTTTTTGTTTTTCCCTCTCCTCTGGCACCGTTTTTAGTAATTTTTATAAAACCACAAGTCACACCTCACTGCCTTCTGTAGTCTCACACTGTGCTAAGGAGGTAGGTAGGGCATTTTTCAGATTCTGGGTAGAAAATTTAGTTTCAAGCTTCTGAGGTGATACCATCTAATGCGGGGTTATCCAGCAGCAAGAATGCCTAGAATCTTTCCTTAATTTCTCATGAAATCCATCTGTGGTCCAATTACCAAATTGTCCAAATTTGTTTCTGTTTCCAAAAAGGCATTACTTATTATCTGCTTGATTCATCCTAATTGGGCTGTAATGCAGATTAATTACAAACAAACCCACAGAGGAGGGGAGAGATCGCTTGATTTAAGGTTGGGAAATCTTGCAGTTCACAGGCCATGTGACCTTGTGTCTAATCTCTTCACCTCTCTGGACTCCAGATTCTTGTCTGTAAACTGAAGACAATAGCCATTACTTCCTGGGATTTAATTATTAAGATCATAGGTTGTTCTCCTTATTCTGTTAGAATTAGCTGCTTGCTACTCCTTTGGAGAAAGGAAAGAAAAAAACAAAGAAAAATAGAGGAGATACTACATAACAGTAAGTGGTAACGTGGAGAAGAGGATCGTCTTTCCGACTTCTGTCCCAGGGGAGATTTTTCCTCTGTGGGTGAGAACAACTTGTAGCAGCAACATGAAAATACTTGTGCTTGTTCTAGAAAACAAAAATAAAATCTTGCACCACTCGAAACAGACACGATCTACATGCTTTGACTATTAATCAGTTCTGCTGTTAAAGGGTTTTTATTTTTCTTAAGTGCATTTCAAACTGTCATTGAGGTGGGGCAGGTCATATTATCTTTGAGCTCTTTGCTGATTTGTGTCATCTGCTTTGTTGATAGATCCCATACCCTGTTTTTCTTCGTGTTTTCAGAAAATGATCTTACTTATTTCTCGCATGCAGCTTGGATTTCTAAAAAGCTACTGTTTCGGAAGTGCAAAAGACAGTCAGGAATATTATAAGAGTTACCAGAAGATGCTTATCATAATACTTATGCTATTTTACTTTGTATAGGAGTGTAGAGCTTTTATGTTTGCAAAAGTGCTCCCGCATGCATTAGGTAACATTTGACTGATATTCCCAGACACACTCTGCTTTTTCGGATGGGCTTTTCCATTCTGCTGAGGGAGTCTGGGTCTGAGCATTTGGAATCATCCCAGCCTGATAATACTCCAAGGGATAAATTTATGAGTCAGCAACCTGCTTGTTTCCCCATTCCTTTCATATTGCTTATTATTAGTCCTAAAAGAATATCTGGGCATTTACTCACTTGTTCACTCATTCAGTTAGTCTTTTATCCAATAGTCATTAGGCACTCCTTATCTGCAATTTGCTCGATTATGGGGAAACAGAAATCGCCGTGACACTGTTCCTACTCTCGGGCTCAGCACGTGCTGGGGTAAGAGCCTTGCTGGAGAAAGGCATGGACAAAGGCCACCCAGCCTGGTCATCCTGATGGTGGTCAGCAAAGGCTTCCACTAGGTACGTCTTTAGGCGTGAGTGTTGTTAGCCAGGAGAATGGGTGGTAGATGGGAAGAAGGATGTTTAAAAGAGGATAGAAAAACAAAGATTTGGAGGCCCCAAGCAACATGGCCTATAGGCAACTGCAATACAGCAATGCATTTGGTGCTCTACTAAGGTACAGTTAGTTACCTGTTTAACTCTTTATTATAAAAAGTAACAAATATACACACAAGTAGAGGGGATGGTATAAAGAGGTCTTGCAGGCCAATCACCCAGCTTCCATGATTTTCCATTTTTAAGGAAAAATAAAATTCATATTTGTTTTCAGCTTTATGGATTCAGGAGACCACACAATGGAACAGAAGAAAGAGGACCCAGAAACAGGTCCATGCAGACAAGGAAACTTCAAAATGGCAGAGGCATTACAAATCTATGGGGAAAGGATGAAATATTCAATAGGGATGTAGTAATTACTTAACTATATGGAAAAAAATAAATTTGGATCCCTCCTTCACAATCTAGGTAAATATAAATTTCAGGTTTGATTAAAGACCTGTCTATACATAGCAAATCATTAAATCTTTTTGAAGAAACTGTAGAAGAATATCTTTATGGACTTGGGACAGGGAAGAATTTCTTAGTCTTAAAAATGCAAAACCTTGAAGAAAAAATGGTAAATTCAACTTTACCATGACAAAAAATGCTTATGTTTCTTGTAGGCCAAAGTTAGAAATGAAAAACACAAGCCACAGTCTGGAAAAAAATATATAACCAATGTTATATATCAGGATTCAAGATTCCAGGTTATATAAAGAACTCTTACAAAGACGAACAATCCAATAGAAAAATTGGCTAATTATATAAGCAATTTTTAGAAGAAGAAATACAAATGGTCAATGAACATATAAAAATACATTCAATCTTAAGAGTAATCAGGAAATTCAAATTAAAACCATAATGCTGAAGTATGAGTTACATGGGAGGATTCACTAGTATTTTTAATGTTTTGTGTCTTAAGCTGGATGGTAGGTACATGGTGTTTATTATATTATTCTGTATGCCTTGTATATCTGAAGCTTCATAGATATATATTCATGTATGTATATATAAATGTATACACATATATACACATACATTTATATACATATACATATATGTAATGTGTAAGTTGGATTTCATTAAATAAGTTATTATAAAACTCTTTTCAGGGTTTAATTATCTACCATGAGTACCTTACTTAAGAATTGCATTGTATGGGAACCATGCAATTAAACTTCTTCCCCAGAAAACAAAATTGGCGTAATTCAATGGGCGGCCTGGGTTGGTAAAAAAGGCCGAGACCTGGAGGGTGCTCTGCTGTCACTGGATGGGTGACTCTGAGGCTTGTCATTAAACTCTCTAGACCTCAGGGCTCTCACTTGTAAACTGAGGGCATCCTATGTAGGCCCTGCCGTAGCACCTCTTGCTTTACAATTCTGTGTCATGCCAGCATTTCTCAAAGTGTGTTGGAAAGAATCCATGAGATGCTAATCAAGACCCCTTGAGAATAGAGCTCGGTTATCACACAAGTTGGAAATCATTTATCATCACAACGTGCTGTCCTTGTGGGAGTGTGCATGTGTGGAAGGGAGGGGGGAAGGAACAGAAAGACTTGTTACTGGGAGAAAGAAACCAGGCATGAGGATTTAAGCACCTCGGGTGTGTTCCTGTGCTGTCCCACTTCTGGCTCCAGGGGTATGGGGGCTGGTTATTTGGCAGATATTTATTCAATCCCTTTGTGCAGCCAAAGATAATGAGAGATAGGAGGAGGGGCAGGGAGACCTTCTGTCTTGTGCTTCCCCAGTCCCTCCTTTGGAAGCACGCTTAGGTCAAGGCCATATATTGCTTTGGCCTGTGAGAAAACAAAGCCAGGTGGCTGCACCTGCTTCCTGTTCAGAGCTTTCCAGATGCAATTGAAATCAGGAGAGCCTCACACACAGCATGGGTGCTTTCCTTTGTGAGGCTGGTAAACAGCTTCAGCTGGGTTTTTTTATTTTCTGCCAAAAGCAATGGTGCAATGAATAGCTGCATGTTCTTGGGCACTTTACTAAACCCACCCTGGGTTTAAGATTCTCATCTTTAAAAAGAAGAGCTTTTATAAGATTATTACTGAAGCTTGTTTTTGTTCATTCATTACCTAAGACATTTATAAATGTAGCTGTTCAGAAGTTCTTAAGACCTGGTTGAAGACATCAGTGTAGAAATATTCAACAAGGGAATGCTTTAGTAAGACATTCATTCAACATAATAGTTGTTGAGGACCTACACTGCTTTCAATGCTGGGGAAATAGCAGTGAGCAAAGCAGACAAAGTCCCTGCCTTTGTAAAGGTTAATTTTTCATGGTGGGATCCAGATAATAAACAAAAACAACTACCTGAGTATTAGGTAATGTAGAGTGCTAAGGAGAATTAAAAAAAACAGGGTATGTCCACAGAGAGTGCCAGCAGGGGGTTATTTTATATCAGAAGTTTAGGGAAGGACTCTCTATTAAGGTGTCATTTGAATAGAAACTTACACGAGGAGGGTGGGGAGCCACTTTTGGTGAGAAGAATGTTCTAGGCAGAGGAAATGGCATGTACAAAGGCCCTAAGGTGGGAGTGCCCCTGGCATGTGCAAGGAACAACATGGCAGCAGGAGCAGAGTGGCTGGAAATGAAGTGAGGGAGCTTGGGGGAAATGAGAGCAATTCTGCATTTCGTCAGGAATGCGAAGGCGAGTCAGCAGGGAGAACTGAGAAGAGAATTGACAAGATCTGGGTAAAGTTTCGGGGAAAGGGGCTGAGAGCGGTCTGTGAGAGGTGGGAGGGGAGGGTGGGAAGCAGCGAGCCCAGTTGGAGGCCATACAACAGCCCATGTGAGAGACCTCGGTGGCTTGCAGTAGGCTTTGGGGTGAGACTTTTAAAAATCCCAGGGCAGGACTCCAATTGGCTCAGCTGTAGCCAAAAGGACAGGATTCTATGATGGCAGCTCCTTCTTGAAACACGTGGCTGAGAGAGAAGAAGCAGTGTCCCAGGGGAAGAGGATGGGGCATGAACTATCTGTTGCCAAGGTAAAATGTGACAACTCTAAAAGAAAACCAAAAAACACCATGAGAACAAAAAGTAGAAAAGAAGACATGCAGATTAATAGAGTTGTGTTCAAAATTATTTCCTGATATGTTAGAACATTGCAGTGTTCTAACAAAGAACATAGGGTTATAATACATTCTCTTTTTGTACATAAATCAGTCAATGGATGTGCATTTATTACTATGTCCCGAGTGCTGGGTGAGGACAGGAGTGTTCCCAGCATGTTAAGATAGAGGGAATTAATAGTACCACGCTGCTTTTATTCTTTTCTTTTCTTTCTTTCTTTCTTTCTTTCTTTCTTTCTTTCTTTCTTTCTTTCTTTCTTTCTTTCTTTTTCTTTCTTTCTTTCCTTTTTTTAAAAAAACCCCAGACAGATATTTATTTCTCTATCATGTAAAAGAGATGCAGAGTTAGGATGTCTTGGCCTGTTATCGCATTTCGTGATTGTCAGGGACTCAGGGTTTCTACTATTTTGCTGTTCTGCCCTTACTATTATGTTGCCTCATTTCTCATTTGCAAAGGACATACATGATAAAGAACTGTTTTCAAAATATGCAATGAACTCTTAAAACTCAGCAATCAGAAAATGAATAACCCCATTAAAAAAATGGGCAAAAGACCTGAACAGGCACCTCACCAAAGAAGATACACAGATGGCAAATAAGCATATGAAAAGGTGCTCAACATCATATGACATCATGGAAATGCAAATTAAAACAACAATGAGATACATTGACTACATAATGCCTGTTAGAATGGCCATAATCCAGAACACTGAAAACATACCAAATGCAGGTGAGGATGTGGAACAACTGGAACTCTCATTCAGTGCTGGTGGGAATGCAAAATGGTGCACCCACTTTGGAAGATAGTTTGGCAATTTATTGGAAAACTAAACATACTCTTACCATATGATCCAACAATCAAATACTCTTTGTATCCAAACAAATACTCCTTGACTTCTACCCAAAGAAGTTGACAACTTGTGTCCACGCAAAGACCTGCTCGCAGTTGTTTACAGCAGCTTCATTCATAATTGCCAAGACTCAGAAGCAACCAAGATGTCCTTCAATAGGTGAATGAATAAATAAACTGTGTTACACCCAGACAATGGAATACTATTCAGTGCTAAAAAGAAATGAGCTATCAAGCCATGAAAAGACATGAGAGAACCTTAAATACCTATTCCTCAGTGAAAGGGTCCAATATGCAAAGGCTACATATTGTACGATTCCTATTATATGACATTCTAGAAAAGGCAAAACTATGGAGCAAAGACTGCAATGGCCGTAAGTTTGATTTGTGGCCCAGGGTAGACACTTACCTGTAAATGTGTTGAGTTATATAAGACTCTAAGAGCTGCTGAGTAGAGCTTGTTTGGCAGAAATGCCAGCCCACTCATATTTAGATTCAAAACACCTGCATTTGGAGAAGCATAAATAAATAGCAGCAGCTTTCCTGTTTCCTGAAAACAAAGTGCACATTTTGTCTTCATTAAACGTTTGTGCAGGTTTTGGCCTCTACACCTGCTTAGACTGGAGGTGGTGCTCCACCACCGCAATTTGCTCTTTGGTTGAACTTCTGGGTGTCTCAGAAGTGTTCATCATTCCTGTCATTTCTCCAGATCCACCAAAACTCACAATTTATATTACTGGGATTCAAAGAGATTTGAGTCTGGTCTTTGAAGCAAAATTAAGAGAGGAAAAATAAGACTTACTCCACTCCATGTATTTCCCCAACAAGCTAGCCTTTAGTGCAGGCAGCTTGCTTGAGAGGAAAATTCTGTAAGTCAAAAGAGAAATTTTTAAGTGATCTAAATTTCACGTTCTCCTTATGTACCTACTAGCACACCTACGGCATGACTCAACCAAGTGGCCTTGGGAATGTTTGCTTCTTCCCATCTCCTGCAGCCCTTCTAGAAGGCAGCAAAGACTCCCTCATCCTAAGCAGATCCCCAGCCCTATTTGGGTATTAGAATAAACCTTAGGGCCTTAAGAGCCCTTCGCCCAGGTCCAGCCCCAGCCCTATTTAATCTGCATCTCGGTTAGTGGGGTCCCGGTAGGTTGACATCAAACACCTGCAGGTGATTGTGGTGACACGTGGATGGGTCGACACTGCTGTCTAATGACTTGTTGGAAGAGGCAGCCCCTGGCTAATGGCTGGGCTTCCCCTTTATTAATATTTTGTTTTTTCTTTTTTATTTGATTAATTCTATTGAACATATCTTTTCTCTTGAGCCCCATGAAATCCCATTCACCATCTTTTTTTTAAAAGACAGGATTTTAACATATTTAATAATTTTAATGAAGAAAGAAGAATTACTTGTAAATGTTAGGTTTGACTTTGTGACATCTGGCAAATCTGAAAACAAAAAATAAGGTAAAGAAGCAAGTAGGGATTCTTTCCCAGATATGTTAATAAACAAAATTACTTTTGAGGGCTTTGAGAGCATGAGGTATTTGTAAAAGTGGCAGGAAGACTGAGAACATTTGCATCTTCAAAAAGCTTTATATTTTGTTTGTAAATTCTGAGGAGAGCAGATTTTAGATGCCAAATTTAGAAGCAAGTTGATGAAAAGATTTTTTTCCTTACCTAATATTAATTGAATATTAGAAAACCATAAAGAGGGAGTACAAAGAGAACTGCACCTTTGCCTTGCATTGGGATCCACCAATACTATGGCTTTAAAAGTACACTAAAAATCCAGACATCACCACTATAAATAGTGTAACCAAAAGCCACCTATACCCTGAAATAAAAAATATACATACGTATAAAAATATAAATAATACAGAATAATAAAAGGACAAGTGGATAAGAGAGAAGCTGACTGTTAAATAAGAAAGTTACCTGGTAGGTATCTTGCAACACAGTAATGATGTAATTGATTGATTTGTTTCATTATTGTACATGCATTATATTTATAAGCTACCACTAGATTTGCAATTTTCTGAAACTGGAGCTGTTAGGAGCTCGTTGAATTTTCGAAGCAGCTAAAATCCACACACCGAGCAAATATATATACATCTCTAAACCAATTTTTCCCAATTTCTTTTCAACTCTTGTAATTTTTCCATTTCCCATATTAATGAGAAGGGAAAATAATTAGAATAACATTACATGCATGAACAAACAATATGAAAATGAAATCCATTTCTAATTAGTGTACCTATCAGTCTGCATTTTGCATAAATACAATGTAATTAGGTATTTTGTCATTTGAAAATTAAGCTTTGCCTATAATTGTGCTTTTGATGTCCCTAAGTAGGTCATTAAAAAAATTACTATTTTTCTGTGTTATACTGAGTTTGAATTACACTTTAATTTTCACAATTTCTTTGCCCTTTATCACTTGCATGCCCATTCAATAATGTGTAGTTAGCAATTACACACTATTTTTTAAGAGTTTTTTCACCTCTTATTTCGAACACACCTATTATTTTAATTTCACTATTGTGACTATAACCCGTAAGTATGGACTTCTAACATCCTTAAATCACATGTTACAGCCTCATTTTTAATGGTTCAGTTATCCTGAAAGCCTGATATTAAAGTCATAATGAATGATAGAAAAATTCATCATCTTGTATCAGTTATGTATTGGTGCATAACAAACTACCCCAAAATGCAGTAACAAGAAACAGCCATTTTATTACAATTGTGGGTTCTGTGAGTCAGGGATTTGGCTGGGACATAGTGGGGATGGCTTCTGTCCATTCCAGGATGTCAGGAAGCTCAGCTGAAAAGATGAGAGGCTTAGGTGTGTCTTGATGACTGGGGGGTGGAATCCTTTGGAGGTATTTCCACTTACGCATCTGATGGTTGATGCTGCTGTTGGCTGGAACACATATGCAGAGCTTTTCCATGTGATTTTTCTGATCTGGCAAGTTGTTCTTTGCATTCCCAAAGATCCTCTCTAGAAATAGTTAGTCTTCCTCCAGCCCTCCTCCACACCAGGACTCTCAGCTCATCAAGTCATTGAACATTCACACAGATGAAACCTGTTACCAAACCAGCTCTCCGCAGAGCATGACATCTGGCTCTCAATCCATGTGCTATTTTTATGGCTCTAGGAGCTGAATTTGGAGGATTGTAATAACACATGATCTCTGTTCTCAAGTGAAAGGGTTGTTTACACTTCCAAAGTCTCCAGAGTTGATCGTGTAGGGCAAGTCTTGTGGGAATAATGGTGTCAATGATATGGGCTATTCAAGAGGATCCTCAACAAACAGACTAACTTTAAAACTGAAGGGAAGAGAATGGAGAAGAATTGGGGAACCATTATAAAGGCAGAAGATAAATGACATATTTTAGCAGAAGTTTACAGGCAGGGTGCTTTACATATGTTCTTTGTCAAATGCACAATTTAATATATAACCTTCCTGGGAAGGGGCTCTTGGCTTTGGGTGTACAGTGGAATTACCTGGAAATCACCCCAGATGGACGATACAATCAGAACCCCTGTGGGTGAGACTCAGGCCTCAGTATTTTCAAGCTGCTCAGGTGATTACAAGTGTTGCCAACGCTGAGCACCAGTGCTAGAGGGATCCTCTCTTCCTATTTGTTAATATCTGGCAACTGAAAGTGTGTTCCCTGGACCAGCAGCATCAGCATCACCTGGGACCTTGTTAGAAATGCAGAACCTTGGACTTCACGCTGCAGACATACTGAATTAGAATTTGCATTTCACAGCATCCTCAGGTGATCGTGTGTATGATACGTTTTGAGAAGTACTGTTCTACTGCAATAGTTCTCAAACGTGGCTGTGTATTAGAGTTATTTGTGAAATTTTAAGAAATCCAGATGCTCATATCTCACTGTGCCTAGACCATCTGAATCATAATCTCTATGCATAGGATCCAAGAAGAATCTTGCAAATGGATCAGTTTACAATCCCTGGTGCTCAGGAATGCTTAGTGTTTCTTGCATAAACTGTACTCTGACTCACCTATGAATTCCAATTTTTTATTTCTTTAAAGAGGAAAAAGAATTAAATTATTATGACAATGACAGGAACAGCAACATGGAAATAATCTGAGTACAGAATCTTTCTTCTTTCAACATTTTTCTCCCCAATGTTTTACAGTTGTGCCATTTTTAATTCATAGCAAATTTTAAGTTATTTACCTTTATTGAGATTTTCCAAAGTATTCAACTGAGTTTTATTAAAGAAAAAGGAAATCTCTTTGCACTCATATTTCATTGTCTTCACATGACACTTAAAAAGCTTGTACAATTTCAGAAATGGGGAAACTGGTATAAGCAAGTTTAGGAACAAACACAATAGGCTCTTCATAAGGACAGGACTTATCTCTTAGGAGCAAAAGGGGACAGTTTACTTAGAAAATAGAAATGTAATTGTCTAGGCTAACCATGCTCAGCATTTCCCATTTCCACTTGTGAACTGCCTCCAAACATAAACAAGAACTATTATAAGTTTCACCATCTACTATGCAAAGACAAAGTTGCCTGCTCACATTTTATGTACTAATGAATTGATGTTTTTGGTCATTAGCTCCCAACAAACACATGGACTCCCGGTTTCCAGTCTCTTCATATGCTATTTGCAGGAAATTAACCTTCAGCTAGAAGTGGGAGGAGTAGGGAATGGAGTTTTGGAGGACTCATTGGGTGTCAGCTGGATGAAAACACTCTCAGGAATCTGGTTTAAATGCAGTTAGCTATTTTCAGAGCTAATTTGTTCCCCAAGAAAAATCTAGGCACAATCCTAAATTCCTCTCCAAGCCTCTTTGGAAATAAAACACTTGCATGTGTCCTGTTTTCTACAGTCCAAACTGACAATGATGCTTCTGCCAATTGTTGCAGTTTAAGCTATGATGGTGAGCAAATGAAACAGTGACAGAAATAGAAACTCCAATTAAAAGATAATGCTATACAAGATCATTCTTGTTCCACATTTGCTCTACATCCATAAGCTCTATGATTTCCAAGGAAGACTGAGAAAGAATGCATTGCACATATGAAGCCCTGCTGTGTCTCTCTCCTCTCTCTTCAAGGTATTACATTAGCAGATAAATTTCTTCCTTATGGGATTTAGGAAGAATTGATATAAGTGAAGCTTACAGTTATATTATAGTGACTATGGAATATATATTTAAGTGAACTTGCAGAATAGAAATCTGTATTTATTATTGGAAATTACAGATACAATGTATGTATCAAATATTGATAAACAATCTATTTCATTGGAACTTAAGCCACCCAGTTCTTAAGGATATTTTCCTATTGTGTGATTGGGAAAATGTTCACAAATTTTAATTTTATAGCTATATGTTTGCCTATGATTGGTTTACAACCACTGAATAAAAGAAACATGTATTAAATTGTGAGAAGTCTGGGTGCAGTGGCTCATGCCTGTAATCCTAGCACTTTGGGGGGCCAAGGTGGGAGGTTTGAGACCAGCCTGAGCAAGAGCGAGAAAAAGTTATCTAGGCATGGTGGCATGCACCTGTAATCCCAGCTAATCAGGAGGCTGAGGCAGGAGGACCGCTGGAGTCCAGGAGTTTGAGGTTGCAGTGAGCTATGATGATGTCACTGCACTCTGCCCAGGGCAACAGAATGAGACTCTGTCCCAAAAAAAAAAAAAAAATTGTGAAAAATAGACTCATTTGCAAGTAGCCTGGCTCATCAGTATTTTAAGAAATTGCCATGGACATATTCCCATGTAAAACTGCCCAAGTAAGAATTGAAGCAAAATTGTAGTTAATATAAAAATATTCTTACTGCATTTTAAAATGGTAAACTCAAGCACAATTATGTTGGTTAAAAGATCTCATATTTGTGAAACAAATACATTTAATTTCAATTAAAATATCTTTTTGGGTTTTTCCTCTTACTATAATACAAAAGATAAAAATATTCAATGTGAAAAATCAGAGAATGGGGAAAAATGTAAAGTGAAACTGAAAATTACCCATAATCCTACCATGCAGAAATGACTCCTTAATATATAGGTGTTTATTGTTTAAGACTTTTTTATGAGCTCACAAACACACGTACACACACTTATTAAAAGGTATCATGCCATAAAAAATGTTTGGTTAATTTTTTATTTTAACAGTACAGTATGAACAAAATTTCTTAATAAATAAGAGGAGGGAATTTTCTCTAACTCATTTTATAAGGCCAGCATTACCCTGATACCAAAAGCAGACAAGGACACAACAAAAAAGAAAACTTCAGGAAAATATCCCTGATGAACATAGACGCAAAAATTCTCAGCAAAATACCAGCAAGCCAAATCCAACAGCACATCAAAAAGATAGCATGCCATGATCAAGTGGGATTTATCCCAGGGATGCGAGGGTGGTTCAACATATGCAAATCAATAAATGTGATATATCATATTAGCAGAGTGAAGGACAAAACCTGTATGATCATCTCAATAAATGCAGAAAAAGATTTGACAAAATTCAACCCCCCTTCATGACAAAATCTCTCAATAAACTAGGCATAGAAGGACCATTCCTCAAAATAAAAAGGCCATGTACGACAAACATCAGCTAACATCATCTTAAATGGGAAAAAATTGAAAGTCTTTCCTCTAGCAACTGGAACAAGACAAGGATGCTCATTTTCACCAATTTTATTCAACATAGTACTAGAAGTCCTAGCCAGAGCAATCAGGCAAGAAAAAAAAGGCATCCAAATTGGAAAAAAGAAAGTAAAATCATCCCTCTTTGTAGATGAAATGATCTTATATCTAGAAAAGCCAAAGGACTCCACCAGAAAATTAGAACTGATAAAAATTTAGTAAAGTTTTATATGTACAAAATGAACTTACAAAAATCAATAGCTTTTCTATTCACCAATAATAAAATAGCCAAAAAGGAAATCAAGAAGGCAATCCCATTTACATTAGCTAAAAAAAAGCAAACCAAAAAATTCTCTAGGAATAAATTTAACCAAGAAGGTGAAAGATATCTACAAGGAAAACTACAAAACACTAATGAAACAAAATGGAGAGGACACAAACAAATGGGAAGACATCTCATGCTCATGGATCAAAATAATTAATGTTGTTAAAATGACCATATGGCCCAAAGCAATCTACAGATTCAATGCTATCCCTATCAAAACACAACATCATTTTTAACAGAAATAGAAAAAAAATCCTAAAATTCATATGAAACCAAAAAAGAGCCCAAATAGCCAAAGCAATCCTAAGCAAAAAGAACAAAGCTGGAGGCATCACCCTATCTTCAAAACATACTATAAGTCTATCATAACCAAAACAGCATGGGATTAGTATAAAAATAGACACATAGACCAATGGAACAGAATAGAGAACCCAGAAATAAATCCACATATTTATAGTCCACTGATCTTTGACAAAGCCACCAAGAAAATACACTGGGGAAATGACACCCTTTTCAATAAATGGTGCTGGGAAAACTGGATAACTATATGTAGAAGAATGAAACTGGACCCCATCTCTCACCATATACAAAAGTTAACTTAAGATGCTTTAATGACTTAAATGTAAGACCCAAAACTATTAAACTACTACACAAAAACAGAGCAAACTCATCAGGACATTGGTCTAGGCAAAGAATTTATGACTAAGACCTCAAAAACATAGGCAGCAAAAACAGAAATGGATAAATGGAACTATATTAAACTAAAAAGCTTCTGTACAACAAAAGAAATAACCAACAGAGTGAAGATATAACCTCTTGAATGGGAGAAAATATTTTCAAATTACTTATCTGATAGGGGACTAATGTCCAGAATATACAAGAAACTCAAACAGCTCAACAGTTAAAAAATAATACTATCTAAAATGGGGCAAACGACATGAATAGACATTTCTCAAAAGAAGACACACAAATGGCCAAAAGGTATATGAAAAAATGCTCAACATAACTAACTACCAGGGAAATGCAAATCACAACCACAATGAGATATCATCTCACCCCAGTTAGAATGGCTCCTATTAAAACGAGAAAAAATAACCAATATTGGCAAGGAGGTGGAGAAAAGGGAATTCACACACTGTTTGTGGGAATGTAAGTTAATAACCACAATGGAAAACAGAATGGTGATTTCTCAAAAAATGAAAAATAGAACTACCACATGATCCAGCAATCCCACTGCTAGGTATCTACCCAAAGCAAAAGAAATCAGTATATCAAAGGGATGCCTGCACTCACATGTTTGTCACAGCACTATTCACAATAGCAAAGATGTGGAATCAACCTAAGTGTCCATCAACAGATGAATGGATGAAGAAAATGTGGTACATATGCACATATATACATACACATACACATGTGATATGGAATACTATTCAGCCATAAAAAAGAGTGAAATCATGTCATTTGTAGCAACATGGTTGCAACCGGAGGTCATTACATTAACTGAAATAAGCCAGGCACAGAAAGACAAATATCAAATGTTCTCACTCCTATGTGGGAGCAAAAACACTTGATCTCATGGACGTAGAGAGTAGAGCGATAGATACCAGAGACTGGGAAGGGTGAGTGGGGGGAAGAAGGGATGAAGAGAGGTTGGTTATGGGTATAAATATAGAGTTAGATAGAATAAATATGTTCTAAAGTTTGATAGCAGACTAGAGTGACTATACTCACAAACCGTGTTATATATATTTCAAAGTTATTAGAAGAGAGGATTTGAAATGATACCAACACACAAAAACGATAAATACTCAGGTGATGCATGTGCTCCATACCCTGACTTGATCATTACACATTCTATGCATGTAACAAATATTCACATGTATATCTAAGTATGTAAATTATTATATATCAATAAAAGAGAAAAAAATAAAAATTTAGATCTATATTGTTATTTGCAGTTAATGTCTAGTTGTACAAAATATAAACCACATTTATGTGCTTAATAAGTCACTTATTTTTGGACATCTGGATTTTTTCTCAAAGTAATTTTAAAATTCAAGTATTTTAAATGCTTTATCTCGAAAACTATTTTGGAATTTAGGATGCAGTGTTTAAAACTTCAAAGAGGTACTCAAAATTTAACTTTGCTACTTTTTTTGCTCTGAGTCATGATAAATTTTCACATTTGCATAGGTCTTTTTTTCGTACATTTTATACATGTATATATATATGGAGAGAGAGAGAGCGAGAGAGAGAGAGAGAATCAGGTCAGTATAGCAACAAAGAAAAGGATCACACAGTTCTAGGCCTGTCTCATTTCTGGCATTCTTTCTTACAGAAAGGGTATGCTAGCATTTTTACAATTTGACACGTCTTAACAGGATCTTGAAACTGAAGTTTCTAATGAGAACAAAGGAATAATAGAAATGCAATTCCAAAGTGAGGCACCAGCTCACCGTATGCAGCATTTACAAAGAAAATCAGTTTCAAACTTTTGGGTGCCTCATCTAGAGAGAGGCTCAAGGGAGTGCAGATGTAGAGAGAGGATTTTGTAATGAGTATTTTTAGAGAAAGATGAGCTGCTAGGAGGTATAGAGACATTACCTGTTGCCTCATCTCAAACCTTAGTTTTTTGGGGAAACAGCACAATGAGGCCACTCAGAACTTGAGATGCATCCCCTGAGCTTTGGAGACCCAGGAGATGGAAGTCTGTCTCCTAACCCAGGGCGTTCAGAGGTCAGGGATGGGTTGCAGAGATTCTTTGGTGGTTGTCTGTGAGTGGCTGTTGCATATGGGAAGTGAGTGTGTTCCCTGTCCACCGTGGGTTACAGCATGTATAAGTGTCTCCCATGGGCCAGCTGTTGACCCTAGAAGAAAGAGAGCTCCCCTGGAGCCATTTCACATACTGGGCAGATGGACCCCCTCAATGGGATGATGAAACCCCCAAGAGTCAGCATCTGAACCATGGGCTGGATGCAGAGTGACCGGCCAAAGGAGAAGCATGGCCTACAATGTGGGATCTGCATCAGGAAGAGCCCACAAAGGTATTCCTAAGAGAAAGGGTTGGCAACTGTTCACTTGGCACCAGAAAGTCCTGACATAAGGTGAAAATCATACGTAGTATGTCAGGAGGGGGCCTTTCCACAGCCCATGCTCTGCCTGGGCCAGCCTTGAGGGGGGCAGTCCCTGCGGTCAGCAAGTGCAGGAGGAGGGAGCATTGTAGAGGAAGAATGAAGAATCGCCCCTACCCCTACTGTCTGATGCTGACAGGCCACAGAAGGACTAGCTAGAGGATGGGAGAAGTGGCACTACCCCATGTCCAAATATTTCATTGCTGTCAAGGACTGGTCATTCCAACTTCCAAATCGAGGCTTTGTGTGCTATTTAAAGTGGCTGTAATACTGTCTTTTGCCTAATTCGTTGGACCTATTCTAGATTTCACCCGGGAACAGGGAATTTACATTAAAGGGAAGATGGTAGAAAAAATTAAATTGTGCTTTGAGTATATCCTGTGCACGGTAGTTGTTCGTTGGGCTGTTTGCCTACCTTTTAGTGGCCTCCAGTTGAAAACACTGGGTGGGGTCTGTAGCAACACTGGCAAATTGGGTGTGTGTGCACGTGTGTGTGTGTGTGAGCATTTGAAACCTCCCATGTGTTATTAAAAAGCTCTTAAAGGCAAGTGTAGAGCTTCAAAAAAAGCTAGAGTAAATAGTATACCCCACTTAAGACATTCATCGTGAAGTATCGTTTATGTGACAGGGACAAAAAGAAATAATGTTTCTTAACAAAGAACAATTCAGAGACATCTGTTAGTTATTTTGGCATCATGTTTATTCGTTTATCTTGCAGGCATGTTGTTTACTCACATGAGAAGGAGTCAGTTGGTAGAATGAGCCAAGAAAAAAAGGCAAAAACAGGTGTCCTTAAGACAGAGGGGAGAAAAGGAAACTGTTGACAGTCCGGGAATGGTTAATCTCATTTGCACAATTTTTGTGTAAACTGATTATCTGGAAGCTGACGAGAGAGGTCCACCCAGGCAGTCTGTTTTTGAGTAGGCCAACCAGAGGTATCAGAGTCAACAATGTCCATTGTTTAGGAATTCTCCAGAAAGCCTTGGGGGTGGGCTTGGAACAAATGGTGGTACCATGTTCCTGGAGTCTGCCACTGTCCTTCATCACCCCTTCCTTTGTTCAGCCACGCCTGCACCACTTAGTTCAGTGGACTTTCTCATTGTAGACAAACTTCCTCCATCCCTCCTTTTGTCCGTTCTAAGTCAGTTTCTGGGGGTGCTTGCATTAGGGAGGAAAAACGGAGAGTTCCTAAAGGCTGAATTTTTCTACATTAGAAAGGGCAGGGAGCTTTCCATTTTTCTAAAAACAAAAAATGAATTTGGGAAAGTGGCAGGGGAGGAGGGGCAAAAGAGACAAGGCCAGCTCAGATTATATTTGGGGAGAAAGGTTTAGGGAGGTTTTCTAAGAGGATGACTCTACAATTTGGGGGCACCTGCTGCAAGGTGATCAGCTGGCTTTGCGGATATGGCTAAGGATTTGGGGGGCATTTTTTACTGTACATCATGTAGTATATTTTCCCTCTGGTGTTTTTTAAGAGTTCTGCAATAAAGATTTAAATTGCTTTTGAATTCTTTTGTAGCTCTTCTGAAAGCAGTGCTGTGCTGAGAAAGCCAATGAAAAGGGCCAAGTTTATTCTAGTTTTGCATGTTAAAGATTTGACAAGCCTTCAGTAAAGACACTCCTTAAAAAAATCCTGCATTCACCAAACTTATTTGACCACACTATCCTATTTTTAGAGAATGTAATTTCATATGTAATTATCTGGAACACAGTTTGGGAAATGTGATTCCCAGCTCACATTATCTCAAGATAGGTCAAGAATTTAAAAAAAAAAATTCACTCTCTCCCTTTTTAATTTAATGTAATAGAAACATATAAGGTTTAATGGGAAGGAGACTGTACCGGGTGGGATAGTTTCCTCCCTACCCTAAATTCATGTCCTTCCCGAAACCATAACGTGTGAACTTATTTGGAAATAGGATCATTGTATATATAATCAGTTAAGATGAGGTCACATTGGATTAGGGTGGATGCTGAATGCAATATAACTGGTGTCCTTTTGAGAAGAGAAGAAGAGACACAGAGACAGAGACAGTCAGGGGTGAACACCATGAACAATGACAAAGGCAGAGATGAAGTGGTGTGCCCACATGCCAAGGAATGCTCAGGATTGCCAGCAACACCAGAAGCTCAGAGAAGAGCACAGGACAGATTGTTCTCTAGAGCTTTCCCAGGGAGCATGGCCCTGCTGACACCTTGATTTTGGATTCTAGCCTCCAGAACTGTGAGAGAATAAATTTCTGTTGTTTAAAGCCACCCAGTTGGTGGTAATTTGTTAAGGCAGCCCTAGGAAAATGATATAAGGATCATGTCTGAAAATTAAAGAAATATCTGATTTTGCAGTCTTGAAAACCTGAAGGCCACTCAGCAATGAAAAGTACTGGACTACCGGTACAGAAAAAAACACAAACGAATCTCGCGGTAATTATGGTGAGTGAAAGAAGCGAGACAAAAAAGAATGCATGCTGCATGGTCCCATTTACATAAAATTCCGACAATGTAAACTAACCTGTAGTGACAGAAAGCAGGTGGTTTTCTGGGGCAGGGTGCCAGTAGGGGGCAGAGAGGCTGGAGGGGGAGGTTTTACAAAAAGCACAAAGAACCTTTTGGAATGATGGATATGTTCACTATCTTGATTATAGTAGTGGTTTCATCATGTACGTGTGTGTCAAAACTATCAAAATTGTATACTCTAAGTATGTGCAACTTATTATATGTTGATTATACCTTAATAAAGCTGCTTAAAATAAAACAACATGGGGACTCATTAGTTTAAAATAACCAAGAAAATATCGTGCAAGTTTGCATGGAGGCATGGTGGGAACATAAAAAAGTACTTCCACTGTTGTGCGTGCACTCACTCTCACACTTTATTCTTGTCCTTAATTGAAAGTGGTAAAGCAAACACATTATTGAAGCAACTCTAATTATTTTCTCTGGACTAGTCTCCAGCAAATTAGGAAAAGGGAGCTGAGAAAGCCATTTCAGCCTTGAAATACCGCTGCGGGATCTTTTCTTCCGAGACAATCTCGGCACACAGCAAACCCAAGCTCAACAGCATTCATCCTGTGCTCTGGGGACACCCCCTTGCTCGTGTTTAGAATGAACCTTGGGAGACGCCTCTTCCCCTCACTCTGGTGACACATTCATTTGCTCTCTCACTTTCCCCTGGCTTTAATTAAATGTCACAGCTGAAAGAGGTTACCAAAACAAATGATGCGAAGGGTTCTGCTAACTCTGATCCATCCTTGGAGACACGGTCATAGTCTTTCCCCATAAAGGCTTTGCTCACTTCTTCTGCCTCATTCATTCCCCACAGCTCTTGCTCTCATTTTTATGCCACATAAATGAGATTTTAGTACACTCTGGTTTGTATCGTTGTCATCGTGCGTGCTAGTTTTGTCTCCCCAGACACAATGATACTCTTGGCCTCTTGAACCCTATCTCTCTCTACTTTGAAACCCTCTTTTCCATTCTAGATTCATCCCTATCCAGATTTTGAGATATATTTTATCCCTAAAGGACTTAGTGCATGACAACAGTATGCACACTTTCCTTTTAGGCTTCCCTTTCATTTTGCTCCAAGCCCAGATGCATCATTTGTTTGCCTAGAACTCTGTTTTGTCCGTGTGCAGCTGATGGCTTTAGATGCCTGCTCCTCCATCTCTGTGACTGCCTGCTCTGCCCACACAGGCCAGAGGTGTTTGGGCATTAAACATTCCCTAGGAGGACACTCAACCAGTGAGTGATGGCAGAGGGTATACGAATACTCCAGCTCCCTCGTCCCTTGGGGCAGCTAGCTCTGAAGGGTGCTCCACACTGTTCCTCAGACTCTCCCATGGGATGAGGTTTCAGTTGTCCATTATTTAGTTGACATCAACACACACCCTTTATAGGCTGCCTTCCCTTCCTTATATAACATCCCCATTTTCCTGCCAGTGTTGCAGAAAACTTGCAGATAAACTGCTTGCCTTCAAATTCTCCTGTCAGTGTCCGCTTCTGGGGAAGCCCACTTGAGACTGAGCCTGTCAGTTGGAGTCCACTGGGTGCTTGAGCCTCTGCTCAGTCCCTCACGGCACAGCCCCCCCCACTCTTTACAGAGCCCCATTTCATATGGTTGAGTCCGCAGGTGGACCTCCACCTCTTGCCGTGTGCTGGGGCCCTTCAGGCTGACTCCTCACACTTCTTTCCAGACTGCATTTACATCCTGAATAGAGAAGCACCTTCTCTGCTCCGGAGCCATAGGAAAGAAATGCCGTGTAGGGAACCTCTGAAGAAACCACAAAAGGGTTGTTTAACCACTGGCCATGCCAGCGAGTGCAAAGCCCCGTAGCCCAGTAAGGACTTCTCTGCCTTCTTGACTTTCCTCACCTCGTGGCTTGGATCCCGGCATCTAGGGAGTAGGGGAGGGGACAGGAGAGCAGGAAAAGAGTAGAGAGCAGAATCCTCCTCCTCCTCTTCCCTACTGCAATTTTCTGCACCTTGAAGTGCTCTCTTGGCTCCCAAATGGTGAGACCTAAACTGTGGTAAAACCAACCCTCTATCCCACTGTGGTTAGCAGGAGGAAGATCACCCAATGATGTCCATGCTTTAATCCCTGGAACTTGCAAATATGTCACCTTACGTGGATGGCAAAAGGGACTTGGCAGATGTGATTAAGGTTACAGAACTTGAGATGGGGAAAAGTATCCTGGTTATCCAGGTGAGCCCAATTTAATCACACAAGTCCTCAAAAGTGGAGAACGTTTCCTAGCTGGGGGAGAGAGCGAGCAGATGGAAGGAGGAGTAGGAGAGATTCGAAGCATGAGAGGAACTCGATCCGCCGTTGGTGGCTTTGAATATGCAGAAAGGAGGCCACAAGCCAAGGAATATGGGTGGCCTCTAGAAGCTGGGGACGGCCCTCACCTGACAGGCCACAAGGAATCTTGATCCTACAATTAAAAGGAACTGAATTCTGTCAGCAGCCAAATGAGCAAGGAAATGGATGGTCCCTTAGAGCCACAGAAAGGAAGACAGCCCTGCTGACACCTTGATTCTAGCCCAAGAACCCATGTTGCACTTCTGACTTGAAGAACTTAAAGATAATACATTTACGTTGAATAAGCCACTCAGTCTGCAGTTATTTGTTATGGAAGCAATAGAAAACTCATACATTCACCATCTAAAGAGTGTCTCTACATGCTTGGGAATCTTCCAAAAGAGAAAGGCAAACCTTTTGAAAGTGCCTCCCTGTCGGGTTGCAAAATAGCAAACACCTTGGCAAATCTCTTAGTGAGTTTCTGCTTATCAAGGGGAAAAGGGAAAGCACCAGGGCATGTGATCTGAAGCCAGTGCCCCTATTTTCGTTGCTGCCTCTAAACGGACAGCGCTAGAACATATTCCACTCTCCACCTTATCTCATTTTTCTCTTTGCCTAAGCTTTCATCCCCAAAAGCTGCATCTGCACCCAGACTATTGCTCCGGGAAGGTCTTTGGAAAGTTCCAATCAATTAAAACAGTACTTGTTAAGTTTTACCCTGCTATTAAATCTACCCTCTCATTGGACAGAAAAAGCCAGCTGTTTGTTGGAGACTGTAACCTCAATTAATACCTTGGTGTGGGGTTTTCCTCCATAATTTCAAACCAGTTACTATCCAGGTATCAAAGCAGAGTGGAAAGGCCTAATTAATTGATAGGACTGCGGTCACCTGCCATGGATTTGACAATACACGTGACTCTTACAACACAGCCTCATTGAAACACTTCCTGCCTCACAACCGATATTAAGAATATCTAAAGAAGGCCAAACACCTAACAGTGCATTTATTTATCTGAGGAGGGTCATCACCCTAGATACGAGAGTCAGATGTGTCTAATCTGCTGGTTCCCCCACCCACTGAGTCGATAACTTTAATTATGACAGTTTTCTTTAGAAGTTCTATTTGGTTCTTTTCCAAAAATACCTGGTCAATTTTGAATGTCTTTTACTCCTTCATCGTATTTCCAACTCTTTTGTGTCTGTCCATTTATTAAACCTATGTGTCTTATATTCCATGTCTGTTAATTCTGGTATCTACAGTCATTGCTGGTTTGACTTTCTTATTTATTGTTTTTCATGACTGTCACTGATGGTAACTTGTTTCTCATGTGTTTGATGATGTTTGATCGTGAGCTCATTTTTCTTAGAACTTTGCCTCTGGAAATGCTTTGGAGTTTTGAGTCAAGATGATAATCCTCCAAAAAGGATATGCCATTGTTTCTGCAGTTGTTTAGGTTACTACCAACCTAGGAACAAATTTAATTTATAGTCAGGGCTTGCATTGTTTCAGGACACATAGGTTAAGTAAATTCTGTCCCCAACTTCATGATGATGGCTATAGGCAAAGATTTTTAAGGAAGTTTCTTGAAAAAATTATTATTATCATTAATGTTCCTCCCATTGCCAAGGCCTGAATGGACTGCCACCCCCTCTCCCCTTGGAAGGGTTTTTTCCCTTGTCTACACCTGCCTGACAGCATTGCCTCGTAAAGGTTCCAGCCTTATGTTGGATGTTTCATCAGGACTCCACTCAGTTTGGACCCACATTTTATCTCCTGTTCCCTATCAAAAATTCAAGGTTTAGAGCACCTGACATCAGAGGTACACAGAAAAAATGGAGAAAATACTAGTTCCAGCATTTATTACGTCTTTGAATTTGGCTTTTTTGTTATTTCTACTCTTCAAGGAATTCCATTATTTTTTCACCATCCAGCTTCTCTGTGAATTTTGCAAAAAAAAATATTGCTTTTTTAAAAAAATCCAGTATTGGGTGATACATGTATTATTAACTAGGATTTCTCCTGATATTTTATTATATCATATTACTAGAAGTGAAACTCTATCTCATTTATCCCTGCTGCGTTTGGAACTATATGTAGGATCTAGCAGGTTTCCACTTTGTGCAACTGGAGTGTGATCCACCTGGGGAGCTCTGGGAGACTGTGTAGAACACACCTACATTATCACAATTGAAGAATATGAGCAAACCAAGATATTAGGGACAACTCCTTCACCATTGGTTGAAGGCTGCTTTTGGAGATCTCTGGAACTTTTGGCTTGCCCTGTACGCAGGCGAGAAGAATCCCTTGGGCAGAGAATCACTGGCGTTTGCTTTTAGTATGTACAGGTGAGTGCAGAGAGGTTATGGAAGGAATCCTAACAGTATCTGCCACAGGAACACCAGGTGGCACAAAGGACAATGTAAACCTTTATCTCGGAGAACTTGGACTTTGAGTTTCCTGCCCTCAGCAATTCATGGACACATAGAAGGAGAAAAAACAATTTTTTTCAATTAAACAGAATAGACTTCAAGATTGCTAAAGCTCTGAAAAGCTGGCTAAGCCATCTAACGGTGTGATCTGTTTTTCTCATACTTATAGCGGAAGTTACGAATGTGTGGAAGACATCCAATTCTGTGCTACAGGAAGGATGATGTAAAGGGAGCAGACAAAACCGCAATAACTGGAGAAGGATAGTGAGAGCCCTGGTGCCCTGACTCATGGGGCCATCCTTTTGCAGAACAGAGCTGATAGTTACTGGCTGCAGCTGGTCTGACTCTTTCTTGTAATAGACTTATTGCTTTACCCTTTAAAGGTTGGAGCCAGCTTGGAAAACATTCGTGTGTGGCTATGAGAGGCATTAGGAAAAATGATTTGCTTATCCCCAGAATATAACAAGATTCTAAGTCCAGGCTTCCTTGTCTCAGTTGCTCACTCACTATTTGTAGGAGAACTTCTTTGCCCATATCACTGATGTTCAGTAATGAGCCTCAATTGAGAAGATTATGACAGTAATCTCCCCTTTATTTTCAACCTCATTGTTTGATTGTGGGCTAATTTAGGGCTCATGTCAAAGGGTTTGTTTATAAAAGGCCAAACACAAGTGTTTATCTGGAGAATCAAAGTCCTATTCTAATACAGAAGTTACCATTTTCTACAGCCTTTGTTAAACACTATTGAATTTGCTCAATATCCTTGATGAGGAAAGCAGCTATCTACAGGGGAAAGAAAAGAAAAAGATAAAAAAGAGAAAGCAAACTAGTATGAACAACAAAAGTGACATGAGTAGTACAACCTGGGGGGCTGCTGGTCAGTGGCTATTTGCCAGAACATGAACCCAAGTTGCTACCTGTTCAAGGATACCGGTTTCCATGGTACCCAAGATTTTGAATGACAAATGTGTCTCTTGTGCATTCTTGAGATATTTAATGCATTTCTCATCTTACATAAATGGCAACACATTGTATGTATCATCCTGTTTTTTGGCTTTTCCCACTTAACATTAGTTCTTGGAACTTGCCCCATATCGGTATGCAAAAGGCCACATTCTTTATAACTACATGGTTGTGCATTCTGTGGATAAACCACCAATTCCCCATTTATGGGCATTTAAGGTATTTCCAATCTTTCTCACAACCAAGTGACTATAATTAACAATAAGTTAGGCCGTACTTTCAAATAACTAAAAGAGTGGAATTGGAATGTTCCTAACATGAAGAAATGTTAAATGTCTGAGGTGATGGATACCCCAATTGCCCTGATTTGATTAACTCACATTGTATGCCTGTATCAAAACATCACATGTACCCTGTAAAAATACACAGCTATTATGCACACATAATAATTAAAAATAAAAAAATTTTAAAAAGACACTATGGTGCAATCATTAATCTCAAGCTTATATCATTTTGCACTTGGGAAGATAAATATGAATGATATTTCCTAGCATTAGAAAGATATTATTGAATTGAAAGACATATGCACTTGTAATCTTAATAGATTTTGCCCCATTTCTCTTCACAGAGGCTGTACTGATTTCCCTTCCCACCAGCAACACACGAGAGTGCTGGTTTCCCCACATGCTACGTGCTCTCCAATCGAGTGTGTTGTCAGACTTGTTGAACTTTTCCAATTTAATAGGAGAAAAATGGTAGTTGCAATAATTTTGATATGTATTTCTCTTATCATAAACAACACTGAACAACTTTCCTGCTGTCCAAGAGCTGTGGCTTTTGACTTCTTTTCCTTAGGCCATGACTAGGTGGTTTTTCTCTTTTTGGATTCCAGGACTCATTAGAGTTGTATCTGGAGCAAATTGAGGCTGACATTTGAAGCAGAAGAAATTCAGTGTAGGCCCAATTTGAGGGTCATAGAGTCTGCATGTATAAAAGTTACTGTGATGGGAGATAAACTGTGTCAATAAGATGATGCTGCAAATGCATGTTAAATTACACAGAACACATATTTACAATAAAATACTAAAGGAAAAAAGCAGATTAAAACATAGTACAGTGTGATCTTCTTTCCTCTTTAAAAAATACAGATGTGTCTGTAGAAAGGAGATTGGAAGGATATATATTAATATATATAAAAAATTAACTGTGGTTATTTCTGGATGGCAGGACTATATGATATTTTACTATACTTTGTGTTTCTCTA
Organism: Daubentonia madagascariensis; assembly: GCA_023783475.1. Lineage (NCBI taxonomy): Eukaryota > Metazoa > Chordata > Mammalia > Primates > Daubentoniidae > Daubentonia > Daubentonia madagascariensis. The sequence goes on from JAKFHU010002136.1 coordinate 868,304, forward strand.
TATTTTTGAATTATTGTCAATTACTAATTGCTACCTTAAAGAAATAAAAATAATATTATATTTTAAAAATACATTTTGCCTCATTGGCAGATAGCCATAAAAAATACACGAAATGATGACAGGAGTACCAGACTGGGAGTCAGGAAATCCAATTTTTAATCCCACATCTGCAGTTAATGTGCTCTGAGACATTGGACTTATAGTTTAATTTTTTTAGGTTGTAGTTTCATCATTTGTAAAATGGGGAGATTGTGCATGTTTATTGTTTTAAATCCTTATAGTTCTAAAATTGTATCTTATATATTAAGATGAGACACATAAACGAATGCTGATTAAGTCCTTTTATAGACATATGTTTACACTTTGAATAGTTGCACTTCATAAAATCAAGGCGATTCTGCCTGTGTCTGTTGTTTCTTATGTAAATGTATTGTCTCTGAACTGTATTGGTGTGCCATGCAAAGCAAAAAAGTCTTCACACAGAGTAATTATCTTTTCAAGGCTTATTGAAAGAGGTTACCTTGGTAACAAGGAATCAAACCCACCCACTTCATCTTAGGGGTCAGAGTAAGGTTCTCCATGTAATCATCATTTCTGTTCTCCAGGTACAAACTGTGAAGAAACCTCAGTGAGAATATTCAAATGTTAGTAACAAGGAGTTTTGCACTCAAAGACACTAAATTGTTCCAGTCTAGGCCTGTTGTCCTGGTAGAAATATCAAGAGCATGCTTTTTCATTTTCTGAAGTTCCCTAGTTTGCACGATAAATGATTTTGTTCCCTCTAGCTCCTTAGCACTTTGGATAGCTCTTATTCAAGCATGTAGGTAGAAAGACCCAAGGGCACTCATGTTTCTCCCTTGGCTTCTAGGTATTACTCTCACTGAACAAGAACAACAAATATTAACAACTAGGGTATATTTCTAGGAATCTCAGACCTGTAAGAGGCAGTAGAGATTATGTAACGGCTGTCTGTCATTTTAAAGATGAAGGAGCTGTGGAGCTGGACCCAAAGCTTCTGAGCCCAACACTTCCATACAGGGAAATGCCAGCCCTGAGGGCTCACTTACATGTGATCCCTGCCTCCCGCCACATAGTCAGCAAGGGTTAGCTTTGCAATCCCTGCAGAAGTGTACAGAACCTCTCCTTTCTTTCTCTTTTAAACCAGGAGCACACAGTGTTCACCATATAACCTCCTACTCACTTCACAGAATTGACAAGGGAAAGCAGGTGCCAGTGAGGTACAAAACGGAAAAGCAATTCAAGCGAGGGTGAAGTCTGGAACAAGACTGCCCTGGGAACCTTCCTGTCCTCCTTTTAGGTTCTTTGTCTGCAAGATCCTGAAGGTTGGAGGCGAGAGCTGGCGACACCTGTTTGGAGAGGCCCAGCCACAGGCTCCTACCTGCACCAGGGCAGCCCTGATGAAGCAGTCAAGAGAATGTTATCAGTGAAACACTTGCGACTGTTGTTGAAGAGCTTTTAATCAGCAATCAAGGGATCCCTTCTCAGCCTTGGGGAAAACAAAGCCAGGAGAAGCAGGTTGTATTCAAAGCACTGAGCAGGTATCAAAGGCAGCATAAATTCAGCCAATTGGAAATTCACTTTAAGTAAAAACACAATTTTATACCACCAGTGAGCTTACCTTGGAAACACAGCCTCCCCTTTCCCCTGCAACAGGGCTCATTTTTATATCCTCCACTAAAGGGACTTGCAGAAACAACTGTTTCAGTGCCTGTGAATAACACAAATACAATCAATTGGTTATCGCTGGGTTTGGAGGGGGTCCTGGTGAGAAATGCTCTCCCAGCCTGATCATCTCCCAAGACATCTGCCAACATCCCCCAGAAGGCAGCTGCCAGCTCAGACTCCCAGGAACTGGCTGACTTGGAGTATTTGAGCTGGAGGCTATCAGTAGAGATCCCTGTTTAGCCCCCTTATTTTATAAATGCAGAAACAGAGATTCAGAAAATTTACGAGACCCACTGAAGTTACATTATTTGCTGTTTCATCATTTTACAGCTGGTAGGGGCCTTCTACCAAAGGAGGGTTGAGATGAGAGATGAATATCAGATCTATTGAGTCAGCAAGTAACTAGGGAGCAACCATAACACACCCAGTGCTCATTCCAGGGGTAAGGACAGGCCGCAGGAGGCTGGCCTTCTGGGCTCCCGCCACAGAGCCATCTCCACTTACAATGATGTCACCTCCAAAATCCTTTCTTCCCACTAGTTCTACCCAACCAGTGTGACTATGACCCACCCTCTTCTCCCATCCTGTATTCTGGCACTTACTTTTGGACTGTCATACCACAACAGCGCTATCCAGTCTTCCTGCCTCCAATAGTGTCCCATCAATTCATCATCTACCCTGCTGCCCCCGGGAGCTTTCTGCAAACCTCATGGGATCTTGTCTCTCCCCTGACTGAAGCCCTTTGATAGCTATTTAAATCCAAGCTCCTGCCCAACATATGGATTTCTCCTTGAGGTAGACTTGGCCTGCTTGTCCATCCTTATCTTCAAGAGTTGAGCCGTAATGAGCTAATTATAGTTCCCCAACATGTGGCTCCATTTCCAGCTGTGACTTTGTATTGCTGTTGTTTGGCTGGGAATCCTGCTCCCTGCATCTAGCTAGTGAGCTTCTACTTTACTTCACAGAAAGGTGTCTCATCTCCTGTGAAACTTTGGTCCAGAAGTCAAGCTCAGGGAAGGCCAAGAGGCCAAATTAGGGATGGGAAGCAAACTCGGCCAGAGGGTGAGGAATGCGGTGGAAGGTGATGGGCAATGGTTTTGGCTGTCCTCTGGCCACTTACTTTGACGAGTGAAATGCTCATTGAGTCAGTCATCATGGCTGACTCCTTTCTCACGGTATGTCGGCATTCATCCCAGGCCACTCCTGGCATTAGATTTTTAAAAAGTGGTAACTCTGTGAGTGTGAGTGTGTGTCTGTATGCGTGCGCACGCGTGCTCAAAGTTCCACAGCATCACGGCCCAGATTCATTGACCAGCAGAAAATCCCTTGAAATGCCTTGGCTTCAAGAACACTGTGCAACCGTTTTCTAAAGGGCTTTCTCCGACAGTGTTTATCATCAGGCTCTTTAAAGGACTGTGTTTCCTGCTCTTCCGGGTAGCTACTTGCACTGAACAGAGCAGAAAGGTAATTAAAGTAAGTTCATATATATGAGTGAAGAAAAGGACTATTTCACTCATTGTCATGGGCTTCTTGCTCCCAGTTCTCTTCAGGGAAAGCTCAATGATACCACAGGTTAAGTCATTTCAAGAAATGTGAGACTTCCACGTTATGAGGAGAGCTGAGCCGTTTCGGTAATTCCTTTTGCAGTCACTGGGGGCTCTGGGAGGGAAGACATAGCTCACCAGCAACCTGAAGTTATGAAATAGATCAGCATGCATGTAAATTAAATGCTAACTGGATCTTGTCATTATCAGAGCTGGCTTCCTCCTGGTGTTCTCATCTCACAGTAAAGCATACAGTTTAGCCATCAGCAGTCTCCCCCTAATTCTCCTTCTGGGAGGTTTGAAGGAAAAGGGTTCTCCCCTAGAGGACATTCTAGCCATATTGAACGTGCCCATAGAAGACCAGGACTGGAGGTACATGCTGACTCCAGAGCTCATGTCTTCTCAATTTGGAGGTTTGCCTCTTAGGGATTCCAAACAGAATGGATGTTTTTACTCGACCATTCGATGATGCAAAAGCTTTAGGAAACTTTAGAACATCTCCTCAAACTCTGAGTAGGGATTAACTTCAGGAAGAAATTGACAACAGCCAACAACGTAGCATGAGAAAAGCTGCTTTCTTAGGCCAGGTTCCCTAAGAAGCAGAACCTGAGATAAGAATTCATGTGCAAGTGTTTTATGAAAGAATTGATCCCAGAAGGACCCGGTAAGAGAGTGAAGAAAGTCCTAACTTGAACCCAACCTGCAGTAATGGCACTGGGCTTTCATACTCCTGTACCATTTGTTATTCAGTCAACAGCCAAGGGCTACCCTGGGGGAAGATAAATTCCAAAGTACTTCCAGCTCTCTGTGCTTGCTGCCTCTCTGCTCCATGTGGGCAGTGTGGCTCCAATAGCCCCAGGGTGTCCTCTGAAAAGAGGCACATATTCAGGCCATTGGAAGCCCAATACTCAGAAGCAAGGGAAGGGGTCCCTGAACTGGCAAAAGTAGATCCAAGAAGTATACTACACTTGCCATCTGTGATGGTTAATTTCGTGTGTCAACTTAACTGGACCATACGGTACCCACATAATTGGTCAAACAGGATTGTGGTGTTTCTGTGAGGGTGTTTTTGGAGGAGATTAACATTGAAATTTGTAGATTGAGTAAAGCAGACTGCCCTCCCTAATGTGGGTGGGCCTCATCCAATCAGTTGAAGGCCTGAATAGAGCCAAAGGCTGATCCTCTTCCAAGTAAAAGAGAATTATTCCTGCTTTTGGAATTGGACTGAAACATCACCTCCTCATGAGTCTTGAGCCTGCTGGCATTCAGACTGGAACTAAACCATTGGCTTTTCTGGGTATCTAGTTTGCCAACTCAGCCTGCAGATCTTGGGATTTGCCTGTGTCCGTAATCACATGAACCAATTCCTTATAATAAATGTGTGTGTGTCTATACATATATATATATGTACATACATACATACATATATGAAAAGACTTGATCTTCCAGCTTGATTCTAAGTGAACATTTTATTCTGAGGATTTAGATGCAATGAGTTTCTTACATTGTCAAAACACTCTGTGATTCTTTGGGTGCAAACTGCATAGTGTAATGCAACTACTCTTTAGACAAATGGAAAGGGGGAACAGAACAAGATAACAAGTGGGGCTGGCAAGATAGATTTGGTGGTCAAAAATTAAAAAGCTCAATTCATACTGTTAAGTTTAAGATGCCTATAGGGACATCTGATGGGGACATCAAGTAGCTGGATATCAGTGTCTGGAATGCAAAGGAGAGGTTTGGGCTACAGACTTGAGGATCAAATCGAAGTATACAATTTAGACTGGAGGGTCAGGGCATGCTTCTCTGAAGAGGTGCTATTTATTCATGACTGGACGTCTGAGCAGGAAATAGTGAGGCCATGAGTAGGAGAAAGAGCCTTCTTCACAGAGGAAACAACAGGTGTGAAGTGTGAGTCATTTCTTATTGATGTCAGAGGCAGGAAAGTTCTTAAGTCGTTGATTCCAGATGCATCATTTAACAATTGTCAGAGTGGGCAAAATTTCTTTGAAGCTGAGGAATTTCGAGGGTATTTGTTGCTAAGTGACATCCTCGTCTTATTTTCCTGGTGTTTTTCAGGCAGACTATTTTCACCAATAGGCAAAATTCATGTTTTTGTTTTGTTTTGTTTTTACCATGCAACAAAACCTTTAATAATATTTTGAATGGGTTCAGCTATTACTAATACTGGTAATTTCTAAACTTAAATTGGGGCAAATGACTATAGTGCAGAGTAATGCCATCATTGGGCACTGTAAATGCAAGACTGAAGAATTAACAGCCACCTCTCAGACGGATGACCAGATGCAGGGTCGACTCTTTCTGGATATTGTAGTCAGAAAGAGTGCGACCATCCTACCTGCAAAGGTGAGCCTCTGCTGGTTGGGGGGATGCCTTCTTTACCCTGGATCTTGGCCTTTACATTTTTGATGGTGTCTTTGGGCTCAACCTCCAGGGTGATGGTCTTGCCAGTCTGGGTCTTCATGAAAATCTGCATACCGCCTCTCAGACAGAGGATCAGACAAAAAAAAAAAAGACTTGCATGTCAAAGAGTTTATTATTTTGTGCTAGACAGTGACATAGAGATATACAGAGGTGGTGTTCACAGGAAACAAGGAAGATTCAGAGTCAGGGGCTAGCTGAAGGGATCCTGGGAGAAATAAGTGGTAATTTTGATTATAAAGTTTTAAAAGAAGTTTAATGGTGAGAAAATTAAATGAGAATGAAAATGAGCAAGAAAGGTAAAAATGAGGTAAACACCTAGCAAGGGAAGACCAGTGATACAGAAAGCAAATACTGTCTGAGTTGGAGAGAGGATTGGGTGCAGAGAGCAAACATAAAAGATAAAAGCTGGACAAATCCAAACCCGTAAGGAGAAAGATTCCAAATGCCGCACATGGGACGAGCCAGCCCCTGAATTGGAGCCACGGTACACAAGCTTAGCCAGGAGCTGAGAGCATCATGGCAGAGTGACTGACTGACTGTGTCCCCAGTCCAGGAACAGTGAGCATGGTCACCGTCTCGCCACAGAGACCAAGAGCTCATCGGGTCTGCAGAGGAAAGGGGGCTTGTTACATAAGCAGAATGTTTACCCCTGGGGTCCTGGCCCATTGCCAAGGGCAAAGCTAACTCCCGACGTAAAGAAGAAAAGACCACAGGAAGGAAAAGTCCTTGCAGAGCACAGGGCTGTGACCTTTGCAGATAGGACTGATGAAAAGAGATATAATCAAGTGTTCTTGCTGCAAATATGCACGTTAAGAACTGGGGTTATTTTTGTGTGCCATGCAATGGCAATTAAAGGCCAAAGGAAAAACAACATGTGATTCAAAGGAGAGCTTCACTGAAGAGAGTACGCTGGATAAGTGACTCAAGCTTCCCTCCCTTTGCCAACAAGATAAAGCTAGAGAATCAGGCAAGTCCATGTGGGAGTCACTCAGTGTTCCCATCTGTTGGTTGGTTTGTTCGTCTCCAAGAAAGATGGCGGCAAGGAGAAATGGTGTCAGGCCTGCATCTGCTCTGGCCGTGTGGGCTTGGGCAGGTGGTTTACCTCCTACGGGGCTTCAGCTTTTCTTTCAAGAAATGAGTAAGGAATATTTATCTCTAAGGTCTTGTCTAGATCTAAAATAGTTGGATTCCAGAAATCATTTGGTAATGCCACATGCCCCAGAGTCCAACCAGGAAAATCAGGAGGTTTGTGATTATTGGAAGGCACAGAAAGGATCCTCATGGAGAGGGAACACAGGGGAGTGATGGGGGCTGTATTCACAGCCCCCACTTCCTGGAGTGCCCTTCCCAACACCATTCTCCAAAGACTACCTTTTGCTTTTTTGATTTCTAATTCTGCTGAGACACAGATTTTAAAAAAGAATTTCTCTACCCATCTAACTTTCTCATTTTTCAGTGGCCCAAAGCCAATAACTGGAATAGAAAATAAATAGAAATTTCAATTCTTCATTCTTTCCTTGATGACTCGGGGAGTTAAGTCAAGAAGATGTTCATCGTTTGCTCACAGAGAAGATTTCCAGGGTCTCCTTTCATACGCATATGGAGAATAATTCCAAAGGGCCTACTCATAAGTAGGTTCAAAGAAAATGAAAATTTTCTGAAATGGAAAACATCATTGTTTACCATCTTTTGTACTATGTTATCTTTTTTTTCCTAGTATTCAGTGCAATGGCAATTAAAGGCACAATAAGCTTAAAATGAAGCTAGTTAAAGGAGGGGGGCATCTTCCATATGTGCAAGTGTATTATTTCTTCTTTTATAATTCAGCTTTAAAAGTAATCTGTTAAGCCCAGTGGATGCCATTCAATTTATAGGATTCCTGTGGTTTTTCTTAAGTGAAACTGTATTCAGGCTTTGATGAATAACGAAACTTTTCTTTAAAGAATATTCTGCCTGAGAGCATTATGGTTTAATTTGGAAACATATACATATGTTTTTTATAGATATTATGATTTTCTTACTAAATTTCTAAAATAGTCTCTGAAAAATATCTGCTTTAGCAAACAGAAAAGATTATTATTACAGTTAGTTGGTGAAGTTCACTGTATTGGTTGACATTGTAGACTTATTTATTCACTGAGTTTCACTGCAAACTGACTTTGCAGGGCAAATTTGCTACCCCAAATCTGGAGAGAAAGGTGAATGTGGAGGGTCCCAGCTGAGATCTGCCTCCCTGGAGCAGAAAGTGGAAGCCATAAACTGGTCAAATGTTAGGAAACACTCAGATGGTAGTTCTGATGAATTTCGGGAGGCTGAGTATAGACTAGCATGAGAAGGAGAAACTCCCAGAAGCCCTTTCATTTTTGTGAGTTTTACCTAGAGGAATCCCACCAGGTTATCATGGTGAAGAACAGAGAGATCCTGTAGCTCTGGCAGGGGGAGGGTAATAGAAATCATGAGGAACTAGAGGAATTCGAAGCTTCTGTCCCTGTAACTATAGGAAACATTAAACAAAGCCCACCCCCTAATCAGAGTGGCATACATCTTCACAGTACAGGACTATTTACGTCAGTTCCTATTAAAGGATACAACATGTCCATCATTCAACAAAAGATTACAGGGCATTCCAAGAAGAAAGAAAGACACAGTTTGAAAAGACAAGGCAAGCATCAGAGCTGGACTCAGATATGAGATAGATTTTGGATTATTAGACAGGGAATTTAAAATTACTATAATTAATATGTAAAGGGATCTAATGGAAAAAGTAGACAAGATCAAATTTAAGAAGGGATTAGTAGTAAAAGCAGAAAAGTGGAAATTCTAAGAAAAAATTAAAAGGAAATGCTAGAAGTAAAAAAACTGTAACATAAGTGAAGAATGCCTTCGAAGGGCTCATAAGTAAACTTAACAAGGTTGCGGAAAGAATCAGTGAGCTTGAAGATAGGTCTATACAAACTTCCCAGACTGAAATACAAAGGAAAAAAAGAATAATAAAAACAGAACATCCAAGAACTATACAGCAATTTCAAAAGATGTAATATATGTGTAATTGGAATATGAGAAGGAGAAAAAAGAGACTGTAGAGCAGAAGATTTGAAGTTATAAAATCCGAGGACTTTCCAAAATTAACAACAGACATAAATCCACAGATCTAGCAAGTGCAGAGATCATTAAGCAAAATAAATACAACAAGACAAAATATAAAAACAAAAAACCCACACCAAAAACCCTACATCTAGTTGCATCATATTTAAACTGCAGAAAATCAAAGACAAAGAAAGGAAAAATCTTGAAAGAAGCCAGAGAAAAATATCACCTTATCTATAGAAGAAAAGGATAGGAATTACATCAGATTTCTCATCAGAAACCATGCAAGCAAGAAGAGAGTGGCATAAAATATTTAAATTGCTTATTGTTGACATAAAACAAAACAAAACAAAACATCAATCTATATCCAGTGAAAATATCCTTTAAAAGTGAAGGAGAAATAAAAACTTTCTAGACAAACAAATGTTGCTAGAATTCATCCCTGGCAGACCTGTGCTTCAGTAAATGTTAAAATAAATTCTTCAGGGAAAAAAATGATATAGGTCAGAATCTTGGATCTACAGTTATGTGCTGCATAAGGACGTATCAGTTGACGACAGACTGCGTATACAACAGTGGTCCCACAAGATTATAATGAAGCTGAAGAATTCCTATCATCTAGTGATGTCTAACGATACCTTAGCCATTGTAACATCGTAACATCGTAGCATAACACATTGTGTCAACAAACCTACCATGCTGCCAGTCCTATAAAAGTCTAGCACATACAATTTGTATAATACATAATACTTGATAATAATAATAAATGACTATGTTACTGGTTTATATATTTACTACACTATACTGTTTTTGTTTTAGAGTATATTATTTCTATTTATAAAAAAAAATTAACTGTAAAACAGCCTTAGGCAGGTCCTTCAGAGCCATTCCAGAAGAAGGTGTTGTTATCATAGGAGATCACAGCTGCATGTGTGTTACTGCCCCTGGAAACCTTCCAGTGGAACCAAATGTGGAGGTGGAAGATAATGATACTGATGATCCTGACCCTATGTGGGCTTAGACTAACGTGTGTGTTTGTGTCTTCAGTTTGAACAAAAAAGATTAAAAAGTTTAAAAAAAAAGTTTTTAAATAGAAAAAAGCTTATAGAATAAGGATATAAATAAAAACTTTTATATGGCTGTACAATGTGTTTTAAGCTATTTGTAAGTATTATTTCAGAGTCAAAAGCTTAAAAAAGCTTACAAAGTTAAAAAGTTACAGTAAGCTAAGGTTAATTTACTATTGAAGAAAGAAATTTTTAAATACATTTAGAATAGCTTAAGTGTACAGGGTTTATAAGATCTACAATAATGTAAAGTAGTGTCCTAGGCCTTCACATTCACTCACCACTCACTCACTGACTCACTCAGACCAGCTTCTAGTCCTGCAAGCTCCATTCATGGCAAGTGTCCTATACAGGTGTACCATTTTTTAAAAATCTTTTGTACCATATTTTTCCTGTACCTTTTCTATGTTTAGATACTCAAATACTTACCATTGCATTAAAATTACCTACAGTATTCAGTATTGTAACATACTGTACAGGTTTATAGCCCAGGTGTGTAGTGGGCTGTACCATCTAAGTTTGTGTGAGTACATTCTGTGATGCTCACACAATGATGAAACTGCCTCAGAATACATCTCTGTCATTAAGCCACACATGACTACATATATATGTAAAGAAATGAAGAATCTTAGAAAAGGAATTAAAGGAAAATAAATCTTTTATTTTTATTATTCTTAATTTATCTAAAAGATAATTTTATAATATAATAATAGTATGAATGTATTATGTGATTGTAGTGCACAGATAAGTGAAATAAATGGCCACAATGTCACAAGGGATGGAAGGGAGAAATAGGGATTATTCTTATAAGGTCCCCACACCACTTGTGAAGCAGAATAGCGTTATTTGAAGTTAGATTAGTTAAACACATATATTGTAAGATTTGGGCAACCACAATTTTTTTGTAAAAAGAAGCATATAAGAAAGCAGATAAAATGTAACCATACAAATAGTTAAAACCAGGGAAAGCATAAAACCGTTAGGAACATGGTCAGTGTTAAAGCAAATATATCAACAATCCCTTTAAATGAGTAGTCTAAATATGCCAACTAAAAGACAGAGCTTGTCAGATAAAAAACAAGACCCAACTATATGTTGTTTACATAAAACCCACTTTAAATATAGGACTCTGACAGTTTAAAATTAAAGAGATGGAAAAAGAGAGACCATGCTGACACTAAGCAAAAGAAAACTGGAATAGATATAATAATTTCAGACAAAGCAGACTTCAGAACAAGGAAAATTGTCAGAGATAAACAATGGCACTACATAATAATTAAAGGGTAAATTTTCAAAGAAGACATAGCAATCCTAAACTTGTATGTATTTAACAACAGCATCAAAATACTTGAATCAATAACTCATATAACTGAAGGAGGAATAGACAAATCCACTATCATACTTGAAGAATTTGACATGCCCCTGTTAGTAATTGATAGATTAAGCAGGCAGAAAAAATTAATAAATATACAGTTTATCTGAATAGCACTGCAATCAATTTCTTCTAATTGAAATGTATAGAATACTATAACCAACAATATAGCAGAATACACATTCTTCTCAAGCTCACATGGAATATTTTCAAACATCGGCAACATTCTAAGCCATAAAAACCACCTTAGCAAGTTTAAAAGAATAGAAATCATACAAAGTATATTCTCAGATCCCAGTGGAATTAAACTAGAAATCAATAATAGAAACATACTTGGAAAATTAAGAAATATTTGGAAATTCAACAACACACGTCTACATAACACACAAATCAAAGAAGTCTCAAGAGAAATTTTAAAATATTTTGAACTAAATTAAAATGAAAATACAATTTATCAAAATTTACGGGATGCACTCAAAGCAGTGTTGTCCACCATGACAAAAGATTAAAGAAGAAAACTCATATGATCATATCAATTACACAGAAAGGCATTTGACAAAATCCAGCACTTATTCATGTTAATAACTCTCAGCAAACTAGGATTAGAAGGGAACTCTGAATTTAACAGAGAATATCTACAAAAAAATCTACAGCTAATATAATATTAGCTGAACACTTGCCCTCTAAAATCAGCAGCAAGGCAAGGATATCTTCTCTTATTGTTCTCATTCAACATATACTGGAAGTTCTAGCTAGTGCAACAAGACCAACCAAGGAAATAAAAGGACACATACTGGAAAGTAAAAAATAAAACTGTTTCAATTTGTATATGACATGATTGTGTATGTGGAAAATCCCAAAGAATTGACAAAAGAGGCTCATGGAATTAATAAAATAAGTACAGCAAGGTTGTAGGCTACAATGATAATATATAAAATATTGTCATAATATATGATATAATATGCAAAATTCAATTATTTTCCTATATACCAGCAATGAACAATCAGAATTTGAAGTTTAAAAAAACAATACCATCTACAATAGCACTCTCACAGAGGAAATATTTGGGCATAAATCTAAGAAAATACATGCAAGACTTATATGCAGAAAACTATAAAACAGTGATGAAAAAATCAAATCAGCTTCATGTTCATGGATTAAAAGTCTCAATACTGCTAAAATGTCAATTCTTACCAACTTGATCTATAGATTTAATGCAATCCCAATCAAAATTGCAGAAAGTTATTTTGTAGATATTGACAAACTAATTATAAACTTTATATGGAAAGACAAAGGACCTAGAATAGCCCAAACAATCCTGAAGAAGAAGAGCAAGGTTGGAGGACTAACTACCTGGTTTCAAGTTTTATTAAAGACTACACAAATCAACACAGCATGGTATTGGTAAGTGAATAGACATGCAGATCAACGAAGAGGATAGAGAGCCTACAAACACATCCACACAACTAATTTTTTGCAAAAGAGCAAGTCATCAATGGTACCAGAACAACTGGACACCAATGTGTCAAAAAATGGACCTAGATACAGACATTATACCTTATGCAAAAATGAACTCAAAGTGGAAAATAGACCTAAATGTACAATGCAAAATTATAAAACATATTGAAGAAAACATAGGAGAAAATCTACATGACCTTAGGTTGGGAAAATGAGGTTTCAAGTGCAACACTAACAACATGATCTACCACAGAAAAATTGATACTTTGGACTTCATTAACATTAAAAACTTCTTGTGAAGGAAATTGTTTTGCGAATAAAACAACAAGCCACAAAGAGAAAATATTTGTAAAACACTTATCTTATAAAGCAATCATGTCCAAAATATACAAAAACCTCTTAAAACTTAATAATAAAAATAAACGATCTAAGTAAAAAATGGGCAAAATATCCGAACAGACTCCTTACCAAAAAAGATATTCAGATGGCTGATTAGCATATGAAAAAATACTCAACAGCATCTGTCATTAGGGAATGGCAAATCAATAAAACAATAAGATATCACTACACATTCATTAGAATGGCTAAAATTAAAAGAAAACAACTGGCAATACTAACTACTAACAAGGACGTGGAGCAATAGAAACTCATTCATTGTTGGTGGGAATGCAAAAATGGTACAGCAACTTTTCAAGACAGTTTCAAAGATTACCATACAATCTAGCAATAATGCTGCTATGTATTTATGCAACTTGTTTGCAAACTTACGTCCACACAAAACCTGCATGTGAGTGTTTAAAACAGTTTTTTTCACAATAGCCCGAAACTGGAAGCAAAGAAAATGTCCTTTGCTAAGTGAATGTATAAACACATTATGGTATATAAGTACAATGGAATATTATACAGCAATAAAAAGAGATGAGTGATCAAATACCAAAAGATAGGTGAATTTAAAATTCATATTGCTAAGTGAAAGAAGCCAGTCTGAAAAAGCTACATATTGTGTGATTCCCATTATATGTCATTGTGGAAAAGGCAAACTATAGAGATGGTAAACAGATCAGTAATTTCCAGAGGCTCAGAGGTTGGGGAGAAGAGGAGGTTGAACAAGTGAACCACAGAGGAATTTATAGAGCAGTGAAACTATTCTCTGTGGTACTGTAATGATAAATATAAGACATTAAATGTTTGACAAAAACCATAGAACTTCATAGCATAAATGTTAAAGTATACAGAATTCAAAAATCATTTAGGAGTTCAAGGGATCCCAGGATAGAATGTAAAATGTAATAAAAGTATCCAAGTATGAAACCTCGCTGAAGGGGTAGGGAATACAATGCTGAACTAAGCAATACTTTGGAAATGATGGAGTCTGTAAAACTAAAGACAAAAAGGAACTGCACATAAGAACTGTGCTCTAGTTGATAAAGTTCTTTACCACAGAGGTATAGGTTAACAATTCTGAAACAACCATACATGTATATAAGAAGTGAACAATTAAGTAATGGATGGCAGATAGTGGGATCCATGTTTCTCATTACTGGTGTAGGAGGCTATAGACAAACAAGAAGGAAGAGACTAGAATGATCCCCATGGTAATGGATTGGTGTTGGACATCAGTATGAAGTTAGGTTTAGCTTAATATAGATACAGGTGCTTACATGGAGAAATATGTATAGATATGTGTATATACATGGTTTAGTAAACACACATATATATCTGTCTGCTGAGAGTGCCTAGAAACAATGACATCCCAGAAGCAACGAGCAGCTTAGTGTCTGAAGTTTGGTTTCTAATACTATTCTCCTGTAAAAAGAACCAGGGCTTCTTGGATAAATGGCTGATTCTAGGACTGGGGTAGTAAATACAAAAGATAAGTCTGGAGCATCTTGTAGTGCACAAAGTAAGGAAGTGCTTAAAAAAAAAAGACAAAGCTCAAACCTACAGTGATGGGGTATGCCAAAGGTACACAGCCAAATGAAAGAGCCTCTAATGGTCAAAGTTGGAAAAATTTAAACAATTAATAAAGTAGCATTGGATTATAACCCAAAGTATAAAATAAATATCCAGGGGCCCATATGAATGTAAATAAATAAACAAACAAATAAATGGGAGAGAATAAACAAATTTTCCAAACAAAAGAATTCTAAATAATTTGTGTAGATTTTCTGCCCTTTGGAGCATGTTTACCTGTCCTTAAATGTGAGCTCTGCATAGTTACTTTCATCCTAAGAGTACAGTACAGAAAGGCAGAAAAATAAGGTAGAGTAAGTTTACAATAGAGAGATCTGACTAAGGTGTCTCAAGCTAGATGATCAAGGTTAACATCAACACTGACAAATCACATTGATAGTATAAACCCTTGATAGGATATGATGAGAATGGCACTTTACCTCTGTGTTTTTCCTCCCCACAAATGCATTAGCCTAGTTTAATGATGAGAAAAACGTCAGAAAAATCCAAAGGGAAGAGACATTTTAAAAAATATTTGAAAACATTCAAGGTCATCAAAAACAAGGAAAATCTGAGAAACTGTCCCAGCCAAGAGGAGCCAAAGGAGACAGGAAGACTAAATGTAATGTGGTATCCTGGAACAACAACAATGACAACAAAGGACATTAGATAAAAACTAAGAAAATCAATAAAGTATAGACTTCATATAATTAGTATCAATATTGGTTCAATAATTGTGACAACTGCACTGTAATAATGTAAGATATATATAATGAGGAAAACTGGTTGTGAGATATACAGGAACTCTCTGTACTATCTCTGCAAAAATTTCATAAATCTGAAACTGTATGATACTGTAATGGTGGATACATGTCATTATACATTTGTTAAAATCCATAGAATGTACAACACAGAGAATGAACTGTAATGTGAACTTGGACTTTAGTTAATAATAATGTATCCATATTGGCTCATCAGTTCTAACACAGGTACTGCATTAATGTAAGATGTTAAAAATAGGGGAAATTGGTGGAAGTTGGGTATATGGGAACTCTGTATTTCTCAATTTTTTTTCTACAAACCTAAAACTATACTAAAAATGTCTATTAATTTTTTTAAAAAACTCAAAAAGCAGAAAAAAGCTAATAAATTTAAAATTTAAAAATCCCCCAAAACTTGCAGCTAGAAGGATTTACTCCTGTAAATTGAGCAGAGAGGAAAAAGTAACCCAGAAAGAACTGTAAAAATAATTATGGAAAAGGCTCAAGCTTGCCAAAGTTTCTCTAGCTCCAAAACAAAGCCTAGCAATGAGGTTCTGCACAGCAAAACAGAGTGTATCATGGGGCATCTCAGGACAGAAGGTTACCTATGGCCATCTGTGATGCTGTATCAGTTATTTCTACTTCTCTCAAGTGAAGTGGTATTCTGCTGATTCATGCTTTTGCAACACCACACAAAAAAGGTTACTCACATTTCTGTGCAAACACACATCACCTGGAATTTTAGAACCATTAAGCTCTTCCAAACAATTGGTAATGGAAAGCCTCCATAGCTTCATTAGCAGAGGCAAATATTTGACTTTATGAAGGAGCAATGTCCTGTTGCTTCCAACTAAAAAAGGCTTTAAGTCACAGGGCCAGCTGTTGTTGCCCACAGGAGAAGGTCATGGACTAACACTTACTATCCATCATTTTTGCCTACAAAGGATAGCTGTTTTCTTTTTCAGAAGTCCTGATGGCTCACTTTAGGTACCTGTTTCTGCATACCAAACTACTCTATACTTAATAGTTAAAGCAAAAGTCTCATTTTGCTCATGTTTTTGGGAGTTGGGAATTCAGGAAGGGCTTGGTTGGGTGGTTATTCTCTGATTCATGTGGCATCAGTTGGAACAGCAGGGGCTGGAGGATCCATATCCAAGACAGCTTCTTCATCCACATGTCTGGAATGTCGGTACTCCTCGGCCTCCTTCTCTTTTCACATGGTGTCTCATCTTCCAAGGTCTCTTTACGTGTCTTGGGCTTCTCATGGCATGGTGGTCTCAGGATAGTTGTGCTTCTACATCTTACAGGGCAGCAGGCTTTCTTTGGGAAGAGCAGTCTTAGAGTGAGTGTTCCAAGAGACAGAAAGTGGAGGCTGCCAGTGTCCTATGGGCTGGGTTTGGAGACTTCTTGTGTCACTTCTGCCATATTCTGTTAGTTAAAGGAGTCCAAGGGCCTGCACAGATCAGGAAGAGGGGAGCAAAGACCCCACCTCCTCAGGGAAGGAATGTCAGAGAATGAGTTGTCATTAGAATCAGCCACACAGCTTCCAACATCCTACATAGCTGTGAAGATGGCAATGTGTGGTCTATGCTGGCACATATTTTATCAACCAAAATAAGTATCACCAGAAACCAAACCTCTAGGGAGATACTATTTTATCTTAGAAAATCTTGCCAATGAATCAAGAAAGTGTGGACCAAAATGAATAACAATTGAAATAATCTAAACCAAAAAGATGGTGGAAAAAAATTGCTATATCATGACAAGGCCCATATTCTGTATCGTTTTTGTTGTTTGTATTTTGTCATATTTATACCTCATTTAGTGTAAAGCAAACAGGATGTCTTTCTGATAATAAATCTCCAGAATGAGTTGCTGTGTTATTAGTTTTGTTACCATCTCTATGTCAAGGTGTGGGAAATTTTTTGAAATGTTCTAGAAACTCTCATTGATAACTATGTGACATTTTAGAGCTGTAGTCAATGTGTATACCATTTAATATACATTCCCTTCTTTTACACTTGAGAGAAATGTAGCCAGAGTGGTAAATTATTTTGTCTAGGGTCCCACAGTGATTTACTTCATTAGCGAGGACAAATATTTTGGTGGCCGGTTCCATGCTCCGTCATCACATCAAGTACTGTGGGAAAAGGTAGGACCAGTTTTATTTGCACATATGTGAAAAAGCTTCTAAATCTTCATTCCTCAAAAACTACCATTGATTCCCAAAATTATTCCCATAGGGACCCATTTGATATTACTCCTGGTAAAGAGTAATTCCATTGAGGGATACCATTGTGTTTGAGGGGAATGGAAAGGAATTCAAGCATAAGATTGCTGCAGTTGTTTGGTGTAGACCTGTTTGTCAAATCATCCCTCCTGTCTAGAACAGCCTAGAACCCCATGGAGACCACAGCAGATTCTGAGATGGAGATAATGATACGGAATGTCAGAAAGAGGAAATGTACAGAGTAAAGGGGAATACTGGGGGAAAGATCGGCCCTGGTGACTCTTTTTGTCTTTTCTGCATAGATAAGGGCCATGTTTAAAAGGCTATGTCCCTCAAAGAAACAGGAAGAAAATATCATTTTGCCCTTAGATCAGAGCCACAGACATACAGGTTAACACAAAGGTGTAAGTTAAAAAAAAAAAAAAGAAAAGAAAAGAAAGAGAGAAAAGAAAGCAGCAAGATGAGAAACTGGTAGTTGTCAAATAAGTTGAAATAATTCAAGCCTAGATACAGCATAACTGTTACTGTATATGTCACTGTATCATGTGATTAAAAAAATTAGCAGTGTCTTGTCTGCTTTCCTGCCAGTATGAAGAGAAATGCTGCATGCCACAGATGTTCTCTGCAGAAAGATGTCAAACCTGAAATGACAGTGCTAGCAATCAAAGACATTGTACATAAGAGAATGCAAAATGTAACAAATCGCCATCTACCAGCAGTCAATTCCATCTGATTGCTGTGCTCAACCCGCTCCCTCCCCAACTGCTAAATCTTGAAGATGTGACATCGTATCATAGGCGACCCAGTTTCCTGCTGAGTGCTGGACCCTCTCTCAGCCTGGATCATCCGAAAGGCACACATCTGAGAAAAGCAGGTGATTTAGCCTACCATAGCCATAAAATAAATGATCATCCACAAAAATTTAAACCTCTTTGTGTGAAGGATCAGCTTAGCCTCATTAAAAGGAGTTACCATTTGTGCTTTGCCAAGTTACTGGTCTGTGGAGGTGACACATCTCTTGGCCTTTTGGTGACTCAATTGTATTGTGAGTATAATTTGGATACCCCCATTTGCCTGACTTTACCTCATGTCAAGACACCTGGGAACAAATATCCAAAATGCCATCTAGAAATCCCCTGGGACAAAGGATTTGAGAATTGTGGAGCCAAGGAAGACTTTAGAAATATATTGATCCAAATACCACATTTAACATATTCAATTTGATTCGGTTTAACATGGATTCCCTACTACCATCTTTGGTGTCTCTGTCAAGCTCCAAGTACACAAAGATAGATAAAATACAGCCTAATGCCCTTAAGAAACTTCAAGTTTATTAAAAGACAGTGACAAGTAAATAAGCAATTCAGATTTCATTTGATAATCTCCATACTAACCCCCACTTAGGATGCTATGGGGGCTTGATGAGTACAGCTAATCAAGGAGACTTGCCCTAGAAGGGATTATTGGTTGGTCTTAAAGAACAAGAGGGAGAAAGCCAGGTGGATGGGATGCCGGGATGGTGAGGGAATGGACCAGCCCAGGCATTGCATGACATGCAAACGGAACTGCCAATGAGCAAACAGGGCTATACCACAGGATTGTGTCTGTGAGTAGAGCTGAAAGGCAAACCAGAGAGGTACTTGCTACAAAGTACAAATCTAAAACTAAGAAGTTGGACATTATTCTGAAAGACAGGGAGAAGTGAATCCCAAAGAGGTTAGTTGACTAAGGCAATGTCAGCCAGTTGAGGAAAAGGCTGTGTATCTGAGCCTTCAATGTGGGTAAAATTTTATTAAATAAGGAAGGGCATTCTAGGGGTCACCACTCCAAAAAATACATTCCCCCTTTTTTTTTTTTTTGGCAAAATCAATGGAGTCTATAGAAAGTGACTTTATTTTTGCTTTACCTTCTAATTCCTCTTTCTTCCCCCTGGCTCTGCCTGTACAAATGTCCTGTATTTACTCAGATATTTGCTCTTTTTCTGCCTACCTAATCAATTCCCCCTACCTGTGTTTTCCATTACACATTTCTACAGCTAAAAATATCCATTCCACACTTTTAAGCATTCAGCCTTATTTTCTATCTTGGGAACTTTAAAAATATGAGATTTTAACATGTGATTCTGTTCTGGGGCATCTAAGAAGACAGGCTTCTCTCTCTCTGGTCATATTTTCCTCTAACATTTTAAATGTATTTTATTACAATATGAAACAAGAAATTTTGTTTTTATAGCAAAAATCCAAGAGGTGTTTGCTCATTATACCCACTGCTTAATTTGACTCTTTTGAAAATCAATTTCAGTTACTACCACAGTATGATTGGAAAAAGCTGAACCTGTGACCTTTGTATTCTATGACTTCTTGTTCACCTGTGGGATTTTGTCAGTTCCATGGGGGTGACAGAGAGCAGAGTGGAAAGGAGTAGTAGCAGAGGCACAGGGAAGACACCCTGCACACCATGTGCAGAATGTTATGATAATAATATGAAACTGCAGTCATTTTAATTGGGCAACTATGGATGTATCACTTACAAAGCCCCAACCAAACTTATTCTGTTACAAATGAGACAGAAACAAAAAAATGCCCTGTGAACATATGAAAATTAGAAAACCAGTTTAGTAAGAAAGAACTTGCAGTTTCTAGATGTTTGTGTTCCCACAGCCATGTCTGTGTACCATCTCCATGGAAAATTAACTCTTCCAATTTTATAAGGCAGTGTGGTGCAGTGGGAACCTTTAGGTATATGTGACATTGAATCTAGTTTTCCTACTTATTAGTGGTATGACTTAAGCAAGTTACTTAATTACTCTGTGTCTTAGTCCATTCAGGCTGCTATAACAGAATACCGTGGACTAGGTAATTTATAAACGACAGAAATTTGTTAGTCACAGTTCTGGAAGCTGGAAACCCAAGATCTTTGAGCAGGTTCATTTGTCTCACTTTCTGGTTCATAGACATTTGTCTTCTTGCTGTGTCCTTACATGGCAGAATAGGGTGAGAGAGCTGTCTGGGGTCTCTTTTACAAGGACACTAATCCCACTCATTAGGGCTCCACCCTTATGACCTAATCACCTCCCAAAGGCCCCGCTCCCTAATGCCATCACCTTGGGAGTTAGGATTTCAGCATATGAATTTGAGAGGGACACAAGCATCCAGTCCATAGCACTGTGAATCTGAGTCTTCTTGTCTGTAAACTGGGAATGAAAATAGCTTATCAAAAGTGTGTCAGGATTGTCTTATTTTTTCTTCCTTCAGAAGCTAATCCTGAGTCAAGGATTATCTGCAGGGTGATCCCAGAAAACTGTTAGGAGAGTAGGAAGTGAGATGGGAATGGGGAGGAAGTCAACACAGAGAGCATCAGTGGCCAGGACACACTGAGGGCAACTAGGGCCTAAATCCCACTGGGACAAAAAAGCTAAAAGTTTGGAAAATTTAATTTATGCTGTTCTTTTTGATGTCATTTTGATGAAAATAAAAAGCTACAAGAGGGCAGGAGACAAATTTCTGTACATGAAACAGAAACATAGTTTCTCAAACCCCTCAATTATCTAAACTGCTTTTTAAATTATTGTTTCAAAATATTACAGGGGTACAAATGTTTTAGGTTACATGGATTGCTTCTGTAATGCTTGAGCCAGGGTTATAAGTGTGCCCATCAACCAGATAGTGTTCATTGTACCCAATAGGTAGGTTTTTGTTCATCCCCTCCTCCCCTCTGCCTGCTGCTTGATTTCCACTGAATTTTAATTCCCTGTGTGCACGTGTGTGCTCATTGGTTAGTTCCAATTTAATAGCGAGTACATGTGGTGTTTGTTTTTCCATTCTTTAGATACTTCAATTAGGATAATGGTCTCCAGTTGCATCCAAATTGTTTTAAAAGTCTTAATTCACCCTTCTTCATGGTGGAGTAGTATTCCATAGTATACATATACCACATTTTGTTAATCTACTCATGAATTGATGGGCGCTTGGGTTGATTACACATCTTTACAGTTGTGAATTGTGCTGCAATAAATGTTCAGGTGCAGAGGTCTTTTGATAAAATGACTTCTTTTCCTTTGGGTAAATACCCAGTAGTGGGATTACTGGATCAGACGGTAGGTCGACTTTTAGTTCTTTGAGGAACCTCCATACTGTTTTCCACAGAGGTTGTACTAATTTTCAGTAAGTTTATAAGCATTCCTTTCTCTCTGCATCCATGCCAGCATCTATTGTTTGGGGACTTTTTAATAAAAGCCATTCTGAGTGGGGTAAGGTGATATCTCATTGTAGTTTTAGTTTGTATTTCCCTGATAATTAGTGATGTTCAGCATTTTTTCATATGTTTATTGGCCACTTGTCTATATTCTTTTGAAAAGCTTCTGTTCATGTCTTCTGTCACATTTTAATGGGGTTGTTTTTTCCCTGCTAATTTGCTTGAGTTCCTTTTAGATTCTGGTTATTCGACCTTTATTGGATATATAGCTTGTGAATATTTTCTCCCATTCTGTAGGTTGTCTATTCACTCTGTTGATTATTTCCTTAGCTGTGCAGAAGCTTTTTAATTGAATCAAGTCCCATTTATTTATTTTTATTGTTGCTGTGATTACCCTTGGGGTCTTTTTCATAAATTCTTTGCCTAGGCCAATATCTAGAAGAGTTTTTCCAACATTTTCTTCTAGAATTCTTATGGTTTCATGCCTTACATTTAAATCTTTTACCCATCTTAAACTAATATTTGTGAGTGGTGAGAGATATGGATCCTGTTTCACTCTTCTGCATGTGGCTATCCAATTTTCCCAGCACCATTTATTGAATAGGGCTTCTTCCCCCACCCCACCCCCAGTGTATATTGTCTGCTTTGTCAAAGATCAGTTGGCTGTATGTGAATGGTTTTATATCTGGGTTTTCTGTTCTGTTCCATTGGTCTATGTCTCCACTTTTGTGCCAATACTATGCTGGTTATTATAGCCTTGTAGTATAGTTTGAAGTCTAGTAATGTGATGCCTCCAGATTTGTTCCTTTTGATTATGATTGCTATGCCTATTTGGGCTCTTTTCTGGTTCCAAACAAAGCATAGAATTATTTTTTCTAGATCTGCGAAATATCATATTGGTATTTTGATCGGGACTACATTGAATCTATAAATCACTTTGGTTAGTACAGACATTTTAACGGAGTTGATTCTACCAATCTATGAGAATGATGTATTTTTCCATTTGTTTATGTGATCTGCGATTTCTTTCTTCAGTGTTTCATAGTCTTCTTTGTAGAGATCTTTCACTTCCTTGGTTAAGTATACTTCTAGGTATTTTATTTTATTTGTAGCTATTGTGAATGGTATTGAGTCTTTGATTTGATCTCAGCTTGACTGTTATTGGTTTATAGGAATGCTACTGATTTGTGTACATTGATTTTGTAGCCTGAGACTTTGATGAATTTATTTATCAATTCCAGGAGTCACTTGGTGGAGTCTTTGGGGTTTTCTAGATATAAGATCATATCATCAGCAAAAAGTGATAGTTTGACCTCCTCTTTCCCAATTTGGATACCCTTTATTTCTTTCTCTTGCCCGATGGCTCTGGCTAGGATTTCCAGCACCATGTTGAATGACAATGTCAAAGGTGAGAGTGGGCACCTTTGTCTTGTTCCAGTTCTTAGTGGGAGTACTTTCAACTTTTCCCCATTCAGTATGATGTTGGCTGTGGGTTTGTCATATATGGCTTTTAAAATCTTGAGCTACGTTCCTTCTATGCCTAGTTTGTTGAGGATTTTTATCATGAAATGTTGCTGCGTTTTGTTGAATGCTTTTTCTGCATCTATAGAGATGATTATATGGTCTTTGTTTTTGCTTCTGTTTATGTGGTGAATCACATTTATTGATTTACACATGTCGCATCCCTGGGATGAAGTCCACTTGGTCATGGTGGATTCTTTTTTTGATGTGCTATTGAATTCAGTTTGTTAGTATTTTGTTGAGGATTTTTGCATCTATATTCATAAGGGATATTGGTCTATAGTTTTCTTTTTTTTGTTTTGTCCTTTCCTGGCTTGGTATCAAGGTGATACTGGCTTTGTAGAATGAGTTGGGGAGGGTTTCCTCCTTCTTGATATTATGGAATAATTTCTGCAGTGTGGGTACCAGCTCTTCTTTGTAGGTCTGATAAAATTCAGCTGTGAATCCATCTGGTCTGGGGCTTTTTTTTGTTGGAAGATTTTTTACTGCTGCTTCAATCTACTTGCTCTTTATTGGTCTGCTCAGGAGTTCTACTTCTTTCTGATTGAGTCTTGGGAGGTTGTGTGTTTCCAGGAATTTGTCCATTTCCTCTACATTTTCCAGTTTATGTGCATAGAGGTTTTCCTAGTATTCACAGGAAACACAGATGATGTTTTGTATTTCTGTGGTATCAGCTATAATATCTCCTTTTTCATTTCTGATTGAGCTTATTTGGGTCTTTTCTCTTCTATTCCTCCTTAATCTAGTGAGTAGTCAATCAATTTTGTTTCTCTTTTCAAAGAACCAACTTTTACTTCCATTGATCCTTTGTATTTTTTGTTGTTGTTGCTGTTGTTTTCCATTTCATTTAGTTCTTCTCTGACCTTGGTTATTTCTTTTCTTCTGATGGCTTTGGGTGTGGTTTGCTCTTCCTTTTCTAGTTCCTTGAGTTGTTACATTAGATGGTTAATTTGTGATCTTTCTGTCTTTTTGATGTAGGCATTTAAGGATATGAATTTTCCCCTTAGGACTGCTTTTGCTGAATCCCATAGATTTTGATAGCTGTGTGCCCTTTTTCATTCAGTTCAAGGAATGTTTTGATGTCCATCTTAATTTCATTATTGACCCAATAATAATTCAGCAGGAGGTTGTTTAATTTCAATGACTTTGTGTAGAATTGACAGTTTCTCTTGGAGTTGATTTCTAGTTTTATTTCACTGTGGTCTGAGAAGATACATGGTATGATTTCTATTTTTTTGAATTTGTTGAAACATGTTCTTTTGGTTTCCATTTGCATGGAATTTTTTCCCCCATCCTTTCATATTGAGCCTGTGTGCATCCTTGCGGTTTAGATGTCTCCTGGAGACAGCAGATAGTTGGGTTATGTTTTTTCATCCATTCAGCAAGCCTATGTCTTTTGAATGGTGCATTCAAATGATTAATGTTCAGAGACAGAATTGATATATGGGATAGAGTTCTGTGCATCATGTTGGGTAGTACCTTATTGCTTTGTTTCCCTTCTTGTGCTATTGTTTTGTAAGAGCTTTGTGGCTGCAGTCTTCACATTGCCCCCACCAGGCTGGGGAGGGAGTGGGCCAATGGGAAGCTCCTCTAAGCTGTACCTAGTGACTGGAAGCCAACCTCCCCTTCCAGCAGCACAACAAGATCTGAGCACACGGGCTGTGACCTGGGAGGCTTTGGGTGACTACTTTGGTGGGTTCCAGGTTGTACAGGGAGAACTCCATGGTCCCTGGGCCTCTGGAACAGATCTCCACCCGTGTGTCTTGGCATCTGGTCCCCAAGTCTGTAGAAAAACCTGCCATCTGCTTTGCCCTAACTCTGTCCTCCATGTCCCAACTGTCTACGGCCTGCTCAGCCCTGATCTCACCCTCCAGGTTGGATCAGCCTCACCACCCCCATGGCCCTGCTCCTGGCTCTGAGGCCCTGCTCAGAAGCCCTGCTTCTGGCTCCTCCCCAGTCAAGGCTCTGCCTCTGTGTCTCCAGAGCTTCTTCCAGGCCTGGGACACTGCCCTGAGATTCCAGCACTTCACCTGGGCCCCAAGACCCCACCCTGGATCCTCCACCACTACCACAAGAACTGCTCCAGTGTCCAATGCCCTGGCAGGGACCCCCCAGCTTCAAACCACCAGTACACTGGGACTGGGCTTGAGCAAGTGCCCACAGCCTGGGAACTTATGACCACTGCCTGGATAGCCTCACCCAGCTGCCACTGTCACCTCTGCGGGCAGACCCCAGGCAGAGCAACCCCCACAACACCAGCCTCAGTGAAGAGGGTCTTGCCCAGCTCCCAACTTGAACATCCTACAACTCTCTGGTGAACAGCCCAATACCCAGCACAACCAGCACCCAGCACAGGCTTGAACAGAGGCAATCGCAGGTGAACAGATCAAATCAGAACAGCCACATTATAGGCTTCTAGTGCACATGACCCTCCCCTACCCTGTCAACATTCCAGTGTAGGGGGAAAAAAGCAACATTTAGGGACCTCCCCTTCTAATTAAGCAGCAGAGTTCCCAGCAAAGAACAGGTGCCCTGAAAACCTATTAGCTCTGAGTCTAAAAAAGAGAGTTTAGATGAGAAGAAATCAGCAAAAGAACCCTGGCAACATGAAAAATCAAAACAGATTGACACCCCCAAGGGATCACAATGAAGCCACAGTAGTGAACCCAAACTACAAGGAAATTGTTGAAAAGACAGAAATGGAATTCAGAATATGGATGGAAAATAAGATGAATGGAATTGAAGAGAAAGTTGACAACCAATGAAAAGAAGCCAAAAGAATGTTTCAGGAAATTAATGAAAAACTCACTAAAGAGCTAGACAACACAAGGAAGGATATAAGAGAACTCAAAGAAATGAAAAAGTCATTTAGAGAATTTCAAAACACAGCAGAAAGCATCAGCAACAGATTAAACCAAGAAGAAGAAAGAATGTCAGAGCTTGAAGACAAGACTCTTGAGCTAAACCAGTCATTTAAAGAGGCAGAGAAGAGAACTAAAAAGGTGAAACAATCACTCAGAGAGATATGGAACTATGCGAAGCAAATGAACACACGAATTACAGGTATACCTGAGGGAGAAAAAGAAAGAGCTAAAAGCATGGAAAACCTATTTGAGGTAATTATTGAGGAAAACTTCCCCAATATTGCCAGAGATATAGACATTCAGATACGAGATGGTCATTGAACTCCAGGAAGATTCACAGCAAATAGACATCTCCAAGACACATAGTAATCAACCTGACCAAAGTCAAAATGAAGGAGAAAATTCTACAAGCAGCTAGACGTAAGCAACAACTGATCCACAAAGGAAAACCTATCAGGCTAACAGCAGACTTCTCAGTGGAAACCCTATAAGTCAGAAGGGAGTGGGCCACCATCTTCAACCTTCTTAAAAAGAACAACTACCAGCCTAGAATTTTGTATCCTGCAAAACTAAATTTCACAACTGATGGAGAAATTAAGTCTTATCCAGACAGGCAAACACTGAGGGAGTTTGTCATGATCAGACCTGCCCTGCAGGAAATACTCAGAACTGCGTTATACACGAATCAGCATAATAGATACCCACCAGTGTAAAACCACTGAAAAAAGCTGAACTGTTTGTTTAATCACTTGGTTTTCGGGAAGCAGAAACAAGTTCTGAGAAAACCAGTTCTAATTCCTTGGTATATTTTGAGCTTAATTGATAATTGATTCTGGAAGGCTGTACATCTGGACCAGCAAAATATTTTTTTCCTACCGGAAAGAAGGGCTCATGTTAATTATTTCAATATAGGTTGTTGTTTTTGGCAGACACTCTCCTGAATCCAATCAGCCAAAATCCAACAGTTCATTAGGTAGCGAGCTAACTGCCTTATTATTATCGTTCACCATTACTATTATTTATTATTATAACATTTAGACCTACCTTCAATCTGAACATCAGTACATGAAACTCCTGTCAAAGAATAAAACCTTGAGCCTCCCACTAGTCATTTCTTATTGAAAAGACAGCTGAGAGACGTTACATTTAGGGAAGAAAGTTTAAGGGACAAAGTCCCAATCCTCCTCCATGCTACCTGAATTCTTTCTCTGTATTAAATTTGATCACTGTCAAGCCCCATTCTCTAAGTACATCTGCTACAGAATCACCTTGACTTTGTTGGATTTTAATTTTAGGCTTCCAGCTGGTCCAAGGTTTGTATAAGAAACAGTCATATGGAAACTCTTCTGCATTTTTTTTTAAACTGGCCTCAGGAAATTGTATATAAAATTACACAAGAAAAATATCTTTTAAAATTCAATGTTAGGGTAAGCTCTTTTCTGTTGAAAAATCACATACTTTTTTGGGGGAAAATTTTCTGTGTTTTCATTGTTTTTGTGGCATCCAGGGTACCTGAGTCAAATATCAGCATTTAGAACAAAATTAGCTCTCATGTTTAACATACTTGCTTCTGCTTCCCTTTCATGCATCTTATCATTTGTTTTATTATTTTGTTATGTATACATTCTTTGTGTTAAGGTATGTCAAATTCTGTTTCTCAAAAGGGGCCAAGCTGAGAAGGAGAGCTGGAATTTGACAGGTTTAGTCAATGCCTTCTGTGTCGCAAGTAGTGTAGCAGCTCTTACTCTCCACTTCCTCACTGTGATATCGGTCCTATTTTCCTCCCCTTTTACAGGTGAAGAGATTTCCCCCACATTACTCTTGTTGTTAGTGTCAGAGTCTAGATTTGACCCCTGGGCAGGAGGATCTGAACAGTGGTTCCTTTGACCCATGCAAAGGGTCTTTGTCAGGCTGAAAGCAGCATGATATAAACAAGCCATGGTTAAATCTACTTCTTTATCTGACTCAAGGATGAAGACCTTAGCTCATGTTCCTTTTATGTTGTTTCAGAAAGTTGGGAGAATAAATGAGAACATGGAGCAGAAATGCTATGAAATGGATGATAATGAAGTAGAAGAGGATGATGAGGATGATTGTTGTGGCAAATGAAAATAATGATGTTGATGAAGATGATGGTGTCCATGGAGTCGGTGATGATGATAATTATGATGCAGAGGATGGTGATGACAAAGTTGATGAGGATGATGGCTTGGATGAAGATGGAGATCCTACAGCATCACTCCTAGCACAAAAAGAATTTATCATGGGTTCCAATCACTTTCTACCACCCCCTCCATTGTGCTTAAGTTTGTTTCCAAGACACAAAGCATAAGGAAAAGTACAGTTCATTTCCAGGGATGGATCCAGGCTTTGTAGGGCCAAAAGCTTATATGATTTGGAGGGTTCCCTATACGAAAAAATAACAACACATTACTAATATAAATTCTCTAAAAGCCTCACAGATGATACAGTAGAGGCCAGGATTCAAACCCAGGCATATCAACTACAGATTGTTAACTCTCAGCCACCACCTTATTCTACTTCTCAAACGAGGGGAGGAGAACAGGAGGGCTCCATGCGGACAGGTTCCTGAGAAAGGACTGTGTGTTCTGCCCCTTGCCACCTTTTCTCTTTTCCTGATTTTGATAGGCTTAGCAAGATTGTAGGATAAAAGAGACATGGCCCCACTTCATGGGTGGAACTCAAGGAACAGCCAGCTTGTAGCATCCCTTGTGCCCAGTATAGCACAGGGGAAAGAGAAGGAATTACTGGGCTTTGCGCTATGCCCAGGTCCAGAGGACACTGTTCCAAAGCTGAGGGTAGGGGACCACACAGAGAGATTGGAGGTATGGCCCTGCAGTGGACACTGTGACCCACCCAGATCCCTTTGGAGCTCTTTTACTCTTTGGATAAATCCTTCCTGCAGCTTCAGTGTGCTTATGAGTCTAACATGGGTTCTTCTTCAGAGGATTGCCCTTGAACCAGAGGAGCTGCTTTGACTGCACAAAGTCACAGTGCCTGATAGCTTGTGTACCCTAGGGGTGTGTGTGTGGAGGGTGCAGCCAATGACTGACAGTATGGGGGTATGAAAGCCCAGCTCCCTTGGGAAACTCTGAACTCTAAAGTATAATTTATGCAACCAAGCCCCTGTGGGATCAGGCTGACGATACCTTCTGCAGGACTTGCCTGGAACCATACTGCTGCTCCACCTCCTACCCTTCCCTGTCTGCTTTCCTTACTCCCTGACCCATTTCTTGCAGAAGCATCTCCTTAATAAATCACTGGCACAGGAATCTTCATCCCAGTGTCTGTTTCTAGGTAACTTAGCCTAAGGAGGCCCTGATGTTTAAATGTTTAAAAATGCTTGAGATCTACACAGACTATATATCATACACATATGGAAGGGAGTTAGGGACTCTTACAAAATAGCACATAAACAGATACTTGTGATGAATAAAATACAAACTAAATATGACTACATCAGCACTAAGTCAATACAATTAGCTCTATTATATGTAGTTGCAAGCAAGGGGCACCACCGGAGGAGGTGAGTTTATGGGCTTGTAAAGTGAATGTCATGAACAGATTGGGGGATATAAAACAGTTCATGCCAACTTGCTTTTGTAGGGTCATGTTTGAATGCCTTCAAAGTAGAGTTCACACTTGAGGGATTTTTGTAATATTTAGATGTGAACATTGAAAACCTAAATAATTGTATTGCAACAGTCACTGAACATGTGAATTTAGCTACATCAGTATGCAACAATTCTGCCTTAAAGTTACAAAGTGCTCCCCATATAAATACCATA
This sequence comes from Daubentonia madagascariensis, assembly GCA_023783475.1. Classification (NCBI taxonomy): domain Eukaryota; kingdom Metazoa; phylum Chordata; class Mammalia; order Primates; family Daubentoniidae; genus Daubentonia; species Daubentonia madagascariensis. The sequence goes on from JAKFHU010002136.1 coordinate 898,295, forward strand.
GCCAATCATCCTATCTCTATACTAGTTCAAAGCATATCATAAACCCTGGTGAATGTTCTCTTCTTACAGGAACAAAATATTTAATTCTGTGAATCATATTTCAAGACTAAAAACACATAGTTTTATAAAACTTTTTGAAGATGAACATACATACAATAAAAAGTACAAACTTTAAGCATACAACTCAATATATTTCTACAAAATAAACACACTCTTATAATCCCCACCCAGATCATGAATTAGAGCACTTATAGCAACCCAGTGGGCTCCCTTGTGCCCACTCTTAGTCAACGCCCCTTGCCAAAGGTAACTCCAATTCGGACATCTTTCACAAGGTAACACTTGTCCTGCTTTTGAACTTGACATGAATAGGATTATGCATTATGCACTTTGAGTCTAGTTTCCTTAATTTAATACCACGTTGGTGAACTTCATCCACATTGTTCTTTTTTTTTTTTCATTGCTGTATTCTATTGTGTGACTATACCACCTGTTATGTACCCATGCTACTATTGAGGAACATGTGGGTAGTTTCCAGTTTGGGACTTGTATGAGTTTCCTGAGGCTACTGTAACAAATTACCACAAACTTTGTGGCTTAAAACAACAGAAATTTGTTCTCTCAGAATTCTGGAGGCCAGAAATCTGAAAGTAAGGTGTTGGCAGTGCTGCACTGCCTCTGAAGGCTCTAGGGGAGAATCCTTCCTTGCCTCTTCCAGATTCTGGTAGTTCTGAGCATTCCTTGGCTATGGCTGCACCATGCCAGTGTCTGCCTCTGTCTTGACATGGTCTTATTCTCTTCTTCCTTTTAATACCCATCCTCTTCTGTCTCTCTTAAGGATACTTGTCATAAGATTTACAGTTCATCCAGGTAATTCAGGATGATTTCATCTCAAGATCCTTAACTTAATTATATCTTCAAAGACCCTTTTCCCAAATTAGGTCATATTCACAGGTTCTGGGGTTTAAGATGCAGACGGTGTCTTTTATGGGGATGTCATTCAATCCACTAGTGGACTATAATGAATAGTGCTCCTATGAATAGTCTCATACATATCTTTTGGTGGGCACACATACGCATTTCTGCTGGGTTTATACCTAGGAGTAGAAGTGTAGGTCATAGGGTATTGGTTTATCCTTACTATGTCTCACCAGTTGTCCAAAGTGGTTGCAGTGTACCTTAGAGATCACCAAGACTAACTGCAGCATGCTACAAATGCAAAATTGGAAAAAAAATGAAGCTTAGATATGTTAACTAATTATCCGAAGTTTCACAAATGATTAGTGGTAGAATAGGAATGAACATATTTTTTTAAATGGCACAGGACTCTGATTAGCAATGCTAATATCCCCTAGTGTTTTCCTTGAATTTCACATTGCACGTAAAACACAATTAGCAGATCTGTTCATTAGCCCAGATGCCAATATGCTGACATTTCTTTTCCACATGTACAACATTGGCTCCCCACTGGACTCAAGGAGAATGCCAAAGTGGGAAATCACAGTCCAACCTTGGCATTTTAAAGATGAAAAACTCTAAAACACCAAGATGGGAAGTGTCTTTCTTATTGCTACTGTACAGAGGCAAGTCTTGGATTATCTTACGAGTTGCCATCATGATTTCAGTTAGGAACAGAACTTTCTTTAGGACCTTGTGTTTGCTAGAGCTTGACACAATGAAGGAAATGATTAAAATGCTCTGTAGGAGAAAATAGGGGGAGGGAAGCTCAGCTATTGCTCTTTAGAAAAGAGAGAGAAGAGAAGAGAAGAGAAGAGAGAGGAGGGATGAATGAATAGGGGGTCCGGCCCATAGTTGAAGGTGACAACAGAGGGTCAGGAAGACTCTTGGGGTGGTGGAGTTATCAGAAAGACTTTACAGAGTAGGAATGCCTGGCTTGTGTTTCAACATTGCTTGCTATGTGATGCCTAGTGATCTTCCTCCCCCAAAATGGTTGATGAGAGTAGGTATTTTATGTGCACGTTGGGAAAGAGGCTGGATTTTTTATCTTTGAGTTGGAAGAATTTAGAAAAGACAACACGAATTGAAAGATGAACCCAGGTTCATCTCAGAGGTACCATGAGAACATTTTTCTTGTTCCAGGAATTCACAGAAAACCTGGGAGACTGTGACTTCTCTGGCATGTGGAAAAGGGAGGTGGAGGCAATTTTGTAGAGGTCTCAGTGGACCAGGAATCCCCAGTGGATACCAGGGTTTCATTACATAGATTCTTTCTAATAGAGCTGGTTTAGTACCAAAATATTCTTTCTTGAAATTAATTTGCTGTTTATTTTATTTTTACATTGACAGATAAAATTGTATGTATTTACTGTGTACAACATGATGTGCAAATGAGTTTGAAAAGACTCCCTCCTCTTCACTTTTTTGGAAGAGTTTGAGGAAAATTGGTATCAGTTCTTCTTTAAATGTTTGGTAGAATTCAGAAGTGAAATCATCAGGTCTTGGGATTTTCTTTTATGGGAGACTTTTTTATTATTGATTCATTAATCTCTTTACTTGTTATTGGTCTGTTAAGATTTTCCAGTTCTTCGTAATTCAGTCTTGGTAGGTCATATGCATCCAGGAATTTATCTGTTTCTTCTAGGTTATCCAATTTGTTGGCATATGATAGTTCATAAGTCTCTTTTGATCCTTGGTATTTCTGTTCTATCAGTTGTAATGTCTACATTTTCATTTCTGATTTTATTTGAGTCTTCTCCTTTTTCCCTAATCTAAGAAAAAAGATTTGTTGATTTTGTTCATCTTTTCAAAAAACCAGCTGTTAGTTTCATAGATATTTTCTATTGTTTTCCTAGTCTCTGTTTCATTTATTTCTTCTCTGATCTTTGTTATTTCCTTTCTTCTACTAACTTTGGGCTTGGTTTGTTCTTGTTTTTCTAGTTTCTTGTGGTGCAATGTTAGGTTGAGTATTTGAAATCTTTCTTCATTTTTCATGTACATGTTTATTGCTATAAACTCCCCTCTTAGAACTGCTTTTGCCGTATCACATAGATATTGGTATGTTGCGTTTCCAGAAATTTTTAAATTTCCCCTTTAATTTCTTTATTGATCCAATGGTTGTACAGGAGCATGTTGTTTAATTTCCATGTGTTTGTGAATTTTCTGAAGTTCCTCCTATTATTGATTTCTAGTTTTATGACATTGTGGTCAGAAAAGATACTTGATATGATTCAAATCTCCTTAAATTTGTTAAGACTTGTTTTGTGGCTTAACACATCCTGGAGAATGCTTCATGTGCAGTTTAGAAAATGTGTATTCTTCAGCTGTTGAATGAAATGTTTTGTACATATCCATTATCTCCATTTGCTCTAGAATGTAGTTTAGGTCCAATGTTTATAGATTTTCGGTCTGGGTGATATGTCCATTGCTGAAAGTGGGGTGTTGAAGTCTGCTGTTATTACCATCTTACAGTCTGTCTTTTCCTTTAAATCTCTTAATGTTGCTTTATGTATTTAGGTGCTCCCATGTTGGGTGCATATATATTTATAATTGTTACATTCTCTTGCTGAATTGACCCCTTTATCATTACATAATGACCTATTTTGTCTCTTTTTACAGTTTTTGACTTAAAGTGTACTTTGTCTGATGTACGTATAGCTACTCCTGCTGCCTTTTGATTTCTATTTGCATGAAATATCTTTTTCCATCTCTCCACTTTCACCCTATGTGTGTCCTTACAGGTGAAGTGAGTCTCTCACAGGCAGCAATTGGGTCTTGCTTTTTATCCACTCAGGCACTCTGTATCTTTTGATTGGAAAATTTAATCCACTTATGTTAAAGGTAATTATTGATAAGCAAGACTTTCTATTACCATTTTGTTAATTGTTTTCTAATTGTTTCCTAGATTCTTTGTTCCTTTCTTCATCTCTTGCTTTTTTTTGTGTGTGTGGCTAAGTGATCTCTAGTGATATGTCTTGATTCTTTGCTTTTTTTGTGTACCTACTATAGGTTTTTTCTTTATGGTTACCATGAGACTTACAAAAAAAACTTATAGCTGTAACAGGTTATTTTAAGCTGATTAACAGATGACAATGCAACTTTGATTGCAAGAAAAAAAAACCTTCTACACTTTTACTCCACTTCCACCTCATTTTGAATTATTGATGTCCCAATTTACATCTTTTTATATTGTATATCTCTTAAGAAATTATTGTAGCTATTATTATTTTTAATAGTTTTGTCTTTTAACCTTCATACTAAAGAAATAAATAATTTACACACTACTCTTACAGTATTAGAAAATTCTAAATTTGACTGTGTACTTACTTTTACCAGTGAGTTTTATACTTTTAGATATTTTCATGTTACTCATTAGTGTTATTTTATTTAGCTTTAAGAATTCCCTTTAACATTTCTTGTAAGACAGGTCTGGTGGTGAACATCTTTAGCTTTTGTTTGTCTGATAAAGTGTTTATCTGTTCTTCACTTCTGAAGAACAGCTTTGTGGGTATAGTATTCTTGTCTGAAAGTTTTTTTTTTTTTCCTTTGGCACTTTGAATAGATTATTCTACTATTTCCTGGCCTGTAAGGTCTCTGCTGAGAAGTCTGCTGCTAAGTGTATTGGAGCTCCCTTATACATTAATTGCTTCTTTTCTCTTGCTGCTTTTAAGGTTTCCTCTTTGTTTTTGATATTTGACACTCTAATTATAATAATTCTTGGGGTACTTTTATTTGGACCAAACTTAATTGGAGAACTTTGACCTTCCTGTACCTGGATATTTATATCTTTATCCAGGTTTGGAAAGTTTTATGCTATTGTTTCTTTAAATAAACTTTCTAACCCTTTGTCTTTCTCTTCTTTTTTCTTGAACTCCTATTACTTGAAAATTTGCTCTTTTGATGCTGTCCTATAAATCCCATAAACTTTCTTCATTTCTTTTCATTATTTTTTCTTTTTTCTCCTCTGACTATATATTTTCAAATAACCAATTATTGAGTTCACAGAGTCTTTCTTCTGCTTGATCAATTCTGCTGTTGACGCTCTCTACTGCATTTTTAATTTTGTTCATTGTATTTTTCAGCTCTAGGATTTCCATTTGATTTTTTAAAAAGTTTCAATGTCTCTATTAAATTTCTCATTCTGGTCACTTATTGTTTTACTCATTTCATTAAATTATTTCTTTATATTTTCCTGAAGTTTACTGAGCTTCCTTAAAACATTTAAAAAAAATATTTGTCAGGCATTCATATATCTTCATTTCTTTAGGATCAGTCACTGGCACCTTATTTTGTCTGTCATGTTTCCATATTATTTTTGATTCTTGTGATAGTGCATCGATGTCTGCACATTTGAAGAAGTAGGTATTTATTTCAGTCTTTGCTGTCTGACTTTGTCTTGGAAAGCCCTGCAGCAAGCACGGTGTTGGGGTGGGCCAGAAGCCTGAGGCAGCTGTGGCCAGTGCAGCACTGTCAGAAGCCTGAGGTCTGCTATGGCAGGCATGGCACTGGGGTGGGCCAGTAGCCTGAGGATGCTGAAGCCTGCCTGCTGCTGAGGACTGCCTGGGAGCCTAGAACTGATGTTGGCCTAGAGGTGGGGTGGGCCAGAGATTAAGTTCACCATGCAAGACTGAAGCCTGGGGATGTGTGGGGGCCTGCTTATTGCTGGGGCAGGTCTATGGGCTCAGTCTGTGGGTACTGGCCTGGAATATGGGGCTGTGGGTGTCTGCCTGATGCTGGGTTTGACTGTGGTAGGTCCAGTGTTCTGGTCCAAGGCAAAGTTCTATGCTCACTTCCCTCTTTTTCCTCTAAGTGACATGGTATCTCTCTCTAAACTATGCTGCCTCAGGTTGGGGGAGGGGTGATATGGGCCATGTAAAACTGTCCTTCCTACCCTCTTCAATACATCTTTTCTTATTATTATGCTATAAACAGGTACTGTGATCTCTTACCTGGTTTCCTTAGCTCTTATGAAGGTATTTTCATTCATGAGTAGTCGTTCAAATTGATGTTTCTGCAGGGGATGATTGCTGGAGAAGTTTGCTTTGCCATCTTGCTCTGTCCTCGTCTAGTACCAGAATATCCTGACACCTAGTGCAGTGCTCTTTTCTGTAAATCAAACATGGCTGAAAGTGCCCAACTATGGCCCTCAAAGTAAAGGAAACCCTTGGAACAAGTATCTTTGCTATTGCTTTAGATGGGGATATGCATAATATTTATATACCCTTTGATTAAGAACTTGGCTGAATTCAAACAGGACACTGGTAATCAGTGAACAGCTTTGTAGCTAGTACTTTGGGGTTTTACTGCTGCTTATAGTTTTTTTTTCTCTCTTTGCCTTAAATCATTCCTTGGCCTTTGAACATTTTCTCTGCTTTCCCCAGGGGGACTTGCATCTATAATGCAGATGTCTTTTCTGCTGCCACTGAAATCCTACATTTCATCAAATGTTTCCCTTTTGCCCTTAGGACAAGCTGATCCCAAGAGTAACCCTCTTTTGTGGCATGATAGTTTGAGGGCTTTTTATCTGTTTCCTGCTTTGATTGCTTTCTCTTACTCCTGGGGATTAGAATCAAACCATTATCCTTGGGAACAAGTGTCCAATTCTGAACAAGATGTGTTTTCCCTGTAGCCTGATGTAGGAGGAAATTATGTATCATCTATCCCCTTAGATTGATGAGTAAAGTAATTGAAGAGGCCTTTGCCTCATTTGGGTGATAAGGGGTACTTGGGCGTGCAGGCGTTGTTTACCACCAAGCTCCATAGATGTGAACTTTAGGACAAGCTATAGGAGGGAAGGCTGGTCTGATCACCTGGATGTGGAAGAAGCACAGTGGCTATCCCCTTGAGCCACTGAGGAGCTGTCTGACTCCTACAAAGGAAAAAAAAAGCAAAAGAATAGTCTTGGGGCTTATGTCAGCATTTTACTTACATGAGGATGGAGGAAGGAGGGAATTAGTGACTTTTTTTCCCTTTCAGACATGTGTAGGGAAAAAGGTTCATGTCAGATAGCTCAGTCAAGAGCAGAGCATCAGTGGCCCTGGGAAAAGGATGGATGCTCTTCCTGGTGATTATTTAAAACAATAAAACTGTGAATGTTACGATTTGCTTCCAAGGCATTAAATCAGTCTAAAATATTAGTAAATTGTATTCTGGGGGTCTGGATGAGAGATAAACTCTTCTGAAAATGGGAGGAGGTCATCCTAAAAGTAGAGGAGATCCTTCAAATTTGTGTAAGGCAGGGAGGACTTATCTCTCTTTTAAGGTTTTCCTCCAAGGGAATACAATCCTTTGAGCCACCAGGATTGAGAAATTGCTTTAAATAAGAATAAAATAGACTTTTGTTTACTTTAAAAAATCTGTGCTCAGAAAAGGGCCACATCTTTTTCTCGAGCCACTTTGAGCCCATACAATCCCCAGTTGGCTCCCACTGAAACTTATAACTTGTGGAAACTTGAGAGTTTTTGTGGGTCTGAAAGAACTCTCAGGATGGAATATGATTTTCTGTTTCAGGGCTTGCAAGCAAGCCATGTCTAAGCTTTTCTGTGTAATGGATTTCCTTAAAACTTAATGGCATAAAACAGCGACTTGGTTCCACTTGCTGATTCTGTGGGTCAGGGGTTTGGATGGGTCCCAGTGAGAATGGATTGTCTCTTCCCTACAATGTCTGGGCCAAGTTGGGGAGATTCAAACATAGCAACTAGGTAGCTGTGGTTGGGATTATCTGGAGGCATTATTACTCACATGTCTGGTGGTTTTTTGTTGGCTGTTGGCTGGGATCTCAGCTGGACTGTTGGCTGGAACACCTACACATGGACTTTCCATTTGGTTTCTCTCTGTGGACTATTTTAGTTTTCCTGCATGGAGCTGGGTTCCAAGGCCAAGTTCTCCAAAAGAACAAAGCAAGAATACATAGCATTTTTATGATCTATCCTTGGAAGTCACATAGCATTATTTACAACATACTTCCTTCATCATGACAATGAAAAAGTTTTGTGTATGTTCAAGGATAGGAGACATAGATTCCAACACTCAATGGGAGTGTTGAAATCACATTGTAAGAAGACCATGTGGAATGGAGGATATTACAGTCATCTTTGGAAAATACAATCTGCCACAGCCAGTAATGATTTTTGGAACAATGGGGGAGATAGATTGGTGATGGGTAGAGGGATGGATAGAGCAGCCCACCTGTACACTGCTGAAATATCTATGGTTGAGGTAGGTCAAGGATCACACCTGCAGGCTCTAGGCCTATGGCTGCAGTTCATACACATGTATGAACTTGTATACACGTGTGTATGGCTGGTCACAATTGGGATGGGGGAGGAAAATTTGGGTCTTAGTTCAGGTTGCTACAACAAAGTACCATAGATTGGTGGCTTATAAACAACAGAAATTTGTTTTTTACAGTTTTGAGACTGGAAGTCCAAGGCCAGGGTGCCAGCAGGGTCAGGTGCTGGTGAGGACCCTCTTCTAGGTTGCAGACTGCTGCCTTCTTATTCTATCCTCACATGGTGGAAGGAGAGTGAGCTAGCACTCTGGCCTCTTCTTATTAGGGCACTAATAGTATTCATGGGGTCTCCAACCCCATGACCTAACTATCTCCCAAAGACACCACCTCCAAATACCATCACATTGTGATTAGGATTTCAACATATGAATTTTAGGGGAGACACAAATATTCAGTTCGTTGCGGGTAGCTTAATGAGAACCAATCATCACTGATAGCCAAACAACTCAACAACATGCTCTTCTGCCTATGAGTTGGCAGTGTGCCTGACTTTGTGCAGAAAAGGCAAAGGTGGTTCTAAACGTCTCAAGGTCAAAAGATGCCAAGTCCTCTTTGTTCGTTGGTCAGTCATCTAGAGCAGACGTTTAATTAACCCACGGGTTGCTGCATAAAGAGCGTATAGCTTACTTGGAAGTAAAATCCTGCATTGTATCTATTTGCTTATAGCATTGACTGGATGCTATTATAATTTTAGAATAATTAATTTTGGGTCTGGTTCTCTGAGAAATACATCTCACAGGTTGCATCTTGTGTGAGAGTTACAAATGAGCATTATCACCTTTGAAAAATAAAAGAGCTTTTAATTATTTTTATTTTTCTTAACATTATATATCATTTCATATCTATATAGTCTCTTTAGAGAGGTTTAAAAGTCAAATGATTTACTCCAGGCACTCAAATGGGGTTTGTTCAGTTGGCTTAGTACTTAATAAAATCATTAGCTGCTATGAAAGATCTGCTTCTCAAGAGTAATAATGGTTCTGAAAGTGATAAAAGGCTCTTTCATGTCTTAGGGTCTCTCTCTTTCATAAGAACTACACTTGTGGGACTGAGGATGGTAGCTCTTTCACTTCCCAGGGTGTTTGAGAACCTGTTGGCATGATCCCAAGGCCTCTGCTTTCCAAAGTACCAGAGACTAGCTCTGGCCATTTGAGTTCAGATCCTATGTCATCCTCACGTATGAAAGTATCAGTTCTGGAATTCTAATTTTCTTGTAAACAGTTAATTCAAACAAAACAGGTACATACGTACTGAAATTAATCGAGGCTTGCTGCCAGCCCACTCGGCATTTGCATCTGTGTTCTTGGAACAGTTGGAAAGAGATATCAACCCAGTGGCTCTTAAAGATTTAAGATGATCTTAAACATTTTCAATATGCCTAAAAAACACAATAATGGTGATTCTGGGCAAGGAGAAGATGGGAGAGAGAGCTAGGGGACTCGCAGTGCCACAATACCAACAGTCTCAATGCTGTTTTACAAGAGTCTGACTGGAGATGAAACAGACAACATAGTCAACCTTCCTTGTTGCCAAGAAAGTGACATGGAAGTGCCATACCTGATTGGATCACCATGAATCCAGACTTTTCTCTAGATACTTTTATAACAAAGAAAATCAAGTGGAAAAAGAGAGAAAGGGTCTGACTGAGAGGGACACGTTTTGGAGACCCTGGAATTGAGCCATTCAAATGATTGAAGTATTTGGGTTCTTCTTGGAAAGTATCTATTTATTATTACTTTTTCCTGTTGAATGTTTCTGAAGAGGGTGTTTCCAGCCACATTTATTATCTCCTCTTTGAGAAAAGTAGATTTATGGAATAAAGCTCACTTTATACAGACACGTTTATACACACACATGCTCACATATATTCCTTAAATGTTTCTGTGACAATTGTCCTTTCAGTAGGAAGATAAAAACAACATCAGAAAAAAAAGAGACTTCTAAAAGAGACCAAGTAGGATCAACTCACAACCTTGACCTGTGCTGTACAAGAAGCCACAGGTTTCACCATCTGCTTTCAAGTCCAGGAGTTAGCAACGATGACTAACGTCAGTATCAGCCTGCCTGCATACAGAATGCTTCATTAAGTTTTCCCAGGTGCACAGCAAATGTGATATTTTACAGCAAACACAGCAACTACTCCAGTAGTGTGAAAATCCAGAGACATATTTCCTGCCACTCTGTGTATATCTAGTCTGAAGGCTGAAAAGACCCAAAAGAACTGTGGAACTTGGATCCTGGACATTTGAATGCATAGGGTCAGTTCACTCATCCTTTTTACAAAATAAATGGATTTCAAAAAATGACCTTTCTTCAGGTAAGACTAGTTCTCCTGACAAATAAGCAAAAGGAAATAAAATTCCTTTCCTTCAAATAGTTCCTAGGATAGTTTATCATTACTCCTTGATAAGATTCTGGAAAGTGGCATAGTCTATTATTCGCAAAGCTGGATGGACATTAATGATTCCCAAATCTACATCTCCAGCTTTAAACTAGCCTCTAACCATTGGCAAAGTGGAGATTATAATACCTTATCATGTAGTTGAAAGAATTTTAAGAAGTTACATATGTAAAGGATCTTTGGGTAAATTGATCATCATTGATCATTGCTACTTAAATATGAGGCAGTTCCAACATTGACTTCATAATCAGTATTGTTAGTTCATGATCTGCATTTGTGGAGGATACAGAAGGAATGTCAATAATTTTTTCCCTCACAGAATGGCAAGACAAAGCTCACAAATATTCCAGCATGATTTCACACATTAGTGCTACACAAGTGGCCTGCGTGTTTTTCAGCCACATGTGTTTGTTTATTATACCATCTATTCCATCATTTTCAAAAGTACACCCCATAAAACTATTAAGAACCCTAGTTTATATATTACTATTTACAGGATTGGTCCATTTTGAAAGTGATGGTTTTAAATCATGGGTATGTAAGGAAGAGTACTTAATGTTCTCCTTTTGAAAAAACAACCTGGGAAAAATTTGAAAAATATATTGGATTTGTTTGGCTTGTTGCCTCTCTAAAACTCAAAGCATTCATTACCTATGAACAGGACAAGTAGTGTCTTAATTGCTATGCTGCCAAAATGTCAGTGGTGAGTATAGGGACACTGATTGACTGAACAGAACTAGGATACAAAGCACTTGACTTAACTATCCCATGACAATTAATTTAATTTTTCATATTATCTGGTGGCAAAATACCAAATACGGAAACAAAGAACCAACCAGACTCCATCAAGCATAAAGTAGTCCCATGACAACCCAACACTTACATAATTGACTCAGCTCTACAGATATATCTCTAATTTAACCATTAGTCAAAATCAAATGAGCCAGGCTTCTTGCTTCCTTCATGTTACCTCTGGGTGTGAGAAATAGAGGGTAGAGAGAGAGGACCGGGGTAGAGAGAAGAGTTAAGAAAGCCAGACTAACACAAACTCTACATTTCAGGATATTGAGGTGGTCAGAACCAAGGCTTCTACAGAAGCCATGACTATTGACCAGCTACTGCCCACAGACATCACGAGAATATGTGATGTTTCATCTCAACACCACAGTGCAACACCCTTTACAATTATCCTCTAAATGAGTTTCTCTCCATCACCACAACAACCCACACGCCATACTAAGCAGGGGATAGTAATGAAAAATGGGGGAAATGAAACCTATTTCTGACTTGCCTTTTTACCCAGCTAATGGATATTTATGATGGGGAGTTTGTTTCATTTTATGACCTCATGAGCTTTTTATATACGTGGGCCAAAAAGTACTTTGAAGTCATCATCTGGGTCCAGGTAATCAGGACTTCTTGACACCAACATGACAAAGCTATGGTGTCTGTATCATTTACTATCCAAACCAGGACGCTTTGATAGGGAAAGGTGATGCTATTAATAACTATTCCAGGACCATAGGCATAAAGAGAACCATCCTGGGCCAAGTAGACATAGAAGTAAGATCCCAGGTAAGTCCTAACTAGCGAATAATGGGAAGGTAAAGAATTCCCACTACAATGATCTAACACTACCCCACTCATGAAAGAAGGAGTAGGATGTCCTAAGACTGAAAGGTCATCTCTTAGAGAAAGAGCATCAAGTTTGTCATCTAGGGAGATGGATGGCAATAGGACACAGTCTGAAAGGGGCAAATTGCTTTCATGTGTGTGAACATGCATGGAAAATTATTTCATGTTCTTACATAAAGAACATGATCTTCCAGACAGCTCACTCTCCTTCCTTATAAGCATCTTCCTTTCCAACTTCCTCCCTCCATTTCTTTCCAAACCCTACTCACAGTGTAGGAACTTACAATGCAAAAATGATGGGCCCATGCCTTGATCATAAATGATATTAATGAGTAGATAGTCCAGGCAGGGCAAGAGGATCAAATGGCCCTGCCCTGGACTCCAGTGATTCCAGTTTCAAGATTATTTCCATCCACCAAACTAACAAGGCAATTATCTCAAGAGTGTTGCCTATTTTCAAATGTCTTGCAGACCTGTGGCTGGCTGCACCACATCACATATCAATCCAACTTCAAGCAGAAGCAAGAAGAGCTCAAGACAAGAAACTGATTCCTTCATGTGAACCTGATATGACATTCACCAGCCTGAGGCCAACACTTTACCAGACAGTGTTTCATTTTGAAGCCTTCAAAGCAAGAGAATAAAAATAACAGAAGATAAAGTTAGACAGTTCACCTGCAGAGGCCAGCAGTCCCATGCTCTTCCACTTCTAAGAGAGACAACGCTTTTGGGGAAGACAAAAGGATGTGTGTCCAATTAGCAAGGACACTGATCCAGGGGCTGAAAGAAAGGTAGAGAGATGGGCTAACAGTCTTAGAAAGGAAGGGCTTTGTCATTCAGGTTTATGATAACCACAGGCATCCCACCATTCTGTAGAGTCAACTATGGGAGGAGTTCACATAGTCCCTGATATTTTTCTGGGAAAATACAGAAATCTATACATATACTGAGTAAGAAATATGAGTGATTTCAGGGCATGCTAAAGAGATTAAAAAAATTTCTATAGAAGGCTACAAGGTAGATTCATAGATATCATAATAATTTTGTCAACCATTAATGTGTTTAGTCCCATTAAAAATAAACCTTATTCAACCATTATTCAAACCTTTTTCAAGTCCATTAAGATACCCAGAAGGCCCTCTTAGCCTTGAAATACTGATTCAGAATTCCAGCAAAGGGCCCACCATGGTGGCCACCTCTAGCCTTGACTGCACCGGAGCAGCTCCACACCTTCACTTACTGCAGCGCTGTGCACTCTCCCTCCCTCTCTCTAGTCCCCCCTAGTAGGGCTACCAACTAGATGGTAGAATGTGACCTTCCCCTGTCTGTATGCTGAAGGTTTCTAGACTTTCATAATGCAAGGAAAGAGAAACTCAGACTCAGAATTCAGTTCTTCCATTTTACTGGCATCTTAGAATCAGAGCATCACTGTCTATCAAAATTAGAAAAGATAATTTTCTTCATTCAACCTTCCATTCCACAAAGAAAGAAGCCAAGCAGTGGAAAAATGACAAGACCAGTCAAAGGTCAAATGCCTAGGCTGAGGGTGAGTCAGGGACTAGAATCCAGGTTTCCTGACTCTCCACCCAGTGTTCTTTCCACTACAGCACATTTTTCTCTGTTTCATTACTTATATTCTTCCCCAGTGTTTTATTTAAGAAGTAGGAAAATTGACTGAAACCTTTTTACTGTTTCCACAAAGGTCCTAGAGGTGGCTATAATGCCTTCTTGCTAGTTTTTTTTTGATAGTGCACAGTCCAAGCACTTAGGTGGCTCACTGACACACCTGCCTAGAACCCACAAATTGATATGAAAACCCCTGACCAACAGACCTCTTTTTTTCTAATTTGATGCTTACATTTTTTCCCCTACTAAAAAGCCTATTGCTATCAGTAAACAAAATTTAGATATCAATGCCTTGAAGCCTGGCAAAGTTAAGATTCTATTCATCATTTAGGGCTTCCCACTAATAGGAAATGTATTCAGGAGACAGCAAGAACAGATGAGTAAGAATCTCAAAGGAAAAAGAAATAAATAGTGCAATTAATGTGATCTGAAACCAAAATAAGAAAATCTGCTTTGAATAAGCAACATCACAAAGATATAGGAAATTTTTCTTTGGCTGAAAGGAGAATGTTTTGCATCTGATTTCTCTGACAATGAAGTTTTCAAGTATAAAAATGCTAAGGGTTAAGAGATAAAGCCTGCTTCTCAGAACCTTATGTTTATGCATGTTTTGAGGTATTTTTAGGAATCTGAAGGTAGACAAAGATTATGAGGAACAAATTTAGATGTTTTGTTTCACACAAAGAATAAAGTGATTAGAACTGAAATTAATTAGTATGGGGGTGGAAGAGGGGGTGTTTATCAAGCCATAGAAGTTTTCTGATAGATTTTACTACTGTATAATCTTTTTATTAACTTTAGGAAAATGATTGATATGCTGGCAGGCACAGAGGGGAAAAACAAGACAAAAAGACCAAAGTTGGAATGCACTGGGATTAGACTGGCTCAAGAAAGCCTGCCCTGGGCATGTAGAATAGAAACCAAAAAATGTTTTCAGAATGGTTGCTGTGTTTTCACTGCACAGTGAAAGAATTTCTTTGCACTTGAGAAAAAAAATCCCTCTAAAATGAACTACATGTACTATATCTCTCTAAATATGTGTATTCATTCCAAGGAAGTCCTGTGTACACAAGCAAAGAGAACCCAAAATGTTGAACAAATATTCACAGATTGAATGAAACTATCCTGTCTTCCTCTACCCGCCCCCTCACCCACCATTGCCCCTCGACACCTTTCTTGGATGTTATCATTTTGATAATTGCCTATCTTTTTCCTGACATGTGTCTGTGTAGAGACTATTCATGGTTCCAGAGTATTAGCTCGACTGAGGGCTTTAATATCTCTCATAACACTCAGCACAATGCAAGGTTTCAGAGAAGTGGATTTTATTGCAAGTTCTGCCAAATGAACGCAAATATATGGATGGGTTTGAATTATTTTAGGTGGTTCAGCTTTATAAATGAGAGATTTCTGTACTTTTTGCTAGCTACATATTATTTACAGGGCTCAAAGAAGACCTGTTCTATGCTAAGTCTTATGTTGGAGTAGGTTGTTTTATCAAAAGACCTTAGTATAATTAAGAAATCAGAGGATGGTTAAATCACAAAGCAATAGAATATTCTAGTTACTGCATCTTCCATGGCTGTAATGTTTACAACATGACTGAGGTGGGAAAATATTGCAAAACAGAAGCTTCTGTAGCTCAAACTGGTACACCAGCCTTGGTAGAACACTGACCTTCATTTCTTTTCCTTTATCTGATGATACCCATTCAGGTCTTTACACTTTATCATTGATCATTGTCTTCATGAATGAGTTTGAAATAGATAAGAATCACAAGAAATGCATAATCAACACAAATACTGTGTCACCCTTGGATGCCTCTTGGAATAGTTTCGGTGCCATTTCTGCCAATCATACATCTTCCCTTCAAGGTCAACTCCTTTCTTCTCAAGATACACCAGCCCCAATGGGAAATGCCCTTCTCTGAACTCCCAGCTCCTTCAGCTTTAACCTTCATGAAATGATTGTTCAAAGGGCTGCCTTGTGACTTTTTTCTGCATTCTTGCTTGCAGAATTAGTCAACTTTCCCTATCTCCCTGTCTCATCTTCCCAGCTAAATCCTAAATCAAGTTCTCTATCAAAGAGTAGTAGTTATCTTCCTTTCATCTTTTAGGCCAGTTTTTGGACACATAGTGGAATTATATATTTTAAAAACATACAAAAAGCAAAGTAAACACACAGAAAACTTGCAATACTCACATAAGCTCTGTCCTACCCAAGGCTCAGTGCGTCCACAAGGAGAAAAACACCCTAAATCGACATGATTCACTGGGTTCACACAGCAGGAGAACCTATTTATCCTCTATGATTGCTTCAAAAGAACTTGCTTAAGATAGGTGTTATATAAATCTAAGAGATTCCTGGTATTGAAATACAGAATGCAGCTTAATGAAATTCTTAACTGTTAAGTACCTTTATTGATTCCAAAGAATTCATCAGAAAGAAATGGAGTAATAAAGTACATTAACACTTTCCATGATGCATAATCCTTTTCAGGAAGCTTTGATACCCTGAAGGCCCAAAGCCGAGAAAAATAATTTGTTCTCCAGTCTCCTATGACTCTTCTCCAAGAAAGAAGGCAATTTTTCTCAGCCAGGTTTGCATTTCACTGACTGTTTGTTTTTCATATCCAAGATGTTATTATTGTATTAATCTTCTGCTTGCAAATGAATGTGCAATATTTAGAAGGGTTTATTTCTGTTGTTGTTCTTTAAATAATGCATGATGTTTCTTCACAAAGCCTAAAATGAAAAGAAACTGCTTAGTTCTGACTGCATTAGACAAAATAGGAAAATTGATAAGCCCTAAATTAATCCAATCCACACCAGTTCTCCCAGCACTGGATCTAACCAGTTGCTCTTTACCTAGAAATTTAAGCCATAGAGATCAGTGGGTACCAAAGAGATTGATAAGCTTGGAATTCCCCCGGGCATGATAAGGTTCCTAGTTTGAAGATTGATAGAGGAGGCTATTTATCCATGTACTTATTCAGTCATGCAAATTTTATTTTTTTCTTGTCTATCATGAGCCAAGCACATTGCTGTAGCCATAGATATAGAAGCCAATAACCCAGATCTGGTCCCTGCCTTCATGCCGCTTACACTCTATTTGGGAAGTACTCATAAATTCATATACCATGCATGAATAGTACACCAGGGGAGGTTGAGGCAGAAGCAGAGTCTAAGAGGTCATGCTCTTGGCCCTGTGTTCTCTCTCTAGGCCCTCCAACTTAAGCCTTAGGTACTTTGGTCTTTTAAGAAGATGATGGTGGAAACCAGGTTGAAAGTTAGGCAGGAATAATCTTGGCAAGAACACCTTGGTATTCCTATGGGGCAGGGAGAGCTAGTGAGTCTTGAAAGCTAGATTTTTTGTCCTAGCTCTGCCATCTTGGATAATTCATCCTTGTCTTGGGGACTTGAATTTCGTCTCCTGTATAATCAGGAGGTCTGGCTGGGTGATTAGGGAGGTTTCTTCCAGAGCTAAGAGTCTCTGTGTCAAACCACAGTTTTTATATTTTGTGTTTTCTCCTGGTATCCACCCTCCTAGCAAGGGTAATGGGTGACAGACCTTGAACAAGTAAGCCTTTTTCAGGCATCATTGTGGGCTTCGGTTGACAAGTACCAGGAGCTATGCCAAATGCTGGGGAAATAAACCCTGATTAAGATACAAGATAGTCCTTGCCTTCTGCAAACTTCAGCCCAGCTGGGAAGATTGAGACAAATAGGGAGGTGTGTCAGGACTAGGTGGCGCAAAGCGTCATGGGGAAGGAATGTTCAAGGTCCATGGAGCACAGAGGAGGCCCGCCTGCTGCTCATTGGACTGCCTTTCTTGCCTTCCACACCTCACCCAGGGGACCACCTGGACCTGGGGTGTCCACTAAGTCTCACCTTTATCTTGACATGAAAAGAGTAACAGAATGACCAGGCTCACACTATGGGGTGAAAACATGGTGGCGGGATATGGATGCCTGTTCTGCTGTCTAAGCAGCACCATTAACAGCAGGGCTGCAGACCACTGGGCTTGTGTTGGTTAACCTCCCACCTGGGTCCATGACCTTCTGCTCCACTCTCAGTACACAGGTGAACTGCCTTGTCCTTTTGACTTCTTTCTTTTCACCGTGTTTTGTCTCTCTTGGTCAGTCACTCAGGCTCAGCCTGTTGGAGACAGCAAAGACCTTTCACTTCCCTTGGAGGTAGTCAAGCCCTGTCTCTCTTCTTGAAGATAGTCAAGACTATCACCCTCCCTGGAGGTAGCCGAGACCTATCACCCTCCCTGGAGATAGTTGGGACCTGTTACCCTCCCTGGAGGTAGCCGAGACCTATCACCCTTCCTGGAGATAGTTGGGACCTGTTACCCTCCCTGGAGGTAGCCGAGACCTATCACCCTCTTTGGCCCCCGCCTCACTCAATACAGTCAACTGCCGAGCTCCAACCAGGCTCGCAGTCCCTCCTTCGCTCACTTTTCTTAGCATTCCCCACTTGTCCCAGTCCTGCATCATTGCAGCAGCCTACTCTGTCCTCTCCAGGTTTCTGGCTTTTCAGTCCATCATTTGTGATGCACGTGGCTTTCCTCTTGGACTGCGGCAGCTGCACATTTGCCCTAGTGCATTACTAAAGGAATGTGGGGCTCTATGTCTCTCCAGATGATCACCCAGTGCGGAGCACAGAGCTTTGGGTCAGTGAATGTCCCTTAAGGGTCTGAAAGAGACCTCAGTCTCAGACCTGCGCCACCAACGTTTCTCTATTACGTACCCCCTTCCCCCGAAAAGGAAACTTGAGTGAGTTCTCCACAGAGCCTCGAGGCATCCCTGGGTACTAAAATAGAAGGAGGATAGAGGATAATTCAATGAAATGAGACAATGTGAAGAAGGGCTTTACGTGGAGCCTCTTCTGAAGTTGGGGCTCAGTGACCCAATCACTCTACTTGAGCGGCCTGACCTTCTTTCAGATCATTCAGTGCCCTTCCTGCCTCCTCACCTTGTCACAGGCCATTCCTTCTGCCTGGAATGATTTCCCTCTCTTCCACCAGACTAACTCTAATCCATTATTCAAGTCTCCTCTTAAGGGTCACTCTTCTGACCTATTCATTTTAACTTATGTCATCCTATTGCATGCAGCACATCTGCCCTCACACCCACTGCCTCCTCTTAGTGCAATAATTTTGTGGTTACCTATGTGTCTAACAACTACCTCTCCAACAAAGCTGCAAGCTCCACGAAGGCAGGGACCATGGCTATGGACCTTATCACTGTCTTTCTAGAACTCAGCACCTAGTAGGTGCTCAATAAATACTTGGTGACAGAATGTATGCATAAAATTAAAGGGACAAATCTTTTCATGAGCATATTATATTCTAAACCTAACTTTCAGTTTTCACATATATTTCATTTGAAGCTGAAATTCTTTGTTTCAGAAAACTCCAGAAAACCTTCTGCATTCCTCATTTCCCCCCATTCATTAGGGTTCTCCTGTTTTTTGGAGCAGTATTTTTCACAGCATCTCTCCCAACCTTGATCAATTACCAGTCACTTAGGAAGCTCTTCTCTATGCTTTTCCCCAAGTACTTTATCAAAGGTTAAAACAAACCTTTTAAAAATAATTAGCTTTTATTGGCCATTTGTTTCTCTAATTGACGGAAATTAAAATAAGAGTGGCAAATTAGCCAAGTTTGATCTCAGGTACAGAGATTGACATGAGTAATCCCCGTAATGCAGTCCTAATTGCCATCTGCATGACTCTGTGATTGGGAACATTACATTATTTATTTAGCCTTTGATGCTAACGTCAGAACCAGAACCAACCGATAGCTCTTTAGATTTCTGCTCCCAGTTGCTCTCTGCTGCCTCTCTAGATTCAGAATTTAGGCCAGGAAGCTGCGTGAGGGGTTTCCAAAGCCTGTTGGGGAGCAGCATTTCTTCCTCAGAGTAGGCTGGGAAGGACGAGGAGTCCTAGGTTCTGAAATGTTGGGGAAAGTGCAGCTCATCAGAACAGCAATGAGGGTCTATGTGACTTTAAGTAGCTGGTCCACAATATTTTGGAAGAAGAACCTCTTGGCAAGTCTGAGAGATTAACCAACTTGACAGTAGGATCAGCCATAGATCAAATCGTGAGGCAGGCACGTTTCACCTGTGGCATCCCCTCATCAGGGGCCCAGACCTGTGGAAGAATCAACTCAAGCCCACAACTGGGGGGCCCTCGTTTTGTCTGTTATTTACTCCTTATCAAAATTTCTCTCCTAGGTGTCAATTTCAGGGCCCACTTAGTCCTCTGTTATCTGATAAGGAAGCAGCAGGCAATGGTGAAAAGTGCAAGGAATTTGTTGTCACAGGGACCTGGATTTAAATCCCAGCTGACAACCATGAGGCCTTTAGAAATATTTAATTACCTTTTTGCTGAACCAGTTTCCTCATACAATACCTGGGGATAATAAGAGCTACCTCATAGAGTTTTATGCAGTAGAGACGAGACTCAATAAAACATTATTTTCTTTTTATTTCTAGCTATTGAAGGCTTCATCGGTTAACTCCAAGTTAAGATACTTGCACTTTAACAAGAGTTTTTTAATCAGAAATGATATCTCAGTCCAAAGCAGTTATTAAGTGTTGGTGAAATTTCAGATGCTAAAAACCTGTGTGTGTGTGTGTGTGTGTGCACGCCTGCGTGCTCGTGTGTGTGTTGGGGAATGGGGTTCTTTTGGCCCAATATGCTAGATTGAATTACCAGTCTATGATCTTCATTCCTCTGAGGTCAATTTTTTCATCCACTTTCTTGTTATGCCTCATGGAGCCAATAACTGGGCTCTTGGCATTTTTCTTAGAAACTGAGCATCCCCACCCCCATACCTACAACTCCATCAAATGATCCCTCCTTTTGGTTACCCCAGGCTAGGGTCTATGTGTAGATTCCTGGTGCCCGTGCACACTTGCTTGGGTCACTTTGATTATATGCATACACATCCTTTGACCAAGTGGTGTATGCTTGATGCCTGAATCTCCATTATTGAGCATCTGATTTCCTGTATCATTGCTGAAGGATAAGCTGTGACATGTTATCAGTTGTCCTTCCTTTTTTACACATCTCTTATGGTGTGAAACCATGTGACCGGCACAGACATTTAGTAGCTGGCCCGCTAGGGCACTGCACTTGGAGTCAACTATGTTTCCAGTAGATTTATCTGCACAAAGGACCTGTTACTATTTTTCTGCTATGAAGACTGGTGAATGCTTTGTAATTAATTCTTAAGCCACTGAGAGGAGACCTAGAAAGGGAACATATATTCAGGATTTTTGAAAAGTGGCTTAATCCAAAAATGGCATCTTTGTCAGAGAGATTACATCTACATGTTTAGGACCAGTTACAAAGTTTCCAAACACTCCAGAGGTCATTTGACAGAACTCAGTATACTCCAGTCAGCGCTATTAAGGTACCCGATTATTTATTTTGTAATTAAAGTTTTGTTGGTGAGAAGAAACCTTGAGATATCTCAATGCAAAGCTACGCTAGGATTACAGTGGGGAATGAACCAACAACTTCCAGGAGGTTTCTTCTACCGCTTCTCATTACCTACTTTATTGAAACAAAGGTACTCACCGCGCATCACCTGTGAGTGCAGCACTGTGCCAAGGACTTCAGGAGAAGCAAAAGCATACGACGGGGCTCCTGCCATGTACGTGATCACCACTTACAGGAAAGTCAACTTCTATAGTGAAACAAGCAGGGATGAAAAAAATTGAGAACAATAATTGATTGTGAAATTAAATTGTGGCACAACTAACACAGCCTTCATATTTAATAAGTATCAACATAGTTTGTTTCAGATTCTTTTTTCTTAAGAAATAAAATACTCACATGTAGTTGAAGCCCTCACCCATCATGCTCCTTTCCGACCCCAGGGGTGACCATGGTTCTGAATTGGGTGTGCAGTCTTCCCGGCCACAGTTTTATACTTTTACTACATAAAAAGCATACGTGTTAAAAAGTATACAGTCTTATTTTCTTTGTTTTAAGTTTTTACACAGCAGCATACTCTGTATATTTCTTCACTATCTCCATTTCTGAATCAACATTGTTTTAAATTCACACATTAATACATACATTTTAAATGCTCTATATTTCCCATTTTGTTTAAATACTGTAATACGTGTGTGCATATATGTATATTCATCTCTTGTATTGATTGACAGTTCAGCTATTTTCTTTTTCCTTTTCTATTGTAAACAGTTTTATAATGAATATATCCTACAATATATCTCAGTGTTCATTTCTGAGAATTTCTCTAAGGTATATGCCTGGAAATGAAATCACAGAACAGTTGTAATTTCAACATCCTGTGTATGAATATGTTATATCTTTCTTTTTATTTAGATTCTTATATATTTCACTAAAGTCATACATTTTTCTCCATGAAGGTTTTGTACTTGTTTTGATAGATAAATATTTCTTATCTCTAAGAATTTTTGTTGGTTTTAATGATGGGTTTGTTGTTAATATGACATTTTCTAATTAGTTGCTGATGCATATTGATCTGATATCTAGTAATATTTGTGAATTTGTAGTAATAAATAGTGTGTACTTGGGGCTTTTTTTCAAAGTAGAAATATCATTGGTAAATAATGACTATTTTATTTCTTCCTTTTCAATGCTTACACATGATTTCACTCACTTATGGCACTGACTACCAACAGTTTAGATGGAAATGACTAGAGCAGTTATCTTTATTTCATTCCTGAAATAAAGAGAATGCTTCTAACGCATCCCCATTAGGAAAAATTTTTGATGGCATTTCTTTTTAGATAAAGTAGCTTTCCCTTTATTTCTAGATGTTTTTGTTTGTTTTATTTTGTTTTAGTAATTTTTATTATGAATGAGTATTGAATTTTTCATAGGCTTTCTGAATCTATTAAGATAACCATATCATTTTACTTCTTTAATTAATGTGATAAAAGCATTGAAATGTTTTTTAATTTATGCTATCTTTTCATCACTTGGGCCAATTTTTAAAAAATATATCTTACTGGCTTAAAGTATGCACATATTCCCTGTTAAAGTCAAAGACAGGAGCACTCTCTGTGAAATTGAAGACCAATTTCCAAAATGATACCATGTGCTCATCCATCTGACCCTCTGGGTTCCTGTCCTTTTTGTCCAAAATAAAACAGGATCCTACATCTATACAGTAACCATTCATATCTGTGCAGTGCCTCTTGCCACTGTTTTTATATTTACCCTTGGAACTGTTGTCAGTCACTGTCTACGCAATTAGTGAACCAAGGAAATGTATAATCCTATTCTGTTGATTGACCCAATCTTTTTCATAGGTAGCCCCGGCCATGTGTGGTCTGTACTGTGTTAGAAATTGAGACAAAGGGCTGGGTGTGGCGGCTCACGCCTGTAATCCTAGCATTCTGGGTGGCTGAGGCGGGAGCATTGCTTGAGCTCAGGAGTTCGAGACCAGCCTGGGCAAGAGTGAGACCCCGTCTCTACAAAAAAATAGAAAAATTATCCGGGCATGATGGTGCTGTGGTCCCAGCTACTTAGGAGTCTGAGGCAGAAGGATTGCTGGAGCCCAGGAGTTTGAGGTTGCAGTGAGCTGTGATGACATCACTGCACTCTACCGGGGCGACAGAGCGAGACTCTGTCTCAAAAAAAAAAGAAGAACTTGAGACAAAGAAATTGGATCTCAGCAACTGTATTCACACCAGCTCTAACTCCAGCTGAGGAGCTTGGTGAGATGGTATCTCCACAGGCACTGCATCACATCCAACCCAGAAAGCTCACTGCAAGAACTGAGCTCACCCCAGTAGTTAGCAGTTTTTATATTTGTGATACCCACGCCTAGCCCCATCTGTTGTCAGGGTCACTCCTAAATCAAATCTCTTAAGATTCTCTTTCGAAGTCCTCTTGTATGTAACCCTCTCTCTACTGCACACAGAAAATTAGGTATTTTCCCACCAGCACACAAAGTGTATGTCACATCAGAAGAGTGTAACTCTTGTGTTCCACCTTTGTGTTCATTTGCTGCTTTATGTGGTTGTCTAGCCCAGCACTGCTCAAAGCTTCACCTGAGGACAGTGCCAGTGTATGTTACCACTCTGCATTGAAAGCAAGCCTGAAAGTGTTTAGATGTCACAATTGCTACCAAATTTTGTAATTTTAATAACATTTTTAACCCAATAGTATTATCATTTGAACATGTGGCATTAGCCACATTTTAAGTGCTTAATATAGCACATGTAGCTTGAAGCTACTATATTGGACTATTGGACAAAGCAGTTTTAGACCTGAATCCAAGTTCCTAGGACCCCAAAATTCCTGCCAAAATGACCCCAAGCCCACTTCCATGGCCTGCATGTACTCTTCCCTGGGTCTTTCTTTCCAAGAGTAGGTCACGTTGAGTGTCTTGCCCCAGGGGTGGCCACAGGACAGCTGTTTATGCATAAGGAGAGGGGTGTGAATGGAGCGTGAACCTGGCAATTGCACAGAAACCCAAATGGGCTGAGAAGATACTGTTCATAGAACACTGGAATAGAACAAGCACCATCCCCAAGATACAAAACACAGTGGCTTATTTGGAGGAGCCCAGGCAAGCAGGAACCAAATGTGGTTTCCCACAAATACTGCTCTTTGATATTGGGTAGGAATGGGATATAGAACAGTAAGACGCAGAGGTGTGCTCAAGGTTTTAAAAGAAAAGAAGTTGGCAAGAAGCCCCTCATGGTGTGGTTTCAGAGCTCAGGATGGGAAGAGATGGGGGGACAGGCTGCTGGCAGGGAGCCTTTGTTTACACTTTTGCCCAACCCATCAGTGTAGGGACAGACTTAGTTGACCTAGCCAGCAGCCTTTGCACCAACCTTTACAACTTGGAGGAAAATTTCCAATGTATTTTCTTAATTACCTTCATTCATCCTGCCTCTTTTCTTTTAAAATCTTGAGCACACCTCTGCGTCTTACTGTTCTATATCCCATTCCTACCCAATATCAAAGAGCAGTATTTGTGGGAAACCACATTTGGTTCCTGCTTGCCTGGGCTCCTCCAAATAAGCCACTGTGTTTTGTATCTTGGGGATGGTGCTTGTTCTATTCCAGTGTTTTATGAATAGTATCTTCTAAGCCTATTTTGGTTTCTGTGTAGTTGCTGTCTCAAGATTTCTTCTTGAGTTTTGGCACATGAGGAGCATTTCCTGGCACACTTGCACCAGCACACAAAGCGCATATCACATCAGAAGAGTGCAATCAATCTGAGGAAATCAGGACTCCTGAGGGTCTTAATCTGGAATCCCCCCAAAGCAGACCCGGAGATAAGAAATAAGCACAAGTGGTCAGGTAGTTGATTTAGTAGGAAGCATTATGAGAGAATGGAGGAGTGAGACAAGAAGGAAGGAAAGCTGATAAGAGGTACGTTACCAAGTGGGTTCCTCTGGTAGACTGGGCTCCATTCTGTGGGGCATGGCCTGAGAGACTGCAGAATGTGGCTGGGTTGTCTCACTCAGGCCAAGGAAGCCAGAGCATTTACCCAGCAATTTTTGTCCCTGTTCGATTGAGGGTCCCTCCTGGGGCATAAACTCAAGGCACTTCCAGTGTCTCAGCCAGGCCAAGCTTGTTTCTCGGGCAAAAGAATGTTACTGAAAGCTCAGCACTTGTCCTCCAGGCCACATCAGAAGAATGAGAACAAGTGGTTTGAGGAGAAGGAAAGAGAAGTTTATTACTTTGCTGGCAAAGGAGGAAAAATGATAGACCTTCTCCTCTCAAAATCCAAATTTCCTGAACATAAGCAGAAATACAGAGCTTTTAAAGGGAGGGCCCTCAGTTCTAGGCTGGTGTCCTTAGCAATTCGAATCATCCCATCTCTGCTGGAAGACAAAGGCTACGACCTGACCTCTGTCCACCCATCTGAGCCCACCTGGGAGGCTGGCGCTGGGCCTGGGATGGCTGAGCTATCTCCTGTAACACAAAGAACAAAAGACATTCCCCTGCCCCTCCCAACCACCTGCCCCAGGCAGGGATGCAGGCCAGGACAGTTCCCAAAAGAGTGGGGGAAGTTTTAAAGAGACAGAAAATATTTTTTGCTGCTTCCCCCCCCCCCCCCGCCCAGGCCATTCCCTCTGTTACAAGAACACTGTCAGGCAGATAAACACAGGATACCCTGGTATGGTGAGGGACTTTGTGAGGTGATCTCGAGGGCAGCCTGAGGTTTTTGGGTGGGCACTGACTGCTTCTACACATTTACTTTATATATAAATCAGTTAAAAATACAAATCTCTCCTACCTGAGGACATAAAAAGGCAGTTTATAAGGAAAGTAGAAATGGCCAATAAACATATGAAAAGATGCCAAACTTCACTAGAAAAGAAATTAGTACAGATTTAAAGGGAATATTTTTTACCTATTTGACCAATTTTAAAAGAATAACCAAGTGTTAGAGAAGGTATAGGAGCATAGGCTTATTCAGAAACAGCTGATAGAAATGTAAATCGATACAACTTTTTATAGAGTAGCTTCACAACATGCATGAAAATTTTGTCTCATTGCCCTAGCAGTCTCACTGCTAAGAATTTACCCTAAGGACTGTGCTCAAATACATGAGCATGATGATATTCACAGCAATACTGTTTATAATAGAGAAAAATTGGAAATGATAAATATCAACAAAAGAAGATTGGCCAACTAAATGAGTGTATATCCCTCTAAAGTAATACTATGCAGTCATTCAAAAAACTCTTCATAGGTCAAAGGGTATTATTCTGTTTTCCTTTAAAAATAAAATGTATGTTTTCCCTCAGCTATGTGACTATAAATACTGGACTATATGTAACCAGTGATTCTAAACTTTGCACATCAGAATCACCTGGAGAGCTTTTAAAAATTGCTAATGCCTAGACCCAACTTCAGATCAATTAAAACTGGGTCTCTGAGGGGTGGGCCCCCGTGTCTGTAGTTTATGTAAGGTTCTCAGGCAATTTTGATGCTGATGAAGGTTGAAAACCACTGACAGAGCTATAATGTTAACAGTGGTTACATATGAATGATATGGCCTTTGTTTCTTTTTTAAATAAATATATTTCTGAGTTATTTTCAATTAGCTTGGGTTTTTTTTAATAAAAAGAACAAATATAGCTATTTCATAATCTAAAGGAGAATTTAAATTTGTACAACTTGTCAAGTTTTTCTAGAATAGGTCGGAGGCCCCTGACACACAAAATACAAACATGCCATTTACTCTATACCTCAGGAGTTGTCTGAGGACAGCAGGAGCAGCCTCACCTGGGAGCTGGTCAGAAATGTAGCATCTCCAGTCCTCCCTGCCCCCGGCCCCAACCTGCAAATCAGAAATTGCATTTTAATAAGATCCCCAGGGGACTTGTGTGCACATGAGAGTTTGAGAAGTGCTGATCTATTGAGCGGTGGATACTGAGGGTTTACTTGCTAGGCTTTAAGTACCTCATGAGATAAGAAATGTCCCGAGATGAGCATCAGTGGGTCCTTTCTCATGAGCTACAAGAATAATAACTTACCAGCATTAAACAATGATTTCAAGTTCAGAGTTCCTAAATATCCCTCTTTTGAAGCCATTGAGGCAAAATGTCTTTTAATTCCATTTGCCCATAATGTCATATGTCATGGTTAGTATTATGTGTCAACTTGATTGGCTCATGGGGTTCCCAGTTAAATATTAAATCTGGGTGTATCTGTGAGGGTGTTTATGAATTGATTGTGTAAAGCAGATTTCCCTTCCCAATGTGCATGGGCATCATCCCATCCCTGGAGGGCTTGAATAGAACAAAAAGGTGAGCTCTCTCTGCCCACCTGTGTGTGCCTTCTGCTCCAGGACTGGAACTTACACCCTTCTCTCTCCTGGTCCTCAGGCCTTTGGATTTAGACTGGAACTTACATCATCAGTTCTCCTGATTCTCAAGCCTTCAGACTTGACTGGAACAACACCACCAGCTTTCCTGGGTTTCTAGTTTGCAGATGTCAGATTGTGGGACTTCTCAACCACCTGAGCCAATTCCTTACAATAAATAGCTTTATATATATTTTATGTAAGTGTCTTTATATAAAAATAGGTAGATATCCTATTGGGTCTGTTTCTCTGGAGAACTTTGTCTAATACAGATTTTGGTACCAAGAGTGGTTGTAGAGAAACAGAATTTTAAGGGTGAGTTTTCTGAAGTGGTTCTGGGGTTTCTGGAATTGGATTTCTAATCTTATTAGATTTGAAAATGCTAATGATTCTATTTCTGGTGATAAAGAGAGTACTGAGAGTCCATGGCCTGATCTGGCAACAGAGATATGCAAAATATCTCCACTGGATACTCCTAATCAATCAACCACCTATAAGAAGCAAGGAGCTTGGTGACTGTGAGAATGCCTTATCCAGTGCCAGGGAATTACACAGCATTTCTTCTGATCAAGGAGCTCACTTCACAGCAAAAGAAGTGTGGCAATGAACTGACGCTCACGGAATTCACTAGTCTTACTACGTTCCCCACCATCCTAAAGCAGCTGGTTTGATAAAATGGTGGAATGGTCTTTTGAAGACTCAATCACAGCACCAATTAGGTGGCAATAACTTGCAGGGCTGGGGCAAGATTTTCCAGAAGGCTACATATGCTCTGAATCAGCATCCAATATATGGTGCTATTTCTCTCATAGCCAGGATGACTGGAACTACACCACCAGCTTTCTTGGTCTCTAGCTTGCAGATTGTTGATTGTGGGACTTTTTAGCCTCCATAATTGTGTGAGCCAATTTCTTACACCCACACACACACATACACACACATATATATGGAATTTTGTTTAAATGCATACATATATATTTCTGTGTGTGTGTATATATAAAAAGCAAAAGGTTTGGAAGCAATTTTGTTTACACACATACGTGTGTGTGTATGTATGTTATTAGTTCTCTTTCTCTGAAGAACCCTGACTAATACACCATATATGCCATAAATATATAGAGCCCACCCAAGGTGACGATTACTCCCCTGGCAGACTTTTGCAATGGTAAATGAGATCTTGCTCATGTTTCTACTATTGCACAAAGTATTTGTGTTACTTATTTAGAGAATTTATTAAGATGATCTAGCCCAACTTGTATTTTCGTATCTCCAAGTTTTTACTAAAAGACTAAAATATGCTTCTTGCTGAACTGTGCATTTTCTCCTTGCTCTGTTTTCCAGGGGAATGGAGAAAAATTGTCATGGCCCTAGAAAAACAATTTGTATTTCTAAAAATCAGAACCAATAGCAAACTCAAGATTTTTCAGATTTAGAGACTATTTATCAAAGCCTCTGAGGGATTTTGAAAAACATAAGTTCCAAGATTTTGAAGGAAGAATTTTTCATGTTTCTGCAATGTTGTCAGTCAAAGTAGGTTTTTGACATAACTCCTCTACAGTGGTCCAATGGGGGTGTCTTCATAAATATCATTTCCCATCTATTCAGGATCGAATACATGAAAAGTGCTTTATTGGGGGTGTTTTTCTTTATCTGCCAACTGTTAGCTGATCATTGAAAGCAAAGAAGTCAAAGGCAAGGAGGAAAACTATACACTCAAAAATAAACAGCCAAGTGAAGTTCTTATCCTGATAGCACCTGTTTCCGAGCTCATAGGGTATGTACCTGAGATGGAGGTGATTAAATACAGTGCCCTGATCACTGTGGCTTGGCACAGCACTTCCTACTGCCTATCAGTGGTGGTGAGTGGATTTAACTCATCTGGTGAAACGGTGTTAGTGAGGCAGAAACTGCCTCTTAACCCGTAGCAATGTGTGGCTGCTTAAGAGTGACTGGTACTTTCTATGTGGTGAGGTCCCACTCCAGCTGCAGCGAGTCTCCACAGGAGTGGAGAGAATATTTAAACCAACAATTGCCCAATATTTGCAGGACTGAGTTAACAGGGTCAGATCATCTGTACAAGTTTGCCTTAATTTGGATAACAGCCTTCCTTTTAGATTTCTTATGTTACTCACTTTACGTGATCTCTGAGAATGAAAAAAAAAATCTTCATGATTGCAATTTGTGAATAAATTGGGTTTATTCAAATCATTATTATTTTTTCATGATATAAAGGACCATGTTTGAAAATAAAAGTTGTTTTGAGCATCCCCTGGGTGTCCAGATTCCATCCAATCTGAGTCAGCTGATAGCTTACAGAAAATCCCAGGGCAGCCAATGTCCCTTTTCAGAGTTTGCCTTTGAGTAGGACAACAGCTAAGGTGTGCAAAGAATGAACACCATAGACCTCTCATTCTGTTTCTTCTCGAACCTGATCTTAGGGATGACAGCAATTTGTGTGGGAACTCTGACTTGACCCTGAGCCCTTTCTTTGCAACAGAGCCAGGGCTGCAGCACATGGGTGAGGGGATTTTTGGTGGATTCACAAGCTACCAGGCAAGATCATCAAAGACTTGAATGCTATTCATGAAACATTGCACAAAGACACTGTTCGGAAAGCCTGAGATAAAATGGGTGCATCTTGCCCTCGTTGGCACAAATTTGTTCTATTGATTGGTTTATTGGATGGCACCCAGCACTGAGCAGGCTTCCAAGAGGGTAACACCTACATAGTGGCTGAACAACTTAGTTGGAGAGAAAGCATAAGGGACACATATAGATACCATATGGAAAGCAATAGAATAGGACAGGACATAGAGAAGGTGCCTTGTGGAGAATGATGGAGCATGGGTTGTAATATCCACCTGCCCTCCTACTTTGCCACGTGTTAGCCATATGCCCTTGGGCACATTTCCTCACCTCTCTGAGCCTTTGTTTCCTCATTCCTAAAATGAGCAAGACAATATTATTACCCAGCTCCAGGAGCTGAGTTAGCATGAGGCACAGTAATGATTCCCGTTCGCTTCACTTGAGTCGATGGCACAGCCACACCTCAGAGTCCTTCTTGACACCTCCCTCTCTTCACTCTTCAGTCCATGAACTTGGGCCCTTTGTTGTTCCCCCTTGATTTTTCCCCACTCCACTCACGTCTCCCGTTTCCACTCCCGCCAGCCCTCCCGGGCTGCTTTCACCTCCTCGCTAGGTTCCTGGAGTAGACTCGTCACCGGTCTCCCAAGCTGTGGCCGACCTACTGCAAGCAGTTCGAGCTGCGGAACCCGAGCAATCTTTTAAAACGTAATTAGCCTCTCCCCCCTCTCTCCTCCTTTGCTGTAGCCTGAACTGGCCAGTGGCTCCCCACTGCACCTTACTGCATCCTCCTTGGTCTCCAGGCTCGCCTCCCCCTGTCACCTCACCCCTGCCTGACTCCTACTCCAGCCACACTGGTCGTCTCTCAGTTCCTCCAAGCGTCCACGTCCCATCTTCCCTGGGGGCCTTGGCACCTGCTAGCAGCTCTACTCGAAGTGCTCTGCCCCGTCTTCTCTCAGTTTTCTCCTGTTCATCCTCCAAGTCCCAGCTTGAGTGCCATGTTCCTGGGCACTCTTCTCCAAACCTCCAGCTAATCAGATCCCCAGGAGGTGGTGCAGTTTATCCAGCAAGACCCTCATCCCAGAATAACATTTATTTATATGACTGTCAGATAAATAACTTGTGCCTGTCACCCCATCACCTGTCTATCTTCTCCGTAAGGGCAGAGACAGCACCTGTTTTGTTTGCCATTTTACCCCTGGAACCCACCACAGCTCCTGGGATTGGGGAATGTGCTATACATTTTGGTTGAGTGGATGAATAAAGAAATAACCGATGAATGGAAAGAGCTTAATACAGTGAATGACGCACCAGGACAAGCGTTCTATATTTGTGATGGATCATTATGATGGTTGTTGGTGGGGGCAGCAGAAAAAAAAGAATGTGGAAAGGAGCCAGACAATGGGAGCCCAGAAACAACATTGTCGTGTGCGTGACGCCTCACAAACAGGAAAGCAGTTTAGTGCAGTCTTACGCATTGCAGAAGGTGCCACCAGTGCCCTGCCCAGGTCCTCGTAGTGGTCACCTCCACACCCTGAAGTCTGCATACTGAAAACACCTGAGACTCTCTGCCTGCGAGGGTTTTGTTTGTATGTTTTGTTTCTGGCTACAGGAGCATTTTCTACAATCACTCGGGGCAAGCCAGGAGTGCCAGAGCATTGGCACCCCTGGAAATAACCTTCAACCATTGATGCCCAGGGGTTTGGAGGGAGATGCTCCAGCTTTCGCTCCCCTTGTTGGTTTGGTAACTCCCAGGCATGTTCCACACTGTTTCTCAGCGTTCCCCACTGGGATTAAATTCTGCTTGCCCACTGTAGTACCTTGTCTAACACTGCACTTTTTGTGGCTTCCTTCCCTTCTGTTGTGTTACTTCCTTACTTGCCTACTGGTGTTTCCTGGGATCACCTCACAAGTCAACCATTTGCACTTGATTTTCTCTGAGCTCATGCTCTGCTTCTCAGGATCCCAAGTGATGCCCACAGCATCACTGTGAGGAGGGCAAACTTCAACTCCATCAGGATTTGGTCAAGAATTGTCCAGATAGCTAAGCTGAATTTCAACACATTTACCTTGTAGGACATAGCTGATGTCCTGGAATAGGATATCCTATAGTTCCTATTCATGCTTCAGACCCAGACCTAAGGAAGAACAGATGCCCCTTGAAGATGCTGTTGCAAGAGGAGCTGCAGAGGCTGGCTCCAACTCCCTGGAGCTGGATACAGCCCTGCCACACAGGTCAAACCCTGGCAGACCTGAGGAGTACCTCCTCAGTGACATCAGATTATAAAACAAGAGTCACAATAGACAGCAATTTAGAGAAAATTCTTGTTAGATACCAATCTACCTCAGAGTTCCTGTCTTATCCTCATTCTGTTCCCAACATATCACATGGAAAACAGGGACTTCTATAGTGATTTGGCGATTCTCGGATAAGTGAGTTGTTGGTGTGTACATGAACCCTGGGGGAAAGGATGGATGAAGTTTTTTGGATATTGGGAAGAGAAGAGTATTCAAAAGGTCCACTTCCTGGCACCAAATCTCCACCAGATTTACCAGACACAGAGACTGATGTCCAGAGATGTGCTGTAACCTCCCTCGGTTATTTTCTTTGTAGCGGAACTGAAGTTGCACCCTAACCTCCTCCCTGCAGATCCAGGTTCCTCTCAGTTCCTCATTCTGTCTTTCCTCTCCCCAAAACAACCCTCTGTAGTCTCTAATCGGAGTACTGGCCTGTAACCTGTAACCAGCATCTACTTTTGTTTGGCACCTAATCCTAATGTTGCCACTCTGGGTGGCCACCTTGCATTTTCTTGGCATTGAATCCTGAGGTTCAATCCTGGTGGTTTTTCATGCATCACATATAAGGTGGTTGTTAGATTTTAAACCACTCTGCTAATCCTGCCATATTGCTTTCTCTAGGCAGTCTCTCAGCACTAAACCAGGAGGAACTGAAATGGCGAATACATGACACCAGGAGGAGGAAACAGTGAACAAAACCATTTATCCATTAGTTACAAAGCTCTAAGAAGGAAGCTGAGGATGCCAGCAAGACCAAAGTCAGGCCTCTGAGGAAACAGGATCGGGGAAGAGAGACCACACTTTCTGGGGGTCGGTTCAGGGTCAACCCTGGGAAGCTGATTACAATGCTTCTCATGGATATTTTGGAATCAGGAATCTTGATTAAAAGCAAGTCTTCTCCTGATACTTCCTGTGGTTTCCTTCAGAGCTCAAGTCCCTTCTCATCCAAGAATTCTCCCCAGATGACATCCTGGCTTTATGCACCGAGGGTCTATTTCTCTTATCTGTCGCAATTTCATACTCTGCCTCTAGACCTCATGGAGTGTCACCGGTTGGTATCACATTCTCACTGTTATGCTCCCAGTCTTTTCTTGTACTTATGCCTTGATACCCAAACAGCATACTCTTTCTTCTAAAGCAGTTACCCTATCCTATACTTGCACTACTGGCGTCTCCAGTTGCAAAGCATAGAAATAGACTTTGGCTAATTTAAGCAGGGAAGCAATATTAGTAGAAGGCTATCAGGAACTCCCCAGAGTCAAGGAGAAGACTGAAGAACCACGTCCAGGGGGTGGAAAGGGTCAAGGCAGGCTGGGTGGTGGGGAGTCCAGGAGCAGGCTGGTTAGGGCACCACCCATCACCAAGGACATAGTCTTCCCACCAATCACTGCGGCCACAAGTTAGTTCTCAGTAAGATCCAGGTGCTGGGAGCATCCAATTGGCTGACTCTCCTTTAGGTGCCCCAGAATCTGGCCTTCTGCCAGCCAGCCCCATGCTCTCTGCTTTTGCTCAGATACTTCTAGTTCAATCTGCAGCAAGGACACTCACTATATCAAATACTGTTGGGGCCTGGCCTGTATCTCTCTAACCTTACCATTTCTGTGTACCCAGCAGATGGTCAATCGCTAGCTCCTGCATTTCTATACTTGAGGACATCCTCTCCCTGACAGATGTCTCTGTGCCTGCAATGCAGCAGCCAAAAGTGCTGCTGGATCAGCCCTCAGCCCATGGCTGGTGAGAGCAGGTATATAAATACCCCAGCTCCCTTGCCCTTCAACTGGGATGATTCTGAAGTGTGTGTCTTACATGGGCTCCTAGCTTTCCATGGAGACATCGGGTCCCAGCTGCCACAGAGGAGACCGGAATGGGAGTACACCCTGTTTGAGTTCCTGCCCTTCCCTGTCCCACTTCTCCACTCCCCCCTGTGCTTCCCCCACCTCCCAAATAAGCCACTTTCAACCAAATCCTTGCCTCAGGGTTTGCTTCTGGGGTAACCCTGACTGAGAAACCCATCCCAACAGTGTCTTCTCCCATTAATATTCTCCTCGTCCTTTAAGGCCAGGGGTGAGAATCCATCCCTAATGTGACCCAATCAAGCCAAAAGGGCCACCACAATGTTTAAAATTTTTAGTTTGGAATATCCCTGGGAAGGATGTGGACACTGGAGCTTGGCAAAGTCTATACCACGTCCTGCTGCCTTTCTGCTGACAACACATTTACATTATTGTCCTGGCTCGTGAAGCCTCCTGTGTTTGTGGCCTTTGCTAAGGCTTAGCTCAAATGGAAACCCTTAGTGAAAGCTTCCCTGACCACTGAGGCTGAATAAATCCCTGCCTTCCCTGGGTCTCCACTGTGATATATAAGATTTATGCAAGATATGTGCCTCCTTCTGCACTTTTTCCCCACTGAGATGAAATTCACAAAACATAAAATTAACCATTTTAAAGTTAACAGTTCAGTGGCATTTAGCACATTCACAATGTTGTGCAACTACCACCTCTACCTAAGCCCCAAACATTCCCAGCTCCCCAGCAGAAAACCCCATGTATTTAGACAGTTACTCTCCATTCCCCGCTCCAGGGCCTCACCCACTGGCAATTACCAATCTGCTTTCTATCTCTGTATTCTTAGCACTAGGCATATAGTCAGCATTCAATGAATCCTTTACTGGGTGAAGAAATGATAGTTTTATGTGAGAAGGGGCCGGGAGGAGGACGGCAGCATCTTTACATCAAGGCATGCTCTGGTTGAGAGGATCACTCTGGATCCAGACAGCCTGGGTTTTATCATCTGTTTAGCTCAGCAAGATTTCCAAGCTTTTGTGCCTCAATTTTCTCACCTACAAGATGAGAACAGTAATAGTATCTACCTTAAGAAGTTGTTATGACAATTAAATGAATTAATATGCGGAAAACCCTCAGAACAGTGCCTGGCATGGAGAAAGCCAGTGGAGTGTGTGTTAAATACAACAGAAACCACACTGTTTCGACGTTGGAGTCTCCACCAAGTTCATCTTCCAAGAGCAAATCAGAACAAAACTCTAGGGGTAGAAAACTGCCATGCTGAGATGGAATGGCTCTCCAGAAAAAAGGACATTCCTGCTGTGTTTGCTCTTGAATAATTGTCTGCTTTCTTGTTGTACTCCCGCCATCCCAGCCACCTCGCTCCACCACCCTCAGCTACCCCAACACCAGTCTCAGTTTTGACCTTGAATTCAACCAGAATGCAAGTTCCAGGAGGGTAGAGTTCATGTCTGCTTTGTGCATCTCTCTATTCCCTACCCCTAGCATGTAATCAAACTTAATGATTGGCTATGGAATAAGTAAATAAATTCACGAACAAAATGATCTATCTTTCCAACCATAAAATTTCAAAATACTTTACCTCCCTGTCCCTCCATTGTTTCTTCTGCTTCAAAAGGAAACTTTTCAGAGTGTAGGAGCTCATGCAAGACCTGTTCCTCCCTTGGCTTCCTGTTTGTAACTGTTCAGCCCTCTCCCCTTGCCACCCCTGCCCTTGGTGGGGAAGGGGGCGGTGGGGACCAACCTCTGATCCCTGGGGTTCTTTGCTGCTGAGCTGATCTCTCTGCACTGCTTTATGTCCCAGCGAGGCCTCAGCCTTGACATAAAACTCTCCAGTTCTATATAAATAATGGTCATAATTAATAATAAATGAACAGGCTGGGGAATTGCAGAGCAGAATTGAGTGGCTGGAGATTTATACAGCCGCATTTGGTGCCAATGTAAGACGTGGATATGGAAAAAACCCACGGAGCTAGCATTTCAGAGCCAGGACTTTGCTAATAAGCACCATGCACCCAGCAGCTCACAGCCTTGGAAAAAATCACAGTTGGAACCACACATTTTCCTGGGTGTAAAGGAGAGGAGGGTATTTTTATCTTTTTGGTCTCCTTTCCTCTAGATCAGGGTTAAGCTCCCAAAATCCAGGTGATTTATGTGGGGAAAGGCAGAAATCTGAACATGAAGGAGAGGCTGCAGAAGGAATTTGGACATACAGAAGGAAAATGAAATGAGGACATGATGTACTTTTTAGAGAATTGATGGAACCAGTGGGTCTCAAAGAGATGATGAAGGCCTCTTTCTGCAGAAAGCAAACACACATGCACCACAGGACGCATTACTGGGGTAAAAACCCTGCCAGATTCTTAGCTCAGATGCTCTAACTCAGCACCCACTGAGTGCAGTGGGTGAGCTTTTTCATACCATCTGGTCCTTCTGGACCACACCCTGCTATATTTTTTAGTCCAGTTCCTCCAGCTTCTCCCAAATCTTGATTTCCTGACTTGGCTGATCAACTGCCTATAGCCAAGAGGAGGCAGAAGATGGAATAATGTAAGTTTGTTTGTAGGATTCCCAATCAAAACATGCAAAGGGTTGAGCATAGTGGCTGACATGTAGCAAGCACTGAATGACGGAAAGTCATCACCATGGCATTCCAGCTCAGGGCCACCTTGTAGTCATGGGTTGTCCCATTGGTTCCACTTTAAACAAACTTCAGATTGAGGATGTTGCTAAAACGTGCCAGATAACCAGCAGCTCACAGACTTGTAGGAAGTTGCAGTTGTCACCGTACATTTTTCTGGGTGTAAAGGAGAATATCCTTTTCCTTCAAGTATCATTGTCCTTACTTTATAGAAGGTGAACTGAGGCTTCAAGATGTTAACAAACGTGGCCAAGAGAACACCTTACAAATGGCAGAACCATGATTTGAACACAGATGGGTCATTTCCAAAGAACACACTCACTTTACTCAACCCTACTCCTTCCCCGAACTCCAGTCTCAGCTCTCGTGGGGCTCCAGGCTAACATGTTCTTCATGTAAAGAAAAGGGAAGGTGGTCACTAGAAACCCTCAAGGGCTCACCAGGTCAAAACCGTCAGACTAAACATGATTCTTTCTAGTAAGTGATGGATGAAGGAGGCACTATAGACATATGCATATATTGTAAGATATTAGATAAAGAACCATGATGCCCATGTGGTCAAGAAAAAATAAATACTTCAGGTGACTGGGGCTGCTGGAGTAGGCTTTGAGGAGGCTGCTGGTGTCCATCCTGAGTAAAGAAAATTCTAAGGTTTTATTCATCTCATACATAGTTAGTTTGAGAAAGTGCAGGGTACTGAGGAGGTACTAAAAGAAGTACCAAAAGACAGGCACTGTCTTAGATCAGGTTCCCTAGAAGCAGAGCCTGAGAAAAGGATTTGAGTGCATGTGATTTTTTTGAGGACATTTAGGAGAAAACTGCAGGGAATAAGAGAAGCAGAGTAGGGAAGGAGATAATCAAGAATGTGACATCAAAGAAAATTTAGCCTTGGCCTGATTCGCAGAAAGCAAAGGGGGTCTAGAGCATAAATTATACTGCTAGATAGTTCTCCACTTGAGGCAAGGGGGCTGGCTTTTGTACTCTGTGTAAATTCATATAAATGTCTCTGGACTTCCCCTCCCTGGGTAGTATGTCCTATCAGCTGAGGGATGTCCCATGTGCTAATGGCTCCAGAGAAGGGGACAGCTATGCACAATTAGCAGCCAACACTCACTCACAGCGGCTGGGGAATGGTTGCATGGCAGTACACCAAAATCGTCTACTACTGGCATTTTCTCTACAGGAGTGAAAATGCCATGACAAATGAGAATAAGCCCAAGTTGAGAGACCTACCCAGGTACTAGACTTTGAATGTATCCCCCAAAGTTCATGTGTTGGAACCTTAATCCTCAATGCAACAGTGAGAGGTGGGATCTTTAAGAGGTGATTAGGCCATGATGTATCTGCCCTCATGAGTGGGTTATTGAGGGAGTAGGTTAGTTATCATGGAAGTGGGTTCCTGATAAAGGACAAATTTGGCTTCCTTCCTCCCCCACTTCTTGCCTTCTCTTGCCCTTCTGCCTTCCACCATGAGATGATGCAGCAAGAAGGCCCTTGCCAGATGTGGGACTTTCAATCTTGGACTTTGCAGCCTCCAGAACTCAAGAAATAAATTTCTTTTCATTTTAAATTACTCAGTCTGTGGAATTCTGTTATTGCAACACAAAATGAACTAAGACAACAGGCAATGCCACAAATGTTAAGAAGAGGCCAACAGAGTGGTTATGATTAAGTCTCACAAGGAAGATGACTTTGAGCATGAGAATGGTGTGGTGGGTAGGATTATTGCTCTCATTTTTTCACTCCCTCCCAGTTATGGAATTAAATGTCCCTGCAGTTGCCATGGCTTTGTGGTGGGATAAACACATTTTTTCACCCCTTGATTTGGTCCTGACCTACATCACTTGCTTTGGCCAATGGGATATTAATGAACACCATTGGAACAGAGACGCTAAATGTGTTTATGCACTTTGGCTTGTTTTTCCCAATCCTGTGACTCTCCATGAGAAGAGCATA
Organism: Daubentonia madagascariensis; assembly: GCA_023783475.1. NCBI lineage: Eukaryota > Metazoa > Chordata > Mammalia > Primates > Daubentoniidae > Daubentonia > Daubentonia madagascariensis. The sequence goes on from JAKFHU010002136.1 coordinate 937,327, forward strand.
TTCCCGGTAGCTGGTCAAAGAGAAACATGGGGAGTAGACATAAACCCAACTTGCAGCCGTGAGCCAAGTCCAGCTGATTCCAGCCAAGCCCAGCTGAGACACAGCCGGTCCACAGACTATAAACAAGAAGACAAATGTTGCTGTAAACCAACTGTTTTGTATGCCACAAAATCTGACTAATAATAGTGGGGATGTTTAAAGGACAAGAGGAAAAGATTTTAATATTTCACTCTTGCAATTATAAATGGAGCTAAGATTCTACTAGGGCAGTCATGCTAAGACACAATTTTACAAGGGGAAAGGAGCTCATGTTTCTCCACCTCCTGATAACGTCATCTCTCCTTATAGGCTTTTTGTCTAGTGCACCTTTCCCCAGCCTAGAAAAATAGCCCAATGACTTCATTTGCCAGATGGAAATACTGAGGCTCAGAGAGCATAGGTGGATTGCCACCATTGCACAGCTCATGGTCAAATCACAGAGCAGAAGTCAAAACCCACGTTTTGTGATCCTCTGTCCTGGGTTTATTCATTAGGACATGTTTTATGATGCTTTTGATGTCATACCCCACATCCCTCAGCCCACCTGAGTTCACCTGCAGCTCTACCTGTTTCCACCTGCCTAAAGGCTCCCTTTAGCACTTTTGGAGCTTATGCAGCTGCAAGCAGGATCACAGAAGGAGCATGAGAGAGTTGGCACCTTTGGCGCCACTCTCACTCAACAGAGTATGGGAGCAAGTGGACAAATGTCCAGCCTTCCTGCTCAGTAGGTGTTGACTCTGATGTTGACGGTTCAGTAATACTGAGGTGCTCCCAGGGTAACGCCCATTAACATACCCTTTATTGTCTCTGATTTCTTCCCTGTCTCACTCTCCTTACTCCTTCATGGTGCTTCGTGGGACCACCCACCAAATGAACTATCTACTCCCAAGTCCTTGTCTCAAAATTTTCTTCTGGAGAGAGCCCTAACTAAGGCCAGTGCTCCTCTCCCCAGTGCTTGAGGCAACAGGTATTGGCAAGACTTGAGAGGTCAATGGGAAAAGTGTCTGTGTTAGTAATGGTTTGATCAGAGAAGCAGAACTACTATGTGTGATATAAAATGCGGGCTTATTATGGGGATTAGACTTTATGCAGTCCTAGGAGCTGAAAGAGCAGTCTGTGCAAGTCTGTCACCTCTGGATCTTCTTTTCAAGACAATCTCTTAAGCTGCTATTTTGGCCTTCTCTTTGAAAAGATCAAAAATTTGATATAGCTCCTCAAAAAAAAAAAGGTTTGAATAATTTTTCTGAAGTGCAATACATTTCTCCAAAAAGGGTCATTAAATAGAGTGAGCAAAATTTATATTGGGTAACCACTGATGAAAATAGTTGAAGTACTATTTGTTGACATGGAATGTCAGTTGATATGTTTGGGCCTTCTCTGACAGGGGTGGGCATCACACATGAAGACGGATGGCAACATGGCTGGCTGCTGAATTGGAAGTCTGAGAGACCACAGGTCTTTGCCACTATTAAAGCATCATTGCCTCAAGATGGTTTTCCAGAATGTACTTCAAAGGAGGCATGGGGCTTATACATTCTAAGCAATGAATGCCCTGTCCAACCAGTTTTGGTATCATTCTTTTTCCTAGCATGGAACATTGACAAAAGTAGCACATGTAAAAATTATGTATTCAGTTTGTTCCCATTCTTACTTGACTTGTGTCTAAAGAACATGACCTTGGATTGTAGGAAATTAAAACTTTACAAAAAGGAAATAGTTCCCTATTTATCATACATGTGCATGTGTATGTATATGCACATACATGTACACATGTCTACATGCATGTATACATGTGCACGTACACAAGCCTACAGTGCAGGATCCAACTTCAAAGTGATAAACATATACCAGGCAATCAATGAAAGATCAAGTGAGACCAAAATGAGAAGTGAGAGGGAGAGAGAGAGAGAGAGAGAAAGTGAACAAACAGAGTATAAAAAGGTCCGATTAAAAAAATAGAACGTGGCTACAGAGGGAAAACATTGCACGAGAATCACCTCTACCGATCTTTTTAAGAGCTAGACTTTTAAAAGAAAATATACAACTTAAGCAGACAGAAAGATGTTTTTAGAGAATTTAGGACATTCTTTATGTAATAGGTTGCAAAAATGGGAAAAGTTCTTCCCTTTCCTATGTCCATGCCATTTTTCTCCTCCTACACTAATTTTGATCTTGGCCACGTGGTTTGCTTTGGTTCATGGATCAGTAGTAAATATGGCACAAGCAGAAACATAAAAAGTGCTTGCATATTGGAGCTTTCCTCTCTTACTGTTCTTGGAAATCTGCTGCCAGTATATAAATGAACCCAGGCTAGCTTGCTGGGTGATGAGAGACATGCAGCTCAACCACCCCTTCACCCCAGTCAATAACGAGCCAACTCCCTGAAGCAGAGCTGCTGAGATGACAAGAAACATGACCACAGATGCATGAGTGAGCCCAGACAAGGCCAGCAGAACAGCCCAGCACAGCCTAGCTCATATCATCAATTCAGAGAAGTATGAGCTTAAAAAAAAGATTGTCAATTTAACCTACTAAACTTTGGGATAGTTTGTTATGCAGCAGAACCTAACTGATACACTTGTGTTATGATATGACATACAGGAGAAGGAAGTATAAAACAAGATTCTTGCCAATAGGACTACAATCTAGTTAGGAAACAAAGAACATAGAATAAAATAGCTAGTTAGTGAGGTAGCATCATGTCTGTCACCATTATATTCTAGCTTAATGAATTATAGAAAAGGTGTTAATTAAGATATATAAGCAGGAAGTGAGAAAGAAGTAAAAGGTGCCAGCTAATAACATATCTTTAGAGAGGGAAAGGTAAGGCAGCTTGAATTAGAATAATCCCAGGGGGTACGTGGCAGGGAAAGACGCAAACAAGGACCAAACACAAGAAACAGGGCAGGCAAGTAAGGCGGAAGCAGGAGGGCTTGAGATCTTGGCCCAGAAACTTACCATTAAAACAGAAAGCAACAGGCAGCTGTTCCAAAGTCCAGAAATAATTTAATACTCAGTAAATTCCATAATATACTTGCCTTAGAGGCTGTACTGAGATGATGATGAAAAATGATGAAAATAAGTATCATAAATATCTGGGGCTCCATCTTCCCTGCCACCTCCCTTCTCTTAGGAACAGGATCAAGTGCGACTGAACCCCCAAGATCCAATTGGCAACTTTCGGTTGCATGATATTACTTTGGACCTTTGATTGGCCCAAGCTAGGCCAATGAATCCTTCTTCCAGAAGGAGAAAAAAGGGGAAATTCTTAATCTTTCTGCGAAGCTGCGATATATGAAACTTGGGAGCTGCCATCAACCATGGTTTTCTCCTCGTGGGAGAGAAAATTAAGCTATCACAGAGAAGCAGACAGGAAACCAAAGCATAGACCAAAGCACCACTTAGGGCTTCCAAGCCTTTGCAGTATCTCTGTCATTGTCCTTCCCAGGTTTATACAACCCATCTTGGATATGGCGTAGGCTGGGTTTGTGACCAAAGCAGGGCACTGTGAGAATTAAGGTGCATAATTAACATGAAGATGAGCATCCCCAAATGGAATCTGGGCTCTCTGCCTTCCTTCCAGGGACCTACCTGACTCAGAAGAGAGGGCTACTGTGATGGGGACTTTTAATTAAAGGCAGAGATGAGCATCAGTTTTGGTTTGGGGTGACTAGAGGGAAGGAGAAGGAAGCTCTTTGAGTGGGAAAGTTGAGGACACACCATAAGGGAAAGGGAAAAAGTTAGTGATCGAAAAACTGGAGAGAAAAATCCTTGTGCCCCTCCCCCCACACTGCTGCGTGTGCACAAAGAAGTCAATTCCCAATCCATGATCCCTTGATCCCCTGGCGTCCCTCATGCATTGCCACCTCTGTGCATTTGCACATGCTGAGCTTGCCTCCCAGGGGCTCTTACCACCTCCCTGCCTCTTTCAAGATTTGTTTTTCCTTTGATGTGCCCTCAGATCCTCTCATCAGAATAACTCTCCCATGTCCTGTGGCCTCATGGCAATCTGGGTCACACCTGAAGTGCTTACTACATCCTGCCTTGTATTGTCACCAGTTGTTAAATGCATGATCTCCCCAGCAGGTGTTAACTCTGAGAGTGCAGGGAAAGAAGGCAATGGAGTTGAGGATATGACCAACTCTGTGTAGTTTACACAGATGAGCATGTGACTGAGGTGGTCCTAGTTTTGTCATCTCCTAGGTGTGGGCCAATTAAAGCGCTAATGTTCCTGAATCAGGGATTGCAGAACATTAACAGCCACCCTCAGATGCAAAGGGATCTGGGGAGCTGATACCTGGTAGCCAGGCACGTTGGCACCTTGAGCAAGTCCAGGCTGTGTCAGGAAAGGAAGGGGAGAGTGGGTGGTAGAAGCTGGCTGGCAGCATTCTGAAAAGTAATTTCATTTCTCACACTAACTGGGGGATCCCAGCAAGGAAAGCGTCTCCATCTATCTATCTGGACTCCAGATGTGATTTAGGGTCAGCTTCCCCCTCTGTCAAATGTGGATGACAATCATCACTAGCTGATAGGGTGGCCATGAGGATTACATGAGATAGCCCATGAGGTTACACATGAGAGTGCTTAGAACAGCACTCAGAGTGTGCCCAGTAAATGTGACTTGCTCCTATGAATGATTTAACAACAAAGACACTGAGGCCTGAAAAGGCCACGCAACTGACTTATAAACCAGAGCATGAGGAAGAGCTGACTGCAGTGTGTGTCCTGTGAGTCGGAGTTGGCTGCCACCACCATGAAGGCATGGCAAAAAGGCAGCATCCTCACAAGTCTCCAGCTACCTTCTAGATCCCCTCAAGGACAAAGGACACAGACCCCAGGGACACTCTCCCGCAGTCTGAGTGTGAGTTGTCTGGAGGGGCATTGTGATAAGACAGTTCAGTGGTTTCATAGAGTCCCCTTTGCTGTGCTCCAAAGCCTGCCAGGCCCACCAGCTCATTTGTGGGGCATTTTTGTCATGCAAGAGAGATCTCCAGCCAAGCACATTTTGGAAATGTTGGTCCAGAGACATTTGCTCTTCTTTCTTTGGTGTCTGCACAAAGCAGTAAATGTGAGGAAAGATCAGCTTCCTTGGAGTCCAGGCAAAAAAGCAGCACAGATAAAAGGCAAAGAAATTCTGTGTGTGGTCAGCTCTAGCCTGCTCCTGCCATAGACCGTGGTGAGGAAGAACTGAGCAGGGAATGGCCACGAAGGGCAGCCAAGCTGAGAGGCCACGTGTGGCAGACAGGGCATGCCTGCTCCCAGCCGCTCCCTCCCTTCCTTTCCTCCTTCCTCAGCTCCCTGTCTTTTCTTTCTGACTTTGTTCTCCTTAGCACAAATTTCCGGAGTGCTCACTGCACACTCCAGGCACCATGCCAGGCACAGGGACGGGAACAGTGAGAGAAAAGCACTTAATCCCTCCCCTATGGGGCAGGAAGCTTTTGCCTGGAGTGGTACCTATGGTGGGTAACAGCACAGGTCGGCCAGCTAGCGGGAATGAGTCCAGAGTAGAAGACCTGTGGTCAGGTGACACACGATTGACGCAGGGGAGGGACTTATCTCTGCAGAGGGGCGCGTCTGTGTCAAAAGTACCAAGAATATGATGATTTTCTTCTCGCCAGAGGAAATAAAGTAACTATAGCATCTCAACTCTACAGTACATGTTGCTTTGTGCTCCTGTCACGTGAAAACCCTCGAAGGGGCTCTTAGAATAATGTTTGGGACTCTGCCTGGTTCTCAACCCCACCTGACACGCCTTCTTGAGGCTCCACCACACTGGCCTCCTGGGATGCACCAAGCCTGTTCCCACCTGGGACACTTTGTCCCGGGACCCTCCCTGGCTCCCGCACGCCCCCTCACACAGCCTACCTGGCCAGTCATGCTCATCGCCCCATGTCAGCACAACAGGTAAACATGCCCCCCTGAAAAATCTCCACCGACCTCCCCATCAGTGTCCAGTTTCATTTCTTCACAGCATTTACCACTCCTTGACTTGACGGCACTGTCATTCTCTGAAAGTGTCTTTTTTATGTTTACTTATTTGCCTGTTTCTTCTCTCTTTTAAACAGGTAGCACAGACTAATGGTTAAGAGGTTATATTCTGCAACCAGAACTCCTGGTTCTACTTCCAGCCCTGATGCTTTCTAGCTGCGGGGTCCTGGGCAGGTTACTTTCCCTCCCTGTGCCTCGGTGTCCCCTCTATAAGATGGGTGTATGACAGTTTCTACCTCAGGGCAGTTCTGCAGAGTGAGTGCTGCAGCCCGCAGTGGTGCTCAGGAGAATGAGTGGCACGCAGTAGGTGCCATGTAGCTACTTGCGTTAGAGTGACTCCATACTGCCCACTGCAATGTGTGCTTCATGCAGGCTGACCTGGTCCATCTTTTTACCCTGTGCATCCACACAGTATCCAGAGCACAGTAGGTGCACAATAAATGCCTGCTGAATAGTGAACATGTGTCACTGATTAAAACTAATGGGGGATCACAACCAACTGAATGGTCTTTCAGATATGTATGAAAGTTTTGCCAAGCTACCCTTTTCTGAGAGATGTATTATTCAGTAATTTAAAAAATCAATAAATGTATTATTCAGTAAATATGAATAAAGTTTACTAAGTGATTCCAAAAAAACCCCAGAATCATTCTAGAGGAGAAAAATCTAAAGGTGGACCTAATGTTGTAAAAGTAGTTTGGGGAAAGAATTTTCTGTCCTTACTGAGTATAGATTTAGTGCTAGGCTGTAATGTCTTTGAGGGGGAACAGATACTAGAGTTTCTGTCCAGGCTCAAGGATCATGTTCTCCTGAATGTACCTGCTACATGTGTGAGAAAAAAAAGTTTATTTGGGAAATTATGAAAGTTCTTTTGTTTAGCTATTTTATTTTACATTTACTATAATAAACTGGTAAATAAAATACTTAATGAGAAAATATGTTGATATTTTGTATTAACCTAACTCCTGTGGATTCGACATATTTTGACATTTTATCCATTTGTGTATTAGTCTGATTCTTGTATTTTTGTTTTGTTCTTCTAACTCTGCTCCCCTTCATTCTGTCCAGCCCAGGGTGGGGAACCTAGGCTGGGAGGTATAATAATAGTGACAACTATCATTAATAAATGGGAGCACTTACTATATGCCAGGAACTCTGCCATGTTCCTTACATATATTTACTAATTAAGCTCATGAAACTCTCTGTAGTAGGAAGTATTATAATCCTGTTTTATAATGTGGAAATTAAGGACCAGAGAGGTGAAGTGACTTGCCCAAGATCACATTGCTATGAAGTGGCAGAACAGAGATTTGAACACAGTTCTTCCAACTCTAATGCCCGAGCCAAACATTGTGGTTATCCTGCAGGGCCCTTGATGCCTCTAGAACTTGGATTCAAAGGTTCTTCTTTTCAGCCAACTTCCTTATTGCCCCAAGGAAGCTTCCTAGAATGGTGCCAATATCAGGTTCCTTTAGCCTGGACTTCTCAGCCATCCACCACCCTTTATTGGTTTCAGAGTTGGTGGGAATGAGGTGTTTATCCTCCCTCCCCATTAAAGTGACGTTTCACCAGCACCAGTGTTTCAGAAATGACACCATGTTTTTTAAAATTCATGGCCCTTTGTTAATTAATTCGGAGATGACCTCTCTCTAGATTAAAGTCTTCCTGTTTAGCTCAGAAATATTTTTACTACCCTCGCTGTCATAAACTGACAGGCTCTTTAACTCTTTTTTGTAACATATTTATCTGGAAGAATATTCACAACAAATTTTCACAAGTAAAAAAATATCACAGGCTTTTAAACATAATGTGAATTTCATGGCTTCTCCTCTCTGAAAATGTCAGTGTGATTATTTTCTTAGGGAAAAGTAATGTGGATTATTGTGGAAGGAAATTCACAATTTCCAACCAGATCAGGACTTAGAGCGCCAAGTTCTTTAAGACAGAGCCTGGGAAGCAACACTCAGGTCCCTGTGGCTTGGTGCTAAATTAAAAAAACAAAAAACAAACAAACAAAACCTCACAAAGAATTCACAAATTTCTGTAAAATGGGACCAGTAGTGCTCAACTCCTAAGAATACAGCAAGGATTAAAGGAGGTAATATGGCATGTAAACCATTCAGTACAATGTCTGGCACATAGTAGGTGTTCAAAATCACTTTTCACTCAGTAGTTCAGGAGGTCTTCAAAGGGAATCCAAAATACACTTGCCTCATTTTTAATTCCATCCAACAGAGAAAACTCATAGCTAGATTATAAGGCATTATGGTATGTATGCAAGATTGTTGAGGGCCAAAAAAGCCCTAAACCTCTTTTCATACCCAAATAAAATTACCAGGAGCTCCACCAAACACCTCCTTCAAGATCTCCAAATGAGATGTTTCCAAACCCTCAGAGAACATTTATATTCAATTATGCATTTAAGCCTTCCCTTCTGCCATTGAGTCCTGAACCTGCCTGAACATGGCCAGCTCTCACAGATAGCAACAGCCCTTACAGCAGCAGCCTCAAAACATTTAACTGGCCAAACACAGGCAAAATCTGTGGCATCCCTGCTTTGGAAGTCTGAGTGGGAGTGCTTACTCTCTGAGTGAGGAAGGGACATAAATGTCGCCACGTCTCTTGACAGTAGTGATTTAATATTGCTCTACTTCTGTACATGTTGACCAAACCATAATTCACTACCGCAAGGGCAAACAGCTTGTACTTTTTCATTAAGTTTTATTATTTAATAGATTATTTCTAAAAAGCCATTTTAGCAAGGAACAGAGCAAATCTATGTTTCCATTTTGAGCCACTGAAGTTTATTCCAGTGGGGCTGCATTTCTCTTTAGGTCAGAAGAGAAGAGGAGGAAGTAGGTTTGGTTCCCAGCTGCCCATCTCTTATTGGGGGCAGAATTTGTGGCTATTTTTAAAGTAGATTATAATGGGGCTTGGAAAACAGCACCCTAAAGTGAAGGCCTCAGAAGGAAAAGTTCTTCTCTGACCTTCCCTTGTCCTCCTGCTCCTCAGTCCCACTCTCCCCTGAGGTTAGCCTAGAAACTAGAATCCCTCCTCCCACAGAAAGATCACGAAAGCCAGAACCTCTTCCTCCCCTCTGCCAAAGCCAGACATAAAACCTAAAATTAATCTATTTAAAAGCTGTCCATAAAGTCATTATCTGACCTACCACTGCCTCACACCCAGAAGGAAGGAATGCATGCTCAGAGAGGCCAAGAAGAATCTAGACAGACAGGATTTGCTGGGTTTCCCCACCCCATCTGTTACCATTAGATCATACTCTTTTTGCCCAATTATATTTCTACACAGCTGTTCATGCTTTGTTGAACCTAAGCATAAAAATGGACAATTTCCCCTATATCTTTGAGTTTTCATTCCGAAGGCTCCTGTGTATACACGTTAAAATAAGTAAGCTTGCCTCTTATTAATCTGCTTTGTTGTGAGTTGATTTTTCAGCAAACCTTCCAAGGGTGAAGGGGAAGTTTTCCTTTTGCGCCAACAATCTAAAGATACAGACAAATTCCTCCTCCCACCCTTCCTTCCTGGATTCCTCTTTTCTCCTCTCTGCCTCCTGCCTTATGTAGCTATGTGGATAAATGTCTACTCCCAAAAGCATCTTAGCGTGTGGCTTCCAGTGAGATTCTTCTGTTGATTTGCCTCCATCACCAGCACCTGCAGAGGTGGACAGGAACATCTACAAGGTTGTTTTTGCATAATTGCCTGGCAGAAGGATAAAGCCTAACGTGTGCATGTTAAAGTGGCTTGGAAATTGATCTGAGAAACAAATGTCCCAGGAAGTGATTAATACTTTAAACCCTGACCCAAGCTCAGACCAAACGTGCTACGATAGAGAAAGACGAGCTTTCTGCACCATTGTGTGGGGAGAGTAGCAGGATGATAGTGCCCAGTGCATGGAGTATGTGACTCATGGCCAGGAGCTTTCAGTGGGTTGGTCTCACCCATCATTCTAGGTTGGCTTCCCTCCATGACACATCGGTAGAGTAGCACTGAAGGATGCTAAAGAAAAGACCTTGGATTCAGGACAACTCATTCAAAGCTAAGGCTAAAGTGGAGAGGTTCCCTGGCCACAAATTCCTCGTAGATCTTAATCCAGTAACTCTGGAGTTTGGTATCAGCAGCTTTCAATTGCCTTCAATCAGCGATTCTCCATCTTTATCTGCCCTAATGCCCCTTGGCAGTCTGAGGAAGCCTATGGGCCCCTTCTCAGAATAACATTTTAAAATCATAAAATACACAGGATTTCAAAGGAAAATAATTATATTGAAATACCTTTATCAAAATATTATACAAGCAAGTCATCATAGGGTAATATATGTGGTTCCTTACTTTATCCTCAGCTTCCAAATGTAATTCTTTAACTTTTTATTCTGAAATAACTTTAGACTTACAGAAATGTCGCAGGGTGTTTCAGCACACCCTTCACCCAGAATCTCCTATGGTTAACATCGTAGATAACCATGGCACATTTTAAAAGACCAGGAAATTAATATTGGTGCAATACTCTGAACTAAACTGTACACTGTATTTGGATTTCACATGTTTTTCTATCAATGTTCTTTCTCTGTCCCAGGATCTAATCCAGGGTCCCACATTGTATGTGTCTCCTTAGTCTTTCATGACCTTGACACTTTTGAAGAATACTAGTCTTAGAATGTTCCTCAACTTGGGTTTATCTGGTGTTTTCTTATGATTAGGTTGTGATTATGCATTTCTTGCAAGAATATGTATTTCCTTATGAATACATTTAATAACTAGCTTCCCTAATAAATGCAGTAAATAACTACCCATTTAATGCATTAACTAACTAACTACCTTAATATATAACTACTATCATTTTGAAGTGCTGATGGGTGAAAATGATATTTTGTGAGCTGCAACAACTGAAACGTGGTATGAAAGTATCTGTGACTTCTGTTGGTGACAAGGCATAGATACTGCTAAGTGCTATGGATTGTTGCCTAGATTTAAATTGCAAGAAAATGCTAAATATTGGCTAGGAAACAAAGATTTTTAAGACTGTTTTTTTCTACCCAAATTCATAGACTCCCCTCCTCCATGGATTTCTATCTATGGATGCTTTAGGGATCTGGGAGCCCTGGTTAAGGACCCCTCTCTACAACTACTGATAACTACAGAGGATTGAGAAGAACAAATCATATGTTAAAAGCTATTACCAAAATTGATCTCATTTTTCCTTAGAGACTTTGGAAGAATGACTCTAGCTAGACAGATATCTTTCACAGAATGTCTCTAAATTGTTTATGTATAAATCTACAACAGAGCAGGCTGCGTCAAAGTCTCTAATGTACCAAGCCTTCGGGTCCTTAGTGGAAGTTCATGGGACAACTCTTTGTAAAAGATGAAAGGGGACTCTGGTGTGGCAATGGAACCAGTGACTTACCTGATGTTTGACTACTTCCATGGGATATCCTCTTTTATGTGCCTGTATATATATATTTTTTTCTTCATACAACTCACATTTATGAATATATCTTCCATATGTTTTCATTCTCATGACTTTGTTATCTGTATAGGCAAAAGAGCTATTGAAACGATGGTTTCCTGGCCCTGATTTTGAGACGATGGCCATTGTCAGAAAGGTCCAGGTACCAAGTCCTGCAGTTACTAAGTTCTAGAAGACAGAGGTTGGAAGGCCTCCAACCCAAGTCTGGGCTGAGCAGGACCAGGAGTAGTTGGTGAAGCCTCCCTGTGTGGCTCCATCATCTCTATGTAAGAGCCACACATGCAGTGTCCATTCAATCTTCCATCAACCAAAGAAGACAGCCATCTCATTTTGCAGGTGAAGAGACTACAGCACAGGGAACATAGTAATTTGCCCAACTTCCCAGGAAGTGGCTTAGCTTAAATTCAGTGTTAAGTCCAGAGCTCTCATATATAACTCCTCCAATAGTTTGTAAACAGTGGGTTTTAATGGCCCTACCTGGGGACGTCACTTGTTGCAAACATCCCTGGTAGGATGCCTCATCAGGAGATGTTTTATTTCTTAAAGTCCCTGCCTTGATGGGATATGGTCAGGTACTTAGACAAAGGGCAGGTCCCTGGAGCAATGGCAGAAAGGTAAATGAGGATGTCAGGGTTAGGCAGTTCTACCAAGCAAATCTTCTAGGTCTCAGACTTACGCAGAAGGGTCAGACATGCACATACAGTCTGAACAAAGATAAGCATCTGGAAGTTGTGAGAGCAGCTGGGTTATAAGGAGGAAGACACAAAAGACTAAATTCCAGGGAGTTTTTCAAGTAAAAGCTCCCTACCAAATAAACTTGCCCTTAAAAATAAAAGGGGCCACCTTAGACATTGTGCGTGCACGTGTGTGTGTGTACTGCGCACATGTGTAAGAGAGTAGATATACTAGTTTTCTATTGCTGTATAACAAATTACCACAAATTTGGTGGTTTAAAATAAGTCCCACTTGTGATTTCACAGTTTCTGCAGGTCAGGAGTTCAGGCACAAATCAGCTGAATCCTCTACTTAGGTCTCAAAAGGCTGCAATTGAAGTGTCAGCCAGGACTGAGGTGCTCAGGGTCATCTTCCAAGATCATTCAGTTTGGTGGCTGAATTCAGTTCCTTTCACCTGCAGAACTCGTGGAAGATTTCATCTTCTTCAAGGCCAGCAAGAGCAGGTCTCTCTGGCTTCATCTGTCTCTGACCTCTAACCTTGCTTTTAAGAGATCACCTGATTATGTCTGGTGCATCTTGGATCATCTCCCTTTGATTAACCCCACGTCAGCTGATTAGTGACCTTAATTATATCTTCAAAATTTCTTCGCTTTTGTCATATAATGTAACCTATTCACAGGAGTAATATTCTACCATATTTACAGGTCCTGTCCTTACTCAAGGGGAGGAGATTATACAGGGTGTTTACACCAGGAATCAGGAATGTTGCAGCATATCTTAGAATCCTGCCTACCACAGAAGAAGAACAGAAAATTGAGGAGAAAAAAAGGAACAGAAAATTTTAAACTTTCTAATAAAAGAAATTGTTGAGTTCCAAGGGCTATATTTAAATACTATTAACGTCTCTGGAGCATAACCTTGTCATGTGACATTGTGATGTCTGCTGGGGCGTATAGTGTAAAACATGAAATGGGTCACCTCCTCCAACAGAGGCTCAAAGACACATGGATGATGGCAATAGTGAGTGTTTTATTCAGATCCATGTAATCATGGAGAAGGGGCAGTCAGAGGTAGAATTTTATTTAGTGCTTTGGTAAATGCACAGGAAGAACTCTACTCGTAAATCCTGACCCATAGACGACTGGGAGGAACTTGAAAATAATTGTCAAGACAATGGGCTGATCCTTCTGCTAAGACTAGAAAAAGAGCTGTAACTCCCATGTTTCATATGAGATGCGACAAGTGAGGCCTGATCTCATCTTGTCCGTAGAACTGGTGGCTCCCAAATTCCTGCCTAATAACTCGCCACAAAAGCTTATAGATCTGATCCTAACATGTTTTATTTGGGTTACTCTCTTTATCAGCAACTCACATTTTCCTACTAATAGTATTTTCTTACTCTCTAGGGAAAAAAATGCTCTAATTTATGAAATAATTAGTAACTAAATTTCAAAAGAAATTGTTTCTCTCTTGATTTAATCACCTCACAATGTATATATATATCAAAATATCACATTGTATAATATAAATATATACCACTTTTATTTGTCAACTATACCTTAATAAAGCTGGGAAAAATAAATGTAAGTTACTAAATAAATAAATTACTTAATTTTTTTAGAAAAAGTTGTTTTTACTTGCTTTAGAATCTTATAGAAAAGTTACGGGCCTTGTTACTTGGACTTCATCAACAGATCACCTTCAACTGCAGTAAAAACTGAGGAAAAATTAGACTACTTGGGAGACACTGTATTTCTTTAATTGGAGAGATATGTAAAAACTCCTTCTCTTCTCTTTGAAGAGAAATTTTGCAACCGTCAGTCACAGAAACCTCAAGGAGGGTCTTATAAAATTTTAGTTAGTAGTTTTACTTAGAGCTTTATAGAAAGAGAGTTCCAGGATGAATTTGGGATACTGTCAGTCAGTTTTAAAAATGCTTTCTTTTTTTGGATTGCAGCAGATAGCCTGAAGCCAAAGCACACTATTATTAAATTACTTTTCCAGCATGAAGTTTATCCACGCCTAGTGATTCTCTAACGGGCATCTTAGTGCAAAGTTCTCCTGTGCTCAAAGTTCCTGGTTCTGAGGGCTTGGTTGGAGCCAGGGAGATGGGTTTTTAGGAAAACCAAAACCAGCTTGTTATACTGAGTCTTTTGTATTTATAGTCATAATAAAAAGCACAGGGCCATTGTCTACAGAAAAGAAGCAGAACTCTGTAAAATAATTTTAAAGGGGTTTATTCTGAGCCAAATTTGAGGACCATGACCCGGAGACACACCCAAGAAGCCTTGAGCGAGCGGACTCACTGTGGTTGGGCTACAGTTTGGTTTTATACATTTTAGGGAGATAGGGGTTACAGGTAAAGTCATAAATCAATATATGGAAGGCATACATTGGTTTGGCCCGAAGACTTGCAATTGGGGCTTACAGGTTATTGGTGGGTTTAAAGACTCCTTGACTTGCAATTGGTTAAAAAAAAATGAAGCTTTGTCTAAAGGCTTGGAATATTTTAGATAAGAGACAAGTCACCAGATATATTTGTTGTGTAAATTGGGGACCTGCAGGTTTATCTTGCATAGCCTTAGGCCTGTTAATGAGTTACAAAGGATATCTCCAGGAAGGAAGCGGGGTATGGTGGGGCGTGTCTGAGCTCCTCCTCATGGCAGACAATTTAGTTTTAGGACATCCTCTTGGCCAGGAGGGGGTCCATTCAGTCAGCCGGTGGGGGGGAAAACTTTAATTTAATTTTAGTTCACACCATTAAGGCCCATTTATGAGTGAAGGAGGGTTTGGGAAAAGGCCACTTTGATCCTGATCACTGTAACTATTTTGCTCCTACATTCAACAGATACTTAGGGAGCATCTGCCCTGCACATCTGTTGCCAGGCCTTGCCCTGGATGCTGGAGATACAAGGATGAAGACCCATGTGGTTGGGTCGAAGCCTGGAGCCTGGGTATTGTGATAGGCCAGACAGGGCTGCCTCTTGTCAGATCCAGGCCTTGAAGTTTCTTCTATCCTGATGGTGACATCAGTGTTCCTGTTGGATGTTCCTATTTTGGGCTCAGTCAGATCCCAAAGGATACAGGCTTCTTCCTCCCAGCTTCCCGCCATGATGCTACCACTCACATTGCCTCATCATCAAACACTCCCGCTTGTCACATTTAGGTCAAATGTTGGTTTCCATAGAAGCAGTGATAACATATACAGAAGATTTGGCTTTCTGACTTCTAAATAACTTTTTATCCTTAACATCATCTATTCCTACAATCCTAGAGACATTTAGATTCAGTACCTGGTGAAATTTACTAACATGTTACCAAAGATTACCTGAGTTAGTGATGATTTGTGCTTATCTGTATTTTTTCAAATTTTATACACTGAGGATTTATTACTTTTTTCATTAGAAAAAAATTAATTACAGTTGTCAGGCAGTCACATAAAAAGCATCCAATACAATGTGCTGATTCTCTGCAGTTTTTTTAGGGTATGTGCATTAAACTCAAGAAGGTGGCATGGGGCAAAGCAAATATGATTTTTTATAACTCTATTTTCTCACAAAAGCTGTACCATATACCCTTCAAAACAAAGTAAATAATACCATTTAATGCAATGATCAATGATTTATGTATTTATGTTATTTTATTTATAAAATGTGTTTGAGATTTTTAACATTCTAGGCCTTTGGGAAAAAAAAAGAAAAAGAAATCAGAAGGTCTTTCTTGCCTTCCTTTTGTTAATTTTAAAATAAACTATCTTCACAGGAGAAAAATTTCCTTTTTTCATAAAATTTTGGGACTAGTTGTTCATTATTAGTTTACCTTCCTCCAACAAACACAGCACAAAGCTGGAGAAATGGCTCCAAACCCTTAGAAATAATCAGGACCAATGTATCTCCTATAACAACCGACATAGCAAGGCGTACCAGTATACGGGAAACTTTCACGTGTACTGCCAAATTTCTTACCACAAGTATAGAAGTGCCCTTGATGGAAGGTTGAGCTGAGTAAATTGGGTTGTAGACAAGTTATGAAAGGTGTAGAGTAGCATCAAGCCAACACTAGAGATAAATCAAGTTTTTACTAAAACACCATAACATGCTAAAATTTTGCCCGTGAATACAGAAGAGGGTCTCTCGTGATGGTAAAAATTTTGACACGAATCTACTAGAAGGAAAGAGAAGAGAGTAATGTATAAACTGTGCCTACTTTTTATAGAGCTTTTGGGGTATTACCATGCTATAGTGATGGTTATACTGCCATTATTACTGATGTGTTTAAAGCTGTTTTTAGTCTTTTACTCTTTTCTGGGACCACCAAAAATTCTAGTTTTCAAAGTTTGCCGGGAACATATAATTACACATGCATAATACAGACACACACACCAAGCTTAAGAACCATTATACTATAAAAATACCTCCTCAGCCTTCCCCAAAGGCAGTTATCCAACCTTTGCCTAACATTGTCCATGACTAGAAGCTTACTGTCTTACATGGAAACCTTCTGCACTTTGAAAAATTGCTAATTTATATATATATATATATATATATGCATACATATATATGTATATATGCATATGTGTATATATCTGTATTCATATATGTATATATATTTTGTTGTTGTTGTTAAGTTGATGTGAAATACACCTCCAAGCAATATCTATCCATGTGTCCCAGTTCTGACCTCAGGAATAAGAGTGTGTGAACATAATTCCTCCTCTGTAGGAAAGCCCCTGAAATATTTGAAGAGAAACATTGTGTTCTCCCCAAGGGTTCTCTTTATGCACTAAAATATGGACATTTGCTTTCAAAAATGATATTGTTAAAAGGTTTCTATCTAAGAATCATTTACACAAAGTCATTTCACTTTGCAAGAGGGTACATAATGATTTCACATTTCAAGTGTTTTTTGTTTGATTCTATCAAATCTATCTGCATCTATAAATCTATCTACATCTAGAAGTATAACTAGTAGGACTAGTGTGAGGTTGAGCCCTGCTTCTACTGATATTGGTGTGTCCTATCTGTGGGTGTTGGAAATTGTTCTCAGCAACACTGAACATCCCTGACCATGGCATTACATTAACATCTTTTTTAAAACCCATATTTAGGACTCCATCTGCTGAACTGATCCTTGGATAGGAATTTTGCTTCTTTTGTGGTGTGTGTGTGTGTGTGTGTGTCTATACAGTGACCAGATATGATGAAAGAGAAATTATCTTAAAAATCAAGGGATAAAATTTCTGTCCTCAAATGAAGTGAGAATGGTATTCAGAACTTTTTTATATTTTTTGAGACAGGGTCTCTGTCACCCAGGCTGGAGTGCAGTGGTATCATCATAGCTCACTGCAGCCTCAGACTCTTGGCCTCAAGTGATCCTCCTGCCTCAGCCTCCCGAGTAGCTGGGACTACCGGTGTGCACCACCACACCAGCTAATTATTCTACTTTTTGTAGAGATGGGGTCTCACTATGCTGCCCAGGCTGGTCTCAAACTCCTGGCCTCAAGCAATTCTCCCCCCTCGGCCTCCCAAAGTGCTAGGATTACAGGCGTGAGCCACCGTGCCCGGCCAATTCAGAACTTTTGATTGTGCCTCCTTCCTCTAACCCAACAGGAGTTGACTAGAGTTTTCTTAAAAATCAGCGGGCAAAAGTCCCGATGACTGCTGAAACTGGAGAGTGGAAAAAGGTCATCTCACTCTTCCACTGTTGTGCGTGTCTAAAATTTCCAAAATAAAGTTTTTTTTTAAAATGGACAGCTCTGTCTTCCCAAACCCCTAACAAAAGACAGAAATGATACTAATGATATTAAAGAAGGCTGTTTCTTCACTATTGTCAATCTGTAAGGGTTTTTTTTTTAAATGCAAATTTCATGAGGCAAAAGAGAACACCCAGAAAGCCCAGGAGTCTGCTGGTGCTGTTCTGTGGCTCTGAGCTGCTCGTGCGACAAAAAAAAGGGCTTGGTTGAAGAAATTACAGCTGTGCCAAAGTCAGAAGAGAGTCAAACAGGAGGGAAACTCATGAGGAATACTGAGTTTGAGATCAAATATGTGTAGCTTGGAAAGGATCTGCTTCCAGGGAGCTGCTGGAGGAAAAGATAGTTTCGTACATGAGAAGCAGATGAATGTACTGGGGTTGAAAACCAATGTTGAGTGTAGTTGTGAAAATCAAGACACACTGAGCAGAAGCAGGGATGAAGAGGTTAAAGGGTTCTCAAAGTCTTTGTGGTGATACACGCTCCTAATACATATGGTCAGAGGGAGCACCAGCCCAGGCACATCACCACAAAGTCCTGCTTCTGAACCTGGGTATCCTGGTGTGGTAGCTAGTTTCCAAAGACGACCCAGTGAGTATCACTTTCTAGTATTCCTATCCTTATATGGTCCTCTCCCTTTACATCTGGGCTGGGCCAGTGACTCACCATGAGTGATAGAATGTGGTAGAAGTGACACTGTGTGACTCCTGAGGCTAGGTCATAAGAAGCCTTGCAGTTCTGACCTTGCTCTCTTGGAGCATGTTCTCTGGGAGAAGCCAGCCACCAGTTAAGAAGTCTGACTACCGTGAGACCACCATGCTGAGAAGAAGAACAAACTAAACACATGGAGAGGCAGCAGGGAGACAGATGCCCAGCCAGCTCTGGCTGCTCCAGCTGTCCCAGATGAGGAGCCTAGGATATGGATGACGAAACCATCTTGGAGATCTTGTCTAATGGAGCCTTTAGTTAGCTCCAACTGCAGCTGCCTTCTCACAGCAAACACATGACAGACCACAGATGAGAAATGCCCAACTCAACCCACATAACCACTGAGAGATGATAATATATTTTTGGTTTAGACCACTTTGTTTTGTTACACAGCAATAGTTAACCAGAACACATGGCAATGGCAAATTGTTGTAACAATTTGTAAACACTCTCAGATTTTGGACTTCTTTCATTGTGGGCCATTAACGAGCACTGACTTCCACTTTGAAGGAGGTCTGCTTATCTGCTTACCCAGAATCCAGGCAGGACATAAGCAGGAAGATGAACCCTTCTTTTAACACAGCTTGCTTTGAGCCTCTCTGCACTGAGCTTTGCATTTCCTAGAAATGACCGGAATCTGCAGGGGGCACACCCTGTACTGTCAACCAGTTTTTCAAAGGGGACTTCCATTCTCGGCTTTCTAAGTTTCACGTAAGATTTGTTACTTGGGGAATACTTCAGGCACTGGGGGTGGCAATTTGGCCTGTCTTAGTCTCTTTTTAAGTGACCAAGCAGGGTCGTTTCAAACCCAGATAAGACCAAGGGGATTTTGATTAGGAAAACTGTGCCTAGGCCTTACTCTTTCTGGAAAGCCCAGAGACAGGGCTATAGTTCCAATGATGGACCCAGGTTTTCCTTCCAACATGTTTTAACTTTTACAACTAAGATCTCATTCTTATGAGTTCCCTAAGGTCTGGGATTTATCTTATCCTCAGTTGGTGGGGATTCAAGGATTCCCAGGCCAGATCCCATCCATTTGGCATTAAGTCACCTTGTTGATGCTCCTGTTTACCTTGTATTTCAGGTCTGGAAACTGGACTCTTTTGTTCCTCTCCAAGTAAATTCTTCGAGCAACCGTCCATTAAAAGTTCTTAAATTAAGAAAGTTCTGAGTTCAAATTCTTCATTTATGGGAGTTGTGAGATCTTAGACATGCAATCAAGCCTCTTTGTGGATCACTTTCTTTGCCTTATAGAGGACAATAGAATATCCTACCCTTGGCTTTTGGGAGGAGTATAGTAAGTTTGTGTATGTGAGACTTTGCAGAGTACCCAGCCTATAGCAACAGCTTAACAAACGGTAGCTGCTATTACTAGCAGGAGTGGTAGTAGTACTCCTGAGAGGATGGAGATGCTGAAAACATAACCATTCCAGAAACAGGAATCCTGCCTCTGAGGCAAGCTTTGTTGGCAGTGTTTTGCTGATACCAGACTCATCTGATTTTGTGCTTTCTCCCTCTCAGGGGATGAGCCAGTGCCCTCTTTCTGGACCCTCAAGGAGGGTACCAAGGAACTGTCTTCTTCTGGAACCTACTCTGATTGCCTGCTCCAGGCCCAGGGGTCATTTCCACCTATTCTGTCACTGATCAAGCCCTAAATATAACACCAACACAATGTTCTCCAAAAGACATTTTGCAAAATTGAACTGCCTTTGGTGATCTTATTACCCCTTTATTCACAAGAAGAGAGGTAGGAATTAATTTATGGTTCCATTGATGGAAAGGAAGATTTTCATTTTAATAAATAGCACATTGAAACAAGGCTCATAATTTAATCAGTGGGCCGAGTTTTGCGTTCATCATTGTTTTTAATGCCTACTGAGGTTCAAGGTGTTGCTGGCACCTAAAGGTTCTGCCTCATCACTCCATTGTTCCTTTTTCCACGTGGTCAATTTTTGATGCATGTTATTACCACTTACCTAATAGTTTAAGATAAAACGGAAGATTGAAATCATTTGAAATTTCAGTATAATATTGTTTTTTATCATAATCTTTTGAATACTTATCCTCAAACCATGCTCTCTTCCTTTCAAAATATAACAGCTGTGTTTTATGAAAGTGCACCACTTGGTTCATCAATAGTGCAAGTTTTATTCTTTTTTTACCTCTCTCATTCCCACTTCTAGTCTTTTAAAATGATTTCACCAGGTTAAATGAGTTGATGTGGTTTATTCACTATGCTGTGGGTTCCTGGTATAGAAAGGTAAATCTGTTTCTCAGAATTGAGTCTCCATCTGCTTTCTCCAGTGGGTGGAAATGTTTTTAGATTGGTGTGGACACCTAAGAAACATTGTATTTGACTCAAGATTAACCGTGTGATCTATTACTGGGGACGTGTCAATTGGCGGGTTTCTGAATAGCTATGTGGCAATGGATATCAAGAGCCTTAAAATGCTTACTCTTTCTGAACCAACAGTTCTATTTCTAGAAAGCTATCCTAATGAAGATCAGAGATGTAGACCAAAAATTATGTCAAGTTGATTGCCACCCCCAGTGCCTCCTGTAGTGCCTGGAATACAGTAGGTGCTCAATAAATAGTTACTGAAGAAATGAGGGAATAACAGATGTTCTCACCACATCATTCACAACATCAAAATATCAGAATCCATAAAATATCCAATAGTAGACAATAGTTACATACATTATGATACAATCATGCCATGGACTATTTTGCAGGTATTAATATTAAGCATATTAATGTTAAGATACTAATATTAAATAACACCATTAGCATTACAAAAAAGGTCTAACTGGTGAGGGCTTTTTATAATATTAAATGAAAGGTTAAGAGTCAAATCACATGTTTGTTAGGATAGCATAAACATGAAAATACACAAGTGTTGACTCTCATGTCTTTATCCTAATCCTTTAGGCAGAAAAAATAATAAAATACATTTTCTGAAAAGCAGAAAATGTCATCAAGACCGAGCAAGCCTCCGCCCTTGTTGGTAAGCCAAGCAGCTTCGTCACACTCGCCGGGAGAATGCGCTTGACCACGTCTTGATCCTCGGGCTTCTTCCATGCAGCAGCGGCGGGTAGGGGGCGCTGACCCGATACCTCAACTCGCCACGCCGAGCGTGACCAAGGCGCGGTGGGATGACAGCAGCTAACGTTTCCTGAGTTACTTTACCATGGGCAAAGTAAAGTGCTGTTCTAAGCGTGTTACACCCTTTAATCTTCACAATCTTCGCCACGAACGTTCCCAGTACCATTTCACTGCCAAGGCAGCTAAGGGCTCGGCTACTCGCCCAGCCAGCATCTGAACCCCGGGCTCGAGCCGAGCCCGCACCTTTAAGGACTGTCCTCATCTGCCTCTCGCACCTGCAGGCCCGGTAAAATTTTTTCTCCTTAGAATCCCAGTCCATAAATCCCCGCACAATCTCTTCCTTTCCCCACTGAGCACACCCCGCTTAAACTCTTTTCCTGGACTTCCTCAGTGGAGCTTTCCAGAACACACAGGCCTTTGCTCCTAATTACTGTTTACTTCAATTGCACGTGGCATTTCTCACTGAAATATCAATGTCCTAAGGAGGGGAACCCCATACTCAGGGCTAAAAGGAGCTGTACCTACTTGGTTTCGTCCTAGCTAGACCTCTGCCTCATTTGGTTGAACTCCAGAATGAGTTCTTGGCTCTCTCCTCTATTGTCTCAAAAATGTAAATATTGTGCGTCTCTTCCTACTTATCTGTTCCTCCCAATGTGTCCCTTTCTTGACACACATCACTTCTAGTCCCATCACACACAGAACATACCCAAACATATCTGAACCCAATTCAACCTGCCAGTTACATTTTATTTGTTTATCCTCAACCAAATACATCACCCTCCTCTAATTTAATAGATTTCACATCTAATCGATACAACCAAACTTTATGGAAAATAAAAATGCTGTCAGTGTTATTTCTGGAAGGGTGGATTTGTGAGTGATTTTTACTCAAAAAATTTTCCCAAAGCCTAATAAATATTTTAAGTAAAACAAGTAAACCACTTAGTTTAAAATGGAAGATTCCCTTTTATTTTAAAAATGGTGAGCTCATAAATGGTTGTAAAAAGAACCAATAAGTGAGTAATATATTTTAAAGCCTGAATTAGGTTTATATTTTTCTTTATGAAACTCTTTACTGCTGACCTGTACACAAGCTGGCATGTGCCAATGGGCCAGCCTCTGCTGAAAGGCCATAAAACTGTCCAGTCATATGCAGTTCATCTGATCTAATCATTATACAATTGACAAATTTACAAAGGAAAATATGACTTATAACAAAGAATTCACAAATATGTTTGGAGACAAAACTTTTGCAGCAACACCAAAGATTCTACCTTGTAAATACAATGGCTTTCTTAATAGAATAAAAATTCAAACCCAGAACAAAGAATCTACCATGTGTGAAATAGACACAAATTATTTTGTTGCATACAAATCAGTCTTGTGTTTTTCTTTAGAAAATAATTGGCATATTACAATTACAGTTCTGAGTCATTTTGACTGATCATGTATGAGCTAAATGCAAGTGGATGCATCTGGCTTCATTAAGGGAATGCATACCGCAAGAACTCTAGAGAGTATAGAAGCAAGTCTTTACTCCTCTTTTTTATGACTAGCTGCCTTGAAAAAATGCTCGCCTTTATATAGGAAAAGTATATATGAGGCTTTGAAAATGCCTCTTCAGTTAAATACCACACAGGATGGTCAGTGAGGAAGCCAATAAAATGGCCCACCAGGTCCAAATATTCTGGAGAATTCAGCAGATCAAATGACAACATATATAAATACATGAGCTGGCGGTGGGATAATGAGCCAGTGAGTCACCAAGGAGGGTTGCTCAAGGGTGGTTTCCATCTGGTACCTTAAGGAAAGCCAGGAACATCAGCCTTGTGCAATAGAAGGGTGGGAGATAGCTTGGCTCTGGTTTGCTTGCCATCTGCAGATTTAATCCCAGTTGTGTTGGAAGAGTCTTTCCTCTTATCAGCTTTTATATATCCCAAGAGTCGCCTTTAATGCCAACATAAAAAGGTAAACACCCTCACCCATGTAGACCCATCTAATTACTGCCCTTTCTTCTCACCTTCACAGCCAAGTTTCCAAGAACAGCGAGCATTCCTGTTTGACAATGGGGTTAGTCTAGTGCAGTCATTTGCATACTGCTGGAAGTCAGCCTGCTCAAAAAGAAATCACTATTTCTTATTACCTGGCAATGCATATGAGGGATGCCCTGCAATATTACTCTGGGCCGGTCTCTTACTCCAATCTTAGCTCCAAATCCAGGTATAAGGCCCTTTATCTTATTCATTTTTGATTTACAAGTTTGTAATTTTTATGATTAAAAAAATAAAGATCTACCCTGGAGCTGAGATTAAGAGATCACATGGTGAGCTAACTCCTCCAATGCTCCCAGTCTAAAAATGCCAGACCAAATAAGGTTGGCATAACCAGGAAGCCTCTAAAAAGAATGTGATGTTCACTCAGAAAACTTCAAATGGAAAATGGAATAAGTTCCATTAATAATAAGCAGCTAAATCTATTTATTAGCTGAAATTAAATAAAGATCCCTATTGTAGTTTCAAGGGAGATGCAGATCAGTCACGATTCTTGTGACTGCTCAGAGAACGAACAGACACGGCACTTGAGGACCATTCCTGAGACTAGCAAGTGTGGTAAACGTATGATTCCACATCACATGCTTTTTTAGGTACTACCTCATTCTAACCCATATCTGAACTTCACTCCAATCCCTGTACTGAATCTGTAGCATCCCCAACTCTGAGATTACACAACCATAACCCTAACACAAATCCAAGAGATTGTGATTAGGAATAGTAAAAACTTAAGGGTGGTGGGGAGAGTTTATTTAGCACATTCCTTTGCATAACAGGATATTTCAGAGTATTCACTGATGCTCAATTTCTTCACCCACATGGTGGAGCTACAAATTCTCTCCTACTTGTCTGCTAAAGAGAAGCAAGGGGTAGCTATAGATATAATTTATAGCTAATGTACAGATAATACATCCATTAGTTTTTAAGTTTAATGACTCATCATTCTCCCACGTTGGGTTGTATAGATTTGCATGGTGATTTGAAATCTCTTCTACTGTAGGGAACAGGCTACTAGATAAAAAGGGGTCTTAAAGGCAAAAGGAGAAGAAAGGCTTGGAAGAAGGAAGTGGGCAAAGTGAGGTCACACCTTGATGTTGGAGGAAGTGAGAGTCGAAGAGAACCACTGTTCTGCTTCTTGCCTGAGGTTTTAGGGGATGGAAACACTGCATTTTCTGCCCATTTCATCCTCATGAGGGAGGGCATTAGAGAGTTGGCATCATGGTGCCTCCTGATGTGAAAGACACCCTCACCTCCCTTGAATCTGAGTGGTGTGCAAGAGGGTCCTGCAGGTTATCATGCCCCCGAACCTGGTATGGAGAAAAAGAGAGAGAGAGCACACTAGAGATGCTGTGTGCTTGTTCCTGGGGTCATGTGGTTAAGCAACAAGTTATGTATTATTGCATTGAAAGTTGAAGCTACATGTATCATGATAGGAGCCAGAGGGAAATGTGGTTACAGCCTTAAGACTGAGTGAGTACAGCCAGGAGCTAAGAGTGGGACTCTGCCTGAGAAAGATACTTGCACCATTGGCTTCAAGATGACCACTTCAGCCAAAGAATAGTGGATGCAGTCCAGTCCCTACTGATGTGTCTATTAATTTCCCTGGGGTATTTGGGCCATCTGGGTGGCTATAGCTTCTGAGTTCTAGTCCGTAACTTGGACATAAAAGTACTTGGACATAAAAGCCTTAACCAACCAGAGAAATCACTGGATTTCACAAGGAAAAAAATCAGAAACAGACTAGATCAAATGTTACTAGAGGGATGGGTGCAGAGTCATAATATTTTTCAGTTATGAAATCAAAGAATACTGCCTATCTGGCACACCTGGGTTGAAGACTCTAAATTTCGAACCCATTGCATTGTTTTTTAAACTGAGAGTTTGTTTGCTCTTTTAAACTTATCCCACAATGTCCTCATGTTAAAAACAAAACAAAACAAAACAAAACCAAAAAACCCTTTTGACCTGATTTTGTGTCAAACTACCCATGTCAAAATGTCATGTGCCCGGGATTTGAGGCTCAAAGGGGCAGTTTGAGAATAGATTGCCCAAACTCTTTTCTTTTTGGCCACACAAAATAATAACAATATAACCAAAAATAAAATAGTAAACATTAACAAAAAGGACATTAGAATAAATTAAAAGGAAGGCCAAAACTATAGTATAGTTCTGAGGAAAAAAAAATTAAGTGAATGAAAGAGCCAGAAATATCTAAGAATCAGTACAACTTATTATAATTAAAGCTTAATTCATAACAAACTTTAAAGCATTAAATATTATATAATTATTAGGAAACACATAATTAAATAAGTTAAGCATCTAAGTAAAAAAAGAAAAAGAAGAAT
Organism: Daubentonia madagascariensis; assembly: GCA_023783475.1. Classification (NCBI taxonomy): domain Eukaryota; kingdom Metazoa; phylum Chordata; class Mammalia; order Primates; family Daubentoniidae; genus Daubentonia; species Daubentonia madagascariensis. Next base: position 963,470 of record JAKFHU010002136.1, read on the forward strand.
AAAATAAGCTAAAGAAAACAGAAGGGAGAAAATAATGAAGAGAAAATAAAATAAGGAGTTAGAAGACGGGGTAAAAAGACAGAGATTATACAAAAACCAAAACCAAATCCAAATATAAAACAAAAACCATATTAAAATAATGGCAATAATAAACTATAAAAATGACTAACTTAACTCAGGAAAAAAGGGGAGAGGATGTAGAAATACAAAAGAAGCAAAAAAAATGTGAAAAAGGAAACACTAATTGATACAGAGCAAATTAAAATAATCACCAAAAAGAACATTTATAAAAATTTTGGAAACAAAATTAACAGCCTAGATTAACTAGTAAGAAAATAGTTACTAAAATCAATTCTAGAATAAGTAGAAACTCTAAAAATCTCCAGAAGAAATTAAGAAAGTTTTCAAAGAATTATGTCTCCAAGAAGCACCAGGTTTAGAGAGTTTATTATTATAACTCTCTCAAGACATAGAAAAAAATTAAAAGTGTTCAAATTATTTTTGTCTAATACATATATCCAAAATCTATTGAATGGCCGGGCGTGGTGGCTCATGCCTGTAGTCCTACCTACTTGGGAGGCTGAGGCAGGAGGATGGCTTGAGTCCAGGAGGTTGACGTTGTAGTTAGCTATGATGACACCACTGCACTCTAGCCTGGGTGACAAAACTAGACTCTGTCTCAAAAATAAATAAATAAATAAATAAAATCTATTGAAAATAATATAATAAACTACAATCTCATTTATGAAGATCAATATGAAATTCTTAATAAAATATTAGCAAAGATAGGTCAGGAACATATTTTTAATAATACGATGTATTCAAATATTTATTCTAAAAATACTAAATTGGCATTAGTGGTAAATCTAATATACTATACTATATAGCTTGTTAACATAATATAATGTAAATCAAATTATGTAAAACATAAGATTATCTCATTTAGAAAAGGAATTTGCAAAAATTCTATGTTTCTTGCTCATTTGAAAGAAAACACAGTAAAATAAGAATAGATAGCATATGAGTCATGAGATAGAATAATCATATATAAAATATGAATTACCATGTTTAAAGGTTAAAAATAGAAATATTTCTATTCTATGAATAAGACAAGGATGTTATTAAAACTTATTTAACTTTATTCTGGAAGTGCTAGCCAAAGAAGTTAAACAAGAAAAATATACTAAGTATATGTGTCAGAAAGAAGTGTGTAAGATTGATATTATTTACTCTGATATAAAAAATATACCTTGAGTACTATAGTCAAATTACAATTATAAACAATAAACAAATTCAGTAAAACGGCTAGTAACTAAGTTAATATACAAACATTGAGGGCTTCCTTATCTAAAAACTAAAAATCTAGCTTAAAAACAAAAGGGAAAAAATCTAATTCAAATTATCAACCTAAAATATAAATTACCTAGAAATAAATTTATCCAGAAAAGCATAGGACCTATATTTAAAAATTTGTCTCTATTAAATTTTTCAGTTAAACTAAGTGGTTTGACCTCATGGTTTTTAATCCTCTCCTTCCAGCGACCTTACTAAAATGACATTTTTGAAAAATGATAACACTTTAAACCCACAAATTCAAAGAGAATGAGAGCAATAATAATCGCTGGGTGAGAAATGTCCACCGAGTTTTGGAGGAAAGGAAGCAGATGTGAGAGGGCGGTGGCTTAGTGGAGCAGTGGAGATGCAGCAAGGCACAGCCAGAAGGGCTCCAGGAGCTGCCTGGACTCTGGGGGCGGAGGAATGTGGTGCTGCAGGGAATGGGCCCGGGAGGGGCTGAACACGTCCGGATTGGTGGAACGGCTCCACGGAGAGCTGAGACTCCCTGGTCCTCCCCATCACCTTGGGGCTGGTTCTCCTCCACTTGCCAATCCCCTTCCCCACCCATTCATTGCTTTTCTCCATTTCCTCCAGCCCCTGGGAGACTGACCTCTTTGGGCAGCATCCCCTGGGCTTCTTTGCTCTCTTGCCCCCAGTAGAATTAGCAAGTGGGAGGGACCAACAGGAAACCGGAGGGTGGGAGCAGAGGCAGAAGTCAGGGTAATTATTCCTTGTCCCCCTGTGGCTTCTTTGCAGTTTGGCTGCATCCCTCTGTAGCCATCGCTCCCGTCCACAGCCCCTTCTTCCATGGATCTTGCTCTCAAGAGGCTCCAATAACATGCTCTCTCCCTTTGCTTTTTCAGGCCTTGAGGTAGTGACAGCTTCCTAATGCTGCTGGTCCCTGGGGACTTCATCCTCCCTTGCTGTTGCCTTCCATTCTGCCCACTTCATTAAACTCTCCTCCAGCAAATGCATCGAGTGTGTCTTTTGTTTCTTATTGGCCCCCGGCTGATTCAGCTAAGGAACGAATACTGCTACCTACCCACTCTCCTTCAAGAGCCTAAAGGATGGTGGCCTGGGAAATCTCCAGACTCCAGGTCCAGGCCCTGTGGTGGGCCAGAGAGAGGTGAAGCCCTGAGAACCTCTAAGCCCATGCAAAGGTGGACAACCCCCATGCAGTAGTGTGTATATACAAGGCACACATGCACACACACAATTTTATTGATATAGCATGTGGGTATAGGCATGCTTTTTTTTTACTCTGGTAAGAAACTAAAAAAATCTGCTAACTTTTGGGGTAAAAGCCAGCAGGACATGGCAGAAGGCTTTCATCTGCATTTTATAACTTTTGGTACATTCAATCAGTCAGTGGTTTAGAGCACAAGCCTTAAAGCCAGACTTTCTGGATTCAAATCCATGCTCCATCAACAGCTATGTGACTCCCACAGGTCTTAATGTTCTTATTTATAAAACAGGAATAATAAAGTTTACTTCATAATGCCATCTTGAGAATTAAATGAGTTAATATATGTAAAGTACTTATGAATAGTGCCTGGCACATAATAAGAATTTAATAAACATTATATTTATTATTATTAAAAATGCACATACACTTTTAAAATCCATAGGGATTATCTAGAAGTAGAGCTAGATTATCTAACTTTTATGCTTTTCAGTATTTAGACAAGTAATGCGTGTTATTCAAAAAAGAAAAAAAATGCATTCTCGTTCACATACCAGCATAGGCTATTTTTTCATATAAACTAATTGTCACCCATTAAAACACAGAAAGTATATCACAGACCTCACAGCATAGAGCAGAAACATGTTTTAATTGGGGGAGCGGAAGGCAGAGGAGTTTCTTGAAAGAGCCCTTTCTCAGCCATCAGCAAATCTGCCTTGAATTCACTATTCTGCTCCCTAATTGCTGGGGGGCCCTGGGTAAATCATTACCCTTTTCTAGCCCTCAGTTTTTTTGTGTGACAGTTGAAGTAGATGCTCTCTTAATTTGTTCCCCGCTCTGAAAGTTTCTCTCATTCAATGGGAGGCCAGCGACATCCACTCTGAGGGTCAAAGCATACAGGGGTGTCTGAGTAGAGAGGTGGGAGGAGACATCACTTCGCCACTTTGGCCTGGCCTCTTCCTTGGACACAAAATTCTTCTAAAGATAATCAATGAAACATGTTAAGTCGTTTCATTTGCCAAAGATGGGTGCCAAAACACAAAGAGGAAAAAGAAAATCTTCCCTGATGACAACCTGGTCAAGATTCCATCCTGCTCACCTGGGGCTCTGAAATTTGCATCCCTTTGCAACTGGGCCCAGGAAAGGCTGAGAGAAGAGCTTCAATCTCCTCCTTTGCACCATGCCACAGAGCCAGTTTGGCATCTTGGGAGAAATTAGGGGTAAGCAAGGTAGTTGTGTTAATTTATTACCAGGGAGTTTGATGAAGGAGCTTTGCCTGACTCAAGGCTTGTTTTTCCAGTCCTGTCTGGCTTTCTTTTTTGTCTTCAGCTTCTTTCTGCCTGGGTTATGTTAGCCACATGAATAATTACCAATTAGCAGCATGCAACTTGCTGTGTGCTGATGGCAATGGATTTATTGGGCTCAAAAATCTACTACTTTATTTTTGGACCATTTAAATTTCATGGTTAGATATTTAAAACTGTGAGTTATAAATTATACAAAGCAAATGGAAGCCCAAAGAATGAGGAAATTGGAAAATATATACACAGTTAAGATTAATTCATTCTACCTCCACAAAATAACCCTACTGTCTGCTTTTTAATGCTTGTCCACATTTACCACCATAGAACCAAAAACTAAAAACTCTCTTACGTACTTTCCCCTTTCTATGGCCAGATTTAAATTACCCATGAGATGGAAGAAGTGCTAATCATTTAAATCTGCTAACAAAAGAAGTAAATAACACAACCACCTCATTTTGACAATTTTTGAGCCTCTCCTCAAATCAGACTTTGAGCAACTCTGCTAAGGATCTCCCCAAGTTCTAATGCATTCTTCCTCCTCTGCCTCCCTTGGCCATTGTGGGGATTCCAGCAAAGAGAAACACGGATAGAAAAACAAGGAAGGCCTAAAGAAGGTCAAGAGAGGAGGAGAAGTTGAGCATGACCCTAGGCGGATTGCTCATTTCTGATGAGTTTACTGTTGGCTTATTTGGGGTGACTTATTTAGAGTCCTAATTTGGGGCTACAAAGTGATTTATAAAGGTGTCTCCATTCAAGGAGAATGTTAAGAGGGTCCTTGGCCAGGACACTGGGCAGATGGGGTATTTTCCAAGGCAGCCAGAAAGACTACAAAAGAACAGGACAGAACATTGATTTTATTTATCTTGTTCTAACACCATATTTTCTTCTTGTTGTCCAACTCTTACTCTCAACCAACAAAAATGGTAGGTAAATAGCCAATGTAAGAGTTCTTCCAGATGAATACATCTTGCTTCTCTGTTTCAACACTGTCCTAACTCAAGTTCTGCAGGATCAGAAACCATGTTTCTTTCCACACAGGTGCCCTGCATGAAGGAACTTCAGTGATAACAATGTCAGTACCCTGTATAACTCCAGACTTGCTTATCTCGTGGGTTTATTGGGAAGATAGAAGGAAACAGTTACGTAGAAGACCTGCTACGTGCTTGGCATAGAGATCAGAGTTGGAAAGACATGGTTCTTACCTTCAAAGAGCAAATGGTTTCAGGAGACAGATGTGAGAATAGATGACTATGATTTCATGAGGGGACACTGCTTTATAATTTACAAAATGAAATATAAATGTTACTGCACATGGCCTTGAGTCTAGCCTTCAAAGTTCTTTCTTAACTGCTTTTATCTTCACCAAGGCTGTTCACAATTTTTGGGGTCCAATACCAGATGTAATAGTGCATTCACGAGTTCTAGTCTCAGCTCTCTTAGCCTTGGTACTGTACGTCAGTTCAGTTATTACTTCTTTACATACTAAAGCTACAGATTTCTCTCTGCTTCTCTTATTCAGCCTTTCTTCCTACAGATTTTTGCCTTTCTTATATTTATAAATTCCTTGTTCTTATGTAGCTTTTTTTTGGCTATTTTATTTTTATTGATGTTCATCTAATGTGTGTGTGTGTGTGTATGCATGCATGTGTGTGCGCACATATGTGTTGAGAAGTGACAGGTTATGTTGAAAATGTTGGAAAGTTGGGGAAGTTTTTTTTTACCTAAGATCAGAGCTCCTAAACTGTGGGAAAAAAGAAATCAGAGAGTGAACTTATCTCCATAGTAACTTAATTTTTTCTCTAGCCATGGCATAGGCAGTGGTGCGCTGGAGTAGGTGGATGTGGAAGGCTTAGGGCAGAGGGGCACGAGGACATGCAGACTGGAAAAGCCCACTCAGGAAGTGAAGTTCCGAGCCTGGGACAGCAGCACAGTGGAGTAGAGGAAACGTGTGAAATGGCACAGAGTTGAGAAATCCTGCTAAGAACCTGGAGTCTGGGAGCAGAAACTTGGATCCTCAGGAATTGAACAGTGGAGTTTTTGCCCGGACACCGCAGGGTCAGGACATAGGGGGCCTGAGCAATGGGGTCAGGACCCCGCTACAGAGTGTTTCATAGCAGATGGCCAAACTTTCCACTCTGGCTGGGGTGCCAGGCAGGTGGGGTGTATTTCTAGGGCAGCCAGGATCATTACAAAGTAGAAACCAAAGTTCCTATATCAGCGACTACAGGTGCCTCATGGATCAAAACCAGTCCACAGGCTTAATAACAATAACCAGCACCAGTATCACGCCTTTGGTGTGCCAGGCATGCCTATATGTGATTTACATATATTGCATATTAACGTATTTCACTTTCATCACAACCTTGAGGGGTGGAGATTATTACTATCTCCATTTTACAGATGAGGGAACTGAAGCACAGAGAGGTTAAACCATTTGGCCAAGGCCACTCAGCAAGGAAGTGGAGGATTCAGAAATTGAACCCAGAAAGTCTCTGAAGCCTGGTGTCCTAAGTTCTATGCTACACCTTCTCATTTTGTTTTAGTTGGCTCAAGCACTGACTTGTAATAATCTGGAATGAGCCAGAATTTAAAGATCGGGATATTTTATATGAAATTCACAATTCTGGTTTCTCTTGAATAATTGGAAGATCTGTCAACTTGGGTCCACATTCCTCCCTGGCTACAAATTGCTGGAGCTGGTACTCACTGCCTGTTAGTTGGTGCATGAGCTCTCTGGTTTGCCACTGTCCCTACTACTACCTGTGGTTTACACCCAACTCACTTCACTCATCTGTATTATCTACAGAGATAGCAAATAATACAGATATTATAATACAGATGAGAGAGTGAGTTTGTGAGCCCCTGGCTCAGAGGATCAAAGTGACGAATGTGCAATAAATAGGAAAGGAATCCAGGGGCCAGAAGCCACTGGAAATAGACTGAAGAGGGTACAAGATCATTATCGCTGGATATTCAGGACTTGCCTTTACAGATCCTTGGGATCAAGAGCTTATGGACCGTGTTAAAGTTTCAAGGTCAAGATAGCAGGATATACAGAAATTTTGAAAACAAGTTCTGATTACACTGAGCCCAGATCTTCTTTATGTGTGCTCTCTGCTCATGGATTGAATTAGGGCCACAGTGGATTTGACTAAGTTCTTAGGGACAAGACAGCAGAAATACTGACCCAGAGGAGAGAAGTCCAGGGTGGCTGGGAAGATGGTTGTTCTTCTCATTTGTCAAGACTTATACCTAGAGCATTTTGGAGCAATGGCTATGTCTCATTCTGAATGAGCAACAGGATACAGCAACTTGAAGACAGAGTGCCTACTTTTCTCTACCTGTGCTGTCTGACATGGTAGCTACACGGGGCTCTTTAAATTAATTTAACATAAATTAAAAATTGAGTTCCTTAGTCACAGTGGCCACATTTCAAGTGTGCAATAGCCACTTGTGGTTAGCAGCTACTTAATTGGACAGTGCAGATATAGAAAATTTCCATGATTCAGAAAACACCACTAAACAGCAATGGTCTAAGGAGAAGATCATCATTTTCATTATCTTCTGCACCATACTCTAGCAATTTGAAGAAGGCAATTCTCCCCGCACTTGGCAGTGTGGAATTTTTTCCTGGAATGATGAGTATGCACAAATACTACCACTAATAAATGTAAAATTTTTCATCCACCGAGGTCTCTTTGTCTTGGAAACTTAAATAAGCTCAGTCCAAACCCTTGTACCACACTCTGTGGAAATTTCAAGCCCTGCCCAAGATTTCTGAACATATTCAAGGCATATTTGTTCTCATGACTACCTCTGTCTCCTAACTGCTGTTTCCTTAACCACACTGACCCAAACATCCAACCAACCCTTCCTTTTGTTTTCCACACACAAAATATCCTGCACATAGAAAATGTTTACAATTAGGGTTTGGAGGAGAAGGAGCATTTCTCATGCAGTAACACAAATGTTTTCAATATGATATTAAGATATTGGTAATTTCCATTTGGAAATTTACTTTAGCTACCAAACCACAGAGGATTCTCCACTAGCCCTTTTCTCAAGGTAAACTCCAACATCATCCTGTGTTGCTGTCTGTTCTCTCCCCAACCTTTCTCTACTTTTTCTCTTCTCCTCTTCTGCCTCTCAGGCACAGCAGGTCTTCCTCCTCTGGAGTCATGCAAAGCCCTTTGGTACTTTTATAGTCTCACCTCCTTCAGATGGTACATTTTTTTCCCCTCAGGATCTCAGCTACCCAAAGCAAAGGGTCATTTTCCAAGTAAGAAATATTCTAGTGGGGCAGTTACTAAGAGAATGAAATTTTCCCCTCCATATGTCAGCACAGTTCCTACTTTCTTTGGACCCCTTAGAGCCTGCATCATTGTGCAGGTTCTTCCCACTGTTGTGGTTATGCGAGCGGAACAGCCCAAGCATGGGAGAAGCCAAGGAGTGGCTGTGCCCTGATTGGCAGAAAGGGCATGCAGAGGACAGGAACCCATAGTTCCATTCATCGCAAGACTCGGAATCTCAGAGTATGGGGGTTAAAACGGATTCATGTAAACTCCTCAGATTATAACTTATGTTTTCCTCTTGAAGTCACCTAAACAAGAATGTGATCTTAATTTCTACATGAAAATAAACATCTGAGCCCTCATTCCCCAAGGCACAACCGTTGACTACAATGCCAAGGTTACTTTAATTTCTTGGATAACTGAAACAAAAGTGGGAAACTCTTTTGGGGATCGGCTCCTATCATTTAATGTCTTTAACATAATGATTCCCCAACTTGAGTGCACATCAGAATGCCCTGGAGTTCTCATTAAAACACAGATAGCTGGGCTCCACCCTGGACTTTCTCTTTAGTAGATCTGTGGTTGGGCCTGAGAATTTATATTTCTAAATGCAAACTTAGAGAACTTAAATTTAAAGAAGACTGAACCGTGTGTGTGCGTGTGTGTTCTGACCCTATATTGTCTCCTATAAATAGGCTTATTTTTTAGTTTCCATTGTCACAGCCTTGGCTCCTTCCAATTTTCTAGGCAAATTGGGAATCACAGATGATAGCACACCTGATCATCCCACCTTATTTAATTAATCCAATATAGAAATATGGATTTAATCCATCCTGAATACAATTTAATTCAGAATCCATTTAATCCAACCCAGAAATATGGAACCTCTAACTGGCTTCAGATCCTCCCAGAAGACAGGACCCCTCTTCTGGACAATGTTTTCAAAACTTTCCAGGCAAAGGAAAAAAAGTTACCCCAGACTCACACGATGGCAAGCCCAGTCAAGCTGGGACTGCATCTTTAGCTGTCAAGCATTCCTTGGTGCAGGAATAAAAATAAAATGTAATTCTGGGGCAGGGAGAATATAAGAGCATATGAATCAGTCAGTCTATTTGGATGTCTACCTCCCAGAGCCCTCCTAAGACCCTGGGACTTCCTCACCCTGAGCTCTCTTCATAACCCTGGTGACTATCAACTCACCCTGATGATCGGCATCTGCCAATCTAGGCCAATCTCACCATAACAACCACTTTTCCCACTGGCTGCTGTGTGTCGCATTCGATACTGCTTCCTGCCCAAACTGAATACTCCTTTTATGTATTACATGGCTCCATTACAACTGATTATCTCATATAGGGTTATATCAATAACCAGAAATTGTTTTGTGTTTAATGACATGATTCTACCAGACATGACTTTCAGATGAAGAGTTTTTGTAATCCAACGTCATTCAGAATAATTTAAGCTTTCTTCTTGTCATTTGGTTCTTTCTTCTAAAAATGGAGTGCCAAAACGATTAATTGAGTTAGCCTCAGGTTAGTCGAGTCAGGTTGGCTTTACAGTGAAGAATAACTTTGCTATTATGTCCTTTTTTAACAAAAAGAGATTTGTGCTTGAAAGAGTCCATCTTAAATCGTGGGAAGCTGGGTTATCCTGCAGCCTAGAGGCAAAGCTTAGCTGAGCATGCATTGTTGGATTCCACTAGCCAAAAGTGTACACATACATTGCTATTTCTCCAGTAATTGAAGGAGAAGATGGTAAGAAAGAACAGCCCTTTATCTTTACCCTTACCTGATTGGATATCCACGTGCATTCTTGCATCTTTTCTGTAACATTTAAATCATTAAAAAATAAACATTTTTAAACTATTCTGTGACTTTATTTATTATTGAATGAAATATAAGCCCTAATAGTGACCCATACCCTATCTCACTTTTCTGACATTCTGCGTCTTCCCTGTGTTCATTCAAAAATATCACTTCTAGCCATGTTGTTTCTAGGGCAAAAAAGTCTTTCTAAAACACAATTTCTGTTCATTTCATTAAAGGAATAATTTATTGTACACAAGATCATATGATTTTAAAGTCCACCACTGCTATATTTACCAATCCTAACAGCTAATATTATTGAGTACTATAATATGCTGATTACTTTGCAAGTTGTCTTACACATATTACTTATGGAATCCTCCCAAAATCTCTAGAAGTAATTAATCTCTAATGAGCAAACTAATGTGGGCAAGGTTAAGTAAACTGTCCAATGGCATACAGCCATCAATGCAGGCCAATGTAGCAACAAAATCCATGCTATCTTCAAAGATGGGAACCCATTTCTTGCTTCCCAGTAGAGGAAAAATCTGATATTCCAGGGAGAGAAGGACAACTTCCATATTAGACCTTGCTGGCTGTGAAATAGACTATTTTATAGGGTTATATAAAAAAGTGGGCAGAAAGGTGATGTTAATGACACTTGAGACTCCTTCTTAGTATCTTTGCATTTCCAGATGCTGAGCAGGAAAATCTCTCTGTCCCTAATTACTTTTGACAGTTTCAAAAAAATGAAGTCAGGTCAGAGCTACAGTCAGAACACTCAATCAGAATACTCAGGCTGCAGCTGAATTTATTACAAAAAGACAGAGAAGAATTTGATTTTGATATATACAACTCAGTCATTGCTAAAAGAGAGTTATCAGAGGGAAAAGCTGAAAATACAGATAATTACAGAAAAATAATAATTATTACTACAGAAATGCAAGGTACATTCCTGTAGAACCAGATAAATACCCAAGTCAGCATTTAAATCATAGCTTCTAAATTTATCTGTCCTCTGAGATGCTAAAGCAATGTTCTAAACAATCTGCAGAAAAATGATTGAACTGAATAATGGAAAGAATAAAATAGAACATTGTCCTTGCAACCTCAATGGCCCTTAAGTCTGAACGAATCATCTCTCCTGGCAAGATCCTGAAGCTCTTAAGAAACAAGCTCCTCCGTCATCCTTTGAACCCTCTATGTTCACATAAGCTCTGCACATTTCCACCTGCCATTGTTCCTGACTGCCATGCCCCTGACACTGTCCTCTGCCTGTTTGGATCCTGTACTCTTCCATGGTCCAGCTCAATTTTCCTCCTCCAGATGTCCTTCTCTGACCACCTTACACAGCACAAATGGTCCATTCAATAGACAGTTATCACACATGCTCATGTGATCATTCTGGCATTATTGTCCTTAATGACAATTGAAATCTTGAATCCCATTTTAACTTCCGATATGTAGCAGCCTTGTCTCTTTATCCAGCTTTGGAAGTTCCTTAGGGTGTCTTTTGCATTCGGTGCGACTAGGGGCAGAGTGGAGCCATCAGCTGTGACAGGGAAGGTGGTGGGGCTGTTGGACAGAGTCGAAGGTGGAAGGGAAGAGGTGACAGCCAGAGGGCCCGGGCAGAGGTGGGATATACAGCAAGAAGTTTACACCAGCATGGAGCTCAAAGGAGAGGTCTGGCAGATCTAGACAAAGAAATTGGAGAAAGAAAAGTACTGAGGGTGACAGCATTAAAGGTGTGGAAGCAAAGGAAGAGAGAATCTGAGATGCTACATTTTAAAGCTGAAGAAAAACATGAAAAAAAAAGGGAAAATGAGGCAGAATGTCGTACAAGAAAGAACACAAGCCCAGGAGTCAGACAGCTGTACTCAGACCCTGGGTCTATGTTCCTATTTGAGTCAAATCAGGCCAGTTCCTCCAGCTCTCTGTGGTTTCCTCATCTGTAAAAAGGTGATAAGGGGCCTTATCTCCAAGCACCAGCTGTGACAATAAAAAGAGGTAATGTACCTCAAGAGCCCTGTAGCTGTTGGTCCATGTCCCCCTCCTACTATAGGGGAACACTGAGGTGACTATGGAATGACAGGATTAGAAGTGGGGCTGACAGGAAGGTGTAGAAGACATTTGAGAATCAAGGAACAGCCTAACACACCTGAAGTAAATCCTGGAGTTCTACCTCTGTTATGACGAAAGCTAGGAGACAAAAAAGAAAAACAAGTACTAATTATGCATCCACTATATCTCAAACACTTTGCTGGTGAATAAGACATGATTCTTGAGTCCCTAATCTTAAATAAGCAAACATATCTCATAACAGATTAAAGTCCTGAGGTCTGAAAATTTTGAAATACCATTATTTTAAACAGGACATAAACTGGAGTAACTAATCACATGCTAGCCAGCTTAACACCATTCATGGGAAAATAGTAGAAATGGTTTGTGAAAGGAACAACTTGACAAGCATAAGGTAATTTGATTAGGAACAAGCAATATGCTTTTAATAGGAAAAGATGTTATACCAGCCCACTGGCTGGCTTCTTTTGAAGTCATTTACTGCCATGTTGTCTGATTTTAGACCAACATCCTTCGCAATAACTCTAATAGATTTGGAGCACTCACTATAATATAGCTAATAGCTCAAGATGTTTTTTAAGGGTGGAAGCAGAACTAAGAATAAAAACAATGGAAGCCAATCTCTAGATAGCTAAATGTTGAGGTGAAAGAGACAGTGGGGGAAAATATATAGCTCAAATCTGAGAAAAATCTCAGGCAAAACATATATATTTAAATTTCCACAGAGTTTGCAGTTGAAATAAGTATCTTCAGCCTTTCAAGAATACTGTATAAAAACCAAAAGACCTATGGCAACAAAAATTTTAGTTAGTTGAAAATATGGAGCAATATTGGGCAACTTCACACATTATACGAAGACTGCAGTTATTCTTGCTGTGTCTACCTGGGAATTCAAAAATAGTGAGAGTCAGTGAATGAATACATAAATGAATGAATAAGTAAATAAATAAGTGAGTGAATTAATAAAATAAAGAACAATATAATGGAAATGGTTAAGTGGTGATACCTGAAATTAGAACTCTGGAGATGAACCTACCCCAATGTCTTACATAATTCATGGCACAATTACCCCTTTGGATTTCCCTTCTCCCTGGTTGAGTGCTCTGTCTAGCAACATCCTGCCTAAAAGCCAAAAGCTAAAAGGTGGCTGAGTGTGATTTCTGTCCACCTTGAGAGCCAGACAGGGCAGTGTGGATGTTCAGCTCTCTTTCCAGGCACTCTCCGAAGATGGAATGTGGTGAGGGCAGGATGGCCATTCTGGGTTGGTTTCATGCAGATTCACTCTGCTGTGGGTGTGGGGTTGGCTCCTTTCATGTTGTTGGTTCAAGCTCACTATTCTTTGGATGTCCAGATTCCATCTCATTCCAGGGCAGCATATTCATATCAATATTTTGCTTCATTTCCAATGATAAATTCTCGCTTTACTCTAACACTAACCTGCTATGTGATCCTGGGCAGACCATATTATTCATCTTTGTCTTGTGAAGACAATCACAGCTATCTCGTGGTGCTGTAGAGCTTATAAGGTGCAATCCTTCAACCAGTATTAAAAAAGTATCATTCTCTCTGTCCCTTCAGAGACCTTTCTAAAATGCCTACTGGATTGGAATGATAACACCTGCATTACCTTTCTCATCAGGTTATCTGGGGGTTGACATAAGCTAATTAATGCCAAAGCCTGTTGAAAAAGTTGAAATTACTGTACAACATCAAAGTAAGACATATTTTTAGGCAAAACCATTTTCAAAGGGATCAGTTTTTTTCAAACTTTCTAGAGGAGATATTCAAATGATATTACCTTAAACAATCTCTAAACATCTGACTTGGTCCAAAAGAAAACCTGGTAAGTGAAACCTCCTCTTGATTCATTTTTCTTTATAAAACTAAAAACTGTAAATTCTGAGATAAAAACTAATAATGTAAAGACGTTGGACTCGTAACTCCTTGATAGCTAGGACTGTGCTTTATTGTTTCTGTCTCTCCCAGATCTAGCAAAGTGCTGATCCCATAGGAGAAGCCCCATAGATAATTCTTGAATTAATTAAGAAACATTCTCCAGGCCACATGGCTCATCAAAATGGTACAGGTCCTCCGCTTCTTGTTTCTCTACAAAGAAAGGGAAAGTGCACAATCAATTCTGTTTACATAAGTGTCTGTGAAATGCTAAGCATATTTTTGAAGAATTCAGAGAATTATCTCCTATTGCTTTACTATTTCTAATACTGATGAACATTCCCCAGTTCCCTCAAATATACATGGAAGCCTACTATTTCTCTTCTCTAGGTCAGAGTGTTGGTAACTTACCTGTCACAGTGACAGGCAGAATGAAGGCTCTTATGCCAAATTCATTTACATGGCTGGTGCAATGTCTGGGTTGTACACTCTTTTGTGTTAGTCAAATTGAAAGGAAAATGAGAAAAAAAAAGACCTGGAAATTAATTCAATACAAAAGGCTTCCGATATGGTTGGAAAATATCTGAGAAACTATGTGACATTTCAGCATTCCCAGGAATAATCTTCAACTTGGTTGGAAGTCACAATACTCATTTTAAAACTGAAGGACAGAAGTGACCTCAGTAAGGTGGTGGAATTTTTTCTAGCACTTGTTCCTTCACAGAAACATCAATTTAAACAACTATCCACACATGAAAATACCTTCAGGAGAGCTAAGGAATCCAGGTGAGAGATTGCAACACCTGGTTGGAGCACAGAAATAAGAAAGGATTCATTGAAATGGGTAGGAAGGACAGTTTCATATTACCTGCATCATCTCTCTCCCAGGCCCATGCAGCACAGCACAAAGAGAGATACCATCCTCGTGGGGGAAGGACAGTTAAGCGAGCACCCAACTTTGTCATGGACCCCAGCACCATGCCAGCCTCCAGTGAATATCAGAATGGCCCCCAAGACCCCAGGCTCCAGTCCCACCACTTCTATTTGACATGTACTGAAAGTTCTAGCCAGAGCATTTAGGCAAGAAAAACAAATAAAAAGCATCCAAATCAGAGAGGAAGAAATAAAATTGCATCTATTTGCAGATGACATGATCTTATATAGAAAACCCTAAAGACTCCACCAAAAAACTGTTCGAACTAATAAATGAATTCAGTAAAGTTGCAGGATATAAAGTCAACATACATAAATCAATTGCCTTTCTATACATTAGTGAGTTTTCTATATACAACAAAGTTTCTATATACAACATAGAAATACAAGTATAAAATGAACTTTCTATACACAACGAATTACCTGAAAAAGAAATTAAGAAAACAATCCCATTTACAATAGCAGCCAAAAAAACCAAAAACAAACAAAAACCCCCACAAAAACCCACAAAAAACAACCAAACAACCAAACAAAAAAACACCCCAGGAATAAATTTAACCAAGAAGGTGAAAGGCCTGTACACTAAAAACTATAAAAACATTGATGAAAGAAATTGAAGAAGATACAAATAAATGGAAATATATCTCTTGTTCATGGATCAGAATAATCAATATTGTCCAAATATCTATAATATACGAAGTAATCTATAGAATCAATGCAAACCCTATCAAAATTCCAATGGCATTTTTTTCACAGAAATAGAAAAAACAATCCTAAAATTTGTTTGGAAACAGAAAAGACCAAAAATGCCTAAAAGAATCAGGAGCAAGAAGAACACAGCTGAAGGTATCACACTATCTGACTTCAAAATATACTGCAAAACTATAGTAATCAAAACAGTATGGTAACTGCATAAAAATAGAAATATAGACCAATAGAACACAATAGAGAGCCCAGAAAAAAATACATGCATTTATAGTCAATTGATCTTCGATAAAGGTGCCAAGAACACACAATTGGGAAAGATATTCTCTTTAACAAAAGTTGATGAAAAAACTGGATATCCACATACAGAAGAATAAAGTTAAACCCTTATCTCACACCATATACAAAAATAAACTCAAAAAGACTTAAATATAGGACCTGAAACTATAAAACTATAAAACTGCTAGAAGAAAAAATAGGGGAAAGGCTTCTTGGCATTGGTCTGGACAATGATTTTTTTGGCTATAACTCCAAAAGCACAAGCAACAAATGCAAAAATAGACAAATAAGATTTCATCAAACTACGATGCTCTGCACAGCAAAAGAAACAATCAACAGAGTGAAGAGACAACCTGTAGAATGAGAGAAAATATTTGCAAACCATACATTTGATAAAGGGTTAATATTCAAAATATATAAGAAAGGTCAAACTCAACAGCAAGAAAACAAATAATCCAATTTTTAATAATCAGCAAAGGATCCAAGCAGACATTTCTAAAAAGAAAAAAGACATGTAAATGGCCAATAGGTATGTGAGAAAAGGCTCAGCATAACTCATCATCAGGGAAATGCAAATCAAAACTACAATGACCTATCACTTACCTCACACCTTTTAGCATGGCCATTATCAAAAAGTCAAAAGATAACAAGTGTTGGGGAAGATGTGGAGAAATGGGAACTTTTGTACACTGTTAGAGTATATATTACTACAGCCATTATGGAAAACAGTATGAAGATTCCTCAGAAAATTAAAAATAGAACTATTATATAATCCAGCAATCCCACTTTTGGATAAGTTTCTAAAGGAAATATTGAAATCAATATGTCTAAGACATCTATACATCATTGCAGCATTATTCACAATAGCCCAAGATATGGAAATAACCCAAGTATCCATTGGTAGATGAATGGATAATAAAACTATGTGTAAATATATATATAAAAACTATATCATATGATATGTAAAAATATTAGATATAGTGGAATATTATTCAGCCCTTAAAACAAGGAAAATCTTGTCATTTGTGACAACATATGTGAATCTCGAGGGCATTATGCTGAATGAAATAAGCCAGACACAGAAACATAAATACTGCATGATCTCACTTTTATGTAGAATTTTAAAAAGTCAAACTCATAGAAACAGAGAGCAGAAGGGTGGTTACCAGGGTTTGGGGGGAGGTGGAAATGGGAAGATTTTGGTAAAATTTCAGTTATGTGAGATATATAAGTTCTGGAGTTCTAATGTGCAGCACGGAGACTACAGTCAATATTACGGTATTGTATTGTTGAAATCTGGTAAGAAAGTAGATCTTAAATTTTCTTATCAAAAAAAACCACAGTGACAATGTGAGGTAATGAATACGTTAATTAGCTTGATTGTGGTAATCATTTCACAATGTATATTGTACATATATCACAACATGTTATGTACTTTAAATATGTACAACTTTCATTTGTTAATTATACCTCAACCAAGCTGGGGGAAAAACTGGAAGGAAAAGTGCTTCTCTGGGGTTGGGTGGAAAAGAGGGATGGATTGCCCAGGTACAAAAGAAAGGAGAAACAATGATTAATGTCTCGATTGTAGTGGTAGTTTCACAGTTGTGTATGTCCGTCAAAAGTCAGCCAATTGTAAACCTTAAATATATGCAGTTTATTGCAGATAGACTACACCTGAATAGAATCATCAAAAACAAAAACAAAAAAGGTGAGGGGGGAAGGACAGAGAAAGTTTGACAGATACAGCAAGAATTATAAGAATTAGCAGAGAAAGAACCTTTACTTTAATACTAGTAAGGTTCTTAAAAATCATCAAATGCTGTATTTCCTAAAGTAGGTTTTGTTCAACAATAGTCCTGAAAAATGTGAGGAACCACCTATGTTCCAAGGTCAAATAAATGTGGGAAATGGATGAATGTTTTATCACTACATGTTAGCGTAATAAATAGGCTTTGAGAAGCACTGTAAAAAATATTTAATTTCACTTGGCATTCCCCAAACTTATTTCAAGCCATACCTGTTCTGAGATGTCCTTGTCTCATCCAACCCTTTCATGTAGACATAAGAAAAGCCACGTGGCTAATTAGGGAACAGTGTTAGTAAAGAGCACATCCTTTGATACACATATGCCTGGGCCCGTTCTACCACATACCTAGAAGCAACATCTTGAACAAGTCATAGAAACCCTCCAAATCTTAGCTTTCCCTTCTGTAAAATGGGATAAACAATGGAACCTAAATCCAAGGGTTGCTCTGAGTGAGGACTAAGCAAGTAATTCATGTAAAATGCTTAGGGCAGCATCCAGTATACAATAGGCTCTAAGAACTACTAGACTTTATGGGTTAGTAGGAAAGCTGTGACTACAGTTCACATTTCAGACATCCTCCAGCCTATCACCTTGGACTGCTGAGCCGTCAGCAAGGAAACAGTCTCTCAGTGGGTCGGCTCTACCGTGGACATCCTTGTCCACACTCAGCATTCCGCAGCTGGCCTCCTCCCTCCCTGCCATTCCCACCACCTTACAAGGAGCATGAGGAGAAAGCCAATGATGCAGAAGGACTGACCCAGAGTGGGAGAGGCGTTTCTCCTCCCGGAGCCGACTATGAGTTAAGCATGCTGCTTTACTCAAATCCATCTAAACTTTTTGTGTGATTTTCATAGTTCCTCCAAATAAGGATACAATGAACCTCCATGAGGTGGGGACTTGGGGTGGGGAGAAGCATAAGGAGAAGCATAAAAGTAGCAAACTCAGAAAAGTCTCTGGAAAGCAAAAACAAAACAGAAAACAGGGCTCCATTTGGTTTACCTGCAGTGGACATGAACCAAACACCCAAACACGTGAGATTACTGAGAAATTCTGTTGATTCTTAATGTTCAGACATGCTTTTATTTAATTATCCTGCTCTATTCACAAGTCCTCATCTCCAAATTGATGACATGAACGATCTGCACTCCATCAGACCTGAACACCCACCCCCAACATACACATGCACAACACGGGCAGCCTTCCAGAACACATGCTGGGAAAAGATGGGGTTGCCATAGCAACAGCATCCAGCACTCTGGAGTCCTTCCTCCCCTTAGCACCCTCCTTGCCAGGCCCTCATCTTCCCTGGCAGATTTCTTTATTTGTTTCCTTCATGATTTACAAGCAGGGGGCAATTACTGTAGCCAAGCTCTGAATCTCTGTGTAGGTGAAGCATCCAGGATCAATATGATAACAATGTCCAGTTATTCCCAAACTGGGATACACATGAAGTCACCCATGACCTGAAGCCTGGATGCCTGTGTCTGACTCCAGACCTATGAGTTCGGATGTCCTAGGAATTCAGTCTGGGAATCTAGACTTATTTAATAAGCTTCAGTAATTTGGAGAGTCACTAATTTACTCCAACTCTTTTATTTTATACACAAAGGAAATAAGATCCTAAACCTTCTAGAATGTGAACAAACCAAACCTCCTGACCCCCTGGCAACTTATTTATATTTGACAGGAAAACTGAGTTGAATTTAATGTTCCCAAGTTCCAGGAGAATTCTCTGCATGTGCCTGCTATGTGCCCAGTTTTATAAAATATTCTTTTCCCAAATTCCCTGCCACTAATTTGCTTGATTGATTGGCTGCTTGGCTTGTCTCTAAGTGTGGCTGATTATGAAGAATCTCTAGAAATACTAGGAGAAGTCTTCCAGCTTCCATGTGTTTTTATTGGCTTCTATATAGATTTTCTGTCAAATAAATATTTCTGGTCTACATAATGGCTAAAAATCCCTTCCCCCACTTTGTAAATATTTTATGATCCTGTGAAATTGGATTCAGAAATAACACAGAGACAATGAATTCTGATTATTTGTAAACTAAGACAAATTTGTTTTCCAGTCTTTAGAAATAAAGGACCAATAACTTTTCTTTGGTCCCTGAGAGTTTATGAAAGATAAACACAGAACATGCTGATTCAAGCAAATTAATGATATACTATTTTCTATTTATTTCTGACCTTCCAGCTCTGTGAAACTGATCAACTGGCAGTGAATTTCTACCAAGCCAGACCCTGGGTGGTAAGCAACTCTAAGAATCTGACTGTATACTGTTAGTCTGTGAAATTCTCGGTATAAATGATTCCGTTAGGTGACAATTTCCTACCCCACTTAATCCAGACTCTTTTGGTGGGGAGGGTGTGCAAAGAACAACCTTATGAAATAGGTACTACTATTTGTCTTACTGCCTTCAGCTAAAGCAAGGTTTCTCAACTTCACTATTGACATTTTGGGCTGGATAAGTCTTTGTTGTCCTGTGTGCGTTGTAGGATATTTAGCAACATCGTTGGCCTCTACACACTAGATGCCAGCAGAAACCCTCTCTGTTGTGATAACAAAGATGTCTCCAGATATTGCTCAATGTCTCCAGGTGGCAAAATAACTCTTGATCAGGGGCCACTGCTCTAGAGTTTATTGGTCTGTAATCTTTTATCTTCGATTCATCTCTACAGCTACTTTTAGAGTAACATTTCCCTCCCTAGTCTCAGCCAAATTGCCTACTTAATTCTTTCTTTTTTAGTCTTTTTATTGAGATATAATTCACATATCACAAAATTTGCCCCAAGTGCATGACTCAATGATTTTGCTATACTCACAAAGCCATCATCACAATGAAAGTTTAGAACATTTTCATCACTTCAGAAAGAAACTCCGTACCCATTAGCAGCCACCCCCCACTCCACCCTCCCCACAGCCCTAGGTATCCACTACTCTACTTCTATCCCTATAGATTTCCTTATTCGGGAATTTCAAATCATGCAATATGGGGTTGTTTGTGATTGTCTTTATTCACTTAACATAATGCTCTCAAGGCTTATCCACATTGTGGCATGTGTCAATACTTCATGTCGTTTTATTATCAAACAATATTCCATTGTGTGGATATATCATATTTGATTTATCCGTTCATCAGTTCATGGACATTGGGTCATTTCCAGTATTTTTGGCTATAATGAACAATGGTGCTGTGAACATTAGATGAACAGGTTTTTTGTGTGCATGTATGTTTGCATTTCTCTTGGGAATATGCCTTAGAGTGGAATTGCTGGGTCATATGGTAACTCTATGTTTAAATTTTTGACGAGCTGCCAAACCATTTTCCAATGATTGCACTATTTTACATGTTCAACAGCAGCGTTCAAGGGTTTCAATTTCTCCACATGTCTACTTCATTATTATGATCTGCCTATAAATACTAGGGGTACATCTCCTAGGTGCTTATTCAATGTAGTGATGTTACATAAATATTTGGCTAAGTTAGGCACATGGCCTTGTGATAACATAAATATAAAAAGATAAGCATTCCATTGTCTGAAGATGGTGAGGTTTTAGTATCACCACCCATCCCAGTTACTGTCAGGAAGAAAGGCTAAAGAGCGATCATTTAAAGCCAAAATCTTTGGCTTGTCAAACCACTCTGTCTCTACCCACCTTCTTTCAAGCTCTGCATATTTAGTGTCTATACAAAGCAGGTCCCCTCATTCAAGTGTCCACTCTGAGGTTAGCCGCTTTGGGAAGAGGTTGACTTGACCTTCCAAAATTGGAAATTCTATTCATGCATTTGCTGAGCTTTATGTTGCTTTTTATATGGCCAAAGTGACTGTTGGTTAGACCAGCTTTAGAATTTTCCTGCAACCATGCTTGGAAAGTATAATTTGCCCAATTTTTCATGCAGTTAAACCAACTGAAGATTATTTTATGGGGAAAGTTGTGGACCAGCTGCCAAATGCTTTCTCTGTTCACCTTTAAGGGGAAATAGGAAGATGTCCATTCAGGAACATGTCCTTTCCATTGGCTTTTAAACAATGCCAGTCCTGCCCCCAAGCTCTTGAGTCCTTGAAACAGTGGTTCTATATTTAACTGACACCGCAGGATGGCTACACCGCAGCTTAACAGCAGCACACATGAACAACAGTAACAGGACCTCATGTCCATTTGTCAGGAGCTATGGTTACTTAAAAATTTTTTTCATTTAACTTTTATAATAACCCTGTAAGGTAGATAGTATTTCACCTATTTTACCTGGATAAGAAAC
Source organism: Daubentonia madagascariensis (assembly GCA_023783475.1). Classification (NCBI taxonomy): domain Eukaryota; kingdom Metazoa; phylum Chordata; class Mammalia; order Primates; family Daubentoniidae; genus Daubentonia; species Daubentonia madagascariensis. The sequence goes on from JAKFHU010002136.1 coordinate 985,353, forward strand.
TTTAGAGAGCTTAAATAACTTTCACCAGACATTATAGTTAAGAAATGGCAGAGTTGGGATTTTAACTAGGCTGATCTGTGGTCATACTCACTCTGCTACTGACTCCTTGGTACTTGTTGGGGTATATAATTTGGAGTGCTGCACTGTTCAATATCTTCAAATGCTCAGCAGAAAGAAACAAGGTTTAACTAGAAATGCATGATGGATATGAAATCCTTTCATTCCTCTAGACGCTTTGAAATATCCCTGGATTAAGCAAGGTTTGTAAACAGCCACACACTTGATCCATATACTTTTGCTCCCCTCAAAGAGTACGTATTCTGAACCGTGCTTTGGCATGATGCCTTAAGCCTGTGCTGAGGGATTTTGTCAGAGAGACTGGTGGCACTGCTCTTGGTTTCTACAATGGAAAGGCAGTGGTCAAGGTCATGGATGAACTACCTTAACTGTAATGCTTGCTCTGTCACTTGTAGCTCGGTGAACTTGGATAATTTTTTAACCTCTCTGTGCTTCAGTTTCCTCATCTGTAAAATATGGATGTTGGTTGTACTGTAGAGGCGAAAGGAACTCTCCTTCCACCCTCTGACATCTTGATAAATTGAATCTCTGGAAAAAACTTGGCAGTAGACTGGTTAATAGGAGAAAAAGCATACACATTTAAAATGCGTATGCACAGGAGCCTCATAAAATATAAGACTAAAAGATGAGCCAGATGGTTGAAGCATAAATAGAATTTTGAGCTATAGAAAGAAATAAGGGCGTGGGGCTTCTGGTGAGGAGGTGGTGACACAAATGTTGGGAAGGTGAGGGAGGAAATACTTGATAGACAAAGGCTGTCTTATCATGCAGATAGTCTCTCAGGTAGCAGTCCTCTGAAGTCTCCTTTCTTGGGAGTCAATCTCCCCTGTTTATTTATATATTTATTTATTCATTTCAAAATATTAAGGGGGTACAAATATTTTTCTTACATGGATACACTGTATAATGCAGAAGTCAGGGCTTTCAGTGAAGGATAAAATCTCCCTTGTTTGATGAAATTATAGGGAAGGGGCTCATGAAAGTTGCCTCCCTCCTAGAGGAACTTCCCTTAGTCACATAACGGAACTTCAGAGAAAGCGCCCCCCCCACTGCACTTGGGGAGGCAAAAAGGGGTGAGAGGCAGGGGCAGGAAAAGGTCAGAGAGATCTTCTTTAGTTCAAGCACTCAGCATATTTTGGGGCATCATTTTCTGGGCCCCAACAGTACCAACTTCATGTAATTGTGAGGGTTAAAACAGTTAACACATGTCAATTACCCAGGACAGTAGCTGTCATACAAGGCAAAATGTGTGCTTGCTCCATAAGAGTATTTGGATCAAATAAAGATCTTTGGTTCCATGCAAGAGAAAGCTATTTTGCCTAAATTGAGCAAAAAAGGGGAACTTAATGGAAGGAAGCTCCCAGAGAGAGACAGGAGCCCAGCAGCTGCAAGAACCCAGACAGCAGAAGGAAATGGAGAACCTGTTGCATGGTCTGTTTTGAGGGTCCACGAAATATAATGTTGTCCATTTTAAAAATCATCAGTAGTTGTGCATCTTCTAAGCATTTGGTTGGTTTTGACCTTGTAGATAACTGTGAAATATTTAACTGCTCATATTTCTTTCATCGTGAAGTTTCCTAGATAGTTTAAAACCACGTAAGTGGCTTATCTCTGGCAAATGGATAAATTGCATGGCTAGAAGTTTTTATACTCTCCTGGCCCTGTCATTTTCACTACATGTAATTATCAGTTGTCTCAGATTTCTTACTTATTATAAATTTATCTTAGGTGCTGTAGTGGCTACCATTTATTTAGCAGTCTCTATATGTCAAGCAGTATGCTTAGCACACACACACAAAAATGCATTATTTTATTTAATCCACACACTCACCTCCCACAAAAGCCTGAAATGAGGCTGCTGCTATTATCAGATAACAGCACTAAGAAGACGGGAAGAAGTTTCGGAAGGACTAGGTGATTTGCACAAGTTCACACAACTGTTAAAGGTCAGAGTTGAGTTTCAAACATTTAAAAATGACATCAAACTTTCAGAGTCACACCTAACTTCTCAGCTCACTTGTCACACGCCCCCCAATTGTACTCTTCAATAGTAGAGTGCCAGTGTAATTAATAGCCATGGCTAGTATCAGTTGACTATAGAATGGGCACCAGCACTGTGCTCAGTGAGTTACATTCATTATCTCATAGAATTTTGAGTCAATGTTACAGACTAAATTGTGCACCCTCAAAATTTATAGGTTAAAGCCCTAACCCCAAGTGTGATGGTATTTGGAGATACAACCTTTAAGGAGGTAATTAAGGTTAAATGAAGTCATAAGGGTGAGCCCCTAATCCAATGGGATTGGTGTCCTGTTGAAGAAGAAGAGACACCAGGAGTGTGCCTGTACAGAGAAAAAGGCCATGTGAGGATACAGTGAGAATTGGCCATCTGCAAGCCAAAGAGAGGGGCCTCTGTAGAAACTAACCCTGTAGGCACCTTGATCTTGAACTTCCAGCCTTCAGAACTGTGAGACAATAAATTTCTGTTGTTTAAGCCACCTGGGCTGTGGTGTTTTGTCATGGCAGCCCTAACAGGCTAACATAGGCAAGGATGTTACCATCTCCTCTTTAAGGAGAGAAAAGCTTCAGAAGTTGGCTTTGGCAATAATATTTTTGGATATGACATCAAAAGCATAGGCAATAAAAGAAAAAGTATATAAACTGGACTTCAGAATTAAAAACCTTTGTGCATCAAAGGACACAATCAACAGAGTGAAAAAGCAATCTATGAAAAGACAGAAAATATTTGCAAACCATATATCTGATAAGAAGTTACTATCCAGAATATATTAAAAAACTCCTATAGCTCAAAAACTCAATTAAAAAATGGGCAAAGGACTTGAATAGACATTTTTCTCAAAAAGATATACAAGTGGCCAATAAACACACAAAAAGATGCTTAACATCACTAATCATTGGGGAAATGCAAATCAAAAGCACAGTGAGATACCACTTCACACCCACTAGGATAGCTACTATTTAAAAAAAACAAAACAGAAATTACAAGTGTTAGTGAGGCTGTGGAGAAATTGGAACCCTTGTGCACTATTGGTGGGAATGCAAAATGGTGCAGCCACTGTGGAAAACGGTATGGCAATTCCTCAAAAAATTAAAATTAAAATTATATATATAATCCAGCAATTTCACTTGTAGGCATATGCCCCAAAAAATTGAAAGCAGGGACTCAAACAGATATCTGTACACCCACATTCATAGCAGCACTATTCACATTAGCCAAGAGATGGAAACAACCCAAGTGTCCATTAACAGATGAATGGACAAACAAAATGTGGTATATATGTGCAATGGAATATTACTTAGTTTTAAAAAGGAAGAAAATTCTGACACATTTTACAACATGGATGAACACTGAGGACGAATATGCTATGTGAAATAAGCCAGTCACAAAAGTACAAATATTGTAGGATTCCACTCATGTGAGGTATCTAGAGTAGTCAAATTCATAGAGACAGATAGTAGAATGGAGCTTGTTAGTGGATAGGAGGGGGCCATGGGGAGTTGTTGTTTAATGAGAACAGAGTTTTAGTTTTGCAAGCTAAAAAGAGTTACGGAGAGAGATGGTGATAATGGCTGTACAATAATGTGAATGTACTTGATGCCACTGAACTGTACATTTAAAATGGTTAAGATGATAAATTTCATGTTTATTTTACCACAAATAAAATGTTTAAAAAATTAAGCCACATAAAAAGCCCCATATATTTGTAAATTTTAAAAAATTCTAAATTTCTTAGAAGTAAAAGAAGCAATTAAATTTTAGAACTGAATAAACAAAACTCTCCATGTCATAACAGATAAGATACAGATAATGTGGCATTTTAAATCCTTAAAATTTTAGAAGGAAAAAATAATAAAAGAATAGTCTTTCAACCTCAAAGTAGGAAATAATTTCTTAGGAAAAAGAGTGCAACACTTAAAAGAGAACATGGATATATCAGAATCTATAATATCTGTTCATCAATAACCCCATTAAAAAGTGAAAGGGTGAGCCAAAGCCAGATAGAATATATCTGCAGCTCAGGTAACAAAGGAAGAACTACTATCCAGAGTATATAAATAACTTCTTCAGATGAATAAGACAAACCACCTAAGAGAAAAGTGGACAAACATATTAAAGGAAACGTTACAGAAGAGAGAACAACAAAGAACACTAAAAGAAAAGACCCTCAATCTTACTACTGATCACGGGAAGTAAAAATTCAAATAACAGTACAATGGCATTTCATAACCATCAATTGGCTAACATGAGAATTCTGAGGCTACCAAGTGTTGGAAAAGATGCAGAACAACAGAAACTCTCATTCACTGCTGCTGGGCGGGCAAATTCACATCACCATCTTGGAAAAAAAGTTGGCAGCATTTACTAAAGCTGAAAATGCATATATCTGATGACCTAGCAATTCCATTATTAGGAATATATCTAGAGAAATTCTTGCACACGTGATCAAGAAGATATACCCAAAATGTTCATAAGAGAATGTCGCAATAGCAAACATTTGGATGTAGCACAATTCCATCAGCAAGGGCATGGACAAATCAACTGTGGCATATTTATACAATGGAATACAACCCAGCAATAAAAATACATAAACCGAAGCTGCATATGACAGTATGGATAAATCTTACAAACATAATATTGAGAAAAAAATCAAGTTGCAGAAGAATATATAATAGTACTGTTTTTATGTACATTTTAAAAACATGCAAAATTTTACGTGCCTAAGAATAAAATTGCTAAGTCCTAGGGCATGCTAATCTTTAGCATTACCAGATAATGCCAAATGTTTCCTAGGGATATAGGCACATACTTAATTTTTATATAAATACATGAATATCATAAACATTAAATATAGACAAGTGGGCATCTATGTATGAGGAAGGGAAAGTGTGTGATTGAACTTTCGATTGAATAGTGGGTCTCGACTATGTTATTAAGGGTTATTTTATAAGCTGAATAATAGGCAGTATGGAGATGTATTTTTCTTCATATCTTTCGATTTGACATAAAGATTTTATATTAATTATACAGAAGTATTATAATCGTGTAGTTGGTTCATATTTGTGGTGGCTACTGTTGGTTGTCTACCTGACATCCATCCTTTACTAACAACTAGAGTCCTAAACTGCTTAGCTACCCAACCTTCATCCAGATATAACTTTATCCAGTTCTTCATATGCAGCACCCATCACTGATCTTGCTCCAGACATTCTAGGAATAATCCATTCTCTTTGACTAGTTCATGGTGTGTGAGCCAATTCTGGTCGATGTAAAGAAACCTTGTGGACATGATTATGTCTGAATATGATGCCTAGAAGTGCATCCAGGCACCATCTTGAGGTTGAGGCTGACAATGAGGATGGCAGGATAAGGAGAAGAAAAGAACCTGGATCCATCTGACATAATTGAGCCAAAGCATAGGGCAGCCTGCTGGGCATCTGAATTTCTTGTTATGTGAGAGGATCTTGTTATGTGCTCATTGTTTAGGGTGGTTTGAATGAGTATTTCTCTTACTTACAGCTGAAAATCTACTGACTTGTATGTTGTAATTGCTTCAGAAGCTTGGAAATGGATGTTTTCTTAGATCTGAAACAGTCAGGGCAACCTTTGGTATGGAGGTCAATTTTCAGTAAGACTCTTGGTGGGATGCAATATGTTCGTGAGGAAACAACAAAAAGACCTTCAGGAAACAAAACAAAACAAAACAAAGTAGAATAAATGCATATGAGTTAGAACTGGTTGTGAATAGCAGAAAATATGACATAACAGTGACTTAAACAAAATAGAATTTGTTTCTATTCCACATAAATAGAGTCTGGAGAAAGTCATTTCACGGCTAGCAGCTGCATGAATTTGTCAAGGACTCAGTCTTCCATGTGCTGTGCTGCCACCATCAACAAGCTGAGTCCAACTCATGTTCCAAAATGGCTGCTAGAGCTCCAGCCATCATATTTGAACAGCAGATGGAGAAAGGAGTAAATTTGTGCTTATCCTTTCCCTTAAAGATACTTCCCAAAAGTCACAAGACGTTTTTGGTTAGATTGTCCCATTTGCCAGAAAACAGTCACATAGTAACACCCAGCTCTAAAAGAGACCAGAAAATGTTTTTATTCTTGGTACCTAAGCCCAGCTAAAATCTGGGCTCCTATTTCTGAGAAAGAATGAAAGAATGATATTGATTTCAATGGATAGTGAAACCAAATAAATATTTGGTATCAACTATTTTTATTTGAAACCAAAACTGATTATCATTATTCCACCTCCTACGAATTTGTAGCAAAATTCTTATTTGTGGTCAAAATGAACCTTTATCCCTCTCCCTTCAGGTAATAGAGAATGGGGTTGAAGGGTGTGGGCCAGGACAAAAAGGAAAGCAATCCTTTGAAGACATCTCCAGTTTCATTTCCTGTGCTGCTATAAGCTAGCAACTGGTCTTTTTTTTTTTTAAGTAGAGATATCACCAGGTTTGGGGTGTGCAAAAGTCAGCCTTAAGGTGAGAAGGAGAGGACCAGTCTGCACTGCACATCGGAGAGAGAGGAGTTGATTTCTAGGGAAAGGCAGCGGGTGAAGGCCTGGAACAAGTTAGGCGGGGTGTGGCTTTTCAAGTCTTGGGGTCAGAACAAATTAATTCTTCAGGCATTTTAAATTCCTCTGCTCCCCAAACCTTCAGTGAAGCCTGGCCTACACAGAAATGACAAGAGAATATAAGCTTCTCCAGAATTTTGTGAAACCTTCGGGGAGGGCATTAGACTTATCCCAAAACCAGGGATAGAGAGAGTCCATTCTTAGGGGCCATTTTCACGTTCACAGTGTAAATTTGAAGTAAGAAAGCGGCACTAGAATTGTAATTGACTTAACTATGCAGGTCCCCAGGATGTCTGTCCCTTGAAGGTTGCAAAATCCTGGATGTCAGCTGTTTGGTCTTGTCGTTGAAAACACTGTGCACTCGCTCACACAGCCCAGCTAACCTTGAGCTATGATGGACAAGCATCTCTAAAGCCAGGCTGCCTTTTCCTACCACCTGCCCAAAGTGAGACCCTCCCCCTCTTTCTGAATGAGGGATGACAGTAATTTCTGTCATTCAGTAATGATCAGAACAGCAAGCTTTTCCAAAAAGCCTGCCTTAAGCAAATGCAATGCAGTGAAAACCCCTGGCACCACCAAATTTGGGTAATTGTGTCTCATTTTCCCAATGGCAACAATGGCACCAATTTCCACTGAGGAAATGTCTAATAAATGGTGATTTTTAAGTCTCTGTTTGCTGCTCAATTATAGAAACATGAGATATGATTTCATTATCTCTAGGCTGATCTTTTGTGGTTTCATTTTTTTAAAGATTTATGTCACCTAGAATGTATTTGGAATAAGGAATAAGAGATCCACATTTGCATTTTTACAAACAGCCATTTGATCCGCAGCAATTTATTACATAATCCATCCTCCCCCCACCAGTGTTTAATGCCACCTCTAAATATAAACAATTTCCACATGTATTTGAGTCTATTTCTGAGCTCCCTATTTTATTCTGTTAAATTGCATATTTTCTCCTATATCAAACTGTTTTAAAATAGTTTGGATTTATATAATGGTTTAGTAGCTCATGAGGTTAGTCTCCACTTGCATTCTTCATTTTCATTTTTAGAATTTCTCAGGCTATTCTCACATGTTTATTTCTCCAGCTGACCCCTAGTAGCATTAACACAAGTCCCAAAATAATGCTGCTAATATTCTCATTGGGATGACATTGAAAGATGTCATAATGTCGATAAAATTGATATTCCATATTATTGTTTTCTCCTGCGTGTCCTTCTATTAACTTGAATGATCTCTTAAGTACCTTAGTACCTCTACAAACCTTTTTCTGGTGAAAATTTTTGAAGATACAGAAAATATGAAACAATAGTATAATGGTAAGCCATATACCCACCACTTAAATCCAAGTATTGTTATCTGCCATGTTTTATTTATACTTATGGATTTTTATTTATTTTACTTATATTTTTGCTGAATTATTTGAGAACAAATTATAGGTACTGTGAACTTTATTCCTAAATATATCAGCATGTATCACCTAAAAAAAGATATTGTCCAACTAACCATAATATCATTGTCATACCTATATAATTTCCTTAATATCATTTAATATCCAATCTATACTCAAATTTTTTCAACTGTTCCAAAAATTCCTTTTATAGGTTTTGGGTTTTGTTGTTGTTTACAGCTTGGCTACATTTTTTAAAAATTTATTTTCAAGTATAATTCACATAATATAAATGTCATCCTTTTAAAGTGTACAATTTAGTGGTTTTTAGTATGTTTACTAAGTTGTGTAACCAGCCCTGCTATCTAGTTCTAATTCCAGAATATTTTCAATAATCCAAGAAGAATTCCTGTACTGATTAGCAATCACTCCCCATTTCCCCTCCACCAGTTCATGGCAACCACTAATTCACTTTCTGTCTCTAAGAATTTGTCTATTCTGAACACTGTTCAGCCCTGCAATATGTGGCATTTTATGTCTGGCTTCTTTCACTTAGCATAATATTTTCAAGGTTCATCCATGTTAGAGTATGAATCAGTCCTTCATGCCTTTTGCTGCTGAAAAATATTCCATGGTGTGAATGTCTACCACGTTTCATTTAGTCATCCACCAACTGATGAACATTTGGGCTTGTTTTAAAACCAAAGTCCAATCAAGACCCACTTGTTTTATTCTGTTGTTGTGTTTTGTGTGTCTTTAGTCTCTTTAATATGGAACAGTCTTTTCACTATTTTTTTAAAAATTTTTGTGTATGACATTGACTTTTTGAAGAGACCAGGCCAATTGCCTGCAGAATAAATGACTGTTTCCTCAAGGAGTTGTTTCACTGTCCCTTCCATATTTCCAGTAAACCTAAAGTGGAGTTAAAACGCTCAAGTGGGGCTAACCGTTTTTAGTGCAAGTGCTTTACAGGAGATGCTTCTCCCTCTGACAATCTCACCAGGGAGCCCACAGTATCGGGTTATGACAATGTTGGTGATATTGTTTCATCACTTTGTCCAGGTGATCTTGCCACTGTAAAGGTTTATGTTTCACTTCCCTGTTAGTAAGCGTACTATAGGATGATACCTTAGCACCATGAGAATGAGTTCCTAACAACTTTCCACTATTTTTTTCTGTATTTTCCCAGAATGAAATTTTTGTGCATTCTATTCTGTAAGAATTCTATACAGAATAGAAAATTTTATGTTTCTTATTAAGTTTTTTCATAGTTTTCAAAGATTATTTTGAGTTTCTCTGTTAAATGAGATCTGTACTTCAATTATATTTCCAAGCTTGTTATAACAGACTGTCCCCCAATGTATCATCTCCCTTTATTCCTTACCAATAGAACCTTCTCTGATAAGAAGGAGCAAGATAATGCCTGATTGCCCACTTCTGGATTTGATGAGGGAGAGAAATACATTTCTATCTTGTTCAGGCCACTATTATATTTGTTTTACTGTCCTAAATACACCGGCTATTAGTTGTAGCTAGAACACTTGCGATTTTTCAATTTTAATTTTGTAACCAGCAACCTCTCTGAATTATCTTATTGTTTATAATAATTTTTGTTTATTTTTCTCTTTTTTCTAGATTTTCTGGATAAACAATAATATATTCTACAAATAGTAATAAATTTTTGCCTTCTTTTCAATGTGTAAACCAAATGTATTCTTCTTGTTTAAATACATTGGCTGTTACTTCCAGACCAATGCTAAAAATAGTACGGATGGTATACAACCTTGTGTTTTTCCTGACTTAAATGGGAATTTTTAACACCATTAAACAATATGTCATAGTACCAACCAAGAGTCTAGGTGCAAGAAACAAAAACTGACTTTGGTTACCTTAAGCAGGAAATAATTTTTGGAAAATTATCAAGTACTTCCCACAGCCAGCAGAGACTAGAAAACCAGGCTTGGAGGATGTGAAACCAAGATATTTATACCATTTCTGAGACCCCCACCACTGGGCACTGATACCTTTGCAGCTAGCTACCATCTCAGATGTTTCTTCCAAAATAAATAATTGTTCACTCTTTTTTTTCCTCCTGCTCATGGCTTAAATTCCCAGATAAAAGCACAGAAAATGCTAAGCCAAGGCTATATACTTATGACCTCTCTACCTAATGACAAGAGGAGTGAACATCTCATCCCTTAGATTTCTTATGTGGGAGAAAGGACTGAACTTTTCTTGGACTATCTCAATGAGAGGGGGAAAGTCTAGACATGTGGAAGCCTCCCCAAAGTAATAAATATTGCCTTACAAAATCCTGGCTTTGGTTTGATACATTTTAAAATCATATTGAGTAATAGACAAGTATGTTACAAAGCAATTTTGTTTGGTTTGGTTTTCATAGGAATAGGTGTTGAATTTTCTTAATTTTCTCCTTTAATCAATTGACATTATTTTATGTTACTATTTAATATTGACTTGTATCATATTTATTTATAGTATATTATGGATACAATACATAATATATTTTTCCTTATTATTGTATTATGTATCTTATTAATATATCTATTAATTCTGAGCCATTCTTGTATTTTAGGGATGAACTTCTTGATTTTATGGTGCTATTAGACTCTATTTGCTTATATTTTTATTTATGATATTTTTCATGATTTTTGTGAGATCAAATTCAACCTATATCAAATAAACTTTCAACTTATTCTTAAATATGATGTTGGTGAATTTTCCTTGAATCCCCGAGGCCTGTTTCTCCTGCCCTCAGAACTTCAGTTTGAGGGCTGTGTATTGAGGACTTTTCTATAGCTTAGTGGGTTGGGGGTTGAAGACTGTGGCTTCTATTCTCTCTTTTGAAATTTTAACTTTCATGAACCAAGGTTCATTCCATCTGGTCTGGGAGATATATATAGATATCTTCACATTTCAGATCATTTTCCCAATTCAAACTGGGCCTTAGGGCCTTTGCTTTCATCAAAGACCTCCAGTTGTTCCTTCCCCAGTATCACCTGCTTCTCTCGAAGTCAATTTCACATCCTTCCAACAAACGTAGGGAAAATGTCGGTAAGACCTATGGGTTTTCAAGAGGGAGACAGAAACTTGGCCTGGAGTTCTCATCCCTCTTTCCCTCCTCCCCCACTCTTTCAAAGAATCTTGGCATATTTATCTCCTCTCTAGTCCTCCACTCTGCTAAATCCCTATTCATCTTTGGAGATAATCAGTTCAGAGTCATTGTGATATTTTGTCTTCTCTTTCACCTTTTCTCCCAGCAGGAGGAAAAAAATGGCAAAGACTGATAGAATTTTTGTCTCTGTAGAGACCTCAAGGTGATTGGTTGGAGCATTCATTTTCACAGATGCTACATTTATTTCTGGACTGCCTACACATCTTTTTAATTCACTCTTCTCAAAATTTGAGCACACTTCTAAAGATTTTTTTTCTGCACAACTTCTTTCCTCCACATTGCTTTGGGGTGGGTTAGGGGCACCGAGCCATGGCGAGATCTTCCATCTCTCACTTCTAGCATTGCTATTTTTCAAATAATAGAGCATGAAGTTTTGCCCTGTTTTCTTTTAACTTCTGCTGCTCACCTTTCTTGATGATTTTAAGTCTTTGTCCAACTTGCAGGTTTAAAAAAGAAAGAGTTTGTATACAGCATCATTTTGTCATTTTACCCCAGAAATGCAAGATTACTCCTTTCAAATTGTCAACACATAACCAGTTATAGCTTATCATTACAAAAGGTAGGTTGTGATATATACCAAACACAGTTCACACTCACAGCTTATTATTTTAATTCCGTTGTGCCATTTACATGAGGCAATATTATGCCAGCAAAATTACACTCAGTGCAGCGTACCCAAAACAACCCAACAATATTATTATTTTGAACAACCCTTTAAAAAGTTATTTGGTGATGACAGGCTGTGGTAATACTGATTTGGTATAAACTCTGAAGCTCAATTTCAAAAGAGACAGTGTAGACTTATCAAAAGTATTAATACTTTGAAATTAGATCAATAAATTTAGAAACTAGCTCAACCTGATCATGTGTAACCTAGTAAAATTCTAGTGCTTTTGTTTTCTCATCTATAGAATGGGAAGAATAATTATACTGCCCTAATTCCTTTCATCGGGAATATATCTTTTAGCTCAGCTTGGATTTGTAAGGATCACCTGTGAGTGAAAAATGCAAGTTGGAAAGGAAAACACAGGATTCTGGATAATAAGAATCCATAAGTTCAACTCACATAGGCTGCTTGATTGAGCAGAACTCAGAGGAGAAAAGTTCAACCTCATTAGCAGCCACAGATGACCAGAAGGTAGATGGATATTCAGAAAGCAATCCCCGCCTCACCATCTCGTCCCTCAGGTCATATTGCCTCCTCATGGTTTGATCCTGGGCTCAAGGTTGGGATGTTCACTACTCCTGTGAACTTACTGTTAATAGTTATTACCTGGGACTATGCTGTATTGGGCATCTAGACATCCTCAGATCTGCCCTGTATGTGGACTTTCTCCCCGGGTATAGTGGAATCTTTTCCAGCTGGCTGGACTATGCCCCAAAATCCACGCTTTATACCTGTTCCACATTTTGGAAGTATCTCAAGATGTTTTTAATGCACCAAATTTGGCAACCACTGAGGGCTTTAAGTTAGAGAGTCTCATATTTTACTATTTATATGTATCATCTGGGAATCTTGTTAAATTGCGGGTTTTGATTCCAGACTGGGTGGGGTGTGAGATTCTGCATTTCTAACAAACTTCCAGGTGATGCTGACATTACTGGTCCCTGGAATATACTCTAAGTAGCATTGACCAAGTGAGAAGAGAAATTTACCCTTCGTGTGTTGGTACTGGGAGGAGTTAGGCTTAAGTGATATCCCCCTATACACTTCAGTTATTCAATATCTTTGGAAGCATTTCTAAATTTGTGAGTTTCAGATAAACCTCAAGCACAGTTTTAGGACTATCCACAAATGTTATTATGATTCCATTTAGAAAATTAACAATCTAGATTTGGAATTGTCTCTCCAGTAGTGACAGATGATATGCTGATCAGATTAAAAAGGTGTTACAGATAGTAAAGCATTTTAGAAACTAATAATATTTAAAGCAATGTAATGTTTGTGTTAAATAAACATTTAACATTTATTTAAATAAACACAAACTCAAATAAAAATACTATTGGAATACAGCAGTCAGTCAAAAAAGACACACATACACACATATGACATATATAAAATATACATATTTCTTTTATATATAAATATAAAAGAAATGTCAAAAAGACATATACACATACATACATGTATATGTGTGTGTGTATGAGACAAAAGTATAGATTAACCAAAAATGATTTTCAGAAAAGACACAGAAAAGAAAAATATAATGGACGACTATATCAATAACGTTTAATCCTACCAATTATCAAAGAAATTAAAATAAAAATCATGTTCCATTTTCACCTAAAGATAAGCTATTTTTCACTTACTATTTTGTTACACAGAAATTCCCTATTTCCTCAAATATTTGACATTTAGATTTTCTTGGATTTTTGATACTATGTATTTGCCATGGAATGATTATATTGGTACATAATTTTTTATCTACATTGTGGAATGTGTCCTTGAGATTGAGTTGTCAAAGTAGGATGAGTTATCTATGATTACTGATACATACTACCAATTGGCTTTCCCCAAAGAATGTACTAATTTACAATCTTACCAGTGACAAGCTGGGGACATTGGTCACAGTGAGCTAGGGAGCAGATGGATTCCTGGGCTGGGCAGAGACCAGAAGAGCTGCAGGATGGGAGGAAAGGTGTTGATTGTGGCAAGGAAAGGTCAAATAAAGAAGGGGACGAGTTGTAAGAGCAGCAAAACAAAATCAGCAGAAAGAGGAAGAAATGGTGAACAGAAAACCAGATTTCACGTGGACTCGTCAGAAGAAGAGAAGAGGAGGTGTGCGGAGAATGAGAACAGGGAGGGCCGGCCAATGCGGGGGGCAGGCGCCCGCCCAGACAGAGATGTGGAGCCAGCTCTGGCCTCTGCACTGTCCCAGCTACTCATTCTAACAAGTAAGAGCTGAGGTTGTCCATTGGGCCATTTCACATGCTGGGAAATGGAGGCTCAGAGAGGTTTACACTCTCGCAGCTTGTCCTCTTTAAGTTACCTCAAGTTTTGGCAGCTAGAATTGGACCCGGGACCAAGGCAGAAAACCAGAACTTTGAACTTTAGGGCCCCTTCCACTTGATCCCTATGCCCCATCACCTCAGCAAGTTCGTCAATGGACAGAAAGTCAAAATAGAAAGAAGTGAAGGAGGAAAAGGAGGAGAATAGAGGGAAGGAAGGGAAGGGATGGAGGGAGGAAGGGATTGACAGACCCTCTAACAGTAGATAATATCAAAATCTTTAAAAATGTTCATGAACTTGGGCCATTTAAATTGCTATCTATGGATCTGTCTTTAGGAAATACTCAGGCAGGCAGACGAGTGCTTATGCCCAAATGTTCCTTTACTTTAAGGTCATTTTTAGTTGTGGAAACCTAGAGGTTACCAAAACATCCCTCAATAGAGACAGCACTGTCTATATTGTTATTTGTTCCTTACTTTTATGTTGTCTTGTTGAGGTATCGCTTATATAATGTGAATGCACAGATCTTAAATATATAATTTGGTATGTTTTGACAAATATATATACCTATGTAACCACAACTCAAATCAAGATACAAAATATTTCCTTCCCTCCAAAAAGTTACCTGTGCCCCTTCCCTCAACCTCATAAAAGCAATTACTATTCTAACCGTGACACTCTAGATTAATTACACCTGTTATTGACTTCCTGTACATGGATTCATACATTATGTGTTTTTGTAGCTCCTTTCAGCATAGTATTTTGAGGTTCCTTTATGTTGCTATGTGTATGCACAGATCATTTGTTGCTGAGCAGCATTCCATTCTTAGAAAAACAACTGCAAGTTGTTGAGGCTGACACCAACAAGGTGGCCGAACAGGACTTTCCAGTGCTTGTCACCCTGTAGAAACGCCAATTTGAACAGCAATTCAGACACAAAAATACCTTCACAAGAGCTAAGACAACCAGGCAAGAGATTACGCACCTGAGTGTAGCGCAAAAATAAGAAAAGATGTATTGAAGAGGGTAGGAAGGACAGTTTTACATTATCCACATCACCCTGCCCCCAATCCCAGGTAGCACAGCATGGAGAGAAATACCCTCTGTGTGGGGGAAGAGACGGAAGTGAATACAATTTGCCTCAGATCTTTTCTTAGTCAGTTTGGGCTGTTATAGCAAAAATGCCTGAGATTGGGTAATTTATAAAAAGAGCAATTTATTCCTCTTATTTATTTTTCTCACAGTTCTAGAGGCTGGAAAGTCCAAGATCAGGGCACCAGCAGATTCAGTGTCTGGTGAGGGCTGCTCTCTGCTTCCAAGATGGAGCCTTCTTGCTGTGTCTTCACATGGCAGAAGAGATGAAAGAACCAGGCAGCTCTCTGAAGACTCCTTTATAAAGACATTAATTCCATTTATGAGGTTGGAGCCCTCATGACTTAATCACTTCCCCAAAGGCCCCACCTCTTAACACCATCACCTTGGGGTTAAGTTCCAATATACGAATTTTGGAAGGACATATACATTCATTTGAGCCATAGCAAAACCTGACACTGGGCCAGCTCCAGTAAAACCCAGTGCCAGGCAGGCCCCCATGGCCTCAAACTCCAGGTTGGTACCTATAAACTGAGCCTCCAGACCTGCCCTAATTCCAGGCCAGATCCCACAGCCCCAAGGTCCAGGCCTGCCTGGTAGACTCAGTCTCTGTGTCACCCCACTGCCAGGCCCACCCCAGCTGCCCCAGACCCCAGACCAGCCCAAGCACCAGGCTGGTCCCCACAGAATCAGGATCCAGGATGGCATAAAAACAGACACATAGACCAATGTAGCAGAATAGAGAGTCCAGAAATGAACCCACAAATTTGTGGTCAATTGATTTTCAACAACATTGCCAAGAATACACAATGGGGACAAGATGGTCTCTTCCTTAAGTGGTATTGGCAAAACTGGATATCCACACACAGAAGAATACAATTAGATCCTTATCTCACACCATGTACAAAAATCAACTAAAAATAGATGGAAGACCTAAGTATAAGACCCCAAGCTATGAAACTACTAGAAGAAAACATAGGAGAAAATATCCATGACATTGGTCTGGGCAACGACTTTTTAAATATGACTCCAAGAGCACGGGCAACAAAAGCAAAAATAGACAAATGAGATTTCATCAAACTAAAAAGCTTCTGCACAGCAAAGGAAACAATCAACAGAGTGAAGAGACAACCTATGGCATGGGAGAAAAAATTTGGAAATCATACATCTGATAGGAGGTTAATATACAAAATGTACAAGGAACTCAAAAAACTCAACAGCAAAAAAACTAACAGCCCAATTGAAAAATGGGCAAAGGACCCAAATAGACATTTTTAAAAAGGAGAAATACAAATGGCCAACTGGTATATAAAAAAAAAAAAAACACTCAGCATCACCAATCATCAGGGATCTACAAATGCAAAACACAATGAGATATTGCCTCACACCTGTTAGGATGGCTACTATCAAAAAGTCAAAAGATAACAAGTGTTGATGAATCTATGGAAAAAAGAGAATCCTTGTACACTGTTGGTGGGAGTGTATATGAGTACAGTCATTATGGGAAACGGTATGGAGGTTCCTCCAAAATTAAAAATAGAACTGCCATGTGATTCAGCAATCCTACTACTGGGTATATATCCAAAGAAAATGAAATTAGTGTGTTGAAGAGATATCTGCGCGCCCATGTTCATTGCAGCATTATCCACAACAGCTAAGATCTGGAATCGACCTAAGCGTCCATCGGTGGATGAATGGAAAAAGAAAATGTGGTACATACACAATGGAATGTTATTCAGTCTTAAAAAAGAAGGAAATCTTGGCATTTGCAACAACATGCATAAACCTGGAGGACATTATGTTTAGTGAAATAAGTTAGGCACAGAAAGACAAATACCACATGATCTCACTTACACATAAGACTCTACAAAATTTACCTTATAAAAGTAGATAAAAGAATGTGGTTACCAGAGCTTGGGGTTGGTGGGGAGGGTTGGGAAGATGCTGGTCAAAAGATACAAAATTTCAGGTAGATAGGAGGAATAAGTTCAAGAGACCTATTGTTCAACATGGTGACTATAGTAATGTAACAAGGTATTGTGTTATAACAATGTATTGTGTTATAACAATGTATTGTGTTTTAAAAGTTTCTAAGGGAGTAGATTTTAGGTGTTCTCACCACAAAAAAATGAGAAGTATGTGAGGTAATGCATATGTTAATTAGCTCTATTTAGCCATTCCACAATGCATACATATTTCAGAACATCATGTTGTACACAATAAACATACAATTTTTATTTGTCAATTCAAAAAACCTACAATCTTTTTTGTCCATTTTCCTGTCCTGATTTTTAATCCTACAGCTCTGCTTCATAGTCTCTTTGTGGAATAGTCTTTTCTGCAGATGCTTTTGTTTCTTAGGCTTGGACCTTCTGTCTTCTCGCTCCTTGAACAACCACGGCCAATCTGTGACTTCAGCAGCTACGTAGGGACCGATGGGCCCCTTGTCAGTACTGACCTTTTCCATATGCTTCTGAAGCATACGTTTTATTGCTTGTATTCCCTCACTTAGTTCCAAATCTAACACTGAAGCTCCTCTCTTTATCTCTCAACTTCCTATAATCTTCTGGAGAGCAGGAGTACCTCGGAACTTAGCATGATACGATACTTGCCTGGTGCATGTTATGAGCGAGGGTCCGTTACACTGGTGCCCATAATGAACTGTGCTTCCTGGTCTTTCTGCTTGTGTGTGTTCCTGTTCCCCGCCAACCCCCCCACCCCAGCATCTGGTCTGTGCCTGTGACTTGCTTAACCAATAAAATGGAGCATAGTGACAGTGTGCCACAACAGTGTGCCCTTAGATTGGTAACCAGGCCTTCTTTGAATAAACCATTGTCTACCTTCCAAAATTCTACTGTTTTTGCACATGATGTTCCCCTTCCTTGGAATGGCCTTATAATGTAAGACCTTGGAATATAAGGCTCAGAAAGGTAAGTCTTATTTACAGTAAATAGGTAAGTCTTATTTGCAGTAAGTAAGGTAGGTCTTATTTATTGCTGTTTTTATAGTACTTAAAACTGTATAGTTTGTATGGTGGTTGCTCAGTTAATATTAATTAAATGAATAAATGAATAAATTATCCTCCACTTTTCTCCAAGTTCCTAATCAGCTTTAATTCTCAAAAAGGAAAATGGGCCAGTAAGATTCATAGAACATAAAAGGATTATGAAAGGGAATTGTGAAAAGTGGCAGAAATATTTAGAAGGGAAACAAATCCCTGAGAGCTTACAAAGATATTAAAAATATAAAAAGAAGAATCTAGTAGGAAAAAAAATAGATTCCCTTTGAAGAAAGTTGTGGGGTACGATTAAAATAAAAGGTGCTAAACTTCCTAGAAAACGAATAAAACAAATGGTGTTGATGACCAAAATGAGCACTCCATATTCCAGCTAAAAACTGCTAATTAGAGTGCATGAACACACACACACAGACGACACTCACACACATGTATATACACACTCACAGTACATGAATCCACACAAGCATTTGCGCTCCTACATATACTCACAGGCAAACCCCGAAAATCACAATCGCATTCACACACACACTCACGTGCACAAATGTACATATACACCCACTCGCATACCCTCATGCTCATGTGTTCACACACATATGCAAACACACAGCCACATGCTCACAAACACACATACATATACATAAACTAAACAGTCCATGTGCTTTCACACACACACACACACGTGCTCACACACACACCAGACACTGCAACAATGCCTTACAAAGAGTAATTCAATTGTTTCAGGAAGCTCTGGCATAAAATGGGAACATGATTTTAGGAGGCTACCTCTAACTCGCTGACTGTCAATAAAATGACAGATTTTGAGAAAATTCTGCTGACTACAAAGCAGACAGCTGGACTGAAAAAGTTCACTGAAACTTTTGCCTTCATGACACTGCAGTGTGGTCTCATGAAACAGAGCCTGCCTGGAAGGGGGAGGGTGGCCCTTTGAACTGGATCCACTGACTCTCCCTGGATATGAGATCCACATATACGCCAGGAGGACACTGGCAGTCCCATGGCCTGAGGGTGGGTGCTGCACTTGCTGGAGACAAGAGTGCTGCCCCATCCACTTTCTTATCCTTTGGCCACCTCAGGATGCTTTCTCTACCCCCAGGAGACAGGTCAGGCTGCAGGCTGCAGGTGTGGGGACAGGTCCACAGCACACTCTTGCTAAAACACTGCAGAAAGGCCCCTACAGTAGTCTAGATCTTCAAATCACAGCTTCTGCTCTTGAGAGTATTTTTCTGTGGTTTTTATTTATATACCAAATCCAATTTTCTCAGGGATATCTTTTCACATTAATATTTTCTTGAGAAGGTTTGATTCTTTGGTCAAATTTTACTCAATTAGTCATTATTTTATTTTCTGTCAATTATGCCTGTTGAGTATAATTTTTCTCCATCACTGCAGTTTTCAACACTTCCTACATGATTTTTTTTTTTAGTTTTTCTTCCACAACAGATTTTATCATGTGAAGTTGCCACCAATGTCAACTTTATTTTGCATTAATAATTTTTCCCAGTAACACCCACTGTCAATTGAACGGTTTAAATTTATTTCTTGTCGAATTCATTTTAAAAATGTGATCAACATCCTAAGCTATGACAGAATTTCTCTTCTGCCCAGGATTTATTTATTTTATTCCCAATCCAACTCTTTGGTACAATTCTGATCATTTTGCTTATTGCTCACAGTGCACAACGTTAGCAGAACACACAGAACAAATAGCAGAAGTCAGAACAGTGGGATGAAAACTAAAGCAGGTGGCTGAAAAGGTCCTTCTTCTTAAGGGTGAAGCAGCTTTGGTTGAGGCCCACACACAGAGTGACATAAGGTCCCCTTACAATCTGTATTAAGTTATGCTGCCATGATTTTACATAACAAATGTGCCTAAAACCCAGTGATCCAGAATGAATATTTATTTTTTTGTGGTCCATGGATCAGTTATCAGTCAACCAGCTGGCTGGGCTGGGCTGAACTCTACTCCTTGTGTAAGTTTCGGGTTTGTGCCTCATGTTTTCACTCTGAGACCCTGGTTAAATGAGCCACGGCTGTGTGGGACATCCCCTTCTCATGGTGGACTCAGAAACTCAAGAAGTCTAGCTGAAACCAAGCGTGCCTCTGGAAGCCTCTGTTCAGAGCTGTCACACTCTCTCTTCTGCTGACATTCCGACAGTAACAATCAGTCAGTCACATGGGCAAACTCCAAGTCAAAAGAGTTGGAAGTAAAGTCTTCCCACAAGGAAGCCATACCAAGGCCAGGGAGAGACAGAATTGTGAACAAATAATGCGATCTATCATGCAGCCTCTCTCTGGTGTAAGGGGGCCAACATTTCCATAAATATATAGCAGAACAAAAAAAAACCTCTTCTGTGGTGACCTCATGTTTCTGCCTATATGCAAAAAAAAATTAGCTGAAATAATTTCTGCATTGAATTCTTCCTTACTGGGCACCCTATTATAATAACTAAACAATGAAAACCCCTGGAGTGCTCCTTGAGTAAAACAAAGGGTCTCCTGATGAAGCTACATTGAAAACAATTATTCCCTGATCGTTTTACTTGTCACCGGAGTCCTCTGCTTCTGTATACTTTTCTCTCCATCACCCAAGAATCCCCGAAGCCATGTGGATTTGCATCAAGTACTCATTCAGCCTGGGGCCAGCTAGCAGGTTGTTGGAGCGATTCAGATGGCCAGTGATGGGGACCTGCCTTTGGATGGAGGGCATGTCACTCAAGGTGAAAGAAGAGGCACATTGAGGAAGAAATTATTAGGATTTGATTGTAGGCTGAGTGCAGTAATACAGCGAGGCAGGTATCAATGAGGATGCCAGGTTCCCCAACTTGGAAGAGTGGAAGATTAGTGGTCTTGATTTTAATAAGAGAGAGAATTATTGGAAAAGAGAAAGGCAATTTTAATATTGGAACAATTTGGAGCCAAGTTTTTATATGAATCCATCACTGGGGGAGAAACTTTCTGGTGAGATAGCACAGAGAATCATAAGTGATTTTCACATTCCAGAAGGAGCTGGCTTCACAATCAGTTCTGGTAAAGTGGGTCCTCTTTTTCTCCTCATTGTCTTTCATTGAAAAGTGTGAAATATATTCCTATGGGAATGAAGGGTCAGAATCTCTTTTTTGACCTGATTTTCTGGGTATTTTGGGAAATAGCACTGTTGTAAATGCTTGGAACACCTTGGAACCACTTCCAGATAACAACATCTCCCTCTATTGCCACCACTCTGCCCCCCACCCCAAGTCCCAGTCCTCTGATTCCCCAAAGTAGAACCTAACTCATCCCTTTTTAGCCTGGGCTGCTTCTGTGTTGAATAGATCTAGCATCAATTAAACTGTTTCCTAATACATATGTTTCAACTGAGCTAGCCAAAATAGATGTCCACCCCAGCTTGCAACTCACAGTTAATTCCTCAACACTGTTTTTCCAGTAGAATTATCCTAACCCCCCAAACCACTCCAGTTCTAGAAGAGCATTTTTGCCACTATTTAATGAGACATGCTTATGTCTGAGATATGAGTGCAAGGCAGGAGTCACACCCTGGCACAAAGCATAAAAGTACCATGAGCATGTGTACACATTGCATCCCTGCCCTCCTACTTTCCTCCTTCCCTCCTTAATTTTTTCCTTTCTACATTCTTTCCACAGTTATATCCTGAGCATCTGATATGTGCCTGGTACTGGGGATACAGCAGCAAGCAAAATGAAGTCTTTTAGCTTTAGAACCTACTTTCTAGAGGAAAGAGATAATTGATATACAGTATAGGCATACCCAGGAGATATTGCAGGTTTGGTTCCAGATAACTGCAATAAAGTGAATATCACAATCAAATGAGCCATACAGCTTTTTTTGCTTTCCTAGAGCATATTAAAGTTATATTTATACATGGCCAGGCATGGTGGCTCATGCCTGTAATCCCAGCATTTTGAGAGGCTGAGGCAGGAAGATAGCTTGAGGCCAGGAATTTGAGACCAGCCTGGGCAACATAGTGAGACTCTATCTCTAAAAAAACCCCAAAAACTTATGTTTACACTATACACTAGTCTAATAAATGTGCAATAGCATTGTATCTAAAAAAATGTACATACCTTAATTTAAAAATACTTTATTGTTAAAAAATGCTAATGATCATCTGAGCCTTCAGAGAGTCATAATCTTTTTGCTCATGGAAGGTCTTGCCTCAATGTTGATGGCCACTGACTGATCAGAGTGGTGATTGCTGAATACTGGGGGGACTGTGACAATTTCTTAAAATAAGACAACACTCAAGTTTGCTGCATTGATAGATTCTTCCTCTCATGAAAGCTTTCTCTGTAGTATGCAATGTTGTTTGATAGCATTTTATCCACAGTAGAACTTCTTTCAAACTTAAAGTCAGTCCTCTTAAACCCTGCCGCTGCTTTATCAACTAAGTTTATGGAATATTCTAAATCCTTTGTTGTCATTTCAGCAATGTTCACAGCATCTTTACCATAAGTAGATTCTATCTCAAGAAGCCACTTTCTTTGCTTATCTATAAGAAACAACTCCTCATCTGTTAAGTTTTATCAGAAGATGGCAACAATTGAGTTACATCTTCAAAGTCCACTTCTAATTCTAGTTCTCTTGCTATTTCCACCACATCTGCAGTGACTTCCTTCACTGAAGTCTTGAACCCCTCAAAATCATCCATGAGGGTTGGAACCAACTTCTTCCAAACTCCTCTTAATGTTGATATTTTGACCTCCTCCTGTGAATCACAAATGTACTTAATTTCATCTAGAATAGTGAATTCTTTCCAGAAGGTTTTTAATTTACTTTGCCCAGATCCATTAGAGGAATAACTATCTGTGGCAGCTATATCCTTGCAAAATGTATTTCTTAAATAAGATTTGAAAGTCAAAATTACTTTTTGATCCATGGGCTACAGAATGGAGGTTGTGTTAGCAGGTATGAAAATAACATTTGCTTCCTTGTACATCTCCATCAGAGCTCTTGGGTGACCAGGTGCATTGTCAATGAGCAGTGACATTTTTAAAAGAATCATTTTTTCTGAGCAGCAGGTCTCAACAGTTGGCTTAAAATATTCAGCCAACCATGCTGCAAACAGATATGCTGTCATCCAGCCTTCGTTGTTCCATTTATAGAACACAGGCAGAGTAGATTTACATGATTCTCAAGTGCCTTAGGATTTTCAGAATGGTAAATGGGCATTGACTTCAACTTAAAATCACCAGCTGTATTAGCCCCTTGCAAGACGGTTAGTCTGTCCTTTGAAGCTTTGAAGCCAGGCATTGACATCTTCTCTCCAGCTATGAAAATCCTAAGTGGTATCTTCTTCCATTAGAAGGATGTTTTGTCTACATTGAAAATCTATCGTTTAGTGCAGCTGCCTTCATCAATATTAGCTAGATCTTCTGCATAACTTGCTGCATCTTCTACATCACTTGCTGCTTCACCTTGCACTTTTATGTAATGAAGATTTTTTTCCTTAAACCTCATGAACAAATCTCTGCAGCTTCAAACTTTTCTTCTGCAGCTTCCTCACCTCTCTCAGCCTTCATAGAATTGAAGAGAGGTAGGGCCTTGCTCTGGATTAGGCTTTGGTGTGAAGGAATGTTATGGCTGGGTTGGCCTATCCAGACCACCAAAACTTTCTCCGTATCAGCAATAATGCTGTTTTGCTTTTTTGTCATTCATGCATTCACTGGAGTTACAATTTTAAGTTCCTTCAAGAACTTTTTCTTTACATTCATTCACAACTTGGCTAACTGCCTGGCACAAGAGGCCTAGCTTTTAGCCTATCTGGGCTTTCGGCATGCCTTCTTCATTCAGCTTAGTCATTTCTCGTTGTGGTGTAAAGTGAGAGATGTGCGACTCTTCCTTTCACTTGAACACTTAGAAGCCATTGTTGGGTTATTAACTGGCCTAATTTCAGTATTGCTATGTCTCAAGGAATAGGGAGGCCCAAGGAGAGGGAGAGAGACAGGGGAATGGCCAGTTGGTGGAACAGTCAGAACAGCATTTATTAAGTTTGTGGCACTCCAAAACAATTACAATAGTAACGTCAAAGATCACTGATCACAGATCAGCATAGCAGATATAATAATAATGAAAAAGTTTGAAATATTGAGATAATTACCAAAAGGTGACATAAAAACATGAAGTGAGCACATACTGTTGGGAAAATGACTCTGATAGACTTGCTTGATGCAAGGTTACCACAAATCTTCAACTCATAAAAAACACTATCTGCAAAAGTGCAATATCTGCCAAGTGCAATAAAGTGAAGCACAATGTAACAAGGTATACTTGTATGTGTGTATACACGCGCACACACACACACACATATATAAGGTGGTGAGGTGGTGATAAGAACTCTCTAGAATTATTGTCCCAGGGACAGTAAACAGCAAATGATAAAGCCTTACATTTTAAGACTGTTTCCCAAATTATTCCAAAATTTTCTTCTCAGTGGGAATGGTTGGTAAGTTTTGGAACTATGATATGTATTGTATTAATTATATAAGAATATCAGTGTTTAATTTCATTCAAAAAATTTTAACTTCTACTCTGTTCCCCAGGGGCTTCTACTCTAGTTGGAGATAGAGACATGGACACATAAAATAACAAAGTATGATACCATTTAAGGTGTAATCGAACCTATTCCCTCCCAAGAAATACATTCTGAGTTTCTATAGACAGGATATATAAGTTCACCACAACAGGAGAAGAGAAGACTAATAGACACCTATACTTCTCATACTTATTTTCTACAAGATGGCTCAAATGAGGCATCAAAGGAAAAAGATAAAGTAATAAAGTAGAGAAATGAAAAGAGAAATCTAATCAGTTCACAATATTGTCTATAGAAACAAAGATGCTCTGAAAAATAGGGTTTTATAATCACTAAGTTTGGAAACTGTTGTATTGAAAGATTTGCAACATACATTAGCAAAATAAAGGTTCTGAGAAGTCCTGCAGATTGAAAAAACAAAACTGTTTCCTCATGTAAAGTCTATTTACATCCTCAAAGAACATAAATTTGACTACCTCCAGTGAGCCTAAGAAACTTCCATTAACAAATTTAAGAGAAAGACCATACGTTCAGGATCACTTCTACAGTTCATTACTAGAGAAGTTTCTCTGAACGTGTAAAGCTCTGGAAACCATGGAAGAGGCGCAGCATTCTCTCCTGAGCGTCAAGTTGGGTCTTGGTGTTGCTTCGCTGCCATTTGCCATTGATGATTGTTCTTACTCTTCCTTCAGGAAAGCAAGAGGGAGAAAACACAGC
Organism: Daubentonia madagascariensis; assembly: GCA_023783475.1. Lineage (NCBI taxonomy): Eukaryota > Metazoa > Chordata > Mammalia > Primates > Daubentoniidae > Daubentonia > Daubentonia madagascariensis. The sequence goes on from JAKFHU010002136.1 coordinate 1,010,974, forward strand.
CTGAGCACTTTCCATTAGAAAGAAAGAAAGGATTAGCCTAGGAGAATTCAGATCTCTTCTTTGTATCTGTGAAAATTCACCACCTGATACCTCCCAATTCTCAGGGTAAATGTCCTATACCCATGAGAAATGGTAGCCAGAACATCAAGAAACATTCTGAGTAACCTAATTATGATAACTTTCTCACAGACTCAGGATTAGCTTCCAACTTACCTCTAACTTAAATAGTTTGCAGTGGGAAAGCTACTAACTTCTGTCACCTGACAGGAGGCAGTATTTTCCTGTTTATCAGAGGGGCCAATTTATCCGTCTCTCTAAGTGTACTTCTTAAAGTAAAAAAGTGACTTTTTATTCCTGTCTTTGGAAAATTAAGGCTCACTATCATTCCAGTTGTGTTTTTCATGATAAAACAGAGTCCAGACACTGTTGCCTTCTACATCTTCCTTCTGAGGAAATGTGTTTGGCACTATTGGTAAGAGTGTCTACAATGTGAAACTGGCTACCAGTGCTGAGCAGAGAAGCCCTGCTGAGTATGTGGATAGATACGACTATCATTGGAGAACATCTTAGACTGGGTCCTTAGGAGCTTATCCCGAACAAGAATTTGTCAGGAATTTATTAAGGAAGTGCCCCCAAGAGAAACCAGTGAGGGAGTGGGGAAGCAAGACAGGACGAGGGGAAGACGCCCAGCCAGGGTGCAATTTCGGCCAGCCTCAGTCTCATCCTGCAGGGGAGCTCTAGAGCATAAATCACATCTCAAGAGTTTGTCCTGACTGGAGGCAGAGGAGCCAGCCTTTCACATTTCCATACTCATCAACCTTTGCTAAAGGTCATTCCAAAGGATCTTAAGCCCAAAGGCACTTCAAACTCTGCACATGTGGGCAAAGTGGCTCCAGTAAAGCAATGACAGGCCTCCAAAGAGAGTCAATGTAAAGGCCATTAAAAGCAAAATCAAACAGAAACCAAGGGAGGGGTTAAGAAATGGTAAAGGAGATCAAGGTGTGGGCACAGCATCTAGAGCTGCGGTCCCCAACTCCCAGGCCACGGACCAGTACCAGTCCATGGCCTGTTAGGAACCCGGCCTCACAGCAGGAGGTGGGCGGTGGGCAAGCAAGCAAAGCTTCACCTGTATTTACAGCTGATCCCCATCACTTGCATCCCCGCCTGAGCTGCACCTCCTATGGATCAGCAGCAGCATTAGATTCACATAGGAGCATGAACCCTACTGTAAACTGCACATGCGAGGGATCTAGGTTGCGTGCTCCTTATGAGGATCTAATGCCTGATGATCTGAGGTGTAGCTGAAGTGGTGAGCTCTTCCTCCCCTCAAAGGGGCAAATTCTTTTAGTATAGTTGCTTTGTTTTTATAGTTCCTTTTCTTGGAATGTGAATACGACAGTGTCTTTGCAACAATTCACCTTTACATCTTATTTCTATCTAATCATATGTTTGCATTGTGCAGAGATGGGGAAGGGCTTCTATAGAAAGGCCAGTTCATAGCATTGCACACAGAAGTGTGAAGCTAGCTGCCTGAGTGCCAATGAACTCTGTGTCACTTGCTGTGCATCCAAGTGGATTTAAACAGAGTTGAGTAAACTTCACTTTCCTCCAGTGGAAGTGCCATCTGTTAGTACTCCAAAAAGTAGCACTGATATATGATTCATTAGCTTATATATATTCTAATATAATCTGAGAGTTAAAAATCATTTTTTCAGACCTTTGTGGATCTTATGACTCATTTTGGAATATTTTTCCCTTATTTCCATTTTATTATTTGGCTCTAGAATCAAAATTAGAAGCTGACGTGAATATTTTATGGCCCACACTGTCTCTTCGTTCTCTTATGCATAATACCAAGTATTTGCAATTAAATGAAGGCAAATGAAGGATTTCAAAAAGTAATACCATTCGAAACTAAAGAAGCTTGGAAAAAGTTGAATTTCTAGCCCATGGAGTTTTTTTATTCATATATAACTCACATTTTCCTTTACAAGCAAGAATAACATGTACTTCACTGGCTTTCATTCTAATATTGCAGACCCTCCATAAAACAGGTCACACATGTATTTCTGGGTGTGCCCCAGACTTGCTTGCAAACAAACGTTAGAAGCTGAGTGGCTGCCTCCATTTCCTTCTTTTTCCACTCCAATCCTTCCCAGTGATGTCTACTAAGGCTTCAAATGTTGGGGAAGCTCCAGAAAGGTGTCACTCTCATCTCTGGAATCCCCTTCAGATACACTCCTGTTGAATACTATGCTGTTCCTGGCTGATGTTCAGGAATCCTCCCCAAAACTGAACACAAGAAGCAGTGAGGTAGTGCCAGAAATTCTGAAGCCCTCAAGTCTCTGAAGCTATCTTGTATTTCAAGGAGAATTAAGGAAATGACATCTGTCCAAATTTTATATTACATGCTGTTATCCAAGTAACGTTAAATATTGGAGCTTTTGTATTTATTTTAGTGTTTGCTTATGAATCTCCTCTCTCTAGGACAAAACCTTTGGGAGGAGTTTGGATATAGACCAGAAAAGTTTGAAGAGGGGTTCATGAAATTTTTGCAAAGTGACAGGCAATATGACTCCACTCTCTGCTTGACCAGTAAAATCTTCACTAAGTCTCAATACTTTTAGTGTTACTCTAGAGCTTTTTTGGAGGAAAGGAAGGAAGCAAAAGGGAATACTTCAATGTGATAAAGGCATGAATAAACTGTGCAAAGGGAATCCCAATATGTATATGCTTCATGAGTAAGTCCATTCATGGAAAGAAGGGAGTCTTCTTCTGAATATATATTATTAAAATGGTTTGGGGGGAAATTATTGCAGTTCAGACTCAAGTGTCAAGTTCTATAAAAACAATAGATGTATCCCTTTGCATAAAAATATATTAAAAATGTCTCTGCCAATCAATTTCTTCCAACCCATTGTATCTGTTTCCCCAGCTCCTATACTGGCTTGGAGAATGCCAAAGAAAATTTATTTTAAACTGTCTTTCAGAGTAATAAAATACTTTTACTGCTGCCAGCTATGTCATAACAAATATAGTTATAAAGTGTGAAAGGGGGAAGGAAATTTACTGAGGGTTATAAGATTGAACCATTTGCTTCCATATTTGGCTAATGGCAAAGAAAGGGTCTGACTCCTAACAGGATAGGAAGAGATACAAAGTCAAGAGAAGAAAAATGTTGAAAAGCCTTGGAATTCTTCAGTCAGGAGGAAAATCATGGCACTGAGTTAGTGAGATGGTGCCAGAAAGTCTGAGAGTATCATCAACACTGAGGAGATGAGATAGAAAACTAGATCAGCCAGTGCCACAGCAGGTGTGTCTGATAGATTTGATTATGTTTGAGGTACAGTTATCTACTACCATAATAGCATTACCTAACATAGCTCCCCAAAACTCAGCCACTTAAAGCAATAAGCATATTTATGAATCTGAAGGTAGGGAATTTGTGCTAGGCTCAGTGGGTGGTTCTTCTGCTCTTAGCTGAGCTCTACACATGTCAGGGGGATGGCTTGCTGTTGGGTGATCATGACTGCCTTCACCTGGGGTGATTAGGCAACTTGGCTATGTTCTACACATCTGTCATCTTTCAGCAAACTTGCCCATGTGTTCATGGCAATGATGGCACTACAAGAGAGAGCAAGCTCAATATATAAGCCCATTGTAAGCTTCTGCTTGCATAGTGTGTGCTAACATCCTATTGGGCAAAGCAAATCACATGGCCGAGCCCAGAATCAAGGGACAGAGCAGGTTTCCCATGGTGGGAAATTACCATATTGCAAAGTCACGTGGCAAAGGAGTGGAAACAGGGAGGGGAAAGAACTGGGTTATCTTTGAACTCTACAACATTAGTCATTCTAGGCTAATATTGACTTGTCATTTCTGTGTTATCAGAACTTCATAAGCAAAACAGTGATCAGGATCTGTTCATGCTCAGAATAAAGCTGAGTGACCAGGAAATCTATTGAATGAAGGATGGTTTTAACCATTGGTGTATAAGAGAACAATAATACCAACTCTAAACATGAATACACTTCAATCTGTTTTCTTGGGGGTACGCTTAAATAGAGTATTCCGTGTTTGTTGTTTAACATTTGCTTAACACTTTCATATGTGCCATGTGCTTCACAACAATATTTAGGCATTATCCTCACAACAGCCTGTGGAGAGAGGTGCTATTATTTCCATTTGTTACGGAGGTGGTTGAGATGGCAGATGTGTCCCAGCAACACCAAACTAAGTAACTGAAAGTGGAAAGTTTCAAAAGTTCTCTGAATATTCAGTTGATACAAGCAAACATGTTTCTGGCTGAGCTTACTGTTTATTGGACTGAAGTAAATAAGCCAAAGAGATGTTTAAGCTACATGTTTTCACAGCTTCAAAGCATATTAAGAACTTTAAAAAGCACTAATTTATTTGCCTCAGATTGTAATAGATGAGTCAGTGTTATAGCTGATGACCCATAGGTGATCACCCTAGACCTAAAATATATAACCCCATTGAGCTTGGCCTATCATACTGTGATATCATACTCTTAAATAGGGTTCCTCCAGAAGCAGATCCTGAGACAAGAATTCCAGTGAATATAGTTTATTTGGAAGGTGATCCCAGGAAACACTGGAAGTGAGAAAGGGAAGGGAAAATTAAACTGGAGTTTAACCCCATGGAGAACTCTGGGAACCACATAGGATGAATGCCTCAGAGTAACCCTTCCTGAGGGGTAAGGGAGCTGGGGTATTCATACCATGAACCTTGTGAGTCATTGCCTGACACCTATTCTTGGGGTATATTAATTTCTTGCCACTTATAGCCTGCTATGTGCTTAGGCAGAGCAACTTTCTGCAGCTTCAGAGAAAGCCCTCAGTGGGGAGATTCTGATGTGGGCAGTTGGAAGTAGACAATTGTTCCAAAGTGCTAAGGCCCAAGGGGTATGAGCAGATCATAGGAAAGTTTGCTGCACATACTTAATAAGACCAGAACAAGGTTGCCCCAATGTGGAATAGAGGCATGTTTTCCAAAGCCACCTTTCTTAAATCAAATAAAAACATCAAGGAGAACAGAAGAGAGGGGGGAGACAGAGAGAGAGACAGACAGAGAGACAAAGGTAATATATCAGTCAATGTCCAATCAGGAGACAGAAGCTAGACAGTTATTTGAACAAGGAAAATTTAATCTAAAGAATTTTTAACTACTAGAAGGTGGTTAACTACCAAAATGGGTAAATGAGAACTCTAAGGAATCCAACAATACAAGTACAAAAATCAGCTACTATCTCTAGGCTGAAGGAGAGTGGCCAACGAAGGAACTAATGATGAATCCCTCCACCCCCAAGGCAAAGATGCTGGTATGGCCATCTGTGATACAGTGATGTTGTGATTTAAAATAATAATAAATAAAACCTGAGGAGGAAGCCGTGGGAACCTCCAATTTAGAGCCAGTGCCTCCAAAGTATAGGTGATAACCTACTATGTGTGACTGGCATCTGACGTGGGGGAGTCTTGTGGGGCTGAGCCCTCAACTGTGGCTCTGACGCTATGTCCAGGCACATAGTATCAGAATGGAATTGGATTAGAGGACACCCCACTGGTGTCCGCTGGAGAAGTGCTTGGTATGTTGGGAAAACCCCTTGGCCATCCGGTCGCAGGAGCGTTCTGTGCTGAATTGAGTGAGTGTGTGAGAGGAGAGTAGGAAAAATACTTTGCTTTTTTCTGTATCTGACAGACCACCACAAAGAGAGAAGATGAAAACTACAATTTTCAGCAATAATATCCATGGAGAAGGTTCCCTAAGTGACCCTCTGATGGAAGGCAGTGTCAGAGCATTGAAGGGCGGAGGGCTGGGACCCTCAGGCTGTGTATTCAGGTCCCAGCACAACCCATGCTGAAGCTACGCCATATATCTTCCTATGTAGAATAGCCTTTTGTTTCCTCCTCCTGTTGCCCATCTTTCAAGGTCTACCCCAAGAGCTCCCCGCCCCCTTAAAACCTAACCAAGTCCCAACGGATACAATTACTTTCACAAGGCAGCGTTTAGTCCTTTTTATATACTTATCCTTTTTTATTGCCTTGAATGATAATGTCTCCTGATTATTTATCTACTCTCTATGGCTAAAGATCATGTATTTTTTAACCTTGTAACTTCTTAGAACAGTCCAGTACAATAGCTACGAGCCACGTGGGGCTATTTGAAGACTTGAAATGTGACTAGCGCAAATTGAGATGTTCTTCCAAGTATAAAATCCAAACCAGATTTTACTAACTTGGTAAGAAAAGGAAAGAATATAAAATATCCCATTAATAACTTCTTTATATTGATTATATGTCAAAATAATAATATTTTGAATACAATGTGTTAAATAAAATATATACTGCATGAAAATTAAGCACCTATTTCTTTTTACCTTTTATTTAATGTGACTACTAGAAAATTTAAAATTGCATTTGTGGCTCACATTTGTGGTTCACTCACATTGTATTTCTCCCAGATGGGGTTGCCTTAGAAAATCCACATATAAGTAGATACTCAATAAATGTTCAATGAATAAATGCAGTGAGTATCTTTTCTAGAGATTCTAACATGTTTGAATTTCATTATCCAGTATTTTTTTTTAATTTTGGAACTAATATATGATCTTCAACTTTCTAATTTTACCCAAAGCAAATGTAAAACCAAAAAAGTCACCTCCTATAAACATCACTCCTTATAAAAACAAAACAACATTTTAACACACAAAAACAGGAAGAAGTAAGTAATCTCAAATTAAAGGGAACAGTGGTCAACATTGTACAATTATTTTAAAGCAAACAAAAGAAACAGAACATATATTTAAATTTTCAGGCACAGAACAAGTACAGTATAAAATGCTACTCTGAGTTATGACATTGGGAGTAATTGTTTTCTTGACACAATTGTCAGTTTTAGGGCAGCTATGTCGTAGGTCAACAGGAAATGGAGCTGCTCATATTAGCTTGTTCCAGCTCTTTGTTTTGACTATCCTTCCTGAAAATCCATTTGGCCTAGGAACAGCAGTGAGAATGGAATGGACACAGGTAGCGCTATTTCAGTCCCTTTGAAATATTCTGGGGTGACTGATTGCTGCCGGGGAACAACAATGCCAAGTCCTCACACTCAAGTCACCTGGGTTATTCTCACCAAACACATGAACGTTCTCTGTACCACTGGAGCAGACCAGGGATCTAGCCTCTCAGGCCCACAGGAAGGGGGCTGCAGGACTGACCAGTGAGTGGCCGCCTCCAGAGCAGACTGTGGTAGCTTAACATGGAAAAGCAGGAATTATCTGAGAAAAATGCTGTTCCCATGAACATCACAGAGCCGGTGTCTAGCTTGATGAAAATCTTGCCTGGAGAGTCTTAGTGTCTCATCAATAAACTGACATGATTACTGTTTTATCTCTATCCACAACAAGGGGATTTAGAACCACACTGTTTTCTATCAATCCAAGGGTTATCATAATCACCACCTTCAGATCCCCTCTGTCCCTGGTGGGAGACTTTCGTACTCCTTGTACTCCTTGGCGGCATTGAATGTCAGCTGCTCCTAAGAGTACGGGACACGGAGGGAGGGAAAAAGAGACAGAGGAGGTAGATATTTGGCTACAGTTCTTTGGGTTCCTCAGCTGTCAATTTCCCTGAAATATCATCACCAGCAAATTGAGAGGGTCTTAGGCTGGGTTGAACAAACATTATCCTCCAGATGGGAAGCTGTATTTTCATATCAGAGCTTCTGTTTGCTTCACATCTCTCCAGAACACAAAGACATTTTCTCAAAGCCTTCTTCCAATGAAAGAAGATAAGAATAATGGAAAATAGTTTTTTAAAACTATTTTCCAGGAAAGTGTTTGCCACTGATGATACCTTTTCTTATTCAGTATTTCTTGCACTGCTTCTGGAAAGTTCCTTATTTATAAACATCTGAGAAGTAGAAAGGTTTTTTAAAAGGAGAAAAGACCCTTCTTTCTTCTCTGCATTGATCTTCTTAGGAATCCCAGGATGGGATCTAGCAGTGTGACATTTCCAATGGATCTATCCACTGAGATCCAGATTTACAATAATAGCCTCCCAAACTTTTGTCTCCTCTCAAACTCTGTGGGTGGTCGTCCTGGACAGGTGAGGTGGTACCTGCTGGCTGCATGGGCCAACTCCAACCTAAAAGTATTTCTTAGACAATAAAAGACAAAGCTGGATGGAAGACAGCCTTCCATCTTGTCACCTGCCTATTTCCTTTAAGTGTATTATTATTTATTAACATCATCAGCACTACATTTTTACTATGTCTACTTGCCATGCATAAATATGCAAATACACAGATAAAAATACAGTTAAGACCAATGCTGCAATTTGTTATATTTCTTATATCAAACTGTACTTATGTCCAATCACTCTGGGGCCCACCACGGTAAGAATTTTTTTTACCATCTTTGTAGTGTGCTAAAAAAACGAGGGCTTAGAAACATGATTCAGTTGCTCTGTCAGCTCTAGATGCAACTCTGATTTAGCCTTCATCTGCTTCCACTTCCTCCACTGGAGAAGGGTCTCCTCACTCACTCTGACTATGCCAGAACTGTATTTTTCTTCTTTTTCCTTCTTACTTTTAGTTTATTTTTTTTTTTTAAAGAATAATCTCTTCTCTCCAAATGATTTGGCCATAGCCAAAAGAAAATCACCCTGGAATACAAGGGAGTCCTCAAGTTTTCTGTACTTTGAAGCTTAAATGGATTAAACTTCTTTGCTCTGAATGCCAAAGATTAACCTCTAACCATGTCAGAATCCTCCAGCCCATCCTAAACCTGTTTTGAAAAGATGTTTCTCTGGGTTTTTTCCTTCTTTCTATATTTTAATATGCTCAAACAATATAGGTTTCATACCAAGCTTGCTGGCTCTCTCACAAACATTCATTTTGAGTTACTAAATAGGAGAAATTCCTCTCTTTTGTAGATTTCTAAAACAGTCAACCTTCCTGTCCCACTTGATGGGAATCTGTTATGCATTCGTATAGCAGAATTCAGGCCAGATTTGGCTATTTAGAAACCATTCAAATTTGCTTCCATCCCTGGGAGTTTAAGTCTGTCAAAAATACTACAATTTTAGTTACGAGGAGGAAAAAGCAGACCGACGTCATGTGTGCCTCCCACAGTCTCTGGCTGGAAACCCACTCACGCTCCGAAATAATCTTCTCCCACACGATCTCACTGATTTGTACGAACACAAAGCAAGCTACACCAAGTTATTACAAAACTAAGAGTAGACTCAAGAACACCATGAGTGCCCTTTTCTCAAAATTCTAACATTTAGCCAAAGAAGCTCATCATACGGTACTTATAAAGCAATTTGCAAATATCTGAACTTCAGCTGAGTGTCCTGCTCCTTTTACCAGTTCTTTTCCTTGTCCTACTCTTAATGCAAGGATTTAAAAAGATGCCCTAAGAACATAAGGATGAATATCAACAAACATGGTATACATTTAGTTTAGTCTTGGAAAAAAAGCAGTAAAATAATTTCTAATCCCTGACATTATCTCCATAGGAGAAAGATTTAAATACATGAATTCCAAATTATATTATTACTCAAAATATGACTTATTTTCACCCCATATTGAAATAATGGTCTATATGAACAAAGAGACCATTGAAGAGCCTGATTTAGCATGCAGATGGCTGGCAGTCCAATCAGGGAACGAGGAATTGGCACGTAGGAGGTATCCAGAGGGCTGAACCTGCAGACTGAGGATGGTAGCAGACTAGCTCAGTAGAGGTGGTCTAACGGAGCCAAATGTCGAGGAATAAAATAGAGTGAAAGATGTCAGAAATGAAGGGGCATAGTGTGGGTACAGATGTATATAGATAAAACCCAGGAAACCATTCCTTCCTGGGTTGGCAACAGGATGAGACGATGGATGGAGACAAGAGTGGGGAGTCAAGGTTTTTGGTGACAACCAAACTTATCATCTAAACCAGGACACTCTGAAGAGTAGAGGTGGACTTTTAATAATATTCCAGGTTGTAGTGACTAAAATTATGTCCTCCCAAAAGATATATTCAAGTCCTAATCCCCACTACCTGTGAATATGACCTTATTTGGAAATAGGGTCTTTACAGATATAATCAAGTTGAGATGAGGTCATACTGAATTAGGGTGGGCTCTAAACCAAACAACCTACATCCTTATAAAGAAAGGAACGAGACAGAGAGATGCATGGGGAGAACACCTTGTGAAGATGGAGGCAAAGACAAGAGGGATATGTCTACAAGCGCCAAGGATTTTTGGCGACCACCAGAAGCTAGGGGAGAACAGAAAAGACCCTCCCTTAGAACCTCCCAAAGGAACCAACCCTACCGACATCTAAATCCCGAACTTCTAACTTCCAGAACTATAGGAACGTAAATGTCTGTTGTATTTGGAAACAAATATGCATGGACAGTAGATGTAAACCAGCGTGATACTACCTACACTGGGACATAGCCATCCACGCCAAAAATGGTTTCAGTATCTCAGGTCTGGGTAAGAAAGATGGTGACACTATTAGTCATGTTATGGAGCAAGTAAAGTTACAGCTTCTGCAGAAAGATGCTGAGTTTGGTTTTGGACACTGGGGACTGACACATTAAGGGAAAGTCACCTAATTAGAGTTACAGGTAGAAGCGCAGGAAAGTTCTACACAACCAGCTCTGCTGGGGAAAGGCCAACACTTGAGGCTTTCTCATGCATGACTATATTGCTAATCTTGGCTTCGTATAGAACTCTTATTTTTCAAAGCATTTTCACATCAATTATCCCCATTTGATTTTAACAGTAACCCTGGGAGGTATAATTATCTTCAATTTATAGATAAGTAAAGTGAGGTTCTGAGAGGCTTAGAAACTTGTCCATAGTTACATAAAGGGCTAAGTCATCAGCAGAGCAAGAAGAGGAACCCAGAACATTTCCTTCCTAATCAATTTTAATTCCCACCACTGTCATGCTGCCTTTTTAATGTTCAAACACAGAATAAAATAAATTTTTTGCTGAATTGGCCAATAAGCAGTGAAAAAAAAATAACTAACATTAAGTCCTTGAAGAACAAATAAAAGTTACCTAAATTAATGTACTTAAAAATAAAAAAAGGACCTTCTATCAAATTATCAAAATTTCTCTGAGCAATTTCAAAAGGGTCACAAACGATAAAACCAGGAATTGAAGAGGCCAAAATAAAGAAAAGTTTGACTAGGACTTTATGTATAACAAAGATTATGGTGGAAACTCAAAAATGAGTGAGCAATGCAGGAGGGGGTGAGGGCTGAGGGTGGCTAGTGTTGGAAAGCAAAGCAGAGGATCTACGGAAGAAGTTATAAGACTGTTGTCACCACAGTGAACCGGGGTCTGCTCACCTGGCACAGTAAAGCCAGACACTGATGCTGGGATTTTGCAGCAAGAGAAAAAGGTGTTCATTGCATGGCGCCAGGCAAAGAGAATGGGCAGCTAATGCTTAAGACCTAACCCTCTGGTGGCTTACAAACAAGGGTTTCTAAAGGTAAGGGGCACATTTGGGGAAAGCAGAAGTTACAGGCAAAGTCATAAATCAATACATGAAAGTTATACATTGGTTAGGTCCAAAAAGTTGGGATGTCTTGACTCAGGGGCTTATGGGTTATAAGTGGATTCAGAGGTTCCTTGATTAGTGATTGGTTAAGGAAGCAAGGCCTTGTCTAAAACTTGAGGTCAGCAGAGAGGAATGTTAACGTTTGGCCTGTGGGTGTGACCCTCTCCAGGCCCCTCAGGAAGAAATTTGGAACAAAGAAAAACTCAAGAACATATGTTAAGATACTATCTTTCAGTTTATATAGGAAACCAAAATATCTTGTGACTCTGGCTTGCTTGGGAGACTATTGTTACTATCTTCTTGCTTATTAGGATGTTCATCTATTTTTCATGGCTAGATAGGTACCTGGAATCTCCCTTGAGGGACTCAAGGTTTTTCATTTAACGGCCATTCTGACAAGGGTTTTTGTGTTTTTAATTTGCATTTCCCTGATGATTAGTGATGTTGAGCATTTTTTCATGTTTTTTGGCCATTTATCTGTTTTCTTTTGAAAAAAGTCTGTTCATGTCTTTTGCCACTTTTTGATGGGGTTATTTGTTTTTTCTTGCTGATTTGTTTGAGTTCTTTGTAGATTCTGGATCTATTTGGGTGACAGGTAGTACACTGAAAGCCCTGACTTCAGCATTATGCAATTCATCCATGTAACAAAATACACTTGTACCCCCTAAGTCTATTGAAATTTAAAAAAACAGATTTTTCCTTTATTTCCATGCTTGAGGGGCCCGGCAGGCCCCTGAGAGGGGTCCCTGCTCCATCTCACTGTTAACTCTCTGAGAACATAAAATGAGAACCACTGCAAAAATAACAAACATGATTTAATACATTACCCACAGTTTCTGTAAATACACTGAATTCCACATGAAGGTCTTCTAATTTTATATTTAACTTAATTCAACAATTGAAATTCAATTTTATTTTGATGTAAAATGCTTGTTAATCATAACTTCTAGGCATCATGAGGCTAGACATGAGAGACAGAAGACAGTGTTTCTACCCCAGAACTTGCTTTTATTGTGCAGTCAAAACTTATATGTTGGCCAAATTGTTTAACCTGACAAGACAGTATGGCTTGCCCAAGATTCTTGAGCTGATAACAGAGATGGCATCAGAAACTCATTGGTTTTCCCAGCACGGATAGTTTGGAGGACAGGGAGGAAAAAACAAACAGCTTCTGTAGGTCCTGTTGAAAAGCCATTTTCCATGTGACCTGAGATATATTAACGAAGATAAATGGCTCATGTCAGATGAACAATTTTATATCATCAAATTATGTCTATTAAACTACATTTTATGGTTCCTAATTGTTGAATTAAAGAGGTCTGTTAGTATAGCAATAACATACTCAAACTGGTCATAATTCCTGCTTCAACACCCATTTTATTAGCGATAACTCATGAGGCTGAACTAATTGCCCATTAATTAATACTTAAAACTCTTTTTGAGATGGAACAAGGAAGGTGTTCTCAGAGTAGTTGCAATGCAGTTTGTGGAACCTGTACCCAAGGTAGCACCCTGATGGGGCACTTCTCTCAAATCAATTCAGCATTTGCTGGATATTTATTCAATAGTGTTTGTCCTCACTGGTGGCCTTCTCCCTTTTAACTACTTGCCCATTATCAGAGATTTAGTGGAGAATTACAGAGCAATGAATTCCCAGAAAAGAGGATTTGTGGTCATGAACATTTCTTTCTTTTCTGAGGCTCGGAAAGAGCAGGGGAGAAAATACCAGGGAAGCAAGTGAAAAGCATGAGGAAAAAACATGAAATAAAGACAAAAAAGGAGTTAGAAAGTAAGAAGAAAATAAAAACCAAAGCTAATGATGAAAAAGAAATCTGGACAAGACATGGCCATGTTTATTCAGCCCTATGTGTACAGGCCCCTGGGATATAAGGGCTGGGAATGGATCCTGATGGGTCAGGAGGTGGAGGAAGCAAAAGCACAAACACTGCATTTTGGATCCCCCCAAAACAGGGGCTGTGCTATGCACGAGTAGGTGAGGACAGGTACCAGTTAGGGACTCCCAACTCTGCTATTCTTAAACTAGTCACAAGCTGAGAAATGATGTGTTTCTAGTGAGTCTGAGTGGTTATATAACAGTATTTACTTTGATCGTCTGGTGGAAGCCAACCTGGCAAGTATAACACAAAAGAATCCCTTCCCTTTGTGGTTTTCAAACTATTTCCTGCTAAGGAGAGTTGCCTCAGGGTGTTACCAAAGCTCGGCACTTGTCTTCAAGGCCACATCAGAAGAAGGAGGACAAGTGGTTGGGGAAAAGGAAAGAGAGATTTATTAATTTGCCAACAAATGAGGAAAACAGCAGACTCCCATCTTAAAGTACTGATTTTTTCTAATCATAAGCAGAAATACAGAGCTTTTAAAGGGAGGCCATTCAGCTTCAGGCAATTGCTGTTCAACTACAGTTGATGATTCTGATCCATCCCATCTCCTGTGAAGGCAATGGAAGACAATCTCGCCACCTCTGCCCTTACAGCTCCACCAGGACAGTTTCGGTTGAGCCATCTCCTGTAGCACAAAGAACAAAAGACACTCCCCTGCCCCTCCCAACCACTGGCCTGAGACAGGGATGCAGGTTTTAGTTCCCAAAAACAGTGAGAGAGGTTTTAAAGAGACAGAAAACATTTTTGCCATTTTTTTCAAGCCACTCCCTCTGTTATAAAGATCCACCAACTGGGAGAGAAAGGGAGAAAAGAAAACGGAAGCTCCTGCCCACCCCTCCTCCTGCCTCTGCCTCAACCAAAGGGACCTGCTCCTATCTGTGGGTTCCATGTCAGATTCTGTGCTGCTCAGAAAAAAATAATAATTTGAAAACACTTAAAAAAAATTCTGTAGAGAAGTACACCTTTCACATACACAGTGTTATTATTAGTGGTAGAATTTGTATTGTTAACCTTTACCACAATCACCTTAGGCAGTCCAATTTGCAGGAACAAAGATGTGATAAAGGCAACACAGACGCATAAGCATCCTAATCCAGATTTTCCCTACTCTACCAGGCTTTCTGAATCCTTTTAAAGATGCTTTCATTAACCTTTGGGGAGTAGGAAGGAGAAGTAGAGTTTTTATTTAATTGAGGTGTGTTTTATGTTCATTGAAATGTACAGATTTTAAGTGTACTGTTTACATTTTGAAAAATATAAACACTTCTGGAACCATTACCCAAATCAAGTTATAGAACACTTCTATCATCTCTGGAAGTTTTCTCTTTACCATTTCTAGTCAGTGACACACACAGTCAACTATTGTTCTGATTTGTATCATTATAAATTAGTTTTTTCTGTTCTTGACCTCTACATAATCGGAATCACATACTACATACTGCTTTCATTCAACATATTTTGGACATCCATCCATGTTGTTGTTTATATCAGTAATTCATTCATTTTTATCACTGAGTAGTTTTCCATTCATGAATATGCCACAGTTTGTCTATACATTTATGTGTTGATGGACGTTTGGATTGTTTCCAGTTTGGGGCCACTACAAATGAAGCCACTGTGAATATTCTTGTAGTTTGTGTATGTATGTACATGGGTTTTCATTTCTCTTGTGTAAATACTAAGGAACAAAATTTCCAGTTCATTTGATGACTATATGTTTAACTTATACAAAATTGCCAAATGGTTTTCTGAGACAGTTGTAGCATTTTACAATCCCACCACAGAATTGAATGAGAGCTTCAGTTGTTCCACAGTCTTGCCAAGACTTGCTATTAAAACTTTTTAAAATTTTATTTAGCCATTACAATGGATGTCGTGGTATTTCAATGAGGTTTTAATTTCTATTTCCCTAATGACTAACAACATTTAGCCCTTTTTCATGTGCTTATTGGCCATTCTTTTATCTTCTTCTGTAAATTGTCTATTTAAATCTTTGACCATTTTTATTGGGTTGTTGTCTTTATATTATTGATTTGCAGGTGTTCTATAAAAAGTTCTTTGTCTTTTTCCACCATTCAAGGCTAGCTTATTCACTTTCTTAATGACATCTTTGTTGAGAAGTTTGTAATTTTGAAGTTCAATTTATCATTTTTTCCTTTTATACTTAGTACCATTTACAAAAAATTTTTGGCTACTCCAAGACAGGAAAATATTCTCCTAGTTTTATTTGGAAGCTTTATAGTTTCAGCTTTTACATTTAGGTCTATGATTGATCTCAAATTATTTTGGGGCTATGGTATGAGATAGAGATCAAAGTCTTTTTTATATAGATACCCAGTTAATCGATCACCATTTGTTGAAATGAGTTTCATTTCTTTATTGAATCTCACTGGGTCCTTTGTTTAGAATCTTTTTGCCATATATGTGCCATCCTGTTTCTAAGCTCTCTATTCTGTTCCATTTAGCTACATGGCAATTGTTACATTGGTACTTCTCTGTTTTGATTACTGCAGATTTATAATAAGTCTTGAAATCAAATACGTAAGTCCTCTAATTAGTTCTCTTTCCCAAAATTGTAGGTTTTTCATTTTCATAAAATTTTTTCATTAGTTTGTCAATTCCTATAAAAACTCTGCTTGGATTTTTATTAGTGTTGCCTCAAAGCTATACATCAATTTATGGAGAATTGTCATTTTCAACAATATGCAGTCTTTCAGTTCATAAACATGGTATAGTATTTCATTTATTTGGGACTTCTTTAATTTGCCTCAGCAATTTTTGTAGTTTTCAGCATAGAGGTCTTGCACACTTTTCATTAGATTTGTTCCAACATAATTAATATTTTTTGATGATAATGTAAATAATATTGTTATTCTTACTATCATTTTCCCAATTCACATTCCTGGTATAGAAATACATTTGATATCTTTATATTAAACTTATATCCTGTAACCTTGACAAATTAACATATTTGTTCTAGAAGTTTATCAATTCCTTTAGATTTCCTACATATACAATACGCTGTCTACAAATAAAGATAGTTTTATTTCTTCTTTTCTAATATTTATATCTTTTGTTTCTTTTTCTCACCTTAATGTATTGACTAGGACTTCCAATACAATGTTGAATAGGAGAAGGGATGACAAATTGTCTTGTGGGCATTCCTTTATTTTCCCTCTCCCAGGAGGAAGGAGGGGTTGGTTGGGACAATGCCCTTTCCTACTGTGTGTGGTCTGCTTTGCCACAGTGTCTATACTCCCATGCCTGTTGCCTCTCCAAAAGACAGTCCCCTGTAATAACCTCCTTCTTGTCCTTTATACTTCAACTTGAATAGCATCTTGCCAGAGATTCCTAACTTGACAACCCTATCTAAGTAGCATCCCTCTCTGCCTTGATAAAGTGCAACACATCACCCAATTAATTTCCACCCACAATTATAACTTTTATTTAGTTAGTTGTTTGCTATCTGCATCTCTCACTAAAATTTAAGCTTCCCACAAGCAGGTGTCTTGCTCATCTTATTTATTAATATATCCTGGGAGCCTAGCAGAGAAGCTGCTGTTTAAACATGTCTAGCAAATGAATAAATAAACCTCTCACAAGACACTTGTCCTTCTCAGTGGAGAAATCATCAAAAAGAAGGCAACAAGGGGTGGGGATACACTGCTTAAGCCTTGGTCACGTGGCTGATAATCCTCAGGTATGACAAGTGTAGCTTTATAGCATACCTTTCCTCTGAAGCTTCACAGCACCCAGATAAAGAACAAGAACCATGAGATAGGGTCTGCTTCAAAGTTAGAGCAAGAAGGAGGAGAATCATCTAGGTCACAAAAGGCCTTGAGGGTCAATGTATCAGAGGATTTTGAGTGAGGGAGGCATAGAATTGAAATCTGGGCTTGAGAAAGTTGTCTCCAAGGGCCACATGGGCCAATGGTAGGGGGCTGAGAATGGTGGCTGCATGTCAGTGGGAAGCCAGTGTCTTAGTCCATTCGGGCTGCTATAATAAAATATTATAGACTGGGTGGTTTAGCAACAACAGAAATTTGTTTCGCACAGTTCAGGAGGCTGGTAAGTCTAAGATCAAGGTGCAAGCAGATTCAGTGTCTAGTGAAGGCCAGCTTTGTGGTTCCTAGAGGGTGCCTTCTCACTGGACACAGTGGGAGGGGCAAAGCAGCTCTGTGGGGCTTTTTAATGAGGGTTCTAACCTAACTGTGACCTAATCACCTCCCAAAGGTCCCATCTCCTAACGCCATCACATTGGCAATTAGGTATTAACATATGAATTTGGGTTACACAAACGTTTGGACTATAGCAGCCAACAATAAGAATAAAAGGCAAGCCACGTGGTGGAGTGACGGTGGAGGTGGCATTGTTGCCGCCCAACCAGTCCCGTTTGCCCACTGCCCTAGAGGAGGCCAATGCACTGGGATGGCAGGCCTTGCAGCAGAGAAAGGGTCTAACCCACACAGCACTAGGCAAGGAGATGGGAGAGAGTTCTCAAATCTGCCTCCCTGAGACTTGGGAGACAGGGTTTTTAAAGACAGTTTGGCATAGGCAGTTGAGTCTGCTCATTGGCTGGGTTTGGGGGAACCATAGTATAGGGTGGTAGAAATTGTCTTCTTTGCTGACCAGGTTCTTGGGTCACAAGACCAGTTGAGTCAGTTTCTCAGTATGGGCCATTGGTCTGGGTGAGTCACCCATTACACTGGAAAGCGGGACCTGGAAGACATCTCAGAAACTACCCCTGGGTTTCAAAAAGGTGATGTTATCTATGGAGAAAGCTAAGTATCTTTATGACCACCAGTTATGTGGCTCCAGAGTGGCAATTATAGAGAAGTGAACAGGGGGACAGTGGTATTTTTAGCTAGGCCTGTGCCTTATTTTTAGCTAGGCCCTTACCACAGTTCTTGCCTTGCACCCCTTTATCAATTTGTAAAGGCGGTTTCAGAATCAAAGGGAAATCATCCACAGAGCCTGTGATCAATACGACACAACATGGGGGCCCAGAGAGTAAGTAAGGGTTGTGCTTTAGTGTTAATGCTAAAAAAATAGTACAAGGCTCAAACTCTCCTGATCTAACCTGCCCTTCTTGACTTCCAGCAGAACCCCCAAGCACAACTTGTTGGAAACTTAGGGCTGCCTTTTTCCAACTGTCCTTTGCTTCCTCACTGTTGGAAGTTCTGACAGAAGTCTAACTGAATCCCACATACTATAAAACAGAAGGAACAAATAGCTTACTTAAAACTCATATTTTTTGTTAGACACTACTTTGTCTTTCTTTCTTAGGAAAAGAGAAAACCTCAGTGGTTTCTAGCACTTTATTCTTTTTCTCTTCACCACACTTGGATTTTCTTTATGGAAAAAGCTCAGGATAAAATCAGATCTGATCTGCGTTAAGCACCTGTTCCTCTGCAAAGTCATAGACACAGCTCTCTGCTTTAGCAGCATTTTTTAGTTCCCCCCTCAAGAGCATTTGGATAATAAAAGCAATTGAATAATAAAAGAAAAGGCCATTCCCCTCCACACACACCCACTCCCAGCTGCATTGAGAACTCAAATGTGGATTCTGTCAAGCAGTTAGCAAAGGAAGCCCAGCCCCCAGCTCCAAGCAGCCACACCACAAAGGGCACTGCCTTCAGCCTGTATTTTGTGACCTCTCTGGGGTGAGAAGTTTGTTTTCAATCCATGCAGAAGAGGTTAGTATTCAGGTTGGTTTTTCTGTGCTTCCTGCAGGAGCTGAAGTTCCAAGAATGAGGCAGGAGGGACTGTCTTTCTGAAGGTAGAAGGTGCCGTGCAGTATGTTCAGAATCTTGGTGGCTGACCTGGCACCAAGGGGCACAGCAGGACTGGAGCACAGGGTCTCTATGCCTAGGATGCCCACCCAGGAGAATTCCAAGAGCAAAAACTTTGACTTCAAACTTTCCAACCTCATCAGCCTCCCACAGTATCTGGCATCCTTGAGTTTTTTCCCGCTCACATTAAATGACTTTGCTTCTTTAAAGGGATGTAAAAATAAAGGTTCAGGGATAGAATGTTACTCCTCGAAGAAGCTAAAATGAATTCCAGGCATGCAGAATAATGCAGTGGAGAACCATCCCTTTCAGCCAAAAAATTCTGAAAAAATAGCAAAATGAAGACAAAGCTTATTCTGTCATCCTGCCACACTGACATCTAGTCTCTACTTGAATGCTTCCAGTGACAGGGAGCTTGCTAACTTTTAAAATAGCTGAGTTTGAGTGCTGGAAATTTCTTTCTCGCTTCTTTTTCCCGTGTTATGTCAATGCAAAAGAAAGCACATTTCTGAAGGAGCCATGTGTCTAGGATCAACACTAATATTTTGGAGTTCTAAAAACACCACATCACTTTGGTAGGAGCTACCCAGTACTTGTTTACTTACTGCCAAATCTCGTGGAATTTTCCTAGCTTGAATCTTAAAATATCCATGCAAACCAAGCCAAAAAGGAAGAGAAGGCAAAGCAAAACATAGTACTTTTTTATATTTACTTTTCTACCTGAGTAATGACAGTTTTTAAGGACATGAATTTCACAGAATAAAAAAATTGTTAGAGCTGAGAAAACTTACTGGTGCTTTTCATCCAGTTCTTCCTTTGATTCAGCAAGAAAACTAAAAACCAGATCGGTGATGTGACTTATCCAAGGTCATACAGCTGAGATTAGACCCCATATTTCTGGACTCCTAGCCCTCAATTTATAACTACTTAGATGTTTTCCGAAAAGTGTACCATGAAGCAAAGATTTTTCTAGATATCAGAAGGTGTTTTTTTTTTTTTGGTAGGGTTGGGGAGCAAAACGGGGAGACAGGTTCTGTGCTCAAATATATTTGAGAAATGCTAGTTTAAACTATTTTGTTTTGTTTTATGGCACTGCTTCTGAGAAGCTTAACTATGCTATCCTGTTGCAAACCCCCCACCCCACCGCCGTCAGGAAAGCAGCAAGCATTTTATGATTCTCAGGAAAGAACTGAATACAGGAGATTGGGAGCTTACAACTCTATTGGAAGGGCTGGTGCTGCAAAGATCAGGTAAAGCCACCATCAGATCCAAAGAGCACCAGAATTGGAAAGTGGCAGGAGCTGTCACTACTGCCTCCAGTTCTGAGGTGACTAATGTTCAGGGGAATATCTGGAAAGGACTACAGAACATCGCAACTGCCAAAGTTCAGATGTGCTCTGGCCACTTGTTGGAGAAACAATAGTATATCTCTCCCTTCTGCTTTATATTTCTTATGTAGGTGCTTTCTCATGGCAGTATCTACTCAGATCCCTGTATTCTAGGGAATCTTAGTAATGTAATTATCAGACTTCTAGCCCTCACAGTGCAGCAGAGATCACAGACGAGAGTGACCTATTTTGTTTGTTGTTGTTTTGGGATATGCTGTCTCGACTCAGTTTTGAGGCCCTAGGATGAGCTGGGTCAGTTCCCCTTCTTGAGCAACTGATTAAGTCCACACCTCAACTATTTCCTTTACTGGGCTCTCACACTCTGAGCCACTGTGTACTCGCCCAAAGAGCCTGGGGCCAGACACCAGATAATTAGAGATAGTCCTTATGTGCTGAAGCCCACAAAATTATTCAAATTAGCCAATTCACAGACAGCCTGTGAAACCCTGCACGTCACGTGCCATGCACAAGCTGCCCCTGCATCTCTAGTTTGTTGTTATCCTGTTCCCTGATGCACCCCCTGCATGGCCCTGCATGGCAGCCTTCTCTCCTTCAGAGCTGTAAGTAGCAAAGAGTTCTGCCTTTCATCTAGTTGAGGGTCTTTGTATTGTGTCCTGCCATCAAACAATCTTTAAATCTTATAAAACAGGGGGTAAGAATGGGGTTGAGTTACCAAAATCAATCTGGTGCATCTTACTAATATGCATTGAAACTCTTCAGTGGGGATATGGTATGGAGTGTTTCCTAAACTTTTTAAACCATCTATCTTTATTTTTAGGGCAACACTTATTGGTATATGCCAAAAGGTATCAAGTTGCCATGGAACTCATTTGGGGCACCATTGTTTTAAATTATAATTTCGAGGGTTCCTGCACTTTGAAGGCTCTGTGACCCAGAAGGAAGAAGGAGTGGTGATCTAGTGGCCTGGGCTATGTTTTCAGGGTTTTCGTGATCCTGGTTTGAGCCCAGTTGCCATTGTACTATAGATTTCAACGCACATAAAGACCATTACTCTGCCTAGATGGTCCCAGCTGGTTGAATTTTGTGTGACTTTCTGAACTCCTATTTCCACTATCAAAGCCACCCTCGTCTTCCTTTCCTATCCAAATCCTAGTTGATCATCAGTGCCCAAGTCAAGTCCCTTCAACAGGAAATTCAGTGATTAGTTCAGCTTTCTCTTATCTCTTCCTTCTCTGAATTCTTGACATCCTGTCAGCACTTGTCACAAATCTGCTTGTGACATCTCTTGCACTACTTCCCTGCTCTATGTAGCAGCTCTTAAGTGTCATTCTCTTATCCCCAACTGTATTGTTATCTTCTCAAGGGGAGATTGGAACTTAAGCTGCTGGGTGCCTCCTCAAACATCTAGAACAATACTCAGCACATAATGGGTACACAGATATTTGTGGACAGGATAAATTAATTAATTCACCACTTCAGTTTCCAGCACAGGGATTTTTGTTGTTGTTTTGTGTTGTTTTGTTTTCAGAATCTTAGTTGAAGCAAGACCTAGCTTACATGTGGGTATATTTGTTCACACAGACGAGAGCAAAAATGGAGTTCCATAGAAACAACTATTATCCAGTGGTAGGAATGATTTTCCTTATGTCACATTTCTTAGCTATTTTGGTGTTCTTAAACCATGAAGAGCAATGTGACACTTATGAAGTCCTAAGTGACTTTCTTCCTTCCAAGAATTATTTCAGGCTTGGATTCCCAGCAATTCAGAGACAATTTCTATTTCTGCCATGTTCATACTTTGCATCTTTATAGCCTTTAAACTTTTTTTTAACATATATGGTCTATTTATCCTCCAGAAATGACCCTATGATCTGGGTAGAGCTGACAAAATATTATTTTCCTTATTTAACCATTGGGGAAACTGAGGTGCAGAGATGCCATTTAGATGCTGGCAGAACTGGGGCTTGAACTCACATCTCCTGCTTCTCAATCCATGGCTCTTTCTAATGTGTTCCAAAGTAGAGGGAAATATATGAATGTATGTATGCATGTATGTGTGTATGTATGTATGTAGGCATGAAGTACACATATGTGTGTGTGTTTAATCAGACAAAGGAAGGATTTTGAATTAGAAAATATCTAAATGTTTTCCTTCTCATAATGCATTTTCTGGTAGAAAGATAACCATGCATCCAATCCCCAAACTGATTTTTATCCTCACAAAACAAAAAATAAAAAAATCTTGCTTTATATCCAAAATTACCTTTAGAAATTTATAGCTTGTATACTGTCTTAGTCTGCTCAGCTGCCGTAACAAACTACCATATTCTGGGTGACTTAACAGAAATTTATTGTCTCACAGTTCTGGAGGTAGAAGTCCAAGATTGAGGTGCCAGGATTGTTGGTTTCTGGTGAGGGCTTCTTCCTGGCTTGCAGATGGCCACCTTTCCCTGTGTCCTCACTTGGCAGGAGAGGAAGGTGGAGGAGGGCAGCTCTCTGGTGTCTTTTCCTATAATCCTATTACAATCATAAAGGGATTATGACTACCCACCCTCATGACCCCATCTAAACCTAATTACCTCCCAAAGCCCATCACCAAATACTCTCACACTGGGGATTAGGGTCACAACATAAGAATTTGGGGGAGATACAATTCAGTTCATTGCATTCTAGCCCTGCTCCTCCAAAATCCATGTCCTTCTCATATGCAAAATAAATTTATCCCATCTCAACAGCCCCAAAAGTCTTCACTCATTCCAGGATCAATTCCAAAGTCTAAAGTCCAAAAATCTCTCTAAACATCATCTAAATCAGACATGGATGGGACTCAAGGTAAAATTCATGCTGAGGCAAAATCCTTCTCAAGCTGTGAACCTGTGAAACCAGACAAGTTATGTGCTTCCAGAAAAACAATGGTGGGACAGGTGTAGGATAAACATTCCCATTCAAAAAGGAAGATACCAGAAGGAAGGAAGGGCTGACAGTTCCCAAACAAAACCAAACCTAGCAAGTCAAATTCTGTCAGGTCTTAAGACTCAAGAATAATCCTCTTTGGCTCAATGTTCTACCTTCCAAGCCCACTGGGGTGGCTGTGTCACCTTGGGTCTGCCTCAAGGCTCCAGATGGATGCCCTCTGGCCTGTGGAAACCGAAGTGGTGGCCCTGATGGGCTCTTAATTGCCTTTGGGGTCATTTTCCCCTCCTCTTGAAGAGTAGGGCATGTTCACAGCCAAATAACTTTTGATCAGATCCTGTCAAAGGCGTGAAGCCCGACAGCTTCCTTCATTACCTCTGCATCCCTGTCAGTTCCTACTGGCAGTGTTTCTGCTAGTATAATCCCATAAACTCTTTATCAAA
This sequence comes from Daubentonia madagascariensis, assembly GCA_023783475.1. Taxonomy (NCBI): domain Eukaryota; kingdom Metazoa; phylum Chordata; class Mammalia; order Primates; family Daubentoniidae; genus Daubentonia; species Daubentonia madagascariensis. The sequence continues at coordinate 1,034,961 of JAKFHU010002136.1, forward strand.
TCATTGCTCAGCCATACGCTTCATAAGGCTAAGTGTGGCTTAGTGTGCCTCTTCAGAGCAAGCTTTCTCATTTTTTCAATCCATAGCACATACACAGCTGTATTTTTAGCAGTAGATAGACACCTATAAGTCTTGTGCAGCTGGCTGATGCAGGTAAAAGAATCCTGGGGGTTGCTTTAATACAGCCTCCCCTTGACAAAACTCTTCTTCAAACCCATCCTTTTCACAGGCATCAGAGCCTAAAAATGAACATCTAATGATGTTATACTCCCAGCAATAAGACAAGGCCCAGTCCTGTGTCTCTCCAGCCTCATCCACTACTTCCAAACTTGACCTGTATTTTATACCAAATATAGTCAAGTCTCCTTATTTGCTGTAGTTACGTTCTATAAAGTCACTGTGAACAATGAGCTAGTGAATACCAAACCATTGCACCTAGAGGAAATATAGGATTAGGTTCCTGAGAGCCACTGGTCACATTTTTATCAACTGACCAATACATACTCTTGTTTTATGTGTGTTTCTGTTTAAAAACACATTATGTAATGTCTGCTGGTGATTCTGTAACATTGAACTCACAGCCAGTAGCACTGGAATTCACAGCTTATCTAACATGTGTATTTTCCCCATCAGTCATGCCACAGCCTTCTTACCATTAGGAATACTAGACAGCACTTCAGAACTATGTGTGGGATCTGTCTTAGCAAAATCAGAAACAACAAGCACGAAAATGTGGGCTGTGTCACTTGATAGGCCATGAAAAGGACACGTTTGCAGTGTGAGAGCCGAAATAGGGAGATGGAGCATCACCTGCCCCATCTCAGCTAGGAACAAGGCTCTCAGGTGACTACAGTTTTTTGCTGCTCTGTACATGTGTGCAAATGACTGTGAAGGTGTCATAAGTATTGATTTGGGGGTTGTAAATAAATTTTAGCAAATAGGTGAATTTGCAAATACAAAATATGTTAATAATAAGGATCAACAGCACTTGTAATTTCTCCCTCTCTGGTTCATAGCCCTTTGCATGTGTGTCTGTCTGTGCCCAAAATGCCTGAAGGTAAGGAACTACACTCTGCAGAGCCCTGGGGAGTAGGCATGTAGACTTTTTGAACTGAACTAATACATGCTTATACCTCATGCTCGCCTTTGCAGTACACAGCGTCCTTTGGCACACATGAAGCCTTAGCAAATGAGGAGCTCTCATATCCAACCTGATAACTGGAAAGACTGAGAATCTCTTCTGACCACCTTGTTCTCAGTATGAATGACGTAGACAGGGGTAGAGGAGCTGGTTATTTACCTGGCGTGGACAGTGTGTGGGCCCCTCAGACGGTGAGAGCTTCCTACAGAGACGGCCGGCCCAACCAATTGCCTCTAATGTTTAAAATTCTTGTTAGAACTTTATTTCTTTAGTTTAAGCATTTGCAGACAATTATAAAGGGGAGGGGAACCAATACATGTGAGGGGCAGATGGTAGGGCTCCTGCATGTTACCATTCTTAATTTTGTTACAACAATCCTATATAGATTTACAGTCCTTTGAGAACAAGCCTAAAAGGCAGGGAGTGACAGGGACAGCGAGAGACAGTATGTGGTGGTCTAGCCAATATTTGCAGCCAGATTTGTTTGATCACAAAGACCTGGTTATTTTTATTACCATACACCACCTTTTGAAACACATTTAAACACAAATATTCCTGGGCAGGGATCATACAGCCATTACTAAATTAAATTATTTCTTGTAGTCATTCAACAAATATTGGTAGAGAACTTACAATGTGCAAAGCAGCGTGCCAGGGACTAGAAGGAATACGATGTTGAATCAGGCTTGACTCCTAGCCGCGCAGGAGAATATGTACAAAATTAATTAGAATATAAGTGGAAATTGCATGTGCCATAAAAGAGGAATAGAAAAGGGGGCTGTCTCCTCAGCCAGGAGAGTAAGGCAGGCTCCATGGAGAAGGGGACCCATACTTGACTTGAGCTGCAGAGTTTGGGGGAAGAGCGATGTCAGCATGGGAACAGCACAGGCATGGGCCCAGAGATGAGAAAGTGTGGGAGCTGAATGCAAAAGTGAGTAGGACATAGTAAGGCAAGACGGGGGGATTATTATGAAAATAACATCATTGCCAGGGTCAGACCTTAGCACTTTATTCATTCAGAAGGGTACTACCAGTGCCTGGGAGAGGGAATAGAGTGATTTGTAGAGTGGCAGTGTGTGTTAGTTTGCTAGGACTCCAGAAAAAAGTACACAGACTGGGTGGCTTAAACAACAGAAATTTATCTCTCACAGTTGTGGAGACTAGAAGTCTGTGATCAAGGTGCTGGCAGTGCTGGTTTCCTCGGAGACCTCTCTCCTTGGCTTGCAGATAGCCACCTTCTCCCTGTGTCTTCATGTGGCCTTCCTTCTATGTGCGTCTGTTTCCTAATCTCCTCTTCTTATAAGGACAGCAGTCATCGTGGATTAGGGCCCACCCATATGACCTCATTGAACTCATTACCTCTTTAAAGACCCTATTTCCAAATGCAGTCACATTCAAAGGTACTGGATGTTAGGACTTCAGTATATGGACTTTTGTGGGATACAGCTCAGCCCATCACACAGGGTGAGATGGGTCATGAGAAGGAGAAAGTGGGCAGCCAGGTGGGAGCTATGATGGCAACTGTGAGCAGGCAGTGGCCGTGGAAGAGAGATAAGGAGAGACAGTCTGATGGCTTTCCTCTTTGTAAGGAAGACAACAACAACAAAAGTTCTGTAACAGGTGCCATAAGAGAAAAGGGAAGGCAGCTAGAATTAACTTGGCATGTTTTCTTCAACCCATAGAGAGATCCTCAAAGCCATCACTACTCAGTGCTTCCCTGTAACAGGAGGGTTGCTTCTGATTCCCTACCCACACAGGACAAAATGTCTCATTACTCTATAGTCTCAGTGTTTCTGTCACATTCTCTCATGCCTAGAATCTGAATCACAGCCAGGACATTCCTGAGTGACAGCTCCTATGAACTAATTATTAATGTTCCTGGCACAGAGTCTGGGTGGGCATTTATTCCCATTACCCGAGCCTGGTGATGAATGGAGCTTTGCACAGGCTGCATAATTTCTTCGTTTCTCCATAAGTCTGTGCCTTCTGCTGGCATTTTAAGGAATGTATTTTTATGGAGTTTGGAGCTATTCAGTAATTTTCCAGGAGGGCAAATTGCCCAGGCCAGATGGACAGATTTTTTTTCTGATTCCAGCTGGTGAAGTCCTGTTTGATAAGATTCTATCCCATCCTACTTGAACAGTGATGCACAATTTACTTGCGAGGTGGGTGGTGGAAAATGACTCCATCGGCAGCTCGTTAGGGTGGGCTGGAGTGGGAGGGCCACCCTAGTACCAAAAACCTTCCCAATGTGCAAGGGAGTTAGAGCCAAGGGACTTTGCAGTGACACACTCAAGCAGTGCTAAGGAAGGACATTATTGTTCTTAGAGGTACCAAGATTATAACATGGGATGTGATGGAACCAGAAGTCAAGAAGCTGTTCTTTCTGAGAGAGAGTCAGTATACTGAGAGCCCTGTGTTTCTCTCTGAATCCATCTGTCTTTAGAAAGAGAAGCCAGATGCAGTGAAGAATGGTAGAGAGGAATGAACTTTGGCTTTCTAAAGAGGTTCACTTAAATTTTCAGTTATACTGCATTATGAGGTCACTTATAATCTATTGTACTCTGCAGTTATTGAATGAGAGCTCCTTGCATGCCGAGTCCTCAGCAAGGTGGTGTACACACCAAATGCGAGGGGTATGTAGAGTTCCTGGCACTGGGTCTGACACATGGCAGGTGTTCCTTGCATGAGGCTCCTTGGATTGGTGTATGGATATATGAGATCCCCTTTTTTGTTGTTGTTTTTTGAGACAGAGTTGCGCTCTGTCACCCAGCAGTGCAGTGATGCTATCATAGCTCACTATAATCTTGACCTCCTGGACTCAGGTGATCCTTATGCCTCAGCTTCCTGACTAGCTTTGACTACAGGTCCACACCACCATGTCTAGCTAATTTAAAAAAACAAAAATTTTGTGGAGATGGGGTCTTGCTATGTTGCCCAGGCTGGTCTCGAACTCCTGGCCTCAAGCAATCCTCTCACCTCGGCCTTCCGAAGTGCTGGGATTACAGGCCTGAGCCACTGTTCTGGGCCCCTTTTTTATTTTTATTTTTTTCTAACTAACATTCTAAAGGGAACTGAAGCCAGAAAATATTTTCACAGAAAACTACCCTTCCATAGGAAGTGGTAATGACATCATTAATGAATAAAAAACACCTGGCTTTTTTTCCCTTTCTTTTCAGTTTTTGGACATCTCCTTAAATTTACTGAACATTAATAATTTTGTATATCCGTTTCCAAAACTTTCCCCTTCCTGCCTTGGGGGTATGGCTGTGTCAATGGGAAGGCAGGCCCTCTGAGAGTTCTCTCTGCTTACTGCTTCTCCTTGTCTTCCTGAGGGTAAGGAATCTTTGACATCATTTTATTCTATCAGCTCTTTTGCTTTAAATTCACACTTTCCTCTTGCAATTCTCCACCTGCTTCTGCTCACCTAAAACTCTCAAAACCCAGTCATTTTCTCAATATCACTGCAGGCAAATACCTTGACTTTGACCAGAAGGCAACACAAAAGTTTCCCAAGAAAAAGCAACTATTGTTCCCATTTAACAGACAAGAAAATTAAGTCAGTCAAAGACTAAGTGACTTGTTCTAGATGTGGCCCTAGAAACCAAGGCTTGTATTTTTTCCATAAAACCCACCAGAATAAAGAAAATAATTAGGACAAGGAGGTTTAACAAATAACTAATCAATCAAAACAAAATAAAAATGTTAGCACAAACCATGAAAGAAAAAAATAATAAATTGGACTTCATCCAAATTTAAATGTTCTGCTCTATCTAGAATATATAAAGAGCTCTCAGAGTTCAATAATAGGAAAATAAACAACAGAATAAGAAATGGGCAAAATATTTGAATATATGCTTCAGTAGAGAAGACACGCAGATGTCAAATAAGCACATGAAAAGATCATGAACATCATTAGTTTAAAATAACAAGGGGAAAACACCTACCACAGCTGTTTTTGTGTTCTAGTGAGAATGGGGAGTAACTCCCATATATTGCTGGTCAGAATGCAAAAAGGTACAGCTACTTGGGAAAGTGATTTGGCAGCTTCTCACAATAATCACCATACATTTACCATATGACCCAGCAACTCCACTCCTAGGTATGTACCCAGTAGAAATGAAGACATAAGTCTACACAAAAAACAGTTCATGGATGCTTGCACCAGCTTTATTCATAATCCTCAGGACTGGAAACAACCCAATGTCCAGCGGCTGGTGAATGGAGAAATTGTGGTAAATCCACAAAATGGAATATTGCTCAACAATAAAAGGACCAACATACTGATAGGAATAGCAAAATAGACACATTTCACAAGCATTATGGTAAGTGAAAAAAATCAAATTCCGAAGGCTACTATTTTACAATTCCAGTTATATGACATTCTGCAAAAGGCAAAACTAAGATGACAAAGAATAGATCATTGATTGCCAGGAGCAAGGGTAAAGGTTGGGGTGGATGACCACAAAGGACACAAGGGAATTTCTTGGGGTGATGCAAAATTTCTATATGTTGATGTTGTGATGATTCCCTGAGAGTATACTATTGTCAAAAGTCATAAAACTGCATACCAAAAAAGTGAATTTTACTCTATATGAATTGTACCTTAATAAATACATTTAAGTGTTAAATGTAAAAAGGAAGCTTGTGACAAATACTCTATTTTACATCCATTCATTCTTCATCCAACCCTTCCCAGGGAGGTCTTGTATGCCAGATGTTACCCAATAGGTCAGAAATCTAGAGGTAAATAATGTGGTCTTTATTCACAGTGTGGTGGGAGTCGTAAAAGGAAATTTGGCTGTTTTGTGATAGTGTATTCTTTGCTATGACAGAGAGAGCACAGAGAAGTGCTGAGGCTGTGGAGGAAGGACAGGAATGCTCCCTGCTAAGGATTTACAGGAGCTGAGGCTTGAAGAACAATTGGATGGTGAGGGGGAAGGCATTCAGGGTGTAAGGAACAGAAGTAGAAAAAACACAGGGGCAGCAAAGAGCCAAGGGGGGTGGATCCTCTCCTCCTCCCTCAGCAGCTGCTGTGGAGGGCATCAAACAGCCAGCCAGAGCTTTTCTGACCAGCACTGACCGCCTAGAAGAACAGAAGGAAGGCTGGTCCCCTGACCCATAGCTCTCACAGCATAGACATTTAGAAAATACTCGCTAAATTCTGCCTCACAGTTGAATTTCAGTGATGAACACAGGAAACATAGAAAGACTGACAAAAATAGGAAACCACCTTTAGGTAAATGACACAGTGACAATTGCTGAAGCAAGAATCTTTGATGGGTGCTAAACTTAATGGGTAAACGTATGATGAGAAGCAGGGTATTTGTGAGTCACAAAGGATCTTCTTCTAACATTTTATCAAAGGGAAAATAGAAACTACAGTGAAGAAACCTCAAAGATACCACCTTAATCAAGGGACTCAAGTAAGCCTCACCAGAAATGAGACAGGTTGTTACCAGGTGCCCTCAATATGATACTCTGAAAGGGCACAGTGCCACTTCTGTGGTATTCCTGCCAGAAATGCTATCTTAGATCAGGCTGCTTTAACAAATTACCATAGATGGAGTGGCTTAAACAACAAATATTTATTTCTCACAGTTACGGAGGCTGGAAAGTCCAAGGTCAGGGTGCCAGCAGGTCTGGTGTCTGGTGAGGTCCTGCCTTCTGGTTTGCAGATGGCCACCTTCCTGTCGTGTCTTCATATGATGGAGAACAGAGAGAGAGAGAGGAAACAATCTCCCAGGTCTCTCCTTATCAGGGCACTAATTCCATTCTTGAGGTCTCCACCCTCCTTACCTAATTACTTCCCAAAAGGCCCCACCTCCTCACACGATCACATTGAGGATTAGGATTTCAACATATGAATTTTGGGGAGACACAAACATTCAGTCCAAATGCATAGCCTCATTCTAATTCTAAGAGAGACATCTGACAAACCCAAACTGAAGGCTGTTCCACAAAATAACTGATCTGTATACTTCAAAAGTTCCCAGGCTATGAAAGGGGAAGAAAAACTGCCATAGATGTGAAGAAACCAAGGAGACAGAAAAATTAATTGCAATCTGTGATCCTGAATCAGATCCTGGACCACAAGAAGGACACTAACAGGAAAACAGGCAAAATTCAAATAATGTGTGTAGACTAGTTAATAGTAATGTGTTGATGTTAATTTCTTGATACAGATTGTACCAATTTATGTACGATGTCAACACTAGAGAAATCTGACTGAAGGGTATATGAAAACTCTCTGTAGTATATTTGCAACTATTCTGTAAGTCTGAAATTATTTTTTCAAAAACTTAAAATAAAAATGTTTTCTGAAGAGGGGCAAGATATGATAAAACTTTACACATCCATGCAGAAGAACATTCCTTCTATGGCTAGCTATTTTTATTTATTTATGTTTTTCCTCAACTGAACAAAGCCTAGTTATGAACTTCTGTAACTAGGGGCAACAAAAATCATCTTGTAGGACAGAAACATGCTCTCACTTTATCTTTTTGTTTTTAGACATCATAGGATCATACATTTAACACATTGACTGCCACACTAGAAAAAATTTTTTTTTCCCTGAGGCCACGGTGTTTTATTACAAAAATAGAATAAAAACTTCAAAAATAAAATGATCCATTCTAATTTAATGAAAAATTTATTTTTTATTGTGTTCTGTGCATGAGTTATATGCAACTTGAAAAATAGTTCATGAGGCTTCCAAGGTAAAGGGACGTTTATGAGTACATATGCTTCACAAGGCCCCAGGCTCAAAACTAGCATGAGTTACATACAACTCACGTGGCTGTTAATGTGTTAAAAGTCATCTCATCCATTCCCAGTTCTCAGGAGTCTCAAACCTAAAGTTCCTCCTAGCATAAGAAAACCTATGCTATTGCATTACATTCCACGTGCTATCAACATTATGAAATTTTCACAAGTCTAAATTCAGTCCCACATACTGCAGAACAGAAGATACCTGTGGTTTGCTTGAAAGTTGGAGATTATCCTTCTCAATTAAAGGTTTTTAACTGCAGATCAGGGAACCAGCACTTTGAGTCAGGATTTCATGCAACAGCCTGCTGTCGTCTTGTGCTGCTGTCAGCGCTGACTACTGCACAGGGTCAGTCTTCCATAAAAACGATAAGCCAGACTTTCTCATGTGTATCTGAGCTCTATTTAGCTCTTCAGACACTGTGGTTTTGTTTTCTGTTTGAAGAACTGAAGGTCAAGCAGAAAGAACACATTTTTCTTGATAACCTTTAGCTATAAAGTTAAAGTGGGTTTTAAGATCTGATTACACCTGAAGAGGATAAAATGAATCCTTTCTACCACCACTTACCAGTGTAAAAGATTGTTAGCATTTAGGCAGACCAGTATCCATTTTCCTTTTCTGACTGCCTCAGTTTCCTGGGGGTAATTAACTTTCCCTCACTCTGTGCAATCCTGGTGGGATGGTAAACCCAGGTGCTTGCACACAGCAACAACAGTTGACGGTGACTTTGAAGGCTCCTCTGCTCGATCCTCTCTTTTGCTCTCCTGGTACATCCAAGTGCATACCACGAGTACTGATGTTGGCGGATTGGTTGCTTCACTCTCAGACTTTTGAAACTTGAGTATTACAAGGAGGTAAGAAACTGCTAAGTTCAATTTCTCCAGTATTGTGGCCATTGGAGAGGGTCCTAGTGATGTGGCACTCTGATTCTCTGAGTCTCACTTGTTCCAAACCCAGTTCTTCACCTTTCTTCATCCTAGGAGCTGGTCCACACCCTGCCAACAAATTCCCTTTTTTTTGTTTTTGAAAGCTAGCCAGAGTTGCTACCTATTGTTTGCCACCAGAGAACTCTAACTGGTTTAGTTTTTCAAAATCGTAAGAAAACCCTTAAGTGGCTCCCAACTCAAAACAAGTGGTCCCCAATACTGTGTAGTCCCAGAATCTGTGGTTGTACTCTGAGGTGAGCCTGGCTTTTGGAAATATAGAATGCAGACTTCAACCTTTTAAGTTTTTTAATCATTGAAGTAGCTGCTGAGAAGAAAGAGAATCTTTGAAATATGTAATCACTTACTAAGTACCTTAAACTAGAATTAACTAATTTCAGAGTATCAACTGAAAATGGTTGCAACATGCACTTTATACCAGTTTCTATATATGTGTATCATGTTTATTAATATACATTATCAGAGTTTATAGATTTGTCTTTACTACAGGTACAATTTTCCATCTTGGCACTTGAAAAATAAAGTGTTAATGAGACATAACCCTAATGACAGAGACTTCTGAGTGTAAAGTTATTACAAAATTTTTTTAAGACTTGCCCTGTTTCTTAAAAGTTAAACATACACCTACCATATGATCCAAACTGCTCACTCCTAGGTATTTACTTAAGAAAAATAAAAGCATATATCCATACAAAGGACTTGTACACAAATGTTTACAGCAGCTTTATTTGTAATAGCATAAAACTGGAAACAACCCAAATGTCCATCAACAAGTGACTAGACAAGCAAATTATGGTATATCCCTACAATGGACTACTACTCAGCAATGAAAAGGAGACATGTGTAGGGCCCAAGGGAAAACTTCCCCTTTACCTTCTGAAGGTTTGCTGCAAAATCAACTGACAAAGGGAAGATTAATAGGAGAAATGACATACAAATTTATTACCATGCGTGGCGGAGAACCACAGAGTGATTACTCCAACCCCCCCAATGGGGTATAGAAGCTTATATGCCCTTTTCATAGGGAAGGGTGTAGATGGAGAATGTAGACAATTCTTTTGAGGGGCAGAAAGTGAGTGTTACTGAGAATGAAGGGATCAGGGAGATAAAAATTCACTTGTACATCTCTCTCTGAAATTTTTTAATAAGCCTGAGAGGCAGGCATTATCTTGCGGAACAAAACATGAGACCTCAGAGACAGGGAAGATGGTTGGGCTTTTATACCATCTCAAGGTTACAGAAAGAATGGGGGCTTGGATGGTGGTAAACAGGTTTTGGGAGGGAAAGAAGAGGAGTCCTGGTGAGCAAAGGTCACCTTCCTATGCAGATGAAACCTCACAGGTAGTAGCGCTAGAGAGAATAGATGGTAAGCATTTCTTCCAGACCTTTAAAGGCGTCAGACTCTCAGTTAATCTTTCTTAGATGGACAAGGGAGGGCCTCAGAGACATCCTGGCTGCATCAAGACAGATTTTCCCTACAGATGCAAATCTCCCCCACAAAAGAAAGCTTTTTGGCTTTTCTTGTATTTCCAGTCCTTCTGAATAGCCATGTTGAAATGTGTCAAAGAAGTATATTTGGGCTGAAATATGTTGGTTTCCTTCACATGCAACAACATGGATAAATCTCAATTATGCTGAATGAAAGAATCCAAACAAAAGAAGAATACATACTGCATGAACTCCTTTTATATACAATTCTAGAAGATGCAAACTGATCTGCTGTGACAGTAAGCAGATCAGTGGTCCCCTGGAAAGGGGGAAAGAGATCACAAAGGGATGTAAGGAAACTTTTGCAGGTGACAGATATATTCAATGTCTTCACTGTGGTGATGATTTCACAGATGTATGCATATGTCAAACTTATCAAGTAATTCACTTGAAATATGTGCAGCTTATTATATGCCAATTATTCCTCAATAAAGCTATTGTGAGGACCAAATCCAGATACTTGCCTGCCAGATTTGATGCTAGATCGTCTGGCAGGAAGATGCAAAATACAATGCTAGCACTCGGAAAGATCTGAAATCATCCAGTTCAGGGGTTGGCAAAATTTTGCTATAAAGGGCCAGAGAGTAAATATTTCTGGCTTTGTGGGCCATGTGGTCACTCAACTATGTCGATGTGGTACAAAAGCAGTTATAGATATAATAATATGTAAATGAATGACAGTGGCTGTGTCCCAATAAAATCTTATTTACAAAATCAGGAGGTGGGCCAAATTTGGCCCTTGGGTTATAGTTGTCTGACTGTAATCTAGTTGCACACATTTATTATACAGAAACTAAGAGATGAATGCTATATAGTTAGCGGCAGCTTGTAAAAATCAGAAGTTACTGTAATATTTTTTATCAACCTTTAGTTACAGTAATATAAGTTAAAACTGTATTTGAGCCAATGCCAAAATATCACTCCATAGGTTGCCAATGGCAATGGGAAATGCATCTTTATGGTGGAGAAATCCACAAGTTACCACCTTAACCAATTACAACATTTGTCACAAAGAGTGGGATCATCTGGCTTTATATGCTTCCTGATGTAATGCAAAATGAAGGAAGCAGCATCATTTATGAGGAATTATTGCCAACAGCGTTTAATATCATTATAATTGTATCAAACCTTTGGATCTCATCTCCAGTCTGTGGGACACATGTAGGAAACAGGAACAAATTAAACACCTTGAGGAAATAATGAGAGAAACCTATAATAAGGAACGTACTACAAGACAGCTGGCCTGATCTCTTAAAGGAGTAAATGTTACAGGAAAAAATATGTGTGAAGAAGATTGCTGTAGATTAAAAATTTGTTGACTTCTGGTTTGAAAAAAAAACTGCTGTAAAAAATATTGTAAGTAATGCCATGGTTTCAATGTGTCCTCCAAATTTCATGTGTTGGAAACTTAATCCCCCCATTCACATGTTGATGTTATTTGGAGGTGGAGCTTCTGAGAGGTAATTAGGGTTAGAGAGGGTCAGCCGGGTGGGAACCCATGATGGGGCTGGTGGCTTTATAAGAAGAGGAAGAGAGACCTAAGCTGGCATGCTCTTGCCCTCTCAACATGTGATACTCTTTGCCATGTTATGATGCAGCAGCAAGGCCATCATCAGATGCTGGCACTATGCTCTTGGACTTCCCAGCCGCCAGAGATGTAAGTTAAATAAACTTATTTTCTTTATAAATGGCCCAGTCTGTGGTGTTCTGATATAGCAATGGAAAACAGACTAAGACAGGTAACAATGGAGAAATCTGACTATAGTCTAGCTATATTATTAAATTTGACTTTAATGTAGTTGTACATGATCTAGTCTAGATAATATTACAAAATGGTTGTGAATTTTCTTAGGTATAATAATAATATTGTGGTTTTGTAGGAGAATATTTTTATTTTAGGAAACAAATGACAAAATATTTAGAGATAATATATCATGATGTCAGTGACTAGAAAAATGTAACACATAAAGAGAAATAAAACAAATACATAAATAGGTTAACAATTGTTGAATCCAGGTGGTGAGTTTATATGTGCTCATTGGACTTTTCTTTTGAATTCCTGTATATTTAAAAGTTTTCATTAAAAAAAGTTGATGAAATTATTTTATTTGATGATATGCCTTGAGAGAGAAATATTCTAAAAAATATATATTTAAATTCTGTTAAATTGTCCTTTTTAATCAAGACAGTAACAAGAAGGTGAGAGAATAATTATTCCATCACAGGATAAAATAAGAGCCTTTTAACATTAAACTCTATATCATATGTTTTCTAATAGTTAATTAAAAGAAGAAAAATAACTTAAATAATTTCTCAAAAGGAAAACAGATGTCACTTGGCCTTAATTAAGAGACACAGATTTGAATGACCAGGAAAACTCTAAGAACACTTATTGTGACTTTACCCTAACATTTGATACAAGGACAGAATTCATTTAAAAAAAACAACTTATTTTCTATAATTAATTTCTATAATTTTCTCATCAACATGTGGAACTTTTATAGGACAGGAAAAAACTATAAAATCTCCAGGCCCAGACAAAGAATAAATTATAGTGTTTTCAGGTAACTAATACAAGACGTGATACAATGTTTGAAGAAGAAAGACAATCTCTCAGAATTCGGGCAGTGAAAGGGTCAGTGTGAACCAGTCAGTCACTACTTGGACGGCCTTGGCTGCCTCTTACCATTTTGGGACATCTGTGCTTTGTGCCTGATGACCACAGTGTCTTAGGCTTCACACCTTTTCCCTATTTTCTCACTGTATATCAATTAATCATTGAGTAAGGAATGAGATGAATCTCCGTAAATTGTGTCTGTCTGAGCCTGGCTCTGGGAGAGAAGCACCTACCAAAATGTCCTTTTGACCCTGCAGATAGAGGAAGAGACCTCTGTCTCTCATGAATCAGTGCAGCGAAGCTATTAGCACCCCACTCATACCCCCTTCGCGATCTCGGCGCCCAAGCAGACCACCTGTGTCTGTCTGCATGCAGGCTCTCTGAAGCCCTGAGAGTCCATTCAGCTCAAGTGTGGGGCGTGCTGGGAGTGCCAGGGAGCTAATGCCCTCTAGGAGCAGTTTGCAACCAATAACTAACACAAATCAGTGGATAAACAGCCCAGATCCTTTGCCACTTGGCTGGACAACTCTAAGGCGTGCTCTACACTGCCTCCCAGAGGTCCCCAGCAGGATTGAGCCCCAGTTGCTCACAGCCATGATCTGCTCAATAGATACTCTTTATCGGCTTCTTTCTCTTCCCTGTCTCACTTCCTCACTCTCTTACCAATGATTTCTGGGATCATTTCCTAAATAAACTACTTGAATTCACCTTTATGTATGCAAGTTTCTTTTTGAGGGGACTATGCAAGATAAGACACACAGGCTCCAGAACCTCTGATAACGTGGGCACCCACATGGACCAAACACACAGCCCATTCATGTGATGCAGGTACTGTAGAGGTTAAATTTGGATTAAAGGGGAAATCCAGGCTCAGCCTCTATTAACAGATTTGCCCTCCATTAACTAACCAGCTCAACAAGAGAAGGTTGCAGTAGTAGAAATGGGTATTAGGTAGGAACAGGACCAAACTACTCTTTTGTTTTTTAGACTTAAAACACTTTCTCCCCCAAGGAACTATCCAAGGTTCTGGATTATCTCTAACCAAGCAAACAAGTGCCCTTGTCTCTATTTATAATCTACAGCGTCTATCCACCTGGGACCCTTTCCTTCTTATTTTACGTCCTGATTGATACCAGCTGCCTCATCTCACCTCTATCATATCTGGCTACAACCAACCTGTATAATCAGCTTCCTGCCCTGTGCCCATTGTGACCAACTTCTGCACCTGCACTGCCTGGCTCCTCACCGGATGACCCAGCAGCTCTATCTGCTTTTGTATGAACACCTAAATTGTTGTTTTTAAAAATCAACATATCCTAAATAGAAAAATTTCTTTCTAGAGTATTTCTTATAGCACCTTCAATGTTTATCTAAAATTATCATGCATACTTAATTCTGAAGCAGCAAGACATTGACATCAAGATTTCATTTCAGAAGAAAATTGAAGTGTCTGGAATTATAGAAATATGCCAGTGTTTCTGAAGCTTCATATTTTGGTTCCCTCTACCTCTGCTTTCTCTAATCATCACAATAAGATTTTCACTTTATTTTTTTCTTTTCTTTTTAGTCACATCTTGTAACATTTTAGCTTTTAAACATATCTCAGAGCATAATAAGACTTGTTTAAAAGATACACTGGGTCATTTGAAGATTCCTTGTGGATGGAATGTCTTTGCATAGTCCTAAAATTGGATTTGACGTGATAAAGCAATATTTTAACTGTTTTCATTGAGTTTTAGAACTATGTTTGTTATTAAAACTTTGAAGAGAGGAACAAAAACAGACTTACCAAAAAATATTCCTTTCCTATAATCTAACAATAGAATAAAGTCAGTAAATAGCCAAAATTAAACAGTTAAATAGCCAAATAAATAGTTATAAAATAAGAAAAAGAGTTCAACATATGCCTTAAACTTTTCAACATGATGGTCAAACAACCCCCTCCCAACAAAATAGGACGAAGGGGAAGGGAAGGGGAGGGGAAGGAGGAAGGAATTTCTGATGTTGTACATTACAACTTCTAACCTCACCAATGACCCCTGAAGTACTGGGGACTGATGGTGAGATGAAAGAATACTGAATATTCTCATTAATGTGAATAAAATAGACTGAGGAGTTAATGAGGTAGTCTTGGGAATGGTAAAAGAAACAAACTTCCAAAACAGAAAGCCACTATGTTCTATGCAGGACCTCCACAGAAGTAGACAGAGCAACCCAGGCTTGCCATGCTCCAGGGCACTGTGCTAAATTGGGGGAAGGAGCCAAAGTTCACAGGGATTGGTTATAGTTCTACACATACAAGGGAGTCTCAGAAGAGAGAAGGTAAAATCTGTATCTCCTAGAAATAGCTGCACACAAAGTCAAGAAAATTTACCTCTTCACTACCTGTGAACCCTCAACCCCAGAGAAGTGAAGAGAAAACAGTTAGAGAATACTTCAGACTATAGATAGGAAGGGGAGAACAGACAGGTTCTATATAAGGAAGTATGCCAAGGAAAACTACCTCACCTATAACAATAAATTGTTGGTCTGAACATAGCTAAGCATACACAGAAACAGCATCCCACCTTTGCACATATACTAACCACATGGAAAGAAAGAAAAAAGAAAAAGAGGGATAAAAGAATACAGAGTGTAAAAGCAGCTGAAGCACCCAAAGCGGGAGAAAATACAACCCAAGGACCCAAAGTGTATTATTTATGACTATTTCTTTATTAAATAATTCAATTAAAATGTGAATTCAATAAATCACAAACTCAAAGATACTATGATAAGAGAATGAATTGGAAAAGGAAGTTTCAGAGTTAAAAAAAAATTTTTTGAGAACCAAAACACCAACCGTAGAAAAATTATTAATAAATAAAAAGTAGTGTAGAAGAATAGGCGTGGCTAAAGAACAAAACAATGGCATTGAGATTATATAAGCAAATGCAGAGGGAGAAAGAATGAGATTAATATAGTTAAGGGAAAATGACAACTATGGATGACAAAAATAATGGGCAGTATAAGAATAATTGATTTCTCTGGATTAGAAAACCCAACATATGGAACAGAAGAACTATTCAGAAATAAAATATAGGAAAGTATCTGTAGAATAATGAAAGAACTAAACTAGGATATAAAAAAAGAGATTTTAAAAAAGCAACAGAGAAAAAATAGCATCAAGACTTGGCCTGGTTATGGTTTTGAATATCATGATAAGAAAAATATTTTTCAGACTTCAAGTCAGAACAAAACAAATTTATTGTAAGAGAGGAATAAGTTAGACCACACTTAGACTTCTCCAAAGTCTATTACATTCCAGGAAACAATGGAATTGTACCTACAGAGTTCTGAGGGAAATGTGTCAGTTGACCCAAGAATACCACCCACTGCTAGATTGGTGTTTAAACTCAAAGTCAGGAAATGGACATTCTCAAGCCTGAAAGAACTCAAGGAATTTAGCAACCATCAACACTGTCCAAAAACTCCACTTGGAAATAAAATCCTATCCATCAGGTGAGGAGTCATAATAAAACATAGAGTGGCTATGTAAATGGGCAAATGGTGAGCACCAAATTCACTTAGAAACCTAAGTAATAAATGGCCAGAATTGTAGTTGTAGAAAAAAATGTAATTATGCCACATGCTCTTAAAAAAGTAAAATATAAAGCTCTCTTCAAGGACATTGTAATGATTTTTTTAAAAAGTGGAATCCATATTGACAGTCAATGACATTTTGTTCTTCACATTTTGGTCTCTGAGTAGAATGATGTGTTCAACTCCAGGGAGGACACTGGGCGAGTTATATCTGAGGGTTGAAGGAAGAAAAGCTCCTACTTGTAGGAACATGGGGGATGGTCATTTTAATTTGGTTTTGTTTCTTCTGGAGAGATTGGAGAAAGTTAATAACTGGTGGTGACACAAGAAAACAACTGAGTGACTTTTATTCCCTGAAATTAAAAGAGTGTTTTGGAAATGAACTTCCAACTATCTTGGAGTTTGAAATCAACAGATAGGCAGAGACACCATGAGAGTATTAGTAAGTGCAGGACAAGCTCTGTGCTACAGAAGCAATAAAAGATTGCATCCCCAGAAAGAATAACATCAAACATATTCCAAGACTGGCATCAGAAAAGCTAGAGTTTCTTATCTTCATCTGAATTAATGTGTGCTATGTTGATGTCTTTTAACCAAATTGTTTTTTTTAATAACCTGGGATTTAGAGTGATTAATGAGTTTCCATAGAGATTTTTTTCCATATAAACTGCACAGGAATTTATGCTGAATAAAGTAAGATATATGCCACCTTCAAGACCTTTTCATATATGTATATTCATAGAGCAAATGGGCAAAAGTAAGCACAGAACAATCAAACACCATGGCAAACACAAAACCAGTGGCTGACTCAGAAAGAACCCTTGGGTTTTCATGCTCTGGGTTTTATTAAATTCACAGTAACTCTTATAGCCCTTAGTGATACAACTGAATTAATCCATGTTCACACTGTCTTTTGGAAACTGTTGGTGGGACCAAGGCAAGAGGAAGGAGGGAAGGATGGATGGAGTAAAAGAAGGAAGGAAGGAAGGATAGAAGGAAGGAAGGAGAAGGGAAAAGAAGGGGGAAAATGCAAAGAACACAAGAAAAGTAAGTTACGGGAAGTAAATAGGTCTTATGTATTAACTTACATAATCTTTGCTACATCCATATAAAGTTAATATTATTATTATTAGTATCCCATTTTATAGATGAAAAAATCAAGGCACAAAAAAGTTTAAAAACTAGGCCAAGCTTTAAGACCTAATAAGTATCAAAGCCAGGATTTGGCCCAAGCAGTCTGACTCCACAGCCTGTCATCTCAACAGCTACACTGCCTGTATACACCCTGAAGGTGGAAGTAAGCAATTCATACACCTATATTAAGCCAAGCCTAGGAATCTCAGTTACTTAGGCATCCCTTAATTTGGATCAGGGTTAGTAAGGTTTTCTTTCTACTTTCAAGAACAAAGCTTATAGAACAAATTAAAGGTGCCAATGTTAGAAAACTAGGTAAACTCTGCTATTCTGGCTATCATTGAGTGTGTTAAGAAATCTTAAACAACATATAAATGATTAATACACTGAGTAAAAGTATACCTTTTTATATTTAAGTGGGTCTACTTAAGATTTTAAATGAGCAGCTTTAAGTTAGTGCAGAACTGGCAGCTGGCCTCCAAGACGGCCTCCAGTGATTCTCACCTCCTCTTCTTCATGCGGTAGTCCCCTCCCGTGCTGGGGAGGGCTGACTTGTGTAGTCAGGAGGAGATAGCAGAAAGGACAGTGTGTGACTTCTGATGCTAGATTATAAAAGACATTTTGGTTTCTGCCTTGCTCTCTCTTGTATCACTTGGTTTGAGGGAAGCCAGCCACCAAGTCCTGAAAACATTCAAGCAGCCCTAGGAGGAGTCAGTGTGATAGAAAACTGAGGAACCCTCCTAACAGCCACGGGAGGGAGCCATCCTGGGAGCGGTTCTCCAGCCCCAGTCAAACCTTCAGATGACGGCAGCCTCAGCTGCCGTCTTGACTACAACCTCCTGAGGGATAAAGAGCCAGAACTCTTGGTCTAAGCCACTCACAAATTTCTGATTCAAAGAAACTGTGAGATAATTAATATGTATTGTTTTAAGCCACTAAGTATGTGGCAATCACTAAGCATACAGCACTAGATAATTAATATATGTTTGTGCTGAGAGTGGGGTCCAAACCTTGTAATAACTTACCACTATTGACATAACAAAGTACCACAGAGTGGGTGGCTTAAACATTGATTTTCTCCCAATTCTGGACGTTGGTAGCCTGAGATCAGGGTACTGGCAAGGTTGATTTCCTCTGAGGCCTCTCTGCTTGACTTGCAGATGGCTGTTCTCTACACATGTTTTCCCGTGGTCTTTCCTCTGTGTGTCTGTGTCCTAATCTCTTCTTAGACCACATGGACACCAGTCAGATTGGATTACGGCCCACCCTAATGACTTCATCTTAACTTAGTTACCTCTTTAAAGACCCCATCTCCAAATACAGTCACATTCTGAGGTTCTGGGAATTAGCACTTCAGCATATGAATCTTGGAGGGACACAATCCAGCCCGTAACAGAACTTATTCCATCTCTGCCATTTACTAAATGTCAGGTATTAAGGACATTTTGTGATTTTCTTTATAAAATGTGAATGATAATACCCAACTCACAGGACTGTTTTGAACATTTATGTTTAAATAACTCAACATTGTTCCTAGCACAAAATAGGTCTGTAAGTGTATAATCTTTCCTTCTAGATTTCTAAATATGCATAAACAACAACATAACACGTTGGCTGAGCCAGGCCTTCCTGATTGGACATCAGTGGGTTTTGGAGCTGGCACCTCTGCTACTTGGCCTCATGCACACAACTCTAAGTCCAAAACCTGTCATTCTTGTTTAGTGACTCCATTTTTATGTACCTGATGCACATACTTGAGAGCTTGAGGAATGAGGAACTTTGAAGTCAAAGAGGGTTGAATGATCACATGGAGGTGGGCACCCCCCTCCCACTTTCCCTCTCTTCCACCAGTCACAATCACATGCCAGGACAAAGAAAGAAATTAGAAGGTAATTTAATACAACCTTGAGCAAGGCACTCTCCGAGCCTCAGTTTTCTTTCCTATAGAATAAAAAATTCCGTTAATAGTACTAACCTCTTCCTAGGGAGGGTGGTTATGCAATGACATATAAAGCACTTGGCAAAACTGCTGGGCACCTAGTATGTGCTCAATAAATGGTAGCTATAAGCTAAGTAATGAGCAGACAATGTGCACCATATACTACCTTGTGCAACCTCTGTTGTCTTAGCCTGAGTTCTGCAGAAAACAGATTCTGAGACTACAGCTTATCTGCAGCTCCTGTATTAGGGAGTACAATCCCAGGGAAGCAGAAGTCAGAGAAAGGTGTAGGGCAGAGAAGACCGCAGAGCAGGTATGAAGTAGTGTACTACAGAGATGGTCACTGCTTCATATGAAGCCCAACTAATTGTAGCATCTCAGAGAACCTTCTTCTGAGAGGCTGTAAAGGCTACTCAATCTTAAAACAGTCTGTTAGTAAAGGAGCAAAAGGATGAGGGTGGAAAATTTATCCACTAGCTCTCATCTCTCACTGACCAAAGTCTACCCCATTGGGTATTAACTGTTCTGCTCCTTGCCGTGCGCCCGTGTGAGCACCAAGCAGGTCCTTATGTATCTTAAGCCTCAGTGGCGACAGGGAAGCCAGACCTGTATTGAAGACAAGAGGTTCAAGATATGGACTTGCGGCAAGGCACTTCAGGTAATTCTGGTGCAATGTCCACTGTGGCCATGGCAGTTATGAAAACCTACATGAAGTTTGTCATCAAAGTGAAAGCCAGGGAGGGACAAGTGGACAAGAATCCTCCAGACAGGAGAGCCTGAGATGACCTGAAGTGGTGCTAAAAGCTCCTGGCACACCTAGGGTTTGAAAAACTCCTTGCAAATATTATATATTGAATTATATTTTTCCATTTAAATATTCTGGGAGGTGGAATTATAGCTCTAGCCTCCAGGAGTTCCTAATATTCAAGCTTTCTTTTTCTTGGTGGGTGTCCTAAACTATATCCAATAGCTGTTGGTACAAAAATCAAGACTTAAGTACTAGAGGAGTACTTAACAAATCAAACTTTTTGTAAGAAAAAAATCTCTGTACTATGAATAATTGCCCTTTAACATTCTGTTTTGATATGTTGGATTTTCTACTGAGAAAACACTCTTATACAATGGCTTTCTTTTTTAGGCTATTTTGATTTGGTTTGCTATGAGATTCTGTGACATTGGGAATTCTTAGCATTTTCTGCTAAAATGTGAAGGCTATCTGTTACACAATGTATCTGACTCACATATTCAGCCTCGAAGTACTTGAGAGGAGAGGCAGCTCCTTATATAGTTGTGTTCCTCCACAGCATCCCTAGAGGATAACAAACTCTCAATTAATATTTGTTGAGTGGGAAACATGTTAAATAAATGATGGAATAGCCTTACAATGGAATTTCATACAGCACAGTTCTCAAAAAATAATAGAAGTTTTCCTCTAATACAACATGAGGAGATGGAAGACAGTTATTTTAGATGAAATTAAAAAATTACACAGCAATATGTATAGATTAATCCTATCTTGATTACATATGCATATATACATATATGTGGATACGCATATTTAGAAATCTAGAAGGAAAGATTATGCACTAAACTGTTAAAGGCTACTATCTGCAGGGATGAGATTGGTAGAAGGGGAAAGAATTTTTTCTTTTTACCTATATTGCTTGTGTTTTTTACAACATTTATTACTTGTGTAATCTAAAAATGAACAAGTAAAATAAATAATGCTATATGAATGAATCATGGGTATTGGATGACACAGTAGAAAAACACCAGCAACTGGGTACAAATAAATACTTAGTTTTGACACTGAATTAGTTAGGTACCATCTCTCATTTAATCCTACGTGGAGAAATTGCTGGTTCCATTTTTTTTAATCCCTATGAGAGCCATTGGAACCTCTGCATTCTCAGTGGCCCCCAAAATAACGGTGTTCTTGGCTGACTTGCTTGACTATATATCATCGTATTTATAGCATCATTCTTTCTTCTGCAGAGAGCTCTGTTTACAATTCTAATGAAGAGATAAAAAACTTTGTAGCCAATGTAGGCCACTCAGCTATGCATACCTGGGGTGGTTGTCTTTGCTTTTCTTAATTCTCAGATTTTAACTACCTACGTCTGCTCCAAATGGAAATATTTCTGTGCACTGCAAACACTTAATACTATAGAGTCAGATGTTCTCGAATAAGTGGTCTCTACACCCTAATCAATCCCACCTAGCAAAGCATGATAAATACCTACTTAAAGTCCTTGGAAATGAGGGATCGGTTATTTCAGGCTCTGTTCATTTCTCGGATCATGTTGTGACTTCTCCCACAATGCTAGAGAATTACCCAGAAAGGACAAAGGCACAGACTTTTCCCAGGAAGAGCAGAGCAATGAGGAGAAACATAGCTGCTTTCTGGGTTTGCATTAGCAACCCTGACACTCGGCCCCTTCAACATTCCCTAAGTACTAACAAAAACCATCTTCGCCAGCCCAGAAGAGCTGGGATCTCATTTTGTAATTCTTCATTCCTCCTTATTTCTTTACTTCCTACACTCTCACCCTCCCTCCCACCCTGCAACCTTCATTCTCAGGCCACCCAATAATTGCATATAACAAGTAAAGGTGTTAGAATGGCAGAACACTTATCTTAGGTATCAGAGAATCCTTTGGAAATACTTAGGAAATTGATAACACCAAGAAAGGCTCAAGAACCTCAGATCTGAGTTAGGAGGAACATTTTCTTACACTAAACACTACTGAACAACACATGGCCCATAAAAAATCCCAAGCAGTAAAAGCCAACAAGAATTTGAAGGAACAAATACTCATTCCACTATGTCCCCAGATTCTTGACACACACACCTTTGCTTTTCTGAAGGAAAAAAGAATTCAAGGAATGTGGCCATGACCCATGAGCACATTTCCCCCTTATGTAGAGGAGACCTATTAATTTAAAAAGATTTTTTTTTTTGCTATCTTCTAAATGAAATATAACATTTATTTCTATTATAAATTTAGCCAACAAATGACAGGTATCTTATTAGAATCATGACTTTGGTACCAGTGGAAATTACAGATATTTTTATACCACATGACAGTTGTTGCAGAGATCTTGAAATACTGCTTGCATTCACCACTATTCAAAATTATGGCAATTAATTGACTTGCCACTAGATCTCATTATTAAATGTGTTAATAAGGAATTGATATATTGTAATACCACAAATTTTATAATATTTTGATGCTTGTATTTCAGTATAATTTGTTTCCTTTGCAATTCTATGTGTTTTACTTTATGACTGTAAACACGCTATTCTAAGAAGGGATCTATGGGTCTCAACTGATTGCAAATGCGTAAGAGAGCTAGTTAAGACCAGAAGAACCACCCAACCGAGTCCAGCCAAAATTGCCCACCCATGGAATAGTAATCCAAATAAATAGTGTGATTTTGAGCCATTAACTTTGGGAGTGTTTTGTTATACAGCAATAAATAACTGACACATGTCCCTACTGTTATCTATTCAACATTTTTACTCTAAATCAACTTTCTCATTTAAATAAATAAATATTTAAACAGTCTTTATAGCATCACTGCAAATAGAAAAAAATCATTTTCACTTGAGACAAATAGAAGCAAACTAAAAACAAATACAAGAAAAACATTAAGCGTTGTTATCAAATTTTGGCTAGATATGTTGTCCGGGAAGGCACTTTATCTTTTTATCTTTTAAATTTTTTTTCTCTTTTCAAGATTTATTTTTTTTATATATATATATTTAGTTACATGTATTACTTTTGTACTGCTTGAGACAAAGTTATAAATGTGCCCATCACCCAGATATTGTACATTGTACACGTTAGGTTTGATTTCACCCATCCTCTCCTCCCCCCTCCCACCTGCTTGATTTCCATTGAGTTTTAGGGAAGGCACTTTAATAAATAACAAAACAGATAAGTAAGTGCTAGAGAGTGATAAAGACACATCACCTCCAGTGTGAGACCTTCACCTTGATAAAGGTAGAAGGACCAAAGAAGAAGTATGTGATTCAATGTTGTTTAATCCCCGGTCTTTTCCCTTTTATAAGCAAGACTCCCAATGGGTGGTCTTGGCCCACATTTTGGGAAGCACTGATCTTATTGGACTTACAGAAAAATAGAATCTTTGTGTAAATGAATGCTTTATATCTTAATATTGCAATGAAATGCCATAAATCTGAGGGTGCTTGGGCCACACTACAGACATTCACCCAGGCTATGCCTGTGAGGGATCTGGGATATCACCGACCAACAACTTCATCACATGGGTAAGATAGAGGAGTCAGAGGCAAAGTCTCTGGTATAGGAAGATAATTTTGAATAATGACACTCCAGAGAACGCAGCTTTCAAAATTCCATGGCCATCCAGATCTCATCTGTTAAATTAGGGAACCGGTAGAAAAAGCCGAGAATCACTCCCAGTTGTATGTTTTTATGAGCCCATGAGTTTCAATGTTGTAGCACAAGGAACCCAAAGGATTCACTAAGGAATAACAAGAGAGCAAGGAATTAAATAACATTGACTCCTGCACTGAGAAAATTATTCCTTTTTCACTCTCTTCTGTCCCTCTCTCTTGGTGAAGGTAAAGTGCTTTGCATTAAACCTGGTACATATGTCAATCAATGTTATTTGTAACTAATATTGATAATGCTGATGTTAATAAATAGCAGAGCATTTAAGAACTTGGGGCTGGGCGTGGTGGCTCACACCTATAATCCTAGCACTCCGGGAGGCCGAGGTGGGAGGATCACTGGTGCTCAGGAGTTTGAGGTTGCAGCAGTGAGCTACGATAAAGCCACTGCACTCCAGCCAGGGTAACAAAGTAAGACTCTGCCTCAAAAAAAAAAAAAAAACAAAACAACTTGGGCTCTGGGTGTGTGAATTTAGTCTCCCTTCACATTCTACATTTCCTAGCCTGGCAACTGAATTTAATTATCTGTGCCTCAATTTCTTCAACTGTAAAATGTGCATTAAAACGTATTTGCATCATAGGGTCATTCTGAAAATTAAAGGAGGTAAGACATGAAAAATATTTAGAATGCTATCTGATGCATAGTAAATATATTACCAGCAAGAATATTAGGTAATCAATATTAACCCCTGATGATTATGACCATGATGATGGTGGTGATTGGGTAAATCCATGTGTAAGCAACAAACCATTGTTAAAGCAAAGATTTTGAAATAAACTTCCCTTTCTAAAACAAATCCTCACTATTCCCTTATGTGTCAAAGTAGAACCTTGACAATGTCTTTCAGATTCATATTATGATTGATTCCAGAGACACATATCCAGAGAAAACGAGACTTTTGCTGTTGTTGACCATCTTGACTTTATGACATTATTTTAACCCATGATGATCTATATTATTAACCAGTGCAAAGAAAACTTACATGGGAATTTGGAGAGTGTGAAAATATTTTTGCATCAAGACTCTCCCCACCCTCACCACGCTCCCCTCCCTTTCCCCTCAATATCGCTGTGAAAATATGCAATCTATCTACATTCTGGTTCCAAGAGCAACTCTGGCATTTGAATAAGAGTCATACATGGCATGCTATTTTGGTAAAAATCATTTTCCAAAAACAGCATTATGAGAAAGTGAAGCCAAAAAGAACTCACTGTTCTCTCTCACACTGGCACAGCGAGGCGTCTGCTTAACCTGCTTGTGGGCTCAGGTGTTTAAAATCATGGTACTTTTTTTTTTCTCTTTTGCTTTAAATGGCATCACAACTTTAGCCTGTTGTCAAGTCTGACTTAAATTAAACTGAGACATGCAAAAGGATGATACTGTTTCTCTAGGTCCTTGTGTGAGATTAGGTAGGTTAATGGGTTGCTATGGTGATCACTTCTCGCAATGGAATTGAATAATGGTAAAGTGAACAGGTTTGGGAGTCATATATAACTTGAAACTCACATTATGTCACTTGTTTATATGCTTGACTGACTTTGAGCAATTTATGTGACCTTTCCTGTGCATGGGTAAAATGAGCCAAATAATACCTACCTTGGAGAATTATTATCTTAGTTAATTCTCAGAACAACCCTCTAGTGTATTATTAGCACCATTTTATCAACAAATCAAAAAATCTGCCCAAAGTCACACAGCTAGTTAATGGCAGAGCTGAGAGGCCCAACTCGTGATTTCTGGGGGTTAACTGGGCTCAGTTAGGTTGTTTTCACATAGGATCTCTCCTGCAGTTGCAGTTAGATGGTGGCTGGGCTAAAGTCATCTCAAAGGCTTCCTTACATGCCTGGTTGTTGATGCTGGCTGTTGGCTGGGACTTCAGTTTGGCACTACCAGCCAAAACAACCACATGTGATCTCATCATGTGGCCTTGGCTTCCTCATAGCATAATGGCAGGATTTCAAGAGCAAGTCAACCCAAGAGACATCAGATATATGCTGTAATGCCTTTTATGACTAGCCTCACAAGTTAAGCAGCATCACTTTCTATTCATTAAAAGCAAGGCACTAAAACTGGTCCATATTGAGACAAACATCCTGTATGCAAGATGACAGTAGACTAATATCTTCAAAGTAGTGTTGTTGGAAGATATTTAAATCTTAGAATTATATACATAGCTAAACTAACATCAAATCAGTTTCTTTCTTTCTCTTTTTTTTTTCCTTTTGAGACAGGGTCTTTCTCTGTCACCCCAGCTAGAGTGCAGTGACATCATCATAGCTCACAGCAACCTCAAACTCCTGGGCTCAAGTGATCCTTCTGCCTCAGCCTCCCAAGTAGCTGGAACTACGGATGCACATCACCATGCCTGGCTAATTTTTTTATTTTTTGTACAGACAAGGTCTCAAACTCCTGGCCTCAAACAGTCCTCCTGCCCTGACCTCCCATAGTGGCCCGATTTGAGCCACTCCTCCTGGCTCAAATCAGTTTCTTCATAAACAGATCCCATCTAAGACATTGAAAATTGGTCATGTAATTTATTCAGTAAAGCCTTAAGATCTCTTAGTTTATTGATTTTTTGTTAGGTTTTTTGATGTAGTATGAAATATTATTTATCAACACTAGAAGGCAGGAAAAAAAGAACAGCAAAGAGAATAGAAGTAAAAATAATAAAGATAAAAGAAGAAAGTAATAAGATACAAAACAAAACAAAAATGCAATATAGTTGAGATAACTAAAAATGTATATTTTGAAGATTAATAAAATAGTGTGACTCTTTGGCAGGTATGACCCCGGAAATAACACAAGAGGCAACCAAAGGAGGACTCTGAAAGGTAGAAGGGCAAGGCAGACTTGTTATGGACCCCAGGACTGAAGGAAAAACACAGAAGCAGAATATCTGATGATCCCTACACCCCCCAACAGCAGAAGGCAACCCAGCTTAGCCACAGAGTGAGACCCAGGTGGTCTCATTCCTCCCCTAGGTCACATGGCAGTACTGCTGACCACACACCAGTGAGCCTGGGATCATGGGCAAGGGTGATCGATAGGGAGCCCTGCTGAAATTAAGTGGACAGTGTCTTTCCCCATTGCACCTGAGACTTCCTTCCCCCACTGGGAGACAGCAAGGTGGCTGGACAGCACAGACAAGAGAGACACCGCTATCACAAGCACTTGACCCAGGACACCCATTTGTCTTCATGGGCCTGAGACTCTCTTTCCCCACCTAGAGACACTGGGCATCTAGGCAGCACCGATGAGAACATTCAGGACCAGAGCCCAGCCCAGGAAGCTCATCATCAGTGTCAGCCAGACACTCCATTCCTTCACTGAGGTCCCAGGTGGCCTGGCCTAGGGAAACTCCTTCACCCCATCAAATGGCACTAGTAGGGCTTACTAGTGCTGCCTTTTGGGGAGCCCCCAAATCACCAAACAAACCAAATAGACCAAAATAGCACCCCTGCATCTCTAAAAGTTAAATTGTCGTTGAAACTGACAGCTCACAAAAGTAAACCAGGACCTGCATGCCAAACCTAAATAGAATGTCTTAATCCATTCAGGCTGCTTGCTATGGTTTGGAGGTTGGATATGGTTTGTTTGGCCCCACTAAGTTGCAATGTTAGAGGTGAGGCCTGGTGGAGGTGTTAGGGTCATGGCAGCAGATCCCTCATGAATGGCTTGGTGCTATCCTAGCAGTAAGGAGTGAGGTCTCACTCTATTGGTTCCTATAAGAACTGATTGTTAAAAAGAGCCTCACACCTCCTTTCTCTCCCTCTTGCTTTCTTCCTCTTGCTATGTGATGCCAGCTCTCCTTCGCCTTCCACCATGAGTGGAAGCTTTCTGAGGCCCTCACAAGAAGCAGATGCTGGCACCATGCTTCTTGTACAGCCTGCAGAACCATGAGCCAAATAAACCTCTTTTCTTTATAAATTATTCAGGCTCAGGTATTCCTTTTTAGTAACACAGATGGACTGCTGTAACAAAATACTGTAAACCAGATAGCTTATAAACAACATAAATTTATTTCTCATAGTTCTGGAGGCTGAGAAGTCCAAGATCAGGGTTCCAGCAGGTTCGGTGCCTGGTGAGGGCTTATTTTCTGGTTCATAGATCTTCTGGCTGTGTCCTCACATGGTGAAAGAAGCAACGGTCTCTCTGGGGCCTCTTTTATAAGGGCAATGATCCCATTCATGAGGGATGACCCAATCACCTCCCAAAGGCCCCACTTCCTAATATTGTTATGACAACCGAAATCAGATAGACCGGGAACACACCGAGCGGCACAAGAGGACATAAAGAGAACAGGTTTATTTTATGCCAGCAGGCTCAGAGGGCATTCTGCCACCAAATTCTGAGCATTGAGCTTTAGATGTAATGACCTTTTATAAAGGTCTATACCAGGAAGGGTACAGATACAGATGAGTAAGTTACTGTAATGTGCAGATAAGGAAGTTGCTGTAAGGGAGCTACTGAAAGCTGATTACAGAATCGAGAGTTGCAGTTGTTAAGCAGTTTCAAGGATAGTGAAATTTTCCATTTCCCCATCAATATCATCATTTTGGGGATTAGGATTTCAACATATGAATGGAGGGGAGGGGCAAAAACATTTTAGACAACGTTGAAATTGTCTGACAAAAATTTAACAGTGGCCATCATAAAAATGTTCCAACAAGGAATTACAAAGTCCCATGAAACAAAATTAAAAAAACTAATCTTAGTGAAGACATAGCTGTTATTTTCAAAGATAAACCAAATGAAAATTATAAAACTAAAAAATACAACAGAAATTAAAAACTTGCTGGATGGGTTCAAGAGTAGAGTAGATATAACAAAGAGTAGAATCAGTGAAGTTGAGGGCAGAACAGCACAATTCATTCAGTCTGAAAAACAGAGAAAAAAATAGACTGGAAAGAAAATGAACAGAGCCTCACGGACCTGTGAAACACGTGACAAAAGACCCCACATTCGTATCATTAGAGTCACAGAATAAGAGCAGAAAAAGGACAGAAATGAGTGACTATTGCAAGAAATACTGGCTGAAAACTTCCCACATTGGGTCAAAGATACAAACCTACGGATTAAACAAGATGAGTTATCTCAAACGGTATAAACCCAAAGAACCCACATCAAAAAACACCACGATTAAACTTCGAAAAGCTAAAGCCAAACAAAAAGTCCTGAAGGCAAAGAGGAATGGCACGTTGCCTGTAGGACACTAATTCAAATGACAGCGTATTTCTCATCTGAAACCGCAGACACCGGAAGGAAGTGGCACAACATTTTTCAAGTACTGAAAAATTATCAACCACAAATTCTATATCCAGGGAAAAGATCCTTCAGGTCTGAAAGGGAAAGAAAGACATTCTTAGACAAAGGAAAACTAAGAGAATTTGTGGCTAATAGACTTTAAAGGATGGCTAAAGGAAGTTCTTCAAACAGAAAGGGAATGATTAAAAAAAAAAAGGAAGCTTGGAGCATCAGGAAAAAAGAAAGAATAATGGAAAGACCAGAAATATAGACTTTAAATAACAAGATGCAGGAAATGTGGTTCAATGTAGAGTTTATTCAATCACTAAGCTTGAGGACAATCACCCAGGAACACAGATTCCAAGGAGTGGAAGTCAGTGCTCTGAAGTGGAGAAGGTTTAGGGGTCATTTAGATAGATAAGGTTTCGGGATCTTAACAGGGTTTCAACATATTCCACACATGGCTAGCACATAATTACAGTAATGTTTTTAGTACTATTAGTAGATGCAACATGATTAATATGATTAGTAATATGTTGAGGAGGTGTTCTTTCTGGGAAAGGTATGTTTAACATTCCACACTGAATATGTAACAATCACTGAGTCTTTTGTGCCAACTGGTCTGAGTTAGGTACAAGACAAAGGAGGCAGTTAATCTATAACAAACATCAGTGATTAGAAAAGGAAGAGGTCTGGGTTCTGGTCCCCCCTAGTCATTTACAGAACAAAAACAATGAGAAAGAGAGTTAATCTGTAATCTAAGAAGCAGAAGTTGCAACTACATGCTGGGTGTCTCAGATCACAAGCCCATCTCTCCCAAGGTGTAAAGTGTTTTATGTGTTCCAACAGTCTTTAAATTTTATTTATTTTCATATAGATAAATACAATAGTTCACAATAAAAAATCACCCTTGGTATGCTGGGTAATTTTTTATTGTATATTTACCTATATTTCTTCTCTACTATATTTATCTATTTTTACCTATATTTCTTCTCTATTATATTTACCTGTATTTCTTCTCTTTCCCTTATTCAGGAGAGGGAAAGTCTTTCTCCTCATAAATTTTCTAAATTATACTTGATGACTAAAGTAAAAATAATAACACCATCTGATACTCAAGACAATAATATCTCAAAAGTGTGGAGGGTAAAGGGATCCAAAGGGAGGGTAAAGGTGAGTTCTGACACTTCACTCAAAGTATTAAACCCATGACATCAGTAGACTGTGACAAGTCATAGATGTGTATTGTAATACCCAGGGCAACTACTAAGAAAACTATATAAAGTGATACACTCAAAAACACTAGAAAAAAAAATGAAGATGGAATCCTTAAAACAGGTTCTAGTAACCTATAGGAAAACAATAAAAGACAGAGAGGAATGAAACAGACGGGAAACAAACAGAAAACAAATAATAAACTGGCAGATGTAAACCCTAACACATCAACAATCACTGCAAGGTTCTCGACCTATTGCATGGGTCTGGTCTGGTGAGACAGACACTCGCACAAGTCAAGCAAAGTGGATTTATTACTCACAGATAGACAATAAGGACAAACAGAGGCCTAGGATCCATGGTGAGCTGGTCCCCCAAGGCTCAGGAAAGCTGCCCAGAGCAGATGGAGTCCCGTCCACGTGTGTACCACATTGCACTGCAGCCAGAGGACCCCGAGAGCACTCTGCCCTAAGTTTATATACCCTGGATACCACTCGGCATGCTGAGCTCAAGCATTGCAGTACATCCCATTCTAGGAGGAATGAGGACACAGCCTGGGTTGTTCCAGATATTACCTCCTTATATCAAGATGTTGCATTCTTGTTAGCCTGAGAATGGCAAGCAAAAGGGAAAGGGCTGGATCAGCCAAGACCATCCAGGGACCTGTCCTCCTGCAATTACCTTAAATATAAATCATCTAAATAAGAGAATTAAAAGACAGAAATTGACAAAATGGATAAAAAATATGATGACACTTCGTGCTGTTTATAAGAAACTGACTTCAAAATCAACAACATAGGTAAATTGAGAGTGAAATGATGGAAAATGATATATTATGTAAACACTAATAAAAAATGAGGTCAACCTACATGTATTACCATAGCTATTTTTCTAGAACATAATATTGTGTGAAATAAAATCAAATTGTAGAATAATATATAAATTTGAATTCAAATATGATGACAAATATGTAAAATAACACTCATTTCTGCAGGCACATTTTCATATGTTCAAATGAACTGGAAAAGATTTGGGAGTTTATATTCCACACTGTTTCAAAAAATCAGTTGCTTTTGGGAGGGTTGAAAGGGTTTTCGATTGGGGAAGGCTGTGATTAAAGGGAAATTGGACTTTATCTGGAAATGTTTTAACTTAGTGTAAGGAGAATGTATTCACATATTTCTTGGGTGATTTTTTTTTTAAATGAACCCACCCTGGTCCTAACACCTTTTCTCACTGCGGCCTCCAGTCACACCACTGCCTACATCAATATCCTCTTGAACCAGGGCCAGCAAATGCCAGATCTGTGTGAATACGTCAAATCCTCAAGAGTTTAATGAATGAATAATGAGATTTGCTGAGTGGCATCTAAAGAAATGAAAAAGTTTGTTGTTGACTTTAGGAAAAGACCCCAGCAATAAGGATTACATATCCATTCACTGAACAGACTTTATTCAGCACCCAGCTGTCTTCCAGGAGCCAGAGCATTGATGGTGGAAAAAACCCAGTTCCTGCACTATGGCACGGACTTTTTAATGGGAGGAGACAAAAAATAGCTAAACATACAAAGAAATAACATTTCATGCAGTAATATGTACTCTGAAGAAATCTGAGGCAGGATGAAGAGAGGTATTATTTTATAGGGTGATTAGAGAAGGCCTCTCTAAGTAGGTAACATCCAAGACATGTTGAGCAATGGGAGCCATGCAGGGAAATGGGGAAGAGCTCTCTAGGCAGCGAGGACAGCAAGTGCAAATGTCCTGAGGTAGAATAGTCCTTAGCATGTTTGTAAAACAGCAGTGAGGCCATGGCTGAAGAAGCTCAGGGGATGGGATCAGAGAGGTGGAAGAAGGCCATATCACACAGGGATTTGGGGGCCATGAGAGGACTTCAGGGTTTATTTTGATATGAGA
The DNA here is from genome assembly GCA_023783475.1 of Daubentonia madagascariensis. Classification (NCBI taxonomy): domain Eukaryota; kingdom Metazoa; phylum Chordata; class Mammalia; order Primates; family Daubentoniidae; genus Daubentonia; species Daubentonia madagascariensis. Next base: position 1,067,383 of record JAKFHU010002136.1, read on the forward strand.
AGCCATTGGAGGATTTTGGGCAGAGAAGTGTCATGATCAGGCTCGTATGAATCTAGAATAGTCAATAGGGTTTCTTGTTGAAATAACTTAAGGGACGTAAAAACGGGACTCAACCATTACCCTAGGTCTCAGCAGTCTTTCTAAGCCCCTACCATTAACTTACCCAGTTACCCTACAATTAAATCCCCACAATACTAGGTCACCAGAAAACCTTTCCTAGAGATGCTTTCCCAATCCTCCAAAAATACAAAGTATTCCTAACTTCTCAGCCTTGCGCAATTTCCCAGCTGACTCGACATGAATCCAACCTTATTAGGAAATTGGATGGAATTATTTAACCAAATATTAGCAATAACAATAACTCTCATCATTGAACACCTACTACATGCCAGACATTTTACCAGGTCCTTTATATTTTATTTTACATTTCTAATCCCAACAACACACAAAAGTGGGTATTATGTTCTTTTGAAGTTCAGCAAAGTGAGCCTAAAATAGGTAAAGTAACTTGATGAAGATCACAGAACTAATAAATCTCATACTTAAAACTTCCTCTGTGACAACATCACATATTGCCCTCACTCATAAACCTCCTACGACCCCAGCCTTCACTCCATTGAACACACCAAGGGCTTGCCTGGGGCCTTGGCTCTTGCCATACTCTGTACATGAAATGCTCATCCCTTGAGCTGGCTGCTTTGCATTTAGGTCTCAGGCCAGAGTCAGGTCCTCAGGGAAGCCTTCCCTGACCACCCACTCCAAAACTCCCCACTCTTCCCAGCCATTCTGAATCCTATCACCTCACTCTACTTTCTACACAGCACTCACCACACTGTTACCAAGCAAATGGGCTTGCTGCCTGATGCACATAGAAGCCAATACTATGGCACCAGCTTTTGCGAAAAGAAAGGCTTTATTGTGAGGCCAACCAGCAAGGAGACGGGAGACATGGCTCAAATCTGTCCTCCCAATTTGGGGTATGGGGTAAGTTTTAAGAGGTCAGAAGGCAAGGGAAAGGATTCAGGAATATTGGCTTGGCAGAGTCTGATTGGAGGGCTTCAAATTTGACCATTTACGGTAAGATATGTTGAGGCAGATTTTAGACCCAGATCTTCCAGACCAACAGACTTCTAATTTTTGAAAGGGTTCTGATGTTCAAGTTCCCGTCATGTCCAGTCTTTGTGGTTCCACGGGGAGGAACTGTTGGTTCTGGATGTCGTTAGAGGTCAATGCTTTCTCTATTGCACATGCCCAGGCTACATGACTTGCAGTTTTGGCTCTGTTATGCCTACAAGGTAACTTAGCATTCTGTTATCAACAGAGTAGGCCCAATTTGGGCTGGTTCTGTGGTTACAACACCTTTAAATCATCTTGTCATTCATTTTCTAATTCCTATCTTCCTCCACTAGAATATAACTGCTGCAAGCCCAACACATAGTGCATATCCTATAAATATTTGTTGAATGAATGAATGAATGTGCCGGGTATGTCTGACATCAAATCCATGCTTTTCTCACCATATCAAGCTGCTGCCTGATTTATATTTGCAAACTTTCCCTTTGTCATCCACTGTGGCTAAAAGCATAAGTAATAAAAATGGTCTTTGAAATGGTGGAGTGTGAGTCAAAATGGTGCCATGTGGCTTTACTATTTTTTTAAGTGCTCATGGCCATAAAGGGCAAAAGTCAGAGAGTATGGGAATTGCATCATTGGCAGAATTGGCATTATTGATGAGCTTTGATTTTTCCAGCTGTAGGGAGCACTTTATCCCTTTACTGAAGATTCATTTATGGTGTTAGGGTCTCCTTACTACATTAGTTTCCTGATGGGTAGATTGATCACATCTTTCTACAGAATGAACACTTTCTGTGCAGTTCACCTCAAAGTCACAAGCTAGATTAGGAGACTCAGAGGTCCCCCTCAGTCAAGCTGCCACATAAGTGAGCTCCCATTTCTCTCCCGCCCCGTGCTTTGTTCCCAAGGTTTTTCATCCTTGGCATCAGGTGGCCTCACTCAGCCTTCGTTTTTGTCTACTCATCCCTTTGGGGATGGCTCACATACTCTCTGTCCTCCCTGCAGCTCCTCCCTCTGTCACCTGCAACCCTTTCTCTCCTGAACCTATCCTTCCCTTAGCTTTGTTGAGCTACTCACCCCTCACCCAAATCCTTCCTCATCCCTAACTTTGTCCTCCCTCCCTCAGGGGTAAGGAGGGATGAGTTTCCTAATCCCCCTCCTGGCACTGTGTGCTTGCAGCTCTGACAAATCCCAGGGTAGGAAAAGATGTGCTGGGTTTCAGAACCATTTCAGATTTTGTTTGATATTTTATTTTTGGTGTGTTGAATGCATCTATGGATTTGGGAGAGTGAGATTCCACTGGGTGCTCTGACTCCTGCAGAAACCATCTTTTAGCTTGGCAAGTGATTGATTTTTTTTTTTTTTTTTGCCTCGCTGAAGTCTGTCACATATAAGCTTTAAATATAAATTAGGTGTCATAATACGCTGAGTGTTTGGTATGCTTACCAAGTGCCATGTTCTGTGTTTATTTACTTCTCACAGAAAGCTGGTAAAATAGGATTTATTATTCCTATCTCACAGCTAAGAAAATGGTCTGAGAAAGATTAAGCCACCTGTCTGTGATGTCTCGCTCTAAGTCTCTCTCTTTCTCCAGATCACGTAAGAATGCACCATGTAAATGCACAACATAAACCAGGCTCCAGGCCCCTTCTACCCTGCCCCCACTCTACAGGCACACAACCCCAGTTTGGAACTATCCTAGGCCCCAAATCCTCGTTAAAAATTCACATTTCAGATTGGTATCACATTGCAACTTCTCTTGCATATCAAAAAAGGAAGTTTGAATAGTGGAATACAAATGAAGAAGGCAGTCTTCTAGTTATCAGATGGGAGTTTTTATAATGCATTTTCCAAAATTTTTAACTACAACAGGTTTCAAGCATGCAGACTACCTCTGCTCTGTGAACATGCATATGTATGAACATATATGTACACACACACATCCCATTACCACCACCATCACCACTAGAGGTAACTACTATCTGGAAAATAGTACATATATTTTCTGTACATGTTTTTGTGCTTTCTAACATGCATGCATACACATACATGCAATACACACATATAAAAGCACAAGCGCATGTATGTGCATAAGCAGTACATCATATTAATTTTTATATGACACATATTTATATTATATATTGATATATATACATTAGCAGTATATCACTGTGTTTCAAATTTTAAGTAAATTGGATCATGCTACATTTATGTGTCCTGTTGCAACTTTCTTTTGTTTTTGTCACACATTTTGTTTTTGAGATTTACTTTTATTGTACATACAGATCTACCTATTCATTCACTTTACTTTTGCATGGTAATGGTGATTACTGCCATTTGTGAAGTGCTTTCTGTGTATCGGGCGCTATTTAAGTATTTTATGTGTATTTCTTCACTTAATCCTTGAAACAGTGAAGAAGGATGTGAAGCATCAATACTACATTTCCTGTTGGAGGAATATGGGGAGGGGGATGATGAAGTGACACCCCTGAATCCATAGAGCTAATGATCAGCTCAGCAGGAGTCTGACCCCAGACCCCAACTCGGAGGCTACACTGCCCATGTGGTAGGCTATTTGTCCATCAATCCCCTATGTAGACATACTTGGCTATTTAGGAAGACCTTCAGAGGAAGGAGCAAACAGCGATTGATAGCCTGAGTTCTTAACTATCACCTCTACCACTCCCTCCACAAGCCTAACAGACAGCCGTACTCAGCCTTCAGATGTTTTTTTTTTAAGTTTGAAATCATGTGTAAGGTGGATGCCAGTATCGGGGACCCAGCAGGTATCAGGACAGATGAGGCCCTGATGTCCAGGAGCCCACGTCCTAGTCATGGAGCTCATGGGATGATCAGGGTTGCATGAAGAGGGGGTGTGCCATGCTGGGGTGCCTGCCTCAGAGGAGGGCAAAATGAAGAGACTTCCGGCCTCCATCTCTGTTGTCTCAGTGTCTTTACTGAACTGTGTGCCACTCCCTGAGGGATGGAGCTATGTCCATGTCAGCTAATCCTTGTCATTTCATCAACACTCATCCTTGCCAGACACATAGAGGTCATTCAATAAACCCCAGGAGTTTCCATGGTGTCTTGGCAATTTTTGGTTACAGGTAAAAAAAAATTCAATTTCTAAAGTTTAAGGATAGAGAAAAATTTATTAATATAAACGCATGAAATTAAGAAAAACCTGAATAACATAAGCAATTGTAAGGGCTGAAACACAACTGGGCATTAGTAAAATCTGGAAACATTGATTTAGAGTCTCAGCTCTTCTCTCTACAGTTTTCGCCATTGCCTGTCACTGAAATGAAAGCTTTTGCCCAATGGAATTAATCACAGAATTCACGTCTTTGAGTGGTTGTGAAGAGTAAATGAGTTAAAATATATAAAGCCATTAGCATTGTGCTTCATACACAGTAAGTGCTTAATAGAAGTTCACTATTATATTTGCAATTCTTGTTATAATTAAAACAATTTTTGTAATTGTCATGATTGTTGACCAATTCTGGGCTTCATATACTTTGTATTTATTGGTTTATGCATTTATTTATTATCTGTCTCCCTACCTCTACCAGACTGTAACTGCTCACCATGAAGGAAGACATATCACCTGCTCTATTCAGTGCTGTAGCCTCAGAACCTACATCAGTTCCTGACCCAGAAGAGTACTCGGCTTCAGAAAGTAGGGCAAAACTGTCTCACCTCTCTTGGTGACGAATCCAAAAATCACAGAGAAGGATTTGATTGGCCCAGCCTGGGTCAGGTGCCCACCCCTGGACCAATCAACCAAGGCCAGAAGGACAGAGTTATGTTGTGCCAAACAGCTGCTTCTCATTACCTGCGATGAGAGAAAAAAGAAGAGCAATAGATGTCCACTGTGGTTCATGAGGACCCTTTTCAACAACAAATTGGAAACTGATCACTTATCTATAGTAACCCTCTTAGGGTTACCAACAGTCTGAAAATACCCATAATAACCTTGTCATTTCAAAGTTGAGACATCCCTTATGTCATGTGTAAAATTGTTATACACAGTTTTGGCAGACAAAAAGAAACATTGAGGAATAAATATGAAAAATTAGTTTTCAATAAAAGTGCCACCTGAGAATGACTGTTTTGCCAACCCAGATCTCAGAGCATCAGGCTTCTGGTGTTTTCCTGCTCTCTGTCCCCGTTGTAGGGTAACACCTACCTCCCTGCCTCAGCATAGCTTTAAGAGATGGTTCCACATCTTGTTTTCTATACATCTTCCCTGATACCCAGGGCAGTATGCTTCATAATAGCCACTCAATAAATAATTAGCTAAGGAATAAATAAAGAAAGGAATGGACATGGGTGACTTGTCACCAGTGGCTTGTCCCACCTGGGAAATAGAGGGGAAGAACAGGATGCCTTGGCTATTGGATTGCACCATCTCCTAAGATAAGAGGACCCCCCAACAACCTCTCTACCTATTTGGGGTAGCCTGTAGATATTTCTAACAAGAGAAGTCCCTTGGCCTCTTTAATGGAAAATATTCTCAAGAGACAGGCCAAAGTCTTCTACCCTCTCCCTTTTTTGCCCTTCGTGGATGGATTTGAGGGTAGGAGGGTATGGTTTTCAAACCCAGTTTCATTTCAGTATCATTAGAGAATTTTTGGAAAATACAGATTCCTGAGCTTTCCCCCAGACCCATTCAACCCAAAAATCTCAGGTAGAAGGGTCCTGGGGTCATGTTTCTCAATAGCTCCCGGGTGACTCCATTAGGCAATGGGGGTTCCTAAATGGTCTTAGGGGAGGAATCAAGATGGCATGTTCTAGAGTAGTTCAGCTCTGTCACTCACCTTATTTTTCCTCTTGGTGCCTCAACTCTTCCCTCATAAAACGAAGGATTGAATGAACCACTTTGAAGGTCCCTTTGGTGCCAGTAAATAAGATGACCCAGGTGTGGATCTTCCAGTAGCTGAGAGCAGGAAAATTCTGCTCTTGCCTAAAGATCCCAAATCCACCATGAGGCAGAGAGAGAAAAAGGCACTAAATTTAGTGCTGTCAAAACAGATTCAGCTAAGAGGTCTTCAGGAGCCATAGCTGACTTTTATGCACCAAAACAACATGTTGCTTAACTGGACCTGAGCCCACAGATGCCACAACCTCTGTGTGTTGGTCCCAGCCCTGGAAGGCACATCGGGAGGGTAGCCGGGGACTGTCATTTGTTTTGTGGTTTCCTTTCCTTATCTGTCTTGCTTTTCTTTCCCCCGTCCTTCCCTCCCTCTCTCCTTCCTTCCTTCTTTTTTCTTACCTCAGGTGCAGAGGATGTGGCTAATGTGTCTCACGCCATGGCACACTCCCTGTATTGATGGTGCAACACCCTTCTCCTGTTTCATTAAATCCTCTTCCATCCCACTCCCCCAGTGTCATTTTCCCACCCCCACCACATAGGCAAACGTCCTAATGGTTTGATGCTCATCTTTTTGTTTGTGTATGTTCTCATAAAGCATCTATGTTTTAATGTGCTTGCATAAATGGAGTTGTGCCTATAAATCTCATCTTACGCAGCATTATATTTGTAAGCTTGTCTGTGTTGCTGTGGACACCTCCAGACCTTTGCTCCCAAAAGTGAGCATCGTCATTTTTTTAATCCATACCATGGTGATGGGCATCCAGGTTGTCCCCAACCCCTGTTCCACCAACACCATAGACAAAGCTGCAGGATCATCCTTTTTGTTTCCCATGGACCTCGGTGAGAGTTTCTTTGGGAACTACCCCAAGAGTGGAATTGCTGAGTCATACCACAGGAGTGTACTTCCCGTTTTCCAAGTCCTGACAGATTGCCTTTCAGAAGTGCTGTCCTCTTACTGCACCTGCCATCTCTCGATAAAAATATCTCTCTCACCCCCATAAAATTCCACCAATAGAAATCCCTTCAGGTTGTAAAGTCTTTTAGGCTTTCAAGGGTTCCTCTAACAAAATTCAAACATCTCTCTGTATGAAATATGGGACATGTTTTTCTTCTCTTTGAGTTTTTATGAAGATCACATAAATAACTCATCAAAAGTGCCAAGCCCAAGTGTCTAGCACATTCATGGACGCTCAATAGATTTTGATTTCTTTCTTAGAAAGCAGGAACTGTCAAAAGACCACATACTAACAGCACCTGGGAAGGGAGCAGAATTGTGAGGGGGTGGGGATGAGTTACCTACCCAGCATAGTTGGGGGAGGAGAGAGGAGCCTGCAATAGCAGAGTCATCCTCACCCTCTAGATTGTTCCTTGAGGCAGGCCCCACCTGAAACCCTGGGCCACCCTTGAGTGTGAGAATCCCTTGGAGGGGTTGTCAAAGCACAGAAGGCTGGGCTCCACCCCTGAGAGTTTCTGATTCGGGAGGTCAGGATGAGCCGGAGAATTTGCCTTTCTAGCAAGTTCCTAAGTGATGCTGCTGCTGCTGCTGAATAGGGCCTACACCGCACTGCCTAAATCTCCTTCACATAACTCAAAGACTCTTTCTCTGGATTTTCCTTAGAAATAATTCACTCTGACAGGCCAGGCATAATTTCAGGTATCCAGAGTAAGTCAGGTGCAAACCTCAATGATAAGATGAACAAGCCAAGACATACCCTAAGATTTCACTTGATATATTCTTTTAATATGAAAGCTTGGCAAAGAGATTTTTATTTTTAGATTTTTAGGCTGGATGGGCAAATTCACCTCCCTTACCTCTGCTGAGCCTATAATCTCCTTTTACATTTATATTCCTACAGGGATGTTTTCTGACAAGACAGCTCACCTTTGGAGAACCTCAGGTGTCCAGATGTCTGGCTTTTTGTGACACAGCTATCTGACACAGCTATTTGAGGCAGTGACCTGGACCTTTTGGCTCTCTTCGTATCACCCCTCCTGAAGGAGAGGCTATGGGCTGGCTCAGGCTGAGGCTGGGCCAAAGTCCATGTACCTGGGGGTAGGAGAGAAGCTTAATCAAAGTTTGGTTAAGGTGCATTCAGTTCTGATCAATCAGTGTGGACAACCAGTTCAGCTAATCATTTTTGAGGCAAAGGAAGGGAATTTGGAGGGTCTGTGTCTGGCCTTGTCACAAGTAAACAAGGGGGTCATCCATGAGTCTCACCTATGTCCTATGGGGAAAGCTTCCTTGCAGAAACCTATTTACTAGAACACAGGAGGGTAAGATGACTTCTTAACCTTCAGGTAACATTCAACATTGCCACTGCCTACCTGTCTCACAGGACTGACAAGAAAATAAAGGAAGGTGACCATGTGTGAAAGCACTTTATAATGTGCCCACCAGTGGGAGGTTGCATAGGGCTGGACCAATGGAGGAACCTGGATCTCCTACATTCTAGCTTGCCTGGATTTCCTGGGCACCACCAATTTTCTCTTCCCTTCGTGAAGAAAAACTCAACTTCCATCTCTTTTACAGATTCAAGTTCTGGGTAAGATTTTAAAGATAAATTTCTCTACAGCTAAACTGAGAGAAAGAGAGAGAGGTTGAAAACCATAAAACTACAACTGCCACTTTCCAAATCTTCAAGGATTCTCTAAAGGATTATTTGACAGAGAACGCTGTAAGCCACACCAGGCTGGTGGTGTGATCAGGGTGTGGTCCAATGACAAACCTGTGACACCAAATTTCAGCTCCTTTGGGCAGATTCTCTGGAACACCAGTGCCAGCCAGTGCTTCCCAGGGGTCAAAGTGGGAAAGGTGGTTGAGATGCCAACTCTCGGATAAGCCATCTTGCCGGTGTTCGGAGCTGGGAGTCCCGGCCGGTGGAGCTGCTTTCCAAGGCTGGCCCATCCACACACCCCACAGCAGCCCTTCTGCCCCGGGGGTGCCCTTCTTGTCCCGTCTGGTCCCAGTTGTGCCCAAACTGGAGTCTCTGGTCCTTGCAAACTACCCCCTTTCCCTTCCTTCAGCATCTGTGTTTCCCATTTCTCTTTTCTTCTTGCCTCTTGACGAAAATTTCTCCTGGAAACAAAAGTGCTCTCTATCCCCAGTTTCTGTCACCCTGGCAGAAACAGGATTAAAATATTAATTTCAGTCAGAGCAAAATAAATCAAGCATATTTATTATACACCTGAGTTTGGAGACTAAGACCCATGTCTCTTATGTTTCTTTTCTTAATTCTACATCTATCACTTCTTGTTGTTTCATAGTATAACTAGACCCTTGAGAATATGTTTAAAATGTATAGTCTGTCCCTGTGCTTGCCCTGCATGAACGTCGAGCTGCATGCGTTCTGGTATATCTTACTGCCAATTGAGAGTAATAAATAAAACTTGTCATTTGCACTCCATAACCCAGAATTACTCAAATACGTCCTTGTCAAAATAACCTATGTCGAACAAGCACCAGTAAAAAAAAAAAAAAAAAAAAGTAGTTCATTTTTTTTTCCCCTCTAATCAAGAAAAATTTCACTTCCTGGACCATTGAATAGCAACAATACAATCAGAACCAGCTCACAGAAGCACTTACTCGCATTTCATGCAGCACCTTGTGCTGTTCTCAATTTCCCATTCCTGGAGCATCATTATCCCTTTGTGGTCAGGTCAGAATTTTTATGAGTTTAACTAAAGTCTCAGGAGATCCAGAGCTCAAAGAGGAAGGACAAAGTGACCTTCCTGAAAAGTCACAGATTGAAACAGGAATTAGGGTGAGTTTCTAGTGATTCCACTTGGTAATATTTGAGAGTAAGCTTGCAGGAAGTCCTGTTGCCAATACATCATGTTCACTTTAACTGAGAGTATGAAATATATGTGATTCTGATTTTTGTTAGTTGGACATTGAAAACAGAGCCATTCTCAAAGTTAATTAGGTTACATCACAGGTAACATGACTTTAATGGAAAGTGGACAAGGTTTATAAGTTAAAATCTATGTGTGGGGGCATACTATATAGATACTATATAGATCAATATATAAATATTATGTTTCTTGTCCCGATTGCATGTACTTAGGTCTGTATTTTAAAAAGGGGGATATGGGGAGATGTCATTATTTACCTCCATCTTCCGTCACCTCACAGCTCTGTCACCACTGGGAAAAAAAGGCGATACAAGACATAAACTTTAATATGTATTGTTTATTTTGAGAGATGATCACTGGAAGCCTGGTAAGAAACTATGAAAGTGAGGGAGGAAAGGTAGAAGAGTTAATTAAGAAAACAATAATTAGCAGGTTACCACTATGGGCAACTGGGGTCAATTGGTCAATTTTTTTTTTTAAGAGATTGGATGTCACTCTGTTGCCCAGGCTGGAGTGCAGTGGTGCAATCATAGCTCATTTTAACCTCAAACTCCTGGGCTTGGGAGATCCTCCTGCCTCAGCCTCCCAAGTAGCTAGGACTACAGGTATATGCCACTATGCCCAGCTAATTTTTTAATTTTTTTTAGAGACCAGGTCTTCCTATATTGCCCAGGCTAGTCTCAAACTCTTGGTCTCAAGCTGTCTCTCTTGCTTCAGCTTTCCAAAGCACTGGGATTACAGGTGTGAGCCACTATGCCTGGCCAGAGGTAAATTTTATTGGAGACAGTCTGAGAGTCTATGTGAAACAAAGCTCAGGGGGAGGAAACAGAGGTATTTATTCAGCAGCTCTTGTCCTCATTGGCTAAGGGTTGCTTCTTGGGCATTTTCCTCCTGGAGCATCCTATTGAATAAAATGTGAAATCATTATATGCCAATAAGGATTTGACAGACACATTAGACTTATTTGAGAAAGATCATCATTAAAAAAATTTTTGAAGGGGGAAAAAATGGCGGTGTGATAGGGTCCGCCCACCGTACCGCTCCCAGGAAAGGAGGTGAAGAACGCCAGCGGCTGCCTGCGAGCACGGACCGCTCACTCCAAAAACAGCATTGCGAATGACAGAGAAACAACGCCGAACGCCCAGCCCAAGAAAACAGGTACAAAATTTTCACAAAGATCGGAGGGCGCACGGAGCACAATAGAGCCCAGAGCGCGGGAAGGACGCGCTCGCCAGGTCGGCGCAGCGCGACCTGCCCCCCAAGCGGTTACGCGCCTCCCCATACACGCAGTCAGGGACAAGCCCAGAGTTGGGACAGAGCGGTTGCTCGGGCCGGCGAGCCCTGTGGCGAGGAGGAGGAAGTAGCCAGAGCCAGACACAACTCGCAGCTGCAATATACAGAGACTGCCGAGGGCTGGAGAGGAACTGGGCGGGGACCGAGATTCAGCTTCCCGGGACAGTGCGCGGGAACCCGCAGGCCGGCACTGCGCCACTAGAAGTCAGCGGGACTGGGCCCAGGAGTTTATCGGAGAGCGGGACGCGCCCTTAGAGGTTGCTTACAACTACCGGCGGAGAAAAACTGCGCTCCCGGCGCGATCGGAGCCCAGCTGTGCGCCAGGCTGGCGGCGGCCGCCATCTTTACAGCCGCCTGCGCGGAGCTGTGAGCCGCGTCTCTAGCTCCGCCCCACCCCGGCCCAGGGCTCTTCCGCTGGGGCGAGACAGGCTTTGCCTGTGGTGGCCAGGGACAGCGGCATCCGTGGGTTCCAGGTGGGACGAGATCCCGGAACTGTAGAGGTGGGACCTTTGAGTATTGGAAACAGTTTGCAGCTCGTCCATCTGGTTCTGCTACCCCGGCTCTGGCCTCCGACAACTCCGCTCCGTGCCGGTCCTAGTGCCCGCCCCTCAGGTCCCAGCCCTCCTGTACCCCAGAGATCGCTCATTTTGAAGGTTGCTGGCCATAGTGACTCATTTGGTATAACTGCTGGTTCCCATGACAACCAAATACCTCAAGAGCCACAGGCTGAACCAGAGCAGCTCCCCATAATCCTGCCCACTTCAATAGGGAATTTCGCGCCACCCAAGAGTGCTTCCAGCGGCCACTACTCCCCCCTCCCCGTGGGAACATCCCCCCGGTGGAGACTGCTGGGGATAGAGACGGCCACCTGCCTCGCCTTGAGGTCTAGTGGTGGAAAAGGGGTGCACAATTGGAGATCCCCCTATCAACCAGTTTCACGCGGAGACACACATCAGAAGGGCAGCCACACGTGGCTAGATGAGCAACCTCTGAGCTGTGTAGAATTTTCCCAACTCAGCTCTCACACTGCAGCCAAAGGAAATTGTGTTTCTACCAGAACCTCAGGAAGAGCAGGGTCAAAGTAACCCCTAGGAGCTACAAGACCCCTCCCAAAGCACAGGGCTTTCGCATACCCCAACTGGGGAATCAGAGTCTGCTACGGACATAACAGAATACCTAGCTAATAGGGAGCGGAGGACTCATATTCTCAAGTATAATCCATTAGCTCAGAGCCCAAGCTGGGAGGTCATTCTCACCACACTCCACTGGGAAGAGGAGAAGACCACAGGTCAGAGTTAACTCAAGATCCAACAAACTTGCTAAAATACACCTAAGGCAATACAGGCCACTACTTCTCTCCCTGGCTTTGCCAAGGAAAAATAATTGTGGGCCTGGTGACAGGGCCATAAACTAGCTCTAACACCCCCAGCTCTCGACCAAGAGGCCAGATGAGAAAAAACCAGTGAAAGAACTCAGGGAACATGAAAAATCAGAGTGAAAAGTCACCCCCAAAAGAAATTATCAGTTCCTCAGCAATGGATACCAACCCAAATGAAATGGGTAGAATGACAGAAGAGGAATTTCGTTTATGGATTATAAGAAAGCTCAATGAAATTCAAGAGAAAATTGAATCCCAGCACAAAGAAACCACAAGAAAAATGCAAGAAATGAATGAAAAATTCTCCAAAGAAATAGAAATATTACGGAAAAATCAAATAGAAATCCTAGAAATAAAAGAAGCATTCAAGGATCTACAAAACACAGTGGAAAGCCTTAAGAATAGGCTGGACCATGCAGAGGAAAGAATTTCAGAGCTAGAAGACAGCTCCTATGCGCTAAATAAATCAGCTGAAGAGAAAGAACACAAAAACAAGAGACAGGAAAAAAGCATACAAGAAATGTGGGATTATGTAAAGAGGCCAAACATAAGGATAATAGGTATCCCTGAGGGAGAGGAAGAAAATTTGCATGGGCTGGAAAATTTATTTGAAGGAATAATAGAGGAAAATTTCCATGGCTTAGCCAGAAATCTCGACATCCAAGTACAAGAAGCACACAGGACTCCTGGGAGAGTCAACGTGAAAAGGCATTCACCACGCCACATAATTATTAGACTGACCAAAGTAAACACAAAAGAGGCACTCCTCAGAGCTGTAAGACAAAAAAAGGAGGTAACCTACAAAGGGAAACCCATCAGATTAACTGCAGATTTCTCAACTGAAACCTTACAAGCCAGAAGGGAATGGGGAGACATCATCAATCTCCTAAAACAAAACAAAGGTCAACCCAGAATTCTGTATCCTGCCAAACTAAGCTTCTTATATGAGGGAGAAATAAAGACCTTTCCAGATAAGCAATCACTGATAGAATTTGCGAAATCCAGACCGGCCTTGCAAGAAATGCTTAGACCTGCATTATACACTAACCAGCGCAACAGACACCCACCTATGTAAAATTATGCAAAGGCTAAAACCCCAGAAACCAGATTCCACAATGACGCAAGAGGTAAAACAAAAGATACCACCCAACAGAATAATCAGAAATTTACCCCAAATATCAATTCTCTCAATAAATGTAAATGGCTTGAACTGCCCATTGAAGAGACATAGGCTGGCTGAATGGATTAAAAAATACAAACCAAGTATCTGTTGTCTTCAGGAAACACACCTCACACACAAAGACGCATTCAGACTCAAGGTGAAAGGATGGAATACAATTTTTCAGGCTAATGGAAACCAAAAGAAATCTGGAGTAGCCATCCTCATTTCAGATGACATCAACTTTAAAGCAATAAAAGTAAAGAAGGACAAAAATGGACACTATATAGTGGTGAAGGGAAAAATTTCACAAGAGGATTTAACAATCCTAAACATTTATGCACCCAACACAGGAGCACCCAGGTACATAAAGCAAATGCTGCTAGATCTAGACAACATAATAAGCAGGAATGTCATAATTGCAGGGGGCTTCAACACCCCACTGACGGAACTGGACAGATCCTCCAAACAAAAATTAAATAGAGAAATAAAAGACTTAAACAGGACTCTAGAACATTTGGGCCTAACAGATATCTACAGAACACTCCACCCAAATAACACTGAATATACATTCTTCTCATCAGCTCATGGAACTTTCTCTAAAATTGACCACATCCTAGGCCACAAAACAGATCTAAACAAATTCAAAAAAATAGAAATCATACCATGTATCTTTTCAGACCACAGCGGAATAAAATTAGATATCAATTCCAACAGAAACTCACATCTTCCTCCAAAAACTTGGAAACTAAACAATCTATTGATGAATGAGTATTGGGTCAAAGAGGAGATTCAAAATGAAATCAAAAGATTCTTCGAACTAAACGATAATGGGGACACAAGTTATCAAAATCTGTGGGATACAGCAAAAGCAGTCCTGAGAGGAAAACTTATCGCCCTAAATTCCCACATCCAAAAGACAGAAAAGTCACAAATCAGTAAACTAATGAATCATCTTAAGGAAATGGAAAAGGAAGAGCAAAGCAATCCTAAAACCAGCAGAAGAAAAGAAATAACCAAAATTAGAGCAGAATTAAATGAAATCGAGAACAAAAGAACAATACAGAAGATCAATGAAACGAAAAGCTGGTTCTTTGAAAAGATAAACAAAATAGACAGGCCACTTGCCAGGTTGACCAGAAGCAGAAAGGAAAGGACTCTAATAAGCTCAATTAGAAATGAAAAAGGAGAAGTCACAACTGATACCATGGAAATACAAACATCATCTTTGAATACTACAAAAATCTCTATGCCCACAAACACGAAAACGTGGAGGAAATGGACAAATTCTTAGAAACACACTACCTCCCTAGGCTCAACCAGGAAGAAACTGAATTTCTAAACAGACCAATATCAAGCACCGAAATTGAAGCAGTAATTAAAAATCTACCCACAAAAAAAAGTCCCGGACCAGATGGGTTCACACCTGAATTCTACCAAGCCTACAAAGAAGAACTGGTGCCTATACTGCAGAAATTATTTGAAAATATCCAGAAGGATGGAATCCTCCTAAACTCATTCTACGAAGCCAATATCACCTTGATACCAAAGCCAGGAAAGGACACAACAAAAAAAGAAAAGTACAGACCAATATCCCTTATGAATATAGATGCAAAAATTCTCAATAAAATCCTTGCAAACCGAATTCAAATGTACATCAAAAAAATAATCCATCATGATCAGGTGGGCTTCATTCCCGAGATGCAGGGATGGTTCAACGTATGCAAATCTATAAATGTAATTCACCATATAAATAAAAGCAAGAACAAAGATTATATGATCCTTTCAATAGCTGCAGAAAAGGCTTTTGACAAAATCCAACACCCTTTTATGATAAGAACTCTTAACAATATAGGCATAGATGGCTCATTCCTAGAAACTATTAAAGCCATATACGATAAACCCACAGCCAATATCATACTGAATGGGGAAAAATTGAAGGCATTCCCCCTTAAAACTGGCACCAGACAAGGGTGTCCACTATCTCCACTTCTTTTCAACATAGTGCTGGAAGTCCTGGCCACAGCAATTAGACAAGACAGAGGAATCAGGGGCGTCCAGATAGGGGCAGAAGAGGTCAAACTTTCACTATTCGCAGACGATATGATATTATACATAGAAAACCCCAAGGATTCAACCAAGAGATTACTGGAATTGATAAATGAATTCAGCAAAGTCTCAGGATACAAAATTAATACACACAAATCCATAGCCTTCATATATGCTAATAACAATCAAGCCGAGAAACAAATTAAAGATGCTATACCTTTTGCAATAGCAACAAAGAAAATTAAATATTTAGGAATATATCTAACTAAGGAGATCAAAGACCTATATAGAGAGAATTATGAAACACTGAGAAAGGAAATTGCAGAGGATGTAAATAGATGGAAAACCTTACCATGCTCTTGGATAGGCAGAGTCAACATAGTAAAAATGGCTTTGCTACCTAAATTAATTTACAGAATCAATGCAATCCCTATCAAAATACCAACATCATTTTTTGCTGATCTAGAAAAAATAATTCTACGCTTCGTGTGGAACCAGAGAAGACCCCGTCTAGCCAAAGCAATCTTAAGCAAAAAGAACAAATTGGGAGGCATCTGTCTACCAGACTTCAAACTATACTACAAGGCTATAGTAACCAAAACTGCATGGTATTGGCACAAGAACAGACATGTAGACCAATGGAACAGGACTGAGAACCCAAATATAAAACCAACCTCATACAGTCACCTGATCTTTGACAAATTCCAGAAAAACGTACACTGGGGAAAAGATTCCCTATTCAACAAATGGTGCTGGGAAAATTGGATGGCCATATGTAGAAGACTGAAACTGGACCCACACCTCTCACCTCTCACAAAAATCAATTCACAATGGATAACAGATCTAAACCTAAGACATGAAACCATAAGAATTCTCGAAGAAAATGTTGGAAAAACTCTTATGGACATTGGCCTAGGCAAAGAATTTATGAAGAAGACCCCCAAAGCAATCACAGCAGCAACAAAAATAAATACATGGGACTGGATCAAATTGAAAAGCTTCTGCACAGCCAAGGAAACTATCACTAGAGTGAGCAGACAACCTACAGAATGGGAGAAAATATTTGCATGCTACACCTCTGATAAAGGGCTGATAACCAGAATCTATACAGAACTTAGGAAAATCAACAAGAAAAAATCAAACAACCCTATTAAAAAATGGGCAAAGGACATGAACAAAAACTTTTCCAAAGAAGACAGAATGATGGCCAGCAAACATATAAAAAAGTGCTCAACTTCTCTAATCATCAGGGAAATTCAAATCAAAACCACAATGAGATATCACTTAACTCCAGTGAGATTGGCTCATATCAAAAAATCCCCAAATAACAAATGTTGGCAGGGATGTGGACAGGTAGGAACACTCATACACTGCTGGTGGGACTGCAAATTAGTACAACCTCTATGGAAAAGAATATGGAGATATCTCAAAGAATTAAAAGTAGAATTACCATTTGACCCAGCAATCCCACTACTGGGTATTTATCCAAAAGAAAAAAAGACATTTTATAATAAAGACATCTGCTCTCGAATGTTCATAGCAGCACAATTCACAATTGCAAAGTTGTGGAAACAACCCAGGTGCCCATCAATACACGAGTGGATCAATAAAATGTGGTATATGTATACCATGGAGTATTACTCAGCAATAAGGAACAATAGTGAATTAACACATCTGGTATTATCCTGGTCGGAGCTAGAACCCATTCTTCGAAGCGAAGTGTCACAGGATTGGAAAAACAAGCATCACTGGTACTCACCATCAAACTGGTACTAACTGATGAACACTTACATCACACAGGGCAATAACATTCATCAGAGGGCGGGCGGGCGGGAGGGGGGTGGAAGGGATGGGAAAAACTCTCACTGAATGGATGTGGGGAGCACAGTTTGGGAGACGACCACGATTGTGGCTCTGACACGGGCAGAACAGGGGCAATGTGTATGGCCAAAATGTTGTACCCCCATGATATTCTGAAATTAAAAAAATAAATTATAAAAAAAAAAAAAAATTTTGATGAGCAATTAAGAATAGACTTGAAACAAGTGAAAATGTAGAAATTCTTAGCAAAGAAATAAAAGATATTAGGAAGAACCAAATGAAAATTTTAAAACAGAAAAACACAACAACTGAAATTTAAAAAGTCAATGTATGAGGCTGGGCGTGTTGGCTCACACCTGTAATTTTAGCAATGCCAAGGTAGGAGGATTACTTGAGCTCAGAAGTTTGAGACCAGCCTGAGCAAGAGCAAGACCCGCCTCTACTAAAAATAGAAAACCTAGCCAGGGCCACAGTGCACACTTGTAGTCCCAGCTACTCGGTAGGCTGAAGTAAGAGGATCACTTGAGCCTGGGAGTTTGAGGTTGCAGTGAACTATGATGACACCACTGCACTCTACCGAGGGCCACAAAGTGAGACCCTGTCTCAAAAAAAAAAAAAAAAAGTCAATGTATGGGCTCAACAGCAGATTGGAGGAGAGAGAGGAAGGAACAGATAAACTGAAAGCTAGAACAATAGAAATTACTCAGTATAAACAACAGAGAGAAAATAGACTAAAAACTTTGATTTACCCACAGGGATTTGTAAAATTATAAAAAAGATCTAACATTCATGTCATCCAAGTTCCAGAATGATAGGAGAAAGAGAACAGGGCTGAAAAAGTACTTGAAGAAATAATGGCTAAAAGCTTCCTATAATTGGCAAAAGACATAAACCTACAGGTTCAATTCAAGAAGCCAAGTGAAACTCAAATAGGGTAAATCCGAAGAAATCCACATCAAGATACATCATAGTCAAACTTCTAAATGCAGTGGGAGAGAAATGGCAGCTTACCTATAAAGGAAAAACAATTTGAATGGCAGCAGATTTCTCATCCAAAACCATAGAGACTGAAAGAAAGGGACACAACATTTTTTAAGTGTCTAAAGAAAAGAATTCTCAACCCAGAATTTTGTATCCAGTGAAAATATCCTTTCACTGGAAATGAAGGGGAAATCAAGATATTCTCATACAAAGAAAACTAAAATAATTTGTCACAAGCATACATATTCTGAAAGAATGTCTAAAGAATGTTCTCTAAATAAAAAGGAAAGAATGATAGAAGAAATCTGGAAACAGGAAGAAAGAACATGGTAAATAAAAAACATGGGTAAATACAAGAGACTTTCTTTCTTCTCTTGAATTTCCTAAACAGTTGAAGCAAAAATTATAACACTGTCTGACATAGTTATAAATGTATGTAGAAGAAATATTTAAATAATTATATTATAAATTGGGAAAAGGTAAAGGGATATAAAGAAAGGTAAGGTTTGTATACTTCACTAGAACTAGTATAATGATGACACCAGTAGAATGTGAGAAGTATTTATAATGTAATACCTAGAGCAACCACCAAAAAACTTATATAAACAGATACTCAAGAACACTGTAGATAAATCAAAATGAAATTCTAAAAAATATTAAAGCAACCCATGGGAAGGTAGAGAAAAAAACATAGAAAACAAAAACAGACAAGAAATAGAAAACAAATTAAAAAAAAAACATAAATCATGTTGCCTATAAGAAACTCATTTCAAATATAATGATGTAGGCAGATAGAAAGTAAATGAGTAAAAAAACATATCATGCAAACATAGATTAATCAAAAGAAAGCAGGAGTGGCCATATTAATACCATATAAAGTAGAATTCAGAGCACAGAAAATCATCAAAGACAGAGAAGGTATATTATATAATGATAAAAAGGCCAATCCATGAAGAAGACACAGCAATTCTAAAGGTGTATGCACCAAGCAGCAGAACTGAAAATATGTAGCATAAAAACTGATAGAACTAAATGGGGAAATAGACAAATCCACAATTAGAGTTGGAGACTTTAACACTTCTCTTTCAATAATTGATACAACTAGAGAGAAAATCTTCAAGGACATAGAAGATCTCAAAAACATCATGGAAGTACCAGAAAGAGAAGAGTACTTGAAAAAAATTAATCTAAGTATCCATGAAGGTCAATAAACTCCAAGAAGGTAAAATCAAAGAGATTCGCACCTACACACCTCATAGTCAAATTATTGATAGAGAAAGGCAAAGAGGGATTCTTGAAAGCAGCAAGAAAAAATTGGTCATCATAAGTGGTCCTCAATAAGACTAACAACTAACTATTCATCAGACACCACCAAAGCCAGAAGGCAGTGGGATAACTTATTCAAAGTGCTGAAAGAAATAGATTGTCAAAGGAAAATTCTATATCCAACAAAACTATTCATCACAAAATGAAAGAGAAATTAAGACATCCCAAGATAAACAAAAATAGAGAATTCATTGCTAGCAAACATGCCCTACAAATATTAAAGGGAAGCCTAAAAACTGAAATGAAAAGACACTAGGTAGTAACTGAAGTCCACACAAAGAAATAAAGAGCACTGGTGATGGTAACTACATGGGTAAATATAAAAGACAGTATAATGTATTTTGTTCGTAAGTTTTCATTTTCCCATCCAATTTAAAAGATAACTGCATAAAGTAATAATTATAAAACTGTGCGGATGGGCTCATAATGCATGAAGATATAATTGTACAACAATAATAGCATAAGTGAGGAGAGGAAATGGAACTATTAAATATATTGGAGTAAAGCTTTTGTATCTGTTGAAATTAAGTTGGCATTAACCTTAACTAGATTGTAAGATATTAATAGTAATTCTTAGGGCAACAGCTGAGAAAATAACCCCCCAAAATTGTAAAAGAAGGAAGAGAATTAAAATGACATGCTACAAAATATACATTTAACTTAAAAGAAGAAAGTAATGGAAAAATAGAGAAGCACAAAAGACATAGAGAGCAAATAGGAAAATGACAGACATAAATCCTACCTTATTGTATTCACATTAAATGTAAATGAACTAAACAATCCAATCAAAAGGCAGAGATTGGCAAAATGCATTAAAATAAAAAGTGATCCAATGAATGCTGTCTACAAGAGATATACAATACATTTAAAGACATAAGTAGGTTAGAAGTAAAAGAATGGAATACTTTTCAGTGTACAAACCATAACCAAAAGAGACCTGAAGTGATTATACCAATATCAGATAAAAGTGACTTCAAGATAAAAAATTACTAGAAACAAAGAAGATATTTTATGATAATAAAAGGATCGATCCATCAGGAAGGTACAAAAATTATAAACATGCATGCATCTCACAATAGATCCCCAGAATACATGAAGCAATAGAACAGATTTGAAAGTAGAAATAGACAATTCAATAATAGTTGCAGACTTCAATACTCCACTTTCAATAATGATTAGAACAACTAGGCAGAAGGTGAATAAAGAAATAGAAGACTTGAACACCACTATAAACTACCTAGATCATAGTGATTCTTCAAAAGTGAACAGTATGGAAATTTGGAGGAAAAGAGTAACTACAGTGGAAAAATCTGACACTACCTCAGCCAGGTGATTAAGGTGTATATCAACAGTGAGAAAGCATCTTGATTGTATGTACCACTGATATGATGTGATGAAAATGGTAATTTTCTTCTGTGGTCATCCTCCCAAAAACTCATAACCACAATCTAACCATGAGTGAAACACCAGACAAATTTCAATTCAGGGGTAGTTCATAAAATACCAGTAATCCTCAAAACTATCAAGGTCATCAAGAACAACAACAACAACAAAAAGTGTTAGAAACTGTCACAAACAAAAGGAGCCTAAGGAGACATAGCAACTGTAGGTAATGTAGTAACCCGTATGGGATTCTGAACAGAAAAAGGCCATTAGGTTAAAAACTCAGGAAATCTGAATAAAGTATGGGTTTTAGTTAATAACATATAAATATTGGTTTATTAATTGTAACAAATGTACCATCCTAATGTAAGATATTACTAATAATGGAAGCTGGGTCCAGGGTATACAGGAACTCTTTGTACTGACTTCTCAATTTTTCTGTAAATCTGTTATAAAACTGTTCTAAAAATAAAGTCTATAAAAAATACAATCTCAAAATTGGAAATGCAAGGGACCAAGGATAGCCAAATATCTCAAAAAAGAAGAACAAATTTGGAGGACTCACACTTCCTAATTTCAAAACTTACTACAAAGCTGTAGTAATCAAGAGAGTGTGGTATTGGCCCAAGAATAGACATATAAGTCAAAGGAATAGAATTAAGAGTCCAGAAATAAACCCTTACAAGAGTGTCAAGGGTGTCAAGACCATCCAATGGTAAAAGAATAATCTTTTCAACAAATAGTGCTGGAACAACTGGATATTCACATACAAAAGAATGAATCTGGACTCCTGCATTTCATCATATACAAAAATTAAATCAAAATAAACCATAGTCCAATATGTAAGAGTTAAATCTATAAAATTCTTAGAAGAATGCATAGGAGTAAGTCTTTGTGACATTGGGTCACACACTGTTTTCTTAAATGTGACATCAAAAGCACAAGCAACAAATAAATAAATAAATTGGACTTTATCAAAACTGAAAAGTTCTGTGCTTCAAAGGATACCATGTGGAAAATGAGAATACAACTTACAGACTCACAGAAAATATTTACAAATTATACATCTGAGAAAGGACTTGTACCCAGAATATGTTAAAAAAAAAACACCCTCAACAATAAAAAGGTAAATAATCCAAAAATGGCCAAATGATTTGCACAGACATTTCTCCAGAGAAGATATACAAGTGTCCAATAACCACAAGAAAATACACTCAACAGCATTAGTCAAAAGAGAAATGCAAATCAAAACCAAAGTGAGTTCCCACTTTACCCTCCACCATGACGGCAAAAATGAAAAAGACTGACAGTAACAGTGTAAAAAATATGGAGAAATTAGAACCTTCATTCACTGCTGGTGAGAATGTAAAATGGTCCAGTCACTTTGGAAAATAGTTTGGCAGTTCCTGAAAAAGTTAAACATAGAATTACCGTATGATCTAATAATTCATTCCTAGGTACGTACACAAGAGAATTGAAAACATGTATCCATACAAAAACTTGCACATGAATGTTCATAGCAGCACTATTCTTCGTAATAACCAAACAGTTAAAAAGCCCAGATGCCCATTAAGTAGTTAAAGGATAAACAAAATGTAGCGTATCCATACAATGGAATATTATTTGACCACAAAAAATGAAGTAACAATACATGCTATAACATGAATGAACTTTGAAGACATCATGCCAAGTGAGAGGCTGGTCATAAAGAACCACATATTGTATGATTCTGTTTATGTGAAATGTCCAGGATAGGCAGATCCATAGAACCAGAAAGTAGACTAATGGTTACTTAGGGTTAGGGGTAGAAAGGAAAGCTAGTGACTATAAATGGGTGTGGGATGTCTTTTTGGAGTGAGGAAAATGTTCTAAAACTAGACAGTAGTGGGGATTGCACAATTCTGTGAATATACTAAGATCTATTGAATTGTACACTTAATGGGTGATTTATATCTCAATAAACCTGTTATATACAAAATATATATTTATTTAAAGAAAATGAATGTGCAGAGCATTAGCCAATATTATCACACTTGTGTAAAAAGGAGAAAGTAATAGAATTAAGTGCTTGAGTGCATATGCATAAAATATCTCGGGAAAACTATAATAAATGCTAAAAACTTTGGTTGCCTTCAGGGAGAAAAACCAGGTTTAAGTTACATAGGAGTGAAAGGGAAACTTTCAAATGACATTTTTTTGCACTTTCTGAATATTGAGCTACGTAAACAGACGACAGATTCAAAAATTGAAATAAATAAATAACTATAAATAAATACATTTAAGAAGGTAAAAATAAAACCATGAACACTCAGAGGAGGTACTGACTGGACATTCATATTTTTTCATCCATCTGTCATTGGTTAAAGACAGACCTGGGACTGAGGTGGGGGGCTGTTCATCCTAGGCACATCCGGATGTCTGTGAAGTGGCTCTAGCAGCCCATGGGTAGTCCTTTGAAGAGTCACAGGTTCCTCAAAAGCAAAAGCATGGAGAAGCGCAGGGAGGGTGCCATGACGTGGTGATGAATAAAGCACCAGAGTGTTGGTTGCACACACCCTACAGGAGTAAGTCCAATGACTTAGGAAGAAATTCACTCCCTTTCACCAGCTGACTGCAAACTCCTATTCATCCTGTCTCCAGCTACAACACCCTGGTGTACAGCTTCTCCAAGCTTCTTAATGTTCTTTTAACATGCCATGCCCTCTTGAATAACTGTGTATCTGACTTCTTTGTTATTAATATTAGCATCATCACCCAGCTGAAACATCACCTCCTTCATGAACCCTTTTCTAATTTTTGCCCCAATAATTGCAATGAATCATTCCATCTTCCCTACTCCCCTATCAATATATTTATTTTTCTATTAGAGCTCCTAAATACTACATTATTTAAGATGTTCATGTGGCTGCCTATCTCTTCCCCTAGACTTTTGGAAAGCAGAATATGTAGCATTCACTATTATACCTAAAGTTAGATATAGAAAGCTGTGGATAGGGGACTTGAGTACAATTGATTTGAATCGAGAAGGGTGGACAATTAGTGTGTACGGGATGTCTTGGGCCGAGGGCCTCACGAATCCAGGGCTGTACTGAGCTCACTTTGATAAGTAGAAGGCGATTTGCCTCCTCTTGCTGCACTCTCAACTGTCAGAAAGGCAGCCTTATATTATTGCAGTGGAAAAGCCACTTGACACAACCTAACTTAGATGCTGAATTTATACCCTCAGAGGGAGACGTCTCCTAATGTCTGAGTCTGTCCTAAGAAGGCTAAGGAAGGAGTGTTCCTAGCAAAGCAACTCAAATCTATCCCCCAAACTATGGCCGCTATCCAAAGTTTTGCATACAGAAATGTTAGACACCTTCAGATACAAAATGCTGATGAGAGAAAGGAAGTTAGAACTCAACTGAACTGAGATGTTGCATTTGCAAAATAAAACTGAGTAATCTCAACAGTGTAGGCTAAAGAAGCAACTGTAGAGAGAAGGTACAAAACAAGAAGATCAAATGGAAGAAAGAATTTGAGACTATGAATATACCTAATCCACAAGTAGCACTTACTTAAAGATTTGTGGCACCGCTGAATTTTAGAGCAAAATGTACCTTAAAGAAAATATGCATGTAATGGTTAATTTCACGTGTCAACTCGGGTAGACCATGGTACTCAGTTTTTGGTGAAACACCAGTCTTGATGTTGCTGTGGAGGTACTTTTAAAATGTGATTAACATTTAAATCAGTACCCTTTGAGTGAAGCAGGGTACCCTCTGCAATATAGGTGAGCTTCAACCAATGAGTTGAAGGCTTTAAGAGAAAAAACTGAGTTCTCCTGAGGAGAAAGGAATACTGCTTCCAGACTGTCTTTGAATTTGAGCTGCAACATCAACTCTTCCCCGAGTCTCCAGCCTACCAGACATTCCTGCACATTTTGGACTTGCCAGCCCCCACAATGGCAAGAGCCAATTCCTTAAAATAAATCTCTCTTTCTCTCTCTCTCTCTCTATATATATATGTATTTGCACACACATGTATCTTATTGGTTCTTTTTCTCTGGAGAACCCTGACTAATATAATGCCAAATCCCAAAATTGTATAGATAAGGGAAATAAGAATTAAAACAATAATGTCAACAGCAAATATTTACTGGGCATTTAAAGCTGACAGTGCCCTATGCTGACCTCTTCAACATTACCTAAATTAAGTCCAACAACCAAGAGGTCAGTATGATTATATCCATTTAAAAAATAGGAAAACTGGGGCCATGGGGGTTCAGAGGCTTCTCAGGAACCCCCCAATCACTGGATGATAGACTTGAGGAGTAGTTCACTGAGTCATCTGCTCACTTTCCACTGTGCCACTCTGCATGCCATGCATTGGGACAAAATAGCTGTGTGTTTTTGAAAAATGTATAGTGTACTACTCTATAGTACAGCAGGATCACTTCAGCCTAGGAGTTCAAGTCTAGCCTGGACAACAAGTGAGATCCTGTCTCTAAAAAACAAAAACGTATAGTGAAAATTTTCTACTTGGTATTGTGAATATTCAAAAATTAAGAAGTTGTGGCACAAACACGAGACCCATGTCAGCATGGGTGAAGCCCTGAAACAGATCCTAGAATTTGTAAGAATTTGGTGTACAATAAAGAAACCATCATCAGAACAACAGGAAAAAATAGATGATTCAAAACTAGTGTTTAGAAGATGGCTGCTGGGCAAAGAAAATTAAGGAAGTTCATTGTGTCATACCTTATACAAATTAGATACCACATGGATAAAAAGGGTTAATACAAAGTAAAATGAACCATGAATTATTCTAGAGGAAAATATTTCATTTATCTTGGGGTAAGAGCTGCCTTTTTCAAAACAAGAGATCAAACAGAAAAATCTGCTACATTTGATGAAATCAAAAAACTCAATTTCTGTTCATTTCAAAACTAAAATTAAAAGAAATTAAAGGCAATGACAACTTGGGAAAATAATATGGAAACATTATAGACCAAGAATTACATAGAAGATATATATAGATAACTACATTTCATATTTAAAAAGTAACAGCTCCCCCTCAAAATGGGAAAATGTATGAAGAGATAATTTGCAGAAGAAATATAAGTGGTCAAAAGCACATGGAAAAATAAACTAAAATTCAGAAAAATGAAAATTAAAGCAAGGCTATTATTTTCCACCTAAGGATAGTCAAAGATCAGGAAGTAAATTAAAATACAAATGCTGATGACTGTGCCGTGAAACTCATTTTCATATTGGTGGGAGTGTAAATGAGCATAACTCGTCTGGAAAGCAATTTGGCACTATGAACCAGAGCTTTAAAACATGCATACCCATTTAACAAATATTTACTGAGCACTTGCTATGTGCCAATTTTCAAAGACTCATGAAAGAGCACATTTCCTAAAAAATATAAAAATATGGCAGATTCTCTGACCCAATAATCTTTTTTCTAAAGATCTAGTCTAATAAAATAATCAGAGGTGCATTAAAGATTAACAGAAAATATGTTAACCGTAGCATTATGTACAATGCCAAAAACTCAGCAATAACTTAAATATCCAATAATTAAAAAATGATTAGTTTAATAAAACTATAGCACCACAGTGAAGCCCATTTTGGCCCTTAACTGATGTGTTGGTTTTTTAAAATTTTAAATGTCCTAGAGAAATGTTCATGCTCTAACCTTCAAGTAAAGAAAAACAAGATGTAAATTATTTAATTGAGTCCATAATTCATATGTAGTATTCCATCCTGCTTTTGAGCTCTGCATTTACTAAACTGTGATTATCTCTGCGTAGTAGGATAATTAGTGATTTTGAATTTCCTCTTTTGTATTTTTCTGATTTTTGTAAATTTTCTGTGCTGAGTATGTATGGCTTTTATAACTTAAACAATGCTCAATACAGGTAACAGCTTTCCGCAAGGTTTTGTAGGGAAAAAATCATGTAGGATTGAATTTATGTATCTATAAATGTATAGTGTGAGTATGCGTGCATGTGCATGCACATTCCAGCTAACATTATAGCCAACTGTCAAACTTGTGACACATGGGCATTTTAATATAGGTACAAACGTGGAGTTGAGTTTTGTGCTGCTATTTGCCAGTTTAGTTCTACTAAAAATCTGGGCAGGCAATCTAATGCAAACTCCCAAGAAATACAAATCAAACTACTTCCTCATTAGGCCACTTCACCTACATATTAATAACATGAAATAATACTATATCCTATGTACAAGTATTACTACAAATGCTACCCAAAGATATTGAAAATGTTCACATGCCCTTTAGCAATGTTCCAAGCATGCTCTGTGCTCAGGAATGAAAAGGCATCTCAGAACGAACGATTTTAAGCTGTTGACTCTGGTTGTTAATGCCAATTCCACACTACAATTTCGTAAAGCTTCAGGGGAAATTCAATAGGAAAACAGGGTCTTCTTGAATCAAACGTTTCCAAGTTTGGATAGAGGAGTTAAGGCTATTTGCAATACTACCCTGAATCTTTTGCTGGAATATTCAAAGCTGTAAACTCAGTAATGAACTTGTCTTTCCAGGTAACTTTGTGAGTTAGAATCTGGCTTTCAGAAGTGACAGATGGAGTATTTGGGAAATTTCCTTTCCTTTAATCACGTGAAGTTGCTAGTGCAGAACAAATGAGAACTCTCTTTGGTGAAGTGGTTTGGAAGAACTGCCTCACTCTCTGGGTCCTTTAAGATTTAAAAATAAAATGGGACCAGATGCCCCCTTTGCTCCTTCACTTGACAATACAACAGTGGTCTGCACACGACACCAGGAAATATAACAGACAGTCTCCTGTTTCCAACTGCAGCAACCACTCGACAATTTTTCCTGGGAGGCCGGTAGGTATTTTCTTCGAGACTTAGAACAATTCCTTTAGCTCTTTTGGTCAATGCAATCTTTAGTAAGCAGCCCTTATTTTTAACCCATTTAAAAGTGAATAAAAGAGAAAGGTGGAGAAGATTAGGAAGTGTCTCCCTTTTGGTTTATCAAAGGTAGAGTCAAAATTCAGTTTCATCAGTCAAACGTGAGAAAGTTCGAAAGGAAATAACAGCCAAAAAGAACATTGGACAGAGTGGGCCACATGAACCACAACTGCAAACACTATCTTTACATTTTAAAGATACAAATATACTGTTACTCTGTTACTATAGATCTTATGTTCTGTTGATATAGATTTTTAATTACACAGTAATACATGAAAACATTATAATTGTATTCAAACACTACGGGCACTCATATATATTAAAAATAAACTGTTATGTCCTCATCCATTCTTCATTGCCATTCCCCTCCCTGAAAATAAACATTGCCACTGTTTTGTCATATAGAAAGTCCACTTTCAATACGTTTAAATATACATGTAAATATGGTGAGATTCATGTCATTCTCTTTAATAGTGGCATGTGGTTAACTATCATGGATATAGCATAATCTATTCAGTCACTCTTTCATTGATGGCAGTGTAAGTTGTTTTCAATATTTATGCCATCACAAACAACGAACCAATGACCATTTTGAACATCAATGCAAAGGTTTATTTTCTTTTTTAAAATGTTATTTATTTCTATTATACTAGTAAAACATAAATGCAAAATCAAAGCTCATTCTAATCCCAGTATGCTCTGTAAAGGTACCTGCTATTATCATTTTGATGTGAATCTTTCCAGAACTTCTGGAACCAATTTACACATGTACAACTCTCCATAGACATGCATAGCTTTGCTTTGTGTGAGGAATAATTGTCATGTATGATAGATAATGTATTGCTCCACAACTTGCATATTTCCCTTAACAGTAGGTATGGCGATTTTTCTATGTATGAGTATATCTACCACATTTATTGTTACTACTACGTAGTATCCCATTGGGACTCAATACCAATGTTTATTTAACTATTTGCTTATAAATAGACTTTCAAATTGCTTATTATTTTGTATATATAGTATATATTTCAATATATATATATCCAATATATGAAATACAGATGCTCCTCAACACATGATGGGGTCATGTCCTGATGAAACCATCATAAATTGAAAATATTTTAAGTCAAAAATGCAATTAATACACCTAACCTACTGAATATCATAGCTTAGCCTATCCTACCTTGAAAATGCTCAGAACACTTATATTAGCCTACAGTTGGGCAAAATCATATAACATAAAGCCTATTTTATAAGAAATTATTGAATATATCATGTAATTTATTGAATACTGTACCAAAAGTGAGAACAGAATGGTTGTATGGGTACCATTGTAACATCAAGAGATTTTAAGTTGAACCATCTTAAATCAGGGACTCTGTGTGTGTGTGTGTGTGTGTGTGTATATATATGTATACGTGTGTGTGTCTGTACATGTGTGTGTATTAGTTCTTATGGCCTGTGGTTTTAAATTTTATTTTATTTCATTGGGAGAATATTTTATTTTATTTTATTTTATTAATTTTTTGAATGGGTAATATAGATACGTGGTTCAGAATCCAAAAAGTATAAGGTGTTCAGTGAAAATTAAGTCTCCCTCACACCCCTTTGTCCAGCCACCCAGTTCCTTCCCCAGAGGGGACCACTGTTACCAGCTTCTTGTGGGCCCTTTGAGAGATCTCTGTATACACAAATAAATATGAAAATGCAGCACTTCTTCTGTGTAGGCAGATCTGTGTTTGCTGCTATTGTGTTTGTTTCTTCTATGTGGACCAAAGGGCCCTCGCTCTAAGGTTGGAACACTGGGCTTCTGTGGTTACTTGGGATTCTAGTAGTAGTTCTGGAGTCTAGGAGTTTGGGAGTCTAATAGTTTGTTTATAGTTTATCTTGAATATTCTTTCCAGCCTCTATATTCTGTCTTTTAAGTCTTGTGCTAGTATCAAAATGTCATAGTTCATAATGCCTTGTATTTTGTTATTAAATAAGTGATTATTCAATAACTTTTTTAAATTTTTAAATGGTTATTGGTCTGTTCACATTTTCTTTTTAAATTAACTGTGGACATTCATAGAAATTCTCATAGAACATTGTTGTGATGGTTAATTTTAGGTGTCAACTTGACTGGATTAAGGGATAACCAGATAGCTGGAAAGCATGATTTCTGGGTATGCCCATGCTAGTGTTTCTGGAAGATATTGGCATTTGAGTCAGTGGACTGAGTGAGGAAGATCCCCTCCCACCTGGTGTGGGCAGGTGCCGTCCAATAGGCTGAGGGCCCAGATAGATGTTCTAGGTGTGGAAAAGCAGAGGAAAGGCGAATTCACTCTCTCTTTCTTGGAGCTGGGATACCCGTCTTCTCTTGACCCTGGTCATCAGAATTCCAGATCCAGGAGTTCAGACTCCAGGGCTTGCACCACCAGCCCCTAGGACTGAGAGTCACGCTGTTGTCTTCCCTGGTTGTCAGACCTGCAGACTTAGACTGAGGCACATGACTGGCGTCCCTGATTCTCTGTCTTACAGACAGCCTACTGTGGGACTTCTCAGCCTCCATAGTCGTGTGAGCCTAGTCCTATAATAAAATCCCCTATCACCTGTCTATCTATCTATGTATCTATGTATCTATATCCTATTAGTTCTGTTTCTCTGGAGAACCCTAATGTAATTGTCCATTTCAATAATAGTTACACATTTATCAGCATGGAGTTATGCACAGTTTTCTTTAAACATTTTCAAAATGTTCATATGTCTCATTTTGTGGTTAGGTATTTTATAAACTCAAATGTTGGCATTTAGTTTGTAATGCAGATAACATTTCAAATCAGTGTAGAAAAGAAAGCAGGCCCAGAAAACAATACTTTAATATCTATTTCTAATGGAAAGCAATATAAGGTGAATATTTACATATCCTAGTGGAAAAATGTAACATTTTTTAATCTGATAGATTTTACATCATAAACTTTGTAAACTTCTATATATCAAGTTATAAACAAAATTTTTTAAAAAGCAACAAGCTGTTCAAATGTATAGACATATACTTTTTTTTTGCAAAGCACTAACATCCATAATATATAAAGAATTTGTTCAAATAAATATGAAAATTTCTTTTAGAGCCTTCACTAGAAAAAAGAACAAAGGATAGGAATGGGCAATCCATAACAAGAGAGATTCTAGTGGCCAATGAGTATATTTTTAAATGTTCAACATTGCTATATAGCAGTAAAATGCAACTTAAACAAATGAGATCTTATTTTCTACCTAGAAAAGATTAAAAGAAATAGTAATATCTTGGCTTATGAAAAATAGGCATTCTCATACACTGCTGGTGAGCATGTAAATTGATACAACTTTCTGCAGGAAAATTTGGCAAAATGCATCAGCATTTTTTGACTCAGCATTTCAGTTTTGCAATTTATTCTTGGGAAATCAGTTATGCTTGCAAAGATGAGTGCACGTGGATGTTTCAAATGTCGAAAAAAGAAAAAATGGGAACAACCTAAATGCCAAACACTAGGAAAGTGGTTAAATGAATTGTGGCATAGCCCCATGGCTGCAGCCGTGAAGAATCACACCGGAGAAGCATCCATACTGATCCTGGAAATGTGTACCCTTCTCAGAGTCCCCCTCCAATTCCTGGGACTCACTCCCCCAGCTAAATCCTCTGTTCCCAAGCCCCTGTCTCAGGCTGTTTCTTGGGTAGGTCACCCAAGCTAAGACAAGTGTGTGTCATTTCCACTTCAGAACCATGAGCTCAATTGTTCTCACTGAGAAGGTGACAAATTCTCTTGTCGTCTTCAAAAAGTCCCAAGTTAAAGAACAGTCCTTATTTCAGGCAAGATGCTTATTTCTGAGTATTTATACAGCATTAGTCCATCTTGTCTTCTTTGCCACAAACTTCCTCCTCATTATTCCACATGACATCTGATACTTTCTTAATTACATAGATATTCAATAACCTCTCTGGCTAACCAGGCCCATTAGCAAGAGCTGGCAGCTAAAATACCAGAGAAAGCCTTTTAGGTCCTGTGCAAGTGGAAAATTGCCTTTCAGAAAAATAATCCATTGTGACCTATGAGATGAGGCAGCAGGAACTTGTCAGATTAAAGCATCAAATGTCCATTCTCCTATTCACCGAGGAGACGTAGTGAAGCCCTGAAGGCATTAGAAGTCGCTCCTAACGGGTCTATGTTGTGAACAGAGTGGAGGGTGTGAGGGGCACCTGTCGCTTCCCCCTAGCTGTGTTCTCAGGAGATTGCAGTTGCTGATCTGATGTCAGAAGAACATGAGCTCTGAGTTTATTTTCACTGTCATGGTGATGGGTTATTGCCTTTCTTGCCACCTGTCATTATTATTAAGAGCACAAACCACATTTGAGGGAGGGAGCAAAGCCTTGAACTCCAAACAGTGACCATGGACACAAGGCAACTTCTCTTAATGAGAAATTTCCTTGAACCCTGACCTTACCCTGAATCGCACCTTTGTCTGCCCAAGTGAACTACTTGCTATACTTCTCCTTTCCTCTCCAGCTCTGCGCTGTTCCAATATTGACTGGTCAATTCTCCGGCCCTAGAGGTACCAACGAGCTTAACACATATTTATTTAACAAACACTTAAATAGTGAGTTTGGTTTCATTCTCAGCCCTTTACAATTGTTAACTCATTCAATCCTAACAACTCCCCTATGATGCAGGTAGTGTCATTATCCCTATTTTATTAGTCCCACCTCCCAGGGGTTAGAGGGTAGTTTATGACCTTTATTTCTTGTCCGAATATGACATCAGGCTCTAGATTTGTCTCCCTGTTGCTAGTCTCTCCATTTTATTCATTCTTCATTCTGCTTCCAGAATGTTCTTCCTGCCCTGAAACCCTCAGTTGCTTCCCAATTACCTACAACGCAAAGTCAAAGTTGTATCTTCTCAGCCTGGTTCAAAAGACCTCCTTTCTCTGCTCCCACCACTTCTCTGCCGTATGTTGGTCTCCCTACACTCAATAACAATAAATTATTCAGCATCCCTCTGAAAAAGCAAACCCTTTAACCTCTACAGTACATGCCTTTGCTTTCTCTCTTAGGTTGGATTTCCCAGGAAACAGACTCTGAGATGGAGTTTTGCAGGCAGGAAGTTCATTAGAGAGTTTTGTCAAACACATTTGTTAGGGAGTATATTAGCTATCTACTGTTATGTTAAAAATTACCCCCAGAACTCTGCAGCTTGAAGCAATAAACATTGATGATCTCACATGGTTTCTCCAGGTCAGGCACCCAGGAGCAGCTTGGCCACGTGGTTCTGGCTCACTGTCCCTCAGGAGGATACAGTCAAACTGTCAGTCAGGGGAGGACCCCCACCTGAGCTCAGGGCTGGGTGCTAACAGCACTCAATCCTTCACCCCACAGGCCTCTTCTAGTGTCCCCGTGACATGGCAGCTGGCTTTCCCCACAAGCAACAAGACAGAGTGAGGAAGGGAGGGAGCGCACCCAAGACTGAAGCCACAGTCTGTCTGTCAACTCATCTAGGAAGTGACATCTCATCACGCCTGCCGTAATCTAGTCACTAAAATGAGTCACTGAGTTCAGCCCACACACAAGAGGAGGGAAATTAAACTCCATCTCTAGAGGGAAGGAGCACCGAAGGATTTGTGGACATCTCCTAAAAGCCACCACAGAGAGTAAGGGAAACAGGGACCGGGGGAGGGAGAAGGTGAACAGTGATTCAGTCTCTGCTGTGCTCAGCTGACCCCAGGGGAGATTTGGAGCTTGGATGGTGCCTTCAGAAATGTCCCAAATTGAGGTACGGAGGCCAGACTTTTTGTGCAGATTGACTCCTGGGGGAGACAGAACTCTGGGGTGGGCAGCAGCCTGTGTCAGGGGACACTTTCTGGGGGGATTCAGGTGTGAGTCTCAGCCATCAGTACACCTGGCAGGTATCAGCACCTCGGCTCTGAAGAGGGATTTGGGGCCATGTCACAGCCTCTACTAAATCCACTCTCTCTGCCTCTTGGATCCACTTGCTCCAAAAAAATGTTAACCCTATTTGGAAGCAACTCCTCCAGAATTCTGGTTGGTCTCTTATCTTGGGGAAAACTTGCAAGACGAAGATTAGCACTGGTCTCAGGGCCACAGCTGATATTCATATTACCTGTTCTACCCCCCCATCCCAACCCATACCCTCCCCACCCTCGGCTAGCACAGCTGATGGTCTAGGTGGTTTAACTGATGGGATGCCCCGACTCTCATTCCTGAAGGGTATGAGTCCTTTTGAGGTCAGGGTTGCTGTACACATCCACTCACAGTCACAATTGGGCAGGTCATACCAAGAGACACCCCATAGATCACGTGGGTTCCAAACATTCTTCTCTACATCCGTAAGAGTAGCCCTACTTCCTGTGATGATCAGGGTCACTTACTCCTGCCAAGGTGGTGACCCCTGTCTTTGCCTGATATTTGATACTAGGAGCCACAAGTGATCAGATGACAGCAGCACCTGAAAATTTAATGGAACTCTTACCATCTCCAGGTGGAAGCATTACCACTCTGGAAACCAGGACCTCAAAACTGCAGAACCCAGGGTTGTAGGGACAGAAGCACAAATCCCCCAAGTGGGTCATCCAGAGTGATGAGAAGTGGGGCCACTCCTATATCTTCCTTTTAGTTTCCAGCCCATGTATTCTACACACAAGGGACACAGCACCATTGAACGGTCATTGATTGAGGTTGTGTACAACCTGCATCTTAGAAGATGATGCCTTCCCCCTGTGGGGCATAATCTCTAAGCTGGTTCCTCAGCTAGAGAAGCCTGTATGAGGCTGGTAGCTTCTGGATGATGTGATGTGTGATAGGATCAGTGGATCCCATGGTCACGGACTCACCACCGCAGCTCTCCCCATGGACTGCCATGCAGGATTCCATGCTGTTGGGTCTGTCCACACCTGCCATCCCTGGCTGCTCCATTCACATGCTCACTGTGCCAGCAGCAGACTGGCCAATGTCAGAGGCTGGCCTACTTAAACTGAGTCATTCTGTCTACTTGGTTGTTTTGTACCTCTTCCAGAGAGTGCTCTCTATACAAAAAAAAAAAAAAATTCATACTTTATACCTATTCCATCTGTCTATTAACATAGTTTTACCCAGAACTTCTGGTCCTTGGTCTTCTAATCCTTCTCCTCCCAGATCCTGGACCAACCAGAAAAGCCACTCCCATAGCCCATGAATTGTATGTATCTTATGTTGGGGCACTTCTCTTTCCACAGAAAGTAGATGACCAGGTCACTGCCCAAATTTGTGCCCATTGGGAAAATTTCCCCCTCATAGCTATCACTCAGGGCCACCAGCTCCACAATTATCTTCCTCTGTCCACTGGTCATACATGAGTCTCACACACACACACACATACCCCCCACACAGCCATAGTGTGAGCTGCAGGAGAGGGTCTGGTGCAACAGTGCTGAATGACATGGGTCCCTTGCTCCTCCAGCTTGCCAACGCCTCTGTCCCTGCTTGTGTCCAACCCTGGTTTTATGGCTTCCATCTCACAGTGGGTTGTTTATGGGCCCACCCAACTTGATACCTTGGTAGATTTGACAGAAATGGACAGAGATGGCCCCATGGTTAGATGATGTCCCATGGTCAGGTACTCTATCCTTACCAAGTCCAGTAACATGCAAGGAACTGTTTTTCGTGTGTATAATCCTTTGTGGAAGATGGCACAGCCTTGCCTCAGAATGCTAGGGGTCTAAATTGATTTTCTTAATAGGGTTTGCCAAGGTCCATGTCATGTGTTTTACTCTCAGAAGTTCCCCTAATGCCTTAGGGTCTGATGGACAGTATGGGCCATGTGTTATTTACACCATAGCCTAGTTCTGCTAGAATCCCTTCCTACTCTGGAAGCCACTCAAAACTGGCAGCCTTCCGTGTCATCTCAAAAATGGCTCAGAGAAGTATGGGAAGTGTTGGATAAGCTGCGTTAGAACTAAAGAGTTTTACCAGGAATTGTGCTTCCTTCCTAGTGGTCAAAGGTGGGAGACTCGATACT
The DNA here is from genome assembly GCA_023783475.1 of Daubentonia madagascariensis. Lineage (NCBI taxonomy): Eukaryota > Metazoa > Chordata > Mammalia > Primates > Daubentoniidae > Daubentonia > Daubentonia madagascariensis. The sequence continues at coordinate 1,103,540 of JAKFHU010002136.1, forward strand.
TTGAACAGAATGTCCTGCATGTAGTCAGACCACTGGATGTCCCCCAACCAAAAAATTTCATTGATGTAGGAGGTCCCTGAATATTTGAAGAGTTTACTTCCATTCTCTGGAACACATGTCTCTTACCAAGACCTCTAGTACACTTGCTAATTTTTGTTAATTTAGTCCAACCAGCATGATGTCATCAGTATTGTAGACCAATGTGCTGCAGGATGTCCAGGTGGCTGATAATTTGGCCACCTTGTCTGGAGCTCTGTTACCCTTTTAATTAAGTCCTAGGCCTGGTTCTCATATTTTTACTGCCTTCCAGTTGCAGGATATGAGAGTTCTTTTACACTATGGCAAGGAAGTCCTCTGACTTTCACATTTTGCCTTAAATTGATGATTAATCACTCTTGACCTTTCATTGAATTTCTCCCATGCAACATTTGTACTTAGCAAGCGGCACCCAATTCCATGGTTGTTATAATTACCGCTTCCCCTGTGCCTCTCAAAAGCCTGACATTTTGCACCTGCCTGGGCAATCAGTTCTGCAAGAATCACACCCCAGATTAGCTGGGCACAGTGGGTCAGGCCTGTAATCCTAGCACTTTAGGAAGCTGAGACGGGAGGATGGTTTGAGGCCAGGAGCTGAGATCAGCCTGAGCAACATAGTGAAACCTCATCTTTAGGGGTCATTACAAAAAACAGAAAAATTAGCAGGGCATGGTTGTGGGCATCTGTAGTCCCAGCTACTCGGGAGGCTAAGGTGGGAAGACCACTTGAACCCAGGAGTTTGAGGTTGAAGTGAACCACTGTACTCCAGCTTGGGCAACAACAGAGTGAGACCCTGTCTCAAAAAAAAGAAAAAACAGAATCACACCACAGATTACCAATGGTAAAATGTTGACAATTGCACCGCCACAGCACGACATGCTGGGGACGCTCAGTGCTCTGCCCAACTCCAGCAATGGTGTCCTCATTGCCAAGCAGGGGGTGGATAACTTGCCCTTCCACTAATAAATGGACTAATCAATGAATTGAACCCATGAAATAGGGTGGAATGCAATAAACAATAAAAGATAATATAAATAGCCAGATGGGGTCAAAAGATGATTTCTTATTTTATTTTACTTTATAATTTTGAAATAATTTCAGATTTACAGCACTGTTGCAAAAATGATAGAAACGTTTGCATCTTACATAACCACAGTGTAATAATAAAAACCAGAAAATTAACACTGATAGAATTTTGTTAAATAATCCAAGAGGCTTATTCGGTTTTTGCCATTTGCTTCATGGATGTCCCTTTTCTGTTTCAAGATCCAACTGGAAATCCCACATTGCATTCATTTGTCATGTCGCTCTGGTCTCCTTTACTCTGGAACAGTTCCTCAGCTAGTTAACATATCCATCACTTCAAATACTTAACATTTTTCATGGTGAGAACATTTAAAATTTGCTCTCTTAGCAATTTGGAAATGTGCAGTACTCTATAATTTATATTAACTATATTCACCACGCTGCGCAATAGAACTTAACAAAAAAAAAAAAACCATATTCCTCCTGTCTACCTGAAATTTTGTACCCTTGGAACTAAATTTTAAATTTAATTTAATTTTAATTAAAATGGCTATATGTAGCTAGTAGCTACTGTATTGGGCTGTCAAATGTCCCACATTTTGGGTTTGCTTAATGTTTCCTTATGATTAGTTGCAGACTATAAGCTTTTGATAAGAATACCATACGTGTGATGTTGTGCTTTTCTTTGTCTAAATTTTTAAAAACTACTGCCAGGTGACAGGGAACCACCTGGGTCAGGAATTTGGATTGTTTTCATGCCCTTTGAGGTTGAGCAAAGACAGGGGTGACAACCACATTTGAGCCACTCCCCACACTCCCAATATTCTTCCCGCAAGAATTAGATATGAGGCCATGGGAGTAGGTGTAGGTAGCAGGCAGAATTAATTCTTGAACTAATTAATGTTCACCCCTCTTACCTGTTCATGACCTCTCTCTTTTGCCCATATCAGAGTACAGACCTATGTGGGGAGAAACCTTGTGTCTTTTCCGCACTGCAGCCTAGCACGTAGAGCAAGGCCTGGCATTCGGTATGCCCTCGACAAACATGTGTTTCTCTGTGAATAACTTCACCAACTCTTGGCACACACTCTTGCTAACATCCCATCCAGCTTATGCTATTCCACCTTTCTGGAATATTCTACTCAGCCACTAAGATACAGCTAACAGCCAGGTCAATCTCTCTCTCTCCCCCCGCTTTTTCTCTCCCATCCTTCAAGTGCTTCCAGTTATTCTAAGTGCTCCTCTCCTTCTCCTTTCAGCCAGTATTTTCCTCCATCCTTCTCGACAATGAAACACTACATGCTATCACTCTCCAGTGGTTTCTCATAGGACACCTTGACTTCCTCCAACATCAGACACCAACAGGGCTGGTTGCAGTGAGTTCACATGGGGAGGGGTGTGATTCCAGAAGCACAAGTGAAGGAGAGGGGAACGTGAACCAGAGAAGGGGGAAAGCCAAGAAAGAATGTGTTAATAAGTGGCAAACTTCTGTGGGAAACTGACAGTCCCTGCTGCGGGGCACTTTCTGAGCTACTGTGTGGATGGAACATACCTCAGAATCAACTTGATGGAGGATGGGGAGGCTGGGGCATTGCCCACCAACTTCTGTACCCCATTGTCTGAAAGTTGCCCCCGAGGGCATTAACTCCCTCGCCTTTGGGGGCTTCCTGTACCATGTGCTGAAGAAAACCCTCAAGCATAAAAAGAGAAATGGACACACTCCGGGAGGAAAGTTCTCAGCTTGGTGGGAGCTGTGGGCTGTGGCTGCACTTAGCCCCGGCGGGTGGAGAAGCTCCGGGGCAGGCAACAGCAGTGTTTGCTATTCTGGTCTTTCAAGGTTCCATTGAGTGCTTTGAGGTGGGATTGGATAAGGTGTTCACCTCTCTCCACAGTGCACAGCAGAGTTCTAGGGTGGCAACATCGCCTGTGTGTGCTTTATCTCAGTTTGTTGGTGGTTCTGCCTGGATCCATGCACCTTTCTTCTGAGAACTACATCCCATTTTTCCTCTGGGAAGTCACTTCCTCCCCTGCTCTTAGCTCATGAATTTTCAGTGGAATTGAATACACTGTGGATTCAGTGAAATTGGCTTCAGAGGTGGGCAGGGAAATCACATCTGGCCAATCAGAGTGTTTCATTTTTCTGGCCACAGCAATCAGTTCAGAGATGGCAAGTGATACAATCATAGCCAATGAGATGCAAGGAAACTTTTACAAAGATTGCTGAGAAATAATCTCTTTTCTCCTAGATTTAAACCTAGAGGTCATCTTGAAACCCCATGTCTGAGAGTTGCCCATGAATAAAGCCAGCACCTAGGAAATTGATAGAGGAAAAAATAGAGAACTAAGGCTTGGCAACATTAGTTGACTCTTGGATCAAACAAGCCCCTGGAGCCTCACATTTTCATTTGTCATAAGCCTGTTTAACTTGGGTTTTACTGTTAGATGCAATGAAAACAGTTTCGAGATATACATATCCTTTTTTCTAGACGAGATATTAGTTTCAAGGAACAGCCACCAACTCAATTCTAGTTTTAATAAATAGGAAAAGAAAGAACATTTCATGGAGTCCTTGGGACAAGGAATAAAGTTTGGAAAAACAGCATGGGTAGGACTCTGGAAAGTGACTCAGGAAGCTGCTTCCTTTCACATGTGTTCATGCTTCTCTAGGGCACAGCCACTGAAAGAATTACTAAAGGATAAACTCCAGGAAGGACAAAAATGAAATCAGAAGAAAGGGATGAAAGTCAAGAACAAATGGGGAGGAAAAAAGTTGGTGATCATGAGGGTAAATCTGAGAAAACACTGTTGTATAAAATGACCACAACAATGGCTAAATTGAGGGGTTAAAAAAAAAAGACTGGAATTAAGTTACAAAGCACAGTGTCATGTATGGCATGAGGGTAAGATCAGAGTAAAGCCTTCACAGGGGTTTGCATTGTTTAGGAAAGGGAAAGAAATAGGGATCACATTTAGGCATAGATGTATTTTTAACAGTCATCACTGAAATATTTGAAATAAAATATATCAACATTGTAGTTGTAAAATATTGGAAGCAACTTGGTGTCCATCTACAGGGGGAAAAACTACAAATAATTAAATGTGTATTTAAACAAGGCAATATTACAGCAGTTACAATGAATGCAGAAGAGTTATGTATATCATCACAGACATTTTCAAAATGGAATGTTAAATAAGCAAGTTGAAAAATATATGTAGAGTATAACATCACTTATAAAATATGGAAATGTTTTAAGGGAATAATATATACATTTTGTGCACATATATATGTACATACAGACCTATAGACATGTGTGTATGTCTATATATGTATGTATGGAGAGAGACAGACAGACATAGAGACACATGCATAGGAATTATAAACACAAAATTTAGAATAAGGTTACATCCGAGGAGGGAGAGGAAAAATAGGATTGGGGAAGGACATATCCACATTAAAAAGCAGAATAGACTTTCTTTCCATATGTCCATGGAACTATCAAAATCTCAGTGAGATCCAAAAATAAACATAGACAACATTCTCAGAGTACAACGCAATATAACTAGTAACTAATTTTTTAAAAGGGAAAAAAGCTACCCACCTAGAAGTTAAAAATACCCCTTTGGAAACAATTTTTGTATCAAAAATAAAATCGAAATTAATATTACTGTATATCTAGAAAAGTGGTAAAATAATTTAGGTCTGTTATATAAATAAATATGAATATGATTATAGGGTTAGATATGATATAGATACAAATGTAACTAAATATCAGAACCTATGGTATACAGCTGAAGCAGTGCTCAGGGAAAAATGTATAGTTAAATACCTAAACAAGAAAAAGGATAAAATTAATTAGGAATTATTTTTATTAAGAAGTTAAAAAAATTCATAATACTAAGAAAATCAGAATGAAGAAATTAATAACATTAAAATAAATCAGTGAATTCAAAAATATACAACATAAATAAATAAATTTTAAAACTGATTTTTCTTTTGGAAGAGAACATAGTAAAATAGAGAAACCATTAGCTAACCCCATGCAGAAAGAAAATGAGATTGTACAAATATTCTAAATAACAAATAAGAGCAGGTAAATAATACAAATGAAAGGACATTTAAAGAATCATAAGAGATTACTTTGTTCAGCTCTAAAATATAAATGAAACTTATACTTCTCTAGAAAATATAAATTATTAAAAGTGACCCCCAAAGAGTAAAAAATCTAAACAGACTAAATACCATAGAAACAATTGAGAAAAACATCAAAGAAATATGCCCCCCCTCAAAAACAAAAAAGTTCAAGGCTCTGTCTTTTCACAGAGGAATTCTACCAAACCATTAAAGAATACATACCTCAACATGTGTGTGAACTGTTTCAAATCATTGAAAAAGTAGGGAAAATTCTAAATTCTACTTACAAATAACAGTGATGCCAAAACTCAGTGCATAAATCTGAATAAAATACTACCAAATTGAAGCTGGGAGAACATTTAAAGAGCAATATCACAAGGATAAGTAGTGTTTACCCTAGGAATTCAAGGTTGTTTCAATATTAGGAGATTTATTATTACATTTCAACATATTAGTAGATCAAAAGAAAAATATGACTATCTCTGATACTAAAAAGCATTTAATAAAGTTCAATATCTATTCTTATTAACAAGCAAAAAACCTCCTAATTAAATGAGATTAGAAGACCACATCCTTAATATTATTATCTATCTCATACAAACATAGAAATTTCCTGTTTAATGGGAAAATAATAAAAGTGAGACCAGGCAAGGATATCCACAGTCACTGCTGTTATTTAACATTGCCCTGGAGGTCCTAGCCATTACACTGAGACAAGAGAAGGAAATAAGAAATTGATATAGTTTGGATATTTGACCCCTCCAAATCTCATGTTGAAATTTGATCCCCAATATTTGAGGTGGGGCCCAGTGGGAGGCCTTTGGGTTGTGGAGGTGGATCCCTCATGAATGGCTTGGTGCCATTCTATTGAAAAGAGCTTTGCATCTCTTTCTCTCTTGCTTCCTTCCTCTCTCTTCTTCCTCTATGAGTGGAAGCTCCCTGAACCCCTCACCTGAAGTAGATGCTGACAAAATGTTTCTTGTACAGCCTGTAGAACCATTAGCCGAATAAACCTCTTTTCATTGCAAATTACCCAGCCTCAGGTATTTCCTCTATAGCAATGCAAGTGAGCTAAGACAGAGATATTTTAAAATTGGTGAGGAGGTGGTGAAATTATTATGAATTGTATATGATATGGTCTGTAAACCTAGAAAATCCAAGAGAATAAACTGGAAAATATTTAGAACCAGAACCAGAATTCAGTAAGCTGCCTGGGTGTACATTAATATGCAAAAATCAACACTCTGCCCCTACACAAACATGACCAAATAGAAATTATGAGGAAGAAATTATTCCAATTAAAATATTAATATATGTTGTGTATAGGAGAAATAATGTATACAAATAAACAACTACAAATGTACATTTATATGAAGAGAACATTAAAATGCTAGATGAAAGTATGAAAAAATGCACACCCTTTTTTAAGATAGAAAGGATCAGTAACATATTTTAATTCATTAAAAATACCAAAAGGACTTTTTTTAAAGAATAAATTTTAAATTATTTAAAGATTATTTTTTAAAGTTTATATACAAAATAAGCAAAATAACCAGAATATGAATGAAGGAGAACTATTTCAACCAGATATTAAAACATATTTTGTAGATATAATACAGCCTTCAAATACAGGACTCCAGTGAAATGGAAAAAAGAGTTACAAAGTAAACCCAAATTGTACTGACAGCTGGTATATGATAAAGATGATTCTGCATGTAGATTGATGAATTATCTATTGAATGGTGCAGAAACAACTAAGTGGCTTCTGGGTAAAGATATGTATTTGCATTTCTGCCTGTGCTAAATAAATTTTGGAAAGATGAAAAATATAAATGTAGAAATAAATCCCCCAAAGCGCTAAACTAAAACGTGAGAGATTTTTCGTAATCTTGAAGTGGAGAAAGTCTTTTTAAGCATAAAGAAATAAAGAAAAGAAGGAATGGAGAGAACAGAGTGTTAGGAAAAGGAGGGAAGAATGGGCAAGAAGGAGGGAGGGAGGTCACATAAAAATCATAATTTCAGCATCACAAGAATATCCTTTAAAAAGTCAAAATGCAAATGATTATCTATTTAAAAAAACTGGCAGCACACATCACAGGTAGAGCTAACTTCCTTAATATATAAAGGGAGATCCTACAAATCAAGTTGATAAGGGAGTGACAACCCATAGGAAAAATGAAGGGACGTGAACAAAAAGGTTAGGAAACCTTAATCATATGCAATGATGTTCAAACTCATTCACAGTAACAAAATTGCAAATCAACCTACAATGAAATTCCATTTTTTAATTTATCAGATTGGTAAAGTCAACAACTTTGATACCAGGTTTGAGGAAGGTGTGGAGAAGCAGGTGCGTTGGTGGGCATGCGAATGAGTCCAGTACCTATTGAGGGCATGCTGGCTGTATCTACTGAAACTAAAAAGGTACATGCCCATTTACTCAGAAAAATCAATGCTGCAAATTCATCGTCAAATATTTCACAGGTACATAAAATGACAAGTGTGCAAGAATATGAATTGCAGCCTTGCTTGTAGTTGTAAAATAACGTAAATGTTTATCGGTAGAGGCAGATCCAATAAATGAGAGTTCATCTGCATCGTGGAAGACTGCACTGGCACTACAGAGACAAACCAGGTCTGTATAAAAGGATGTAACAGGACCTCCAAGATATATTGCTAATTGACAAAAAGCAAGATGTATAATGGATTATACCATTTGGGTAAAACATGTAGCGTATACATATATATATGTGTGTGTGTGTGTATATATGTATATTTTTTATTTCAGAGTATTATGGGGGTACAGATATTTAGGTTACATGTATTGCCTTTGCTCTGAGTTTAGCAGGAAGAATACACAAGAAGCCATTAATAGTGGTTGTCTTTAGGGAAGGAAACTAGATTGATGGAAGACAGGGTGGGAAATAGTTTCACAATCCCCGGTGTAATATTTTGCACTTTTTGTATTTGTTCCATGCACATATGTTACCTACTAAGAACATTTTTTAATTTAAAAAAAATTATATTCAAACTGTTTGACTATGTGCTTTTCTTCTAAGTAGGAAAGTGGCGCTGGTGTCAAGTAGGAGGTGGAGGGTGGGAATAGTTAATACTGCTGTTCTCCTCAGGCCAGACAAATGTTTTAAACAGACAACACATTTCAAGCTGAGAAGACCCTTTTATTTACTTGCTTCTGAATTGAAAATGATGCCTTCAATTATTGCTCTAACTGTAAACACCATCAGCTGCTCTAAATATATTTTCTGAGTAAATGCCACTTGTACCTTCTGGCATTTACTCAAAGCATTTTTTTTTTTTAAAGCAGCTGGGAATCTTGTTAGCAAAGCTCTGGATTAGGGAGTGATAGGAGAAAACAGCAAAATAAGTAGAGGCTCAAATTCTGAGAATATCACAAAGGAGACAAATCAGCTAACAAGAGAGGCTGTAACAAATTCTTCCCCTATAACCAAAAAATTCTTACTGAGCCTCAAACACGGATGAGACAGGTGCCACATATTTCAGTGGGTTCAATGATGTATATGAGTATTCAAGGAATACAGACAGGGCTAAGATAAGACCAGAAGTAACTAGAATACTAGGTAGAGCAAGAGAAAATTACATCACAATTTTAAATATTACAAAAGAAAACCTTTTGAAGAGCAAGGAAGAAGAGTTGAGACAAATAATAACCCTGAAGGTCTACCAATCAAATTAAACATTCTGTTGTGACAATTTTATGCACCAGAAAAGTGATGGCATCATTTAAAAACAGAGAGAAGTCAGCCCACGATTAACCAGAATGTAAACAGAAGAGAAACAGGTGAACTGCTGACATTCCCAGGCTTCCCTTTCAACCTCTAAGTTATAAATTCCCTTACACACACCTCAAAGTTATAAACACACACCTTATTTATACACACCCCTCTAAGTTACAAATTCCCCTCCACCTTAAAAATCAACAGTTCCCAAATTCCTGGAACCAGCTTAAGAAGGAGCTTGCCACTGAAACCTTTCCCCACCATTTCAACCCAAGCCGATTCCTCCTTCTTCTGTACATCACATGCATGAGCATTCAATCAGATTCTACTTTTTGTATGGATTGTCACCCCTTTTGCATTGTAAGATGTTCAATGAGATTGCCTTATCCCTAATTTTAATTGAATAGTTGCTCAATATGTAATTGAATTCAACTGTCATTTATGGAGGAGCTTATGAAAACTGAAACCTTAAAGGTGGCTGAGGTGTGTATGAGATATGTTTTCCAAATTTCTCTTAATGAATTCATCAATCTACAGCTCCTATACATTTCATTTGGGCTGTTTTTGTCCTAAAGACAAAAAACCTATTTGGATGACCTTGAGTACCTTGAGTAGCTGCCATTTTACTGCTTTCTAGGGGTTAGATCGTTTCATTTTCAAAATACCCTTGAAAGGTAGGTGCTATCAGACTTCCACTACATCTACGAGTACACTGAAGCTTGGAGAGCTTATATCATAACGTGAATACGTGTTCTTTTACTTTGGCTATTCAGTGCCTCTGCCTTCTCCCTGGTTTTAGGGAAATCTCTGTTGTATGAATTGAAATGGGGGGGTTGACCCACAAAAGACTGAAGAGATAGTAACAACAGGATCAGGATTGTTTATCTGGAAGGACCTTGGCATGGTTACTTAGCTTTCCTCAATAGAAAAACAAATTAAATTGCATTTCATTCTTAAATAACCATAATTATTTCCTAGTGGGATGAGTGCCCTGTTGGGCACACCATAACTTCCCCATTCTTGGAATCAGATTGGACATTACTACTCTCATTTCCTGTTCTACTGGGATTTTCTTGTAGTGCTTGTTTGTTAACTTCCAAAACTGTACTATTTTTTTCAAAACTGTAATGTCATCAAAAGTAATGTTGCATGATCTAATGTCAACACTACCTTAATCTAGTAGTTTATGGTATGTCCCACAGATGTCACTGTATTTCCCTTGAATTTTTAAAATTTCACTTTCAATAGAACAGTTCTGAGCCAAGGAATTAATAATCTGATTTACTTATGATTATTATTATACCAAATAAGGATATGTGTCAGTTATTTTTTAAAGTCTTTATTTTTTAGAGCAGTTTGAGGTTCACGGCAAAATTGAGAGCAAGGTACATAGATATCCTATATACCCTCTGCCTCCACCCTTGCATAACCTCCCCCATTATCAACATCCCCCATCAGAATGGTATATTTGTTATAACTGATGAACTATATGTTATATATATGTACATATATACATATGTACAAATATACATTTGTACAAACCCATAGACTGTATGCCACCAAGAGAGAACTCTAATGGGTTCAACTATGGATAAACTAAGGACTTTGGGTGATAATGATGTGTCAGTGTAATTGCATCAGTTGTCACAAATGTACAACTCAGTTATTTTCTATTAAGATATAATTTACATAGTGTAAAATTCATTCTTTTTGTGTACAATTCTGTGATTTTTGATAAACACATAAAGTCATGCAACCACCACCAAAATCAAGGTATAGAAGAGTTCCATCATTTCTAAAAATTCTCCTGCCTCTCTTTGCAGTCAACCTCTCTCCCCTGTTTCCATTCCCTGTCAATCAATAATCTGTTTTCACTCTTTATAGTTTTTCCTTTTAAAGAATATAAAATAAATGGATTCATATAAGATGTAGCCTTGTCAGCCTGACTTCTTTGACTTTCCACAATACATTTGAGATTCATTTATGCCATTGCATGTAGAAATACTTAGTTCTTTTTTTATATCAAATATATGGATATGCCATAATTTGTTTCTCCATTCTCCAGTTGAGGGACCCTGGGTTTTTTCTAGTTGTAGCAATTATGAATAAAGCTTCTATAAAAATTTGTATAACTCAAAATGGATCACAGATCTAAATGTAAAATCAAAAACTATAAAACTTCTAGGAAAAGTCTTTATGACTCTAGTTGATCAAACATTTCCTAGATATAATGCAAAAAACATGATCCTATAAAAGAACAAATTGATACATTGAACTTCACCAAAATTTAAAACTTCTGCTTTGTGAAAGAGACACTGTTAAGAGAATGAACAGACAACACACAGACTGGGAGAAAATATTTGTAAATAACATATCTGATAAAAGAATTATATCTAGAGTATATAATTAACTCTCAGAACTCAATAATAGCAAGACAACCCAATTTTTAAATGGGCAAAAGATTTAAATAGATACTTGATCAAAGAAGATATACAATGGCAAAAAAGCATATGGAAGGATGCTCAAGATCATTAATCATTAGGAAAATGCAACTTGAAGCCACAATGAGCTATCACTAAACACTTCTTAGAATGGAAAACAACACAAAACAAAACAAGATAAAGCCTGAAAGTACCAAGTGCTAGAGAGAAAGTAGAGCAACTGGAACTCTCATACATTGCTGGTGGGAATGCAAAATTGTATAGCCATTTTGGAAAACAATTTGGCAGTTTCTTATAATGTTAAATAGACACTCACACGATGCAGAAATCTCATCCCTAGCTAGTTAGCCAAATGAAATGAAAACTATGTTTTCACAAAAACCTGACTGACATTTTGACGTGACCACTCTGGCTGCTGTGCTGGGAGTAGAGTGTGACAGGTGGATGGAGAAGCATAGAAGCAGGAAAGCTGGGTTTGGGCTAGTACAATGCTCCAGATGAGAGGTGGCAGTGGTGCAGCTTAGGGTGGGAGCAGTAAAGGAGAAGAGAAGAGGTCAGATTCTGGACATACTCTAGTGATGGAACCAGGAGAATTTCCTAATGGGCTGGACATGAGATGTGAGAAAAACAAGAATGAAGATGGGGAAGGATGCAGTGACACTTAACTGAAATGAGGATGACCAGGTACAGGCTAGAGGAGGAGAGGAAGGAAATAAGTTCATTTTTGGACATGTTGTGTTGAGTTTTCTCTTGCACATCCCCAGTGGAGACATTGAAGTTGGCAATTAATATATCAATGTAAGTCTGGGGTTCAGGGAAAAGCTCCAAGTGTAGATATAAATTTGGGAGTTATAGCATCAAAGAGATAATATTTAAAACCATGAGACCAAGTGAGATTACAAATGGATTGAGGGTAGATGGGGATGAGGACCAAGGACTGAGCCCTGGAGCTCTCCAACACTAGAGGTCTCCCTGCCATTGCCCATGACATCCATGGCACCATGTCCAGTGCCTGGTACAGTGGCAGCAACCAGTGTCCAGGCTTGGTGACAGCAGCCCCCAAACAGATGTGTTGGGGGCAGGACCTCAGCTATGGATCTGCTACCTTGTTTCCCTGATCTTATCTGTTTTCCTCTACTGGTTTTCCAGACTTTCCATCTGCCATCCTTCTAATTAATTCCTTCTGTGCCTAAGTAAGCCAGAGTCTTAGCTGCTTACAGCCCAAAACCCTAAGCCAAGCCAAGTAATTCATCCAAGTTTATGTGGTTAGTAAACAAACGAGGCCAGAACTGGAACAAATTGTCTATCATCAAAAGAAAAACTTGCTTTTAACCACTAGATGTGTACTTATCCTGTCATACATAGATCCTGTTACTTGTAAACATCTAAATTTTAGAGTAAAATTCCCCAAATAAATGTTTATTATTGCAATATTATTCTCATAATAAGCTAATGTCACTTTTTAAAATTCAGCATAAATGCACTAATTTGGCTTTAGAGATATAATGGGATGAATTGAAATATGATATGATAAAAGTTCCAGGCATATCTGTAGGTCTCAAATTATTTTATAGATAGGGCTATTATCTCTAAAAGTGCATGGAACTTAAAAGAAATTCACATGAAATATTTGGGTTGCCACTTTCTACACTTGCAGTGATGTTGGAATTTGCAATTTAATGGATTTTATCTCAGACTTTCTTTTCTTATTCTGATGGCCTAATTATCTGCCCTATTTACAGAATGGCAGAGTAATGCAAGGGAACAAGAAAGAAACCCAAGCTGATAGGAAAAATAATTGAAATGTGACTTGCAAAGTTAGTTATCTTCCCTTCTTTATAGTTCTCATGTAATGTCCAATTAGAAAATCTCAAAAGAGAAAAAGAAATCCCTACACCTCTCCTACTCCCTTTAGTTAATCAAAACTCAATATGCTATTTAAAACAATAAATAAATGTTCATGTGTCCTATGCAGAGGTGATATTTCCTTTGCATGCCTTCCCTCCATCTCCAGATGAAGGAACTAGGGATATGGTAGGCATCTCATTTTAGAATCAAGAACAGCAGAAATATTTAGACCATAATACACAATGGTTCTAAATGATACAACAATAACATTCATCTTCTTAGGCCAGATATAAGATTCTGTGAGGCAGGTGTGTTTTGTTGGTGCTGTGTACTTTCCACAGCGGTTGCTTTATCCTGCTCCCAAAAGGAAAGCATTTATGTTCCGTAATTGAGAGGAAGTTCAAATTTTTGAGATCCTAGGATAATAAATGGACCTCTGGATTTGCTAAACAAGCAAACAAATAAACGAACAAAAACATCCAATCTGGGAACTAGTCTCCCCTCTTGTGGATAAGATCTTGCTCTAGGAAACTGATTTTATTAATACATAGTTAGAAGTCTGTCAACAGGAGCAGAGACCCTTAATCAATATGGGGCCTATTCTTTCTTGGACTTTCCAACAAGAGAAAAAATATGGTTGAGTTGATAGCACACATTTAAATTTATTTCTTTCTAATGGAATTTTCAAACTAGGATCCCAATGTCCCCTCAGCTAGAAATGAAGCAGGTTGGCACGAGGCCACCGAGCCTTCACACACAAAACTTCCTTAGGCCGAGTTTAACAGAGGTGGGTATTAGAAAAGACTTACAGGGCAAAGAAATATCTTCTTGCAATGCTAACACACTTCAGAATGTTGATCTTTGTAAGGTTCTTTTCACAGCACATAAACGCTGTCTTCAAAGGGCTAAAACCCTTCAACATCGGTTAAACCCTTTATTGAGACATACCACTCAGAAGCCCACCTGCGGGGCCTGTTCAGGATATACAAATGGCCAAGAAGGAGAGGCCCTACTCCTCAGGAGCCTAGAGTCCCAAGGGGAGGCTGACAAGTAAGCACATGTTTTTATACAGAAGAATAAAATAAGTGATACATTAAAGGTAAGGTAAGTTAGTCCAGAGAAAGGAGCGAGGCGGTATCACAGGGGCATTGAGGGAGATTGCACAAGAAAGACAGCCTAGATCCTGAGTCTCAACATAAGTGGAGGAATTATGATGCTGCATATTCCTTTATGTATTCATTCATTCACACGTTCATTCATTCAACAAATATACATAAGATTCAACACCTCCTAGGGACCAGGCACCTTATGTTTACTGGGGTGCAGTGGTAACCAAGATGAAACCCTGCCCTCATAGGATTACATTCTAGTGAGGGGAGAGCAGAATCAAAGAAATGTGGTTTCAGCTACCAGAAAGAGCTCCCTGAACAGTAAAGCAGGCCAAGGTGATACAGAGTAAGTTGCGGGGGCTCAGACAGCATCTCCCAGGAAGCAGCGTTTGGGATGGGGACCGGATGACGGGAAGCAGCACCCTGTGCAGCTTTCTAGGTGACAGTGAGGAAGTCGGGTTTTATTCCAAGTGAAGTGGAAAGCACTAGAAGGGATTCATTTTTTTAATGAATGCCATGGCAAATTGACCAGAGGGAGGCAAGAAAGAAGCGGAAGGACCAAATAGAAAGTGTGGATATAGTCCAGGCCGGAGACGCTGAGGTTGGTAAGAGACTGATGAGGGTAGAGCAGGTGAGGGGCAGATCTGGGGGTGTGTTTTGCAGAGACAGCAGACAGAACTTGCTCAGGAATTGGACGTGGAGGGTAGGATGTTAAGAGGACACAAAGGTGATGCCTAAGTTGTGCTGCTGAGCAAATGGAAGGTATCTTTACTGGAGTAGGGGAGCTGGAAGAAAGGCAGGAAGGAATGAGTTGATCAAGAGTTGGCAATGCCTATTAGCTATCTAGGTATCAACTCTGTGATAATTCTATAACAAATATCTATTTTGTGCTAGATAATTTTGTCTGAAACTTTGAGAACTGGAAAATGGAAAGCCAGTATTTTAGGTTGAGAAAATACCCCCCCCAAATGGGACAGGCACAACTTGGGAATTGTAACTAATATAGTATGATGAATAAACAAAATGTGCAAAAGAGTGTCATGGTTGGTGGGACATAGGAGGATCCGTCAGAGCCAGATGTTAGGGGATCTTCAACACTGCTCTCTACTTTGAATACTTTGGAGAGCCACCAGATATTTTGGGGGTAGAAGAGTGTTACCCTAACACTATTAGTTTTATGACAATAACCACTATGAGAGTGTAAACAGATGTCCTGGAGCAGAGATCTACTTGAACCAGAAAGTTTTATAATGGCTCAGGAGAGATGTAATAAAAACTCCAGAGATGAGCAGAGGTCTTCGGGATGGAAAGGAAAGGAAAATGCATTTCAAAAGAAGATTCAGGAGGTTCCAATCCTCAGCAGATACCCAACAGAAATGCCTACATGTTTCCAAAAGATACATTCATAACAGCCAAAGCCAGAAATTCACCCAAATGCCAATCAACATTTGAAAAACAGAATTGAAAAATAAACTGTGGTATATTAAACAATGAAACACTCTCTAGCAATAAAAAGAACCAGCTACCACAGGTAAACCACCACTTAAATGTAATGTTGAATGAAAAAAGCCAGACACAGACGACCACATGCCTTGTAATTTCTCTTAGGTCAAGTTCAAAAACAGGCAAAACCAATCTATAGGATTAGAAGTCAGGATAGCATTGAGACTTGGAAGGGAGATAGTGTCTAGGAGAGGGGACAGGTGTTTTCTGGAATGACAGTTAAGCTTCCGTTTCTCAATCTGGGAGCTGGTTACACAGGCATGTTCATTAACACTACTTTTATTCAACACAGTGCGCCAGAGATTCTAAATGGCATGATGTGTGAGCTCAGCATGGTGATGTGTACAATTTTCTGTATCCCAATAAAAATTTTACATTAAAGCAGTACATTTCAAGGAAGATTTTCACCCCTGAAGAGGATTTTGATCCTTTTCAAGTATTCACCATGGATCGGGAAGTGCTGAGTCACGGAGGACTGAGAGCTCTCCAAGGAGAAAGCCCACGTGGAGGGTTTCATGGAAACTTCATTCCCACCTCCCACTTTCTTAGGGCCTTAGAGATGTAGGCAAGTGGCCTCCTGGACTAGGCTGAGAAGTCTGGGACTTGACCAACACACTTGTGGTGTGAGATGATACAGTTTGAACTTGAGGAAGGGATGTAAGAAGTACCAGTAAAGTAACAAATCATGTTTCCGCAAAACAATTATGAACATGTAAACTGATTAAGGAACATGGAATTAACTTTTTCTCTTTGTTCATTGGCCCAAACTTTTTTCAAACAGCAGAAATCAGCAACCACCCCGCAGAGCCAGAGAGAGCTTCCCGGGCCTGGATCCGTGCACACTTCCGCCACCCCATCCTCTCGCCAGGGTCACACTCGATCCCCAATGACTGTGTCACAATTTCTTCAAAAGGCTTTAGTGAAATCTAAGACCTTTTCATAAAATTACAATATTTTTTTCAAGTGTCAGGGTTTGATAGAAACGGGCTCATCTAATGCTGGCCTCCCCAAGCTCTTAGCTCACAGATAATGAGAACACACATATGTGATGATAATAACCTCACAGATTTGATCCTCCCCCCTGCTGAAATTCACACTGCAGCCTAAGCCCCTTTCCCTTCCCTTATGCAAAGAAAAGTGACCCATCAGAGTTGCAAGCAGTGGAAGGTCCTGAGAAGGATGGTGGGTGTGGTCTGCCCCAGGGGAGACAATGAGGTATGCATTACCTGCAGAAGGATTCGAAAGCAATACTCAAACTCACTGAAAGTCCATCTGCTTCCACACATCACCTCATGCCAGCGATGCTACGCAATGTCAGTAACACAATACTCTTCCTCGAAAAAAATTTTTTTGGTCTTAATTCTAAACAATTGTTGCAGTAATTGGTGGGCTTGGGTAACATACATGTAAACTTTCAAATAGCATATTTTCAAATAATTTATCCTTTAATAAACATTATATTCTACACGGAAGTTAATTCAAAGACCTCTAGTTGTACCTTCAGTTGCTTTCACACAAGGGCTCTGTTGCATGTAGTCGCTTTGAGAGCAAGCTCATAATGTTACAGAAGCTTTGCAGCTTCCTTTGGCTGCCTGCTTTGAGCATAGATCACAACTATGACTCCCACAGCGCTATGCAAGCCTGAGTTAAACAAAATATTCAAAATAAACAAGAATAGCACACCTATGGTAAATACAAAGAAACAATTCAAGTTACTCCAATTGTGTCATTTTGTCATTGGAGTTTTTATTTGTGTTTGAAATTTAACAGCAGAATTTCAGTGCACAAACTTCAAAACATAATCGTTTTGTTTTGTAAGGCTGAATTTTAGTTCACACATGAGACACTTTACTGGATTTGAAGACTATTTTTGTTTATTTCAGAATATTATGGGGGTACAACAATTTGGTTATATATATTGCCCATGCACTGCCCGTGTCAGAGCTACAATCGTGGACATCCCCCAAACTGTGCTCCCCGCATCCATTCAGAGAGAGTTTTCCCATCCCCTCCACCCCCCTCCTGCCTGCCCGCCCCCTGATGAATGTTATTGCCATGTGTGACCTAAGTGTTGATCAGTTATACCAATTTGATAGCGAGTACCAGTGGTGCTTGTTCTTGTGACACTTCGCTTCGAAGAATGGGCTGTAGCTGCAACCAAGATATTACCAGATGTGTTAATTCACTGTTGTTTTTTATTGCTGAGTAATACTTCATGGTATACATATACCACATTTTATTAATCCACTCGTGTATTGATGGGCACCTGGGTTGTTTCCACATCTTTGCAATTGTGAATTGTGCTGCTATAAACACTAGTGTGCAGATGTCTTTATTATAGAATTGAAGACTATTTTTTAAATTAAATGTTATTTTTCTCCTTTTAATTGTTAGTTGTTTTAAAGTTAGAGACTAACTCTAAAATCATAAATACTAAATCAAGAGAATAATTCTTTTAATGATTATTACATGGTTATTATTGAAAATAATTTTGTTGTGTAGATGAAGGGAAATGTTAAAAAACATTTTGCTCCAGCTTCAAATAATCTGGGTATGCCACTTCTTATAAGATAAAAAGATTCCCACTGTTTTTTTGAAAATAAATCAAGTTAACAAATTGTCCAGTTTTTCTAAAAAAAAAATAATAGATGCATGTGTGTAAGACAGACAATCTTTTGTTTTATGCCTTTTAGAATATTCTCTAGCCTTGATCAGTGAATGGACCAAGGCAGGCTATTTACTGGTGGCAAGTGTGTGCATGTGTGTAGGTGTACACAAATGCATCTTCATTGTGTCATCCAGTCACATTTGTATACTCATGGGCAGTGTTAAGAGCTAAGGTAACCAGCTCAACACCCCACAGCATTCATCAGAGGCAAGAACAGTGACCTAGGAGTCAGAAGACCCAGAGTTCTAGTCCTGACACACCACCACACCTACTGGCCATGTGACCTTGAGCAAAAGCAAGGCTTAGATGAATCACCACCAGGTCAATGACCCTTTACATTATGAATAGTCCAATTGGGTCCTAAAAAGATGTAGTATCATTTTAGAGCTATCCCACCCAAGGATGAGGAGGTGGGGTATTTATCCTCCACATCCTGCCCATAATTAGCTGAGACGTCCTTAGGCAAGTGTAAGTACGTGTCTTTTCTAGCTTGACCCTTTAATGAGCCAAAAAATAATGAGATCCTGTGGCCAGAGTATCTCAGGTGATTGCAGTCATGAGACACCAGGGTACACAGTAATGTGCTTATCCAGAGCTAAACAATATAATGAGGAACTTCAGTATGAAGTATCCCTAGCATTTATAATCCAGGTGTAAGTCAGTATAAAGAATAAAGACAGTCGCAAACTCTTCGCTACTCCTCCCATTAACAAGTCAGGTCTCATTCCCACCCCCTTTGAATCCAGGCTGCCCTTAGTGACTTGCTTGACCAATGGAATGTGATGGGATTGATGTCTTGGCACTTAATGAGCTAAGTCATGAGAATCCATGCAGCTTCCACCCATCCTGTTAGAGTGCTCACTCTGGGAGCCCTGAACCACTGTGGACGAAATCCTACTACTCTGAGACCACTTTTCAGATGTCATGTGTAGGTGCTCCATTCCGGGGTTCCTTCTAAGCTCAGCCTTCCAAGGGGCCAGATGCAAGAGTGAAGCCATCTCAGACCCTCCAGACCAGCCCTTCTGCTAGATGAATACTAGCAAGTTATTTTAGTCAATGCCACATGGAATAGGGAATGGCCTAGCCAAGCCCTTGCTGAATTCCTGACCTAAGAAATTATGAGATATGTTAGTTTGTTGTTTTAAGCCATCAAGATTTGGAATTAATTCTTACACAACAATAAATAATTAGAATCATCAAAACCATGAATCAGTGGGATGCTGGTCTCTGGCATCTGAGGCTGCACAGCACCATTGCATATATTTAGAGTCAACCGACTTCAGAAAGCTTCCTTTGTGACCCCAATTCCACTCTTTATTATTTGAGAATAAAGAAAGGTTGTAGTTCAATTTTTCTTACTTTCAAAAACAACGAACGTTAGCCCCAACTGTGTCATCAAGCTCCCATTTGGGAGAGTAATACACAGTACTTTTTTCTCTGTTATTAAGCTTAGGTTGGGTTTGTTGTTTAACAGGCTGGCCTCTGAAGAGTCAGTTTCGTATTTCCTTTCTGTGACTCATTTAATAGACAAATAGGAAGAGGTACACAGAAATAATTTGCCTGTCTCACAATCACTCATGTCACCCATTGCTTCCTGAGGTGACTCATTTAACTTCACATACAAATATAATAAAACTTTCCTAGTCGGCACTGGGAAATATAAGGAATAAGGTATTTAAGGAAAAAGGGTCTTTACTTCTCAATCCACTAAAGAGAGTTAAAAGTTCTTTTTCCTTTTCACTTACTCAGATTTTAGGTAATTTTTAATTTGTAGACAAAAGTACATCCTTGGACGTTAAGAGAGTTTCCCGTTCATTTTCCACTCCTCTTGCTATGCCCGAAGTAAAGGGAATAGAAATAACAAGAAAAACAATGACAAAATTGAGAGTGATATGCCCTTACACAGAAATTCATCTTCACCGTAGACCCACAGGGAGAAGCAGCCTCATCCACACATGACAGCCCAGAGTTCCAAAAGGTTTACTTACTCATCTTGGATAACACATAAGTGACAAGACCACGTATTAAACCCACATCTCTCTGATTAATGTTCAGGCTTTTCTCACTACACTACGATGGCTCTCACCCCCTGAAGAAAGATTGAGTGTCAGAATTTGAGGGGCACTTTTTTTCCCTAGCCTGTTGGATAATGGTGTCTCCAACAGTGATTTTCAGATGAAACCCAAACTGCATCTCTTTCTCTCTTCTACGTGACCAGATGAGAGACAATTTTGCCCATTCTTGCTCCAATGGTAGAATTTATTGCTCTGTCTTATAAATTTCAGGCTATTTCCATGTCATCCTTTTCATACTGTTGTAAACATATCATCAGTTCCTTGTTATATTAATTATTCTATCACCAGTGCATGTTATAAAAGAAGTGGTCATTGAGTGTTTGTGAGCGAATGCATAAATCTGTCACTAACTCACTGTTCCCTAGGACAGTGGTTGGTTGGAAAGACATGGATTATGGATCAGCACCCTGGAAAAGAGTTCAATTGATACCTCTTCCCTAGTACAGGAAAACTTAAACATTTGAAACTTCAGGTTCAGAAAATTCTGACTTTGTTTTCAATTCACCTCAGTGGTCAATAATTGACACTTACTCTGTGCTAGATTTCCATGATCACAGGAAGGTGACACTGTCAGAGCCACATCCCTGGGCTTCTAAATCCTGGTAATTCTCCTGGCCCACTTCTCTTGTCTTTATACTTTCTCCTAAGTAATCTCATCCAATCCTGTGACATAAACACCATCTATATGCTGCCAACACTCAAATATATGTTCCCAGTGCAGGCTTTTTTTCTGGGTTCCTGACTCTTGCATCCAAGTAGTTAGAAGGGAGAATGTCCAAACGACTTGCAATGGGAGCATGAAGGAGGGAAAGATTATTTCCAAATCAGAGGGAGATACAGATCAAAGACAGTTTCCTAGAGGAAAACATAATTGTGAAGATACCATTTCAAAAGGCAGGAAAAGGGAGAAGATGGTGCCCTGGGAGCAGAGAATCACAGGATCAAATTAGGCAAACCCAGTAGAAGTTCAGGTAACCATGAGCACCGTAAAGAAAGTGCTGGAAAGTGGTAGGATATGAAGCTAGAGAGGCAAGTGGGGACAGAACGTTAGACAAAGGGGTTTTGAGTTTCTTCTGCAGGCTGTCAAGATCCACCACAGATTCTTTAGCAAGAAAGTATCACTATCACATCTGGATTTGAGTAAGTTACAGCAGATATCAGGAAGAAGGATGGAGTAAAGAGAAGGGTAGTCTGGGGGAAGCAGAACAGGCCTGGTGACAGGGCAGGAAAACTACGGCAAAGCAGCATAAGGGACATCCCTGAAGGAATGGTCACTGAAAGACAGGTGGCAACAATGGAGTGTGTCAGATGGCTTCTAAGTTTTGAGCCTTGATGACTAAACAGATGTGTGGTGAAGCCAGTGCTCAAGATATGGGTAGCAAGATGTCCTTCAAAGGAATGCCCTGCCAGAGATTACATTTTTGTGATCTTCATTGCTATTTTTTGTTCCTTCATGAGGAAAGTTGCCAGTTATATCTTAATATAGGCTGTGGCAGAAAATCTTGCAACAGAGCTTCTCTGTTACACTATCACACACACACAGTTATAAAATTATAGCATTACATAATCTTGTAAATTCAAATCTTGCTCCCGAGGGCACTGCACGTGCCACTTTGGGAACCCAGAACAACCACTCCTGCATCCCTTTCAGATCAGTGCTAGGCCTACCTCATCAGTTCTGTCTTGCTTTGGCCTTTATTCCTGGGCCTCTGTTACACTTCCTGGTCCACGAGTTTTGGCCAGTCATTCTGGTCTACACTGACTGGTGATACAGTATGGAATTTGAGGAAGCAAGAGTTCCTCCTATCCTAGGAGGCCCTGTACTCCTTTTGTGAGCTCTGAACTGCACTCTACTGATCAGCTCTGCATACAGAGAGTTGAGGCAAGTTTTTCTCAAAATTTATAAAAGAAAAAATCGTAAAAGTTCTCCAAGGATTATGAAATTCTTTCTAGCCTCCCTAAATTTAAAAAAAGCTCAAAAATTACCTGACCTCTCTACCTACATAGGAGAGTAGCAGCAGAAAGTCCAGAACACGTCCACACTTCTAGCTATTGCAGTGGGTGAGGGATATGACAGAATCCTTTCAAGATCCCAGGGGCTCTGTAAGAGTCAATGTCTCCAGGTTAGATTCAAGTGAGAAGACATCAAGCCAACTAGGCCTGTAGAGCTCTCGGTGGACAGGAAATGACCTCCAGGGACAACCTCATTGGCATCAAAAGTAATTCCCTTTTTTGGGGCCAATGCTATCCAACAGACAGACTCAAATAAAATCTGTTCCTTAATCCTCTAATCTCTGGGTGGGCCATTTCCATCATACCCCTTATTCTTCTCATCGAGGACACCCAAGCATGACTATGTTCTTAAGGTGAGATAGGGCAGACTGCAGTCTGCTCCCTCCATGGACTCAGGTATTTCTCAATACATGAGGTGAGGCATGTGGAGCATTGGGGAGTAATAAACTGGACTTCTGGACTTTCTTCTTTCATTCTACACAGGTAGAGAAGCCAAGTAATCTCCCCAAGTTTAAGGTTAATAAATGGCAGAGCCAGGATTGAAGCCCTGATTTGTCTGACTGCCGCACCGTACTACCTCACTACCATGTCTTTTATCTCTGTGCTCCAGGCGCCCGCATGTATTCCAATACAATGCAGGTATACAGTAAGAGGTTACCAAGCGAACAAAAGAGTGACAGTAAATCCAATTTCCCTGCTTTATTACTCAATGCAGTCCTGCTAAGTGAGGCAGCAGCAAAGCTGCAAATAAGGTCTATGGATGTTTTGAGTGATGCTCCATCAACTGCTTATGGCTGTTTCAAAGAAAGAACCAAAAGTATGTGTCACAAAACTTTAAATATAACCATGAAGTAGGAAAAAGACCATTGGATAACAAATTACAACTCTAGAGTTTTGAGTCAAGTCCTAATCCTTGAAGGAAACTCACGGCTCCTCTGGAATTTGAATTCATCACTTAGAAGAACATCACAGTCTCTACAAGTTCTGGAGTTCTGTAGATCTTAAATGCTGAAGTTCTCAGTTAACTGGAATTTTTGTGGCAATTCATCATAATGAGAAAGAGCAAATGGGCAGAGCCAAATACACAGATCTGGAATTTCGTTAAAATAGTCATACATGCAAAGGGGTGTCTTGGATCCCATAAGTAATTCTCAAGTTTCACCATATCAAGGCCACTCTACTCCAATTGTATGGACAATGGCACACCATCATGGCATTCAGAATGACACCAGGTAAGCCCGTAAGGACCGTTTCCAAAGGAATGGAATTTCAATGGGATGAAATCCTTGTGAGAGATAGTTTGTGGTACTGCCATGACACAAAGAGATGATATTTCACACACATTGTTGGAACCAAGATAAA
This sequence comes from Daubentonia madagascariensis, assembly GCA_023783475.1. Lineage (NCBI taxonomy): Eukaryota > Metazoa > Chordata > Mammalia > Primates > Daubentoniidae > Daubentonia > Daubentonia madagascariensis. Next base: position 1,127,511 of record JAKFHU010002136.1, read on the forward strand.
GAATGGACAAGTTTTTTATTAACTAATCCCAACATGACATAAACCACTGTATCATGAAAATTATTTTTCAACCTGTAATTTCTACATAAATATAAGCTAATAATAACAGCAGTAACAAATATCAGGAAATTCAATTAACTTGAACACTCTCTACTCAAATGTTCTAGTTAATCAAGGTCTTTTTGAACTTCATCTTCAGACACAAGAGGCACTCATAGTACAGTGTTTCAATTCTAGTTTCCCTGAAAGCCACTCAGTACAAAGCATATGCCTTAAATGCATGCTGACTAATGGCATTATAATCATACAGAAAGGACACTGGCAAACAACTACACAGCTAGTGGTGTGTCTTTAGTAACCCATTAAGGAGTCAAATGATAGTTTGGGTCTCTATTAAAATGTAAAGAGAGCCTGTTGTTACATCATTATCTAAACAGCTTGAATATAAAATGACCCCAAAATCCAATAATTAGAGAACGCTTAGGAAATTATGGTACATCACATCCTATTATATTATACAATTACAAATAACCATTATAAATGAAAAATGGTATTTATGACACAAAGTTAACTCAAAATAGCAGAATATGAAATCTTGGACAGTCAGATTATTCTGCAAATATCTTTGTAAAATAAATATGCTTCATATGTTGTATCCACAAGGGTCAGAAGGGATCATACGTAACAACATAAAAGTAATTGATACTTTGTGGTTCTGTCATATTTCTTTATTCAAAAAAAGATGTCTTCCTTTGTGTTGTAATACTATCTTTGCAATACATTGTATACAAAGGCAAAAAAAAAAAAAGGAAAACTAACCATGCGCCAAGACTTAGACATGCTGAAAGACTGCACTTTGAGTTCAGAACTCTGGTTTGGGGCAATCAATGAACATAATTAAAACTGTTGTGGGCTTTGATGCCTCAGTAACCTGTATAGTTGGAAAGCCCAGTATAAAACTAGACACAGATGCCAACAAAATATGATTATTGAACTAAAACTGTGTCATATTCCCCTCCTCACCTAAAAATAACAAAAAAGGCAAAGGAAACTACGATGCCAAAAAAAAAAATATCTCATTTGTTGAACTTTTCTTTTTCTTATGACATTTTTCCAGAACCCACGTGGGGGTTCTTAAGGAGAGATGCCCTTTCTGTGGCTCATGTCCCGCACAGCAGTGCCTGCCGGCCTCCTCATTACTTTTCGACAGATTACTCAGAACAAGCAGAGAACCGCCCAAGATCCAAAGGATCTGCAGGTATGGAGCCAGCTGGCCCTTCAGGTCCTACCAACCTAACAAATCATCTAAGAGGAAAAAAAATAGGAGGAATGTGAAGAAAATGTGCTCAGTATTTTTTGTCTTTTCTTTTATGGGGCTTTATGAGCTGGTGTTTCTATTCACAGGGTTCCTTTCATTTCATAATGTGAAGCTTGAGTGACCCAGGAAATGGTTGAAATCTCTTGGAAAGATCCCTCAGCTCATGTTTGCCCTGATGAGGATGCATTGCTTTGATCTGCTTTGATCTGCTACAAATAGCTTCTCTCTTTTCTATAGCAGAGCAAGGTGTTTGCTCCAGCCAGAGTAGCTGAAGTCAATGCTTCACTCGAATGGCTTCCCCATGGACAGGCACTGTGGTGGGGTCTTCCTTTCCTTTTTAAACTTGGCTGGATAGGAAGATCATTACCACTTAAAATGTTTTCAGGGGGGAAAAAAAGGAAAGACCAGATCTTTTAAGGAAAATATAGGTTACCCTTTATTTGCCAAATATTTTATTTACTCTATAGAAAGAAGAGTTAGCTGCTAACTTGGTTTGCCCTCATGGATAATGAATCTGGGCTGCCAAGAGGAGGCAGGTCTGGTTGGGGGGCTGACAGTTACTACACAACCAACCAACTCCTTCAAAAAACTTGGAACCTTTCCCATTTTGCCCACATAGAAAATTAGGATTTTTTGTATTTTACACTGGTTAAAAATATCCTAACACTTTAAGTGACTAGGAGTCCTGATTGAGTATTTATAACTGGGTTTGGAAAACATAGCCCATATGAGAAGAATTCCAAGTTATAGAAGGTTGGGACTGAGCTGGGAATTAGAGGTTGTCTTCGGCCACTGACAGGTCAGGAGGCGGCTTTCCATCTACGGAGTCCCTGTTAACCTTACAACTTCTTCTCGTTACCTCTGATCACGGGTGGTGTATTGCATTAGGACTCCCCACACCTTTCAACAGCTTGGATTGTTAACCAGTTCTTTTCACTTTCCCACTTTATTATTTTTATGACACATGAAATTCTGACTCAGGTAAATATTACAAAACACAGATAAGTAGAATGAAAGAAAAACACACTATTGCCATTTGAAACTCAATTGTTTTTACTGTTCATGTATGCATTTTTTTCCTTTTAATAGAAATGGTATCTTACCATAAAGACTTCTGGGGAGGCTGGCATATTTTTTTTAATATACAATATATTATGAATATGTAGTTACACTATTTTTTTTAAGAAAGTTCTTTCACATATCTGGTTTAAGCCTACCTCCTGGAGTAATTTCTACTCATCCATCTAAGGTGACTTCTGGATCAATACAGAATTATCTACCCCTCTCTTCAACACAACAAATTCCAAGATGGTGCAGGGTCTTAGGAGTTTTATTTAGAAATCCTGGTATGAGACCCTACGCAAATCATTTCACTATTTGGATGATTGGGGGTTTGTCTGAGCATGTGTATGTTTCATACATACATACACATACACACACATACATAACATTTTTCATTTTAAGATTTATCCCAGCATTTCCATGGGACAAGGCTACATCTTACTACATCTTAGTTGAAGGGTACAAGGATTATCAAACTTTTTTTTCTTTCAGTTAAAAAAATGTTTCCTGTTGATATACTTCTGCTCAAAAGTGGCTTTCCTATTTTGCACAGGTGATAATACTAACCTCATAGGACATGGTGAAGCTTAAATGAGCTCTTTGAATTACAGTCCTTTATACATTGGGAGCAATGGGTTTATAATGGGGAAGACAGTCCCTCAAACATTTATACAAACACCCTCTGTGTCTCAATCGATTCAACAGGAATGTCCTAAGTATGTCAGAAAATACATAGGTGATAAAGTGTTTCATGCACTTCTTGACTTAATGAAATTGGGTGTTGGTTTAAAGATATGGAAGACACACAAAAGGGAAATTCTCAGAAGAGAATAATTTCCAGTAGGAACAGGACACACTCAAATTTGATTCTTGTAACCCCTGATGTTCTTGGACAGCAAGTAGAACGCATTCCTAAGACAAGGTAAAGGAAATGTGGCCAGTGCCCACAGCATGAAGGTGAGCTAGAGTCACCCCTGTGTTTCAAATGTTGTGTCCTGGGCTTGGCCATTCAGGTTTCACTGGATAATGTGTGGTAGTTCAATTACTTACACTTAGGCAATGGCTAGACAAATGCTTCCAATTCATGCTTGGGTTTATCCCCATCTCTAATGTTTTCCAGTCCCACACTGGCTCACTTTGAACTTCCGTAACATGGAAACTACACCAATGGTTAGGGATGCTCAATCTTAATCTTCATGATGGTATAACAGACACAAAATTATCATGGATGAGGCTCAAAAAGAACTTATCCTGGAGGTGCACACACCTTTAACAAGGGTCAAAAAAATTACCCACAACATATGTTACATTTCCCAGGCCACCAACAACACTAACAATAGTGAATTTCCACTCTAGCATCAGCTGGTCCATGAAGCTGAGAGTTTTACAACAAGGTAAACCCAATTAAATCAGCTTAAAAGACACTTCTGAAAAACTAGCCTAATAAAAGTGCAGAGCCCTACATCTTAATCATTATAACAGATATTTATGGTTCACAATATTTGGGTAAATGAATCACTCCATTTCTTTATTTCTTTAAAACAAATTAAGCCTGGCTCCCAGCTTTCACCCACCAAGGCCCGTAAGATATCCAATATCAGTCCTTACTGGGGCTTCACCACCCCTCCATTAGATTGTAAAGAACCAGGAGCTGTTTTATGTGACATCAAGAAAATAAGAAAGGAGTCTGGCTCAGGAAAACCACAAGGTTGTCCCTGACAAATGTCCTCCCCACTGACCACAGGCTAGACCACTGAGGACATTGCCTCTACTCCCCAAGGCCACAGTGCTTAATGTCCAGCCATCAAAGACATCCATGCTGACATCCTCTTCTCTCCTTGGGTCCTGCCATCCCTGGAGAGCTTAAGGGCCAGGGTTCGGGTCTTCTGTGTACTCTAAAGTACCTTCATCCATCCTCAGGATGAGGAGGCTATCTTCTCTCTCTCAGATAATTCAGCTGATTTACAAAGTAAAGCCAAATTCCATATTAATCAGAATATACTCAATATTAAAGGGCTGCTCACTTTGCTGATAATATAAAACAATTTCGTATAAAATTGGATTCTCAAACCAATTGCCTATAAGGAAGAAGTTCTATTGGACGTGGGAATGCTCAGGTTAGAGTAGGAAGAATCTCAGGAAAGGACTGGAAGACACAAGTCACCAGAAACTCCAGAATTTCCTCTGGAGCTCTTTCTAACACCATACGTAACAAGGTGTGGTGATCTTTTAATGAGGTCCTGACTCAGAAATGCACAGACAGACTCGTTGCATTTCTGAAATACTTGTGGCTCCTTCTTTTGTTCCCTCCCACATGGAATTGCCGTGTCATGAACATCCTACTTCTTTTTTTTTTTTATCCTACTTCTTAAACGTCTCTCAAACACGTTGCTTCACGTCTGTTACTACTGCTGGGATTGCTGGGTTATCTCCTCTTATTTCTTAACCAGCTGATTTTCAAGAACTTCCAAACTATTCTTTCTGCTTCTAATTACCAACCTCTACCGCTACCAAATCTTAGACAATTAATCCATCCTTTACCAGATTACATTTCTTGAAAGGAAATGTTGATTTTATCAATCCTCTGTTCCCAAACTTTCAGTGACTCCTTTGACCAACTGAATTAAAAGCAAATTTCTGAGCTCTGTGTTTAAGGATCTCTCTCTCTGTCACACTCGCTCACTGTGTGTACATGCGTACACATGCATGCGTATATTTAATATTTGACATGTCGCTTACACACATGCACCCACACATACCATGCATAACCAAGAGGTCATGCCATGGAATCTGAACATTAAAAGTATTTACATAAGAAAAGACCTTTTCAAGACCCCGGTGGCACTGTGCAAAAGTAACGATGTATCAGATATGAATCCCGGACACAAGTAGCCCGTAGTCTACCGTGGTTAAGGAAACAGCTGCCACGGTCAATCAAAGGGAGAATTGATTCACTTCAGCTCCTGAGCTTTTATTTGTTTGCATCTCAAATTCTATTTGTCTATTTAAAATGGGCCCCGATCTCCCTGACCCATGGTTATCTTCCATTGCTCTGCCAGGAGCCAGAAAGCTGATCCACACTGCCTTGTGCCTGCTCTTTTGGCTGAGACAGAGGAGAGGGATGTGATTCAGGATAAAAAGCTTCAGTGTCCACAGCTCCAAGCCTCAAATTACATATACAATTTTCTCAGAAGAATGCTCTCCTTCAAATTGGAATTTCTAAAAAAGCACTGACTTTTAAAATTATTTTTAATTGCCAAAAGAATTGATTTGCTGCTCTAAATTTGTATTTGTTTTGGTTTCTCTTGCATTCCCTGTTTCCTCCGTATTATCTATCTCTGTCTCGCTCTAGTTCTGCCCTTCAGATGTGTCTGCCTGCAGCAAATGTACTTAGAAATATATCCCCACAGACAGAGCCTGCGTGAAACTCACACAAAGTGGGTCGAGCAGGAAGAGGCGACCGTATTGATCTCTTCTCCCCATTAGCGTCTCTTGTTCGGATTCTGTTTCAACATCTCATTATTGGCTGGGAAGGGCAGGGAGGTTTGCTGAGCAAAGAATTCTGAAATTAATTCAGAGATTTTTTTTTTCTTTCTCTTCTGGTGTTGCAGAATTAAGCCATAGATAAATTGAGGCCCACATTCAAACACAGCCATCTCATTAATATTCCTGCTATAAAATTAACAAAATAATTAAAAAGACAAAACCACTCCCTGAAATGAAATGGAGGGAGAAGGGCAAGGGGAATGTTGTCATATAATCAATGAGGTAGTCCTCTCCACCCAAAGCCTGACAGCTAAAATCAAATATATTTTGCAGAAGAAGGTGTTGCAAAGGAGGATTGGTAAATTCCAGAACAGAAGCAGGACCACTGGGCAGCATCTGTAGCCACCAGGAACGTTTTTACTCGGAATCAGTCAGTCCAACTCCAAGAGTGAGAGCAGCATTCTTGAGGGATGGAGACTTGATCCGCCTGCTCATCCATCTCCCTGCGCCTGAGGCGAACCCCTTGCCTGCGTGTTTCATAGATTTGGCACATTAATTCTTTCCTCTGCCTTGCAACCAGCCTCAAGGGGGGAGGGAAGTGACATCTCCTGAGACCTATTCTGCTGTGCAGGCACTGGCCCAGGGTCCCTCTTGAATATCATCTCAGTCCTTCTTCATAATAACTCTGCGAGATGGTCATATTGTCCTATAAGGAAATGGAGCTCGAGAGATTTAATCCATTGCCCAGGGTCACCCAGAGGGTAAGTGGCAGGCTAGGATTTGAACACATATCTTATTAGATTGGGTTTCCTGAAAAGCAGTCCCTAAGGCAGGCACTTGGGAACAGGTAGTTTTATGTGGAAGGTCATTCCAGGAAGAAGGAAGAAGAGAGAGAGGATAGAATCAGGCAGGGAAGGTGGAAATGGCGTTAAAGCAAGATTAGTGAATAGTTACTGCCATGGGCGACACTGCATGGGAACCATGTGGACCACACAGAGAACTAGAAGATTGGGAATATCTCCAGGGACCCCATGGATTGTCGGCTGCCACCAGGGGTGTCACTTCAGTGGAGAAGACTCTGGGGGTGCCGGGGAGGGTACAGGGGAAAGTCCCTGCACACTGGAAAATGTCAGCATGCTGGGGGCTGACTGCCACAGCTGCTGACAAACTCAGGCGGGACCGGGGTGTGACATAGGACATCCTTCATCTGCCGTGACCCCTCTGTGTCTCCAGTGCCCACACAGGGGCCCCCCCAGGGTCCTCCCCCACAGTCCCCTTGCCATGTGGTCACACACCAGCACCTCTTCTTGCTTCACCCTGACTGCATCAAACTCCTTCCAAGACAGTCACTTGGCCAGTTCAAATTGTCAGAAGGTCAGCGTGTCAAACTCTGTGTAAGAGAGTGGATCTCACAGAGGCATCCCACACCAGCAACATCAGCATCCCCTGGGAACTTGCCAGAAATGCAGATTCTCAGGCCCCACCTGAATCGGAAGCCCTAGCAGTGGGCCTGGTAATCTGGGTTTAGCAAGCCCTCCAGGTGATTCTGATGCATACTTCAGTGTGAGAACTGCTGAGAGACATCTCGGGTTCCCCATAGGAGTTTGCACTCAAAGAGAGCAACTTAGAAACTTCTCTGAAGATTGAAAAAAAATTTTTTTTTAGTAGAAAAAGAAAGGAAGGAAGGGAAGGAGGGAAAGAGAGAGGGAGGGAGAAAAGAAAGAAAGAGAACTCATTTGACCATTAAAGAAAAATCATGTATTTGACATATTTTTCTAGAAGACAAGTTCTTAACCTGGGGGACCACAACACCCCCGCCCCCGCCACCATGGGTTTCTGGATAGAATTAAAAGGATTCATGAATATATATGGGGGGAAACTACATATTTATTTTCACCAAACTCTACTGAAACATAACATTGATGATGTTATGTAGGTTGATAAACCAGAGTAGCATTGGCAGTTCCCATGCCTTTGTCATCAATAAAATCAGACATGTGCAGACTGCATCAGAGTTGTTGCAAACACTTAGGATATTACATTCATCACTACTTCAATCTTATTTACTATGTTCATAAGAAAGCACATGTATAAGAAAGACAAAGGAGAGAAAAAGGAGAGGCGAGAAGGGCAGGGAGGGGAGGGCGACCCAGAGCATAAAGGAGGGAAATAGCAAGTGCTCACGCCAAGTCGCCTCTTTAAAAGAGTCAGAGAAGGAAGAAAATGAGGAGGAGTGGGAGGGGCATGAGGAGGAGGAGGGGAGAAGGAGAAAGAGTCAGCAAAAAGGAATAGGCTCAAAGACGCTCACACTCCTGTGCGAGTAAGTATTGACCACAGACGCAGAGATCCCGGCCAGTAATCGTCTATTAAGTGCCTGGTCTGTTCCAGGCAGAGTGCTAAGCTCTAGGGAGAAAACGGTAAAGCATGGCCCTTTTCTCAAACTCACTGTAAGCCCATCTAACCAGAACAAATATTTTCATCAAGCAAATATGTATCAACCATCTACATGCAGGCAGATCAATAATAAGTATTGATGGTTATTAAATTAAAGACAGGGTCCCAGGACTCAAAAAGCACATAATCTAGTCAAACAGGTAAGGTATAAAACAATTCAAAATTACAGGGGGCGTGTGATAAGCCGGGGCAATGCATGGCGAGTTCCTAATGAGCATCCGGACAAGAGGTGTTCCAAAGAGGGCCTGGAGAGAGTCAGAAGACATCCTAAGGACGTGCGACTTGAGCTTCCCTGTCCGGGAACCTCACACCTAGTGGCAGTAGGACGTCAAGTTGGGAAAAAGGTGGTAAGAACACTGGGGCTAAAACAAAAGGTATATGTAGAAGCGTGGAAGAGCTTGCTTAGGAGGTTAAGCTAGAGCCAAATTTTATAAGATTCCAAATGCCAGGCTAAGTCTAAAGTTCTGTTAACCACAAAGATCATTTTAGAATTTGTAAGTAATAAGTGCTACTTTTCATACCAGGGTGCCATCAACACAGAATCTAAAGCAGATAAAGGTGTTCTCACTCCCCACGAAAGGCAAATAACATATATTTTTAAAATACTACCAACATTAGTGACCATCAGTTTTATAAGGTTCTTTCTTCTTTTCCCTCACATTATATCTGGGAAAAAAAAGCCTTCAGAATGTCTGATGACCATCAATTTAGATGCCAGCGACAGTGCTGTCCGTTGCAAGCCTGGGGCGCCCTCTAGAGGGTCAGTGAAATATGTTGGCTCCAGAGTCTTCCAAGACAGGTTTTAACCTGGGCGGAAGGGAGAAATCACCCAAGAGCTGCTGGCCCCGCACTTCCAGATTGAGATTTAATCAGTCTGCAGTGTGACCTGGGCATCAGAGCTTTTTAAAGATTACCCAGATTTACAATAATTCTTGAAATCAGGTAGTGTTAGCCCTCCAGTTGTGGTGTTCTTTTTCAGAGTTGTTTTGGCTGTCCTAGGTGTTCGCATTTCCGTATGATTTTAGAATCAGCTTATCAATTTCTAAAAAAAAGAAAAAATGCCTTCTGAGGTTTCGATTAGGACTGCATTGCATCTTCAGATCAGTTTGAGGAGAATTAACAACACTATTGAGTCTTCTGACCCATGAAAATGGTACATGTCTCCCTTTACTTAGAGCGTCTTTCATTTCTCTCAGAGGTTCTTTGTGTTTTTCAACGTACAGATCTTGGAAGAACCAAACTGGACCCCTGGCACGTCTACCTGGTGCAAATGTAAAAGGTTACAACCACTTTAGGAGAGTTTGGCAGTTTATTAAAAAGTTAAATGTATTATACATCTATCATAGGACCCAGCCATTCTACTCCTGGGTATTTATCCAAGAGACATGAAAGCATATGTGCACACGTGACACGCAGACTTGTCCGTGACTGTCCCCAGCATCTTTAGGGCACGTAAGTCTCCAATTGCCCAGGCGTGCCCTTTCTTGCTTTTCTTCCCTCTGTTGTCACCTCCCAAACAAACCACTCATGTGAAAATTCTTGACTTGGGGTCTGCTTGTGAGAAAACCCAATTTAAGAGAAACTGCAAGCTAAAATAATAAGGAGGTAGAAAAACATTGTTGTCAGTTATTGGTCAAAAAAAAGCTTCCCTTGTTTCTTTCAAAGTAACTTGATATGTACCCGGACAGATGGTGAGACCTTAAAGGTTAGGTGCCTGCTGGTGCCAAGCTGTGGAAGGGAGGGCAAAGCAATGTTCCTTCCTAGAGAAGGAAAAGTGCACGTTGATCCAGGACGACCGGGAGGCGTGAAAGAGACAAGAGCAGAGGAAGGACGGGGAAAGAACAGGCAAGGCGGAAGGCAGAAGGTGGAAGGCGGCTGGGGCCAGGTGAGGGGAGGGCTGGCAAAGGAAAATGGTACTGCTTGTGGCGCCAGTGCGAAGTCAATTCTGTCGTCGTCTTCTCTGAACGCGCCTGAAATGCCCCACATAGCACACAATGCTCATCAGTGCTTTGGGCAGGTGGGCTTCTGGTAAAACGCAAAGGAAGTGTTGTGTTTCATACATCCTGGGGCAGAGCAGAGGCTGAAAGGGTGGGAAGTCTAGAAACTGAGAAGGCCCCATGAGCATAAGCCTCCAGAAATCCTTAGACAATCTCTCAGATGGGGTCCTGGACGTTGCCCAGTTATGGCATTGATGGCCAAGCTGGTTTACCTGGATCTCTGGAAGGCAGGATGGAGGAGACTGTGACAAATGAGCTACCCCAGGGCATTGAGATCTATATGAGATTCCTCTTCTGCAGAGGCAGAAATAGCCGTGCCGTTCCCCATCTGGCAGTGGGGCGAGGGGTGGGTGTGAGTCAGCCAGAGCAAGGCTGGGGAGATGAAATCAGCACAAGGCACAGGGATTCCCTGGAGGAAGGCAGAGGAATGAAAATCCAGAGGACAAAATAGTGAGCCCGAGTCAGTGCAGCAAAAGGGATTCACATGCAGAACAGGAAACAAGGAAGGAAGGTCAGAAAAGAAAATGGCTTTGCTCCAGAACTGCATCTTAGTACAGTGGTATCACTACGTTTCATATTTCACAGCAACTGTAAGTTAGAAGGGACCCATTATCTTCAATTGCACTGATATCAATGCGGAAGAGAAATACACACGTTTTAAAGCATTGCTAATGGGACTGAATGATAGGGACAGATATTTAGCCTACCATAATCATAATAATATTCCAGGTGGTTGGGTACTGTGTTTTGAGGATGATGATTTCTCAAATTTCCCAAGGAACAAACTATGTGAATATATCATATAATTTTTCATGATACTAGGGAATTGACATTTCTATGTATAAGATAGCTACAGGGTTGTGAAGTATTGCACAGAGAATTACTTCTGTGAATTTGGTGAGAGAAATCAAGTTCGTGGACAAGGAGTCAGGTTCAAGTCTCACATTAACTTGAAGGTCACGGTAAGGAGTTCTTCTCTTCATGTAAAGAGCAACCAGAGCAATGGAAGTGTTTTCTTCGGAGGAAAGCCTGACCTCATTTACAGCCGGGAACCCAGAGATGCTCTCCAGCCTGGACGTCTCATGCAGAGGGACCAGCACTCGCTGGTGTAGGCTATGCCAATAAACCGTGCCTGTTTCCTCTCTGCAGCTTGGGGACCATACTCTCTTTTGGTTTTCTTCTTTCCCTCCCTAGGTCTGATCACAAGTTCTTCTTCGGCTATATTAAGACTTAGAGATAGTCTTCCTCTCTCTGTTGTCTCCTTTCCCACTATCAGCTCAGGTAGAAAATTCTGCACTCATTAAAATTATGCAAGTCACTTGTGTGTGCTGCAGAAACCTAAGCCTCACCTTTGAGCCACGTTGGGGACATGTACAAGGTGTGTTAGTGGCGGCATCTCCTGGTGAAAGGTGGTACTGAATTATGTGTTCTCTAAAACAGCGGCTCTCAAGCTTTTTGCTCATAGGACCCCTGTACGCTGTTAACAATTATTGAGGACCCAAAGAACTTTTGTGCATGTGGACTGTATCTATCAATATTTATAGCATTATAAATTAAAACTGAGAAAATGTTAATGTTTACTTATGTATTAAAATAACAATAACAAACCCATTACATATTAACATGAATAGCATATTTTTATGAAAAGTATCATGATTTTCCAAACAATAAAACAGGTGAGAAAAATTTCATTGTTTTAAATTTTCACATATCTATAGTATAAAGCTTAACAAAATACAACTGGATTCTCATACCTGCTTCTACATCAATCTATTTAAGTATGTTGTTTTGGTTGAAGTATATGAAGAAAACCCAACCTCATACAAATATATAGCCTTTTCAAGTAATTGTGGATATTCTTCTTTGATACTACATCAAAACTTGACAAGCGATAGTTTCTCGAAGTTTAGTTGTGCTGTGAAATCTGTAAATGTATGGGTGAACCTTTCCTTCTCTGTTACATTAAAATCTCTTGGTCTCTCTTCCACTTTGAACAGATCTTTACCAACATATGATTTTGTAACATTACCCTTCAGCCATTTGGAAAATACTGGATATTGAGTTATGTAGACCTCCCAATTGTTAACATATTACATTACATTAATATAATATAATAGAAAAAATGCATTTAGAAATTTCATCAGAAAAGTCTTTAAGTTGAGAAAATGTCAAACTCACTGTGGTGAATACAAGTTTCCTAAAATTCTAATTTTTGCTTGAATGCTCAAATTTTGTCATTGGCAAGTACCAAGTGGTTTTCCTTGGAATGACAGATTCATTTTGGTCATTTTTGAGAAAATGCCAATACCCAAATCTGAAGAACCTTACTTTACAGGGTAATTGTTATTTCAAGTAAAAATAGTGTTTTATGAAAAAGTGATTAGTTCAGCTCACAACTCTAACAACCTTACAAGTGTTTTCCTTCTGAATGAATATTGTACTTTGATGTACAGCTGAAATGCTCTATGCCCACTTCCTATTTCATCATGCAGAAAATTAAAAAGACATGTATTTAAGGGTCAATACTTAATAAAATTAATAATGTTTACTGCTTCTTCAATGACATTTGTCAGTGAAACTGGCATTTTTTAAAACCCAATCAGGACATTTTAATGATGAACTCTCCATGCTCTTGATTATCCATTATAGTTTGGTGTAAGAACAGAACCCACTTTGCATATTTTAAGCAGGAAGGGATTTAATACAGGTGCTTATAAAGTCACTGCAAGGCCTAAAGGAGCAAGTTCTAGGCTGGACTTCCGGGATCATGAGCTGTTGGAACATTGCAGAACTGACCCACCAGGAGAACCACCTCCTCAGAGACCTGGAGTTCTCCCCAAATTGAGAAGCCACTGGTGTCTATGCTGCTGGGAAATTTGGGAAATCTTCTGGAAAGATGCTTCAGAATCTCCTTGCTTACAAACAGAGACAGCCAAACTGTGTGCAGGAAGATGGCCTTACCTTACTCCTATGTTCCAAACATCACATGAGTCAATCTAGATGGCACAGCCTAAGTTGCATCCAGTACTCCAACAGCAAAGTCTGAAAAAAATAGTGTTTGGTTTTCTAGCCTCTCAAACTTAGAAAGAAGGTGAAATGGAGATTGAACAAGCCAATTCCTTGTTCTAGATGTATTCAACAGAAATTTGCGGACAAGCCAGTGGTAACGAGTGGCAGATTATTTACCTCTTTTTCTCCTAATAATAGAAAATCCTCCTAGATCATATGCAGAGAGATTTCTCTTTTACACTCTTAACCACTGATTTTGAACAAACGTTGCCAGCTGCATGCTGTCAACCCAAACAGAATGGCAGGGGACGTGAGGGATGGGTGGGGGCCAGTGTAGTGTCCTGAGCTTGTTTTGATTTTTGTATGTCTAAGATAGAATTTAGAAATCTTTTAAAATTTACCTTTTTTAATTTTTGTCTTTTTATTTATTTATTGAACAATTTACCTCAGGAGATTCTGATGCAGCTGGTCCAGTGATCACAGCGTGAGACGCACTGTTTTAAACCATCAGGTCCTGATCTTGCCACTTCAGACTTGCTAGAAGACAATTTCCTAAGGTGAAAGAAAGTCTGCTCTCACTTTGGGAGAACTTAGCTCTACCCTGAGTGGAGCGATGCAGCAAGGCTGAGGGGTCCTGATTTCTTCCATCCCTTTAAAGCTAAAGGAGTCATTTCCCGCCCAAATCCATTCATCTACTGTTTTCCTAGTGTATCTTAAAATTATTACTTGTTTTCTTTGTTTTGTTTCCATTAATTCTTTTTGGGTGAATTTGATTTGGGTATATAAAGGGAAACAAGGATCTAACTTTTTCCCTCTATGCTATTTCATTGTTGATTTGTGGTTTCCTTTATCCTGCTTTGAGCATTTTAAAAAAATTTTAGGGTTTCTTTCAGGACTCATTTTTTGTTTTGTTGATTTGGTTGTCAGAGTTTCAACTGGTGAAACACTATTTTAATATTTGTAGCTGCCCCGTTTATTTTTATATTGGGAGGAGTACATTATGCTAATTCTCTCTCTTTAAAAATTTCCCGACTCTTTTCACCAATTTTTTTTTCTTTTAGATGAACTTGTGGAGTAAATCTGAACTTGTTTTTCCTTCTATATATTCTTTTAAATTGGGCCAGACTTCTCAGGCTCTTTGTTATTCCTTCCTTCCCCTAACTTAGAATAACTATTCATGACATATCTAATAAATCAACTTCTTTTGTCTTTAAGACTGTCTTCAAAAGTCACATTTCCTCCAAAAAGACTGACTTACTGTCATACTTCTCAACCCCTCTAAATTTTCCTCTCCTTGACCATGAAATAAGGGCAATGAAAAAAAAACTCGATCCTTAAGCGTTTTAAAATAAAATCATTTTTAAAAACTGTATCAATCTTTTTGTCCTTTAAAAAAAAAAGTTATCCATTGTCTCCAGTAGAACAACAAAAGCTAAAATTATCTCCATAACACTATGTTGATCATGCCCTTCTCTGCCCTCTATTGACACTGCTTAAGTACTCAAACGTAGCTCTGCATGCTGGCACCGCAAATCACCAGAGACTTCTTCAATCAATCTGCAACCCACAGATCACCCATAAGCTAAGCAAATTGCAAGAAAACAAATCACAAGTTGTCAAGATCAAGCTAGGCCATCTCCATTCTCTGATCATACACCTAAGTAATATGCACACATATGCATTGGATGCCTTTTGGGGTGTTTGTTTAGTTCCCAAACTTATGTTCTGTTTGTAGCATGCAAAGCCATAGCTACCATCACCACTCTGGATAACCATAGGTGTTTAGGTTTGGGTTTACCAGTGGAGCCACACTGGATCAATCAGAGTGTCTTGTCAAAGTTTGGAACTGAAGTTCAGAGATACCACAAATCCCTAGTGATAATTTGATCATAGGTTATGTAAATTCCAAAGTGTGACATTTTCACCATTAGCCATAAACCCTGAGAGTCAGAGAGAAAAAAAATGTCTGCAGAGAAATAATGATAAAGCAGACGGGCTGAGAAGCAGAGATGAGAGTGGGAGAGGGAGAAGCAGACAGTGTCGGTTGTTCCCGGTGGGATTGCACCTCCTGGCCCTCTCACACCTGCCTGCACTACTTCTCAGAAAGCATGTATCTACCAGACCAGACCTTTCACTTACCTTTCTTTTGCTGTCCACCTAAGGACAGTTGAACAATACAAATTAAAACTCAGTACAGTTGACCCTTGAACAACACAGGTTTGAACTACTTGGATCTGCTTATACACAGATTTTCTTCTGCCCTTTCCACCACCGAGACAGCAAAACCAACCCCTCTTCCCCCTCCTCCTCATCAGCCTACTCAACGTGAAGACAATGCAGATGAAGACCTTTATGATGATCCATTTCCTATTAATGGATTCTCCCACCCTCTGTGCTTTGCTAAATATTGTAGATCCTTCCAATCACAATTGCTAGACTCCCTTGCCTTCTAGACAGTTTTGCTAGCAAGAAATACTGGCAGATTATTGAAAAGCAGGAGGAGATGATAAACTCCCTTCCTGATTACAGTTTCAGACTGTCTCTCTGGCAACAGCAGTGGGAGTACAACAAGCTAGAACCACAGGATCCATGGTTCCTAATTAGACAGTGACCTCCAATAGCCAGAGCCTTAGCAGCACTGTGCTACATTCTGGATGATTTTCTCAAAATTCTTTTCCAATTAACTAATTCTCTCTCTGACTGTTTTAATCTGTTGTTTAACTCATTTACTATATCTTCTAATTGTAATCATTGACTTATTGATGGACAGACTGGAGTTTTTTTTTTCCAAATCCAAAGGTATAGGTCTTCATAGTCTAAGTTCCAAGCCTAAGGAGGAGACTAAGACCAGGGATCATTTCTGATTCTCTCATAGCCATGCAAATTTCTTTGCTACCCTAATGCCAGTGAAGTTTCACTTTCCACCTAGCATCCCAGTTTTCCATTTTTCTGTTTGTTTGTACCCTGAAGTTTTTTATGGGCTTTCTTTGGAGATCATAAATGCATTTAAAAGGATATTTGATATTTTTTCTCATATTTCTATGTATTTTGTAGTGGAATTTTCAGATTATCTGGTTAATCATATTTTCAAGATGAGTTATAAAACAAAAGATACCAACAAAGTTTCCATGATTTTTAGTTTAATTCTCAGATTCCAATTCTTTTAGAGTAGGCAATTAAATAAATGCATTCCTTTCTCATTACACACACATGTGAGTTCAGGTTCTTTGTCTTGTGTACTATGAAGCTAAAAAACAAACAGAATTATCTTAACATAGTACTCCCTCTTAAACTAAGCTACAGCAAGCTAAATCTTTTTTTTAAGAATGAGGCTTTTTATTTAGTGTTATGAAATAATCTTCAAGCAACATTTAAAAAGCAATGTTGCCACCTCTGTGTAAAGTATGTTGTTATTTATCATTCATATAAAAAGTTGTATGGGGAAGCATATCTATAGTTATTTGCTTTTATATGCCAAATTTTATGCACACACATATATATATAAACAAGGGGATAAACTTTTCTATCTAAGAAACATTTTTTCCTTATTAACAAAATTTTAAGTATACAGTAAAGTATTGTTAACTATATGCACATTGTTGTACAGCAGATCTCTAGAACTTTTTCATTCTGCATGACTAAAACCCTATACCCATTGAACAACAACTCCCTATTTCCCCCTCCGTATACCCTCTGGCAACCACCATTCTACTCTCTGCTTCTAAGAGTTTGACTACTTTAGATACCTCATAAAAGTGAACTGATGTAGTATTTGTCCTTCTGTAACTGGCTTATTTCACGTAGCATAATGTCCTCAAGGTTAATTCTTTTTTAAATTTGAATAATGTTCCATAGTATGTATATACGGCATTTTTCAATCAACTTATCCATTGATGGACATTTAAGTTGTTTGCATCTCTTGGCTATTGTGAACAATGCTGCAATGAATGTGGGAGTGCAACTAGCTCTTCAAGATCCTGATTGCAATTCTTTTGTATAAATGCCCAGATGTAGGACTGATGGATCATGTGGTAGTTCTAGTTTTAATTTTTTGAAACAGTTCTAGTTTCATACTATTTTCCATAGTATCTGTACCATTTTACATTCCAACCAACATTGCACAAAGGTGCCAATTTATCCACATGCTTGTCGACACTTATTATTTTCTGTTGTTTGATAATAGCCAACCTCATGAGTGTGAGTTGATATCTCATTGTTGTCTTGATTCACATTTCCCTGATGATTAGTGATGTTGAAATTGTTTCATATACCTGTTGGCCATTTGTACATCTTCTTTGAAGAAATATCTATTCAAGACCTTTGCCTGTTTTTTAATCAGATTTTGGGTTCTTTGGTTGTGGAGATGTAGTAGGTTCCTTATGTATTTTGGATATTAACCCCTTATGAGATACATGGTTTGCAAATATTTTCTCCCAGTCTGTAGGTTGTCTTTGCACTCTGTTGATTGTTTCCTTTGCTGTGCAGATTTTAGTTTCATATCATCCCACTTGTGTATTTTTGCTTTTGTTGTCTGGGCTTTTGGTGTCATATCCAATAAATAATTGCCAAGGCCAATAATATGAAGCTTTAGGAGTTTTAGAGTTTCAGGTCTTACATTTCAGTGTTAATCTATTTTCACTACCATTTTTGTGTATGTGTAAGATAAGGGTAGAATTTTATTCTGTTGCATGTAGCTATCTAGTTTCCCCAACACTATTTGTTAGAGATTATTCTTGTATCGTTGTGTGATTTTGTCACCCTTGTTATCCTAGGGTCTCTATTCTATTCAAATGGTATATATGGCTGTCTTTACCATACTGTTTTGGTTAATGTAGTTTTGTAATAGGTTTTGAAGTCAGGAGCTGTGAGGTCTCTAGGTTTGTTATTCTTTCTCAAGATTGTTTTAGCTATTCAGAGTCCTTTGTCATTCCATATGAATTTTAGGATTTTTTTTCTATTTCTGAAAAAAAAAATGCCAGTAGGATTTTGTTAGGGATTGAGTTGAATCTGTAGGTCTCTTTGAGAAGTGTGAACATTTTAACAATATAAAGTCTTTCAATCCATGGCATGGGTTGTCTTTCCACTTATTTGGGTCTTCTTTAATTTCCTTCAGCTATGTTTTATAGTTCTCAGTGTACAAATCTTTCATTTCCTTAGTTAAGTTTATTGCTAAGTATTTTATTCTTTTCAATGCCATTGTAAATGGGATTGCTTTGTAAATTTCCTTTTCAGTTTGTTAGTTGTAAGTGTATAAAAGCACAATTAATTTTTATATGTTGATTTTGTATCTTGCAAATTTACCGAATTTGTTTATTATATCTAACAGTTTTGTGTGTGTGTAATCTTTAGGGTTTTCTACATATAAGATCATGTCATCTTCAAACAGGGATCATTTAACTCTTCTCTTTTTGAGTCAGATGCCTTTTATTTCTTCTTCTTTCCTAATTGTTCTGGCTAGAACTTCTACTACTATGTTGAATAGAAGTGTCAAGAGTGAGCATCTTGTCTTGTTCCTGATCTTAGAGGAAAAGCTTTCAGTTTTTTACCATTGAGCATGATGTTAGCATCGCTATGCTTCCTAAATTATTTTGTTCTCTAATAATGATTCTGCTGGGAAATTGGGGTATTGTAATATATTCTTTTCATTACTTTATAAAGTTTTTGCTGTGGTTATTTCTATAGTCTTAGTTAATTGAGATATTCATGTAAATAGGTACTTCAGTTAACTAAATAGTGAGGTCTTATTTGAAAATCTTACAAAAATATACTCATTGAACAAATTCAAAACATGTTTACTGAGTACCTACTATGTGCCAAACAGTGTTCAGTCTCCAGGGATGAAACAGCAAAAAAAGAGACAGCCCCTGCCCTCATGGAGCTTCCATTCTAGTGAGGGAGAGAGATTAATTAAGAAATATCAAACCTTTGATTTCAAGTCAGGTCGTGGTTGCTATGGTCTGGATATGGTTTGTCCCTACCAAAACTCATGCTGAGGTTTGGTCCCCAGTGTGTGGCACTGGGAGGTGGTGTCTTTAAGAGGTGATTAGGTCATTAACATAGATTAGTGTCTTTCCTGTGAGACTGGGTTAGTTCTCAAGAGAATGGATCAGTTCCTGCAAGAGGGGGTTGTTATAAAGCAAGGTCGTCTCTCATGTTTGGTCTTTTTCCTCACATGCTGACCTCCCCTTCCTCTCCCCCTCCATGTGGCGATGCGGAAGTTGAGCAGGTGCCGGCACCATGCGTCTTAGACTTCCCAGCCTCCAGAACCATGAGTCAAATAAACCTCTTTTCTTTATAAATTTCCCAGTCACAGGTATTCTGTTATAGCAACACAAAACAGACTAAGACAATGGTAAACACTGTGAGGAAAAATGAAGTAGGACAAGGGGATTGTAGAGAATGCTGGGGGTGGGGGTCAGAGAAATATTCTGTGAAACAGAGCTATTTGAACGAAAGTGTTGGAATCAGTCACACAAGTATCTGCAGGCACAGCATCCGAGGCAGATGTCAAAGCCAGGGCAGAGCTGGAGAAGGAACCCTGCTGGGTGAGCCCAGAGTGGAGGGACAGGAGGGTGGATGCTCATGTCAGAGGCAAGAGATATGACGTCGTTTGGGAAATGGAGCATGTAGAGCCTCTCAGACCATGGTAAGAATTTTGGATTTTATTCTGTGTGAGATTATATGGGCTTCAAAATAACCCAGTTAGAGGAAGAGAAGGAGGCATGAATGAAACGAGATCAGCCAGGTGTTGAAAATTGAATGAGGTTTCATCTCTCCACTTTTGTGTATCTTTACAAATTTTCTTAAAATGAGACATTTTTGAAAGCAATAAAGAAAAGGTCATAAATCAAATCTCCCCTGCTCAAAACTTTCTATTGCTTTTTATGTTTTTAATTCAGTGATTTAATAAATTATAATAGAAATATATTTGTTCTTGGATATCAACACCTGCCCCAGGTCTCCTAGTTGTCTTTAGACTGATTATTCAATTTCTTTAGAGAAAAACCTTCTGATTATATGCCTGGGGTGGGAGAAGGTAAACACTGGGATGTCTGAACTCTGAATAGATGGAGAAAAGGGAGGGGAGCGCAGGGACTGCTGTTATGCAATTGTTAATTGGTCCTCTGTTTTCAGCCCCACTTCTCACCCTCACGCTCCCTGGCATCCACTATCTCTAAATATAGAGCTTCTCTAGGACTCTTCTGGGAGTGGCCTCTTTCTCTGATGCAGCCCCTCCCCATGTGTTCTAGCTGTGGTTTTGTCCACTCAGTTTTCTCCTTTATCCTCCATCCAATACTATATAGAAATTAAATCACTCATCTACTGCTGGCTCCATTCATTCTCTTTTATATTCCTTTTAATGTCACTTCAGTGAGCATCTCAGGGGTGAAGAGAGACAAATGAGAGGGTTCAGTCTTTCATGTCCATAACGTGAAAACTACCAGAGGTACAACTAGAGATAAACAGAAACCCAGAAAAACAGGAAACTATAACACACTTTTCTTAAATGAAGACTGAGAAGGAAACCAAAAAAATTCAAGATGTTATAAAAGCTCTAAACAACATCATCAATAAGGTAGATCTGACAAATATATATTGAACTCTGAACCTATGATAGAGAATACATCATCTTTTGAAATGCACAAAGAAGATTCATAAAATTGACCATGCCTTAGATTTAAAAAAAAAAAAATCTCTAATGAGTTCCCCCAAACAGGAATACCATAACCTGTGATCTCTGACCACAATGTAATAAAACCAAAAATTAACAACAAAACCAAAAATAAAATTCTTCTATCTGGAAATTTCAAAAAGCTAAACAACTTTTAAGTCAAAGCTGAAGTGTAAACAGAAATTCAAATTTCTTGAATATAAGGATACTAAAAAATGACTCATCAGAATCTGTACAATATAGTTAAAGAAGTTGCCAGAAAAAAAGTTATTAAATACATTCAATAAAAAAGAAAAAAGTAAAATAAATTAACTAAACATTCAACACAAAAAGCTATAAGGGTAAAACTAAAGAAGCAGAAATAAATAATTAATAGTTATATAATTTATTAATTACTGAACTTAATAAATTATTAAATTTATTAAAAACATAAAAAGCAATAGAAAGTCTTGAGCAGGGGAGATTTGATTTATGACCTTTTCTTTATTGCTTTCAAAAATGTCTCATTTTAAGAAAATTTGTAAAGATACACAAAAGTGGAGAGATGAAACCTCATTCAATTTTCAACACCTGGCTGATCTCGTTTCATTCGTGCCTCCTTCTCTTCCTCTAACTGGGTTATTTTGAAGCCCATATAATCTCACACAGAATAAAATCCAAAATTCTTACCATGGTCTGAGAGGCTCTACATGCTCCATTTCCCAAACGACGTCATATCTCTTGCCTCTGACATGAGCATCCACCCTCCTGTCCCTCCACTCTGGGCTCACCCAGCAGGGTTCCTTCTCCAGCTCTGCCCTGGCTTTGACATCTGCCTCGGATGCTGTGCCTGCAGATACTTGTGTGACTGATTCCAACACTTTCGTTCAAATAGCTCTGTTTCACAGAATATTTCTCTGACCCCCACCCCCAGCATTCTCTACAATCCCCTTGTCCTACTTCATTTTTCCTCACAGTGTTTACCATTGTCTTAGTCTGTTTTGTGTTGCTATAACAGAATACCTGTGACTGGGAAATTTATAAAGAAAAGAGGTTTATTTGACTCATGGTTCTGGAGGCTGGGAAGTCTAAGACGCATGGTGCCGGCACCTGCTCAACTTCCGCATCGCCACATGGAGGGGGAGAGGAAGGGGAGGTCAGCATGTGAGGAAAAAGACCAAACATGAGAGACGACCTTGCTTTATAACAACCCCCTCTTGCAGGAACTGATCCATTCTCTTGAGAACTAACCCAGTCTCACAGGAAAGACACTAATCTATGTTAATGACCTAATCACCTCTTAAAGACACCACCTCCCAGTGCCACACACTGGGGACCAAACCTCAGCATGAGTTTTGGTAGGGACAAACCATATCCAGACCATAGCAACCACGACCTGACTTGAAATCAAAGGTTTGATATTTCTTAATTAATCTCTCTCCCTCACTAGAATGGAAGCTCCATGAGGGCAGGGGCCCTCTCTTTTTTGCTGTTTCATCCCTGGAGACTGAACCGTGTTTGGTACATAGTAGGTACTCAGTAAACACGTTTTGAATTTGTTCAATGATTATATTTTTGCAAGATTTTCAAATAAGACCTCACTATTTAGTTAACTGAAGTACCTATTTACATGAACATCTCAATTAACTAAGACTACAGAAACAACAGCAGCAAAAACTTTATAAACTAATAAAACGAATATATGGCAATACCCCAGTTTCCCAACAGAAGCACTATTAGAGAACAAAATAATTTAGGAGGCATAGGGGTGCATTTCAAGATAGCAGAAAGGTGATCACAGAAATGAACATAATATTAAATGTAAAATCATGTCAAATATGCTAGAAAATACAAAATAAGATCACAGTATAATATTTAAAAATTAATTTGAAAAATCTTCTGCAGATGGAATAAAATTTGAAACAATGCACAAGTGTGATCCCTTTTTTCCTAAACACCTGCTGTTATATGTTAGAAAAATATTTGCCAAATGCCCAGAAGCACCCAAGCACAGGGTGGCAGAGGGTCTGGTATGCACTTTTTACCGCTAGAGGTAGGTGGTGGCTGCAAAGGTATTTCTCTTCCAGAAGATTCTGTTTCTCCCCATAACTTTCATCTCTGATGCCCAAAATGAAGCCCACATTAATTTTTTTCCTTAAGATGAATAATAATGAAGATTAAGGAAAAACTTTAAAATGTAGTTCTTAAGAAAATGTGTTTAGGTGTTTACCCTTGTAATTAAAATGCAAGTAAAATTAAAAGCCAAAAGAGAATCAGCACATACCAATTTGTGTGCCAAGAGTTCACTAATCGACGTTCGAGGGGTGGTTGGGAAAGGAGTTTTCATCACTTCCTCACTGCTGCTTCCTCGTTCTCCCACCTCCCACCACCTTTCCAGTTCCTTCTTCCTCTCAAATCAGCCCAGGGCAGAGGGACAGACCTGAAGCATGGCCAGACATCCAACTGGGGGGGCAGGAGGCAATGATGCAGCGGAGTACAGGAGTGCTATAGCCCTCTCCATGTAGCCTGGGGACCCCTACCCTGGCAATTCCCCACCAGTGCTTCTCGACCAGCGCTATCCAATAGACCTGCATGTGATGATGGAAATAACTCTTATGTTTGTGTTATCCAGTGCAATAACATTAACACCATGTGGCTACTGAGCACTTGAAATGTAGTTCGTACGAGTGAGGAACTGAAAATTTTAAGTTGTATTTAATTTTAATTAATTTTCATTTAAATAGCTGCACGTGCCTAGCAGCTACCATATTGGACAGCACAGTACCCAGGTAGGGGTTGGATGGCAACTACCATATAAAGTTGATTTAGCCACCACTTAGTAAGTTCTGCAGGGTGTGTTTGGTGGCTCTTGTTAAATAATCTTCAGATTTAGGTTTATTGTTGTTGTTTTAAAATCAGAAACAAGAAGAAAACTCCCAGTTAACAACCTGATATCCAATAGATGAACTGTCCATTCTTTGACCTCCACTTGAACTGGATCCTCTTCCCTCTCACCTACTCGTGACCTTCCCTCTCACAATTGTCCCCTCTCTGATGTTCCCGCTCTATCGAGTTATCTTTAGCATACTGAATGCTGAATTACCTTTTATCCTTTAAAATATCCTTCCTTGATCTCACGTTTTTCTCTGGCTCAAACCCATTTCTCTGCTCCCTTTTACAGGATAATACTACCAAAGAATGGCCTGATCCTCTCCACGTCCTCAGCTTCCAGTTGCCCTGGAGTCCGCTCTAATCAGGCTTCCACCCCTGGAGTTCCACTGACGCCTCCACGTGACCAGCTCCAGGGGTCGATTCTCAAGTCTCGTCTTTCTCGTCCTCTCGGCGGCATTTGACACAGTTGATCGCGCTTTTCTTGAACTATGCTACTCCTTTGTTTCTGATTCACTATTCATTCATTGAACAAATATTTATTGAGTGTTACTTGAGAAAGCTGTGAAAGACTCTGAAATGGGAGGAAAAAAGATTCCTGAGTGTCCTTCCAGAGCCCACTTCTGGATTTTCCCTGCCTTTCATTGACTTTGAGCTAGTTCATTAACTCCTCAAGTTGTGGAAAACTGGCAACAAAGCAAATGATTCTTGTCCCTAGAAGTGCAAATGATTTACATTCTGGAGAATGCAATTGATTATTCCCCATGGACAGATCCATTGCAACCATTTGGAAATTCATTTCAGTATTTTTATCGCTATAAACACATGTTTCTTTTAATTCTCTTTTGAAACAGTTGTGGTATCTTACTGGTTCTCTCATTTATAAATCAGTTAAATAAAATCTTAGACACATTCTCATTTTGTATTTCTTAGAGGGTCATGATTTTACCTCCCATAAATTTTCCCTTTAACAGTTTGGACTCCAGTTTTCTCACCATCGTATTCTTAGGGCCTAGAAGGGGGCATGGCACACACAGTAGGTGCTCATTCAACATTTGTTCAATAAATATTTGTTGAAAAAAGATCTTGGAGCCACTGTGGATTTATCTACCACCATGCTCTATGCATAGCTTTCTTCTCTAACCTCAAGTAGAGTCAAATACATTATACCCAGTCCTTAATATTAAAATAAAAGAAAAAAGAAGTATTTGTTCAAAAGAACTATAAATTTAATCTCTGATCTGCTTTTAAGGGTGAAAATTACAACATTAAAAACTGTCAACACCTCCTTTTGTTTTCCCTTCTCTTTCATCTTTAATGTGGATCACCAGTGAGCTTACTAATCAGCGATTTGCTGTTTGCAGACCCAGGGGGCAGCACCTTTGCCACTCACTGCTCCTGCGCATGGCAATGACCTCCTAAAGGAGTGTCCATCTCTTTTATGTTCCAGCATCACATGAAGTGCTATTGGATAGCGCTGGTCTAGAAGCACTGGTGGAGAATTGCCAGAGTAGGGGGTCCCCAGCCTATGTGGAGAGGGCTATAGCACTCCCATACTCTGCTGCATCATTAATTTTTTCTCTTCTGCCTGGGCAGCCAATTTACCAAAATGGTGGGACTTCATTCCAGGACTCCATTATGTTATTTTGAAGGTTTCTCATATACTCTGAGACCTCAGATATATGCTTTCCTTAGCTCTTCAGGGATCCACTCATCAAAACAGAAGAAGGAAAAAAGGATCTTGGTGAGTTAGAAGAAGTTTCTAACTCACAAAGCAAATGGACATGGTTGTTTGGCAGTTGCTTGACATAAATGCTTGACCTTTTACAAGAGCCCCTGTACAACTAAAACTGCCACAATGACCATGATACTCAAAGTATTTCACTGACCTGGAAATTGAAAGTATTTTGAAACTATTTTTTGTGTAAATAAATGCTTCTCCCATTAGGAAAAATTCTAGTCTATAGTGTAGCTTAAAATGCAGGGTTCTTTAGAAAAAACCAGACATTAGAAAAGGGGGGGAAAAGCAAACTGGAAAAATAAGGACATTTCAGAATGCCCCATTTTCTCTTTCCTAAAGACATTTTCTCAAATGGAATGACAAATACCTTTCCTATACCTATCCAATATTCCCAATTATTGCAAAAATTTTTCCTGCTGAGCCTGGGCCAAGTTTCAGTATCCTTTTTAACATTGTGGCTATACAGACTCTGCCAGTTGATCAGAGTTTTTACATGAGATGAAATCTATGTGTTAACCTTGGCCCAGGACTAGTGGCATTCTGAGAAAGCCAATTGTGCACATCTTTCCTAACGCTTCACTCAGTGACATCTAGTTGGTATCTTGAAATCAGCCACGGTGGGAATATTTGCACCATGAAACTTGACAAACACTACAAATCAGGCATTATTTTTTCTCTTGGAGAGCTTGTTGTTAAACATTTACCAACACACCATTGCCTAGAACATTCAGTCAAAAAAAATGAGCACCTACTATGTCCCAGGCATTCTTCTAAGTACTGAGGTTACACACAGTGAGCAAAACAGATGGAAATCCTTGCCCCAGTGGAGCTTACATTCTACTGGGGGAAATAGAGAGCAGACAATAAATATCATAAGTAAATAAATTATGCAGCACATAGAAGATAAATGTTATTGATAAGGTTGGACAGAATATGAGGGTTTAGAAATGTCGAGGGGGTGGTCAAATTTAAATGAAGTTAAGGGAGGCCTCAGTGAGAAGGAGAAAACTGAGCAAAGACTTGAGGGAGGTGAGGGACTTAGCCAGGTGGATGTCTGGGGATGAGAGTTTTAAGCAGAGGCAGAGAGAGACACTTGCCCCGAATATTTGAAGAACAGTGAGGAGGCAAGTAGAGTTAGAAAGGAGAGAGGATGGACAAGAGAGGGAAGAGAGGAAATCAGAGGAGTGAGGAGACCAGAATTTTAGTGCTTGAAAGCAGTGCTGGGGACTTTGGTTTTAACTCTAAGAAAGATTGGATGCCACTACACAAGAGTAGCATGGTCCGCTTTACATTTTAACAGGAACACTTGACTGGTGCATTGAAAAGATGCAAAGGAAGTATTTGACAAAATACCACACCCTTTCATTATAAAAATACTCAACAAACTACTAATAGAAGGGGACTTCGTTAACTTAATGAAGGGCATCAGTGAAAAACCCACAGCTAACATCATAGTTAATGGTAAAAAAAAAACCGGAGTGTTTTCCCCCTAAAATCAGGAAAAAGATAAGAAAGTCTACTCTCACCACTTCTATCCAACATCATACTGGAAGTTCTAGCCAGGGCCATTAGGCAAGAAAAAGAAATAAAAGATGTGCCCAGATTGGAAAGAAAAAAGTAAAACTATCTCTTTTCTATATATAAGATGACATAATCTTACATATTTTAAAAAAATACCCATGAAAAAACTAATAGAGCTAATAAATGGGTTTGGCAAAGTTGCAAGATACATGATCAATACAAAAATATTCAATTTATTTCTATACATTTGCAACGAACAATTTATTACAATTTCGTAATAAAATTACGAAAATAATTTTATTTACAATAGCATGAAAAGAATAAAATACTTACAGATAAATTTAACAAAATAATTGCAAGACCTTTAGATTGAAAACTATAAGATATTGTCAAAAGAAATTAAAGAAGACCTAAACAAATGGGGGAAAAATGTTTCATGGTTGTGGATTGGAAACTTAATATTCTTAAAATGGGAATACTTCCCAAACTTATCTACATAATTCAATTCAATTCCTATCAAAATTCCAGCTGCCTCTTTTATAGAAATGGACAGGCTGATCCTAAATATTACATGAAATTGCAAAATAATCCAAATAGCTAAAATAACCTTGAAAAAGAAGGGCAAAGTTGGAGGACTCATACTTCCTGATTTTCAAAACTTACTACAAAGATACAGTAATGTGTTACTGGAATAAGGATATATATATCATACCTATATTATCATGTTGATATATATATCAATGTGATAAAATTGAGAGTCCAGGTCTATGGTCAGTTAATTTCCAACAAGGGTGCCAAGGACATCTAATGGGGAAAGAATACTCTTTTCAACAAATGGTTCTAGAATAACTGAATATCCAGGTGCAAAAGAATAAATTTGGACCCCTAGCTCATATACAAAAATTAAATTTTTATATTTTCATATACAAAAATTAACTAAAATGGATCAAAGACCTCAATATAAGTGGTAAAATTCTTAGAAGGAAAAATAGGTGCAAATCTTCATGACCTGATCAGCCACTGTTTCTTAAATAAGACACCAAAAGCACAAGCAATAACAAAGGAAAGAGAAATTTGATTCATTCAAATTAAAAAGTTTTGTGGATCAAAGGACACTACTAAGAAAGTTTAAGGACAACCCACATAATGGCAGAAAATATTTCCAAATTATATATCTGATAAGGGTCTAGTAACCAAAACATATAAAGAACTCTTACAAAAAGACAAACTCAATTAAAAAATTAGCATAGGACTTGAACAGACATTTGTCCAAAGAAGATATGCAAATGGCCAATAAGCACATAAAAAAAAACGGCCAACGTTGTTAGTAAGAAAATGCAAATAAAAACCACAATGAAATGCCACTTCACATCCACTAGGATGGCTACAATACAAAAATAATAATAATAAGGGTTGAAAAAAAGCTGGGGAAAGTGAAATGCTTATAAATTGCTGGTGGAGATGTAAAATGGTACAGACACCAGGGAAAACATTTTGGTGGCTCTTCAAAAAGTTAAACACAGTCCTGTCATATGACCCAGCAATTTCACTCCTGCATATATACCCAAGAGAAATGAAAACATATATCTACACAAAAATTTGTGCATAAATGTTCATACAAACATAATTTATAATAGCCAAAAAGTGGAAACAACCCAATGTCTATTAACTTATCAATGAAAAAAACAAAATGTGATTATCCGTGCAATGGAATTCTACAAAGTCATAAGAAGAAATAAAGTACTAATATATACTACAACATAAATAAACTTGAAAATATTATGCTAAGTGAAAAAGTCAGGCAAAAAAGGCCACATATTGTATAATTCCATTTATAGAAAATGTCCAGAATAAGCAAATCCATACAGACATAAAGTAGACTGGTGTTCGCCAGAGGCTGAGGAGAAGGTGGAATGGGGGGTTAGTATTTAATAGGTACGGGGTTTTGGGGGAAGAGAGATATTCTCTGGAATTAGATAATAGTGATGGTTGTATAACACTGTGAATGTACTAGGAACCACTGAGTTATACACTTGAAAATAGTTAAAATGGTGAATTTGAGGCTTACATGAATTTTATTTCAATTAGAAAAGGACAGAAAAAATGAACACGTCAAAGGAGAAAACAATTAGAAGATCATCTGTGTCTCTTAGGAATATAAATTTTAAAAGTCCCAAATTCCAAATTTCAGATTTTTCAGGGACTATAATAAAAGGATTTAAACTTCGAGGCACAATTGTCTCCTTTTAGAATAGTGGCTACGGTAGTGGGCTTGTAACAGACTATCTGAGGTCTAATCCTGGTCCTGCATTGTTGTTAAGTCACTTAACTTCTCTAGGCCTCGACACTCATCTGTGAAATGAGAATAATAAAATCACCCATCTCATAGGAGCGATTTGAGATGCAATGAGGCAAGGCAGTACTGGCACTTAGTAAGTACTCTGTGATTGTTAGTTATCATTATCAAAAGCATTAGAAATGAGTACATGATTATTTTCACATGATAAAAACAATAGAACCCCACTAACCTAAGTAATTAACTTTTTCCAGCTCCTATCAAATAGTAGCTTTGAGATGGAAATGTCTGAGTGGCCCAAACTAGAAACACAGAGTGAATATCAGCTCTTGCTATGAAGTCTTGATTCATCTATTGTGGCCTTGTCTGCAGCACTTTCAAACCATCTTCCACTTTTTAAAAAAGTTTTATTTTCCAACCCTGTTTCCAAGATAAAAAGACCTATCCAATGACAATTTCTTTTTCAAAGGATCCTAAGCTGAGATTCTTGATGGATTAAACACAGAGATAAAATAAACTACCTTGAAATCAAGCTGACTGGGTGCGCCTCTGTCCCTATGGACAAGGCATCAGCATCCCATGAGAGGCAAGAGAGAAACTGTCCTTATTTTCCATGTGGGTCACATCTGCTCACATTACACAGACATTACAAACTACACAAACATCAGAGCCAGCAGAGCCCAGCAAGGGGCTCCTGATTACATGAACAACTCAGCACATCCTGAGGTGCCACATGGTCCCATCCCCATGTGCTGCCCCCACCCCAACCTTGGGCCCTCCACCTGTGTCCATTTCTACAAGAATTGCATGAAGGTCAAGTCTTCAGAAAGTGACTTACCAACAGCGCATTGTCGAGTCGTCTTCTTGGCAATATCAGCACAATTGCAACCAAGGAACTCTCCTGGTTTGATTCCAGAGCCAGAATTCCTGCCTTGGTCTTCAAATCATTCACACCTTAGTGCATTTAGGAGGTGGGAGTGGAAATAAACCATTCTTTATTAATCAAGAAGTGGTTACATTATATTAAGAATATATAATGATACTTTTGTGATTTAATATCATCTATGATATGGTTTAGATGTGGTTTGTCCCCACCAAATCTCATGTTGAAATTCGGTCCCCCATGTGGCAGTGTTGGAAGATGGGGCCTAGTGGGAGGTGTTTGGGTCACGGCGGTGGATCCCTCATCAATAGATTAATGCCCTGCCACAGTGGTGAGTGAGTTCTGGCTCTTGTGGGAATGGATTAGTTCCTGAAAGAGCATGCTGTTAAAAAGAGTCTAGCTTCCTCACTTTCTCTCTCTTGCTTTCCTCTCTTGCCATGTGATCTCTTAGCATGCACCCACCACCCTTCTGTGTTCTGCATGGATTGAAGCAGTATGAGGCCCTCACTAGATGCAGCTGCCCAATCTTGAACTTCCCAGCCTGCAGAACCATGAACTAAATAAATCTCTTTTCTTTATAAATTACTCAGCTTCAGGTGTTCTGCTATAGCAACACAAAACAGACTACAATAATACATCAGGCACTTTTAGAACCACTTTACATATGTTTCCTCACTTAACACCCACAATAAGATTACTGTTATCATCATCATCTTTTTTTACAGATGAGGAAACTGAGGCACAGCAAGGCTAAGCTACCCTCCCAAGGTCATATAGCTGAGAAGTGGCTGAGCCAGGGTTTGAACCCAGAAGTCTGGCTCTAGGGCTCTAGAGTTCACAAGCTTAACTGCTCTAAGAAAGTTCAGACAACAGGCCACACCCTAGCACTGTTCAGTAAGGGAAATAGAGACATCACACAATTTATAGGGTAATAGCACAAGCCAAGCAGAACAGAGTTTTGTGGCCATACCTGTCTGCAAGGGAAGCTGGGAAGTATGTTAGTTTGGGTTCCCTCAAAAGCAGATTCTGCAATAAGGATTTGGGCACAAGTACTTCATTGGGAGATGCCCTCAAAATATAGATGTGAGTGAGTAGAAAAAGTGACACAGGGGAAGGAGAAAAGCCAATAAATGGAGTGTTATTGAGCTGTTTTTAGGGGCCTTCTGAGGGGCCTTGTAGGACACAGTTCAGAATGATTCCATCCAAGGAAGGGGAAATTGTGGCATTTATCCACCATCTTCCATCCCCCATTGGCTGAGCAGTTGCCCCTGCATGTCCAGGTTGGCACACACCTGTCCTTCCATAGCTTCTGAGAAGAAAGAACAGAGGGACTCCAAATACACCTGTTACCGGACCTGTCCTCCACGGCTGCATGAGAGTAGATGGACTGCAGGGGATTGGCACGGAGCATCACAGACATCTGTGACAGGTATCTTTATTCTGGGTGATCTGTGTGCTGCCAAAATTCAGGAACTTACTACCACTAAAGGAAGAGAAAACAGATTTGGGGAATCAATTGGTGGTCTCTGTAAAATACCCTTTGACTTTTATCTATAATTTTTTCTTCCCAACAGGGACTCTAAAACCAGTACCACTTAAAGGCTGGGGCCAGAACTGAACTTGATATTCCTGCCAATCAACTCCACAAGGAAAGTCCTCATGTCAGATTTAGGCTTTATTAAGCCAAAACTTCACCTTTAATGTCCACCTGGATCAGCTAATGCATCTGGTAGACTGTGTGTCTCCAGGTTCCTTCTCTGTCATGAGTGACATCTGAGCAACTCTCATGACACTCAGAGATGGGGAAGGGGAGTTTGCTATTGCTGCATGACAAACCCCTCCTAAACTTAGCTGTTTAAAACATTTTTTTTTTTTTTGCCCATGAATTTACATATTGGGACTAATTCAGTGGGGACAGCTCATCTCTGCTCTACCTGACATCCACGGGGAGCAGCTCAAAGGCTGGAGCTGGAATCTCCTAAAGTCTCAGTCACCCCATGGCTGCTGCTGGTGATATTGATGATGAGGGTGGGGGTCAATGCTGGCTGTCATCCAGTTCCTCAGATAAGGCCTGTGGCCAGAAAACCTACAGTGGTCTTTCCATGGCTGGTGGCAGGATTCCAAGGTCAAGGGTTCCAAGAGGGCCATCCAAAGTTGTATTACTCTTAGGACTTATCTCTGGAAGTCACATAATATCACGCTCACTGCAGTCACAGGCCCACCCAGTGCAAAGTGAAAGAACAGACCCCACCCCTTGCCGGAGGAGAGTCTGTTTCCATTGTAGGAAGAGCATTTACATCTTTGGAAAATACAATCTGTCACAGAGGGCATGAGATTTAGATAGGTTATTCCTACCAACTACCTGTGCATGTGCATGTGTACATGTGTGCACACATGTGTGTTTTAATTGTGTTTCTCCTTTAATCTGCTCAAACTCATGGTCTCCCTGCTGCCTAGGGCCTGACCTTGGAAAAAGCGCCCCTTATCTCTCCAAACCTCAGCCTATGGAGCACCTGGGGAGGTGTCAGTCTTTATTTAGTACTTTTTAATGAAATCTGCAGAGCTCTGAGTGTTATAAATCATGTGTGGGAAGTTCCGAATTGTGCTTAATGGCAAAGCTAAGACAAAATGCTTTCCTCTTGGGTTTCCAGCAAGTTATTAACTTGCATTAGAAATATTACCACTTAGCAGTTTCCAAAGTTTTCTCTCTAATAACCCTTTCATCCTGTTAGTACATGTTATGGACTCTTCCCCTTTTTATCAAAATTAAGAAATCCAAATTATCCTTCTCTGATTACCCTCAAGTACTTACTTTATTCAAGAATTGGCTTTTTATGGTTCTCTCCTCCAGTCAAGGCAGCCTGCCCAGTCCCCTTTCCTCTAGCCCACATGCCCAAGTTGTTACCCATATGACCTGAGCATGGATCCACACATAGTACAGTCCTGGAAATAGCAAGCTTACTAGTTAGGAATTCATTTGGCTGCAAAGTAAGCAAACTCTCAGTGGCTTTAACCAATAGGGACACATCTGTCTTAACAAGTACATAGGTGGTTTCTGTTACTCCTAGTGACAGCCTTACCAACCTTCTCACCAAGAAGAAAAGCTGGACAAAATATATGAAATATATTTGGGCCATCAGAGAGCTACCAAAGCCAAAGCAAGTGAGGACTTGAAGAGCCAGATCCCAGAAAGAAGGGAAGTGCAGAGAGACACACTGAATTAGTGCAACAGCGAGAGCTTGGGCACCAGTCCATCAGGATGGAGTAGAGTCCTGGAGGGCAGATGCCATTCTGAGCATTCACCCTGTAACTGTTGGAGGTCCTGGTGATCCCAAGAGAGGGGTTTGTGAGGCAGGTATGGCAGTGAAGGGACACTTCAGGGAAGTGACTATTTATCAACTAGTAATGCAGTGTTTCCAATTTTTAACAAATGGTACCCATGAATCTAGGAGAAGTGAACTACCTACCATGAATCTCACAGAGGCAAAACCATCCATCAAATCCAGATATCTTACCCTGTCATTTTTATACCCTGTGACAAGTCCAAACAAGTTTCGGAGAGGGTTTGATTAAATCAGACGAGGATGAGAAAAGGTACTGGAACTTAGACATAGTGGCCAAAGGCTTGAGAAAAAACCAAAGAGCATCATTAGCTCTTCATTCATTTGGCCATGAAAGTATGTATTGCCTGGAGCTTGCTTGAAATATCGGTGGCCTCCTACCTGTGGGGCTTTTGGAAAATTGAGAAGCTTCCCAAACCTGGGTGTCATAGCCAGCTCCCTGCCAGCTTTGCAATTCCTCCCTCTGGCAGAAAGGCACTGTGCCAGTAACACCTGTGAAATGTAAATTTTCTGGCCTAAGAACAAGTTCAAGAACTGCTGCTCCATTCCCCAAGCCACCTGTGCCCTTGTGGGTGGGATCCCAATGGAAAGGGTAAACGGCAGGAAACAGAGCTGGGGGCTGCCTGGAGGAACCAGGTGCTGTGAAGGAGCAGGGCACATGGTTGGGTCTCACTGGGAAGGGGAAAGCTGGCACCTCCAAATGCTTGAGAACTTTTCTCCTGTTTAAACTGGAGTCTGCACTGCAATTTAGGGGCACTGTTTCAATTATAACAATTCTCAATTTGATTTTGAAAATAATTGTGTTTCAAAACTGACATATGAATTTTTGAAACTTTGAAAGAAGAATCAGCTCTCCACCTAGAACCAGTCTCCCTTAAAAAAAAAAAGAAAAAAAACTATTTCAAACTATTTTTCTTTCCCATTGTATTTTGGTTTGACCTTTAAGTAAAAACCTTTCTTAACCTGGCAGCCATTTTATTCAACTTCCCGACTTGAGAAAATATTCCCTCTCTGTTGAGCTCTAAGGCATTAAGCAAATGTTTGCCTAACCTTTGCTGCAAGCATAATCTTACCTTTTAATAAAATGCACCCCAAAGGCTGTACTACAAAGTTTTCATAGCTCTGAGTCCTGCTCCTACCAGGAAGTGAAGGAATTAAAGAACTGTCTTGTTTGAATAGTAAGTCCTACTGTGATAAATCTAAAAGTGATGGGTGGCTAGGAATAGTAAGAAGCTTTGAATATGCAATAGAGACAAATACTATTTCATCTTCCTGCAGGGATATGAGCTTGCAGAGAGTTCTTACCATAGGCAGCTTGGAGTATTTGCCACTCTGAGTATAAGTAGCCTGAGATAAACCTGAACTGTTGGGAGGAAAAACTATTTCAGTTTTTTTCTTTTATTTGGGGGGTGGAATGTGGGATGGGAACTTGAGGGGAAAATTCCAACCCTTTCGCCACTGTGCTTTCCACCATCTCTTCCCCAATGGAAAGGGAATTACAAATCCTATTGGTCGGAATCTGAGATACCACTGGGCCGCGTTCTACTAGTGGGTGGTGTCTTAGTTTGTTTGGTGTTGCTATAAAGGAGTACCTAAGGCTGGGTAATTTATAAAGAAAAAAAGGTTCATTTGGCTTACAATTCTAATGACTAGAAAGTTCAAGATTGGGCATCTGTACCTGGCAAGGGCCTCAGGCTGCCTCCACTCATGGTGGAAGGTAAAGGGGGCCCGTGTGTGCAGAGATCACATGGTAAGAGAGGAAGAAGTGGTAGGGAGGGAGGGGGTGCCAGGCTCATTTTAACAACCAGTTCATGCTGGAACTAATAAAGCTAGAACTCACCCCCAAGGGAGGGCATTAATCTATTCATGAGGGATCTGCCCATATGACCAAAACACCTTCCATTAAGCCCCACCTCCAACATTGGGGATCAAATTTCAAAGTGAGGTTTTGAGGGAACAAACATCCAAACCATAGCAGGTGCAGACTACAGGGCTTAGAGGACATACAGCTATATCAACTTCTTCTCCTTCACCTCCTGTACTGTTGAGTGCCAGGCATTCCCACATCCTATATTGGTCCCAGCTTCCCTGGATGGACAGGACCTGCCTTAAGAGACAGAACCAGTCATATTTTTGGTCTTACTTCAGGTTTCCCCAAGAAGCAGACCCTAAAACAAGTACCTGAGTACAAGAAACTTATTTGGGAGGTGACTCCAGGAGGTATCAGTAGGAAAGTGGGAAAATGAGGCAGGGAAGAGAAGATAGCCACAAGGGATGGATATGTTACCAAGGAAGCCATCCCTGTGGGACCCTGGAGCTCAGTTTCACTCCAGACCTCTGCAAGACAGTGGAGACTACGCACATAAGAAGTATCCGCTCCCAGGGTGTGGCGTGCTGATACATTATTACACACCACCCCTGTCAGTCATTGCTTACAGACTCCTTCCAAAGGGTGTTAATTCCCTGGCACTTCCAGACTGCTGTGAAAGGGTAAAGCAAACTCTGGTCACCATAAATGCCATCAAACAAAGAGATGTAGATGGTATGGACCAGGGGTCAGTAGCACCTACTCTTCTTCCTCTCCGTTGCTTAAACTTCTCCATCTGTAATTGAGAGGATCGGCCATTGTTCTGCATGGTGAGTTGAATCCTGTTCCAAGATCAGGTGACCTAGATTCAAGGAAGTAAGAAGTAGGAAATCTCAAGTGGATTTCCCAGTCTGAGCCACATTGTCCAGTCCAGCCCATGGCACAGAAGCCCCATATTGGGGGGTGGAGGCATCTTTGGGTGCTTGACTACTGGCTAATTAGGTGATATTTTGCAGCTCACTTGGTTCTTTCACCTGTGGATGCCCCTCCCTTGGCAGATCTCAGGAGGGGAGAAGACATGGGCGTGCAGGGTTTGGAGTGCTCAAACCCAGCTTTCAGCCCCCTAGTTTGTATTTTAGGCATCTTTTACTTCCTGTTGCTCAGGTTGTCCATTTTGAAAAACTCAATACTATGTCACATGAGGGCAGGAAGTTTTAGGAAGAAGGGAGGGAATGTTTTATTTCTTTTAAACTTAAATTCAATAGCAACTTCCAAAAAAAATCATGCAAGCCCTATTCTAGCTTACAGACAATATAAGCTAGAGTACAGCAGGGGTTAAGTTTAGGTTTCATTTAAAAGTCATATTCATGGATGCTTTGAATGTGAGATAAAGTAACACATTTCAAATGAGGCTTTAGGTCTACAATTATATAGCTCTTTTAAACAAACTCACAAGTCTAATATATTAGAACTGCGTGATATCTTTCTGCCTGTCTCAGAATTGATGAATGCCCTGAGAGGTACTTCCCACATCTAGTTATTAATGTTTAAGTAATTTTTTTCTGAAGAAATAGGAAGTGTCAACATTGGGCTAAATGCGCAGTGTTTAAATTTTAATTGTATCCACAAATACACAGAGAGTCTATAGTTACAATTGTGTGCCCAGGAAGCTCTCCTAAAAAAGGTTAAACGGGATGACAGTAGCAAAGGAGGGGAAATAAAGGAAAAAAGAAGCCCATGTTAGGTAGAGACAGCTGGTGCTATTGAAATTGACAGCGCATACATTACAGAGGGGTAAGGAAGCGTTATTTTTACTTGGAAAAATAATAGGACGTTGTGATCATCTTTGGGAAGAAGCTGTAAAGCTAGGAGGACATGATAGCTGTTTGAAAAGCAATTAAGCGATCCTCTAAAGGAGATGGAAAACGGACCCAGGAAGAAATGCAAATAAACCTTCAGACCCCATCATGCATCAGCCCTTCACATGCTGGGCACCCTCCTACAGCTTGTGAAGGGCATTTGGTGAAATGTTAAATTGGGAGCAAGATTGTGCACAACTCGAGCGTGAAGCAAAAGGAATGTGTTTAACATCACGGAGAAAGGGAATCGCCAGTGCTCATTTGCAACAGTCGAATGCAGAATGGAGGTTCTTGTCTGTGCCAACAGTTCTGACCAGTGTGGTGGGATGTGCGCCTGGAAGAGCCTGCACAAACCTAGTTTTCAGGTACCGACTCTACCCAATGACTCATTACAAAATAAATACACCCTAGATTGGACTCAGAAAACAAGCACATAGCCGCATAATTGCTTCAGCCTTCCTAGCATGTGCCATTCTTTCAAAATTCACCTATGATTAATATCACCTCTTACAGTAGGATTCCTCAACCTTGGCACATTGATATTGGGGTCCAGATTATTCTGTGTAGGATGGTTGGCAGCATCCCTGGCCTTTATCTACCAGATGCCAGCAGCACCCCCCTCCAGTTGTGACTATCAAAAAGGTCTCTGGACATCACCAAATGTCCCTGGGGGCAGGGGTTGGTGCAGGGATGAGGGGTCAACATAGCCCCGGTAGAGAACCACCCAGTTAGATAAAGTAGAAACCAGATTTATTTTTCTTCAATCACATTTCAGCAGGGTGTCGTGGACAGCATGTGGATCTTGAAGCCAGTTGTCTGGCTTCAGATCCTGCTCCCGTACTTTACAAA
Source organism: Daubentonia madagascariensis (assembly GCA_023783475.1). NCBI lineage: Eukaryota > Metazoa > Chordata > Mammalia > Primates > Daubentoniidae > Daubentonia > Daubentonia madagascariensis. The sequence goes on from JAKFHU010002136.1 coordinate 1,165,674, forward strand.
ATGACTGACTTGGGACACAGGTCCTGTGCCCTTCAGCCACCCCATCATGCTCCTGGAGGGGACCGAGGGTTATGTTAATTGTTTTCTAGAAAAATTTCTACTCTGAGCTCAAGGTGCTATTGCTGCTTTTCTATAAATGGATTAAATCAACTAAAACAATCTATAAATTCTGCAGGGCTCCACATCAAAAGCAAATACACAAACGGGTCTGAAAGTGAAATGTTAGCTTTTCCCTAATGTGTGAATTTTCACATCAGTCAAATTTATTATAAGGTCAGTAATAAGGGCATATTCACACCCCATCTGTGTGTGCTGGGAGGGAGGGGAAAGTATGGAGGGTCCATCTGAGAAGGCGGCCCTGGCAGTGAGGATTAGAAACATCTCTCCGTAAACCAGATCCCATACTAACCACTGGAGGTCACCCTAGTCCCACCAGAGCGTCTCACTTAAGGCTAACTTGCACATCGGAAAGTTTCCAGGGTCCACAGAAGAAAATCAAGAAGGAAATTTGAGACTAGATTAGCCACTGGACCCACAGTGGATGTGGCAGGGATTAGATTGTGTGAGGACACGATGAAATGAAAAGCACCTTGTGCAGAGCCGGCTGTGGCAGGCAAAGTCAGTGCAAACCCGAACATCCTTGAATGCCATTTTAGTGTTTTCACGCTTCTCCTTCGGTGCTTTTTGTTTCCAATAAGCAGCACCTGCAGCTGCCTTGAGACCACTTTGCCTACATGCAAAACTGCCTGGAAAGGATGCTCCCCACCTTGATGCTTCATCCTTGAACCCAGGGCCAGAAGAGAGCTCAGCTTCCCTGCCTTGGATCCTGGCGACTCTGAGGTGTAAATTACCACATTCCAGAGTCCTCTGTGGGATCAGGCAGGAGATGGCACATGGTGGGACCTTGCCTGAGATTGCAGCCTGCCTGGGCTCCCTCCCGTTCCCTGTCCTGCAGCCTCTGTCTCCTGGTTCCCTTGGGAGCCACTGTTTGCTAAGTCACTGTACATAAATCCTCTTCGCACAGTGGGCTTCTGGGGAACCTGATCCAAGACGCTGGTTTACAACTAGTGCTCAAACTCATTGATTCCTTTGTCCTGGCTGCTTCAGGTAATGGTTGGGTTTGGGGACACATATTCCCCAGAGTGGCCTCAGCCTTGGCCTTTTCCTGCAGGATGGACCAGGACTGCAAGTCTGTTCCTGGGCCCCAGCAGGCTCACTGACCCCATCACATTGACTGTCCATTGAGCCTTGGCTGAAGCTGGTTCCCAGGAACCAATGTGTCTGCTTGTGGCTCCTGGGAGTCAGAGCTTAAGCTTTGCTAATCCATTTGTGGCATCTCTAAGAATAGTAACTTACAGCCCGGGGAAAGACCTAGGAGCAGATAAAAAGGCCCTTAAATCATTCTGGAGTCATGAGGGGCAGGGGAGAAGAAGGAGCCGGAAGAGAACTGACAAGCCGTGAGTGACCAAGGGTCCAGTGTGGGGGCTGGGTGGACGCTGGGCAGGTTTTTCACCTGGATGAAAACCTGGCCATGACTCAGGCTTTCTGCCTTTGGTGTGTAGAAATCTAAAAGCCAGCATTGGCATTTTTTTTTTTCCAGCTTGACATAGCATTGCTGAAATAAATTAGCATTCCCATCTCAACTGATTCATTTGGCTAGAATAAACTCCCAGGCTGAAACAAACAGGGGAAAGGCGGGCGTGCAGGAGGAGATGAGAGGCAGGGAGGTGGGGGGCCACGGTAGCACCACCCCATCCTGCACCCCCAAAACACGCTGACTTTAGCATAGCTTGCACTTGGGGAAAATGATTACACCGATTGCTCACATGTGACAGAAAAGTAATTTCCATTTAGAAAAATATTTAAATCAGGGGTTGAGGAACATTCTCTGCCTTTGTTAATAATGGGCTAGATTATATACAGGGTAGATTATATAAAGTTTATAGATCAATATATCATTTTTTGATTAAATTACTGATACACCATGGTCTTTGTAAGTGATGCAGCTGAAAAGACCTCAGAAGGCATTTATATGGTGAAAAATTGTATTTCACGCATAGAACAAGGAGTATTATTAGCGTGAGTAATTTCTTTTTCTCCTATTTTCTTTCCCACCACTTTCAGAGAGATGAGGCTTATTGCTTAAGATATGAGATTTTCTTCCTAGTGCTTGCTCCTATTTCTTTTCTCCACTCACAGCTAAAACACCCAGCCCCTCCAGGGATTTTTTTAAATACTACATGAATGATCGTAATATTTCCCTGTATTGAATCCGAACCACGGGGGCACACACATCCCCACAGCCAATAACACGAAAAGCCACGATGGGCCACATCGCTGTGAGGGCAGGAGCGGGCGACGCTAGAGAGGCTGGCGCCCTCCCAGTTACCGTTGCTCTAACCCCATGAAATACGCCAGGGTGTTCTAAAACCGCAATGCACAAAAACTGCCGGTGAATTTAGTCACATTGTGAACAATGAACCAAGTCATCTGGGACTCAAATATTTTTCACACAGTGTCTTCACAGGAGCAGTTTGGGAGTGGGAAGGAAGGGTCGGGGGGAAACCGCAATAACCCGGATGTTTCTGGTAAAAGTCAACTCGAGGTCTGATGACTCTGACAATTACTTCAGTTACTCCACTTGACATAGCAAGTCTGCAAAACCCTTGCTAGGCCTGGTTCAGAAAGGGTCTTACGAATTCCTGGTTGGGAATTGAAAGGATAGGTTTCTAATCTTAATATCGAGTGGGGTTTCTGATTTCTGATTTACCTCTTACAGCTTTGCAGAAAGCAAAAGCAGCAGTCTCGACCACCTGCCCCTTGAAAAAAGGCATAACTGTTAACAAAAGGAATGCTATTACAGCAGGAATATTCTGCCCAGTCCTCAGGGATGAGCCCACAGTGCTCCCAGCAGGTAATGAAAGCCCAGCCTTAAATGGCCCGTTCCTGCCATTTGCTGAATGTTTGTTACCAGTAAGAAGCCCACATAGAGAATGCAAAAGCCCAGACCCTAAAAATGAGGTGTCCTGCAGAAGTCTAGGCCCATTAATTAGGTCAATGTTCATAGTTTTTACAGGACTAAAGGTTTTATTCAAAAGGATCCCAGGCCACTTATTTATTAATCATTCTAAGGACAAGCGCTCACAGGAACGGCTGAAGTCAAGTGAAGTCGCTATTGACTGCACATTGGACAGCAGGGGGAGTGAGGATGGCCCCCTGCCATTTGCAACATTATTCACTGGGGACCAGGAGACTGAGAGAGAGAAGGACTTAAAGGAGGAACATTGGTGCTCATAGGGAATGAAAGCTTCGTGGTGTATTCTCTTTTAACCAGGTTTTTAAGAAATATCTCTTTGACAGAGCAACAGAGACACTTCCCTGATAATGAAGGCAGGAAAGATGTGCCACCCCGGACATTAAAAATAACATCTGTGAAGCTCGAGTGTGACTGTGTGTGTGTGTGTGTGTGTTTGCATCTTTGTGCTAAGTATTCACAACGTGCCTTACAGACAACCTCAGGAATAACTATGGAGAAAAACAAGAGTGTTCTGGAAAGAAATGATGCTCAAGATACACTTTTAATTCACAATTTTGAAAAGTGTAGTTCTTCAAAGGTTTCAAAATATTTTAAAACTCTCTCATTTTTAATTTAATTTCACTACCATTTATTACACACCTACTATGTCCTGTGCACTGTGCTGGATGATTTTACATACAGTAAAATCCTCATAATTACCCCCAAAGTTAGTTATTATTATCCCCAAAGGCATTATTATCCCCACTTTATAGATGAGTGAATTGAGAAGCAAGAGGTTAGGTGACATGACATGGTCCCACAAACAAAAGAAGCCTCGAGCCATCATTCCTTACAATGCAGAATGATTCCAAAGGGTCTGAGACCTGCAATGATCCACATTACATATATCCCACTGACTTTGACATAACATGGGGGAACTAATCACATGTAGCCTATTCAAACTACTTGTATTTATTATAGGATTATTTAACATAACAAAGATGTATGCAACATAAAATCATGTAATCTAATAATCTATCCAGAATAAATTTCTCATTAGTATGCATCCTGCACCCGTGCATACTGTTTTGGTGGAGAAGAAGCCACAGTATGCCAGTCTCCAGATGGGTACCTGCTGTGGTCCATAGAGCTATTTTCTCTTCCTGGTGGTCACCTAGGCTGTTACTGTGCTTTGGATTGTGTACAAAGTTCTCATCAGAGTGAGGTTCAAAATGTCCAGCCAGAGACTTGGATTTCTAGCATTAAGAGAACAGAGGGACATTATACATTCCTGCCCTCGTAGCAAGTGTCATCAAGCTATGAAAACTCAAGGTGCTTACACTCTTGTGGGACACTCCTTTTTTGAGATTGGTTTCCCCATTAGGCGTTACTGTTTACATCCTTGTTAGGATGGCTATATGCACATGAGATAACCCTACTTTATCAAGCCTAGATATGATTAGTTTATATGCTGCCACCCACCCATCTGGCTGCAAGTCTCAAAGATAAGCAAATAATACAGAGAATCTAATATGCTGATCCTTATAAGGTGTAGTGGCCCTCACATGTTGGTGTTGATAAAGGGCTATGGCCAGAACTGGGGCAGCAAATCAAAAGCATGCCTATACATTCCACACCATGTCACCAAATTGCTAGTGGAATGACTGGGATATTTTAGATTATTTCAGGTGATTTTGTAAAAAAAAAAAAAAAATGAAACTACAATTTATAGGTTATGAAACTGTTATAGATATCTTTGATTTAGAAATTCCAGATGGTCTGAATCAGTGACTGCAATCTCTTACTGTGAAGTATCTCGCAGGTTATAGCAGCAACTCCTCGGGGAGAGGGAGGTCTTTTTCCACCCAGCCCTAGCAGGTCAGATAATGGTGGCCGCCCTTTATGGGCCCTACTATGTCCAGACCCTGTACACACATTATATTTAATCCTCACAACAACCAGAAAATAGGATGTTGTTAACCTCATTTATAGTCAAGAAAATGGAGGTGCCCATTGAGGTCAGAACCATATCCAAGCATGCACAGCTAGGAAATGGCAGCCCAGTTATTTCAAAGCTCCTAGATGTCCTAAGTTCTTTTCTCATCTCCTAACTTTTCCGAGCCACCAGTACCACCCAACATATTTCCTTTAGACATGATTTCATTTTATTTTCTACCAGCATGTACCCCATGCCCTAACGCCTTTCACCTCTGAATCGTTTCTCTACTTATCTCGCCCTGCACTGGGTAACCTCTTGGAATAGCTGTGCTGTAGGCAAAGTCTACAACTTGCCCTAAGTTGGCTCATGAAACCTACTTGCCTTCCCTGCCCACATCCTCCGTCCTGCATTGGTTCTTCATTCTTCCGTAAGTGGAAATCTCATTGCCCATATTCTGTGAGGTCAGAGAGGGAGGACTGAATGTCTTATTCCTCTCCCACAAGGAGGCAGTACGGCTGCACAGTAAAATTTAATCCCTTCCTAAACTGAATTAACTATCTTATAGAACGAAGGACAAATGGCAACAGCTTCCTTGTTCTGTTTAATGTTTTTTGATCAGTCTTTGGTCATCTGAGGGCCAGCAAGATCTGAAGTATATACAACGGGAAAAGATCGTGAGACTCTTGAGGCCTCTCAGTGTATCTTGGCTAAAACAGAATGAGTTTGAGTAGCCAGAGACTCTCCAGGATGGAGCTGGGTTGCAGGTACTCAGGTAACCAGGCCCAACTACCTGGTACATGATCAATAGACCAGAGCAAAAAACTTGGGCAGCTTAAAATGTATATGTATTTAATATAGACATCAAGATAGAGATAGAGAGAGAGAGAGAGACAGATCATTCAGCTTGGCCTATCAAGGAAGGCCACAAGCTAGGATCCTTCAAGGATCACTAGACTTTGACTTTTCTTTGTCAGTAGTTGACAACCTCTTAGAGGTACTAACATGCCCTTGGTCTTTAGTGGGAAAAGAAGAAGAAAGATTCCTGGAAAGGGGTCCCAGAAGGCCTCATTGCCCCCCAAACTCTCAATCTGACACCACTCAGCGCCCCCTTTTCTCTGGGTAGAGGTGGGGGAGAACCAAGACCGCGCCTGTGATATTGTGGGAAAGTGCTGATGGGAACATTGCAATCCCGTTGTTTACCTTTGGGAGAGTTGTTTCAACTCCCAGGTTCTCTAGCTTTTTGTTTATTTCTTTATCTGTAAGATGAGAGGAGGGAACTAAAATCAGTGTTTCTGAATCTTTAATGTGCACAGGAATCCCCTAGGATCTTGTTAAAATCGCAGGTTCTGATGCAGGACATGTGCAGTGGGCAGAGATTCTACATTCTATCCAGCTCCCAGGTGAGGCCCTTTGCATTTTTAGAGGATAGACAATGTTTCAAGTCTTGCAAATGCTTTTTTTCTTTTAATGCAGATAAACCACCAGGAGACTGAATTCAGTCTAGGACCTCCCTACTCCTATATGAGATCAGCCCCAGTGGGCAGGCGGATGGGCTCTGACTGGGGTAAGAGGGACTTCTGCTGGGGAGGCCCTGTACATGAGGAGTCAGGTTGGATGCCTGAGGCCCCACAGATGGGTACAATGGGGGTGCTGGGTGTCTCTGGAATGGGGAGGCCAGCAAGTGGGAGGCAGATAGAAACAGAAGCAGGATAAATACTTTTTACCTTACATTTTTGTTGAGAGCCCTAGCTCCTACCTGAAACCTTTTATGGAATAAAGTGATCTAGAAACAAATAAACCTCTGGCTTTTTGTTATGTTTTGCTTTGCTTTGCTTTTTCATGCTGTTTTACTTGACTGACTTCCATAAGAATTTGGTAAAAAGATATTCATCCAAAGTCACAATGGACACAGCTGAAAAATGATGCTGGGGCCCAGATCTTTGACTTACCCTAAATGCCCTCTTCTGCTCTCTTCTTCATGCTTGTGGGATGTCCAGACCACAGAAAACTGGAAAACAAACCCCATTCCCGAGTCCCCCAGACTTTTACCCTAAAATTTTAAAAAAAGACCTCAGAAATTGTGAAATTATTTTGAGTATAGTACAGGCATTTTAATTACATGTAAACAAACAAAAACTCATGACTACACCAAAAGAATGACACGAACAACACAATCACAGCGGATTTCCAGTTAAACATAGAAAAAGTCATGGGCCCATCAGCACCACAATCCTGTGTTTCCTCATCAGATTTCTTGATACATCACACTGGACTAGAGGAATTTACACAGGAAGAGGAAATTCAAAGTTGAAAGAGAAGTAGAAAAATAACTCACAGACCCTTTTTGCTGCGTCTTTTGATGACTTGAAGCTTGAAAAACATCTAGGGAGTGTATATATTAAGAGGAAACTATTCCATTAAACATATTTCCATAAACTGCCTTCCCCCATTATATATACACACACTTATTTAAAATTGGGGGAGAGGTAAATTGATCATTTAGAAGGTAAAGTTATTCAATTGGAATCATTTTTGAGACTTTTCTAAAAGAGAAATTTAGAGACATAGTCCAAACATGTATGGGTTCAAAAAACTCTTTTCTTCCCCCAACAGCTCCACCCCACAAAGGCATCAAATATTAAAAATAACAAAAATACTAGAATACTCTTTGATGATATAGCCCCTTCAAATACATTCTTAATACTCCAATTGGCCAGAGAGAGAAATAAGTAGAAAACATCATGTCCAAAGGGAAGACCTATGAACTACCAAGTTTATAGACAGGGAGTCAAAGAACTGGGAAGAATTACTATTAGAAATAACTACAAATAAACCACTTTATATATGCATCCCCATGGAAGAGAAGATTCTCTAGGTTGAAAAATAATTCTCTGGTCTCAATTTATCCATTTAAGCCCAATGCCTCCCTCCTCCAGCATGTGGGATGACCAGGCCAGCAGGAAACATGGCTGAGTTGAAAGTCCCTTTTACCTACCATCTCCAACTCTAAAAAGGCAACAAGCTCTTGAAATGACAGTCAGAAATTAAAGACATACATTTTTGGGTTATTTTTGCTTTTTTCTTTATTTTTGGTGTTTCCTTTCTATCTGCAGTTTTAACTAATTTCTTATTCACAGTAGAAGTCAATATCCTGAAAAAAAAACAAAAAAAATATTGAACTGAGCAGGCTGGGCCAGAAAACAAATATAGATTCTTTATTTAAAATCATATTTAGTCAAAGAGAAATTTGGGTTTAAAATAAGTAAAGATTGACCTCCAAAGAGAATGAGATAATTATCACTTTAAGTCAAAAACTACTTAAAATGAAAGTCCTCAAATAAACTTTTAATTCATGGTTATTTGAGAGATTTAAGCTGAATGCTAAGGAGTGATGACAAGTGAGTCCCATTTATGTAGATTGGGCAATGTTTGAAGCAGAGCAATCAGCTCCAGGAGAATCACTTCAAAGCAAGCTTCTTGCAAAGTAGCTCAGAAAGGATCTTTTATTTCTGTCCTGAGTTTACAGGACCCCAGGGCATTAGGAAGAGCATAATTTCTTTCATACATAAGTAGAGTCTATCTACCACAAAATAAGATGTTTAAAATTTTTTCTAGAATATTTTGATTTTATCAAAAACAGGTGCTAAGTTTTTCCCCAAACCATCTTTAGCAAATAAGTATAAACCATCAGTAAGAGTCAGTTAATACTATTTTGATTTCTTTCTTTGTGACATGAACTCCTTTTCAGGATAACTCATCTCAAACAAAAGGAGTACTGTATTGTACACTTGAAATTTGCTAAGAGAGCAGATACTAAGTGCTTTCAACACATAGACACACACACACAGGTAACTAACTACATGAGGTGATGAATATGTTAACTAGCTTGATTGTGATGATCATTTCACAATGTGCATGTATATCAAAACATCACATTGGACACTTTAAATACATGCAATTTCTATTTGTTAATTACTCCTCAATAAAGCTGAGAAAAATAAAGTAAACAAGAAAAAAAAGTTGAAACAAAGAATTGTAAACTAAGATAAAACAAAAGGGGGTTCTATAGAGAAAGTTCACTGATTTTTCAGCATTGACAGTAGATATAAGTTGTCCCCCAAACCTCACTATCTCAGAAAAGTCTCCACTGGATGTTGGGGCTTTGTTCCCTATATCTCACAAGTTCTATAATATATATCTTGTAAGCATCATGTATTTTTAACACCAACCTACGTGACCCAAGATCTGAGTCCTTCTCTGATCACCTGTGAGATGCTTACCGTGGTGGGAACTTCCTTGGTAGCTTCCTGATACACACGTTGCTCCTTGACCAAGTTGCTGGGGAAATAACCCACGATTCCCATCTCGTCCTGGTCATCGCCATAAACCTGAGTGCCCAGAAAAGTAGAAGTCAGGAGGAAGCTGATGTGAGTGTCTTCTGAGAAACCCGCAAGCATCCTCTCTGCTGATAATGAGAATTACATAGCTGCCAGCACCTCCCTTTCACTCTGGCTTCCAGGGGCCTCAGAGCCAAATTTGAAGTTCACTTATGGCACTAAACTAACCCACAGGAATTGGGTATCTGTTCTTCTGTGGCCCAATCTTACTCATCTCACTAACTTTAGCATGACTTTATTTGATGCAATCCTGTGAGTTGCCTGAAATCTTTTTGGAATCCATAAATAAATAAATAAAGTCAGTAATTTTTTTTAAAAAAAAGTAAATACTATAGACGTTTTTAAAGAACATGTGTTTCTCAGATTTTAACAATTCAAATGAACAGATACTTGAATGAATTTAACTTTAATCCTGCATTACTTTAGAACCTCCTTTGGGGCTACAGATGAGAACAGAAAATCAACTCTGCTTCATCCCTCCCCAGTGTCCACCCTGCGTGTTTTAACTGAAGAAAGCAGATTCTTTGAAATTAAAGAGGGTGCAAAAGTTTTCTAAAAGAATACTGAAACTTAGTCTGACTGCCAACACACATGCCTTCTACTTGGCAAATCTTCTCAAACATTTTCGAATAAGATTTAAACTCTTTGGGATGTTCAAGCCTCCATGTGTTTGACTGTTTTTTTTTTTTTTCCTTGCCAAAACATCATACTAACCTACATTTGGTTTTGTTATGAAATTATCTTTGTTTCTTTAAAATGCAATAATAGCAAATATACCTGAATGTCTGCATTTCCATCTACAGTCTCTGCATTGTTCTTAATAGCTAGTTTTAAGCATTAACATGGGTTGAAGGTAGGTAATTGAGGAACAATTAAGGGTAACGTGTCAATAGGTGTATATTTTTAATTATCTCATCTTACACTGCCAGCCCAAAATTCTCCAGCTTCATTTTCTTTTATCAGCTTTGCGTAAACATAGATCTGCTGCCCTTTTTTCACATTAATGAATCTACAGTCTGGGGCATTGTAATCTTCTTGAGCTCTAGCCAGAGAAATAGTATCTGGAAGAAAAAAAAAATTGAAATGACTACATTTTAGGCTCCTGAATTTCATAACAGTAAAAAGGCAAAGTGTATTAGAAAAACGAGGAAATCAGAGTGACTGATCCCTCCCAGTTTACAGCTGGAGTCAATTTAACAAGAGTAAGATATTAAAGCTGCAACAAAATCTTAGCCAAGTGAATTGTCCTAGTAAGACACCAGACATACAGACCAGGGGAAACAGTGCTAACAACGTACACATTGGATAAGATTCACTTCAAAGTACAACTCGATTTTATGCTGTTAGTGGATATATTTTCAATTATATATTTCAATTACATTTTCAATTATAATAGAAAGATAATGAAAAGCATAAAAAAGTCCTTACAGACACACTCGTCATCTGCACAGAGCTTCTTGGAAGAAAGTCTGTCCATAAATATTCCATGCACGGCACATTCGGCCATAAGACCCAGGAGGACAAGAGACAGTATTCTTGCCATCTTCCTTTTCTGCTGTTTTGGCTTGCACCCTTTGACTGGAAGTGGGGACTGACTTCAGTGGTCCTGCCTTTTATGTGAAAGCCAGACTTCCGGGTAACTACCCCCAGCCAGTAGGAAAGGTCTCCCGCCCCTCTGCTTTCATAATAAGCGACTAGGTTTCAGGGGCTATTCAGCTCAAACTCTGTCTTTTTTGCACACAAATGATAGCCCAAATGGTCCACCATTGATAAAGCCACTTTAGCTGTGGTTATTGCATCGATCAGCAGGGCATTCTTGAAAGGACTATGAGAATTTCAAACCATTTTTTAGTTTTTAGTTCAACTCTGATATTCTTTCAGCTTATGTGCTAACTATAAGAATCTGTTGAAAATGTGAGATGTATATCTTTGGTACAAATAACTTTGATTTAAACAAATCTAATGAAAATATGGATTTACATAATAGATAATTAAAGTATTTTTATGTTTACAAATCCTTCATGATAGGATTCTTAGAAGTCATGTCTGTCCTGGGCCAGAGATGGATTCTAACACTCTAGTTGGTGCCATATCCAGGCACTACTAGTGGGGACCGAGATAGGTGGGTTGGGAAAAATGGGGCAATCCTTCCCCTACCTCCTCTCTCTAAGACTATTACAATTCAGACTCAAATGCTCATGGATCATGGATGGAGAAAGGAGTAGAGTTAAAAGTTCACGTTACCCCCACCTCCCTGTTTCTGGGCATCTTTCCCATGGAGAGAGGGGCACTGCTAGAAGGCACCAAAGTTGAAGTGCCAGTACCTAGTTCCATCTATTCAACATCCATTTAACAGATATTTACTGAGCACCTACTATGTGCCAGGCACTGTTCTAGGCACCAAAGATATAGCAATGAGTAAAAAAAGGTCCTGGCCCCAAGGGTTTACTTTCTATTAGAAGAGATAGACAATAAGTTGCTGCTTTTTGTAGGATGTTTGAGGCTGGCATCTCTCTCATAAGGCGGCCTTCCCCCTCTCCCTATCTGTTATTTCTAGAATAGAAATCCCCGTCAGGAGGTCCTCTCCACCTCGGTTGATGATGAGGCTTCAGAGCAGTACCTCCTCCCTCCACCCCCAAATGTGGTAACCTCACAAAATGAGGACAAGAATTCAACTTACTAAACAAGTTTGTGCAAAACAGTTTTCCAAGGGATAAACTGGTAAAGCAAAATATACTTATGGTATAATAAAAACTTTTTTTTGTTTGTTTTGGGTGTATGTGCATGTATGTATGTGTAACAGAGTTTTATTGTTTGAGTGTGTGTTTCTGTGCATATGTAAGAGTTTTGTTTTATGTGTGTGTGTGTGTATGTGGACATTATTTTTAGGGAGGATCTTTTTATATGGCTGGTCCTGATTTGGAAGATTGTTTTATTCAGTTCCTTTATTATAGATGAGGAAAAGCCAAGCAGCCTTTGTTAACCGCCCCATCTAAAGGTCACCCAGAGGAATTGTGGTCCAGTGCTGTTTCCATTTATTGCTATCAAATTAGAATTGGCAATCTAGAATAAATCCTTTATTTGCTGCTTCACATCAAGGAAAGAATGAGTAAGAAATCATTTTTTGAAAGCGGAATGCCTGTGCATTTTTCCTTTCTACAATCTAGGAGCCTGAAAGTATTTCTGGGAAAACTAAAGCATTGATTAAATCTTCTTAATCCTGATGGGGCAGCTGTTTTACATACTGTTCCAGTCTCAAACCAGCCCTCCACATGGGAGAGTTAAAAGACAACTGCCATTTAAGAGGCACTGTAAGAAATAGACTGCATGAACTCAGACTGCATTGCCACACCGTATGCTGGCCCCCAAAAGCAGAGTGCAATGGTAAATAAAGCCATATCCAAGCCATCACAACTTAGCCAATAGGACTAATGCTAACATGAAGCCATTATTGGGCATTTGAAGGTGAAGAAATAAAGTAATGAGAAGCCGAGCCTTCTGAAAGCGCCCTGGGAAGGCCCAGGATGTTCTAGCATTCTGTGAGGGGCAGAGACAGGATGGAGGCTGGAGGTTGCTTGGTAAAAATTTTGCTTGTCAATAGGAATTTGAACTTGCAGTCATTCAGCAAGCAGTTGTACCTGGCAGCTATGCTCAAGACACTGATCGACTTGGCTCCAGTAGGACTTTGTCCCAGGTTCTTATCTCCTCTGGATTTTCAGGTGTATTCTCCCAAACCTTTAATCCCTAAATGACATTTTTTCCCTTTAGTTCCTAAATTTGCTTCTTGGTCTGGAGTTATTAAAATGCAGGCTGTGGCTCCTTCAGGGTTCAAGTGTAGGCTTGGGCAAGTGCAGCAGGTGGAAGCAGCCTCTTGCTGTGACCTACAAGGTCCTATAGATCTAGCCCTTCCACCTCTCAAATTTCTCCTCCTGTCTCCCTGGCTCGCTCTGTCCCTCCCATACTGGTTCCTGTCTGTCTTTTGAAAATCCTAAACTCTTCTGATTCAGGCCATCTGAGCTTAACGCCTGTGATGCTTTTCCTCCAAATACTGACATTCAGTCTCTGGCCATGACACCTCCACAGACAGACCAGTTTAACAGAGCCACTCCTGCTTTCCTCCAACCTGATTCCTGTGTCAGGTGACCATGGTACACTGTCCTAAGGCATGTATCACTACGTGACAGGCCTGGTTCATTTACTTGGTGGTTTGTCTCCTGACACTACAATATAAGCTCCGAGAGGCAAGGTCCCTTGTCTGTCTTGTTCACCATTCTATCCTTAGCATCCAGAAAAAATACTTGGTATGCAATAAACAGGTATTCACTAAATGAATGCACGATTCCTCTGAAATTGTATGTTTAGGTGTGGATACATATACATGTACTTTTTACCCCTGCAGAAAGTCCCTAGTTTTAAAAAGAGATTCATAAGATGCTCAAATTAAAACTCATTGAATAAATCATTAGGACAGAGACTCAGAGGTCTTGCCATGTGCCACCAAACAATGGTCCCCAGACCAGTAACTTTGGCATCGCTTTATAAAGTCTCAGACCCCACACCAGACATGCTAAATCTGAATCTAGATTTTAAAGATCCTCAAGTGACTCACATTAAAGTTTGAGAAACACTGCTCCAGAGCAAATCAAAAACAACAAATAATTTTAGCCAGGGCCTCATATTCTCCATTAGGTCTTTACTGGATACATTTTCAAGGGACAAAATGCTTGTTAAATAATCAAACAGAAGATACTGTAAGACTTTAAGTTTAAAACGGAGACATGAGCCTTTTGCAGCAGTTTCTACTTTTATACTTTGTTTATCCATATACTGCCCATGAAAAATACCATTTGAGCCAATGATCTAATCATTATATCCTTATGATTACTTATATACTTATTATATTAATATTATATATTATTTATATACTTATTATAATCATTACTTCATAAAGGCAGAAATCTGCTTTGTTAGTTCGTAACTTGGCTCACATTGAAATCACCCAAGGAGATTAACAAAAAGTTGGGTTTCACCCCTAGAGACTGTGATTTAATTCATCTGGGGTGTAGATTGAGCATAGGCATTTGAAAATGTCTCCCAGATAATTCTGATACGGAGCCAAAGCTAAGAACCATCTATTAGACAGAACATCTCCCTCCGGTCAATCACTGCTCAACACTCAGACTCCCAGCGGTGGGTGAGAGGGGGAAGGACCAAAGATCCCAGTTTGATCAAATCTTCTTTAAAGTGTAGCTATCTCCTTTTTCCTTTCCCTTCCTCCCTCTTAAAGACCTATTTTCCAGAGTTTGGTTACGGAGGGGAGATTTGAGCAAAGTAAACACACTGAGGCTGATGGGACTGATGAAGAGGGAGTTACACATACGGGAAGGGGAGGCTAGAATAAACCCAGTGCTGTTGGATTGCAATTACAGACAGTCGTAAATTCCATTTTTAACCTAATTGTATAGACATATCCAAAGATAGATAATCTCTATCTCTATATAAAATTAAGATCATAAAAGACAAGGACTGACGGAGCAACAGGAGACTAAATTAGAGACATGACAACGAAATGCAACATGATCCTGGGTTGGATTCTGGGACCATTATTGAGACATCAGCAAAACTTGGATAGCATGGGATTAATGTTATTTCTTGATTTTGATAGTCATATTGCAGTTTTGTGGGAGAGTGTTCTTGTACTTAGGAAATACACACTCAAGTATTAAGGGGTAATAGGGAATCAGATCAACAAACTTTCAAATGGCTCAGAAACATTAATGATTGGGTAATCTCAAGTGTTTATGGCGGTTCTGTGTACTATTTCTGCAACTTGTATAATATATAAATTGGAAATTGTATAGAAATAAAAAATTAAAGTCAAATGTCACTCCTCTGCTTGAAATCTAACCCAACACACACCCACACAGACTTGCATGTGAATGTTCATAGCCACTTTCTTCATAATAGCCCCATATTGTAGAATTCAAATATCCATCCATTGGTGGAACAAACTGCTGATACATCCAACAATATAGACAAATCTCAAAAGCATTCCAGACAGAACAAAATTATTGTGATAGAAAGCAGATCAGTGGTTGCCTAGGGCTGAGGGTGGGGAGAACAAATTGACTGCAAAGGGGCACAAGGGAATTTTTGGGGTGATGGAATGCTCTATATCTTGATTGCATGACTGTATGCAATTGCCCAAACTCATCAAATGGAACAGCAAAATGGGTGGATTTTATTGTGTGTAAACTCTAACTCAATTTTTTAAATCCTCTAAAATAGTTCCCCCTTTTCACTCAAGAGTATAAGCAAGTCCTTAAAAAGGCCTATACAACCCCCCTGCGGAGTCTTACTCTCGCCTTCCTCATTCTCACCCCACTCCAGCCACCCAGGCCTTTCTATTTCCTCTAATACAGGCCCTTAAAGCACGGCCAGGCCCAGGGCCTGGGATCAGTTTGTGAAATATTTTCTGTTCGGAGACAAGCAAGGTAACTGAGAGTAAGTAAGCAATTAGAAATTTTAATAGCAATTGACATTGCTGTAACATCCAAGAGCATAGTCCTTTTTCTAGTAATTCAGTTATTTCACAAAAGTACATGAGCTTGACACTGGGTTAAAAAAGTTATTTGGGAGAGTCAGACTTTAAATGTGGTCAAATTTTAGGAATAAAAAATCATTTTGCTCTTTTCCTCTTTATGTACACATAAGAGTGATGTGTTGATTATCTTTGTGAATCTACATGAGTCTAAAAGTGGTCTTTCCCTAAGTATACAATAAAAATTCTAAGTGATAAGGAAAAGTTTTGTTCACAGAAATACTAAGACAGGAACACCAAAAAATGATTACCATTCTTTAATATGTGCTATACTTGCAAAAAACTGCCTACTTCTAAAGATACCCATGGTTTTATTAGAAGACTGAATCAACAGCCTTAAGTATAAATCAAAAGCTAAAGAAAATGAGCTTTGGAAATATTTGAACATTTGTGTTTCAGAATTACAAAGAGGTAGCAGGATTAGCACTGGCAACACTTTGTCAATCAGCTTCTTTGTCTTAAAAAAGAAAAAAAGATTATAGATTATAAAATCTTTCCCTTGGAGGTCTTCCATTAAAGAGGTTAGATATTAACCCAGCATATTCATTATGAACAGGCCTATCTCATGAGGGAAAAGGCATAAAATGCAAAGTTTGAAGACAGCTTTCCCTTTCCTTCTGTTTTCCCAAAAAACAGTTAAGTACAGTTACTCATAAACGGCCTTTACTCAATTAAATACCGAATGAAAAGATTTGTGGCATGACTGTTACCAGCAAAATACTATGCTCATTTTTTGAAGTATACAAAGATCAAATTTACATCCTGCTTGGGTTTCATCTTCTTCTAATACCCAGAATGATCACTGTTACCACGAACACAATGTCATCTACCACTTTCTGCGATCTAATTCCCCTTAACTTTTATTAAAATGGTTCAATGTTGCTGTATCATTAGTTGCTCTAAAACAACACTAGGAAAGCATCCTATTACAGTTTTATATACCTTAAGACATGTTCTAGACTAGAATAAGCATTTGATGACAGGGCGATAGGCCAATAAGCAAAGCACTTTATATATACAGAATACAAATAAAAGTTTATTGTATAAAATTAAGGCCTTCATATTTTATAGTTCACTAAGGCTAAAGAAAGACTAATTTAAGTCCTTCACAAAAATTTCACTTTCAATACTCCCCACCTCCAACTATTAAAATGACATGACCAAATGTTATCAAAACAAACACTAAAAATAACACCAAGTCCTTTAAAGATAACTATCCCAAATGTTATTTTTTTTTCTTTTTTTCTTCTTTTTTTTTTTCCAGAGCACCAGCATCTCATGCTCCACCAAATGTTATTTCTTGGCATAGGTGATCTTCATGGCATGGGATGGTGTGATCTTAAATCCTTGTAAAGCATCCCTGGCAGCTCCAGCCTGCCCATCATTTTCAAATTCAACAAAAGCAATGTCATGCCTCCCAGGTACCAAACGCACTTCCTTGAAACCAGGGAACCTATAAAGAAAAACAATTCATATATACATGCAAATACATAAACGTCTGCTTGTATTAAAATTTGTTAAGCAACTTCCTGATTCTAGTCCAGGGAAAGTGATCACATCCTAACCAAGAATCCTGGGTAGGACAGAAGAGCCTAAACTATAATTATTTATACCATTAAAGAACTGCAGGAATAATGTAAATTAACTCAACTTTGTACTATATAAAAGCTTTTTATGTTGTTATCTCAATTAGAATAATTCAAACATTAGAGGAAATTTAGCTTTTTATTTACTAAATCTGCAGACTGGCTTCAATTCATGATTAATCCCAGACCAAATCAATGAACCTGTAAAAAATTACTACTGTGTGATGGCAAATGGATTTAACCCATGGAAGTGCTATTTTTCCTGTCAGGAGGCTCTCAGAAACAGACTTGTTTATGAAAGAACTTACTGATTAAACAGCATGGATAGCATCATCTCATTAGTCTCCTCTGGTAAATTATTAAGGAATAAAATATAGTTTGGAGGGTAATCAGGGACCTATTAAAAAGAAAGAAGGCAAAGTTAACTTGTAAGTATAAACAGCGCCGCAAGCCATTTGGTTCTCACGCTAAAACCTAAACTTCAGAGCGCTACATTCCAGTTTGTATAGACTTGTGAAATCTTATTACACCCAACACTAAAGCTGAAAAACAATGACATTGGAGAAATTAATAAAAACCTAACAATAACTAAGTGAAGCAGACAGTCAAGTCAAGACATTCCAAATTTATAAGAGTACAAATCTTATTAAAGGTTTTAAGTATTTAACTAACAGTATGTAAAATAACATACATGTTTTAAGCATCCAGAGGTCAGTTATAATAGGAGAATTTTGTCATCTGGATTAAAATTGAATGAGCCTAACAAAACCAGAGAAGGCAGCAGTGTCACCCCTCCGCAGCTGGTTACCACACTCAAGTATCACTCAGATACTCGATTCCTCTGCACTACTGTTCATTACCTCCCAGCATGTAAGAGAATTCAGAATTAGAAAGATTACCACTGAGAACCACTACTTGGGGACTTTTGATTTACTTTTTTTTTTTTTTGCAAGTAAATGAGGCAGACACAATATCTACTTACATATAAATAAGTGATAACAAACATTGTTATTAGATATTAAACTCTTTATTTGAACTCCACCATGAGGTTATGGGGGACTATAGGGAAAAGGTCCTGTATATAAGAGCCTATCTTCAGGCTAGTTTCATGGAAGAGTATAAAGAACAATTAATGAACAACTCAAGGCTTAGAGAATTCAGCACTGGCATTTGTGAAATGGATATAAATGCTGAAGAACTCAAAGAAGGGAAGTAGATATTATAAGAAATGCCAAGTAACTTAAAATCAGAGGAGAAAAACCTCAGTGGTACAGAGAATTCTACGGATGTAAGGATCTTGCCAGACTCTAGCATCTGAGGAAGCAAGTATGAAACCATTAGCACATAATTGAGGCTTTCTCTTTGAGGTATTTAATGGGGAGATTTAGTAAGGAGTTTCTAAAACGTTTATACACAAAGGCTTAAAAAAATTAGGCTGAAATACATTTGTGCTGAGGAAGTGGAAGCAAGAGTAATTGTAAAACATTGTGGCCCAAAGAGTGTGTGAGTCTATTAGAAAAGATGGTATAGTGCTCCAGTCAACTAGAATGGAAGAGAGCCCCTGACCTCACCAGTTACCCTGAGCCATGGGTCTGTAAAGCCTTTCTGACTTGGACTCAATGAAATTGCTACTACCTTCTTCCCTTCCCGAGGCCCTGCAAGCATACCTTGTAACATATCAACTGTAGGCGAGAAAACCTGTCAAGACTGCCAACTGCCTACTTCCACTTTAACTGAAGATGCTTTGAGTCTAACATCTAGACACCTCAACAAACAAAACAAAGATGTTTGCTCCTAGCCCTAGCAGAGTTTAAAATGTCATTTTGATTCTGTCATTGATTCATTATAGTAAGTAAGAAATAGTCAATTTTCTCCCTCTTAAAGAAAATTAAAATGTTCTCAGGAGTGAGTTTCTATATTAAAGTGGTATATAATTTAATGTATTGTGCCTTGTAGATGAAATTATTTTGTTTTTGGAGACAAGTTATTTTATATTATTGTTATAATTTTTATAACTTTATTTTAAGGTAAGAAACACATAAATAAAAATTACCTGAGGATTTGGTGTTGAATTTCCTTGGGTATTAGCTGAATTTGGTGTTCCCTAAACAAAACAAATAAGGAAACAGTTAAAATTTCTAATCCCTCCAAAAAGGCACCAGGTATTTATAACTACTGCATAAAAATAACATTAATTTCTACAGATTTCTTTCCTATTCCACTTAATTTTAAGAATTTACATCTTAATTCTGACTCAAATGTTTCACGTGTTTAACTTGTCAGTTATTTTTGAAAAGTCTAGTCCTAAACTTTAAAGACCGTATCATAAAAATTTAACCTTTAAGCTTTAAAATTATGGAGAATTATATAAGAGAAAAACCAAGGACTGTCTTTCTTATTTTTTTAAACAATTAGACATAAATCAAGCATTATATTAATACTTAGTAAAACTGATTTCTTATCACTTTCAATCCAGAAGTAATTACTTTGTGGATGACAGTTTCACTTTTATGTAGTATTTCAAATTAGATTTTGCATTCCTGAATTGTTTAAAGAAAGAAGCTTTAAGTGGAGTGCTCATGATTAAAGATAATAGCTACAGTATTATTTATAAGTAGCAGAACTTGAGAAATAAGCCAACAGATATTAACATATTTTGGAGAATGATGGCATTAAATGCCATGCAAATTCAAATAAAACTGCTTAATATAAAACTGCATATGTTAAGGTTTATATTGTTCCGTAATACTGGAGTTTTAGAACTCAGCCATTCCAGCTTCTAAAATTTTACTTTTTAAACACACATTTGTGCGCATACATGCCTCAAAGATCATCTGTCAAGTTTAAGATTGTAACACCAAAGAAAATTGGAAATTTTGTCTATCTTACCTGACCAGGCTTTTTGTTTGCAGTTGTTGCAGTCTGTTCCACAGTTTTGGCTTTTTTCTTTTCTTTTTTCTTTTCTTTGTCAGCAAAAGTGCCACGCATTTTAGATATTATATCTGAATCTGTTTTTGCATACTGGATTCGCTGTTTTAATTATTTGAAAACAGGTTGCTTCTCATTATGCTGAAGGCTGTTTACATTAGTAATTAATACTTCAAATTTCATTAAGCAAATATACTCAAGCTAATTTTAAACACATCCCTAAGGAAATCTGTCAAAACACACTGAGTGCCAAATGGAAATAAATTGTGACCTATAATTCACAACTTAGACAAAGTCAGATTCAATTGTGTTTATTAGAAGAAAAACCATACATCTTCATATGGGAAATGCAGGACTTTGAAATATCTGCACCACTGCTTCTCTCCATTTAATAAAAGAATAGAGAAAACTGCATTGGAAAGTTGTCTACCCCTTACCAATGACTCTCAACAGAAGGGTCAACATGGGTCAATCAGCAGTGGAAGGTGTCATATGGCATTTATTAATTCCAATGGTTGTAGTAAAGAAGACTGGGAATAACTTCCCTTTGAATCTATCTTTACATGAAATGACTTTAATAGTGGAATCAGCTTAAAATTTTAAAATGCTTTGAAAGGAAACAAAAGGATGGCATCACAGCTAGTGTGACTGGGCTACCTGCTAATTCCTACCATGCCAGAGCCAGCAGGAATGGTAAGCACCTATCAGAACAGGGAAGCATTCAGACTGGTCCAGGACAGCATTTCATTAACTATATAGTGTGCATTCCAACTGCATGGAATGCGTGTAAAAATTCTGACGCAGTAGGTCTGGGAGAGGCCTGGGAGTCTGCACTTCTAACAAGCACAAAGGGGATGGTGACGCTATCAGCATGGGGACTACACTTTGAGTAGTGTGGCCCCAGTCTGAGGCATTATCACATAGCTAGACTCAACACCAATAAACTGTCCAAATATTTTTGCCCTGAGTTAAACTGTTACCTAGGGTGTCTGTCTGCAAACTCCAACTTCCACTTCAAGCAAGCACTTTCTTCCCTGGAACTGAAAAAATTACTGCCTTTCTGGTCATTATCAAAACACAATAGTCCTACAAATTACTACCTAAAATTGCTTGGAAGACAAGAGACATTTTTAAGTAATGTGGATTAACAAAGCAGGCAATTTGTCAAAACCAGTAGCAATTCTTTCTTTTCTTTTACTTCAGTGACAGACGAATGTACCATACTGGGGAAACAAGAGGGGAGGGAGCAGGCCTAACACCACACTTCAGAACTCCAGGCTTTCTATGGCTGGTCTGGGTTGCTCTACCACAGCAGCTCTACCTGTACTTACACCTGCAAGCAACTCTGCTAGTCTTGCCATCATCATCTAACCAAAAGGAGACCGGCCAACATCTCAGATGAACTTCTGACTTGGTCCCAAGGATTCCCTCCTAACTCCCTTGGGTCTTCAACCTTGTCCCTGAACTGAATAGATCCTGGGTGACTGAATTTGTCTGTCCTTATGACCCAGTCACCTGTGAAAATATCTGATCTCAACAACAGCTCTTAGCCAGCTGGTTTAAACCAGTAGTTCTCAACCAGAGGTGATTTTGCCTGCCTGGGGACAGCTGGCACTACCTGGAGACATTGTTGGTTGTCATGTTATTGGCATCTAGTGGGCAGAGGCCAGGGATGCTGTTAAACACCCCAAAAGGAACAGGACAACCCCCCACAACAAAGAACTAAACAGTTCAAAATGTACCAGGGTTGAGAAATCTGGTGTAGACTAAATATTCATAAGAGAAAAGTCAACCCACAACTTACTCTAAAGACAGAGAAGACCAAGACTTACATTTATACCAAAGGTTTCAATGACAAAGGCCCTTAAGAAGAAGGTTTTACTTAACTAAGGTATTTTTGGCATAAAATAACTAAATGTCCTTGAATCACAGAGAATAACACTGTTCTAAGTTCCAAGTTATTGCAAATTTTGTTCATTTCTGATCTGGTATGTTGGAGTTAAAACATAAGGGCAACTAAAACCACCTAAATAAATATAAAGACAGCTCAAAGAACTTTATTCCCCCTCCTCCAAGATGCTGGAGATTTGGCAGTATTGTTACCTTCCTGAAGGAACGGAATGGACCTCCTAAAATAACTTCGACATAAAATCCATCTAATATACCTTTTACATTGATTTTAAACAATAATTAGATGGCAAGGTGAGGCTGATGCCAAAACACAGTGAACAATTCTCACTTTTCCTGTATCTAAGTAACAGGCACATGCAAATTTGTCATTTCAAATCAGCAAAACAGCCCTAAAACCCTGTAAGGGAAGAAACTGCACCTTTTTGTTAAAGTAATTTTAGAGCTAAACTAAAACCCAGTTTTATGGTCCTGCCAACTGAGATCTCTCAACTATGCTATTTCTTTATACTACTAAGAAAGCTCAGCTGGTTTCAGGAAATGCCAATTAGTTTCCTGGGATAGGCCTTTCTACACAAATGGTGTCCAGTCAGCAGGGAAGTGACGGAAAAATGGGAGGTGGATAAAGGATGAGAAGGAAAACTTGCTCCAGTAAGAGACAAAAGGTGCTCAGTCCTGAATTCAACAGTGTGTTACAGAACAGGAGTCCTCCAACTATTGCCTGCAGCCAAAACTGCCCATTCTTATAAATTTGGTCTTGTTGGAACATAGCCACACCCACTCATTTACATACCATCTGTGGCTGCTCTTCCTGCTATAAGGCAGAGTGAGTGAGTGAGTGAGTAGCTGCAACACAGATCATCAAAGCCTAACATATTTACTATCAGGCCCTTTACAGAAAGTTTGCTCACTCACAGTATAGGAAAAAAGAATTCACAACAGGAGGTGTTAGATTAGTTGTCAAGTCCTGATGCTGCCACTAGTTATATTAATATGACCTGGGTGAACAATTAACCTTTCTGTGCCTGATTCTTCATCTCTAAAATGAAGGGATTAGATCAGCAGTCCCCAACCTTTTTGGCACCAGGGACTGGTTTCATGAAAGACAATTTTTCCACAGACCAGAGGGTGGGGTGGGGTGGAGCTCAGGCAGTCATGGGAGCAATGCGGACAGGGAGCAGCTCTAAATACAGACGAAGCTTCAGCTTTGCTTGCTCACTCAGGATTAGATCATTGGTCTGCACTACAGCCTGTGGGCCAAATCCTGTCCATAGCCTGTTTCACACAGCCTGCAAGTTAACAATGATTTTTATTTAACTTTAAAGGGCTGTTAAACATACATACAAAAGAATAGGTAACAGGAACTGTATGTGGCCCACAAAGTCTGAAATATTTATTATCTGGTCCTTTACAGTTTTTGCTGATGCCTGAATTAGACCAAAGAATATCCAACCTGCTTACACTTTAGATGTGGTGAAAATGACCACAGGCACAGAGCTAGCTAATGGCAAAACCAGAGTAAGGACCCAAATCATCTAAACCCTGGGCCTTGGCTCTTTCTCCAACACCCCTTCACATCACATTCCAATCCCAGAAGAAAAGCAGTTTGGAATTCATACTGTGTACTCACTCACACACGTAGAACACCTTGCTTCACACTCTGTGGCCACTCTTATCCAATCCTCTACCACCTCTAACTTACCCAAAGGCCTCCTAATTGACTTCCCTAATTCCCCCACTATCCCCCCCACACTCCAATTTTCATCCAGCAGCTAGATGTGAATCTCATTATGTAACTCCTGAGTTTAAAACTCTCCATGTGTAATTATTTCAGTTCCACTATTATTCATAAAACCTATGAGTTCAACTGTGACTTTTCCTTAGATCATTGCTTTATTTAGACTACATAGCTTCTGATATGTATTTTACTATAGTATTTTCTGAAACTTCAGACTGGATTTCCTCTTTGACCTATAATTTTTGTTTTGTGTTGTCTTACAACTTTACAGAGGTTACATTTTAAATCTTCAGGTTTATTATTAATTTCTAATTTTTTTGAGTTAAGAATATTGTCTATACTGCCATTTTTAAAAAAATATTCCACATTTCAGTGTATTTTGTTTTTGCCCATTTGAGCTGTTATAAATTAAGAGTGAATTAAACTCTACTACTACTGTATTTCTACAAAAAGACATAAATAAAATAAACCCCAACTCCCTCTAACACAAATAAAAGTAGAAAGCAAAAGCTATAGTTTCCAGAGTACATATACAAATCTACCATACCATTAAATGAGTACCACTACTTTCTCGATTAAAGTAGAAATAATAGGATTGACTCACCATTGGTTTACCATAAAATGGAAATCCTTGTAACTGTCTCAAAGCATTCGTGGATGAGCCCAGTTCCTTAAATATAACAAAGGCCTGCCCCCTCATCTTCATGGTCTTTAAAGCCACGATATCTACCACATGACCAAACTGGGAAAACAGGGCATATAGGGATCTCTTCAATTCTGTCCAAATTAGAGGGGAAACAAGTTACTGGTGAATAAAACAATGACAAAAGTCTTCATAAAATAACAGTGCACTGAGTGCCCGAGCCACTTATTTATTTGCATAGTTACATATTTCCATGAGTACAAACTGAGTGAAAACACTGTCAGCTCCCACCCATTTTTATTTTTAAGAAGCCTTAAAATCTTTATATGAAATAGGATAAATTATCATTTCAGGCACTAAGAAAGATGATGAGATGAGAAGTTTTGAAGCAATACAATTTTTAAGACAGTAGTAAATAAACACATTTGAGCTGTAAACAAACTCAATTACCTTCTTTTTTAATTTTGTCATTCATATTGTTGATATAAATTGTATGATTGGGTCTGATATCCATGTTTGAGTAAATTCTTCAAACAGCCTAAAGAGAAAGCAAATAATCTGTTGTAAACAGGGAAGATTAAATCATATTGAAGTGTGGCATAAGTACACAACAGAAGGGTTATTATCTCTTCCATAGTCTTTTAATCCCTAATGTCAGAAAAATTTCAGTTTGGCTATAGCCTTTAATGCCTCTCCAGCACTTGCTAGCCCTCCTTTTCAGACAAAAGGAGAACAGTTTCTCAGGCTCAAAACTTAGTGGAGCACTAGTACCTAGCCAGATTTTAGTAACATTTTATTCAATACATTTATTTTTACACCTACCTTTCACTTAAGCGACACTGTCTTTCCATCTGCCTAATGAAATAATTTTCTTTTTTAATGAAATCACTTAAAAATTAAGATTTGAAGAAAAATGAAAAAGTAGCAAATGTACATCCAATCCAGTAAAAATCATTAAGATAGCACATTAATGAAGCTTGGCAACTACTTCACTGGGTGCACTTAAACAAAGCACTTTCATATCTATTACTTAATTTGTACACACCATCACTGGCTTGGAGCTCACAGAAAGCAGTGTGGCATGGTGGTTAAGAGCTAGATTCTAGTACCAGCCAGATCTGAACTCAAATCCTTCTTACTAGTTGCTTGTCTGAGGGCACGTTCCTTCTCTCAGGTCCTTATCTGTAAAATGGGATGGTAACAGTACCTACCCAGTAAAACTCAGAACACTAAATGAAGGTTCTAGCACAGTTCTTGGATCAGCAGCAAGCACTTACAGTAGCTATTATTATTATTTTTTCTAAATAGCTATTATTAGTGGCTACAACAAGTTAAAGGACCTGCTTATGGTCAAACCGCTAATAAGCAGCAGGCCTGGGAATTCAGCCCTTGCCTTCTCATCCCCACCACTTTTCTTTCCCACCCCCCACACTATTTCATTGTTTACTTTGTCTTTAGTTGCAAATTGTGAACCTGCTTTATTTCTTTGGGTACCCCACATATTTCTTTTTCTCTCAAATATTTACGGAGCACCCACTGTATGTGAACAGCATTGGATGGACGACTTGACAAGGGAAGAGCCTGACAGGAGCTGTACTTGTGTAGGTAAGAGGTGAAAGGTAACGCTTCTCAAAGCCTTGAGACCCCCTAAATTGAAATTTGGAGAAGAGTCAGGGGTCTCAAAGACGACAAGAGGGAAATGATAAGAGACAGAGGTCAAACTGAAGGCAGGGAGATCAGAGGGGAGGCTCTTTCAATATTTCAAGCAAGCTTTGACAGTGGGCTGGATTAGTGCAAGGGCAACCCGGAACTGCCCACCCTCGTCCCAATCCACAAGGGAGCCGCTGGAAGGCACCTGAAAGCGCACAGAGAACTGTAAACGCCTCGCACAAGCAAATGGACATTAATTATTCTTTACGTCGTATGCGCAAGCTTCCCGCCTCTCCAGACACAGGCACACTCGCCCAAGGCCCCGGCCTAAAGCCCCAGGGAGCGACCATGCGACTCCCCAGCCCCAGCCAGTACCGCTAGAGAAGCAGCTCCTGAGTTCGTGGCTTCGCCGGGCCAGCGCGTCAGGCTCCATCCCTCCCTCGCCCCGATTGACATGTCGACCCCTCCGCGAACCCCGAGCCGAATGCGTGCAGACCCCACCTTCGCGCCTCCTGCGCTCCGGGCTCCAACAGACGAAAGTTGGGCCAAAGAGCCGAGAGAAGCAAAACAACGAGCTAGAAGCAGCTCGAACCCACCAGAGGCCCACGCCGCCTTCCGTAAAAACCAACAGCCGGAAATGGAGCCAGGCACCGGAAGTAACCCTGCCACGCTCCGCAATCGAGCACCGACAAATCAAGAAGCCGAGCACGGAGTCCATCGATGCCTCCCGGTCTCCGGCGGCCACGGTTGGGAATCTCTCTGCGCGTGCGCGTACCTGGCGGGCGGGAACAAGTGTCAGGAAAGCGGAATTGGGAAAGGGAAGGGGGTTGTGGTAAACCGTGGGGGACAAACTGGAATCTTGGGGCCATGCTGTGGAGGGGTAGGGAAGGGGAGTGAGTCATTTCCCCCACCACGAACATGCGGAGTTTTTGCCCCACAAGGCCCTGCCTTCACCCTTCTGTGGGCTCTGGCGGCCTCGGTTTGACATCACCTTTAGGATAGCCAGGCCCCTGCCCCAGGTCTCCGATTCCTGGGACTCTGTGGGCACTCTCCCCCAGCACTCTGCTGATGAACTTGAATCTCAGAGGCAGCCCAGTGTGAGCCCCAGAGCGGACAGAACTGGTGCCTCTGCCGGATTCTGTAATCTCCCACCAGATACGGCAGCCATGCTCGAGTAGTGCCCTACCACCCGAAAGATCATCTGGTTCAACTCACTCAAAAGAACACTAATTCTCTGCTACCCTTCCCACTCTCTCCTCTCCCCACAAAATGCCTAGATTTTTCTAGGGTAATCCAAGGAGTTAGCGCTTATGCCAAGCTGAATGAGATTTCCAAAAAGCGCGGGCACTCATCCATCCCTTCATCAAATGTGTGTAAAGCGTCACCTAGACTATGAAATGGGTGTTAAGAGCCAAGAGGAATCTAATCTTGTATCCTCCCCTTAACTAATCTCTGTGACCTTCACTTTCCTCATCTGTAAAATAGGATCATAGTTACTGTGAGGATTAAATGAGCTAAATATAAAGTGATTAGCACATTACCGGACACAAAATAAATGGTTCATAAGTGTGATTTCTAAATGCTAGCTATAACTTCGACGTATGGATGAGGGGGTTAGGGGCCAAATAGGTTGGTTTTATCAACTGGTGATTTTTATTTTAAAAGGGCACCTAAGTTTGCAACAACTTGAAAATAATGTAAGCTTCTTGAGGGTGGGGATTTTTGTCTGCCTTTTGTTCACTCAAGTGATTAGAAAAGTAACTGATAATAAATATGTTTTGAATGAATGAAACTTCATTAAAAAATTAGGCAACAGTAAAACGAATGTGTCTTATGATGGTGCACATAAGTGTAAAAAATAATGTTAAATGATCACAGAAAAGCATTCTTTTATTATGTACATATAAAAATTAGAAGAAATGTAAATAGCCCTATCTCAGTTAAAGAATTAAGAGCATATTTTTAACAAATTAAGAGAAAATATAAAGTTAATATAAAATAATTTCTAAATAACAAAGGCCAAGCTGCTCTGCACGTTAGTATGGGTATCTGAGCAATTAATTAATTCTGTTTGATGATAATGAGGATGGCTAAACTATTTTATGGAAAATAAATTATAATCTGGCTGTGTTATACAATTGCATCTAGCCAAGAGCTCATAACTATTAAAAGAGGATAAGATATGACTGTGCAAAGACATTCCACCTGGGGAAAAAATTCCACAGGGAATGCAAAGGCCTGAAGACAGACTGTACATCATGTTCCATTAACAACTAAATTACAGCTCCTGTACTTTACATCATGAAAAGGAAATCATCTAATGCCAACTCAGTGGTAGTGATCTGCATGCTGTCTTCCAGATTCTTCTAAAAAGAGCCAGTGCATTTTCTTGTCCTTGGGCAGTCACACGAGGCTTTCCAATAACCTGTTAATGGTCCTCAGTAGTTTCCTGAATGATTTTGATAAACCAGAAATTGAAAGCAGTACTGGAAGGGAATGAAAGGGAGAGAGAAGATTTTCTGGTCTTGTGAGAAGCCTTTTTGATAGGCTGGTTATATAACCATATTAAGAACATAATAGCAGCTAAACTTTGGTCACATGTACTATAAAACAACCATAATTCCCTCTATAACCAAGTCCACCTCTTGATGGTCAGATCACGTATCAGATGTCAAAAATTCATGTTTTGAAAAACATTAGAAGAGAAAATGGGTTTTATTGGTGTTCTACTCAGTCTGGTCTCTCGTATTTCAGTTAGGCACCATGATTTACTTTCCAGTGAAACAGGTTTTTTATCTAACTAAAACCAGAGGCAGTGCTAAAACCACCCTATCCAAGCTTCATGTATCTACTGATGATAAAACCTGCTTATTTTAGGGTAGCAGAAAAATTACTACAAACAGTTGGGAATAAAACTGTGTCAAGACATCTAAATTATAAGTATGATAACTGAGGGGTTTTTTTTAGTTGACTCTATGCACATATATTTTCCTACCTTATCTGCACATGTTTTATGTTTCTCATTAAGTGTTTTCAGTGTCTTGCTGCAGAAGTTTTGAAAAGGCGCCACGTTTAAAGGAAAATGCATCATAAAACTGTGGTGGATAAATTTTGTCTTATTTATATAAGGTAGAGCCACAAAATGTATGGCAATTTGTTTGTATCGTCTTTCTCTCCCCAGGTGGTGATTACATTAAGAAATTTATGTAGAGTGAAATCATTTTAACAACAAGCATTAAACAAATCTAGGCATTATTGTTGAGCACCAAACCAGGTTTATATTCTCCTAGGTTGTTTGTTAGCATTATGTTGACTGAAACTTCCTAAAAAGCACCTTTCCTCTATTCAGGGAGGAAATAATTTTGTACAGCTAATTTTCTTTCATTTCACTTCAGTATTACTATTTTATTCTTTGTAAATATGTTCTTGTTTTAGGGCTGAAAAAAAAAAAACCAGAAATGACTATCGCCTCTGATGGGTACCACTGTGTTAAGGTTAATAATAGTGTATCATTCACATACACCAAAATACCCTCTCCCTAGAATGGGTGGAATCTGAGATAGACTATAAGAATGTACACATTCTATAAAGTTTGGAAACGGTAGTTTGTCCTTGAAGACCTGACAACCAATCCAAAGAAGTGTGGGAGGAAAAGCTGAACTTTTTACTGTTTAATATTTTGAAACATGTAGGTTGTGCTCAGTACAGTATCATCTGTCCCAAGGTCAGCTAAACTAACATATCACAACTGCCATTCCCTTCAAAAGTAGAAAATTCAGATGCCAGTCCTATGAGACCCCCCCTCAACAAGCAAAATATTATGTAGATAAAAATTCTTAAATACAGCAGATTTTGCTTCTCCTATGATTTACTGCTGTAAATGGTCTTGAGTCTTAAGTCCTATGACAATTTGAAAATCTGAGTTTTAAAAAGAAAACTTTTTAAAAAAATGTTGGGTCACAATTGTGTAATTTCAACCATGATTTGTCAGCATTGATTTGAGGAGCATTCCCCAGATATACTAATCCAATGCTTTCTCAAATGCTAACATGCACATGAATCACCTAGGGATTTTGTTAAAATCAAATTTTGATTCAGTGAGGCCGGGATAGGACCTGAAAAGCTGCATTTATAGCAAGTTCCCACATGATGCTGATGCTGTCTGTCCCTCACCACATTTTGGGTAGCAAGACCGTAAGCATTACCTCTTTAAGAATGGTTGGTAGATTATCCCAGTGTCACACAACAGTTAGCTCTGGAGCCCCAAAGATACTATCAGATACAGAATACTATTGTCTTATGCAAACACAAATCAACTATTTCTTTCAAAGGATGTACTGTTTATTTGAAACTTTCCTTTATTTTAATGGCCTTCTGTGAGGGAAAAATGGAAATTCACTAAAAACCTTTTACCCTGAAATGGACAAGCTATAATAGCCCTATGTATGTTAATTGCTTAATCTGCTTCTGTAAGACTGCTTGTCGCCTTGTGAAACTGACTAATGCCTGCAGCTCATTCTCCCCTAAACAGCTCCACCTTGCAGCAGCTACCTTGTAAATTACAGTAACTTCCTTATGTGTACACTTCCTGGTATAAGACACTCTGTACCCCACTCCCCCTTGCTCTTGAAGTATAAAATACAAGTCCCCCTGACCAGGGGTGCTCAGATTTTGGGGGAAGATCCCCTCTGAGCCCGCCGGCGTTAATAAACCTGATCTCTCTGCGTCCTCGCGTACCTCTAGGTGTTTCCTTCAGCAACGTGACTCCAGTTTTTGCAGTTACACTTCTGCTGGACATTTGGAAATAAATCTGAAGCGAGAGTGCAAAAGTCTGGAATTTTTATTCCCTTTTAACAAGCGATTGCTTGATTGTTTATGAAGACCTGGGTCACTTTCTAATTTATGGTAGTCATTACAGCTATGCACAAATATTGTGATTCTTGCTTGTTCCAGGCTCATGGGGGGCTTGCACTCTATATCCTTTGAAAATTGTCACAGCTATGTAACTGCTCTGGCTAATGATGTGTGGGAACATGAGATTTATATCACTTCCCAGTAGATGTGTCAAGAGCCAGTGCACAATTTTTCCTGTCTTTGTGATTTTGGAAACATATCCCAAGAAGGAACCTCCATCAAGCTTAGGTCCCTAAGTGACTACAGTGATTAGAGGACACACTCCCCCTGCCCCTACACACACACACACACACAATCAGTTCAAATCAGTCATGTAATATAAGCAAGAAATAATGGAGATTTAGGGGATACTTGCTAATGCAGCATAACCCAGCCCATCCTGACTTTATACACTAATTGAAATCACCTCTCAGAAATAATTCTTAGAAAGTTTGAAAGAGTTTTACACAAGGTATTTCACAACTATAAGCTGTTTTTGAGTGCATAAAAGGTTATATATCTGAGGTGACTCATACCTTTTAAAGGGGAAATCAAAGTAATTAATGTATAACTATATAATCCTTCTGCTGAGTACTCCTTTATTGAGTAATTTAATCCCACATTTATTGAGCACCTATATAAAATGACCAGATAAGAAAATATGTTAGGGCCAAGCTAAGAGAGGAATCGGTGGTTGGTAACATTTTCACAAACTTTCAGAGAAGGGTTCTGAAGAAATAAGGAGATATGTTCATGCTCTAATTTTAGGTTGGTCAGAATCATCTTGACACAAAAGACCAGGATATGTATAAAACATTTCAGGCAAGATTTAACCTCAAGAGACAGGTTGGTTTCTTATCATAAAGAAGTTGAAAGAAAAAATTCTGAAGCCTCTAGTTTGAATTGCAGATTATGTTCGGACAAGACAACCCTGAAAATTAGTTCTGTCTAGAGAATCCAAAACAATTATGTAAATGAGGCTGATATTTCCTATTCTATTTTGTCTAAGGTGAATGTGGGTCAATTCAACTGTTGTAAATTTCCCTAATATCCACTGGCAGAAACATCATCGCATGGGTTAATGAGTTTATTAAAATTGGTGGTGAAAAAATAAGAAATAGTGTTTGTCTCTTATTGATATTAAATAGCCTTTCTTTAATCATAGTCTTTTTACAGCTTTAATATGAAGGTATTTCCTGACATTTAATGTTACCAAATTACTTCAGCTTTCCAAAGATATTAAAATAACCTATAATGCATTTTGTCATCTCAGTAAAAGATTCTGAATAAGACTGGTCAGTTTAGAAGCCTGAAAGAAATTAGTTCTAAGTTATTTCCTCGTGACTGAAATTGCAAATGTCAGATTCCATTATAAGTGGCTAAGACTGGAAGTATCATTCCTTCTGTTAGTCCACATCAAGTATCCCAGTAGTCTTTGTAGAGTGTTAAGCTTTAAATAGCCTAAAACCATACTAAGACTTTGGGACACTTTTATCTTTGCTGATCACCTACAACATAGCAAATCCCAGCTTAGCTATTAGAGGGACATTCTTATCTTTATGGAGCACCTACAACATAGCAAATCCTAGGTTAGCTATTAGAGATACAATAGTGACCAAGACAGGCGTGATAGCTGTTGTCATGAGCTTCCCATCTCATGGAGTTGTCAGACCAGTAAGTAAAGGTATGGGAGTTGTGGATAACTACTACAGAGTATTACCATCACTATTGGTGTATAGCAAATTACCCCAAAACTTAATGGTTTAGTAACAACTGTTTGATTATGTCTCGTTGACCCTGTGGATCAGGAATTCAGTCAGGGTGTGGCTGAGTGATTCTTCTACTCCTTGCAGAGCAACTGAAGTCACTCATTGGGACTCAGCAGGTGAACGGGCTGGTCTAAAGGATCCAAATGGCTTCACTCCCATGCCTGGTGGTAGGAGTGGCTAAAAGACCAAGCTCAGATGGCACTGTCAACTGGAGCATCCACACATGGTATTTCCATCCTGGTGGTCTCAGGGTAGTTGGGTTTCTTACATAGGGGCCAGATTCCCCCAGACCAAGTATCCCAAGAAAATTAGATGAAAGATTCATATTTTTGACCTAGCCTGGGAAGTCACACAACAAAACTTTTAGCAATTTCTGTCTGTTACAAGTAAGTTATGAGGCCAGCTTAGATTCAAGGAAAAGGGAATTAGACTCCATTTCTTGATATGGGAATAGCAAATTTACACTGTAGACAGCTTGTGGGAAGGAGATACTATTATGGGCAAGACTTTATAGACCTAAAGGTAAAAAGGAGCTCGTAGTAAGAAAAGTAGTAAGAAGGCAATAGAGGGTTCCCCAGGCACAGTAAATAACTTCTTGCAAAGGCCCTGAGATGGAAAGGAAATTGCCAAATTTGAGGAAGTGGAAGAAAAAAGAAGCAGCAGCAGCATATAAATATAGCTGGAACACAGAGAGTGAGGGAGAAGGTTTACTGAGGTGAGGTTTCAAAGATCAGGTAGCATCTTGTAAGCCATGTTAAGACATTTGAGAGCCATGCTATGAGCAATGGAAATCAGACTTTTATGTAGGGGAATGACATGATCTGATGCTTTGCATGGATCTTTCTGAATGGATTGGAGGGGTCAAGTGTAGCCCAGTTAGGAAATGGTGGCAAGTGTCCAAGCTAGAGATGAGGGTGGCCTGAATTAATGTGGCAGCAGATAAGTGGGCAGATTGTAGTTCTATTTAGAGACACAATTGACAGTCCTCGCTGGTAGACTGAACATGGAGGGATGGGAGTTTTGAGGTATATCTGTTTCCTTGGGCTGCTGTAACTAACTACCACAAACTAGGTGGTTTAAAACAATATAAATTTATATTCTCACAGTTCTGGAGGCTAGATGTCTGAAATCAAGGTGTCAGCAGGGCCACGCTCTCTCTGAAAGCTCTAGGGGAGAATCTGTTCAATGCCTTTCTCTTGGCTCCTGGTGGTTACGGGCAATCCTTGGAATCCCTTGGCTTATAGATATATCACTCCAATATCCTCCTCTGTCATTCCATGGTGTTCTCCCTGTGTGTCTCTTTCTCTGTCTCTTCTCCTCTTAAAAGGACAGCAGTCATATTGTATTAGGGGCTCATCCTACTCCAGTATGACCTTAACTTACATCTTCATTGCATCTGTAAAGACCCTATTTCCTAATAAGGTCACATTCACAGGTACCTATCTTTGGTGGGGGCACAAATCAACCCACAATAAGAGGAAAAGAGAGGAATAATCAAGGATGCCTTCCAGGTTTCCAGGGAAAATACCTGGGGGAATAGTATTGGATGATGTTGAGTCAAGGGCAGGCTAGAGGAGGCAGACAGGGAGTCAAGTATTTTATTTTGGATGTGAAATTTGAGTTCACTGTAAGACACCCAGGTAGAGATGTTAACATGTTCTGTCCTGATAGTGATGGGTCCCTTTAAACAGAGGACGTGATGCTTTATAATCAAACAGTTGAATGGGTAAGTATGGATAATAACACTCCTATTCATTGACTGTTAGCTCTGGCTTGTAAATTTATATACACATACATAAAGAAGGAATTTGAGCTTGGATGCTTAAAGAAAATCACAAAGGAGCCCTGAGGATGGATAGAAACAAATAAGGCATGTATATGTCATATTCAGGGAACAATGGGTAAACTACACCAGAATATTGGCATTGAAATGAAATATGAAATAACCTTGAATAAATAGTGGCGACCAGCTTCTTTCTGTCTTTGATGCTATAAAATGGGGAGTCACTGAAGGTTTGCTTTTTTAAAATGCTAAAAAAAGTCAAAAAAATTATTCAGAGATTTTTAATTAATTTTTGTATCAAATTGACCCTTACAACGGAGATGATCCATGGACTGTCAGTAAACCAAGGCAAATACAGGATTTACAAGAGAAAGGAGAAAGGGGACGGGAAAACTGGATGGTCTGGGAACAGCGTCCCTTGGTTTACTAGTTTTGGATAAACTGACTTATAGGCAGCTGGCTAAAAGTTCAGCTGGACTATCTGACCTCAAGCAGGCTGATTGGCATTAATACATTTTTTTTTGAGATAGTGTCTTGCTACATTGCCCAGGCTGGTCTTGAACTCCTGGGCTCAAGTGATCCTTCTGCCTCAGCCTCCCAAGTAGCTGGGACTACAGGCGCTCACTAACCTGCCCAGATTATAATTATTTTATTTCTTTGTGATGAAAGTATCTGAGAGTTTAAGTGTGGCACACATAGCAAGCGATCTCTCTGGAAAGCCTGCATGTCTCCTTCATTAGTGTCACCAGTTTCCTTAGGCCACAGGGCACCATTTCCCTCTTTACAAGTTCTCAAGTGCATTATATGTAAGTAATTTAACAATGGTATAAAAAGCTTTGGAAATTGCGCAGAAAATCACCCTTCTAATACAATTTTTCTATCAGAAGGTATTTCATTGCTGCCTATTTCATATGTTTATTTTGCATAATTACAATTCTAGTGAATATATAATTTTGCATCTTGCTTTCTTACCTTATATTACATCAGAGCCCACTGAAGATTTCTCTGCAGGAAAGTTTTGATGTCATATCCTCTCACTCCTAGCTCCTCAGGGGGGCTCAGGAAGGGATTAATGACATATTAAAAAAAAAAAAAGCAATACTTAGTATTTAGAGAAGCGAAAACTCACAAGAAGCAAGAAAGATGTCTTTAAGTAGTTTAGAAGTTGCTTGTGGAGGAGGAATCTGACTTGCTCTGAATGGGCCCACAGCTCTGAGCTAAGACCAAGAGTTGTAAGTCACGAGGAGACAGAATTTCAGCTTTTAGAGCAGATTAAAAGCTATTCAGGCTATCTCAGGGGTAGTGAATCTCCATCACTGTAGGAGTTCAGGTAAAATGAGAAGGACCAGAGACACTTCTGAAGGTATCTAATCACGGAATGTGGACAGAATGAATGGCATCTTAGAACCCTGACATTCAGATTGTTGGGCCAAACTGGTTTTCTATTGCTATGAACAAATCATTTTAAAAATCAGTGACTTCAAACTACAATAATCATTTTATTATTATCTCTCATAGTTATGAGGTTTGACTGGGCTCAGTGAGGTGGTTCTTCCTCAGAGTCTCTCATGTCAGACAGTGGCTGGTAGGGGGTCATCTTGAAGACTCCCTCACTTTTATGTTTGGTGTCTGTGCTGGCAAGACTTAGACTGGAGCATCTGGGTTTCATGGGCATCTGTTTTTACTTCTGTGTGGTCTTTCCAGCATGGCGACGTTATGGTAGCAGAGTTAATACACAGCAGCTCAGAGCTGGAAACACACATGTCCCTAGAGACAGAGCCAGGTAGTACTGTATTGCCTTTTATGAGCCAGTCTTGAAAGTCTCACACTACCTCTTCTGCTGTCCTCTATTAATTGAGACTGTCACAATGACTGCCTAGGTCCAAAGGGAGGGGGCATAGACTCCACTCTCAATGGGGGAAGTAGAAAACTTCTGGAGGTTCATGTGGGACCAAAGATATTCTCATAGCCACTTTTGGAAAATGCAATCTGCCACATGGGCTTTCTAGAGAAATGGGTTTTTCATGCTTCTGGGTGTCAGGGTGGTGTCAATCATGATTCTCTTCAAGGTGCCTCAAGCCTTTTGTGCCATGGAAGTCTCTGATAAAGAGGTCATAACAGAGTCTGCAATTTTTATGTGAAGAGATGTACTTCTTATTTTCCCTGCCCTGTTGACATCAACCCAGAACTGAGGGAAGTGGGAATAAACAGGACTAGCCTGATAGTGACATTCACAAAAAGTACAGGAAGCCAAACACAGGGCTAGGTGCATACCCCTCTCCACTGGGGGTCCTGTGGAGAGGGAAACATCGTGAAAATTCACCAATCTGCCTTAATCTATAGATTGGGAAAGTACAGGTTGTATATTTTTATCCATCTGCATTGGTGGGGACGTGGGTTCAACTGCTAACAGCAGAGATTCATTTGCAGTGTCTGAAACTCACAAAGGTTTATTGTGTAAAGAAAATTGAAGATCAGCTGTCCAAGGCAGTTCTACAAAGCCTTCATGGACCGAGATTCCTTCAATTTTTCTGCTCTATTTTCTTGCTGTTTTTCTGCTTTCATTCAAAAAATCGCTTCATGGTCCAAGAGGGCTACTGGAGTTCCAGCCATATTGCAGGCAGCAGGAAGGAAGGTGGAAGGCTTTGCCCACTGTCTTTTAGGTAAGCTGCAAAACTGTGCTTCCATATGTATCACTTTAGCCAGAACTCAGTTACATGGGCTCACCAAGTTAAAAACAAGGCTGGGAAATGTAGTTTCTTGGCAGGAGATGTGCCTAAGTTTTTGTTTTCTACAGATATAAAGCAAAAGTTAATATTTGGAGGCAAGAAGCCTCTCTGTAAAATTTCCTACTTAAGAGATTTTATTTTTTAAAAAGGTACCCACTAAATTAAATGGATCATAAAGACCTTTCTAGAGATATACAACTATGGTAATATTTCTTCTTTTTAAGTGCCCACAAGAAATGAGAGATTAACTTCAATATTTTAAAATCAGAGGTGGAAAGTAGATTTTGTTGAATCCATTTCTCCACTCTAAACAGTTGATGGCATATGAATTCTGTCTGGAAAGTATCCAGCCATTGTTAATATAACGAGACTGTTTAGCATGACATCGATGTAACCTGGCAGCCAAGGCGAGTGGACTGGGATGCGCATGCGTGAACAATGACACCTTCACTGTACTAGTCTGTGGGGCGCTAGACGCAGTTGAGTGAGCATGTGAACTGTGTGGCTGTCACATTCAAAATGACTGAGCGAGAAGAGCAACAAATCTGCATCAAATTTTGCATTAAGCTTGAACATTCCTCTGTGGAAACTATTCAGATGATTCAGAAGGCTTTTGGAGACAATGCAATGAGTGCAGCACAAATGAAAGTGTGGCACAAATGCTTCAAAGATGGTCGAGATTCTGTTGAAAGTGATCCAAGTTCTAGAAGGCCTGCAACTAGCAGAACACCTGAGAATGTTGAACGCATATGGGTTAGGTGAAGAGATGCTAGGAGAACTGTGTGAGATCCCAAGGTGCCTACTTTGAAGGGGACTGAGGAGTCATTGTCCTATGTACAATGTTTCTTCATATCTTGTATCATCTTCAATAATTGTCTCTATTTTTCCTATTACATGGCTGGATACTTTCCAGACAGACCTCATACAAATCATATTTTAAACTTCCCCTAATTTCAAAGCACATTTCACTCTTTTGGTCTAAATGGCAGAAGTCACAGGTAATGCAAGAGATAAGAGGACAATTTGACTTCAAGGACCCAGTCTTGAAAGTCTCACACTACCTCTTCTGCTGTCCAAGGAGTGGCACTAACTCTCTGAAACATTCAGTGAGCTGGTCCTTGTGTTTCTGATCCTAAGTGACAGAGCCAACAATTTAGGTCATTCTCAATATTAAAGTATTTGCTCAGTGTTATATACACATGAATGTGCAGGACAAAAAATGTCATGAAATATCCTTCTAGTTTTCTCCACCTACAAACATCTTACCCTTAAAGGCTCAGCAAAGACGCATTTCCTTCCTGAAGCTCTTCCCAGCACCAGTGTTCTGCCATCTTGCCCTTCTCTGTACTCAGGAACTGTGTCTATTGTTTGTGTTTAACCACTAGTACCAACGTTGAACAAGCATTAAGAAAACATTTAACATTATTTCCAAACACTTCAGTACTTCGTTGTGGCCTGCTAGTGTCATAGGTAGAGTTCTTGTCTTTCCAAGTTGAGTGTGAGCTCTTTGAGGTAAGAGTGCTTGCTGCAGACTTTTCCATATCATTCCATTTTAGGCATTAAATATTTCCAGGTTGATAGAGTCCTATAGGTTGTTCTGGCAGTATAGATGTCAGAAACAAGAGGAGAATATACCAACCAGCTCACTGAATGTTTCCACTAAGAGAAAAAAATTTACTCATTTCTTTGGATCTCAAAAGCAAGCTGTTAATACATCTTCCAGAATGGTTAAAGTAAAAAAGACAGACAATTTGGTGATGAGAGTGTAAATTTATACAATCACTGTGTAAAACTGTTTGAATTTACCTACTAAAGCTGAACATAGGCATATTTTATGACCCAGAAACTCCATTTCAAGTTATATACTCAACAGAAATGCATATAAACATAAAAAAACAACAATGAACATGCACTAGACTGTTCAGAGCAATATTTATAGTAGCCCTAGCTGGAAACTACTCATATGTCCATCAACAGTATAATGGATAAACAACAAATAAAATATAGAATAGTCAAACGATAGAATATTATATGATAACAAAAATGAACAAACTGTTCCTATATACAAACGACATGGATGAATCTTACAAACATAATATTGACTGAAAGAAGCTGAATATAGAATAGACTTTACTGTACAGTTTCATAGATATACATTTCAAAAACAGGTGAAACTGATCTATCCTATTAGAAATCAGGATAATGGTTACTCCTGCAGAGGAGAAGAAAGAGGCACAGTGAGGGCTTCTGGGGTACTGGGAATGTTAATTTCTTCACCTGGGTTCTGGTTACATGGGTATGATGTATTTGTTCTGTGAAACACGCACTGAGCCGTATGCTTATGATTTGTGCATTTTACCTGAGTATTTATACGTCAATAAGAAGCTTACTAGAAAACAAACAAAAATTGCAAGTTGTTGCTGGCATGTAGAAGGTAATCACCCATCCTCACGTCCCTGCGTGCTACTGGACACTATAAAATAAGGGGTTTAGACATACAAGAAAATCTCCAAACTTGCATGCAGCTCTCATACTTACGGTTCTAAGACTCTATTAAAATCCCTTTGAAAAAAGACTAGAATAAAAATTCTTCGACTTTAGGCCACTGTAGGAAATTCCAGTTGCCAGGGAGGGAGCCCTGGGGCAAGCCGGCCCTCTGTGCTAGGGCTGACCATCACCTTTGTGTGCCACTCCTGGGGGCAGCCAGTGTGTGGCCAGGCAGAGCATCCCTTACGGAGAAGTGAGAAGCTGGGATGCTGGTGCTGCAGCCACACTATCTAGATTTCTTCCTCTTCTTCTCTTCCATCATCCCCTTTTCTCTGTTCCCTTGCCAGCACCATTTGCTTTCAGGGCTGACAGTTGGCTGGGAAAAGTGCCCGTATTTCTCTTCCCTCATTGGCATCTGTCTTAATCCTCCTTGTTATGGCTGCTGCTGCGAGCTCATGCATCCTTTGTGTGGTGTGTCCCCATGCCCCTAATTGCTGAACCTGCCCTGTTTGCTGTTTCTGGTGGTGCACAGCATTTGAAAATTAAAAATTTAAAACATCCTCTTTCTCTGCCGGCCTTCTCAATGGCATACTCGTCAATTTCAACATGCTACACTGCACTGCACAGAAAAAATATAGGCAAGAAAATAAAGGAAAGGGCAGACAGACGGAAGGTGGGAATGGATGTGTGGCCAGCTGCTCCCATCCTATCAGTCCATTATGAAGCACTCTCTGCTCATGTGTGGGGACAGGTTACAAGAAGGATGAGTGAGCCCAGGCAAGCTCTCCACAAGCTCCTGACCTGCAAGGGAGGCAGGATGTGGGCAAATGCATCAATGCATATGTAATCAACAGTGAGGAACCTCAAATTAATAATAAACACAGTGATGAAATGGAAATGACACAAGGTACACCAAAGGGCCGTGGGGCCCTCCGGCACAGTGTCAGTTTCATAAACGAAGCCTCATGGAATGCAGACAGGTTAAAATTGGAAACACTTTCAGTGCAGAAGCCTGAGGCTGGTTTGAGAGATTAATGGAGCATGCAGCAGTCTGGCTCCATAGTCATGAAATATGGAGAGCACAAAAGTTAGCTCTGTGCACTTTACTTGGGGGCTTTTACCATGGAAGATTACTTCTAAGGGAACAGGAATAACTAAGGATAATCGAAAGAAGCTAAGGAAATTTTTGAGCAAGGAGAAGTAAAATCTCTAGTCCATAGTGGAAGAGTTGTTAAGACAAAAATCTTGAAAGTTCTACCGCATGTTATACTTAAAGCATTGTTACAGAAATGTGGCCTTTCTCCCTCCCACTCTCCAAAGCACTGCCCAGGTCCAAGCCATGCTTGCTTTGAGTCCAGTGCATTTGCTAGGCCTCCAGAAGTGGGAACTACAGCCTTGTGATGGAGGTACTCCTCTAACTATGCCTATTTTAGAAAATAAGGAAACTGCGAAGGAGAGGAACTTCCACTCATTCATTTAAAAACAAATATTTTTGAACTCCTATTGCATGCTGGGACACAGGAATTCTGCTCAATTCTAGACGAGTGCTGAACAGCAGGCAGGATCAGGAGCTGGTCTATCAGTTCTCTAGGGCTGCCTTAACAAAACTCCAGAGGCTGGGGGGCTCAAACAACAGAAATTATTTTCTCACCATTCTGGAGATGGGAAGTGCAAGATCTAGGTGTTGGCTGGTTTGGTTTTTTTTTTGAGGCCTGTCTCCTTGGCATGCAGATGGCAACCCTCCATCCCACTGTGTCCTCACGTGGCCTCTCCTCTGTGTGCTTGAATTGCCTCTTCTCATGGGAACATTAGTTAGATTGGATTAGGGCCCACCCTAATAGCCTCATTTTAATTTAATTACCTCCTTAAGTTTAGGTCCTGTCTCCAAATACAGTCACATTCTGAGGTAGTGGGGTTAGGGCTTTAATATATGAATTTTAGCGGGACACAATTCAGTCCATACCAGCTGGGAAGACAATTTGAGTCTTCTACCAATAGCACGGGACTTTAACTTCATCCTTCTAAGCCAGGGCTAGAAGGTTTTATTTCCCAGTAACATTCACGTAACAGGGAAGCTCTCAAGGTCCAAACCCTGCATACCCATGGAGTGCGGTACACTGAGGCAATCTGCCCACATTGTTTGTTGTCCAACAATCCACCAGCTACAATATAATGATGGCTTGTACAGACCAGTGGAAGCAGCTGTGCCCAGTTGCCCAGAGTGCTTGTTAAAAAACACTGAAAAGGAAATATCTGCTTATACTATGTTTTTCTTCCTTTTTTTCCTCCGAATGGTTCAAAAGTAAATAAACTGGATTTCAGCAACACTGCCACACAAAGCTGAATGCATGCATTCAGTCCGTCCGTTCATGCTTGGTCTGAGGCACTTCCAACACTGCTGATTTATTCCTTCCTGAATTTAAATGAGGATAGCACTGCAGAACCATGTTGTTCCTGCTCTTCAGGTGGTATTTCATGGTCTATCTGCCAACTTATTAAGAGCTCCTACTCCTTCTAGTTTTCAGAATTTATTCTGATTGTATTTTCTCTTAGTCTTCTTAATCTAGAAATAAAGAGATTTAGCACCCAGAAGTGCATTATATACACCAAAATATTCATTTAGTTCAAGGCTTCAAGACTGTTTGGAAAAACTATTTTCAAATATTTAAAAAGAGTATTTGTGAATGTGGATGAGCAACCACAACACGTTATCTGCACCATGCCTTGCAAATACGTTCCCAACTTAAAGTTTTTAGATCCCTTTAGAAGACAGGGAAACGAACAGTTCAGATGCAGCCAGTCATAAGAAAATAAAGATCATTGTATGTTTATAAATATAACCATGTGTTTCTCTCCTTTTGAAATGCTTTGTACATATTCACCATTTGGAAATCCAGGTACTACCTGGCATCATAGCTGCTTATCTTGAAAACCTGTAGAGATTTGGCACAGAGTCTAACTTCCTCCTGCTTTAAGTTACAAAGGCTGACTTTGGTGGAGAACAAAGAGCAGCCATGTGCTCATTTGTGAGAAGCCTTTCTTTGCACAAAAGAAGCAGCTTCCCAGCTTTCTGCGCTCTGTCCTGAATTCTAACACGGACTCTCTCTGTGACTCCAGAGATCATTTCACATCCCATCTTCTTGCCTTGTGTTCCTCCTCATTAAGATGGCAGCTCCTTCATCAGTTTCCTCCACCACAGGAGCATTATGTGGAACAATTAAGGGTTAATTAATTAATTGGGAACAACCATGCAAGAGAGATAATGGGGATTTCTACTGCATTTCCTTGGTTTTGGGCAAGGCCACCCCCAAATCAATTTTAATCAGAAGCTTAGGACCTCGATTTTTCATTACTAGTCACACTTTGAGGTTTAAAATGAATATGAATAGCTAATGTAATTTTTTCTAAATCAGACTTTTTTCCCCCTCTGAGGCTGATTTCTAGTACCTACTTCACTGGGTTAATCAATAAAATATCTTGCACTAAATTTAGTAGTTCTATTGTGAATCAATGAAAATGACAAGGACTTTTGACTTCGGTATTTCAGTTTTGTTGTTGTTATTGTTGCTTATTTAAGGTAAATGGAAGAAATCCCATAGTTCCATATAGACTTGCTTCTTTCCATCTTTTATATTCAGAGATAATCTCAGCTAAAACCCAGGACAAAATAATGACAGACCCTGAATGGAAAGTCAATGAGTGAAAAAAAGAAAATTTCTGAACACCTGCTGTTACTTAAGTGCTGGTTTTCTGGGGTGCGCATGGTGGAGCCGTTTTCCTCCCTGTCTCCCTCCCGGTGTTCACTCTGTCCGTGGGCAATGGCCTGGCACAGGCAAAGGGAGGCAACAGTGCTGCATGAATGAACTTGCCTCCCTGCTGCCGGGAAAGCCGGTGCCAGTCCTAAGCTCCACCCTAGAGCACTGTGGTTCCAGCACCTTGAACGCTCCAGATCACTGATGCCCAGGTGGTAGCTGAACTTTCCTTTCCCTGCTGCCTTCTTCCATTTCAAACAGAATGGGACCTCTGATCTGCATCCTAGAGAGGCTTCCCACCACCTTACAGAGCACCCTGCTCTCCCCTCCTCATGGTCAAAGCCAAGCAAATCACTTTGTTAAAGGTAGAAAACCTCTAACTCTGGCTATAGGTGCAGTCTCCACTGTTTTCCAGTTTCCTAAAAATATGCTGTTACAGTTCTCAGTGAAACATGTTTCTCTGCTACTCAGCATGGAAAATTAGCTCAATTTTATTCAATTCATTCAACTTATGTTTACTGATCACTGATATGTGACACTGTATTAACTACTAGAAACAGAAAGAAGGTATAGGACACAGTCTGCCTCAATGAGGTCAAAGTCAGTTAATCTGAGGGGGAGAGTAACATGGCAAAACAAGGAGGTGAAGCACAAATCCATTGGTTTCACCTCTTCGTAGTAAATCTGGGCATCTGGTCACAGTATCTGGGCATCTAAGTCAACAAGTAGGAGAAGGTTGGGGTAAAGATGAAAGTTCTTTGGGGATTAAATGTCCAAAGTTCAAATCTGGGAATACTGAGAACTCATATTCTTGGACTAGAAATTTCTGTACTTTTGCTGGGTTCAAAAAAAATATTTTTTTTTGTAGTGAATTCTTCCAGATAAAGCTGTTTGCTTTTATCCATCTTATGTCAAATTTCTTTCTACTAACAATCGAGTGATAAAAGGGGCCTCAGAGATAATCCAATCTAATCTCTTCATTTTAGTGATTAAGAACTCTAACTCCCAAGGTAAGTAATTTGCCCAAAACCACATTGCTACAAAATGGTGTACTATGGCTAGAACTTGGT
This sequence comes from Daubentonia madagascariensis, assembly GCA_023783475.1. Classification (NCBI taxonomy): domain Eukaryota; kingdom Metazoa; phylum Chordata; class Mammalia; order Primates; family Daubentoniidae; genus Daubentonia; species Daubentonia madagascariensis. Next base: position 1,210,563 of record JAKFHU010002136.1, read on the forward strand.
TTCCTATCCAATCTCATGTTACTTCAGACTAAGAAATTACTATGTAATCTCTAATTTCCCCATGATATTTTTTTCTTAATACTTCCAAGTTTGTGGAGAAATCTTTTTTAATGTGTACAGATAATCCACATTAATAGAATTAATTAAAATATGAGTTAGTAAATTATAAAATGGCCATAAATTCTTTCCCTCTATCACTCCTTGAATATATTCTTCACTTTGTGACTGGCTTTGACCCAGGGGACATTAACAAGAGTGAGCCTAACTGAGGCCTCAATGGTACCCATGCTTTGGGGCTCACCCTCTCACTGCTGTTGGAACACAGCTGCCATATGAAGTCGCCTAGACCAGCCTGCTAGGTGATGTGACCCATGGTACAAGTGGACCAGTTACCTCTGTGACTTCAGCCAGTAGCCCAGGAAGCCCTCAGCCAAATCACCAGCTGACTGCAGATGCCTGGGTAAGCCCAGCTGAGCTCAACCAAGCCCAGCCCAAAGAGAAGAACTGCCCAGCCAACTCCTGAGCTAAATAAATGGCCATTCTTATAAGTCCTTGACAGTTGGGGTGGTTCATTGCAAAGCAAAAGTTATCAAATCCAATGACTATAAGAATGCTGCCAGGGTGGTGGTGCACCTGTAGTCCCAGCTACTGGGGAGGCTGCGGCAGGAGGATTGCTTGAGCCTAGGAGTTCACGGCCAGCCTGGGAAACATAGCAAGACCCCCATCTCTAAAATAAAATGAATAATAAGCATAGAAGAAATGAGTTCAAGAGAAGAGAGTACACTGTTGCTAACCACAGTAAATGGTTAGTGCCTTTTTTGAAACCTAAAATTTATATACCATAGAACAAAACCTTAATGTCAAATTTGCTATATTCTGGAGTAAAGGCAGAAATTATATTATATCTGTTTCTCCCTAGGAGAATCTTCCTTGTGGGATGGACACTAGTTCTCATTATACTTGTTATTCCTAATTTTATGCCAAGTCTTGGCCAATAGCTATTCACTAATTAACATGAAGTTGCAAATAAAACTTTTCTGTTAAAAGCACACACACACACACAATACTACCACATGCAGAATTGTGCTTCCTCTTACAGGGTAATCTATCCAGGAGGCTACATATTGTGATCTCCTAGAGCCAGAGCTCTGTTTACTGTGGATTCCTGCCAAGATAACACTTGGCATCCTTCAAAGATTTCTCTTTTAAGAAAGATTCTCTTTTAACTCTATAATGCAATATGCTTTCAAGGAGTTGAAATATAACCCTGATAGACTATAAAGATAACTTCTTGTAATAAATAAATGCAACACTATTTCCTGTACTTTGGGGGAACAAAACTTAAAAGAAAACAGTTGCCAAGCCTATTCATAAAGAGATAGACTCCTAAGAATATTCTATAACTTCTCCTTCCCACTGCAAAATCTTAGAAATTGCAAAACAAATATATATTTGGAAACAAATCAGTGATCAAGTTGGAAAACAAAAAAAGGTATTTTGGTATATGTCTTAGTCCATTTTGTGTTGCTATAACAGAATACCTGAGGCTGGGTAATTTATAAAGAAAAGAGGTTTATATAGCTCATGGTTTTGAAGGCTATGCAAGAAGCATGGTGCCAGCATCTGCTTCTGGTGAAGGCCTCAGGCTGCTTCCACTCATGGGGGAAGTCAAAGGGGAGCCAGGGTGTGCAGAGATCACATGGTGAGAGGGGAAGCAAGAAAGAGGGGGGGTTAACAACCAGCTCTCTCGGAAACTAATAGAGTGAGAACTCACTCACCAGGAGGGATGGCATTAATCCATTCATGCAGGATCTGCCTCTATGGCCCAAACACCTCCCATGAGGCTCTACCTCCAAAATTGGGGATCAAATTTCAATATGATGTTTCGGAAGAGACAAACATCCAAACTATAGAAGTAGATAAGAAAGAAAATGGGATTGTAGCAAAACAAAGTGGAAACCCTTGTAGAAGAGGACTGCTGGAAAATGTGAGGTGCCTTCAGGTGTGCTTCCAGCCCAGGTGTAGCAAAAATGGGAGTAGGGGAGGACCTGGGTGCAGCAGCATCTAGATCACTGGTGGGGATACTGCCAACAAGACAAGCCCACCGATGACTCCTCCTCCCCATCCACCTCTCTGCAGGGCTAGAGGGAGCTCACCAGGGCTGTCTTAGTCCAAGCAGAAGAACTGAATCTGGCATCTGGGTGGGAGAGGCAGGAACACACTCAGGGGGTGGTGATTGAGAGGAATAGACATTGCATATAGTTGACATTTCTCTTTAATCCCCTTTAATCTGAGACAGTTCCTTGGCTTTTCTTTATTTTTCATGACCTTGTCATTTTGAAGAGTACAGGCTGGTTGTCCCTCGATTTGGGTTTGTCTGATGTGTTCTAGTGATGAGAGTCATTAAGTATTTATGGCAGGCACACCACAAAGTGAAGTGGTGTCCAAGTGAAATGGCTTTAATCACAATGTTTTTATATAATATTAATCCTGTCAAATAAGCTGTTTTATGAGTTCAAGAAGTATAATGCCAAATGACACCAAATTAGCCACAAAGCAGGCCTCAAGAGAAAACATACAGACGGGGAGGTCACTCTATTGACAGTGGGCTCAACTGCCTGCACATTCAATATAGAAAGCAACTCCCTCTCAATCCAAGTCATATCAGACTGGCCTCACTATTTTTTATTTATTTATTTTTTTTGCTATAATGACATCACTGAGCTGCATTGCAGCATTAATTTCTCTAAAAAAAAGAGGGGTAAAAATCTACTTGAAAAATTACTCTCCTTTCATTCTGCCCATAACTGAAAATTAAAACACCTTCATTGTTACTAGACACAGTGGCTCACATCTGTAACCCCAGCACTTTGGGAGGCCAAGTCAGGAAAATCACTTGAGGCCAGGAGTTTGAGACCAGCCTGGGCAGCATAGCAAGACCCATCTCCACAGAAAATAATTTTGAAAAATAGCCAGGTATGGTGGCCCCCACCTGTAGTCCCAGCTACTTGGGAAGCTGAGGCAGGAGGATCACTTCACTTCAGCCCAGGAGTTCAAGGCTGCAGTGACTATGATTGTGCCACTGCACTCCAGCATGGGTGACAGAACAAGACCCTGTCTCTAAAAATAAATAAATAAATGGATTAATTAACTAATTAATCTTTCAAAAGACCTTCATTGTCAAAAATAATAATTTCTCTTTGGAAACATCATAGTCTTCAAAGAATGCCGAGTTGGAATAATTAAATCAACTGTCCATTCCTCACCACTTACTATTTTTAAAATGGGAAGATAAACATGTCACCTTTATCAACATCTGTTTCTGGCGTCTATTCAGCCTGTTCAAGTCAAGCCTTTTTGTTCCTTGGGCAGGTCTCTTTTCTCATCTCAGGGCCTTTGCACTTGCTGATATTTCTGCTTTGAACTTTCTTCCTATGGCTTATTCCGCAGTGGTTCTTTCTTGCCATTTGGGTCTCAGACCAAATGTCACCTCCTCAGATAGGCTTTCTGTGACCAAACCACTTAAGGTAATCTGTATCCCAACCCAGGAGTCACAAACTCCTGTTTTGTTTTCCTCCCGTTTAACCTTTCTTCTGAATTTCTTTCTGAATTGATCCTGTTGATGTATCTGTTTATACTTCCATCTGTAGCTGCAGGGCAACACAGTCCACGGGAACAAGCACCGGGTCTCCCTTGCTCCCGGCCGCGTCTCGAGTGCCTAGAATGGCCCATGGCATGCAGTGGCTGCTCTATAAATGTTTGCTGGGTGAGTGAAAGAAAGATTTCAGATTGCAACTGACCACCACCCAAAGAGGTAATTTGTCTGGTGCTGGAACAAACGCCGTTGCCTTGATCGGTTACCCACCACGTTAGCTGCATTAGCATGTAAACGTTCTGGCTGTTCTCAGAGATAATTCTAGCAACTCAGGGAAGAAGGATGGAAATGGAGGTGGAAGCAAAAGAGAATGAAGACGTGAAAAGGGGCCTCACACAAACACACCCTCATGACCTGAGAATATGGTTAACTCAGCCCGCCGAACCTGAGGACCAAAGTAAATAAGCTGTCAGTGAGGAACCTTGAGAAGTACACAACCTGCCGTCCCTGACGCCTTCTCTTCTTAGTTTGCAACACTCAGTCTTCCTCCTCCTCCTGCCCCCGACGTGGACATTCTCCAACATGGATGTGGGAGGTAGCCTCTTTTCTACACGTGCCCCATCGCTCAGAGTTCTCACTCACTTCCATAGCTTTACCCATCGCTTCTCTGTTGGCCTTGTGAAACCTCAGTGTCCTCATCTGCATAATGGGTACAGTAATAGTCCTATTGCATAGAACTTGTCAGGACAAAAAGTAACACTTTAAAACTATAGACTAAAAGATAATGAGAAGGAATATTAATTTTAAGGAATGGCCAAGGCCAAACAAAAGGGCTTGGAGTTGCATAATTGGGTGGTAGAAGTATGAATAAAGTGCTTACTTACAAAAATCAAGATAGAAATTTGTATAGCCATGTTCATAGCAGCACTATTCACAATAGTCAAAAGGTGGAAGTAACACGAGTGTCCACTGACAGAGGAATGGATAAACAAAATGTGATATATGCAGGCAAGGAAATATCATTCAGCCTTACCGAAGAAAGAAATTCTGACGCATGCTCCAACATGGATGAACCTTAAAGACATTATGCTAAGTAAATAATCCCGTCACAAAAGGACAAATACTGTAGGATTCCACTTATCTGAGGTACCTAGAGTAGTCAAATTCATAGAGGCAGAAAGTAGATTGGTGTTGCCAGGGGCTGGGGAAAGGTGAATGGGAAGTTATTATTTAATGGGCACGGAGTTTCAATTTGGGATGATGAAAACATTGTGGCGATAGACAATGGTGATGGTTGCACAACAACGTGAATCTACTTAATGCCCTGAACTGCACGCTTAATAATGGTAAGATGGTCAATTTTGTTACTTATTTTACCACAACTTTTAAAAAGTGAAAATAGTAGGTTTGTTTTGGGTGGAAGGGAAGCAGGGGGTTCTGATTAGAATGGGACACGTGGCAAGGGTTCTAGGGTGGCTAGTGAGGTTCTGCTTCTTGATCTGGCTGGTGTTTACAAAGGTATTGACCTTATAATAATTCATGATTTGCTTTGTTTGATGTTCGGTATGTATGTTCTGTTTTACAGTAAAAGGTTTTTTAAAATAAAGAAATAATATATAAAACACTTAGAATCATGCCTGGCACATGGTAGCTATTATTTACTATCATTACATCCTGTTCCTGCCTCCTCTCACCCAGCTCTAATACCACCACCATCTGGCACAATGGTCTGCCCACAGGTGGCACCAGGACCCACCTGCTGGGTGTGATGACAACATTGAACCCGGAGAGGCTGCAGGACCAAATCCAAGGGCCCTTGGTAGGATAGAAGAGGCAAAACCACCAGGCCTGCCCTAGGTACTGGAAGCCAAAGGTGTTCACATGTGTGGTCACAGGGCAGCATTAATTGGGGTGCCTTCCTGGGGAGTAGGGGAGAGTCCAGGCCTATTTGAACAGGAAGGGGCTGGCTTCATCTTCAGGCTATATTTAATGCTCAGCTTGGTCCTAGGTGCATGAAAATACAAGATGTAAAGCTAATAATCAAGTGGTTCAGAGTGTAAGTGTGGGAGGCACTCAGAGCAAGAGGAGTAGACTTGAAGGGTGAAGGAGGTTTAGAGAGGCAGAGGGAAGAACAAAAGGGCGTGGCTTTCCAGGAGCCAAGAGGGAGAGGATTGGGCTGGCATCTTGTGACTTGGTGAAAAGACAGGCTGGAGGCAGACAGACATGGGGTTGCGGGGATGAGGTGGGAAGCAGTGGGAAATCGGGTTGGACAGGTCACCAGGAAGGAGCCAGGCACAGGATGGCCTTGGAGTCAGACAGAAAAACGCACATTTGAGATGACAGGAAGTAGGGGGCCAGTGAAGGTTGTTGAGCAGAGCTAATGGAAGGATTTATTCCAGCAGCAACATGCAAGGATGATGGAAATGGCTAGGGGCCTGCAGGCTGCTGCTGTAGCAGCCCTGATGTCAGGAGATTCTGGCATGGCGAGACACAGAGAGATCTGATTTGAAAGGAGAATCAACAGGACTTGGTACCTGCCTAGATGTGGGGAATGAGAGAGAAAAACCATTTTTAACCTGAAGTAAGGAAGACAGTGCGGTGTCTTTCAGGAGGACAGCTTCTCACTTGCTTTTTTTAGCTCCTAGACAGCCTCAACCTTGGCTGCACAGTTGAGTCACCCAGGGATCTTGTTAAAATGCAGATTGAGTCAGTGTGTCTGGGGTGAAATTCTGCATTTTTAACAAGCTCTCAGGGGATACTGATGCTGCTGACCCATGGATCAGCCACATCTTGAGTAGCAAGCTTCTAAAATAATGGTTTCCAACTTGGCCATGCTCGAGAGTCTCCTTGAGAGCTTTTAAAAATCCCAGTGCCCAGGCCGGGCCATGGGCAGAATCTCTAGGGTAGCAAACACACGTATTAGGATTTCCAAAACTCTCCAGGAGATTCACATGCAAAGCCTCAGTTCAAATCGGCTTTAGATTCTCTCAATTTCAGAAGTTAAAGAACATATTTTGGTCTTGAAAAGTTTCCTGGATGTATCCTCTAGCAAAAATGACTTTTCTAAGATTCTTTTTAGAGTGGTTCAATATTTAGCCCTTTAAAACTTGTGTGTACCCAATAATCAACAACAAAAATCAAATTGTCCCTTAAGATGCAAGGTACCAAAGCAAAATAACTGGCAGTAGATCTTTAATGCTACTGCGGCAAGTACATTTTTTTAACTGCATAGTGGGAGACGTCTTGCAACGCCTGCAAATCCTGGTGATATATGAGCACAAAGGCACAGTCCCAAAGCTGCTGAATTGCCTCAGCTTATCAAAGAAGCTTCTTTGAGAGTTATTTTGAAGACCTCCTGCTGTGTCTTCAGTCCTGTTTCTGTAAATCTGTCTCTGAATGGTCAGGGCTTCTGCTCTCCCCACCCCAGCAGGTGCCTGGACTCAGCCTCCTCCTCTTGTTAATCTTCACCGTGCTGGAAAAACACACAGGAAAATCCTATATTGAGTCGCAATTAAAGTACTTTACAACAGACTGCAAATAGTGGTTGTAAAAGAGCGTTCCTCCCACAGCTTTTTCCCAGTGTCCTGGGATTTATAGCAAGTGGCCTTCATGCTATTGGGAATTAGAATTATACAATGCCTGTGCTAGACAGAGAAATTTAAGAGGCAGGGCAGGACTCTCACCAAATGCACAGGCCCCTTTTAATCTGATTTCTTCTGGGCAGCCGGGCTAAGCTATAAACAGAGCACTGGCATTTCCAGTAGTTCCTCATGTGTGCATGGAGAGGCAGTGTGGGGTCATGTAAAGAGCCCTAGGCCAGGGACCCAGTTCGTGCTTGAGTCTTGAGTTTTAGTAGATGGAGTTTCCTCATTTGTAAATCTGGGATTATACTCTCTCCCTTTGTGGGGTTGTTATGGTCAGGGATATGCTGGTAAGTGTTTAGCAACTAGCTCTCTGGGGAAAAACAACATAAAACAAAACCTGATTTGTATTATTTGTCCATTTCCATGGTGTAAATAGTCCCACTGTGGCCTATTTCAAACTAGCAACCTGACATTATTGAGCACAGAGATGGGAAGAGGTGCACCGGAGCACAGCACCATGCAGTATTGCCACCATTCGGATACGACAGACGTTGGCAACTTCAAGAATATAGATAATAGTAAAATATAGTAAAATAATTAGGAAGTGGTGAGTTTTGAGTATTTATTATCTTTGATTTTAATAGAACTTACTTAATTGTAAATGTAGAGTTTAATTTTTAATAATGACTATTTTAAAAATCAGCTCACAAAATTCCTAAAAATTTAAAAATTGGCTCTTACAAGCCAGTAGAAGGTTGTTGCAGCATAATCCTGGTTGTGATGGTTTAAAGAAAAAACATGAGTAAAAACATTTAATACATTCATTAAGCATTTGTGTTAGTTTACTCAGGCTGCAATAAAAAAATACCAGAATGGATGACCTAAACAACAGAAATTTGCTTCTCATAGTTCTGGAGGCTGGAGGTCCAAGATCAAGGTCCTGGCAGGGCCAGTTTCTCCTGAGGCCTCTCTCCTTGGCTTGCAGATGGGCACCTACTTGCTGTGTCCTCACATGGCCTTTTCTCTGTGTGTGTGTGTCCTCGGTGTCTCTGCCTCCAAACACACATTGGGAGTTAGGGCTTCAACATATGAATTTGTTGCAGGGGAGGATGGGAAGGGGTATACAAGTCAGTCCATAATAGCACTTAATAACTATTGGTTGAATATAATCTAAATAGTAAAGCTTCGACAATGAGCTGAGACTGAGCCATCTTCTTCTGTTATAGGAATTATGTCTCTTGTTAGATCCCACAGGTTAAGAAAAGACTTAGGCTATGCCCAAGAAAACCTTGACTGGGGGTGTGCCCTCACTATGCTAAGACTCATATGCAGATGGTTCAGTAAAGTGGAAAGGACCATACAAATGGAAGATGTTACTGTTGTATTAATATGATGTATTAATATCATTTCATTTTCTACCATGACGGGTTGTTGTGGTTGTTATTTTGGTACCAGTTAAAATCTCTCCCTAACTCATATCTGCCTTTAGGGATGTTGTGTATGTAATAGTTTCTCATTGGTGTGTGATTACTCATATTTTGTGCCTTTTAACTTTCTATGCCTAGAGACTATGGAGAATAGAGGTTAAGAGTTCAGTCTCTAAAACCGGAATGCCTGGATTTTAATCCCAGCTCCACAATAATATTGTCATTTGTAGAAATTGCAGGTATTTTCATATCACATTATGGTTGATACAGAAGTGAAAAGTCCACTATTTAAAGACCACCATGAACACAATCATAGTCCGAACATTTAGGTTTATTAAGCTTGTTGCAGTGAGGATAGAATAACCCAGAGGGGCCTTGAAATTTCTGGGTGGGAAGGAGTTAGGATGGGATGACTGTAGAACTGGGCTTCTTGTGAGTGTTTCTAGGAGGTTCTAAGGAAGTGAGGGGGATAGTTTTGGATTGGGTGCTGTAGATAGGAGTCATTCAGTGACTGGGTATCCAGAAAATTTTTATCCAGAGGGTCAGAGTGTTAAAGCAAGACGAGGGTTGTACCTGGTAAAGAAGCAGTAGTCAACTGTGTTGGTTCTAAGAGGGAGGTGGTTAGTCATTTTTGTGGTTCTAGAGTGTCCTTGTCTTTATCTTATTTAAATTGTTATACAATGAACTTATTGGATCATGACTTATATTCTCTGAGCCTTGTTTATTTCAATTGGGCCATTATAGCCTAGCTACTTTCAGGGCTGCTTTCTCATAGGCATCTCAAAATATCACTTATTCTCATCACTACTTAGATATTATAATAATTATTAATAGCTGGCTATTTAATACATGAGTAAAGAAGCATATGTATTACCATATCAAAAATATTTCATGAGAGATACATACATATATAATATTTTGACAAGTATCTCTCAATGCATTTAAAAGCATTATTCTGAAGAAGAATCCATAGGCTTCACTCAACTGTTCAAAAGGTCAACAGAATCTAGAAGTTAAAGAATATCTGATAGTCCCACCCTTTCACTCTATAGATAAGGAAATAGGATCAGGGAAGACGGCTTGCGTGAGGTTGTGCTGCAAATCAGCAGCAAGGCAGAAGTTCTTCCAGTTCTCCTTCCCAGAAAGGCAGCGTGGAAGAGGGAAAAGAGTGAAAAGGGCCTGGACTTTGGATACTGATTGACCAGCGTTTTTTGGGAAAATAATACTATCTTAACCTTGCTCCCCTTGAAAATAAAACATTTGACAAATGTAACTCTTAACATTTTACTGAGGGCTCCAATCCCAGGGCAGCAAGAGTAAGGAGAAAAGGAAAGTAAGACAGGGATGGAAGGGGAGCAAATACAAGGCGGTAAATTACTGAGCTGACCACAAGAAGATGAAGCCAGTTATTTAATTGTGAGGGATGCCCCACAGCAGCAAGAAAAGTTAAGGTCACAACAAGAGAAGTCTAGAGGTGCACGACTGTAATCCCGGCAACTCCAAAGGCCGAGGCGGGAGGATCGCCTGAGCCCAGGAGTTCGAGGCTGCAGTGGGCTACGATTGTGCCGCTGCCCTCCAGCCTGGGTGAGAGAGTGACACATTCGGCTCCGAAGGAAAAAGAGTGAAGACTAATTGAGGGGACTCTGAGCCCCAAGTCCATGGCCTGAAACACAGTATGTTCACACTCCCAGGGTAGGACAACATTCACAAGTTTGTCAAGGGCACATTCATGGATTAGCAAGAGATAAATTAATGATGGTGGCAGCAGGATTCTCCATGGAGAGATTTGAAACTGAGGAAATTTGAAAAGGTGCATAAATTGAACTTAATATGAATATTTATCTCATGCCATTGTTGTGAGAATTAGAAATACAACACCAAGCCCAGGAGCAAATTCCATAATTGGCAGCGATTTCCACAACCTTTCTGATATTCTTCCCACCCTACCATAGAGTACAGTGACCTTTTCTCAAGGGACACATTCTGAGGTGACAGTCTTTCCCTCAAAAGTTGTTCTCAGACTCGCCCGCCCATTGGAATCACCTGAGGAATTAAAAAAATATATATATTGATGTCTGGGTCTCACCCCAGTGATTCTGGTTCATTTTGTTTGAGGTATAGCCTGGGCACCTGCTGACCTCAGGGAAAGGTTTGTGCCATGATAACAAATGCTCAAACACCAAACTGAAGGCCTATGGCCTCTTTAATGGGTCTTAATTTTTTTTCTCAATTCAACTCCCGACGTTCCCTGGACTCGTTCTGTTTGATAATTCCACTCTGATTGCACCTTCTGCATGGCCTGAGCCAAGGGTGCCCTGACCATCTCATTCCCTTACCCAAATCCATATTTATGTTCATAGACACTAGGGATTGGTCAAGAAGACCTAAGAAAATAGTTGCCACTTCTACCAACTCCATGACAGGCAATGCATGCAGTGTGTGAAGTGTGAATGACTGTGGTCTTCTAGGCATTGCCATGGGAATAAATCTAAACTAAGGCCAAAGTTTTTGGGGTGATTGCTAATTGAAGATCACTGAGGAATGAAAGGGAAAAGTATCTAAAATTATTTATCAGTAAAATATAGAGTTAAAGGAAACCTAGACTCACAGGATTGCAGATGTTGGGGAGAAAGGAGTGAGTCACTTGGATCGATCCCTCTCCACCTTGCATGAGTTCTCTCTTACAACATCCTTGCAGATATGTGGCTGCAAGCATTTGATTTGTGTAAATGAGTTTACCTCTAGCTTTTCAAAAACACATCTACTGGGTAAAGTGCAGGCAATCTGAGGGCATCATGAAGTTCGCCAGGTGATAGTGATGTGAAATACAATGAAGCTGCCTGTTGTAATGAAAAACACTCAAGACATTGCTATTCTGCACACAGATGCAAAAAGAGATTGTTATTCAGGAGATGTATAAAGAGCTATCTTATTGCTATTCAAAAGACACTTTCTCATTTGAAGAAGTTGAGAAAATCAATATGCAGTAGTGACTGATGCATTCAGAGGCTCAAGACACAATGGAAAATGAGTCCCCCCTGCCCAAATCTACTGATCAAAATCAAAGCCCTGGCCCTGCTATAAGAGAGTAGAGGCTTGGAAAATCCACACACCCAGAGCTTGGCCATGTTCCCCAGAGAGATAGAAGGTCGCCATTATTTCAATGAGTGAGAGAGAGCTTCAGAAAATTTGAAAATAAGCATTTGAACTTTAGCTATCTTAAGTCAATGGAAGCTTTTGAGAACGGCCCATCATTTGAGAGTGCATGTATGTATGTACACACATCTGTGCACACATGCTATTATCAATGCCTGCTACATCCAAGATCAGCAATACATAATTTCTCTTTATTCTTGACTTTGAAATAACATTCAAACTAGATGTGGAGATATAAGAAGAGAGATGTGCTGGCATCCCACAGTTCCTAAAAAATTCACTTCCTTAGTTATTTGGATGTAAGAAAGCATTATACAGAATTTATTGCCCTTCATTTTTGTCATAAAATTAAAATATCTATGGAGTACCCGCAATTCTCAGGTGACTATGATAATGGCTGTGATTCAAACACATCTTTTCTACTTTAATATTCAATGCAGTTCAAACCAGGAACTCAGCCTTGTGCTGCGTACCTGGGTGACCAATTATCCCGGTTTGCCTGGGACTTTCCTGGCTTTGGCCCTGAACATTCTGCATCCCAGGAAATCCCTCAGTCTCAGGCAAACTATGACAATGGGTAACCCTGCCAGGCACTGAAGAAATTACCCCAGAGAAAGTTTCTAAAACTTAAGGAGCTCACAACTTAATTGGAAAAAAAGAAATTCACACACTAAACTGACAGATAATTTAAGAAAGAATATGATTAACATAAGATTAGTCTATGATTAATATGGAATAATATTGAAAATAAGAATTATGGAAGTGTTTATGGAAACAAGTGCTTCAAAGGAAAGAGACACGCGTTTGTTTTGATGTTCATGGAATTTTCAAGTGTTGGGTCAAATATTGATTGGAAGACAAGCATAGTGCTGAGCAGGGTGTATAACATCAAACAGGCATACCTCTGCCTCTCTCTAAATCTTGGTTTTCATGTCTATAAAATGGGCATTATACTATTACCTCCCTTGTCTACTTCCTATGGTTGTTGGGAGAATCACATGAGAGAAGTGGTATATATAAAAGCATTTTGAAAATTATAGAATGCAATACAAATATAAGAGGGTAGGTAATATTGTTATTATTGCTGATAGAAAAATATAAATCCACAATGTGACTTCAGTAGTCTAGAACTGTGTTGGCCATTATGGTAGCTGCTAGTAGCTATTTATATTTAATTTTAAATTAATTGAAATTAAATAAAAATTTTAAAAATCAGTTCCTCTGTCACCCTAGCCACATTTCAACGACTGTATGTGGCCAGTGGCTACCATATTGAACAATGCAGATAACATTTTCATCACCAAAGAAAGTTTCACTGGACAGCCCTGGTCTAGAAATAAGTGATTGATGTTTTATATCTTGAATATGGTGACAATGTGTCTTTGACGTGGGGGCATTTCTATATAAAAGTAGAAAGGTAATAAGGACCCGAAACTTTCTAACCTTAACTCAAGTTGTGGTGGTCCTTCCTGCTGTTCACCACATACACCGGTTCTCTTTCTATCCTGGGCACATGTTAGCATTGCACTTCCTAAAGCTCTTCTGGTTGATTGGGAACATATGGCCAATTCTGGTCAATGAGCTGTGAGCACAAGTGATGTGTGTCACTTCATGTTGAGCATTTAATCATTGCTGGGAAGCTGTCCAAGGTTTCATTCTTCCATAGTCACTGGAAATATCCTAGTTAATGGCTTTTGATCAGCCTGGGACCTGAAGGGAGAACTACACAGAGGTATAGTTCAGTTCCCAGTTGACCCTTGATGAACACATAGAAGGAACAAGAAACCAATCTTTGTTGGTATTATAAGCCATAGAAATTTAGGGGCTATTTGTTATTTTGGCATAGCCTATCCTATCCTGACTGATACATTAATTTTGAGGTAAGAACAAAAAGACATGATCAGCTAGGTCTCTAATCATAGTTATTCTCTAGCCATTCACCATACACACACACACACACACACACTCACACACTCAGACCCACATGCTTATATAATAAAAACAGAACAGAATAAAAAAGATATAGCACAGCCCCACTTACCCACAAATACATTCAAGCTGCTCTGTCTTACTTCCTTGCCCAGAGAAGATTCAAAGCCACGTGTAATTCGTTCATCACAGCCCAATTTTAGAACAGAGTACACTGTTCTCATTTTTCCTTATGAGGCCCTGGATAGTACAGTGTTCATGAGGACTAGAGTTGGTGTAACTGGGATCTGGACTTTCCAGGCAAGGGTTCATACTCTGTTTACCAGAAAGTACCTCTAGTCCTGGGCTCTCCAACTGTAAAGTAGAGCAAGCAGGAAGAACAATAACATCTAAAATGTCAATGAGATGTTTTCCCTTCCCAAAAGGAAGCATGGGATGTGTTGAGTTAATGACAGAAAGAGCTTCATTTTTGAAAAATGGAAAGAGATAGATTGGTACAAATTATTCATGTTCTGCTGCCTAATCCCAAAGCAAAGATCCTATTTTAAAACACCAGGCAGCAATTCCACTTTTGAAGCACATTGAATATTACACTAAAGGGGTGCCATTGGGAAAATTTTGGGAAGAAACTGCAGAAATCCTATCTTTGTGTGCAAATATATTGAAGTGTTCCCATGGATGAATATACAATAATGTACCTGATGCTTTTGTTACTATCCATCAACATTGCTCAGCCCAGTGTCTTCCCACTGTTCCCTCCTCACTTCCTCCTACCACCCAAACCTGTAAAACACAGAGGCTCTTTGCATGACTATCTTCTGTTATAGCTGTGGCATACCCGCATGAAAAAATGAAAGGAAGAAATATGTGTGAAGTGCCTACTTTGAGTGCTATATGCCAGGCATTTTCCCTTCACATTAGCTTCTTAACCTTCATAAGAACCCTGAGAAGTAGCTCCTATTAGCTCCATTTTTTACATAAGGCAACCAAGACTTAGGGATGTTGCATAACATGTTTATAATACCAAACCATGCATTGATTCACCTACAGGCCAGGGGCTTCTCACAACAAGCACTTGTTACCCTCTGCCTGGGGCCTTCTCTGTCTGCAGACGCAAGCTCAATCCACACACACAGCAGAACAGAAAGCTGGAGAGTTAAAGCACCTGGGAGCAGTCCTCAGCTTCCCCTCTGCCAAATGGATGAGGGTCAGTGGATAAATACCCCAGGTCCCTCACCCCTTGTGTGGGATAACACTGAGGCACAGCCTCCCCAGACTCCCCCAGTAGGGATGAGCCCTAGTTGCCCACAGCAGTGAACTGCTCGCTGACATATCTCGTATAGGCTTCCTTCCCCTCCCCGTCTCCCTTCCCCACTCCCATACCCATCCTTCCTAGAATCACCTCCCAAGGAAACTACTTACCTTCAAAATTTTTTCTCAGAGTCTGCTTCAGAAAGAACCCAACATAAGACAATATTCCAGTCCATATAATTAACAAATGCCAGAACCAATATTCAAATTTGTCTGACTCCATACTTTCTACATCAAGGATGAGCATTTTTCAAACGGTCTCTTGTCTCTCTTCAGGGTCATTGTGTTGGATACTGAACAGGTCATAGAAATGAAAGGGCATTAGAGTAGGGCATCATTGTCTTCACCAACGACCCCGTGGTGCTCTCCTGGGCTTTGAATTGATCCTTCTAAAGACACAACCCCATGGGAAACCTGCCTCAGGAAGACTTCATGGCCCTTGGTCACAGGAGAAGGGGAGTGCCATGGCACATACCCTTCCTGAACATCCAAGAACAGTTTGGAAATTCAAAACCTGACTCATCTTGATATGTCAGAATGCAGCCCGGGTGGCCACATTTATAAACAGCTAGGGTAGTTAAGGAGAAGAGATTCTTCTCAGCTGTTACAACTTTAATCACAGTTATAACATGGCCAGAAATGCCATCAACAGTGGTGTCTCCATTCATCCACTCTGGTCATGGGTCATGAACCGAATTACCTATGCTTGGAAACTCCCAGCAAAGACAAAGTTCCCTTATAAATCATTCACAGCAAGCCATTTCAGGAAGAAAGCGCTACTCAAACTATGGAAGACTGATTACCTTTCACTGTAGCTTTTACTATTGACACCTGCCCAATTTAATCTGATGTATCAACTCCCATTTGGATGTTACAGTCTATGCCATGTTGAGACTGTCACTGCTGTGACTGCCTGCACAAACAATGTAACACCTCAGAAAACAGGAGTCAAAAGCCCCAGAAAAGGGTGCATTGCCCGGCACAGCCTGGGACTGTGGTAGGCACTTAATAAATACACATAAAGGAAGTTGTGTCACAGATTTCCCCTGAGTTGATAAGATGCTTGAACTAAGGCCAAGAGATACAGTTTTGAAATAAGAAGGATGAAGGGAAGAACTGGTAAGAAATAGCTAGAAGAATTTCAGTTCACAGAAAAATAAGGCAACCCAAGTGTCTGCTGCCTTCATAGCCTCAAGACTTCTAGGCTTCTACAGTTACCCTTTTTCTTTATATAAAAAATGGCAGGTGCAACTTATAGAGGTTCCTTTGGATTGAGATGGGACAATCTGAGCACTAATAATAACTGCAAAGGATTGAAATGGAACAAATATGTTTAAATACATGAATTTATGATAATTTTAAAAGGATTAAATAATGCATGAGTTCCTAATACTTCACTGGAATCTATTGCAGGATGAAAGTGAACCAACTCTTCATCCTGAAATTTGGTAAATTAGAGGGAATGAGTCAATTAAAAAAATATGAAAAAATCCCATGCCCCATCCTATGCACTGACAGATCCTGACTACTTCCCTCTGAGAGGTGCTGGGGAAGGATCCTTTTTCCTGAAGGGCGCCTCTCTTCCTTCTCTACTGTTGCTACTCCACCCAGCTCCTCCTGGCGCCCATGGCAGCCATATTCCTCCCACCTGGACTTCAGTCCCTGCTGGATACTTCAGTCCAGCCCACTTCCTTCTTCCTCCCCAAAACACCACTGTCACGAGCCAGTTCCATTTGGAAGACTTCAACTGGACTCTTGGGAAAATGGTGGCAGAAGAAAGAACAGAAAACAAAATAAAATTGAATAATGGACATCTCCATGTTAAAGTTCTTTGACCATACTCCAGCCCTGGGAAACTCCTTGCACCCTCTGTGGATTGTCACTGCCGCCATCTGCAACTGCCTGGGTCTGCCCTTCTTTCATCTCCATCCAAGTACCCCCCAAACTTCTCTCCCAGCCTCAGAAGCCCCTACAAACCTCTTGGAACTTTCTAAAGCTTTTTATTTTTTTGGGCAAACAAGTTAGCCCTTCCTTGATTAAATCTCACCCTCTCCAGGTTATGCCCTGGAGAACTTGATTTGTATAATAGAATATGCCTGTTTAATACTAACTGATCAACACTTACATCACACAGGGCAATAATATTCATCAGGGGGCGGGCAGGCGGGAGGGGGGTGGAGGGGATGGGAAAACTCTCACTGAATGGATGCGGGGAGCACAGTTTGGGGGATGACCACGATTGTGGCTCTGACACGGGCAGTGCATGGGCAATATATATAGCCAAAGTGTTATACCCCCATAATATTCTGAAATTAAAAAAAAAAAGAATATGCCTGTTTAAGTTGCTTTTCTTAAACAAAAGAGATGTTCTTCACTAATTGGAATTCTGGCTTCTTGTTGGTCTATCTGACTCAAACTCCAGGCAGATTTCTTCCCATTAGAATGAAAAGTCTCTAAAAATTTTAAAGTTTTAAGTTCAAGTGCTCATTGGTGCTATTAATCAAAGATGTATTATATGTACATTTCAAACAAGCTCTATTAATCAGCCTGCCAATTATTTTTTATACTGTGTGGCCTACTTCCCCCATGGGCACCAGCCATCAGTTACTTTCCACCCAAAGTGCAGGTCTTGCAGCCTCATTCAATGTAGTATTAGTCTGTGACCTTCGAAAACATACTGTTGCTTTGTTTGGGAAAAAATCTAATTACAGTAGTTAAATGAACTGGAATTAATTAAGTTGTGGATACTTGACATTTATAGCTAATTGGTCATATCTATCATAAAAAGAGAAATTGGGCCTTTTATCTCTCTGTTTTATCGACCATGCTGAAAATCAATAGCATTTCCAGAAGGGGGTGCCAAGGCTCCCAGCAGCCTGTTTGTCCCAGAAGAAAACACATTAAATTATGGCTAGAAATTTCTTTGTCAGCTGGGAAAGTCCTCTATAAAAGAGTTATGGGCTTCTGCATTTTCAGATAGGGACTTTAGAGTTAGCCTAATTTGGGGGCCTCTGAACAGAAAACCTGCTAAACCAAGGAAAGGGGGACTTTCTTCTTTGCTTACTTGTGGGTCTCCATTCATTCCTGGACAGTGCCTCACTTTCATTTCAGCACGCTGTGCCACCATCAGCAACATCAGCTGCAGCCAGGAGATGAGGCTCTAAGAGCCCAGTGAAATCTACTAAAGGCACACAAGGTCCATAATTCTTCAGCCTTCCTACCCCACTCCCTGTGAGTAGAGAGAATAATCTAAAAGCAAGTGATTTCATGGTGTCATTGCATATGTATTAGTTTGACAGAAGTGGAAAGAAATACCAAAAGATGAGGAACTTCTGTTTTATCTTTGTGACCCTATAAATAAGCTATAAACTGCCTTCCAGGAAGGCTGGTGCACTTCATATTTCCATCAGCAATGCATAAGAATATGCTTTTTCCCAGAGTTATACCAATGTTATAGCTCTTTCTTACAATTTTCCCATCTGATGGGTATAATGTCTTGTTGTTGAGTTAATTTGCATCTCCCTGATGATTAGTGTATTTAGCATCTTTTCATATACTTATTGACCATTTGGCAGCATCTATTAGAGTTTAAATTATATATTCTTGATATAGCATTTCCACTCCTAAAAATGCATTCCATAGGAATAACAGCATAATGTGTAAAGACATATTCATAGTAGCATTGTTCATAGCTAAAACTTAGACACAAAGTCAATATCTATCAACAGAGAAATGGCTGGCTAAATTATGATACAGCCATACTATATTAGTCAAGGATCTCCAGAGAAACAGAAACAATAGGATAGATAGATAGATAGACTATAAGAAATTGGCTCATGCAGTTATGGGGGCCGAGAAGTCCCACAATCTGTCCTCTGCAAGCTCAAGATCCAGGAAAGACAATTGTGTAGTTCCAGTCTGAGTCTGAAGGCCAGTGAACCAGGAGAACCAAGGAGGTAAGTTCCAGTCCAAATCCAAAGGTCTGGGATCAGGAAAGCTGATGGTTTAAGTTCCAGTCCAAGGGCAGGAGAAGACCAAAATTCCAGCTTGAAAACAATCAGGGAGAGCAAATTCCCCTTTACTACTCCTTGTTGTTCTATTCAGGCCTCTGACAGATTGAACGAGGCCCACCTACACTGGAGAAGGCAATCTTCTTTACTCACTGTATCAATTCAAATGTTAATCTCATCCAGAAACTCACACACACACAAACCCCAGAAAATGTTTAACCAAATATCTAGATATCCTGTAACCCAGTCAAGCTGACACATAAAATTAACTATCACATATACCACGACGGGTTATAAAGACATAAAAAGAAACAAATAAGAGCTATACCAGATAATGGCGAGGGATTTCATTGCAGTGTTATTGAATGAGTAAAGTAAAAAGCAGAAAATAGGTACAATATGATCTCATTCGGGGGAATGCAGTACCATCCTTGGGCCTAAGCAAGAGAATCCCTTGCTCTGGGCCTTGTGCTTTAGAAGGTTCTATTCTGGCCCTTTTGCAGGGATATACCTCCCCACAGAGTAGAGACATGCAAAGCTCAGGGGATATGACCATCCAGAGGCCCTGTGTCTTCATTCAGGCCTTGGGACACTGTTATTTCTTGCCCAAACAGCTCTGAACCCATTTCCTAGGTCTGCATGGACCTCTTCCCTTGGTCTTTCCTCTCAAGGGTAACCATGTTAGGTTAGGTTACACAGCTCTAGGCCCAAAGGGAGTCCAGGGGGTGGCTTTTTGTGGAGAATATGGATGGGGCTTGAACTTGTGCATGTGCACAAGGTCCCTTGCTGTGAAGGAGGGAGTCGGGGGTAAGAAGAGAAAGAAGCAGGCCATAAGCTGATAGCCTCCACTTGTATTTTCACCCAGGTCCCCACAAATATGAAGGGTAGGCTACCCACAGACGTGGTGTCTTGGGCCACTGACAAGGGTACCCTAAGCAAACATTTCTGGGAAGGTATTTAATGTTGCTGCCCAGGAAGCATCAGGTTCTGCACAAATGTATGGTTCTTTTTCTGTTCAGCCTTCAGGCAGAGGAGATTGTTCCCAGCAGGGGGTCTTTTGCACATTGCACACTGAAGGGATGTAGCCCCTTGAGCAGAAAAGTTGTCCCTCCAAAGAGAATGCAGACACAGAGTCATCAGCCTCTGCAGAGTTAGTTCTTCCTGGAGCCGCAGGCACAACCCCAACACAGACGATAAACAACACAAACAGAGGTTCTGGGACATACCAGAACTTTGAGACCAGAGCATCATGGAAAACACTCGAGAAAGTCCAGCTCAGCCCCAGAGTGTGCTTCTTACCTGCCCTGGTTCAAGACTGGAGATGTGTATTAGGACCCACTGTAGGATCTTTCTGTTTAGCAACATGTAAATTTGCTCAATGGAAGGCACAGATTTCTCACTCCAGACAACAAATCCATGTGTGGAATCACTGTACATGTATAGATACATGGATGAGGTGGTTCCTGCATAAAGATAAGAGTCAAGATTTTGGCCAAGAGTGAGAAAATCCAGATAAAGAACAACCTCTTCCAGACTCAATTTTCATGAGATCTTTTTCTGTCTGGATTTATTATGCTTCGCATAAAAATCTGCTAAAGTTCCATGGAAAAAGATGTCCTCAATATCTTATGTCTTACTCAAATGCTTCAGGTATTTATTTCGGCTTATAGATGTTGAAACTATTTTAAAGTATCACATAATCATAAAATGTTTTAGTTGGAATGAATCTTTTAGTTCAATAATTTTTCGAAGTTTTTTTTTTTTTTTTAAACCCTAACTCAAAGCAAAAGTAAAACAGATGAAAGCTCAGCTGATTCATCTGAATTAGAGCTGGGTACTCCTAGCTCCACTGATGGGGTCCCCTTACCCCATCCCCCCGTGGAAATGTCTGGGGACGGGGGAGAAGAGATGTTGCCACTAAATCCATTGGCTTCCTTGAGCCAAGTTTAATACTGCTGATCAAGTTCCTTCTTCTTATTTTAGACAGAGAACCTTAAGACGTTAACCCTTAGAAAAAAGTACAGATTCATTATTATTCAAAGTATATAAAACAGTAGGCTATAATTATAATAATAGCAATAATAGTCAGCACTTCATGAGCACTTACTAAATGGTAGTCACTGTGCTAAGCAGCTTACCTCAGTTACCTCACATCATACCCTCTTAACAACTCTACAAGATAGATACTAATATTATCCCTATTTCAGATGAGGAAACTGAGGCTTCAGGATTCAGCAAGTGGAAGAGTCTGAACTCAGTTCTATAGACCCTGGTATCAGGGAAGAGTTTCTCAACAGCAGCATCACTGACATTTGGAACCAGATAATTGTTGTTAGGGGCTGTCCTGTGCATTGCAGGATGTTTAGCAGCATCCCTGGTCTCTGCCCACCAGATAGTACCCTCTCAGTTATGATGATCAAAAATGTCTCCAGAAATTGCCACATGTTGTCCTCTGGTGGGCAAAATCATCCTAAGTTAGGAAACACTGGTCAACAGATATATGAAGTACTCAAAAAACTATTTTATGAAGTGCTTATTTCCACATGGCTGCCCAAAGGGGCCCATAACAGGGACCAGCTAAATAGCTGATAGAGGGCCCTGAACAAGAGTCACTTTGGGAAATCATTGATGAAAGACATTTGTCTCATGTACTCAAACAATGGGTTGATTTATTGAATATTTCCCCTAGACCTCATAGGCACCGGTCTAAGTGTACCACAGGCTGGGGGGCTTAAACAACAGAAATTTATTTCCTCACAGTTCTAGAGGCTGGAAGTCCTAGATCAAGGTGTCAGCAGAGTTGGTTTCATTCTGAGGCCTCTCTCCTTGGCTTGCAGATGGCTGGCTTCTCCCTGTGTTGTCCCATGGTCTTCCTTCTGTGTGTCTATGTCCAAATTTCCTCTTCTTTGTAAGGACCCTTCTCATATTGGATTAGGACTCACCCTAATAACCCCATTTTAACTTAACTTTAACATTGTAGTTAAGTTAAAATGAGGATAGGATTATAAGATCCTATCTCCCTATATGGTCACATTATGAGGTACTAAGGGTTAGGACTTCAATGGAGGAATTGTGGAGGGCACTCAGTTCCGCACCTGACAAGGATTGTCCTCTTCATTTTCGTAGAAGAATGTCAGGTGCTCAGGGATTAAATAGCCTTCTGAACAATCTGTCAAAGAATGCAGCCAGCGCCTCTAGTTGATGACCTGTACCATGGATCACCTGAAGTCATTCTTAGAAGAAAGAATTGTTCTATCGCAGACCTTCTTGTAGTTTCAGAGTTGGCATTATAGAATGAACTTGATGAAAGTAATGCTTTCATATTTTTTCTTTTAATTTAAAGATATCAATTATGGACATATGCTAACCCTATAAATATTCTTCTGGGTATCCAGGTTAGTTACCTCTTTAAAGAAGCTATCTCCAAATATAGTCACAATGTGAGGTACTGGGGTTATGACTTCAACATATAAATGAGGGGGACAAAATTCAGCCCCTAACAAAAGGGCAATGGCTGACATGGGGTTCAAAAGGCTGGCCCTCCTGCCCCAGGAGCAGGCCACGGCTAGTCTGCGCCTGAAACGACACTGCTGCTGAGCTTTTATTCCCCTGCCCTCTCCTGCCTCTCTCACTTCCCTTCCCCTGAGAGCTCTTCCCCCACCAAGTCTCTTGCACAAGAATCCCATTTCAGGCTGTGCTTCTAGGGAACCTTAGAATCATGTTCTTTCAGCCTGGTCAGAGTCTTAGAATCCAGGAGACCCAATTTCTAGCCATACGTCCAGCTTGCTGTGTAACCTTGGGCAGCCTGAGCATCATTTTCCTCACCTGCAAAATGACAGTGGTGGATTAGATGACCTCTACAGTTCCTGCCAGCTCCTATGGGCACTGCAGCTCTGAGACCAGCCAGGACAGTGCCCTATATTTCTTGTCATAACTAATGCATCCACTGCAAACCTATCTTTATAGAATTGGAGTCCTGAGCTGATACCAAGCCCCAACCCTGAATTTTTTTTCTGCTATTTTAAGTAGTTAAATAAGAAAGATGATGACACATAGCTACAGAAAAGCTTCCCCCAAGGCTGCCACCCTCAGAACCTTTCTTACATCTCCTTCTCCACCCCGACCAGACCTTAGGTGGAAACATCATATACACTCCAATCTGCAACTAGCAAAAGAATCCCTTAAAAACTGTTCTATTACCAACTAAGAATAACACAGGAACATTGGTTAATCTATCCTGTAAAACCAGTTTCTTTCCCCGTCCTGCATTTGAACAAATCACTGAAGCTAACATGGCCACTAGATGAAGTTTTGTATTTCACCATAGCTAAAAAGTTAGCAATAATAAGACATACCACTATTTTATGTACCACTCACAAAAAAAAAAAAACCCACCAATTCCCACTCAGGCATGACACATTCTTATCAGTTAGAACTTTTATCCTAATGAAAAAGAATTTTTTAATCCCCATTGAATTTTTTGTCCCAATTAAATGAACTAGATTCATGTAAACATATTTTTATATCATCTGTCACTCTCATACATTAGAAAAGGGAAATATACAGGAAAAATCATTTAAGGTATTTTTAAAACTTCCTCATGTTTAGAGTTCAATTTCAAATCACTTTCAACTCCATATTACTGGTGACTGTGTTGATATTATCTTTTCTGACAAAAGCATGCCTAGTGTGGTGCTTCTGAAAATGTGGGCGCTACTGTTGTCTACAGCAGTGGTCCCCAACCTTTTTGGCACTAGGGACCAATTTCATGGAAGACAATTTTTGCATGGATGAGGGGGTGGTTTCAGGATAATTCAAGCGCATTACATTTATTATGCACTTTATTTCTATTATTATTACATTATAATAGATAATGAAATAATTATACAACTCACCATAACGCAGAATCAGTGGGACCCCCGAGCTTGTTTTCCTGCAACTAATGCCGCTGCTAATCTGACAGGAGATGGAGCTCAGGCGGTGATTGGAGCAATTGGGAGCGGCTTTAAATACAGATGAAACTTCCCTAATTCGCTTGCCCACTGCTCACCTCCTGCTGTGCAGCCCAGTTCCTAATAGACCATGTACCAGTCCACAGCCCAGGGATTGGGGACCACAGGTCTACAGGACTTTCTTCCAAGCCACTGACACCATTATATAAACCATTTGGATTTTTTTAAACTTTTTATTATGGAGAATTTTGAACAAATACAAAAGCAACAGAATAGAATAATAAATCATACTTCTGAGTACCCATCATCCAACAACATCAGCCATAGCCATTCAATCCAGCCACACCCTCATCTATTTTCTCCCCTCCTGCATAATTTTGAACCGAATGTCTGACATATCATTCCGTAGGACATGCCATTCTGACATATGCCTGACATATCATTCATCCATAAATCTTTCAGTATGTGCCTTTCAAAGATAGGATTATTTTTAATATAACCACAATATCCTTTCAAATCTAAAGAAAATTAATAATTCTTTAATATCATCAAATATTGAAGCAATGTTCAAAGTTCCAGTTATCTCATAAATATTTTTAAATTTTTTTTTAAAATACAGATTCCAATAAGGTCTACCTATGATGGTTCATTGATATGTCTTTTAATTTTCTTTTCATCTGCAAGTTCCCCCTTATTCTCTCTTTTTTGTTTTTCCTTATAATTTATTTGAAGAAATTGGGTTGTTTGCCCATGCAGAGTCTGTCACTGTCTGAAATTTGTTGATTTCATCCCTTTGGTGTAACTTAAAATGTTCCCTTGTCCCGTGTATTTCCTGTAAATTGGTTTTTTAGGAACTATTTGAACTGAGAGGCTTGATCTCAGTTAGGTTTGATTTTTTTGGCAGGAACATTCCAGAGGTAGTGTTGGATTCTTCTATCAGGAGGCATGTCATACCTGGTTGTCTCTTCTGGTGATGTTAGCAGCCACTGATGTTGAATGCCAAGATTCATTAGTTCATTAGCAGTTCCAAAAAGGTGATATTCCAATTCTATAATTCCTTTTCACTTAGTGGCTGGAACGTTTTTATAAAGAGAAACTTTCTCTCATCTACCAATTCTGCAAGCTTTAATACATGCACCAGGCCGTGATGCCCATACCCCTGCTGTCACCTCGCTGTCGGTGATTGAAATATCATCTTTGGCATGCCTTTAGGGGTTGTGCACTATGAGAATAATTGTTTCTTTAAGGGGCGGAATTACACTTGTCATTGAGAGGTCTCACATGGAGAGCAAAGTGGGAGTTAAGAACTAATGATGCACATCTTCTAATTCATGCTCCCTTCCAGGGGGGTATATGTGCGTGTGTGTATCATTGTGTATCATTGAACTCACATGAGTTAAATGCAAATATGATGTGTAATATTATATTACAAATTTTATTATATTGTAGTGGTTATTTCTATGTACTATATGTTTCTCTCCCCTTAGATTATAAGCACACTTACATAATCTTAATCAACCTTGAACTCCTCAAAGTCAAGATTTTGCAAAAGCAATTTGCCTTGAAGATGGGTTTCTCAACTCCCTTTCTGTCTAGCAGCCTTTGGTAGTGTTCTCCCAGCCAAAGCAAAGACAGGAGCCCTATACAAACATGTCCTGGACCATCTTGTCTTCCATATTCTAAACAGTGTTTCTAGGGCCCCATGTTTCTCAAAAAAAAAAGCCAAAGTAATCATTATTAACCTTTTTTTTAAACATGAGAAAACTGAGATTAAGAGATATAAAGTAACTTACCCTTGGGAAAAAGAGTTAAAAATGAATTTAGGGGTTGATTTTTCCCTTTATTTCTCAAATATCCTGTCTGGTATCACTTGTTTTAGAATAAAAATTTTAAATGAAGTTTAACATACAAACAGACGGGTCCATAAATCATAAGTGTACAGCCCAGTGAATTTTCACAAAATGAACACACTCATGTTCCCAGAGACCAGCTCAAGAAAAAGAACATTAGAACCTCAGAAACTCCCTCATATCCCTACCAGTTACTACTTTGCCTAGCCATAAACACTACCTAAACTAACAAAGTGGATTAGTTTTGCCTATTTTTGGACTTTATATAAATGGAATCATACGAAATGTACTATTTTGTGTCTGGCTTCTTGCATATGATATTATATTATGAGATTTGTCCATCCGGACAAGCTACATTTCCCAGGCCCCCTTGCAGCTAGGTGGGGCCATATGACTAGTTTTGGCCAGTGGAATGTGAGGGGAAGTGATGTGTGTCTCTACCTGGCCAAAGTGGTTAAGAACCTAGTGTGCCTGATCCACGCTCTCCCCTGACTTCTGTGAAGACCCTTGAGGGCATGTGTTGAGAGTGGCAGTGTTCAAACTGGAAGGAGCCTGAATACCTGGGACGCTGCTTGGACAAGGAGGGCAACTTGACTGGAAACATCCACATTTGACTTGCATGAACAAAAAACACATTTATATTGTGCTGAGCCTTGAAGATCAGGGGAATATTTGTTGTAGCAGCTAGCCTACCCTGATTGATATGGTTGAATTCCTAGGTCCCATTACTCCTTTACTATTCAGGACAAAGTGTCACAGAGAGTGATCCAAAGTGGCAAAAGAGTACTTTTCCCTCACCTCTTTCTTTCCCCCTTAAAGAAGTGATTTCTTCAGCATGGGAGAAGTAAACTGAACCTGAAGAATTGAGGAAACGTCAGGAGAATAGGAGAGGACAAGCCACGGCTATAAAATAGAGAAGTAAAAAGGTGAACATATGAAAGAGCAGAAAAACAAGATTGGATCATGATGAAAAGTGTTCACTTCTCACTCCCTCGGCATCTAAAGAATAAAAATTCTTCTCTCCTAGATCTTTATCTCTAGGTCACTTGGAGATGATGTCTTTGTCTGTGCCACTATAACAAAATGCCAGAGACTGGGTAATTTATAAATTAAAACAATAAACATTCAAGTGACCACGGGTACATTTCCTATTTACTCCTGAAGAATAGGCTTAGAGGATCCACATTCATTTAGTGGCAAGGAAGGCAATTAATAAAGGATATTGAGCTTTTAATCTAGAGCAGAGGTGAGAAAACTTATTCTGTAAAGGGCCAAATAGTAAATATTTTAGGTTTTTGTGGGCCACATACAGTCTCTGTCAAACATTCATCTTTGTTTTTTGTTTTTTTGTTTTTTTACAAAGCTTTAAAGTGTAAAAACAGTCTTATCTCAAGGGCCATACAAAGTCAAGCCACGGGCTGGATTTGGCCTGTGCACCACAGTTCGTGAATGTCTGGTCTAAAGCATTACTCACTTTGATCTGGATCCTTGTCCCTCTAGAGTTGGAGACACTGTGGAAAGAACTTGCCTTCTAATTCATAACATGGAGCAAAACTAAATGGGGTCATTTATTTGGATGCTGTTGGAAACTCAAAAGCACCTCTCTTTCAGTTTCTCAGTACAAGCACTCCTCAGTGAGATTCCTGGTAAAGAGACAAGACAGCCAGATGCACAGCTGCTGTGATTTTCAATAGTTCCTGCCTCATAGTAGGTTGATATGGGCCATAGAACCCATAAAGTATAATTTCCTAAAGCCTCCTGAAGCAGAGCATGTTCTGGGTGATATCAACAGGAAGACGGCTCATTTCAGATTATCAGATGTTCCAGCCTGGTGCCACTTCAAGATGGTAATGTTTTTAATCGATTCTAAACACAGCAGTCTCGTGCTAGGGCCAATTTGAGGCCTGCAGGCAGATGCTATAAGCCTCTGTGAACATTTTACCCAGATATCTCTGTTTATCTCTTGCATGAGTGGTGCTTTAACTCCCAGCTGCTCCAAGAGTGGTCCTGGGACCAGCAGTATCCACATTCCCTGAGAAGCTGATAGAAATGCAGACCTGGGGCTCTGCCTCAGAATTATTAAATCAGAATTTGCATTATTAATAAGATCCTCTGGTGATTAGTATGCACATTAAAGTTTGAGAGGCATAGCTCTAACATTCTTTTTGTAGCTAGTTTAGCTGCAAGGTTCTCAACCCTGGCTGTACATTTGAACTGCCTGAGAAGCTTTAAAACATACAGATGCCTAGGTTCTGCCCTCACAGTTTCTATGTTAATTGTTCTGGGTGCAGGCAAATTAGAATGATCTGGCTGCACCTTAAAATCATGTGGTTCCCAGCACAAACCAATTAAATCAGAGTCTCTGATTCTGGGTTGGGTTTTTTGTTTAGGAAATTCACCTCCACCCCAGACCTGGCCATGTGGCCAGGTTCCATAAACCTGCTGTACTTTAGTGTGTGCTGAAAGAAGCCTTTGTGATGAGGTCACTTTCCAGCTATATATTGCTGCATAATAAACTACCCCCAAAGCTCAGTGGCTTAAAACAATAAACATTCATTTAGCTCATGAATCTACAACTTTGCCAGGGCTCAGCAAGGACACCTCATCTCTGCTGCACCTAGCATGAGCTGGGCCAGCCCATCTGAGGACTGTAGAATTCACTTCCAAGATGGCACATTCACATGGTTGGCAAAATGGTTCTTTTTATGGGTTGGAAGCTCAGCCAGGGTGGTGGTCTGGAAGCCTTGTTTCCTCTCCATGTGGTTCTGTCCATGGACTGCTTGAGCTTCCTCACAGCATGGTGGCTGGGTTCTTAGAGTGAGTGTTCCACAAAAGAATCAGGTGAAACTCTATCACCTTTTATGACCTAACCTCAGAAGTCATATTGTATCACTTCTGCTATAATCACAATATTCAAGGGGAGGAAACAAGTGTCAGGAGTATAAAATCACATTATACAGAAGAGCATGTGGGAATGAATGATAGTGTTGCAGCTATTTTTGAAAAATATAACCTTTATAGGCCACCTATAAAGGATGATACAATCCTTTTTTGTAGGATGATACAATCAGTAACAGAGCTGCTCCATCAACCTGATTACTAAGATACAAGTTGTTCAATAGCCAGAGGGAAGCAAAGTCTGGCTCCAATACCTGGATGCTTGCTTTAAAACATAATGTATTGGGTGGGTGTGGTGGCTCACACCTGTAATCCCAACAATTTAAGAGGCCAAGGCAGGAGGATCGCTTGAGCCTAGGAGTTCAAGACCAGCCTGGGCAAAAAAGTGAAACCTTCGTCTCTACAAAAATTTTTTTAAAAAATTAGCTAGGTGTGGTGGTATGCACCTGCAGTCCCAGCTACTGGGGAGACTGAGGCAAGAGGATCACTTGAGCCCAGGAATTCAAGGTTATAGTGAGCTATGATCACACCACTGCACTCTAGCCTGGACAGCAGAGTGAGACCCTGTCTCTAAAGAATAAAAATAAAACTTATTTTTAAAAAAATATAAAAATAAATAAATAAATAAAATATAATGTACTAATAGAAAATTTGAGGTATAGTAAGGCCAACAGGCCCGGAGATGATTGCCATTGAAAATATAGTTTGCTACTCTCAGTTCCAAGGGGAGGGGGCACAACGTACCATGGGGCAACTCAAGGAAACACTGAGGTTGTTTACGAATAGAGAGTGAACTGTGGGCAAAAGCCTTTATTGTGTTTTCTTCAGAAAGAAACAACTGAGGCAGGGAAGGTAGGTTTGAGATTGGCTAGTTTGAATAATTTCAGCAGGCTCTGGGGCATGGAGTCTGTCCCTAATGGTCTGGCACCAGGCTGTGGGATGATTAGGGCAGGTGTATAGTGGCCATATGTGTGAGATCCTGATAAAGGAGGTGGTTGGGGTATGGGCTCCAGATTGCTGGTTTGTATTTGAGAAGCATGCTTATGAGCAAGTTGTCTACTTTCTCTAGGAACTGGCTAGCCCTGGGAGGGGCAGTCCCTCCAGGGGTCAGCAAGACCCCAGACGCCGAAGCACCAGAATACAGAAAATAGAAGTCATGGTCAATACAAGGCTCCAATAGGGTCCATGTCCTCCTTGCTTTTCATTTGTTTGTTTGCTTGGGGTTTTTTTGGATCTCGTATGGTAACAACCATCATGCAGTCATCTGGCTATTAACCCCTGCCATTTCATGGCCTAACAGGCCAACACTTTCCTTTGTCTTAGACAAGCAGGGACATCTATTGGTTGCTTGCCTCAAAACTACATTTTTTTAAATACCCAGACAGAAGATTTAGGTCTGGTAATGGAGGGAATTAAATGCTGTCAGAAGGCCTCTAGAGGTACACCAAAAAAAAACGAAACAAAACAACAACAACAACAAAAAAAACCTATAGAAAATTCCATTGTAAAGAATTAACTAGGGAGACAAGTCTCTCCTTCTAGAGTCTATTGGCTACCTCTTTTAAGGAAGTTCACTGAACCTGGCCAGAGAGTCAAGTGTGATAGGATTATTAAAGTCTGTCTATTCCAGAATTTGCTCTCCCAGTCCACTAAAGAGGATTCTGATTCTGACACTAAGCCCACTTGGGCTATCAATAGGAGAGGCTACTCATGGCCTCTCTACATGGCTTGGGCTTCCTCACAGCATGGCAGCTGAGTTCCGAGAATGAGTAGCTAATGTGCAAGCATGCTAAGATGCAGAAAACAGAAGTAGCCAGCCCTCTTACATACTAGGCCTGGAACTGACACAGCATCATCTCTGTCACGTCCTATTGCTTAAGCAGCCATTGGGCCAGCCCAGATTCTAGGGAAGGGGTAATAAATTCCACCTCTCCATAGCGAGTGACAAAGACTCTGTAGTCGTCTTTAATCTACCACACAAAGTAAAGCCAAATAGAAAAGAAACGGGATTGTCTTTTAGATCCTGAAATGTCCAGAAACAAAGGGAATACGGGCTTGGCCTGCTTCGAGAGTAAAGCCATGGTTTGATGCTAATGTTATCTCTTTTCCTCTGCCTAGAAAAGTAACATTTTATTGTTTATCTCTAATTCATAATTTTACCAGGATAGGCTGCAGTGTGTGTCTTTTCTCATTAATCACATTTGAAACTCCATGAGCACTCTTATCTGCAAACCAAGTCTTTTGTCAAGCAAAGTTTTCAATTACGAATGTGATTAACTCCCTTCCATCTGTTCTGTCTTCTCCATGTGGAATACCTATTAGTCTCACTTAGATCTCTGAGATCTGGCCTCCAGATCTTTTTTTCTCCTCATGGTTTCTATTTCTGTATTGTTCTCTCCGTTTTGAGAGAGATCTTTTTACTTTGTACCTAATCGTCTCAACTGCTAATTCAACTGTCAGCAGTGCCCATTTCTTCTCTCTGTCTGTCTATTCATTGGAGGAACGGGTTAGGGCGTCCTCTAATGCAGGGTAGGACAGCACCTAACTTTTTAAAAATTCCTAAATTCTGGGAGGCCTTTTCCTATAGTGTGTTGGGGGGTGTGTGTGTGAGTGTGTGTTTGTGTGTGTGTGTGTAGTGTATATACGCAGATCTTTCCTTTTACACGTAGCATGTATGAAAGTTTAGATAAGTGGGCATCTTCCCCTTTTGCCAATATTAGGACATACACTTTGAAACTAATGACAGCCTCTCAACACGCTCTTTAATATAATTAACATGAATGAGTCATGATTTAATCTAAAATATAATCTCTTAAAGATGGATACATCTGGTAAGAACAAAACAAATATCTTCCCACATAAGTGATGTTATGTGCAGTCCTCAAAAAAGAAAATTATAATATTTTAATAGAAACACAAGATACAAAACAGATAAGATGGCCAAAATTGTTACATACATGCTCCTTGAGGATTAATCCTGCATGGGTTTCCTATCATCTGAGTCTCTGCCTGTAGCTATTTGCCTGAAGAAATGATCTGTGATGCTTGCTGAATTGCGGAGAATGAAAAGAGAAGGCGGGGCTGGGGGTTCAAACTGTCTGTACAACGTTTCAAGTTCCTACTCCAGGGCAGTGATCAAAACTCTAAACTTCATTTAAAGTTACCCTTGTGTTAAGGCACCAGGAAGTAGTTTAAATCTTTGTCCTGCATCGCCCCCCCAACCCCCCCAATCCCATGACCTCCCCACCTCCCCACCCCCCGATCCCCCCCTCCAGGCCCGCTAGCCACTGAGAGCTGGGCTGTGCAGGGAATGTCTGGGAAGGAAAAGGCCTCACTTGCCTGCGCTGCCCTAAGACAGCATTCTTGCTCTCTGGGCTTGGTGAATTCTCAAAGCTGGCTGCGTCTCTGGTGCGGTACTTCCGTGGGTTTCTTAGAGGTTCCCCTGCTTGGAACTTCAGAATGCAGCTCCCTGAATTGGAGCCATGCCACTCCTACCAGCGGGCCCCTCATAAAACTCTACTTAGCTCCTGCATCCTAAGATACATCCAGAACCACTTCTAGCTCTAGCCACTGGGCCCTTGCCAGCAAATACTGCACCTGGCTATATATCCCTTTTAAACCTAAGATGTGGGTGTTGGCTGCATCAACAAACAGTTCTTTTGAATGTGCGACCTAGACCCACACTATGAAGTGTGGGAGAATTCGGCATCTGCCATTTTGTTGTAAGCCTGTGGAGGCCTTGCTGGAAACTTGAGACAAAAGATTTTCATTTTAGTATCCTTTAAAATATTGCTATTCTGTTTAAATAAAAAGACATTAAAGTTTGCAGAAAGAAAACCTATTCATGAAGCATTTGCAAAATCAATAAAATATAAACAAGCAATAGATAGGTTTTAAAATTGTAAAGAACATGCTTATCTTGATGACTTGGAGACCTGACTAATACTGTTATTAATAAGCCCACTGACATTGTTTTAAGAAGCCAACATCCATGGGAGTCATTTAGAAAGGGAAGGAGAAGAGAAAATTGGCTCTTTTCTCTGTCTTTGTTGCTGAGATTACTAAAACAATTTTTTAAAAAAGCTCAGTCAATAGCTTGTATTATTTTTCAGTGAAATAAACTCATCTTCACAATTATCACCTTTCATTTTGACCCTATATATTATAGAAATTTGAATATCTAGGTGGCACTTGATAAACAGATTTAAGTATGATAGTTTCAAATTGACCTTGGATGTCTGACTTACCCTTAATTATTGATATGAGATATACCACCTGTCTCTGTTGCATCTTTATCACTTGAAGTAGCAATGATCAGTAATTGCATCACATGCTGTAATTGCATACAAATTTGCTTTCCATATTCCCTAATTTTGTAAATGGCATTTGATTTGGTGATCCTGGGCACCTAATACATTGCAATATTTGTATATCAGAAAGGTAGATTAACTTAAACAATATAGCATAGCGTGTTTTACTTATTTTTAGCTATATCATGACTTAGTATTTGGTAAATTACCAGTAAAAATAGGGTAAAATTCAGAATGGATTTTTAGTCTACCAATGAACCAACCATTAGATTAGTAAAGAAATAAAAAGATTAAAAGCATACAGCTCTGGTAAGAGTATGGTGAAACAGCCACTATAATAAAAGTCTGATAAAATCTTAAATTGCCATTAACTTGGGAGAATGGCAAAATAATTTTAGAACATTTATTAAAATTTAAAATTCTTATACCCTTTGACCAGTTTTACAGAAATAAAAGCTCCACAACAGAAATACGTTATCAGGCACTTAATTAAGCCCCTCCTTTTTTGTACAGATGCATCAGAAAAAATTTCCTGCAAAAGAAACTGGGCAAGGATGTTAGTGGTGGGGCTGAGAAAGTGCATGGAACATCCTTCATTGTCTGTTACATGCAAAGAGAAATCACTTTCATCCTAGAGATGTTGATTTTGTGTTGTCCAAACTTTGCATTTCCCTGGAATATTGTAAATGAAAATATAATTTATTCAACAAATATGAATAGTTCTCATTTAGCACAAAGGAAGTTTTCTGAGGTTAGCCCCTCTCCCCAATATCCATATAATTTCAATTTCCTTGATATTCCTTTGCAAGGATTTTGGGGAAATGAGTAAATGGCATGTGAAAAAAGAGGTGAAAATGCAAAAAAAAAACTGTTGGACAAATGAAAATTCTTAAAAATATCTTTATCTGCATATGTAATACTTCTCTTAAAACAATATCCACAGATATATGAGTTCTCTATTTTCTTCCACTTTGCTTGTAATTCTGCCAAACTGCCACCGGTTGGCCAACTGCAGCTGGAGTCTGATTCAATAGGAAATGTGTCTGGTTTTTGGTGCTTTGTTTTGTTTAAGTTCATAACAGCCACTGTATTCCTCCCTATACCTGCTATTCTTTATTTTAAAAATGATATTTAAAAAATAGTTTCCAAAAATATTTTTCTTCTTTCAAGAACACTTATTCTGTAACACTCTGCTAGGTACATGTGAATAAGATCAAAAAACAAACAAACAAAAATAGTTCCTGCTCTCAAGAAAAAACCTCAGAAGGTATGGATATGTAGTTCAGACAGGAGGGAATCCAATAACAAAGGCTGAGGGAAAAGCATGCCTATATGGAAGGCAATGCAAAGCAGAGTAAGAGTAAGGTACATTTCATTTTGTATCTGCTAAATGAATATCATCAACGAAAAGACATGGTTAACACCCATTGCTGTCAAATGTGTGGTAAAACAGACGTAGTCATACAGTACATGTAACATAAACTGGTAATCATTTTGGGAAAGAACACAACAGGCTGTATTATGAAAGATGCTCAAATGTTTGTAGCCTTTGCTCCAATAATTCTACACAATAGAGAGATAACTAGGCAAACACTGGGATATTAAAAATAATAGTCAAAAATATGTGGAAATTATCCAAATTAAAGGAGGCTAAGGAAACATGAGATCTAAATGCAATATTTGACTGTAGACCTGATCCTGTACTAGGGAAAAATTAGTCCTAAAAAGAAAATTATTGGTCAACTGACATAATTTGGGCATTGACTGTAGATTAGATAAAGAATTGTATCAATATAAGTTTATAGGTTGATTGCTGTGGATACTGGAGAGAATATCCTTATTCTTAGAAAATACACCCTGAGGTATTTAGGAGTAATGGACCATAATGTATGTAATTTACCTCAAATGGTTCAAAGAAAAGTTATCTAGCATCTATCTAGCTACCTACCTACGAACCCAGAGAGAGTGAGCAAAGGATAAAGTAAATAAGGTACAATGTTAATAGCAGGTGAATCTGAGTAAAGGCCATATGGACACTTCTGGTAATATTTTTACTGTTTCAATGTTTTTAACTTTGATATTATTTCCAAAATTGTTTAAAAAGTATCCCTCTTGGAGAGGGGGGAAGATAGTCAAGAATAGTATATGTCTTACAGCACAGATGTAAAAACAAAGAAAAAAAATTTTTAAAAAGAATAGTATGTGAATGGAAATAGGCATATTTATATTTACCTATAACATTAAGAGAAAAATAAGCAAAATATAATAATTGTCCCTATCTCCAGCCAGGCAAGAAATGGATTCCTGCTGTCACCTCCTTCCCCAGTACAGGCTCCCCCAGCCCCCTTGCTTCTAGATTCTGGTCCTCAGGGATCTCCCACGAACACCTCTTGGTGCCACCTTCTCTCTTCTGGGATCTGGCTGCCAAACCCACAGCCCAGGATCCCCCTGATCCAGAATGAGATTCCCAACAGCACACCGCAGGAGGCCAAGGCAAGCACAGCAAACACCTGCCCTTCCAGCTCGCTTCCTGAGCTGTCTATTTCATGGGGGCATTGAGTCCACAGACCAGGCATTTTCTCCCAGAAGCCTTCCCTTTGCTTCACTCCCCTCTTTATCCATGTCACATTGCAACAGTGTTCGTGCCCGTAACTGGAATTCTTCTACTCCTTATTTTTTCAGTCTAGCAAAATCCCAGTGCTTTTCCAATAAAGACCAGTACTTATGATGCCTGAAAGGCCCTCCATGGTGAGACCCAACCTTCCTCTCTCTGGATGCACCAGCTGATAGTGTTTCTTTCAGCGTCTTGAACAACTGTGCCTATCCTTCCCTGGGGCAAGCTGTTCCTTCTACTTGGTGCTCTTTCCCTCCTTGCTCCCTATTAACCCCTTCTTTTTTAACTTCAGACCTCAGCTTAATTTCTACTTTTGCAAGAAAGCTTCCTCTGGCCTCCCTGAGCAGAGCAAGTCCCTTCATTCTAGGCCCTTTAGGCACTACACACCTCCCTTCCCAGCACAAGTTTTAGACAGACTTTATATCCATGAGCTCTAAGAGGGTGAAGCACGTCTCCCTGACTCGCTGTTGCATCACCAGTGAACACCACTGGTGTTGAATGAAGCCCACAACAGGCGGCACATAGCTCATGCTATGGGCACTGGGCTAACTTCCCAAAGGAGGAGAGCACCAGGCTACCTCTTTGGTTTGTTGCCAAGACAACAAAGCCAACCACCTGTTCCTGGTGGTGAAGGAGTTCAGAACACGCCCCCCCAAAATATGCCACTTTGGCATATTGATTATTTTGAGCTGAAGGAACTTGAGAAAGCAGATGCAGGAAGAGTTTTCTGATCTCCCTCCCTCTTTCTACCTAAAAGAAGGTCATAAAATTTCCCATGAGAAAGGTGCCCACCTGTACCAGGAGGAGAAGAGCATTCTTATCACCAGAGACTGGCAGTCAATGCCAAAATGGATCTGTACAGACAAACCTAGTAAAATAGCCTTAGGATCCATTAGTTAACCCCATATATTTTCTAGATTCTTTTTCACAATTTACTGTCCCTAGCCTAAACCCCTTTGTCTTGTCACTTCTCCACAAATTTATCCACTTCTTTGGGGGTTTCTTGTTTTTGTTTGTGATTTTGTTTTTTTGAGACAGGGTCTTGCTCTCTTGCCCAGGCTGGAGTGCAGTGGCATCATCATAGCTCACTGCAACCTCAAATTCCTGGGCTCCAGTGATCCTCCTGCCTCAGCCTCCTGAGTAGCTGGGACTACAGGCATGTGCAACCACTCCCGGCTAATTTTTCTATTTTTTGTAGATGTGGGGTCTTGCTATTGCTCAGGCTGGTCTCAAACTGCTGGCCTCAAATGATCCTTCTGCCTCAGCCTCCCAGAGTTGCTAGGATTACAGGCATGAGCCACTATACCTGACCCCATTTCTTTGTTTAAAAAAAAAAACTATACAGTATAAGCTCTGGGTCCTAACTGCTTCTTCAGGTCTTTATTTTTCTTATGAGTAGTCCTGTGTGCTTGTAAAAGCACTCAATATATTTGTATGCTTTTTTCCTTTTGATCTGTCTTATGTCAGTTTAATTCTCAGGCCCAGCACCAGAACTGAGGAAAGCAGAGGTAAGTTTTTCCTTCCCTGCAATGGAATGTGGCTGCTGATAGCCTGCCTGCCCACCCTTGGTCAAAACTGGCTCAGGAACTGGGTATGCTGCACCTGAAGATTCCACACATCAGCTTCCAACTGACTGATGGGGAAAACAAGATGAAGTTGAGGTCAGTCCTCAGGCATTCGCTCCAGTGGAGGGGGAGATACTCTGATTTAGAGGAGCAGGTGTGCTCAGAGCTTGGCTGAGGTCTGAATCCCAGTCATGGCTGGTAGTACATCTCTAGTGAGCTCTGTCCAGAACATCTGAGTCATTAGTGTGGTCCAGGGTAGGGCTGAAAGGTCAAGGCCCTTCATTAATATCAACTGTCAGGAACCAAGATTCTGGAGGTGACCCTGAAGCAGTAACCTTTTGTAGTATCATCTGTCATTGGCACCTTTGTTACGCAAATGCTTATTAGATCATCATTGAGATTAGAAGGGATATGGGGCAGATGGAGGAAGTCTACAGGTGTGTGGGTGAAGTTGAAAGGGACAATGATTTTGGACAGGAAAGTTTTTGAAAGCAAAACTATAAGCAAATATAAATAAGAACATATAGACTGACTCTTGGCAGCTGAGGAAAGTGGATCTGATAAGTCCATCCATTGACTCAACCAGGCAGAAAGAGGTTGTGAGAGAAGGTTCTTTGATTTGCTTTAGCTTTGTGTCTTATTCATTCTTTGGCCTCGTTTTCTTCTGGCTCATCTGGTCTGAAAAGAACTGTGTTTATTTTACATTGAGAAGTTGGATCCCTCGGGTTTCTACTTGCTTTGAGCAGTATAAGAACCAAAAAAGAATGAATTCTGAACACTCCGAGAAAACAGATTTGTGGAAATACACTGGAGACGGTGTTCAAGAAGAGTTTATTCGAGTGAAACCAGAGTCTTTATAAGCCTGCCAAGGCCAATGAATCCTGTGGAGTTTCCTTATGGATCAGCATCCGCCCTCCCCGCCAAGAGGGGCCCATCCTGCCCTTCCAGGCTGCCCAGGAAGCCCCTGGTTCCATCAGGTCTTGCTATTCAAAGGCTTATTATTTCACACCCTGGCTTCTGCCTCCACTCTGCTCCCGCCTGTCTACCACTATTTGGCCATTTCACCACTCACTAGCACTGCTGTCAGAAGGTAGGCAGCAGGGAAAATTAAAGGAGCTAAACCATGAACCAGCCATTGCTGCTCCTGCCAAACAGACTTGATGAACGACTGGGCTGAAAGGGAAGTGGAAACCCCTCCCCCAAATGAAGGTTCAGAATATTCTGGGAATTTTGAGGGCTCACCCTGTCACTGTGTAACATGGAAACTTGACAGGTGACTATGCCTAGATCAGAAGGAAGGCAAAAATCAGAACCAATCAGGTAAAAAAATAAGTTTACACTAAGTGATTGCCTTGAGAATTTGAGTTTAGGTAGTAGAGGAAGAAAGGAAGCTAAAGTAGTGGGTCTGTGTACTGGCTAGACCACCCTCTTCTAGAGAAAACTGCCCACAGCCCCCTAATGCTAAAGTAGCCAAATGATCTCTATCACGTGACACGTACTCACCAGCACCCATTTGATGAGTCCAGGAGAAACCTCCTAATTCAGTACATGGGCTTGTCATCAGCCTATGAAAAATTGAGCTTGGGAATTCTTGGGAATTTGAATTAAAAAAACTGGAAGAACACTTATTTTTGATAATACAACTAAGGCCAAAGAAGTCTTACTGGGCCATGTTCCAGCAGAAATTACAAAAGTAGACAATCTGATGAAAATGACCAGTGGAAAGAAGTAGGATTGTTAGCATGTAACGAAGTGGTGTTAATGTCAATGTAAAAATCTGGAACCCCTGTTGCTGGTGCCTCTGGGAGCTGTCTTAAGAATCTGCATTTTCACTTGTGCAGTTTTGCAAACAGTGATTATCACTGAAAGAACAGATCTAAATGCATCCCTAGGATGACCTGTTGGGAATTAAAGAGCGGGGATGGCTTCTTTGGGGGGTGCAGGGGAAGATAGAACAAGCTATTGTTCCTTCACACTCCAAAAGTCAATGACTATTTGCCTACCAAAAGTCAGCCTCACACTGCCCCGTTACACGTTCTAGAGAAAATAATGCCATAGTGAGGGGGCATTGGGCAAAGTTAAGACATAGGTGAATTTTGTCTTCTCTATTCAATAGTTTTTCTTTTTTTTAACCTTTATTGAAGGTTTTATTGAAGAATAACATACATACAGAATACATCTTAAATGTATAGCTTGACCAATTTTACAAGCTGAGCCCACCGATGTAACAAAGTAACCAGCAACCAGGTCAAGAAATAGAGCACGACCAGCTGGCCAACAGCCCCCTGTCTCTCAGTCACTAACCACTCCCCCGCCAAGTTTTCCGCTCTTCTGGTTTGTAGCGGTATAGATTAGTTTTTCCTGCTTTTGTTCTTTATATCAATGGAATCATAAATACATAACTTTCGGTGCCTGGAGTCTTTCATTCAACGTTCTGTTTTTGAGATTCATCCACATTATTGCCTGTGATGATAGATTTCTGTTGTTGAGTAGTATTCTGTTATGTGAATAGACCACAATTTTCCATTCTACTGTGGATGAACGTCTGGGGTGTTTCAATTTGGGCTATCATAAATAATGCTGCTATAGTCTTCCTGGGCGTAACTTTTGCTGAGCACATGTACGCATTTCTGTTGGGCATATAGGAAGGTGTGGAATTGCTGTATAACAGAGTGTGCAAATGCTTAGTTTTCATAGATAAAAGAGTTAAAGAGTGTTTTAAAGTGGTTGATGTTAGCTGTCTATTCTACACTCTCCTATTTCTATGTCAGCTCCTACATTTTTGTCCAGCCGTCACCAACTCCCACCACCACCTGCATGTCCCTGAACTCACAGTTCGCCTACTGCCTCTGACTGACCACGGTTTGGCTGAATGTACACACACACCCCTACCCTGACCTTGCACAACATCAAACATTCTGGGCCTTTTCCTTTGAAAAGGAAATCCTTTTCTGGACTCCTGCCTCTCTTCCTCCCATCCCCAAGATGGTGGACTAACTGCCTCTAGGACCAATTCTGTCTTCAAACAGGGACACTTAAGGACCCAAAGGAACACTGTACCTGCTTTTGCTGTGGTTCCCATGTCTGGAGCTCTGATCATTCTCTTTTGTGTCTGACCTGATCCAGTGTTGACTGAGCTCCATCAAATCTAGCGTATCCCACATCCCATGCCATCTGTGGTTGTGTGTACAAAAGCTGGGTTGCATTGCCCCTGCCCAAGCTGAGTGCATCAACACTTGGTGCTGTAGTGTCCTCTCTGTTGTCCCGACTTTTCTAGTGTCCATACCCTAAAGATTCAGTGCCCACAAAGCAGTGTTAGTCAGGTTAGTGACTCCCTTAGAAGAGACAGCATCTTGAGATCTCACCAAGGGCAACTTTGACAAGTGAGCCTTCTGGCCCCCACCAAGGGTCCCAACAGTGCCACACATTTCCTTGACATAGTTAGATGCCTATACAGAAAGGAGAGACCACCAGGGAAATTATTTTGAAAAAGATTTTTATCATCCCTCAACTTCCACCTTTTAGCAGCTGCCATCTGTGTTTCAATGTCACTCAGCAAGACTCTCTGAGTTCTTGTATTTTATTATATAATTCACTAAGGATCTAACAGGGTGGGGAGTAGTTCCAGAGTATTTTTGAGACATGACTGCAATAGTTTTTCTTCACTGAATTTTAAAAATGAATAACCCAATAGAGTGCCTAGTTTATCATATGGTAGTAAGTACTAAACAAACATAGGATTTTTATTAATGTTTATATTACAGATGTATCCGTTTTGCTTCTATGTACAATTCAGTTCAACAAATCTTTGTTGACCATTTATTATGTGTGAAGTATTGCAGATAAGTTGCAGTCCTAGCCTTCAAGGAATTCATAGAATTCAGTCCTCTGGGGAATGATTATCCTTGAGGAATCAGGAACCATCAAGGATTTTTCTAGTAGTTCAGTGTTTTAGGTTCTGCTTCCCCAGGGACAAACCTTGAGAGGGCAAGTCGTTTGCAAGGTGTCTTAGATGTTGTTGGTGCCTTGTGCTTATCCCCTCTACCTCACACCCACCTGGGTAGACCACAACCAATGACTGAATAATGTGAGCAGCTGGGCATGGGGCAAAGGTCCGTCCCTTCGAACTCAAGGTCTGACAACTCCATGATGTCAGTCATGCTCCAGGGTGTCCCATGGGATCAGGCGGAAGCCAGACTTCTCCTAAAACCACATCCGTGTTAAGCTCCTTCCCCTGCCCTTGCTCCCTTACATGCTCACAGGCTTCTCCTGAGAGGAGCCCCTCAGTAAATCACTTATGTAAGAATCCCCAACCCAGGCTCAACTTCTAGGGAACCTGATCTCAGGTAGGAGGGAATCCCAGGAAGCACAGGTAGGAGAGAGGTAAAAGGACACAAGGAAGGATGCCAAAACAGCCTACGGAATCAGCAGGTCGCCATGTAGGCAACTGGTGCTCAATCCCGCTGGGGTAGGGTTGCCAAATTTAGCAAATAAAAATATAGGATGTATCATTAAATTTGAGTTTCTGATTAACAACACATAATTTTTTAGTGCAAGAATGTCCCATGCAGTATTTAGGATATACTTAACTTAAAAATTATTCATTGTTTATCTGAAATTCAAATTTAACTGGCAACCCTTATCTTCCAGCCTCTAGGAAAGGAGACAGTCTAGTGCATGCCTCAAAGTTGTCCCACTCAAGGGTGAAGAAGCTGAGCTATGTGTTCTCCAGCTCACATCCATCGCTGACCACGTTGTGCTTCTGATGGCGTTAACTCTGGAGTTTCTGGCTTGGTCCAGATGTGGCTGAGAGAAAGCCATCATGTGGAGTAGCGATCCTGTAGAAGAATGCCCTCAGCAAGTGTTGGACTGGGGAGTGTGACAGGACATGGG
This sequence comes from Daubentonia madagascariensis, assembly GCA_023783475.1. NCBI lineage: Eukaryota > Metazoa > Chordata > Mammalia > Primates > Daubentoniidae > Daubentonia > Daubentonia madagascariensis. Next base: position 1,252,657 of record JAKFHU010002136.1, read on the forward strand.
CAGGGCACCAATGGTGTCTGCTCCACACAGCGGCTGAAACCTGAAGCGTCTCTGAACTCCTGAGCACAAGGTTAGATGAAAAAGCAGCTTTGTCTCCACTCATTTCTCTGAATGTGTCCAGATTATGACCACAGTCTGTGAAGGAGAGAATTTGGCTGAAAAGAACTAACTGTTCCATTACATTGTGACAGAGTGAAGTGTATGTGTTTGCATGTGTCTGTGACAGAGAAAAAGGAAAAGCATTAGAAAATGAAGATTTCCTGACCTGTCATCCTCACTAAAAGTAATGGTGCAATTATAGGAAGTGTCTGGGTAGTTCTAAAATTCTTTTTGAAACTGGGAAACAAGTTCTCTTTCCATTTTCAGTTAGAATAACGAAGCCAAACAATTGTCTCTTCATCATCAGGGCCAATTAAATTTTCAAAATTCTCTTTACACCAATAACTGTCAATACTATGGGTATGTATTTTTATCATCACTTCATTGAGTTTCCCTATGCCATCTGCTCAAACACATGGGGAATGTATATTTTCTCTTGTTTTTACCATTCTTTGGGAATTATTTAATCGCTAATCAAAGCCAGAGAAAATGCACAAGACATAATTTCAGTGTTATTTCTTCATTCATTGGGTAAATGTGTGTAGTCTTCTGGTCTGAAGGGCCATGGCCCCACTTGGGAACAGTGCAATTCATTTAGACAGTGGTACGAAATCATTTCTTCCCTTCTGGGTTCTCTTGGCTCAAACTACAGTTTTAAATTATGGGGAATAAATATAATTTTGTCTTGTGATATGTGATATATTCAATTGCTGTGGGGAAAGGGCAGAAAATATTAATGAAATGAAATGTCTTTTAGTCTGGTGGCAGAGGTTGGAAGTCGAGGTTCATCATTTCTAAATAACACTGAGGATATTTAGAGTCTTTTTTTTTCCTTTTCTTGTCCTTAACATGTAAGTATTCTATTTGATTCATTTTTAAAGGCAAGGTAATGGACCATAGCCCAGCCAATGAAACATGGCCTATTCAAACTGGTCCATGAGCCAGCTAGATTTCTACCCCACTCATTGTACCATTTCTGTCTTGAGAGGCAAATGTGAACAGACAGTAGCGAGGGCCACCATGTACAGTTGTACAGGCTGTCAACAAAAACACCCAATCAAGGAGTTGAGTTGGAGCTAAAATCCAACCACACTCTACTCACGAAGCCATGTGCACTGGGGCAGGGCTATTTCTTTCTCAGAAGAAGGGGCACCTTTTCTTAATAAACACAAAGTTAGCTGAATGGAGTAATGTGAATCTTAGTCATAACCTTCAAAAGTCCTGGATTCTGCTGACTTGAAACCAAGTTGTTTAGGCAATCCTGGTAGGTTTTTCATTATTACCAATTCTACTATTGTGCTTCACCAAGACATGACACTTTATATATAATATCCAGGATCACTGTGCATAGTTGCAAAGTCTTTCCCTTCAATGCTTCCAGACAAATGCAAAGCAGTCTAGTTGTTCCACAGAGCACGAAAAATGGATGCTAGCTTTCTGAGGTGGATAGAAGGTCCTAATTCTCATGGACAAATTGGGGTGAGGAATTTTCCAGGTCAAATTAAGACTGTCCATCACTATAGATTTCTTGACCCTCAGAGGTGGTATAACAACCCTTGCAGCCCCGCTCTTTGGGGAATAATTCTGTGGAGACAGGCTAGGATTGATTGGGAGAAAGTAATTTTTACCACCTACCACCTTCATGGTGAAATGAACACAGGGTTTCCAGAGGGCTAGCGTAAGTTTAAGTTTTAATTACTTCAGGAGTATAAATGCTATAAACTTACAACAAATAGCATTTGAGAGGTTAACTATGAAAATTTTAGAATGGTAGTACGTTCTTATTAAATTCAACATACCCATCATTCTGTGCTATGTATCACTCTAGTCAGTTTTTGAATGTTGTAAACTTTCATCAGGTGCTGCTCAGTCATCATCCACAAAGTGAGGCTTCCATACCTACATGACAGTTTTAATGTGACCCCCACCAGAAACAGTCTAATGGTGCTAGATGAGATCATGGCAAGCAGGAGGACCTGCTACTGATCCACTGGCCTGAGAAAGGAAAAGGGTCACCCAGATGCTCTGGCACATTTAAAAAATTAAATTAAAAAATGTATTATTTAAAAGTTGTAAAAGTAAATATGTGTAAAGTAAATTTAAACAAACTTTCAAATGCTGGTTTTTGTAAGTTTGTAACTTCTGAAGTTATTAAAGCTTAAAACTGCACAAAGACTTTTGGGACACTTGTGTGGTCCTACATGAATGACACAGAACCATCACACGTGATCTCATTTAATATGCACAGCATACCCTGAGGTCAGCATTATTGTCTGCACTTTATAATCCAATAAGCTGGGTGTCTGGATCTGTGCTGCCCAACAGGATAGCCACTAGTCCTGTGCAGCCATTGAAAACTGGAAATATGGTGAGTCAGAATTGAGATGTACTGTAAGTATAAAATGCATAAGAGTTTGAAGCCAGTTAAATAAAATTTTTTAAAAATTAATTCCACCTTTTTTTTATACTTTTTATATTTTAAAATGCCATGTGTGGCTCACATTACATTTCTATTGGACGGCACTGCCCTAGGGCAATGCCTCAATGTTGGCCGCCTACCAATATAAATGTCTTATCTCACAATTAGGAGTTAACTGGATCAATGTGCTGTCCTTTGAGGATATCTGAATTTTCTAGGAGACTTTTGGAGTCTACAAAGTTTAACCTAAACAAATGTGTTTCTAATAATGGAAATTCAGGGGCCATTTCAGGTGTGTAGTAACTTACTCCCCTGAGAGGCAAAGTTAGCCTTGATGGGCTAAGAGAACATCAGAAAGATTGCCCTGCACCTAAGCTCTCAGGAACAGCAGCTTCCAGGAACTTCTACTCCTCTGTTGACCTGGAAGATGGCATCAATACAACCACAAAACTCCTTCTAAGGCAAGAGAGGAGAGCTGGGTTGGTTTGTAAGGTCATCTTCTCAGCTCAATGATGCTTTCTTGAACGTACATTAGAAAGGCTAACAAATACCAAAAGCTCCAACATAGGATTCCATCTGAGTGAAAAGATATTTTTCCCCCAAAGAATGGTGTATAAATATGCTTCATACCTTGCACTTCTTCCTTAGGAACTATCTCAAGGCCCTGGACAGTCAAGGAGACAGCTACCTGATATCACTGAGCCTTCACTCTGTACCTGCAAAGTGGAAGATAACGTCACCCACCTCACAGGATTATTGTGAAATTTAAATAAGATAAAGTCATGAAAGCAACCGGTGTCAGGTATATCAGTTTAGCCTTTGCTGTATAACAAATGACTCAAAGCTCAGTGACTTAAAATAAAAATAATTTTTTCTCAAGATTCTGTGGTTGGCCTCATGGTTTTTCTGCCCTGGGCTGTTCTCGTGTGGGCTCAGTCATGCAGCTGTACTCAGCTTTGGGGTTGCCTGGGCCTCTCTCTGTGTGGTCTTCATTTTCAAGAGGGCAAGGCTGAGCTTCTGTCTATGGTGGTGGCAGCATTCCCAGAGGGAAGGCCCCAGTGCACAAGCCCTTATCAATCCTCTACTCCAGTCACATTTGCAGACATCCTATTGGTGAAAGCAAGTCACATGGCCAAGTCTCAAATCAACGTGAGCCATGCCCATACCAGGAGGCATGTTTCATTGAGGGCTATTGATTACAACAATCTACCACACGGGGTCACCATTTGTTGAGTCCTTGCTATGTCCCAGACAGCTAAGCATTTCACATATGTTATGTTATTTAATTTATCGACATCCTGGTTGCAGTAGATGCCTTTATCCACATTTCACAGATAGGAAACTGAGGCTCAGCAAGTTTGAGCAACATTCCCAGGATCCCACAACTGGTAAATAACAGTGCCAGGATTCACGCATGGACATGACTCCCTATAAAGTTTGTGTTCTGAAACCACTAATTATACCTTTCGCTAAGTGTTAGAGGAAGAAAGAAATGAAGGGAGGGAAGGAAATGGGAGATTCTATTATCTGCGGTGCCTTGAATTACCCTCAAGAACAACCCCTGGCCAATATCTTGGAGGCCTAAAGAAATAAAGCAGAGGGCTAAAGGAACTAGGCAGCCCAGCTTGAAGCAATCTGATGTGCCTGTCTTTCCAAGGGTATGCCTTAGCATGAGAAGCCAAGGAGCTAGGAGTCAGACAGAGAGTCTGGAGTGACCCATTATTATTACATGCATTACACCAGCTCTGAAGTTGTTGGAAGCTGATAAAGAGTATGAAACCCATTGAGATTTTAGTAATACTTAATTTCCCCTTTTGCCCAATTTCATGTTTATTTTTAAACCCCACACACAAGGAAGCAAAGATATTAGACAAATTACATATTCCAACCAGCAGATAAAGTCAATGAAAGCCATCGCTGACAAGCTCCAGCAGAATGGGAACACCGTTATCTTTCTTAGAAAATGGGGTATGGCTTGGAAAGTGAGCGTCTCCATAGAGAAGCAGAAACCCTCTCCTTAGATAAAAATCTCATTAATAATTCTTTTCTCAAACAGGAGGAGAAGAAGAAAAGATTTGTTGAGATGGAGACGGCAGAAGCAGATAGCAGCAGTCCCTGGCTGCAGCCTGGATGATTTGGAGGAAGGCACGAAAGGTTACATGAATGAGGATCGTTAATATTCACGGCGGCATCTGGTGCTATGTTGCCAGGAGACAGTAATGAGAACAGAGCATCTTCCAGGTCTAATGGCACTGCGGCTGCCACATCAATCCTGCCGTCCCCAGAAATGAGATCTCTATCATTTGCAAACAGGGAAGCTTTGGTGGCTTGGCTGTCATTCCAGAAGGTCACTAAAAGATATGCAGATGAGCTGCCCATATTTCTTGGGCTGACACCAGGTTCCCTGAACAGCTTTGCCTTTTCAGGGACACGGTCTGACAAGCTGACTTATAAAGGGGTTACTTCTGTAGCTGGGTATTTGCTCTTGATCCTCAGAACACTTTGCCAAGTTCTGGCTTCTTGGATTGGATTTCCCTCCAAATATCTGCTCCATACACTTCTTTGAAGGAATGTAGCCTTGTAAATCTTGTACTCTCATAACTTGTGTGAAGGTTGTAGCTTCTTCAACTGTAAACTCCCAAAGAATAGCAATCAAGAAAAGTAATCATAACCCTTAGCCCTGTATCTCAGTTTGGGTTCTCCCAGGAGCAGACCCTGAGACAAAGATTCCACTGAGTGTTTGTTTCTTCCCATTGGCTAACAGCCTTCTTAAAATGGAAGAGCTGTTCCAAGATCTTTCTTGTCTCTACAGCCTCCCTCAAAGGGCCAGAACTTTTCCTTATACATGTTTAGAGGCTGGGTGGATGTAAAGCTCCTTTTACACTTGTATTATACTTTCCCACTTTCTTGGCACTTTCAAATGTACTCTGTCATGTTATCCTCACCACAACCTGATAGAATAAATTGCTCAAAAACTATTTATTCCATACTTGTTACATGCCAGGGATGAGGATACAAGGGCAAACAGAACTAGACAAAGCCCTCACCCTTATGGAAGTACCAGTGGGGTAGTATAGGAAACAGACAGCAAATACAGAGATAAACTTACTCATTCATACATACATTGAACCAAATAGTTACTGATTACCTATTCTGTGCCAGGCATCCTTCTAGGCACTGAGAATACAGCATGAAATGGGACAAAAAATCCTGCTTTCTTGGAGATTACTACTTAGTAGGGGACAATGAAAACTTAAAAATAGAAACCTATCATAGGTGGAAATAAATACAATGAACTAAAATAAGAAGAGATAAAATGGTTGGGGACGGTTATGCTATTTTATTGGGTGGTCAGGGAAGCCCTCTCAGGGGAGGTGGCATTGATCAGAGGCATGAAGACATCACTCAGACAGGCTCACGTTGGCCCCTGAGAACCAGTGGGGAACATCTCTTCCCAACTTCATGTTCAGGGACATCACATTCACAGAAGGAATTACACACTAGAAACCAGGAAATGCTATGAATCAGGATGTTATTTTTTTTTCAGATATTTGGTCATTAAGCATTTACCAATACCTAACTGTATGCAAATACCCCAGGGAAAGATTCTTCTAGGCAGAAGGAATGTCTAAACAGAGGCCCTGGGTTGAGAGAGTACTTTGTTTGAAAGAAGACCAGCATGTCTACAAGAGTGGTTCTCAAAGTGTGAATCCAAGGCCAACAGCATCAGCATCACCTGAGAAATTTTTAGAATTGCAAATTTGGAGGCCCCACCCCAGATCTACTGAATCATAAACTCTGGGCATGGGGCCCAGAAATCTGTTTTTAAAAGCCCCCCAGGAGATACTGATGCACAGGGAAGTTTGAGCACCACTGGTGTAGACTGAGCACAGTCATCAAATAGGAGAGTGGTGGTAGGGAAGGAAGGTTGGAAATGTAACTGAGCCTGATCAAGTAGGGTCCTACAAATTTTGGTAAGGACTTGGGATGTTTAAGTTTATGCATTAACTTGGTTGGGCCACGGCGCCAGATATTTGGCCAAACATTATACTCAGTGTTTCTGTGAAGGTATTTTTGGGTGAAATCAACATTGAAATTGGTGGACTTTGAGTAAAGCAGATAACCCTCCATATTGTGGGTGGGCCTCATTCAATCAGTTGAAGGTATTGATAGAACAAAGCCTGACCTGTCTCAAGCAGAAGGGAATTTAGACAGCAGGTACTCTTTGGACTCAAACTGCAACATTGGCTCTTCCCTGGGTTTCCAGTGTGCCGGCCCTCCCTGCAGATTTTGGACTTGCCAACCACCATAATCATATGAGCCAATCCCTTAAAATAAAGCTCTCTCTTACTCTCTCTCTCTCTTTCTCTCTCTCTCTCTATACATACACACACACATATATATATATGTGCATGTGTGTGTGTGTGTGTATATGTATTTATGTGTATATATACATAAATCTCTTTCTCTGGAGAGAGAGATATGTATATGTGTATATGTGTGTGTGTTTGTGTGTGTGTGGTTCTGTGTGTGGTCCTATTGGTTCTGTGGTTCTGTTTCTCCAGAGAGCTAATACAACAATCAAGCATTTACTCTGTAAAGTGAAACCAAATTGGGGGCAGGAGTGGGGGTGAAGTTGAAGTAGAGGTGTTCCATTAAATGATTTGTTTTCAAAGGTTCTCTCTACTACTAGGGTCCTTAGACCCACAGGCCAAATCCAGCCTTCAGCCCATCTGTACACCAGGAGCTAAGAATGGGTTTAATGCTTTTAAAGCATTATAAACACACATGCACAAACACACAAAGGAGAATATGCCATAGAGACCATGTCTGCTGCCCAAAGCCTGAAATATTTAATATCTGATATTTTACAAAAAAAAAATCTACTGACCCCGGCAACATCATGTGCCTCCTGATATGATGCACTGAGCAAAACACAATATCACTTCTGTGCCATTCTTGCCAACAATGCATAACCTGAATTTAATCATGAAGAAACATCAGACAAACCCAAATTGAGGGAGATTCTGTAAAATAGCTGGTCAGTCCTCTTCAAAAGTGTCAAGGCCACAAAAAATGAAGATTGGTGAACAGTCCCAGCTTAAGACAGACTTAAGGAATCAAGACAACTAAATGTAACACATGATCCTGGATTGGAATCTTGTTTAGAAACAGAAGTTAGTGCAATAATTGGTGACATTTGAATAAGGTCTGTAGGTTAGTTGACAGTATCGTGTCATTATTAATTTTCTAGTATTAATACCTTATCTGTGGTGTATTTGGATGTTAATATTTGGAGAAGTTAGGTGAAGGGTATGCAGGAATTCTTTGTACAGATTTTGCAAAGTTTTTGTAAATCATATATTATTTCAAAATGAGAAATTAAAAAAGAAAAAAATCAAATCTAGCAAAAACAAAGATCACAAGCTACCCTTTGGTTTTTTGTTTTGTTTTGTTTTTAATAAGAGAGAGAGGTTTATTTACCATGCACATAGGGAGAATCACAGAGTTATTACCCAATATCCCACTGGAATCCAGATTTTAAAAAAAATTTTATTTCAAAATATTAAGTGGGTACAAATGTTTTTCATACATGGCTTGAGTCAGGGCTGAAAATGTACCCATCACCTGAATAGTTTCATTGCACCCGTTAGGTGGGTTTTGCCCCTTCCTTCCTCCCTTCTCCCTCTGCTTGATTTCCTGTGACTTTTACTTCCCTCTGTGCACTTTTGTGCCCATTAGTTAGTTCCAATTTATTAGAGAGCACATGCAGTGCTTGTTTTTCCATGCTTGAGATACTTTGTTTAGAATAATGGTCTCCAATTCCTCCCAAATTGATGCAAAAGGCATTAATTCATTCTTTTTTATGGCTGAGCAGTACTCCATGGTATACATATACTACATTTTGTTAATCCATTCGTGAATTGATGGGCCCTTGGATTGATTCCACATCTTTGTAAATTGTGCTGCAATAAACATTCGCATGCAGGTGTCTCTCAGTTCAAGGTGCGTGAGTTTTCCCCTCTTCTTCATTCTGAGGTTTGAATCAAATGTTCTATGTGTCAGGATTACCCATTATGTAATTCATTCCTCTTGGATCCTCTTGAGTCCTCTTAGAACTTGAAGGGGATTAGAATATGCCACCCCAAAATATACTACTTTGACATGAGAATAATTTTGAGCTGAAGGCAATTGAGCAACAACAGATGTAGGAAAAGTTCCCTGCCCTCCCCTTACCTGACTAAAAGCAGAGCATAAGTTTTCCATTGAGGAAGGTGCCCTTCTGTCAGGAAGAGGAGACTGACTTTTACCACCGGAGAAGGGGAATCACACCAAGGTGAGTCTGCACGCACAGACCTTACTAAAATAACCCCTACCTTCCATTAGTTTCCTCCATACATTTCCTAGTCACTTTTCCACAATTTTCACCATTTGTTAAAATGTTATATAAGCCCCTGAGTCTAATTACTTGTTTGAGTTTTCACTTCCATGCATGTAAAATTATTAACATCAATAAAAGTTGTACCTTTTCTCCAATTAATGTGCCTTTTGTCAGTTTAATTTACAGTCCTCAGGTACTGAACGTAGAGGGTAGAGGAGAAGCTTTTTGGTCCTCAAAAAATTCCAATAGCTCCTCAGTTTTCTCATAAATTAAAACAGGGACTAATGACTCTAAGATATCTTCCAGTCCAAATACTTCACAGATTTAAAAAAATCATATTAGTATTACTTCTCAGTAATTACCTCTATTCAATGTTTTTATGCAGCAGTATATTTATTTATATTTATAAACATTAAAACAGAGGATGAAGTTCCAACTCTTTTTCCATGACTTCTCCTTGTTCAGCCAGAATTGTGACATTGGAAGATAAATGGTCACCTCAGCCTTTAGCCTTCACCAGGTTTGTTCCAGCCACAGAAATGTACTTTCTTCAGGAAGTAGAAAGCAGCATGGAATATTCCAATTAGGTCACAGCAGAGGAGATGGGGGCTGGAAGAAAGAAAATTAAAGGTGGTAAATATATCCAACCAGGAATGAACCAAAGAATAAATTGAAGAGGAAAAGTACTATAATTCTCTTTTTCATATCCCTTTTCACAAACAGGGGGAACAAGACCATGCCCCCAAACACACACACACACACACACACACACACACACACATTCCCCTAACCAGCAGCTCTAATGGAGTATTAATGGTATTACTGGTCCTTACAGGCATAGCCACTTCACCAAGTAGAAGCTCGTTGACTGAACTATCATGCCAATTCACAGAGAAAAAACAGCCATGCTAAGATCTGTATTCCCCACACAGCCACAAAGACGAATATTTGGTTCTCACACAAGAAAAAAAAATTCTATTGACTTCTCCAAATTAGAATGCTAAATGCTTGAAAATTAACAATAGCTCCAAAAATTATAGATTTAATGTCAGATAATATTTGATATTTAAATAGCATTTTTCTCATGAACTCCAGTTCCTTTTTTATTTAGAAATTTATATACTGTACTGTGCAATACTCATTCTCCTGCTGACTAGTTTTAGTTTATTCAGAACATTTCAGATTTTAAGTGCCCAACAGGTATAGTATTGAAAGAAAGCTCAAAAATACGTCAACAGGAAATAACACAGTGTGGTTAGACTAATAGCTATTTCAGCCAGTTTGATATAATGTCTGTAATTAGGTCAGGGTTCTATGAACATTCAAAAGGGGAAAACAAGCATGAGTCTCCTGAGAGGGTCTATTCACAATCTTAATATCCAGGAGTCTGTCCTGTATGGAATATTCTTCCCTGCCCCATGCCAATGACTTTCATGGAAGACAAATATTGACAATGGATTAGTGTTATTCAATCTATCTGAAGCAACATGAAGAAGAATAATTTGCAAGTCAACTATTGTTAATGATTTTTGATACTCACTTCATGCGAGAAGATGGCAGTAGGGCCACAGCTGATTTCATAGGTTTGTGTGAAACCCTAAAGCTGAGACCACAGGAAACACCACAACACTACTACTCAGGGTGCTGATAGTTCTATCTTTTACAAATAAAAATATAAAAAGTTTTATATCAAAATCATCAAAATGTGGGTTTTCCCAATGGAAGCCTGGGTTGGGCATCTGAAGCCTGGACGTGACTCTTAAACACAGTGTGAGAGAAAACCTTATGGAATGTGATGAAGGTTGGGGTCCCACCTACCCCAACCCCAAGACAAAGATGTGTGTATAGTAGTTTATTTGCAAAGTGCCCACACAAGGCATGAGGTGGGGAGGGGAAGAGTGAGGCAGGAGGGAAGGAAGGTATGGTAGTTGGGGTCCTCTGAGAAAGACAGGATGCGAGAGGTTTGGGGGAAAACCACATGTGCGTAGTAATGGGAATAGGAGAGCCGTTCTGATGGACCTGCAAGTCTCACCCTGCAGAGGAGGGAGAAGGAAGAAGGGTTGGCTAGGGAAAGTCTTGAACTACAGTAAAGTCCTAAGAAAGTTTTGTCAAAGTCGGTGGTCGGGTCCTTCAGCCAGAATCGGCATTCCCCAAGTCTCTCTCATTCCAGACAGGAATGCGTCTCCCATTCCTGGTGTCTACCAAGAATGGGCCTGCCTCAGTGTCCCTGCTGTGCGAGACATTGGCAGGGAACAGCTCATGGGAAGCAAAGATGCGGAACCAACACAGGGATGGACTTCAGAGTGCATTAGCTGGCACTGTTTCTCACACCCCCTGTAGGCAAGAGCTCTGAGAGGCGCGTTCTCACAGACACCCCATAAGTCAATTCAGGTGGTGGAGGGTTAATGAGCAGGTTCCAGACCTAGGCAAACAGAGCTCATGACTACTGGCAAACTCCGGGAGATTGTGCAGAACACACACCAGAGGTGCCACATCTAAGAGGGGAGGAAGCTGGTGTATTTCTTGACTGTGGGCTACTCCTGAGGCATGGACTCCTCACACTTTCCAGCCTGCCCTGCATACAGGCCAAGCCTGCTCCTAAAGCCACAGAGAGCCCTCAGGCTGCGAGTTCAAGAGGCTTGTAGGAGTAGCAGGAAGCGCTCTGCAGGCCCAGAACAGCGAGCTGAGGGAGAGAGGTGGGGTATGGGAAGAGCCCTGGACATCCTGGGCACCCTACAAGAAAGGGAAACTAGAACGTGTAGATACCACATCATTTGCCTTGGGCACATCATGGTAGCTGGATATCCCGAAGGCCTTCGTCGCGGCAGGGGCAGCCCAGGGCTCTCGGGAGTGCATGCAAGTCACTCTCCCAGGTGAGAAGGAAGCTGGCAGAGTTCAGGGCAATGACTCCAGTCACAGTGAGGAGACTGGCAGCTACCGGTCCTTCATAGCATCCAGTCACTGGCCAATGGGTCACTTAGAATAAAATGTGGGGAGAAAAGCTTCCAAAGGAATGCCAGGATGGCAGACACACATGCAGACACCACTAACAATCGCTGCTGTCATACAGGCCATTCCTGGGATGCCACCCGTGTTGCAAACATCCCTGCATCCTCACTGAGCTCAGAGCTTAGTCTGAGGGATGACTTTGGTCAGCCTCATCCAGGGAGATGTTTAGTGAGAAGGGTTGGGAGAGAGGATGTCACACGTTCCCAGGGTGCCTTTGTGACTTCCCAGCAGTAGTATGAACTTCCAGGACTTCAATTAAATTAGAACTTCAATTAAATTAGAAGTTCTAACGCCATATTAAAAGCCAAATATAAATGTCTTAGGTCATCCTCTGTTGCTTATTGTTCATTTCGTCATCAATTAATGAATTAAAATGATTCATTTTCATTAATGTATGTGCATAATTCAGAAATGTCCCAAAGTAGAAATTTCCAGTCTTTGCCCTTTGCAGTCTTGCTTCCTTTTTTTCTTTTTCTGATTCAGCAGTAGTCTAATTGTGGATGTCAGAAGCCACCCTATGTTAGACAGAAAGGGATTTACTACAGGGAAGGAGGAGCTTGCAAAACCATTGGAAGGACAGGAGCAGGGCTCAGGGTGGAGTTCCCAGGCGCGACTCTCAGAACAGGCCCCGCACCGCAGCTGCTGCCTCGGCTGCGGTCAGGAAGCCACTGTCACAGGAGCTCCAGGAACTCCTCACCTGGGCTTTGGTCTGTCCTGTTAAACGGTTTCCTCACATCCCACCTTCTGAGAGCCTGGGACCTCTGCTCCACAGCTGCACACAGACCACAACCGGCCACGACCATACCTCCCTGCAGGAACACAGGAGGGGCCAGAGGAGCAGCAGAACAGTCTCTGTCGCACAAATTTCACAGATGCCTGCTAGGAAGTAACATGGTCCCCAGGTGCCAGGAAGTCTGGTAAATTAGGTTTTCTCTTTGCTCTTTACCAATAAGGCTATACAGGGTGGAATGGAGCTAAGTGGGGCCAACGGGAATGTCTGCTCCACCTTCCTTCATTTGGAAGCTTCTTTCATACTAAAGTAGAAATGACTGATAGCAGTCAAGTGCTACTCTTTCCAGGTAGATCCATATAAACTGAAAATTTAAAATGGCAGGCCTTTTTATTGAGTGAAAAAATTGCAAGTTTCAGGATGATATTTAAAATTATACCACATTAGAAAAACTGTATGTGTGTATATATGTGTGTGTTTGTGTATGTGTGTACGTATACCCACATATGCATGTACAAAAACATATATGTATATAGAAGATTTATGTGTGTGTCCACATACATAAATACAAATATAGAAAAGGTCTAGGATATACCCTTCTCCCATTAACAATGATTAATTCTGGGTATAGAGATAAGGGGTAATGTGAGAGAGAGAAATTTTCAATTGTTAAAGCTTTGTAATGCTTGAAAGTTTTATAAAGAACCTATATTACTTTTTGTGATATTTTAATGTTAAAAAGTCTTGAAACCATATCGTCTGGGAAGAGTTGTGGCGGGTCTTCTGGGAGTGGCCACATGGGTATCTACATATGTAAAAACTCATCACAACGTACAGTTAAGATTTGAGTAGTTTGCTTTATGTGATTTATTCTTCAATAAAACAAAATTTAAAACTAACAAACAACTTAAGTGAAACAGGAAAAATATAACAATCTCAGTCACTTGGAAGACATCAGAGAACTCGTGGCAGCCACACCTAAACAATATCAAGTTATGTGCCCTTAGGAAGTTACTTATGCTCTCTGAAATTCAGTTATACTCATCTGTAAAATGGGCATAATAATAGTAGCTCTCTCGGTGTTATGGTGAGAATTAAATGAGTTAATTTATAAAAAATTATTGTAATTATGGAGAGAGTCGTTCTTATCCACTGCAGTATATATATAGAGAGTATATATATATTAGTTTTCTAAGGGTACTGTAACAAATTACCACAAACTAGGTGGTTTAAAACAACAGAAATATATTTTCTCAAAGTTCAAGGAGTCAGAAGTCCAAAATCAAGTTGTTGACAGAGTTGGTTCCTTCTGGAGACTCAGAGAGAGAATCTACCTCATGCCTCTCTCCTAGGCTGGTTACCGTTGGTATCCTTTGGCTTGTAGATACATCACTCCAATGTCTGCCTCCATACACGTGGACTTCTTCCCTGTGTGTTTGCCATTTTGTGTGTCCTCTTCTCTTTTTATAAGGATATAAGTTCTTGGATTTAGGGCCCACTTAATCCAATACAGTCTCAACCTAACTAATTGCATCTGCAAAGACCGTATTTCCAAATAAGGCCACATTTTGAGGTTCCAGGTAGACGTGAATTTTGTGGGGACTTTATTCAACTCTCTGCAGTAAGGCAGTTTTATTCAGCTCTAATGCTCATAAACATGTAAAGAGTCTGGGTGTGGTGGGGCACACCTGTAATCCCAGCACTTTGAGAGGCTGATGGGGGAGGATCGCTTGAGCCCAGGAGTTTGAGACCAGCCTGGACTACATAGCAAGACCTGATCTCTACAAAACATTAAAAAAAAAAAAAAAATTAGCCAGGCATAGTGGCATGCATTTGTAGTCCCACTACTTAGGAGGCTGAGGGAGAAGGATCACTTCAGCCCAGGATTTCGAGGCTGCAGTGAGTTGTGGTTGTGCCACTGCACTCCAGCCTGGACAACAGAGCAAGACCCTGTCGCTGAGGAAAAATTAAATTAAAAAAAAAAAAACCTGTGAAGGGCAAGTGTGGGGTGGAGGCGGTCTCGTTCTTCCAAGAGGTAGCCAGGAATCAGAAACCCTGACTACCCAGTATTTATGGACTTTCTCTTATTGTTTTTAATAAAAAATAAAGTGCCAAGTGAGGATAAATCACAAAACTCTTACAGCTGTAATCCAGCCTGTTATCTTGACAGCAATATCATTTTATATAAACAAAATGCAAACTTTTTACCACAACCAATAATGAACAAATACTACGAATTTCCCAGGTCTTGTGTAAACTCTATTTGTTTCTCTCAATTTTAATAGGCAAGACTGGCCTCTGTGATACGTGATGTTGTTTTTCAAATGTGCCACTAGAGGGAGAAAAGGTTGTATGTTTGTTTTCGAAGCGCATATTGCAGGATAATGAGGTTTTCTTTGTGCAATTACTACAAATATGAGCTCCATGTTTGTGATTGCAGGGTAATTTCATCTTAATGTTGATGATGCAGACTGTGCTGCAGAGCAAAGTGAAATAGCATAAATCACAAGCTGTGTTCCTATTAAAAGCATATTGTTTAGATGGAGATGGGAATCTATAACAATTCAAAAGCCTTCTTTAATCACTGAAGTTCAAATGCTATCTTTAAAATTGGGCTTTTGCAATGTGAGGATGGGCATTGCATTATATATGGAATGGCTTCTAAAAAAAAACTGTGGTGCAGTGATTTGAGAAGATGGAAGACACAAACCAAAAGACTTCAAGATTTACTGTTTGGAGGCCGAGGTGTGACCTCTCGGTTTTGTTTTTCTGCAAATTTTGGCATTGTGTAGCTAGCAGGGTGATCTAGAACTGGGGGAAAAAAATAGCAATAATAACTCTGAGGTGGTACTTATCCTGTATCAGTGCTTTATATATATCAACTAATTTAATCTTCACAACAACCTTTTAAGGTAGACATCCTATTATTATCCCCATTTTACAGATGAGAAAACTGAGACCCATGTTCATAAACGTAGTGAGTACCAAAGCTGGCTTCAGGGTCTGGACTCCTTAACCATGATGCTATGCAGTCTTAAAGGATGAATTTATGTGATCCAAAGTCCCACCCAGATGTTTTAATAATATTCCACATCACTATACACTTATTGCAATGACTACAAACAGAAACTGACAATACCAAGTGCTGATGAGGATGTGGGCAACCGGAACTCTCGAGCACTGCTGGGAGCAATGCACAGAGACTCAGCCCCTTGGAACAGTTTCAGCATTTCTTATATAGTTAAATAGACAGTTACCACATTATATAGAATTCTCACTTCCAGGTACTTACCCAAGAAAATTAAAAACTTATGTCCACACAAAAACCATATGTGAGTGTTCATAGTTGCTTTATTCATAATCGCCAAAAAGAAACAATCCAGATTTCTCTCAACTGGTGAATGGAAAAACTACTGCACATCCATGTAAAGGAATACTACTCAGCCCCAAAAAAGGAACGGACTTCTCATACAAAAACACAGATGAATCTCATATGAATTATGCCGAATGAAAGAAGACAGGCTCAAAAGGCTATGTTTTTATATTTATATGACATTCTATGCTATTATAAGAATAGAAAATGATCAGTGGTTGCCAAGATCTGGGGGCGGGGGAAGAATTAACTATAATGGGACAATATAAGGAAAAACATAAGGAAATTTTGGGGGCTGATTCTATATCTCCCTTGTAGTGGCGATTATACAACTGTATGTGTTTGTCTTAACTCATAGAACCATACCCTAGAAAGGGTGAATTTTGCTGTATGTAAATTAAAAATTGTAAAACAATGTAAATAACGAGGGCAGGATTCCCATGCAGTCTGTCTGACTATAACACATTGCCTTTTCAAAAGTGTCCTGGTTGTCTAAACTTGAGGAAACTACTCAACCTTTCTCTGCACCACTTTCCCTTTGCAAAATGAAGACAGTAATATCTATATCATGGGATCACTAAAAGATAACGTAATAGTCAGTGTCCAGTCAGAAAACCAAAGCCACATAAGCTATTTGAACAAAGAGAATATAATTACATGGATATTGGAGGAAAGCAAAAAGGAAATACTGAGGAGGAAGCTGCTGGGAGTAGCTCCCACCATGATAGCTAGGGGAACAAAGGGAAGATATCAGAGTTCTGATAGAACCCAGGAACTAGGAGCCCCATGGAGATAGGACCCAGACCGCTCAGGAGGGTGTACCACCCAGCTGCTGCTGACCCTTCCAGGGGGATATGAGGCTGGTCCTGGGAGACAGAGAGAAGCCGAAAATTAGAGCCAGTTGGTGCCACCAAGGAAAATGCTATTGCTGTGACCATGCTGACCAGAATAGCAGCAAAAGTCTCTCCTCATCCGTCTGCCCCACGTCCAGCCTTACCCTCTCCCTTAGAGTCTCCTATTGGCAGACCCTACCAGGAAGCAACCTGACAAAGCAGCCATGGAGTGTGCAGGTCTTGGCATCAGAAGGCAGAACGTAGAAGGGTAGCTTTGAGCAAAGAATTTACACAACCGTCAGAGGCATATACTCAGCACTCATTCATTCACTCAACAAACATTTGCTGAGGATCAGGCACTAAGCTAGGCAAGCATCCCAACTCTTGTCCTTAAAGAGCCAGAACCAAATAAGAAAAAAGTAAAGCAAGCTAAGCAGAGGTCTTGTTGAGCATATTACGTTGGTTACTAGGAACAGATAATAGGACCATTTCCAAGGAAAATCGTCTCCTCCAGGTATCAGGTGCTTGGAGCAATACAGCTAGCATCATTGCTCAGTATGACATTGAGATGCTGGCTCTCTGCCCAGGGAAGGAAAGTGCTCTGTGTGCTCTCCCGACATCCCTGGGTCACTCTAGGAGATGGGCAGGATTAGATAATTCGAGTTGCCTAGAAGGAGTCCTACATAGAGTTGTTAGCTCAACAAATCTTCTTGGCCAAATTTCTCTGGGAAAATCAGTGTCCCACATTGTCAGGTCACTCCTGGATCCTCCCCAGTTCCTGATAAAATGTCTAAAAACTACAAGTCCCACTTCAAAACAAAGATGAAAATCCAGTTGCCTTTTGCCCATTACATGGACAGATATTCATGTAGCAATCTTTATAAATGTTGATTTGACTTCACTATCCAGCTTCAGAGCTATTTTTATTGCTCTTGTTAGCTTTTTACTAACTTTGTAGCCAATATGTCTTCTGGCAGAGTAGCTCCTCTTACATGCATGCAGGGCCTCATTCCCCATCCCCATTCGAAGGAAGTTGCCTTCCAGCTGAAGTGGGTGCTGTTGATGCCCTGCCCACATGGCCTTTACTGGCCAGTGCACCCAACTCCCAAACTCAGATGCTGTGAGTGTTGGCTGCTAACAGCCCCAGCTGCCCCTCTAAGAAATTACCTTTGATCAAATAGGAGCCCTTCACACACAAAATTCCCACCCACTGTGGGGCAGACATTGGTCAAAAACTGATTAGTGTGGGTTACAAAAGGCCAGCGCTGTTGCCTCAAACAGGCACAAATTCTAGTGCAATTTATGCTCTGGAGCTTCCTATAGGAACAAGATGAAGCTGGTCTCCAGCTGAGCCCACATCCTTGCCCAGCTTTCCCCCTGCATGTTCTGCTCCCCTCACTCTCTGGGAGCTCTCTCCCACTAAATCACTTACAGAAGGATTCCTGTCACAGGCTCTAGTGCTAGGGACACTGACCTAAGACATCAGTAACTCCTACGAGTTCCGAAAGTGAATCTTCATAGGTGCCCCCCAAAGCAGTTAGGTGCAGTCACCACCTGCTGCTGGTGGGGTTGCTTCCGTAATGAGAACAGCACTCTCCACACCAAGGATGACATCACCAGGTGTGGTCAGGGTTTACAATCCTTAGGGAGCTAGGTTCTTGCAGGACACTGGGGAGGCAGGCCACGGTGTATGCGCATCCTGGATGGCAAAACAAGCTCCCATTCTGTGCAAAGTGCTTTGGTCCTTGGTGACCCAGGAATGGATACCAACTCAACACCAAATCAAACCACATCAAACTGGTCAGGTCCCTGTGTCAAAGTCAAATAATTAATGTTGAGGATGCTCAGTCAATGTCTGCCCTTACTACAAGTTCAGTTGTTGAAGTTTTTCTTCTTGGTGATTTGAGTTGTGTAACATTCTGTAGGGGAAAGAACATGGATTTTGGAGCTAGTTCTGATACTGTACTTACAAGTGGTGGCTTACAGATCACTTAACGTCTCTATGCCTCAATGTACTCATCTGTGAAATAGGACAATAATACCTACACTGCAGGTTCCTCGTGAAAATTACAATTATTTAATGTGTGAAACAACCAGTGTGGAGCCTGGTTCTTTTTAAGTAACAGCCACTGCTTTTACTGCAAAGCATTGTCTTTCAGTCTTCAGGCTCCATAAGAATCCACCTATTTTTATTATCATGCAAATGAGCATTGACCATACAATTGGCCTAACTACAAAGACACTTTGCTAACACCATCTGCCGCTTGGGACTTCCTCTACCTTAGGCTCACTCTTTTTACTCCTTTTTTCACCCCCTTTTCATCCCTCTTCTGTCTCTTCTCTTCCTCCTTTTCTACCCCTTTTCCCTGAGCTCTATTCCAATGTTAATAGGAAGATCGGCTGGTCTAACTTTTGCATCCCAGTAAAAACATCACATCCTTATGCATTCGACCTGTGAAGGATGCTGTCCATGCCCCATCCATACCCCCTTGGCACTCACCTTTTTCAGGCATGTACTACAATCACCTAGGACCCTCTAAGGGCTTTGTCTGGCACACTCAGCCCACTCACAGGACTGTCTGGCAGCGCTAGGGACACACCCGAGGAGTGGCCCTCAGCCAAAGAGAAATGAGAGTTAGAAGATAAGTGTCCCAGTTCCCCCTCTTGGATTTATTACCTCTGAGGCCAGCAAGACTGAGCCCCCGGTGCCTCTGGGAAAGCAACTCAATCTTTAACACATACTGGATTGGCTGCCCTCCTTCCTTCCTATGTTACTTGCCCACTCCTCTAGTGGTACCTTCAAATCCTTCTCTCAGGTTTTGCTTTCATGGATCCCAACTCAACCTAAGACACCACCCCAACCCACGCAACACCTTCAACCTCAGAGCAGTCCCTTGCTGTCATAACGTAAGAGTCAGGAACCAGGCAGCAAGAAAGGGGGTGAAGGCCTGCGATGGTCCCTGCTACCAGTTTTCTTTGTTTCAAATAGAAAACGTGATTATAGTCATAACTCACTGGTTATCGTGAAATCTTTCCAGCTCTTGCTTCCACGTGCATTTGTCACCCAGCATTATCTCTTTATTACTTAACCATAACAGTTTTCCCATTTCTCCAAAGACATAGCAACAGTTCTACAGCCAACGGAGACTAAATTGGCTGATAGGGGAAATATATTGGAGGTACCAAGAGCTTGCCAACGAAGAGTTATTGAAACGTCTCCCTGGTACACTTAAGAAAGAAAACCAACAAATTGTCCCATTTCAGCTGATGTGAGGTAGGGAGGTGGGGGAAGAAAGAAATTCCTTGCAGACATTCTCATTTTTCTGCTCCCTAGCTCTGTAGCAATTAGATGTCAACCATGACCACCTATTCTTCATGTATTCCCTTATGTATTTATCTCCAGTCAACATTCTTGCCCAAAATTAGAAAGCTGAGAGAGGTACATTTTTTTTTTTTTCAGGAAACTAACACTAATGGTCAAATTTAAGTGACAGACAAACATTCCTCATGATAAAAACAAAGTCCAAAGCTCCAGCACTGGGAGCATATTTTTGTCAATTCATCTAAATCCTTAATATTAGCAGAAGCTTAAGGGTATAGTAGGAAAGGACCTCCACTAGATGTGTTCACTGTGAATTTTTAAGATTTCTATTAAAAAAATACAGAAACCCCACAAAAAAGTAAAATCTTTCATAATTTCCTACTTTAAAATTTATAAAAAATTAATAAAATTAACTCCTTCCTCCCACCTCTCCAGTCACCACCCCCCACTCCAGAGGGGTCATAATTCCAGTGTCATAGACTTCCAGCCCCTTTGTATGTCTACCAGGTATATTTACGTTCACATATCTACATTCATCTAGTTGCTATTTTTTAAATGAAAATGAAGTAATTTTTTCATGTAATTGAGGAATTTCTATTTCTATCTAAAATGTCATGGATGGCCTTCTACGAAATCATGTATAAACCCACTGCATAATTTTTAATGGTTGTATAATATTCCAGTGTTTAGAACTTCATTTCCCAGATAGTGTTCTACAACAACTGGTCCTCTGAGATGTGCTCTTTCTCATTTTGTGTGCATAGGAATTACCGCAAATTATAGTTTAATCCTTTGCAGACTTACAATGCATATTAACCTGCAAGCCAAAAAAAAAGTTTATTCTGTCTGATACAGTGATCCCAAATATCTCTGTAGAATTCTCTATTATGGGAATGTTCACTACTCTACTAGAAAATACACCCTTGAAATCTCCTAGATTTCATCTAAAATGGAGGAGAAGTCCCCTTTGACCTCAGGTTCTGAGGAGTCTTAACCAGCATCCCGGCGGCCCCCTTGGAGTCAGGGCAGAGGAGTGGGCATGAAGAATGGGCTACTGGCTCTTTCCTGTTAGGGCTTCCTCTTTAGAAGATGGGAATAATCATAAAAAGCAAAAACAAAACAAAAGCAGAGTAAAGAAAGATGGGGAGGGAGGAAGGAAAGGAAGAAGGAAGGAAGAAGGAAGGAGCAAGCTGCCAAAGCCAGCATGTCCCTCAGATCAAGCTGCAAGGAACAGAGACTGAGAACTCACACCTCTTGAGGTCCTAGCTCCTTTCAGCACAAAGTCCAGCCCTGAGCATCAGAGGGTGACTTTGAAATCCTGTGTGAAAAGGAGGCCATGTTCCCTCTAATAGGACTCTGGAAAGGAAGAAGATTTGGTTGCCCTAAAAGTCCACACAGAGGTGATTCTTTCCTCTCCATGTTTTTAAAAAGGCTGACACTGCTTCAGGCTTCAGGGCAAAGCCGTTAACCATGATGCTTTGGGAATTTAAAAAAATCAGCTTCTCAGAGATTTGTAGACACTAGAGAAAGCTTTAATAGTATGAGTCGATAAGGACCATAACCACACTTCTGCCTGAGTTTTCGTAACAATAATAGCTAATTTCATTTATGATTAAATAATAGTAATAATAATAGGCATGATTTAGCACTTATTGTGTCCAGGCTCTGGAGAAAGAACTTTCCAATGACTTAACTGTATAATTCTCAAAACAACCCTCTCAGTGTGTACTAGGATTAACAGATAAGAAAATAGACAAAGAATGTTTACTGATTTCCCCAGTGTCACACAAATGACACAAATGCCACCAGGCCTTGAACCTAGAAAGTCTGATTCTGGACTCTCCACCCCAGTCTTCACTGCCTGCCAGGGTGGTTAGTGTTCCTCCCTGGCAGCTGAAAGTGAGGCTGGGTGGGTCTCGGTTGGCCCTCCTCACCCTGCAGGTCTATACCCTGCCAGGCCCAGAGCTGCCTTCTCTACCTTTGTTCCTGTCTAGATTTTCTCATTTTGCTATTGGTCATTGTTGCTTCACGAGCATTCCCATACATGTGACATTTGAAAAATCCTAATGTTGTTAACTGATCCAGGAATTAAAAGAAATTATTTCTTGTGCCTTAATCAGAGATAGAAAGGGAAGCTGACATGGGTTTAAAGGTCCAACATGGTGGGGAGTGGAGTGAACCGGCTGTCGTTCAGGTTTAGGGGTGAGGATGGATTGGGAAAGTGTGAAAGTGTGGGTGGTCACCAAAGGGTCATGTGGGGATAAAGCTCTCTCTCACCTCTTGGGCTGGTCCCTCCAAGTCAATGAGAAGATGGCAAAGAGTCTATGTTAGTTATTAGTTATGTTCTCCTCCTAGCCTGATACTACCCCTGATTTTTGTAATTGATAGGGTGAAAGAGGGAGGAAGAGGGAGAGAGGCATAATTCAAAGCTGGTAGCAGGAATCTTCTAGGGACTGGGCAGAATAGATCAACATGCTCCAGCCTGCCTTGGTCCTCTTTAGTCTACCCACACATGTGTTCTCCTAGGCTTTCTTTAACACCAGGCACTTACAGAAAAAAAAGCCCATTTTTTCAGGATAAAGGTAGAGAACAAAACAGCACCATCCAGTGCTCTCTTGTTCTCCCAGGCCCAGGAGTGGAAGTGTTACCCTGCACCCACCTTGGGATTGGGGAAGGAGTCCCAGTCTCCTCCTGTTCAGGGCTGGGCTCTCAGGCTTCCACCTTTCCTAAACCAAGAGAAAGCCCTAATTCCAGCTCAACAATCCAGGGACACAGCCGGCTCCCCACCCCTGCCCACACTTTCAGGCCCAGCCTCTCCCAGGGCTGAGCCACCACTGGCGTATCTCCCCCTACAACACAGAGAGAAGGGCTTGGACTACTCTTACTCAGCTCCTTCATCTTCCTTAGGGAATGAGTTTGATAGAGCAGAAGTTATTCTGGTTGGATTCTATTGACCAACAAAAAGATACCATTTCATTCATGATGCATTTAAAAACAATATATACTCAGGGCCAGGAAACTGACCATTCATTAGTTAGGGTAGCCTTGAATTTTTTTTTAATTTTTAAAAAAGGAAAATAATATATACAGGAAAGTTTTATACACAGGCCAAAGCCTGCTTCACCTTCCTTCATCTGCTTTACCCAAATCACCGTGAGGTTAGGGAATAACACGCTCAATTTTAAGAAATAACCTCTATGAGAGAGACTGGTCGTCGAGACTTCTGGTTGAGAACGAGGAAGCCTCAGAACCAGGATAAGGCAGGTGAACAGAGAGCTGGATGATGGGTCTGCACGTCACATGAGAGGAATCTGGAGGATCTGGGAATAGCCCGAGGAGTGGGAAAGACAAGTACAGTCTTCAGGGTGGGGCGGACAGCAGAGGAATAATGGGAGGCAGGGAGGATGGCAGAGGAACTTACAAGGAAAGTTAGTTGGTGAGAAAGTCCCTGTATAAGGTCATTTCTGAACTGAGATTGTCTATCATTTACCTTAAAGTTATCCTCCAGGCCTTTATTCACCTGTGTAACAAATGTGTCTTGTGTGCCTTTTATGGGCCAAGGAGTTCAAGGGTGAATGAGACCAAGTACTTGCTTTAAGGAGATTTCTTGATGATGCTGTCAGTAAACAGTCATTGCACTGGTGCCAACCTACCTTTAGTAGAGTCACACAACTGTATTTTGTGGGTCCCCCAGAAGTCAACCCAGAGGCAGAATTCTAGTGCAAGAAATATATTTGGGATTAATCCCAGAAAATATTCATAAAGGGAAAAGAGAAGGAGGGAAAGGATGGAAACTAATAAAGGGTAAGTTGCCAAGCAAGTTACTGTTTGGGCAACTGGGGCTTGGAGAAACTGGGGTTTTTATTCACCAGCTTTTAATCATTGGTTGAAGGCTGTTCCTGGGGGAAGGTAGAAGCGAGAATTCTTCAGTATTTCCAGCCTGCCATGCACATGGACAAAGCAAGCTCCTGAGACTATGGAAGTCCTCAAAAAAGGGATGCTGGTGCTGAAAATTGGCAATTCACAACCTTATGATGGTTTTAAGGTCTTCCAGGTTCCGCCCTGCCTGCATCCTCAAACTCAGCGCCCTGCAGCCACCTGCTTCTACTTCCCAGCCCCTGCTGCACCATAGGCTCTCATTTACATAGAGACTTGCCATTTCTAAAATGGGCTGTGCTGTGTTACAACACCAAGCCTTTGTTCATGCTGTTCCCTCTGTCTGAAATGCCCTTCCCACATATCTAATTAAGGCTTTTTCAACATTCAGCTAAAAGGTCACTTCTTTTATGAGTATTTTCTGGTTCCCCAAGTCAAATTCACCATTCTAACCTTTGTTCCTCCTATAGAAATCTATCTCAGCACCTGTAAGAATGGGCTGCTCTCACTTCATGCTATTGTCCAAGCCTATTAAATGGAAACTCCTTGAGTACAATGACCCTGACCTACTCCTGAATATCTAGTAGGTGGTACAAGGTCTAGCACAAAATAGGGACTAATAAATATCTGATGAGCAACTGTAGGCGTGTGAAAGAGTTAGTGAATAAGCGAATTTATGCAGACGGTAGAAGGGAATAAATGGAAAAAGTAGGTTGGGCCCAAATTGTGTAGAGCATTTCTCAGCCCTCCTTGTACTTAGACGTGGCTATGTGATTTCCTTCTCACCAACAGGATATGAGTGAAAATGCCGTGTGCAACTTCCAGGAAACATTGTTCAAAGGCAGGTGCTGTCCCTTCTTTGCCTTTTCTCCTTCCTGCTGGCTGGAAATGTGAAGGGACGTGGTGGATGGAACACATGGAAGTGTGCCCTGGAAGTGCTTTCCAAGATAAGCTCTATCTAATAGGAGAGCAGCACAAGCCACAAATGAGAGCGTGTAATTTTAAAATTTCTAGTAGCCACATTTTAAAAAGTAGAAAGAAAGAGGCATATTAAATTTTAGCAATATATTTCTTTTTATCCTACCAGGTCTTTGAAATCTAGTGTGTATTTACCACCGCACATCTCAGTTAGGACTCACTGCGTTTTGACAGAGCACCTGTGTTGTGGCTACCGTGTCGGATATCACAAGAAACAAGCCATGCTTTAAAAATGGCTGAGCAGCAAAGTCGAAACAGCCTGAGTCACTGAAGATTATGGAGCTGCCCTACCAGCATTTAGTATCTTATCGCGAGACTCCATTTACATTAGAGAAGAAAAGATTTCTATTTTCTTTTAAACTGTTGTTATTGTTAGTATCACAGAACTGAATTCTAATGGAGTCACTACACTGTTTTACCCTGTGTCCTCCTTCAGCTCCTAGCCCTGATAGGAAGCAAGCATATTAAGGAAAGTTACTCTGCTGGGCTAAGCAGGAAGGATTCCATAGAGGAAGTACACTGGAGACCCACATGAGGGTTCAGTTTGGTATTCCTAATGTTTGCCAACATTTTTAAATCAGCAATTTTATATAAAACTATAGACTTCCAGCTTCTCTCTAAAAATCAGATGAACTGGCAAGGCTGGCCCAGGTATTGTTGGCTGAGGCTTAGTTCCACCCATGAGATAGGGCCTGAATTCTCCATTCACCACCATTCCCTCACTCTCTAAAATTTTACCACTGGTACACCTGACTCAAATATGTTTAGTGGATCTGGCTGTGGCCTGGTATGGTGGCCCCATCCTCCACTTTCTATGACTAGTCCAGTTCACAGCTGCCATCTTCTCTAGGTAATTATTCTCAGTCAAATGGAAGATGCCTCCCTGGTAGAATAAGTGTCCTTTCCATAA
The DNA here is from genome assembly GCA_023783475.1 of Daubentonia madagascariensis. NCBI lineage: Eukaryota > Metazoa > Chordata > Mammalia > Primates > Daubentoniidae > Daubentonia > Daubentonia madagascariensis. The sequence continues at coordinate 1,278,588 of JAKFHU010002136.1, forward strand.
GGGGCAGCCCTGCCAAGGACTGATGGACATAGATGTACAAAAGGTGGGCCTTTTTGCCTCAAGGTGGGACCAACTCCGTGGTACCGTTCATGCTCCAGAGCTCCTGGTGGAATCAGGCAGAAGCATGACTCCATCTGAGGCCGTATATCCTAGCTCAGCTTCTTCCCCTGCTCTATCCTTCTTCCCTCACTCCATATCCTGAGAGTACTGCAGCAAATCAAATGCACCAAAATTCTCACACTAGGCTCAGCTTCTGGGGAACAGCCCCTTGTAAAAATTTGAGTTTTCAACCCCTGGATTATAGAGAGTGTGCTGAAAGAGTTAAAATGGACCTTCACCACCAGGCAGTGCTAGCCAGAAGAGACATGCTTCAAGTAGTCACAGTCAATCTTTAGAGATCAATACAGACTGGCAGATGGATGCATATCATGAAGGACCCAGAATGCATTCCTGCCCTGGCCTGAGAGAATTATTGTTCTGAGCAAGCACATGATTCTTTGTACCACACACCATGGGCTTACTTATCTCTCAATTATTTCTTATGCTGACTTGGGTGTCCCTTCTTTGTTGTCAATGAGGCAAATAGCTCATCCACAATCAACACTATAAAACCAGTAAGTCACCTGACTGCTGCCAGGAAGTGCCAGTGTATGGGAGTGGCCTCCTCAACATTTGTCCTGGTAGAAGAGCTTAGTCTCTGGGCGCAGAATAGCTAGCCCATTATTTTAGACTAATTAGGTTATGCTGCATTAACATATTCTACTGGAAATAACTGAATCTCTATGAGAATGCATATGGCATCCATGTACCTCTAAGAGAACCTACTAAGAACAATGTCATTGGCTAAGAGCCTCCAGCTGCTGCAACTTCAGATCCACTGCAATGTTCACACTAAGGCTATGCTCTCTTCAGGTGGCCACCAGCAAATGATTAAATATGGTAGGGGTCCAAGAGCCAGGCCATTGCTGCCAGGACTCTCCTACTGGGCAATCCTCACTCTGAGGTTCCCCATTGGCCTGGCTGTGACTTTCTCAGAGCGGCACTGCAGTCTGAGGCTCATCCTACCCAATCCTATTCTCTCCCTTTCTGCTTTCATGGGGTCCAGGCCTGCATCTGCTCTGAAGTTTCTCCCTGCCTACTCCTGTGCCTTCTCCCCTTCATCCTTTACAGATGTAAGGAGAAAAGGATCCTTCCCCCCTAAGGTTCTGAACAATCACTGATATGAGGCAGATTGATTAATAGGAGGAAAAACATATGAATTTATTTTAATGCACTTCTCATTTTGTCCTGGCATTGGCTTCTCGTGGGACCCAAGCAGACCTGATGCATCTGAGCCCCGGGGTCTGATTTGCGGAGCTATGGGTGGAAAGGGGAGATCAAGTGCACACAAGACATTACAGCGGGATCCAAGGTAGCAACACTTAAAATGATAGCAAACATTTGCTACTTGGCATGGAAAGATGTTTATGATCGAGCAAATTGAGAAATTACAAAACAGCACATAGTATGTATTCCACATTTGTAAACAAAAGTAGAGAGAGGGAAAGAAAAATTTTAGAAGGCTATACATCAAAATATTGAGACTGATTTACTCTGGATTACAGCAGTTCTGCTTGTCTTTTTTGCACTTTTGCATTTTCAAATTTTCCCATAAAAAAAAATTGTTTCACTTTAAACACTCAGCTGAAAGGAGAAGCTTTAGCCTGGAGGAGAAGTATTTTAAAGCCTAGAACACTTTGGTAGGATAAGGCTGGTGTGAATTTCCATAAGCCCCAGGGCTGCCCCATGAAGAGGCACCATGTGGCCACAGAGGGCCTAGGATAAAAGGGAACTTGGAGAGATTAGAGCATAAAGACTTGAGGGAAGGCTCCAGAGAGAGTGCATGGTGGGGGTGGGGGTACCCTCCCTTTACAATGCACGGCTCAGTTCAATCACCATCCCCACCACTACCTATCTCATTCTGATGCTATTCTACATCCCCATAGATCTGGCTGTGCATGTCTACTATAGCTCATTCATTCATCCAACCAATATTTACTGAGCTTTACTCTTGGCTAGGCCTTCTGTTGAGTTCTGAGGATTCTGGGATGTGGCCTCCCAATATCCATTTTCTCTCTCTCCTTACTAAGAAAATCCCGATTTTGTTTAGGGCAGCAGCTTGTCTGGTCACAAACCACATGTCTTAGCCCTCATTGCAGCTAGGAGAGGCCATGGGTTGTAAGCAAGAAACTCACTAAAAGGGGTTGGTTCAGTTTTGCCCTTTATTCACCCTTCCCCATCTCCGGGAAGTAGACAGGACCATGAAATGAGCATGAGGAACAAAGACCACAAATTAAAGTTGTTAAAGCAAAAATCTAGAAAGGATCAGTCATTGGTGGCATTATTGAACCACTAAAAGGGACCTCCAGACTTCTTGTTATGTGAGAAAAATAAACCTCCTAATTTGTTTAAGCCACTATTTTGGTAGTTTCTGTAACTTGTAGCCCAGCAGAATCCTCCATGGTGCAAACAGAAAATGAATCACAAGCCCTACCCTGCCCTATGTATGGGCAGAGAGCAAATAAGTAAAAGTTAATTACGATATATCCCAAGCCCCTTCCTTTCCTAGTGTTCATCATAGAAAGAAAGCAGTCTTCTTCCATCCTGCTCCAAACTTCCCAGACATGCAGTTCCGCAGACTCAGAGGTTCCGGAATTCTAAGCAAGATGAGCGCAATTGCTCTCAGAAGTGATTAGGACCAGTTGTTCTCAAACTGCTTGGGCTCTGGACCCCTTTACATTCTTGAAAACTATGAAGGACTCCAAAGATCTTTTATTTATGTGGATTATATAATCTATATTTACCACAGTAGAAATTAAAACTGAGAAGTTTAAAATAATTAATTTAAAATAATAAATTCATTAATGTTAGTTATATTTTTATAAAAATAACTGTATTTTCCAAAGAAAAATAGTGACAAAGAGTGACACTGTTTTACATTTTTGCTGGCTTAATAGAAGACAGCTAGCTGTAGTCTCTCATCTGGTCCTGCATTTAATCCAGTCCAATCCTTTGCATTAAATGTAGCCTCTGCAAAACTCTACTATATACTCTGGAGACAGTTAAGAAGGAAGTAACATGTTAGCATTATCATAAACATAATTTTGACCTTTGTGAACCCCCAAAGGGGCATTGGAGCTTCCCAGGGGTGCCCCTACTATACTTTAGAATTGCTGGTTTGACCAGTGTTACTCAAAGCATGGTCCCTGAACTATTTGTCACTGGTCTGTGTTGAAATAAGTACAGAAATTGAGTAAATGTTTAGAAACTTTCACAGCAATGTGCCAGTAATTTTATGTCTGTTGAATCTAATACTAATGCTAAATCAGGGCTTTGTTTTGTGTCTTTTTTCTATTTCCTTTTTTTAGTAATTTATTATATTTTACAAAAGAATCAGTCTGAAATGGATTATAAATTAAGAAAGAAAAAAGAGCTTTCATCGCAGATAGTTTTTAAAGCAATGGTCTAGCTTGGTGCTTCTCAACATGTGGTCCTAGCATGAACATCATCTGGGAACTTGTTAGAAATGAAATTCTCAGGCCCCACTCCAGATCAAATGAGCCAAAAACCCTGGGAGCGGGGCCCAGCAATCTGGGTTTTAACAAGCCCTCCATGGACTTCTAATGCCCACTAAAGTTTGAGGACCCTTGATCTATATCTGTATTTCTCTAACTTAAATGTGCATCACTTAGGGGAGCTTCTTAAGCTGCAGATTGTGATTTAGTAGATCTGGGATAGTGGTGGAGATTTTATATTTCTAATAAGCTGCCAGGGGATGTGGGCTTTTGACCCCATTTTGAGTAGCAATGGTGTAGACCAGTGGTCCCCAACCTTTTTGGCACCAGGGACTGGTTTCATGGAAGACAGTTTTTCCATGGACCAGGGTGGGTGGGGAGGTGGATGGTTTCAGGATGATTCAAGCACATTACATTTATTGTGCCCTTTATTTCTATTATTACTACATTGTAACATATAATGAAATAATTATACAACTCACCACAATGCAGAATCAGTGGGAGCCCTGAGCTTGTTTTCCTGCAACTACATGGTCCCATATGGGGTGATGGGAGACAGTGACGGATATGACAGGAGGTGGAGCACAGGCAGTGATATAAGCAATGGGGAGCCACTGTACACACAGATGAAGCTTCTCTAGCTCGCTCACCCACCACTCACCTCCTGCTGTGCAGCCCATTTCCTAACAGGCCACAGACTGGTAGCAGTCCACAGCTCAGGGGTTGGGGATCGCAGGTGTAGACGAAAGCAACCTGTTGCTGAGACAGTAGTCAACCAATAAGAAATAAAACACTGCAGAGCAGCAAATGAAACAAAAGGCATTTTCATCAGGGTGTTTGGAATTACAATTACGGAGACACAGATCTAGCAAGCAGCTAAATCGTGTTCTGTCCAGGCAAGGTTGGGCAGGGGCTTGTAAAGGTTTACTGTAGGTTTACCTATCTGGAAGGCTTTAGCACAGTCTATGATTGATGATGGCTGGAGAACAGCTTAGGATGTCTTCAGGAGATGATCAATCTACTTCGTGTAGCAGTCTCCCCAGGGGGTTGGTGATCAAGCCCAGTATATACAGTTCAAATCAAGTGCAGCTAGTTTTACAACTTGGCCCAGATCAACAGGTCAAATTTCATCCAGGTATGTAGGTGACTGGGGTCCAACTCCTCATGCTCTCCTGGCTTCCCCTTATGATATAACCATCTCCATTTTGGATTTTCTTTTCACACAGTGGAGAAACAATTTCTACAGAGCAGGACCAAGGAATTGGCTGCTTCAGCCTATAGAAGGCCAAGAGGCTATTAGTGGCATTCTTCAAAAGACATTGTCTTAATTTTTTTAAATGGAGGTCAAGGCAATAGAGAAATGGACCAACTCTGAGGTGGGCATAATTTAGGACAGGCTATTTCCTCCTGGCCATGGGGAGGAAGTCCTAAGAGACAGCTCCGCCCCAGCTTTCTGCCAGCCTAGGATTTCCAGCATGGTTTCCCTCTCTGCGCCACCCTACTAGTAGCTAGAGTTTCTGTTGCATTAAGTTGGAAGGTGACGCACTCCAGGGATGGCAGCACAAAGGTAAGGGTTGAGTGAATTTATTGAAAATGTTGGAGACGTTATGAAATTTTAAACAATTGCTGCTCTGGCAGCAGCTGAAGGAAACCAGAGGCAACAGCTGCAGCTTCTCCCCCCAGTTCCTCAGGGAACCATGCTGGGGGTGGGAGGGGCTGGAGTGAATGTCACCAATGCGATTGGTCCCACTCGACTGTCAGCTGAACTTGATAAAGGAGCTGAACATCTGCAAATTTACTTAGATTGTGATATTTGGACCAGTAGAACAAACAATCCTCCCCAGGAACCACCACACAGCCTCAGGCCAGTGAAGGACAGATTTGGGTAAGGACAAGCCCTTTCCAGCTCTTACCCTCATCCCAAGTCTTTGTGTACCTTGGGCAAAGCCCTTCTAACTAGCAACTCTAGGAGGAAAATGCCTATAACATCTTTCGCGGTTCAGAGAGGCGATATGAGTGGTGGTTAAATTTGCCAGGCTCTGGAGTCGCATTGTCTGGGTTTGAATATAACCCCCAAGATTTACTAGCTGTGTGTCCTTGGGCAAGTTACTGTTCCTCTCTGTGCTTCAGTTCTTTCACTAGTCAGTTGCATTTGTTCTCTCCCTCTCACCAGGGTGTGGGCTAGTGCACTTTGGTGACTGCGTTTCACTCATTTTTGCTTTCTGGTGGCATCTGATTGAGAGGGTCAAGGTGCCTAACTCTGTCCATTTTAAGATTTAAGTTGGGAGCCACAGCCAGTAAGTGCCACTGGGAGTCTAAAGAGGGAGAAAGGAGTAATTTGCAGTGCTTGTGGTGGTTGTGCTTGGAAGGTTTGGGACAAGAGAAGCTATTTAGACTGGGGTTGCATAATCAGAAACTGCTTAGGAGGTGCCGTAGGCACACATAGATTTAGGGGCTCAAATGATGTCATCAGGCCTCAGTCCCCTTCCTCCATCCCTGAACCCAGCTCGCCCCTGTGTTGGCTCCATCTCCAGCTGAGCTCACCTCATCCTGGCCAGATGGCGCCTCCGCACGTGGAGTGGCCCAGCTGTGATCTGGCTTCACTTGAGCGTTCACCGCCCTCCCTAATTACGTTGTTTCTATGAGAACATTCTGAGTTCCGCACAACTGCTTTACAAACAAGCTTTTGGAGGATAAGTATGCATAAGCTAGGGATGCTCTGTTCGCATCTGGACCAACAACACCCATTTATCTATCTTCCCACCTTTGATAACAAAAAAAGCAGCTGGCCAAAGTGCCCTCTGAGCAAAATCCATAAGAGACCCAACCTTGGCCCCAGATGGTAGTTTAGACATTTTCATACTTTGTCCTTTTGTGTGACTCTTCTGCCCTCAGCTCTCTTCATTCATTCCTCAGCCAGGATCCCAACACCACGACCTTCCCTTCCCACTCACTCCTGCCAAGACAGATAATACCCATGCTGGGAAGAAGTAGTAAGGATTGCACCTGTCTCTAAATGATCAGCATATCTGCCCCTTTGACAGTCACAACCAGGTGGATGGTGGAAGCAGGAATTCTCAGGAGAGGGCAGCCATCAGGCAGATCACCTGAGCTGACAGAGGCAGGACCTCTCCCGGGGGAGGACTTCTGGGAAGGCAGCACCTGGGCAGGACTAAGGGTAGACATCAAGATTGTGAGGACTTGTTCTGTTTTATCTATAAAGGTCCTTCAAGTGCAAGAGAAACCCATCCCAGATCACTGAAGGGAGAAATGCAATTCATTAGAGGTATTTGGGTGCCCAGCAAATAGGAAGGAAATCTGACCAGCTATGTCTCAGAGAGGACAGGAATCAGAATGGTTTTGAGACTCTAGACAGAAGGAACCATTTTCTGTCCTTTTAAGATTCATTCAAGTTTCAAATTTCCAGAGGTCTGGCTGACCCACTCCTGAGAGCCCAGTAGTATTCTGTGCAATGGAGGGAGGTTGGTTTCCCAAAGGAAAACCAAGGGGCTGTTACCAAGAAGCGGGCAAAACAATGCTTCTCCTTTATATAGGTCATACTGCTATATTTGTGCTTTTCTCCTTTAGGCTTTGGGATTGCCATTTTGTGCTGTTTCCCTCTCCCTCCATGGGAACTACAGAGATAAAATCACTAATAAATTCATTCAACAACATCCCCCAAGCATTTTACTAAGTGCCTTCTGCTGGTCACTGCACACACAAAGGCAAAAATAAGACATTAGCATGGCCACCAAGGATTAGAAGGGGAAGATGGATGTGAAACTCATCCAGGATAATGCTGGTGATGTGGGACAAGTATGTGTTAAGGCAATGGGGGCCAGAGGAATACAGCCAGGTCCACCCAGGGAATGGAGGTTTGAGCAAATCACCCTTGAGGCAGTGAGCCAGAGGTGAACCTGGAGAGATGGGGTAGACAGGGCACCCAGGCCTGGGGTGAGTGGCTTGCAGTGTAGCATTCTAGACATGGCTGGGGTATTCAGAGGAAGGACAAAGGCACAGAGGCACCAAGCATCCTGGATTGTTAAAAGAAGTAGAGTAAGTTCTCGAATGCTGAGGATGAAGTGGGTTGTGTGGAAGATAAGGATAGAGAGGAAATCACAGGCCAGGCCAGGTCATGGAAGGCCTTCATAGTCCATATTAGGACTTTGCAATGAACATGTAGGCAAGGGTTTGAAGCAGAGAAGTGACAGGATCTGATTTGCATTTTTGGAAGATCTTGATGACCTAGAATAAAGAATGGATAGATGGGTGGAAGACTAGAAGTGGAGAAAGACTAGAAGATTATTGCAAAACGGATTATAGATGCCAGGGGCCAGAACAAAAGCAATTGCGATGAGGGTGAAGAGGAGGCAACACGTAGGCAAGATGTTAAGCGGGAAACATCTACAGGACTTAGAGCTGATTTTTTAGGAATGGTGAGGGAGGGGGAGGCATCTAGGATCGCCCCAGGTTTACGGTTTTGGTGAAGAGGCAGATGGTGACACTGCTTCCCAAAACTAGCTTCTTCAGGAAAGAAGGGGAATAGGTTGCGGAGAGAAAGAGATAAGTTCAGGGTCAGACAGTGGGTCTTGGGATGTCTGTGGGGCACCCACGAGGAACTCTCCAGTAGGATGTTGAAACTTAGCATTAGCATCCCAGAGCCAGCAGGACTAGGCCTGAGTGCCTGGGAGCAGAGAACGAGGAGCCAGTAGACAAGTCTGGGGAGGAACTGTCGGGGAGGTAGGAGAGAGCTGAGAGAGTATTCTCTGAGAAGTCAGCAGAGGACAAAGTTTTAAGAAGATGATTAAGTACTCAACAATATCAGCTATCTCAGAGAAATCACCCACAGTAAGGTTCAAGAAAAGTCCCCTGGATTTGACATTTAGAGGGTCACTATTAGACCTAAGCCAGAAATCTTTCAGTGGAGTAGAGGGCCAGGGGCCAGACTGGGTGAGTCCAAGGTGAGGGGTGCATGAAGTGGTGGGAGCTGTGAACACAGGAAGCCAACTCCCAACACACCTCCCTTTCCAAAGGACACCATCAGTCCTGGGACACCTGTGACCCCATCCTCCTGGCACCAGGATGACCTGGGCCTTTGAAGAGTAGTGACTGTGAAGTCATTCATTCATTTAGTTACCCACTTTATCAAACATTCATAGTGTCTGCTACATGCCAGGTACTGTGCTAGACACCTGGGCCCAAAAGATGAGTGAGACCCAGTTGCTGCCCTAGTATCACTACCCTACGACATTCATGATTTTTTTGCTTTTTTTTTTTTCTTTGTAGAGATGGGGTCTTGCTATGTTGCCTCGCTAGTCTCAAACTCCTGACCTCAAGTGATCCTCCCGTCTTGAACTCCCAAAGTGCTAGGATTGCAGATGTAGGCTACCAAGCCCAGCTGAGATACTTGCTATTTAATGGAAGAAACAGACATACAGATCAGCCATGTTGCCATGTGATAGAGTCTGTGTTATAACTGAGTTAGGAAAGATGACAGAAGTCAAGGCAGTTGTGAAGAAGGGACAATTGAGCTGGGTATTTAAAATCTGTCATGTAGACAATGGCCAGCCAAGGAACTTCTTAAAGAAGGGGCGTGACAATGCAATCCCTATCAAAATACCAACATCATTTTTTGCCGATCTAGAAAAAATAATTCTACGCTTCGTGTGGAACCAGAGAAGACCCCGTCTAGCCAAAGCAATCTTAAGCAAAAAGAACAAATTGGGAGGCATCTATCTACCAGACCTCAAACTATACTACAAGGCTATAGTAACCAAAACAGCATGGTATTGGCGCAAGAACAGACACGTAGACCAATGGAACAGGACTGAGAACCCAACTATAAAACCAACCTCATACAGTCACCTGATCTTTGACAAATTCCAGAAAAATGTACACTGGGGAAAAGATTCCCTATTCAACAAATGGTGCTGAGAAAACTGGATGGCCACATGTAGAAGACTGAAACTGGACCCACACCTCTCACCTCTCACAAAAATCAATTCACAATGGATAACAGATCTAAACCTAAGACGTGAAACCATAAGAATTCTTGAAGAAAACGGAAAAACTCTTATGGACATTGGCCTAGGCAAAGAGTTTATGAAGAAGACCCCCAAAGCAATCACAGCAGCAACAAAAATAAATACATGGGACCTGATCAAATTGAAAAGCTTCTGCACAGCCAAGGAAACTATCACCAGAGTGAACAGACAACCTACAGAATGGGAGAAAATATTTGCATGCTACACCTCTGATAAAGGGCTGATAACCAGAATCTATACAGAACTTAGGAAAATCAACAAGAAAAAATCAAACAACCCTATTAAAAAATGGGCAAAGGACATGAACAGAAACTTTTCCAAAGAAGACAGAATAATGGCCAGCAAACATATAAAAAAGTGCTCAACTTCTCTAATCATCAGGGAAATGCAAATCAAAACCACAATGAGATATCACTTAACTCCAATGAGATTGGCTCATATCAAAAAATCCCCAAATAACAAATGTTGGCGGGGATGTGGACAGATAGGAACACTCATACACTGCTGGTGGGACTGCAAATTAGTACAACCTTTATGGAAAAGAATATGGAGATACCTCAAAGAATTAAAAGTAGAATTACCATTTGACCCAGCAATCCCACTACTGGGTATTTATCCAAAAGAAAAAAAGACATTTTATAATAAAGACATCTGCTCGCGAATGTTCATAGCAGCACAATTCACAATTGCAAAGTTGTGGAAACAACCAGGTGCCCATCAATACACGAGTGGATCAATAAAATGTGGTATATGTATACCATGGAGTATTACTCAGCAATAAGGAACAACAGTGAATTAACACATCTGGTATTATCCTGGTTGGAGCTAGAACCCATTCTTCAAAGCAAAGTGTCACAGGATTGGAAAAACAAGCACCACTGGCACTCACCATCAAACTGGTACTAACTGATGAACACCTACATCACACAGGGCAATAACATTCATCTGAGGGCGGGCGGGCGGGAGGGGGGTGGAAGGGATGGGAAAAACTCTCTCTGAATGGATGCAGGGAGCACAGTTTGGGGGATGACCACGATTGTGGCTCTGACACGGGCAGAACAGGGGCAATGTGTATGGCCAAAGTGTTGTACCCCTATGATATTCTGAAATTAAAAAATAAATAAAAAAAAAAAGAAGGGGCATGACATGATCAGATTTTTGTTGTAGTTTCATGCACAAAAGTGATTAATTTTCACAAATTTAATACATTCATGTTACCAGCACCCAGATCAAGAACCAGGACATGACCAGCCCCCTAAAGCCCCTTGTGTCTTTTTCCAGCCAATACTATTGTGACTTTTCCACCCCCCTCCTTTTTTATATTAAAAAACTTATATAGTACTCATTTGTGTCTCCTGTTTGGTGACATTTATGGGATTCTTCTGCACTGCTGCATATGGGGGTAGATGGTCACTTTCAGATTTGTGTTTTTAGGAGAATGTGACAAAAATGTGAGTCATGTGTAGGAACTATGAAAACCAATCTTTTCCTTTGTTTTGTGGTCCTGGCACATATGATTAACCAACAGCCTTGGCTCCTTAACCCTCACCAAAGGTAAGTGGGCAGGGCAGCCTCTGCCCATTTCCCCACCGCCCTCCTTAGGACTCATTATTCATTTCTCAGATTGCGTACAGTGTTCTTTTTTTTTTTTATTTCAGAATATTATGGGGGTACAACACTTTAGCTATATATATTGCCCATGCACTGCCCATGTCAGAGCTACAATCGTGGTCATCCCCCAAACTGTGCTCCCCACATCCATTCAGTGAGAGTTTTCCCATCCCCTCCACCCCCCTCCCGCCTGCCTGCCCCCTGATGAATATTATTGTCCTGTGTGATGTAGGTGTTGATCAGTTAGTACCAGTTTGATGGTGAGTACCAGTGGTGCTTGTTTTTCCAATCCTGTCACACTTCGCTTCGAAGAATGGGTTCTAGCTCCAACCAGGATAATACCAGATGTGTTAATTCACCATGGTTTTTTATTGCTGAATAATACTCCGTGGTATACATATGCCACATTTTATTAATCCACTCATGTATTGATGGGCACCTGGGTTGTTTCCACATCTTTGCAATTGTGAATTGTGCTGCTATAAACGTTCGCAAACAGATGTCTTTATTATAGAATGTCTTTTTTTCCTTTGGGTAAATACCCAGTAGTGGGATTGCTGGGTCAAATGATAATACTACTTTTAATTCTTTGAGGTATCTCCATATTACTTTCCATAGAGGTTGTACTAATTTGCAGTCCCACCAGCTGTGTATGAGTGTTCCTATCTGTCCACATCCCCACCAACATCTGTTGTTTGGGGATTTTTTGATATCAGCCAATCTCACTGGAGTTAAGTGATATCTCATTGTGGTTTTGATTTGCATTTCCCTGATGATTAGAGAAGTTGAGCACTTTTTTTATGTTTGCTGGCCATTATTTTGTCTTCTTTTGAAAAGTTTCTGTTCATGTCCTTTGCCCATTTTTTAATAGGGTTATTTGATTTTTTCTTGTTGATTTTCCTAAGTTCTGTATAGATTCTGGTTATCAGCCCTTTATCAGAGGTGTAGCATGCAAATATTTTCTCCCATTCTGTAGGTTGTCTGTTCACTCTGGTGATAGTTTCCTTGGCTGTGCAGAAGCTTTTCAATTTGATCAGGTCCCATGTATTTATTTTTGTTGCTGCTGTGATTGCTTTGGGGGTCTTCTTCATAAACTCTTTGCCTAGGCCAATGTCCATAAGAGTTTTTCCAGTGTTTTCTTTGAGAATTCTTACGGTTTCACGTCTTAGGTTTAAATCTGTAATCCATTGTGAGTTGATTTTTGTGAGAGGTGAGAGGTGTGGGTCCAGTTTCAGTCTTCTACATATGGCCATCCAGTTTTCCCAGCACCATTTATTGAATAGGGAATCTTTTCCCCAGTGTACGTTTTTCTGGAATTTGTCAAAGATCAGGTGACTGTATGAGGTTGGTTTTATAGTTGGGTTCTCAGTCCTGTTCCATTGGTCTACGTGTCTGTTCTTGCGCCAATACCATGCTGTTTTGGTTACTATAGCCTTGTAGTATAGTTTGAGGTCTGGTAGATAGATGCCTCCCAATTTGTTCTTTTTGCTTAAGATTGCTTTGGCTAGATGGGGTCTTCTCTGGTTCCACACGAAGTGTAGAATTATTTTTTCTAGATCAGCAAAAAATGATGTTGGCATTTTGATAGGGACTGCATTGATTCTGTAAATCACTTGAGGTAGCAAAGCCATTTTTACAATGTTGATTCTGCCTGTCCAAGAGCATGGTAGGGTTTTCCATCTGTTTACATCCTCTGCAATTTCTTTTCTCAGTGTTTTGTAATTCTCTCTATATAGGTCTTTGACCTCCTTAGTTAGATATGTTCCTAAATATTTAATTTTCTTTGGTGCTGTTGTGAAAGGTATTGCATCTTTAATTTGTTTCTTGGCTTGATTGTTATTATCATATATGAAGGCTATGGATTTGTGTGTGTTAATTTTGTACCCTGAAACTTTGCTGAATTCATTATCAATTCAAGTAATCTCTTGGTTAAATCTTTGGGGTTTTCTACGTATAATATCATATCGTCTGCAAATAGTGAAAGTTTGACCTCTTCTGCCCCCATCTGGATGCCCCTGATTCCTCTGTCTTGTCTGATTGCTCTGGCCAGGATTTCCAGCACTATGTTGAATAGAAGTGGAGATAGTCGGCAACCTTGTATAGTTCCAGTTTTAAGGGGAATGATTTCAATTTTTCCCCATTCAGTACGATATTGGCTGTGGGTTTATCATATATGGCTTTAATAGTTTCGAGGTAATGAGCCATCTATGCCTATATTGTTAAGAGTTCTTATCATAAAAGGATGTTGGATTTTGTCAAAAGCCTTTTCTGCATCTATTGAAAAGATCATATAATCTTTGTTCTTGCTTTTATTTATATGGTGAATTACATTTATAGATTTGCGTATGTTGAACCATCCCTGCATCTCAGGGATGAAGCCCACCTGATCGTGATGAATTATTTTTTTGATGTACATTTGAATTTGGTTTGCAAGGATTTTATTGAGAATTTTTGCATCTATATTCATAAGGAATATGATCTGTAATTTTCTTTTCTTGTTGTGTCCTTTCCTGGCTTTGGTATCAAGGTGATATTGGCTTCATAGAATGGGTTTGGGAGGATTCCATCCTTCTGGATGTTTTCAAATAATTTCTGCAGTATAGGCACCAGTTCTTCTTTGTAGGCTTGGTAGAATTCAAGTGTGAACCCATCTGGTCCAGGACTTTTTTTTATTGGAAGATTTTTTATTACTGCTTCAATTTTGGTGCTTGATATTGGTCTGTTTAGAAATTCTGTTTCTTCCCGGTTGAGCCTAGGGAGGTAGTATGTTTCTAAGAATTTGTCCATTTCCTCCACGTTTTCGTGGTTGTGGGCATAGAGATTTTTGTAGTATTCAAAGATGTTGTTTTGTATTTCCGTGATATCAGTTGTGACCTCTCCTTTTTCATTTCTAATTGAGCTTATTATAGTCCTTTCTTTTCTGCTTCTGGTTAACCTGGCAAGTGGCCTGTCTATTTTGTTATCTTTTCAAAGAACCAATTTTTCGTTTTCTTAATCTTCTGTATTGTTCTTTTGTTCTCAATTTCATTTAATTCTGCTCTGATCTTGGTTATTTGTATTCTTCTGCTGGCTTTAGGATTGCTTTGCTCTTTCTTTTCCATTTCCTTAAGATGATTCATTAGTTTACTGATTTGTGACCTTTCTGTCTTTTGGATGTGGGCATTTAAGGCATTTCCTCTCAGGACTGCTTTTGCTGTATCCCACAGATTTTGAAACTTGTGTCCCCATTATCGTTTAGTTCGAAGAATCTTTTGATTTCCATTTGAATTTCCTCCTTGACCCAATAGTCATTCAGCAACAGAGTGTTTAATTTCCGTGTTTTTGGATGAAGATGTGAGTTTCTGTTGGAATTGATTTCTAATTTTATTCCACTGTGGTCTGTAAAGATACATGGTATGATTTCTATTTTTTTGAATTTGTTTAGATCTGTTCTGTGGCCTAGAATGTGGTCAATTTTAGAGAAAGTTCCATGAGCTGATGAGAAGAATGTATATTCTGTGTTATTTGGGTGGAGTGTTCTGTAGATATCTGTTAGGCCCAAATGTTCTAGAGTCCTGTTTAGTCTTTTGTTTCTCTATTTATTTTTTGTTTGGAGGATCTGTCCAGTTCCGTCAGTGGGGTGTTGAAGTCCACTGCTATTATGGCATTGCTATTTATTATGTTGTCTAGATCAAGCAGTATTTGCTTTATGTACCTGGGTGCTCTTGTGTTGGGTGCATAAATGTTTAGGATTGTTAAATCCTCTTGTAAGATTTTTCCTTTCACCACTATATAGTGTCCATTTTTGTCCTTCTTTACTTTTGTTGCTTTAAAGTTTATATCATCTGAAATAAGGATGGCTACTCCAGATTTCTTCTGGTTTCCATTAGCCTGAAAAATTGTATTCCATCCTTTCACCTTGAGTCTGAATGCATCTTTGCGTGTAAGGTGTGTTTCCTGGAGAAAACAGATACTTGGTTTGTATTTTTTAATCCATTCAGCCAGCCTATGTCTCTTCAATGGGCAATTCAAGCCATTCACATTTATTGAGAGAATTGATATTTGGGGTAAAATTCTGATTACTCTATTGGGTGGTGTCTTTTGTTTTACCTCTTGCGTCATTGTGGAATCTGGGTTCTGGAGTTTTAGCTTTTGTGTAGTTTTACATTATTGGGTGTCTGTTGTGCCGGTTAGTGTACAATGCAGGTCTAAGCACTTCTTGCAAGGCCCGTCTGGATTTCGCAAATTCTATCAGTGATTGCTTGTCTGGAAAAGTCTTTATTTCTCCTTCATATAAGAAGCTTAGTTTCGCAGGATACAGAATTCTGGGTTGGCCTTTGTTTTGTTTTAGGAGACTGATGATGGCTCCCCATTCCTTTCTGGCTTGTAAGGTTTCAGCCAAGAAGTCTGCAGTTAATCTGATCGGTTTCCCTTTATAGGTTACCTGCTCTTTTTGTCTTACAGCTCTGAGGAGTGCCTCTTTTGTGTTTACTTTGGTCAGTCTAATAATTATGTGGCGTGGTGAATGCCTTTTCACATTGAGTCTCCCGGGAGTCCTGTGTGCTTCTTGTACCTGGATATCGAGATTTCTGGCTAGGCCATGGAAATTTTCCTCTATTATTCCTTCAAATAGATTTTCCAGCCCACGTGAATTTTCTTCCTCTCCCTCAGGGATGCCTATGATCCTTATGTTTGGCCTCTTTACATAATCCCACATTTCTTGTATGCTTTGTTCATGCCTCTTGTTTTTGTGTTCTTTCTCTTTGACTGATTTATTTAGTGCATAGGAGTTGTCTTCTAGCTCTGAAATTCTTTCCTCTGCATGGTCCAGCCTATTCTTAAGGCTTTCCACTGTGTTTTGTAGATCCTTGAATGCTTCTTTCATTTCTAGAATTTCTATTTGATTTTTCCATAATATTTCTATTTCTTTGGAGAATTTTTCATTCATTTCTTGCATTTTTCTTGTGGTTTCTTTGTGCTGGGATTCAATTTCTCTTGAATTTCATTGAGCTTTCTTATAATCCATAAATGAAATTCCTCTTCTGTCATTCTATTCATTTCATTTGAGTTGGTATCCGTTGCTGAGGAACTGATGATTTCTTTTGGGGGTGACTTTTCACTCTGATTTTTCATGTTCCCTGAGTTCTTTCACTGGTTTCTTCTCATCTGGCCTCTTGGTCAAGAGCTGGGGGTGTTAGGGCTAGTTTATGGCCCTGTCTCCAAGCCCTCAAGTTTCATTCCTTGGCAGAGCCAGGGAGAGAAGTAGTGGCCTATATTGCCTTAGATGTATTTTAGCAAGTTTGGTGGCTCTTGGGTTATCTCTGACCTGTTGTCTTCTCCTCTTCCCAGGTGGAGTGTAGTGAGATTGTCTTCCCAGCTTGGGCTCTAAGCTAGTGAATTGTACTTAAGGATATGAATCCACAGCTCCCTATTAGCTAGGTATTCTGTTATGTCTGTGGCAGACTCTGATCCCCCAGTTGGGGTATGCCAAAGCCCCGCAGTTTGGGAGGGGCCTTGTAGCTCCCAGGGGTTACTTTGACCCTACTCCTCCTGAGGTGCGGGTAGAAACACAATTTCTTTTGGCTGCAGTGTGAGAGATGAATTGGGAAAATTCTACACAGCTCAGAGGTTGCTTATCTAGCCACGTGTGTCTGCCCTTCTGATGTGCGTCTCCGCGTGATACTGTCTGATGGGGGATCTCCAATTGTGCACCCCTTTTCCACCACTAGACCCCAAGGCGAGGTGGATGGGCATCTCTATCCCCAGCAGTCTCCGCCAGGGGAATGTTCCCATGGGGAGGGGGGAATAGTGGTCACTGGAAGCACTCTTGGATGGCACGAAATTCCCTAATGAAGTGGGCAGGGTTATGAGGAGCTGCTCTGGTTCAGCCTGTGGCTTTTGAGGTATTTGGGTGTCATGAGAACTGGCAGTTATACCACATGAGTCACTAGAGCCAGCAACCTTCAAAATGACCGATCTCTGGGGTACAGGAGGGCTGGGACCTGAAGGGCGGGCACTAGGACCAGCACAGAGCGGACTTGTCGGAGACCAAAGCCGGGATAGCGGAACCAGATGGACGAGCTGCCAGCTGTTTCCAATACACAAAGGTCCTGCCCCTACAGTTCCGGGATCTCGTCCCACCTGGAACCCACGGATGCAGCTGACCCTGGCCACCACAGGCAAAGCCTGTGTCGCCCCAGCAGAAGAGCCCCGGGCCGGGGCGGGGCGGAGCTAGAGACGCGGCTCGCAGCTCTGCGCAGGCGGCTGTAAAGATGGCGGCCGCCGCCAGCCTGGCGCACAGCCGGGCTCCGATCGCGCCGGGAGCGCTGCTTTTCTTCAAGGGCCTATAGCCCGTGGAGGCAATTGCCAGCAGCCCCTAAGGGTGTGTCCCGCTCTCCGTTAAACTCCTGGGCCCAGTCCCGCTGACTTCTAGTGGCTCAGCGCCAGCCTGCGGGTTCCCGCGCACTGTCCTGGGAAGCTGTATCTCCACCCAGTCCCTACCCGGCCCTGCGCGGTCTCTGTATATTGCAGCTGAGAGTTCCGTGTGGCTCTCACAATTGCTTCCTCTCCACAGAGTCTGCTGCCTCCAGCAACAGCTTTGTCCCAACTCTGGGCTTGTCCCCGACTGAGTGGATGGGGAGGTGCGTAACCGCTTGGGGGGGGCAGGTCACGCCGCGCCGACCGGGCGAGCGCATCCTTCCCGCGCTCTGGGCTCTATTGTGCTCCGTGCGCCCTCCGATCTTTGTGAAAATTTTGTACCTGTTTTCTTGGGCTGGGCGTTCGGCGTTGTTTCTCTGTAATTCGCAATGCTGTTTTCGGAGTGAGCGTCCGTGCTTGCAGGCAGCCGCTGGCGTTTTTCACCTCCTTCCCTGGGAGCGGTGCGGTGGGAGGACTCTATCAGACCGCCATTTTTCCTGAAGTTCCGTGTACAGTGTTCTTTTAAATGTAAGTTCTTGGCCAGGCACAGTGGCTCACGCCTGTAATCCCAACACTTTGGGAAGCTGAGGCGGGAGGATCTTATGACGCCAGGAGTTTGAGACAAGCCTGGGCAACATAGTGAGACCCTATCTCTAAAAATAAATAGATAAATAAATTAGGCAGATGTGGTAGCATGCATCCGAGGCAGGAGGATCACTTGGGCCAAGGCATTCGAGGCTATAGTGAACTATGATCAAGCCTCAGTGCTCCAGCCTGGGAAACAGAGCATGACCCTGTCTCAAAAACAAAAGAGCAAGTTCTCTTGTATGTCCATGTCTGTACATGCAGAAGGGTGTGTGTGTTTGTGTGCATGTGCTGGCAGGGAGGGCAGGGAAAGGAATTCTGTAGGGTTTGCTCCAGTGTGTGTGTCCCATTTGAGGTAGTGGCAGGCAAGCTGTCCCAGAAAGAGACAAGCCAGCTGCAGGGGGTACAGCTGTGACAGACAGAATAATAAGGGGAGCAGTAGAGGTGCCTGGTAATAAAGGAACCACCCTCGAAGGAGACCTAAGTCATTACTGTCATTCTAACTGCCACCCTCCCGAACACTCAGGAAGCTCGCAAATCTCAGAGCAATCCATTCCCCACTTCTGCTGGAAGAAAAGCGAGAAATAATACACCAGGAGGAATAAGTAATTCCTGCCTGTCTTCTTAAAAATACATCAAGACCCTGCAGAGAATATGCTTTCAAACCAAGGCCTTCAGAGACTGAGCAGTCAGGCAGTTTCTGATGCTGCCTGACAGTGCCTCATAAAATTCCCGAAGGAAGAAGTTATATTGCTAATAAAACCTGCCCCGGAGTCTCTCTTGGCTGAGCTTTGTCCTAGGAGTCCTCTATTCTTCTCCTGGTCTCATCTGAGGTTAATAAGCTCACATCTTCAAGGACAGATGTAGATGCAAAAGAGAGCACCGGGCTCATCTCCCCCTCTGCCTAGAATGAAGATTTGTTCTTTCTAAAATTGACAGTAGTAATGTTGTGAGACCTGGCCTGCCATTTGAAAAGACCCTAGTGTAAATCCTGTAGGACTGAGAGCCTTGTTGCGAGCGGTGAGCTGGGAGGTTTAGAAGACAACGTCTCATTGCTTCTAAAATATATTATACGTTGAGTTTTCTCTCTATTGGCATCCAAGCTAGTGCTTTGCCCCCACTCCTTGCCCCCTGTATATGTGAGTTTCCTTGTCTATGAGAGTCTGATTATTTTATACGTTGGTGGAGTGGCCTCTGGCTTAGAAATAACATCCTCCAGTAGCCTCAGAACATTGACTGGGAGGCAAGGCTCTGAGAAGTCAAAGGTTTTGTCCAAGAACTTCTAGCTATTTAGGGACAGGATTGGGACTAGATTGTTTCAAAAGCCATTGTCTCTTCCCTCCTAAACTGAAGTTTCCCTTTTCTGTATGCTCCTCAGTGACCCCCTGGTGGGACTTCTCTGATGACCCCATATCTGTATGCAAGCTAGGTCACTTACTCTTTCCTTCTGGTCTCCAGGAATATTTTCCTGATCACATCAAGTCTTATTTTTGGAGCTGGGCACAGTGGCTCATGCCTATAATCCCAGCACTTTGGAAGGCTGAGGAGAGGGGATCCCTTTAGCCCACGAGTTCAAGACCAGCCTGAGCAACATAGTGAGACCCTGTCTCTAAAAATAAAAAATGAAAAAAATTAGCTAAGCATGGTGACACACTCCTATAGTCCTAGCTACGCAGGAGGCTAAGGCAGGAGGATTGCTTAAGCCCAGGGGTTTGAGGTTGCAGCGAGCTATGATCGTGCCACTGCACTGCAGTCTAGCCTAGGCAACAAAGCAAGACTCCATCTCTCTAAAAAAATGTAAAAGACTTATTCTTTTTCTTATACACTAAGAAAAACATAGTGTAATAAACACATGAGGCCATTAATGGTGGCTTATGGGTCATGTGGAGTCCCTGTTCTAGCAATATTTGCATTTCAACAAGGGCAGAAGGCATGTACACACCTCAGATGGTCATTCATGCTATTTACCATGCTCCAAGTTCTCAGCACATGGTAGGCTGAACTTCTCCATCCTGGTGAAATCAGGTGTGGCCACATGACCTGCTTTGGCCAATAAAACATAAGTGGAAGTTACATGTGTCACTTCTGATGGAAGCTTTTAGAACCAGTATGTGATTTGTCCCATTACTTTTTCCTGCCTCATCAATTAAAAGCGTATGTCAAGGTGGAGCATCTGTCAGCCTGGATCCCTTAATGACCACAAGGAGCAGAATCTCCCCACTGGCCCATGTTAGACCTGCAGGGGAGTGAGAAATAAGTTTCATTGGATTGAGCCTCTGAGATTTGGGGGATGTTTATCACTGCAGTATAACCTAGCATACTCATTCTGATACAAATGCTGTATCAGAGCATTTCCAGAGGTGGAAATTTCAGGCATTAAATATTGTATACCCAGCAGCACTGGACCATTGAGAGGTCACACATTTTGCCCCAGACTTCTTCTACAACCAAATGGACCAAGCCACAGTCTTGGGCATATGGTGTATACTCAGCATCTCTTGGTTGGTTGTACTTATTGGGAGTACTTGTTGACTTGAAGGCTGAAGAACTGTTTGAAAGCGAGCACAGGCCATCAAATGCATCCTTCATTTCTCTTCAGGGCCAGATACACCTCTAAGAGTGCATGTGCCCAGGCAGGGCCTGTTGGTCAGGCTCAGAAGATGATATAGTCTGGGCTATAAGCCCAGCCTCTGTAGGTTATTGAACTGCAATTGTAATTCCTTTGTCCTGATTTGGTTTTTCCTTGTGTGGGTTAAAACTACTTGAACGACCTATTTGCTTTCCTCTAAAAATAAAGCATAAACAAATCTTTGCTTTTAATGTCATAGAGGGGCAGCCAAATCCATCCCTGTCATCTATTGTAAATTCATTCATTGTAAATTAAGTTATTAAGAGCCTACTATGTGCCCTTAGCATTGCAGTCTAACAGAGAAGATGGGCACATTAACAAGTAAACAGAACAAAATATGAGTCCTGAATATAGCCCATTCATTCAGTAAACATTTATTGAAAGCTATCATGCCCTAGGTAGTAGAAGTTCTAGAAAGTATAGATGCAGGACTAGAGTGGGATGGAAAAATTTGGAAGCAATGGCCTCTTCCTGGAGTAAGGGAGGTGTTCTAGTTCCTATTGCTTCATAACAAACCACCTCAAAACCTAGTGGCTTAAAATAGCCATTGTATTAAACATGTGAATTCTGTGGGTTGGGGATTCAGGCAGGACACAGTGGGAATGGTTTGTCTCTGCTCCTTAACATCTCAGAAGACACTGAGGTTGAAGGTGACATCATGACTGCAGACTGGAGTCATCTGGAGGCTCCTTCACTGACATGTCTGGTGCCTGGGCTGGGATGAGTCAAAGATGGGGCTTCACTGGGACTGACAGCCTACATGTAGCCTTTAAATGTGTCTTGAGCTTCTCATAGCGTAGAAGCTGAGTCCCAGAAGGGATCATCCTGGAAGGGGCATCAAGAGAGTGAGTGTTCCAATAGAAGCAGGCACACATTGCATGGTCTTTTGTGACCTAGCCTCAGAAGTCTTGCAATGTCACTCCCTCTGCATTCTATATAACAGTCACTAAGGCCAGTCTAAATTCCAGGAGTGGGACACAGATACTGCCTTCCAACGGACAAGTGTCCAAGAATTTGTAGACATATTTTAAAACTATCACAGTAAGGCAGGGAACAGAGTTTGCTATTAATAGTTATCTAATTAGGTTCCATTTTTTACCTTACTAGTAACAGAATCCCTATGTTAGACAGTTAACTCAGATTTTTTAAAAATATACTTTTCCTGGCCTCCCTCAAAGACTGGTGTCCAATGAGAAGAAAGGAGAAGTCATTGGATGAGGCCTCTTGGAAAGTCCTTTGAAGAACTTTAAAGAACATTTACAGGGTATACTCTTCTGGAAAGTATCTGCTTCTCCTCCTCTTCTTTTTTATTCTTCCTGCCTGGAATGCAGAGGATATAGTTGGAGCCCCAGTAGCCATCTTGAGACCATGAGGCAAACTTGAGGATAAAATCTACACACTAAGGATTATGGAGCAGAAAAATTAAAGATTGGGTCCTGGGAGAAATTGTGGAGCCAATATGCCAGCCCTGACTGACTTCTTACTTTTGAATTTCAAGTTATGAGAGAGTAAAATAAATTTCTTATTTTGTGATCTCTGTCACCAAAATCAATCCCTAACAGACACAGGGGATGAGAAAGAGTTACGGAAGAGGACATGTCATTTACTTTTTTAAGGTAATAACTTTATAAGCATTTGCTAAAATGAGCATTAAGTTGCCAAGTAAACAATGTGAGGAAAAACATTCTATGGAGAAGGAACGGTATGGTTAAAATGTCAAGGAAGTGGAGAAGTTCATGGTGAAGACACTTGATCACTTTCTCTTGAAAAACAAGATGTATTAAAGTAGCTTGATGAGGTTACTTACAAATTATATTTGATGATTCCAGAGGTGGAAATAACAGAACTTCAGGAAAGTTGAAAGAGGTAGGGTGACACACAGATATTTCACAATAAGTGGTAATTAAATATTCCCTTATTTTATATCCCAGTTAATAAATAGTACAGAGAAACTCCAGGTAACTGAGTAAATGGTCAAGAACTACTTGGAGACTTTCAGACTGATTTTGGACATGTCTACGTCTCAGTCAGTGATGAGACGTCTTAATTCTGTGACTACGTCAATTATGTTATTCTTTAATTTACTTTTAGAATGACACACTGGGACACAGTCACCCCAAGTGCCAGAAAATGAAACCCATATATTTTGTAAAGAATCAATTTGCATCTGACCATTATTGACATAATCAGAAACTATGAAAAATAATTTTCCTGGGCCAGTGTTCCATTTTGCATTCAAATTTTCTGAAATGACTTACTTTCAGAGACTCTAAGAAAGCTGTGTGATTTCTAAAAGCAAATAGGAGATTATTTTAATTTCTGGGAAAAAAAACTAGACAAAAAGATGAGCCAAATTGTACACCTAATTTTTGAACATGCCTACAGCTTTCATCTTTGGCTGCTCCGATGACAGCTGTGGTAAACAGCACACACTCCCAAGGGCTGGACCCGGACTAGCTGTATGATCTTGAGCTAGGCCTCAACTTCCTCAATATAAAATGGTGTTAATTTGTAACTATTTCAGAGAGTCATTGTGAGGTTTAAAAGAGATCAGCCTTGAAAAGTGCTTAGAACAGTGTTTGAAACACAGAATTCAGTAAATGTCAGTAATTGCAAATGCTAATTTTCAAAATATGCCTTTACCTCTTAGAACATCATAGCTCCTTTGGGGGTACATGCCTTGCCAATTTCACACAGTGCTAGTCATACATGTAATCTGGGCTCAGTAAATACTTGCTGGTTGAGTTGGTTCAGTTTAACACCTCCTTTCAAGGAGTTGGCTCACATAAAATTGGAAAGGGTCAGAGCTGGGAGAAATTATCGGGTTTTGTGGGGAGAGGGGTTGGTTTTTGATTTTCAGATTTTATAGCACATATTCATGATCCAGAAGCCCATTCTGATTTATTTATGACTCATTTTAATCTTCAAGTTTTGAGAACAAAACTTGATTTAAAAGTCTACTAGGGAATTAAGTAAGTAACAAATCCACTTTTCCCTCAAGTTATTTAATGATGGAATAATATTCATCTAGAGAAAGCTTTCTTTATAGCTAATGTTCTGATGTCATTCTGTACTCAACACATCCCTTTACCTCCACCCATCCATCATCAATTCATCCACCAACTCATCACTGAACTCCTACTATGTGCTAGGCCATGGGTCCATAGTGCTGCATAAGTACATGCGTATCCCATGCCCTTATGGTACTTACAATCTAGTGGAAAGACAGACTTGAAGCAATCACACAAAGAAACACAGAATTGTAAATTACAAGTGCTCCAAAGAAAAATAGCTAGAACAATGTTTTCCTGAAGAACTGAGGCATATATACATACATACACACACACACACACACACACACACAATACATGTGTGTGTATGTTCACATACTTGTATGCTCACATACATATATTGATATGCACAAATTCCATATTTGAGCTTTTGAATTTGAGGTGTCATGAATTTTATTGGTCAATAGTTACAATCTAAACCAAACTGATACTTTTATGTAATATTAGCATGAAAATAGCCAATCACCTTTTCTTTGTGCATATCCTATCTCTTGCTCCTTTCCGAGTATTAATAATATGACACTGTTGAGCACTAACAAATACTGTGTTAAAGGTGTGAAGACATGCAACAGCACTATGAGGCAGGGGCTACTATTATCCCCATTTCCAGATGAGGGAGTGAGGCAAAGGGAGGTCAGAGCCTTACCCAAAGTCAGCCATGGCGGGTTGTGACTCAGTCTCTGCATCAGACACAGTAGGGAAGTGGGTCCTGCAGAAGTCATCAGTGTGCCGGGTCCTTATGGAGATGCAGGGAGCAAGGATGTCGTGGCAGTTTAACCTGTAACACAAGAGCCGGGCTTGGGAGGAGCAGTAGAGCTGGACTCTCACTGGCACCCGCTGGCTTGACTGCTCCCATCACTTCAACAGCCTCTTCTGCCCGGATGGTGTCTCATCTCTGCCCCTTCTCCAGGTTCCAGGCATGAATTGCCAACGGTATTCTGGGCACTTCTACCCGATGGTGCCCAGCCCTCCAAGCTCAGTAGTACCAAACTCCTCTCCATCCCCCCAATCCCATCTTCTGTTTCCCTCCTGTTCTCTCATCTCCATTTATGGCGTGAATTTCGAATTTGTCTTCAGCTTCCCCCACCCCCCAATATTAAGTTGCTCACAAGGTGAGGTTTTGCATCTCCAAAACATCTTGTTTAACCCCAAGATTCTTCACTCTTGTGACTCTTGTCTGACGGCAGCTCCAGGAGTCCCCTATGAGATGTGTCCTTTTCCGCTGACATTCCTGTCCACTCATTCCTCAAAATCTGTGTCCCTGCATGACAACCCACACATTCACCCCATGCCTGTCGGCTTAGGTGTCAGGAACCATTACTGCGCTTGAAATGTGAGTGGCTCTGGCTAATGAAAGACCCTAGGGATTTCTGGAACAGGGAAATGGGTCAAGTTTCTCCTTTGGAGATAGACACTGGTGTCAGCTGATGCGCTGCTTTTCGAAAATTGAACTTGGCGATTCCTCAAAAGCACGTGGATCCTCCCCAGTGCTATGCTAGCAGGCCCTCCAAAGAAGCAGGCTTCTTGACTGTCCTGAGATAATCTGTAAGGGAGGCCAGCTGCTCAAAGAATCCAAGGCCAACTTTTCAGGGGCCTGTGCCAGGTTATACTTCTGTTTAGTGTATATTTCATGGCTGTGTGGATGGGGATGCTACACGTACATGCCTGGGCGTGTGGGCAGGTGGCATCTAAATTTCTCAAGGCGGGGATAGCTGAAGGATGTCCAGCCAAAGAAAGGGATGAGACTATTAAAAACTTCTGGTGATTTGGACACTTTTTGAAGGACTGAATTTAAAAGAAAACTAACTTCTGTGTTTACACCAAATATTAATGACCACCATTATTTATAAAGAACTTAATGGTTTAAAAGCATTTCATATATGGTATTTCATTTAGTCCTTATAAGAATTCCAGAGGAAACTCGTATTATCCCACCATGTACCTCTCCTTCAAAGTATTTGTCACAATGACAATTATGAATTTCTTTTGAGATTTTTTAAAACGGCTGTCTTCCCCATTAAACTATAAGAAATATTCACTCAGCATTCTATGCCTAAAACTATTGTACAACAATGTCCTGGCATTTAATAGGTGCTCAGTTAATATCTAGTGAATGGACCAGGCATGGTGGCATGTGCCTGTGGTCCCAGCTACTCCGGAGGCTGAAGCAGGAGGATTGATTGAGCCCAGAAGTTCAAATCCAGCCTGGACAACATAGCGAGACCCTGTCTCTAAAAGAAAATATTTTTAAAAATTTGGTGGATGAAGGAATTCAGTAAGTAAATGAATGACTGTGTGGGTGAAGAGATGTTACATGACAGAGAGTTGTGTCAAAACATTATCTAAGGTAATACACACCCAGGCAAATATGCATCTAGCACTTATGTTTTTAAATGAAGAGAGGTTTTTTTAAATTATTATTATTATTTTCTTTTTGCCTAATGCACCAACAGATACTCTTAACTTTTTGCTTTGAAATAATTATAGATTCCGAGGAAGTTGCAAAGAAACGTACAGGGAAGTCCCATGTACCCTTCACCCCTCCTCCACTAATGTTGAAATCTTGCGTATCTATAGAACAATTCCAACAGATTTTTTTAAAAGCTGTGTTTTAAAAAAGAACCTGAAAAATAGAATGAATCCTACTTGATAAAGCAGACTATCTCTGTTTACTGTGAGGCTGAGGGGCTTATCCTGGAAAAGCCCTACCTTGAACTGGGAAGCTTCCCTCTCCATTTAAGTGAGTATGGAGGGCAACTGACAGCAGGCCCCAGGGCCGCCTCCAGGTGCACGTGGACCTGGGTCCCAGAAGCACATGTTCCTGCTCCCCATCTCTGCCTTCCTCGGGGCCCCTCAGGGTCTCCTTGCCCTACCTCAGGACTTGAGAGGAATACCTCAGAGTTGGTTTTACCACTTTCTTGTGATTACTGAGTCTGAGACATTCATTCTCAGTGTTCTTTAGCAATATTAGTTAGGAAATAAACTTGAACTTTTTTCACCTTTGTAAATAGAATTTACTGGAATGGAAAATTGAATCTCTGGAGGCTGGCATATCATGCATTGGATCCCCCTCCCCGGGCAATGTGTATTCTTGCCCACCAAACTCTGGAAAACATTTGACAAATCAGAGCCTGGCGTGTGTTTTTCTTTGCAGTGCACCTGAGGCATTCTAAACGAGGTTGGCAGACCATCCATCCCATCTGCCACTCCTAACCATGGTGGGGATGAAACATTCTTCATTCCTCCAGCCAAATCAGGTAGGTGGGTGTGAGGCTCAAAGATGAGTTGAAAGCATCTGATTTCTTTGAATCCCCAATGTGGTATCCTGTTACCTGAGCACCTATCCAAGGTGTTGAAATTGTTTATTCCCGTCTCCATCCCCACCTCTGTAAACAAACTGGAAGATGAGAGCAAGAATCGTGCCTCAAAGAGTTCTCTCAGTAAGTGTTTGTGGATCAGTGAAGAATGAATTAAATCATTATTGAATAGCAATTCTTGATTTGTTTTGAATAAAATTTGAAGTGATGAACTGCCCATTTTCACCAGCTAGTTAACCTGGCCAAAATAAATTTTAGGCCCAAATTTCCCCCATTCTCTCTGGGTGTCATCTTGGCATTGTTTGGGGAGCAGAACAGGCATGACTTAATTTCTAATATGTTTTCTCCTCCAACGTCTCCCCACTTGTGGGTCAGGTGCAGGGACAGGGACAGACTGTAGAGGCACAGGCATTGCAGAGAGGAAGCTTGGGGGCCTTTTTGGGTAACTGAAACCTCTAGGAAATTATGCATATAGAAAATTGGGTAGGCCATGTATTTAGGGTCCATTGAAGCTTGGTTGCTTCCCAGGAAGGACTTTTTAATTTTCTGTTTTGCTTTCCCTTAAATTATCTCACTTGGTTGTCCACATGATGATCAAACTCATCAGACAATTACCCATGTAGTTTGGTGGTAGTTATATACACAGTGGGGCAGACCTCAGATTTTAAAAGGAAATGGGGACTTTTTCCTGATTATTTGACAGTTTTTAAATTATAAAAAAAAAGAAAGTATTTTTCATTTAGTTTATTTTACTTGTGTCTATTGGGATATTCTTGGATACTTCTGAACCTGCACCGCAGGCAGCCTGTTAGGGTCACAAAACCACAAAGAAAGACAGGCTGAATAATTCAGCTTTGTCTGAACTTGTGATTAGCCCAAAGACTTCTCAGACAGCTATAACAAGATGCCAAAAATTAAAATTAGAAATCTTCAGGCAGAGAAAAACAAACTTGACAGTTGATTTCATAAAACAATACTAAGTTATATCATTTGGAAGTTTTTTATTCCACTGACTCACCTACCATGTTGAACTTCTATAAACAAATGCTTGTCTTCTAAGAAAGGGGCCTTAGGCTGCCAGGGAACATAATATCCCAACAAGCATGGTTGGTATGTCTCTTAGATGTGTCTTCTATAATTTCATTTTTATGTTTTTGGAAGTCTATTGTTCTGGTCCATTCTGTACCATTTCTTTCCCACTTATTAAATGCATGTAGATTGATTACCCTCATTCTAGGTTCTATGGGGTTAGGAGAACATGAAAAAATAAAATACACAGTTCTGTCTCTTGAAGTGCTTATTTATTTAATTTAGACCAAGTTGGACAAACATATCACCACTAGAAAGGTAATTTTTCTATAAAGGCCAGTATGCTAATTATGAAATGTATTGTATAATTGCTCTCAACATTAGCCTCATAAATATGGCGCTCCACAGAGATATCTGTTGGACATTAACCATTGAATGTAAATGAATGACACTGTTATTATTTG
Source organism: Daubentonia madagascariensis (assembly GCA_023783475.1). Classification (NCBI taxonomy): domain Eukaryota; kingdom Metazoa; phylum Chordata; class Mammalia; order Primates; family Daubentoniidae; genus Daubentonia; species Daubentonia madagascariensis. The sequence continues at coordinate 1,307,288 of JAKFHU010002136.1, forward strand.
GACTTAAGTAATTTCATATGCAACATGAGGCACAACAGATTGCTTTCTTTGAGCCAAGAAATGGAACTAAGGATTCTTTTGTTGTCTTGGTGAAGATGACTAGGGTGTGCCATGGATAATGGATCTAGTCTTCCTAGGTATACTGCAGCTAAGTTGATAGTATAGTAGCCTAATGATGGATTTCTGCTGCTGTGTGTCCCCAACCAAGGGATAATTTTTCCCAAAGTCGGATATAAAACAGCCCCTTTTCTTATTTCCCTCCTGGTGCATTGTGTCTGCACCCTTTTTGGGGTGATGGGCACTAGTACCAAAACTAGAAAGCTAATTTGAAGGGCCTTTCAATATGTGTCCAGATCCAATGCTCCGAAGTTTTTCCTGGTGCTGTTAAATATTACTGTACATTTTAGCCAAACATATTGAAATTTTCTTTTTCTTTTCCATAGCAGTCAATGTGTTCATGCTGCGCAACAGAAGGAGAAAAATGCTTATTTCCATATTTATTTTGTGTGTCACTTCACCCCCAAGTGATTGATCATTTAAAGCGAGGTATCTGGCATGCTTCTTTAAGCATTGAATTAGCTCTCTCTTCCTCTCCGATGCTGACTTTCAGCACAGGAAGGCATACAGTGATGTTAAAAACAAAATCAAAACAAATAGTTTTTATGGGGTTTTTTAGCAAGTTTATTGAGACATAATTCATATGCTATGCAATTTAGCAATTCAATATATACAATCCAATGGTTTTTAATATATTCACAGAATTGTTCAACCTTCATTACTAATTTTAGAACTTTTTCATCACCCCCTAAAAAACTGTGTACCCATTATCAGTCTCTCTCATTCTCCCTTCCCTGAAGCCCCTAGCAACCACTAATCTACTTACAGATTTGACTATTCAGCACATTTCATAAAAATGGAATCATATAACATATGATCATTTGTGACTGGCTACTTTCCCTTGGCATAATGTTTTCAAGGTTCATTCATGTTGAAGCATGTACTAGTACTTCATTTTTTTATTACTGAGTATTATTCCATTGTATGGATATATCACATTTTGTGTATCCTTTCATCATTTATGAATATTTGGGTTATTTCCACTTTTTGGCTATTATTGAATAATACTGCTATGGATATTTGTGTCTAAGTGTTTGGGTGGACATATACTCTCAAACCTCTTGAATTTAAACCTAGGAGTGGAATTGCCAGGTCATGTGGTAATTCTCTGTTTAACATTTTGAGAAACTGCCAAACTGTCTTCCAAAGTGGTAGACAATTTTATATTTTTACCAGCAATGAATGAAGGTTTCAATTTTTTCAACATACTTGTCAATATCTATAATCATAAATCTTTTTTGTTATAACCATTCTAGTGGTGTTAAGTGGTATCTCATTGTGGTTTTAATTTGCATTTCACTAATGACTAGTGATGTTGAGTATCTTTTCATGTACACATTGGACATTTGTATATCTTCTTAGAGAAATGACTACTTAGACATTTTGCCTGTATTTAAATTTGGTTAGTTGTCTTTTTATTGCTAAATTGATTGTCAGATTTCCTTAACAGACGTACAATTTGCAAATATTTGAAAATATTTTCTCCCATTCTGTGGGTTGTCTTTTCACTTTCAGGATAGTGTCTTTTTAAAGCACAAAAGTTTTAAATTTTGTTAAAATCTAATTTATCTATTTTTTTGGTCACTTGTGCTTTTGGTGGCATAGCTAAAAAACTATTGCCTAACCCAAGGCCACAAAAATTTACTCCTGTGTTTTCTTCTAAGAATTTTATAATTTTTGGCTCTAACATTTAGGTCCATGATTTATTTTCAGTTAATTTTTTGCATATGGTTTAAGGAAGGAGTTCAATTTCTTTTCTCTTCTTTTCTTTTCTTTTTTTTTAACATGCGGACATCCAGCCTCCCGTACACCATTTATTGAAAAGACTATTATTTTCCCCATTAAATTGTCATGGCATCCTTGTTAAAAATCAACTGACCATAAATATAAGGGTTTATTTCTGGACTCTCAATTCTATTCCATGCATTGATATGTCTATCCCTATGCTGGTACCATACTGACTTAATTATTGTAGCTTTGTGGTAAGTTTTGAAATTGGGAAGTGTGAGTCCTCTATTTTTTGTTCTTTTTTAAGATTTTTTGTGGTTATTCTGGGTCCTTTAGATTTTCATATGAATTCTAGGATCAGCTTGGCCATTTCTGCAATAAAGCCAGTGGGATTTTGATAAACATTGTGTTGAATCTGTAGATCAGTTTGGGAGTATTGTCATCTTATCTACTATATCATCTGTATTTCCTTCTACTATTTTTCTTTCTATCCATGAATGGGACATCTTTCCATTTTTTAGAGTTTCTTAATTTCTTTCAACAATATTTTGTAGTTTTCATAGTATAACTTTTATACTTTGTTACATTTATTCCTAAGTATTTTATTCTTTTTGAAGCTAGTGTAAATGGACTTGTTTTCTTAAATTCATTTTTGGATTGTTCCTTGCTGGTGCATAAAAATACAAGTGATTTTTGTCATTAATCTTGTATCCTGCATTCTTGTTGAACTAATTTATTAGTACTACTTTTTTTTAGGATTCTTTAGGATAACTGTGGATTTTTTAGGATCTTCTATATACAAGATCATGTCTTCTGTAAACAGAGATAGTTTAATTCTTCTTGCCCAAACTGGCTGTCTTATATTTCTTTTTCTTGCCTCATTGCTCTGGCTGGAACCTCCAGTACAATATTGAATAAAGGTGATGAGAGCAGATTAGTCTTGTTTCGGATCTTTTTTTTTTTTTTTTGAAATTTAAAAAAGAAAAATATATTTTTAAATTACACTTGTAAATAAAACTACAATTCTAGACAACTTAGAAAACAATGAAAATTATAACAGTAACAGTAAATATTAACATGTATAAAATATACACAATTGACTTCCACTTTTTTATTTTTTTATTTTTTTATTTTTTTATTATTATTTTTTTTTCTTTTAATTTATTTTTTTAGTTTCAGAATATCATGGGGTTGTTTCGGATCTTAAGGGGAGAGCATTCAGCCTCTCTCAAGTATGATGAAAGCTTTCATCTTTATTATGTAGAACTGCTTACTATCTGTTCTGGAATGTCCCTGGTTATGGAATAGAGATATAAATGCAGATATCATGATGTAAGACAGATAAATGACCAGCTCGAATATCAATCATTGGATCCTCTGTTGCTTTTTCTGCTTTGTTTTATTTTTTTGTTTGGTCCTCAGGTAAGAAACCCTGAGTTAACTATATTCATTAGTTCTATTATTATTATCATCATCATGCTAATATCAGCAGTCTACTGCAAGTCCCCTCACTTGTTTTATTTTTGTTTTTTCCTCTGTATTTCTAACTCTTATATCCATTCTCCTTTCCCCCTTCCAGACACCCATTCTAATGAGCTGCTATACGCCCCTCATATGCATGTATCCTTTACAAAGGCTTGGTTCACATTAAAAGTGTGAACTTTTAATGTACTTTAATGTCATTAAAGGTGATGTGCTATATATTATCAATCTGTTTCCTGATTTTTTTCTTAACATTTTGTTTTATCATATCTCCATATTGCCAAATGTACCTTTTTCTTTTTTTTCAGACACAGTCTCACTCTGTGGCCCCAGCTAGAGTGCAATGGTGTGATCATAGCTCACCGCAGTGGGGTCTAGCTCTTGTGCAGGCTGGGCTGGTCTCCAACCTCAAGTGATCTGCCCGCCTCAGCCTCCCAGAGTGCTAGGATTACAGGCATGAGCCACCACGCTCGGCCGCCAAATGTACCTTTAATCTCCTGCTTCTAACTGCTTCATCGTATTCCGTGGTGCATCCACCAATTTCATTGATCTTGTCTCCTTGTGATAGACACTAAATTGCCTGTCTCTATCCCCTGGTACCACAAACAATGCTGTGATGAAGATTCTCATTCAAATTTTCTTGCAGACTATCCAAGAATTTTTCTGCGATATTCAAGAGAGAGATTTCTGCCTCTTCTGGCTTAAATATGTTTCATTTCATGAAACAACATCAGTTTATTTTCCAGAATGTCTGTCTAAGTTTACATTTCCAACAGCAGTGCATGGAAGTTCTTAGCCTTTCCGTATCTTTCCCTACACTTGCCTTTATTTTTTTAAACTTTTTAAGTTCTGCTATTCTTAGGGGTGCAATGTGTATTCCTTGTTTAAATTGTTATTCCTCTGATTTCTAGTGGAGTTGAGGATTTTTTCTCATGTATTTCAATCTTCCCTGTCTGTGAACTGCTTATCCATGTTCTCCACCCATTTTTCCATTGGATTTCTTATGATCCCTGTTGATGTATAGGAGTTATTTGTATATTTTCAATATTAATCCCTTGTCAGTTTTAGATATTGCAAATATTTCCTCCCAGGTGGCCATCAGCCTGTTTTTTATAATATTATTACTAATAAATATATTTTAGTTCTGTGGAGATAATAGAGTAAAAGGAGACAATAGTCTCAGCTCATTGCAGCTTGAGAATACATAGAAAAAATGTTAAAAGTATGAACAATTGGAGTGTTTACCCTCCCAGATCCAAAAGAGGCCCAGTTATGATACCATCAACAAGATTCTGTTGATGGTGGCGTTTTCTCACTAATTTCTTGGTTCGCTATTCAGTGACCTCTCCTCATTGATTTTCTTCCCATATTCCTTTTGTTCCCTTTATTTTGAAGCAACTTTGTAAATGAATAGTGATAAGCACATTTAGAAACATCAGGGGGACACTTAATAGGACAACTATTCTTTTAAAAAGACAGGAAATGACAAATGTTGGTAAGAATGTGGAGAAATTGGAACCTTGTGCATTGTTGGTAGGAATGTAAAATGGTGCAGCCACTGTGGAAAACAATATGATGGTTCTTCAAAATATTAAACATGGAAGTGCCATATGACTCAGCAATCCCACTTCTACGTACATACCCAGAGGAATTGAAAGCAGTGACTTGAACAGATCTTTGTACATCCATGTTCATAGCAACATCATTCACAATAGCCAAAACCCCAAATGTCCACCAGCTGATAAACAGATAAACAGAATGTGGTATATACACACAGTGGAATATTATTTAGAGTTAAAAAGGAATGAAGTTCTGATATACGCTACAATATGGATGAACTTTGAAGACATTATGCTAAGTGAAGTAAGCAAAAAGACTATTAGCGTATGATTCCCCTTACATGAGGTACCTAGAATAGTCAAATTCATAGAGACAGAAAGTAGAATGGTTGTCACCAGGAACAGAGGGAAGGGGACAATGGGGAGTTAGTGTTTAATGGGTACAGACTTTCACTTTGGGATGATGAAAAAGTTCTGGAGATGGATGGTGGTGATGTTGTACAATAATGTGACTGTACTTAATGCCACTGAACTGTATACTTAAAAATGGTTAAAATGGTACACTTTATGTTATATTTTACTACAATTGTTTTAAAACCCTACCAATGGACAAGTTGATGTCTATATACATTTGCTGTACCCACCTATGGGGAGGAATTAAAGATACTTTGATTCTGGGCCACAGGATCTTCTACTCCTTGTGTAGAGGCTGGGTTGAAGTCTGTTGCTTGGAAAATCCCTGGGATGGAAAACCCTTTGTAGTGTAGAGCTAGCAATCTGACACCTGAAAAATCAGATAGCAGGTCTGGTGACAGGCTGTGGCTGAATGAGTGGTACTGGAGCTACCTGCAAATTCCCCGATGTGCCCGGGTCTGTACTAGCAGACAGCTCTCTACAGCTCAGTGAATGACTGTAGCCACATCTTTTTCAAAAGGCAACATATCCGGGGATAAGATGATAGACCCAGAAAAGTCATTTCCTCTCGAAAGAGTTCAAGGAGATTGGAGGCTGACTGTGGTGATGAACTGATCTATAATTGTGACAGGCTAATATTGTTTCTCGGTGCTGCAACAGGCTGCAAGCACGAAAGAGCTCAGGAAACAATCTCTTTAAAAAAGAGGAAGCACAGATAATGGTTTTATTTTGTCTGAACCAAATAGGAAATCACATTCTTACCCTTTCAATCACGTTGCGATGTCATTACCCCACTCCATCAACACTGCTCATAACCCCTGACAGCTACAAGAAGACCTCCATGATGGCATTTATTTCAGGGAGATGGATGTATCAGCTATTTGTGTGACCTCGGAGAGGAAATATTTGCAAGCTGAGAGGCGTCCACAGAAGCCATTCCTCTTGGTGGCTGTGTGTGGGAATGAAGTTGACACTTTGTTGCTAGAATTAGATATCTTTTTGAAGATAGATGTATGAGAGAAAATGCCAACCCCTCCCCCTGCCTTGCCCTCTCTTTAGCACCCGCCTCCCATTCAGTTTCTGCCTGGTCTCAGGATAAATGTCATTTCTATACTCAGCAAAGAAAGAAACAGGACTGCCTGCTCCCCTCTGGAACTTCATTGGCATCTGACATTTGTCCGGTAGCCTTCGATGCCCTGACTCGTGTTGCCCCTGCCTTGGCCCATCTGGTGCTGAGAAACCACGAAAAGGCTCTGTTTATACATACCCTGGTGGGCAAATGCTGTATCACGCAAACTCTCCTTTTGGTTTTCTCATTCCACTCCTATTATTTATTCATTTTTCTATATGCAAAATCATACACACCCCTGCATCCAACATGAGGAATATAAAATTGTGAAACTTGTACCTCCACAGTTCTATCAAGAGAGAGGACATCTCGAAGGGGTTTTCCAGATCTAGAGTTTGGGGATTAGCACACTCAAAAAGACAAATGAAATGCTCCTCTTGTTCTCAAGGAAGAGGTGGGGGATGCAAAACGCATACAGATAAAATGATAGAAGATAATTTAATGAGGTCCTAGGAGCCGTAGACACAAATAAGTGGCGGCTATCATTATATAGACATCATATACATCTATGTGTTATGTGTGTGCATATACATGGATATATGTGTAATCAGTTTGTATATGCACACACACACACACACACATGCACGTACTTACATATGGGTAGATATTGACATATCTGAAAAATCAGACCCCCAGAAGAGAGTCTCAGCTTCGTAAAGGAAGCTCTTCATTGCTGAGGGCAGGTGCTGGGAGTGACTCAGCTGGGAGCCGTCAGTAGCCAGCACTGCTGGCAGTGGGAGAATGAGTGTCCTGGTCCCAGAGAGGGATCTGAGTGGTGCACGCCCGCTTCCACCATATCCACCGAGAGTAGGTATTATTTCTACTCTACAGATGAAGCACCTAAAGTTTTATGAGTTCAAACTACTTGCCCAAGGACACCCAATGTAGAGTTTTCAACTCAGATGGCCTGGGCCCAATGGACATGTGTTGTTTTTGCCTGCCCAGTATCCATCCTCTTTCTTCCAGTGATAACATTGCAATTGGCCTTTTGGGAACCACCCTTCTCCTGTGGTGTACAGCCTTCCAGGGACTGTCAGTCAAGGGACTAGGCCATCCTCTGTCCAAAGGGCAAGCCGGTGACCAAAGTCAAGCCAAGTAGACTCTCTATCCTGGTAATATGCATCTTGAAGAAGATGGCAGAACTATGGTTGGAGCTGATTCATTTCAGTAGTTGTTGATTACAGAAACTGTCCTGTTTGTTCCTGCCTTCCAAACCTCATGGCTGCTCTGAGCCATGTCCTTCCAGAGGCCTAATCCTTCAGGTTGTCCGTCTATGCTGCAAGCTTCCCCCATATTCTTCCAATAAATCCTCTCTGCCTAGGGGGTGTGGTGGATGCAGGTGTGTACCACGCAGATCCCTCTCTGAGACCAGGACACTCATTCTCCTGCTGCCAGTCCCTCTCAGCACCTGCCCTCAGCCACAAAGAGCTTCCTCAACTAAGTTGAGATCTTCTTCTGAGGGACAGCCTGCTGGGGGAAAAAGGCCTAGCCCCCTTGCCTCAATCTGGACAACCCTGAAAGGCCATCCTAACTCCAGAGCTCCCCCTAGGATCGACTGAGGTCTCTGTTGCAATTATATCACAGTTCAACTTCTACCTCTTCCAGCTGCCTTTACTCCCTTACAGGTGTTGCTCTTGTGAGCACTCCCGACACACCTGCTGCATGCAGAGCTCTATAACAGAGTCCAGCGACCATGACCTAAGACACTAGACCTAACTAGATTCCTAACACTTGCAACCAAAGACCTCTAATTGATTCAGCCAGGTCTGTGTACCTCTGTATTAGTTTGCTAGGGCTGCCATAACAAAGTACCACAGATTGGGTGGTTTAAACAACAGAAATTTATTTTCCCACAGTTCTGGAGACTAGAAGTCTGAGATTAAGATGTCAACAGGATTGGTTTCTTCTAAGGCCTGTTTCCTTGGCTTGCAGATTGCTGTTGTCTCCCTGTGTCTTTACATGGTTTTCCCTTTGTACGTGTCTGTGTCTTAATTTCTTCTTATAAGGACACCAGTCATACTGAATTAGAGCGCACACTCCTGACCTCATTTTAGCTTCATTACCTCATTAAAGACTCCCTCTCTAAATACAGTCACATTCTGAGGTACTGGGAGTTAGGAATTTGACATAAGAATTTGAGGGGGGGCGGTGCACAATTCAGCCCATAACAACTTCCAAAGGCTGAATTCCTTCTCCAACAACTCCCTGAGGTTTAGCATTACATGGTTCGGTATCTAGGCTGTGACCAGGTGAGTCTGAACACTTGAATCTCTCAGTGCTTAACTCTTCTCATTGGCAAATTGGATATACTGCAATATGTAACTCTGAAGTATAATGAATAGTATCATCGATAGTCCAGGATATATCAAATAGAAAGTGTAATTAAGGTGTACTCATTTTAAGTGAAAAAGAATAGCTACCTTCTTTTTAAGATGCAGCCAAGATATCAAATCAGTGGGGGAAGATGGATGATTCAGTGGAGCCAGGATAACCAGAAGTCACGTTAAAATAAATCAGGTGACAGCCTCTTCATATTATTACTATCAAAAAGAAAACCATGAGAGAATTTATTTCATAATGTTGGTTTGGGAAGTGCCTTCTTAAAAATATCACAAAAGCCAGAAGTGATTTTTAAAAGGGGATAAATTCAACTACATAAAAAAATCACTATCAAAATCCTGAGTGATGTGCAGCTGATTAAGACTGGAAACAGAGTGGGAGCCAGTGAAGCCACACTGCTGAACATGCTGTCATGTCCCCCTCCTCCTTCTCCTTTGGGCTGATCACCAGCAGGTGTTTGACAAAGGCAGCATCTGCAACCCAAAGTGCTTGACATCACAAAGGAAACTGCATTTGCAGTTCCTGGAGAGTATCTACCACGTTGCCACCATATGTCTGCCGATTTGTTACCTACCCATTGCCTCAGTATCCCATTCTACCATTAATGTGTACAAGCAGATCCTGGCTTTGTCTGTGGAGACGGATCCTGCCTTTCCACCTGCTGAAAAGGTCAAGGCCTTCTTGGCTGATCCATTTACATTTGTGGCCACTGCCCCCATGGCTGCTGTTTCTACTGTGGCCCCAGCCCCAGCCCCAACCAAGGTTGAAGCAAAGGAAGAGTTGGAGGAAAATATGGAATTTGCTCTTTTGACTAATCACTAAAAAGCAACGGACTCAGCTAGCTTTATTTGTGAAACAAGGAAATAAAGGCTTACTTCTTTAAAAACCAGAAATCTACATGGAAATAAGAACACAATACATAGCCCAAACTTGGGGGGAATGTTTATAACAAACACCACTAAAAATGCTACTTCCCCCAATTTATAAATAATTTCTACAGAGTAGTAAGAAAATAATCCAATGAACAAATGGGCAAATGATGGAAACAGTTTAGAGATAAGGAAACACAAAATGATTCCCAGACATTTGAAAAAGTACTCAACTTCACTAAAAATAAGAGAAAGTTCTATTATGTCCAATTAAGACATTTTGGGATACCGTATTTTAGCTCTCATATTGGTAAAGACAAAAAAAAGTATGAACATACTCAGGACTATTGAGGGTGAGGGGAAACAGTCACTGTCATATAAAGTTGGTAAGGGTGTGATTGGTGCCTTGTCAATGGATGGCAATTGGTGATATCCATGAAAATTAAGATGCACACACCTTGTGACCCAGAAATTCTGCAGATCTCCCCACATAGTGTGAAATGGCACATTCTCAAAGATAATCTGTTTCAGCATTGTATGAAAGAGCAAAAGACTGGCAACAATTCTGGGGCAGAATATTCATTCTCCCCTTTTTCCTTCTTAAGAGAACCCCCAATCTTTAACAGGCTCCCTGGATTATGACTACACTTCTTATCCTCCCTTTTGATTTTTGGAAAATGGATGTAACTGAAAGCTGGGAAGTGTCCTTTCTGAGAGGGAACATATTGGTCTTTCTTCAGGCTGGAATGCAGAAGTGAAGGCTGGAGCTCAAGCAGCCATATTCAAACACAAGGACAAATCCATGTGCTAAGAACAGAGGAGAATGAGAGAGAAGGATGTTCAGGTCCTAAGACTGTAGCTACCTACTCCAGCCCTGAGCCACTTAACTCTGCTCATCTTTTACATGAAATAAACATATCTTGTTTAAGCCACTAAGTCATTATTTTAGATATTTTTAAAAAGCTTTTGGTAAAATAAATCATAGTACATACACAACATTGAACATTATACAACTGTTAAAAAGAATGAATCAAATCTACTGAGGTATACTAATAGTATACTCAGGCATAATAAGAGGAAATGCTTTACAAGATATGTATTTTGTGTAAAACAAGCAAGTTCCAAAAAGGTGTTATTGTTTGTTACCATTTGTGCAAAGAATAAAAATATTGAGATTATATGTTTGTAAGTATATAGAATATCTCTTTCTGGAAGGGTGCAAGACACTGGTAATAGGAGTTGCCTCTGAGCAAAGGAACTGGGGAGCTGAGAAAGGGAATAGGAGGAAACTTCTGGCTCGTGCCCTTTTGTACCTTTTGAATTTGTTCTTCATGCATGTATTATCTATTTAAAATAAATGATAAAGTTAAAAAAAAAAGATGCAGCTGAGTTGTCCAGTATGTTCATCTGTTTGGGGAAGAGACAGAAAGACAGAAACAGCTGCAGGAGGGGGAAGGAGAGAGGGACATAAGTAATGTAAAGGAGGTGGCACATGTATCAGTAAATCTAATTGCTAACAACACACTATTGGCACCAGCAGATGGGAGAGACAGATGCAAATGAATAAGGCATTAGCAACGAAATCTAGAAAGAAGCAACAGGCCAGGAGGAATTTGTACGACAAATCTGAGAGGACCAGGTTCTGACTATGTGTAGTTCTGCCTGAGACAGAAAAACCAGTAGAGGTTACTTCTAGAGAATTGCAACATATGGCTATGTGCATATTGAGGGCTGAGCAGGAAACTGGTTGAATTTTCTAGCAAGATGCTGAGCATGACAATTTGCTTACTGCAATGAAGAAATGAAGCATTTTTTTTTCCTTCTCCATAGATAGAGTCTTTTTTTTTTTTTTTTTTTTTTTTTTGAGACAGAGTCTTACTCTGTCACCCTGGGTAGAGTGCAATAGCATCATTGCAGCTCACTGCAACCTCAAACTCTTGGTTTCAAGCGATCCTCCTGCCTCAGCCTCCCGAGTAGCTGGGACTACCGGCACGCACCACTACGCCCGGCTAATTTTTCTATGTTTAGTAGAGATGGGGTCTCGCTCTTGCTCAGGCTGGTCTTGAACTTCTGAGCTCAAGAGATCCTCCTGCCTTGGCCTTTCAGAGTGCTAGGGTTACAGGCCTGAGCCACTGCGCCTGGCCAGATAGATACATTCTTGAAAGGAAAAGCTGGAGAGATGTTTCATTTTCTGGGTACAGAAAACACACTTAAACAAGGGTGATTAGAGGAAGGTTGTTGAGTGTTTTAAAGATGCCAAAAAGAAATGGGGAGCTATAACTTTTAGGCATACCCTATAGGATGGCAGCAGGTAAGAAGTGGGAGTTTTGCCTTTAACAAGTGTGTTAAGGAAATTGGCATCAATGCTGCTTGAGATACAGACAACTAATCAAAGCTGAACTGAATAAATAAAAGTAACTCCAGTTAGGAACATTAACATGAACTGCCTAATTAGTATGAGTCTAGTTGCTTTCATATTAATAGTTAGATGTTCAATATTGATTTTCTGTTCTCTGAAGACAGCAATAAACTCTATGAACATGTTCATCTTCAAAAATCTGTGTCACATACCTAGTAAAATAGCTTAAAAAAAACCCCAGCAATGCCAAGTGCTGGTGAGAATATGGAACAACTAAAACTCTCATATATTGCTGGTGGAAATGCAAAATGGTACACACATTCCAGGGAATGGATCTGGGGTTTTTGTTGTTGTTGTTGTTTCCAAATAAAGTTAAATATGCATTTAGCATAGACCAAAAAATCCTGCTTCTTAGGTTTTTACCCGAAAGAAATGAAAACAGGTTCACACAAAACCTTGTATGTGAATGTTTGTAGTGGCTTTATCCAGAATTGTCAAAATAGGAAACACCCAAATGTCCTTTAACTGGTGAATGAATATACAGACTGTGGTATAATTAAATATCATTCAGTAATAAAAAGGAACTATTGATACACACAACAACGTAGATGAATCTCCAATGTATTATGCTAAGTGAAATTCAGACTCAAAAGACCACATGCTATAGAATTCCATTTATATGACATTCTAGAAAAGACAAACTGTAGGAACAGAAAGCAGATTAGCAGTTGCCAGAGATTGAAGACAGGGGGAGAGATTTACTACAAAGGAGCACAGGGAAACTTTTGGGGTAAGGGTACCATTCTATATCTTGACTGTATTAGTAGCTACACAACTGTATGCATTTGTCAAAACTCATAGAACTACACACTAAAAACTTTGAATATCACTGTGTGAAAATGATACCTTAATACACCTGACTTTAAAATAAAAATTCTGTACCTTGATGGAGATGTCTATGATGGTGGAAATATTCTGAATCTCATCTGGGTGGTGGTTACATGGGCATATAGTATATATATGAAAAAATTCATCCAGTTGTACATTTAATATTTGTGTACTTTATGCACTCCACTGAATGTATTTTATATCTTATTTTTAAAAATAAATGAAGAATTAAAAAAAAGTCTGGGCATATCTTCTACTGAACTTATAACCAAAAAAAGAGAGAGAGTGAATGTGTGTGTATGGGGGGGTAGAGAGAGAGAGAGAGGGAATAGGATGCTGGGAAAGAGGGGATCAAATGAATCTCTACAACCCTGTTTGGACTGATATGAGAGCCAGAGTATGGTGCTTGATAATGGCAGGAAGGCAGACTGTGGCCACCAAAGATAAATATCACCAAGGTAATGTCTTGCTTAAGGTTGGCCCTTTGTACCAATGTGTATTTGTGTTTTTTCCTATCTCTTCATTCAGTTCTGCTTCTGACAGCTGCTTTTCCATTTCTAGCACTTTCTCCAACACAGCTCTGCTGAAGAAGAGGGGCTAAAGGAGAAGGCCTGAGCTCTAAGGATATAGACATCTGGGTTTAGACCCCACCTTCAATACTTGGAAGCTATATGACCTTCTGCAAACTTTCCCATATTTTTTTCATCTGGCATATTTCTTCTCTCTGAGTCACACATGCATACAGACATCTTACTGTCTCGGGGATCTTCAGGAACAGTACAAATCTCTCAGCAATGACTCCGAAACACCTCGTTTTGTACTAACACTCCTTTTTGAGCATTTGAACGATTTCCGTCATGGACTTTCAGGAGCAATGACAGTGAACCATAAGAACTCAATGACCTCATTATCAATGCATCTGCACAGGGACAATTGATTTGGATGACATCAATTCTGTTAATACTTCCCTGGAGTGCAGTGGGGCAAAGTCCCAATTATTTATTTTATACAGAACAAAAACTGCGGCAGCTCCTAGGCATCTCAGCTTTATTCCTGGAAATACTCAAAAGTCCAAATGTGTAGCCATCCCCTACTGGCAATCTACCATATTTCCGGGTGAGCATGGTGGATGCTCACCTGGGAATTCCTTTAATGTGGATGCAGGGACACCTCCCTGACTGACTGCTGAGGCCAGGGGAAAGAGAACTTAAACGCAATCTGGAATATAGGATAGGGGAGAGGGATGAGTAGGCAGATAGGGTGCATTTGCAAGTTGTTAGTTACTCCAAGCTTTTCAGATTCAATGTCTCTGGGGCGCTCATCGTTGAGCATCTTCACAGTTTAGCCTGCTGCCATCAAACCCTGGACTTTATCCCAGAACTACAAATGAGATCTCAGCCCTGGAGTGGTCTGTCATGAGCCTCAGGGGCTGCTTTGCTGTGACTGGACACTCTACCATCTGTGTGTCAGCTTTGAAACTCTTCCCTCTTTTGTCCCAGAAATGCAATTAAGCAAGTTACTTGGAGCTGTGCCTTCAGTAATCTTACTCAAGGTTTAAACAGTCATAGGGTGGGTTAACAGGGTGAGGGTAGAATCAGGTGAATCAGATGAACAAAATATTTGTTTCTTGGCTTAGTTGTGCACTGTAGCATTTGTCTCCTTATGCAAAGACAGTGCAAATTGCTATCCTGCCATCTTCTATACTGTATTGAATTACCAATATAATTGTAATCAGCACTTCTGGAAAGTGCTGATGGCCTACTTTGTACTTGTTTGTGTTAATCAATGTTAATTACAAAGCAAGCACAGGGGTTAACGAATTATAATGGACTTAATTAAGCTTGACAGTAACAAATGGCATAACCTTTATGTTATGGCCTGGTTAAAGAAACAAAAAGGACAAAATACGCCAGAAAACCACCACGTAAGAATTCATATTTATATACTGGCCAGCTACAGAGACAGAATAGTGTAATGAGTTCATTGGTTTTGCTAATCATCAAGTTAAATTTTTACCAAGCTGGGAGTACAGAGAACTATAAGGCCTGCTCTTTATCCTTAAAGGATTTGTAATCCTATTGTAAAAGAGACCCAGAAAACCAAGTTTTCAAATGCTCCAATGAGTCACAAGTGAGTGGTGCCGACCATGCTACAAAGCATTTGGAAGAGGGAGCAATCACCATGAGTTGGTGCAGTGGAGAAGACTAGGGAAGGTAGAACTTAAAGAAAGAACTGGGTGGAGGAGAGGGGGAAGTAAGTAGGCACTCTTGCTGGATGTACAGGTGGAGCAAAAGTTTAGAGGTGGGAATGCAGATAATGTGTTCAGAGAGAATGCCTACTTCTCTGAGTCTGCTTCACTGATTTAAGTTCCACAGAGGGTTAAGGAAAATGGTGTCCACAGTCATGTTGCCTGTCTGAGCCTTGATTTCCTCATGTGTAAAGAGGAAATGACCATAAAGACTCTTTCAGCTCCAAGCTACAGCTGCAAAGGGCCTTGAGGAGGGCCTTTTTTCATCATAAAGGATAGGATGTGTTTGGATGCAAGCAATAACACACACACCCGAGACTGAATGGCTTAAACAGCAAACATTCATTTATTGCTCATAAGTCTACAGGTCAGCTCGGTGGTTCTACTGGTCTGGATGGGATCAGGCATTCTGGGCTGCCCTCACTCAGACATCTGCCATCTGCTGATGAGTTGGTGGAGGTTGGCTGGTCTGAGGTGGCCCCACTCATATCTGGTGGTTGTAGTGCTGAGTTTGACTGGGACACACACTCATTCAGCAGGCCACCCTAGGCTTGCTCACATGGCAGCATCAGGTCTCCTAGAGCCAGAGGTAGGAAGCATACAAGGCCTCTTGAGGCCAAGGCTTAGAAACAACATGAAGTCAGTTCTGCTGCACTCTGTGGGCCAAAGCAAGTTGAAGGGCCAGGCATATTGAAGTGGAGAAATAGATTCCACCTCCTATTGAGAGGAGCTGCAAGGTGACATTGCAAGGTGTGAGTACAACAGGGAGGGAAGAATTTATAACTGTTTTTAAATCGCTTACACTGTGCTTCAGGTAAAGAGGGTTTCTCACTATTCCAGGGGCAGGACTTACTTTCCCAACTCTGAACATTTGTTCAAGGTATTTCCTCTGCCTCAGAAATCACCTCCTCACCATCTTGGGGGTTCAAATCCTATCCTTTCTGCAAGGCTCATTTCCAAAACAAATTCATCCATGAAACTTTTCCCTATCCCTTCAACTAAATGTGGTTTCTCACTCTTAAGAAGTTAAAATGCTGCCTCAGACTCTACGAAGTCTATCAATTCTGAACTATTTGTGACCATAGATATAGTTATATGCAATTGAAAACAATCCTTTTCATCTTAGTATATAAAATAACTATGATTTCGGGTGATAGTTTCTATTAAATTAAATATGCTGTGATTTCTTCATTCACTTCTGCTGTAAAAGAAAGTCGGAATTCCTGGCTATCTGCCTAAAGCTTTACTAAAATTACTAAGTATGATTTTTGTGATTATCTTTACTGTTATTTTGGAGCTCAGGTTTTTCTCTCAGGCCCCAAAGAATACTTTTTCAGATGATCTCTACTTTTAATATTTAGAATTTTAGAAGATTCGAAATATACCTTTAAGTTTTATGACACAGAGAATGAAAATGGTGATGGGTTTGGATTTGATATCTAAGATTTCTGTTTTGGATACTATTATACATTTGTTTGAAAACCGGGTGAACACTTGTTTTTGTTTATTGGCTCACTATGTAGCTTGTAAATTCAACTTAAGTCCCTTGGTGTCAGGCACCCTATAAGGAGACATTCAGTGTACTTTGTGATATAATGCTTATGCTCAGTATTTCTAGCACATAGAAGAACAGGTGGGTTTATGAGATATCAGTTGTATCCAATGGCCCAATTTAAGTGCGCCAGTCTGTTGTTTATTGAGGTTTTTTAAAAGTTATGTTCGTGAGAGGAGTAAATCAACTTTATTGTTTAGAGGCTAGGAATAAAAAAGCAGAGCTGATGGGGATATATTAATAGTATTTTTCTTCTAATAACAGTATTTCCAGATGATTCAAATATTTTGAGGTGGAGTAAACATTCTATTACAGTGCTATCTCACTTTGAAAATGAAGAAGCTAAGATTCAAGGAGTTTAAATCACAACGTTTTGGGAATAATGAGAATGCTAAACATCAGTGAAAGAATTTCAACAATAAATGAAGATCAAAATAAACTATGCCAAAACTAACAAAACGCTCTCCCCTCTACCCCATGCATGAACCTCTTTGGTGACAGGGTTTATACTCTATTTTATTTAAGACCTTTTTAGTTTTGACCTAGGTCTCAGAATCCTCCTTTCCATCACGATTCAACCCTTTTGGAAAACAGAAATGCCCTTCACCCATCCAACTGAATTTCTAAATCATGGGTTCTTAAGACTTTTTTGTGCCATGGACACTTCTGGTTGTTTGGTGAAAGCAACATTTTCAGAATAACATTTTTAAATGCATAAAATAAAATATATGGGATTAGAAGGAAAATCAATTGTACTGAACTACATGAAAATCTTAGAAAATACATTTGTGATAGAGTAATATATATGCACATATTATTTTTTTTTTGGAGACTGGGGTCTCTCTCTGTTGCCCAGGCTGGATTCCAACTCTTTGGCTCAAATGATCCTCCTGCCTCAGCCTCCTGGGTGTGTACCACCAAGCCCAGCTTTGTGCTTACATTAAATAGCAAGATCTAGTGACAGTCTAATGACTGTCATAATGTCAAAGTAGTGAGTGTAAGAACAGTTTGAGAAAGCTGGAACAACTCTGATACAAAAATATCTGTGATTTCTAGAGGTGTTAGACTTAGGTATTAATAAAACATACATTTTACTTAGAAGCTATTAAAGATGTAATTTGTTTCTCATCCAAATTCATGGCCTTTATGGCAGATTTGTTCCTTTAGTGGCTCCCTTGAGTACCCGACCCCTTCCGGTGGGGTCCCACACGGACTCGGCTTGGCCACGTGACATCAGAGGATTGTGCATTGGGCTCTCTTGGAAAGGTGTCTTGCCACTGGAAGAAACCTGGCCTAACCTTTTTGAGGATGAAAGAGAGCAAGAAGCAGCAACTTTTCATCACTCCAACTGAGCCCAGCCGCCAGTCACATACTTAAGCAAGAGCAGCAACCCCCCAAATTGTGAGAAATAATAACCGGTGTTCAAGTTGCAAAGTTTTGGGCCATTAGTTATGCAGCAGCACATAACAGATATGAACCCCTGAATTCTACCTACTGACCTTTGGGCCCCGGATTTAGAGCCCCTGTGAATGTTTTGCACTGTCCGTATTTTAAACGCTCCACGCAGTTTGTTTAGAGATCATCTAACCCTTTGCTCCTCAAAGGGCGGGTCGCGGAGCATCCTCACTTCCAGAAGCTTTTCGGAAATGCAGCATATCAGGCTTCACCCCAGACTTGCAGAATCGAATCTGCAGTTTTACAAGACCCCCAGGTTATTCGTATGAACATTCAAGTTTGCAAAGCACTTTAAAAGTATGCACACTAAAGTTTGAGGTGAGCAAACCCCTTATCTTATAATTAATCTTCCCTTTTAGAAACTTCTTTCACTCTCCTGTAGAAATAATCTCTGCTAAGTGTTTGTTCTGTCCGGTTTGCTGTGAGAGTAAGCCTTACTGCATCCTGTTCAAAAGCTCCAGGCGTGCTGGTGTGGGTCTACAGTCAGTGGGGCTGCGATAGTCTGTTTGTGCCAAATGGTAATGTCACGGATGGACAGGGGGCTTTTAAACACGTGTAGGCTGTTGGAAATACATTAACAAATGAATGAATAAAACCTTCTAAACAACCAACCAATAAAACCCCGGACACAGAAAATCCCTTCAATGAATCAGCTAGAACTCCTCCCAAAAAGTTTAATTTTGTTGTCCCTAAGGATTAGGCGAGTGTCATTGCGCGCTGAGGCCGACCCACCTGGCCCGGGAGAACCAGGTCAGAGGCGGAGCCTACCCTCGGCGCGGGAAGACGGCCCACGCAGTTTGTCCCCACGCAGCTCCCATATAAGGCGGGCCCCGCCCCTGCCCGGGGCTGCCAGGGCGCCGCGCTGACTCCCTTCGCGGCGCCTCAAACCAACCCGCCGCAACTGCGCATGCTCAGCCGGCTCGCCCGGTCTATAATCCCGCGTTCCGAGTTTTCCTGCCGCCCAGTTGTCGAATCCGCACCCAGCTCCGTGCCAGCCAGAGGGGAAAACCCAGGGATCTCAGGGCTCTGGGAACAAAGGGGATGCTCCGATTCAGGGCTGGCCCTGAAGTTCTAGGAAAGGTGATGGCATAATGATTCCTTGTCTGAGTGAGTTACGTATTAGCAGACGTGATCTCACTTTAATGCATTAACCAATTCCATGGCGTTGTTCCTGGTTTGCAGGTGAGGCAAAACCCTCAGTCAGAGGAGCCCGGTAATGCAGACTGGAGGACAGACAAAGCTCCTGTTGGAGCTGGGGCTCAAAAACAGGCGCCTCGCCTCCATTGCTGGCTGGGGCTCTGGGGGAGGGTCCGGTGATAGCTTGGCTCCCTGGAGGAGCAGTTCCTCCTATCCAGTCCTGCCCCTGCCCCCTGATTTGAACAAGGGCCGCTGGGGGCAGCTCCCTGGTGCCTTGGGAGAGTGAAATGCCAGCGGGGAGGGGAAAAAGATGGGGCAGAACAGCCTTTGCGGCCGCTTTAGGGACATGGAGGCCAAGGTTGACCTGCAGGTCACTGGTACTGACCTTGAGGGTGAGGCAGTGTATTCAGTAGACTTGCCAGTCCCTATCTGTCAGCTTTGGGGCACCAGACAGGAAGGATAGGAGTTTGGGGCTGAGCAGCTGGGGGTGCAGGAGGAAGAGAGCTGATGCCTTGGTTAACGTGGCCCACAGATAACCCTGTGGCTCACAGGTGGGTTCCTGGGTGTGTGTGTGAATGAATGCATGCATGACCGAGTGAATGAATTTACATTCCATGGGAGAGGGGAGTGAGGTGGGAGCCTCAGAGGCCCCAAGCCTTAAAAAAGATAAGGGATGTCCTTACCCCTAACTCTCTTATGGTTAAAACTAAAATTACTAACCTGTAACAAAACTGCAAAAGAAGTCAGATTAAGATATGATTCCAGCCGATATATCGACATTCCTGCCCACATTTACAAAATATACTACCCTTTTAATTTTCATTCCTCGGTACCCTGAATTGAGGGGTCCAACACAAGCTTAGACCTCCTGAGAGTAACAAAGAAGACTCTAGCGGAGTTCGCCACTAACAAGCTGTGATAATCTTTTCTGTGCCTTAGTTTGTCCGCGTGTAAAATGGATGAGTTAACTGACGCACACCTGACTAAATCAGGTCCTTGTAAAGGGCTGAAAAAGTGGTAATCTGACTCTAGGACCGTGATCTTTGGTCCTAAATTGCTGCGATGCCCTTCTCTGTAGTATGTCAGGAGATGAGGGTGGGTTGTAGCTTTCCCGAAGTTGTCCCCGCTCCATGGCCTCCCGGCCACTGTCCCTTCCCCTCCTGGCGACCCGAGGAGGCGGTGCCCAGGCCCCGCGGCCCCGCCCCTCCGCGCCTCCTGGCCGCCGCCAAACCCCGGCGCCCGGATTCCGCGGGCCGGAGCCGCTCTGGGCATGCTCAGTGGCCTGGCAGGTGGGGCCGCCGCGGAACTCCAGGTCCGGCCCAGAGCAGAGGGGCGGGGGCGAGAGGAAGTGGGCGGGAGCCGCGAGGCGAGTAGCTGGAGTCGCGGGCGGCCCCGGAGTTCTGGGCTGGTGGGAGCCCACGCGGGCCGGGCCGGGCCGGGCCGGGATGAGCGATGGCATCGGTCAAGGTGGCCGTGAGGGTCCGGCCTATGAATCGCAGGTGAGTGGGGCTGCCCGTGCCCCACCCCCTTGTCGCCGTCCCACCCAGAGGAATCCGGTCTCCAGCTCCCCTCAAAACCCGTCTGGACTTAAGTGTCGCAGGCCAGCCCCTCGCCGACCGGCCCCTGGCTGTGGCCTCGGGGGGGGGGGGTGGGGGGGCTGGAGGATTTCATGCTTTGCTGTCCCATTTCTCGCTGACCTGGAGGGCACCCCGGGGGTAAAGAGTTCACAAGGCCAAGGAGAAGATTCCTGTAAACTCTCCCCATCCATTAACTTGAGGAGGTTTGCTTGTTCTCCCTTTAAGAAGCGTCAAGGGATCAATTCCATGAAGATGTAAAATAACTTGGGGGGAACATGGGAGTGGTGAGGGGGGCATCACGAGCTGTCGGGCGAGCCCCTCATTTGTGCGAGCTCAGAAGTTCTTTTAACTATTAACCATGCTACCTTTTACTCTCTTAGTGAGAGATGATTTTGGTTCCCTGAATGTGAACTCTAACTTCTGATCAGTAACTTAGCAGTTCTTAACTTCAGGTTAAAGGGTGGATGGGAAAACTTTGACAAAGTTTTGACTCCTAGAAAGAAGTCAAGGACGCTTTACACGTGTTTGAAACATGCTGATGTTACCAGAGGGGAAGAGCTGTAAACACAGAATTTAATCTTGTTATATATTTCTACAAAGTAATGCTTTTCAGAATGATTCTTCTCTTCATTCGCTGAAAAATAGTCTGTGCTTCCTTTTCAATGACCTCTTTATACTCAGTTTAGAAAGATACTTTGGAAAAGTTACTTTTTAAATAGGTTTGACTTTAAAGAATGAAGTAGACCTAAATGGGATGTGTCCTCCAAGTGGATAGGAACAGTTCACACAAAGCAATTTATTTTTATTGACTTCTCGACCCAGTTGGTGGACATTTGACTTACTACATGGCCTTTCTACTTTAGAGGTCGCATCAACTTGTAGAGGTCAACGTTTGGTGGTTCTGAGAGCTGATTGGGGCATCAGAAGGTCATAAAATCAAGTGATTTCCAGAACCTATGTGACTCATCTGAATCTGTTTTTCTATTGGCAAGTAGGGAATCATTATTCTGGTTTGTAACCATTGAAAACTAGTGCTGTTAGAAATGAGTGCTTTCTGTGATTTTCAGGTTATTTATAAAGCTGTTTAGGGAAAGAGTTGAACTTTTTTGTGAGCACCAAGAGAATATTTATGTTTCTATGTACACTCAATCATGGAAGAATGAACAGAGCCCAAAGTCATTTAGATGATTTAAGAAGCTTTTTCTTTATTATGACTTCACATGTATATAGAAGTTGTTTTTTTCTTTGGAATAATGTGAGCACATGTTAGAAAATTGTATTGCATAACTGTAGAAAGTGTTTGTTAAGCACCTGCCAAATGCACAGCGTTGTGCTGTGTGCTGTCTGGGGTGCAAGGTGAATGAGGCCTGGTGAGTGTCTTCTAGGAGCCCCCTGTCTGGTGAGGGAGGGATTATATATTGGCATGATTCTTTAAAGCACCAGGCCTGCTGGGAGGGGTACTGTGAGTTCAGTGCCTTGCCAGTGTAGGCCTGGAGTCAAGGTACGTGGAGGGATGGCAGGAAACAAGTCCAGAGGCCATGGGCTTTGAGGAGGTAGATTGATGTGATGATGTTGTGCTCTCAGCAGAGCACTCTAGTGGCACCATAACTGGGGTGAGAGGTGGAAATGGGAAGGCAGGGTAGACACACCAAGACTGTTCACCGGCAGAATTGACAGGATTTGGTAGCTCAGGGGATGGGAAGGAGGGAAAAGGGAAGAGTATAGAATCATTAGCTGAGGTTTGATGCTCAAGGAGGTGAACAAGGTTTGGGGGAGGTGGATGGTGAAGTTGGTACATTCTCTCTTGGATATGTTTCATGAGATGCGGTAAATGTCAAGTACAAGCACAATGTCCAGCACAGAGTGAACGCTGTGCACTTGTTGACCTTGTTTGTTATCTGAAGTGTGGGAAGGACATCTGTCTATCTGCTGGAGGTGTTAATCAGACAGGTGCAAACGTGGGTTTAGGTCTCAGGTGATTTGAGGATTGACATTTGGAAATCTTTTGCACATAGTCAATAGTTTAAGAGTGTTAGGTGAGGCCGGGTGCAGTGGCTCATACCTGTAATCCTAGCACTTTGGGAGGCCGAAGTGGGAGGATCACTGAGGCTGGGAGTTCGAGACTAGCCTGAGCAACATAGTGAGACCCCCCCCATCTCTAAAAAAAAAAAATTAGCGGGGCGTGATGGTGTGCACCTGTAGTCCCAGCTACTGGGGAGGCTGAGGCAGGAGGATCACTTGAGCCCAGGAGTTTGAGGTTGCAGTGAGCTGTGATGCCACTGTACTCTAGCCTGGGCGACAGACTGAGACCCTGTCTCAAAAAAAAAAAACAAAAAGAATGTTAGGTGAGAAGTCAGGGGAGCCAGGGATTGGATTTTGGGATATGTCCCTCTTTAGGGTTCCGGGAAGAAGACTGGAGAACTGGCATAGCAAATTGTCATGGCAGGGAAGGGAGAAGAATCTCCTGAAGGAGGTGGTGATTGGCCAGATGTCGCCAAGATGATGAGAGGAAGATGAGGACCATGGTCTTGGAGACAAGGATGCTGGTAACCTTCCAAAGAGCAGTTTCTAGGAGAGTCAGTGATCCAGAAAGTCGTCAGTGAAGTAGAAAGAGCTATACAAGTGGCCAACCAAAAAATACTTGACCTAACTCATAAGGAAAGACATGCATATTGCAATAACGGTAAGAAGCCTTTTTTTTTTTTTAAACCAGTGAGATTGGCAAATATTAAGTGAGCACCAGTTGCTGGTGCTGAAGGAGTGGTAAGGCAGACACCTCTGTATTGGTCGTGGAAACATAAAGGGCCAGAACTTCTGAAACAGTCATATTGGGAAATTTGACAGTGCCTATCAAGATTAGAAATCTATAAACCCTTTCATGTGACAATTTTATTTTTAATTTTTCTAATTTCTAATTTTTATTATATGGATTATATTCCTCCCTACCAAGATGTATGTGTAAGGATGTTTGTTGCATCATTGTTTATAACAAGAAAAAAAAGTCATAAATGACCCGAATATACAAAGATGGAGAATTTGTTAAATTATGGCCTAAGTCGTTTGGCAGAATGCTATGCAGCACTTGGAAAATGTGCGTTGATCTTAAAAGAGTTCCGAGGTCGGGGATTGAGCAAAGCAAGATGTGCATGCATATAGTGCAGTGGGTGGAGCTGTGCGTGTGTTTAAAAATGCACACACGAGACACTCCCCCAGCTTTATCTGTTTGTAAGGATTCGGAGGAAACCTGATGGTACCTCGAGAGAGGAGGACGGATGGAGTACTGTTAGAGATGGAAGGCTTCTCTTTTTCCTTTTTATTGCTGGAATTTTTACTTTTCTCATTCATAGTTTTAAAAATAATAAGTAAAAACTTGTTTATGTAATTTTAAGAAATTACCTAAAGTCATTGGCACTGGAGGAAAGTTTCCGTTGGTTGTCTGGGAGGATTGAAGGAAGTTGTTCAAAATTTGTTTAACGTTAGTTTTCAGTGCAGAGGAGCTTTGAAGGCGAAGCAGCCAACAGACAAACAGAGGCCCAGAGTGATTGGAAAGTGAGGGCTGCTGTTGCAGCCCGGGCCTTAAGGATGGAAGGCAAGGTCGTGGGATGTTGAGTTTGACTGAGTTTCTGAGCTAAGACCCTTTGCTGTCGTCAGTCGTCCTAGTTAGGAATAGGAGTGCTTGAGTCAGGCGGAGATGTGAAGAGTTTGTTTGTACTGCCTTAGGGCTTTTGGTTCTGTGGCAGAAGTGGTCATTTCAAGTGGGAAAGAGTGATTGTGTTGCAAAGGCACAATAGCAGCCGCCCTTATTGAGAGTTTGCTTTGTGCCAGATTCTCCGGCCTGAGCACCAGGTGCAAAGTCCGACGTAATCTTTGCAACAGTCTCAGCAGGTAGAGACTGTTATTGTTATGCCACTTTACAGGCTGGGACATGATGCCTTAGTCTTTCTGGGTTGCTACAACAAAATACCATAAACTGGGTGGCTTATAAACACCTCCCCTCCCTCACTCAGGTGGAATCTAGTGTCATGTCTATCAAGTTCAGAAGAGAAAAAGGAGAAAAAGAAGAGAAAAATGGTAGTGGTATTTTGACTGGGATTGATATCCCAGGGTGTACTGAAGTCTTCCCATGTGAAGAGCAAGGTAGTGTCAAAGGGAAACTAGTTCATGGTTAGTGATGATGGCAGCAGACATCTCTTCTATTGAGGATAGGAGGGATCTGTCGAGATGCTGCCACGGACCAGGCACCACGCTCATTTCTTTACCTTGGCCACTGTGCTTCCTCCTCCCACCAACTGACTGACTGAGGGCTTTTATCCCCATTTTAAAGAGGGGAGACTGAGACCCCTCAGATAATAATGCTGGCTCCAGTTCCCTACAGAGCCCTCTGTGAGGTGACCTGTTGCCTCAGGGCTCGCAGACGACAGAAGCATTTGGCCTCAGGGAAATGCTGGTCTAGTGTCAGAGAAGGTGCAAACACACAACATGCAAAAATAACTAACTATAGAAGCTGTTGAGATGGAACCTCTAGGGGATGCTGGAGGCTGGAGGAAGAGCTCTCCAGGGCTGCTTCTGCAGTTTCTTAGATAAGAGGGTGGAGTTTGAAGTGAGCCCTGAAGGGGTATTACCAGTGACCATAATAGAGCATGTAGTAAGTGCTTGGCTGGTGCTCTTTGGAGGGTAACATTGCCAGCCCATTCTACAGAAGAGAAACACAGGCTCGGGGACTGAAGCAACCCGTCCAGGGTCACACAGCTAGGACACTGTGGAGCCCGATTTGGACCCAAGTCTGTCTTACTCTCTAACTTCCTAAAGTCCTTGCATTATACAGAAGACTTAGATGAGAGGAGGGCAGGGGATGGCTGGGAGGTAGGAACACATTCAGTTTACCAGGGATTTTAGACTGATTGAAATGCTTTTCGTAATAATTAGTTTTCAGGCTGGTAGGCAGGGGTATATTGAGGGCTTTTTTGTGTTAAGCCGGGCATTTGGGCATTTGATCTCTAGAGTCCTATGCTGGCCTCTATGGTGGCTACTGGCCATTTATGCAGCTATTTAGGTTAACATTAAGTAAAATCAAAATTTTAGTTATTTGGTCGCACTAGGCAGATTTCGAATGCTCTGTAGTCACATATTGAACAGTGTAGATATAGAAATATCCATCATCATGGACTAGTCTGTTGTGCAGTAAGACTGAGCAGGGCTCGAATCCCAGCTCTTCTGCTTCTTAGCTTCGTCCCTTGGCACTTAACTGCTCTGTGCCTCAGTGCCTTCATCTATAAAGTGGATGTCTTCCCAGGGCCCACCTCATGGGGCTGAAATAGTGATTGAGTGAGGTCACATTTGAAATGGTGCTAGGCCCAAAAGTAAGGGTTGTGTAAATATTGGCTATTTTATTAGGCATTGGGACCCACTGATGGTTCTAAGACAGGGCTTGTCATTTGTCAATTAGTGTTTTCTGAAGTTTCATCTAGTAGCAGTATAGGGAAATAGTAATACTAGCACCAGCAACAATGAACTTCTACTGTTTGCCAAGCAGTGTGCAAAGCACCTTTTATGCACTATTATCCCACTGATTTTCCTGCCACTACTCTGTGATGCAAGACCCTGAGGCACAAGATGTTTGTCTGAGTGCAGGCAACCAGGGCAGGAATACCATAAAGAGAGTTGAAATATGATCCATGATGATCTGATTCCTGACTTGGTTGGTGTTGTAATAGGAAAGGGCAGAGTCAGGGGACAAAACTTACAAACAAAACCCTGAAGAAACTATTACTATCTTTTCTGACTATGAAAATATTGTATGCTTATAAAAAATGTGTTATGCAGAAAAGTGTACCAAAGAAGTCAAATCGCAAATTGTTCATAATTCCTTGATCCAGAGACAACTCCTTGAAACTTTTGGTGTATTTACATCTAGTCTTTCCCCCTGTTTGTGTAGGAATATGACGTATACACTGTTTTATATCCTGTTTTTTGCGGTTGCAAGAGATAGTCCAAGAAGACCAGTCCATAGAGGATAGAGAGGCAGGGAGTCAAAGATGACTCTGAGAGGGAGGTTCTTATTCAGTGGAAGAATGACCTTTCCCAAAGGCAGTCCCTGCCCTTGGATGCTGGCCACGG
Source organism: Daubentonia madagascariensis (assembly GCA_023783475.1). Taxonomy (NCBI): domain Eukaryota; kingdom Metazoa; phylum Chordata; class Mammalia; order Primates; family Daubentoniidae; genus Daubentonia; species Daubentonia madagascariensis. The sequence goes on from JAKFHU010002136.1 coordinate 1,334,259, forward strand.
AGCTGGGTTGGGGAGGATGGAGGTGCATGGTGGCCAGCTGAGTTGGTTCAAGGTGCAGGTGTGAGCTCCAGGCAGTAGGGACTCAGGTGAGTTGTCAGCTCTGTACATTTGGAGGTCAGTCACTCAAAAGTGATAGTCACTATGGAGGAAGTAAATGTCTCTGAGGAAGACCAGAGTAAAGAAAGAAGAGAAAGGGGGGCAGCGGAACTGTGTGAGCTGGGTTAAGGCCAGAACCCGTCAGTGGGCTAGCTGTGTGACCGGGGCAAGCTAATTGTACTCTCTAAGGCTCAGGTTCTTGTTTGTAAAACAATGATGCTGAAAGTGTGGTCCAGGGACAGCTGGGAATCATTGAGACTGTTTTAGGGGGTTCACAAAGTTAGAACTATTTTCACAGGAATGCTAAGATGTTATTTTCCATTTCTACTTTCCTTCTCTCACGAGGGTGCAGCGGAGTTTACCAGGAGCAACATGATGTGTGATGATGTCATGGCTCTGTGGGCCATTTTGTTAAAAAATTTCTCAGTCTTAATTTCTAATATGGTAACTGTCAATAAATGGAATTGATGTTAATAAAAGCTCTTTGGGCTCCTCAGTAATTTTCAAGAGCGTAAAAGGGTCCTGAGGCCACAACATTTGAGAACTGCTGCTGTAAAATAATGTTGCATAAATAGTTGAGATGAAATGGTATATATAGTGTGTTCAGCACACCTCCACGTGCATAATAACCTTTCAATAAATCATAGCTGCTCTTATTTTTATAATTGTTGCTGTTACTGACAGCCACACTTAAGGAGGTAGGAACTGAGGACCAAGCACTGGAGAGAGAGAAGGGAGGTGGAGAGAGGAGGGGAGGAAAGCAGGAGAGTAGAATGTCATGGGCAACGGGGGGCTTGGGGCTCAGGAGGGGAGAGGGTCGCCAGTGCGGGAGGCTGCGCAGGTCCAGCGGTCTTTAGTTGAGGGGTGGGAGGCAGTGCCTTGGTTGCAGGAGGCCTGGGGGTGCGAGTGGGTGATAAGGGCACCTGTTGACTGCCCTTCCAGTTGATGGAGAGATGAAAAGAAGGAGACAACCCAGTTCCTGTTCACCTGTGCAGAGTTTGACTCCCGTTAATCAAATCTTTCAAATTTTTTACTCCTTCTTTGAGGTGTGGTCTGGCTCGGATCCCAGCCCTCACCTGGACCTCAACCCAGACTTGACAGAGGAGACATGTTTTTGTTTGTTTTTATTTTAAAGAAGAGAAGAGGAAAACAGGTAGTTGGGGGTTGGACAAAGAAGGCTGAGGGGGCAAGGGAGGGAAGCAGGGGCTGGCTGGAAAGAGAAAGGTGGTTTCTGGTTTCTCAGTGGGGAGTGTGATGTTGTCCATGCCTCAAGTGGGCTTCCCTGGGGAGGGTGCTGCTGCACTCCTAGAGTTTGCAGCACATCGAAGTGTTTTCTGTCTTTTAGGTGAGCTCAACAAGTACTGTGAAGCCAATGACTGATGTTTTTTTCATATACAATATTTAAAAATATCTTAGTGTGTATAATATACTTACACAAGTTGTGAGTATTAGTAGTTTAAAAAATGTTCTCCAATGACTTAGAGTATTTATAATACTAAACATAATTTGGTTTTAAACATCTATTGTTTTATTTTAAACATGGAGACTATGTATGTGTGTGAGCAAGAGGGGGAGAGATTGAATGTGTGTGTGTCTTTTTGTATATCAGAGAGAGAAAGAGATTATTTAGAAATGTCCAGTTGCATGATATACAGCACTTTGGTCTGAACTTGATTTATTTTACACATCCTCATTTCATGATTATTTTTCTAAATTATTTCAATAGCAATGGATATTTTTGCAGTTTTTGGAATTGGAATGCAATCTTACTGAAGCTTGTTTTGTGAAAGTGGGTATGTTATTATAATTATGGTTACACCTGTAGCCTGGGGGAAGAGGTGATAGTGATTTGCAATACTCAGCCCCTTACTGAGGACTGAGAGCCTCTGGTTTCTTTCAGTGGCTTTGACTGCCATCTCTCAACCTCAAGTTATAAAAACACAGGGGACAAATCCTTCATAGGAAGTTGGTCATCACTGGCTTGGGTTCAGTCCACCTTAAGCACAGAGGAGGTGACCGCCAATAGGGTCTGGGAGCTTTTATTCGTTCACTTGTGCTGGCTCTGGGCTTTTTTTTCTGTTTCCTGCTCTGTCCATTTGCAAATACATTCAGTGTACTTTGTTGCTGCCCAGTAGCGGGGACATAGCTGTTTCTCTGATCAGTGATTTATTCACAGACACTTCCAGTAAATTTCTTTTTTGTCTTCTCTTCTTTTTTTTTTCCTTTTTTTAGATACAGGGTCTTACTCTGTCACCCAGGCTGGAGTGCAGTGATATGATCATAGCTCACTTTAGCCTCAAACTACTGGCTGGGCTCAAGTGATCCTCCTGCCTCAGCCTCCTGATTAGCTGAGTACCTAGGACTACAGGCATGTGACACCATGCCTGGCTAATTTTTTTTTATTTTTTGTAGAGACAGGGTCTTGCTGTATTGCCCAGGCTGGTCTCAAACTCCTAACCTCAAGCTATTCTCCCACCTTGGCCTCCCAAAGTGCTGGGATTACAGGTATAAGCCACTGAGCCCAGCCCATTTTCAGTAAATTTCAGTGGGATATGAAGAATTTAAAGTAAATTGAGAAAGTTACTGCATTCAATGTAATGGCCTTCATAAGTAATTTTGGTCATTAATTACTATTTCTGGCTATTCACTCACTAACTAGGAATTCTACTAAATCCTGTGCTATATTAGCTAATTCTTTTTTTTTTTTTTTTTTTTTTGAGACAGAGTCTCACTCTGTCACCCGGGCCAGAGTGCCGTGGCATCAGCCTAGCTCACAGCAACCTCAAACCCCTGGGCTCGAGCAATCCAGGATCCTGCCTCAGCCTCCCGAGTGGCTGGGACTACAGGTGTGCGCCACCATACCCAGCTAATTTTTTCTCAAGCAATCCTCCCACCTCGGCCTCCCAGAGTGCTAGCATTACAAGTGTGAGCCACCGTGCCAGGCCCTGTTATCTAATTTTTAACAACAGACCTACAGAGGTGAATAGCGTGAGCTCTGTTTTGTAGATGAGGAAACTGATGGTCAGAGAAGGATCAGGTTCTGGCTCAAATGTCACTTCTTCAGAGAAGGCTTTATTACGTTACTCTGGTTTTCTGGCTTCATAGCATTTGCCATTGTCTGAATTTGTGTGTGTGTGTCTGTGTGTGTGTGAGAGAGAGAGAGAGTATATTTTTGTTGGCTTGTTTATTGTCTGTTTCTTCTATGTAAACTCCTAACCATGTAGGTCTTGCTTATGGCTGTTTCTCTAGGGCCTAGAGTAGTGCCTGGCAGACATGGGCACTCAGAAAATATTTGTTGCATTACTAAGTATCTCTCCCGACCCCCACCTTGCACTTTGTGTGGATGCTTGTAAGGAATTGGGAATCGGCGGCCTCAGCCTCTCTTGGATGTCTCATGTTGTATCTGTGAGAAGGAAAAGAAAATCTTGACAATCTTCCTGTTAGCTATGAGGAGGAAGGGAGAGGTGGGAGAGGGCTGAGGAAGAGCCTGGGAAAAGGATGATTGCTTCAGCTCCGTCCTTTGTATTAAGTGTACTGCGTGTAAATTACATCCTGAATGCTTATCATCTTTATCTCTTAAAATTAGAGAACTGGAGATATAACACTTTACTGTGTTTGAATGATACATAGTTTATGGGGCAGAATACTCTTGTCCCTTTCTTTGGAAAAAGTGTTTTTAAAAATTTATTATTTTGAAATAATTTTAGACTTACAGTAAAGTTGCAAAATAGTACAGAATTCCCATATATGTACTCTTTGCCCAACTTCCCCTATATGTTTTATGTAACCATGGTACAATTATCAAAACGAAGACATTAACATTGGTATAACACTATTATTAAATAACTAACTTTATTTGGTTTTCAACAGTTTTCCCACTAATGCCCTTTTTCAGATCCAGGATCCAATCCAGGATCCCACATTGCATGTAGTTGGCATAGCTGCTTAGTCTCTTCTGGTCTATGACAATTTACCAGTTTTTCATGACCTTAATTTTTAAAAAGAATTTTTAAATTTTTAATTATTATGGATACATAACAGTTGTATGTCTTTATGGGTTACATGTGATGTTTTGATACAGGCATACAATGTGATTTAATCAAATCAGGGTAATTGGGGTATCTATCACCTCAGACATTTATCATTTCTTCGTGTTAGGAACATTCCAATTCCATTCTTTTAATTATTTTAAAGTATGCCCTAACATTGTTGATTATAGTCACTTTGTTGTGCTATTACGTATTGTTCATTCTATCTAACTATGTAACTATATTTTTATGCCCATTAACCATCCCCACTCTATCCCCTCCTCCTCACTACCCTTCCCAGCTTCTGGTAACCACCATTCTACTCTCTGTCTCCATGAGATCAATTGTTTTTAATATTTAGCTCCCACATATGAATAAGAACGTGTGTGGTTTGTCTTTCTGTGCTTGCCTTATTTCACTTAACACAATCTTCTCCAGTTTCGTCCACGTTGTTGCAAATGGCATTCTTTTTGTGACTATATAATATTCCATTGTGTGTACGTATCACAACTTCTTTATCCATTCATCATTGATGGACACTTAGGTTGATTCCCAATCTTGGCTGTTGTAAGTAGTGCTTCAACAAACATGGGAGTGCAGGTATCTTTTCAATATACTGAATTCCCTCCTTTGGGTAGATACCCAGCAGTGGGATTTCTGGGTCATATGGTAGTTCTATTTTTAGTTTTTTTGAGGAACCTCCATACTGTTCTCTGTAATGGTTGCACTAATTGACATTCCCACCAACAGTGTGTAAGGGTTCCCCTTTCTCCACATCCTTGTCAGCATTGTTATTGCCTGTCTTTTTGATAAAAGCCATTTTAACTGGGGTGAGATGATATCTCATTGCAGTTTTGATTTGCATTTCTCTGATGACTAAGGTTGTTGAGCATTTATTCACATACCTGTTGGCTATTGTATGTCGTCATTTGAGAAATGTCTGTTCAGATCCTTTGCCCATTTTTTAGTAGGATTTTTTTCTGATTGAGTTGTTGGAGCTCCTCATATGTTCCTCTTGTTACTGATTTCTAGTTTTATTCCATTGTGGTAGAGAAAATACTTGGTATGATTTCAATTTTTTGAATTTTTTAAGACTTGTTTTGTGGCCTAACATATAGTCTGTTCTTGAGAATGACCCATGGGGAGAAGACCGTGAATTCTGCAGCTGTTGGATGAAACATCTGAAATATCTATTAGGTCCATTTGGTCTATAGTCCAGGTTAAGTCCAATGTTTCTTTGTTGATTTTCTGTCTGGATGATCTGTTCAAATGCTGAAAGTGGAGTGTTGAGGTCTTCAACGATTCTTGTATTGGGGTCTCTCTCTCTCTTTAGTTCTGATCATATTTGCTTTATATAACTGGGTACTCCACTGTTGGGTGCATATATATTTAGAATTGTTATATCCTCTTGCTGAAATGACCCCTTTATCATTATATAGTGACTTTCTTTGTCTCTTTTTACAGTTTTTTCCTTGAAATCTATTTTATCTGATAGAAGTATAGCTACTGCTTTTCCTTTTTGGTTTTCATTTGCATGGAATATCTTTTTCCATCCCTTTATTTTCAATCTATGTGTGTCTTTATAGGTGAAGTGTGTTTCCTGCGGACAGCGCATGGTTGGCTCTTATTTATCCATTCAGCCACTCTGTGTCCTTTGATTGGATAGTTTAGTCCATTCACATTCAATGTTGTTATTGATAGGTAAGAACTTACTACTGCCACGTTGTTATTTGATTCCCTCCCTCCCTCCCTTCCTGTCTTTCTTTGTTAAAAGTGATTTTCTCTGGTAGTGTGTTTTAATTTCTTGCTTTTTATTTTTTGTGTATCTGTTGTAAATTTTTTGGTTTGATGTTACCATGAGCCTTGCAAAAAAAAATTTATAACCAATTATTTTAAGCATATGACAATTCTGCTTACAAATAAACTAAGAGAAATCTAACAGACATTCTACTCTTTAACTCCCCACTTAACTTTTTGTTGTTTTCCATCCATATCTTTTTATACTATCTATCTTTCAAAAAGTTGTTGTAGTTATTTTTGATAGGTTTGTCTTTTAGTCTTCCTACTCAAGAAATAAGTGGTTTATGCACTGCAATTATAGCAATAGAGCATTTCATATGTTCGTACTTACTGTTACCAGTTAGTTGTATACCTTCAGATGATTTCTTATTCATTAACACCATTTTCTTTCAGATTGAAGAACTCCATTTTGCATTTCCTGTGGGACAGGTCTGGTATTGATAAAATTCCTTCAGCTTTTGTTTGTCTGGGAAAGTCTTTATTTCTCCTTTGTGTTTGAAGGATGTTTTTGCAGGATACAATATTCTAGGGTTAAGGTTTTTTCTGTTCAGCGCTTTGAATATGTCATGCCACTCTTTCCTGGCCTGTAAGGTTTCCACTGAGAAGTCTGCTGCCAGACGTATCAGAGCTCCTTTATACGTTATTTTTTTCTTTTTTCTTGCTTCTTGTAGGACCTTTTCTTTATCTGTTACCTTTGGGAGTTTGATTATTAAATGCCTCGATTATTAAATGCCAAATCTTGTTTGGGTTAAATCTGCTTGGTGTTCTATGACCTTGTTGTACCTGAATGTACAACAATCTAGGTTTGGAAAGTTTTCTGTTATTATTTCTTTGAATAAACTTTCCATCCCAATCTCTTTCTTTATCTCTTTAAGGCCAACAATGCTTAGATTTGCCCTTTTGAGGGTAATTTCTAGATCTATTAGGCATGCTTCAGTCTTTTTTATTCTTTTTTCTCTTCTGACTGTGTATTTTCAAAGAGCCTGTATTCAAGCTCACTAATTCTTCCTTCTGCTTGGTCAATTCCGCTGTTGAGAGACTCTGATGCATTTCTCAGTTTGTCCATTTAATTCTTAAGCTCCAGAATTTCTGCTTGATTTTTGTTTAATTATTTCAATCTCCCTGTTAAATTTCTGTGATAGGCTTCTGAATTCATTCTCTGTGTTGTCTTGAAGTTCATTGAGCTGCTTCAGAACAGCTATTTTGAATTCTTTGTCTGAATAGTCATGACCTTAATTTTTGAAGAGTATCGGTCAGTTATTTTTTAGAGTGGTCCTCAATTTGGGTTTCTCTGATATTTTATCATGATTAAATTGAAGTTATGCAATTTTGGCAAGAATTCCACAAAGGTGATTTTGTGCCTTTCATAGGCTATTGGGGGTGCATGATGTCAATGTCTTATTACTGGTGACGTTGACCTTGGTATCTTGGTTAGGGTGGTGTCTGCTGGGTTTCTTTACTGTTATATTTTATTTTTTCCTCTTTGTAATTAATAAATATTTTTGGGGCGATATGTTTCAGAAAAAGATTTTGACTTCAGTTAGCGAGAGAGTTTTTGTGAATGTAAGTTTTATTTGAAACATTTTTTTTCCTCTGTCTTAAGTGAAAAAGGATTTGTCATATTATTTGAAATGAAGGATATTTGTGTGTTAGAACGCTGATGATGATTGTATAGAACTGTGTACTTCAAACAAGATCCACAGTAAGACATTTATCAGCTCCATGCATGCTGGTATTTTCTACTCTCTACTACTTCATTTTTGTTTTTACAAAAAGAGATGGTTGTTACCCACTAAAATGATTTTATGATCCATGGTTTGAAAAACACTGATGTAGTGTATTTATTATGGAGAGAAGTTGGTAAAAATCTGATATATGAGAAAACACTGAAACATCATGCTCTCAGAGGGAGTGTCAATTCTGTTTCCTCTTGGAAGCTGGAGGGACCTCTAGATCCCAAGAAGATAAATAGAGCTTAGAATGAGAATTTTAAAGTTTTAAGAGTTTAGGATTTTGAACCCATCATGGGGTGCCTGCTCTCATGAGCCTGGTTTCCTTAGCCCAAGAGGCCTCATGATCTCTCACCTGGTTGCACCTGCTGGTTCTTGTTTTCAGGGTCTTATTAACAGTCTAAGCCGTCACAGCGATTCTGCTTGAGGCACAGGTAAATCACTGTGTGAGATCCCTCTGAGTGGGACTTAAAGTTCCCCAGGGGGAGCTTTCAAGAAAAAATGATTCAGGGTGATTAAGACTAGCTCAAAAGTGAAGCAATTTGCAGAGGTGAACCTTTTCAAAATAGATTTAGTTCTGTTTTTGTTCCCCCCTGAAGTTAGTGTTTTCATATGAACTATCTGCTTGATCAGATAGCTGGACAATTGGGAGAAGTGTCAGTAGTCCTGGGCTGGTGCCCATATATGATGATTCAATTAAGGCACTTTTTTTTTTTTAATTTTAACATTTTAACTTTTCATTTTGAAATATTTATAAGAAGTTGCAAAAATAGTACAGGTTCCCATGTATCTTTTACCCAACTTCTCCTAATGGTACTATCTTCTGTAACCATCGTATAATTATCAAAGCCAGGAAAGTAACAATGATACAGTATTATTAACTGATCTGCAGGCTTTATTCAAATTTCTCCAGTTGCCCAATAATGTCTTTTATCTGGTCCAATATCTAGTCCAAGATGACACAGTGAATACATTTAGTTGTCATGTAAAACTTCTCATTCTTAATTAAGCTTTTCTTGTTACTAGGGCCAACTTTGCCTATACTGATATCATATTAAGAGTAACAGTAGATGACATTTCCCCCAGAATAGCTCTGTCCATTCAGAAGATTGAGGAATTCTGCCTCCGGGCATCCTTTGTTGGACTATAGATAGACACTTTGAGCTAACATCTTGATTGAATTAATTGTTCAGTTATACAGGTCAAATGAAAAGGACATGTGGGGGCCTTTAATCCTTGGTGGGGTAGAAAAGGTTGGAGTTTAGAGTAAGTTGGAGAAGACAGGTCTCAGTGGTGTGTCAAGGATTTGTTTTAGGCAGAATTAGTTAAGTATATAGTACAGAGGCCACAAACTCAATGCCTACAGGGGCCAGGCAGACCTAGAATAATTCCATATTAGAAACTCTGAGCACAGAGGACAGGGTAAATAGCAGTAGATTCTCAGCTTCACAGGGAGGTAACAGGATGGGGAGGGACACTTGCTAGCCTCTGTAACAAATCTACACCCACATTTTAGTGGCTTAGCACTAAAGATACCGAAGAAGTTTATAGTTTGCTAGTATAAGTAGACCACTGTGTTCAGTTTCCAGTCAGCGGGTGGCATTTCTTCCATCTCGTGGAAGCTCTGCTGTCTGGGGCCTCCCTGTCATCTCTCTGCAGCCATGGAAGGGGGTGAGTGGTGGACGAGGCACACCCACGTCCTGGCTGCTTTGGTGTGGAAGACACACATCACTTCCATTGATGAGAACTAGTCACATGACCACACTTGGATGCAAGGAAGTCTGGGAACTGTAGTTACTGGCTGGGAGCCACTTTCCAGTGACGATTCTGTACCGTAAAGGGGAATACCCTATGCCTAGAGAGGCGGTGTTTCTCCTTTCCAACCAGTGATGCCATTCATGACCTCTGCACTTGTCTTTCCATCTGTTGGAGGCATTCTTTCCCCAGATGTCTACATCTCCCACTCCTTCCCTCCTGAGTTTTTGTTCAAATGTCACATCAATGTGGGCTTCCTCAATTATCCCATTAAAAATAGCAACCCCACCCCTGGTGTTTCCTATCCCCCTTCTCTATTTTTTCCTCTTTTATAGCACTTACACAATTTGGCCCCTTATGTATTTTCCTTATGTATGGCTTATTGTCTGAATCCCTCCATGAGCACTGGGGCCATTTCTATCTTGTTCTTGGATTATGTTCCTTGTGCTTGGCGTGTAGCAAGTGTTCACATGTTGAATGAAAATGGGAACCTGGACTGTTAAAATCCCTAAAATTTCAAATGTTGGCAAGGATTACAGCTAAAACAAACAAGTAAACAGATTACTGTGCAGACCAAGCAGATCATCTCTGTGGGTGTGAAACTGTCGCTGGCTGCCAGCCTGAGCCTCAGGTGCAGGGCCAGGTGCTGGGTTGGGGCTGGAAGATATCGGTTTGCCTTCTGGGTCTACCACTTGCTCATTTTTTGAGCTTAGGTGTATTATTTAACTTTTTTGGACCTCAGATCCTTGTTCTAAAACATGAGTCTAATAGTCCTTCCTCCTCTTCCTCCTCCTCTGGTGTTACTGTGACAACTAAATGGGGTAGATGATACATACAAACATCCAGTGTAGATGCCCAACTAATGGTTGCCAAATTAATGGACTTATTGAGTGTCCAAATATGCTGGCCCTGTGCTAGGTGCTGGGGGATAAGTGCCAAGTTGGGGAATTTCAGAAAGCTTCCAGGAAGAAGGGAGCCTTGATCTGGACATTTTAAGATGGGAAAGAGTCACAGCAAAGGAAGGATCTTTCAACCATTGAGTCTTTATTGCACACTCTGTGTGCAGGCCTCTGCCCAAAGTTTAGAAATTCACTGGTGAAGAGAATGGATAAAGTGGCTGCCCTTAAGGAGCTAATTTTCTAGTGTAATGCTGTCCAGTAGAAATGTAATATGAGCCACATATGTAATTTAAATTTTTCTGGTAGCCACATTAAAAATATAACAAGAAATAGATGAAATTAACTTTAATGATCTATTTAACCCATTATATTCAAAATGTTATTTAAACATGCAATCAATATAAAAAGTATTAATGAGATATTTTACCTTTTTTTGGTACTAAATAAGTCTTTAAAATCTGGTGTATGTTTTATACTTAGAGCACAATTCAATTTGGACTAATCACATTTCAAGTGTTCAATAGCCTTGTGTGACTAGTAGCTGCCATGTTGGACAGTGCAGGTCTTGTGAGTAAACCAAAGATCATAAGGTAATGGCTGGTGGTTGAAAGTTCTATAAAGAAAATGAAGCATATTAAAGGGGTAGATAACTATAGATAACAGTGGTCAGGGAAGGACTGTCTGGGTAGGTGGTACTGGTGAAAGAAGTAAGGTGATGAACTATGGGAATATCTGGAAAGAATGTGCTAGGCAGAAGTAACAGCAAGTACAAAGGCCCTGTGGCAGGAGTGTGCCTGGAATATGCAGTGGATACAAGGAGCTCTGTGGGGCCTGAGTGCAGGGAGAGTGGGGAAGTGTGGATCATGTAGGGCCTAGTAAGCCATGGTAAGGTTTTAGGCTTTATTCTAAGTATGTGTAGGGCCAGTGGAGGGGTGAGAACATGGGGTGACCTGATCTTATGTTGTCAAAAGGTCACTTGTGCTGCTGGTGGAGAATGGACTCTAAGGGAGCAAGAATAGACATGGAATGATTGGGGCAAGAGGCATGGATGTGTATGATCACGATCATTCACTCGGTGAGCATTTACTGACCACCTGCAAAGTACAGAGCATCATATCAGGCACGGGGGACACAATGGGCATGGTCCCTGCCCTCAGGAAGCTCAGGCCAGCGAGTGAGTGACCCGTTGGTTTGCGGTGAAAGGCTGAGTGGAGGAGCAGGGGGAGAAGGTGGGGAGCCATTCTGTTGAGGAGGCAGGTGTGATGCCACCTGCCTATGTGCTCACGGAACTGATTTGAGTGTCTTTGATTTGATCTTGGCTTGAATTCCTTTCCCTTTTGATTTTGAAGAATCAGAAGATTTTGTGGCTGTTCATTTTTGTTTTTGCCATCTTTCACCCTTTTCCTTTTATTCTGCTCTGACTTTTGAGAGGCACCTGTCACTTGTCAGCACTGGACAGAGCTGACGTATTTTTCTATACATCTTTCTTAGCCTTGGAAGCACGTTTGTAGTTGTTGATTTGCTATTTCTTATTCATTCGTTCGTGCATTCACCTGTTCAGCAGGCATTAACTGCTTTCTGCTTGTGAGAAACTGTTTTTGTCTTGCGTGAGCTTTTCCTTGGAGGATGGCGTTTGGACTGTGGCTTGATTAAATCGGTGAAGTTTCTTTGGGGATTTCACCGTCCCACAATCCCAAACTTTTGCACCGTGCTCAGTGGGTGCAGGGTGTGATAGAGGAATGGCTGTGGACAGGTAGGTAAATCAGATGGTCCTGAGGTTGCATCCCAGAATTGCCACTAACTACTGCGTCGTTTTACAAGTGGTACTTAGTCTTCCCATTTCATCTTTTCTCATCTGTACAGTGAGGATAATAATACCTTATTGATAGGGTTATTTTGAGGGTTTAAGGAATTAATGGCTGTGAAGTACTTACACAGGTAACTGTTATAATTGTGTCTTGTACCTAGGATTTTGCATGAATATGGTGGTGGTGTGGAGCAGAATCTTACATAACTCAGTAATATGTTAAGTGCTGAGTTCTGCTGTGTAGATAACAAAATAAGTAGGTGTTTGGAGAAAGGAAGGTAAGTGTGAGCCTAAGTCTACAAGCGAGATGTTATGGGGGAAGTTGAGCTTTTGAGGTACAAATACCTCACCAAGGTACTGCACCAAGGAGCAGATGCTTCCTTGGTGACCTTGTCATCTGTCCAGCCATTGGGCATTACTGAGCCCTTTCCTTGGCCAGAGATGAACAAGGATATGATCCCCCCTTTCAAGTAGCTCGTGATCTCTTGGGAGCAACAGAAATAAAGAAAGCCTCAAAAGTTCTCTAGTTAATAACGTAGCATTCAAGGCATGACAGTGTGGGCGCGTGGCATGGGGAGGTGTTGGGTGGAGCTCCTTCTGAGGGCTGGAGAAACATCCTAGAGGATACCATGCAGAGGGCAGGGCTCCTCTGAAGGCAGACAAGGCCAACAACAACATTTCAAGCAGAAGGGTACAGAGGCCCCAGACTCTGGAGTGTGATTAGGTAGCTGCGAAGTATTATGAAATGACTAGAACATCAAATGGGAGGTGAGAGTGGGGGCTGGAGAGGTGGGGTGTCCAGATTGTGGGGTGCTTGTTTGACCAGTTGTGCTCTTTGGACCTTGTTATTGTTTCTTTCTATCCATTTTCTAAAAATGTTTTAACTTTCAGCTGATTCTGTAGGTGATGGGAGCCATTTTATAAATGGGTGTCACATGATGAACTTTGTATATTAGTAAGCCAGGGAGTGAGACCTCCTGCTACCAGAACTGTTTGGGAGCCTGATGGTATGAGACTGGACAAAGCGGGGCCAGAACTAGTGCTTGGCAGTTGGAGTGGACCCACTCTCCCACTCGGCTACCCACTGAGCCATCCACCCAGCCAGCCAGCCAGTCAGCCATCTATCCACCCTATCCCCTATTCACCCACTCACCCCTGTACCCACCCACCTACCCATGCAACCACCTAACCAGTCACCTGTCCAACCACCCAAACCTGTCACTCACCTACCCACCAGACCAACCAGCCATCTGTCCATCATTTATTAAGCACTCTGTCCTAGGCGCTGTGCCAGATGCTCAGGATACCATGGTAAGCAAGGCCAGCCACATTCCAGCCCTTCTGGACATTACAGTCTAGCTGGGGAGATAGGCATGAAAATCCCACAAATGGGTGTGTGTTTAGAGGCTGAGGGAAGTCTCTAGAAGAAAAGGAAAAAGCTTCTGTACGAGCCTCTAACAGAGGGGCCTAATCCAGGCAGGGGAGAAGGGGCTAGGAAACCTGCCTGGAGGAAGGGATGTCCAAGCTAATTCCTGAAGGATTGGAGAGAGAATTAAGAGGTGGAATTCCTAGTGACTGGCAAGATGGAGGTGGGGGAGGAGGAATGGGTGACAACTCTGGGTGACTAGAGGGCTGGGCTGGGTGACATAGTCTTTGGCCAATTTCTAAACAATGCAGAATATAATATTTGCTACACTAAAACACGCTGGAGAGAGCTGTGGGAGAGGTTGATATGGACTCATGGATAGGTTCTGGGGGTCCTGACTCTTTCTCATGTGATGGTTCCCCAAATCTGTTTCTTTTCCTCCTTAGTCAAGAGAGAATGAACTGACTCCTGGGCACCTCTTCTTTCCGCCTCTTGTCCATAACATATCATAATCTAGACCTCAGTGTATTGCTAGAAAGAGGTTCCATCCATCCATCGTTGATCATTGATTGGTTGATTGATTGATTCATCATTCACGAAGTATTTAAAGATTGCTGGGTATGTGCTAGGCCTTGTGCTAGACTAGCTGTTCTCAAAGTTGGTTGTGAGACTCCTTCAACTCTTAAAAATTATTGACCACCCCAAAGAGCTTTTGTTATTGCCATATGAAAAATTAAAATCTATATTTTAATCTATACTAACCATATTAGAAATTAAAACAGAAACTTTTAAAACGTAGGGCTACCTAAACACATGTTCCCTTAGCCACCAGAAAGGTGAGCATGAAAAAGACAAATAATGCCCTGGTGTCATTGTGAAAATAGTTTTAACCTTGCAGAGCCTCCCAAAACCTTTAAAAACCACTGAGCTGCGTGTTGGAGATACAGTGTGTCCAAGTTCAGTGCAGCCCTTGCCTTGGCTATCCTAGGTCCTGTGGTACTGTTGGAAGCCCGTGGGGTTTAACTGAGACTTGGGGCATCAGGGAAGGTACTTGGAGGGAGAGATGTCTGAGCCAGGACCTGAAGTGGGGACTGGCCTGGAACGACAGGCGTAGCGGTGGAGGGAGTGGCGTTGGGGGGGGGGGGGGCAGAGACCTCATTCGAGGACCTGAATGGCTCTTGTCATAGCTGCATGTTAATATTGCATTTGCTGGGACGATACCAGCAGTTTGGTTTCTCCCTGTGGCTTCAGCATGATGCGATTTTATCCACTTATTTTCAGAGGCTCACATGGCTGTTCTCACATCCCTTCTCTGTGTGACTTTAGGGCGCTAAGGGCCTCCTTGTGTTAGAGAGCTTCCTACTTCAAGTGCTGAACTGGGTTCGTCAAACTTTGAAAGAGCCATGAAACACGAAGCGTGTGTTCAGGGGAAGCGTCAGTGTGCAGGAGAAAGGAGGCTGAATTAAAAAGCGTGATTAATCCTAAAAGAACAGAAGGGTGACACTTGAGAGTTGAGGACTTGAGTGAAACAGAAGTAGAACTGCTCATTTGATGTCATAGTCTTATCTCAAGACGAGGCCTCTTGGCCTTAGACTGTGAGTGGCATTATGTCATGTGTTAGCTCCAGCCCCCTCCTTCCCTCCTCCTTTGAAATGAGGTCCAAATTAGAGGTGTAACTGTTCCTACTGGTGCAACTTGAGCCTTCCTTTGCCCTCCTGTAGCTGCTGTGGGAGGGGCCTGCTTTCTTGGGCACAGACTATTTGGTCAGTTGAGCCACAGAAATGAGGCCAGACCTGTTTTGCTCTCTGTGTCTGCTTTATTGCGAGGAACACTGATGATATCAGAGGGCTTTCTTACCTCAGGCCCTTCTGGCTTGAGGACAAGGTTATTTCTTTCATTTCTGTCTGCAAATTGTGGTAGTGTATTCAATTTCAAGGATTCTGGGATGAATTCTTGAGTGATAAGAACCTGCTAGTATGGTACCTGCTTTACAGCTTGGGGGATTGGCAGCGTCATTCTTCAGAAGTTGCACACCTTGAGGGATCGGGAGGTGAAGATATTCTCAAGGAATCAGAGGGAATGAAAGTTAAGGAGCCCACACTAGAAAACAGCAGGAAATGAGAAAGAAAGCCCCTCACTGGCAGTCTCTTTAATAAATCTTAGGTAAGAACTTAGAAGACCTAAGCAAATCATACCTTATTTGTCCCCAGCTGGGTTAAATCATATTTTGTTTTGTTAAAAGCTTGATTATTTCCATCACATCAGCCGGCATTTTCCTTGCCTCTGTCCTTTAGGGACACCATAGATGATAAAAGAGAATACAGTCCTGCAGATAGTACATGATGGTAGTTGAAGCCACAGTCAGATCCTTTGGATTTGCTGCCAATTAGTCATTTAAGAAAGTTTCTTACTGTTGTAGACATAATCTCTTGCATTGTCTTGCAGTTTCATGGAGGGATCTCAGCGCCCATGTCTGGGGAGCTGGGCTGGGAGCAGCTGACTGAGGATGGTGGGTTGGACCCTGGGGAGCCCAGAGCCCCTTCTGGGGAAGGTGCCGCTTACCACCCACCCCTGCTTTCCTCTGGGAAGTGGGCACAGGAGGGCCACGTCCTCTCATGTTTTGGGAGAAGTCAGAAATCCAGGCGTTATATAAAATCTTATTTTTAAAGTATTGGCAACTAATTAAAAATGTTTTAGAGCATAAGTCCTAAGCCCTGGGATACCATTTTAAAACTTCTGGTTTAGAATGAGTATTTTAAAATCTTTCTTTATTTGCTTTTATTTAAAATTGTTTACTTTAGACTATTTTCCCTTACTGCTTTCCTACAATATTAGTGTTTTCGGTATTTGGGGAGGTATTTTTGAGTGATCTTTGCTCATCCCATTGTTGTGCTACAAGCAGCCTCAGATTTCACTTGATGCTTAGAGAAGCTGGTCCTGTCCTGGTGACCACAAAGATCAGGGAAGGGGGACTCGTTGGGGGTGATACAGCCAGGAACCTGGGCCTCCTACAAGATACAGATCTGCAAGGAGTTTCTGCGAACTGGGCTGGTAATACTGAACAGCAATTTGCGTCTGTGTAAGCATTGTTGTCCACTGTGTGCTTGGGATCCATCCTCTGAACCTCTTAGCTCCCTCGGAGCTAGACAGAGCAGGCAAGACTTGTCCCTGCCTTAGGAATGACAGGCTGAGTGGTTGTCAAGGCATTGGTCAGTCAGAGATGCAGCCTGAAACTGGCTCTTGGGATTCTGGAACTTGCCGCATTGCCCTAGTCCCGTGCACTTTGTGTGGGAAGGTGGTTTTTTCTTTGCTGAGGGTTTTGGTCGTGGGCTTGGGTCTTTTTCCTCTCTCTCATCTGGTTCTGTGCAGGTCCATAGCATAGTTCATTTTCTTCTTTACGCTTAGGTATCGACATCTGATAATGGGGTAAGCCACGGATTGTCCCTCTGAAACATGTAACGGGGGAGGTAGAGAAACAAGGAGTAGGACACTGAATCTCAACCTTCTCAGCTGATGCACACTTCCCTCCCCCAGAGAGTCAGATCTCACTGGTTCAGGGTGCAGCCTAAGCATCAGGATTTTTAAAGTCCCCAGGAGATTCCTGTGTGCTGCAAAGTTGGAGAACTCCAGGGTTGGGAGTCCTTCGCTGTACGTGCACCAGGTACGGTACGCCCTGGGTAATGGTCAGCGTGCTCTTCTTCTGCGGATGCCCTGATGTGTCCCAGGTGATGGCAAAGTGAAAGTATGCCTAAGTTGAGAGTGTTGCTGCTTCATCCTGTTTTGTTTCTTTGTGTTGTATGAGTTACAGCTCTACTCAGCACAGGTAATGGCATTCTCTGTGTATGACCATTGTGGGCTAAGAAGGCGCGAGAGCAGAGGCAGGCAGGGAGCAGTTCTTCGTCAGGCCGGGGTGGTTCAGGTCCTGAGGAAGGTAGTATGACATGGTTTCAAAGAATATTCAAAGACTGTCCTGGAAAGGAACTCTGGTGACCTGCCCTTCTCCCCTAGTATAAAAAATGTGGTTGGGCTTCTTTATTGGACCAACTTTGTTTCACTCACCAAGCCAACCGAAGTCAGGTCTTTCCTTGGTCTGGCCACCCATGCCTGGGGTGGGGTGAAGCACTCATCCAGCCCCCAAACTAGCTTTGCTTTTGGGGACCATTAGCTGTCACCTGTGTGGGGTGATTGTGAGCTGTTGAAGGGCATGAGCCACGATTATATGTCTGGGTGTCCCTCACAGAGCCTTGTAAGTGGGAGGCATCTGTGTTTGTCCACTGACCCATTCCTGTCTCTGGCCACTGTGGGTCTCTTTAGTTTGACGTGTGAGTGGGCATTGCAGGCTTGCCTTACGGGAAGGGATGGAGGGGCTGCTGAGAGCATGGGGCAGGAGGGACATAGCATGTGTTACATGTCCTTAGATGCTACAGTCAGTATGTAGTCAGAATGATAAGACATAATGCACAAGTATTTAAAAAGAAGTAAAAGAATTTTCAGGTTTCTGATAGTCTTATCTTTTTTTATGAATAGTGGCCTGTGGATTGTGTTGGTGAAGATAAGATATTTCATGAACAAAGTTACGAAGACCTTCATAAAATCAACTGTGTGGTGGTTTTACAGTTTTGTGAGATCTGGCCAGAAAATTTGGCAAAATGTATTTTCTAAGTTCACGTCATTCCTGCCCATTTTGGGAAAGGGTTGGAAAGGTTATGTTAAAATGAACCTCCCCACAAGAATGTAAGCTCCTGAAGGACAGGGCTTTTTGTTGGTTTTGTTCACTGGTGTATCTCCAGTGCCTCAAAGAGTACTTGGCACATGGTGGAGACACGATAAACATTGGTTGAATAAATGGATAGATCTTGATTTTGTGATGGAAATGAACACATATTAATAGTTAGAATATCTGCTCTGTGGCTGGCCATGTGTTGCCCACTTTCTTCTGTCACATCTTTTAGTAAAAAAATTGTTTATCAGTGTGGCTCAATAACCACAGCATTGCTGTGTACTTTTTGAGTAACCGTGCATGATAGGTTTTATTCAACACCATTATACAGGTGAGAAAAGCAAGGCTCAGCAAAGTTACGTAACGTGCCCAGAGTCACAAAGCTACTAAGAGTCAGGATTTCAACCCAGGTCCCCTAAGCTCAGTGTCCCCTCCCCCAGTTATTAAACCACTGTGCTTGACAGCATAAATGTTAGGCGCTATGCTTGAAAAAAAAGTTACAAGAAACCAAAATTGCATCTTATTCCACTGTGACTCAAAGTGAAGTCTTTTGAAGAAAAAGTCCTGCAATTTAGTTTGAATTTATACCAATACCACTCTCCTAACTGGTATATAGTATTTAGCAGGTGGTGGTGTAAAGGAATCAATCTTCTTTTTACAGGCCAGCTATTGTATTTTTTTTTCAAGTGCTGTCACTGAGAGCATTTTTCTAAAATAGAGGTAAGTCTGGGAAGAGGGTTATAGTGATGATGTGGATGAAGAGCAGAGAACACACACTTCCTTGTGTTTTGTGGTGCTGCAGTACTAAACTAGGATAGCCCTAGGAGTTGTCGAATAGTCGATTTAATGTCTGAACTCAGGAAAACAAAAAGAAGTATTTATGCTCTTATGTTGCCAATGTTTAAACTTACAACACCCCTTTTAAATTTTCACTTTTTTAAATGAATATGTTGCTTGTGTCTCTTGGAAGCATATCCAAGACGTTTGGCTGTATGCACATCCTTGTTTTTTCTCTTTCCTGTGACACTCAAAAGAAGACAAAAGACCCCCCATGCCTTGGTCCTGGAGTCGGGGACACAGCTGTGGGTCTGCAGGAAGAGACGAGCTTCATTTCTGCCTTTGGAGTTAACGTTTGGCTAGTGAACTGATGTTTATGGGGAAAATACATCTGCACTTAAAAATTAAAAATATACAGTAAACTTTGAAGCGTTAGTTTAACTCTAGTGCTTGGGTTCAAGAATAATATCTTGTTTTTAGTCCAGCTGTTTCATTTGTTCTTGCATTTGCTTGTACATTCATTCATTCATCCAAGTTCTCGCTGTATAGGACAGTGCTAGGTACTGTGAGATATGCAAAGAGTAGGGCGTCACCTCCGCGCTCAGGAGGCATCTAGACTGGTGGGGAAGACAAACGTAGTTGCCCAGCAATAAACAGGTCAAATGTGGTAACGGCTGTAGTGTGTCATGGAATGCCACGCAGAAGATACTGGCTAGGAGGGATCTGGGAAGGCCTCCTGGAGGAGGAGAAGTTTTTATGGGCTTTGAAGGGTAAGTGAGATGGAGGAGATAGCAACGGTAGGGGTGAGGGGAAACTTGTCCTTTTCCCCGAAAGTTCGCTGAAAGATTAGCTCACAATTGAGGGAGATTAATAAGAGAAAGGTTTATTGTGTGTACAGGGAGAATTACGGAGTGATTATTTAATATCTTAATGAGATCTAGATATTTTTATACCTGACTTTTGGTGGTGGGGAGATGAGTAATATAGTGCGCACGGTAAATAAACCTTTCTCTTATTAATCTCCCTCAATTGTGAGTTAATCTTTCAGCGAACTCTGGGGGACAGTGGAAGTTTCCCCTCACCCCTGCAGTACATTTCAGGCAGAAGGACCAGCATGAGCAAGGCCCAGAGACAGGTCTTTGTGAGTTCTGCAAGAAGGAACACTTTGGAATGGGACAGGGGGAGGAGTGTAGGGCTGTGTGGTGGGAGATGAGGCTGGGTGGGCTGTCCAGTGCCTGCTGCATCTGATGGCTTTTGCCCTGTTTAGAGAGTAATCTTCACGTGAATTCTTTAAGTGTTCTGATGGCTCATTGTGTTCCAAGCTTACATAACCCCCATCTTCGGGAGAATGTATCTGAAATCAAATTGGTGGTGCTAGCTTTGCTCTTAGCAGTTCCCCATGGCTTTGAAGTATTGATTGCTTGAGCTCCTGTAACCTTTTACAATGCCGACTCTTTCGTAGCAACTTTGAGTGAGTCACTTAACCTTTCTGGGCCCCAGTTTCTCTGTGTGTGAGATGAGGTCATGGGCTAAGTCTCTTCCTCACTTCTGGGTCTGTCCCTTCTTGTCGAGTGCTCTGTTTCCCTGAACTTCATCTTGGCTCTTGAGCTCCTTACCACCTTGGCCCCCAGGTGTTCTCCCTGCAGAGTATCCAAAATTCCCTGTGAAAGTGTCATTATCATCTTTGGTCTTGAACAAAATTTAGTCCTTTATGGTTTTGGGCATGAATTACGTAAAGTATGAAATTCTTCAGCTGTCTGCCAGCTTTTCTCAACTGGGACCAGGGTTGCAAGACAGAGTTATGTCCTGGTACCTTGAATAAGGCATCTGTTACATGTAATGAATGGATTTCTCTCTTGTGCTTCTAGAATGGCTCTAGTTGTGTACTTTCTCTAGGAAAAGTGGGAAAATAGTCACTCAGACAACTTTGGTGTTCAAGGGTTCAGAAGAGGAACTACCCCAGTTGGAAGTCAGTGGTGAGAACCCAAAGGCATAGTGCTGTCATGGACTTTCGTTCTGGAATTGGGGCTGGGTGGGTTGGGCTCCATTCAAAACAAGGGATGAGGCCACTGTCTAGTGAAACCCCTGTCTCAGAAGCAGCTGAGAGGCAGTTAAGCATTCATGTTCTTATGGAATCCCAGCTCCTCAGAGCTGAGGAGGACAGCACAGAAGAACCAGGGCAGTGGTGCCAAACCTGGCTTATCATCATAATCTCCTAGGTGGTTAAAAATACAGATTCCTGGGCCCCTGTCCTGGAAACTCTTACTTGGTAGGTCTGGGTTGGGGCTGTTCAGATGATCCTGCTGGTCAGCTGGCCTGGGGACTCGCTCGGCTGTCCTGTTACCTGAGTACATCTCCCTCCCACGCCCTGGGCCAGCATCGCTGGTGTAGCCTCTGAATGGGCTCCTTGCTCAACTCTCACCCCTCTAGACTGTGTGCACAGCAACTAGAGGGGGCTTTTAAAAATTAGGTGTGATTTTGCCACTGCCCTGTACACAAAACCTTCCTGTGTGGTAGCTTCCTATCACATTTAAGTTCCAGCGTCTTCGCCACTTAGCCAGAGCCTGTGAGAACTGGCATGATGTGGCCCCTGCCTCAAGGCTTTTCTGGTCTCCTCTTCCATTTTGCTTCCTTTTCTCTCTTCTGCAGCCACAATGGCCTTCTTGCCCTTCCCCGCAAAGCCTCTGGCTGGTTCGTGCCTCAGGGCCTTTGCACTTGCCCCACATCTCTGCCTGGCCCTGGCCCAGCTCCATTTAGGTCTTTGCTCACAGTTCACCCCCTTAGAAAGGTCCTTCCTGGCTGCTTGCCTCCCCTGCCTCTGCCTGTCCGTCGTAGCCCATGACAGACATTTATTTCTTTATAGCACTTACAACTATCTAAAATGGTAGTGTATTATTTACTGTTTTTCCCAAGCCCCTCACTGAAATGCAGACTCCGTGAGGACTGAGGCTGTATTGTTCATCACTTTATCCCTACACAGTGAATATTGTTTGGCATGTGACTGTACTCACTAAATATTTGTGGAATAAATGAATGAATATATAAATCTCTCCATATAGTGCCCTAGATAAGGGTCTCTCACTACTGACTAAACCTCCTCAGTAATGATTCTGCACGTCTTGAGGCAACTCATTCTGCACTGAGAAAATTCTGATTCTTAGGCTGTTCTCCCTTCGACTGAAAAGTATCTGCCTTCTTGCTTGCTCCGTAGCCCCAGCTCAGTGCTGTCCTGGGGAGTTGGTTAACGCTGCCACTGGTGTGCGTCCTAAAAAGCGTCATTTTTAAGGGGGGTAGGTGTGATGGGCACTGTGTTTGCCGCCCAGATCTTCCTTCTTTGAGGGCTTGTAGCCTGGCGGCCAGAGTGCGGTTGGCCCAGCCTTCACCTGTCAGGCCCCCAGAGATGGTCTCGCTGCATTGTGCCCCTTCCCCAGGCAACCCATAGTCCCCAGCTGCTCAACGCAGGGGTATAAAGGCCTGGCTATCTTGGCCCAATCTGGGGCAGCTCCACCCTGGCTCCAGAACTGCCCGTGGGTTGGCCAAGGCTGTCCTTGGTCTGCGTTGCACCTCTACTTCTCCCTCTGCCCAGGTCTGCTTGTTTCTTCCTCTTCCTGGGTGTTGATCCCTAGCGCACACCTTAATTAACACACTGCACGCTACATTCACTTTGACTGTTTTTCAGGATCCCAGCCTGTAACTTACAAAAGTTGGCACTTTGCCTAATTTTAAAGGTTTATTACACCCTCCCTAGGCCAGGGAAGATAATAAAAGGCTCAGCTTAATACCCGAGGATTTCACTTAGCGTGGGAGACTCATAATATCTACGAGGCTGTGACAGCACCATTGTCCTTGGCTCATCCATAGTGGCAGCCCACAGGGAATGGAGTGGAGGCTGTGCCAATTTCTCAACGGCTGCCACCTGAGGTTGGTGTTTGGATGTAGGTCACGGTGCTACTGACCTCTAGCTGACAACTGAGTGGTGAGGCATGTTTTGAGAAGCTGAAATGAAGTCGGGGTGATTGCCTAAAAATCCCACTCCAGAATTTTGTAATGTGTCTTCCTTGGGTTTTTCTCAAAAATCAAGCTGAAGGTTTTTATGATTCCACAGAGAGCAGCTAAGAGTAGTGGCAGTCCTGGACCATGTACTAATTTCTCTTTATGATCTCATATGAAGTGCTGAGGATCCAGCCGTCAAAGATAAAGAACAGCATGGGAAGAGATGGTTTCAGGGAGGAGAACAGCCCTCCCTGAGTTTGCTTCCAGACGTTGAGGTAGGTAAAGTGACACATACGTATGGTGCCTCTGCCACTGCGTTGTGTACTGAGAGTGCAAGCATTATTGAAGACTCAGTTCGCTTGCTCTCTGGACTTGGGGTAGGGAGGCAAATACATCTGTATCAAACTGTGGAAGTGCCTGATGAGTGCAAACTTCTGGGCAAGAAACAGTGACATTGCCAGGTGTGGTGGTGCACGCCTGTGGTCCTAGCTACTCAGGAGGCTGAGGCAGGAGGATCACTTGAGCCCAGGAGTTCGAGGCTGTAGTGTGCTATCATGGCGCCTGTAAATAGCCACTGCACTCCAGCCTGGGCAACACAGCAAGACCCTGTCTCTTAAAAAACAAACAAACTAAAAACCAAAAACCAGTGGTGTCGGAGTTAGTAAGCAAAGACAAAGCATAAGTATGCCTCGTGCAATATTTGGGTGGAACAAAGGAACTGAGTAATTCATTGAGCCTAGCGGGTCAGGATGCTTCCTGAGAAGGGGGGATTGGGCCTGGTTTTGAATGTTAGGCATCGTTTTGCCTGGTGGAAATGCAGAGGACGGAGAAGGGCTGAGGCAGATCTAGGCAGTGCACAAGGTGGAAATCAAGGCCAGGGGAGCTGTCCTCTGTGGCCACACAGTCAGGAGAGGAGGGCAGTCAGGCAGCCCTCATTTTCACACCACCCAAGGAGGACTTGTCCTGGAGCATGAGGAGCCACCCAGAGTTTCAAATCAGGGGCTTTTTGTCTTTTAATTAACTAAATTTATTTTAATTGTAGAAGGAATATCAAATCTGCTAAAATGAATTCCAACAGCGAAATCTTTAAGTTCATTTTCTCAGCTTCCGAAGCCCTATTCCCACTCGCTCTCCAGAGGTAACCACTGTGAACAGCTTCTAGTTTATCCTTTCAGAAACGTTTAGAAATGTTTTGTGTGTATAGACTCATAGATGTGCATATTCTTTTGGCTTTATTAATCTATTTATTGGACTGGAAACCTGATCACCATCTGCACACTGTTTTGCTACTTGCTCTTTGTCCCAGTTACAGAGTTCCTTGGACTTTTTTCCATATTAGTACACAGGGAGCTTGTGTATTCTTTTTAAAAATATAGTTTGCAATTTTATTTTTGCTATTGAGTGTCCTGCCACCAAAATGAAGGGAGTTAAATATTGGTTCACAGTATGCAACTTTCAAGGTGCATTTGGGGATGCTGGTTTGCTTCAGAACTCGGGTGAATAAGCCACTGTTTAGAATCTTCCAAGGTCATGGCTCGGTTTTGAGACCCCAGCATTACCCAGTCTAAGGTGTTCATTATGTAGTGACTAAATACCAGCAGCTAAACAAATGAAATCGGTTTAATTGCTGAATAACTAAAAACATTTTCAAAATAATTGAATTAACATAGTGTTTTTTTTCTCCCCTGATAAACATTTTCCTGCTCACCTATCTGAGAGCTGACATAATTTATCTTTCCCTGATTGTGTATTTTAAATCTTTCCTTTCCTCCTTCTCCTCCCCCCATATTGATCTAAAACTCAGTATACTTACTCCAGCTAGTTCATTTGTAGCATCTTATCATCTGGTTTCCAGACCTTTCAAATAAATCACTTATTTATATGAGGGGACCTTAATTGACTTTTCGGTTGAGAAACCCAGTTCACCCGAGTAGCCAGGGAGAGACATATTTCATTTTGTCCTAATATCAAATCAATGTCAAATAATATTTTAAGATTATTTATTTTCTTCAATATAAGAAAAATGTCAAGATTTATTTCCTATGTTTCTTAAATGCCAGAGGAAATTGACCTGCGGCTGGAGAACTCTCAGTGCCTGGTGTTTTACAGTTTTCAGCTGAGGGATTAAGAGACAGACACTTAGTGCTGATTGTGAGTGTTGCCCTTGCACTCAGTGGGCTCAGGGTGTAGATATGATGGAAGCTGGGTCCTTGCTGCTCTGAGGTTCTCTAGACTAACTGGAGAGATGACATCGGCAAGGATGAAAGCCCTATGAGTGGGATGAGCTAGGTAGGTATATGAGGGGACGTTGTTTCTGGAGGTTCATCAGGAGGAGGCGAGTCAAACTGGACCCATGACAAGCCTTGAGAATGTGGGTAGGAAGTGGGAAGATACCACAGTGCCTGGG
This sequence comes from Daubentonia madagascariensis, assembly GCA_023783475.1. NCBI lineage: Eukaryota > Metazoa > Chordata > Mammalia > Primates > Daubentoniidae > Daubentonia > Daubentonia madagascariensis. The sequence continues at coordinate 1,359,637 of JAKFHU010002136.1, forward strand.
AACCAAGCATGGTCTGGTGGGTGGGGTAAGCAGGAGGGCCATCTAACTAGGGCAGAGGGCTCAGTGAAGGTTTTCCTGAGGGTGTGAAGTCTGAGCTGAATCCAGAAGGATAGCTGGGAGTTGGCCAGGGGAAGAGGATGGGGAAGAATATAGTGTTGGAATGGTGATGAGTTAGAGTCAGATCACGAAGGCCTTTGTGTAGTAGCACTGAGAGTTGTTCTTTATCCTGTAGCCTTTAAGAAGTCACTGAAGGAGTTTAAAGCAGGAGAGCCTCATGGTGAGATGTAAATTTTGAAAGGCTCCCTTTGGCAGCAGAGAATTAGTATGGATGGGAGAGGACAGGGCTGGAGGCAAGGAGCCTGCCGTGGGACAGGGGCTGCAGAGTGGGGAGATGTAGCCTAGGTCAGTAGGTGGTAGATTGGACAGGACTAGGTGACTGAATGTTGGGTGGGGGATTGGGGGTGAGGCTGTCTGATGGAGTGTCACCTATGACGGTTAAAGCCCCTGCGGGTGAAGAGAAGGCCAAGAGCAGAAGTCAGAGTCGCCAATGGACAATGGGATTGGTCAGCAGGGCATGGAGGGAAAGAGGGCCCTCAAGCCTTTCTTCTTCCTTTCTTTCATCTTTGAAATATTTGGAAGTTTGACAGCCCTCCTGGAATCTCTAAGGAATGCTTGCACCAAAGGGTTAGTTTCACCATTTAATAACTCCACCCATCATGGAGATTACATTGGCTTTGGCTTTTCTTTTTTTCATACATTATGTTTGTACATATTTATGGGGTACATGTGAAATTTTGTTCCATGCATAGAATGTGTAATGATCGCGTAAAGGTATTTAGGATATCTATTGCCTGAGTATTTATCATTTCTATGTGTTGGGTACATTTCAAGTCTTGTCTTCTAGCTGTTTTGACAAATACAATACATGGTTGTTAACTATAGTCACCCTACTCTGTTATTAAGCATTCGAACTTATTCCTTCTATCTAACTATATGTTTGTACCCATTAACCAGCTTTTCTTCACCTCCCCCATACACCTGTTAGGGTGGAACGCCTAATAGGTGCTCACGGCGTGGGTGGAGAAAAGTTTCTCTGCAGAGATTAGGATATATAAAAGTAAAAAAGTTTATTTTATCCTATTAGAAGGAGAGAGAATGAGAGAGGCAGAGAGAAAGGAAAGGGGGAGAGCAGGGAGACCACGTGGCATCCCAAAGAAAGAGAAGGGGGTGCTAGCCCTGAGGCCAATGGCTTGCTGATTTTAGGGGGGACGGAGGGAAAAAAAATAGTGATGGCTGTCAGTTGATAGCAAAAGCGGAGGCAGGATGTCAAAGTCCAAGAGTTGGTTTTTTCACTTTTCCTTGGAGACGGGATTATTGCAGGAGATGTGACTCTGCCCTAGAGATATGGTTGAGGCTGTAGCTTGTTCTGCTGTTTACTCAGGAACTCTGTAAAAGCAGATTCTCATTAAAAAAAATTTTTTTAAGAGAAAGATTTACATCTCTTTTCCATCCGTTCGGCTCTTTTCAGAAGTTGTGCAAAACAGCACTCCCTCAGGGTGCCTGTTAGCGGGAGAACTCATGGGATTGGTCTTTAACTGTTACTAGGAAATTGCGGGATTAGGTATTTTCCTGCTATTTTTGCAAGGTTGCCCCTTTCACACCCATTCCAGCCTCTGATATATATCATTCCACTCTCTACCTCCATGTGGTCAACTATTTTAGCTCCCACACATGATTGAGAACATGGGGTATTTGTCTTTCCATGCCTGGCTTATTTCACTTAACGTGATGATCTTTAGTTCTATTCATGTTGCTGCAAATGACATGATTTCATTCTTTTTAATGGCTGAATAGTATTTCATTGTGTATATATACCACATTTTCTTTATCCATTCATTCACCGTTGGACACTTTGGTTGATTCCACATCTTTGCTATTGTGAATAGTGCTGCAATAAACATGGGAGTACAGGTATCCCTTTGATATATTGATTTCTTTTCCTTTGGATAAAACCCAGTAGTGGGATTGCTGGATTGTATGGTAGTTCTAGTTTTAGTTTTTTGAGAAATCTTCATACCGTTTTCCATTGTGGCTGTACTAATTTACATTCCCACCAACAGTCTATAAGAGTTCCCTTTGCTCTACATCCTTGCCGACATCTGTTATTTTTTTGTCTTTTTAGTTACAGCCATTCTAGCTTGGGTGAGATGATAATCTCATTGTGGTTTTGATTTGCATTTCTCTGATGATTAGTGATGTTGAGCACTTTTTCATGTACCCATTGGCCATTTGTATGTCTTCTTTTGAAAAATATCTATTCATGTCCTTTGCCCAGTTTTTTTAAAGACAGAGTCTCACTCTATTGCCCCAGCTAGAGTTTAGTGGCATCATCATAGCTCACTGCGACCTCAAACTCCTAGGCTCAAGTGATTCTCCTGCCTCAGGCTACTGAGTAGCTGGGACTACAGGCGTGGGCCACTATGCCCGGCTAAGTTTTTCTATTTTTTGTAGAGACGGGGTCTTGCTCTTGCTCATGCTGGTCTTGAACTCCTGGTCTCAAGCAATCCCCCTGCCTTGGCCTCCCAGAGTGCTAGGATTACAGGCATGAGCCACCAGGCCTGGCCCCTTTGACCATTTCTTTTAATGGAATTATTTGTTTTCAAAATAATAAAGGCCATATATGACAAACCCACAGCTAATATCATACTGAATGGGGAAAAGCTGAAAGCATCCAAATTGGAAAAGGGGAAGTCACATTGTCCCTTTTTGCAGACAACATAATATTAGAAAAGCCAAAAGATTCCACCAAAAAAACCTCTTAGAACTGATAAACAAATTCAGTAAAGTTGCAGTATACAAAATCGGCATACAAAAAATCAATAGCGTTTCTATACACCGATAATGAAATAGCCGAAAAAGAAATCAAGAAGGCAATCCCATTTACATTAACTAAAAAGCAAACAAACAACAACAACAAAACCCCCCAAAAATTCTAGGAACAAATTTAAGCAAGGAGTTGAAAGATCTCTACAAGGAAAATTGTGAAACACTGATGAAAGAAATTAAGGATGACAAAAAGAAATGGGAAAGACATCCCATGCTAATGGGTTGGAAGAATTAATGTCCTTAAAATGACCATACTACCCAAAGCAATCTATAGATTCCGTGCAATTCATATCAAAATACCAATGCCACTTTTCATAGAAATAGAAAAAGCAATCCTAAAATTCATATGGATCCAAAAAAGAGCCCTAATAGCCAAAGCAATCCTGAGCAAAAAGAACAAAGCTGGAGGCATCACAGTACCTGACTTCTAAATATATTACAAGGCTATAGTAAGCAAAACAGCATGGTATTGGTATAAAAACAGACACATAGACCAGTGGAAAAAATAGAGATCCAAGAAATAAATCCACATATTTACAGCAAACTACTTTTCAAAAAGCTGTCAAGATCATACATTGGGGAAGGGACACCCTCTTCGATAAATGGTGCTGGGAAAACTGCATAACCATGTGCAGAAGAATGAAACTGGACTCCTGTCTTTCACCATACCCAAAAATTAACTCCAGATGGATTAAAGACTTAAGTAAGATCTGAAACTATAAAACTACTAGAAGAAAACACAGGGAAAACTCTTCAGGACCTTGGTGTAGGCAAAGATTTTATGGCTAAGACTTCAAAAGCACAGGCAACAAAAACAAAAATAGACAAATGCGACCATATTACACTAAAAAAAGCTTCTTCATAGCAAAATAAACAACAGAGTGAAGGGACAGCCTGTTGAAAGGGAGAAAATATTTGCAAGCTACTCGTCTGACAGGGGACTAATATCCATAATATGCAAGGAACTCAACAGTAAAAAATACGTTGGCTTTTCTATAACTATTTTCAGGAACTAGGATGAGATTTGCTCTTTATGGCTCAAACTCTAGCCAGCATCTTTGTTATAAATACTAAGTGATTAATTTTGGAGTAAAGATACATCTTTTTCTTACAATTTTAGTTCTTATGCTTAAAGAAGGAAACAAGCTAGGAAATTATTTGTGAAATTTCCTTTCTGGAATAGATGTTCTCCACCTTAATCTTGATGACCTGTGATTATTTTTTTAAATGATTTGAAGCTATTGGCTGTGGCCTTAGATTAGCATTGGTCTGAAAAGGGCTGGAAGCTGATAGTTTGATAGGGTGCTGAGAATGAGGGGACGTGGGTGTATGACACTCACATGACTTCTTAGATCAGATTATGTCAGACGTTTATTGCTCTTGGTCAGAAGCCACTGTACAACTTAAGAACAAGGAATAGAGACAGTGTTAGCTGACTCACGTTATATCTGTATTCTGCCATGTGATTTTAAAACTACAACTTAAAGGTCAAAGAAGAAAGTTAGTGAGTTTCCCAGTGTAAGAAGTAGATAATATTGTGGAGTTCATTCCATAAGAGTAAATGTAAGACTAGTATATCACTATGTTGTATGAAATATGTCAGAGGAGTGCTTTTCAAACTAATGTGTTCATCAGAATCATTTACTGCTTTTGCTAAAATGCAGGTTCCCATTCTGTAGGTCTGAGCTCCCTCATTTCTAATAAGCTTCCCTGGGACTGCTATTGCACATTTTGAACATCAAGGGTCTGGCTGGGGTTCCTATCTTCTGGGGCCACAGGACTCTTTGAGAAACTGAGAAAAGCTATGGACCGTCAGAATAGTGAATCTGCCCCTTGCCCTTGGACTCCTCCCACCACCACACCCCAATGCATGATTTCAGGGAGGTTGTGAAACCTTTGAAACCTACCTGGCATGTTCAGTTTAGATCTTAGAAGTGTCTAATAAAAAGACACTCATATTACATAATAGTCTTTCAGTCAGTAGCTCTCCTAGTGCTTTTATAGAGTGAATGTTAATTTAAAACTAGGAAAACACTGTTGTTAGAATACATGATCATGTGGAGGGCCCTTTAAATTCAGCTGCTCTTATGGTGTAAGGATCTGAGATGTGGAATTATGGAATCTCTGGCTTCCAGCAAGAGGGTAGGCATGGTATGGCCCACATTGTGTCATTTTATAGGCATGACATGACCAATTAGTGTGAGTAACTACCATTATCACTTCTAATAATCCTAGGTACCTGAATAATTTTGTGTTCATGAGAGGTATTTGTGGAAAATAGTGGTTTTATAATTAAAGATCTAGACACATTAGGTTAGTGAGTGATTGATAAATGACCCACTGTGGCAATGGGAGGAAGTGACAGTCTGTGGTGTAAATAAATCCAGTGTGGTTAGTTCTCTTGTTGGGCAGGGCAGTGCTTTTGGTAGTTGAACATTGTAGGAAAGGTATAATTTTATGAAGTAATTTTTAAAAGTGCTTTTTCTGTTTGGATTGAGGTCGAGTTGCTTGATAAGTCTTTGAAGTCTTTTTAACCTGTAGGTTTCCCTTCCATCTTTATACTCTTGGCAGTCTGTCGTCATTATGGAATCTGCCGGGTCATTTATCCAGTTGCCCTTCCCACAGACTAGCTTTTGCTGATCCCCTCCCCTGATGGTTTTGCATGTTCCCACTTAATTTGTCTTTCCTGGTGGTTCCCTATAGATCAGCTCTGGGTCAGAATCAGGCTGTTCAGGTGAGGGGGGGACCAGGCAGCTGGGGCAGTGGTGTAGGTACTTCAATTAGGACACATATCATGCCTGGTTGTCTCACAGGGGCTGGGCTGGTAGCCAATGATGGTCACTCCTTAGAGCCATTAATTCAGCAGAGGTGACAAAATGATATTTTTATTCTATCATTCGTTCTTCATTTTTTAGCTGGAGTACCTCTAAAAGAGAAACTTCCTTTGATAGCTATTAATACTTGGTTACCTTGAAGTACAGATGGTTTAGGAAATACAGGATAGATGATTGATCGTTTCTCTTTACTGACCAGTTTTCAAAATGAGACGGATCCTTTGATTCTTTAAAGGCAACCATTGAGTTTTTATTTTTTAATTATGAGTTTATCTGCTTAAGTGTTTCTGTTGTAGTTTTTATTCTTTTTGCTGCCCAAATTTCTAAACTTTGGCCAACAGGAACTTATTCAGGTTGGCTCCTGGGTCCTTTTGACATGGCCCTTATATTAGTTTTCTATTACTGTGTAACAAATTCCCCCAAAACTTAGAGGCTTAAAACAATGTGTATTATTTCACAGTTTCTGGGGGTCAGGAACCTGGGTGGGGTTTAGCTGGGTCCTCCAGCTCAGGGTCTCTCACAAGGCTGCAGTCAGGGTGCCTGCCGGCAGTCACCTCCCCTGGTTTCTCCTGGCATGGCTGGAGGCACGTGCACTTCCTGGCTCGCTGGTGTGTGCCCGCAGCCTTCTTTCCTTGCTGCTGGGTGGGTCTCTCCACAGGGCTCCTTGCTACGTGGCTGCTGGCTTTTCCCATTGCCAGGACCCCAAGAGAGAGCACAGGAGAGAGCCAGCAAGACAGAGGTTACGATCTTGTCGTAACCCTGGGAAGTGACAGGTATGTTGGGCGTGTTTGTGTTCTAGTCATCAGAAGTGACTCACTAGGCCCAAATCACACTCCTGTGGGTGGGGGTGGGGGGATCACACAGGGCACGAGGCCAGGGGATCATCTGGAGCCATTGTAGAAGTTGCGTGTCACAACCCTGGTAATCTTTGATAGCGTTCCTGCTTTCTCGTGCGAGGAGATGGTTCAGATATTTGGATTGAGTCATTTCTCCAAGGAATCCTGACTTATTTTAGTGGAAAATGGCACTTGTAGGCTATAAATTGACCATAAAATTCTAGGCCTTTTCAGTGGACAAAGCTAGGGAGTATATTTTTTTTCAATTTCAGATAAAGTTCATGCTATTTTCCTGTTCAGATTCAGGACTACTTAACCTCGTCAACCTTAGGTTTGTATCTCCATTTAACCACTTCAAAAACCTTGGTTCTCAAGAGCATCAACATAATTACTCATGTATTATCCCACAGTATGGGGATAATGACACTTACTTTACCACCAAAAATATGATTGTTAAAAATGGTTTGAGATTTCTTCATGGTTCTTTTTCTCCTTAGCATATATCCTATTACATTATATAGTTAAATTCCTCCATACAGTCATGATTGAAATAGTTTCTCACTATGTGGTGTACAACTAAGTTCACTTGCTTCAACTTTTAAGTCCTAGGTTGTTTAAAACTTTTTTGTTTCATTTTTGCATAAATTATTTTTATCATTCTAAGGATGACCTACAGATCAACGTATATTCACAGAAATCAAGCTTCTGTCCTTGTCCCCTCCATTCCCTTTTCTTCTTTCTCCATAGATAGCCTTTTGAAAAATACATAGGTTTTAAAAAAAATTTAAATATGAGTGGTAGCGTTCTATGTGTACTCTTCTTCACCCTGTGTTCTCCACTGAACAGTGTATCCCGGCGGCCATAGCAGTGTATAGAGATCTTCCTGGTTCCTTGTTCAATGGCGTAACACCCCATTGTGTAGATGTGTGGTCATTTATTCTAGAGAACTATACTCTTTAGGAGTTCTCGTGACTTCCTGTTCTGCTGTTTTCTGGGAAATGCGGTTTCTGAATGGATGTAGAAAGAAGGTGGGAGGAGGGGCCGTGCCCTGGCTGCTTCTGGAAGCAGCTTGTGTTTGGAACCACTCCAGTTTTCTTTGTGGTTTTCACCCTGAGCAGAGGGATAAGGTGTCTTTCTCTTTGTCACCAGGTGGGTGGAGCTGCTTTTTTTTTCATGAATCTCAGCCCTTCATGGTGTCTGTCACTTCATTTACTCTCCTTTTGGCTTACAGTTGGAAATTCTTCCAGGTTTTGACAACACATTGTTTATAAGTCATAATTTTTGATGGCAACATTGTTTTGTGTATCTTCATGTTTATGTTAATAAGGATTTGGGAATAGTGGTATCAGGGATTGCCTCTCAGATGCCATTTAAAAACACACCCCCTATGTAAAGAGTAAATAAGTGGTTTTTGATTTGTTTTGTTTTTGACAATCTTTTCTCTTCTAACCAATACTGAATTATTTGTGTTGCAGGGAAAGGGACTTGGAGGCCAAGTTTATTATTCAGATGGAGAAAAGCAAAACAACAATCACAAACTTAAAGGCAAGTAGTGACCTGGCCTTGCTTCAGTTCCAAGAGCCCGTGCTTGCTTTACTGTGGAGATGACTCGTGGGTAAATAAAGGGTGTCTGCTGTTTCTGCGTTCCTCCTTTCTCAGTGCAGTTAGCCACATCAGCTTGCTCCTGGCCTGGGCTCACCCTGAAGCAGAAGTGCTGATCCTCTATCTCCTCTCCCATCCCTGGTTTTATTTGATCTGGAAGCCAGACCCGAGCTGTCACTCTGGTCCATGAGCTCGTGAGTTTAGCCCGGACCTGGGCATTTCCATCCTGTGTCCTTGTGGTGGAGCCTTAGTCTGGCAATTGACTGCTTTCTGTGAATCATTAAATAAGCTTTGGCCCTAGATTTGTTTCCATTTTTAATGAAAATCATCGTGTTTTGTAATCCTTGAAGAAGAGATGATATTATTCAAAACTCAGCAGATGAAAAATTAAAAAAAAAAAACTAACTATCTTTCCTGGAAAAAAAATGAAAAAAAATTTTTCCAAGATGGCAGGCTCTTCCTTTTGCACTTAAAATATCCTGTTTGTTTGTTTGGTCAGCAGATTTGTTAAGGACCCTGAATACTTTTCACTTAGTCGGGAAACAAGAGTATAAAATTAATGCTAAAGAAATCATGTGCTTTATGGGTTCACACCTTTTTCCTTCATTATTTGTTCTTAACATTTAAGTTTGGGTTTCTGAGGCCTGCTGCTCTGTGGCCAAATACAGATCTGTCTCCTGTTCACGTATGAGGAACAGATTTCTATTAATTCATGGCTCAAGGGACTGGACACTTTGAGGTCCAATTTCAAAGTAGTGCAAGTTGATCTCCAGTGATAGAAGCTGGGGAATGCTTCTGCAATTGGGCAGTGCTCCAGATCATTTGATAGGCCTCCTTTGAGGCTCTGGTGTCCCTCTGCCTGAGGCATTCTTCATTGGAATGTTCTTTCTTTCTATACTTAGCACAACCCTTGTGTGTCCCAGCTCTGTCTGGCCTGGACTGAGCTTTCCATCCTTTGGCCTCCTGCATCTTCGTGCATTTCTCCCGGTCATCACTTGTGCATTCCCTGCTGGTGGTTACCTTTTCTTTGCTTCACATATCTTTGTCTGCTCACAGTGCTTTGGTAAAAGACCCTTGGCCTTGGATGAGTCTCCTTTCTTTGTGCATTATGGAATCTGTTTTCCTCAATTATGCTGTTGCTTTTTGGGTTTTACAAACATTTTTTTCACCCGATATTTGAGTAACCAGATGCCCAGATTTTTAATATTTTGATAAGGATCTTAACAATTTTTTCTTTGTAATATGTGAATCATGTTGGAAAATATGGTAATCATTGACAGTTATGCAGCATATGCCCAGGGAACTGTTTGGGGCTTATGGGAATATGAAGATTTTTGAACATGGTTTTTGGGTTCACTTTAAGCGTATAGCAGGGCAGGCAAGATATATGTAAACATCTGCAATGATAATGTGTCCTGAGAGAGTCTAGGTTGTCAGAGGTGGCAGAAATTACTTCTGCATGGAGTGCTCGAGGGAAGCTTTATGAAAGAGGAGACAACTGAGCTGGAATTTTCAAAGGGAACACCAAATCATACAACTCTTTGGTGCCAGTCTCATCATGATCTATGTGAGTAGTACCCTCTGGAGTTGTGCAAAGCTCAGCTCTAGAGGATTCAGGAAGAGGAAGTAGTAAATAAAAATCATTGGACCTGGAAAAACATAGACTCTGGCTGGAGCGTTGAGCTCTTAGAAGTTAAAAGTGATTAAAAAAAAGGCCAGAATAGTATTCCTGGGTCACAGAGAACTTGGGTTGCTGGGAGGAGTTTAGGTTGTTTTTAAGTTTTATTTATTTAGTTTTTTATAGAAGCCAGGAGGAATTAAATGCTTTTTAGCCAAGGTATAAATATGGAAATTAGTGATCATTTAATATTTTTTAGGAAGAGAGATTTTTTTTCTTATTTGGATCCAAATGGCAATGTTCTTTACATTATTATTATTCTATTTACATTATTTTGTTATTATTATCATAATCATCTCTTTCTAGATACCAGAAGGAGGGACTGGGGACTCAGGAAGAGAACGAACCAAGACCTTTACCTATGACTTTTCTTTTTATTCTGCTGATACAAAAAGTCCAGATTATGTTTCACAAGAAATGGTATGATATGATATTTTCAAAATATTTTGATTTATTTTCATGTTGAGAAAAACCTGCCCACCCTAAAATACTTTAAAACATCTTGCTAATTTTTTCTGAATATAATTTATATAAAATTAGCCTTTGCTAACTTAGCCTTTTGATTGTTATATAGGACCATTTATTTAAGCCTGAGAAGAATTCAGTTCTCTTAAATTTGATTTTTTCTTCACCTCTGAGCGTGATGGTCATAACTTTTAATTTATTTCCCAACTTGGACATGGCTCCTGTTTTGAAGGAGCTCTATGAGCAGGGAATTTTTTGGGGGGCATTTGTGTGCTGCTAAGCCTGGTAAATAAGCCACTTAATCTTGAGTCCTACTGCAGTGTGGAGATTTAGGAGGTAGACTGCAAACCCAAGTCACATTTCCCCTGCTTGTGTGGATCATTATAGGTTCTCCAAAGGATTCTAGAAAGAATGTTTCATCCAGAATCTTTCTAGAACCTAGAATGATACTGGAATTTGTCCCCAAAACCTGCCTTGTAGGCTTTTAAGGGCTGAAATGTAGATGTGAAGTGGGCAGATAAGAACAGATACAAAGGTACCCCCAGAAGACCATTGAGACACTGATGTTGACACTTGAAATGAGCAAAAAGAAAAGTATATTTCCCTAGGTTGGGGAAAAGCTGGGTGTTTGAGCAGAGTGGGGTTAGGAGGGAGCACGAGGGTGGGTAGAAAAGTGCAGGCTTCATTGCTGGGCCTCTCCTGGCTTGTTGACAGCTTCTTTAGATGCATTGCTTCTGGTCTCCGTGTGTTAAAATGGGGATAAGGTTTCCTGTCCTGCCTGCCCTGGATTGTTATCCACACAATGGCATCGTGAAAAGTAGAGCCTGAAAAAAGTACTAGTTCCTTGCCCCTTGAAGTGTGTCCATGCACCAGAATCATTGGCATTGCCTGGAACCTTGTTACCAATGGGAAATCTCAGGACCTGTTCCAGACCTACTGAATCAGATTTGCATTGTTTAGGAAGATCTCCAGTGATTTGCATGCACTGTACATTTGAGAAACGTAGATGGTTGCAAACAGGTTTGTGAAGGAGATTGGCTTTCTGAGGAAATGTAAATGTTGGATTTAGAGGACTGGAGTGGCTGTATCCAGAAGATTTTGAGTCAAACATCAGAGAAAAATAGGAGCTGGGCATGGTGGCATGCCTGTAGTCCCAGCTGCATTGAGGCTGAGGTGGGAGGATCCCTGGAGCCCAGGAGTTTAAGACCAGCCTGGGTGACATAATGAAACCCCTGTCTCTAAACAAACAAAACAAAAATGACAACAGGAAAACGTAGGGAGAAGTAGAAAGGGACGGCAGCGATGGGAGGGGGAGCCGGACAGAGAGAGGAGGTGTGCCTGGGGTAAGAGATGGGCGGGAGAGGAAAGGTGAACTGATGCTGCTTGAGTTTGCATTGGTGTCAGAAACTCTGCTGAGTATTCATCTCCTTTAATCCTCACAAGAAGCAAATGTGGTAAGTTTTAACTCCATTTTTCTTTGTTGAAGAGACTCAGTAAGCTTAAGGAACTTGCTCAAATTCATAGACCTAGTCGACTTAATAGTGGCAGAGTTGAGACCTGGGGCTGTTGTACAGGGCAGTGGAGATGCCACTGGAAGGTCTTAAGGATGTGGGAGAAAGGTGTGGTATGTTCTAGACGACAGAGGGATAGGGCAGCCCTGTTGAATGAATAAATGAAAGACTGGGTGAAGATGAGTTTGGTGTCGAGGCGACTGGATTAGTCAACATTGGTAACTAGAAATCTGGTGAGGAACAGAAGTTACAGATGTTGGAATCCAGACTTTGGCTTTAATATGAGAATGAGAAGGAAGTGGCACGTGTGAGGGAATTTGTTAAAGGAAGAACCAGTTCATTGTGGCGATCTTCAGAATGTCTTCAACAGAAGATGAATGAAGAACCTTGAAGGCCTTCACTTCTAATTTATCTAATGAACCACTGGATTTTCCCCCTGTTTAATCTGAATTCGAGGTCTTCTGGGGGCAGAGGGCTGTGCTGAGGGAAAGCCCAGGGCTGGAGAAGTAGAGTGTTGTCTGACAGCAGGGCCCGGCACACTGGAGATGCTTAGTAAATGTTTGCTGACCAAATGAACTTGTTCACAGATAGTGGTTAGTTTATGGGAGCAGCTGACATTTCCGGGGTTCTACAGGCATCAAGATCGGGAAAGCAGTAACACGTTTAGCTCTTTGGAAGTTAAAAATAGATGTCCAGAGTTTAAAAATAGTTTTGGATTGTGAAAAGCTTTCAGCCAATAAGGATAACTTTAATGCTTTAGGTGTATGTGCAGCACCTCTGCTCAGATGCTTTTGGGTCTTTAACTCTATATGAATAACCTGAGATTGTTCTATTAAATGAAAAAACTAGAAAAGCCTTGAGATATGTTAGTAGCACTACTGTCTAGTCGAACCACGGGAAATATTCTCTTAAAGAGAGATCTTCCCTCATCCCTAATTTTAATACCTGTTGTTACTAAAAAGGGCTTCAATTTTGAATATTGACAAAAGTTTTCATGCTGCTGTTTCAGGCACAGGAAGCGAGCTGACGGGTCATATTCCTGCTATAAACGGGAAGTCTCAAGGGTAGCATGATGCTGGCCCTCTTTTTTTTTTTTTTTTTAAAATCATTTGAATGTAAAGGCATATTGAGAAAATATATTGTGCCTATTACTGTAGTTCAAGTCAAGTTTCCCTTAATGTTAAGTAAATACAGGTAAGATGGCCATTAATGTTTCTTCCTTCCAAATTAATTTTAGAATTATTAATAGAAAAAAAATCAATGAGCAATTTAAATCCACAGTCATGTAAATTAAAGACCATTAAATAAGGTCTAATTTTCTTAATGTTTCTTGGAAACTCCAAAGGGAGGCTTTGATCTCACACAACCTGTTCCCTAATTTAACCCTGGAGAAACTTGAAACCTGACATTTCCCAGTTGACAAGCTAGATGGGAAGAGTCTTTGTTTTACTAGTGCCCTCTTGTGGGCAGTTTCTCCTCAAGTGAATGCCTTGGATTACTCTGGAACTCAGCTTTAAAGCCTGTGCTCTGACAAGCAGCGAGGTGGATTTGGGATAATCAGGCCAGGTACGGGATCTCAGCCGGGTTTTGATGCCAGTGGGGAAGAGGGGTCATCAGTCTCATGAAGCAGCCCCTCCCTTCCCACCTTGGTGTGGGAGCTTTGATGGGACAGCCTGATTTCCTTGCCAAGACCCCTGGAAATGTGGGCAGTGTCTGCTGCTTCTCTGGATCCCAGCCCTGACTTCACTGGGTGGGTTACTTGAAGCTGAGACGGAGTCAGGCTTTAGGTCTGTGTGCCTCCAGGCCTGCGTCTTCTAGACCTGTTTGCAATCATGCCCACCAGCCCCAGCCCCCGTGAGCCCCTTGAATCTGTCAGAAAACCTCCTGGGTTAGCTTTGGGCAATAAAGTAATAATAAAATGGTAGGTATAGATTTTAACCCTATAGAAGAATTTTATTCTGAAAACGTTTGGGTTTGGTTTAAATATGATATTTTCTATGACTTCATTTTAGCCCCAGACCAAACTATGAGAAAATGTCCTTCTTTTATCTTTTGAGAAGTTGATGGAGGGGTTTTTTTCCTCTCCGGTGAATTCATAAAAATGATATTTGCCTTTTATATTTTGTTTAATCTGAGAATCGGAGAAATATTTAGAGTTTTCACTCACATTCCATATACAGTGCTGAAAATGAACCTCGGCCTGGTGGCCTGGAGCCTGGGTGTTTGGGATTCCTGGCTTCTGCTTCTTGACCGAAGTTTGGGGAGGGGCCCTTCCAGGTGGGATTGGGGCCTAGTTGTTGATTTAGAGGGTGTGGGAAGAGGACACACAGTGATGAGAAAGGCCTGGGTACAGTCCCAGGTCTGCCGCTCGCTGGTGTGTGTCTAGTTAGCTGACCTCTCTCTCTTCAGCTTCCTCATCAGAAACACGGATCTAGCAGCGCTGCTCACCCTGTAGTATTTCTGTGACGATTAGTGCATGAACGCATGGAAGGGCATAGAAAGTGCCCAGTAAGTGTGAGCAACCATTATAGTTGAGAATTGAGTAAGTCATCAGAATTTGAGAATAAGATCAGAAACTATCAGCTCCTGAAGCTGAAAAACTAACTCTGAATGAGACTGGCCATTTGTGGAAGTGACTCAATTGAAATGATGGTTTGTAAATATTTTACTGAGGAAACTGAGGAAACAAAGTCCAAACAAGATGGTGGGACGATGCTGCCTGAAGCTCGTCCTTGGGTGACAGGCTGTTATCAGCAGGGATGGTTTACGTGGAGCTGAGATGGAGATGGCCAGGTTTATTGGCCCTGTCAAGAGTGTGGGTGTTCTGGCCGGCAGGCTCAGATCCCTGCAGGGGAGTTGCCTCCATACGTCCCCTCTGCTGTGGGCCTGTGTGCACATCCTGACAGTAATCTGGCTGCCCATGCCGAATCCCTGGGACTGCCTGTGCTGACTGGCAGATGAGAGTGCTCTAGGCTACTTCTCAAATTTTTGTGTACTTTGAAATCACATGGGGAATTTAGAACAGTACTGATTGCTGGGTTCATACCCCCTTAGATTCATTTTAATTGTGCTGGGTTACCAGCTTGGCCATTGGACTCTTCAGAGCTTCCCAAGCGATTCTAACATGCAGCATAGTTTGAGACCTGCTGCTCTTGGTGGCGTGGCAGTAGTTGGAGATGACTTTCTGGTTGATCATCTGGGTCTCATGAATTTGGCTATTGTGGCATCACTCACAGACTGAACCCTCCTGCGGGGCTTGGTGCAGCCCCCACCTTGGACTGTGGTGACTCCACCAAGGAGCCCTTCACCTTCTCATGGCTCAGACTGAGAACCTGACGGAGCTCTTCCCTCTGTTTGACATCTCTTCAGCTGCTGATGTGCCTACTTTGTAAAGCAGGGAGATGTTTTATATGCCCTTAGTGTGCTGGGCTGAGGGCAGGAGGTGACAGGAAAGCTTTGGCTCTTCCCTTCCCAGCTGGGTAGAACTAGGACGACCTCAAATTTTGATTCGCCTCATTTGCATCAGTTGTCTGGGTGACGTATTTGTACCGTTCACTCCCCTAATTGCAACTATGTGGTACATTGGGCATGGACTCAGGCCATTGTAGGTGTGACCCCCAGCCCCACACAGCTTGTCTCCCCACCTTCTCTGTCCTGGGCAAATATCCAAATAGGAAAAAGCATCTGGACACTGATGTGGGGGAGCCCAGCCATCACTCAGCTCCGTTGAAAACCTGCAGGGGTTTATTTTGATGAATAGCTGGACCCTTAAAATGATGGCATTGATTTGGTGTTGGTTGGGCAATAATTTCTGGCTGCTGTGACCTTCAGGTTTTGCATATTTAGTTTCTGGAAGCTCTGATAGAATGAATAGCTTTATAAATTTATACAATTCTGAATAGTAAATCATCATGCTTTAAAATCATCTTTGCTTCTAGACATGATTGTCACTTTGCCTTGTTTACATTTTTATATTTCAGGACTTTTTTGTAAACTTAAGTAGGAAAGAGGATGGGGTTGCTCTTTGCTTGCTTAAAGAGTTTATTTATGATTAAAAACTGGGGTACATACATATTCTGTTTTTAATGGTTCTGCAGTGATTTATTTATATGGTATAATCCTTAAGAGATGAAAGTCGCATTCAAGAACATTGTCAACACTGAAGGGGGTTTTATTAAAATCCATGGTAATTGTATCTTTTGTGTGTTTTTTTGGCTTTCAGGTTTTCAAAACCCTGGGCACAGATGTCGTGAAATCTGCATTTGAAGGTTATAATGCTTGTGTCTTTGCATATGGGCAAACTGGATCTGGAAAATCATACACGATGATGGGAAATTCTGTACGTTGTTTATACTGTGTGGGAAGGAAATTTCTCATTATCTTTCTCTGGACTGAATAGAATTATCTCTTTTATCTAGTTGGTCTGTACTAACTTACTTTTCATGTTCTGATCATTCTTCAGTAATGAGATAAAACTCAGTAATAAGTTAGACTAAATTTCCTTTGAGAGATTTTAAATTAGAAATAGTTTTAAGTTTATAAGCATGAATAATGGATGCAAGTCCCAGTTCATTTTCTGTTTTTAAAGGCCTTATAATCTTATCAAAAAAGTATGCTGGGCCCATAAGTAATTTATTCTTCTTTTCTGCCAACACAACAGTTTGAATAAAATTACTGAAGTCTGTTCTTAAAATTATTCAAAACATTTTTTCACCAAGAAAAATGTAAAAAAAAATCTAACTCTTTGTTGGAAGGAAGGGTACTACATGAATCCTGCAAATATTATGAAAAGTTATATAGTTTAGTTATAAAAGTAGTATGTTCTGAGGAATGTGTCTAAGTGGATAAAAAATAAATGTAGTGTGTACAGTTTAGTACTTAAGCTATGTAAGTTAACAGACATTTATGCTACATTTGCCCCAAAATATGGAGGATTAAAAACTAGACATTATTGGAGGAACTTTATCTCATCTTATGTTTTCTCCAGATTTAGATAGTGCTTGTTTTATTTTTCTTGTGTCATAGTGAATGCTCTGTTCAATGCCTGCCAAAACTGTGGCATGGTCTGGATGTGGAGATTCTAGTGGAGGACTGAGGGCTTCTTGCTAGCAGGCACAGTGGTGTCTTCTATGCTGAAAGTTTTGTGGTTCATGGAGTAGTGTCTTAGAGAACAGGTCTTTCGAGATGAAATTATTTCAGTGCATATAATTTCACTTCTTAAGCCCAGGCTTTTCTTTTATGTGAGAAGTCTATAAATGCTGTCCTGTGAGTCCTCAAGGCTGAAAAGTAGGGAAGAACAAACAGATAATTTTAAGAATTTAACATTTCCTTTTATCATTACTTCTCTCTTCCTACTTTCCTACTGTGGCTTTGGGGCGGGAAAAACCCCAAAACCTCACCAATGAAATTTGTATGTTGATTCCTTGGTGGTTATTTAATGTAAGTGAAATATTTATAAAGTACTCATAAATTACAAGTGTTTTTCTCTGACCTCTTAGTTGAGTACTGCTTGGGTATTCTTTTTATTTATTTATTTATTTTAAAGTGGGAACCAAAAAGATGGTGAAAGTCTCATTTTTCCTTGGTAAGAATTGGTACTGACTTAATGATACAAAGAAAAAAAAATCTCTTAAAGCAGCAATGATTTTTTTTTTTATTTTGTGGGTGGGGGGGTTGGGTGAAGGTAGGGAGGGACTTACAAGGAAAACATCGAAGCTCTGAAGTTTGGTTTCCTAACAAGAACAGTTTTGCCTGATCTTAGTATCATTCTGAGGTTCATCAACTTGTTAATGCTGATTTAAACATGAATTATTATTGAATATTATACCCACATTGCATAAGTAATATTGTATGTTAAAATCTTCCTATCTAGGAAGGCCAGTGTAGGGATTACTATTATTATATTAAAGGAGGGAACATAGTATGTGTTTTAACGTGGACCTAAGTTTTAAGACAATTGTTAACGGCTTTAAGGACTTACTAAGGTTTTCTTGGTGTTTCTTTTCTGCCTGGTGTGTTTCACCTTCTTTGGTCATTTCACCAGATATTTTTAACATTTATTCTACAGCTGTAGATTGTCTTATTTGAAAGTTAGAGAATGGGTCTCCTTATGTTTGCGAACCATGATTTAACCTGATTAACAACTGATAACCATGTATTACCAAAGTCCCAGCTTGTAAAAATCAAGAAGACTCACTCCTCTCATGTCAGAGAGTAGGAAGCAGTCCTGGAGCAGGTCATGGTGTGTCCGGGGTCCTGACGTGGTAGGCCAGGGGTCTGTGTGCAGGCCCCTGGAGTCTGAGTCCACTCCAGCAAATGGCAAATTCAGTCATCACTTGCTTTTATTTCAAGTGACAGCTGTGACATTCTTCCTTCCCATTGTAGGGTGATTCTGGCTTAATACCTCGGATCTGCGAAGGGCTCTTCAGTCGGATAAATGAAACCACCAGATGGGATGAAGCATCTTTTCGAACTGAAGTCAGGTAGGGCCGGTGGCCTGAGTTACTGAGTGTGAGCTTGGTTGGAGTCAAGGGTGCTCGGCTTGCTTTTAGGCACTAGGAATGGATAAGGCCTTTAGATTCCTAAAGAAAGAGTCTGCCCCTTTCTTCTCCTGTACTTATGGTAGTTGGGAATGAAGCTTAAAACACTGAGTTTAATGATGTTCAATGAAAGTTTTCAATGACTTTCATCGGTACAATCTGGATAAGGATTTGGGAGGTTGGTAGAAATAACACAGCTTGGTCAGAAACTAATGTGGGATGTTTATCTCAAATGGAGTGAGCTTTTGACTTTTAAGTGTATACCCAGTTACTTTTCTCATTCTTTAGCTTAGTAAGGCTTGTATTATTCTTTATTTTGGTAGGATCATCATAAATCTAATTTATAAATAAATCGGAATGGTTGAGGTGCTTTTTCTTCCTTAAAATTAAACTTTAGTAGTTTTGAGGGCAGAAGTGGCAATTTAGGGTTCTCCTAGCTGCTCGACTGCTGTGTGGCCTTGGATAAGTTATTTAAATCACCCTATACCTCCCTTGCCTAACCAAAAAATGGGGATAGTAGGGGTACCTACCTTTGGGTTATTGCAGGGATTCAATGAAATAATCCACATCAAGTGCTTAGCATAGTACAGTAAGTCCTCACTTAATGTTGTCTTATCAATAGGTTCTTGGAAACTGCTAATTTAAGTGAAATGACATATAATGAAATCCATTTTTTTTTCTCATCGTTATAATGAAACCACATTGAAGGAAATGTTATTCGAGGACCTGCTGTACTTGATTTCACTTGGAATCCTACTTTCTAAGAACCTATCAATGATGTTAAGTGAGGACTGACTGTACCTGATATATAGTTACCACCCATAAATGAATGTTGCTACTATGTGTTGTTATTGTTATTAATGCCTAGGATCATTTTTCTGAATTCAATTTTATTTAAAATTTTTAGCTACTTAGAAATTTATAATGAACGTGTGAGAGATCTACTTAGGCGGAAGTCGTCTAAAACCTTCAATTTAAGAGTCCGTGAGCATCCCAAAGAAGGACCTTATGTTGAGGGTAAGAGTGAATATTTCACAGCCCTATTCTTTTTGGGAATTTGTGTAAAAATAACACTTTCAAAGAAAAAAAGTAGCATAATGGTGAGATTTTAAAAATTTGTTTAATTTTGGAATTCTATTATAGTAAAAAAATGTCATGAGCTTTCACTACACAATGGTTATTTAGTGAATCCATACTTCGCTGGGCATTCACCACTTTTGTGAGGCTTGCCAGTAGACTTCCTCTGGCTTTAAGAAATCTCTGGAAATTTGTTTTCTAATGTTCTCAAGCAAGGTAAGCAAGCTTATAACTTGTCTCTTTAAACAGTGTTGCATTTTAGCAGTATATATTTATTGATCCTAATGATAATATATGACAAAAAAGATATTCTAAGATCTCTTACCTGTTAAAAAGAGCATTTACAGGATTTCCTATGTGTGTTATGATATATTAGTTGTGGCACAGTCACTTTTAAGGAATGCCACAAATAATGATGGGTAAAGGACTGGCCTTTGCTAATTATTTTAAAGAATAGGCTGGATTTAAGCCTATTCTGTAATGAAGCTAATCTCACTCTCTATATGGTTACTTAGTAATGGCTGGCCTGTAGAAATCACACATAGAGATGTGCTTTCGTGTCCTTCATGTGTGTCTCTTTGGAGGCAAAGACTGAGAACTGGTCATGGGTTTAAAGTTGTTCCTGGTTTTGGTTGTCTTTTTTAGCTAGAGATACCAGGTGTACCAATAGGACCCCATCTGTATTTTATTCAATTTCAATTTGAACTTTTGCCTTCTGTGCTCAAAGCAAGGTGTGCCATTATGTAGTTGTTTTGTGGGATAGCTATTACCGTTAATACACTATTAGGATGATGGGTACACTAAAAGCCCAGACTTTACCATCGTACAATATATACATGCAATGGAATTCTACTTGTATTCCTTAAATCTTTTAAAGTAAAAAATAATAAATGAATCACTGTGTACCCCATGAACATGTATAATTATTACTTGTCAATTAAAAAAATAAAATTAAAAAATATTAAAAAAATAGACTAACCTGTGCCTTCATGTTTTCCCTTTAATTGTCTTATCAGATGTTAAGACATATAAAACTGGTATATGAAGAGATAGAATAATCAAACAGGGTAAAAAATCTAGAATCTGACCTAGATACTTATGTGGATTTAGTTTCTAATAAATGTGCTGCTATTCAAACATTGGGGGAATTATTGGGAGGGTTATTAAGCCATCTGGGAGGAACAAAAAGTAAATTGGTACCATAGCTCAATTTGTACACCAGGATAAATGGTAAATGGATCAAAGATTTAAGAGTAAAATATAGATAAATAAATGACTACAAGAAACTATGGGTTAATTTTTTCTAGAAACTCAGAGGAGGGAAAGCTTTTTAAGATTTGACTTAAAATTCAGAAACCACAAAATAAAAGATGTTAAATTTGAAATGGTAAAAAGTATAAATAAGTAAAACTTTATGCTTGGTAGAAATACTGTAAGCAAAGTAAAAAAGCTTTATTACAAAATAGGGAAAATATTTTCAGTATAAGTTTCAGACAAAGGACTAATTTCCCTGCTATATAAAGAGCACCTATAAATAGTAAGTCCAGACCCAACAAACAAGTAGAAAAATGGACAAAGAATGTGAATAGACTGTACACAGAAATGTAAATACAAGTGATTTTTAAGTGGAGGAAGGAATGCTCAACCTCACTCATAATAAGAGAAAAACTAAATAAAAATACTTTGAAATAACATTTGCCACCCATCTTTAGCAGATGTAAATAGGCCTTTAGGGCAGTGTTGGGGAGGGTGCTGGGAAACATGCACTCTTATACATTGCTACTGCTGAGTGTAAATTGCCGTCTATGCAGGACAATCTTGGAATAGCTATCAAAATTTGAAATGACCACTGGCCTAGCAATTCCACCTCTAAGAATTTATTCTGTAGAAACATTCACATGCATTTGAAAAGACCTATGTATAAGATTATTTGTAGCAGCATTACTTGTAATTGGAAGCAAAATGTAAACAACTTCTATAGTCTCAATAATAGACTGGTTAAATTGGTTACAAACATACAATCAAATGCTCTGCAGACTTAAAAATTAACGAGGAAATCACCTTAACTGTCAGAGAATGTTCTTCAATGTATTATTACATTTAAAAAGCAGGATGCAAAATAATGTTTATGTTATGCTACTATTTGTATGAAAAGAGGAAAAAAAAGATGGTTATACGTGAATGTAATTGCCTGTATATATATGGGTCTTTCTAGAAGGGTATGTAACATTTGGTTGCCTGACAGAAGGGGAAGAGGAGCTCTATAGGGTAGGGATGGGGGAGCCCTTTACCCAGTATAACTTTTGTATCCTTTGACTTTGGAACCATGTGAATGTTCCAAAAAATTAATAAAATAATTTTTTTAAGTATTTAAAAAATGCTTTTGGGTTTTGCATGAAGGTAGTGCTTTTATATTTTTCTTCTATGTGCTATGACTAATGCTAATGAAGTTTATGATAATAGCTAACATTTATCCCAAATACCTATGTGATAGGTACACATTATCAGATGAGCCAGCTAAAGCATAGTGAGACTAAGCAACTTGTTCGTAACTATGTAAGTCCGTGGCTAGTAAGCAGTGGAGTTGGGATTCGATCTCAGCAACCTAGCTCCCACGTTGTGTTATATACCACCACACCAGAGAGGCAAGTAAGATCTTTAAACAGGTTGGCAGATTTGTAGAGTTGTGTATTATTTCATAGCGGGAAATTTCGTATTCTGTTTACTATATATTAGGGGATTTCTTCATCCTCTATTTTTCTTTTTCAGATTTATCCAAACATTTAGTACAGAATTATGGTGATGTAGAAGAACTTATGGATGCAGGAAATATCAATCGTACCACAGCAGCGACTGGGATGAACGACGTCAGTAGCAGGTCTCATGCCATCTTCACCATCAAGTTCACTCAGGTAAGGGCAGCTGTGGAGCCGGCTGTCTCTGTCCCTGAGGTCTTTACTTGCTGATTAGCACCAGCTGAGGACTGATCATTGTTGAACCAGGAGCAGCAGCAGGTAAAGGTGACTGACTGTCATTTTCTTGTTAATTAGCGTTGAACATGTGCTGTGCGCTGAGTTTCTCTGTGGTTACAGTCACAGTAATTTGAAATGTCCTGATGTGTACCCTTAAGAAATATTTAGCAGGCTTCCACCCTGTTCTAAACATAAAAAAAAAACTTGCTCTGGGCTTAATTAAGCAAAAGTTTTCATTGTTGCAAACTCTGTGGGAGATAATGGATTGTGAGTCAGACCAGCTGGATGCCAAGGTGAGTAACTTAGCGCAGTACATTATCGCTCCATGGCACTCACCTCACAGTGCTGATTATGATTATTAGAATGATACTAAAGGACAGTGAGCATTTATAAGTACTAACGTAAGAATTCATTATAATCAAGAGGTGGAGAGCATCTTGAATATGTGTGGAAATTGTTGAGGGTAAATATTTTAACACCAAGGCCAGTAGAACAGATGAGTGGAAAAATGTGGGGTCCTCTCAGGGCTTAGGCATGTGCCAGGAGTTTGGGTATGTCCTCACCTGCGCTAACAGTTGAGCGCATTAGATACAAAGAGGCAGCGTTCTATTAATGAGGGGATTCGAGATCAGGAAAATGAAAACATTCTCTGAAGTCAGTCAGAACAACTCTCCTCAAACTCTCCATATCTTAACCTTTTGTTACACCCTTGCTTCTTGATTTACTGTAGTTTAGTGAATTTTCTGCTGCTTTCTGGTTAATACTTGATTAGAATATGGCCATCTCTAGTTTCTAAGAGGTTTACGTTTGTATCAAAACATGGTGATTTTTGGGGGGAGCATTTTGGTTCAAAACGTAAAACAGGTTAAAAGTCTTTGGGAAAATAAAATTTTGGTAGAATTCAGAAGCAAGGAATATAGTATTTAAGATTTCACATTTTTTATAATTGTGGAACAAGATGTTTTAACATTGAATAATGGTTGAATGATCTTTTATGTACTTGTCTACATTTGTCATATTTTGGAGAGCCTTTATGTTGGGAGTGCTGGAGATTCTAGATGAGAATAAAACTAATTATTTGTTTGCTTAACATTTTTCTCTGTTGAGTGCCCCTCAGTCCCTAGTTTCCTTTTCTGCCACAGTCTGATTCAGTAGGGCTTTGTTGAGAATGACTGCGTGATTTGAGTCATGGACTGGTTCTTCAGAAAGTTTAAGAATCATATATGGTAGGCTTCTGTCATATTAAATTTAATTTTGAAAGCTTTATAATCAGTATGAAAGCCAATAAAACAACCAAATTAAAAAAAATCTACCCTGAGCCATCTCAGCGAGGAGTGGAAAATAATTAGAACTTGTATCATAAACAACATCAGGGCCCTTTACACCTCTTCAATTTTACATTTATATTTTACCACAGGCAAAATTTGATTCTGAAATGCCATGTGAAACTGTGAGTAAGATCCACTTAGTTGATCTTGCTGGAAGTGAGCGCGCAGATGCCACCGGAGCCACCGGCGTTAGGCTTAAGGAAGGGGGGAACATTAACAAGTCCCTCGTGACTCTGGGGAATGTCATCTCTGCCTTAGGTAGGTTTATACTTGTTTCCTGCCACCTCTTTTCCCCCGTGGTACTGAATTAGCGTGATGCAGTTATGTTTAATGTTTGTGTTGCAAACTGAGGTAATATCCTCAAGGTTTTTTGAAGCAAAATTAGAGGGAAAAAAAACTTTACTAATTGCCCTTTCCTCCTCTTTTTTTCTTTCTCCCCACAGCTGATTTATCTCAGGATGCAGTAAATCCGCTTGTAAAGAAAAAGCAAGTTTTCGTGCCTTACAGGGATTCTGTTTTGACTTGGTTGTTAAAAGATAGCCTTGGAGGAAACTCTAAAACTATCATGATTGCCAGTAAGAGTTTTAAGTTATTTTCCTGAGCATGCAATATTTCCTATGAGTTAACCGTAAATATTTAAGTTTGAAGTGTCTAATTGGGAAATAGCACATTTTATATATCTTAAGAAAATACTGGTTTTTCTATTTTGAAAAAACATACCTACTATGGTCCAGTCTGCGGTATCATATTATTAAGTTACATAGCCTTGCTGTAGTGTGGAAACTGTGATAAGGTGCAGAAAGACTCTCAGCTTTTCCTTGCTTAAAGTAGAAACATTTGACTTCACTAAATAACTCATAGGAGAAACTCCTTATAGGGACACAAAGTAAAAGTAACCCAACTTTGTTTTTCTATTTAAAGCAGTAAAGGTGGAATTTAAAATTAAGAGTTGAGAGGGAAAAAAATCCCAATAAATATAACAAGTAATGTTAACTGATAACACTAATATACTTTATTTCTATATTTTGGCCAATTAACTGAAAAGAAGCAGAATAGAGAAAATATGTAGAAAGGGGAGATGAGGAGAATTCAAGAACTATTCCCCCTTCTTCTCTCTCCATGTCCTTCCCGCCCTCGATGTTCCAGATCAACCGTGAAGACAAGGGGTCTACCCTGGGGTGTACACTCCATAAGCAAATGCGTAGTTACCTAAACCTTAAAATTTGGTGGTGGTGAGGGGGTAGGATTAACCAAAACTTTAAGAACAAAGAATTAACTGATCTACTGACTCTTTTAAAAAATTATCATGTTCTGGGTTTTTATAGGTGATAGGCTTTGCCAGAACTTTTTAAAATATTTTAATTCTTATTTAATGTCGAGATTACAAATAGTCTTGAAAACCTCTTATTCCTTTATTCTCAACAGAGAAAACTCCCTAACTATAATGGGGTATATCATATCTCATTTTAAAGTTGGTTAGATGGTTAATTCTAGACTTGAGAAGAGCAAAATGACACTTAATTTGGTATTGTGAGCACTCTTTCCTATAAATCTTAGATAATTTTTAATATCCGTCACTGTGGGAATGAGTATTTAGTCTATCCAATGGCCTGGGGTTAATCTAACTTTTACATTACAAACCAACCTTGTGTTAAATGAAACATGGAGTGCTGGATAAATTATTTTTTGAATTCATTCTTCACAGCCATTTCACCTGCTGATGTCAATTATGGAGAAACCCTAAGTACTCTTCGCTATGCAAATAGAGCCAAAAACATCATCAACAAGCCTACCATTAATGAGGATGCCAACGTCAAACTCATCCGTGAGCTGCGAGCTGAAATAGCCAGACTGAAAACGCTGCTTGCTCAAGGGAATCAGGTTGGGTTTTTCTGGAGATTTATGGATAATTTTCTTTGAGTAATGGCATCTATTTCTAGATCTTAATGAGACAATTATCTCACTCATAGTATTCATTTGAGTAAATAAGTGCTAAGTAAAGCTTTGAGTGAGTTAGACAGTCCCTCCTTTACCTCAGCCTTCTATTGGCCTTTGCATTCATTACAGGCTCTGTGTGTAAGATTTTATCCACTAAACCTGAAATGATTAACTATCTAATAGTTATCAATTATGGATGGAAATTTAGTATGCAGTAGGTTTAGCGGCATAATCTCCTTCAGTGGGAAGAAATTGAGATGCTTAGAGTAATATTTAAAATTCTACCCATGCATTTTATGACTATAAAATGTACTTTAACAGGATAAAAGACTTGTTTGAACGCCTTTCTGAATCTCTGTATCGTATCACCCGTTATAGAGGTGGTTATGGTGGTTCAGTGACACATGTGACATTATACCCGGGGCCTGGCTGAGGTGCTGTCCCTGGGGCCTCATTTGGTTGTTGAAACAGCCTCACTTCCGGGTCTGTTGAGATTCTAGCAAAGAAGTCTTGTCCTTTTGTGTTTTTCACAGTAAACTTCCTTATAGTCTACGTAGTGTACATGCAGAGTTGTGTTCTGTGATGAATAGTGGGAGTTAAGTTCTAGTAGGCTTAGTACTGCTGTGAAGAAAGGCCACCCTTGAAAGAAAATCAAGGATAGCTTTTTAAAATGTTGAAGTTAGACTGGAGTTACAAATAAAGATACATTTCCTCCCATTTTCTTAACCCATGAACGTATGTCTTAAGTGTATCATGAAAAGAAATACGTTTCTTTAAATGCAAAGTGGTCTCTCTTGCACAGTGCTTTTCACGTCGGATTATGTGGCACTTGAAGCTCTTGACATCCTATAACTGGTTTGATCTATGAAAACATTGAAGGATGAAAACCTCACTGAATTTCCTGTGTCCTAAAATATACCTGTCAGTTCTTTCCCACAAGATGGCGGACAGGAATTGAATAGGAATTATTCGTTTCACTTAAAAATATCTCCACATATATTTTGCTTTATGATGTGGAGCTTCCCTTGTGTGGAAGGAAGTTGTCAGAATGAATAGTCCAGCTGCATGTGATACTATCAGGCCCTTATAACTTATAACATAAACCACAATAATCACTTATACAACTTGTTATTGGGATCTTTTTTCAGTGTCTTTGAAACATTATTTATCTAAGGTAAGCCTTTAAGGATGAGTGATAGGATCACTCAAAGTACTGTATGTGAATGAAAGTATTTGGAAAATTCTAGTGCAGCTTCTTGTACTTAAAGAAAATGAAGGAAAAAAAGAGAGATTATCCTTTTTAAACTAAACTGAGGAAATCCTTGAAAGAAGCTTTATTATATGGACAGAAAAACTTTCATTAAAACTTTTATACATACTCTCTGAAGAATGTCTTCAGAGGAATTGGTATGCCAAATAGTTGCCTTATATTTTGTGGTCTTTTTTCTTGTTTTTTTCATGACCTAAGACCACTGCTGTAGTTTTGGGGGTGAGGACAAAAAAGATAGTTAAGTCCATTTTAGAACTCATTGAAGATAAAATTTTTGGATAAACTTAATCCATTAAAATATAAAATGGAAGTCCAATTTAAAATAATTTATCATACTGTGAAGCAATAAGTTGTTTTGAGACAATACAGGCTTATCCTAAATTAATTAAATTTGTGATGCTTAATAAAAAAAGCAGCTGTTCTTAAATGTTCATTAAACATCTCTGTATAAATTTTTCTGAGGACACTGCTCTATTCCTAGAATATTCTATTCTAAATGCTGCCATGGTTCATTGAGAATGTTACTCAAATCAAAATTCCATTTCTAGGATTACTTATTTAAGCACAACTAAATAAAAATCAACTCCTACTTTTAATAATTTTATGAATTTGCCATTGAAAAATGTCATGTGCATCTGAGTTTTAAAGGCACATTTTTTTTGTTTGTTTGTTTGTTAAGAGACAGGGTCTTGCTATGTCTCCCAGGCTGGAGTGCAGTGGTGCAGTCATAGCTCACTACAGCCTCGAACTACTGGGCTCAAGTGATCTTCCTGCCTCAGCCTCCCAAGTAGCTGAGACTACAGACACGTGCCACCACATCTGGCTAATTTAAAGAAAATTTTTTTGTGGAGACGGAGTCTTGCCCCTGGCCTCAAGCGATCCTTCTGCTTCGGCCTTCCAAAGTGTTGGGATTGGCGTGAGCCACCGCACCCAACCCTAAAAACTCAGGTTGATAAAGCAAAAGATTTTGACATGCATTTGCTTCTCCTACTACATAGATATATATGTAGTAGTTTATATATATATGAACTTTTTATTGAAGTGTTATGTATGTATAGCAAAATTGCAAGTTAGACATGTATAGTTCAGCGAGTTTTCACAACCTACATTCACCCATCTAACCTGCATCCACCTTAAGAAACAGAATATTACCAGCACCCTAGAAGCCCCACTAATGCCTCTTTTCAAAAACTACCCACCCTTCCTCTCAAGAGTAATCACTACCCTGACTTCTAAAGGTATAGTTAGTTTTTAGTTTTGCCTGTTCCTGTTCTTCGTATAAATGGATCATTCAATACTTACCCCTTTGAACTCATTTCATTCAGTCCTTATTGTGTTTGTGAGGCTCATCCGTGTTGTTGCACAGTCGTAGTTCCATTTATGCTTACTGCTGTGTTGTATTCCATCATGCAGCTGTGTCCCAGCTCATTTCTCCATTTTACTCTTGATGGGCATTTGGGGAGATTCCTATCTGGGGCTGCTGTGGACTTTCTTCTACATGCCTTTTAGTGAACGTATAGGTGCATTTATTAGGCTTATGCCTCACAGTGGAGTTGGTGGGTCAGAAAGTATACATATGTTCAGTTTTAGTAGATACTGCCAAACAGTTTTTTAAAAGTGGTTGTATCAATTTATAGTCCACCATTAATGTATGGAAATGCCAGTTCTAGTTGCTGCAGATTCTTGTCCACACTTGGTATTGTCCAGTGTTTATTGTAACCATTCTCATGGATCTATACCAGTATCACAGAATAATTTTACTTTGTACTTCTCAGATGATTCATGAAATTGAGCATTTGAATATCTTCTCTGTTCAAGTGTTTGTTCTCTTTATTATATTTAAGCATATTTTCAGATATTTCTGCTTTTAATTTGGCAGAGAGAATGTCTCTTGACTGCTTCATCTCTTGAATGTATCTGCGGACAAGTAAATTAAATGATATAGAAACAAAATAAGCAACAAAAGTTAGAAAGCAAAGAAGAAAATGGGAAAGAGAAGATGAAAGTAGAATGAATTCCTCATTTTTGTAGCTGAAGTCAAAGATAAATTTTAAATAATAGAAATATCATTATGTGTAAACTTTAAGGTAGACACTACATCGCAGATCAGGTCACAAAGTAAAATGCGGTTATATGGTGTCTGTAAGAATGGGCAAAGGCCTAATTCGGGAGAA
The DNA here is from genome assembly GCA_023783475.1 of Daubentonia madagascariensis. NCBI lineage: Eukaryota > Metazoa > Chordata > Mammalia > Primates > Daubentoniidae > Daubentonia > Daubentonia madagascariensis. The sequence continues at coordinate 1,388,747 of JAKFHU010002136.1, forward strand.
AGAAAGGTACACAAACAGCATTATGTGAGCTTAAAAAAGAGTACTTTATCACAACAAAGAGTGCAGTTCACAATTAAAATCAGACGTGACATCAATTTTCATAAAGAAAACTGCAAAACTGTTGGAAATAGTAGGAGACAGAGCCACACACATTCGTAACAGAAAATTTTAACTCTTCTCATTCTGTGAGAGCTCACTTAGACAAAAGACATACGTATTTATATAACATAATGAAAATTTTCTCCAGTCAATATAAACCAAGGAAAGATTGCAACTCATGCAACAAAAGACTACTTTCCTTTCTATGAAAAGAGCTTCTATAAAAAAAATAAGAAAAACATCACAGCCCAACAGAAAAGTGAACAAAGAATGTGAGCACAATTCATAAAGAGTTTCAAATGGCTTCCTGAGTGCATGAAAGTATGCTCAATGTCGTTTGAAATACAATAAATGCACATTTTAAGAACAGTGAAATAATATATGTGTGTGTGTATATATGTATGTGCATGGATACATCAAGCAGTGGACCTGCCTATTTGGCCGCATGTAAATTATCCTCAAAGTTATTAAAAAACAGGATGTTCTTTTCAAGGAAAGATCAAAAAGCTTCATTGTACAGTATATTGACAAAGGTGGGAGGCAAGAGGTGATTGTATGCGTTGTCAGTGGAGTTGATATACTGCACTTTTATGATAGTGTTTTTTGAGGTAGTGTTACTCTTGGTTTAACAACACATGAACTTAATCTGAATATTATTTAATCCTGAATGTTTTTCTTCTAAACAGACATCTTGCAAAGTATAATTATATTTGAAAATGGTTTATTTTTACCAACGATTTCTTTAAAAAGGACTTAGGTCTTTCTTTACACGTGCTTCAAAATAATTTTCCAGAGGGCTGGTGGTCATAACCGCCTTTGTGTATATATTGTCAGTGATTATCTACTGAGTTGATGTTGTGGTAGAAATATTTCAGCTTTAATTATAGATAAAAAGTCCCAACAATGGATTCTGTAAAATTACGCATGGTATAAAGGGCTTTCTAATTGTTCTGAAAATTGTCAACCATATATAAACAATGCAGTCATACTAACATCTGCCACTTTCATTTCTTCAATGAAAAATATTTATTAAGTACCATCTGTGTGCAAGACAACATGTTAGGTGCAATGATGCATTGTAGTAACTTGTTAACAAAGCTCCTTTTCCTTCACTGAGGATGGATTTGACCTTGGGACAACTTTGTGCCTTCAATCTCTGTAAACTGGATAAAAGTAGGATGCCAGCTGTCTAACTAGGCATATCTCTAATGATAAAAAATGACCCCTAATTGGTGAATTGCATCTGGATCAGGATGAACTACATATAAACTATAAATGCCAGCTGAGAAGCTGTAGCTTTGAGTTTCTCTGAGCACAGTGACTCTTGTAACTGCCCTTGTAGGGACCCTGAAGGTGTGTCCATCGTAGGGACCCTGAAGCATGTGCCTATGGCATTGTTAAAAGAGATCCTGGGTCCTGTGGGCATGGGCTTCTAACCAGGGTGGACCCCATGTGAATCTCACCCCTCACATATGAGGGGTTACTCAAGAGGGCCAAAGACAATAGTTCCTGGACACCTCTGATCAGTACTATCTAGACTGTCATGAGGACTTTGCTCACCAAGATGAACCCTTGTGCTCTCTGCTGGGCAGCTCTGCTTTCTGTTGAGTATGCAGTTGCCGAGCATGGCTCATCATAGTCTTCTTAGTTTGAATGTTTAACTGAGCCTAAGAAGACTGCTTTATAAGTGTTTTTGTTTGAATAGAAATTGAAAAGTAGGCCCAGACGCGGTGGCACATGCCTGTAATCCTAGCAGTCTGGGAGGCCAAGGCAGGAGGATTGTTTGAGGTCAGTAGTTCGAGACCAGCCTGAGCAAGAAGGAGACCCTGTCTGTACTAAAAATAGAAAAAATTAGCTGGGTGTGGTGGCACGTGCCTGTAGGCTCAGCTACTCGGGAGGCTGAGGCAGGAGGATCGCTTGAGCCCAGGAGTTTGAGGTTGCTGTGAGCTAGGCTGACGCCATGGCACTCTAGCCTGGGCAACAGAGTGAGACTCTGTTTCAAACAAACAAACAAAAAAAGAAATTGAAAAGTAAATAGTAATAAAAAAATGCTGGAGCCTCTGGGAAAGACAACTTGGCAATTAAAAAAAATACATACATGTGACTCACAAATTCCCCTTCTGGGAATTTATTCTATTGATAGAGCCATGTATACTGTACTGGTTGGCATAAGGGTAGTCATTGTAGCATTGTTGGTAAAGAAAAAGTTCGAAAAAAACTACATTTATGTTAATAGGAGAGTACTAACATGAATCATAGACTACCCATACAATGGGTTACTATACAGTGAAATTGGAATTGTTAAAAAGAATGAAGTAGTTTTATTTTTACTGAATTTTTCCCAAGATTTATTGTTGAGTAAAAATGACTATATTCCAGAATAGTGTTTTTATGGCACTTATGTTTAAAAACACAACAAAAACATGCTTGCATATGACCAGAATAACTGCAGTTTTATACCCAAATTAGGACAGTTTGGTTGGCTGTGGGTGGGGTGGGAGGAAGACCCCCTTTCTGTCTTCTTCCTGATGATATCTCAGGCAGTGGGAAGGGTAGACAGAATAGGAAGCACTGTGTCCTCCTACTCCAGTCAGGGACTAAAATGTCATGAGTGCAGTGGAAGCCCCAGCCTGGTTCCATTTTTGTCTCCTGTCTGTGTCTGCTTGTCCCTCCTAGCTCTAACCTGATTGTGGTGTTTCCCATCCTTACGCCAGTCTTTACACTTCCACCACATGGACAAGGAGATGGCCACACAGATCGTGGTGTGGCCGTGTTATACGTGGGATACCATCCAGCAGTGAGAACAATGAGTTTCATTTGCATATACCTACTTGGATGAACCTCAGAAGCCTGTGGTTGAGCAAGACTTAGGCATTGTACCTTTTGAATTTTATACCTTCCGCATATTCAAAAAGACGAATCCTCAACATCTAGGGATTTAGATTGTGTTTGATTTCAGTAAAATGTCAATGTGTTGCATCTTTTGCTTTGCTGTTTTGTATTGCAAATGCAGGTTTACCAGGATGCCATGGTTTTGGATATTATGAGATATGTATCCCATAATAAAAGACCAGGTGATAATCAGCACTTTTTTTGGAGGGGCGAGAGCATTACTTTTTACCTTTCTCTAAAAGTTTCTGTGGAAATTTTTGATAATTTACTATATTAATGGAAAAATTCTCAGGATCATTGCTGTTTATTAACTACTGATCTCTTTTATGGTTTAAATTATAGATTGCCCTGTTGGACTCCCCCACAGCTTTAAGTATGGAGGAAAAACTTCAGCAAAATGAAGCAAGAGTAAGTAATACTTTGACTTGTTATTTTTTTAAATCATAACTTTCACTAGTATTTTAAGTGCATGCTTTTTAAGACTTACTGTTAGAGACTAATTTTCTTTCTTTATTATCGCACTTAGCATCCCCCACCACCCCACCCCTCGATCATTTTTAAAGAAGCACAGTGGTACACTTTTCAGTATTACATCACATTTTCTGTGGTTTAATGAATGGGATTTGTCTGGCACGTGATGGTTAACTGCAATTAAATTCACATTCAGACCCTCCTGACAAAGCAGTGAGGCCACTTGGGCCATTAGAGTAGACAGGAGTGCTGGGTGGAGGGAGACTGTGTTCAGCATTCATGAAGCTTAACGATGACCACTGTTTAGCTTTTTGTCATCCTTTTACTTTGTTACCAGTGGGAAGAGCAGCACTTGGCGAATCTCTGATTACTCTAGGGAGGTGCTTAATTTATCTTAAACTAGATGAGATTTGAGGCAAGGAGAGTGGCAGTGAGTAACCAGAAGAGAGAATAGCTCTGGAGGTGTTATGACCTGAAGCTAACATGTGTGTGCTCATGCTTTTAGAAAACCAGTTTCCTGGCTGACCTGGTTCTATACTATTTTTTTTTCTTAAACCTTCTGGGAAAAGAGAAACAGATATTAAGAACAATTTTAGGAGTGGATTTTGTTCATGGTGCTGAATGGTTAAAACAGACTGAGGAAAAAAATTGGATTCTGTTGGTAAAAGCTTTCAAGAATATACAATATGGAAGATAAAAATTGGGTTGTAGTTAGGAACTTGTTGACACGTCCCTGGGTAATTATGCTGATTAATATGCTGATAATAGCATTAGTAAAAATATTTATTTTTTAATCCCTATTCATGAAATTTTATATATTAGGGCTTCAAATTCTAATTTTGAATGCTAGGATTTAAGATTATATCTAGATATAGTCTTAAATTATTTCTCAGTAATAGTTTTCATGAATACCTAACAAGTTAATAGAAACCAATAAACATACTAATTTGAATATATTGTACATGCTGGGACAGAAATGACTGCCTATTTTATTGCTAACATTTTCTAAATTTTCATCTAGTTTTTTGCTGACCCTTTTTAATTGTTTGCAGTCTGCTTGGTTATAAATCTCATCACTTGATCACATTATTAGAGGTGATATCACCTGTTTGCATTTTTTGTTAATGTTTTAAATGAAGATTATTTGACTTAAATACAATGGTAAAATAAATCCAAGGCATACTTATAATTTTTTAAAGCTAGAATTATTGGATTGAATTTGAAAATTCCTCACATTTCCTCAGTGAGAACATTATCTGTTGGCAAAATGCAGAACCATTTACTGCTGCATGCTTTGTGTTCTCAGATAAATTGCCAATGAGAATCTGTTAACTGGTTAGTATATATTAGTAAATTCAGTACGCTAGTCTTTTCCCCTTCTGTAGGGAGAGAAGGCATAAGAGTATTCCCTCTCTGAAAGAATTTTCAAAAACAACAAGCCCTGAAAGCCATCTGACTTTTATTGCTGTCATAAGAGTCCGTGGGGTTGGTGTCACTCAAGTGATGAAGTGAAGTCCTGGAGTGCAGGACTGGTTTCAGAGACATCAGGATAGTCTGTCTTATCAAGCTATTAAAAACAAGCAAACAACAAAGTTAGGTCCTTTCAGTCCTGTTTCTTTTGTTTTTCACCAAGAAGATGATAGATTTTGACACTAATGCCTGGTAAAAGAAGTGACGTTATTTAAAAAAAAGTTCATTTAGAATTCTCAGAGTCTTATTTGAGGTAAATTGAGGAGTCAAGTGCGTGGCCACGGAATGATGGAACCTAAGTGGGTGGGAGGTGTTCTGGTTTTCCTCTGGGATAAGCCATCACTGCAGACCATTCCTTTCTTGTCAGTAACAAATGCTTTCTTTCCCTAGTTTGCTAACTCGAGTACGATATTTTCCAGTTACTGTGCTTCATGGCATATAGCAGCAAGAGTACAGCAGATGGATTCTGTGCGTACGTGTTGGCCTGCTGCAATAGGGATGCTTACTGGTGGGACGACCAGTAGGCTTAAGTGGGATGGTGCCCGCTGTCGGGAGTGAGGCAGTGGCAGGAATGGTGAGGGGCAGAAAGTAAAAGGCTTGGAAGGGATGAGTTCTCCCCTTTCTGCAGTTACTCTCTTTTAGCCCAAGGTATATTCCTTTACACAGAACACATTTTTCATTCATTGTTTTCCTACCTCTCAATTCAGGTACCACTTTTTGCTTCTTAATGAATTAATCATTAGGATCATCTTAAAAGTTTTATGAAACTAGCAGAATATTTCCATTAACTTTTAGAAGCAATTTCCAACTGTGCTGTGTTCAATAGTTGGGGATATTTTCTCCCCTAAGTTTGAGCAGACTGGAAAGAACCGATATTTATCAAGAATTTTGTTTTTACTAAGAGTCAGTTAAAGAACCACCTTTTTAAAAAAAGATAGAATGAGATTTATAAACCCTATTAATTAGCTACAAAAGCAAATTATCTCTTTAAAAAAACCCTGCAGTATCCAAGGTGATTTTAATCACCACATCTAATTAGAAAGAAAAATAAATCACAATTTCTTAGGACCTAAAGTATAGTCAGGAAAAATTAACCCATTTAATGGGACGTTGTCATCCTTGAACTTGTAATTTTGGTTAGTAATCTGAGGAAGCATCTTTTGTTTAAGTACACCATGAAAAAGACTCTTGTAAAATTTTAGGCTAATTGACAAATTTCTGTCTGTTCTTTCCTTTGCCATAATGTAGGTTGTAGGATGAGATCAGCTTATTTGATTTATATTTGGTGATGGTTCTTTCAGTGGTAGAAATTGCTATCTAATTAAAATTATAGTACATCCTTTCATGAGCTATTAGAATTCAGAAACTTTCTAGAAGAAAATCATGAACATTTTTGTATGGAGCAATCACATATGTTTATTTTTCTTTTTTAGGTTCAAGAATTGACCAAGGAATGGACAAATAAGTGGAATGAAACCCAAAATATTTTGAAAGTAAGAACTATAAAAAGATGTTTAGTCTTAATATGCTGGATTAAGTAGGTAAAACTCCTTTTTTTCTCTTCAAACATGGCAATTGTGTGCTTTGCTTAAGGTAAAATTGGTGGAGCTGTTTAGTGACTTTTGTGGGATGGGAGTTCTGGTTTGATTTTGAAGAAATGGGAAAGGAGGCTTTTACACATTAAAGCTGTGTGTTTTAACATGTACAGGTTATGTTGACATTTAAGATGTTTGCTTTTACTGGTTGGAGTTTCTCCATTTTTGACTCAGCACGTATTAGAACTCTGTTTAATGTTCAACAGCATCCACTTTGTCTTTCTGCTTTTGTTAAAGTCAATATAAAAGCGATATGTTAAATGAAAAAAAAAATACTTCCCATGGCAGTATTGTAGAATATGCTTACATAGCATGGTTAGAGCTCAGAAATTTCTAAACTAGTAATTTCCTATCAAAATATTTTTCTGTGAGTCTCAAGGACTGGATTAGGATGGTCTGCATTTGTGGCAAGACTCACCCTGAAAGGATGTCAGTAATAGCCTCCATTTTCATACTTGATGCTTCAAAATACAAGTTTATTTTTGTTCATATTTTCTGCTGAGTTGGTAGAAAACCCCTGTCATCTATGGAGGGTCAGCCACACCAGGTTTGAGGTTCAGAGTCAAATTTTGTGCTTTGATAGCATCTGGCTGACTTTATGCCTGAGAAGAGGTGATTCAGGGGCTGTTGAATCTGAGGTTTGTTTTTGAGGTCTTTTGAGGTAAAACTTTCCCAAAGGACTGAAATCTCCATCTGATACTGGTGAGGCTAGATAAATGAGGTTTAACTGAATGTCTTGGGAGAACCCTAACTTGGATCCCTTGCATGTGAAAATGGCACTCCCAATTACTATTTCATAGGGGTAAGCTTCTGAAGGCCTGGATTCACCACTGAGTTCTTCATCTCACAACTGTTTCAGAGCTTGGGGTCAGCATTATATTATATAAAGTTCTCCTCATATCATTTAGGCAATGTGGCCTCCTCTGGGGGTTAAAAAGACTGTTTCTTAAGAGCTCAGAGGTTGTGCTTAAGTTTTAGATGGTGGTGGGTTGTGATGCTCCTAGAGAGATTCTTTCAAGCTACCTCTGCACTGCAGTAAGTGAGGGTTTCTACATTTAGACTTTTCTTTCCTCTCTCTTGATAATAATGGTAATGCCATATTATTTTGAAGTACTTCAGTGTTTCCTTTGTTGAGAGATTTTTGTGCAGGAAACCGAACAAAGACTTGACTCGTATTTCAGAATAGTCAGGTGTGGAATAAGCTCACCAAAGATGGGACTTTTTGTTGTTGTTTAAGTTGCATCCACTCTAAGAGGTGGTGCTTGTAGCCCCTGAAGCCCCAGTCGTTTGACTTTTCCTGGCATGATACGACTTTCCTCAGGAAATTTGCCACAGAAGGAGGACTAAAATCTGTTCCATTTAAGGAAAAAAAGAAATCAAATAGTTAGCTATCTGAAAAGTCATTAGTATGTATCGGGCCCGTTAGCACATGAGGCAATGCAGCAAGAAATTGAAAGATTTAAGCTTCCTGTCTTCTGCTGCTGCGGTGGCATCTCTCCTTGCACTATAGCAGGGGTTTTATACTGTCTCTGCAAACGTATCCACACCAAGTCATGGCAGTGAGACCCCTGAACAAATCATGCTTTTTTTCATAAGGTAATTTTGGGCACAGAAGCCAAATCCTCCTCCAATTCCAATCCTATTTTTGTAAGTCTAATTATTTTTATTTTTTTATGACTTTGGGTGAGAAGGGAAAAAATGTGAATAGTTCTAGGTGTTAAAGGTTATGAGAAAGGCAAATGCTATTTCAATTTTTCCCTTCCCTCGACCATGTAAGCCCATTTCAGATTTCTCTGCTGGTATTTGTGCTTTAAATCTATAGCCATTTTCTGCTCACATTTGATATCTTAAGGGCTGCCTTCGACTCTTATTGGAAGACAGTGCCTGAGGGCTAAGGAGAAGAAGAAGGCTACTCAAATGTTTTTTATGAAAACATTCTTTAGAAGTTGATTGTTACTGGATGGGTTTGTATCTGTGGTTTGTGTGTGATCCTTTCACATACTTCTGCTGTGTGTTGTATCAATCAGTTATCATTCCAGTAATGCTGCATAAAACCCACCCAAACTCAGTGGCAACCACCTATGCTGTGTGTTTATATTTCCTGTGTGAGTTATGGGACTTGAGATTAGTTTATCAGCATACATCCTGAGGAGCTACTGCAGGAATATAGGGGAACCCCCTCTCACATAGGAGTAGGAGTCTAAAGTCAATGTGTAGGGTAAAGGTCCCCTGAAGTAACAATCACTCTTGAAATTTCCCTGAATTTCCCTGGAAGTCGCCAGATCCTAAGCTCTTGGATGCTCAAAAACAAGGAACAACTTTGTTCCTTTCTATTAGTATCTAGTCTGTGGTTTCTCTTGCCCTGGATGAGTAGAATCCACGGTTCTGCTGAATGAAGGTGGAGGGAGAGGGAAAGCCCGATGGGTGGGCACATACTCTGACAACAGGCTCTGACTATTTTCAGCAGAGCTCATGGCAACGTGGTGATAGTGGCTGGAGCCTCTGGCTTTGATCTGTGGAACTCAGAACTTGGATCTTAGGCTTCCGTTCCCTTTGTGACTCACTGGGTCATGACACTCATCCATAACTGGCACATCCCCTAGTTCCCAGCTTGGAAATCACAGTGGATGGCAACCGCTTCCTTATATCCAGGTTAACAGGGTAAGAGATCATAAAGTGCTGAGTTATCTTGGAAGTAGTTGACAGTAGGACATGTGTTTATCTTGAAGAGGCAGGTCTGAGGCAGGTAGGTCATGAGGGAGTTTTATCATCCTCCACACTGTGCTCTGCATCTTCCCAGTTAGGATGAATTTTGTTTTTTGCAGCATTTGGTTTTACTTCTGTGACAGTATTCATCATCATCTGAATTAGGTGGTATTGGTTTTCCCCTCTTTCTGCCAACTCTCACACAGAAAACAGGAGCCGGGTCTGGCCAAGGACCGTCTCTGTCGTTCTGTGAGCCTGCTCCCAGAACTCTGCCTCTCATAGAGCAGCCATGCAGCGAAAATTTACAGGATTAAGCTAGTGTCAAGAAACAAAAATAAAAACCTTTGTATAAATCTGCTAGGGCTGCCAAAACAAAATATCACAGACTGAGGGGCTTAAACCACAGAAATGTATTTGCTTGCCATTCTAGAGGCTAGAAGTCCAAGATCAAGGTGTTGGCAGTTCGGCCTCTCCCGAGGCCTCCCTTGGCTTGCAGATGGCTGCCTTCCTGTCTGTGTCCTCATGTGGCCTTTGCTCTGTGTGCCTGCACCCCTGGTCTCCCTCTGTGTGTCCTAATCTCCTCTTATAAGGACACCAGTCAGATTGGATTAGGGCCCATCCTAACAGCCTTGTTTTAATCACCTTAATTAATTCATTTTAACTTAATTAAAGATCCTATCTCCAAATACGCTCATATTCTGAGGTACTGGGGGTTAGGGCTTCAACATATGAATTGTGGGGCGGCACAATTCAGCTCATAAGAGCCTTGAACCAGGCAAATCTGATGACCCAGGGGGAAGGTGGGAGGGTGTTTGGTGCAGGTGACAGTCCGCCCTGGAGATGCCCCTCCCCGTGTGTTCCATTGTGCTGTCCCATTCCTGTCTGAAAGGCTTGTATGTGACTCTGTGCTCTTCTTGGAGGGAATCTGGCTGGATTCCTTTTGATTATTGCTCAGTCCCTCTTTTGGGTCAGGTCGATCTTTGCTGTTCAAAGTGTGGTTCATGGACCCACAGCGTCGTGTCATCTGGGAGCTGGTGCGAGCTCTTAGGCCCACCCCAGACTTGCTTAATCTGAATCTGCTCTGCAGTACAAGCCCCAGGAGACGTGTCCCCACCTTCAAGTTCGAGTGCTGACTCATACGCTAAGGAATGGTGGAGGAGTCTTGGGCTTCTTTACCCTCAGATTTGTTCTTCCCCTTCTCCTGCTCTGCTCCGTATCGTGGGGGGCTGACCCCTGTGGGCTGCCCTTTCCTGGACTCCTGGGGGCCCCCTGTGGGGGATTGGAGAGGGCAAAACCAGACTCTGACACCGTCTGGTCCCAGCTCCCGCAGTGACGACTGGCCCACAGTGCTTGTGCTTCTGCCTGGTGACACAGCCCTGGTGTCCAGAAATACCCCCTGCTCTCTCTGCCCCTCCTGCCAGAGGAGGGGTGATGCTCTTCTGCTGTTGCCAGATTGTGCGTGGCCTCACTGTCCCTGATGGCTTTCCAGCTCTTCCTTCAGCTGAGTTACCAATTCCCTGTATTCAAGTCCCTTGGATTTAAATACTGAAGTAGTTTCTGTTTTGTGCTTAGACCTTGACTGATACCCAAGTGTGCTCCACGTCCAGTCTCTGAACTGCACCGCCAGCTCTGCAGAATCTGGTGTGTCAACATACTTTCCCTCTCTTTCTAAGTCTTTTTTTTCTCATCTCTTCTTAGAATGCTGCCCCAGTGTGATTTTCATCCTGCCTGAATTTATCTTAAAATACAGTGACTCTCAAAGTTGATGTTGTGATAAATCTAGCTTCTACAAGCCTTGACATTGCTGGATTCCTGAGGCCCTTCCTATTGGTTCTGCTTTTTCTCAGCCACAATATTGTGCTTATTGTGTAGTGTCTGAAGTGGTTTACGAAGTGACTACTCAGTACCCCTTGTGTGTACCTTTTGGCCTGGCTTTTCACAAATCCCCTATGTTTTATTGCTGATGAATTTTTTCAAGTGATTCTTTAAGAGGAGGAGTCCCAAAATTCTTTCTCTACTCCTGTGTTCTCTTCCCCCACCCCAGTCTTTACGCCCCTTTTGGGTTTACCTTCCCTGCACACATTTTGGTTTCTGTGTTCCAGCGTTTTATAAACGGTTGAAGAACAATGTTCAAGGTATGTCATCTGGCTTCCAAATAGCTCCTTGAGCTCTGTACTTCAAAATAACTCAGTTTGGACTGCAGCATCAAGCTGGCAGCCATCTGACAGATGGTGTGGCAGAAGGGAGAGGTGCCTCTGTGAGTGTCTGTCCAGAGCAGAACTGCAAAGTGGTCCTTGCAGCCCTGAGAGTGCTCTCTGTTTGAATCCCTCCAGAATTGGTTACTCTTCTCATTTTTTAATAAACAGGGTCTCTTCCTTGCTGAAAACATATCCTTTGATTGCTCCAGCATTTGGCTAGATTTGGTGTTTTCATCGCCCTGCACGGGGCGCTGACTGTGGCGCGGCAAGGGGAGGGGAAAGGAGGAAGCAGGTGCTCACATGCAGACGCCTAACTGGAGAGACTTTTCCTTGGAGGAGCAATTTGTACAAGTTGAATTGAAGTTGTTGTTTTTTTCCCAGACTTTAATTATGTAGAATTTTTAGGTATCTTACACATAGTTAATGACTAATGTTTGTTGAACTGAATTTGGAGGATGGAACATATTTGCGTTCATGTGATGATGGCATCCTAACACAAATGGCTTAGGTTTAAATTGTGCTGGTGTCTTGATATTCCTTCTGTGGGGGACTAGAAGAAGCAGGATATTACAAGCCCATGGCAGGGGACACACTGATAGAAGAGATCTCTTTACTCTTGCAGAGTATTTTGACTAATAAAAAATACAGTAAAATGAAGTTGGGATCCTTTTCTGCCTTGAGGTTTTCTGAGTTTAAATTTCACGGAGAGGCATGCTTTCAACCAACTTATTTCTGTTTTATAATACGATCAATCCACTGAATTTTTTGTCTCTGGAAGATTATGGCAACCTATAAAAGATTTTTTCCCTGGCTGCCTGCAGTTTTCCATTTCCTGGAGAAGATGTGTGTTAGTTGTGTAATGGATTTGGAAGGAGCGCTGATGACTGGGGCTGTTGCTCAGCAGGCCTGTGGCAGGCGAGGTTTGCGGAACGAGCTTCTTGTGGCCTTCTGGATTCCTGCCGCCCAGAGCACTGAATCTTCTGGTACCTACAAACAAGGCATGGGAGAGGCAACGTTTCTGTGGCCGCTCTCCTTTAAATGCAGTTAATCTTGACTTCTCAGTATAAGGATTGAATCTGGGGGCAGGTCTGGGGCAGAATTTTATTTATGGACATCAGTTCCCTCAGATTTTAGATTCAGGAGGAGATACCTCTTTTAGCCGTGGGTTCCCTGCTTCCTTATCAGCAACTGTTTGGGCATTTGATGGTTCAAAATTCTGAACTGAGACAGTCACACATACTGTTTATGGTTAGTTACTGCCATTTTAAAAATACAAAGCGTTGTCTCTAGAGCTCATTTGGCTACATGAAGATAACATATTGAATTTTCCAAGTGTTTGTCCAAGCAGAGATTGGCTGCAGTGGGAATTTTAGAAGTCATTGTTCTTTTCCCTTTGGTTTTCATTGTAAAAATAGAGTTGGTCCAACTCAGCACCTGTGTATTAGTGCAGTCCATGTGCAATTCTTGCCTTTAGGATGTCAGTAACTTTCTTGTGAGTTGCATTTTTGTAGTTTTTAAAAACTTTATTTTCAAACTTTTGAAAGCTTTTTGGCGAAGAAGAGATAAAAGGTGGTGAGCATCCTTTTGACATGCTGACATTCTAATAAACTAGGATTGGTGCCTATGTTGATAAAGAAATTCCTACCATTACTGTGAATTAAAAAAAATATTCTCCCCATAATAGAATATCTTTCCCTCCTCAGTTTATCCTTGTCTCAGTTTATCCTTCCCTCCCTCTCTCATTAAGTACATGTGTATTGAGAGCATCTTATGTGTTAGACACAGTCCTAGACACTGGGTATACTCAGTGAGCAAAACAAAAGATCCCTGGCCTCATGGAGATTACATTCTAGTGCTAGAAGACCTTTCCCCATGATTGGGTATTCTTTTGTAAAGCTCCCCTGGTCTTGTCTAGTCTAGTCCTCTGATTTCTAATAGAACAGACCTGAAATACATTTGTTGATAAAACAATATAGTCCTGGTCTCAGACTCTCTGTTTGAGGCCTGAGATTATGTAAAATAAGTAAGTCTTACTGTTTGAGTTCCAGTACTTTATTAATTACATTTACTTAAAAAGATAACTTATGCTAAATGTATGTATGTATGTTTGTGTACTTATGTGTACTTATGTTTGTGTATGTATGTGTGTACTTATGTATGTTTGTGTACACACATGTACGTGCATATACACACACTCTTAAAGCGCTTTGAAAAGCCCTTGAAACATAGAAAGCATTTTATAAATTTACATCCATTAGGGTATAAACTCTGTGAGGACACAGTTTCTGTTTTTGTTCACTGCTCAGTTGATCTGAACACTGAACAACTGGATGGTGGTAAAGGCCCTCCGTGGCTGTTGTTTGCAGGAATGAGGAAGAACGATGTCTGATCATTCATTCACGTTGCTGTAACTATCCGTATGCCCGTCATCCCCTCTGTTAGATTATAAACTCCTTTAGGCCAGGGAACACATTTCGCTCATCTTTGAATCTCTTATAAATTCTAGTGTCTTGTGTACTAGTTCTTTGTAAATAGGAAGTGTTCAATGAATCATTGTTGAGCTTGCCTTGTTCTCCCATTTCTGAGAAGTTTCAGGACAAGTTTAAGGATTTTGCTATAGAACAAACTGCCCTAAAACCTAGTGTGTTCAACAGACTATTGTTATTTCCCATGATTTTGTGGTCCAGGCTGGCTCAGTGGATTTCTCCTGCCTTCACTCATGCCCTGGAGTTGAAATGGTCCAAGACAGCCTCACTGACATGGGTGGTGGTCGGCTCGATGTCTGCTGGGGATGATGTGGCTTTGTGTCTCTTATCCTCCATCAGATTAGGTCTCAGAGTCTTAAGAATGGTAAGAGAGGATAAGTCCCAACATCCAAGCATTTTTCAAGCTTTCACATGCATCTCATTTGCTAGTTTCTCATTGGCTAAAGCTAGTCATATGGCTAAAACCAGAGATGGGTGTGAGGGGAATGCCCAAAGGCATGAGTACAGGAAGAGCAATGATTCTTGTGACTGTGTGTGTGGGTGTCTGTATTCATTCATTTGTTCCATGTTTCCATGTTTCTGTAGAAAAGAGTATTGAAAGAAGGGAGGTTTTGAAATTGGGAGTTGTGATAAAGATTACTTGAAAGAGGGTATGAGAAATTATTTGTCTCCCTGCTTTAATTTGCAGACTAGTGCAGATGACTTTGTGTCTGTTTGAACAAAAGTCACCATCAGTACCCCCATGTGCAAAGCCTTTTATCTTTTCTCAGTGCATTCACACATACTATTTCATTGGCTCTTCCTTGATCTTAAAGCAGAGAAAAAAAAGATGTTACTGCACTTTATATAGTTTGCAGTTGTTAATTTGTCAACCTCTCATTAAAGTTAGATTCTGGCTTGTTAATTTCCATCAAACTGTGTATTCTCCCTTCTCTAAAGCTCTGCTCTTGCAACTGTTTTTTTTTTAAGATGAAAGGCAAAGTAATAAAATTCATTGTTCTCTGCAACTGGGACTTGATAATTAACAGGGAGATGACGGTCAGTGCTCTAGCACTTGGCAGGGTCAGAGGCTGAGCTGCGCTATTCACAGAACCAACTCTGATGTTGTTACTAATGCCAAGCCTACCGTATTTTCCATGGCAGTTCTTATCTTGGAGGAACCACTCATAAATAAAGGTATTCCAAGTATATGTTGGTTCTTACTTTTGAATAACATTTCTGGAGCGAAAGGCTCAGAAATAAGTCATTTGCACCCTGTTAAATGTTGGTACCACACGATAAAATTATTTTGAACACATAAGGGATTTTCCTTCTGATCTTTTTCAGTGAGGCATGGGCGCTGATGGGCTCTTACTGCATATTTATTGCCACAGTTGGGAAGGAAAAGATTGCCTGGTCATGTGGAAGTGTGCTTTATGTACACCTGTACTCACCGGGTGCTAAATCGTAGGAACTTAGTTTAGTTGGCACAGAAGCTTTTAAAAAGCAGCCCTTTCATGATACGGATAAGTTTATTGTTCATGTGATCCAAGAACACATTTGACTCAACCTTGGGTGATTTCTAAGAGTTGTGAGTTTGGAGATGAGTGGGTGGTAGTGGAGTAGCAGTGAGCTTGGTAGTGAGGAGATGGTTTTCCACCTGCCTAGACTAATGACTTTTGCTTGTGTATTATTCTGGATGTATCATTTATCATTTTTCTGAACTTAGTCATTTTGACCTTTCTGTTTCTCAAAACCTCACTGTAAGATGCGGACAATAATAGTACCTATCATATAAGGTGAGAAATGAGCACATGCAAAGTGTTGAGGATGATGCCTAGCACATAGTCAGCATTGTAAACATAACAGTGATGTTGTCCATTTTTTTCTTACTAATTTTGTTTACTCTGAATCCATCCTCTTTGATGTAAAACGAGGTTGTCAACAATACCTATCTTCCCAGTCAGGCAGAAAAAAAAAGAAGAGAAATTATGTATATGGAAACTTTTAAAGTGTGTAGTTTTATACAGGTGCAATTTGGCATTACTTAAAAGATATTTTATCAGGTAGCATTTTATGTTTGTTTATTTACTTCAAGTAGCAGAAAACCCAATTCCAAACTGGCTTATATGGTATAGGAGTTTACTATCTCACAGAAGAGTAATGGTAGGGTGGGATTTTGGCATGGTTTGTTCAGGGTTCTGGCTCTCTGGGATTGTTTGGTGTATTGACTTCAGGCTGTCTACCCTCAGAATGGCAAAGGGAGAGCAGCAATTCTAGCTTTATATCTCTCAAAGACATCCAAATTGAAGGAGTGTGAGTTTCTGAGTCCCCAACAAAATTTTGAGCTTTGCATTGATTGGTGCATTTCTGAACTAATCCCTGGAGCCAGGGAGATACTGTGTACTGACTGGCTTAGGCCTGGATTATCTAAACCAGTCTCTGTAATAGGGGAATGAGTTACCCTGATTGATTGAGATGAATCAGGGCCCACCTTTGGAGCCCTTTGGGGTGAGGTCAAAACATTCACCACAGCTGTTATGAGCTGGGGGTGGGGGGAGCAGGTGAATCTTGGTGACACCATCAACATTTTCCACCATAGACATAGAACCTGGTCACTTACTGTAGTGCAAAATAGATTTAAGGCAAACAGGAGATGCACATTACTTGAAGCGTTCTTTTATTTCTTAAGAGAAAATATTTTTGAATACTTCCTTTATGACTTAGAAATCCTGTATTCAGCTGGAAAATTATGTAAAAAGTGCAGCTGAATATCTGTGCTATGGTGTGAACATTCCATAACGGGAACAACCTCTTGTTTTCTGGTGTTAGAATTGAAGAATGACACGCAATGAATTCCATGTATTTAAACACATTTTTCCTTTCTCCATTAGATGATTACGTGATTTAATATGAGCTTCAAATGTGGGTGTGTTCTCTTCTCCAGCCTTTCATATGTAGTTTTGAATTTGGCTTAATTTCCCACTGACCCCGTTAGCTTGGTGTTTCCCACCCCAGCCTACCTAGCAACAGTTCCTGTGAGCGGCAGGTTGGCACTGCCCTCTGCTTGTGTCACAACAGCAGGTTTTAAGAGATTACTTTTCCTTAGCATCCGGGTTGATTTCTCCTTTATATTATGTAAGGATGACAGCAGTTTCTCTTAGCTCCAGGCAGCAGAGCTCCAAGTCTGTTAGCAGAAGTGATGGTTTTAAGAAATATGGATCTGTAAGTAACAGATTATGCTAATCAGCATAATTAGCAAGTGGGGATCTATGAAAAAAGAAATATGGGCCTAAGTTGCTTGTGGATATCTATTACCAGGGTATTCTGATACTTGCAAGGAGGAAGATGGCTATGTAACTAACACCTTTCTAGGACTTCATAGCATCAGCTTTGCCAGCCAAAACCAGCCTTCCTGAGCAAGTTGTCTATGTCACATGGATAAGAGGAGTTAGTTCCAAATAGCTCTGATTGCTCCTTGATAGAATCTAACAACACGGACATCACTGAAGATAGTCATTTTCCTCTAGATTCAATATATGTTACTTTTATATATATTATATTTAAGTCTTTTTTTGTCTTTGCCATTAAAGTAAAAATCATGTTATACTGGAATTCCTAGCAGATTTGACTGAAATCCAGCAACAGAGCTTCCAATGACATTTCTTTAAGTTGCTAGGTCCAGTTTTTCATCCAAAACAACTTAAGTATCAGTTATTCTCCATGTCATAAGTTCATTTTCCACACAGCAGTGGTTTCCACTCAGAATCACTTGGGGATCTTTTTAAAAAAGTTTTCTGAGCCCTACTGCAGACTCATGGAGGGAGAATGATTAGGAGTGGTACCCCTAAAATCTCTAATTTTAAACCAGTGCCCTGAGCTTCACAAGGTTGGGTACCACAACCCTAAAGCATGTGGAAGATCATCCCTTAAAACTGTGGTCCCCAAACCCTGGGCCACAGACATGTACCAGTCCGTGGCCTGCTAGGAACCAGGCCGCACAGCAGGAGGTGAGTGGTGGACCAGCGAAGCTTCATCTGTATTTACAGCCACTTCCCATCGCTGGCATCACTGCCTGAGCTCCGCCTCCTCCCCCACCCCTCATCCATGGAAAAATTGTCTCCCGTGGAACCAGTTCCTGATGCCAAAAAGGTTGGGGATACTACCTTAAAACACATTTCTATGTGTTTATTGCATGGTTGTAGGCTCATAGAATAAAATGGTGCACGTAACTTCTTGCAATGTTTTGCAGTCCCTAAATTATACACTCGTGCAAGCATCTGGAGACATTGGGTGATGCCACTTGAAAAGAAATTTTAGCTGAATAGATTCATTTTTTTGTTAAATGCAGTTATTTGTTCACAGGACCTTTAAAAAAACCTATTTGAGTTTGTTCTTTAATTGAGATTTAACATACACAAAGTGTGCGAATAAGATGTGTGCAGATCATGAATTTTTACATCTGTATATACCCATGTAACCTACACCCAGATCAAGATATAGGACATTTCCAGTTTCTCAGAGGTTTCCTCCTGTTACCTCCTAGTCAGTTACTTCCCATCCCTGTCTCCCAGAAGTAACCACTATTCTGACATCTATTACATAGATGAATTTTGCCTGTTCCTGGGCTTCGTTCAGATAGAATCATGCAGTATTTTCTACTTTTGTGTCTGGTTTCTTTTGTGTGGTGTGTTACCTCTAAGATTCATCCATGCTGTGTTTAGCAATCATTTGTTCTTCTTTACTGTGAGACTCCTTTTATCCATTCTCCTGTTAGGGATCTTCATTTGTGTTATAATCTCCAGTCTTTGGTCATTATGAGTTGTGTTTCTGTGAATAGTCTTGAACCTGTTTTGTTGTGTGAATGCATTCACAGGGCTTCTGCTCTGGCTCTCATCCTGGTGAGAGTTTGGCCCTACCCTACATTTCTCCTGCGTATGTCTGCCCAATCTTTGTGGCCTGATCCAAATCCCACCCCAGTCCCTACCCAGTTGGCTCTTGGTGTGTGCTGGGCTGGGGGAGCAAAGCACCCCCTGCCCCAGTGGATCAGGTCTGTGCCCAGCAGGAGCAAAATTACCTATCCACAATCAGCAGACATCTGTCTTCAGTCTGTGTTAGTTCCTTATGTGATTTTTTCTTTTCTATTTCCATCTGGATCTGATCCAATTGGATAATTATCACAAATTAATTCTGATTTCTGTTGATTTTTCGAATGGCAATTTCAAAAGTTTTCAATGTATTTACTATACATTTTGTGGATTTTTTTTGCTGTAAGTTCTTTTTTCACAGCTGGATGTTTAATTTGTGTCTTATACAGTTGTTATAATATGTCTGCTTTTCCTTTGTTAGACTTTGAGGTCCAGAAGGTAGAGACATGTTTTAACTGTTTTTAGGTCCCCCTAAACTGCCTTGCATCCAGCAATTAATAATGATAATAGGAATAATAGTAGTAGATAATATTTATTGTACTCTTACTATGTGCCAGGCATTGTTCCAAGCCAGCACTGTCTAATAGAAATGTAATACAAGCTCCACATACAATTTCAAATTTTCTAGTAGCAACATAAAAAATGTAAAATAAATAGTGGAAACTAATTTTAACCATACATTTTATTTAACCTGTGATACAAAAAAATTACCATTTTGACACATATGCAATATAGAAGTTATTGAAGTATTTTAAAATTTTTTCATAATAAATTTTTGGCATGAATTGGCATGAATTTTACATTTACAGTGAATCTCAATTCAGATGCTGAATTTGCATCAGATACACTTGATCTGTGTTTCAATTTTATAAAATTTACGTGTGATAAGTAGATTCCCATGCTAAGTATGGTACAAACATTTAAAAAAGTTTTCCAGTAACTTCATTATCAGTTTAAAAATTTAAACCAATAAATTAAAAATTCAGTTTTCCCACTGCATTAGCCACATTTCAGGGGTTCAATAGCCACATGCACATGGTGCTGTTTTGCTATTTGTATTTATTTATTCCATTTAACAACCTTATGAAGGTAGTATTCTTACATTTTTCATTTAACAAATAAGGAAACTGAAGCCCAGAGGGCACATATCTACCTTTAAGGAAAGAAGCAGTGAGATCAGCATTTGAACCTGCCTTGAGGCCTGGACTTGTGACCCCCCACTATGCTGCCTGCCTCTTATTGTTTGAAACTGACCTCACTTTAATTGCTGTATCAGTTCTATTTTTTTTCATGTTCAAATGCACTGACTTTTGTTTTGTCCTTCTCTGTTCTCTGATCCTTGTCTTTTTTGCCTTTCTATCCTGTAAAGATTGATGGGAAAAAGTAGTCTTAAAATGTGATTCTTCATTTGTAGTGAATTGGCTGTTTATCAATATTTTAAAAACCAAAGTAGATGATGGCAATTGCTTAAGCCCCATCTGCTCTGTTATCTCCGTAAATGTCAAGACAAGATTTGCTTTCTGTGAAATAATGGCTCAGAATTTCCCTTTGTGTTTTCTTGAATCATGACTCTGATTTTTTATTTCCACCAAGGTTGGGTTTAGTCGTCTCTTTTGCATTGGTTTGTTTCTAGTCTTTTTCTTAATCAAAGAGTCATGGTTATTTTCCTGGGTGTCATTTTGTTTTTCTGATATGTTATTAGCATTTGGTCTTATATTAATGATTTCTCTGGGCATCTTTCAGAGTTTTTTTTTTTTTTTTTTGAAATGTATTCAGCCAGCTGTGTGTTCTTATAGGTAATATTTTGCTTTATACGAGACTTGCTTTTATGTAATTGTTCTATTGCCCTTTACTGCAATGATGCTTGTTTATAAAAGAGGGATATAAAATGTGCTCTTTGGCAAGGAAAAATGGCCCAGGCGTGCAAAGTATTATTTGCTGGCTATGAAGATGGGAAATGTAGAGGTACAGTGACAGTTTTGCTGTATTTCATCTGCAGCATGCTGTGCTCCCAAATGTCCCTACGATTGCTTTCTGTTTCTCTCCTCCCGAGGTTCCCCTTCTCCCCTCTGTGGATGTGGTGTGCATTGTGTCACCTTTTACTGCTTATCTCATTTGAATGAAATGGACGAAAGCTTTGTCCTTTCTTGAGTTCTTACACATTCTGCGTTCTTGCATAATTCATTCTTTTGAAATATCTTGACTGTTTTATAATTATTAAGTCTTACTAACTGAGGTGGCCTGACTTTGCCCTTGGATCTATCACTAACTAGTTGTGTGACTCTAACCAAGTTATAACCTCTCTCACAGTCTCAGTTTTTTCAATCACAGTGGACAGGCTGGTCTAGGTGAGCTCTAAGGATTCCCTCTATCTACGAAGGACTTGGAGTCTTCCTCAGGAGGCTGCATAGAATTACTCCAGTAGGCCCTTATCTTGGGTACGGGGACCTTGCCATGTTTCTCTGTCATCAAGGGGCTTTAGAGAGCTTCCTTTTTGTCCTTTGCTGGTGGGATTCTGTTCTGGACTACTCTTCCTTTTTGAATATGCCCTAGGAGCCTTGCCTCAGTCTAGGCATTTATGTATTACATATACAGAACATCATGCAAATCGTGAGTACTGCTTGACGGATTCTCACGAACTAAGCACACACATATATATCCAGCAACTAGATGAAGAAACAAAACATCATCAGCCCCTTAGAGTCCCTGCCATGTCCTCTTCTAGCTTTCCTCCTTGTGCAAACATAGAGTGTACTTACACACACCTAGATGGTATAGCCTACTGTACACCTAGGCTATATGGTGTAGCCCATTGTGCCTAGGCCACAAACCTGAACAGCGTGTTACTGTACTCAATACTGTAGGCAGTAGTTAACACAATGGTATTTGTGTATCTAAACATATCTAAACATAAGAAAGGTACAGTAAAAATATGGTGTTATAATCTTACAGGACTGCCGTTGTATATGTGATCTGTCATTGACTGAGATGCTATGTGGGCAGACTTATTTTTTTTTATTTTTGTGAGATAACACCTATGTCTTTGCACATTGTTGTATAGTATGACATAATGTGGCTGTATCACAGTTTATTTATTCGTTCTACTCTTTGAATTTATGTTGTTTCCTGTTTTTGGCTGTTAGAAATAGTGCTGCTGTGAACCTTCTTAGGCATATCTTTTGGTGAATATATGCATATATTATTCTATTAGGTATATATTGGAAGTAGAATTGCTGGGTCGTAGAGTAGGTATACAGTTGTCCCCCCGAATCCTTGAAGGATACATTCTGAGACCCCTAGTGCTGTGGTCCCCAACCCCCAGGCCGTGGACTGGTACCCCTTGGCAGCATGTTAGGGACCTGGCTGCAGAGCTCTGCCACACCCCCCGTTCCAGCCCATGAAAAAATTATCTTCCAGGAAACTTAGGAAATGGGGGTGGGGGGCGCGCACAGCAGGAGGTGAGTGGCAGGTGAGCAAGCGAAGCTTCATCTGGATTTATAGCTGCTCCCCATCACTGGCCTCATGCCCGAGCTCCACCTCCCCCCGGCATCTGTGGAAAATTGTCTTCCATGAAACTGGTCCCTGGTGCCAGAGAGGTTGGAGACCACTGTCCTAGTGGATGCCTGAAAAAATCAGATAGATAGTACCAAGCCCTATATAAATTATACTATGTTTTTTCCTATGCATATATGAGATAAAGTTTAATTTTTAAATTAGGCACAGTAAGAGATTAGCAACAATAATGATAAAATAGAAAAAGTATAACAATATGCCAGCATCACTACTCTTGTGCTTTGGGGCCATTAAGTAAAATAAGGGTTACTTGAACACAAGCTACCGTAATACCTGGTAGTCGATCTGATAACTGGCTACTAACCGTTGAGTAACATACACAGCATGGATACACTGGACAAAGGGGATTCGTGTTCTGGGGGAGGTGAGAGATTTCATCACACTACTCAGAACAGTGTGCAATTTAAAACTTTTGAGTTGTTTCTCTCTGGAATTTTCCATTTAATAGTTTTGGACCACACTTTACTGTGGGTAACTGAAATCTTGGAAAGTTAAACTGCAGATAAGGGGCGACTACTATGTTCAGCTTTTGTAGATATTGAACATAGTTTTCCAAATTGTTTGTACCATTTATGCTCCCGCCTACCATGAGGCCTACTTGCTCCACTTCATCACCAACATTTACTGTTGTTTTGGTTTTTTTTTAAATTTTAGCCATTCTAGTGAGTGTCTAGTTGTATCACATTGTGGTTCTATTTTGAATTTCCTGAAGGTATGGAAAAAACTTTCCATTATTTTTAATTAGCATCATTTTTCAAGTGATTTGCCGTCAGACCTTATCATCAGTGAGCTGTCCCAGCGTTTAACATCCTCAGCCACTGGGCTCTCCTCCAGCTTTCTTCTGCTCACTTCACGTCAGTTATGCAAAAACTTGCCACCCAGTCATCTTGGAGAGCTGTTGCTCAAAGTCACCAGCTTATCACAAATGCCCAGCAGGACCTCCTGAGGTACTAGGGGCATATCAGTGCAGTGATCTGGAGCTATCCCAACTGTGGTGGGTCTTTTGGGTTCAACTTACTTCATTTCCTTTCTTTCTTCCTTCTAGAGTTTGACTACTCATTCTGCTGGTCCCGCTCTTACCCCACTCCTTATCTCTTTTTGGCTATTGCCTCCAAGCCATAGCTGTTTCTTTTTAGCCAGGTCAAAGTTCTTTCTGCAAAGTGAGAGAGTAATAACCATAATTGTAGAAAAGTACAGGCATATTTTGAATTACTTAGTGCTCTTCATCTTAGAAAATTTCTTCAACAAACATTCGCTGTAACCTAAACGAAGACCTAAACTTACTCTGTTGGCAAAACCTCACTTACCCAGTATGTTCATGAAAATCCTGGTTTAGCAATAAAGTCCGCTTAAATGACATGATTTCTGAAACTCTTTATTAAAAGCCTTTACGACAATACTTAGTGGTTTAGAAAGTGCGGGGTCATAGTGGATGCTATTTAATGTGTCTTTGATCCAGATCAGGAATCACCATCTCGAAGAGATCTCTGTATGCTCCACACCAGTTTCCATTCAAACCTCGTTTATCACTTGAGTCTTAATGTATCGTAGCACTGTTACTGTTTTCCTCAAAGTGCTGTGGCGCCATGTGTGGTTTACATAATTACAAAGATGTTTAAAGAGATCTTAGAGATTATCTTGTTCATAGGGCGTGGAATGGAACAAGGGGCCCAAGAAAGAATCTGGGCTAAACTCTTCCTTTGTCCCCCCAACGTTCTTCTTCTTTTTTTTTTTTTTTTAAACAAAGAAATTGAAGCCAAGAGAAATTAAATAACTTGGTCTCGAAGTTCTAGAGGTACAATCAGGGCTAAATTCTGTTTTCTCACTCCTAACCCAGTGCTCTTTAATTATGCTTTATCTATCTTTCAAAATGGTGTCTAAACACCTACATTCTCAGAACCGAAATGGTACTTCACTTTGGTGAAGAGGATATAGCTAACCTTCATCTTTTAGAATCTAATTTTAAGATGTGAAATTTGGAGACAAGGTTTAGCATGTGGTATATCTAAGTCAGAAACCATTCTATGACGGACTTCATTTGCATTTAAATTATTCTTTTTCAGAGATTTTAAAAGTTGATTTTGAATAAATGGCTTGTATTTATTATTATATTAAGCCCGAGTGCTTTTTGTTAAGTTTAACAGGAAGTCTTTTAATGTCTGCAGAATCTCCTAACATCCCAGTCTGCTGTTAGTAAGTAAAGATATGTTTGCACTTAAAACAAACAAAAACATTGGAGAACAAAATGATCTCTTCACCTCAACCAAACAAGTGTATCTTCTCAATGGGTTAATCTTACAAGATATTTTAAATTTTGGATTAGAAGACAATTGGCAATCCCAGTTATGGGAAAAGCTATTTACTTTGAGTTATATATATATTCCTGTTTCATAATATGCATTTAATGTGATAATAATTGGAATAAATGTTGTCTACAGGGTGCGTTTTGGTTTCCTAGCACTAGATGTCGCTGGAGGTAGGAAAAACCAGCTCTGCCTACTTCTGTTTGCAGGGTCCTTGGTGGTGGTGTCTGAAAGGACACGACAGGTATTGCTAAGTGGAATTTGGCCTTGATACCAATGATTTCTGGATGCCGAATCTGTGTGAGAGATAAATTGTGAAGAATTTAGTATAAGTAAGCACTCACATGAAATGTCTTGTAGTCACCTTGAGAGTCACTGCAGAAAGACGTAAATGCGTCTTCACATTTCCTGGAGGTTCTTTTCTCATTGTTTTACAATAGTTTTTCTAAAGTTGCTTCAAGAGCAGAATATCTGTTTACCGCTGAAAGGTTTTCTTAATCTGGGTCCTTCGTGATCATTTTGATTAGTATGCCACTAGAAAGCTTCTTTTTTTTTTTTGGTCATTTATTTGTATTTGCCACTTACCCAACTTTTAATGTTATTTCTTCTTTTACCTCTCTCCTTCCTCATCTTCAGCTTTAGAAGCTCTTAAGAGAATTAAAATGTACAATTCCTTGTCTTCTCTGTCTTTCACCATTCATCGTACATTTGATAATGTCCACTCCAGGAAAGTCACCTTTACTCTCGGTGTGGTGGATGCAGAGTTCCCTTCCTTGGTTTCCTGCTGGTTTGTGGAGCCGAGAATCATCATAGACATTAAGATCGAATTCTCTCCCAGCTCTTTCCTTGTTTGCATAGAAACAGGAAGAAGAAAGCACTGCCAGTTAGTGGCTGAGAAGTAGCAGAGACTATCAGTTAAGCACATGAACTCTGGAAGCCAGCTGTGTGGAATCCAGTCCTGACTCTGCCAGTTGCTAGCTGCCTGACCACAGGTGACTTATTTAACCTCTCTGTGCTTCATTCAGTTTCTTGATCTGTGAAATGGGGATAATAGTGTCTATCTCATTAGGTTGTTATGAGAACAAAATGAATTGTTTGTGAAAGCACTGAAGGCAGTGCAAAGCACACAATATGCTTGTTACAGAAATAACTTTAGTTTCAGGTGCTCTATGGCACTTTTACAAATGCCAAATTCTTTAAAGAATATCCAGTTTAGAGAAGAAGAAAAATACTTTTGAACCTTCAGAGTAATTTTTTTTTTTTATAGAAGAGCTGGAGACGAAGTATGGTGGCCATTATTGTCACTCTGTTCATTCATTTAACTTTTATTGAGCACTTGCTTGATGAGAGGTGTTGTGTGAACATCAAGAAGATAATTTTCGTCTGGTGGAGAAAATGAACTTGTAAACAAATAATGAAATAAATTGTTACAGGTGCTAGGTTAATAATAATGAGTTAATTGGATCAGGCAGTACACTTGGCTGCAGGTAACGCAACCTGAGGAAAGATGTCTTAAACTAAAGAGTTGTCTTCCCGCCCCCGACTCCTTGAGAACTAGATAGGCTGCTGGTGCCTTGGGTTTAGTGCTTCATGGTTGCCAGAGCTGAGGTCTGTGTAATTCTCTTGGTCTTTTCCTCATAGTTTTTAGAAGTTTTTGCAACCACATTGTCACATCTGAGATTCGTCAGAAGTGGCGAAGAGCAAGGAAGCATATATGAGCTGAGTTTACCCCTCTTCTAAGCCCTGATCAACAACTTTGGTTTATATTTCATTGCAGAGGTATTCCACATGGCTCCTTCTTGCTGCAAGGAAGGTTAGGAAATAGTCTCTTCAGCTGGGCACATTGCCATCCCTAACAAAACTGGGTTTCTCTTCATAAGGAACGAAGGGAAAGCAGGAGGCTGTCCCGAGCACAAGCACTTGCTACGTGCGAGGCACTGTTCTAAGCACTTTCCATGTGGTAATTGTTGGAATCTCATAAAAGCCCTCTGATGTGCATATTCATTATTCTATTATAGGAAATGGAGGTGGGAGTGGGTAAGAAACTTTTCACACAGCTAGTAAGTGACAAGGCCTACTAAAAGTCAGTGTTAGGATTGGTGGAGTCACAAAGGAGGGCTTGATCAACTGGTTAAGTCTTTTGGAAGATGATAGTGAGGATGTCAGGAGGGGTTCAAAGAGAGTTGACCTTGAAGGTAGCCATAGAACTAAGCTGATCATGGGGGTCTTGGGTTGGGTAAGAAAGACTTTCTGATGGCCTGAGCTCAGAAGAATCTCGCACCCTGGGGAATTAGGGCTTTTGGGGGAACTGAGTGAGCTTAGAGCTGGGGGATGGGAGGATAGAAGTGCCAAGGCTGGAGAAAGCATGGATTAGTTCATGGCAGACTTTAATTTCCCATTAAAGCTCATATTGCTTCATTATTGCTACAGAAAAAATTCTCAGAGCTCATTTAAATTCTGGACATTTATTCTGAAGACATTTTTCCAGTTTAGTTTCATTATCTGAGCCATCAGTATTTCCTTGGAAGTGTCTAAGTAGTGTATTGAAATTTCTCATTCGTTTCTCTCATTTCACATTGAGTTAATGACATAGAATGAGTTCAGAATGGATGGAGCCTTAGAGCTGATCTTATCCAGCCATGTCACATCATAGTTTGGAGAATTGGAAGCCTGTACTCACTGTGTTTCCTGCTGAGTGATCTTCAGGATTACATAGGGACTTAGTGTCCAAGTTGAGGTCAGAATATAATTTTCTGATTCCCAGTCCAGTGTCCTTCTATACCAGCATTCCCCAATGTGTGTCCCCTAGTCCCTGTAATCTCTTTCACAGGATACTGATATTTATTTAATAACTTGCACTTATGTGTTTAATATGTATCCTCCCTGGATTCCAGTTCCAGTCCTTACTTAATTCACTGCTTGTCACACAGCAGACACTTGGGAAATGTTTGTTGAGGGGACTATTCTGGTATTAATATGATTCTTTAGAAAGAGAGAATAAATAAATCCTTGCTCAAATAAGTCTGGGAAACACTGGGTTAAATTAGACAGGCTTGTTTCTAGAAAGTTGGAAGAGCCTTTAGAATACCCTGTGTTGTGTGGCTCTAAGATGGGGCTCTAAGATGGATGGGAGGGGCCTGCTTACCCAAAACTGAACTTGGGTTCTGAGATTTCTGTTTGGCTCAAATCCAAATGCTCTTTTGCAGTTTTGGTATCCAGAACTTAAGATAATTTGTAGTCTGAATGGATTCCTTATAACAAAAGTGCTTTTTATTCTCTTTAGATTTCCATTTGGTTTTTTGCTATTAAAATGGTGAAAAGTTTTCTGCTAAAAAACCTGTTGTCTTAGAAGACAGTGGCAGTTTGAAAAATGAATAGTGTGCTTAGTTTCTCAGAACCTGGGTCTCATTTTTATCCACTCAGTATTGATATTCATTGTGGTCAGGTTCTAAGGTTGGCCAACCAATGTCTGTTTAACTCAGAGAACGAATGATGTGCCTTCAAGTAGTAATTTATTCAATAAACTTAGTGAGGGATTGGCTTAGTAATGGTGCATAGAACAGTTTGGCAAGGGCAGAATGGAGGGTCAATAGGCTGTAGGTCAGTCAGCCGAGAGGTTTGGTCTTGACCTGTAGGGTGGCAAAAGCAAATGGTGTGACATTAACATGGGAAAGTTGATAATACTGTGATATCAGTGATGATGATGTGGTCCAGGAAATGTTTCATCAGGGTGTGTAGGAGTCTCTCTGTTCCTGAAATTGGCTTAGGCCCTTTTTACCTTAGTGCTAGTGAAGTTATGTAAAGTCAGGGTTATGTTATTACCCCCAGCTCCTACCCCGTGGAGCTTGGCAGTTTAGAGTATCCACTCTGGGGCCAGCAAGTTTGGGGTCGAAGCCTAGCTTGACCACTTGTGACTTAACCTTGAAAAGCCTGTTTCCTCCTCCTTAAAATGGGGATAATAATAATTTCTACTGGAATGATTTCTACTGGAATCCTCACTGGAATCATCTATGTAAAGAGGTAATCTATATAAAGTGCTTAGCACAGTGCCTACAAGAGGAATTGGCAGACTTTTCTTGTGAAGAACCAGATAGTAAATATTTTAGGCTCTGAAGGCCATATGGTCTGTCACAATGACTCAAGTCTGTGGAGGTAGAACAAAAGCCAATGCAGACAGGACATGAAATGGGGTGTGGCTGTGTCCAATAAAACTTTATTCACAAAAACAGGCAGAGTGCTAGATTTGGCCTTCAGACCATTAGTTTGCTGACCCCTGGCCCAGTAGATCAAATGTGCACAACAGGTGATCATAGCTATGGTTGTAATTTTTCTTTTTCATACCTGGGTTCATGTTAATGTTAGGCCAGGCATGGAGTTCTTAAACTTTGGATTCATATTTGTTGAAATGTTTTGAGCTATATGTAAATAAGAAATTAGGTATATGATGTCGTTATCTTTGGAGTTTGTATCATCACAGATTTTCAGAAGATATAATTAACAAAAAATCGTAAGGAAAAAGAATAAGAATTAATACAGAAAGTTTGCAAGTGCCATACATGGTAAATCAGCTACACTGTCCTGTCTCACAATGAGTTCAGTTTGTGTAATAATCACTTTGGGTGGTTTGGCCTCAGTATCTGGATCAGATGAGCCCCCAGCTTTCTTGTGCACAATTCTGTGATTGATTTTTTATCTTATTTTTATTAAGGTACTTATGAGTAAATATACTTATTGAGGTATATCATCATTTTTAAATGAAACTTCTCTGTGAGTGAAGTGTCTGAGCCGTGTGTGATTAAATATGTGGAGTGAGTTTCTGTGTGGGTCTGCAAGGAAGACTCAGGAATATATTCCTGAGGCAGAGATTCAAATTTTTGTGACAACATAAAAATTGTAACATTCACCATGTGGGACACCATTTGGGCATTACCGTCATGTGTTTGGAGCATACCTGTGCCATAGTGTTTATTCGGTGCTCATAATATGCTGGTCATGGGGCAGAACTGATTCATGTTCCTAGAAGGAACCACTTAGCATCAGAGAGAAACCTACTAGTCTTGGAGGCTTTGCCTTCACAGAATGACAGTGAAGATGTGTTTTAGGGCTAATTGTTTTATGCTTCCCAAATCAAAGAATTAAAAAAAAAATGTTGTCCTTTCATGCTTTTCAGTACAAAATTGGCTTCTTTTTTTGGTCAATTCTTTCATTTTGTAAACTTACAGAGGGGGAAAGATTCCAGAGTGGGCACTGCCGTGGTGTTTGAAAGGCATCAAGATTTCACTGTGGTCAGCTCTCTCCCCTCAAAACCTCATTCAGTACAGATTATTTGGGAGTGTGTTTTTCTGCCCATTGTCTCTTTCTTTTCTCCACTTTCCATTTGATTCTTCTCTTGCTGTCTTTAGTGTTTCCTGTTTTACTTATTAGTGGAAATGAGAGCTAAGGGAGGGACAAGGGAGGATGAGGACAGAACAGTGAGGATGCTGTGTTCACATACCCTTAAATAGAAAGGGAGAAAGGGAAACCATCACAATGCAATCTTATTTTTTAACTCATTTTTTAAAAATTAATAAACCTTATTTTTTAGAGCAGTATTAGGTTTAAACAAAATTAAGTGAAAAGTAACAGAGTTCCCATATACCCCTGTCCCCACAGACATACAACCTCCCCCCTTGCCAACATACCCCACCAGAGTGGTACATTTGTTATAATCAGTGAACCCCTCATTGACACATCATTATCACCCCAAATCCATACTTTACATTAGGGTTCACTCTTGGTGTAGTACATTTTGTGGATTTTGACCAATGTATAAAGACATGCATTTCCCTTTATAGTATCATACAGAATAATTTCACTTCCTGAAAATCCTCCGTGTTCTGCCTATTTATCCCTCCTTCCCCCGAACTCCTGGCAACCACTGATCCTTTTACTGTCTATAGTTTTGCCTTTTCCAGGATGTCATATATTTGGAATCATAGCACGTGTACCTTTTCAGATTGGCTTCTTTGACTTAGTAATATGCATTAAAGGTTCCTCCATGTCTTTTCATAGCTCATTTCTTTTTGGAGCTGATTAATACTCCATTGTCTGGATGTACCACAGTTTTTTTAACCATTCACCCACTGAAGGACTCCTTGGTTGCTTCCAAGTTTTGGCAATTATGAATAAAATTGCTATGCTTATCCATGTGAAGACATAAGTTTTTGTGTAGACATAAGTTTTTGTGTAGACATAAGTTTTCAGTTCATTTGGATAAATACCAAGGAGTATGATTGCTGGATTGTGTGGAAAGAGTATGTTTAATATTATAAGAAACTGCCAAACTGTCTTGTAAAGTGGCTGTACCACTTTGCATTTCCACCAGCAGTGAATTAGAGTTCCTGTCGTTCCACATCCTTGTCAGCATTTGGTGTTGTCAGTGTTTTGAATTTTGACCCTTCTATTAGATGTATAGTGGTATTTCATTGTAATTTGCGATTCAGTGATGACATATGATGTTGAATGTCTTTTCATATGCTTACTTGCCATCTGTATCACTTCTTTGGTGAGATGTTGTGTTCAGGTTCTTTGCCCATTTTTTTAATCAGGTGGTTTGTTTTCTTGTTGAGTTTTAAGCATCCTTTGTATATTTTGGATAACAGTTGTTTTTTTTTTTTATCAGATGTATCTTTTTCATATATTTTCCCCTAGTCTGTGGCTGGTCTTCTCATTGTCGTGACTGTGTCTTTTGCAGAGCAGAAGTTTTTAATTTTAATGAAGTCCATTATCCATTATTTCTTTCATAGATTGTGTTTATGGTGTTTTGTCTAAAAAGTCATTGCCATACCCAAGGTCATTTAGATTTTTTTCCTCTGTTACCTTCTAGGAATTTTATAGTTTTCATTTTACATTTCAATCTGTGATCTGTTTTGAGTTCATTTTTGCGAAGTGTGTTAGGTCTGTGTCTAGATTCATTTTTTTGCGTGTGTATATCTACTTGTTCCAACACCATTTGTTGAAAAGATTAACTTTACTCCATTGTATTGCCTGTACTCCTTTGCCAAAGATCAGTTGACTGTATTTATGTGAGCCTATTTCTGGGCTCACTGTCATGTTCCATTGACCTATTTGTCTGTCCTTTCACCAGTACCGCAGTGTGTTGATCACTGTAGCTTCACAGTAGGTCTCGAAGTTGTCAGTCCTCCACCACTGTTCTTCTCCTTCAGTACTGTGTTGGCTGTTCTGATCTTTTGCCTCTCCACATAAACTTTAGAATCAGTTTGCTGATATCCACAAAATAACTTGGTTGGGGTTGTGATCGGGTTTGACTTGAATCTGTAGATCAAGTTGGGAAGAACTGACATCTTGAGGATATTGAGTCGTCCGATCAGTGAACATGTAATATCTCTCCATTTGTTTAGTTCTTCTTTGATTTTTTTCATCGGTGTTTTGTAGTTTTCTTCATATAGCTCTTGGACATATTTTGTTAGATTTATACATAAGTATTTCATTTTTGAGGGTGCTAATACAAATGGCAATGTGTTTTTAATTTCAAATTTCACTTTCGTGTTGCTAGTATATAGGAAAGTGATTGACTTTGGTTCATTAACCTTGTATCCTGCAACATTGCTATAATCACTTACTAGTTCTAGGAGTTGTTGATTCTTTCACATTTCCTACACAATCATATCATCTGTGAATAAAGTTGTATTTATTCCTAATATGTATACCTTTTATGTTCTTTTCTTATTTTATTGCATCCAATACGATGTTGAAAAGCTGTTGTGAGAGGGGTCATTTTTGCCTTGTTCATCTTAGTGGGAAAGCTTTGAGTTTGTCACCACTAAGTATGATGTTGGGTGT
Source organism: Daubentonia madagascariensis (assembly GCA_023783475.1). Lineage (NCBI taxonomy): Eukaryota > Metazoa > Chordata > Mammalia > Primates > Daubentoniidae > Daubentonia > Daubentonia madagascariensis. Next base: position 1,421,289 of record JAKFHU010002136.1, read on the forward strand.
AGGTTTTTTTGTTTTTTTGTTTTTTAAGATGTCTTTATTAAATTGAAGAAGTTCCCCACTTTTCCTACTTTGCTGAGAGGTTTTACCATGAATGGGTGTTAGATTTTGTCAGATGCTTTTTCTGCATCTGTTGATAGCATCATGTAATTTTTCTTCTTTAGCCTGTTGATGTGATGGATTACATTAATTGATTTTCGAATGTTGAACCAACCTTGCTTACTTTGGATAAATCCCACTTGATCATGGTGTATAAATTTTTTTTTTACATTGTTGGATTAAATTTGCTAATATTTTGTTGAAGATTTTTGTATCTGTGTTTATGAAAGTTACTGGTGTATAGTTTTTTTTTGTTTTGTTTTTTCTTTTAATATCTTTGTCTATATTAGGATAATGCTGTCCTTGTAGAATGAATTAGGAAGTATCTCCCCTACTTGTACCTTCTAGACGACATGGTGGAGAACTGGTACAATTTTTTCCTTAAATGTTTGGTAGAATTCACCAGGGAACACATCTGGGCCTGGTGCTTTCTGTTTTAGAAGGTTATTAATTATCAATTCAATTTCTTCAGTAGTATATAGGCCTATTCAGATTGTCTGTTTCTTCTTGTGTGAATTTTGGCAGATTGTATCTCTCAGAGAATTGATCTATTTCATCTAGGTTATTAAATTTGTGAGCATATAGTTGTTCATGATATTCATTTTTTATCCTTTTATTGTCCGTGGGATCTGTAGTGATTGTGATATTATGAAACATATATTTGGTGTTCCTCCTAGTTTTCTGGTATACAACTACTAAAATCTTTGGCATCTTCAAAGTGTTAAGTGTCTTTTGTGTGCTAATGAGTTGGCTGATGGCTGGCAGCCCCTAGGGTAGCTTCAGGATGGCACTGGTCACTGGGAAGACCAAAGCAGTATTAGAGAGTTGGGACTTCATCCCCATCTCCCAACCTTCAGGGAAGAAAGAGGGGCTGAGGGTTAAGCTGATCACCAATGGCCAATGATTTAATGTCATGCCTACATAATGAAGCTTCTATAAAAACCCAAAAGGACTTCTGGATAGCTGAACACGTGGGGGTTCCTGGAGGGTGGTGCATCTGGAGAGGACATGAAAGCTCCACTCCCCTTCCCCCATACCTTGCCCTGTCTATCTCTTCATCTGGTGTTCGTCAGTGTTCCTTGTAATATCCTTTATAATAAACCAGGAAACATACTTCCCTGAGTTCGATGAGCTGCTCTAGCAAACAAACCCGAGGAGAAAGTTGTGGGAACTCTGATTTATAGCGGGTTGGCCTGAAGCACAGGTAAAACAGCCTGAGGCTTGCAGTTGGCATTGGAAGTTGGGGGAGCATTCTTGGGGACTGAGCCCTCAACTTGTGGGATCTGACATTATCTCCAGGAAGATAGTGTCAGAATTAAATTTAATTAAAGTATAGCCAGCTGGTGTCCACTGTAGAACTAATTGCTTACTTGGTGTATGGGGACCAAACCCCACACATTTGGTCACAGTAGTCTTCTGTGTTGATTGTTGAGTGACAGTGTACGAGAAATGGAGTTTGGTTTTTTTCTATATCCTCAGTGATGTTTTCTCTTTCATTTCTGATGTTAGTAGTTTGTGCCTTCTCTCTCTCTCTCTCTCTCTCTCTCTCTCTCTCTCTCTCTCACTCTCCACCTCCAGCCCCCTTACGTAACCTAGTAAAACAGTTTCTCCCGGGGCAGATTTTGTTAACAGAATGCTCTGTCATATTTCAGAATGGTTCCTTTCTACTCCCCCTGCCAGAGCATGAGAGGATTTTTCTTTTATCTTTACTGTGAGAACCTGGTGAATCTCCTGGAGGTAAATCTCACAGAAGCATGGACCCCCATGACTGGGTTCTCCTGGAGGTTTTTTGTTTGGTTTTTTGTTTTCTTTTAAACGTAGTGAATTAGAAAAGCCACTCCTGGAGTTTTTAGCTCTCAGACTTGTCTACATGGAGCTTCCAGCAATTTGTCAATAACTGTTAAGGTTTTCCTACCTGGTACTGGGTCTCGCAGAGGTTTCTGCTGGTGGGTTTTGCTCCAGTAAATTGTGATTCTCTGTATCTACCTGTCCGTCTCTCTGTTTCTGGGGTAGTGGTTTGCCCTGTGAACTCATTTCTTTCATGGGTTTAAGCAGAGTTGTTAATTTTTCAATTTGTTCAGCTTTTACTTATTAGGACGGAGTGGTAACGTCTAAGCTCCTTACGTGCTGGACTGGAAACTGGAATTCAGGTTTCAGTTCTTTTTTTCTTTGAGATGAATCCCAGTGTTAACTGAAAAAAAAATGAGGTTTATAATTTAGAAAAGGAGAGCTTTAATTCTCATAAATATGTTTTCAGCTCGCAGTAATACCCGCATGCTGGGAAACAGGGCTCCCAGCCATAAGGAATACATGCTTCAAAGGAGGGACAAAGGGAGCAGGATTTTATACTGAGCGGAGTGGCTAAATATACACATTTAACAAGCTATAGGAGGAGTCATGAATATTTATTAAAAGAGAACTATATGCCTGTATAATGGGGCTTTCTGTCCCTTTATGGGGTCCATGTTTAAAAATGGCCACCTTCTATGGCAAAAAGGTGAAACAAGGACATGAAAACCCTCTCTGCACATGTTCTGTAGACCGTTATAACTACTTCATGGTTGGTAGTTTTTTATCAGGAAAGAATGGTGGTCTGGCCCTTAGGACATAAAGCCTGATGGCCGTTAGCAAGCGAAGGGTGAAATGATGCCTGCTTGACCTCCCATCCCGTCATGGTTACGGTTTCTCTCAGGTCTCCTTGGCTGAGGGGGGCTTACGAGTTTATTTTTAGTTTACATCAGCCATGGGTTCTCATTGACATCTGCATCTGTGTTTAATAATCTTTTGCCCATTATAGTGATTTCTATTTCCATGTAAGCTAAACAAACCTCACTTAAAACTGCTGCGTTGTGGAACTGTTATTTTCCTGCCCCTCCCTGCTGAGATGTGTGGTGGTGAGCCATCATCTTTTATATCTAGATAACTATTGTGTCATTTGTTTAACAAGTAATTACCCTGTGCTTACTACGTGCCAGGCAGGGTCCGAGACACTGGGGAAACGGAACAAGATCTGCAAGGGCTTGGCTTGCGTGGAGCTTCTATCATTCTTCTCTTACAAATTGCTTATGTTCAAGAGGAAAAGAAAAGAAAGAGAGGTAAAGAAGGAATGATGTGTCTATTCACTAAGAGTTCCACTTAGGGTTTTTTTTTTGTGAGAGAAAAGATAGAACCACTTTCTTTAGCCTTGGCTATGTAGAACTTACTATGTGATGTGATTAAATGAATGTTATGCACATATGTAAATGTGTGTTGGGTTCTTGTTGGAAAGCCTAAAAGAGATTTTTTTCTTTTACATTTAATTGTTGAATTATTTAAAATAATTCATGTAGGGATTTTTACATATACATGTGTATTTATGTATAGGAATGTGTATGGGTACAGCCACATGCTTTAAAATAATGTGTTAAAATGAATGAAAATAAGGAATAGCGCAGGGGGCTGTTGAAATTGCGGCGCGCAGTACTTTAGAGGTGTGTGAAATGCTTCACTGGTGGAGGGCAGGGCTGCATGATGGACTGAGGTTGTCTGACCCTGCCGAGGACTTGAGAGGCTGTGGACCTCAACTGCTTTAGCAAAGGATCTTTTTTTATTAAAGAACCTCTTGACTTCCCATTCATTATAATTAAATACCAGTGCAGCCCCCAGCACTGTGTGGAATCAGTTTGTTCAGGTTTTATCTGGAGGCAGAGAATACACTAGAATAAATGACTCCTAGAAAGCCTCTCTTATCCCAGTGTTAAGCATTTCTTTCTTCTAGGAGCTGGAAATGCTTTTCCAGGCATGTATTAATCCTCTTGAGGCCTCTTTCACAATAGGGCAAGAATCTTTCTCTCTTCTACATTTATTTTTAAATAGATGAAGCATCTGACAATTAAATGATTTACCAAAGGTCATTCCCAGAATTCATGGTAGTTAGAAACTTACTCCTGGCTTCTCTATGTATGTAGTCCAAAGTTCAACCCATCCCATCTCCTGTGTCTGATAAATATTTAGCTTGAACAGGTTCTCAGAGAGCAAGGACTTAATCTCTAACACTTGGCAAATGACATTTTATTTTATTTTGGAAACCAACACTTTTAGGCAGTTGGGGTACAAATATGAAAGAGTGAACAAAGGAATTCAGAGTTCAAGGCATTTGAAGAAGAACTTAACAGAAGGTGCTAGGGTCCCCCAGAGAAATGATTGAATCTGAAACTTGGAGTATGTGCCTGTCATAAGCTGCTGCCTTACTAGGAACTAGAGGATAGGGGCCTTCAGACTTGCTGCATGTTTGCTAAAGGAATTTTGTAAAACTGTGCACCCGCTTGAGCATTTGTAAATTGGTACCTATGTTTTGTCACACATGTAACATTTGTACAAGATGGGATTTTTGGTGGATTTGAAATACTGATACGTTAAAAGAAAATTTATGTCACTCTTTTAGATGTATCCGGTGGAATCTAAAACCCTAGAGATTTGATATCCACCATCACCCATGTGAAAATACATTAAAGGTCTCTCTTTTTAACTCTCCGAAATGTTGTAACATTTTTGTTTCTCCTTGAATTTGTATATCCAATTTGTCATACAAAATTTTTTCCTAGTTTCATGTATTTTTGTATTTGGAAGTTTTTCTCTGATCACCCTATTATAGTCCCTTGCAGTAAAACAGTACAAATAAATTTAAATGTAATTAAAATATTTCCTGTAACTGTGAGGCTTTAAGTATTAAAAAATATTTCTTCCAGAGTGAGTTTATCATTATGATTATTAGTAGTACACACTTGTTCACAGCAACATAAGTATTAAACATTTTGATAATTAATTATTAAACATAAAAATGTTATTAGAAATGTATCATTTAACAAAATGTATGGGGCTTTCCCTTCAATTAGATTATGTGCCTGTGGATGAGTATTCGAGGGACAATGATAGCAGGGCATAGATTTACCCTTGATAAACCTTTTCAGGTAGATGAGTTGATGGGATTGGAAGGAGAGTTACTTTAGCAGTGTCCCTCAATTCTTTGGACTGTTTCTATGCAATAAGCTAAAAGTCACATGGTGATCTGTTATCAAAAATTATTTTTAATACGCCATGTGCTGGCAACTTGAGACTTGGTCCTCCTTCAATTTTGTTGACAGCCGAGAATTGAAAACCACCTGACTTCCGAAAAGGCTCTGTTATGCAGTCATTAGAATTATTTACTTTCTCAGTTTCTGGGAATTTTACCAAAAAGGCCTTACCTGAACTTATCAGAAAGCTATCAGTCAGTCATACCTATTGCTTTTTCACTTTGAGGCACCTTGTTAAATTCCATATACCCTGGAAAGGTTGGGACAGCATTTTTATATCATGGGCTTTAAGTGTATTTTTGTCTTTCTATATGTATGTTTTTGTGTGTGGTGAAAACTGTGGATCTCTAGAATTAATTATTGTCTTTCCAGTTAGAAAAATCAGACTTTTTGTTTAAAAACATCTGACTTCACTCTTCAGCTCAAACAAATATGCTAATATCGATTTCTCTGGCATCTATGCCATGTCTGTCTTTTAATGCTAAGATATTTAGACAGGGAGAGCTAGGTACAGTGCCTTCCTGTGACTTTGCCAACTTGAAATAAGGAAGCTATCTTCATTGTGTCCCATGGTTCCTTCTGTTTGCTTTGCTCTCAAGGGACTCTGATATATCTAAATTCAGAGCATTTATTCCATAGGCCAAAATACCCAGATTCTATCACTAGGGTTGCTCTTAACAGAAATGTGTGTAAGACGGGGAAAGATGAGAAGTCCTATATATACCTTGATTGAGGACAGTGATTGTCAAATATCTGCCTTTGTTTTAGAAGACCAGCAAGTTATTAATGATTTGTTTCTCTTCTCTAATTCATTCATTCATTCATTTATTATTCATTTATTTTAAGACAGGATCTCGAACTCCTGGCCACAAGCTATCCTGCTGCCTGAGCCTCCTGAGTAGCTGGGACCACAGGTGCTCCCCACCACCCCTGATATTTTCTCTAATTCTTTTGGACATATGCACAATTCTGGGGGTTTTTTGTTCTTTTACATAACAGTTACTTGTTAGTAACCTAGGTCACTAAAATTTGGTATTTATATGGTTAAATTGGGAATTACTTGAATAATTGGCTACTAGTTAGTGTTCCATTAAGAAATCTGTCTGTAATTTTTGGGAAGAGCTCTTTTGTCAGTTCCTAAATCCTTAGTGTGGTCTTAAGTTGTTTATGGTTTTCTTTCATTGACACTCTTTTTTTTAATGTATAAATTATAAATTACCTTTAGTTTGGCTTCCTTGTGATCAATGTAGTTTATGTGGATTTAATCTTTTCATGTATAGTGATAGGTAAAATGTATATGTTTATTTTAAATAGAGTTGACGTGATTTTGGGTTTTTTTTCCTGCTTGTTGTGTTCTTTTCCAGGGGAAAGTGGAACTGACAGGTTTCAAGAGCTTCTGGGTTATTTATTCTAACTTGGTTAAAATAGGAAAAAGGTTGGAAAATTACTACTCAAAGGATACGGAAAAGATGTATTACTATTGTTAAAACATTCTACATATTTTTGTTACTATAACAATTTTGTATATTTATATTTTTCTTTTTTACATTAGATGTAGCGAAAGTTTTGTTTTTCTTTTATTCCTGTGTTATCTTCAAATTTTGTATTTATCTTTTGTTTCAAAGTATTAATAGAGATTATTAATGTCTTCCTTATTTTTTATATTTTAAAAAATTTTGTTTATTTTTAGACTTTTTGTATAACAGTGAAAACACAGCTATGCATTTTCCTTTGAGTGTGAATTTGGCAGCATCCTATACATTTTGATATATAATGTTTATATTTTTTAGATTTTCTGGAAGTTTATAATTATTATTTTATTTGCTGTCCCAATAGGTATGTGGGAGAGTATTTGTTTTTTAAATTTCCTTGAATTTTTGCTAATGTGTTGAGATTTTAACTCCAGATTATTGATTTATTTTTACACCCTATCTTTTCTCACAGTCCGTTTTTTTAGTGTTTCTGTTTGTACCTAGACTATATTTGGATTACTAAATTCCATGATTTTTTCTGATTTTCATTGCTTCCCACCAGTGCATTTGGCCATTGGTTGGTTACTCCATTCCTCATCTTCATTTGATTTATCTCTTGGATGAATGGAGCTATCCCTGAAATGACCTTGGCTTTTGTCTTTGAGTGACTGCTTGGTTGCCTGTAGGGCTCCTGGTGTTTTTGTTAAAGCTTAGACATGCTCCATTTTCTTCCATACTCTGGAGTTGAGGTTCTCCTGAGAGAACTGTTAGACCAACTTGATTTTTGTTACTTTGAAACCAACCGGTACTTATTTAATAACTTTTATTTGTACGTCTTTGTGGCATTTTCTGTTTATCTTAAAAGCGTGTTACCATGATATGTGCAGGTATTGGTCACTTCAGTCTCATTCTGTCTGGATTTATGGCAAAAACAAACTGAAATTTCTCTTGGATAGATAATACTTTTTTGTGAGACAGAGTCTCGCTTTGTTGCCTTGGGTAGAGTGCAGTGGTGTCATCATAGCTCACTGCAACCTCAAACTGCTGGGCTCAAACAATCCTTTTGCCTCAGCCTCCTGAGTAGCCGGGACTACGGGCACATGCCACCAGGCCCAGCAAGTTTTTTCTGTTTTTGGTAGAGACGGGGTCTTGCTCTTGCTCAAGCTGGTCTTGACCTCCTGACCTCAAGCGATCCTCCGGTCTCAACCTCCCAGAGGTGCTAGGATTATAGACGTGAGCGACCACACCCTGCCGATATTGCCTTTTTAACCCCAGTACTATTTATTTTCCCCATTTGTATATCTTTTCATTCTTTTAAACTAGGTATTTGTGAGTAGAGATGTGAGACACATAAGCATATGACAGTTTGGACTACCTAGAAAATAGCTGAATACTAAAACAGAGCAACTCCTTTGAGCACAGGCCTAAAGTCAAAGGCTGGAAAGTATTGGACTGTTGTAGGAATTTTCACTCATATGAGAAACCCTTCAGTGCATACAACTTAAGATGTGGTTTTAGTTTCTTAGCCCACAGGAGATTAGCAAAAATCAAATTAGAAGTGAGACAAGAGCTATGAGGAGCAGCCTCAAGATAGCTTGCATAAGTGACAACCTGCTGATTTTAAAAGAAGCAGAATAATTTAAACATATCCAAGCACTTTGATGACTCCTTGGTGTAGGATGAAAGGAGCCTCCACACTGCCTTTAGAGGCCCCACCAAAGACATGGACTGAGTTCCGCTACACTTGAGCCATTTGAGGTGAACCAGATGATGGTTCAGAGACCCAGGGACAGGTGATGAGTGTACTCTACTCCAGAGCCCAGGAAAGTGTGCTGCTACTTTTAGGAAAATTTCCCTTGAATGTAATTACATTATAGAAAACTGTTTGGGACTCTATAGAAGAAGGCCCAGGCTTTTGGGAAAATTCTTTTATGGAGAACATACGACAGCTACCCCCACCCAGAGTGTTGGTTAAATATGATATTAGTGTACACTTTCTATATTTTATGCATGTGTCAGCTCCCTACAGTTGCAAGCTTCTTGAGGTCAGGGACTACATTTCATGCTTCTCTGTATTACTAAGTCAATAAACATTTCTGGATCATTGTCTTGATGATGAGGGCATAATTCTCAAAAGTCAGAAATATCAGTATACCTGTAATTAAATTTGAAATTAAATTAGTTTGGCAAGAAATCATGACTCCAGGCACTTGTTAAAAAAAATGATAGTAATATAAGCATTAGAGTTTGTGAGTGGAGAATTGGTATTTGCTCAGTGTTTAAGTTCTAAAAGACTTCTGATTTGATTAATTTTCATTGTTAAAAGGGAACAGACTAGATATTAGTTGTATTATGTTTCATCCTGATGTGAATGAAAATGCCTTTTAGAATAAGAAAACTAATACCTTCCACTTATATAGCCCCTTTCTTCCAAAGAGTTCAAAGCACTTTCCAGAAATCATCTCATTAATCTCTTTGGCTTTCCTGCAGAGTGGCTGGTGGGGAGTTGGGGGTGTGTGTGTATATCTCTGTATGTGGATTCCGTCTTTCCCTCCCTTCCCGCCCTCCCTCCAGTTTTCATCTTATGCAATATCATGTAAGTAAGCTATTTTCTGAATCTTACCTTGACTAGCACTTGCCATGTTGTTAAGCCTCATGTTTCAAAGAAAGCATGCCATTTTTAGAATATTAAGCCACATTTATTCATAAAGACAGAGTTTTCTGTGAAAAAATACAGCTTATGGCTACCCATACACATCAGACTATTAATCAAAAATTGATATCAGAAATGCAGTCAGAACATGAATTTCAGCAGCAGCTTCCTGTTTTGACTTTTCTAATAGAATTTTATTTCTTAATAATTGCTTTTATTTTCATGCCCACCCTTGGGCTGAGCAATCGCCTAGGTGACAAAGCAAGTAATTGATAGGAAAAGTGAAAATTGTGAGAAATGTTATTCCTAATGTAACATTTTCTCGTTATAGAGCAGTGATATTAATTTTCTATCATCTTCGTTTCTTTGCTAGAACTTGCTCATTTGGGCAGTTGTTTATGCAGCATCTGTCATTTTCTTTAATTGATATTCATCTTCAGCAGCCGTCAATGCCTTTGTGGATTGCTCTCACAGCAGCTGCATTTTGGCAGCAAAGTGGCTCACAGCAAAACTACACTGTTTTGATCTGGGTTGTGGCAGAATCTTTAATGGATTTCTTGATTGATTAAAGTAGAAAGGCTTCATGAAGCCAAAAGAAAGCTATTTCATCTCTCCCATCTCCTAAAACACTGATTCTGAAGTTTCCTCTTGGTTGTGCTTTACTTGTGTAGCGCAGGTTAGTTTGTTTTTCTTCTCAAAAGAACAAAAGGATTTTGCTTCCATCTTTCTTACTGTGATCTTGGACCAGTGTGCAGGTGTGGTGAAGCAGTGAAGCTGTGAAGCTGTGCTTGGTTATCCTGGTGCCCGGTTTCAAGTCCTTGTTGATGTCAAGGGTGAGCTCCTTATCTGGGGCAGGCCTTACTGTGATTCTTTATAAACACATTGAGCTGGAAGCTTCAGGATTCCTTGAGGCAAAGACCTTTCTGGGGATTATTTCATAGCCCTCTTCATTCTCTACCCAAGACAAGGCTAGACAGCATACATATAGGACATGCCCAGCTGTGACAATGGGGTTACAGTTCACCGCCAGGCTTTTCATGGGTGACGCAGGTGAAGGCTTCAAACAGCGAGGGATGTTCACGACACCTCTGCCCTGCCCTTGTAATGTCTCCTGGAGCAGAAATGAAGGGCTGAGTTGACATTAAACCAAAAGTCTGTAATGTTATTTGAGCAAAGGCAAACATTGAACTTTCCTTATTAAATAGCAGTGAATATGGGTTTTGGGCAGAGATATTACTCAAATTTTACAACATTACGTGTTTTCAGGTTTTTTTTAAAGAACATGTGGCCAGGCACAGTGGCTCACACTTGTAATCCTAGCACTCTGGGAGGCCGAGGCGGGAGGATCGCTTGAGGTAAGGAGTTTGAGACCAGCCTGAGCAAGAGCAAGACCCGGTCTCTAAAAAAAAAAAAAAAAAAAACATGTATAATATGTCATTTGGCACTAGAGCACACAGACCTTATTTGGAGACAATAGGCCACTGGCATAGTTTGTTAATTTTGGTTTCCACAAAAAAGGAAACACTTGTATAGCATGTTTCTAAAGTGGACTTTGACTGAGGTCTCCCAGAACATGTACCAAAATAAGGTGTTTATCACTGTCCTCAGCAAGAGTAAGAGATTGCTGGGATTCTAACCCAGAACTCTTTATTGGGCTTACTGGGGCTAGCTTATAAATGACAGTAGTTGGAGAAAAGGAGGAGGGAAAAGTTATCATTTATGTTTCTGTCTTGATATGATATGTGAATGGAATCTTCAGGCATCTTAGAGCTGTTCCTGTCCTGAGGCTTTAGAAATAGACAGTTCTATCCCCTGAAGCCTAAAGCCGTGTGAGGAGACAGGTCCCACCACACTGGATAAGGCTTGACTGCTCTGGAACATTCACAGGCCACTAAACATGGCAAGTGGGTTTGGGTTCCATCTTCATATTCTTCCCCAAGCCAGGTGTGGCAGAAATGTGGGCATAGAATCCACGGTCCTTGAGGGATATAGGTACTGTTGAGAAGAAGTAGAGTATAGTGTTGTAATATCATGGTCTCTGAAGTCAGATTACTTAAGGTCCAGTACTGGTGCACTATTTACTAGTTATGTAATTTGGGCAAATTACTTATATTTTAGCTCTTATGATGTTAGTGATCTATTTTAGTGCCTATTTGTCTTTTCTCTGGGCCTCAGAGGGTCCCACCTTCCATCAAGGATCTTATTGGCTAAGAGAGCACACAAGCTATGCATGTTTTAGAATAAGGGGTTTGTGTGTGCATGTATGTGCATGCACGTGCCTTAATTAGAATAAGAAAAAAAGTGGGACTGTTTTAGCAAGATCATGGAAGGGCTCTTCTGTTCATATTTTTGTTTCAAAGAAAGAAAAGCAATCAATTGGGAAGACATTAATGTCACGTTGAATTTCAGAATTTAAGTATTTGAGAGCTAAGTATTCCATATTGGGCCCCCCTAAGGAAATGTGAATCTGCCAATTTTTTATATGAGCAAAATGTGGTGAGTTGGATTCTGGAGACCCAGAAATCTTTCCCTCGATTATGCCAGACTATCAGAATTATGTCTGGACTGGATTGTATTAGCTCCCAGTAGAATTCTTTTATTGAACTAACATTTGGAAAAATACCATTAACCTATACTGAAGGACATTATAAGAAATGCCCAAGAAAGCACATTGCCACGTATAATCTGAAGTGTCGTCCAGGACAAGTTGGTGTGGCTCTGTGAGCACCCATGGGTGCGATTCTCTCAGGACCTCTGAAGTATCTGAGGTGACTGAGATGAGGAAAGTGTTTGTTTTTAACTAACAGACACTGCAAATCTGGTAGCCCGGCACATTCCCTCTTTAGGCAGATACTTTTAGGGTCAGAGGTTTGTCCCACCCTAAGCAAATGCACATGGAGGATTTCCTGGCAGGCAGTTTGTAACCTGTCCTTCCTCCTTAATTTAACTTGCTGCCCTTTTGTCTCTCTTTTGTCTCCTCATTTTAAATTTTTCTGGTTTTTGTTTTTATTGTGTACAAAATCTTTTTGGATACTAGAATGGAATATGGAATAAAGAATGTATGTTGTCACTTTCGTTCCCGTGAACTGTTTATTGGTTTTGACAACAGTTGATAATTCTTGCCTGAATCGATGATTTGATTAGAAGTTGCAGAATAATGATTTTCTAATTCTATCACCTCTTCCTCCTTTATTAGCCAGCATTTAAAAAAAAATTTTTTTTTTGGTACGGTTGAGCATCACCTTATCACCAGGGTCCATTTCAATCCTTTGAAAAGTCAAGTTAAATGATTTTTTTCTTTTTATGATTTTTTTTAGGATAAGAGGTTGGTTTCATAGCCATTTCAAATGATGACAAATGAGTTTTTTCCTCCCCTTTGGCTTTTTCTTTTTTTGATTATTATCGCAGAATCATGAAATCTTCTAGATTCAGTGTGTTTTAGTCAACTACAGATATTATTCTTTTTTGACGCACAAACCTCACAACTGTGTTCAGTGGCTGTTTTTCAACTTGTGTCCCGACACAACCCTATAAATCTTTGACAGCTTTCTTGCTTTCTGCCAGAACAAGATGTCCCAGGCACATATTGAACCTTTTTTGTCTGAGAGTTGAAATCAGCCATTTCTTCAGGGATTCTGGTTTCTACTTCTGAGTACTGGGGTACTCATTGCTGCTGGGGTGCTGTTGCTTCTAAGCCATTTATTTCATAAATACAATGTTTGCATTTATTTTGATTTCATAATTATGTGTCTTTTCCCTTAAACTGAAAATCTTGATTCCTAAGACCATTAACAAATGATTTGACTTATTCTCTTTACTTATTTGATTTATTTGAAAGCATTCTGACTACAAATCCTCCTTAATAAAAGCATTGTGAGTGCAAGATCAACAAATATATTTTAAACTTCATTCAGTAGTTTTATCATTAGTTATAATATTAGTAATGCTGTTTCAAAACATCTTTCAAATAAATCAAATAAGTAATAAATAGAATAAGTAAAATAATTTGTCAATGGTTGTAGGAAGCAAGAGTATTATGGTTACCTGTGGGGGCAAGGGTAAAAGTAAGATTTGTCTGTATATACCTTTCCATATTTATTTAGACTGTAGAATTGTATAAATGTAAACATATATACAATAAACACATATAAACATATACACACATATACATTTTTATTTGTGTATAAAGCTTAACATGTAAATATGTATCATTTTAAATTTTAAATCCTAAAATTGAACTTTGGTGTACTATAGCATTAACCATTTTCTTTTGGAAAATATAAATAATATGAATATGCTTTTTGGAAAGCAAATATTAATGTGTATTTTAATCCCTGCATTTGCTATAAAACATAAGATAAGGAACTATATACATTGTTCTGCATCATGTTTTTATTCATGTGGCAGTACATCCCAGCTCTTAGAGATTTCCCTTTCTTTAACTGCACAGTACATCATTATGTGGGCATATTGTAGATTTCCCCAAAATTTCTCTTTTGCTGAGCATTTTTGTTTTCAGTCATTTGAAATATAAACAGCATCGTAAGGAGTACCTGAATAATGTGTGTACATATACGTGTGAAAGTCGTTTTGTACTTCTTGTTGCAAATTCCTAAGTGTCTCCATAAGTGTTGTACCATTTGCTTTTCCACAGCCTCTCAACAGTGTTGTCAAACTGTAACATTTTTCTGGTCTCATAGATCAGAAATAGATCATGGTAGTTTTGATTTGTGTTCCTCTTATTATGAATGAAATTAAGAGGATCTTTTAATGAAAGTCCAGTTAATTATATTTTGTTTTCTATGAATTATCTGTTCCTAAAAATCTCTTATTTTTCTATTTGCTATGTGGTCATTCCACTTACCCAGAATTTCTAGGGCTCTTCATGTATCAACCCTTTGTCAGTAATATATGTTGCATATATTTTTCCCAGTTTTTTATTTGTGTTTCCATTTTGTCATTGGTGTGTATGTGTATGGACTATGTAGAACTTTGTATTTATTTACAGATGTGTGTGTATGTATATTAAAATATTAGTCACAGAGTAGTTTTCATTAGTGACATTTATTAATATTTTATTTTATGGCTTCTGGAGTTTGAATTGTAATTAGAAACTCTCTACTTTGTGGTTGTAAAGAAGTACACTTTATTTTTTCGTTGAATTTATATAGTTTTATATTTTTTATTTATTAATAAATCTTTGATCCACTTAGAGTTTGTCCTGGGTAAAGTATGGAGTCAATTTTATCTTTTTCTAAATGGGTGTCTAGTTGTCACACCACATACATTTACAAATTGGTCTTTACTTACTGTTTTGATATGCCATCATCTGTTAAATTCCCAAATATATTTAGGTCTATTTCTAAACTTCTAGGTTTTCTCTTCTGTTTGTCTGTTCACTCATCTGTGTTACCTGTTTGCATTATTTAATTCTATGTTGTTTAATGTCAAGATCATGACATGACCCTTACACTCTTTTAGTTTGCATTTTTCTTGTATAGCATTGCTCCTAACTTAATTTTGAATCTTACTCATTTTGTGTTAGGTGTCTCTTGTACCTGACATAGAAAAGGGTTTTCCTTAATCAATGTGAACGTCATTGAATTAAGCCTTTTTATATATATTGATAAGACCAATATAATTGGTTTAGTTCTGTGGTATTACTTTATGTATTGCTTATGTGTGCCTATGTGTGTTTGCATTTTTAAAGGCTCTTTCCCCACATTTGTTTACATTGTTTATTGAACAATGTGGGTTTTTTGTACTTCCAGTATTTATGGAGGTCTATATTTTTGTTAGTGGTTACTTTTATGAGAATAGATTCCCAAAAACTCTGTCCCCTTTTCCTTTAGTTTAGACCATGTCTATTGGTTTCTTACAATGAGCAACAGAGAAATTAACTTGTAATTTCTTCTTCCACTTTCCTCTCATTCTCTTCCACCTCCGCTTTTGGTCAATTGTGTGATGTTTGTTAGTATTTAACTTTGTATCCTTAAATAAGATTTATCAGCTTAAAACGCCATCTTCTCTGCCTGTCCCATTTACCTATGTGGTGGTCTGTGTGTTGTGCTGCTGCTGTATGAGTGCGTATGGCATTCGCATGCCGTTCAGTCGTCTTTAGCCCCACTTTTGTTGAAGTCTTAGTTCTACAGTAAAATCAGGAGTCTCCAGTTCTTTCTTGCTAAAGTTTCTCTAGTCATCTCTTGGTTAGATTAAAAACTTGTCCTCTGGTAGATTTTTCTGGAAGGGCTCTCAGGAAAAATATACCCTCCAAGCACACGTACCTGGTTCCTTCTTTCTTTCTTTGTAGGTACTGCTCCATTATTTTTGGGCATTGAATGCTGATGTTAAAGTCAGTTGCCAACCTGATTTTCTTTTCCATATAAGTGCCCAAATTGTGCCCAAATGATTGCTCATCTTTAAAGTCCATCAGTTTCCCTAGCAGATGTTCTTGTGTTTCCAGGCATATGGCGTGCCTTCGAATTCACAGCTTAGAACAGGGATCGATAAACTTTTAATGTAAAGGACCAGAGAGAAAATATTTTAAGTTTTGTGGGCCATGTGGTCTCTGCCAAACTCCTTACCTCTGCTGTTGTGGTGAATTTGGCCAGTGGGCTACGGTTTGCCAACCCCTGGTTTAGAGTAGTGCTTTATTTTAGGGAAGTTTGCTTGCATTAGATTGCAGGTATATGATCTGTTCCATTGCTTTGGTTTTTTAATTTAGGCAGAGGCATATGTATTTAGTTCTTTATCCTGTCTGGTTTTTGTATCTATCACTTTTGTCTTATCTGTCTATGTGTTTCATTTTCATAGCTTTTCTCCTTTCTCTTCTTTATGTCTTTTACTGTGCTTTCTAGGGGCTCTGTTTTCCTGTGTGTTTCTTGTACTTTATTTTTCATTTCTTTTTTTCTTTCCTTTTCTTTTCTGAGACCGGGTCTCGGTCTGTTGCCTGGCTTGGAGGTTAGTGGCATCATCATAGCTCACTGCAACCTCAAACTCCCAGGCTCAAGTGATCCTCCTGCCTCAGCCTCCCGAGTAGCTGGGACTACAGGCACGTGCCATCACACTTGGCTAATTTTTCTATGTTTTGTAGAGACAAGGTCTCGCTCTGCTGCCCAGGCTAGTCTTGAACTCCTGGCCTCAAGTGATCTTCCCACCTCAGCCCCCCAAAGTGCTGGGATTACAGTCGTGAGTCACCACACCCGGCCTACTCTTCATTTAAAAAAAATTTTTGTTTCATCCTTCCTGAGTTCTGTGCATTTTCTTTTCCCCTCCTGTTGTCTAGTCATACCTTTGAATTTTTAGAATGTTTCACTGCAGTTTTCTAGCTTTGTGGCTATAGTTTTCTGGTGAATTTTCTTCTGTTGAGAAATAATTATTTTTTTCTTACAGTCCATATGATAGTTTTACTTGCTTTTTGGGTCATGTTCAAATTATTTGTGTTTTTCTGAATTCTCTGTCCTCACAGGAGTGTCCTTTGAGGGTGGGAAACTTACAACAGCCTTCTCAGTTTCTCAGCATCCTGTAGCTTCTTCTCTTGCAGCTAGAATCTGCAATTTCTTTGCTACATGGCACAGATTCTTTGTTCTTCTGTCACATTCCATGTCTCTTCTCTCTGCCTCTCCCAGTACTCCCTGCTCTACCCTATTCCTTCTCAGATCTGCCCAGAGCAGTTCCCACTGAGTCTGCGCCCCTCCCCTTCTGTGGGTGAATATTTGCTAGTGTTTTCTTGGTGTGTTACTAACGGTGCCCCTCACTCCCTACCCTGTTATTCCCTGTCACCTCTTCTCCCCTGTGCACAGTTGTCATTTCCCAAGCCGTTGATTCTGATGGTGTGGGTACACTCCCACTTACATTATTTGAAATAAACATCATGAGAGGTCCTAGTTATTCTAGTTGCTTTTCATGGTTTTTAGGAGGAGAAGAAGGAAGATTCCATGTGGGCAGTGCCCATACTCCTGGATAGATCCCACATATTCCCTTTAAAATATGTGAACATGAGATTAATTTTAAAATACTGAATATTAAAGTAAATGAAACCAAGGTCTGAAAAAAAATTTTGGTCCCCTGCCTTTTTTACAGATATTGAGAATGTTTTGTGTGTGTTGAGTATGTAATATTCAGCAGAACTGGGTAGGATGAATGTGAATACAAAGTGTGTTTAATAATTACTTCCTCTCCTGACTTCTGTTTGCCAAGTCCACAAGATAGGGCTTAAATTAACTTGACTAAAATCTTCTGGGAAGTAATGATTTTTTTTGACATGGTAGTAAGTATTTCAGTTTAACGCAAATGGCATAGTAATCCAAAGAAAAAAGTCTTCAAATTATTTTGCGCTATTTATGATTTATCAGGAATCACCATTAGTGAAAATTTAAATACTAAGAGAAGTGTAGTTGTGTATGCTTCATAAACTTTCCAAGTGGCTAGAGGAGCTCCATTTTTTTTTCTGTCTCTCATTATTCTATGAAATGTGTTTTTATGTCTCCCAAGTCTAGCAGCATCTTACATTTGGTGCTATAAATGTTTCCTATCAGAAGGCCAAATAAGGAAGTTACAATTATAGAAATGTTTTCCCTAAAGACATTAGCCACATGTGATGCTAAATGACTTGCTCTATTTCAGTCTTCCTCATTTGTATTTTTCAGACATACTTTCTGTGTGAGCTTGGAAGGCAGCTTGCAGAATCTGTGCTGACAAGTTATTTTCTATATAATGTGGAAGATATGTTGATGTAGAGATTTTGACTGACCCAAACCTGTCTGTGAGTGCGCAGGAGTGGCACAAGATGATGCTGTCATCTGCGCTGCACTCTACTCATACTCTCATATTACCTGTCACTTAAAAACAAATTGTGGTAATCTTGGGTGAAAAACAGTAAGATATAACCTGCTAACGTCATTTTACTCTCTTGAAAGAGTAGCACATTTAAGTCTCTTCAGAATTGAACTCTTGTCATCAAAATATGGATCTGAAATATAAATATGTTTGTTTCCGCATGTCATGTGTTTCTTCTCACTTAAAACTTAGTTCATCTTGGCACCGTTTGTTGAGCCTATAACATATACCAGTCACTGTTAGGTATGGAGTTACAAACCTGAATGAGATGCTATCCCTTTTCTAGACCTCACAGAGCAGGAAGGGAAAGAGCATGTAATCATAACTCAGTCAAGACAGGCAGAATAGTGACAAAGCACTTGTAACGTGGAGAGCCTGAGTAGAGGACCAACTCTGCTGGGCAGATGGGGAGGGTGTGCTTGTCTGACTGTCTGTGATGTGGCCAGCATTCTCGGGTCTTCTTTGGCTCTCCTGCTCTCCTTTGCTTTGTGTGAGCAAAGCTTTTGCTGTGGAACTTTGCCAACCCTAAGCCCTAACTGGCATTTTGGTACTTTAAGCTGAAGGCGTCTGATAGGTCTTTGGGTTCTGTGTGCAAATATTTAATGGTAGAGTTGGGGCTTAGTTGTAAAGTTCATTTCTGTTGTGGTGAGTCCAGTTCCAGGTTGTGTAAACACCACCACTGAGGTGTGTGTATAGGTATTTGTGTGTCTTCTAGCTTCATATTTATTTCCTTTGCAAAGATCTATGAAATAGCAAGAGGTTAAAATTCAAACATATGTAAACTTATCAGAGACTAATATTGATATAGGCTGGATTGTATTTAGAATTTTAAAAAATGTGTGTTTGCCCTTCCTGTCCAGGGCCTGTCCTGTCCATGGTGTATCAGTTTGCATAACTTGCTTTTCTGAAGGATAGAAATCTTTCCTTTTTTCCCTTACTTCTTTAAATTTTCTTCTAGTATTTCTGCTGTTCAATCTCATGGTTATTACCCTCATTACAAACTGTGTTTCTGCTTCTCACCTTCATGTCCCCTGGCGCCATGACCACAGTGGTCCTCAGTGGATGTTTGTAGAAGCAAATCATGTCAGCTCAGTTCTGTTTTAGCAGCTATTTTTCCAGTAATTTTCTCACCCATCTGCCATCCATTTTACTGTTGTTGACATAATAAGGGGTTTTATATCCTTTTATTAATAACTTTATTTAATTTACCTATTTCGACATTTGCATTCCATTTTGTCACCTCATTTCCAACAACTATTGAGATCAGTCTTTCCTTTGACCTGGTTTCAGCACTTGCTTCCACCCGGTTTAGGCCACATCTTCCTCCCCCACCTCCATTCTTAAATTCTCTGTTTAGATGATCTCTTACTGATCGTTTCAGAGGAATTGTCTTCAGAGCACATTCACAGACCTTCCTGTGGTGCCTTTGCTGCTTTTACAAATGAAAAACCATGTAGGTGTAGAATTATTTTCTCTTGATCTTTTCCCCTCAAAACACTGAGAAAGTCACTTTCTTCTGTTCCGAGTTCGATATTGCCAAGGCAAATTCTTCCATTGGTGTTCTTCTTTTTTCTTTTGTAAACATTTTCTCCTTTTTTTTTTTTTTTTTTGATACATGTAGGATTTTAAAGTTTATTTTTAAAATTTAAAATTTTCCACAGGATTCTACTTCTGCCTTCCTGTTCAGAGAGCCTTTTTCTTGGTCAGACGCTGCCTCTTTCCAGCTTACTGCTATTGACTCTGACCGTAGCATCTCTGTGAATTGCTCTCTTCCTCCCTCTGGAGTTGCCATGACCTTTAATTTAGAATTTCCATTTTCCGTTCTCTGTGTCTATCATCTTCTCCTACCTTGTTTTCATCTCTTTAAATTTGACACTTTGCATCCTGTGACTGCATCTCATATTTGTTCTCTGATTTTCTTCATTTGGTTATTTGTAGTGTATATTTTATTCTTTCCTCTTCTAATACAGGATTTAATTCTGAGTTTGCACTCACATCTCAACTGTCACCCCCTGCCCCCTTTTCATTTGTCTCTCTTTTTTCTTAAGGTCGTGTTTTCTTGCATTAGCTTCTGTGTCTTGTTGTAAACAGAACAAAACAACACACTTTATTTCTGGTACCTTGAATACACTGTTTCTCTTGTTTTGCTTTGCAAAATCTTTTTGCTAGGAGCATCTCTGTTGTTGTTGGCTCTTGTCGTGGACTGTTGTGTTGCTTGTTTAAATTGTTTGCTGGTGATTGTTGCTTCTTGCTTATCATTAATGCTGGTGGATATTTGTTGATGTTGTTATCGTTGTTGCTTATTGTTTGTTTGTTGTTTGCTTTTGCCTGGATGAGGAGTGGCCTGTCCAGTCTTAAGAGGATTTTCTTTGGTCTCTGACACTGTCTGCCTTCTTGCTGTCAGAAATCTTTGCCAGATCACAAGCTGAAGGACTGGTCTAAGTGGACTGTCCTTTGCCAGATTCTTGGTATGTTCAAGTCATTTATCTAGCTCAGCTTGTCTTTCTAAATAGGAAAGACCTATTCCCATCATATTTTATGGGATTATTTAGGGGATATTCATTCATAATAAATGGGAGCATCTGTATTTTTTTTCTTGGCATGAATGCAGCATGAGAAACTCTCTTCTTGGTAGGACACTGCATGGGTAGCTCTCACTTTGTGCCCCTTCCTGTTACCTCTCCATGTGCTGGGACACAGTGTGCAATGGCCTGTTCCTCTACCCTGGCTGTTATGATGACTGAGTGAGAACTGATGGAGAAAGAGTGGTATTGGTGGGAATGGTTTGGGTTGGGGTGATGGAATAGTCTAGGCTGCTTCAGAAAGAAGGTTCTTCCTGCCAAGAATTAGTGATGGGGGTATGGAGAGGCGTGGATAGAAATCTGTCTTTCTGTCTGAGATTGCTGTTTTTCTTTAGACACCTATTTGTGGTTTCATTGATAGAAATATCTCTCAGGATCTGGCCTATATCACTAATATTTCTAAATTCCAGAGTACTTGTTAGTTTGCATTTCTTTCTAAGTTTTGTTATCATTTTAAATGGAAATAGATGAGGGTGGAACAGCTGCCACTGGTTTTGGCAGTTGCCATCATGAGCCAGAACTTTTCTTACAGCTTTTCACTCGGGTGAATGTTTTAAATGGATTTTTCCAGTGTAAGTTTCTGTCACGCATTTTCTTTTTCTGGGGACACCGCGGGTCTCCCTCTGGGATTCCCAAGACTGCCTCCCCACTCCCCCCCAAACCCATGATCAGTGGAGTTGGAGGCAGGTCTCTGATCTTAGCTCAAGAAGGTGATCAAAACACATTGTAATTTTTTTTTACATCAGAGTGGATCTCTGGTTTGTACTTATCTGCACCTATCTAATTCTTTGACTATCTGATTTAAGGGTAATGTTTTTAGGCCATAGTAAATCTTTTTAGAACAAGAGGAACTTAAAATGAAATGATGTTCTAAGTGGGCCACATCTAAGTGAATCAGATTAGCCCCTAAAGAGATGTGTTAAGCTCTTTTCTCTTTTCCTGTTTTCAAGTGTGTTCTGTGATTTGAAGAATTTTAAAAATGCTCACTTAGTTTCCAGGGGAGCATTCATTTCATGTTTGAGTGGCTGCCCTGTGCTTGGCACTGGGAAGACCAAATTAAAAAAGACTGAGTTCTTGTTCTGAGGTAATGTAGGAGTAGAGTTGGTGAATATGAGTGAATTTAATCCAGTGAAGTGTTGATTATTTTGATTCCAAATATTTTCTCAAATTTTCCTGCAAGTTTTATATAGGGGCACTTACTCCTCAGCCTGCAAAATCTTTAGGAATCCACAGTTCTACTGAGTGTGCCTACTGATGTTTAAGCCTAAATTAATACAATACCTAGGATTGAAATAGTATGTTCTCTTATAATTAGATCAGCATTTTCCCTGTTTAGCATTTAGAATCCATGAACTTTTTAGGTAACCAAAGTCTGGCAGCTATAGTTTCATATACATTTTTTTTTTAAATTAAAGATATGGTCTATTTTAAGGAATTGTTTTGATTTTGTGGATTTCCGTTACCTAACATTTCTGTATTTTAATTGGGTTAATAAAACACAAATTGACTACATTATCAGGGCACAGAGCATATGAGGATGCAGATGTAAAATGTCACCATAGGCAAGAGTTAATGGAACCAAGATGGTGCAGGAGAGCACACCACCAGTTCAGTTGCTGCCCTGAGGTACGCAGTGACATTTTAAAAATGTCTGTTGAGGCCAGACACCCAGTTCACTAGATTAATTAAAGTAAAAACTAACCCAGATCTGGTGTTTTGATAATGACCACAGGGTTATTGCAGTTGGAATTAGCTAATGTTTGACGTTGTTCTCATTAAGACCACAATGGAATTGCCTTTGTGGTTTCTCTTAAACTTTCAAATTTGCCTTTTAGCAATGAAGTGGACTTTTAGCTTTCTTGATTGTTTTCTCATGGGTTAACTGATGCACAAAGGTAAATTTTGTTTTTATTAAAGGTGACAACTCATTTTCCCTGCCTCTTCTCTCACACTCTCTATGGGGCATTAGAGAAATCAAGGCAGCAATAGCAGGCTTCTATACTCCCATGGGCTATCCATCCTGGCAAAATCCTACAGGAAGAGGAGGTTGTCTACACCATCTATAGTCAAAAGCAGTTTTTTGTTTTTTTGTTTTTTTGAATTTTAATCCACAGCACGTTGATTCTTTGTAAAGCACAAAAATAATGAATTATTAAAATTCATAAAAAGGAAAAAAAGAGATACGCAGAAATACAAGCCCCAATATGTTATTAGATACAATGCTCATAAAATTACTCTGTCAAATTGCTCTTCAGTTTCTGAATGATTATGTTTAATTTCTATACTTATTGTAGAATGGTATCAAACAGGTTGCAGACCATACACTGAGTCACACTGCCCTGGTGGACTTCATGTTAGCACAAAAGCACCCTGTGATTCTATGAAACAGGACCTGGCATACCTCCCCGCTGCTGAAAGTGCTGACTTGGACAAAAACATGACACGAGCATTGAAGTCCACATTTTCAGAAAAGGGTCATGAAGGCTGCTCCTCATTGTGACATTTGAGAGCACTTGGAATTCTAAGCCACTTGTGACTTTTTTTTATTATTCAGATTACTCACTTAAAAGTATTAATTAAATTCTTGTAAAGTCCCTGGTTAGAATGACTTCAGATTAAAAAAATATATATAAGTACATATATATGTATATAAATATATATATATACACACAATAAAATGAACGAATAAATATAAATGCACATGTATTTATTTCTGAGGCTAAAAACCTCCCCTGGAAACAGGAGGTTTTTGGCCTCAGTTGAGTTCAGCATTGAACTTAGTTTATTTAGAATCCCAGGCTTTTGCATTGTTTCTGATGTGTAAATGAGACTCCATCACCAATGTCTGTCCTTGCCTTCAAATGGCACTGAAAGATTCAAGATATGTGTAGCATATTTCATCCCAGCATTGTTGGCAATAGCTAGTGATTGAAAGGTTCTGAGAGCAACTTAAATGCCCATGAATAAGGGACTGGTTAAATAAATTAGGATGTATCCACAAAGTAGACTTTTATGTAACTGTATAAAACCTGAGGAGTATCTGTAGATGCTGATATGGAATGAGCTCCAGAAATATTGTGAAGTGGAGAGATACATACACAGAGAAGGAGAAGCAGGGCACAGAGTGGTATCCATAATGTAGTATAATTTGTGTACAAGAAGGGAAGAAAGGTATAGAAATAGTATATAAACATGTGTGTCTGTATCTCTGAAAGGATTTCCAAGAGCCTCTGGGGAAAGGAACCTGGTTGGCTGGCATAGGAGTGGGGGGAGGTGCTTTCATTGCATACTTCTATCTACATTTTGAATTTTGTTCCATGTGACTGTATCATTGATTAAAAAAAAGTTGAAATTACACAGTCTGTTGATAATTTTAAAAAGTACATGTGAGTCGTCAACATTGAACCTGCTCTGGGCTTGTGTCTCAGGCTGGACAAGGCTGTCTCCAACTTGCTCCATTTCAGGGGAGAAAACTGTATTTTTCTAAAGGAAGTTTGGCCCTGTTGAGAAATAATTTATGTGTTACAATTATGAAGTTATAAATATGTAGCATTCCTTGAGCTCTTGTTTGGTTCTGGACTCTATGCTAAAGGGCACTAAGTACGTTGTGTATACCATCCTACTTAAACTTACACTGAGATAAGTAATGTTGTCCCCGCTTTATAAAAAACTGAGAAAGGACAAGGTTAAGAACTCACCTGAGGTCACAGGTCATGAGTGGGAGCCCAGGATTTAATCCAGGAAGTGGGATGACAGAGCCCTTCCTCTCCTAACCAGCCGAACATGGAGCACCTGGGAATAGAGTCTGTGGAATGGCCTGACACCCAGCAGTTCTCAAGTTTAGCAACAATTCTGGAGTGAGAACCCAAGTACTGTCCAAAACAGAGCACAGCACAGTACTTTCTCAGTCCTTATGTCTGTAATAAGTGCCGGCCCACATTGAGAAGCTGACACAGTGCTACATTGTCCTTAATCAAAACAAACAAACAACAAAAGTATCAGAAAAAAAGAGTTATTTCCTAAAAGGAAATGTTTACACTGATTTGATACCTCTTGTCCTACTAATGTTGTTTTGGGTTATTAAGTATGAAATATCCGATTTCCTTAAGTATTAAGTTTGACAGTTGATATATGTGACATTTCACTTAGACACTTCTTGTTTTATTTTTATTGTGAAGATACATCCTCAGTCTTTCAAACACCCGTTTTGGCTTATGATTATCTTTCCAATAGAGCAGTTTTTGTGAAACCATGGATAAGTAAAAAATTTGTGTGATTTTCTAATATGAGTTCTGTTGTGGAACCAGTGCAGCGCAGACAGTTCAAAATATCAGTGAACTATTTGGGAAGGATGTGGTTAATGAACACACAGTACATCGATGGTTTGAGAAGTTCCATTCTGGTGGGTGATTTTGTTCTTGAAAATGAGCCATGTGAGTGACCTGAGACCAAGGTGGATAACGATGAGCTGAAAGCTGTAGTGGAAGCAAATCCATCTCAACCTACGCATGAATTAGCAATAAGGTTTGACATTACTCTTCCAACAATATTGGACCATTGGACACAAATCAGCAAGGTAAAGAAGCTGGATAGATGGGTTCTGCATGAATTAAATGAGCATCAGAAGAGAAATCTGCTCAAAGCTTGCTTTTCTTTGCTGTCCAGATATAAAGGTGAACCATTTCTATACCATATTGGTACATGTGATGAAAAATGGATTCTTTTTGACAATCACAAGCATTTGGCACAATGGTTGGATAAAGATGAAGTGTCGAAACACAGTCCAAAACGATATTCATCAAAAAAACCTAATGGTATCTGTTTGGTGGTCCGGCAGTGGTATTATCCACCACAGCTTCATGAAGCCTGGTCAATTGATTACTGTGGATGTCTACTGCAACCAATTGGACTAAATGATGAGGGTGCTTGCGATTAAGCAGCCAAGATTGGTCAATGAAGACAGGCCAATCCTCTTGCAAGACAACGCTGGACCACATGTCACACAAACTACGCTGCTCAAACTACAGAAGCTGGACTTGGAAACTCTCTGTCATCCATCATATTCACCAGACCTTGTACCAACTGACTACCACTTCTTCCAGGCTTTGGACCTCTTCTTGCAAGGAAAAATATTCGATTCTCAACAAGCTGTGGAAAATACCTTTGGCTATTTCATCACCACTTGCTCTCCAGGCTTATTCGCTGCCGGCATAAACAAGCTACCGTTAAGATAAGACTGTGTCTATAGTTTAGGTGCATACTTTCATTAATTGTACTCCTTCTTATTTGAGATATAATAAAGTACACTTTTGATTCAAAATCTGATATTTCATATTTGATGACCTAATATTTGTCAGATCTTATAAGAACCTGCGATATCCATCAGTCGAGCAAATAATGATGAAAGCCTGCTATGTGTGGCAGACACCATGGGTGCAGAGAGGAGTGGGCACAGTCTTGACTTAAGATAACTCCCATGGAATTGACTGTAACTCAATAAATATTTCTTATTTGTTTTGCCAAGCGTATTATACAGCAAAGCTTGGGAAACCATCCCTTCTTTGGGTGGTTGTTATGTCTTCTAGTCTGCATAATCTTCTATTTACATATAAGTTTATGCATAACATGGATGAAAAGAACATGATATCTTTTCTTATTCTGTATACCTGGCTGACATCCTTTGTTCATTGTTGAAGTAAAAGTTGAGGGAGTAGAAGGGGCCAGCTCTTTAATGCACGATAATGCTGCTTTCTTACACATGTCAGGGTCTATCACTAAATTAAAAATGGAAGGAAGGAAGGAAAAGAAGAAAGAATTGAGAATATGTTTAGAACAGACATAAAAATGAGAACTTAATCTATTCCTGCAACTGAATATTCGTTCAAATAGTTTGCTTAACTGCAACTGGATATATATACATTTATTTCATTGTTGGTAGAAAACAGTAGAAAAATTTAGTTAATTAGTTTTAGCTAACATTAATTCATTAGTTCTATGAAACTTCGTATTTTAAGTGGGGAGACAGAGGAGGAGCAGGAAAAAAATTTTTTTTAATTAAAAAAAATTTTAAAAAAGATTTTAAGTGTCTCAGAAGAAAAAAAATCAGTTTTAAAAATAGTAAGTACCTTCCAGAGGTACTTTATTCATTTTTGTGGTAGGCAGAGTTCTAAGTTGGCCTCTGGATTCCTGTCGTCTTCTGTGCATACCCGTGTATAACCTCTCCCCTTGGGTGTGGGTGAAACCTGAAAGATAATGTGATGTCACCCTCGTGATTAGGTAGCATTAATACGACTCTACCATAGTAGACTAGAGTCTTCTGCTGGCTCTGAAGTGAGCTGCCACATTGGGAGGGCCATTGGCTAGGACATAAGGGTGTCCTCTAGCCATGAGTGTGTCCCTAGCCAGGGGAAAAAAAAAAAAAAGCTTTAGTTCTACAACTGTAAGGAACTGACTTCTTTCTACCAACAAATTGAATGAGTTTGAAATGGGACATGAGTCTCAGATGAGATTGCAGCTCTGGCCAACACTTTGATGTTGTTGATGCAGCCCTGAGTAACATAGTTAACACAGTTAACCCATTTGTAGATTCTTGACCCATGGAAACTGTAAGAAAATAAGTTTGTATTGTTACAAGCCACTAAATTTGTGATAATTTGTCATGTAATAACTGACAACTAATAGAGTTTTTAATTTATATGCACTTTGGTTTTTCATTTTTTACAAAATTGCACAGGGTGAATGAATTATCAATGATACTTTAATATCAGTGGAAGGAATTACCTTCCTGACTATACAGAACCCTCTTTCTCTAATGCTGTTGTAAATGAGGCATTTGCTGTAAGTTTCTATTTTCTTGGTTACAAAGTTTTTCCTTAAAGCAAAGAAACACATGCTATCCATTTGGGATGGAAATTTTTCAGAAAATAGATAACACACCAATGATTTTAAACACAGTGTAGCAATAGAACAGTGCCTTCATGCTTGTCATGGCTGGATTTGTTCTTAGTGTTGACACGAACAGGGAAAGAATTACCGGGAAGGGAGATGACACCTTGGCAGTGTTGGAAAATGGTCCAGCCTTTGGTGGGCACCTTTGGAGAATGACCTCGTCTGGCTTGGGTAGGTGGGATGACTAATCCAAACTGCCCAGAAGTGAAGAATGAGATTTTACTGTAGTGTCAGGGCATCTTAACTGATCCATAATGACCCAGATTGTCGTCATTATGAAACCTAGGTAAATTGTATGCCCATCCTGTATACAGGGATATACTGAGGTCGTAATTAGTACTGCTTTGTGTTCTCATCTGTTTTGCATGCTAGCAGAAGCAGCAGTGAATGTGGATCGAGTGGTCAATGTGCCAGGTCCTGTGCTGAGCAATCATTTTACTTTTCTTTTGTACATCTGACCTGGGAAGGTCCCATCATTACCCCTGTACCTACCTTCCCTGGTCACATCCATCTCCAGTGCTCACTGGTCATTTCTACTCAGTTATGGGGCAAGAAGTCACATTATCAAGACTATGTAACTTTTCATTGGAGTGTTGACACTGAACAAATGTGTGCAAAATCATAAATGTCCAGTTTGAATCATATTTACAAAGTGAATACATCTTGTAACTGACATCCAGATAAAGAAATAGATCATTCTAGTCCAGAAGTCCCCCTGACATCCCCTCCTAGACACTACTCTACCCTTGAAAGGTAACCATTATCCTGATTTCTGTCTGCAAGGGCTATTTTGAGTGTTTTTGAACTCCAGACAAATGGAATCTCACAACATTTTTTCTTCTTGACTTCTTAACATTATGTTTGTGATACTCATCCATGGTGTTTTCCATAGCTGTTGTTCATTCATCCTCATTACTATATGCTATTCCATTGTATGAATGAACAGCAATTTACCCAAACTACATTTGGGTAGCTTGCAGGGGTTTTGTTTTGTTTTATTTTTAAACAGTGCTGCAGTGAATATCTCTGAGCGTGTCTTTCAGTGAACACATGTGTGCATAGTGCAGAGGTCTGTGAACTGCTGCTGTAAAGGGCTAGAGAGGAGCAGTCCCCTCTGCTAGGCCCATACCACCTGTGTCACAGTGACTCAACTCTGTCTCAATTGCTCAACTGCCATGGCAACAAAAAGTAGCCATAGACAATATGTAAATGAATGAACATGGAATGAGCATTCCAATTAAACTTTATTTATGGACATTGAAATTTGAATTTCATATAGTTTACACATGTTATGAAATAATATCCTTCTTTTGATTTTTTTTTTTTTTTTGGACCCTCTAAAAATGTAAAAATCATTCTTAACACTCGAGCCATACAAAACAGGCAACAAGCCTGATTTGGCTTTCTGCTGTAGTTGGCCAATCCCTACCACAGGGCCCAGGGGTGGAACTGCTGGGTCACATGGTGTGGATATTATTTAACTATAGAAGACACTGTTGAACAGTTTTCCAAAGTGATTGTATCCAGTTTACAATGTGTAAGTAATTTAATGAATGAAGGATGTGGGTTTTAGTGCTTGCATTTTGTGATGGCTTGGGAAAGAGTTTGCTTCCTTTTGACTCTTGACTGGTTGTGATTATGAAAAGTTAGATATTTAGGTAAGTGGCTTGCATTGCACCTGTTAGCAAAAATAATTGGTGTGTGTGATTGAGAAGTGTTGTATGTACACCTTTTATTTGGTTTACTGCTGTAGTATTAATGGTCCAGATCCACAAACACTATTTATTTTTTGTCTTGAATTTCATGTTTCCTTCACAAGTTGTATAACCTTAGCCACATATTCTTTACTTATAAAAGCTTTCAAGTATAATTTCTCTTTTTAAAATGGATTTTGTTTCTTATTTTAATAAACTATTGGGGCCATGTGCAGTCAGTATTCAAAATTATATTTGGCTTTGGAGTGTTCTCTTTTGATTTACTGCACAATTTATTTTGCTAAAGGTATATTAATAATGTTCCAAAGTGTAATGTATCACAGGAATACTTATGTAAAATATTGTTGACCATAAGAGTATTTATACAACATATGCATTTCTATTCAGGCCAACTTGATTGGAGGAAGAGTTGGTCATTTGGGGTCCTTTGGGGTTGGTGTTCATATAAAGCGTTATTATGTAAACAGCATGAACTCTCAAAGGGACAGGACTTGAGTGGCAGATGGTTTTACAAAGCATTAACTCTTTGGGTTCATAGAGGACAATTTATTTAGTCATCTGTCAAGTGCCCGGGTGGGGCTTTCCCAGCACCGTGGGAAAGTTTGCTGCGTTTTTCCTTTTCCCCTTCCTTCCCCCAAGTTTGCTGCATGGCCAGGGCAGAAACTCCCTTCTGTGCTGATATGTGCTCTTGATAAATCATCACTACTCAGAGTGTAAGCAGCAGTACGAACAGTTTGATTCATTAGATTAATTTGGTTTTAGTGATTGGAGTGAATATTTGGTTATTTGGGAGGAGGTTATGTTCGCCCTTCTCCACAAAAAGCAGATTCTATTACTGGTTGAGCGTCCCTGATCTGAAAATCCAAAATCCGAAATCGAACATGCTCCAATGAGCATTTCCTTTGAGTGTCACGTTGGTGCTCAAAATGTTTGAGATTTTGGAGCATTTTGAATTTTGGATTTTTGGATTAGGGATATTCAACCTGTACTAACTGGGAAAAGCAAGAAGCCCATTCATTAGGGGATGGTCTTTATTTACTCGCCAGTGTGCATCACCGTGGGGAGTGTACACCTTTCGGAAGGAAATTATTAGAAGCTGGAAGTTTGTCCCTTTCCTTTTCCTTTTCCTCCTTTTCTTCCTCCCTCTCAGCTTTCATCCCCTTCTTCCCTTTTTCTAAATTCCCTTCTGATAATGATACTGGCTCAAGTGGCTCTGAAACAAGGTCTCTGCACCAAGTCCAGGAATTAACCTCCATCCTCCTTGTACCTGTTAGAGAAGAACTCCTTTTGTTGTGTTTTTTTTTTTCCTCTCCTATTTTAATGTGAAAGAATGATAAAAAGCAGGTTGCAAAACAGGTGAACTAGAGGATCTTTGCTTCAATGTTTATTTCCTGCATAATTAAAAGAGCTAGGAATACAGATGTGTGTGACATCATAGAAATCATGCCAAGGCACCATTACAAGTTGCATAGGATTTTATTTATTTTTTTCAAGTTATAATTTGTCAAATATATATTTTTATTTTTTAAGTTGACATGTAAAATTGTATGTATTTATCATGTACAACATGATGTTTTGAGGTTTATGTACCTTGTGGAATGGTTAAATCTAGTTAATTAAGGGTGCATTACCTTGCATAGTTATTTTATGGTAAGAACATTTAACATCTACTCTTTTAGCGTTTTTAAAGAATACAGTATATCATCATTAACTATAATCACCCTGCTGTACACTAGATCTGTTGGATTTATTCCTCTTATTTAATTATAAACATGTATTCTGTGGCCAACATCTCCTAACTGCCCCACCTCCGCCCCCACCCCCACCCACTCCAGCTTCTGGCAGCACATCTAGATTTGTGTAAGTTCACTCTATGATGTTCACACAAGGACAAAATCATCTAATGACACATTTCTCAGAATGTATCCCTGTTGTTAAGCAACACATGGCTGTATATCTGTAGCTGTTTTTATGTAATATAGATATATCTTTACATATAATATAGATAAAGATCCAGATCTAAGGGTAGAGATAGATATATGTAATATATAGGGAGTTGTCTGTTTTAGTCACTGATACATCCCTGGTGTAGACTAGCATCTGATAAATAGCAGATGGTCATTAGGTATTGGTTGAATGAATCACAGAAGAAGGTAACTGTCGAATGAGGGAATGAGGTCACAACACTTGCCCTTTTGAGCATTCTCAACGTGTACCAGCAGGATAGAGGTGTCAGTCATTTGGAAGATACAGAAAATTATGGCACAACCCAGGATGCAAAATACCTTGGAGCTTAAAAAAATACCTGTGCCTGGGTCCTGCCCCTGAGATGCTCATTCAGAGGACCTGGTGTGGGTACAGGCATGGTCCTTTTTGAAAGTTCCCTGGGTAATCCACTGGTTAGCAGGAGAAACATGCAGTGCATGGATGCAAAGTCACTGGTCTCTGTTTGACTGAGATACATGTGATGAGGCTGGATAGCTGTGGTCTGTGCAGAGGAAGGGGTCACAGTAGACCTAAGTGGGTTCTAAATGACTCCTGGGGGAGGGGAAAGATGGGTAAGATTGAGAACCTGAGGGCTGTTGCAACAGGACATTGTCACTTGAGCAAAGGCTGGAAGGAGGATATGAACCTCATGTATTTCTGTGGGTGAGAAAAGAGCAGGCCAGCTTTATAAGACCAAAGTTTAAGGCCAATGTCAGATTGATGCTTTCTGGGTTGCGATATCCCATTTAAAGTAATCCTTTCACTTACCGACTTACCTTCAGTTAAAGTTTGTATTATCTAGAAAATGCCCTTGTGGAATCTTCTGGTGAACCCTCATGAATGTTTTGGGTTTCCATTTAGGTCAGATATACTAAAGTACTTGCGATCACAAGATCCTCCTCTACTTAAAAAGTCTAGTTAAATATTAACGTGAGGAAATTTGCTCTTGCATATTTTCACACGTAATTTCTTTAATTGGTATTATGCATTTTGCATAATTTAAATACTGACATCTGGATGATTTGCTCAGCCAGCAGAGAGGACTGTTTCATCAGAAAGATCTACATAGCATCTTCTCAGAGCTGCAAGCCAACAGTTAGCTGTTTGGCATTTACATAAAGAGTGATGTTTCTGCAGTGGGAAATGTAGTGGAAATTGAACTGCCCCAAGAGTTTCTGTTCATTAAAAGGGCAATATTAATTATATTTACTGTTTAGGGGCTGACTGCCAGTAATGCCAGGACATTTAGGTTTGTTAGTACTGTGGAATAGATGGCAGCCAGGCCCTTCTCTTCCTGGTTCTACCCTGGCGAGTCCTGGGACTATGTACCATCTGTTCTAAATGTGTGTTTTTGACCACAGGTAGTGTAATATGGATTGTTTCAAAGTCATGTAAAAAGCAACGTTTTTGCATTTCTAGTTTATTTCAGTGATATAGTAGGTGCCAATCTGACATCAACTTTGTTATGTAACATGTGTTACTACATGTGGGGTTTTTTTGGACACCTATTAAATTATTTATGATGATACTATGTCAGAATCAAATCTTAATATTTTAACAAGATTCCCTTATTAACTTTTGATTTATTCTGGCCATATTAATTATTGGAGGTTCAAGAGCTGCTTTTTCCTGTTCACAAAATGGGACTGATAAGAGACAGTCTTGGCCCTGGATACTGTTGAGTAGTTCGGCCCCATTCCAACCTCTCCTTCCCTGAGCTTGACATGTTGGCCTGGACCCATTGTTTGCTTTCTGCAGGGGCAGACAGACAATAAAATAATGTATGAGAAGGTTTGATTGCCTTGAGTGCTCTGAAGACAGTAAGCCAGGTAGAGTGATAGAGTGTGCCTGGGCATGGGGGTGGGGTTACTTGTGTTGGAGGGAAGCTTCATCTGAGCAAGGACCTTGTTGGTCTCACTCACTGGTGTCCCTGTCAGAGTGTGCAATAACAGCAGACTGACAAGCAGGGGAAAGCCACAGAGATCTAGGGGGAGAGTTGTCCAGGCAGACGGAACAGCACATGGAGAGGCCCTGCAGTGGGAATGAGGCAACCACCATGGCTGGAGCTTTGGGAGTCGAGTGGAGAGTGGAGGCGGATGAGGTCGGAGAGGGCTCAGGGGCAAAGTTAAGTGAGATGTGGGGGCCATTTTATTCCAGATGCTTGGGAAACGATTGTAGCATTTTATGGGTGATATTTTGACATTTTGAAAAGGTGGCTCTGGCTGCCATATGGAGAGTAGATTGTAGAGTGGCAAAAGAAGAAGCAGAAAGACCAATTAGGGGATGTCAGAGCCTCCAGGCAGGCTGTGGAGGTAGCTGGGATCAGGGCAGTAGCAGTGGAGAGAGAAAGTCATGGATGATTCAGACCATGCAGGTAGAGCTGATGGGACTTACTGATGGTCTGGCTGTGCGGTTTGAGGCTAAGAGAGGGATCAAAGGCAAATTCTAGGTTGACTGACTTGGTTCTTCCTCTGTTTTTCAACCTGTGGATTGCCAACTCTGCATTCCCACCTGAACCTGCTCCTTTGTGGAGCCCAGTTCTGATAGGGGCTGATCCCCAGGAGATTTCCAATCCTTAACTGTCACAGACCGTTCTTTCCTTTCTCTTTTTTTACTTTGTTTTTAAATCTGATTATGATTCAAAGAGCATAATTAATAGAGCCCTCACAAGAAGGATTGCATATTACCAATCAGGTTTACAGGAACATAGAAAATGTTACTAGCCTACAAATACTGTTTTTATTCACTTCATCATTCTCTGGGAACACAGAAAAATAAAGTTATTTCCTGGAGGAGTATGAAGGAGATTCTTATCCCTTTTCATCATAGCTTGCTCAGGTTGCATGGACAAAGTGGGGAGTAAGACAGGATGGTAAGTCCAGGCAGTTGACAGATAGAGCTTCATTGACTTCCTGATAATTTTGGCAGTGTTGGATGTTGGATCTGTCTCTATTGGATGAATATGATTCTTTTTATGTGGAAAAGAATATACAGTAGTCCCCCTTTATCTGTGTACCCCTAGGGGATGCCTGAAACCTCAGATAGTACTGAACCCTATATACACTACCTTGTTTTCTTATACGTACATACCTATGATAAAGTTTAATTTAAAAATTAGGCACAGTAAATGATTAACAATACCTAATAGTAAAATAGAGCAATTATAGTAATATACTATAATAAAAGTTATATGAATGTGGTCTCTCTCTCTTGCTCTAAGTATCTTATTGTGCTATACTCACCTATTTTTGGACCATGGTTGACCTTGGGCATCTGAAACCACACAAAGTGAAACTGCACATCCTCCCGTATACTTTAAATCATCTCCAGGTTATTTATAACATCTAATACAATGTAAATGCTATGTAAGTAGTTGTTATGCTGTATTGTTTAGGGAACAGTGACAAGAAAAGGTCTGTACATGTTTAGTACAGACACAACCATCATAGGCCTAACTACATAGTACATGTCAGCAACAAGGGGGGGACTACTGTACAAGGAACAATAGCTTCTGTATGCATGCCAGCTTGTGGCTTACTTTCAGGATTTCAGAGCTAATTGGTTGGTGCTGACTATGACTTGTAGCATTTTTATATTATTTTAAAAAAACGTGTAAGTTACTAGACAACGCTTGCCAGTCAAATTGGTGAGTGATTTTTAACATGTAAACAGTATTCACTTATGAGTGTCCTGAAAAGTGTTACAAGGAAACATCAGGATATTTTTTTTTCCCTAGCAATAAAAATTTTTTGGCATTTATCAGATTTTCTTGCAATTCTCTAATTGCCATATTTCTCATAAAGAGGAGTGAAACAGTTGAGGAAAATGTCTTTACTTAAGGTCAATCAGCATGAACTATTTGTCATATAGAGTCCATCTACCCTTACAGTGTCTCTCAAGCTGTCCCTTCCTTTCTAATCCCATCCCCTTTTTCCCTCTATTCCTATTCATCCTACATATCCTTGCCAGATTCATCTTCTGAAATATCAATCGATTCCTGTTTTCAAAATTCTCAATGACTTCCCAGTCTCTGAATCAAATAATGGCCCATCACCCTGACTTTCCAGACCATTTTTCCAGATTTATCAACTAAACTGGATGTCCAGCAGTTTCTTATGTATGTAGTCAGCCCTCCATATCTGCAGGTTCCATATCTGCAGGTTAAATCAACTGCAAATTGAAAATATTAGGGAAAAAAACTCCACAAAATGTTACATTGTTGCTGACATGTACTATGTAGTT
Organism: Daubentonia madagascariensis; assembly: GCA_023783475.1. Classification (NCBI taxonomy): domain Eukaryota; kingdom Metazoa; phylum Chordata; class Mammalia; order Primates; family Daubentoniidae; genus Daubentonia; species Daubentonia madagascariensis. The sequence goes on from JAKFHU010002136.1 coordinate 1,456,875, forward strand.
AGGCCTATGATGGTTGCCTCTGTACTGAACAGGTACAGACTTTTTCTTGTCACTGTTCCCTAAACGATACAGTATAACAACCACTTACGTAGCATTTACATTGTATTAGATGTTATAAATAATTTGGAGGTGATTTAAAGTATATGGGAGGATGTGTGTAGGTTGTATGCAAATACTTTGCCATTTTGTATCAGAGACATGAGCACCTACAGATTTTGGTGTCCACAGGGGTCCTGGAACCAATCCCTCAAGGATTTTGAGGGACGATTATGTGCCCATGTTTTCAGCCTCCTTATAGTACCCCTTGTTTTCTTCCTTCCTTTATTTTGTAGCCTTTTGAAATCCTGTTCTTAACTTTGATATTAAAGAGACAGTTGGAGATAACCATCACAGATTTCAAAGAAATGAGGAAATAATACTAAAAAGCAAAACAAACATGCAAGCCTGCGGCAGCAATATTGCCATGCCATCACTAAGAGGAAGCATATGAGAAAAGGTCATGAGCTGGCTGCTGAGGAAAAGGGATGATTGCAAAGAGGATATTCCTAAGCCTGCACCTGACAAGTTGAATCAGCAAGGATTCTGAAAGCCCTCCTCAATACCCTCACCTCTGGGGAGGAAAAAATTGATTTTCCTGTTCTTATTGAGGAATAATAGCAATGGCTGAGGAGGTAACTGGAATGAGGGGGAGGCCTGGTGAAAGGATGAGATGCTGGAGGGCATCCAGCCCTCCCTCCTGGTGGAATGGGGTCCCTGCCCAGGCAGGAGGAGGAAGCTCACTAAGAGAGGCAGAACCCAGGAACTCAGACAAAGCCTTGACAGTGCCTCAGCTGAGCTCTCTTGGCCCTCGCTGTCATTTTATCTGGCTAGAGAGAAGTGGATAGAATGCAGATTACTCAGTCATCTAACTAGAAAGGTTGCAGATGTGGCAGGGCAAGTATCCAGGAGTTGCTCATTCTGCATCAGAGCAATATGAAATTTTTGCACAGACACACCTAAGCATACACAGATGAAGAAAGGAAGTAGGGCAGTTGTATACATAACTGTAGCTGTGGATGGATGGATAGATGGGCAGACAGACAGAAAGAAAAGGAATAGAGCATGCAAAAGACAAACGATCCCAGTCTATGTGCAAACATACTTCAAGGCATGAGAGATAGTTCCTTACAGTTGTTTCATTTTGTGGAACAAATTAATGAGAGATATGAATTCAATAAACAAAGATGATAAAAAGTAGAATGAGATTAAAAAAAGGAGATCACAGAACTAAAGAAAGACTTTGAGGTCCTAAACAACATCACTGCAGGATAAATAAATAAAATTAAAGAATATAAAGGAAAAGAATAGAAGCCACTGAAAATCAAATTACTAAGAGAGTAAAGGCTTGATAATCTCATAGAACATCAATATAACAATCAAGATAGTAAAGCATCAGAAGCTAAAAGATACAGAAGACAAAGACAATATAATATAAGGACAATTGGTGTCCCTGAAGTGGCCTGTCAACAGATGAAACAAAATGGAAAATAAAACAAGACAATTTTCCTAAAATGAAAAATAATGAACAGAAGAACGGAATCTGCAGATTAGGAGAATGGATTGTGTTCCAGGAAAATGTAGAGTACAGAATGTTCAACACAGAGATCTACCCTAATTAAGCTATTGAATTTCAAGGAGAAAGGAAACATTCTTTAAACATCCAGACAGAAAACCAAATTATCTGCCATGGACTAAAAGTCAGACTAGTTTACTATTTCCTTAGAGTAGCATTCAGTTTCTGAAGACAGTGGAGCCATGTCTTTAACATTCCAAGGTAAAGTAAGTACTGTATGACCCAATAAGTGACCCCAAATTGACACAGACACAATGTCATCAGGCAAGAGGCAGATATTGTCAAACAGTTACAAACTCTGGTAATGGTGCTTAAAACCAAAACACGTATTTAAAAAAATATATATATGTATATATACACATATATATATAGTGAATATGTTTCATAATGTCTTAACTTGGATATTGTAGGAAATACTTCTTGTAATGAAGAAACATTATTCTTTTGATTGAAATTCAACAAATACTTCAGTTTCTTTTCCTTCTTTTAAATTTAAATAAAATCACATGGAGTTTTTTTAATTTAAAAAATAGCTTTACTAGAGGATAATTTTATTTTTCATAAAGGTCTTCCTGGCTGCCTGACTTCCCCCCCTTGACCCCCACAATGGGCATTTGCTCTAAACCCTGATTGTGGCATGACTCCCCCCATCTGCTCTTTGTAGTTGGGATTGCAGAAATTAAGTACACTTTATGATGTGAGTCAACTCTACAAAATTCCACTAGTTAGTGAAATATATAATCCTCTGTAGCAAGTGTAAATTTTCACAAAAAGATTCTGACATTTAATTCTTGGTTGTGCAGGAAAAAAATGCCACTTAAAAATCACTCCCTGTAGTACCGAATAATCAGCACTTACTGGGTGACTACTTTGTGCCTGGTGCTCCTGAATTCACCTAACATACTCAGTGTGAGGAAACATTATTTTTACTTTTAAAGAGATTTTAATTTACATGGGGCAGACACATTTCTAAAGTTTTCCCAATTTTCTCCAAGCAAGATCTAGATCCTAGGTAGGCTTCCCAAAAGGGAAAAAAATATTTTTGTTGTTTGTAAGTTTTTGTATTGGTTTTTACCTATTTATCCAAGAAAGTTGTTGAGTTTTGTAAGGCACAGTGCTAGATACTAAGAATGTAGTTGTGATTAAGAGGTAGAGTCCCTGCTCAATCTAGTAAACCATTATGGCGGTTACATGGGACTCCCCCACTGAGCCAGTCCTTGTGTGGTCTTTGCCCCGGGAATCTGGGCAGCCGCTGCCCACAAATCACTGCAGCCACTGGAATGTGGCAGAGGTGATTCTGTGACAGCCCCAGCAATGGACATGTGTTTTAAATTCAGAGGTATTTTATCTGAATAGATGTCTGGAGGTTGAAGAGAAACCATATTGAGCATATTATTTGCAAATGTAGTGAACATTATGTTTAAAATAAGCTGATACTATGTTTTGACACTTTTAGTAAGTCTATAGTTTCCCTTTCATCCAAATAAGCTTGGTTGCCAAAAGGCTTGTTTCAATGTAAAATATGTGCAACGATATGTATTTTACCTCTTTCTTTCTTTGGGACCCAGTGTGCCTGGAGTTGGGGGAGGGTGGACAGCTCTGCTATGTTAAGGATTCCATCTTAGCCAAAAGGTGTTTCATAAATTATGTATAATAGTAGATGCCACTCAATAAATATTTTATACATGATAGATATTTTTGTCTGAAATTACTTTTTCACTTGAGCAATGATTTAAGCCCTCGTTTCCAGTTTTATGAGGTGACACTTTTATAATATCATGTAGTTGAATGCAGCTTGAATGTCACAGAGCTTTAGGGCAGCATTAATCATAAATTCATCTACCCCCACTTCAATCCTGGAAAACTTTCTCTTAATTCAGGTTTTACCCATTATATTTATACAAGAATGTGTGAGTGTGTGCCTGTGTGTGTGTGTGTGTGTGTGTGTGTGTGTACGTGCTGAGGATAGGTGGGAACAGGTAAGGCTTTTGACCTAATGGCTCTGAAGCTATGAATTTCCAGTGCTTTTCAAAGTCTATGAGACTTATTTCAAGGAAGAACAAAAGTGTTTTTCAATGGTTAAAAAAAAGAATATTAAACCAAACTGGATGTAGTCCAAAGCAATTTCTCTAGTTTGAATGGGAGCTATTAAAGTTTAAAATATTGCTTTTGGGGGTTGGGGGTTATTGTCCACTTTTGTGCAGAAAGAAAATCCATATGCCTCTGGACTTAGAACGATTACTCTCCTTTTCGTGTGGACCTGGAGGCCTGGTACAATTTATTGCCATGGGGCTGCTTACTGTGTGTGTAGTACTGTCACAGTTCAGAGCTACCTCTTCTTCCTGTGAGGACATTGTTTTATGAAATGGAGCTGAGTGAGTAAATTCTCCCCTGTAATAGATGTCTTTTTTTTTTTTTATCACATACTTGCCACTTCTGCTTGAATTCCTTGGGTAGGAGGAAAAGCATGAATTCTGCTAATATCGGGGAGGTAGGAGTAAGGGTTGGTTTATGGAGAATGCTCATTTTGGCTAAGATTTGCACAGGTCTTGCTATAGTAGATCAACATTGCTGAAGTCTCTGACCCCAGAGCCTGAGGTTCTGAGCCATGGCATGGGAGCCTGGTTGATAAAGGGAGTAATTGAAGAACAACAATATGCTTCATTTCCTTTTCTTGAGTCTAAGTTATGCATTGGTCATTTTCTCTGTGAATGTATTTAATGGATTAAATTGCTTTCTTTCATATGGTAATTTTTATGTTTTTTTTAAATAAACCATCCTTTTTTGCCACTTCATTTTATCACTCTCTTGCATGTCTCCAGGTCTTTGGGTATACATTTGGGACTTAAATGTATAAGTCCACTGCCCTGCCCCAGAACCTCTTAGGAGCTCACATGTCTACAAGGTCCGAGTTTTGCTTTGATGGTCTTACACTAGCTTGAGAAGTTCTGAATCCATCACCTAGAGAATTGGAGACTTTGTAGGTTGTTTTAATATTTTAATGACACAAAATACATTTATTCCTCCCAGGAATGTAAGCAGTAGCAGTTGTGTTTGGGGACAGAGCTGTGTCTTGGTCACTGTGTCTGATTGTAGGAGTAGGGGAGGGGAGGCGATTCTCCAGGAGCATCTCTGAAGAGGAGCCCAGGTTAGCTCCCATCACACCTACAGGTACAAAGCACAATGGCATGCTCTTAGATGTGACTCAGTCTGAACTTGGCACTGCCTGACCTCAAGACTGAAATTTTTACCTTCAATCTTCTGGGATTTGTCTGCTTCCATTTCAGATTTCCCTAGAAGCCTGATTTTAGAGGTCTTTTGTCTTGGGCCAGAAGGGCCTGATGTTAAGAAATGGACATCTTCCCTCAGGAGTTGCCCTTAATCCTCCTTCCTACAGCTGTCTGAACTCTGTGTACCTACTCATTTACTCATTCCTTTGACAAATGTTAATTGGGGAGCTACCATGTGTTGGACATGAAATTAGGCACTGGGTTACATTCTAGTCAGGGGATAGGTAATAAACATGTATGTATATAATATATCAAGTAGTAATAATTGCCAAGGAGAGAAACAAATCAGCATGAGGAAAGTTGGTAATTGCTATTTCATATGGGCTGATGGGAAAAGTAGCTTTGAGCAGAGAGTGGTAGACTGGATTATTGCAGTAATCCCAGTGCAAGATGATATGGTTTGGGCCAGAGAGGACTGGTGCAGGGGACTTGACATTATCAGATTCTGGGCACATTTTGCAGGTGGAGTCAACACGAAATATTTAGAGTTTAGAGAAAGAAAGGAGCAATGTGTAACCATGGGTTTTGGTCCAGGCAACTGTAAGGAAGGTTGACATTTACTGGGATAGGATAGTCTACAGGTCTGGGAGACAGGGGGAATCAAGGGTTGTTTTTTTTAATGTATTAAGTTTGGTATCACCACTGATATACCGAAATGGGTGGGTATGTATGCCAGAGTATGGAATTTAAGGGAGAGGTCGACCCTGGGGATTTAAATTTGAGCATCATCAACATACAGATGGCAGGTAAAGTCAAGCCAGAAGGAGACCATCAAGGGAGTGAGTATAGGTAGAGAGGAGTCCCAAGGCGATAGCCTTCATAGAGTGGGTTTGAGAGACAGACTGAGAGGGGAGAATTGGAGAACTACTAATATAGGGAACTTGTTGGAGGTGATTTTCTTTAAAGGGACACAGAGAAATTGGTGGTAGCTGGAGGGAGATGCAAGGCCGAGGGAGGTGGTAGTGGGTGGTGGGTAGTGGGAGGTCTATGGCGGATTTGTCTATAGGTGGGAATGACCCCGTGGATGGGAGAGGCTGATGTGCAGGAGGCAGTGGGTCGGGTACCTCTGGTGCAGGGGTAGCTGATGCCCAGAAAAGGCTTCCTCCCGGGACATGCACAATTCAACCATGGCAACTGGAGACAAAAGCCAACAGTTAAGGAGACATCTAGATATTAGATGAAATTAAGGCTCTGAAGAGGGAGAAAGTTTATGTTGTTGTTTGGGTGGTCCTAGAACCTTTCTTAAGAGGTTACATCTCAGACAGTAAAAGTTTAATTCATTCTATGCTGAGCTTTTTACATGTTTCAAGTTCACTTTGCCTACCACCCGCCAGGATTTCAACATGAAGATTAAGGTCCATTTTTCTTGCAGTTTTTTTAGAGGAGAAATAAAATATTGCTCGTTGTAACAATCTAAAGAACACCTAATACGAAGTTCTCTTTCCTCAAAGTAACCTTTTCCTTTTCTTTTCATCTTAATTCCAGGAACAAACTCTAGCCCTTAGGAAAGAAGGGATTGGGGTTGTTTTGGATTCTGAGCTGCCACACTTGATTGGCATTGATGATGACCTTCTGAGCACTGGAATCATTTTATATCACTTGAAGGTAGAAGCTGCTTAAGTGAAACATTATAATTTTGTTTTCAGTTTTCCCTTTAGACACTAGCAAGGTTTATTATAAAACTCTATGCCCATGGACACAACTATTAAATTAAAGAATATACTGTAAGTTCTTGAGCCCTTTGGGGATTTTAAATGATTCCTTGGGATTCTGTGGCATTTGAAGTTCTATGTTTATGTAGTTCTAAAGCTAGATGATGAGCCATTCATTTGCCTTCTATTCTGTAGAATCACTAAGAGGCAGGTAAGGAACAAAAAGGCAGACAGACCGAGGAGGAGAAGTTGCAAACAACTAGACCTGGGATTTCATTATATGTACAGTTTCCTGGTCCCTAGTGGAATTATAAAATTGTGCCTCCCACCATCATTATTGGGCTTGGCTCCTGGCAGGCCGTTCATGTCTAGTGCACAGAAGTCCACATCTGTATCAACAGTTACCTCTGTGACCTTGACTTTAGTGTCCCCTGTTTGATCGATGACTGAAAATGAGAATGGTACTGCACTTGTGTTTTGCAGACTCCCATAAATTATATCTTTAGACACAAAGGAACCCCTGGCCATTGGAGGAGAAACTTCCCAGAAGGGGTCAGAAACATCAGTGAGATTACTGTCGTGAGCAAATTGTTAATGCGTGCCAGAATAGAAGCCTAACCATTGTTGAACATTAAGCCTCAGGAATTGCACTATCATTTTCCAGACAACCTGGGGTATCATTACAGAGCCTCAGTGAGCTCTAGTTACATGGAGGCTATGGCCTTCCCAGAATATTGTTCATCCCATTGGCCACCACGTTGCTTGGGCTTAAATGAAAAGCGGAGAAACAAGTTCTTACTAGTAAATTTTGCTTGATTTTTCTTCACAGGAAGGTCAGACATATGTTGGTAGAGAAGATGCTTCAACAGAGCAAGATATTGGTGAGAATCTTTGTCAATTATCTCTTCCCAGTGATTTTTTTTTAAATTTCAAAATATTAAGGGGGTACATATGTGTTTGTTACGTGGATACCTTGTGTAATGCTTAAGTTGGGGCTTGTGGTGTGCCCATCACCAGAATAGTGTTCACTGTACCCGGCCAGTGATTTCTCAAGGTCCTATTTAATGAAGAAACTTCTCTTGAATAACTGACATTGAACTAATTATAAAAAAGCAAATTTCAAATACAATATTGGACAATGTATGTATTTCTATAATTTTGAACACAAGTGAATAACAGAACAATTAATTTAGTGAATAAAATGGAACTATGAGTCCTTTCCCCACCCTACATGCATTCTGTACCCTGTCAGGTCGTTAAGAGTACAGTTGTCACAGTGGGACAATGATTGATGGAAATATGCCAACAGGCACAGAAAAAGGATATAAAGTTTCTTTTTGTTCTTTCAGGAGACAGGGTCTCGCTGTTCACCCAGGCCAGAGTGCAGTGGCGTCATCATAGCTCGCTGCAACCTCAAACTCCTGGGCTCAAGCGATCCTCCTGCCTCCTGAGTAGCTGGGACTACAGGCACACACAACCACACCTGGCTAATTTTTTTATTTTTCGTAGAGACAGGGTATCACTATGTTGTCTAGGCTGGTGTTGAACTCTTGGCCTCAAGTGATCCTCTTGCCTTGGCCTCCCAAAGTGCTGGGATTACAGGCATGAGCCACCGTGCCCAGCCATAAGGCCTATTTAATGGGAAGGATATAGACACTTATCTGCACAAAGATGACAACAGAAGATAGGAGACAGTGCAGCATACACATATATGGAGGCATGACTTTTGGGGTTTCCCAAAAGTCTTCACAAGGTACACAGATAACCACAGACTTAGCCTGCGCAGATGAGGTCCTGCCAGGCTTTAAGAGCATAATTTAGGCAATTGGTGGCGATTGAGGTAGTGGTGGGAGTGGTGGTGGGTGTGTATGTGTGTGTGGCAAGGTGGGGATTAGCAGGGGAAGAGTTACATTGTCTCAGCTGTTTTTAGAATTGCTGGCAATGAACCTGCTTTCTCACTAAGTGTAAGCTGTCAATCAAGCCAATCCTAACGTATTCCTACATGTATTTACTATTTACTGGGAGACTGGGAGAGATGAAAGCCAATTCCCAGAAATCCCCAGGTTCACCTCTTTTTGAGTAGAACTAAGCTAGGCATCAGGCCTCTTTTTCTAATCGTTGAATTATGTATTTGGCCTTTGGGGTAGCCATAAATGATGATAAGTAGTAAGAACACTTGTTTTCTGTGATCAGAAGTTCCGTAGTATGAATCTGTGGCGAGAATGGGAGCTATTTGGTCTGTACTCCTGAGAAGCTGGCCAAGAACTGTGCCTAAAATCGTGTAGGTTTATTTGACAGGCATTCATATCTGTACCTGGACATTCTTCAAACAAGAATAATCCAGTACAGCCATAAGTGGGTAGGTAAACCTTAGCAGCCACATGCTCTGAGAGGTCTCAGAACTGGCACAGGCACTGGCAGTGGGCATCCCAGCACAGCGTCTGGAGACCTCTTGGGCCTCCAGATCCATGTCATGCTAAGACCACTTTGGTGTCTGCTCCTGGAACACAGTGTCTCCAAATGTGGAGGTCACAGTAAGTCTTTGACCCATGGAGCCCTTTTGCCCCTGTATTTTTCTGTGGCCTCTGATGGCTGGTGGAGGAAATTTATTCAGTATCAAACAGAGCAACTCAATGGTGCTCAGTTAAGACAAGTTACTCATCTGTTTTCTCCCCAAGGATGAAATAAGTTAACATCCCAGAATTTATTTCCTTATATAGGTGATGTCCAGACCCTGATGCCATGAGATCCTAAAATCACTTTTCTCCCTAAATATAAAGGTTCATTTCACAATACTTACATGGGAAAGGAAGAGTATTCAGCATGTGAATGAATAAATAGCTGGGAATTATTTCAGTAGATACCAAAGGGAAAAAAAATTCTTTCTCCTTTGTTTTTCCAACTTAGTTCTTCATGGCCTTGACTTGGAGAGTGAGCACTGTGTCTTCGAAAATGTCGGGGGGACAGTGACTCTCATACCCCTGAGTGGGTCTCAGTGTTCCGTGAATGGTGTTCAGATCATGGAGGCCACACATCTAAATCAAGGTATCTGGTTTGATTTTCGGAGTTCTTTGTATATATTGTTATGAGAAAACAAGTTGGCTAGGTAGTGGGAAAACATGTACATCTTGGAATTAATTACTGATTAGATATAAAAAGGGTGAAGACTATTGCTTCAGTATGCTGTTTTCTGTTTGGCTGGAGGGCTTATTTATAATACCCATTGTCTTGTTGAATTAAGCGTAAACATATATGTAATTGTCCTAAAAGTTGTTGTTATGGAAATATGATACTAATATTGGAATGGAATTTCTAAGTTAAAAAATACCCGTCAAATGCAAAACCTTAACATAGTAGTTTCTTTTAATAATTTTATTTTCATTATTTATATTTGTGAATAGTTATAATTATAACATACATAGAGGATTTGGTATCATGTCTATTTTTTCTTTTAAATACCTCCAATATTATGGAAAAGCTGCAAGAATAGTACCAAGAACTTTTTAATTTCAGAATTATTTGAAATTAAATGGTGCCCCACCACCCTTGAATACTTCAGTGTGTGTTTCCTTTAAACAGTGACATCACATTAGGATACTAATATTACTGACACATTCCTACCATCCAATCGTCAGACCCCGTTTAAGTTTCACCGTTTGACCCAACAGAGTTCCTTAGTCCCTATTCAGTCTGGCTTCCTGTGTGGCATTTGGTTGCTGTATCTCTCTAGTCTCTTTCAGTCTCAAGAGAGTCACAGTTCCTTGGTCTTTTCTAGACTTTTATGACTTTGGCAATTTTTAAAACAGGTCCGATACGTTGTAGAATGTCCCCCTACGTGAAGGTAGGATTTATCTTTGTTTCCTCAAGATTAGACTAATCGTATGCATTTTGACAAGAATATCGGAGAAATGATGTAGTGTTTTTCTCATGTCTTATGACATGATTTCTATTATCCCATTACTGGTGATGTTCACTTTGATCTCTTGATTAAGGCGGAGCATTCCAAGCTTCTTCCCTGTGAAGTTACTCTTTTCCCCTTTGTTGTTAATAAGTATATTGGGAAGGTACTTTGAGATCATAAATATTCCATTCTTTTTTTTTTCCCCTTATATTTCAGAATATTATGGGGGCACAACACTTTGGTTATATATATTGCCCATGCACTGCCCGTGTCAGAGCTACAATCGTGGACATCCCCAAAACTATGCACCCCACACCCATTCAGTGAGAGTTTTCTCACCCCCTCCACCCCCCTCCCACCTGCCTGCCCCCTGAGGAATATTATTGCCATGTGTGACATAAGTATTGATCAGTTAGTACCAATTTGATGGTGAGTCCCAGTGGTGCTTGTTTTTCCATTCTTGTGATACTTCGCTTCAAAGAATGGGCTCTAGCTCCAACCAGGATAATACCAGATATGTTAATTCACTGTTGTTTTTTATTGCTGAGTAATACTCCATGGTGTATATATACCACATTTTATTAATCCACTTGTGTATTGACAGGCACCTGGGTTGTTTCCACGTCTTTGCAATTGTGAATTGTGCTGCTGTAACATTCATGTGCAGATGTCTTTATTATAGAATGTCTTTTTCTCCTTTGCGTAAATACCCAGTAGTGGGATTGCTGGATCAAATGGTAGTTCTACTTTTGGTTCTTTGAGGTATCTCCATATTCCTTTCCACAGAGGTTGTACTAATTTGCAGTCCCACCAGCAGTGTGTGAGTGTTCCTATCTGTCCACATCCCCACCATCATTTGTTGTTTTGGGACTTTTTGATATGAGCCAATCTCACTGGAGTTAAGTGATATCTCATTGTGGTTTTGATTTGCATTTCCCTGATGATTAGAGAAGTTGAGCAATTTTTTATATGTTTGCTGGCCATTATTCTGTCTTCTTTTGAAAAGTTCATGTCCTTTGCCCATTTTTTAATAGGGTTGTTTGATTTTTTCTTGTTGATTTTCCTAAGTTCTGTGTAGATTCTAGTTATCAGCCCTTTATCATGTGTATGGCATGCAAATATTTTCTCCCATTCTGTAAGTTGTCTGTTCACTCTAGTGATAGTTTCCTTGGCTATGCAGAAGCTTTTTAATTTGATCAGGTCCCATTTATTTATTTTTGTTGCTGCTGTGATTGCTTTGGGGGTCATCTTCATAAATTCTTTGCCTTGGCCAATGTCCATAAGAGTTTTTCCAATGTTTTCTTCTAGAATTCTTATGTTTTCATGTCTTAGGTTTAAGTCTGTTATCCATCGTGAATTGATTTTTGTGAGAGGTGAGAGGTGTGGATCTAGTTTCAGTCTTCTACATGTGGCCATCCAGTTTTCTCAGCACCATTTATTGAATAGGAATTCTTTTCCCCAGCCTTCATATATGCCAATAACAGTCAAGCCAAGAAACAAATTAAAGACGCAATACTTTTCACAATAGCACCAAAGAAAATTAAATATTTAGGAACATACCTAACTAAGGAGGTGAAAGACCTATATAGAAAGAATTACGAAACACTGAAAAAAGAAATTGCAGAGGATGTAAACAGATGGAAAACCCTACCATGCTCTTGGATAGATAGAATCAACATTGTTAAAATGTCTTTGCTACCTAAAGTGATTTGCAGAGTCAATGCAGTCCCTATCAAAATACCAACATCATTTTTTGCCGATCTATAAAAAATAATTCTGTGCTTCATGTGGAACCAGAGAAGACCCTGTCTAGCCAAAGCAATCTTAAGCAAAAAGAACAAATTGGGAGGCATCAATCTACCAGACTTCAAACTATACAACCAGGCTATAGTAACCAAAACAGCATGGTACTGGCATAAGACATAGACCAATGGAACAGGACCAAGAACCCAGATATAAAACCATCCTCATACTGTCATCTGATCTTGGACAAATTACACAAATATTCAATTCAAAAACCCACTGGTTTTAGAATCCATTTTTTTTTTTTACTGAGTTAATTATCCTGATAGTTGTCAAATGGTGATTTTTAAATTTCATCATTCCTTTTACATTTATGAATTGGCTTTTTAGTGTAAGAAAGAACTTCTCTTCTTGCCATATAACTAATTAAATCAATAGGGTCACACAGCTTGCTATTTTATTTACTAGGTTTTGATTTGTTTTTATCATTATTTATTTTGATACTCAAATTGTCCTAGATTTGGCCAATGAGAGTTCCTTCAAGCTGGCTTTTGTGTCCTTTGGCTTGTCCTCATTGTTTTGTGAGCACTTCCTTACTTGCTGACACAAGATATTCCAGGCTTATCTCATACTTTCCTGGAACTAACCAGTTTTCCAAGGAGCCCTGATTCCTTTTGTCAGGGTTCAGTGTCGGTAATCTTGTCTGTTCTCGGTTCTTGGTGTGCTCTTGGCCGAAGAATGACCGGACAGACCAAAAGCAAGGCAAGCATGAAACGAAGTTTATTGAGGAAGGACAAGGCAGGTTTACAGAGCAAGAGCAAGATACAGGTTTACAGAGTAAGAGCAAGATATGTTTGCCACAGAACAATGAACGGAACCCTCTGCCGTAACAAAAGGGGCACTGATTATGGTTTGGGGTCCTGTTTTAGAGTATCTGGATCGGGCCCTCCTCATGGTTCAGACATCACCACTGAAGCACTTTGGTGGACCTTTGACTACATGATAATTAGCCTTAGGTTACTCCATGTCACTTTCTAAATCCTACTGTGCCTGGGCTGCCTGGCCAACCAGGCTGGGGAATTCCCTGCATTCTTTTGCAGATTAGCAGGGGTTCCTCCTTCTCCCAGGTGTGGCAGTTGCTTAGGGGCAGGATTAAGGTGGGGCAGCACCAAGATGGACCTTGCCCTTGCCCTTCTTCCCAGGTGGGGCAATTGCTCAAGGCAGCACTAAGGCAAAGCACCCACTTTTGTCTCTAGGAGGGTCTCGGAGGTCTCTTGCTATCTACCTAACACTTTTGGTGAAGAATGATGTTTAGAAATTGTGCATGTTCATTGCTATTGGGGTGTCACTGCTTCCATGTCCTCTCTGTGACTAGAGCTAAGAAAATGTATGTACGTACATACAATCTTTACAACTATATTTATCTCTATATCTATATTTATTATATATTGGTGTATTGAAATATTTAGATTTCATTATCTATATTGCTAACCAGGAATTCACACCAGTATACCGGTACCTCTAATCCCAATCCAATACCATAGGGTTCACTCTAGTTTTCTCCCTTTCCTTCTTCGTAGCTCTCTTTTCTGACAGTGATGAACCAGCTTCCATTATGTAACCAGTGTTCTATTCCTCCTGCCCTCTCCTCATGCAGGGACCCTCCTCTTCCTGCTCAGGCTGGGAGCATGGCCACGCTGGGTCACCTCTGCCCTCACCCTTCCTTGGCCCATGCCACGTGCCTCCCACTCCCATGCCTACTTTGCTCTTACCTGCTTAGTGGTTTTTGGACTGAATTATGTAAGAAGGAAGGAAAGAAATACATTGGCATATCTTAAACCCTCTTTTGTATATTATACAAAGTCTTTATACTTTTTAATGGTTACATGGTATATAATTGCTTCTATTGTGATACAGCAATTGGACAGTATGTAGTTCATTGATGTTCGCCAAGTCTGTAAGCAGAAGTCAGTTGCAGGGAGTTACCTTAGAAATGAAGGGCACATACCATGGACCAGGGACATTGTGCTTTTTAGAGGAGGTGCATAGAGTCTGACAAAGATAATTCTAAACACAACTGATGGAGCACCCACCCACGTACCCATCCACCCACCCATCGATCTCTCCATCTGTGTTTTATTCTTAATTTTCAGTCTCAAGATAAGTTGAACTTGGGAAAGGTCTGAGTACCTTGGAGCTCACCAGGAAGAGCAGAGGTCAGCAGTAGCAGATGACCAGCCTAAGCAAAGGACACAGTGAGCACCCAGTGATCATTACCAAAGCTCCATTTTCTGCATCTGTGCAACCAGCGTGAGCACTCTGGCAATATAGATTAGAGAAGCAGGTCATTTCCAGACAGCAGTATAAGTCATGGTGGGAGGCTGTCTCTGTCCTGAGCTCAGAAAGTCACCATAATTGGCGGGCAGACAAGCAGTCACCATGTAGGGCTCTTTAGTGGCTTGGGAACTCACAGGCTTTAGTGCTGACAGCAGGGTTCCTTGAAGGGTACAGAGTTAACACACAGCCCCACCAGTGAATCATGTATGTGGAGTCTAGACCGCAGTCAGATCGCTGCTTGATCTTGGTCCTGCTGTTGTCCCTCCAGACAGCAGGGGCTCGGACCTGGGTCATGGTGAGAGACAGTGTCTCTCTGCAACCCTCACCTAGATAACTGCGTTTATTCTAACAGGATTTTACAGTAGGCTTGTACTGGTTTTCAAAATCATTGTTAACATATGAGTAGAGCAGTTTCACTGTTGCCTCCCAGAATTGTGGGAAATAAAACATGTATTTTTTTCCCTGATTAATTTGAGTGTGTACTCTATTTACCCTCATAAGTCCTTATAACCACTTTCTCATATTTGATTTAGATATGTTCCCAATATTATAGTGTTTTCTAATTAAATATAATTTTGTTACTTTTAAAATCTACTTTTCATTTGCTTTAATCTACTGTTCTTTTCTTTGTGATTTCTTTCATAATTTTAAAATCAGCCACAGAACTAGAAAACATATGGTTTTACTTTCTGTTATTTTCCCGATGCTTTAATTATTTTACTTTTTCAGGTTTTTGTTTTAAAATATTTAATTATTTATAGGACTTCTGGCATTCATTGGTTTATAAAGTATAGCTCTAATTTAACTTTTCTTCCCCATATTGGTATACCATTTATTATAACCTTACTCTACTTTATACCCACCCCCTTTTTGAAGAAACTTACTTTACCAAAAATGAAAACACACATAGCATTATCTCTGTATCTTGGCATTCCACTTTATTTTAGTACTCTGTGTTTCTACTTTTGTACCAGTATCACACAGTTTTAATGCTTGTTGTTTTATAATATGCTTTAATCTCTTTTCTCATCTGAGTGTTTTTTACTATCCATGCCTAGTAGTTTTTTTAAAAAAAAATTTAGAATAGTATTTTTTGTGTTAAAATATCCTTTGAAGAGTTAGAATCTAATTTCATTTGATTTATTTGCATTTTAAAAATATATTTCCATCTTGAAACTTCTTATACAATATGCCTCTTATATTTGAATTTTTATCTATTTCTTTCAATAAAACTTTGAAGGTTTTTAGTATATATGTTTGTTGAACTGTGTTTATTCATGAATATAAAATTCCAAACATAATTGTATATAATTGGGATTGATTTGGGAAGATTCTTTAGTATAAGTAGTTCTTGACTCAGAAATAGCCCATAGACATCAGCATTGGCTGTTGGATCCACCTGGCTTTTTGCCCCTGCCTTTGAACTGTTCACTGCCCCCAGCTACTCTTCCCTGGAGCTCCTGGAGTTTCCATCATCTACAGCCCCTGATGCTGAGTGGATTATGGATTACAGTTACAGAGACTACCCTTCATACTGTGTTTGGATTAAGTAGTCTTTTGTGGATTTGCCTGTGAGAAAATCAGTACCAAATTCCAAACAACATTCTGAAAAAGGAACTTTTAGAGCACATACTTTTTAATATGAGCACTGCCTAAAACTTAACATTTGATTTTGGGGGGTTATCCTTCTACCCTTCCCCCTCCCCATAAGAAAAAAGATTATTAGATTATTTATTTAGTTTGAAGAAATTATTTATATAGCTATGATTATGTCTTTAATTTGCTTGTGGATTGAGGCATGGTACCTAAATAATATATCTCCTATGCAGTATTTTTGTTAAGTGTCTTTTTATTTGTATTTTTGTTTTTGAGATGGGGGGGTCTCACTATGTTGCCTGGCTGGTCATGAACTCCTGATCTCAAACAATCCTACCTCCTCAGCCTCTTGAGTAGCTGGGATTAGAGGCACATGCTTTATTAAGTGGGTTTTTTTTTTTTATATCTTAAATTTTTACCTAAGTTGAAAATCCATTTTAAAAATATGCCTATTCTGGATAGTGGTTCAGGTTAGGAACTATATTTTGGATCTTCATATTGAAGATGTGACGTGTCCTAAGAAAGTAGTGGTAGAATTGGCATTAAAGGTTAATTGTGGGAATTGTTTTTCCCTGCAGGATGCTTTTAATTGTTTTATTACCACGATGCCAAGATCTTCAGATCTGATGGGCTTGAGTTCCTCTGGCATTCTGCTGTGCTATGAATAGCTTTCTCAGTATCACTGTTAATGGAATTGACATAAAAATACTATGTTTGAAGGTGTTAAAACGCTGTGCACTGAGTATAAGTGTCATTAGCAAGTCTTAGGGCAGTAAAATGCAAGATGACTTTGTGTTTCAAAGCATTTCATGACAGAAGCAAGGTGACTTTTTTTTTTAAACTGTACATACTTTAAGACTGAAAGATCTCAGTAAGGGAAAAACATCTAGTCCTTCAGAAATTAAGGATTAGAATTCTCTACCTAACTTTTCTTGATGTTTTTAAAATGAGAACTGGAACATATTTTTAAAACAAAAGTGATATATTATTTGTGGTTATGAAAATATGTAGTAAAAATTAAAAAAAAAATGTGGATGGGACTGATACATACCTGCATCACAGTAGTGTTTAACCACTGGAGAAGACGGATGGGGTTTGACCAGGCAGAGCTACAAAAGGATTTTCATCTATACCTATAAGACTTCATTAAAGAAAAAAAAAGGCTAAGGCAAAAAAAAAAAGTATATAAGCTTCATTAAAACATAATAAATGGGGAACAGTATTAAACAGCAGAATTTTGATACTTTAAAAACTATCTCAGCTTTTTCCCATAAAACAATTTTTTAAGTAAATTGTCCATCACGTTTCTGCGCAGTCCTACCTTTACTTAGTTAATTTCTACTAAGTCAAATTTTCTGAATTAACAGATGGCAGCCAAGCCTCTTGGAGGTGGGTCTGGGGATAGTTGTATAATTGCCATATTGGATCAACTCCCTTTACCCCCACCCTCATCCAAAAAAAATAACAGCAGACCATTCATTATCACTCATGTGCACAAATTCATACTTTATTTCTCTGCAACTTAAATAATTATAAGTTAATATTGTGTGTCCTGTGTCATCTCTTTAGCTCTTAAGCCGGGCTTGAATCACACCCGAAGCCTTAGGATCATGAAGCCCAGGTAACCCTGGTCTCCCAATTTGTTGTTCTAATCCCAGTTTCTGATTAACTGGAGTAGTTATTGGCTGAGGGCCGTTCCTGACCCTGTCGCTCAGTCATCAAAATGGACCTCACTGGTATCTGGCCCATTGATTGGATCCAGGAAAGGCATAACAGAAAGAAACCTTTTGAAGCAGACCCAAGCAGCATTTCCCTCTTATGAAAGGAAAAGGAAAGGTATCTAGACTAGAGAATGCAGATAGGTGGTAACTCCAGTCACCTTGATTCCTAACTGTGTTAACTCCACAGTTGACTGGTTCTTGGTTCACCTTACACTACCAGCAGCTGCCTGCCTTTTCACTACCAGTATTTAGTTTTAGTTTATTGTTGATACTTGGTATTCAGATGTCTCTTTTCATTAGCTAATTGCTATTCATTTGGAAAAATGTGTTTGGCTGTCCCATTAAAATAAACATGGTAGTAATTACCAGTTCCTTATCTAAATTACTTAATACACATGTGAATGCCTACTGATAGGAGATTTATCTAAATTTAGCAGGTTCTCACCATTGGGAGCAAATTCTTTACCTATGTCAGTTAACTAACTGCCTTCTTTCAGATTACATAAACTATTTCCTCTGCCTTAAATTATAGGAAATGTTTTCATCTGGTAGTCTTCACTAAAATGCAAAGCATTTGCTAGTATTGTAAGCATTAATTGTGATAAACTATATAATATATGTTGCCTAAAGCCTGGCATAGGAAATTTTTCTCCTCTTTTTTGAGTTCTTACAGAAATAGTGCATGGGGTATGTAGCATTATATCTAACCATGATCTTTGATTGCTGTGTTCTACAAAGCTTATTTCTCCTTACTCTCTTAAGTCTATACTATGATTCCACAGAATGATTCCACAGAAAGAAGAGGCAGTTGTTAGAGAAGAAAGCATGAATTTGACCATGATATCTAGTTCATAGGCCTTGAGCTTTTCTTGGGAGTCTCAGACCCTAGATTTTTCCTTTTTTAAATATGCTTAATATGAAATGGTACAACAGTCAAGTGCATTGTAATTCAAAAAGTATTTCAGCATTTGTCCTACAATTGCTAGGATTCTCTTATTTTAACTGTTATTTTTTTCTTTTTACTATAATGTGTTATTTTAAAGCTGATAGTTGTTAAATGTAATTAATTTTTCCATTCATATAAGTGGACTCCTTTGGTCTTCTTGCTGGTTTGTCAGATCCATTGAATGTTCATCTCTCCTTTTAGAAGTGCTGCAGAAACAGCATCTGGGAAATTTATACTTAGGTGCATCTGAATGTGTTATGCTTGACTGCCAAAGTATATTTGCATCTATTCAAGTGCTCGGATAGAGGGGACAGATGATTGTCTGCGGAGTGGAGCTGAGGAGCCTTTGATAAAATTTTCATCTGCTGGAGGGCTGCTGTGAGTTGTTCGGTGACAAATTAAAGAAGAATTTTAGTGGAACTAGAAAGAGAAATATATCTCCCAGTGGTTTAGCCACGGTATCCAGTTAACAGAGGAGACCTTTTATGTGCACAAAAAGTCAGCAGATATCAGTGGGTATTCCCCTGGTGACTAACCTGCACCTGCCCCTAAGCACTCATCATATGTCTTCCTCAAGTTAGAGACCTGCAAGTACGACACCTTATCACTCATATGTGGGCCGATTTAACAGATATTTTTGAATGTCAAAGCCTTGACAATTCTTAAAAGACTATACCCAAAGCTGATGGTTCTCAAAATGCGACATCAACATCAGCATTACCTGGGAGCTTGTTAGAAATGCAAATTCCCAGGCCTCATCCTTGACCTACTGAACCAAAAAATCTAGGCGTGAGGCCCAGCGATGTGGTTTTTTGTAAGCCTGTGATGCTGATGTATGCTTGAGTATGAGAACAACTGACCAAGGCTAATCATACTGGAGTCAGTTTCTTGGTGCCCTAGACTTTGACACATGAGACAACCATTTGTCAATCTCTTTAAACCCTTTCTTCTTGTCGTATTCATCACATCTACTTTTCTTGATCTGTCTTCTCCTTTTTAAACTTCGTTTTCAGCTTCATGTCCCATTAGGTGGCTTTACATTGGGTCTTGGTGTGGGTTTCTTGAGGTTAACCTGTTTGAGTTTTGCCAAGCTGCTTGAATCCACAGGCTTAAGAGGAGACTTCAAAAAGTTCATGGAAAAATGGAATTAAAAGATAAAAATTAAAAATATAAACTTTATTTTTCAGCATAAGCTCTATCAAGGTCAAGACACTTTTGTAAGCGATGATATCAGCCATTTAGTTCATCCCTAAAGAACTGAAGGTTCTGGGGGTTTAACCAGGTCAATGCAGTGTTTTTTCACATTATTAACTGAAAAGAAATGGATGCCCTTTATAGATTTTTTTAAGATTAGGAAACAAAAAGAAGTCAGAGGGAACCAAATCAAGAATATAAGGTACCTAACAATTTCCCATTAAAACTCTCACAAAATTACCCTTGTTTGTTGAGAGGAATGAGCAGGAGCATGGTTGTGATGAAGGACTCTCTGGTGAAGCTTTCCCAGATGTTTTTCTAATTTTCTCAAAACACTCTCCTAATAAGCAGATGTTATTGTTCTTTGGCCCTGCAAAAAGTCAACAAGGAAAGTGCCTTAAACATGTCAAAAAACTAGTGCCATGACCTTTGCTCTTGACTGGTTTGCTTTTGCTTTGACTAGACCACTTTCACCTCTTGGTAGCCATTGCTTTGACTGTGCTTTGTCTTCCTTTAGGATCATTCTAGTAAAGCCATGTTTCATCTCCTGTTCCAATTCTCTGAAGAAATGTTTCACGATCTTGCTGCCACTTGTTTAAAATTTCTATTAAAAGCTCTGCTCTTGTCTGCAGCTGTTCTGGGCACAACAGTTTTGGCACCCAAGTGGAAAGTTTACTCAACTTTAACTTTTCAATCAGAATTGTTTGAACTGAACCAGTTGGAATGTCTATGGTGTTGGCTGTTGTTTGTGCTGTTAATCATCGGTCTTCTTCAATTAGGGCACGAACGAGATTAATTTTTTCCTCGAAAATCGATGTGGATGGGCTGCTGCCGTGGGCTTTGTCTTTAACATTGTCTCATCCTTTCTTAAAATGGTTTATCCATTTGTAAACTGCCCATTTCTTCAGGGAGTTGTCCCCATAAACTTTTCATAAAGCATCAGTGATTTCATCATTCTTCAATGCAAGCTTCGCCGTAAATTTGATGTTTGTTCTTGCTTCAATTTTAGCAAAATTCATGTCACTCTGATAGGGGCTTTTTTCAAACTGATGTCTTATCCTTCTAAGTGCCTCAAACTAGATCCTGTTCAGACATGTTATAACAAGTTAGTATGAGTTAATTTTGGTGAAAAAATTTTTTGAAATCCATGCATAGTTTTTTCATAATACAAATTTTGCATGAAATTTTTGAAGACCCCTCATATGTCTTTATCCCAATTTGGGAATTTTTAAACCATTATTTTAAAAAAATTTTTTTTTCTGCACTATAGTCTTTCCCTTCTCATTCTGGGACTCCAGTTACACGGAAGTTTGATCTTTTAGTATTGTCTCTCAGTTCCATGACACTCTGTTTACTTATTTTTTTCTTTTTGGTAAACATTTTTCTCTTTGTTTTTCAGATTGTATAATTTCAGTTGATCTGTTTTCAAGTTCACTGACCTTTTCTGTCATCTCTGTTCTGCTTTTGGGCCCATCCAATGAGTATTTTATTGTGGTTATTGTGTTTTTCAGCTGTAATATTTGAATTTTTATATCTTTTATTTCTTTGTAGAAATATCTATCTTTACATTTATTTTAAGAGTGTTGAAACATTTATTGGAACATTTTTATAATACCTGATTTAAAGTCTTTATCAGATAATTCCATTATCTCTGTCATCTCAGCATTAGCATCTGTTGATTGTTTTTTGCTATGCAAGTTGAGATTTTCCTGGTTCTTCCTATGCTGAGTAATAATATTGGATTGTATCCTGGACATTTTAAATATTATGTTATGAGACTCTGGGTCTTGTTTAAATCCTGTGGGAAACGTTTA
Source organism: Daubentonia madagascariensis (assembly GCA_023783475.1). Lineage (NCBI taxonomy): Eukaryota > Metazoa > Chordata > Mammalia > Primates > Daubentoniidae > Daubentonia > Daubentonia madagascariensis. The sequence goes on from JAKFHU010002136.1 coordinate 1,478,681, forward strand.
TACTTTTTGTTTCAGCAGACAGATTACCTGGTTGGATTCAGGCCTGTGTTACAGTCAGCCTGTGTGGGTGTGGCTGCAGTTCCAGTGCTGCTAGTTCAGTTTTCAGAGCCTTTGCGGTGCCATTCCCATAGCAGTGGGTGTGCTGCCCATTGGCCAGCCTGGGACCTGAGCAGTGGTCTCTCAGTTCTGTTCTCAGAGTCTTAGTATGCCACTGAGGATCAGATCTGTGTGTGCACAGGCAGGGGTGAGCCCAGGAGTTAATAAACAACTCTATGAGTTGTTTTCCTGAACATTTCCCTCTTTATCATCTCCTAAGTACTTCCCATTTCCCTTGGGTCTTCCCTTTTCTGTCCTCCAGCTGGAAACCTGGGGCTTTATTTACTCCAGTTGTTCATATACTTCCTGTGCCTGTGCCCATGTTCAGGGCCAAGAAGTGAGAGGACAGGGAAAGAAAAAATAAAGCAACAGGGATCTGCCCCACCCAGCCTGTTGGAATTATCTGGCAAAGCCACCCTCTCGGGGGACCACAGTTCCTCAGATTGGAGAGAGATGTTCCCCTTCACCATGGGCCCTCTGCTGCCACTACTGCTGCTGCCAAGGGCCCCTCTGCCCCTCCTCCAACCTGAATTAGAGGGCTTCTGCTGGAGTTCTCTCTTTTGTATTAATGTCCACTTTTGGGTTTCTTCCTAGACCAAGCTGGGAAACACTGAAGAAAAAAATGGTAAATTCACTATTGTTTTAGATCTTGGTCTTCTTCAATCCACCTGTTACTATTTACTTTCCAGGGTCCACAGATAACTGCTGCAGGCATTCTGTCTAGGCAGTAGCTACACTCACTGAGAGAGGGTGGAGTATGCCTCTTCCAGCTTATGCAGAGCCAAAACTGCTCCCAGAGGGTGGCTTTAGACTGCTGAAATGGGGGACATTTACCCAAAGTTGAATTCTGAAGTGAAAGAATGTGTCTGTCTTAATGGCATATGGTGAAAAATTGATTCAGATATACTTCGACCAAAGTGTGCAGTGAAGAAATGTCTAAGACTGGAGAGGAGGTGCTGTGAGGAACGTGGTAGTGAGGTTGTTGAGTCATGGGCAGGCTTGTAGGGCTTTTACGTCCCAGACTGGTTGCATGAATTTTCTGCAGATGGTAGATGGGAGTCAGTGCTCCCCACTCAATAGATGAATAACGTGGGCAGAGAGGTGAAAGACATGCAAGGTTTGTTCAGCCCGAAGTAAGATTTGTAGACGAGCAGCAAGAAAAAGCGTTGAAGGTTAGAAACCGTAGGAGCTGAGGGATAAAGGAACGAGAAGGGAGGCAATTTTTTAAGAACTATTTTGGAAGGAACAATAGGATATTGACAGCTTGGCGTGTGTGGGAGCCTAGAAATGTATAGTTCAGATTGTTACTAACAGTGATTAAGTCATTGGTAACAAAGAATATGAACTCCAGGGGATGGATGGAAAGCAAGTTACTCATGGTGTTGCCGGTTATATAACACCTTCTCTTCAGTTCTTTGGAATTTATCATGGGATCATCTGCTGTCTTGAATTGCCCTCTAATCATTTCATATACTTTCTACATTTCCCTTCAGAAGGACAGACCTATTCTATACACAAATGCTCCTCAACTTATGACAGGGCTACGTCCTTATAAACCTGTCATAAACTGAAAACATTGTAAGCCGAAAATGCATTTAATTTACCTAAACTGCCATACATCATGGCTTAGTCTAGCCTACTTTAAACATGCTCAGAATGCTTACATTAGCCTATAGTTGGGCAAAATCTTTTAACACAAAGCCTAGTTTGTAATAAAGTGTTGAATATCTCACGTAATTTATTGAATGCTATACTGAATGTGTATCACTTCGCACCATCATAACATTGAAAAATCCTGTATAGAACCATCATAAATTGGGGACCATCTGTACTCTTTTTGTTTCTGCCATGAGGTTTTAAGAAGAAAAAAATCAGCTCTCCCCTTCTCTCAGACCCCTTCCTCACCCCCACACACACTTAAAAATTTCTTTGAGAATGGGACTGGAGCATCTTGAAATTTTACGAAGCTCAGCTTGTATATACAGTCTCAATGGATTAGTTGGCAGGAAACCTCAGTAGCACAGATTGACAGTCAATTTTCTTTCTTCTTCAGAGTCCCAGAATCTAAGTTTTTAATATTCACTTTACCAAGAGTGAACAGGGATTAAAGTGATTTATCTAAAGCAAGAAATTGTAAATCTTTATTTGGATTGTAAACATTGAAAAGGAAGGGACAAGCCTATGTGGCTTTTTGGTAAGGTGTCATGTGCATTTATGTCCTTCAAAAACACTGGCTGATGATCTGACGGCCTTGACGCTGATGCCCACTGCCTTTGATGCAGAGAGCCTGTCATTCGTTCTCAAACCAGCCCTTAGCACCAGGCCATGGTGCTTGGATTTGTTTAATATTTATGGGAAATTTTCTTACCCACAACGAACACCATGTCAGATCTTAGTCTTTTTTTAATCTAGCTTTCAAAGCCATTTTTGAGATAGAGAAAAATTACTATAATTCTCATGTGCTATATATTAAATCTGTGTCACCAAGTCTAAGGCCTTAGAACATATTACTTAATCTGTTCTTAAGTATTGGCATATTGGTGGAAATTAGACTTTCTCTTTATCAGGTCCCCCAGATGGTGCCATTATCATAACTTATTTTAATATAAATAAATATTTTAAGACATTTTAAATCAGAAGGAAAATTATCACACACAAGCAAGTTTCTTTTTGTTTGAATCAGGTAACAAAATAAGAACTTTACCCACCCTACTTCGTTTCAACCTCTCATTTGGTACCATTTCAGAAAATTATATGTTCCCCAACAGAGTTTGGCTTCTCTACCTGTCACATTTAAACTGAAAACCTCCCTTTCACTGAACATGCTTTAGCAGTGTGTTATATCCATCTGTTTGTGTGGGACTTTCTAAAGTAATTAAAATGCAAAGCTAGGAGCCCTGCAGCAGAATTACAAAGGGCTTCCCATTTTTACTCCCACAGCAACCTCTAAGCTCGCATTACATTGGACCATGCACTTTTGGGAACACAGTTGTCTCATATATTTGTATTAATTGTGACCAAGAATGAAATAATTCATACATCATCACCTTAGAAATATTCATGTCACAACATTTAATAGAAAAAAAATGAGTTGGTTTATTTGTGCAGTAGCAGAATTAGAAAATCTAATAAAATTTGAGAAGGAGGGTAATTAATGGTGATATGAATGATTATTGTCCCTGTATGCCTTAGAAATCACTAGAAATGTTTATATGCTTTTTTTTTTTAGCTTACTTGAAATATTAAAATAGAAAATCTCGTATGAAACCAGGATTCACTGGTCTCTCATTCACAGAAATTTAAATGAAGTTTTTTGTTTTCCTTTTTTTTTTCTTTTTTAACAAGTGTCTTTGTCTACCCCTTTACAATGTCATTTCCCCTCCATCCCCTTTTAAGACCCTGTGGAATTTGTCTTCAGGTATTTAATAAGCTCAAAGAAGCCATTATATATTTCAAGGAGGTTTAGGCATGCTCTCAAAATGATAAATTAAATGCATCACAAAAAGTCCATCTTCTGCAGTTAATCACACTAACTTCAGATCAAGTTGTTCATAGTTAAAAAGAATTTAAGATCTGGAAGGAACCTTAGAAATTATCCAGTCTGATGAATAGGTGAGGACACTGAATCCTGGAGAGGTTCAGCAGTGACTTGTCCTCAGCCACACCAAGGTTTCTGGGCAGGACACATGCTCCAGGTTTCATCCAGACCCTTTATACCATCAGCCATTCTCATTCATTTTTTCTTTTATTCATTTATTTTCTTTTTTTCCTTCAATTTGCCTATCATTTTTTAAGTACACTCATGAGTTTTCTCTTAACAACAAAATACCCTGCAGGATCTGTCATCCCAACCCTTTGGCTACTACCAGTTCTTTCTTTCTCTTCACTCATAGACTTCTTGAATGAATTGTCTGCACTCAGTAGATCTACACTTCCTTACAGCTCACTCCTCAGTCCTGCCCTTCTGGCCACTACCAAAACAGTTCTCGCTAAGGCCACCTGTGACCTCCATTCTACCACACCCAGTGGTGTTTTCTAGTCTTTTCATCTTAGTCTTTCATCTGCATCATTGACCACTCCTTCCCTTGACTTCTGAGGTTTCCTTCTTCCTCTCTGATGGCCTCTTCTCTGTTTCCCTTGCAAGTTCATCTTCTTCTACTTGGCCATTGAAAGCCAGCATTCCTCAAGCTGCCTAGTCTTAGCTCCTTGTCTCTTCTACCTCTCTGTTCTCTCTTCAGGTTTCTTTCCTACACCTGTGGCTTCATTTATTAGCAATAACTCTCAAACTCATATATTATATGTATACACACACACATATTTTATTAATATATAACTACCTAATATCTTCGTGTGTGTGTATATGTACATATACAGGCTGAATATCCCTCATCAAAAATTTAAAATGCTCCAAAATCCAAAATTTTTGAGTGCTGACATGATGCTACAAATGGAAAATTCCATACCTGACCTCACGTGACACAGTCAAAACACAAACATAAAACACACACCGTTTATTTAGTATCCCCAAGGGAAAAAAGGTCCCCACCCCCTTCAGCTGCAATATATCTTTTCCACACATGCCCAGATTCCCACACACAAGTACACCCACAAAGGGCAATAAAATGGCAAGTGTGCAGGCCACACACACCAATGGCAGGTCCCCCACAATGCCCCACATGGGGCCAAGACCTACATGCATTTCTCACTGTGGTTTTTTGCTTATTCTCTGCTCTGTGGTATAAAGATATTGTTGAAAATGTCAAAAACATCTGCAGGTACCCCTATGGGTAACAGTGATAAGAAAAACAGGAAGCATTTATGTTTATCTATAGCACAGAAAGTCAAGCTGTTGGAGAAATTGGACAACAGTGTAAGCGTGAAACATCTTACAGAAGAGTATGGCATTGAAATGACCACCATATATGATGTTAAGAAACAGAAAGGTAAACTGTTGAAGTTCTGTGTTGAAAGTGAAGAATAAACGTTAATGAAAAATAGAAAAACACTGCATAAAGCTAAAAATGAAGATCTCAATTGTGTATCCAATGAGTGGATCCGTCAGCATCTCAATGAACACATAGCACCTAATGCTATGCTGATCATGAAATAAGCAAAGATTTATCATGATGAACTGAAAATTGAAGATAACTCTGAATATTCAACAGGCTGGTTGCAGAAATTTAAGAAAAGACATGGCATTAAATTTTTAAAGATTCGTGGTGAATAGAGCATCTGCTGATCACAAACCAGCAGGGAAATCCATTGACAAGTTTGCCAAGGTCATAGCTGATGAAAATCTGATGCCAGAACAAGTCTGTAATGCTGATGAAACATCGCTGTTTTGGTATTTTTGCCCTAGAAAGACATTGATGATAGCTGATGAAACAGCCCCTACAGGAATTAAGGATGCCAAGGACAGAATAACTGTGTTGAGATCTGCTAATGCAGCATGCACGGGTAAGTGCAAACTTGGTGTGATAGGCCAAAGCTTGCAGCCTCTATATTTTTATGAAGTGAATTTCTTACCAGTCTATTATAATGCTAACAAAAAGACACAGATCACCATGGACATCTTTTCTGACTGGTTTCATAAACATTTTTTACCAGTAGCTCATGTTCACTGCAGAGATTTTGTTATTCCTTGACAACTGTTCTGCTCATCCTCCAGCTGAAATTCTCATCAAAACTAATGTTTCTGCCATGTGCTTTACCCCAAATGTGACTTCATTAATTCAGCCACGTGACCAGGGTACCCTTAGATCAGTGAAGAGTGAATATAAAAACACTTTCTTGAATGGCATGCTAGCAGCAGTGAACAGAGGCATAGGTGTGGATGGTTTCCAAGGGAGTTTAGCATGAGGGGTGCCCTATATAATGTTGCTAGTGCTTGGATCACAGTGACTAAAGACACAGTTGTGCAAGTCTGGCACAGCCTTTGGCCTGCAAGTAGGTTCAGTGGTGATGATGAACAAGGTGGTGACTTTGAAGGTTTTTGTATGTCAAATGAGGAAAAAAATTATGACTGACCACCTTACACATGCAAAAAATATACCTCAGAATCCATCAGCAAGCTGGAAGAAGTGAATGCTGAAGAAGTTTTAACATCAATATTGAGGCTCCAGTTATTCCTTCATTGACTGATGGTGAAATAGCTGAAAAGGTTCTGAATCCAGGTGATAGTGACAATAGTGACAATGAAGATGACGTGAATGCTGCAGAAAACGTGCCTATATATGACATGGTGAAAATGTGTAATGGGCTTATTGAAGGACTAGAGCAGCATGCATTCATAACAGAACAAGAAATCATTTGAGTTTATAAAATCAAAGACTTCTAAGACAAAAAACATTGTTAAATGAAGCAGATGACTCTGGAGGGAACGTTTTAAAATGCCATGCAGCAGAATGTTTCCTCATCCGTAGAGATCCCGCTTCCTGGTTTCTCAATTGCTTCAGATGTTTCTTCTCATGTAAAGAAATAAACTGCAGTGTACGGTAACCTTTTAATCAAAACAGGGCATTGTGGTTGCAGATTGAAAGCCTGCCATTGTCTATTGTTGCTGTTGTTTAATAGCTGATACAGGTGTTCTGGTGATGCTGCTGTGCTGCTTAGTTACCCTAAACACATTACTTTTTCACTGTATTAATGGCATGTCATATTTTCTGTTGTTAAGTACTTATGTGTGACTAAGTGTAAGAAAATGATTTCTTATCAGTAGCATATAAATTCAGAGTCAGGAATGATGTTGACACCAAAAAACCACAGATTGTCCACACAGGTGGCTGAGATAGTAACACATTTGATTTCTGATGAGTCACTGTACACAAACTTTGTTTGATGCACAAAATTAAAAATACTGTATAAAATTACTTCCGGGTTATGTGCATAAGGTGTATATGGAACATAAATGAATTTCATGTTTAGACTTGGGTCCCATTCCAAAGATATCTCATTATGTTATGTTCAAATATTCCAAACTCCAAATAAATCAGAAATTGAAAACCCTTCTGATCCCAAGCATTTTAGATAAGGAATATTCAAACTCCATACACACACACACACACAAACACACACGTGTATATATATAATATGTGTTTATACACACACATATATATACAGATATTAGGTAAGTTAATCAGTAGGTAGTTGGTCAGGTAGGTAGATTGATATCCCAGGCTTTTATTCTAGAGCTTCACACCCATATTTTCATTTATCAAAGGCATCTCTAGTTCATTATGTCTAAAACCAGACTCATAATCTCTTCCCCACCCATCTTGATCCTTTTCCAGTGTGTTTAGTCTGTGTGGACAGCTCCCTATCCAATAGTTGTGCAGTCCCAGACCCAGGAGCCATCCTCCTTACCCCCTTGTCCTCCTTATGTCTAGCCCATCACCAAATCCTGTTCATTTTGTGTCCTAAATATCTTCCAGAGTTGTTTGCTTCCTTCCTTTGCTGCCCAATCCTCCCCAGTCCTGAGCCATCATCATCTCTGACCTGGACCACTGCAGTGGCCTGCCAGTCTGTCCACATCTGCTCTTCCCTGCTTGGTCATTCTTCAGTCAGTCGCAAGCGTGATCGTTCTGAAACTCAGATCTAATCGTGTTATGCTGCACAAAGCTCTTCGGTGTCTTCCTGTTGTGCCTAGAGAAAACATGAGATTCTTTACTCTGTATCCTGAAAGATTTGAGGTGGTCCAGTCCCTCCCTCCCTCTCAAGCCTTATCTTGTACATTGCTCTCCCTTGTTTCTGCTATCACAGCCACATGGCTGTCTTCAGTCACTCGTCATTGCCCTCCTCCTCTTCCTCTTCATCATCATCACTTTTTCTTGCCACAGGACCTTTACACATGCCACTCTCCCCAACTCATCCTCAGAGCTTGTCTTAAGCACTGCCTTCCTTCAGGTTATCCTGCCCTAACTTCCCCTATAATAAACCCCCTTTTTTCCCCTCTTTGAGCCCTTGGCACAGTTCTTCCCCTTCATTTGCAGCTTTCTGTATTTATTTGTGTTATTATTTGATTATTTACCTCTCTCTTTGACCTTTTTGTAAGCTGTATAAGGGCAAGGCAGACCTCTGACTTTCTCAATTCTGTATCCCCAGAGTTTATCATAGTGACTAGCATACAGGAAGTGTTCATTAAGTATTCACTGAATGAATGAACAAACAACAGCATCGTGTAAAAATGAAGCAAATTTTTAAATTTAGTAGGTTTGTTGAATAAAGGTATGCAGTAGAGGAAAGGAAAGGAAACCAGCCTTCCTGGAGCTCCTTTTACATCCCAGACAGCTGACTCACATTATTTAGATGGAAACAGTGAATTGTCATGCATAGTTTTGCTTTCTTTTTTTTAACTCCTTTAAGGGATTTTTATGTGTATTTCATGCAAATAACATGGGTGGCAAGATTATTTTCAATGATGTAATACAATCTGAAATATGTCTCTGAAATACTATTCTATTTTTCCATTAACGTATTTTAGCAATTTTCAGCTTGCATGGCTGGGCATTTGATTAACAGGAAAAAGGAAAGGAATTGGAGATGTAATTAACACCTGGAATGCAGTTGCCTTATTAATCTCTAATGTTAACTTTAACAGCATTAAATATACGTGTATCTTAGACATGGCTGCTTATCTTTTGACTGTCTATGCAGCACACAGCTCTGAGACCTAGTTGTAAAAGGCATGGGAAACACCTTTTTAAATTATGATAATGGTGCCTTTCCATAATTGGAAAAAATACAAATGCTATTTTACATGAGGGGGATAAGCAAATTGTAGAGTGGATGGATAATCTCCACTGCTGCCTTTCTTAGTCTTCTGCAACTTCTCTTCCTTTTCACAGTGTCTCCATTTCTGCTGAATAATGATATCCACTAAAACCAACCCTTCAGTTCCTCCTGGTTACGATTTAAACCAGTAGGTTTTAACCACATTACAGTTGAAACTCTCTTGACGTACCCAAGGCAATATGTCGAATAGGCAGGTCAATATGCTGGCCGAAAGTTCCAGAATAGATATCTGGGGTTATAATATTACCTCCAGGGTCCAGGTAAAGGTATTACCCAAGTGAGAGGCTAGTGACTGGCCAAGCAGACGTCACACGCCCTGTCTGAAGGAGGCAGCCATCAGCAGCCCAGAGAATTTTGCCAAGTGGCAACAAAGATCTGCTGAACTTTTGAAGAGATGCTAGACAGAAACTTAGACTTTCATGTGAAATATTCAAATTTTTAACTCTTGCCAACTAAAAATTTTGTTTTTTAAACATTGAATGGAACACAGAAAACATATCTGTGGGCTGAATCTTTTCCCTGGCCACCAGTTGGTGACCTCCGGTCAAAACTCTTTGTCCCAGCTCTCCAGGTCTTGACAGTGTGTTTTGGCTTTACCTATCCAAGCTTGATTCTTGCTGCTGTTTCAGACATTCTGTACTTTGGGTGGACTTGACTCTCTTCTTCGTCCCAAACATAGCAGCCCATTCACCTCTCTACGGACTTAGCCTCTCCCTGCAGTTACACCAAATGGACCACCTTGTCCTGCCTTCTGGTTATCCAGTGAGGTCCTTGGTGCAAAAGTCTGCCCCCAGCTACTCCAGCCTGCACTCAGCACTTTGATGCTAAACACTTAATCACACATGTGGTCCTTCATGGTTGACTTCCAGTATATGTGTCTTATCTTCACAAATAAATCTTTTTCTAGGCAAAGACTCAACATGGGAGTCCCTCTGGCCTGAGGCATTATAGACTCTCATGTATGGATGGGACCATAAAGGATAGTGAATCTCTTCTGCAACATCACTTCTCTTACATGCCTTGGGTGACAAGGAGCTCACTGCCCTCTAGGCACCCATGCTGGCTTTGGACAGCTCTGACCTTAGAAAGGGTTGGTTTGTTTGCTTAATCAAGCAGAAACTTACCTCCTGCTGTGACTTTGTTATCTTTGGGCATTTACCTTGAATTCTTTTGCCCCTTGTGCGGTTGTTTTCTGAATAAGGAGGACTCTAGTCAACCAAAAGTAGCCTTTCTTGTGTGTTTAATGTGGCCATCTAAATTTTAACAGGGTTTTGATGAGAAGCAGTGTTTTTACTTGGGTATAGACCATACGTGTACACAATATCTTTCCTGTCAAATTCTGAGGGAAATTTTAGTAATAGTTCCCTATACTCTTCACCATTTTTTCTTTTGAGATAACTTTTCTTGGAGATTTCTAATTTTATCAGCATTAATAAATGTTTCCTAAATCTATGACCATATGCTTTGCTCAACATCGTGTCTCTTTGGAGAACTAGTTTCTTTTTTTCTTCCAAACAATCAAGAGTCTAATTATCTGCCTATTAAGTTTTAAATCTCATAGTATGTCATAATGCTTAGATTCATCACTTCTGCCTAGGATATTATGAGTATTGTGACACTCAAAAGTATTCACAGATTTAAGATTGGCTTAAGCAAGCGGACTTTTGAGACTAAAGCTTCCCCTCATTGTTTTATAATATACTGGAAATTACATCTCAACTACAGAATTCCATGTTATGATGTTGCCAACTGACCAAACTGCTTACTGAAAATTCATTGCTGTTTTTGTATGTTCTCAGGTGCTGTGATACTACTGGGAAGAACCAATATGTTTCGTTTTAACCATCCCAAGGAAGCTGCCAAGCTCAGAGAGAAGAGGAAGGTGAGTGTGACGTCTCTATAGCATCTCCAGGAGGGAACCTCCGGTGGGGATGGGGGTGGGTGGAGGTGTCCATTCTGGTTCCAACAGTTTGCTTTCTGGAGTACAGAACCGCTTGAAAAGTAGTTCTGTAGCCTGGGTTGATTCTAGGGAGTTTGTTTCCCAGCAGATGATGGCCTGAGGATGTAGGAGAGAGAGCAAGTAAAGGCTAGAGCAGGCAAGCAGAAACTGCTCCTTCTAGATCCTTCTCTTCAACCTTCCACCCCTCCCATGAAGGAATTGGGCATCATTTCACATTAAGTGCAGAGTGACTTTTACTTATCAGCATCTGAGGAATTAACCCAATGCTGGAATCATATTCATCCAAGATCAACCACAGTAAATTGGGTTTTTCATTAGGCTATGAGGCAGAGCAGAGGGAGTTTAGGAAAATTGGGGGAGACGTCGGCTTAGTTGGAAGGGGGCAGCTAGAGGGCACTTTAAGTGCTGAATGGAGGAGGTGGGCTGAGGACCAGTGATGGAAGGGAAAGAAATCTGTCCACAAACATCGTGGCTGGTCCTTAGACTGATGAAGATAATAGAGACGACAGCTAACTTATCTACGAGCCAGGAACGGTGCTAGACGTCTACATATATTCTACCGCTTTGTGCAGCAGCTCTTACTACCCCCATGTTGGAGACAATCAAGATGAGAAACAGACTGAAAGAGACTTTCCCTAACTTGTTCTGTAGCCAGCAAGTGGGGAGCCCGGGCTGCAGCAGGGCCTTGCATACTGGAAGCATTCGCCCTTGACCACTGAGTCACACAGCCTCTCAGCTCTGCCTCCTTTTGTAAGGGCTGCCCCAGGTTGCCAGTGCCTTAGATGGGAAATAACGAGAAAGCTGCAAACCCAGCCTTCTCCAGGGCCGCTCATTTCAGGCAGTGAAGCCTCTTATCTGTTCCAGCCCAGTGTCTCCCTAGAGGGTCCTTTTTGGTATACAGTTTCAGAGGAACAGAGGGAAGAAAACATGTTTGCCAATAGCTTTCCATGGAAGCAAAATAGGTCAAGCTTTTATTTTTTGGTCTCTCTTCACCTCTCCCGCCTTCGTCTTTATCACTCAGTAAGCGTGAGTGAGTGCCACTGATAGCAGGAGAATGAAAAAAATGTCGTGACCCATTTCCTCAACTTTAACTGGCCGGGGAGACCAACTGCACTGTGGAGTTCCTGGCGAATATCCCCAGTCCTAGAACGCCAGGACCCTGCTGTGCTTAGCTGAGGGTTCAGGTTTTCTCAGATAGACCAGTTAATTGTTAGCATGTTAATTAGGAGCGTATGCACCTCATTGTCTCTCACACGTTGCAAGCAATGAGTCCAGAGCAGTGGCCACTTCTGTCTGCCAAGATAACCACTCTGCCCTATGTTTGCCCTTAGAGTGGTCTTCTGTCCTCCTTCAGCCTGTCCATGACCGACCTCTCCAAGTCCTGTGAGAACCTGTCCGCAGTTATGTTATATAACCCCGGGTAAGTGAACAGCAGCGTCTCCTTCCCTGTGATGATCAGTGTTGTGGCATTTATTGTGCCAACTCCATTAGAGTCACTAGATAAAAATAAAACTTCCGCAACTGCGCCTCTCATCAAATCAGCCATAGTCATTTTCCAAGTTCCTTTCCAGCCCTTGCTCTATATGTGCATAATTTTACTTAGTTATAATCGCAACGTAAATGGGATTGTGTTTGCTGATTTTTTTGCTTAACAGCATCATAAGCATTGGTAAGGGTTGTTACAAGGCCCCATTATCATTTTCATAACTGTCTAATATTTTAGAGTTGGCACTTTGATTACTCGGTGCATAATCCCTTTAGTTTATGTACTTTTATCTCATTTTATAAATTATTAACAGAGGCAGCCTTGATTCTTAGGGCATCCAATAGCCCGGGAAATTATGTTCACTACTTCCAAACACCAGGGGACCACTGAGAGCACAAACGAGAGTGTTTTAAATGGACTTAGTGGCTGGGAGACCTTGGGCAGTCAGCTTAACTGCTCAAGTCCTTAGTGGCTTCATCAGTAACGTGACAGTAGTAATCCAAATGCCTAAAAACAGGGAATTAGATGAAAGGACTTTTGGGGTTCTTTTCAGTTTTGTGTGAGGTTTCATAATTTTATCTTTCCTACCAGGAGAATCTCATATACAAAATAATGGAGGTAAATCTTATAGCTAAATAAGTGAGATTAAACTAACAAGAACATCTTCTAGAACTGTCGTTTATTGAGCAGTTACTGTACACCAGGCACAGTGCCAAACACCTCAAATTCATGATCTTTTAATTCTCACTATAGCCATATTCTCATTTTACATGTGGGGAAATTTATATGCATTTGCCTGCTGCCATATCATAGTTAGAGCTATGGTATGTGTCCCAGGCTGTCTGATTCCAACACTCATCTTTGACTCTGTTACTGCCTGCCTTACTCAGTTGAGGGGCCAGTTCATACCTGGGGGTCAGTTCCATTGCTTGTGGCCCCCCCCAACTCACATTTCTCACAAACACTGAGCCATGTGCTCATAGGCGTTCACTCCTTCAGCTCAAGTCAGCACATGGTTTGTGGAAAGCAGATACCTTGCAAGGAAATTCTTCATTGTCATAGGAGGGACCTCTGAGCACATTTTTGGATTCCTCATTTTATAGGCCAGCAAGCTGAAACCCAGATCCTACACCTTGCTTGAGCTAGGAAAAAAAAAGCTGATTAGGACTTCTGGAAGCACAAGCAGTTTACTCCCTTGTGTCAGTCTTTGTCTTTACCATTCAACTTTTCCATCATGTTACATGGTTATTGAGGAAGATCGTGCTCACGAAATAATTCTATCTTGAAATAAGCCATATCCACATGACCCGTGAAATGTGAGAACACTCTGAGAGCAACTAAATGATGAGAACTTTGGAAGGCAGGTTTTGCTGTAGGTCCTTAATCCCTTACAGTAGTTTTAGGAATTGCCTTTTATGGTAACTGAGATTAAATCATTCATGTGTTTACTTTAAGTTTAATATAATAGTGCAGGTCTTTAGTGTTAATTTCAGTTTAAATAGTGTGATTCCTCTCTGTTAAATATTGTTTGTCTAATTAAATTGTTTTGTGACATGAAGAGTGCTTGCTTGGACTTGTCTCCTGGCTGAGGACCCAGTTAATCCTGGAATCCAGGTATCACCTTCGTTGTCCCCAGCAGTGGTGGTGCATTTTAATTTGAAACGATTTGGAAATATAATGTGGCTATTTAATGCCTTCGAAAACCAAAAAGCAATCCATACTCAGCCTTTCCTCTGAGGCATAGGTTCACTGGCCGTGGGCCTCTCTTTTAATTACATGTACACATGGATGGGAACCCTTCGTTTTTCTCCCCAAAACGTAGGAGAACACGTAGTTCTCTCAAAAGTAATGCCATTTTTTGTTTGTTTTTAAGTTCAAACGGCAAGGGGGGCTGTGTGTGTGTGTGTGGCAGGGGCCGGAAGCTAACATAATAAGCATCTACTTTGCATTATGGAATAATTAAGAGGGCCAACAGCTAGTTTGTTTGAGAAGGAAAGTTCAAACGGTTTTTCTCAGTGTTTATAAAATGCAGGTCAAAGTGTGCCAGTTTTCATCCCCAGAACTTATCATTGAATTTCCATGGTGTAAAAAATAAAGTTCCAACCCTTTTTTTTTCTGTTTTCTCAAGAATGTCCAATTTTGGAAATGGCGTTTGGAAATACAGAAGGAAAGAATATCTCAAAATTCAATTCCCCTAATAAGTATGGTAAATAAATGATGAATGTAAATCTAACTTGGATATATTTCCTGATGATTACATGACCTCTCTCGGGTTCTACCAAGTTCAATTCAACCAGCTCATTTCCATGTTTCTCAAAACCCAGTCAATGGTAGGAGTCCAAGGAGTGCGTATAGCCAAGGAGCAGCCCGATCATCCTTGCATTGAGAGGGATTGCTCTGAAGGCTGTTGGTGGAGCATTGAGAACCCTGCAGAAGCTACGTGAGGGCACTAGAGGTAAGGGCGTGAGCTGAGGCAGTGGTGGCAGAAACCCAGAAGAAGACTGAGCTGTAGAGATAATCAGGGCAGGAAGTCATGAGGCCTGGATGATTAATTGGAGGTGGGATATAAAGAAGGGAAAGATATTGACTCCCAATTTCTGGCTTAAATAACTGGTTGGGTGGTGCATGCCACCAGCTGAAATAAAAATGTGGGAGGAGGAGGAGCAGGTTGTCAAGAGGCAAGGAGGATAATGAGTACAACCTTGAAAAACTAGGCCCCAGGCCTTGAACTTTCTCCTGTAAGTGACTGTGCCTTTCAGTACTCTGTCAGCAATCAGACGTCCCCTGGGAAAAGCTAGGGTTTGTGTGGCCTGTCAAAAGCACTGTTCCTTGGCTTGCAGGCTGAAGGCAGTTCCTGCTGTTGAATAAAATAGATGTTCACAGCTCTTCCACTTCTACCTCATTCATTCAGCTGGTGCTTGAGGGCCCATCATTTGTCCAGCCCCGTGCTGGGACTCAGTCACCTCGGCGCATGATTCAGTGAACAGAGAAGACACTTGTAAAGCCTGTCAGAAATCAGGACAGCACTGGCATTGTCTTTGCATATGACAAGCTTGGATCCTTTGGGGGTCTTTCAATTAGGGAAAGTGTGAGTTCCACCCAGACCCATGCTCCTCAGTGCACTACATCTCACTGCAAGTCATCTCCTAGGGCACCCATGTAGTCACAGAGTCCTGTGAGCAGTCTTGTGGCTTCAGCAGGTGACCAGTCCCTGGAAAGGAGTGCAGAGGGTGGAGTCCCTTACCCCATATTTGCCTTGTCACCTCTCTAGGACCAGTATTAACAAGCAGGAGTTAAAAAGCATTGATGGCACCTCCTACTCAAACAGACTTGTTTCAGAACTTTCTTCCGCTGCTCTTAATACCTTCCCTCTCAGACAAAGTAGCTGCTGGGCCTCTTAATCATTCCATAATGCAAAGTAGATGCTTATTATGTTAGCTTCTGGCCCCTGCCACACACACATACACACAGCCCTCCTTGCCTTCTCCTCCTTTGTGTTAAACCCTTGTGCCCACATCTGTCTGAGGATGCTGGGGCTCTTCGTGAGTTTCTAAGCTCCCTTCCCTTCTGGCCCCGCGTCCTGCCGGGTGATAGCAGTCATCGCCCACCTGTCCCTCGGGGATTCTTTTCTTCCCACATTGATTTCGAGTATCTCCCCAGGCCTCTTCCCCTTGCTGTCCCCACCCTACCCCAGCAAGCCTGCGGGGCCTCTTCCTTCTGAGGATTTTGCTGCCCATCACTGTGGAAGAACATATAGGAGAGATTTTTTCTTTTTCTTTAAATGACCAATGTAGTCAATATGTAGGAAGTAGCAAATGTTACAGAGTTCTCACTGTCATGGCCCTGACTTTCTCTGTGAGATGACAGAAGGGAGAATCATGGACCTGCGCCTGGAGTCCTGTTCCAGCCTTGAACCTGGGGGTGAAGCTCACCACAGATCCTTAGCCCTTCAGGGTGACCCTTTCTTCCTCCAAGACCCCCTCCTCTTCCCAGCATCTGGCTTGGCCCCTCAGTACCCCTAGGAGGTGACTTCCAGCTCCAGCCCGATCATCCATGACTTGGTTCTGCAACATTATCTTCAGTCACTTTCTACCTTGAACTTTATCCTTTGGTTTAAGTGGATAATGCCTCTTCCAGCCTGATCTATAAAACTGTCTATAAAACTGTTCATACCTTCGGGCCCTTTGTTCTCGCCATCTTCTGGTTCAATTTGGTTAGAAGTGCTTCTGATCTCTAGCTGGCTAATCTTCCTTTACATCGGCCCTTCTATCTCTGGTCAACTTTTTCCAATTCGTTTAATTTTTCAATTGTTAATATGAGCTTCCTTTAGCGGATGGCTTCTATCGAGATCCAGGTCCACATATTGGCATTCCAATGTCAACATGTGCTTCAGTTTTCCAGCAGTGTAGGTTATGGCCAAGATGTGCTCTCATGCACAAGGTGCCTGGTGTATGGGCACTTTGCTTTTCAATGCCATTTCACTTTTATCCTTCACACCTGGCCACTGTCTTTGTGAGTCGCTCACCCACACAGATGTACTTCCTACATGTTTGGTGGCATTCTTAACTATTGCAAATTAACGTACCTCTTGGTTTCTTTGGTATTGTGTAGAACTGAGTATGTGTTTTCCAGTAGACTAAAAAATTACTGCATAGTACTCAATTTTTCCCAGAGCAAAGCTCTCCAAAAGAATTATGGATTGCAATTTGTTCGCAAAATTCACTATTCAAGAACCTTTATCTTGTCTGGATCCGCATTGTCTAGTTAAGTTCCAACATTATTTCTAAAAACAAAAAAAAAACCCAGAAACCCCATGCTCTGAATTATAGTTCAATTTGGAGTTTTGTAAGTGAAATCCTTGCTACCCAAGAACATTGTATCAGCCCAACTGGGTGCATAAAGTTAGAACACAGTTTTGGAACTTACTGCTGGCCCACACCTCAAGCTCCCTGGAAACCGTGATTTGTACACACACATGCGTGATACTTAGTGCCAGAGAATTTTTGGAAGAGGCAAAGCATGGTGCTCTTGGAGTTGCTCCACTTTGGAGAAGTGCCCAGCCAGGGTCTTTGCCAGGAGATAATTTCCCTGCAGGGGAAACATTCCTCCTCAGCTGGCACAGTCTTTAGGAAACCAGCTAACTCCGGTGACTCTGCCTTGCTCTGGATGCACTCTGCTATGCACGGATGGAAGCTTCACAGCTTCTTGAAGTGCAAGCAAATAGATATCCAATCTTCAGCTTGAAATAAGAATTTTCACTGCACTGCCTCCTCTGAGCACTAACCACTGGTGAGCCCATTTAAGTGGATGTATTTGAATAATTAAATTCTGAAGAGGAGAAGCACCTAGGTTTCAAACCCAGTTAGACTCAAAAAGATCATAAGTCAGGATCAAACCTGCCTTTGGTGAGCCACCTGAGGGGTGTCATCTGAGCAGCGTAGCAGCCTGAGAAGGGCTTTGGTTTGCATCAGAGCCAGCACTGACCCCGCAGCCAGGGAAGACTCTGAGGATGGCCTGAAGTCATTGCCCATCAGGACAAGAAGCCACGTGAGCAATACTTTAATTTTTATTTTAATGTGTTCATTATGGGAAATTTAGAGATCACAAACAAAAAAAAAAAAAGGAAAAAATTACTGCAGAGTCAACATGTTGCTAAATATTCCAGCCTATAGCTCTTGTCCGTTCTACTATCCATCTTTCTGCGTGTGTGTCTTTGAACACAAACACACATTTATGTATGTATACATTTATATTTTACATCTTTTACCAAGATGGGTTCATACTGGACTTGTAAGAGTTTTTTGCACTTAATATTTCTTTCCCTCTCAAATATTTTTATACATTATTGTAATGTCCATATGATATTCTGTTGTATGGATATTCCATATTTTACTTAACTTAAATTCTGCTGGTATGCATTTTGTTGTCTAGTTTTCAACTATCACAAGCTATTGGGATGGAGAGATTTGTAGCTAAATCTTTGTGGTTTTCCATGGTTTCTTCCTTGCCTGCCTTCATTCCTTCCCTCCCTTCCTCACTTCTTTACTCCCTTCACTAAGCTAGGAGGAGGAGTCATCACATTAGGGAGAACGTAAGAAGACATAGATAACAGGGTTACTTCCTTCTTTATAAATGACTGTAAGCATCCAGAAAACAGACACAGAATCTAGTTTCTTGTTCACTCAGTGCACAGAATAGTACCTGAAACTTAATAGACATCTAATAAACGTGAATTAAGAGGAATTCACTTTTCCTGCTTTCTTCTTAGCAATGTAGAAGGGGCTTCAGAAACAGAATGTGCTCATAGCTAGAGATATTCTCAACAAAGTTTGCACCTCCAGATGAGCTCGTAGTCAGTCCCCTATGCCTGTCCTAGGAGGGAAGACCACATTTCCTTGCAAGCACAGTGCCCTGCTGGCTACACTTTTCTCTCCTCTTTTGCTCACTTTCTGCTACTTTATAAATTGTCTTATCCTGTTTCTTCTTGCTGACCTTGAGCATGGACGTTTTATACACGTAGTTGGCAATATTTATGTAGCTGGTAATTTGGTAGTTAGCCTGTGTTTTAGTTGACGGTTATTTACTGTGTTTATCTCTGCTGGTTTATTGTATTGGGCCTTATCATTTTTCAAAAGTTTAGTTTGCTGCAAGGCTGGTTTCTTCTTCAGTTTTTGGTTTCAGTTGTCTCGCTTTTTTATGGACCATTTACTAGCTTTACAGTTGCTATAGATTGCCTTAAATAGCTTGTTAAGATACACAGTCTGGGGGAACTCGTGATGAAAGCCACTCAAAGAAGTGGGCTTCCTCCTCCAGTAACTGAGATTAGTGTTAATTACCGACTTTGTTTTCTTGTTTTTTGTCCTTGAACATTATTCCACTGTGAACCACTTTAAATGAGCTCCTGTGTGTTTTCTGTTTTCAAAGTAGGCAGAAAGATGAGCTGTTGAATTCAGAGAACAACCTGTCTTTATTCAGTTACTTTAGATTGTATTATTGGAGTAGTGGGCTTACCTTTGTGCTTCACTTATTTTGTAACTGCACAATTTAAAGCTGAATTGTAAAGGTCAACTGAGCAAATGAGACTTTTCCTAGTGAAATGATGAATGGTTGTTATGGGCAAGGGTGGAAGACAGTAGATTTCCTCTTAGCCCTATCAGCGGTCCCCAACCATTTTGGCACCAGGGGCTGGTTTCATGGAAGACAATTTTTCCATGGACTGGGTTGGGGGGGGGATGGTGAGCAATGGGGAGTGGCTGTAAATACAGTTGAACCTTCTTCACTTGCCCAACGCTCACCTCCTGCTGTGTGGCCCGTTTCCTAACAGGCCACAGACTGGTATTGGTCCACGGCCCAGGGTTTGGGGACCACAGTCCTACATGACAGCCTGATTTTCCTTTGAAGGAACATATTATATTAACTTGATTACACGTCACCAGCTGTCTGTAATGTATTAACTCATGTTGCTGTTTCAGTCAAGGGTTGCAGTTATACATATCCATTCTTGCTCCCAAGTCTTTGCATATGCTGTTCCCTCCTGCTGGAAGACTTGTCCATGTTCCCACCAGCTCTTCACATGACCAAATCCTACATAGTCTCTAAGACTCAGTTTAAATGTCACTTCCTCAAAGAGGATTTACCATCCCCAGTCCAAATTTCATCTCCTGAGCTGTTCATTCATAGCATCCTCCGTCTTTCCTCGTTAGCACTTTAAATAGTTGGTGACTGTGTCTGTTGGTACAACTATTTGTCTACTCTTGGTCTCTGCACTTAGTGGTAAGTGAAGGGGATCTGTTTTTCTCAATACTATATCCCCACTTCTAAGTAGGTGTTTAAGGAATAATTCTTGACTGAATGCGTGTGTATGTGACTCGTTCCCCAACAAGGCATTTCTATCCCCTTCTTTTATCACAGACCCTAATTCAGACCTTTAATGTCTGTTTCCCAAATCAGTGACATCAGATGTTTAGTCACCATCAGTAACCCTCATATCTCATGACCTAAACCTAATTGAAATCGTTGTCGGAAACAAATGGAAATGAACCAGAGATTGACGGAAGCAAAACAGAAGTGAAACGATTGCTACAATCAAAGTAGATTAAAAAAAATTTTTAAAGGTAGCCTTGCTCATTATAAAATGAAATGTTTGTTATAGAAATATAAAATGTTCAGAAATGAATAATCACAAATGTTTGTAATCCTTCCACCAAGAAATAATGCTTTACATTTGTAATATTTGCTTATATTTTTAATCAAAAATGTACATATTGTACATCAGATATCGTAATTATTCATCATGTAGAGTATTTAAATAAAAAGAAAATTGATATCACACTAGATACACGGTTCTGTATTCTGCTTTTTCTTTTAACGTTTTATTGTGAGCTTTTTCCCAGGCGATTGAACATGATTCTTCATATCATAATTTAATTTTTGCCTAATGATTAAGGACACTTGGAACTATTTCTTTTTTTCCACATAAATTGTTGATGACATTCCAATTAATTCTTTTATATAAACCTTTGTCTGCTTTGTTATTTTGTTGGCAGAATTCTTTATTTGTCAGCAGCTACTGCTTAAACTAAAGCAACAAGGGGAGGGGTGAAGAGAGAAATGTCAGGGAGATAAATAAGGAAAGGAAAGAATGAGCCATTGGATTGGAGACCTAGAAAAAAAAAGGCGCAGCTGGAGTGGCGGACAGGCTGTTGGAGGTACAGAAGGTGCTCCCTGAGACCTTCAGCAGCCCCTGTCTGTGATACAGAGGTGGACATTTCAAGCGTTGCCTGGACAGGCATGTTAGCATGTTGTCTTTTGTCTTTCCCATGCGTGATCTCAAAGGTGTACAAACGTGTAAAGCAGATTTGCAAAGCCCTTCACTTCAACCATGTATTATCCTGGCAGAGTACTGTGGTGCATCTTATAAGTCTTTTTTGCATCTTCAAACTTCCCTTCTCTGCTCTCTCTTTTCTTTCTGCCCACAAATGTGCATAACTTTTCCTTCCTTAATCTAACTTCTTCCTGGGCTACCCAGTGTAGATCCCACCAAACTTTTTTCAGAATTGTCTGCCATGTTCATTTCCAACAACATGAGGTTGTGTGCATAAATCATGGTGCATTTATATTATAGAATTCCATGATATTGGGTTTCGGGCTCTGAAGCTCATGCCACTGACTTTAAAGCACGACCCATAGTCATCATTGGTTGATCACCGTGCAGAAAGCCCTTAGGATACAGTCAGCCAAGGGAGGTCTGCATCCTCAAGGAGTCCTGGTGGAAGGGGAGGCAGCCCCCACCCTCTGTGACCTGTGAGGCCCTGGCTCCCTGCTCTCCTCTTGCCACTCTCCTTGGCTTCATCTGTTCTTACCATGCCGTCTTGCTGTGCTCCCAGCATGCTGGTCACATCATCTCTTGGTCTCTGATTTGGCTCCTCCCTCGTGTCAGCACCGGACACATTCTCAAGGTCACTCCCTTCCTTCATGCAGCTGTCTCCGGAATGTCCCTTCTCTGTCCATTCTCTTTACCAGCTTTGTGCTTTTTCATAGCACTTATCACATAACATACTCATTATTTATTAGTTAGCTGCCCCCTGCTCTAGGATAGAAGGTTTTTGAGGGCAGCGACTTGGGGTTTTTTTGCTGAAATCAGCAGTGCTTAGGACAGTGATAGGGGCTGCACAGGGTGGTAGAAGGGAAGCTTGCCGAGGAAGGTGCCCCCGAGGGTGTCGGCTGGGCCTTGGATGTTCTGCCCACAGTCTAACTTCCTGGTTTTACTTCTCATCACTTGCCTTTATTTCATCGAAGTATTAGCCAGGTGAGGCTCTGTATGGCTTTCTGTGTACCTCGATTTGTCTTTTTTCTTCTCCTATTTTTCTTCCACTGGATTTGCCCCCACCCTATGTCTATCATAATTCTGTTCATGTGTCAAGGCCCCGTTCAGACAATACCTCCTCTGTGAGGCCTTCTGCCATCCCTGCAGCTGTAAATGCTCTCCCTCCACCCCATCTCCTGTCGATAACGTGCCTTTCTTGTTGGCTCGTCACATTCCGTGTGATTGATACATGTGCATGGTTTCTTTCACTTGATTCCCTCTCTCAAGAGTGCCCAGAGGCACTTTGTCCGTTCTTTATTCTCCTCGCAGTCCTGCCTTTGTTGCGTCTGGCAGGAGCTTGGTGAGGTTTGTTGTATATGTGGAATGCATGGCTGAATGAAATGGCAGGAAATTGCCTGTGGTGTGCTCTTCTGGTTTGTCCAATAGGAAGAATTATATTTTGGAACGATGGATCATTTTTAACTTCTGGGAGGCTATTTGTGGGATAAAAGGTACCATGGTTTGGCTGGGGAAGTGAAACAATTCTAGCGTAAGAGTGGATGAGGAGTTGCAAGAAGTGGGTTTGACTCCTGGCTCTTCTAAAGAGGAAGTCACATTGGGCCTCAGTCTCCTGGACTGAGAAGTAGGAGGGAGAGGGCAGGATGTAGGGTGTGTGCTGAGTTGAATATGGGATCACTTGAGTCTCCCTCCGGTTCAAACTGCCTATGATCTTATGTCTTGATCAGAAAAGTCTCCGGGTTTAACACCTATAGTGCTGGCCTTCATATTTAGAGCAAGGTACACCACTGTTATGAGAAATAGGCTGGGGAGAATGCTTATGGTTTCAAATTTTACTATTTTTTTTTAAAGCAATCATTGTTTCTTTGGGCACTTTCCATTTGCAATACAAAAGGCTTAAGGCTGGCTTTTTGGAAAATTTTTAGTGAATACTTTCTGAGACTAGGGATTTGAAAGTTTATTAGAAAACCATTCCCAGAGTGCTCTGGATATTTATGTTATAAACTCCGCCTTTTACTTAAAAGGGTTTAATTTCACAACCTTCTAGATTAAATTGTGTATGAGACTTCTTGCCCTTTCACCCCACCCCATCTTGAAACCTTGAATTGTAGTTGTATGTGAGTCCGTCTACTGTAGGATAACCTGACATTGATTTGAAAAAAGGATGAGGGGGAGTTAGTGGTGTAGAGATTCCAATTGTCTCTACAAGGCAGCTATTCTTAGCGTTCTCAGGAAAGTTTACCTGAGAGCCGATGCACCTAGGAAAGACTTCAAGGCCTTTCCATGAGGAGTCAGAGACCCAGATGAATGGCTGGATTCTTCTCTCATCAGTTGCCCTGAGCCTACCCCAGGGGAGTATCTGCTTTCTGCTTATTCTTCAAAGAATATCCAGAATGTCAGCGTTCTCAACGTCAGGAAGAAGGTTGGATAGGTCCAGCACAAACCCCAGTACCCAAACCCAAAACTTCACTTCAAGCTTTAAGATAACCCACTCTCCTTAGAATCTGCTCCGTTGTCAGGTGATTTGAGGCTGGCTAAAAGTTTCTGAGGGGTGATAGGGTGGTGAGAAGGTCAGTCATTTTGGTCTAAAGCATTGCAGAACCCACTGCAGTCAAAACCTAGACCCTTGTGAAGGATCAGGGAAAGGTGAAATGTCTTCCACCGAGTTCTAATCCTTTTCCAGTTCCTTACCAGAATCTGCACTGAGGAATCCCACCAAGCATTTCAGGCAACAGTCTGGGAGTTCTTTCAAAAATGACACGTGCTTGATCAGAAAAAAAGTATATAATTTGCAGGGCCCAGTACATAGTGAAAATGTGGGGCCTCTTGTTCAAATATCATTAAGAATTTCAGGACAGCAACAGCAAAGCGTCAAGTTCAGGGCCTGTCTGAGCTCAGGCCCTGTGCAGCTGCACGGTCTGCCATATGCCTATGGAGCCCTCCCTATATTTGACTATGACCTAAAAATCACTTAGGAAAAATTGAGGCCTTCCCATTGACCAAGAATTTTTTCCATATCTGATTGATTGTATACGTACTGAGACAATAGAATAAAACATTGACATTGGGGACTTTACCAGTATGACTGCCTCAGCCCACCTCTGTTGCCAGGTGGGATCTCCCTTCCCAACATGCTGTGGTCTGGAGCTTAGCTGCCATTACCCTCCTGGCCCACCCCCGGCCACAACTGTGAGCTCAGGTGTTGGCTGGGCCTGGGTTGCCATCTTCCCTTTAGAAAGTGAAATGACATCAGAGGTACAAAACAAAACTGTGAACTTAACACAGTATGTATACTTCCAAATGTCATTTTAAAATGCTAAAAACCACTGCAAAAATTACATCCTTTTGTGATTTTCCTTTTAATTATTACATTTGGGAAGTTAGCATTTATGGCCATGATAATTCCAGTAAAGTAAGATGGTGAATTACACTTACTTTAAAATGAAGCCACATTCAAGTAAAATTATAGTTGATATTCTTTCCTTGATACTGATACACTCAACATTTATATTTTACAATCTGTTGTGGTTTTCTATCTGAAATAATTATCACTGGTTATTGAAAGGGGAGCATTTTAAAGTATATTACTATTAGTAAATATGTAATATTTAACAGAGGTTATACAGTATCAGCAACAGCTCATATCACCTCATATTTAAAATGTAGTCTCTGACTTTGAAATGACTCTCTTCTCATACTGTTTGTGACTTTATTTTAAGTTAAAACTAAGAATCTTTATGGGTTTATTCATTTTTTAATTGTTACTC
Source organism: Daubentonia madagascariensis (assembly GCA_023783475.1). Classification (NCBI taxonomy): domain Eukaryota; kingdom Metazoa; phylum Chordata; class Mammalia; order Primates; family Daubentoniidae; genus Daubentonia; species Daubentonia madagascariensis. The sequence continues at coordinate 1,503,604 of JAKFHU010002136.1, forward strand.
TTATTTTTGAGGAAATGTGAATCGTTACTTACCAAAGGCATATTGCTTTCAGGAGAAAACAAGCAAGTTTTCCCCCTATTTAGAAGCAGGTCACAGAAACGAAGTCACACCTCTTCATTTAAAATTAAAATGGGAATCTCTCTGGTTTCTTTTTTTCTTAATTTTTAATTATTATGGGTACATAATAGTTGTATATCTTTATAGGGTACATGTGATGTTTTGATACAGGCATACAATGTGAATGACTCAGCATTTCATCTTTCAGTAGATGCTGCTCTTCAGGAGGGTCCAAAGCTGTGGCTTCAAGGACCTGAGGCTGACAGCTGCCGTTGACCCAAATACTTCCCCCTTCTCCATCCCAATCAAATGTTCTAAAGTGAACACTTCTCCCGAGGAGAAGCCAGTGATATCATCAACCCTGAGACTCATAGCTCCTCCTCCAAGCTGCTTCCTCCCTCTGCCCTGTGGAGCACTTTCTCGTCTGCTCACTTGTGACATCTGCCTGTCCCACTCTTCCCTTCTCCTTACTGTTGTCTTCTCCGCCCCTTCCATATATGTCCTTCTAAGTCTTTCCCATCTTTCTAAGTTGTGCTGTTATCTTGGGTGATTCTTTGAGGAAAACTCATCCTACAAGCTAGTTATGTTAAATAGTAATCACATCCTCAACCTGGAGACTTCTTTGATTTCTTACTTTTTCCTGTGAGCCTCGCCTTGTCCCCACTCACTTCCCTATCCAGTTAAGTCCTCATCTCTAACACGTGAGCCATCTGCTTCCCCAGCCATCAGATGGTCCTTCTCTTCTACTTGCAGAGTCCCAGCTCTGGAACCACTGAACTGTCTCCCTTCCCTGAACCGAGACCCAGCCATTTCAGCTCAGTGCTGCAGGAGAAAATCACATCGACACAGACCAGTGCCTCTGTCAGTTAATGGTCTCTAAGCTTGAAGGATGCCCTGCCAGCCCTTCTTGCTTGTTTCCTCTGTCAGGTCTCTTGTCCACTGGCCCCTTTGCCATTACAAATAATATCCCTAACCCTTTTACCTTGAACTCCACTGCTGTCTCCCCTCACTCTTAGCAGAGGACCTTGTTTCTGACCCCACAGAGAATGCAGAAGAGAAGAACACCTCAAATCCTGTATCTGCTTTGCACTCACCCTTCCTCCTCCCTTCCTGTCCAAAGGCAGAACTGCCCTTTTGTCTTTCTCAGACTAACTTGCCTACCTGTACTATGGATCCTATAGGATTAATAGCTAATATTTATTTACTGCTAAGTGGGCAGCACTCATTGCTCTCGTTGCTCGTTGCTCATTACGCTCATTGGATCCTCTCACCCACTGAGGACCAGTGTTACTTTTGAGTCTGTTTTCATATGAGGAAACTGAGGCTTAGGAGAGTTGAGAGATTGTCCCATGGGCAAAATAGAAGCCAGGATTTGATCTGGACTAGACTGATTCCAGAGCCCTTGCTCTTAGCCATTGCCTCCTTGGGGACCTCTGTCCATCGGATGTTCCCGTCCTCTCCCCAGTTTTTTTCACCCAATCTCTTCCTCTTCTGGCTTATTTATACCAGCATTTAAATTTGTACAAGTCTCTTTCATTTGTTAAAGTGAGCATCTATCCTCCTAAAACCAGCACCTCCCCTTTACTAAAATTACTGGTCAAGCTGTCTACCATATTTACACTCACAGTCTCCACGTTTCCCCCGTTCACTCCACAGTCTGGCCCCAGCCTGACAAAGGTCACTCCAAGGTCACCAGTGACCTCCATGTTGCTAAGTTCAATGGGCACTCCTTGGGTCCTATTTTACTTGACATTCGTATATAATTTTATACTATTGGTCCCTTCCCCTTTCTTGAAGCACCCTCTTCCTGCTTTCCTATGCCTACCCTTTCCTGATTTTCTCTCTGTTTCTCTAACTAATCACCTCTAGCCTTATTTAAAGGGCCCTTTCTTCTCTGCTAGTGACTGCAGTGTCTGTGGTCTTCCAGACTTTGCACTAAGCTTCTTTATTCTTATTCTGCACGTGTGTCCTGGGTAACCTCACTCACTTTTGTGACTTTAATTCCCAGCTACATGCTGGTGCGTCCCAAGTCTGTATTTCTGTCCCTGAGTACCAGATCGTTGTGGTGTCCTCCTGCCTGCTGGACATCTCAGTGTGGATGACCCTCTGTCACCGTTGAGTCACATGTGTAAAACTGAGCTCACCTTGAAAGCAGGATAGAAAAGAGATTAAAATTTTGGGCTCTGGAGTCAAGCCCGATCTGCCATTTACTAGCGATGTGTTCATTTCTCATGTGTGAAATGGGGATGACGATGGCACCCACCTCACAGGGTCATTGTGAGGATTTAAATGCAAAGTACTAGAGCAGTGCCAGGTATAGGGAGAGTCCTCTGTGGCTGTGGGCTTCAGTGGGTGTTCACAGCACCCTGGCCTTGCTCACCTTGAGCACCAGCACCACTACAGTGGCCGCTGCTGCTCCTCCCCTGGCTGCCTCCCTCCCCATTGCTCTCCCGGTCTCAGTGGACTACAGCAATGCGAGGCAACACTGGAGGACTGCCTTAGTCCCTTCTGCATTGCTGTAAGGAAACCTGAGGCAGGGTAATCTATAAAGAAAAGAGGTTTATTTGGCTCACGGTTCTGCAGGCTAAACAAGAAGTATGGTGCCTGCATCTGCTTCTGGTGAGGACCTCGGGAAGCTTCCATTCATGGCGGAAGGTGAAGGGGAGAGCAGGCGTGTCACATGCGAGAGAGGAAGCAAGAGAAAGAGAAGGAGGTGCCAGGCTCTTTTCAGCAGATGGCACCAAGCCATTCATGAGGGATCCACCCCCATGACCACGACCACCTACCAGGCCCCACCTCCAACAATGGGGATCAGATTTCAACACGAGATTTGGAGGGGAACACAGCCAATCTATATGAAGCACCTAATGTGTGCATGTGCCATACAGGCATTTAACGTGTATTATCTCACTTGATCCTGGCTACAACCCTTTGAGGTAGGACCTGTTATTTGCTTCAACTTCTATGGAAATGAAGCGTCCAAGGTTAAATAACTTGTACGTGGTCTCACAACCACTAGAATTTGTATTCAGACCTGCTGACCTCTTAGCTCAGTCTCTTAGCAGTTATGTTCTGCCTTCCCACCCCCATGGAAACTGGCCAGAGACCTCGTGGTCGTCTTTGACTTTTCCTTTCTCCTCACCACACCCACCAAAATTCAAGCAGTTATCAAATTCTGTCGGCTGGACCTGCTGAACATCAGAAGATATCTTCACACCTTTGCCCTAGTTGTCTCAGATCCTGTCTCCATCATCTCTTATTGAAGTTACTACAACTAACTTGCCTTCTGGCTTCCACATCACCCCAGCCATCTGTTCTCTACAGAACACCGGGCGTACGTGCTCTTCAACAGCCTGTTCCAAGGTGCTTTTCTGCCACTGCGTTTAGGATCAGTTCACTCTTGTTAATGTAACTTCCAAGGCCCTTCGCCATCTGGCTTCTGTTGTCCTCTTGAGCTTTGTGTCTTGTCACTTCTCCTATAGCAAACCAAAATATGCTTTTATTGAGCTCTCCTTGAGTTTGCCTTATGACTGGGCACATGCGACATTGTCAGAGCAGTGTCTACTGATGGGCACGTTGAGCTATTGTTTACAGAAAATGAAAATCAAGAATAAAGACACTTCCATTAGGGAAAGTCCCTGGTTTTTTAAAGGTATTTTATCCAGTGATTCTTGGGACTGGGCACAGTGGTTCGTGCCTGTAATCCCAGCACTTTGGTAGGCCAAGGTGGGAGGATCACTTGAGGCCAGGAGTTCAAGACCAGCCTGGGCAACATAGCAAGATCCTATCTCTACAAAAAATTAAAAAGTTAACTCAGCATGGTAGCACGCATTTGTAGTCCAGCTACTCAGGAGGCTGAGGCAGGAGGATCACTTGAGCCCAGGTGTTCGAGGCTGCGGTGAGCTATGATCATGCCACTGTACTTCAGCTTGAGTGACAGAGTGAGATTCTGTCTCTTAAAAAAAAAAAAAAAAGGTATTTTATCCAGTGATTCCTTTTAGCTATGTAAATATCTCTAGAAAGACTATATATAACTTTATACTGAAGTATGAAGATACCGACTTGAAAATTTCCCCAAGGTTCTGTTTATTGTTAAATAAAAGAGAATGATTATATATTAATTTTAAGAAGTCCTAAACCTACTTAATGTAATGACATATGGGCTGGCCTCCATATCTGGCAAATGTTTTTCATATATATTTATAGGACTGATTTCTCATAGATAACAATGTCTATAATAAGCTACAGATTGTTTTCATTTGGCAGTAGGATACATATAAGCCTAATTAACAAGTTTCAGTGAAGGACTTAATACTTTTGTTTATATCACAAATTTGAATATTGCTCATCAAATCCTGGCTCCTGCCACTTACCACTATGACCGTGGACAAGTTGTTTAACAACTTGGGATTCCTCATCTGTAAGGTGGAGGTACTGGCTGCTACCTTCAGAGTTTGCTGGGTGGACAAAGGGAGATAACATGTGTAAATCACTCCTCACAGCACCTGTCAAGTAATAGGTACCTCTGTTCTACTTACAAAAGTCACCAGACATCTTAATCTCATTATTAGTCCAAATTAAGTTAGAAAGATAACTATTTGAAATATTTGTTAGCTAATTGTTAAGCAACTCTCTTGCCAATTTGGATTACCCTCAGAAAAGGATTTATGGTAAATTTTTCCGTAGTTCAGCTCTTTAGCTATAGCTGCTCTTCTACCACAACAGGAAAATGTTTAAGAATTACAGTTCATGCTATTTAATAGGAATAGTGAAACCTTGCAATAATTAAATCTAATATTTGAGAAGAAATCAACTTGTGTTATCAATATTTTAGCGAGTTGTTTAGAAATTCCCAATGACCTAGATCCCTTTATTCTGCAAACACTGTGGTAAATCTTTTGACAATCTCATAACCCTCAGTAACTCCTATATCACATAACTACTAATTATAGAGGATCTTGACGAACCTTTAACTATCTATAAGGTAGTAAAAATATGACTTTGACTATTGTTTTCAATTATTATTGGTACATAATTATCAGCATTATGATTATCATGAGAAGTGTATAAAATATAACAGAGCTACCTTTTTGGAGTATTTGTTTCATGAAATTATTGGGAAAATATGATATTTACAAAAAGATGTTTCAATTTGTACATGACTGTTAGCTTTTAAGTACCTTACTGCTTTTCTCCTGATGTTTCCTCCTGTTAAATTTTTTTCTTAATTGATGTCTGTGCTCTCTCTCTACCTCCCTGACAGTCTTTTCCCTATAAAAGGACCCATCTGTCTAAGGTAGAGATTCTCTGTTTTTATATATTCATCAGTGACTAAGCTGCATGGAGTAGACATGCTTATCATTTAGAAGTCTCATTTAACTTTGCTTTTTCAGTGCAGCAGTTTTTGTTTATTTTCTGTCAAGTAAAATCTGTTCTTTTCACTCTGAGTTCAAGCACCCAAAAGTATGTCTAATTTCTAATCATAGTCATAGAGCAGAGAATACATTTTAAACTTGCTAATCGATGGTAATTAAAAATAATAGTTGAAAAACTGATGCTCTTTGTAATATATGACTCTATATACAGAGAGTGAGAGACAGAAAAGCTCTTTCAGACAAGTGACTCATTTTCATTTGATTTTATTAGACTTGAATTTGAGAGGCAACAGCGTGAAGAACTTGAAAAATTAGAAAGTAAAAGGTAAGCCATGTGGGGTTTGGGTTTCAACACTCCTATAGTCTGTGCATTCCTGTGTTAATATCCTGGACTGAATTCGTCTGCGTCCGTCTCAATACTTGCCTTTTGCTCTGTGTCTGTTATTTACATGTCTAATGTCTGCAGGTCATTTCTTTTTAACTGATTGGTTTTACTTCATGTTTAATTTTTTTTAAAACAGTTCATCTTCAAATATTTGTGAGAAAGGGACAATAGAGTCAGTATGGAAATTTAATATAGTGATTAAATTGAATACATCAAATATGTACTTGTTTAAATTTAATTCAAAAGTATATCTTCTAACAATATCACCTGAGTTTTTAAAAAGCCAAGAGAACAACGATTTCCCTTCCTTATACCTCCCCCCTTTTAAACATTTTTCCTTATGTGGTTTGACCATTTGTACTTCCCCATCTGCAATTCCCCTCTTCATATTCACTCACTTTTCTTTCGTGTGCTTGTGAGTGTGCACACACATGCCTGTGTGTCTGGCTGTTCAACTGATTGGTGAGTTCCTTATATGTTCTGAGATAATTCTTTGTCTGATGAAACCAATTTTCTCGTTTTCTTTTTTTCCTTTCCTATTCAACAAGCTAAGAAATGGACCAAGGATGGAGATTGGAGTAGAAACTAAGGCCATAGAAAATCTGCAAACTGGATATTTGTTTTCTAAAATCTGGAGTTTAGCTGTCACGAGATAGATGTTTGATGGGTCAGGAGATGAAAGCCGCGTATCCATACTCTTACTCTGTGTTCTTGCTTTGGGGGCCACACCAATCCCAAAACTTTGACATGGCACCCAGTGAGGATCATTTGTTCTTCAAGAGAAAACATAACATGTAACCCCTAGAATTATGCATTTGAGTATTCCAATAGAGACTCCAGTTATTTTCAGTGTTATGCACTAATAAACTAATATTTTGGGCCATTTGGTGATCACCATTTGTCCCAAACTAGTGATTAAATGCTAAATAGCATGTAGTCGTTTGAGCTGGAACAATGAACTGTTGATTATCTTGACTTTGCTATTTGACCCCAATGAGTTAAGGACAGCATAAGCATTTTTATTTAATGTCATCTTGTAACTGAACTTCTGTTGAGTTTTAGTCATTGGGCTGAATAAAATTATTCACATTTAAATTTAAATTGGCCATGGTTCTTTCTCTCTGAGCTCAGGGGGCTTTTTAAATTATATCATGCATAACACATTATGATTATAGTGTCTACAAAGAAATGATATCAGAGGCTACTCCAGGAGACTAGGCAGATGATACACGTTGGACAGTTAAAGAATAAAAAAAAAAAATTAAACAGGAAGGTGCTGAAAATTTTAAAGGAGAGCAGTTTCTTCCCTTTTTTATTTTAAGGAAGTTTTGGCTTTATGTTGTATATGCATCTTCAGAACATTTCTGTTAGGGAAAAGTTAAAGCAACATTTGAACATAGTGATCAAATAATGATCAGCCAACACTTTGCCTTTCAGGAAACTCATAGAAGAAATGGAGGAAAAGCAAAAATCCGACAAAGCGGAGCTGGAGCGGATGCAGCAGGAGGTGGAGACCCAGCGCAAGGAGACCGAGATCGTGCAGCTCCAGATCCGCAAGCAGGAGGAGAGCCTCAAGCGCCGTAGTTTCCACATAGAGAACAAGCTAAAGGATTTGCTTGCTGAGAAGGAAAAGTTTGAAGAGGAAAGGCTGAGAGAGCAGCAGGAAATCGAGCTGCAGAAGAAGAGACAAGAAGAAGAGAGCTTTGTCCGCATCCAAGAAGAACTTCAGCGGCTCCGAGAACTCACCAACAACGAGAAGGCCGAGAAGATTCAGATATTCCAAGAGCTGGACCAGCTCCAAAGGGGAAAGGACGAACAGTGTGCCAAACTTGAAATGGAAAAGAAGAGGCTGGAGGAGCAAGAAAAGGAGCAGGCCATGCTGGTGGCGCATCTGGAAGAGCAGCTCCGGGAGAAGCAGGAGATGATCCAGCTGCTGCGGGGAGGGGAGGTCCAGCGGGTGGAGGAGGAGAAGAGGGACCTGGAGGGCATCCGGGAGTCCCTCCTGCGGCTGAAGGAGGCCTGCGCCGGCGGGGACAAAGATGGCGAGGAATTAGAAAAGGCTCAACTGCATTTCTTCGAGTTCAAGAGAAGGCAGCTCATCAAGCTTGCGAACCTGGAGAAGGACCTGGTTCAGCAGAAAGATCTCCTGAAAAAGGAACTTGAAGAAGAGCAGGAGATCCTACAGCATTTAAAATGGGATGACGACGAAGAATCTAGCTTGCTGGGAAAAAACGACGAGAGCATCACCAGTGTCACCCAGGTGGCTCAAGATTTAGAGAAAACAAAGCCAGTGGAGTACAGGCTGCGACATAAAGAACGCCAGCTCCAGTACCTGCTGCAAAGCCATCTGCCAACTCTGTTAGAAGAAAAGCAGAGAGCGTTTGAGATCCTCGACAGAGGCCCTCTCGGTGTAGACAACACTCTCTATCAAGTGGAAAAAGAAATAGAAGAAAAAGAAGAACAGCTTGCGCAGTACCAGGCCAACGCTAGCCAGCTGCAGAAGCTCCAAGCCACCTTTGAATTCACCGCCAACCTCGCGCGCCAGGAAGAGAAGGTGAGGAGAAAGGAAAAGGAGATTCTGGAATCACAGGAGAAGCAGCAGAGAGAGGCGCTGGAGCGGGCTGTGGCCAGGCTGGAGAGGAGGCACTCGGCCCTGCAGCGGCGCTCCACCCTGGGCGCGGAGGTGGCAGAGCAGAGGCAGAAGCTGGCCGCCGTGCACTGCCGCAGCAGCGGGGAAGAGCAGTCGGGGCTCCGGGCCGGCCTGGAGGCCGAGCAGGAAGCCCTAGAGGAGGACCGCGACAGGTGAGATAGGTGCAGGAAGGGAGAGTGCAGCATACAGTGGGTGCCAAATGGTTGATCGTTTTCTACCCCCCCATGGTATGTTTCTCGCTGCCTTTTAAAAAAGTGATTCTTTTAGCTTTTATATTCTCTAATACATAGGCGAATGTTTATTTTTGCCAAAACTGAGAAAAGTACCCCCAAACATTGCTTTATTTCTCCTTAAGATCCTTGTTTTAGAATCATTGGCCTAAAGTTGAAAAAAACACACAGACAAAAGCAAAGCCCTGTCCGTCATCGCACTGACCTATGCAAGGTGTGTGTTTTAATAGTCTGATACATGCAAAAGACTAAGAAAGCTCCCGCCTTGATTCTGCCCTGTCCCCTCCCTTCCTCTCTCCCCTCCCCTGTCTCTTTCCTTCTCTCCCGCTTTCTTTTCCTCCTGGCCTCCTCCCTTGCCTCCTCCCCTGCCCCTCCCCTGCCCTCCTCACCGGTGGCTTCACATCTTCCCCATGACTCACACTTGCCACATACAGTAGAGCATCGTTCCCAGAGCTCATGGGCTGCATATAGGACACGGATTCTCACAACCTGGTGGGAACTCAAAGTCAATACTTCTCTCACCCCTGTTGAGTCACAGTATTTAAGAGGAGGCCTCAGGACTCTGCATTAAAAAACAACCAACCAAACCGACAAACCAGACTCTCTGGACGATTCTGAATACAGTGGGACATTTGAGTATGTTTGGTGATTTACTGATATTTTTGGTGTTATGAAAAATAAAACTAGGAAGCAAGCACCCTTTTTGTGGTGAGGTAAGAATATTTGTCTTTCCCCACCTATTCCCTGTCACCATGCTTACCAGACAGTAGGTTCTCAAAATGAATAAACACATGAATTTGAGAACACCTTTCCAGAGCCCTGCAGACAGGATGGAAAGACTCCAGGAGGGCTGGCAGCTGCCTGGTGTGCAGACCTCACCCAGCTGGAGACCTGCAAGGCAGATTCATACCCTGGCCCAGCCCCTTCCTGCCTAGATGACCTTGGGCAGGATCTTTCATCTTTGGGCCTCAGTGTCCTCACCTGTACAAGAAGGGGGTGAATGACATCAGGCGTTGTGCGTTTTCTTTAAGCTCCAGACCCTTTGGTCAGTTGAGGTTGGAGGGCCTGGAACCCTGCTCTTTTCCCACCCACAGCACCTCCTGAGCGGGCTTCCACAGAAGTCCAGTGTGCTGTCCTCTAAGACCCCAGCTTGGCATTTGGCAGAGGCGTGGGGTCAATTGCTGATGGCAAGGCAAGACCTCCTCAGAGGTGTTACTGTAAGCCTTTGCCCACCACCTTGCCTGCAAAGGCCAGGACAACCTCCTTTCAAATGATCAGCTTATATTGTGGATTATATTTACAATAGCTCTCTGGTAATTCCCTCAGGCAAAACAGCAACAAAATAACAATCAAAAACCATAATGCCATTATTTCAGAGAAATAGGTTGGAGATTTAAGAAAATGATTGCAGGTATGTTATGTAAATGAAATTGCTGGACAAAGCTCCAGCCCCAGGAAATTTAAAGTAGTGGGGGCACCCGCTCTCAATGGGTATCCTGCAGTGTTCAATAAGAATGCAGCATGAGCTTTTAACTTGATGTCCCTGGCTTTTGTCAACCAGCCATTTAGTATTAATACTCTGTAATAGTATTGTGATTTCCGTGGAAATGATTACCCAATGTCAGCATTCCTCCAGAAGCCAGCAAAGGAGATTGTTCACTTCAGAAGTTTTGATAAAATAGACTTTGCTAAGACCTAATTTAGGCCAACAAATTCTAGGCTCTTTGCTCTGTGATGCCCCTGCAGCTTTCTGTGGGTATGTCTGTTGTGTTGTGTTTTATTTTCTCTCAGGGTTCTCATGGCTAAGCCAGGACCACGGTGCAGCCTGACTTGGCCCCTTTTGAAATATCGCAAGTGTGAAATATTAAATTCATGTGGAACCATATTGGGTAACTACACTTAACTTGGCTTTCCCATTGGCCTCTCAGTGCTTTATGAACAAGGTTTAATCCATTTTACTGCCTCCTTTTCTACCACCTGCTCATTCCAGCTGCCCCACTGACATGTATCAAGCAACCCAACTCAAAAAGCCTCCTGTCCCCTTGTCCCCATGGCAGGGATAACAGAGGCAAACTGTTAATACCCACATTTAATGGTACTATCTCATCAGAATCCTTTAATAATAATGATGATAATATTAATAGTAATGATGTAAACCATGAAGATTAACCCTGTGTTAACAAACTCTGTTTTAAATGTCGTATGCGCATTGTCATTCACTCTTCCAATTAAAAGTGCCATCATCTCTAGTTTACAGATGGAAAAATTGAAGCCTGCGATGCTTTAACCACTGGGGCTAATGTCACACAGTTAGAAAGTGGCAGAGCTGCAACTCAGGTCCAGGCCCATTCACCACTTGGCTCTGAGCCACTTTGCCCTCTTGTCTATGGACCACATGGATGCCACACCGGCAGGCCAGTTCTTCACATGGAATGCCTTTCTGGGAACGTCCTGCTTGTCCCTTGCCACCCGTTAGAATCTCACTCAGGCTTCAGGGCCCCCCTTAACCCCACCTTTGCTCTGTGGCATCTTTTCCACTGCCCCAGCCCTGAAATATACCTCTCAACAACCCCAGCAGGAGTCTTAACTGTAAACATCGCTCATTACCTGCTTACATCCTATTGGTTTTCCTTGCCATTGCTGAGAACCTGTTAATATTGTTCCCTAATCCTCTGCCTACCTACCACCTGGCTCCTTACATCGTTCTTTGTTGCTTACTCCCTCCTCTTATGAAAATATTATATGTCCTGCAAGATGATGCTCAGGAAGTACTAGCCAATCAGTAGACAGATGAAGGGCTGAGTTAAGTTGGGCACTGTCTCCTACAGATCCCATGAGTGCTTACCCTCGTGACCCTGTGATCACACATCTGAGAGTTAAGAACTTGGTGTTCGTGCTCAGGTCAGAGCAGTCAGGTTGCTGCTGGTGACACCAGAGGGCTGGCAGCAGCATGGTGCGTTGGCATCTGAAGCAAATCTCTGATTTTTGGAGATGAAGGAATTGAGAGATTAGTTGACTCTCGTTTGATCCATGAAGAAATTGAGACCCAGATTTAAATAACTTGCCCAAGTTCACCCAGCGAGTGGGCTGCATTATGTTCCTGGGGCCATATTTTCTGGCAAACTTGGCCCCCTAGCCTGGTGGTCCCAGATTAAAGCATGCCTGGGCCAGTGGGAGAACTGCCTTATATACGCTTGACCTCATATTAGATGTATCGTTTATCATTGGAGATAAAATTTTGGTCCCACAGTTTATGGTTTATTTTAGTTTCTCATGGAATCAACCTGCTCCTCCAGTTATGCTTCACCTGCTTCCCCTCCCCATGCCCTCTGCCTTAGCCCAAGTGGAGTCCTGACTTTCGTGGCACAGCCCCTTTGCTCATATTGCTTTCTGTGCTTGATAATCTTCTACCATCATCTCCAAATGCTCACACATTCCCACCGGCTTTGTAGAACTGCCTTGAATAAAGTTCTTCCTAGATTGGTAGTTTTTAAAAACTCTGTAAAGCACAGATCTCTTTTGTTGAGCAGAAATATTTACTGGAACCCTGATATGTAGTCCACAATCAACTCTTGTTGAAGCAGGAGTTAGGGAACTAGGAATCCTGCACGTGTACCTCAGATGACTTGCTTAGAGCACAGTGAGAATATCCTTGCTCTTGGTGGTCAAACTTTCCCCAATTTTTGTATGCCTATAGCGCTTGTCCTAGACCACTCTTGTGGCCCATTATCACCTTATACCTTGTCTTATGGCTATGTGGCACCTTTTCTACTGGAAGGTAAAGCTCTTTATACATGGATTTCTTGTCTATATCCCCATGGTTTCTAAAATAGTGTCTCACACAGTGAAGATGCTCAGAAAATACTATGAATGAATGAATGGTGCGGCTCCCATCTCTGTAGGCTAGAACATGGAATCCAGCAGCTAAAGCAGAAGATTTGTGAGGTCGATGGTGTTCAGAAATGTCATCATGGAACCCTGGAGGGGAAGGCTGCTGCTTCCAGCTTGCCATTCAGTGCTGAAAAATCTCATCTGAGCCCCCTGATGGATGCCAGGTAATGGACATTAAACTGCTTCCATGCTTTTCGTTCAATGTGATTTAACAACTTGCTGTACCCATATTGGCCAGTTTGCATATGGAGGGCTCTATCAAGGGCAGCAAGTAATAGATGTGCCTGAGATGTGCTCTGTCTTGGCAGCTGCTACCCTGCCAGTGGTGGGGTGAGAGGTCATTTGAAGGAAGTTAAGGGCTTGAGAACTGGTCAACCAAATCCAAGAAATCTTGGTGCAAGTACAGTCATCCCTCAGTATCTGTGGGGGATTGGCACCAGGACCACCCTTGGATACCAAAATCCATGCATACTCAAGTCTGCCCTGCAGAACTCAAGGTTAGGAAAAGTTGGGTTTTATATCCTGTGAATACTATATTTTTGATCCACAGTTTGGTTGCAGATGGAGAACCCACCAATAGGAAGGGCCAGCTGTATTTGTTAGGGGAAAACAGCCTAAGTGGACCCGTGCATTTCAAACCTTGTTGTTCAAGGGTAGTTTGTGTGAGAAGGTAGAATTAAAAGGTGCAGGGAAACCAGCTCATCCAAAACGAAATGATGCAAGGGCAGATCGAATAGAACAAAGACATAGAATTAATTGAATTATGCCAAGAAGAAGGTCCTCATGTTGACAGTTAATTTATATGTCATTGATTGCAAATAGATAAAGTTTTGATTTTCAACTTAGGTGGCATTGTGAATTGCTCTGTGGCTTAGAGCTCTCAGATAAATCAACTTAATCATTCTTTGCCTATAAGAAAATGGTTATTTTTCTTCATTCCATCTATATCATGGGAACATTTGAAACTGGGCAGTCCTGAACCCTGGGTATTAGCAGATGTGTATTTGGAGATCAAAATGTACTCAGAATGGCATGAGCCTCTCTGGCCCTTTAAATCTAGGTCTATATCTTCCATACGGCTAGTTTAAAATTTAAGTGAATATCAGGGGAGATAATTTGTAAATGTCTTTGGCTCATGTTCAGTTGTACATGTTTTTATTTCAATACCAAAAGGTAAATATGGTACTTTATTTGGGCTATTCTACCTAAAATAGTAATCTCTTTACCTAATATTTTAGAAAATCATGTTTCTGTGGTTGGTAGCACAGAATTGTTTGCAGGATTATGCATGTGTTTATGCACATTTACTTATTTATTTATTTAGTGAGTGTGCTAAGATGTAAACATGAAAACCATTTAATTTAAAATAATCTGTCTAATTAGTGTCTGTAGAATTGGGGGAAAGGAGTGTAGAACTGTGTAAGACTTCCATTTGCGCAATCTAAGCCACTGGAATGATTTTTGATGAAAGTAGAATTCTCTGGTCTCTCTGGGTCATCCGGGTAGGATGACCTAAGCATAGACCAGAGATTGGGCTGAAACAAACTGGGATGATTAAGATTGACAGTTTTACTTCACCTACATTTTATGGGACAGCAGTTGACAACTGCTTCAGAAGTCAGCTGTTTCTGACTTCCTCTCTGTCTTGGCCCCCTGTGAGGCATTTTGGAAGGTAGAGACCTTTAAGATATGGTCTCACTGACCAGGTGCAGATAACCCATTTGGAGAGACAAGACAGACCAGGAACAATGCAAGAATGTGAGACATTGTTCAATGTGAATAATGAAGATTCCTAGAGAGCATATCTACCTCTTTTTTTGTTTTGTTTTGTTTTTTGGTAATCCTCATAAATAACCTTGCAATGTGAGAAGTAACTATCATCTGTATTATCCTTTTCTGTGTGAGGAAACCGAGCCCTGTGAATGAATAGTTCTGTTTCAGAGTCGGAGCTGAGACCACAAAGGCTTCTGAACCCATTGACTGTGGTTTTCCCCCAGCCTACGGTGGGGGTTCCACTGAGGAATCCAGAATCCAGAAAAGATTTGGATGGGATCACTTTGTCTCCTTTCCCTTCCCAATATTCTGTTCTTTGTTCAGTTCTATCTTGTTTGGGTAAAATCCAGATAGTAAACACGTGGCTCTAGATTTCTTTTAAAAAAAGAAAAACGTTTAAGGTCCCCAGTTGTTGTGTTTGGCATTTAGAATGACAAAGGTCCATGTGGTGAGGATCTCAAAGTGTCTTGTGTGGTTAGAAGCTTTCGAGTTTACCCATTTCCATGGTTTTCAGAATCAATGCCTACATTGAAGAAGAAGTCCAGAGACGTCTTCAGGATTTGCATCGTGTGATGGATGAAGACAGCAGAACATCTGCAGATATGATGAAGGTGAGCTGAAGGAGGTTTGTCAATTTATAGTCAAGTAATGCATTCATTTATTTTTCAGGATGACCGTGCAGATAAGTTATGGTGGTGGTGGGAGTGGTAGGGACTTTCATTATTGTTTTTCAGTGAGAAAATTCAGATGTGGAATATTCTAGAGAAAAATATTATATATTGTTTGAGCAGAGCTTAACAGTTTACAGATAATATTAATTCAGGGGTAACTTTATTTTATAATTTTGTAATTCTGGGAAAACTCTTGAAGTGAATATAAGTTCTCCTAAAATTCTTTATTTACTTTGATTTATAAAAATTCCACATGTAACATTTTTCTGTTTCTCCCAAAATACTAAAAGTTCCCATATGTATTTAATTTACTTTGTAAATTATCCAAAGTATAAATATAATTTTGCCTTTGAGAAAGTACATATTTGTAACAAGTTGATTTTTGTCAAAATAAGGACATTCTGCTTCAATTAAAACGTCTAAGAACTGTCTAAGACATCCTTTTTTTAATGTTGGTTCAAATTTTAGGTTGCTGTAAGGATGGTTCTAAGGCATGATTTCCTTGAATATATTTATTAGGGAATATAATATATAAAGGGTTGTCATTGTTGTGAAGATTTTTATTTAAATTTCTATGGAGTCATACCCCTTCTATGGGACTCCCCCCTTCTGTAACTTGCTTTATTTATTCGATACGAGACACAGGCATCACTACTAAATATGGTTGGATTTTAATTTATCGCTTAAATTAGGCATCCACAATGGACCATTCCACATTCCTAAAATGAGGTAGTGTCATGATTTTCAGATTTGGAGTCCTTAATTATGGAGCTAATGGAATGTCCTTATTTAGTTAAATTAGAATTTGAAGTCCCCTGAGATTATGGCTATTGAAGGCACTATATGAGTGGACTTTCAATGGAATTTCTTGCTACGAATGCTTTCTGTTGCATTTAAAAGGACATATGTGGTGAAGCTTTGCAGTTTCATGTGTAACAGGATCCTTTCTGGTGCTGCATTTAACCATGATTTTAAATGTCAGGTTATAGGGTTTGGAGTAAACTGGAGTACTTCCCAAGTTTGAAACTGTTCATTTTATAGCTTATTGGGATTCAAAGAAGCTTTGATTGGTATCTTGGTAATGTCATTCACTGTTTATTTGGCTACACTTGTAGGTTTTACTTATTTCTTCACTAATGGAAATGCCTCATAAATTACTACATGAAATATGCCTAAAGAAAACCTCAGTGTGGTGAATCCGGTGGTCCAACATCATTAACAGACACCAAGAGGGGTGGCTGTTCCATAGTAGGCTTAACTGGCTTTGTCTGTGGCCGCCCCCTCCTGCCAGCCCTTCAGTGATGACATGATCTTCCTCTGGATACCCAACTCCTTAGCAGGTGACTCCGTGCAGAGCAAGGTGTTGGCTTTCATTTGTTTGTGCATGCAGTAAGCCTTCCCTGGTTATGGTTTGTAGATAACAGTAATGATGATCTAACCAGGGCAGTCATAATTAAGGATTCCCATGAAACGAACCAAAAGGAGAGAGAAGCATGACCTGGGTTAGAATACTTACGAATTTCTTTTGGCCTTGCCATCTGATTGTCATTAAGTATTCCCTGATTTCTTTGACATTTTGGACATATGACCATGGACTTATTTTCACAATTAAATTTGAACTTTTAAACATTGAATCAAAGGTCTTGAGATTTATTTTAGAGAAAATGAAATATTAGACCAGGAAATGGATACTGTATATCAATCCCATACAGTGTATTTCTATCAAAATACTTGGTGATTTATAAAATGTATAATACAGAAAATTGATGTTGTATGTGTGAATCAGATCTTTTCTTAAATCATGTAAAAATATGAATGGTTTAGGCATTTGATTTAACCTCTGAATTAATCCACCCAATGAAACCAATGACTACAAGAATCATCATGTGCAAAAGAATCACAGAAAGTGATACCACATCCCCATTTCAACTTTTTTTGACACCTCGAACAGAAAAGGCAGTCTTACCTGGCACGGTGTCTTGCCCCACTTCTGCCCAGAGATGCCACTGACACTTCCAGCATCATTAGAGAAGAGAGGAGGAAGGTGCATCAGAACCACCACTGGAGTCATCCTGTGACATGGAGCATCTCGGGCCGTAAAACTTCTTCCTCATCATCACAAGACAGAACCCACCAGCGAAGGGATCAGTCCTCAGTGCCTGAGGTGTTACTGGACAGTGGCAGCAAATACCATCATCCTGAGCATGCTGGCCATTTTGAACCAAAATATTTTAATCTACCTAAAATATCTTCTCTTAATGAAAGCTATAGCAGTGATGCAGAAGATTTTCAGGGTAAGTCAGAAAGTCTCAGTGAGCTGATGACTCATAAAGGTGAACACAGCTTGGGAATTGAGTCCAGTTGGACTTTGCTGCAGCACACGTCCCAAGAAGTTTCTATAAACAGTGGAAGCCAGCAGGCCAGGCAAAGCCAGGTGCTCTGCTTTCTTCTCTCTGAAAGCATTTCTGGTGAGGAGAGTGCATCTGGCAGTGTTCCTCAGGGTGGACCTGCCTCTGAGTTTTGTAGTGAGCTGCAAGATGAGGAAGAGTTAGCTGCTAAAAAGGTTAGCTCTTCAGAGTCACTGATAAATACCAGGACAGAAGGAAAAATTGGACTGGGATGTTTTTATCACAAGTTCTCAGATCTTTATAAAGACACTGGCAGTCACCTGCTACAGGCTGGCACAAAGGTGCTCAGCCATGCCAGGCTCGTGGGGAGCCTCTGTGCCCCAAGTGGGCTCACCTCCCATGTGGCAACATTCATCAGAAGAACTCCATTTCTGCAGCACTTGGCCCCAGATGTGTCCTTGAAGTCCCACATGCTGTCAACAGAATCTCATTGTTTTCCTGAAGCTCATGCTGGCAGCAGCAAGAGACAAGAGTCAGGGAGCCCTAGGCCAGCAGAGAGTGCCGCGCCTTATGTGGCCTCTGCCTTTGCAGCTGCAGGTTTACCAGGTTCCTTGCCAAGCTCAGTTTTCCGCCTTGAATATGAAGATGCTAGAAAAAGCTCTGCATTTAAGCAGACCCTTGTGCAATTCCCGGACCAAATGCTGCAATTTCAAGAGTGCCCTTTGAAAGATCTTCTTGAGCATGTGGCTTGTTCTCTACCAGAACCTTTGGGCGACGTGAACGAAGTCAAAGGCATTTACTGGCTTGCTGTTGCTAACTGCACAGAACCTGACCCCCAGCCAGCATGTTTGCTCCTGCTTCGGTCAACTTTATATGCTTTGGTCCTGTCAGATAATCACTCTGGCTCAGTGAGCGTTTTTCATGCTCTACCTCTCTTGGGACTACAGGAGGTTCAGATTGGCTTTGGTGGACAGAGCATTCGATTCCTGAGCTCTACAGAACGTCTTCTGCTCACTGTACTCAGTTACAACAAAACCCTCACTCAACAGCTATGTCGTGACCTCCTGTGTGTCCTGGTGCCTGAGTCTGATGCCACTGCCTACACTAATCATCCTTTGCTCCAGCAAGATCTGGTTCAGCTTTCTCTTGATTGGAAAGTAGAAATCCCTGATTTAGTTTTGGCAAATGGAGTTCAGTTGTCATCCAAATTCCAGACTACCCTGGTTGATATGATTTACTTTCTTCATGGAAATATGGAAGTCAACATCCCCTCTCTGGCAGAGGTTCAGTTATTGCTCTACACGACAGTGAGGGTCCAGGGTGCATCTGGCCATGACCAGTGGCAGTCGCTGGTCCTTCTAAACACCCACATTGCGTTGGTGAGGGAAGATCGTGTTTTTTTCCCGCGCACTCGGTCTCTAAACATACCTCCTCCACATGCACAATTTGATGTGATTAAATGCCGTGCTTTAAGTGAATTCAGGTGTGTTGTTGTTCCAGAGAAGAAAAATTTATCAACTGTAGAACTTATCTTCTTACAAAAACTCAAACTTGCTCCGGATTCAAGAAACAGTTCATCTGAAGTTCACCTTCAAGAAGCACCACGTGTCCAGTTATTCACCAGCCCATTGTGTCTTCAAGGTACTCAGAATGTAGTACCCGAGGTCTGGAAACTAACTTTCAGTTCTCAAGATGAGGCTGTTTGGCTAATCTCGCATTTGACAAGACTCTAGGGAGGAGACTTTTAAAGATGCACTACATATTATTTGAGATCATTAATAAAATAAGCATTATGAAAACAGTCAAGGGAATATGAATATCTCAGTGTAGCTAATTGAATTGGAACTAGAAAAATGCAGACCTCTAAAATTGAAAATGTAAATAATTTAAATATCTACAATAAAATAAAAATAGCTGATAGCAGAGCACTGATAAAATATCTTTATCACTACCTTGCTTCATTTTCTTGAAACTCAGGCTTGTAAATTTGGGTCTGCCTCATTATTTGTGAGATGATTAAAGCATTTCTCATTGTTTTGGCTTCATGTCGATTTATAGTGTGGTAGCTTGGAATCTGTCTGTGCCTGCTGGATTCCGGCAGGCTAATTTGTGCTGCCTGAAAAAGTGCCCAGTCTGGCAGTGACCTTCATTGACATCCTCCGTTTTAGCCGTGATTAGGACAGCTATGTAGCAGAGCACATTAGCGATGCATCGAGCTGCCTATAAGGACCCAGGGATTTAAAACGTCCTCCCATCACTATAATACGTGGAATCGAGACAGTGATGTATGCCCTGCAGTGTCTTCTTTCTCAGTTAATTGCCTTTTCCTTCTTCCTTTCATACTTCTTGACTATTCCCTTCTAACCTGTGTTATTTCAGCTCCTTACTTGTTGGTATATTTTTGACTACTCTTCCCCATAACCACCCCACCACCACCACATTCCAGTTCTTTGTCTGAACTTTTGTATTTCTACCCTGGAAAGGCTATTCATCTGGGAGTCTGACTTTCCCATGTCATTTTTCTACTGTCTTGTCAACTATATGGCCACCTCAGGAGGCATTCACACTTCTCCCTGGCTTCCCTCCCTCTGGCCTGTCCCCTAACCATCACTCATAGCCTCCTGAGCCAGTTGGTTTTCTGGCCTCCCTCCTAAGGAGAGTTCCTACCCCCATCTGCCTGGGGTAGGTCTTCTCTCTCCCTGAGGTCCCATCCGGTAGTCAGTTGCCCTCCTCCTCTGTAAGAGGCTTTCGTCTCTGTCCACCTCTGTTCAACAGTCCTATGAGGAATCAGGTTACATGTTTCATATTTATTTTTTTATTTCATCTGACTGTAGTTGTTCTGCCGTTGTTCTGTCTCTCAGGTGTGTGTCCTACTAAATTCCAAAGTTTCAGAAGTAAGGAGACATTCCTCTGTATTGCTCCGTCCACTCTCCTTCCACTCTCCCTTCCACTCTTAGCCGGGGTGTACCTAGCCCACTGTAGCTCTCCCTGAATGTTGGACTCAGTTGAGTGAGTCAGTAATTCCGTTAAGCCATTCATTTTAGCCCTGGCGTGGAAGGGCTGTTTTCTATTCTGGTCAAATCTTTGTATAATGTGCACCATAAATATTGTAGCCCCTTCTTCATTTCTGTTCCTAATCTATGACAAGCATGGTTTCACAGCTCACCCCACCCAGAAACTTACCATCTCCCTTTGGCCAGGAAGTGCAGATCTTCCCTCTTTCCCCTGTCAGAGCTAATGACAAGCTACTTAACTGGTTCTACATTTTCACCTATTTTCCTCTACCCAGTTTCTGGGGACATGACTAGGAAAAGGCAGGAAATTGGAGAATACATTATCCACAAACTGTTGGCTGCAGCCTTGTTTGCTTTGGACCAGTAGAGGCTTTTGGGCACAATTCTTATATTTTTAGGTAGAGGATGTTTTTGTGACTTCCAAAGCACCCTTCTGCCCAATACATACATACCTTATTGCTTTATACCTGAAGGCTTTTAACTCTATGATGAAGACATCATTAAAATTAGTCACTACTTTGTCACTATCTTGTCTAGTAGGTCATCTTCTATCATCGAAAAAATTCCTAAAATGTATCATGATAATCTTTTTAATATCAATAATATTTCTCCTGATTTGTTTTCATATTTTTTACTTTTTTCAGCTATTTTGCATTCCTTTTTTTAAAAATTGTCCCACTCAGTATTTTCTTATATATCCTTGATAAGAAAAGCAGAATTAATTATCATAAAGAGCAGAGGTAGTAAAGTTTAAGATGCCATCAGAGGGATACCGTAGTCAGGAAAAGGCAGCAATATATAAATAGTACATGGTTTTAACAAAGAGCCTTAAATATTAAACAAACAGATGTGCTTATTCTCACAGGTACAAAGCATAATTCTACCAGGTTATAAATCTTGGTCTTTAGTATTTTTCATAGATGGAACATGGAGCAAATATGAGCATTGCATAAAAATCATATTATTCATTATAACTTCTTCAGCCTGCTTTATGATCTAAGAAGGCCACAATGAGGATTACGTTCAGATCTCACCACATAACAGAAGGAGCTTACAGTATTCAAATTTTATGTGTCACCTCTCTCACCTGAGCATGTTTTTTGAGATAAAATATGGTTCCTGGGTGTGAGAGTTTGATTTACTATCTGTGAAGTAAGTATTAAGGTTGTCGTAATGCCTATAGAGGCTAGTGGAGTATTGTTTGTGCCATTATCCACTGTGGCTTCAATCCTAGCAGCCTCGCTCTGGCTTTTTCTTCAGGAGTCCTAAGCCTATAACACTCCTGGAGTAGAACAGGTATGAGAGTTTTAAGTATTCAACCTAATGTAGCAACATCTCAATTGTAATGAGCTTCTGAATCAGAATAAAAAATGTTCATACATACTTGGTTATGTGGCATTTTGCATTGTTGTGATATAGGCATAAGCATTTACATTGTGAGACTGCTTAATACATTCTAGACAATACCTCTTTGAACACTTTTGAAATAGTGACTTCATCTGAATTTGATTAAAATCCATTTTGCACGCAGCTGCCTATTTTACAGACTTGTGGTTGGCAGGATGAATTTATTTAGTCTTTGTTGAAAAACATTTCAAAACAGTTTGTCTCCCCATTCTCATTACTTAAAAAATGTGTGTGCATCCCTTTGGAAGAAAATACTTAAGCCTTCCAGCAGTAGTAATTACAGTAATTTTTGCTTACATTCTCTTTCCCAGATGATTTAAAGCTTTGTATGATAAATAGATTAGAGCCACTTTTATTAATGTTTCTTTGATGGTCAAGCAGGCTTATTGGATAGACCAGTTTCTAATGAGGTTGTTTTGTCAATTTAGTTACACAATCTCCAGTATGTAGCTTAGACAACCCTACCTTATTCCCTAGAATATCTGTTGTGACAGCTGTTGTATCAATTAGCTATTGCCAATAATAAACAACACCCCAAATTTCAGTGGCATACCAAAAAAAGCTTTTATTTCGTACTGCTGGTTTGCAAGTAGGTTGAAGGGGCTGTGCTGTAGGTTGCAGATCATCTGCAGCTTGGTCTGCTCCCTGGGAATTTTGGAGTCTGTGCTGAAGGGGCAGTAGCCATAATAGTGATGACAGAAGCACAGAAGGGCAACCCTATAAGCCTTTGCCTGCATCATGAGTGCTAACATCCATTGGCCAGCACAAGACACATGACCAAGCCTAGAGTCAAAGGGCATGAAAGTACACTCCATCCACCAAGAGGCCATGGCAAGGCTATGGATATGTGCCACTACTACAGAGCAGAGAAGAATTGGGGCTAGTAATTTAATTTCCAACAAACGCATTATGTCAAGCTTCCCAAGTCTCTACTAAAGACAAGACTTGGATAAAACTGGTAGGACTTCTCCTTAATGGAAACATTCAGGTACTGGGAAGAACAAATGTCCTAGGACCTTTAAAATTACCTAGTTCAACTTGCTTTCTAATTCAGTCTCTGTTTGAATACTTCCATGGATGGGCTGATCACTTTCTACCTCTGAAGCAATTTATTTTTGGGGACTGCTCTTATCGTTAGACCATTCTTAACGTCATCTCCCTTCCTGTGATCTGCATCTGCAGAGTCTGCCCTTCCATGGTACCCTCAGTAGCAGAACAAAACAAGTCTATCCTGCAATCTGTATTATAGCACACCCCTTCACAGAAGATGGTTATAATCTCTCTACCTCCTCTGATTTTTCTAGTTTACTTCCAACACCCTTCAGCCCCTCCACATTTTATTACACAGCACTTTCCGAACCACCACCATCTAATCTCTCCTTAAGGGTGAACCTTTGTAATTTGTTAAAACCTCCTTTATAAGGAATAGAACTGAACAATCTAGTTATGAGAAGGAAAGAGATTCTATTATAAATCACTCCTTCTGCCTTTTAATATCTGGTTAAAATCTTTTGTTGCTGAAGATGCAGTGGATTACAATGATGACAACACTAATCATCATTTACATTGTGGTTTACAATGTATGGATTTCTTGCCCATGTATTGTTACTTACAATGACCCTACTTGAATGGAAGAATTCATATTGATCTTCATTTCATATTTGGGAATTTAGACTCAGAAAGGATAACTTGGTTGAGATCAGGGGCTTTAAACCTAGACCTTCTTACTCCAAAACATATGTTTTGTCCCATAGTACCATAGCCATCTCATAGTCACTGTTATTCTTGACATTGGCTGTGTAAATTTTTTCTTGATTTTTTTTTTTGTAGGAATTACTATTCCCAGAAATTTGCAAGCATTGCTAAGTTGATTCTTATCTGACTTATAAGTTTGTTTTCTTGGAATTTTAGACATTAAAGATTACTTCTCTTTGTATGAGTTTTTTTTGTTGTTGTTGTTTTCAAGGATTGCTGTACAAGTTTCTTTTCAATTCCTTTGTTTGCTTGTATGGACCTTATGTCTACTCTTTGCTGCCTGCATTTTTAGCTCCTGTAGAAGGAAGCCTGGGCATGGCCATAGCATGAATATGGTGCAGATTACTTTGTATGCTCAGCATTCCTCCCTTAGCTAGAAGTTAAAGAGTGTGCTCTATGGAAACCCGATAAGGGGAATTATCCCCTCCCCTCCTTTCCCACCCTTTATTTTCTCCTGGGCCTTAGAATTCAGCACAGTTTGAACCAAAGCTAGGGCTCAACAGAAAGTCAGTGAGTGAAGATCAGTGGCATTTTTCATGATTAATCAAAGACAGTATAGAACTAGAAAGGAGGACTTCTGATTTGATTAGGACCCTGAGGGTCCTAAACTGTCTATACTCATGTTTGGTAGCAAGAGCCACTTGGCAGTTGTTGCCATGTTATCGGCCAGGCATACTAGACCCCATATTTAGTCTTTTTCAATTCAGCCATTTACTGATGCATTGTTCAGAGATGATGACCATATAAGGGACTAGTCTTTTGTGGTTGAGAGAAAGATAGTGACATTTCTAATAATTTCAAGTTGAAACATTCATCAGATATTCAGTATTTCCAAACCTTGAAACAATGTTATTCAACTCAGATCTGTACAAAAGAAATAATTGATTGTGGTAAGAATTATGGGTTGGAAATGGCAGCTAAACTTTTTGGATTTACCCCAAGTCCGCTAAACTCAAGGTATTCCACAAGCACCTATGTCTAACACAGTTTGTCATTTTCTGGGCAATCTATCCCTAAGGAGACATATGAAAATTAAAGATATATTCCTTTATTTGAAAACTTGTATTTCTCTTTCCTGATGTGAGTATTCTAAACTCACTTTAAAAATGAGATAAGATTATCATTGTTTCTTCATGCCAGGCTGTTGTTAAGGATGGTCAGGGTGTACCTATAGAATACGTGGCCACATGTCTTAGCAAAATCCAATTCAGTTGTATTTACTCTGCCTTCAAAGATAATGTGGTATTAAGACAAGGTCCCTTTATGGCAAAGGCAGTCTTCTCCTTCTGAAAGTGGGTATAAACATGCCTTGGCTCTTTTCCATATCCATCATTTGTACTTACTCACACAAGTTATCTTTATTTCCTGTTTCTTATATTAGGTCATGAAATATGAAATGTCCAATTTCGAATCAAAAGTTTAGTTTATTATATCTCAAACAAGAAGCAGTGCAATTAATCAAAGTATGCGCCCAAACTATTGACACAGTTTTGCCATCTTAGTGGTAGCTTGCTTATGACAGCAGCAAAGAAGCCTGGAGAGCGAGTGGCAATGACTTGATGAAATTTTCCCCAATTGAGTATTTTTCCTTGCAAGAAGTGGTCCAAAGCCTGGAAGAAGTGGTAGTCAGTTGGTGCAAGGTCTGGTGAATATGGTACATGACAGAGAGTTTCCAAGTCCAGCTTCTGTAGTTTGAGCAGCGTTGTTTTTTGTGACATGTGGTCGTGCAAGAGGATTGGTCTGTCTCTATTGACCAATCTTGGCTGCTTAATAGCAAGCATCCTCATCATTTCATCCAACTGGTTGCAGTAGACATTCACTGTAATCTATTGACCAGGTTTCATGAAGCTGTAGTGGATAATACCAGTGCTGCACCACCAAACAGACACCATTAGCTTTTTTTGATGAATATTCGGTTTTGGACTGTGTTTCAGCACTTCGTCTTTAGCCAACAATCTGCCAAATGCTTGCGATTGTCAAAAACAATCCATTTTTCATCACACATAACAATACTGCGTAGAAATGATTCACCTTTATGTCTTGACAGCAAGGAAAGGCAAGGTTCAAGACAATTTCTCTTCTGATGCTTGTTTAATTCATGCAGTACCCATGTGTCCAACTTCTTTATCTTGCCCATTTGTTTCAAATGGTCCAATATTGTTGGACTAGTAAAATAGTTAAATCTGATTTTTAAAAACCCAGATTTTTCTGTATTTTAGAAGCAAAACTTGTGTATGGGTTCCTGGCAATTAGATGGCAGTCCTTAGGTCTGACCTTGTCATGGTCCAAGCATATACTGAATAAAACCATCTGGTACATAATTAGAGTGTTTAGGGACAAATGTTGATGACTCCCTGTGGAATTGGACCATTTTGTGCCCTCTGCAGAGCCGACAGTGATCCGAGTGGATATTAATGCCATTTCCTCTTTACTTCCTCAATTGGCCTCTTTTGAGGGAGACAGCCTGAGTAGGAAGAGAAGATTCTAATCTGAATATTTATGATATAGCCTATGTTATTCCTGTTTCTTTGGGCTGAGGACCTGACTACATTGTTTCACCAACAAGGGAAAAATAGCACATTTGTTGACACAGGACATTATTTCATTAAAAGCCATCAGGAAAATATTTTTTGGTATTTAATTTTAAAATGATATTTTTTTTATGTATATACATGTAATCCAAGTTACCAATTACGTACTTTTTCTTGACCTTTTGTTTCTAAATAGAACCACTCCGTGGTGCATTTAAAATTCCTGGTACAGTCTTATGCATTCATCCATGCCTGGTCTGCTGCAGAGAGGTGCTTCCAAACATACGGCCTTTCATGTTCCTTTACCTCCTACTACAATATGTTACCGGCTTCCCCTTCAGAGTCTAAGAATCTTTTTTGCCACATGTAGGGAAGCTGTGAGTGATTCCAGAATTAATAGTGCCACAGAAATTCAAAAGCTCCCATAAATAATGGGATATAATGTGCTATAGCACACATTTACATGTCTAGTATAAACTCAAGACATTCAAAATATAGCTACTTTCAAATCAAAAATAAATTTAGGAGACATTTATGTTAGTTTTCCTTCTTGCGTAATATAAACATAGTTTTGGAGAATATCAGGAACTTTTCACACTGTATCCTGAGAATTCTACATTTCTCATGAAATTGACTTCATAAAATAATTTTTAAAAATTATACCACAGCAATGATTCCGTGAAACATATTTTTTATTTATTTGTGTTTTTGCTCAGAGCCCTACCTTATATTTCAGTTATTCATTTCTGTATACTCATTAATGTTTAGTTCTTATGAAATCAGTGAGATCAAAGTAAACTGTAGTCAAGGATGATAGTGGGGGACTCTGGCAGTATTTTTAGTCCCCAACATGGTAAGTAATGAAGAGAGAAATGTCTTTTTTCTCAGCAAAGGATCCTGTTACACATCACTATCTAATCCTAATTGGGGCAGTAGCTCTTGTATCCAGTCTAGAACTGTATATTGAAGTCCATGCAGGTGCTGTTATGTAAAGAGCTGTCCTAGATTGAGGTGAGCTGTATAAATATTATAGGATCTAGTCATTCTCAGGTAACTGGTCCCTACTCAAGTTGATTTCCCAGTGAAATTGTCAAAGGCAGGGATTTTTTTTTTTTTTTTGTGAAGAATACATGAGCCTGAGCCTGGAGCAACTTTCCTTTTATTAGGGATTGATTTCACAATGGCATTTTTAGAAATAGAGAACTTTCTAGTCACAAAATACCCATCAACTATTGGGCATACAATGCCCAGACTATCAGTTACAGTCTTATCCCATTTTAAAAATTGACTTTTAAAAAGAGAAACTTAAGGTAGCAAATCTAAATACCTTTAGAATATAATCCATCTAGTGTGGAAATACCAAATCTGTGTCAAAACGTAATGCGGTTGAGGAAAAGATAGCAATGTACACATTCATAGTTGTTCCCACTGAGTTCCCCCAGCACAACTTTCTAATCCTATCCTAATTATCAGTTTACTTGTCAGAGTCTGCCTCTAACCTTAAGGCCCACAGAGTGGGATGCTGTCTTGTTTATAGTTGGGTTCCTGCCATGCAGTTGGGATTTGGTAAATACTATGCCTATTTCCATAGATGAGGAAACTAAGACACAGGAAGGGTGAGTGACTGTTATTCCAAGACCAAGTCCCAGAGCTCGGATTGGGTTCTGAATCTCCTCCCTCCCTCTCTCTCTGAGTCTTTGAAGTGAACACCACCTGGAAGCCCAAGTCCATTTTCTGTGACTACTTGGAAGCAGATAAAGCTTCAGTATCAGGTGTGTTACACCTGTTGACATCCTCGGCACCTTCTTGAGAACCCCATAGTTCACGTTATCTTAAAAGATTCTAGTATGTAAATGGAGCCATCCCTGGGCAAAACTGTGAAAAACATGAAGTTTGCCTTTCAGATCCTCTCTCGCAGCAAATAATGTGTGTGACAACCATGTACCTCAAGTGACAAAAGTCCAGTAGATAGTTTTGAAAGAATGCTAATAATGATCCCTCAACAAGGTTGTGTGATATTTAAGAATTTTTGAGTATACTTTTTCTACGTGGTTAAAGAAAAAAGGTTGATTTCCTTCCTTCCTGCTTTTCCTCCTCCTCATCTCTTAGGACAGAACTTGTAACTGTGCAGAGATAGCTCCTCATCACATTAGCTGTGGTGTTGGCCTTTTGATCTAACCAGTAGGAAGAGAAGGAGGGTCTAGGTTCCTCCTAAGGTACAGCGAGTGGGTCTTTCCTTCTCAACTAGTATTATCAGTTGCTAGTTGTTGCTTAAGTTCTCTGCAGTGACGTTCTCCTCTGCTGAGGTTGTCCTTAGCTACAGCATGCTCCCTAAGCCCCATCTCCCAACACACACAGAGCAACAAATTGATTCCAGGAGAGATTGCATCAGATCTGAAAAAGAGATTATGTTACTACTTGAAAAATATAGTTATTAAGCACGTCATAGAAGGGATCAGGGCTTAGGCAAGAACTTCATGGCTAAACCGTGCCATTTTTAGGTCAAAGACAAATATGTTCTCATAAATAAAACCACTAATTTATCTCTCTGCCTTTTCACCTTTAAACAGGAAAACTTATTTCATGTTTCAGGAAATGTCTACATTTAAAGTAATTTGGAAATCAACTCTCAGTGAATTGAAAAGTCTTTAGCAGTGCACATATTGAGAAATCCCTTTTTGAGAACAATTTCTTGATGGTTTTTGACAACAGGGACAGCTAAATAGGCAAACCACTGTGGCAAACATTTAATTGTTCTTGTTTGGGGTGATCAAACACCCAGGGAGAAATTCAGATGTTCTAGCAGGCTTTGGTAGCTTCATAACATGCCAAAATGTTCACACTGTCAGCTAGATTGAAAGCCGCATTCTGAAACAAATCGTATGTCCTTATGTCATCACAAAGTCTGACCTTCCACGCACACAGCTAGGTTGGGCCTTCTATGTTACACCTGGCTGAGGACCCTTCTGCCTGGGAGAAAGGGAGCTTATTGCCACTGTTTTCTTTTTAGTCACATAAGTGGTTTTCACTGTATCATTGTGGAGTTTCCAGGTCCTTAAAATCTGTATATGTGTGAAGTGTTCATTAGCTTAATTTATCTCAGATGGATGAAATTATTTTAAAATTTCATGATAGCAGTACAGTGTAGTGGTGACAAAGGCAGGCTGTAGATTAGCCTGGCTTCAAATCCTTGCTCTACCCATTACCTCCATCATGTGACCTCAGCCTTCAGTTGTGGGTCTCTCCTCTGATTAATAGGGTTAATAATGGTTAATACTTCTTAGGGGGGATCGTGAAAATTATTATGAGCCATGCTTGTAAACTGTTTATCACAGGTCTTGGCATATAGTAAGTATTCAGTAAATGCTAACTATAATTATAATTCTAATTATTTTATTACTGCAAGTACTTCAAAAACATATTTTATTATGTTTTCTAAAGTCCCAAGTTAGTGCAAATAATAAGGATTGTTCAGAGATTTCCTCCTGTTCACACTCAAGAGAACTCATTTTGAAGATTTATTTTTTTCATAATGCCTCTTCCTCAAACCCCTCTGGCTTCCTGCCACCCAGACCATAAATATTTGTCAGAGCCAAGTTGATTATTTATCAGAATACTTGGGATTTGTTTTAATTGTGGTTTAAAGAGCTTTTCATACTACACTGGCTTATAAAAATGACTAAAAGTTAAAAATGAAGTTAATTTGAATAAAACCTCCAGCTTTTGCAGATTTATGTATAACCATCACAGTCTGTGAAGAAAAAAGTTTGTCAGATGGTCAGGACTTTTCAGAAATGAATCTGTGTACCCTGATTTTTCTTTTTAAAGTCAAGATAAATAATCTGTCCCTGTTTTCACTTGTTCTTATAAATTGGAAGGAACTTCAAAGCCAAACAACATTCTGTAGTGCTTTTGCCCTAACTTCTTGGTATGGTATACCTAAAGCAATGGTCTTTTGTTATGAGAGAGGCTTAGCATTTCTCTTTCAAAGGAAACCATCATTTTTCTAAATAAACTATACTGGTTTGATGCTCTTTTCTCTACTTGAAACACATTTTCTCCCTCCTACCCAAGGAGGGTATTTGCAGCGGAGTGATTTTGGTTTCTCTTTGTTCTCCCTGTCTGATGTGCCTTTGATAGCGGATGGTTTCTCGCTCCTTGGGCGCAAATCCAGACGACCTGAAGAACCCAATTAAAATTAGTATTCCACGCTATGTCCTCTGCGGGCAAGGAAAGGATGAACACTTCGAGTTTGAAGTCAAGGTAAGTGTCCCTTCTCTACCCTTGTGGAGGAATGGAGATTGAGGCTATGCAGTGCTTTCTCTCTCTTCTTTCCCACAAAAGGAAGTGACGCTACATGTGAATGTCTTATTTTGTGAGATACTGGTCATGCCCTTCTTTAAAACAGTCTGTGAAACCCTAGCCTAGACTATAACACCTGGAGGGAAGTTATCTCATAGAAGGTGGTGGTAGGTGGTGAGTCAGACAGACTTGGGAGTTTTGGCACGTCCCAGCCCCCCAGGGAGGGGGACCAGCCCTCTGGGTTGCCCAGGACGTTCTTAATTTCTGCCCTTAAAGTTTTACACCCTAGGAAACCCCATAGTCCTGAGCAAACTAGGACAGTTGGTCACCCTACCCATGGGCTTAAGCTCAGTTTTCTTACGTATAAAAATGGGATTAATAATACTTATGTCACAGAGATATCAATGCATATAAAAAGTGCTACATCCAGTGGCTAGTACATAATACACAAGAAATTATAACTATTCCTATTATTACTACTGCTGTTTTCATTGTTGTTTCTAGTATTAATTAGGAAGCTTTCCTAATTTGTTTCAGGTACTATTTGATTTATACAATTTTTCAGGAAGAGATATGCCTATTTCTTTACGTCATGCTTTCCAAAATAATGACTTCATCTTATTTCTAATTTATTCCATTGACTTATAACACTTTATTAAAGGTTGCGGGCCATCACCCCACCTCAAGGAATTAATCATAAATCAAATGTCTTTGCTTTTAAGGGTTGGTTAGGAAACTGATAGGAAGTCCACTAGGGTCACCAATGTTACGCGTGCATGAGGGTGTTCTTGGAGGTGGTTTTGTTCAGATAAACGCCAGACTGGGAATCTGGATGTGAAGTTGTGTAGACTTTGACTCTGCCGTGGTTTGCTGAGTGGTCCTAAGTCATTCTGAGCCTCAGTTTCCTCATTGATAAGATGAAGAAATTGGACAATTATAGTGGTCTCCAAATTCTGTCTTACCTGAGAAGTATGTTTATTGAAAGAGTATCTTAATGCAGAAGGACACTGTGAAAGGCAGACAAGCCTGGAGCTGTTGCAAAGGGGGAAAGGCCTGGGGCGGGGAGAGGGGGAGGAGTGGGGGGTTGGGGGAAGGAGCCTCAAGAGCCCTGCCCACCTCCCCCACCCCTGATGCACCTCAGGGGAGCCCCAGGTCCTGGGGGATCCCTCCTTTCAGTCTTCCTGAGGAAACAATGTAAATAACTTCTTTGCTAGCTAATCAGGTTTTTAGATTTTTATTTCTGTATACTGAGTTTTCCTTTAAAATAAAAAAACCTGGGCATTGATTTATATATTTGAAGTTTTTGTTGAGAAAGAATGATGCCCGCGTGTCTTTAACACCACTGATCAGATTCCGTGGTTTCTTATTTAAATGTCACATCACTTCCCTGATCCAATACTTCCCACTGCCCCTGACCTAATTAATCCCTAATTCCTGGTCAGGGTTTTTTTTCCATTTATTCTCAACCATTCTAAATTCTGTGTGTGTGTGTGTGTGTGTGTGTGTGTGTAGTTCCGTGTGTGTGTAGTTCCATTTGTACATATATGTAATGTTAGATACATATATAAAAACAATTGCTGGAGCTGTGTTTGTATTATTTCCATATTTTTGAATTAGGCATAAAGACTGGCTTCTACTAGCTCAGAAGTAGAATTCTCCAGTGCATAGAACTCACAGCAATGAAGGACACGCAGTGATTTTGGTTGATGCATGGACGTTCTACTTTCACAGATAAATGTGTTAATAAAACATGGCTATTAAGTCAATTTCATGTATAGAACTTGGATAGAGAAGGTAATTAATTTTTTAAAAACCGTGTTGATTTAAATAAAAATTACAAGCAAATAATAGTCCAGGTGGTGTGCAGATCTCGCCAAAATTGTGAAGCTGCTACTGTCAAAGCAAGTTAGAGAAACCAAATACAGAAAATTATATGAGGCCTTTTGGAATCTAGGCTTTTACTTCAGAATACATAAAATCCAAATCCAAAGAGTTCTGCTTTCTTTGAATTTATCAAAGCAAGTTCTGAAATCATGTCATTGTTCCTCTTCCTTTTTCTGCTTATCCTAGGTGCTGTAATCATTAGCACCAAAAATGCACTGTTAGCGTCAGGAGGAGAATTCCTAGTTCTCTGTGTCTCCTAATGCCCTCACAGGAAGGTGTGCCGAGGGCCTCCACCCCATGTGGATGGATACCCTGTCAGAGAGGGATCGGGCCCACTACTAGAAGCAAATATGCCTTTAACAAAACAAACCAGCCTTGCTCCAGGCAAAGATGTTCTGGGTACCCCGATATCCTGCCCAGCCACCTCCAGGTAACCTCAACAAGTCACACAACCTCACTGTGCCTCATCTGTAAAATGGGAATAATAAAACCCACCTGATTGGGTCGGTGTGAGGAGTATGTGAGTTTATGTATATAAAGTGTTTGAAACAGCACCTGCCACATACTAAGTGCTGGCTAAGTGTTTGTTATTAAAAAGAAATAAATATTAAAAAGGTTTAGGGAATGAGTGAGATTTTACCCTTGAGATCCCCTCAATGATTTTAAATAGGCGATTGTGTCTTTATGAGAGTTTTGGGTTTTGATTTTTTTTTCTTTTTTGTTGTGTGTTCCCCCTCAGCCTTCTGAATTTCAAAGCTAAGTTTGCCAACCTTTTCCATCCATTATTTGAACATTTCTGGCATAGGCCCTTTTTTCTAGAACAAACAGTCACCCTAACGATAATATCCTGGCTACTACTACATTCTTCTCTTGGTGAGCCAGTGGCTTTATGAAGGCTAAAGTAAAAAGCAT
Organism: Daubentonia madagascariensis; assembly: GCA_023783475.1. Taxonomy (NCBI): domain Eukaryota; kingdom Metazoa; phylum Chordata; class Mammalia; order Primates; family Daubentoniidae; genus Daubentonia; species Daubentonia madagascariensis. The sequence continues at coordinate 1,536,789 of JAKFHU010002136.1, forward strand.
TATTTTTAAAAGAGACTATTCTATTTACTTTTATGCTTTTTTAAGGAATATCGGATAATAATTTATACAGATGTTTTATATTATTGCATTTTATACTTTAGAAAAATCTTTGCTGCTTCTCTTTAAAAAAATCAATTTTTGTTTCTCATCATCCCCCATGATGGTCTTCAGAGGTTGTCTGGGGTCCTGAGTACACACAGCAAGGCACTTTGCCCTCTGTGACCAGCTGAGCAGGATCTTAATGCACCCCTGATGTAGGACCCCTGTTCACTGTATAGCTTGCTGGTGTCACTGCCAGCTTATTTAGGGGCCCAGCTGCTTTGTGTGAATGCACAGGGGCTCACTCGGTGCGAGTCCCCACTCTGTGTGAGTCTGCACTGGCCGAGTTGGCAGGCCTGAGAGGGCCCAGGCAGGAGACAGCAGGCAGGGCTGTGGCTGCCCTTGTTCTCCCCTTGTTGGCTCCCCCTCCCCCTTCTCGTCCCCTCTGCTTCCTGCTCTTTTCTCCCCACCCTTAGGTCAGCTTTATCAGTCATTGAAATAATTCCTATTTCCTGGCCATTTTCATTTTAATCCCCAATTTGGTGGCTCCAGTGTGGTCTGCTCATTACCAAATGAGGTAGTCAGGAGCCCGTTAAGGGGATGTTCCAGGTAGGGTACAGGGCGTGCAATTTCACGCAGGGAGACAACTGGGCTTCCCAAATGCTCATCTTCAGATCCCTGGTTGGTCCTAAAGAGGTTTCCATCACTGGTCTTCAAAATAAGAATAATAGAGCTTTTCATTAAACTAAATTTAGTATTCATTAAAATATATTTAATTCCAAAGGACTGTCTTTTATACCTGCTTTATTTGGGGGGATTAAAAACAACTTTGTTTTATGAAATAACTGTAAGAATAGTTAAGTAGATAGGTTTTGGTTGTTGGGTCTCATTTAATTTATTAAATCAACTTCGTTTGGGCATAATTTGTATACAATGAAATGTACACATTTTGCATGTAGTTTGATAAATTTTGACATATTCATATATGCATGTGACCCTCCCCCCATCAAGAGTTAGAACTTTTCAGTCACTCCAGAAAGTTCTCGTGGCCCTTTGCAGCCAACGCCCCCAGCCAGCCCCCAGGCCAGCACTGATCTGTCCTCTGCAACCAGAGGTTAGTTGTGTCTGTTCTAGCACACCATGGAATCATAAGGCATTTTTCTTCTGTGTCCGGCTGCTTTCACTTAACATGATATTTTGGAGATTCATCCATGTAGTTGAGTCTAACAGTAATTTGTTTCTTTATATTCCTGAATAGCATCCCATTATATGGATACATCACAATTTGTATATTCTTTTCTCTCTTGTTAGTGTTTGTTTTAATGTTTTTATCTGACTATACAAAGTTGTTGTTCCCATGTTGCTCCCCCGCCCCTCCATTTTACTGATACTGGAGGACACATGCCTAGGAACCCCTGGGTCAGGGTATCAGTTCCCATTACACTTGAAGCTGTACCCTCCAGCAGGTCTTAATAGCACATCCTCCTGGGACTGTGTCCACAAACACGTAAAGGGATGCACGTCCTGCCAACTGATGACAGAGACAGGGCAGGGACGCTGAAGGAATGCCAGTCTGGCTTCTCTCTGAGAAGAGCACACTCTGGGCTGACTATTGCTGCATGTCACCTGCTGGTCAGCAGAATGGATCTTTGAAACTCATGCTTGCACTTAGCTGCATCTGCCACAAATAATGCCGCTAACTGGACAGCAGCAGTCCTCTTAAAACCCCAGCCTCACATGCCTTATCGTCATTCATACATGAAATCACTTACACTGCATTATGCTTGCCATTTGCAGTTAGCTACGACCAGAGTGGGTGAAATTTAATTTTTAAATTGCATTTCAGCATAGTACAAAACACTGGACTGGGAAATCCGTGGTTAAGGCTAATAGAAGCTGTCATACTCTTATGTCATAGAAATAAGCTGGTGTTTCCAGCATTGTTTTAAATTCCTTGCATTTAACTTATGTATCAACACGGTAGTATAAAGAAATAAGTCAGCACGGGTGTATGTTTTAATATTTTGTTTCCTGTGAGTTTCTGTTTGGTCAACAGTGGCAGTAATCTGCACAGGAGATTACTCAATCTCCCTTCTGGGGTGCTCATCTGCACCAGGGCCCCCTTTTCCATCCTGTCACCTGGGTTACTCCCTTCCCTTCATGGCCGAGGTCACAGCTCACAGTCCCGTGCTTTTAGGCCTTGCTTTTCCCAGTCACTGTTGTGTCTGTTGGTGGCCTTCCCCTGTTGATGTGAGCTCCCGGACCCTCGTCAGTCTTGTGTGGCGCAGGTGCCCCAGCCCTCATGTGGTGCCTGACTGGCCATGGCCACCCAGCAGATGACTCAACCACATGACGCACGCAAGCCGGTCACAAGGTGTTCTCGTTGGGCACAGCATGTCCAGAGCTGCAGGGATGACTAAGTGGCCATGAGCCCTTTGTAAACCACCCCCAACTGGCTTCACATGCTCTGTCAGCACTGACAGAGTCAGTTCTTGACGGACCACCCTGCCCCGTGCTCATCCTCACTGCATGGTCGGCTGGCTCTTAGTCATGCAGGCAGAGCGCGGGCGCATCGAGCTTCTTGATTGTGTCTGAGTCAAGATTGCCTATCCCTCCCTTCTCCCTCTCTCCCCCACCTCCCCTTCTGCCTTCCAGCACTGCCCTCTGCACAGCAGCATGCACCACGACAGGTTAGCTTTGTTTTGTCTTCTGTGCTCCCACCCACCCTCTGGATGTTGTCCTGGACGCTCTCCAGCCCCTTGCTCAGGGAGGCAGGTGTCCCATTGTTGTCTTCTCTGAGGAGCCTTCTGGCATCCCAGCCACACTCCCATCCCCTTGTGCTGTTCAGGAAAGGATAGGTGCCTGCCTTTTCTCATGTGGCTGCAGGACGTCAACCCTTTTGACCTGCATCACTTTAGTCTACTTATAGACCAAAGAAATGCAGGACCACACACACCTTACCTTGCACACACGATGTGCAGGACAAAACCTTCCCTGATTCTAATTATCTGTGTTCTGTGTAAGTACCATAGTAAAAGTCTCCTCTTGTTTTATTCTGCTCTAAATCCTGCTCGTTGGCCTGAGAAGAAGGGGAGAAGCAGAGAAAACACAAGTAATGAATGATGGTAAAGAATTATGACCTCAAGGAAGTGTTCCAGGGCAAACTTGTAGACCATCTGTGAATAACTACCAAGTACCCCTGTCAGTGGCAGTCATTCTCCTACAGTCACGTGAATTTAGAGCTTGAGCCCTCCCTTGTAATGTCAGTCTGGCCCTAGACACTTAGGGCCCAGAGATCTCTCAGATCTGCCAGGTCCTCCCTAAACAGAAGAGACCCCAAGTGAGCTGCAATAAAGTACAAAACGGCATGGTAGCAGTTCAAGTGGGAATCTTGCATCTACATCCGAAGGACCACATGCATGCACTGCAGGGCCAGGGCCTGACACAGCTGTGGGACAGTATCACCGGAGGCAGCAGAGATGACTGGTGCTAGAAGATACGGAGTTTTGTTGGCCTGAACAGATTTTTTAAATTTTGCATGAATTATCAGCATTTAAAACTTGGTAGACCTGACATAGAAACCTAGATTTGCCACATTCCTGTGAAAAGTCAGAAAAAGTGGGAACTGGGATGACATTCCTGCAAGGCAGCGCTGGCCGAGCGGAAGAGCAGCTCCTGTTGGGGTGGCCTTGTGCTGTCCACTTTCCAGAGACCTCAGGACTCCCTGTCATGGAGGAAGTCACCTTGATGACATGGTAGCTTCCAAGGACACTCAGAGTCCACCTGCACCATACAGAGAGGCTCACAGCCCAAATCAAGTCTCTGTTCACACGGTTTATTAAATCAGGTCAAACATGCACAGAGACATGGGTAGAAGGAGGAGTGGGTGACACCCTGAGAGTGGGGCAGACAGGTGGGCAGGGCCTTCTACCTGACCCCTGGTCACACCTTGTTCACCTGTCCTGTCTCTCTCTCTACCGCCTCAGCCATTCCTGCTGATTATGTGCTTACAAGGACCAGAACGGAGTTTTGAGCAAGGGGCCACGGCAGAGGAAAGGTCCTTAGAGCCGGCACATACTTGTTCCAGGAGAGAGAGCAGGCACACCTGGCTTGTAGCCTGCTGTGAACAGCCCTGGTTTTTACCTGCACTTCTCAGGTAGAGCACACGTAGGGCCAGAATGGGACTAAGCCAGTTGCCACCAAGGTGGTCAATTCAGGGTGACATAGCTGTCATCCCAGAGGAGGCACATCACAATATAACACTTCCCTCTCTCTCTTTTTTTTTTAATCTCTAAGTAACATTCTTGACTGTTCCATCAGAATTTTTTAAACTTATTCTGTCTTTGGCATATCGTACAGGTTAACAACCAGTGGCCGGTGTTTTGCATACCTTATGAATTTTGTTGTGTCTTACAGGCTGCTTGCTTACCCGTTATCTGTCCTGATGCATCCTATGAGATTTGTCTATATCTTATAAGCTTCTAGCTTATTTACTGGCTGTGTTTAAAACTTATTCTTAGCTTTATCCATCCTCTGTAGCACACTTGAATGTCCTCAGATAGTCTGGTGGACTCACACTGGGCTCCCTCTTACTGTTCACTCACTGGAACTCTCTGAGTTTCATTCCTGACTAATCTCTATAGGCACCTGAGTTTGTAGCCCCTCTTCAAGAAAGGAAACTAACATCTATCAGGCATCTTCTTCACCCCAGGCATTTTGCTAGCCATTTCTACAAATATGGGAACTGTACCAAAATGGGGGTATTATTCATATTTCACAAATTAGGAAATTATGAATGACTTGCCCAAGGCTACACAGCTAGTAAGTAGGTCCAGGTACCAAATGTCCGCGTCAGGTCTAAGTCCATTAAGCCATAATTGTTTCCGTACTTACTCATTTTAATGTACCTTCCAAATATCACTGCTTTCTGCACTTTTAGAAGTTGAGGCCATATTTTGGTGTTGCCCTAGACACAGTGGCCACTTCTAAATCCTTGCCTATTTTCAAAATTTACTGCTATTTTTGTGTGTGTTTTAACTTTTTATCTTGAATTCTGACCAAGTCACAGGCACTTTGTAAATTGGGGCAATTGTTAAGGCTTTGACAAATCTGGAGAATTTAATGGTAGGTAGACCTGCCAGGAAGCATGAAGAAGAAATGCCCAGAAAATTTGCAGTCTGGGAGTTGAAGCAATCATATTTACAGTCAGAGAAATTTCTCTATACTTGGCAGAACAGAAATAAAAGCCATTCGAGTCTATTAGATAAACTCTGCACACATACGTCTTTTAGAAATACTTACTCCCAACTTGATAGAATATAAATGTTTGGGAAGAGTAGTGTGTTGGCATCTGACTTGTGCTTATTAGTAACTTGATAGATTACTTCTCTGCATGTGTATTAGCACAGCTGAGACAAATGGAGTGTTGCATATGCCGTGGTCCATCCAGGTTCAAATCTTCAGTTTGTGTACTATTTTAAAACATAAATAGTAAGTGAAAGAAATTACAGTAGGGCTTGAAGAATCATATTTTATCCTAAGTTTTTTTTTTTTAATTTAAGCACCCTTCCCATCTTTTTGAGAACTTTGTCTTCCACTGAAAAATGAAGAAAAAACATTGTTTTTTTCCTTCCCTGGTTTTCACACAAACCAGCCGATCTTTTATATCACCCTGACGTGAAGAGTCATGTTTACCTTCACAAAGTGAGTGCCGCATGTGTGGAAAATGACGATGAAGAAATGAGACTGAGTCATAAGCACAGAAGAGTCGTCGTCACCTTATGGTCTTATCATGAATTTCCATTTTGCCCAAATTTCCATTTTTCTCCTAAAATACTGTCTTAGTATTCCTTCTCTCTTGGTTTCAGAATTTTGGGAGTTTTATATCCATTTCTAGAATAAAATTTGTTTTAAAATCAATTGCAAAATAGTTTGAACTCCCCTTTTTGCAGTTGCTACCACGGATACCCTCACCTTTCGCTAGTGGGTAATATAAGGCCTTTCCTAAGGAGCGTGATCACAGCGCCAGGGGTTACCATTTATTGAGTGTCCAAGCACTGCCTAGGTCTCCTCACGATTTTTTTAGTTCGTGTGTAGGTTAGGTATCATGAGTGTATTTTACAGATGAGGAAATCGAGACCTGAAGGAATTTAATAATTTAGCCAAAGTCACACAGCTAATAAGTGACTGGGCTGAAGTCAGGGTCCAAGTCTGTGGCATTCCAGAGCTTTTCATTATTTCCTTCTCCCGTGATGACTGGTAGAGAGTTTCCATTCCTTGCCTTGCCTCTGAATGTCTGGGTAATTTAAAGGAAGATTGCTTAGGCTGTCATTCTCGTAAATTCCCACAATTTTAAAGCAGAATAATTCCTCCTATCCCTTGCCTACTTCACAGAGGTGTTAGAGGCTGGGAGAAGCACTTTATCAGTAACGATCTTAGATTTGAAAGGCCTCCATCTTCCAGAATCTCAGGGCCTTCATACATTCCATCAAATTTACCTTCAAACTACCCTGTAAGGTAAGTATACTAAAATAAGCAGTATTACCCCCTATTTTGAAGTTACTGAAATTGAATCATGAGGAAGTTGTTATTTCTGGTCACTGCAGAAGGCTGGGTTTGGGCCAGCTAGAAAGTCCCGTTTGATTTAGCACCACTTCATAGTTACCTAGAGTATGAGTGTGATTTGGTAGTTGATTACCGGGCTCATTTCTTCATTACACACCAGATTCAGACCAGGTTCACGAGCCCAAGGCCCTGAGGCACTTTCTGTACTTGTCAGTGATACACTTGCACAGATGGATGTCTGGGATTTTTCTGGATAATATGGATATAGAATCTTATTTGCATGGGTGTCCTACTTTCAGGAATCTTCATTTTCCAAGCTCTGTACACCTCCCATCCATGTTACCAACAGACAAGGGCAGATCTAGGATTGGCATTAGATTCTCCTTTTCTTGCACAGTACACTGTGTTTAGGACCAGTCTCCTGTCCGAGGCCTGGCTTCTTCCCTTAGCTGCTGTTGAGACAGAATTTCTGCAGTTGGTCAAGCTGCTGGTTCGCAGGGCTCACTGCAATGCAGAGGGGATGCCTGCTTGGTTTAGGAACTTCTTACACAGTTGCGGACATGGCCACATGGCAGCTGTTCCCTTGCCTTCAGTGTCCCTGGATGGCTGCTGACACAGTCTCTTTCTTTGTGCCCACCTGGCTGCAGAGCTCCACCCTCCTTTGGGTTCCCCAGAAAGAGAGGCATGCAAACATTCCTGAAGCTCCCCTAAGGGAGCCAGAGAAGGCAGTACATTGTGCATGTCAGAACAGATAACCTTCAATACCCTGTGAGACAATTGTGTTCTCCCCAAAGCACCAGCCTTTCCATCCTTTCTCCCTGAGTATTCTGGGGAGCCTCAACTGTTGCCCCCTCACTAAGGCGAGAAATGCAGCTTCAGGCCACTTAGCCTTTATGCCCACCTGCGTACCCAAAGGACCCTGACATTCAGAAACTTAGGTTAATAGGACCCACATCTTACAGGCAATTTAGAGACTACCTTTTGTTTTTTAACGTGTCTTTTAGGAGCCGTATACCTACCTATCCCCAAATTGTTTATCACAGTGTTTCTTCTAAATCAGTGCTCTCTCCAAAAGGAATTTGGTAAACGACATTTTTTCTTTCTTTGCTTTACAATTTTCGCCCTTCCTTGTCTCCCCTAATGCCTACGTTCTAAAAAGTTTAAACAGTTACAGATAAGTTGGACTTATCTAAAAAGACTACAATGCAGGTCATCCTCCTGTCCACAGTTCAGGATAGAAAAGGAACTAGAAAAAGTAGCAGGAAAGTGTTCAGTGAAAAGAGGCTCTGATTTCCACCGTCTCCATTATTCATTCCTTTATTATTATTTATGTTATTTAACATAACAAAATTATGTCATATAATTTTTTTTAAAGAAAAGACCATACTAGAAGCATACTGAGGAACAGAAAAGATGAATAAGCAGTTCACGTATTCAAGGGACTACGAAGTGGGGAAAGAGAAACATGTGCAGAAAAATAGAGCAGCCCGAGCATAGGGGCTCACAGAGGAGGAGGCAGGAAGACTTCAGGTGGACTTATGTTTTTGTTTGCTTGAGAGTGATGGGTGGATTTCAGTGAGTGGAGAGGGGAGAAGAGACACAGACAACAGGAAGACCAAAGACAGAGGCCTGAGGGCAGGAGAGTACAAGTGAGGAGTTGACAGTAGGAAGTAGTTCAGTTTGAGGCTAACCTCACAGAGGGGCTCTCCTTTCAGGTAGACGTGAAGAAGGAAAATCCAGTGAAGATGAAGAGGTTTCAAAAGGAGGAGCATGAATGTAGCAACAGCATCCTTTTGAGATACGCTGAAAGGATGCTTAGGGAGTTGACCTTGAGTGACCCCAATCATCTCAGTAACCCAAGATCATTATCTGTGGGGACTGAAAATCTAGAACATTTTGAAACACTCATCACAGAGAATGTACTTTGGAAGGATTTCCGGAGTGACTGTCGAGCTAAAATAGCATCCGTATCATGTGAATGTGTTCTGCCCTCCTTGGGGGCTGTCTTCAGTAGTGCTGGGCAGCACAAAGGAGAGAAAGCTGACTCCACAGGTTGCCCGATTTGGGGGGTTATTCTCATGGGCCCCACCAGAAGATCTAGGGAGCCAGAGACTTGAGGTGCTGGTCCCCAGTGGTACCTAGAGTCCAGCCTGTGGGTGAGTGATTCAAGAGAGAAGACGTGAGCTAGGAGACCAGGGAGTGGTAACAGTGTAGACAGCCAGGCAGATTCAGCACCCATGGGGTGCACATTGCCTAGCAGGAGTCAGAAAGCACTGGCACTGTCTGTCCTCAGAAGGATTTGGTGATGGCAGAGGTGGCTCAGAACAAGGAGTAATCTGATAGCAGGCTGTGATCTCTATGGGATCTCTATGTGATCTCACTGTGATTAATGGCGTGTTGCCTTCTCTTACCATCTCTGGCTTAGTTCCATTTGCAACAGTTGTGTGAGAGATTTTAATTAAATCTAATGCACTAATGCCTGTTACTACACAGATTCATGCATCTGAAATACATTTCATGTTCTCTCAAACATGTTGATAGTGGCTGCATAAACCATTGAGTAGAATCAGTTAATGCTTTAGATTCTGCCATCTTGGAAACAGTGGGACCTTCCTGAACTCATCTTCCACCACCAGCCACAGCTTAGAGTAGAAGCACCTAAACTTTTTTAATCACGCATACCTATCAGTGAAAAAGTTATTGAGCAGACACACCCAATATATCTATGTTTATTTATTTAGAAAGCATAACATTTCCTCACTATACTTATTTTTATTATAACATTTATTATTTATTATAACACTTTCAGAAGTGAGGATATAAAAAGAATAAGATAAAAAGAAATAGAAGTCCCAGTAGTTTCTTTGCACACCCCATGGATCATCTTGCCTCTTCCACTTTGGGGATCACCAGCTTGGAAAATATGTATTAATTTTCATTTTCATTTTCTATAACATGTGAGGAGATTTTAATTGAACCTTATGCATTAATGCTTATTATGATACATTTACTATACATACATTTGGAATATATTTCCTGTTTCTTCAAACATGTTCATAGTTACATTGCTGCATAAGACTTTATTTTACAAACATCTGACAAAACTATTTTTAGTATATATTAAGTATTAGACCATTTCCTCTAAACCATTGCTAATTGCAATGATTTTTTAATATATAATTGAGGTAGCTCCCCCAAATGTTAAAAAATAAATATTATTGAAGAGAAGTAACTGCTTAAATGGGGACCAGTTGGAGTATTTTTCTTCAGATGAAATACTGTTTGATTCTCCTCCTTACACAGATAGATATACACAACCACATATATACTGACGACAGATCTTAAAATTGACAATCTTTAAACCAGAAAAATATGTATGTAACATAAATTTTTGGAAAGCACTCAATTGAGAATTGTTTATAAGTAAACACAGTCCATCTCAAGGACATGTTTATGGTGTTTAAGAAGCACTTGATCATTTTATGGCCCAGGAAAAATGGATTTGTATCAGCAAGATCATTCAGAGAGAGAGAAGTAATGAATTTGCTCCTCAAAGGTATGCAGTAATGAGGCCTTGCATTCTCAACATTAAAATAATTGAGTGTTTTAGTCTGAGTTATTTGTTGTACTGATCTTCTGTCCCTTCCCTCTGCATCAACACCCCATTCCATGCCCAGTTTTGATATATATTTTGCCTTTCAGTGTTCTTTTTCCCCCATACTTCTCATGAGCAGATCCTCAGCTCTGGGCGTGGTATCTTTCTGTTGGAGAGAAGGGATCTGACCATTTTGCTATGGAGCTGTCACACATGGTTTCCTTGCCCACCACTGCTGAGTTGGTTACTGATGTTCTTCGTTCTTTATCATCATTGTCCTTATCTTGTTTACATGTTGATAGACAAGGGGAGATATTAATATATTATGTATAAAGTGGGAAGGTTGAACCTTTCTAATCCCTGTATTTAACCTAAATTCAGGTGGATCTCAAGGGTGAAGAATTTGGAAACCTCTCTTACGCCTCACTATAACTTGTGTTCCAAATACATTGAGAATACACTGTCTTTTCAGTGTAGTTTAAAAATAAGTTGTACTATTATGACCAATTCAGTCTTTGATTCAGATGATTCAGTGAGCTCACAAGAACAGAATAACTGCTACCAAGACTCCAGCAGGCCTTGTTCTCCATTTTGACCAATCTGGGCCAAACCTGGATTCTTACCTAACTAGAAAAGCAAAATAATTTTAAGTACGTCTCTCAGAAAACTACCAGCATCTGATATGGTGCCAGGCATGTAGTAGGAGCTCAATAAATGTTTATCTCTACAATGAGAGTCCACCCACCTCCACCCCAATTACTACTAAAGGCAGATGGCCCTTAGAAGGCTTAAAATCTTATGGGGTAGAGAGACATATAATTAATATTAGTTATATAAATTAATTAGTGCAACAGTAATTGTGAAATTAATATCCTGTGATGTGTGTTCTAATCATGGTGTGAACTAAATGCTAAGGAATCATGGAGGGGAGGGAATAAGTGATTCTTCCAGGGAGGAAGGAGTCAGGGTGGGGGTGCTGCCCAGGGAGGAACTGTGGTTTGGATGCCACTGTGGGGGCTGAGCAGGAGCTCTCCAGTTGCAGAAAGGGGTATGTAGCTCAAGAGGCCATTCAAAAAGCACTTCAGAAGACCTGTAAATATGTTGTATTTCTTTACTGACAAGTTGTCTGGAGTGTGAGATTTTTGATTAACTTGGAGCTGGCGTGAGCAGTGTAGCATGGGGTTAGGCTGGGAAAGGCCCTGCATGCCATGCTAAAGGCTTTGGCCTGGGGATGGCAGTGGAACGATATCTGATTTTGGAGCAGCAGCACTGCCAGTGGTTTGCAGCAAGGTTGGTCAGACTTGAACCTGAGTCAGAATCCCCTGGAATGTTTGTTAAAACACAGATTTTTGGGCCCCACCCCATAGTTTCTGATTCAGTAGCTGCGGGTGAGACTTCAGAATGTGCCTTTCTAACAAGTTCCCAAGTGAAGGTGATGCTATTGGTCAGGTATCGCACTTTGAGAACCTGAAATACTGAGGGTAGAACTCATTGAGATCTGTATGTGAGTTTATAAAAATAGCAAGTAATATATGAGGCAAAAATCACTACCCAGAATATGCCAGTAATGATCTTCATCGTTCAACATTTTTGAGAACTTACTACATACACAGCGTTAATGGTTCCAGAGAGTCCCTTACCTCTTCAGTAATAACAGGACTCCTGGAGTCACCAGGGTAACATGCAGACAGAGGTCCCTCTGATACCTTTACTGACCTCATTAGGCCCAGTTCAAAGGAGTACAGTAAGTCCTTACTTAACATCATTGATAAGTTCTTGGAAACTGTGACTTTAAGTGATGCAGTGTACAGCAGTTCCCCAAATAATGTCATTTTATTCAACATCATTTTGTTACAACATTGATGAGAAAAAAGTGGTTTTGTTATATGTTGTTTGACTTAAAGTCACTGTGATGTGTCACCCTTCTAAGGCCCAGTGACCAACAGGTAAAAATCCCAGCTCTTCTACAACTTATGTTCTAGTGGGGAAGAGAGACAAGAAACAAGGTACGTTAGTAGATCTAGACCATGGTAGGTCATCGGAAGTGCTAAGTATAAAACTACATTAGGGAAGAAGAGTAAGTAGTGTTGAATGGGGAAAGGGGATGCAATTTTACACAGGATATCCAAGGAAAGCATCACTAAGAAAGTGACTTTTGAGCAAAGACTTGAAGGAAGGGAAGGAACTAGTCATGTGGGAAAAGAACATTCCAGAAAGAGGGAAAAGCACATACAAAGTCCCTGAGACACACTTGTTTGGTTAATGCTAGGTAAGCAAGGATGGCGGACTGAGCAAGGGAGAGAGTGGTCAGAGATGAGGCCAGGGCAGAGAGGAATCGTGGAGATGCTTGTAGGTCAGTGGAAGAACCTGAACTTGTACCCCAAGTGAGATGGGACACTTGGGAGGGTGTCCTACTGGGGCAAAGAAATGGCCCCAGCTGGCTTAATTTTTAACAAGATCACTTTGGCTCCCATGTTGAGAAAGGAATGAAGGGAAAGGTGCAGAGAGGGACGAGAACATAAGCAAAAAGGCCAACCAGGAGGCTTTTTTAAATAATCCAGGCAAGAGATGGCGGTGCCGGGCCGAGGTGTTAACGGTGCAGATGGTGAGAAGTGGTCAGATTCTCATTCTACTTTGGAGGTTTGGCAGAAAGGATTTGCCAACTGATTGGCTGTGAGGTGTTAAAGAGAAAGAGGGACATCAAGGATGATGCCAGAGTTTTTGGACTGAACAGGAGGAAACATCATCATTTACTGAGGTGGGGAAGGGGAATGGGTTTGATGAGATTAAGTTTGCTAAGTGCAGCATGTTAAGTTTGAGATGCGTGTCAGACATCCAGGTAGGCGGTAGGATTTACGAGTCTGGGTGCAGGGGAGAGGTATGAGCATCCAGGGAGTGATCAGCATATAAATTTAAGCCATGAGATGGGATGAGATCACCAAAGCAGTGAGTACAGGTGGAAAATAAAACATGTTCAAGGACAAAGCACTGGGGCACTTTGATGTTTGGAGGTCAGGGAGATGAGGAGAAATCCCAGCAAAGGAAACTAAGGTAAGAGAGTGTGGTAACCTGGAAGCCACATGGAAAAGATGTCAGAAGGACCAGAGCACTATCCGAGAGCTATGTCAGATCCTTCCCGCGGATCAGGTACAGCCAAGGCCAGCAAGTAACCAGTGGATGTAGCAATGCGGAGGTCGTTGATAATCTTGGCAATAGTATAGGTCAGAGTAGTTTGGGTGGAATGGTGAGTAGATTGGGGTGGATTAGAGGGATAATGGGAAGAAAGAAATTGATGACATCAAAAATAACTTTTTCAAGGAGTTTTGTTTTAATGGAAAGGACAGAAATGGAGTGGTAAGGGAAAGGGAGGTCAAGGTGGGAGTTTAAGATGAGAGGAATGATAGCTTGTTTAGATGCTCGTGGGAATAATGTCAGAGAGGGGGCTGTGTTAGGGCAGAGAGAGAGGAGAAAATTGTTAATTGCAGTGTCTCGCAGAAGGCAAAAGGGGTTGGAATCCAGTGTCCCAGAGGGGTTGGCCTGAACCAGGGGGACTAATCCATCTCAGGCCTGGCACCAAGAGAAAAGCTGAGGTACCAAACAGACGCTGCCAGCAAGGAGACCTGCTGAGGGTGCTTGTGGAAACGTTGATTGCTTCTGTTTTCTCAGTAAATAGGAATTACGATTATCAGCTGAGGTGAGGACAGGAAAGAGGTGATGAAGACTTGAGGAGAAAGAAGAGTAAATGGTTTTCTAAGAGAATAGAAAGGTACATGGAATTGTAAAACGTGGTGTAACTGGCAGGTGTCAGCAGGAGCTGACGGGACGGTGGTGATTGTGCCTTTAAAATGAGGCCAGTCTGTTTGGTGCTCTGGTCCTCTTCAGCCATGTTCTGCTGGGAAGGTGCAGGCAGGGAGTAAGCAGCAAGATGGTTTTAACAAGGGTGTGGTTTATTTTTGTCCAGGGAATTTCAAGAATGGACAAAGAGATTTGAGGTTGTGTGCTTGTGATGATTTCCTGTAGTTTTCAAGTTGAGTGAGGAAGACACCGGGGCAGAGGTAAAGGGATATTAGAGGTCAGAGTGTTCACAGCATCATCTGTGTGGTTAGTGAGATTACCAAGAATGGTGCGGGAGATCTGTAGGGCTGGAGCAGATGGCAGTGAGCAGAACCCAGGGATTGGGGAAGTGACGGGGTAATAGCCGCCTGCAAGAAGGATGGGTAGGACGGCAGGATCTGAAGGCATGAGCTTCGCAGAGGAGGGATTTTAGAAAGGTTAGAGGAGCAGTGGTTTGGAGGTTGGAATGAAGAACAAGTGTATCTACCCCCTACCCCTCGGCACAGTGGGACGAAGAGTGTGGGGAGAAAACAGCACCTACTTGCGAGGGCTGCCGGGGAAGCAGTTCCTTGGGGGAGAGCAAAGATGACAGGGTGTTCCTGGAGGAGGCCAAGGACCTACGGGACTAGAGGTTCAGTGGGAGGATTTCAGGAGAAGGAAGGAGAGCCAGGGGCATTGGAGTCTAAGGGATGTGGGAAACCCAGGCTTCTTGTGGTGACTTTCTGTGGAATCCAAAGTCCCAGTATAGCATAGTCTTGCCTATGAGACATCCTGCCTCTCACTACTCCCAGGTGGTGGTGTGGTCACATCAACTTTCTGGGCTTTTCTGGCACGCAGGCAGCATCGTTCCATGTGGGAGAGCAGAAGGGCCCACTCCCGTTCCAGTTCTGCCTTTGACACCTGGTGTGTGTCCAAACCAGGCAGTGCGCTGATGTGCTCTTGCCCTCTGGAAGCCCCCACATCCTTGCTGATTGTGCTGGCCTTGTTCCTGGTGCCCCATGGGGTCAGCTGAGGAGGAGAGAACAGGAGAGGAAGGCCAGCAGCTTCGCGGCCAGGAAGTGTGTTTCCCAAGCTCCAGTGACTTGCACACCAGCTTTAGAAACTTACCACAGCTGTACGGCACCTGTGCTATTGTTTACTTAATGATTTTCTATAAATATAGTCACCTTTGTTTTCTTATGGAAATATGTTTTTCAAGGAAACTCATAAGAAGAAACCTGCCACAATTAAAAAGTTATTGTAAAAAATGAATACAGAACCAGAATGATGGAATTTTTAAAATATACGTCCTTGTACACCCCTGTATTATCTCGTTTGCCACTTTGGGGAATGAATGAACCAGAGAATGGCTGGGACTCAAGACTCACTCCTTACAAAGCTGCCCACCTGGGTGTTCTCCCGTATCGCTTCTGCTCTCCTGCTGATGGCCCTGTGAGTTACATGCAGGACAATTGGGCTGAATTACTGTGCTTGAGAAGGTGCAGGATGAAATTCTCCATGTAGGGGCATGGCCCGTGCAGAGGCCCTGAGGTGGGAGAAAGCACGTGCCTTTGGGGAGTGAAGACACCTGGCTGGGGCAGGCCTGTGCTGAGGCTGCTGCGGGCAGTGGGTGCTGGGACAAAAATATAGGTCTTTTTCTGGGAGCAGCCTGCAGCTATGCTTAAGGAGGAGGGACATCTCCAAAATCAAATGATCAGATTTGAGTTTTAAAAAGATCCCCTGTCAGTCCCGCAGAGAAGGGACTGGAGGGGGCAGATGTGGATGTAGAAAGTTGGGTGAGGCTCTCACAGAGTCCACATGAGACCTAGTGGCTTAGGGTCAGATGGTGCTGATGGCAAAGGATGGAAGGATAAAGCTCCAGGAGATGTTGAGGAGGCGAGAGGAGCAAGACCTCGTGCTTGTTTCAACGTGGGGATGTTAAGAGAAGGGAGGTCGAGGGCTTTAGCATCTCCGGCTGGCATCACATGGTAGGTGGTGGTGGCATGTTGTGCAGTGGAGAGCGCCATGGTTGAGCCTGGAGAGAATATGTCAAGGATGGTTTTAGACAAGTCAAATTGGAGGTTCCTGTGTGACATCTAAAGAAAGAAGCCTCCAAGTTGGGTACATGGATCTGGAGCTCAGAAGAAAAGTGGGAAGTGGAGATAGGAATTCGAGACTCATTAGCCTGTGTTTTAGGTGTGATTGTAAAGGCTGATGTGGTCTACCAGCCTCTCCTCGTCACTCTGACGTTCATATGAGAGCTGATGTGCAACAGAGTTTTACCCCCCGTCAATTGATAATTCTCCCTCTGAAAAAAAGCAAAATATGTTGTGTCTTTATACGAACAATCTCTTAAGATGCAGTAAGGTTTTTTTCCTCTCCTTTTTCTTTTCTTTGTTGTTGTTGTCCCCCGTCCTCTCCCCCTGCCCCCTTTTTTTTCCCTCCTGTCCACCGTGGTGGTGTCTGGTGACCCACATCTGACGTTTTGTATGGGTGTGTCACTGCAGCAAAGTAGTTATCCTGTGGGATTTCCTTTCTACAACCTGAGTGGAGGGCTGAGGGACAGTTTTGATAACCGATTAAGAGGTGACCATCTGCCCCTCATGTTACATAAGCACATGCTGTTTATAACAAGATTTGGGAGCCAAAGCTGCATGTTTAAGTAGACTGCAATTATTATTTATAAGTCTTATTCATGCAGCTAGATTAGCGCTTTCCATTCTGGAGAAACTTTACATGCTAATTACTTTTTGTTAATTTGATTTTTAAGTTGTTTTTTAGAATTTTTAGTCACTTTTTCTTCTAATTAATGGTGATTCATTTTTATTTTCCCGGTTAATAGATTACTGTCCTAGATGAGACATGGACTGTGTTCAGGCGTTACAGTCGTTTTCGAGAAATGCATAAAACATTGAAGTTGAAGTACGCAGAGGTAAGTTATGAAATTATTACCTCCAATTAAGAACATTCATTGTATAAAGTGAGATGATCGCATTAACAGCGTCGTCTCATATGTGTGCGCTTGCACACGTGCTCTCTCAATATCAGCTTATAAGTGTCCCCAAGTTTTATTTCAGTTTCTCATCTTACAAACATATCTTTTTAATTTTTGTCCTTTGTTTCATTTCTATTCTACACAATTCAAACATTTTATGATCACAAGATTTTGAAAGTGGTAGTATAATGACTATAAATGAACTCTATCCTTTTCATAAATTTCATGATTTTAAATAAATATTTTAATCAACTTAAAATTTCTCAAATATGAGACCTATTAAAATAAAATAATAATAGATTTCTCGGTATAGATTTGTCTTTTTTCTTCTAAAAAAAGACTACGTTAATGCTTAGACTTCCACTTAATGAGAAGTCAAGTCATAAGAGTTATTTTGCCATCGAACATGGTAGGGGGTAGATAGTATATATGCAGTTATCTAGAAAGCAAGAAATCGCTTTCATGCATCAGATCAGATGTCCAGGGTGTATTGATATGTTAGTAGTCTTTTCCTTTTTGGACAAAGACTGGTTTTTAAAATAATTTTAAGCAAAGAAAAGTATTCCTAGAATGAATGTGTATTTTCCAAATGATCATGGTGATTTTACTTCAACTAAAGGAAGCCTTGCATAGATAAAGCTTTTTGGGAATTTTGGTTTGAACTGAGTGCATATCAGTCAGTAGGCACTGTCTAATTAGCCTGCTTTCACTAAATATCGCTTTTCAGCACTGTTTTTATAGTTTCTTATGACATCCTAAAAAATACTTTAGTTAGAAATTTAGTTCCGTAATTTGGTTCACCTGAAATAAACAAATGTTTCCCTAACACTCCCATCCTTCTACCCTTTCTTATTTGATATACAATACAAAGAGAAATAACTTTTTGTAAATAAAATAGTTCCTTCATGTGTAAAGGAATCTTGAGCCCAGGTAGAATTAAGCTTTCTCTGAAATTCTATTATTAAGCTATTATACTATACTCTATTAAAAATTAAATAAACTTCAAGTATGAATTATAGTTTGTTGTTCCCAAGAGGCTTCAGTTCCAGAAGTGACTGCATCAAAATCAAGTTATAGTTTGTTTCTACAGTTTACCCTTCATGTCCCAAATTAATATTGACAATAAAAAGTAGAAGTATTGTGTACATATTAAATGTACAGAACAGCTTGTTTTCAAAGTGAGCTTTGCATTTCATTAGCTGCTTGGTTATAAATTGCTATATCAATATTTTTAATAATGTACAAATTTTGTGTATTTTACTAGCATCACTGAATTCCCACAGTGATGTGGACTGTATTCAGGCATTACAGTAAGGCGTTCAGATGTTGCCTGATCACATGAGGCTTTGAGATATATTCTTAGTGCATGAGAAGCTACTGTACAGTATTAAACAAGGTAATAAAGTGATCCAATTTATGCTTTTAAAAGGCCATTTTAATGGCCGTATGAAGTATGGGTTATTGGGGTGGTGGAGAGCTCAAATCCAGAATTCTATTTTAGACATAATAAATTTGAGGATGCTTTTAATCTCCCAATTGGAAATATCGAAAGAGGTGAAGGATATAAGCCTAGAGTTTAAGGAAGAAAGAAATTATGAACCTTCCCTTAGAAATACAAGCATCGTTTGGACCACGACTAATTAAGAAAAATCCTTTTATTTCTGTTACAATAATTAAGAAAAATCCTGTATTTCTGTTTTAATTTCTAGCTAAGTTTCAGTGTTCAGATCATTATATGCATAGACGACTGACTCAGGATCTAAATGATGACCAGGAATGGTGGAAATTGGTTTTCTGTTTTGAGTTCGATTTTGAGACTTATAATTACTCTCTCATAAGGACAAAAAAATATTAGTTATGAAAGAGAACCCACAGACACATGTGTGCATGTGTTTGAAAGAGGACAGATCACGGGGGTAGTGATTAGAAACCACATGTTAAGCTTCTAAAACAGACACCACGTGTTGAAAGCTGTACTGATTATAAGCCCCAAGGAGGGTGTGCCAACACCTGCGTGAGTTTCCATAACCACAACTCTGACTGATTTCCTTACCATTTACACAGTGCTTACCATGCGCCAGGTGCTGGGCTGTGCATCTCATGTGGCTCTCCTGACAGGAAGTATAGGGACTGTTACCATCCTCATTTTATACATGCAGATGCTGGGAATGAGAGACAGGAATAACTTGCCTTGTGTCACATGACCGGTGAGTGGAAGTCAGTATAGAAACTCTCAGGCAGTTTCACTCTGCTTCCTATTTCTAAACCAACAATAATATAAAAATGGGGAAAAAATTATCTCTCAAAACACAATAGCCTGTTATTCTATATCTAGATAGATCTTACTGCAGTCAGGAGAGAATAGCATGGTTCATTTAACATTTTCAAGAAGAAGCTTAAATATCAAGTTGATATCAACTGTCTTTTTGTCTATGAAGTTGGTTTTTCTTCTGTGCAGGTCAGCTTCACACTGTCTTACTTGCTAAGTGTGTGTTGGCACTTGAGACCAGTGTTTATTAGGTATTTGTCAACTATTATTACTTTCATTAGCGCTCATATTATTACCATCTCTGTATATGATGTTAATCTTGAAGTAATCAGCTTCCTCCAAGTGATCTATTTGGCCTTAAAACATCCTAGAAATCACTCAACCTGTTAAAGACATAACTTTTTCAGGAAAGCCGGAGAGTTGATGTAGAAGGATCCTGAAAATTTCCTGTTGTGGATGACTGTTTCATAGCCAAGTGGGAACATGTTTTATTTTCCTCACTGCTTCACCAGGTTGGGCTCATTATTTCTGTGGATGTAGAAAACGATTCTTGCTTTCTTAATTGCGAGGGTAACAAAATGTTTGATGATCATATATTTTTTAAGTGACACATATTAAATTTACCAAGTCGTACAAGGCTCCAAAATTTTAATTAAACTGAAAAATATTGAAAAGCACACTGGAATGCAAAACATACAGAATTTTTAATATACTTGCCAAGATAGAGAATCTTTTGTCACTTCAGAACTTCAGTTGTAGTTATAGCCTGTGATGTTTTGGAACTACGTCTAAAATTACATCCTGTTCTTTCCCATTTCCTCTGGAGTTTAGTCATGTGCTCTTGGTGGATATACCTTTAAAACAGCTTGATGTGACACTTCTCTTCATGGAGATTTCTTTTCTTTCACTAAGTTTTTTTTTCCAATAATAAATGACACGTTCATGGTAAAAGATTGACATTTGTCAAAGACGCATACGTAGAATGTGGAAGTTTTTCCTAATCTGACCCCAGAGCTGACATTTGCAGTGCCCACCAGGAGGTCATCTTGGGTCCAGCTCTGCGTTCAGACTCCCACGACTCCCATGGCTGGTACGCAGCATCAGCTTCCTCGGGGAGGATATAGGACAGGGACCACTGCTTGCCCGCAGGGCAGAGGCTTGGAGAGGGCTTCCCAGCAGCCCCTGCAGCCGTCCACTCGGCTGTCTGAGAGCCGTTCTCTTTGCCTCACCTCTTACAGGTGGTAGCTTAGATGCACCGAGATGGGACCCACATAGGCAGGTGTGAGAACAGCTCTGGCCTAGAAAACCGTGCTGCAAGGGAGCCAGTATCTCTTGTAACAACTCCATAGGCAGAATTTCCGGAGCCCCTACAAGGGACATACTGGGTTACCAGTCACCTCCCTTAGAGAAGCCTAGAGCTATGATTCCCACCAGATGGCTGCCATTCCCCCTGTCCAGAAGCCCTATATCAGTGGGGGGTCATTTTTACCATGAGCAGTGCTACCTAGTAACAAAGTTGGCAGATCACCTTATCAGGTTTCCAGAATCCTGTTGATGGACATTTGGGTAGTTTCCAAATTTTTGCTGTGTGAACGTTTGCTCTATGAACATTCTTGAACATATCTACATATCTTCTGGTTCATGTGTAAGACTGTCTCTGTGAAAAAATTTGATAATTACACAAATATTCCTAAAGACCTAGTTTATGAAAAACCAAGATCAGGAAAGAATACACTGAAAGTTGGGTAGGCTAAGAGCCCTGAAGGCCATGACCCTAGTAGAAGGTTTTAAAAAATTCCTTAACCATCTTTCAGCTAAGTCTTCTAATCACTCTGTTTGCTCACATTCATTTGGTTAATTATTTACTACGGTGTGTTCTTAAGGAGAATGATGTGCTGGTCAACCCGCGGGGATACTTTATATACACTTGAGTGGTGAACCAATTAAAATAGTAAGGAGTTGTGGATTATTATATATAAGATAGGTCTCTGAAGAAAATTACAAGCAAAATGAATTTAGGAATTGAAAGGACAAGAAACCACTGGGTTCTATAAATTCTGGAGAGGTGGGGTTGAGGGCAGAGGAAAAGCAGAAACCAAAGAAAAATGTAGTCATTTTTTATTTTATGGTGACAGTTTTATGAATTTAAAAAAACTAAATTTTTTTGCCCTCTGTAATACTGAAGAAGAACAGATTAGCTGCACACAATCTTTGATCATGTGCAAATGTTATGCCCATTCTGTTTTCAGATTCACTGAGTAGGCTGAGTTCTTCTGACTGGAGGTATTGCATTATTCAGGGTTTTTTAAATTGTTGTTTTATTTTTACTTATTCATCTTCTTTAATCTTAGCAGTTTCTCGTGGATGCCAAATAGGTTTCCCCTTTTGTTTTGAATTAATTTGTCCTCTTGATCTATTGACCTGTATTATGCAGGGTAATAGCTCCTCCTGGCTTTCATTGTCTGCTCCCCTTCATTGACCTTGTATGGAATCTTAATCAAATTAAACCCTGTGTTTTCCAATTCCACATCTGTAAAATGATAATGCCACAGCTAGTTTGTGAAAGATTGTGAGAGCCTCAGATTCAATGTGTTATTGAAAACAACTATGAAGTATTACGTAGCATCTGCTAGAGAGCATATCTTTGAAATTTTATCATGCAAATCATTTTTACAGTGCTCTTTTTCTGTATGAAAGCTATGTATTTTTTGACTCTATTAAAATCAGTGTAAGCCTTTTAAATATCAGTCAAGTGATGTTCTCAGAAACAAAGCCCTGTTCTCTTTTTATTGCTGAAGAGGAGATAGAGTTACTGTTTCTGTCTGGTGTCCATGAAGCTTACCTGTGGATTCAGATCAGTCTTAGAGTCCCTCAAGACAGAAACATAGCTCATCAAGAAGCTAAAGAAAAACTTTTAAAACCACATCTCCTTTCATACATTAGAATGAATGATGAATAATGAAGACCTAGTTTACCCTCCTACTTTTTGGATTACTGGTCTTGTGGGGTCTGCATGTGTTTAATAAAGTAGTGTGACATGGGGCTGGAAGGTCAGAGGCTCACTGAGAGAGCTGCTGCTTCTAGGAGGTTCAGAGATGCCAACCCCTGTCTTATTTTTTAAAGGACTTTATTTACATTTAACACATTTAATACATTTAACAAGGAGTCCTCCCCTCCAAATGCTAGAGCCTAATGGGCACTGCTATGGACTGAATGTTTGTGTCCCTCCAAAATTCATATGCTGAAATTTAATCTCTAATTTGTTGGTATTAAAGATGGGGCCTTTGGGAGGTGACTAGATCATGAGGGCAGAGCCCTCACAGAGGGGATTAGTGCTCTTATAAAAGAAGCCTGAGGGATCTTGTCCCCACCTTCCACCATGTGAGGACACAGAAAGTGCCATCAGTGAGGATACCTCACCAGATATTGAATCTACTTTCACCTTGATTTTGGACTTCCCAGCCTCCAGAAGTATGAGCAGTAAATTTCTGCTTTTTATAAATTACCCAGTCTAAGATATTTTGTTATAGTAACCCGAATGGACTAAGACAGGCACCTTACCTCTCAGGACAAACATCTCACAGTAAAAGCAATTAAGTATTGGAATTGATCATTGAGAGCCTTTTCATAATGCTCTTGGCTAGGAGTGATTCTGAAGCAGGTTTGTGTTGGTCTAGCTAGAGGCAAGAGAATGAACCGCAAAAATGAGACATTTTATATGTTAAAATGTAGAATCAAAACAAGTGCTAAGCGAACTTTTAATTTCTGTGCATTGTGAGAGTATAAGTTACATGGAATAGTCCATGTTGCCTGTCTGCGTCATAACCGAGTTGTCACGGTGAGTCCTTAGAGTCCCCGAGTGTTAAAAACAATCAGCCTCAATCAGCCACGTTCCTAAGGGGGCTCCCTTCTCCCTGCAAAGCTGAGGGAAAAACATGTTTTGAGAGCCTTCAGGTGAAAATGGAAGATTGCTGTGTTAGGGCAATTGCTCCATCTCACATCTGGCATTCTCCTGGTGCCCAGTAAACACCAGTGGGAAGGAAGAAAATGATTAAGCAATAGGTTATTTAATTTGTATATGGACTTGCAGTTTGTGCTGATAGAACCATTTCCCACCTTCTTTATTTTCCAAGCAACAACAAAGAAAGAAAAGAAAAGAAACCAGCTATTGGCCTTGTGTTTGTCTTGGACAGCTATTTATCATCCATTATTGAAATGCCTTATAACAGTTTTATAACCAGCATTTCAAGTTTAATGTAAAAATTGCAAATACACTCAACACCGAAATTATAATGCTACCAACCATAGCCACAGGGAGTATCCAGTAAGCCTTAGATAAATTCAGTTGCACCAAGCCCTCGGCCTCCTTGAATTTTTAAATATCAAACAGCTAGGCAAAAATAGAATGCTACCAGCTTCCTGAACTCGTATGTTATCAGAGGCCCAGGTACTTCACTGTGTGGTTTGTGTCACACCATTCTTTTCACCTGGTAGATAAACAGCATTTAAGTCACTGCTCTCAAGTGTGGACGGAGGGCAATGAGCATCTGAATTACCTGGGAAGCTTTTCGAAAATATGTAGACCCAGTCCCCAAAATAGGAATTTTTGGTCCAGGAAATGTGACATGGGGCCCAGGGGTGTGTAGTTGGGGAAAAAACATCTTCCATCTGATGCCCTCTGGACCACTGCTGAAGGTGCTGCCCATCCTTTCTTTTGCATGTATCCTGAGAACATTAGTTGATTTTCATTAGTGTAGATCACCAAATCTAAAAGGTGATTTCCAGTGACAAATGATCTTGTCAAAATTAATGACAGACAGTTCAAACCTGAACGATGAAGAAGAAATATTGTTCTCTCTTTGATCACTAAAGACATGGGCTTGTATCCTCCTTCCCTCTGCAGCAAACAGGAAACTTCCATAGCAGTGAGCTTGGAACTGTTGGCACATTATGAAATGTCAGCACTCCAAGGCGCCTTGACAATTGGGTAGTCTAGTTTTTCAGTTTAGAAATGGGGAATCAAGTACCTATAGAGAGTTTTGTTCCACGTCACACCAAGACTTATAGATGGAGCAAGGTTCATGTCTCCTGATTCCTGGTCCCGTGTCTTCTGTCTGAGCCTCCCTCTCTGTGACCATGTTAATTCGGAAAGGGGAAATTTACAGAATGCCCCAGATGAGATCAAAGATAAGAAAATCTGTTCCCTATAAAAATCTGTTGCGTATCAAGTCCCCATGGATGGTAGCTAGACGACTAGAAATTGGGTTCCTTCTACTGAATATCATTACGACAGGTTCCTGTCATGTCTCAGTTCCTTAAAGAGACAATTAGCATCTTATTAAGAGATGGAAAATGCACATTTGAGTTAGTTCAACTGCAATATTTAATATTCACAGATCTGTACTATTTCTCACTTTCAAAAATTGTTGTAGCATCCATGAATGTCCTCAAATCTGTGTTCATTGGCTCATGCCTGAATAAAATTGACACTGGGCTTTGGGAAAAGTGAGACTTTACATGGAAAAGTTACAGTCTTTATACCAAATGTAACTGGAAGTTGGTGCAATCCTAACTCAGTTTCCAAGTATGATTTTATACCTAAGATGACTCTAAGTTTTAGCACTTCACTGACAACAGGACAGCAGCTTCTGATAGTGATATGTCCTAATTGCAATCACTGGCTGCTCCACAGGAACCACCAGCGAGGAATTCTGCCTTGCTCCTTCATTCAGCTGATACTTCGTGAGGGTCCAGTATGTGCCAAGCTCTGGGCTAGGTACTCATAAGTATGGTGTAGTATGGACTCAAATTACCCTATCAAAGGTCTAAAGGGTGGCTCATTACTCCCTTAATAATCCAACTAGGTTGTCCTGAAGAGTTGATGCTTTATGCCTCTAACAAATGAAACTTGGAAGAGAATTACTTATTTGTTTGTGAGTATATTTCTCAGTGACAGCTGTTCTTAGAAGGCCTTGGAAGCTGCTATTAATTTTGAGTAGTCAGAAATCCTTCCATCTAGTCAGCTGTAAGAATTATGGCAGCCTTTTGATGAGTTTTCATTATTTGCATTTCTCAAAATCTAGAGTGGCTGAAATTTACAGCCACAAACCTACAGGGTGCAACTGTTTCAAAATCTGCCAGATATCATGTAGGTATATCTACTTGCAAAAGACAAGTTATAGCAGATTTGACCAATTAGAGTACTATGTTGAATTTTTCCCTCTAATCTGTAAAAACCGGGTGCTAGTTGGGTAGCCAAGCATCACAGAAGTAAAGAAAATGACTCGTAAATGAGGAATGATGGCAAAGTACACTTTTATCACGTGTTAACAGAAAAATGTTTTCCTTTTATTGGTAAAGACTCCACAACTTTATTAGTTCTTAGCTTTCTCTTAGTGATTTATAATCCAGTTTTAGCTGCTTAATTGTTAAAAATCATAAAAGATAGGCGAGGCTTTTTATTACCCATTTTAATTTCTATATTTTAGGGCTGCCATTATTTATATCCAAAGTAATAACGAGGCCATTTATCAAAATGGCCTGTGCTGTGTCTGTTGCCTCCAAGACCACCTGCACTTAATACAGGGTCTGGCTAAACTAAAGAGTGAACTTGGCCAAGAAAGAAAGGCTTTTAATAAAAGCAGACTTTTCCATTACATTTAATTTCTCTTCTTGATGGCAGCAGACTGGCTGACCTATCTTATTATAATGTAATAAACATTGAAGTCAGGATTTGAGCTTGATGACTCTTAGGAGAAAATTGGGCCTTTCAGTTCACTGGGAATCAGAAAGAGAAAAATCGACTTGTAGATGAAAATTTCACTCTGTCTGGGATCATTAAGAAATAGTACAATATCAACAGAGAAAATGCTGACTATATTTCTCATATACATGCATATGTGTACAGCTAGCTAAATGGATCGATACATGGGTGGTACTCTATGCTTCCATTTTCCCAAACCTGTGATTCACAAATAATTCTATAAAATGGCTATGCTGGTTTTAAATAACTACTAATTGTCTTGTCTTACTCTATTGAAAATTCTTCATTTAGATCTATTTTTCAACCTAAAAATTAGAGGCTTGTTTGTCAAACATTCAAAATAAAGCTACTTGAGTTTTTAGACTTCACATGCGCTAAAAAAGGAAACGATAAATTTCATTGGAAATCAGTATGCCCTCACAGTGATTGATTTCATCTTTCTAGTGACTTGTAGTTCAATCCTTCTGTCTTTAGAATATATTTTATTTCCTGAATTGCCAAACAAGCTCGTCATTATGTTTTTCTTAGGCCAAAGAAATGTGCTATTTTAATCCTCGTTTGTTTCCTGTGTTTTACTTTGCATAATCAAATTTCATAATTATACAAAGTAGGCCATAGAGCTGTTGTTAAACTTTCTTTTGGCATTTTCTAGGCCTATCATGTCTCCACAAATATCCAATTTATTTTACCTCAGTCATCATTTTTAACTTTAATACACAATTTTCCTATAAGAGCTCAATTGTCTTTGCGTTATTTCCCACTCCTGCTGTAAGGATAATGGCTGTAGCAGGAAAAGATGCCATTTTCAGGGTTTTCTCATGAACACTGCATTCCCGTTTGTGTCTGTCCTTTTTCTGTTCTGCAACCTCTTAAAAAGCAACATGTTTCATTATTATATCAGGCTCCATTTTCCCTTTACACGTCTGGGCCGTACTTCAAATGAGAATGCTATGAAGATTTTACAGGAAGTAAGGTACCTCCTCAAAAGTAATATAGCCCAGATAATAGGTAAAATATCTCCATGGCATCTAAAGTGTCCCTTCTAACTCAGCATGGAGAGATTTTAATCAACAGTACCTGAGTTATAGAATTTCAGAGCTGAAAGGAAACTTAAACATCTTAGTTGGATTCCTTCATTTTAACAGATGATGAAACTAGGAACTAGAGATTTTTTATACATTGCTCAAGATTATACAACCAGCTATTTGCTGAGCTGAGGCTTGAAATCTGATTGCCCCAAATCTTAGGTTATTAAAAGAAAAAGACATATGGTGTTAATTTAACTGTTCTATTAAATTTGTAAAAAGAATAATCACTTTTTTTACTGTTTCTATAAAAATTATTCATGCTCATTTATGAAAATTTCTCATAATACAAGGAAATATAAGAAATATAAGAAAAAAGCAACAGATTACCCAAAGTCATTCTATAAATATAATGAATGTTAGCATTTAATGAACATTATTTGCACAGATAAAAGGATAAATATGTAGATTGACAAGAAAGGCATTAAAATGAGAGAAGAATAGGGGACAGGAGTGAAGTAACTTTCAAACATTGTGTTCATTCTAGATATGCTGTTTTTAAGTACAAACATTGATTTGATTAGAATTTAACAAAAGTGAAAGAAAATGGAATAAAACTAAAGAAATTGCTGAACTTCAAATTAGTTTCTCTACCACAAGATATATTAAATCCCTAAAATATCTGTGACTTTAAGATATTTAAAATGAAGATATTTTAAATTGATGTTTAAAATAAGATATTTAAAATTAAAGATTATTTTTAAAAATTGAAATATTAAGTCCCTGCTTTCAATTGATTTATTTCCATTTTATAAATTATCAATTGACTCTTCTAATAGAAATGATTAGCTTTATTTACTCTGACTCCCCAATTTTTTGTTATATTATTTTTACATTGTCAAGATATATAGCATTCATATTATTTTATACATAAATGATACACGATTTTCTCTTAGTTGTGAGTTTAAACAGAAGCAGTATTTACCATGGTTTCTTCATTCCTGAGATCTTAATACTGTGCTATCTCTTGGTTAGGTATCTTTGGTCATTCAGTATGTTTTTGAAAGGTGCACCTTAGTATGTTTCACTTGAGTTCTTGTCAACTTGAGAATGTCTGTATGTGGCCTGTACATTTGAAAAACACTTTAGTTAGGTATAAACTTTTTGGGTCACATTTTTTCCCTTTATCACATTTCATTTTGTGTTATTTTCCCAGCTCTATACACTATATGCTAACCTGTTTTTACTAAATTCATTCTACATTTGTTCCTTCTACTGGGGCTTTCATTCCAATAATGTTTTTGTTTCTTCCATTTCTTTCTTGAGTTCTAATGGCTCACTTTGGGGGTGGGTGCAGAGGTATGGCTTTTTCTTTTTTTAATTACTTTTTTTTCATTTTGCAATAGTTTTAGACTGTGATTTTGCCTTTTAGCATGCCTTGTAATATTTTGTTGAAAGCCAAACATGATGTAAAAGGAATTGAGGTAGAATTGAGGTGAAGTCACCTGTAGTGTGGGGTTCTATGTTAATCTGGCTAGGCTAGAGATCGTGTTTACTATTCAGTGTAGCAGTGGTGTCAGAGGCTAAAATTTCCTCTAATGCCCTTGTTTTTGTCTCCCCTGTTGTCTGTGGGCTTTTCCTGGAGATTTTTAAACTAGGGCTTGAAGGCTCGCCATTCTTTGAGCTATAGTCCCCTGTTAACACAGCAGCTGCACTGATGTGATTGTAAGGTGTGGTGGGAGGAGGATTGTCCCATAGTCCTGTAGTACAGCGGTCCCCAACCTTTTTGGCACCAGGGACCAGTTTCATGGAAGGTAATTTTTCCGTGGCCTGGAGTGGGGGGTGGTTTCAGGGTGATTCAAGCGCATTACATTTATTGTGCAGTCAAACCTCAGCTCCACCTCAGATCATCAGGCATTAGATTCTCATAAGGAGCGTGCAACCTAGATCCCTCCCATGCACACTTTATAGTAGGATTTACGCTCCTGTGAGAATCTAATGCCACCACTGATCTGACAGGAGGCAGCGCTTATGTGGTGATGCGAGTGATGGGGAGCGGCTGTAAATACAGATGAAGCTTCACTCATTCACCTGCCGCTCATCTCCTGCTGTGAGGCCCAGTTCCTAACAGGCCACGGACCGGTACTGGTCCGCAGCCCAGGGTTTGGGGACTGCAGCCGTAGTATGTCTCAGACTTTTAGTGAACATGCAGTAAGTGGTTCACTTCCTGTGGGTCAGTTAGGCTCTGGTAAAACCCAAGGTGGTGAGATTCTACTAAAACAATTTTCCCTGAGGGCAGGCCTTGTCAAGGAGAACAGAGTTCTGGGAGTATTTCAGAATATTTACTTTTTCCTCCACCTACTTGATGCCCATGAGGATTTCCTCCCATCTTCACAGTGAGAACCTGGTGGGGCTCCTGGAGGTAAAATTTACAAAAGTGTGGATGACTCTCCTGGGACTGACCCACCCAGAGTTTTTAACACTCATACTAGTCAATACTGAGCCTCCAACATTTCCTGAATTACAGTCTAAAGTGTTTCTATAAATATTGGCTCCAGCTGCAGGCTTCTGTACCAAGTAGGTTGTGATTCTCTGTATCCATCTGTCTGTCTCTGCAGTTTTGGGGCAGTAGTTTGCCTTGTGATCATACTTCTCTGCTGGCTCTAAGAAGAGTTGTTCATCTTCCATTTTTTTTTTCAGCTTTTTTCTCATTGTAAGAGCAGGAGTGATGACTTCTAAGCTCCTTACATGTAGGACCAGAAACCACAAGTCTTATTTTAGAATACTTTTAGATTTACAGAAAACATATGAAAATAGTACAGAGTCCTCATATACCATACCTGGTTTCCCCTATTATTATTTTATATTAGTTTAGTACATTTGTCATAACTGGTGAACCAATATTGGTACATTATTGTTACCTAAAGTCAATACTTTATTTGTATCTCCTTGGTTTTTACCTAATGTCCTTTTTCTGTTCCAAGACCCCTTCCAGGGCACCACGTCACATTTAGTTGTTATTTCTCCTTAGACCCCTCTTGGCTGTGAAGTTCTCATACTTTTCTTGTTTTCAATGACCTTGACACTTTTGAAGAATACTGGTCAGGTACTTTACAGTATGTCGCCAGCTGGGATTTGTCTGATGTTTTCTCATGGTTAGATTAGGGGTTCTTGGGCGGGAAACCACAGAGGTAAAGTACCATTATCATCACGTCAAGGATACATACTCTCACTGTTGATGTTGATCTTGGTCACCTGGCTGAGGTTTCTCCCCTGGAAAGTCACTTGTTTTCCTCCCTTTCTACACTATATTCTTTGGAAGGAAGTCAGCATGCATAGCACACATTTCAAGAATGGGGAGATATTCTCCACCTCCTTGAGGGTGAAACATCTACATAAATTATTTGGAATTCTTCTGCATAGGAAATTTATCTGTTGCTCTCCATTTATTTATGCATTCATTCATTATATTTTGGATTATATGCCGGTACTATTTTTTTTTAATTATTTTTTTCCAAATGGTTCCAGCTTTGGTCATTAGGAGCCCTTCCACGTGATGCCTGTGTTCCTTTGAGACACCCCATCACCGTGTTTCGTAAGGAAGTGCTTACTCCTTGCTTTCTGGCATTACAAGGTACTTACAGTCCCTGTCACAGTCCCAGAGCCAGCCATTTCTGCAAGAGTAGCTTCACTTTTTCCCCTCTGTTTTTCCCCTTATTTTTTCTCCTTTCCACCTGTGTGTCGCTTCTGTTGGCTCTGTTCTAGAGGTGATTTTGCGGTTCCTGTGTGACTAGTACTTGTCTGAGTTCTTCCTGGGTAACTTTGGCCAGTCCTCGTTATGGTATATGGTCTTTATCTGCCTTTCGCTTATGTTTCATTCAGTATCACTCACCTCACCCTTTTTATTCATAGTTTCTGTTTTGGTTCCTTCTAATTATTTCTCATCTTTAAGTGACACCTCTGCTGCGTCGTGTGGGCAAGGTGGGACAGATACTGGGGAGGGGGAAGGCAGCAAGCCGTGGCATGCCCAAACTTGCTTAGAATCATTCTGAAGTTTTTGCCTCCAATTATTTATTTCCCTTTGCTTTGAGACACATGTCTTGTTTTCTGGCTCAGGAGGGCCGTGGGATCATGGGCTATGGGTGATGGAGCCTAATGCAGGCCGTCTGGCCTTTCCTCCTTCTCCACTAGAGACACAGGCACCTCAGGCTCCCCCTCACAGCTCCCACCCACCTTCCTCCTAGATGTGGATGTGCATCCTGACCTGTTTCTTGTCCCTAGGTGTAGTCTCTTTACTCCCAGCGTGGTAGGAAGGCCTGAGAGTTTGGACACCTGCTTTGGCGGGCAGCTCGTGGTGCCAGAAGTCCAGGAGGTGCGGTGTGTTGTGCGGTGCAGGAGGCTCTTGGCAGCCCTCATTTCTTCCTCTCTCCACAGTGGTTTCCCTAGTTCAGAGACAGAGTTTTTCCTTTACTTTTTATTCTTTTTTGTTGTTGTTTTTGGTACTATTGAAGAAGGTGAGAGGAGCAAATATAAGCCTTTGCTCCAGCATCTCTAACCAGAACTGTTCCACCAATTTTTGTGGTTAGTAGAAAGATGGCTTTTGCTGCAGTCACCCTTTTCAGCGTAAGGCTCCCCATAAAAGTCACAGGGGAGTGATGGTGCTTGTTCTTTATGAAAATTAAGCCTTATAGAAAGAAATGTTTTCCCCTCATTACTGAATCCAGAGTCTCTTGAACATTTTTTGTACAATTCAGAAATATTTAGCTGAATCCCTTTAGAGTTGTTGTGAGGATTATTGAACTGCAGGAACTTTAATTTTTTGAAATATAGGACAGTGTATTTCCTTTATCAGAGGTTACAAAGGAAATCGAGGAGAAGTCTCTCCACCTACAGATTGTCATCACTGTTCCTGACAGTACTTTGCATGGAAACCAAATCTAGACTATCTGCTAGAGTAGAAACATGAGGCAATAAAAATGAAAATGTGTAAATATCAAGTTCTTGAAAGAAACCGAAAATGTCCAGATAATATTTCTGATTTTACCTTAAATTTTCCATTCAACACGAGAAACCACAAGCCAACTAAACAAAAGATGTTGATGAGTGTGGGATATTGAGTAGAGACATTAGGGACAATTCAGAATCACCCCCCACCCTGAACCTCTTCTCTTATGTGCTTAATTTGTTGGAAATGTTACATTTCAGACATGAGTACTTTCATCAAAATGGAAAAGGTTTTTTGTTGTTTTCTTTGGTCCTCCACTATTTTCTTTGTCCTGATCATTGGCTCTTTTGATCTTGGTAAATTGTCTTCTTTTTAAACTATTTAGGTGGTTTAAATAATTCACAATTCAGAAATGAAACCTATGGAGGATTGCTTTTGCTGTTCTCTTTTCAAATAAATGAGGCAGTAGCTTTGCCCTTGCGGACAGAGAAAGTCCAGGCCTCTTCTCTACCCTGGGCTTCTCGACTATCGTATGGGTTTTTAGGTCTGGTTATTTTAAGAATGAAGCAGTGAGTCCTGCCCCTACCTTCCTCCATCCCCATCCCAGCTACACAGCAGGTCAGCATCAGAGCACTTTCCCCATTTTTCAGGGATGTGTTTCTTTGAGCTGAGGAAGCCAATTCAAGTAAAGATGCTGATGCTGTTTTTTTTCTTTCTGGAAGATGGGCTTAGGGGTGTTGATTGTTCTGTCTTCTAGGTCAGCAATTTTTGTTCCCCAATGGCCCTGCTATCCCAACTCCTTGGCTATTTTAATGTTGTATGTTTTTAAATATAAGATACTTCTAGTTTTTGTTTTATTTTGGAGTGCTCTAAGAAAAGTATTCTTAGGAAGCAGATTGGTTTAGATACAGCCGATCAGCAATCCGTCAAGGAAGAGTGTTTTCACTTGGCGGATAACACAGCCGATAGAAACTGAAGTGACCCTAGAGGTCGCTTAAAATTGTGGAAGTTTTACGCAGGGTTTAACTAGATGAAAGCGCTGACATTCAACAGTTGTTAACTTACAGAATTGGCAATTTCATCTCATTCAACCTGAGCTTGTAGATAGCACGGCCCCAATGGCATTGTTAAGATGCTTTAAAAAGGAGAAATGGAGGCAGGTTCTACTGTGTCAGAGAGAAGGGATCCACTCGTGCTGCAGCTGGAAAGCTGCTCCTCATGCAAACATAATTATTTTAATGAGAGTTATTCTTTTTTTATACTTTGCATTATGACCTTGGCTTTCTACTTCAGTTTGTTCATGGCCCGGCCCCACCAATAGGACATGGGCCCAATAGCTCACATTTCTATCAGGAACCACATTGGAACATCTCCTGTTCCTTTTCTCCGTCCTGCCAACACTTTAACTAGGCGT
Organism: Daubentonia madagascariensis; assembly: GCA_023783475.1. Lineage (NCBI taxonomy): Eukaryota > Metazoa > Chordata > Mammalia > Primates > Daubentoniidae > Daubentonia > Daubentonia madagascariensis. The sequence continues at coordinate 1,570,211 of JAKFHU010002136.1, forward strand.
AAGGACAGCCACTGCTATTCTTATTTTTTATTTAGACAGGAGTAAGGTGATAGTTGCTAACTAATTTTATATGTCCCAGAATGGACTTCTGGGGGACTCACCTCCAGACCATCCCACTTCCTGCTGTTCTCTACTGCCTTTGCTGACCCCTTGTTGGGAACAGGTCCTCAGCAGGGTCCTGTTGACAGCTCTTGTTGGAACAGTTGATCACTGCCTCACAGCCATACCTTCATGTTTCTGGTTTAACACACTTAAGGTGGAATGACTTATTTTTATCCTAGGTCCCCAAAGACTTCACAATGGCTTCTTCCATATACTGCAGACATACTTTACAGCATTGTCATGAAAAACCAGGAGTCAGTCCTGATTCCCTATCCTGACTTTGCCACCCCATGATGCTAACCTTTCTAAGTCACTTAACTCTAAACCAGCATTTCTTTAACTCTAATGTTAGATAGTTGAATATCATAGTCCTATGATTAAATGCCTAAAAGTCTTTTAAAATTGACCTTTTCTTTTCCTCCTAAAATCTGAGTAACAGTGTTGCACATAATTTATGCATAGTTATTTCACAGGCTGAATATTAATAGCACAAAATGTTAGCCTCCATCTGGGCCTGGGGAGGGAAAACCACTGTTGACTACAAGGAAATTTAAATACTTGCTCCCCACCCAGTTCAGCTGCCTAAAGTCCTTTTATTGCACTATTTCTGATTGAGCGTGTGAGTGTGACTGTAAATTTCCCCTGACAGAAACCACATTACCTCATCAGCCACATAAGAAAATGACAAAACAACCAACTTTGAAAGCGTGCTTCCCAAGCTTTTGGCATCACCGTGTTGGGGAGGGCACATTTGTACAAGATGAAATCGAGGCTGGGTGAAGCCCAGAAGACAAGCTCTGGTATATCTGTCCTCTCTGAGCTACAGCACATGGGAAGTGTGTTTGTGCCAATGAGGCCAGGTTCCAGAAAATCCTTTGCTCCTTGAAGCCACGTCACCAGTCCAGTGGATTGGAGAGATGGCACAAGGGAATGTGGGCATGCTGCTTTCTTAGTAATTACTAGATCTCTAACAACTAGTAATATAGCTAAGGTCCATTCACCATTCTTCATTAAATCTTCATGGAAACGTGATGAAGTTTAGTATCATTTTCTGTGGGTTTTTTTTTTAGTGGAGAATACTTGAGCTTACAGAAACATAGCTAGTTAGCTTGTTAGTCGTCAAGCTGAGATTCAGACTGGGTCTGTCTTACCTCAGTTCCCATGGTCTTTCACTTTATCTTGAATTGATTTTAAAGTTGAATGTCAGCAACAAAATTGGAACATTGGTGAGAAAAGAAGAGGAAATCCATCCCTCGGTGTTAGCCCAACCCACTGCAGTGTTTCTCTGCTTTGTCCAACTTCAGTTAACTTTTTAGAAGAACTATGAAGTCATCAAAGACACCTTTAAGAAAGTGAAAAGGGAGAATTATTCTTACTAAGGAAAAGGCAGAAGCCCAATTTAAAAAATGGACAAGAGTTGAACAGACACTACCTAAAAATGACTAACCAGATAGTCAGCATGTTAAAAGATGTTCAACATCATTAGTCATCAGAAATGCAAATGTGAACCACAATAGAAATGACTACATACCTACCAGAATTGCTAAGATGGAAAAGACCATAGTCATACCAAGTGTTGTTGAGGATCTGGGGCATCTGCATCTCTCATTCACTTCTGGTAGGAGTGTCAGTTAGTAAAACCACTTTGGAAAACCCACAGCTGAACACACACCCCATATGACCAGCATGTCCACTCCTAAGAGTATGACCGGCAGAAATGCATACACACGTTCATCAGAAGACCTATAGGAAAATGTTCATAGCAGCACAATTCCTAATAGCTAAAAACTGGAAACTAACAAAAAGCCCAATAGCAAAACAATGAACAAATAAATTGTGAAATGTTCACATAATGGAATACTGTACTGCAATGAAAATTAGCAAACTATTGCTACACATAACAATATGTTTGGATCTCAAAAACATGATATTGAGCTAAAGGAGGGGGACACAAAGGAGTTCATACTGTATGATACCATTTACATGAAGTTCAAAAACAGGAAAAACCAAGCATTAATTTTTGTAAAGGGGAGAAGTGATTGGCAGGGAGCCAGTATGGTTCCTGGGGTGCTGGCAATGTTCTGTTTCTTCATCTGGTTGCTGGTTACACTGTGTTCAGATTTTGAAAATTCATCAAGTTGTTCCCTTGTGATATGTGCAATTTTCTGTATGTATATTAACTTTAATACTATGTTTTTAAAGTATTATACATACAGATGTTAGTCTTTAATTTTTGACTCCCACTGTGGCAATATAAATTTAAATCAACTTAGTAATTTGCATAGGCATAAAATTGGAATTTTGTGACATATTGTGCCCTATACTGTGGGAGAAATGTTCATTTTTTTCTTGATAATGCTTCATTGGCTTCAATTCATCTGGACCTGACAAGGTGAGAGAGGAAGGAAATAGTGAATTCCATCAACTGCCTGAGATTATTGCTGCTTAGCATTCGTTCAGCCAAAGCAATGCTGGCTAGTCCGGTTCACCAGATTATACAATTCTTTCTTGCCTTGGAGTCTGTAATAAAACTTATCTTATTATTTATGATTTTTATACCTCTAAGAAGAAAAGCATAAGGAAAATGACTACGAAATTCCAAGACAAGACTAAAACAAATTCTGAACCTTCACTTTCTAGGAAACAAGGTGAAAAGATGCAAAGAGAAATCCCCTTTTCTCACAGGCAGTCTCCATTTGCAATAGTAACTAGAAAATAGGCAATACGTAATGTTTAGAAAACCTTAGCAGTAGTCTTAAAAACTATTTTGCAAACGGTTCGGGTAGTGTGTAGGTCGAGTTTTCAAATTCTCATCTTGACACGAAACCAAATGAATTCTAGTAAAGAAGGGGACTGAAAGAAGAACAAACTTGTGTTTTAAAAAACAAAAATTGTTAAACACCATCTGGCACAGAGTCTGATATGTCATCTGAGACAGAATATTGAGAGTTAGTTCTGTCCTTCCTAGAGTTCCCATCGTCCTGTCTCTCATTTGACCATGAGGGGATCTGACCCAGGGTTGCCTGATCTGTTGAAGGTCCTACCATTGTCGATGATAAAGCAAGGCAGGATCCACCGTCTCTAAACTCTCAGCGCCTTTGTCTTTTCACCCCATGATAGAGATTCCCAGTAATAGATTAATAGTAGCCAAAGATCATAGGCATGGTATTAATGCATCTCTTTTAAAATATGTGTTTCAGCTAGCTGCCCTTGAATTCCCTCCAAAGAAACTATTTGGAAACAAGGATGAGCGTGTGATTGCTGAGAGGCGAAGTCACTTGGAGGTAACAGAATTAAGCTTTTCTTTCTCTGTGTGTTTGAAAAATTTGCCATCAGATTGACTAGTAAGAAATATTTCTGTTAAAGACTATTACATTTTTTCGCAAGTGTGAAGGTGCTGCTTCATTAACGCAGGAGATGGCAGCAGCAGATTATAAAGATATGTTATCAGTTTACTTGAAATAAAAGTCCTTATCTACCTCTGGTCTAGCACAACATTTTTCTTATTTTTAAGAAGATACATTTATTCTAAGGGTTAGGAAGCAGGATGTGAGTGAGAACTAAATATTCCCCATAGACAGATGGTATGTGATACAGGATGAGGGTACAAAGCTTGCTGCAAAAAACTTGGAATTAATTAACTGAAGATTTATAGTATTACATCATTGTTGCTTTTTCAAGATAGTTGGAAGCAAAAAGACACATACCTATTTTAGTCATGGTTAGGTTTCATTTGACTTATTTTAACTTAATCTTCCAAGCCAGTTCTACATGTAGAATTCTGGTTTAGGGCCAACGCACATTGTCAACTGCTTTATCTAGTTTGTATTTGTTTTGGGGATATACTTGCTTATTTGATTGGAATCTGAGGCTGATGAGTCTGAGTCTTTGTGCCAAGGCATGGACCAGTTGTTTTCTTTGAGAACAGTGGGAAGCAAGGTCACAGGTAGTCCTCGGCTGTTGGTCGCTCTCTTGCCTTTGTGAGCCAGTGAGGCAGACCTGGGACAGAAGGACACATAGCTCACTATAATCCAGTGTCAACAAGATCTCAGGGGGCCTCTCAAAGTTCCCTTTGCTACTTCTTTAAGAGGAATAATAAAAAGAACTATTGGAAAGGAAATCAAGTAAGGAAAGGCCTGAGAGAGCCCTGTCTGAATTGTGAAGTGCTACATAAAAACTGCTGTTCTCATTCCCAGTGACAGCCGGTTAAAAATGTCTGCCCATGGGGTGTACTTTGTGCCAGTGAACCAAGGATTAGGGAAATATCTAGAACCTGGAGGTTTTAATGAGAGGAAAAAGGGAGAAGGGGGGATGTGGAGAAACTGAAGACTGGGAGATTATTGTCCATGAGGGGAATTTTGGAGTTGACATCCTCAATATAGAACACTCTGAGGAAGGACAGGTTTCAGGGTGTGGCCATGCTTACATTTGAGTTAGACTGTAGAGTTACATGTTTGAAGAGGTCATTTACCCTACAATGGCGTGACCCTCATACTCAACTGAAGAATTCGCCTTCCAGGAAAAGATTATTGTGGTGAGTCTGCTTGATCAAGTTCTCTCAAAGCTTTGATTGTATCATATACAAAATTTAAAAATGACTGTAGAACTAGTGATGGTTTTCTTTACCTAACCCTTACCTGCCTCAGTTATGTAGACTTGTATTTAATGGAAACAGACAGAATGATGGTTTATAAACTTGTCTTTATATCCTAACAGAAGATAGATTGTTGTCATCCCTAGCTATTCAGGGATCTGATTAAATTTACATGGTGCCCGGCTGTGCCACAACAGACTGGGCATTTTGTGTGCAGGGCATTTATGAGCGCAGCACTTGGTACGCTTGGTTTTCCATTCCAACTTCCAAAGTTAGAGCAAAGTTCAGGGCACTCTTTCATTTTTGGTACTTTTAGGTGGAACCCATGTTTGTTCTTTCAGCATCTCCTATTCCATCAATTAAACTATTGATGAACAGAGTTTTATGTCACTGTTTCTGCCTGTACCAGGATCCCTTCCCTTGCCTGTGATTGTTATTTACCTGTGGCATTAGCCTTTATAGAACGTGTTGCATGCATTCTGGAAATATAAGCACTTGCATTTGAAATTAAATGCATTTCACCTAATGTTGACTGTTAAATCTTAGAGCAGTATCTTCTCTTTAAAGGAGCAAGCATTATTTACCTTCGCTTTGATAGAAAATTAATCTGAGATTCTTGGATTAATTCCCTGTGACTATTTTGACTTTTCTTTTGATCTTCTAACATCAGAAGTTACTGCTTGATTTAGTGTTTTTAATATGAAAATTAATGTAGCTATTTTCCCTGAATTTCCTGTTTGATTTAATTTAACAAACATTCATTTAATTCCTAATACATGCTGGAGATAGTGCTAAGTGTTATACAGAATACAAAGATACACGATACATTTCTTTCCCTCTAAGGGCATATATTTAAATTCCTATATGAAACTTTACCTGGAAGTATAATGTAAATACACAAGCACATATAGAAAGACGGATTCCAGTAGGACACATCTGTACTAGCTAATACACATGATGTGAGCTTAAAAGAAATTATCTGACCAATTATTAATATCCAGAAATGCAACTTTATAAACCTTCTCACCATGACAAAAAGTAGTATTTTAAGCAAGCATTCAATTGTGGGGCTTGGGGTTTTTTGTGTATTGTTTTTTGTTTTTTTTTTTTCCCGTCATTTAGAGACAGGGTCTCGCTTGCTCTGTTGCCCAGGCTGGAGTGCAGTGGCATCATCACAGCCCACTGTAACTTTGAACGCCAAGGCTCAAGCAATCCTCCTTCCTCAGCCTCCTGAGTAGCTGGCACTACAGGTGTGTGCTACCACACCTGGCTGATTTTTTAATATTTTGTGGAAACAGGGTCTCGATATGTTGCCCAGGCTGGTCTCTAATTCCTGGATCCTCCCACCTGGGCCTCCCAAAGTACTGGGATTACAGGCATGAGCCACCATACCTGGCCTCAATTGTGTTTTGATCTTCCTTGCTATTAAATTATTTCCAAAATTTGGACCTTGTGTTTGAGTTTATCAGCAAAAAGTACAAAATGTTTTCACATTAAAGACATAGACATGTTTTGGTACTTTTCAAGTTATAAAAGTTAAGGCTGTTAAAATAATTATTTTTAAAAATGATGGGTAGGAACAGAAATTTCCAACTGTTGTGATATGTTTAGAAATTAATTTTCTAGTCTTGGAGAGAGGAATATTAGTTGTGTGTCTGGTGGTGGTGGTGGTACTGGTGTGGGAGCTGGAACTTGTAGCATTTAACATTGCACCATAAAAGGCAGGAGTAAGAACATAACGAAGGTAAGTGGAGGTGTATAAATTGGGTTTTAGGTGCTAACTTTTATTGATAAACTTGTATCAGCTTCACCCACACAGTTATCTGGCCACCTATGAGTATAGCTGGAGCCAGTTTTTGCAGTCTGGCCCCTAATTGCTTCATATCTCATGCTCAAATGCTCCCTGGCACTTTGGTTCAAAAAGAGCTACAGAATCTTTGCAGATTTCTAGCTTGATGGGTCTCCTCCTTGCTGCCTTCCTGGCCCAGCTCAAACACATGCAGTGTAACTGTGTGTATTGTGAGCAGCTCCTGCCCTCAGGCAGTCAGAGGCTGCTGCTGACAACACTCCCACGTGTGACATGCTTGGCAGGCTCCAGACAGCCCTTCCTGTGGCCCTGACAACTGCCCAGGAGACATATGTTGGCAGATAAAGCAGCAGAGGTAACAGGGAAATAATACATTCAGTCTCTGCTTGATAAGTTATTTTGAGCAAAAGGTGTTTTTTACTGTATTTGAAGCCAGATACCATGACTATTAGGTTGAGCCATAAGAAACTGCCATTGTTATAGGTCAGAAATGCTGAAATATCAGCAATTTCATATGCTTCTACATAATGCTTTCTCACATTTACTTGGTGTTTACTAGGTGCCAAGCATGAGTAACAAATGCTTATAATAAGTCATTTACTCCTCACAGCAACTTGTGAGGTGAGTTATATTATTATCTCCATTTTTCATGTGAGGAAGTGTGTCTTGGGGAGGACAAAGAAGGTCATGTAGCTAGTAAGTGGCAAAGCCTCAGTTCACACTCAGGTGTCTTTCGGAACAAGCCCCTTCTCTCATTAGCACACTCTTAAGTTTGAAATGGTGTTGGTTATTCTTGTAAAGAAATGCGGTTCTTATTGAAAAAAACATCATCTTCGGGCATTATCACCACAGTGTTTACTAAGATCCGCTGCCTAATTATTTATTCTTAAATACCATTCCATTTATTCAGCAATTATTCAGCACCTACTGTGTGCCAAGCAGTGTTCTAGAACAGAAGAAACTCTAGTTAGCAACACAGCAGCCCTTGTCCTCATCTCTTAACTGACCATGGCATTAAGGATGGCGTTTATTTATATTTTGTGTTTGTTTTTTGTTTAAGAAAAGATGTTTATTGTGATTGTTGATTTTAAATATTCACTTCATGGGTAATAAAAGGTTCTTTTTCTCAGTTGCTTATGGCTTTGTTTATTTATAAGATATCACATTGTTCTCATGCATATTTATTTTGAGAATATCTCAAATTCACCAAAGTATAAAAAAGGGCATCCTTAGGAATTACTGAAGAATATAAACTCAGGCTATCTTTAAAAGAAATTTTTATGGCTTTAAATACTGTATGTAGTATATAAAATGTGGATACATATATACACACATATATAGTCTATTAATGTGTATATCCAAATGAATGTCAAATTGAGCTCTAGTAAAAAATGTGGTATATGGTGTTTATTAACAATAGGCCTGAGACATCTCAAGTTTTGAACCACATGGCTCTAGAATATACTGTTTCTCAAGCTGTCAGTAGTGGAGGACTAGTTATTTACATTCTGTCAGTTGTGAGTACTTTTGTACATTGAATGATTACTAGAAAAATGAAATAAAAAGGATATATAAAAGATAAATGCAATTCTTTTTTTTATTATATATAGATTGAACAGACATAAAATTACTCTGTTAAATTGCAATAAAAGTGTCTGAAACACGGGCCATACTTTGGGTAGCACTATTCTGGAACATCCATGAAACTTCCCTTCCACTTCTTTAAGACTCCTGTTACTTTCTTGCTTGTATCAAACAGTGTTTATGTCTCAAATCTCCCCTATTGTACTCTTAAGTACTTGAAGGCAGCAGAATCAACGTCTAATTCAATTCTTAATCTCTCATGATACTTCACACATGCTCTACCTCTACTAAATATCAGAGAATCTGCACAAATTAGCCCCAAATTAATGAGTTTTCTGTTTTGTTTTATTTTTGTTCGTTGGTGAGAGGCGCATTTTGGGTTACTAATTTCAGAGAAAGTTATTCTCTCCTTGGAAACATTTCAACTAATCATTTTAATCTGTCATTTCAAGGAGTAACTGTAATTAATGAAAACAAACGAAACTCTCTAAAACCATAAAGCTTTCCAGAATAACACAACCACGTTTGGAAGTAAGAACCTGAGAAATTTCTAGGAAATTTTCTTCCAAACTTCTTAGAAAACTGAAGCAGGCAGCAGCCCAAAGCCACCTCTTTCTTCCCCATTTTCATCTCCTTAGCTAAAGCATTACTGAGATACGGGTCAAAAGAAATGTGGTCACTAGGAATGCAGGCCTTGGAGCACATTACCCCAGGCTTGAATCCTGGTTCTGTGCCTTTGCAGTTATTTAATGTCACTGCTCTAGTTTCCTTATCTGCAAAATGAGGATAATAATAATAATATTTTACTAGAGTTATATGGAGGATTAAATGAGATCATGTACATAACACGAAATCTGGCACAAAGAAAAACACTCAAAAATGTTGGTTGGTACTGTGATGATAGTGAAGATGGGGTGGTGGTGGTGATAGTGGTGGTGACTATGATGGAGCCTTATGTTGCATTTTTGATCAAAGAGCCAAGGAAGGGCAAAAGAGCAGCACCACCCCTAGCAATCATAAAGTGTAACAATACGAGTATCTCAGTTTGCCACGTTTACTTGCAAAATCAATTTCTGAGAGCAAAGACACTAAAATTATGTGAGTATTCTTATTTATGATGATATCTGGAAGATACTAGAACTCTGTTGCTGTAGTGCCATCCTTCCTTTCAACCTATAAAGTTGTAATCTGAAAAACAGAAATGGATTTCTAAAGGATTTAATCATGGTAGAGCTTTTGTCCAGTGTGAAAAAGATTAGAGGCCTAGAATCATTATGAAAAGAGCACAGTTTCTCCATATTTACTTAGTTTTTATTTACAGTTGGTCAGTTCTCTTTGCATGTCTACCAGGTCACTGACTGTAAGACTGCCCACTGTGGAGTCCCCAAATGACCTGGTATATCCCCCGGGGTTCTGCCTGTGGGGAAAAAAAAAATAGGTGTTTCAAAGTGTTTCAGCTAAAAACCTCCAGGAACACACCTATTTTTAAAAGTTGTCAGATTTATTGACTCACTACAACAAGGGAGAACATATACCATGGAACAACGGGAGCATGTGAGTAAGAAGGTGTGAAAAAGAAGTTATAGGATTTGGGCTTGTATTAGGTAATTTTGGGGAGAGTACAAGAAAGTAGGGCTTTTGCCCTGGATTGTATGCTGAAGGTAATTCTATGATGGTATATATTAATAATTCTTATCTAGAAAGTAAGAAGGAGTGAGATTTAAAATATGATTTATAAGTCAAGATATAGAATCAACCTAAGTGTCTGTCAATGGATGATTAGATAAAGAAAATATGGTGTATATATACACAATGGAATATTACTCAGCCATAAAAGTGAATGAAATTCTGTTATTTGCAGCAACATGGATGGAACTGGAAGTCATTATATTAGGTGAAATAAGCCAGGCACAGAAAGACAAATAACAAGTGTTCTTACTCACATGTGGGAGCTAAAAAAAAATGGATCTCACGGAGATAGAGTAGAATGGTGGTTACCAGAAGCTGGGAAGGGCAGTGACAGGGGCTTGAAGAGAAGTTGGTTAACGGGTATAAAAATACAGTTAGATAGAAGGAATAAGTTATGGTATTCAGTAGTACAGTAGGGAAAATATAGTTAACAATTTATTGTATTTCATAATAGCTAGAATAAAAGAACTGTAATCTTCCCAACACAGAGAAAAGATATATGTTTGAGGTGGTGGATATCCCAGTTACCCTGATTTATATTGTATATAGGTATCAAAATATCACATATACCCCCAAGATATGTACAACTATGACATATCAATAAAAAAAGGAAAAATACAATAAAGTAGCATTATATTAGCCTGCATAAGGGTATATTTGATGATATTCATGGTTTGTACAATGTTCATGTTTTTTTTACCTGTGTTCTGATATGATTATGGAATGTCTTTTCTTGCTTTTTTCTTTTTGGTCTTGCTTCTCCATGGCCCAGATTAAAATCTGGGTTACGGTTAAAATTTTGTGTGGTCTGTGGGAGAACACTATGGCTCGGTTGTGAATGTCAGGCCAGTTTCCAGCTGCTTTTCTTTTCTTTTTCTCACAGTAAAGGGGTGCCCAGAGTTTACAGATATCATTGTTTCTAATGGGAAATGTGAACTAAATGAAGAACTGTTTCCAAAATAGTGTCTCAGTAGTTCAAATGTCTTATCTGCCAAATATAGTTTGTTTTATTTTTTTGTTTGAGTTCTTTGTTTCTTTGTTTATATTCTGTTTGGAGGATCTGTCCCATTCTGTCAGTGGGTTGTTGAAGTCCCCAGCTTTACGGTGCTGCTGTTTATCATTTTGTTTAGATCAAGTAGGATTTGCTTTATGAATCTGGGTGCACCTGTATTAGGTGCGTAGATATTTAGGATTGTTATGTCTTCTTGTTGAACTGTTCTCTTCTTCATTATATAATGACCATCTTTGTCTTTCTATACGTTTGTTGATTTGAAGTCTATGTTATCTGATATGAGAATGGCTACACCAGCTTTCTTTTGGTTTCCATTTGCATGGAATATTGTTTTCCATCTCTTTACCTTGAGTCTGAATGAGTCCTTGTGGGTTAGATGCATTTCCTGGAGACAGCAGATACTTGGCTTGTATTTTTTTATCCATTCAGCCAGCCTGTGTCTCTTCAATGGGGAGTTCAAGCCATTCACATTTATTGAAAGAATTGATAAGTGAGGTGGATTTCTGTTCATCCTGTTGTGTAAAACTTTGTTGCTTTGTTTTACTTTTTGAGCCATTGTGGTGTCTGGGCTCTGAACTTTAGCTTTTGTGTGGTTTTACACTTGTGGGTGTCTATTGTGCTGATCCATGTGTAATGCAGATCTGAGTACTTCCTGCAGGGCAGGTCTGGTCTTGACAAACTCTATTTGTTTGTCTAAGAAAGAGTTTATTTCTTCCTCATACACAAAACTTAGTTTTGCAGGATACAGAATTCTAGGCTGGCCATTATTCTGCTTGAAAAGACTGAGAATGGGGTCCCAGTCCCTTCTGGCTTGTAAGGTCTCAGTTGAGAAGTCTGCAGTTAGTCTGATGGGTTTTCCTTTGTAAGTTACCAGCTGCTTTCGCCTTATGGCTCATAGGAGCACCCTTTACATGTTAACTTTGGCCAGTCTGATGACTACGTGTCATGATAATTGCCTCTTGGTGGTGAATCTCCCAGGAGTCCCTTGCACTTCTAGTTCCTGGATGTCCAGATTTCTAGCAAGACCTGGGAAATTTTCCTCAAGTATTCCCTCAAGTAGGTTTTCCGGCCCTTGTGTATTTTCTTCTTTACCCTCAGGGATGTCTATAATTCTTATATTAGGCCTCTTTACATCATCCCGTATTTCTTGTATGTTTTGTTCATTCCTCTTATTTCTCTGTTCTTTCTCTTTGACTGACTCATTTAATTCAAAGGTGTTGTCTTCCAGCTCTGAGATTCCTTCTTCTGCCTGATCTAGCCTACTCTTAAGGCTTTCCACTGTGTTCTGTATTTCCTTGAATGAATTTTTCATTTCCAGAAGCTCTGCTTGATTTTTTTTTAATAATTTGGTGAATTTTTCATTCATTTCCTGCATTGTTTTTGTGGTTTCTTTTTGTTGGGTTTCTGTTTTCTCTTGTATTTCCTTGAGCTTCCTTACAATCCATATTCAAAATTCTTTATCGGTCATTTCAATATTCTCATTTTGGTTGGTTTCCATTGTTATAGAGTGATTGTTTCCTTTCACTCTGATTTTTCATGTGTCCAGAGATCTTTTGCTGATTCCTTCTCCTATAGGTATTATTAATGGCTGTCAATATTGATACATCACCACCACCACCACGCCACTGCCAGGAGTCACTTTTCTGGCTTATGGTGACTGCAACACACACAGTCCAGTTTTTCCTGACTCACTACAGTTCTTCATTCGACTTTAATTTTATTTTATTCTCAAACCTTGAATTTCCAGCAACAGAATAATTTGGTTTAGACATTTTAAATATTGAGCCCTTTTGGTTTCAAAGTAAATTTCAGGAGGTAAAAATTTTCAGGTTTTCTGAGATTCCACATTTATTTGGCTATCAGAAAAATAATTAGCAATTCTACATGTAATTTAACATTCTTTCCATCTTTTCTCTGCTGATGAGAAAAGATTATACATTATACATTATACAAAATGTATAATGATAGAATCATTATCAAATATAGACAAAGATTAAAGTAATATTTCATAGGAAGAACTATTTTCTTCCTCATTTAGGTTTTCATTTTTTCTTCTGGTCATCTGGTTATTTACATTAGCAGGACCTATTTTCTGTTATTAGTCCATTACCATCATCATCAGTAGCAGAGCATTTTTGAAGGGGGTTAAGTGAAGTGGCTGTTGATCTATTCAAAATTGAGCTGGAATTTGGGAGCTGTTCCATATTAATGCTTCATGGAGGCAGAGGAGCTGAAAATGCTGTGATCCTGAGGCTAATAGCCTATCAAGAAATCATTTTAGATATCACCTAACCCCAGTAAGAATGGCTTTTATTAAAAAGTACCAAAACAAGAGATGCTGGCGTGGATGCGGAGAGCGAGGAACATTTACACACTGTTGGTGGGACTGCAAACTAGTACAACCTCTATGGAAAATAGTACAGAGATTCCCAAAAGAACTAAAAGTAGACCTATCATTCGATCTGACAATCCCACTACAGGGTATTTATCCAAGGAAAAGAAGTCATTTTATCAAAAAGACATTTGCACACAAATGTTTATAGCAGCAGAATTTACAATTGCAAAGATGTGGAATCAACCCAAGTACCCATCAATTCATGAGTGGCTTAATAAAATGTTGTATATGTACATCATGGAGTACTACCCAGCCATTAAAAATGAATTAATACCTTTTGTAACAATCTGGATGGAACTAGAGACCATTCTCCTAAGTGAAGTGTTGCAAGAATGGAAAAACAAACACCACATGTACTCACTAATAAATTGGAACTAGCCGAACAGCACTCATGTGCACAATAGGAAGTAAAACTCAACGGAAATCAGGCAGGTGGGAGGAAGGAGGAGAAGATGGGTGAAATTATATATAACGGGTACAATGTACACTATCTGGGTGATGGGCACACTTACGACTTTGTCTCAAGCAGTACAAAAGCAATCCATGTAACTAAAACATTTGTACCCCTATAATATTCTGAAATAAAATAAATCATTTTATACAATAAAAGTCCTAAGTTGGCACTTTATGATCATATCAATGAGTGAGAGTCTCCAGCTGGAGGGAAAATGGGAAAATCCCACTTTGGTTTGCATGACCAGTCATTGGTTTAAGAGGAAAGCAAAATAAAACAAATATTTCTGAGAACAGTGACAACTTCCAAACCCAGATATAGGCCTAGAGGAGGAAAGGGAGGACCCACCACACTGTCGTCAAACAGTTATGCTCTGCCATTTTTCTCCTTCCCCTCCCCAGAGTGGCATTCTGTATTGAGGTGACAGCTGACGACTCAGAGACTCAGAACACACTGTAAGTGGAAAATTGTTCTCCATCTTTGGGCTCCCAATGTAAAACTCTAAGCTGGCAATCAGGATGTTCATATATTTATTGATTGTGTTGTAAGTCAGCCAGAACATCTCAGAGCTTGGAGTACGTCCCTCAGCTCAGCTGTCTTCTCCTCAGCGAGGCCTTCCCTGCCCACCCAGTAGAAGCAGCCCTGGCCCTGTCACTCCTCACTAGATTCCCCTGCTGTTTCTTGGTCACAGCATTTAGCAGTTATTGAAAGTTTTTCTGTGGGTTGGTTGGTTTTGTTTTTTTAAATATTTTATGTTTCACTAGAAGGTAAGTTTGCGAGGACATGGATTCCAGATTTCTTATTCACTCCTATTTTCTCAGTACCTACAACAGTATCTGGCCCTTCATAGGTCCTCAATAAATGTTTGTTGAATGTCCAGTTAAAGCTGTGTTGAATAGCATATAGCACATATTTTGTTCTGACAAAAAAAAAAATTTCAAAATGAGAGTACCTGCTTAAACCTGGATTTAAATGCTAGCTCTGCCGCATTGCGGTATGCCATTGGACAAGTTACTTAACCCTCTGAGCTTTATTATTCACAACGCAACACAAGGATAAGAACAGCTAACTTTCAGGGTTCTTGAGAGGATCTAATGAGAATGGTGCGTAAGAAGCACCTAATAGAAAACATAGCTCATAACACGTCCTCAGTTGATACAGAATAAAGGTTAACAGCATGCACTAGCATCCATCAGACCAGGTTGTGAATCCTTGCTCTGCTGCTTACTGGCTGAGTGATCTTGGACAAGTTGCTTAACCTCTCTGTGAATCAGTTTCCTCATTCATAAAATGGAAACAGTCATAGTACTCACCTCCTACAGTTGTGAAGGTTAATGAAATAATTAATATAAAATATTTGGATGGGTGCCTGGTACATAGCAAATGCTAAAAATGATGACTATTTGTTAAACTGTTGCTACGTTGCCTTTGTCGTATAGGAACTTACAGTATAACTTTTAAAGTAAACATTTGAAGATTTTGTTCAGCTTCAGGCTGTTTGTGTTCTTACTGTTAAGTTTTAAGAGTTCTTTGTATACTTTGAATAATAGTCCTTTATCAGACATGCCTTTTGCAAATATTTCCTCTCAGTCTTGCCTTCTCATTCTCCTGACAGTGTACTTTGCACAGCAGAAGTTTTTGATATTAATGAAGTTTAGCTTATCAATTATTTCTTTTATGGACTATGCCTTTGGTGTTGTGTCTAAAAAGTTATCTCTATACCCAAGGTCATCTAGGTTTTCTCCTATGTTATCTTCTAGGAGTTTTATAGTTTTGTGTTTTACTTTTAGGCCTGTGATCCAGTTTAATTTTGTGAAGGGTATAATGTCTGTATCCAGATTTATTTTTCTGTATGGTATGTGGTGTCCAGTTGTCCCAGCAGTGTTTCTTGAAAAGGTGATCTTTTTCCATTGGCTTGTCTTTGCTCTTTTGTCAGTGATCAGTTGATTATATTTACATGCATCTATTTCTGGGCTTTCCATTCTGTTCTATTGATCTGTTTGTCTGTCTTTTGCTAATACCACACTGTCTTGATTACTATAGTTATCCATTAAGTCTTGGAGTTGGGTAGTGTCAATAGTTCGACTTTGGGATTGAGTTGAATCCACAGATCAAACTGCAAAGAACGGACATCTTATCCATTCTGAGTCTTCCTGTTCATAAACGTGGAATATCCCTTCGTTTGTTTAATCCTTTTGTATCTTTCATCAGAGTTTTATAGTTTTCCTCATGTAGAGCTTATACATATTTTGTTAGATTTATACCTAAATACTCAATGGGGGGGGCACTAATGTGATAGTATCGTGTTATTAATTTCAAATTCCATTTGTTAGTTGCTGGTGTGTCAAAAAGCTATTGAATTTTGTGTATTAACCTTATATCCTACAACCTTGCTATAATCACATAGCGGCTCCAGGAGTCTTGTTGCTGTTGTCGATTCTTTCTAATTTTCTGCATAAACTATCACGTCATCTGTGAACAAACACCGCTTTATGTCCTATTTTCCAATCAGTATGTGTTTTATTTCTTGTCTTATTGCAAGAAATGAGATGTCTTTCAGTAGATGAATGGATAAATAAATGGTGGTACCTCCAAACAATGGAGTTTTATTCAGTGCTAAAAAGAAATGAGCTACCAATCCATGGAGAGATTATGGCAGAACCGTTAACGCATATTACTAAGTAGAAGAAGACAATCTGAAAAGATTACATGGTGTGTGATTCCAACTATGTGACATTCTGGAAAAGACAAACTATCAAGACAATAAAAGGATCAGAGGTTGCCAGGGGTTAGAGGGGAGGGAGAGATGAACAGGCAGAGCACCAAGGATTTTTAGCGCAGTGAAACTACTCTGTATGAAACTATAATGGTAGTTACCTGTCATTATACATTTTTCAAAAGGCAGAGAAAGTGCAACGCCAAGAGCAACCCCTAATGTAAGTTATAGACTTTGGATGATAATGAGGTATCAATGTAGGTCCATCAGTTCTAACTAATGTACCACTCTGGGGGGGCTTTTGATAGTGGAGGATGTGCATATTTGGGGGGTGGGGGAAAGTGGGTACATAGGACATCTCTGTACCCTCTACTCAATTTTTCTCTGAACCCAAAACTACTTTAAAAAATAAGGTCTATTTTTAAAAAAGATAAAATTTAAAAATAAGTCACTGTGTGATCCTCATGCATTTGTAATCTTCCTTTCCTCCCTTTCTCTTTTTGTTCCTCTTTCACTTCCTCCTCCACCCTCCTCTTTTTCCACTGTGCCCTTATTGCTTTGCTGGGGGAAAAAAAGGAAGAACAATGGATGGACAGATGGACAGACAGATGGATTTGTCACTATTAATATTTTTCTTGAGAGTATAATGATAAGCTATTATTAAAAGAAGATAATCATCTTCTAAACAAGTTATATTTTCATTCCTATTTTTCCTTGATAAAGGTATGATAATTTCTATTTCATTAGGAGTGTCTCACTCATTACTCTGAAGTTCGAGAGTCACTATTGTATCTACCTTTTACCAAGCACCATGTTGATACACTCATTCTTCCCACACTCAAGTTCAACGTCTTGTCTGTCTGAATCACTGCCCTTCAAAGTCTGGAAACTGATGAGGTGCCTACACAGTGGACTGCCTTTCCCAGATTAAAACATTTGAACACAGAAGCCACGAAGGAAATGTATTGTAATCGCATGTAACCATTAAGTAGGTGAGAGGCTGGGTGGATACTGATGCATTTGGACAAACAGTTGTAAAGATCCTTTTCCCCTGTAATTTTCGTACATTACCTCAAAGACTTTTTCGTGTTCTTCTATCTTATAGTATCATTTAACATATTCTAAGCGACCTATTACTACATTTAATTGTTAGTATAATTTGTAAAAGCTTTTTCTTTTTTCTTTTTTTATTTACTTTTTTATTTCAAAATATTACAGGGATACAAATGTTTTTGGTTACATGGATAACTTTTGTTATGCTTGAGTCAGAGTTATAAGTATGCGCATCACCCAGATAGTGTTCATTGTACCGTTAGGTAGGTTTTCACCCATCCCCTCCTCCCCCCCTCCTGCTTGATTTCCACTGAGTTTTCCTAACCTCTGTGCACATGTGTGCTCATCGGTTAGTTCCAGTTTAATAGGGAGTACATGTGGTGTTTGTTTTTCCATTCTTGAGATACTTCACTTAGGATAATGGTCTCCAATTCCATTCAAATTGTTGCAAAAGGCATTAATTCATCCTTTTTAATGGCTGAGTAGTATTCCATGGTGTACATATACCACATTTTGTTAATCCACTCATGTATTGATGGGCACTTGGGTTGATTTCATGTCTTTGCATTGTGAATTGTGCTGCAGTAAACATTCAAGTGCAGGTGGCATTTTGATAAAATGACTTCTTTTACTTTGGGTAAATACCCGGTAATGGGTTACTGGATGGAATGCTAGGTCAACTTTCAGTTCTTTGAACAATCTCCATAGTGTTTTCCATAGAGGTTGTACTAATTTGTAGTCCCACCAACAGTGTGTAAGTGTTCCTTTCTCTCTGCATCCGCGCCAGCATCTATTGTTTTCAGACTTTTTAATAAAAGCCATTCTAACTGGGGTAAGGTGACATCTCATTGTGGTTTTAATTTGCATTTCCCTGATGATTAGTGACATTGAGCATTTTTTCATATGTTCGTTGGCCATTTGTCTATCTTCCTTTGAAAAGCTTCTGTTCATGTCTTTTGCCCACTTTTTAATGGGGTGGTTTTTTTCTTGCTGATATGATTGAGTTCTTTGTAGATTCTGGTTATTGGCCCTTTATCAGACATACAGATTGCAAATATTTTCTCCCATTTTGTAGGTTTTCTGTTTGTTCTGTTGATTATTTCCTTAGCTGTGCAGAAACTTTTTAATTTAATCAAGCCCCATTTATTTATTTTTGCTGTTGCTGTGATTGCCATTGGGGTCTTTTTCATAAATTCTCTGCCAAGGCTGATATCTGGAAGAGTTTTTTTCTGTATTTTCTTTTAGAATTCTTATGGTTTTATGCCTTACATTTAAGCCTTTTATCCATAAAAGCTTTTTCTTTAAGGGTCACTTTATGAAATCTAATACAGGTTGCCCCTGCCTCTACCTCTTACTTTTCTATAGTACTAAAACTAAATTATCCTTAGTTTCATTAGACAGAAAAGTTGACATAATCTTCTATCAAGTTAGTGTGCATAGAGCCAGAAGTACTTGAGCACATTAATTTAATATCAAAATGTGGTTAGAATTTCCCATGAAAATAAGAACGTCTTCATTTAAGGACATGGCTAGTTCTCTTTGGTACAGAGTAACTGTTAGGTATGTGGTCTTTACCCTGAGGGAAGGTTTGCAAAGCCAGAAAAGGGGATGGGAGGGAGGAGAGCAGATAAAAGGCAGCTGAGCAGGCAAAACAGGGAAGGTTTGCAAGCCTAAAAGGGGGATGTGACTGAAAAGAAAGACGCCTCAAGGACTAGCCGTTTGCTACAGCACAACTTCTTCCCAGACTTCAAGGACTTGCTATATACTGTGATGATTGTTTAATTCCCCCCCCAACTCCACTCCCTCCTCCCAACTCACTATAAAAAACTCACTAGACCCCATTTCGGGGTGGAGGCCCTTTTCGGCCTCCACCCGCCTGCACCCAGGTGCTCAAATAAACAATTCATTATGTCTTTGGGCTTCCTGTGTTTTCCTCTTGGCTCCGACCTAACAATGACCTTTGGAAATCCTTTGCAACCTTTTCTGGCTCAAAAGAGCAAATTGCCTTTACCTAAGAGTGTTGGATTTGTTAATATCAGGTGCTAAAAGAGCTCTTAGGATCAAAGAATGCAGTCCTGTTATATTAGCAAATTTCTACTATGCAAAGGGTTATACAACCATCTCTGACTTTACAAACTTTATTGGATTAAAGGGACTTTGGAATACTGTGATATAGAAACCAATCATCTATACCTTCTTTTTTTACTTTATTTTTTATGATAATGTATACAAAAGCAAGAATAATGTAATGAACTCCAACACAAAAAACCCCATCACCCAGCTTCAGCATATAATCAGCATGTCAGCAATCTTGTTTCTTTTATACAAACACACACACCCCCCACAGAGGATTATTTTAAAGCAAATACCAGGCATCGTATCATTTCATCTGTAGGTATTTTAGGATGTCTCCTAAAAAAGTAAGACTCTTGAACCATCATCACAAACACAGACAAACACATACCCCAGATCAACTAATCTCTCAATATAAACAAATATCCAGTCAGTGTTCAGGCCGTACCAATTTTCTTGTTTTTTTTAATATATGTATTTGACTCAAGACCAAATTATATTTACACATAGCATTGCTTGATATGTCTAAGTTTCTTACAATCTGTAGGTTTCCCTCTTTTTTCTCACCGTTTATTTGAGCACACCATGTCATTCATCTGTTGAAATCCTCACAGTCTGGGTTTTGCTGAGTGCATCCCCATGGCATCGTTCACCATGCTCCTCTAATCCTGCATTTCTGAAAACCAGAGGCTTGATTGGGTTCGAGTTTGATTTTTTGGCAAGAACACTTTATAGGTGGGTGTATTTCACAGGAAGCACTTGATGTCTGGTGGTCTCTCTTTTGGGGTCTTTGCTGACTTTATTGAAGCAGTCCAGCGACTGTGACAGTAACTGTTCACAGTCAGAACTATTTCCCATGCCTGGCCTGAGCCTGGCCTGCACGCAGTCAGTCATATGGCTCGTGTCTTCAGAGAGCTCACAATACTGTCGGAGCAGAGACAAGAAGTCACTTCAGAACACTGTCATATCTGCAGGGATAGTCATGACTACTTTTGCTTTTGTCAGAGGACGTGATTCCCAAAGCAGTGGCTCTCAAACGTTTCTGGCCAATCTTTGAAATTATCTTGAGCAGCTTTTTGAAAACTACAGATTCTCAAGCCTTGTTCCAGTATATTCTGATTCAGCAGGAGTAGGGTGGGACTCAGAAATCTGGATCTACTATGGGATGGTGAGATTGGTGGATAGGGGTAAAGAGGGAAGGAAACGCCGGATCCCACAAGCCATCTCCATGACTTTGGACCTGATCCAGAGGACCCTGAGAAGCCAATGGAATGTTGTAAGCAAAGGAGTGAAGGGATGAGGTTTTACCACTGGAGAGAATGGTGAGAGCAGGGGAGGCTGGGAGCAGGAACAGCAATGACTGGGCCATTCCTGTCTTCCAGGCGAGGTAGGATTGTGCCCTGAATTAGGGTGCATTGGCAGCTGAGATGAGTAAAGTCAATAGATTAGAGAGATCCGCAGGAGCGAGAATCAGGTGACTTTTTGCTCAATTGAATGAGAACTAGGGACAGCGATGAAATTGGTATGGACACCTAAGACCCTGGACATTAATCTTAACAAGACAGTGAAATCTGTTATTCACTATATTTGTGAACTTTAAATTTCTGCACATAACCCATAGGACTGAAATACTGCTTTTTTACCACTTCACTAATTGTGGTTTGGAAACTCTATTGAGCTTCTCCTGAAAAACAAAACCAACAGGAAATGAGAGAGAAAGAGAATTGTGATCATGGAGACTGAGAAGTCCAAAAATTGCAGTTGGCAAGCCGGGGACAGGACAGCCACTGGTGTAGCTTACTCTTAGTGTGAAGGCCTGAGAATCAGGAGAGATGATGGTATGGGTTCCAGTCCAAAAGCCAGCAGGCTCACGACCCAAGAAGAGTTGATGTTTCAGTTCAAGTC
The DNA here is from genome assembly GCA_023783475.1 of Daubentonia madagascariensis. Lineage (NCBI taxonomy): Eukaryota > Metazoa > Chordata > Mammalia > Primates > Daubentoniidae > Daubentonia > Daubentonia madagascariensis. The sequence continues at coordinate 1,591,595 of JAKFHU010002136.1, forward strand.
CAAAGGCGGGAGAAGACCCATGTTCCAGCTCAAGGCAGTATGAGGCCCACCCATATTACAGAGGGCAATCTGCTGTACTCAGTTTACCTATTCAGATGATAATCTATTCAAAAACACCCTCATAAACACACCCAGAATAATATTGACCGAATATCTGGGCTGCCCGTCGCCCACTCAAGTTGGCACATAAAATTAACTATCACAGAAGCCATTGCTATTCACCCCAGATATAGCTGCGGCGGTAATTTTTCCATTTCTTGGGCTTTTATATTCTGATATCAATTCCAATTACCTTCCCACCTCATGTGCAGCCCTAGCATTAAATTGGTAACATCTGTCATCTCGCCAGCTCCCATGCTCATTTACAAGGTGTTTGAGGCTTGGCAAGTACATAACAGGGATTCTCCAACTCTTTCCTATTTATGGAAATAGTATCAGATGAAAGTAACACAGAACAGCTCAAGATGGCAGACTTAGAGCTGTGTCTGCTCTGTTGATGGAGTTCAGGATAGAACATCTTTCATTTCCCTGGTTAATTTTAAAAGCAAAATGAAATGAAGCCTGAACATTGCAGTGTTAAACAGCTGGAGGTTTGTTCCTGTTCTCCTCCTAGATTCAGCCAGGCATTGCTATTTGTTTTCTTTTATTACATGTCTTGTTGCCTCTGAAACAGAAGTAGATATCACAAATAGCACAGACAAAAGGAGCATCCTTTATAAGCTCACTTCTCTGTTGCCCGTGCCTGAAGGTGGCTCACCTGCCTTGGTTGGAGACAGATGTTAGCTTCAAGTTGCTATTAACCTTACTGTTTACTCTGCTTAATTAAATACCCTTTTAGTATTTTCTTATTCTGCTGCCCCTTACAGTTCACATTCATGCTGCGGCACAACAGGGGTGAGAAGGAAAGGCCTTTGAAACTGAAGCACTTAATTAGCTCCTGGGCCCCAGGAGAAGTGTCAGATAGAAATACAGCTAAAAGTAGGGGAAAAGAATAGCCATACTTGAGATGCAATGACTGATGATGGAAAAGACATTGACCACTTTCCAAAAAATTGTTTTGGAATTTGTGACCATTTTGAATCATGTATACTATAGTATCATGTTTTTACCATTAATTTCCAGTGTAATCCATTGTTTATTCAGTTGTAGTTGCTCATTTCTGCCAGAACCTGCTATTTCTTCTTTTTCCCATTACACACATCATCCTGTGTGTAAATAAATGGATGGCCCACCTGGCACCATCGGGTGACCATATTGCCATGTAGGACTCTAATTGAGTTGTTTTAAATGCAGTCAATATCTGGCTAATATTCATTGGAAGAGGAGACATACAATGATATATTAGTAATTGTTAAATAAGATAAAACATAATTATAAATATAGATTTAAGCATCTATAGATTATATTTATAATTATAGATATAAATATATAGGTATACTAATAGATTAAGCTATATAGATTATAGATGTATATAGAGGTATCAATTATAGATATAAGTCAATATTATATATAATTATATAGATATATCTAGACAGATGGAATTATTATACAATAGCATAAATTAAGATGTGTATCCACTCTTGTTGTGAAAACATAAAATAAATTCCTGGAAATGATCACAGTATAGCCCTGTCCCCCTACAGACCTCATTGCGGGGTGGCATCATGGCTTGCTCCCATGGAGGTACCAAAGCCTGTCCTGGTGGAAACTAGCTAAGATGGGACAAACTGGGAACTTTCGGGTTTCTCTTTAGCTTCTGGATGCTCTGGAATCATTTTGATGATGGATTTGCTTAGGCTCAGCGCATGAGTCACATTTACCTGACGTCTTATCGTCTAAGGTTGTAGTAAAATTTGCATTTTAAAGTCCTAAAAATGCTTCTTTATTCTTTGGGAAATAATGAGTAAGCTTGCTGTGAATAAAAAAGTCCTCATCAGAAATTGGATGCTAAAGACAAAGTGATAATACCGGGGAGGAAACACAGCAACTGAAGCCAAAGGCAAAAGACCCAAGAGCAAAATACCACAATCCATGCAGCGTCGGGGCTCACCAGGTGGTTAGCAGGTACCTCTGAGTGAAGGGCGCCTCTTTATGACTAAAGCTAGGGTCCCCTTTAATCACCACCAGCCCCAGACCTATCCCATAAGACACTGTGTGCTGTTGCCCTACCTGTGACATTGGCCCTGGCCCTGGAGGACAGTTCTGGTGCATGGTGGCAGCAGCCCACCAGGTCTCTCAGGTTTTCTCCCTCAGCCTTCTCTGCAGCCGAGGTAGCACCCTTGGGCCCTAACCCGGTCAGTCCAGAAGGCAAAGGGGAGGTGAGGCCCCTGAGGTAATTCTCAAACAAGGGGGGATGAAAGTTTTTGGATAAATGTGCCCGCCTCTCATCCTTCACGGGGACAATTCGGAAGCACATGCTGCACGTTTCTCAGACGGTCCCCAGCAGGATTGAGCCCAGTCGCCCACAGCGGTGACCACCCCGACAGTACACCCTTTGTTGGCTTTTCTCCCTTGTTTCCAGAATCACCCCTAAATAAACTGCCTCAGGCTCTGCTTTCAGAGGATTTCAAACTGAGTCACTTGCTCAGAGGCCACTGCTCTTTTGGGTTGGGCGTATATCCTTTCTGACCATTTTTCTGTGCACACGTGCGTGCATATATGAACCTATTGCTATTTTGTGTATGCATGCAGTTTTTGAAATTTTTTTAAAAGAATCAATGTCAATTATGGATATGCTCATATGGTTTTATTAGGCTTTTCTGAAAAGAAGTCCCCTGCTCTCTGTTCATACCCTCCATTTCCTTTTCCCCAGTAGCAACTCTCTCTTTCTCGTATTTTCTTCCTAACTAAAATTGCATTCATATATTGCTGCTTCTTGACTTTTTTTTTTTAAACTTCAGGTGCTATGTATGAACATCCCACTGTGGATGGAGGTTCCCTGATGTGCACCCCCCGCAAACATGTAGGAGCACTTGCACCCCTGCTCAGTCTCCCCACATGGTGTGTCAGGACTGTGGTGAGCTCAGCTTGTTTGCCTGCTTAGTTTATGTCGTACTCATTTGCTAATTCAACTTCAAATTTTTGGTTAGTTGTATGAATCTCTTCTCAAACATTGGGACCACCAGATATTTCAGAAATCTCTCCTGTCACACGACAACTCCCTTCTCCTCCTTGGTCTCCCTTCTCCATCATCCTTTGCCCTCTCCTGAATTGCTTTCCCTGCCTCTGTACCCCTGGTCTGCCTCTTTCTTGACTTACTCCATTTAGATGAAGCACACATCTCTAGTAGCTTCCTGAGAAAGGATGTGTAAGAGGTAAATTTCAAGAAACATTTCTCAAAATGTCTTCATTTACCCACTCACTGGTTGGATATAAAATGTTATTTGGAAACCATTGTCCTTCAGAATTTCCAGGAGATTTCTCCTTGTCTTCTCATTCCAGTGCTGCTGCTAAGCAGTCCAAAGCCATGTTGATTCTTGGTCCTCAGAATGTGATATATCCTTTCCCTCTCCCCTACAAGAAGCTTGAAGGACCTTCTTTGTAGGGCCTTCTTTCTGTTCTCAGTGTCCTGACCTTTCAGAATTCTACTTTGGTGAGCATCCTGTCAGTTCTTCTGGACACTCCATGGGCTCTATGGATCTCTGTCATATCCTTCATTTCTGGCAAATTTTCTTGATGATTTCCTTTCTCAAGGTTTTTTCTGGTGTTTCTGGAATTCCATTTATTCAGTTTCAAATCCCCTGGTCTGGTCCTCTCATTTTCCGGTTGCTTCTGTTTTCCATCTCTGTCTCCCCCAACCCCCACTCCCATCAGTCAATCAACTGGTTCTTCTCTGCAGATCACGTGAGAAGCACTGCACTGTGTGGTCCGCCTGAGTCATTCTTGGCTTGTTTAACATTCTTCTTACTTTTGCATCTTATAAACCTGAAGGCCTAACTTCTTGCTTCCTGAAATAGTCATTTTGTTTATTTCCATTGATGTCAGTTTAGTTCCTTTTCATACATTTTCTTTGTTGCAGTGGCCCGAAAGACATGTTTAAAATTCTTCTTGCACGTTCCTGTACTTTAAGAACCATTGTCTCTCTCTGTCCCGTCTCCACTAATTTCTCTTCGTTGTTTATATCAAAATTTGGGAGTCAGCCTTTCTCTTTTGTGAAGCCCTTCCCAATTTGCATTCAACTTTCCTGTAGGTGTTTCAGTTCCCCTAACTCCATTTATTCAGATCCTTACTCATTCAGATTATATGTTTTCCAAATAAATTGTGCTTTTCTCAGGTAACAGGCTCTCGCCGTAGCCTTTTCCAGTGAACCTCATGCTGTCCTTTGTTGCTTGTGAGCTGCATCTTTATTTCAGAATACAGCTAGCAGTTTTTTTCCCTGACAATCCTTTTTTCTTCTATATGTGTCACTTACGTTTCATAATGTTAATAAATCACAGCATATGGTGCAACCCTTTGAGACAGTATTTAGGGGGAAAAATGGATAAGAGTATCAGTTTGCTCCAGTTCCACACAACTTTTTACCTTTATTGTTTGCCTGTGTAAAGCTCCCATCCATTTTTAGATATACTTATTTCTGGTCCCAGCAGTTCCTTCCAATGCATTTACATTTACATATGTAATTTTCATTCCAGGCAACCAAAAAAAATATTTCAGGAAAAAAAAATTAAGACTTTTAATCTTCTTTCTAATTGAGATCACCTGCTTCATATTATTTATAAGTAAAATTAAGAAACTCATATTGAAATCAAGAAATCGATTGCTAATCAAGGTTGAAAAAGGTAGAACACGAAGCCATCGCCTTTTTCTCAGTGGATTTTTTAGCCAGCTGAGAACACAGTCCAGATGGATCCTAGGGCTTGTATTTCAGAGCTCTCTGGGTAAGTGCTGTGAACAACAGGAGGGCGGCTTCTGCCCTCAGTATCTCCAGAGTTTGGGGATATTTATGCTTCTTGGTATATGTTCACCTTTCCTTTTCCTTATAGTGCTTATCTTCTAATTCACAGAAATGCATGTAGTAAATATTTGCAGTTTTCTTATTTGAAAGAATCTGGGTATATTCAAGTAATAGGTCAGTCAATATATGCTGACATTTCTTTCTTTGAAAGGCAGTTTCCTCGTGGCAGAACTGTGGATGTCAACTTAGCCCCAATGAGCCAGTTATTTTTTAAGATTAGATGGCCTCATAGCTTTCTCTAAGATCCCCTAACTGAAGAGATTTCCTTTGATCTGAAACATCTTTTTTCTATCCACATTTGGCAAATACTTTTTTTTTTTAAACTCTTACTGTACTATTTTCACAGCATTTCCACTGAAAACAGTCACTGGTGCTAGAAGTTTTGACAACTGAAAGACTGAAAGACCCCACAGTTTTGGGGTTCATTTGGTATTTACCATGGCCAGACACGTGTATCCAAGGAAGCACATGTTTAATCAACTGCCTAATCGGCAACATTCTTCATTTCTCATCTGCAGCAACTTCTCAGATTTTAAGAGATGGCTAGGACACTTCTAAGAGTTTCTGAAGTTTGGGTGTGAAGCACAAATTAAGATTTGATAGACTTCCTTCTCTAGAGTAATTTAATAAACTTCCCTTGCTCAGAAGAAAGAAGATATTGTAAACCTATAAAACTTTGCCAGAAGATAACGTCCTAAGGAAAGGAAGCCCATGCTTCTCAGTGTTTATCAAGGTTTATTAACCTTGCCTAATAGCCATTCATTGCATCATTTGTTTAATGAACAGGGTCTTTTGTCAGAAAAGTACTGTGCTTATATGTATGTGCATTCAATGCATATTTTTTTAACTTAGTTTCTTAATTTCATATATAATATCTGTTTTGGAAAATGAATTTTTTATTGCATCTCCCTATATGAAATATACACCTACTCCATTCTTTTTTAGAGTCAGGAATGTAGCATTTCAGAAGTTTTGAGCTGGCTTTTCTCCCTGCCTTCATCTCTGACATAGTCATTCCCAGTGAAGGGGATCATTGGTGCATATAATCCAAATCCCCAGCTAATCCTTTTTGTGGGGTGGGGTCACAGGCCCACCACTGGGGGCCACAGTCCTCATCACACCTGGGGCCTGGCCATGGCTTCCCCCCCCACCACCACAGGGCAGTGTCTGGACACTGAGGAATAACTCCCACAGCAGGAGGGTAATCTGCAGGGCAAATAGTCCCACTGGGATCCTCAGGAGTGCTCCATCCAGAGAACAAAAAACAGGAGGTAGGTCTTCCCTCCTAGAGTGTCAAAAGCTTACCCTCTGCCCTGAATTCAGAGGCTCAATGTCATTCACATGGCCCAGTCCAAGGCCAGCTGAATTTTAACCAATGGAATTTTGCCATCAATATACAAACTGCCTTAGGTCAGGTATTAAAGGGAGGGCTCGTTATGTTCAACCACAGCCACAGCTGTGGAAAGGAACACAATAAAGCCGTTTGGTGTTCCTAAGGCATCAGCACTGCATTCAATTCTGGGGTTGCACTGAAAGGGAGACTGGGATGCCATCAAATAATGTGCAACCACTTCTTGATCCTCGAGTTTTTAGGATCTGATTCTTTGAATTTGAGTTTAAGTACATTGTAGCCAAGATGTACCACACAGCAAGAGTCTCATTTGAAAGTCTGTGTCAGTCATATTAGTCATTTGGAGCAGTCATTATATCTAAAGATGTCAGGAATCTCTGAAGGTTTATACAGTGCAGGAAGGAACCTTGAACTTAGAGACAAAGAAAATAATACTGTTTTTGTTTTCCAAATGGCATTTTTCAGAATCTAAGCATCTAAATTGTACCTTAAAGTAAGCTTTGAGGGGATAATTAATTTATCTGGTATGAGTTAGATTTCCAACCTACTTTTAAGTGTGATTTCCCCATTTTGAAGACATGTTTAACTCTTCTTTGCTTTAAAGCAACTCCTGAAATAAAGGGTCTGCCAATGTCTGACATGAAGTGATTTGGGAAAAAAGCTATTCCAAATTCTTGTTGTCTTTTACTTTCCTTTGAAGGGGAAAATGTTAAACACTTCCACATTTTAAGTTCATGTGTTTCCAAACATCTGAAAGAGAGGAAAATTAACATATTAACTCTCTATTAACTCCTTGAGGACAAAGCTGTATAGATAATATCGACTACAGACGGTTCCTGTCTTAATAATGGTTCGACTTACAATTTTTCAACTTCGTGATGGTGTGAAAGCAATCCACGTTCAGCAGAAATCGTACTTCGAGTACCCATACAACCATTCTGTTTTTCACTTTCAGTTCAGTGTTCTGTAAATTATGTGAGATAGTCAACACTTTGTGGTAGATGATTTTGTCCAACTGTAGACTAATAAAAGCATTCTGAGCACATTTAAGGTAAACTAGGCTAAGCTATGACGTTTGGTAGGTTAGGTGTATTAAATGCATTTTCGACTTACAACGTTTTTCAATTTAGGAAGTGTTTATTGGGCTGTAACTCTATCATAAGTCCAGGAGCATCTGTGCTTATTAAGTACATACTGTGAATTGGGCCCTGTCCCAAGCACTTTACAGACAGTAGTTTGTTTAATCTTGCAATCTCAAAAAGAAAATACTGCAATCAGATGAGAAGGAAACTGATGTGCAGAGGAGTTAAGGGGTTTACTTCAGACCCCAGTGCTGTGATGTCCTTGTGCCCAGCGTGTAGCTGCATAGGACTGAGTGCCTGAGGAGCTCACTCACAGTGCTAAACTAGAGTCCAAACCAGCCATGGTGTACCTCCAGGGCTCTCTTCTAGGCTTCTCCCCAGCGCTGAAGAAGCTGAGTCATAATGCATCTATATTGAGCCTGTTACCAATCCCTTACCTAGAACCAAAGGTATCAACAAGTCAGAGGCTGATGGTGCTGGGCTTATCCCCCAGCATCCTCCCATTTTTTGCTTCAACCAAGTGAAGTTGAATGGCACTTCTCAGATGGTATGGAAGCTGTTTTCCTCCTGCCTTGCAGCTGAGATGTGCCCTCACTTCCAGTTCACAGGAGCAGGATAAACTCAATTCCTCTCTTCTCCTCCATAGTTTTGACTTGTGCTCTGGAGAAATGCAGTCTTGGTCTTTCTAATGTGGGTTGGCTGTTTGTAAGGTTTCACCAGAAGCCTGCTGGTCTGCCAGGCTGGGTCATTGTGATCACTGAAGCTACTTAATACCCTGAGCAAGAACGCAAACCTGTAAAAATTGCATATCACATGGATTTTAAACGTACATTTCTTATAAAATTTTTAAAGCTTGCTGGATTTTATTAGAATATGTGAACCAGACTGAGTATATTAAATTTATGAATCCAGTTGATGCAGCACTATAATAATTCAATATAATATGCTTATGTCATTAAACTCATAAAGAAGATTTTCTGAATAGCTATAATGAATAGTTCTGATTCTATAATCACAGACTAACATTTTCACCCTGATGAATTTTAACTGGGAGCTTTCAGGCTTCTCTCTAACATCAAGAAATGAATGCCATATTTCAAATGATGACTACTTATTTCAAGTATTTACTTTGAAACCTAGGATAATAAAAGTAGCTGGAAGACAGAAGTACCTGCAAAGACAGAATTACTCATTAGAAATACTAAAAAGATTGGAAGAGGTTGGAAGAGGTAGAATAGGACTTTAATTTATATCTAGTCCTAAATTTTGGCTATTCATGAATATAGAAACCAAAGAAACTTTTTTCATTCTGCTTTAACTAATATCATTTATTCCCCCATCTCTAACCTTATTCCCAAACCCATGTATTATATTTTGGTTATCTATCATTGTGTAATAAACTACCCCAAAACTTTGTGCCTTAAAAACAACCACCATCTAATTGCTTATGATTCTGTGGTCCTGACATTTGGGCAGGGCTCAGCTGGGTGGTTCATCTACTCCAAGTGGTGCCAGGTCAGGCCACTTACCAGACCAGTTACACATATAGCTGTTCTGATCGTGGCTCCACTAAGGACTGGGCTCAGCTGGAGCACTGAAACACCCATGGTGGCTTTTTCACTCACAGCATTACTGCCAGTGCATCCTGTTGATTAATGCAAGTCACAGGCCCCACCTACATTTGAAGTGAGGGGCCACACAAGGGTAAATCCCAGGAAGCATCATTCACTGGGGCCGCCAGAGTAGCAAACTATGAGACATACCACTTTCCCAGGTAAGTTCCTCTTAATGACCACCTTCACCTCTGTTTGACTTTGTATATGATATTAGGAATTGTATTTTGTATTGAACAAAAATGGATTCTACTTTTAGACTAAGGTTATTTTTAAATGATTCTGGGAATTCTGGACATTAGGAATTTCGATTGTGACATAATCCTGCCCAGAGAGATTGACAAGTATATCAGAAAGATGACTGAATATTTAAGAATATGTAGAGTTCTAGTCCAACCTCTCTCAGCTGTAGTTCCTTCTCTATTAAAGGATCAAAGGATCTAGCTAAGATCACTCAACAGTAACACTGCTGATTTTATGAGGACAGGAGAAAGGACTGGGTGACCTTCCAAAGATTTTTTCAGACTCTTGAGTCTGTAGTCAGACAGAAATTTCAAGTGTCTACTGTCCAGCATTGCTGGAGAGAGTATAAATTGGTACAGTGTTTGTGGAGAACAACTTGGCAATATCTCTAAAAATTAAAAATGCACATACCCTTTGACCCAGCGATTCCATTTTAGGAATTCACTCTACAGGTAAAGTGACACACACACTTGCCAATACATAAGATTATTTATTATGGTGTTATTTGTAGTAATCTCCATCCTTCATTCTTTCATTCAGCAAATATTTATTGAGCACCCACTGTGTGCCAGACACTGTGTTAAGTACCTGGTGTACATCCTTTGAATAAAGTATTGAAAAATCATCTGCTTTGTATAGTTTACATTCTTGCAGGACTGCATAGGATTGAAACAGCCTACATGTCCATTAATAATGAGCTAGTACAATCAATTTTAGAATGAGAAGCTCTTTATGTACTTCTGAAGAATGATCTTTAGCATAAGTTGTTACGTGAACAAAGTAAGGTGCAGAAGAGAGTGTCTCTTATGCGCCTGTTTGTGTGAATTGAAGTGGGGGGGGTGTCTGTATCTGCATTTGCTTGTGTAGGCATAAAAATGCTCTGGAAAGATGTATAAAAAAACTAATAACAATAAATTTTTTCAGATGCTAGGGGAGATTTGGGAAAATAGAGGTAGGTTGGAAGAAAGACTTTTCACTATAGTGAATATGCACACACATGCTCACAAACAGTGAAAAGTTCCCTTTCAGCTTGTATATACGTGTGTTTGTGTATTAAACTTTCAACCAAAATCAAAGTGTTACTTATCTAAAAATTAAATAAATTTTTAAAACAGGAATATTAGTGCCTTCTCTGTGCTCAGAACTCACGTGTTAGAAGGCATGGCTACTCCAGAATCTTAGTGTGGAGCTGTGCCATCCAATACAGTAGCCACCAGCCATATGTAGCTATTTAATTTTAGCTTTAGGTTTTCATTTTTTTTTTTTAATTTTAAAAATTCAGTTTCTCAGTCTCACTAACCACATTTTGAGCACTTAGCAGCCACATGGCTACTGTAGTGGACAGGGCAGACACAGACAATTCTGTCTGTTTGAAAAGTGCCATAGGGTAATGCTGCCCTGGAGTAGAACATTATACTTGGCATACCGTGAGCCTGTGGGAATGTGTGGGCTACAGGACACACACTCAGCCTGTGAGCCTGAGGCCCAGCTGGGGGTGTTCCCAGCCAGTGAGTGTGAACGGACTCATTTGACTTAAGTGGGTTCTCTACCATGGTGTCCGTTCTGTTGTGGCCTGTCTCTCTGCCATGTGTTTTATATTCTTGGTTACAGTTTAGAGTAGGGATTGGCAAATTAGTTATGTGGTAGGGAGAATTCTAAGAATCACCCCCAGTGACCCTCACCCTTGTATAATCCTCCCCCCTTTTAGCATGTGTGGACCCTGTGAGTCTGATGAGATGCCACTCCTCTGATCATGCTGTGTGGCATGGCCAGAGGGGGATTATCTCTGCACACTGAACCTAATCACATAAGCCCTATAAAAGCAGAATTTTCTCTGGCTGGAGCAGAAGAGGAAGCAGAAATTTACAAGTGTCAACATAAAAAATAGAGAGAGATGAATCTCTAGGTAAAAATTACTTGGGAATAACATACAAGAAATAGGATTGCAGTCCAAGACGTATGTACATCACCCTGATGAATTTTAACTGGGAGCTCTTAGACTTCTCCATAACGTCAAGAAATAAATGCCATATTTCAAATGATAACTATTCATTTCAAGTATTTACTTTAAAACCTGGGATAGTAAAATAGCTGGTAGAAAGAAGTACCCTCTAAGACAGAGTTATTCATTAGAATAGGTGGCCTCTGGTATGTCCAGAGAACAAAGGAAAAGTTAGGGTGTTTTGGGGAAAGGGGAGGTTATGCAAGCTGTTTTGAAAGAAAGCTTACTGGCACTGGCAGCATCTTATGAGTGCTGGGCTGTCGCTAGTTGCTAGATAGGATTTGCAATCTGGGAGTTACCATTAGGCCCTTACAGTTTTGGATTGGGCTTGTGAGACAGGCAAGTGTTTTTGTGTCAGCGGCTAGCTGTCCTTGTGCTGCTAGCTGTCCTTATGTGACTCATGTAGTAAGCTGCGGTCTGGAAAATTTTCTTGTGACAATTCCTGTTGTAAGGTAGATTGTGCATGAGAGCCCCTGCTTTGTGGCCTTCCCTGGCTCTATTTGCCAGAGTTTGACACAAGTGAGTCTGTTTTGAATCTTACAACTTTCACAGAAGCATGAGACGCACCTGATTGCTGGCTCCAAACATGGAGGGGGCCAGATGCCACCAAATGTGGGTGATCTTTAGGAGCTGAGAGCAGCCCCTGGCTGACAGTCAGCAAGGGGACCTCAAGCAGGACCTCAGTCCTACAGTCACGAAGAGCAGTATTTGGCCAAAAACCTGAAGGAGTTTGGAAGTGAGCCTCCAAATAAGAGCCCAGCCTGTTCAACACCTTGATTTCAACCTATGAGACCACAGGCAGAGAGCCTTGCCGCACCACAGTGGACTTCTGACCACAGAACTGTGAGCTAATGAAGCCGCTAAGTTCGTGGTGAAGTTTCTCCTTTGTTTTATAATTACCTACATAATGTCTTCAATTTTGCCTCTTGGCCCACTAAGCCCGAAATATACTGTCCAGGCTTTTATAGAAAAAGTTTTCCCAACCCTGATGTAGACCGGCAGATGATGGGGAAAGGTATGCAAGTGTCAGTGCCAGGCCTGCTGCAATGAACCCACTAAGAGTCTCACACTGGCAGTTCCAGTGTAGTCTTAGGGCGGCTCAAGGCCTCCCAGCAAATGGTAGAAGTAGAAGTTGGGGATTAGCAGGCTTACGGAGACTTGTGGAAGCCTTCTGGCATCACTTTACCAACACCTGTGCACAGCAGCTAGGAGAGACTTGCTAAAGGCCTGGCAGCACTGTGAGGGTCAGAGAGAAGAGAGACCACCACTGGGGCAGTGCCACGACCCCACTGCATGAGACCATGCCAGTGCGAGGACTGGCAGAGCGCTGATCTGGGAGCAAACCCGCTTCCAGGAGCGTGACCCCCCATGCTGAATGGGCCATGCCTGCTGCCCGATCCGGTCATGCTGGACAGTTGGTAGTGTCCCAAAGCTCTGCTTTCCTGCCCCTAGGCTTTGTACATGCTTCCCACTCTGCCCGGAACAGGCTTCCTCCGGAATCATCTTCTAGTATCCTTAGTTGCTTAATTCTTACCCTTTGGGTCTTGGCATAAATTCACCGATTCCCAGGACATGTCTGGGTGCCTTTCCTACGTGCTCCAGAAGCATCTCATTCCTGTTCTCTTGTAGCCATGTTTTAATTACCGCTTTACTTATTTTTCCGCCGCAGAAGACTGTGAGTTACTCGGGACAAAAACTGAGTCTTATTCACTTCTGACACCCCAGCACCCAGCCCAGCACTGGCATGTAGAAAGTGCTCGGTAAATGTCCATTGGGTGCATGAATGAAGTCTGTAGAGAGGGGAGTCGACACAGAGCAAACCTTGAGCCAGTCCTTGAAGGATGAGTAGGCTCTGGATGATGAGCAAAGCACCACTGGGAACAAGGATGATTCTGAACTATGAGGGGAGGGCGCGAGCCAGTTAGACGAGGCACGGTGTCTGTTTTATTCAATTCTCAATACCCAGGGTCTGGTGTGCTGCTTTGTGGACAGCAGGTGTGTCTGTGCTGGATAGATGAGTTGCCCAAATCTAACTGCCCTCATTTCATGAGCACATTCAAGGCTCTCAGAGTGTGGAGCACATTGGGGGTATGTTGGGGAAGGAACCCCGCGTATTTGATCCAGTGTAGCCAAATTATAGGATTCCTAAAAAGCCAGTGAGAGGTGTTCAGACTAGAACTTATGGGAGTTGAGAACTGGGAAGACTTGACTGGATGAATCATAGTGACCCCACTCGGTCAATTCATGGTGCACGGCCAGTAGTGACCAGGCCTCTCTCAGGTCTAGAAACATCCCAGGGTAGCTCCATTTGGGCCTGTTCTATCTTCAGAGCCCATCAGTTGATGATGAATTTTCCGAGTGCTGCAAGTAAATGAAACCTCTAAGTCTTACTAGACTGATACTTTCTTTAAGCTGCCACCATAGCTGATGGCTTGTGAGAATGAGGAATGCCATTGGACTCTCTTCCCTGTTAATATGTCACAACGGAAAGGAAGATAAGGCCCCATTACATTTTTAAAGAACATTTCTATTTTAATAATTTCAATAACTTTAAATTAAATTATAGATTTATGTTAAAATTTTGTAAAATAAAGAGGGCTCCACAACAATGAGGTGGCTGGGAAAATCATTAGAATGACACAGTTGGGGTGATATATTGCACATGAAATAAGCAGTAGGCTGCAGTTATATTCATGAGCCCTATTAAAAATGAAACTTTTTAATAACATAAAATGGTCACAATTTTATCTCACTGCTAATTAAAATAGAGGGACGGGAGCCAACAGATAAGAAGGCTGAGGTCTTTCAGAAGCTTCTGAAGGCCCTCGTTTTCATTCCTGCATCTTCTACACACACACACACACACACACACACACACACACACACACACACACAGAGCAGTTGGTTGAAATTCAAGGAAAACTCTGGAAGCCTACATGAGCATAATACAGACACCCCCAAAGAAATGCCATGTTATGTTTCAGGCTTAAGGGCTAGAACCTTGAGAATTATCAGGCCATTCTGGCTTTTTCCCAAATTTGAAGAGCCAGTCGCTTTGTCAGCCTATTATGGCCTGTTGACCTTGGCCAAGTCACTGCCTTTCGGGATCTCAGTTTCTTCATCTGTAAACCAAGTACACCCATAGCTGTCCTCCTCCTCCTAAGGGTGTTTTAGGGGTTCACATGAGCTCATGAACTGGGCATTGCTTTGTACAAAGTGCCTACAGACCTGAGTCCCAATTCAAAGCCCTGCACTTCTGCCTCAAGTTCTGTTGTTCCCCACTCAGATTCCTGCACATGCTGGCCTTACTCCCATGTTCACATTGTTTCCTGAGCTTGGACACCACTCCTCCTTTCCTCCTTCCCTCCTTCCCTCCTTCCCCAGGTCTAAAACCTTCCCTTCTTTTAAGATCCTGAAAGGGAATGGCTGTAAGATAGGGAGGGGCCACACCATGTAGTGCCCTGCTGACTTCACAGGATGGACTGTGGAGCCCATGATCAATACCTATGGCCAGACTAGCATTTCATCCAGAAGATCCAGAATTGAAAAGAAAAACCCAGTAGAAGCTGTCTAAAGGCCAGATTTTGCTCATGTTGTTCCAGTAACTTCAAAGCATGTTTTCCTTCAGCCAGAGCTCAGACTGAAATTGCATTGTAGGTCACACATGAATCATGGTAATTTAATGGCCTTCATCATCGAGAATGTCTAAAATGGAATAGCATGTAGCCACATGTTTGTTTGTTTGTTTGTTTGCCTGGTGCAGTGTACTGATTGAGGTACCAGGCTAAAGCTCTAAAATGTTCTAAAATAGTGGACTAAATTCTTGCTAAATTACTCTGTATTGCTGTAGGGAGTATGTTTTGCCTTTCAGAACTCATTAACACAGCCAGTAGACCATATTAGCCTCCGTTTTGGTTCAAAAGATTGATAACATTTAGTTGTGTTTTGAAGTGGTGTTGGAATTTTAAAGATTGGTCTACGTGTAGATCAGGGTTGGGGGCAGGAGCCTTCAGGTTAATGTTTGGCTGGGGACAGACCAGTAGGATACGCTGACCCATCTGAAATGTTATTCCTGACAGACTGCTAGGATTGACCTCTTCCTAAGAGGAGAGCACCGTGGGCAGATGCCCTCATCTGACCACAGACTAGCTCTGCAGGAGCTTGGTTGTGGTCTGTAAGGAAGGCCTCTTCTGTCCCGACTGATGTCTGCCCCTGCCAGCACCCTGGGGAATACTGTTAGTTAACTTGATTGCAAACGTAGAAAATGACTGTGGCCATCGTAAGCGGGTGGAATCATCAAGTCCCAGCCTTGGGGACAGACAGAGACCAAGGCCCCCCTTTTCCAGGTGAGGTCTTGAAGATGTTCCATGAAGGCAGCTGCACAATTTGGAAGAGGCTTTCCCCAGAGGACCCCTGGGTCCACCAGACTCCTAGTGGTAGCTCATTTAGCTCTTTGGCTGTGAGGGGTCCATCCCAGAATAACAATGGGAAAAATTCTCCCAGCCCTCTGCCCTCAGTCATCCAGATAACCAGTGCCTACAGATGGGAGGGCTGTTTCCCCAGAAGGTGGTCTGGGTGCTATTTGGGAATGGAAATG
This sequence comes from Daubentonia madagascariensis, assembly GCA_023783475.1. Classification (NCBI taxonomy): domain Eukaryota; kingdom Metazoa; phylum Chordata; class Mammalia; order Primates; family Daubentoniidae; genus Daubentonia; species Daubentonia madagascariensis. Next base: position 1,607,437 of record JAKFHU010002136.1, read on the forward strand.
GATGCAGGGCAGTCAGAAAATGGCCAGTGCCCACCAGGGCACTCACGTGACATCAGAGCATTTGCAGCGCTGCTCTGGCCTCCACGTCAAAGACTGTGAGCCCCGCAGGGAAGGAAGTCTGTCCTCACACTTGCGTGGAACATGAACTCGGGAGAGCCCAGTGCCCGCGGGTCACCAGGAGAGCGCCATCAGGCCTGGGACTGGCAGCGTGTCTGGCCCAAGCAGCTGAGGTGCCTGGTGTAGACGGCCGTGCCCACTGAGAGACGGTGGTGTCGGCAGAGGGGGCCCGACCGAGAAGCGGGGCGGCAGGCTCTGTGGACGGCAGCCGGGAGCCCGAGTGTAGGATGTCTCTGGTGATTGGCATGTTCCTCATCCTTCTGCTCGTTTCTTTTGGCTTCCACTTTAATAGCTCATAGCCCTCGCCAGGATTTTGTCTTTGCTTATTTTGGGGGATTTAGAAAATCTTACTTCCTTTGGAACAGACCCCTGGGGGTCCTTCTCTCTCAGTTACCTCCACCCCTGCTTACTGCCCCTGTGTAGGGCGACTTTCCCGAACTACAAAATATGCCCGAACTTGTAGAAGAAAGGCACTTTGTGATATCAGGGTACTCTGTGTCAGCACTGAAATATACCTTAAAGATTAGCCATCTACATTTGATTTTCTGAAAGTATTGATAAGAAAACACATTACTTATGCTTCAATGTTGGTCCAAGTCACAGGAAGTTAATAACCTAGATAAATGGCTCATAACTTTTCTTATTATTCTTAAATCCTTTTTGCCAACTTGGTAAACAAATAAATAGTGAGCATTTGTCTCCAGCACTGTCGTACTCCTTTCCTTTCATCTCCTGCCTGTTTTGTCCTCCCCACCATCCCACCCCTTCCTCTCTGGGCCTCCACCGGCTGCCCGCTTTGTTTCTCCACTGCCCCCTTCTCTCTGGACCTCTTCCCTTTCCCGTGATTACTCACTCTCAAGCAGACCCTCTCCTAACCCTCTCTTGCTCTGCCATCCCATCTCATTTCCTGATTTGCAATCTTAATGAAAGAGGATCTGGGTTAATCTGATTTTCCTCCTCCAGGCTTCCAAGGCAGGGGCTGTAGGGTTGCACAACCCTAGAAGGTGCAGTCACAGCTCTTCATGTCCTTGACGCAGGGCATTTGACAAAGCAGAGACTCAGGCGTGACACGGCCCACCAGGGTGAGCAAGAGCTGCAGGCCTTCTGTGGTCCCTGACGTACTACAGAGATTTAAATATGCCTGCTTTTATTTCTTTTCATAATGGGGAAAATGTCATGTGAAAGGCAGAAACAGAAATTGGATATTGGATTTCACAAATCCTTTTCCTCCTTTGCCCTTCTGACCCTGATAAGTCACTTAAACTCCTAATGGCCTTCAATTTGTGCAATACTCTGTTATAAAGTGCACTGCCCTGGGGATGCAGCTTGGCTTCTGGACTTAATTTTCACATCCCACGAGAGCTGGGATGTCTTTGGATCAACAAAAAGGGATACAGTTTTGACAGGAGGACTTCAAGTTTCTCCCTTCAGCCACTGATGCTGTGGAAAACATGTGAGCACAGGCAACAAAAATTTCTTAAATGAATATGTGTGGTATTAAGTAAGTATTTTTTATATAAGGATAATACATATATATAAAAACATAGAAATATAAATGTATGTAATAGCAGAATTCTGGTACATTGAATCATCTTAGATTGAGCCCAAAATCCTAAGGGGAGACTTCTCTATTGAAAGGATAGTGATAAACTTGACTCACCAGACAACAGTAATATTGGGAAGTAGATTTTCTTATTGAAGAAAAGCTCAGAGAAAAAGGACCAACGCCGTGACCATTGCGTATCCCTCAGTTTAAAGCCAATCAGCTGGGTTTTTCACACACGGAATACGCAGCAGTGGTACTGAACAAAGCACAACTACACGCACGGTGTGGATGAATCTCACAAACATGGTGTTAGGCAGCAGAAGCCAGACACAAAAAGGTATATTCTGAGTAATCCCATTAACATGAAGTTCAAAAACTGGCAAAACTATGCTGCTAGAAGTCAGAATAGTGGTTGCCCTTGAGGGAGGGATTGTACCTAGAGGAGGGAGTACTGGCAGGGCTGCCTGGGGTCTGGAAGTGTTGTGTTATTTACAACTAGATGCCAGTGGCATAGGTGTGCTCACTTTGTGAAGATTCATTGGGCTGTACACTTCTGATGTGTGCTGTTTTCTGCACGTGTACTTTAGTTTTTAAAAAATTAACTCATCAACATCAGTCACCCAAGGTTTCTTCTCAGCACCTTTCCTGAGCTTGGTAGTGCTCCAGGGGTAACAGTAGGGGGCTGCAAAGAAGACTAAGATGCTGTCTGTAACCTCAAGAACCTTCTGGAATTGTAGCTCTGTCTTCTCTGTCCCCAGCCCTAGCCCCTGTCCCTTGGTTGTGTCATCCACCACAATTTGCTCAGTCCACTTTAAGCATGTGGCTCTGGACACAGCCAACACAGGTCATGCCTCATCATACAGACTTTAGAGCACTTTGAGTTTACTTTAGAGCAAAGAACACTTCCTAATCAAATAATTTCTTTACACCAAGGAAGCCAAAGCTGCCTAATTCTCCTTAAGCAGAGATTTATTTTGCAAAGAGAAAACGCTTCTGTAATGTTTAGAATTAGTCAAATCGGATCTTTCTATCTGGAGCTTTCATCAAACCATACTAATGAGTTTATTTAAAGAAAAAGGCATTACCTGCAGTTGATTAATTATTCTCTTTTTATAGTGGTGCTCTGGCAGGGAAGGTATCTTGCATACTTCCTCTTTTTCTTTTATTTATATTTTTAACTTTTACTTCTCTTTTCATTATACCCTTTAGGCTTTATTGGCCCTTTAAAGGGACCCTACTTTGTGAACTAATTATGACCAATGTTTATACAACATCTGTTCCCAGATTTAAATTACCTTCTATGCTATCAGAGTTCATCTTGAAGGCAAGTTTGTTGTGAACATCAGTCTGCCCGCTAACGCAGCCTGTGGGAGACCTGAAGCAGGAGCCACACAGGAGGTACTGAAACGATGCCTGTGCAGCGGGTCCCAGTCCACCCGTGCGTCACACTGTGGAAGAGCTGCAGCTCCGTGCACAAGCGGGCAAGCTCCTCGTCTTCCTTGTTCTGGATCATTTCACTCTTGCTCTTCTAAAAGCAATCAGTTGTACGCATTACATCTCACTGCGAGCGCTGGCTGGTCGAGTGTCGTCCATGACATTTACTGGTAACCATGTTTGGTGGAATTCAAGTCCCTCCAAATTTGATATTCTCAGAAACCCTTCCTCCAGAGAAGCTGAAGTCAAGTTTCCTTTTGCCTCTCTTAAGTATTGAGATGAAGATGTTCATTTTTCAGCAGTTAGATTTTGGCACTTTTTTGCCTCAACCTGATTTAAATTTCAGGATCCTTTCTTAAGAGGTTACCGTGAGACCAGTAAGTTAGGAATATGGAACAAGAAAAACCGTCTGAGTTAAGAACGCTTGCTTTCAAATTCTTCTCTCTTGATTACTAACCTTGCTGTCCTCTTCCAGCAACAGCTTACACACCAGGAAATAGGTATTACAAGAAGAAGATGTAATTCTAGGCAGAGTATGATGATAACATAAAATTAAGTGACTTAGGAAACTGTGGGGATATGTTTGTTATCTTGATTTGGTGGTAGTTTCACGTGTGCCAATACTCATCAAATTATACATTTAAAGAATGTGCAATTTAGTGTACACATAAAGTACAAAAAAATTAGAGTTAGAAGATTCTTAGAAACTAAGTTATTATACAAATGTTGTTATTAGTAATCTTTGTTATTTTTTCAAAGAAAGTAGCTAACAAATTTTCCTTGAGCAGAGTGTCTTCTTTCAGAAGTAAATTTCAAGGAGGCAATTCATAGAGGCAGCTAAGTTCTACTTCCTCTAGGGAAAGGTTTCTCAATTGTGGCATTGTTGACATTTGGGGCCAGATAATAATTTGTCATAGGGCCTGTCCTGTGCATTGTAGGACGTTAGCAGCATCTCTGGCCTCCTGCTAGATATACCCCCCACCCCACCATGTGACAGTCAAAAAACATCTCCAAACATTGCTGAATATCCCCTGCAGGGCAGAATCGCCCCTTGTTGGGAACCACTGTTCTAGGCTTAGGTCATGTTTCTTAGACACTTTTTTTTTTGTTACTCAAGGTCCAGAATTATTATATTTAATTTATAAGATTGTGCCAGGATTGTTTATATCTTTTAAACACACTGAGTCAGTAACAAAGGTTTAAGTCTAACTCCTTCCCTCTGCCCCATTTTGTGTTATAGATGAGATTTGCCTGACCTAAAATATATGAACTATTCTTGCGCGTCCTCTTTCCTTCAATATATCCCTCCAGCACCCACGTCTGATTTTATCCCCAGCGTCTCAGAGCCTAGTCTCAGGCATGTTTTGCTTCCTCAGTGCCAGGAAAGGAGGATGATGTTGCGACAGACACGTGTAGGGGTTGGGGGAGCAAGGGGTCCAGAGCAGTTAATCTTAGTAAGGATTCCTTTTTGTTGATGATTGTAGGATTTGCAAAAAGATCTGTAAATATCAGTGCCTGGAACTGACCTTCTTGTCCCTGACGTTTCTTTCCCTTTATTTTATAAGAAGGATTCAAAGCAGATACTGACTGTGCAATTTAAAAATGACAATAAGCAGCACATTTAACATTGTACAGATTGCCAGCCTTATTTTTTCTTTTAATTGTCTTTCTATTTAATGAGTACCTTGGGGAAATGACTTTTTAAAAATAGAATATTAACTAGTGACACTGTTGCTGAGAAGCAGATCCCCTGTGCCAGGCACCCTTGACATTTCTCTGGGCAGTGTCTACAGATGGCCCTTAGGCCGCATTGCCCTGAATCAGAGCCCTGAGCCAAAGAAATTTCTCTTGTGTGCAGGTGCATCGTGTCTCTGCATTCTCTGGCTGGTCTGGCGATAGCTAATGAGGTCAAGGACATTTCTTTTGTGCTGGTTTTAATGACAGAGATGGCACTTTCCAGGTGGACGGGAAGTTGTTTCTGGACATTTCTTCTCCTCTCCTTGATTCCACAATGTCTTGACCATGTTCTTAACTCTTGTCTCTTCCTCAGAAATACCTCAGGGACTTTTTCAGCGTGATGCTCCAATCTGCGACATCTCCCCTGCACATCAACAAAGTGGGGCTGACTCTCTCGAAACACACCATTTGCGAGTTCTCACCGTTCTTCAAGAAAGGAGTCTTTGACTATAGCAGCCACGGGACGGGGTAGAGCTGGGGGTGACGGAGGAACCACCAAAGCAGTGCCTTCTCCCCGAAGCAGGCTCCGCTGCAGGACAGCCTCCCATGCGAGGATCCGGGTCGTCTCCTCCTGCTGCAGGCAGACGTGCAGCACCAGGCCCGGGCCGCCTCGAATTTTCATACCTAGTGCCTGAGTCTGGGAATGGGATGCTTTGCCTGCTGACGGTGACCTCACAGGCAGCTGTTTCTGTTCCATTGCGGTTGAAGTGGCCTTTTCCCATAGCGCTTCCTCCTCGCTGCATGGCACAGTTCGTCCCCTGTGGCAAGATGGATGTGGCTGGATTATCTCGGGCTCCCTGAGCCAAGCCAACCTGGGACCTCCCAAAGTGGGTGGCTTACCAGACCACCCTCAAATGACTTTCATCTGGTTTCCTCTTTCACCAAAATATACCCTTATTTTTTATATTCCTTCCATGTGGCTGGCTATATCCCAAGAAAAGCATTTTAAATTATTTCATTGTATTTTTTCTTCTTTCCCTCATTTGAATCAGAACTTTTATATAATACCTAAACACTGATGTTTACACAGAATTTCATATTCTGCAAAAGGGATTTTTGGTCCAATCACAACTAGAGTCTTCCCTGTTTGACAAATTGGATGTAGACGGCATCACTTAAAACTTCTGTAAATCCCTACAAATAGGATATTTGTTTAACCTTGAATATTCAAGGACATTTTCCCAAATCTAAATGGCTACTGTGCATTCTCAAGCTTTTTCTGCTAAGCACAAAATCAGCGCAAAGCTAAATGCATATATTTAAATATTATTTTGTTCACATTTTTGTTACAGAATCTACTGGATCTTTAGCAGAAAAAGTAGAATTTGCAGCAGTTTATTAATGATCTCTTAAATTACTCAGGACTTAATGTAGCATTTGCACATCTATACACAGTAAAACTGCTTTGTTTTACTAAAGAGAAAAATGTGAGTAGAAAAGAAAATATATGTGGTATATATTGAAATGTATATAATTCTACATATAGATTTATATATGTACACACTACTGTATAATAGTTGTATTAAAATATATAATCATTCACACCAAATTTATTAAAAGTATTTGCTTTTTCAAAATTTAAATTGAACTGCTATCAATATTAAATGAAGTTCTGAAGTCTGCCCTTTAGCTCAGTTTATTTTAGGTTTGTGATATCATCATTTCTACTGGTCTGGTTAAAAATTGATCTAATGTGTTTGGAAAGATACATAATGTATAACTTAGCATTTGTATTGCAGAAGATGCAGTTATAGTAATGAACGAAGTCATAAATGAATGGTTAACAGAACATGTTTGCATTCAGTCTTCTAGAATATGCCTGCACAACAGAGCTCTCCAACCTGAAAAATATGTTTAAAGATGCAATTATCCTTTTAAGGAGGAAAACAATTATTGCACTAATTAAATGTCATTGTTTAGCATGAAAAAAATGAGGACTTTTTAAAATTGCTGCAGAAAGAACTGGTTTTGTCTGCAGTTGTGATTACAGGCATGGGTTTAGGAGCCATTACTACTACAGAATTTCAAGCTAGAGATTAAAGGATAAGAGCTGAGGAGATAATAATTAACCATAGGTCATTTATTTAGAAGGAGTCTCTAAGCACTAAAGAGCGTCCCGCATTTGCTGAGTAAACTAAGTGGTTTTCTTCAACTGACCAGATAATCCATCTCCTGCCCTTTTGGACCTGTATTGGAGACTGGGCTTATGGCAAGTGTTTTGTTAAAATCACACAGGATGCTTAGCAAGAATGAATAGACATGTGTCTGTAAGAAGTGCAGGAATCAGAAGATCCTTCAATTCTAATCCTCACGTTAAGCAATTACAGTTGAGTTTGGAGTTCGCATGCTAGCAAGCGCTCACTGAAGCCGGCTAGAACATAAGGGAGTCCTTTCGCCTCTCTGGGCCTCAGTCTCGCCATCCTAAAACGAAGCTGTTGGCGGGATACTCTCGCTCCATCTAGCCCCTGGTTGCAGCAGAGGCATAAACTGTTTCGCTTGCACCAGTTACAGCCCATGGTGTGTGGATGTGAAATACACACTTCCAATCTTATTTAAAGGCAACTGAGTCTGAATAAAACATGAGGGAAAGTTGAAAAGCAAATGAAAAGTCACATCTAAACGAATAATGGAATTCCTTTCTGGGATGAAGATAAGACAGATGACAGAGTTAGGATGACAAAATTGAAACTTCATTGATGTGGACTAATTTAAAGGAGTAAAAGAAAATTAGCAAATGCATATTTTATTACTTTCAAGTACATCAAATAACAAAGTAACGCCAAGCTGTACACTTTAGGCAATTCAGATTGAAGTGCCATCAATTTATAAATACTTCTGTAGTCAGTTGGACAAACCAAAGGAACTTAAACAGAATTTTTTTAAGTAGCTTTAGCATTCCCTCCTAGGTCTTATACAATAAATATGTGCACCAAACTTGTTTATTGTCACTAATACAGTAACCGTCATCCCAGTTCCCACTCAGACCTTGCTGTTTCTGAATTTGAAAGATTCAAACTTAGCCCTGTGACTAATTTAGGCATGTGAATAAGGAATAACCAAGTCATGCTGGCTATCCCATGGCCCAAAATGGGGGATGCTTTTAAGATGCATGAACAAGGTACCTCCACCCCAGAGCCACTTCTATTTACATTTTTATACAGAAAGAGCTATTTCTGTTCAATTTGGTTCCTGATCCTACCCACTCAGAGCTCTAGACAGCAGATGTGTCCAAGTCTGGGCAAAAGCAACCAGAAGCTTTCACAGCTTAGAACATCCCATGAACTTGGAGGCGGAGACCCCGCCTGAGGAGATGCAGCTCCCACCGTGGAGCTGGGGCTCCTCGGTGTTCTGGGTTCAGCTTTTAAAGACAAGATTTTTTTTTTCTTGGACACAGCATACAATCACAGGACCTCCACTTCCTCAGACATGCTCTCAGAGATGGAGAGCAGTGTTCTGTTGTGATGTGGCCCATTACTACTCATATCCTGAGCCTGCCATGGGGCAAACCTCATCCCCTCAAAGAGAATGCGGGTAGCAATTCAAGCCTGACAGGAGCAAGGACACTCAGCTATGTCCTGCTTCAAACAGTAGTATTGGGTTTCCAAATATAGTCTTTTACCAATGCTTAAAGTGTTGTCTTGAGGTATCATTAGTTGACAGTTGAACATTTCTTTATTAGAGGGGCAGGGACAAGGTCTTGCTCTGTCACCCAGGCTAGAGTGCAGTGGCGTCATCACAGCTCACTGCAACCTCAAACTCCTGGGCTCAAGTGATCCTCCTGCCTCAGCCTCCCAAAGTGCTGGCATTACAGGTGTGAGCCACCGCACCCAACCCAGTTGAGCGTTTCTGCCGTGTGAGACGCTTCTCTTCCCATATTCCTGCCCACACCTACAGCAGTGGTTCAGATGGAAAGGTCTTTTTTTTTTTTTAATCGTTGTAAATAAAAGGAGTAGAAAATTTAGAGAAAATAAATCCTTTGCAAAATTAACTGCTTTAATTTTACTTAAGTTATCCTGGAAGGTGATATGTGTTTTGGGAAAATTGATTAAAGACCATTAATCTGTGGAGACTCATTCTTGACAAATTAAGGCTTGCATATTCCTCCTTTTCACAACAGGCTCCTTGCACATGCAAGAAGAGGACCAGTTATTGACTTTTTTCTTCTGTTGTAACTGCTTTTTCTAATGACAATTCATTAGATCGGAGACGGTTCTTTGGTGCTCAGTTTTGGATTTTGCACATAGGGAATTATTTCCAAGTTGTAGGAAACTACCATTATTACAAATTTCTAAAGCATCCTATTTCAAATTGATTCTACAGTGATGCCTTGCAGTGAGTGAAAGGGATGATGTTAGTATTGGCCAGGTTGTTACCTTCAGAATGATTCTTCAGGGATCCAGTAGAACTGTGTTAAGTTTTAAAATAGTGAGAGGGACAAAAAGACAGTTGACTGAACTGAAGGAATTCAGGGATGTGAGTTCATCCTTGCTACCTGCAGACAGCACTTCCATTCACTCATCACTCTGGAGCCGTGGGCACTAGGCTCTGGCACTGTTTCCTAAGGTTATCCCATGTTTTTCTAGGATGTTCTCCCTTCTGTGAGTCTCTTGCAAAATGACTAAATGCAAAATATCCTTTCTTTGCTTATACTCATTTAGTATCCCTTTATTTGAAAGTGAAATAGACTTTTTTCTAAGGATTACCTCTGATGACACTGATTTCTGTGGGAATTTGGGATTCATAGACTTGGTTTTGCTCCTGCTCCATTCCTGAAAAAGCCGAATATTTCCCATTCAGAGAGACAAATGAATGTGTTTGCAAAAAGATGCACAAGCCAGGCTGGACAATGGTGGCTCATGCCTGTAATCCTAGCACTCTGAGAGGCCGAGGCGGGAGGATTCCTTGAGGTCAGCAGTTGTAGACCAGTCGGAGCAAGAGTGAGACCCCGTCTCTACCAAAAATAGAAAAAATTAGCCAGGCGTCATGGTGAGCGCCTGTGGTCCCAGCTACTCAGGAGGCTGAAGCAGGAGGATCGCTTGAGCCCAGGAGTTCAAAGTTGCAGTGAGCTATGATGATGCCACTACACTCTACCCAGGGGGACAGAGCAAGACCCTGTCTCAAAGAAAAAAAGCACAAGCCATCTCTCTTTAATCATTGAAGATGGGGAAGTGTAGTAAGCACAAAATAGGAAATGCATAAAGGAGAATGTAAAGAGCCCCCACAAGGTTAGAATTACGAAACTATTCGGTAACACTAAGGAATGCCTTTCTCCAGAATTTAAATCTGGAAAAAAATACATGGAAAATACTGTTAAACATCTTCACTGTTTGAAAGCAGAGTAATTTTCCTCAAAGTGTCATGAATCCTTAGGCACAGTTAATATTCGCAGAAGTGTTTGTGTCTTTCCAGTAGCACTTACAGTTGTGCCTGAGAGCATCGCACTGAGGAACAGCCTGGGGGGGTTGCTGTTCCTGAGACTCCCCAGTTCCTTCCCAGTCGTGCGGAAGGAAGGAGGGAGGGAGGGAGGGAGGGCAGGCAGGCGGCCTGCAACTGCTGTCTCAAAGCTGCCAGGACCATCCTCAGAGAATAGAATCACAATGAAAATAATACCAGTTCGTGATGATTTAGAGTTGCTGTTTTTAAAAAAATATTTGCACTTTGGTTGATTTCTAAACTCTGTTAGCTCTTCTAAAAACAGAAGCTTGAAGCCATGGGAAAGGAGAGGATGACCTGCTGTCATGCGTGCCTTTTTTGGTGTGGTGTTTTGAGCTTGATTTCAGTGAATGTAATAAGAAAAGTTGATCCACAGAGGGTACAAGCCCTCGGTTGCAGAGTAATTAAAATACTGGCTATTTATCCTTCACACGTGAATGGAGAAGGGCATGTTTACATTTATAAAGGGTTTTCAGTGCCTTCTGATACAAGAGCAGCAGTCTCAGTGCACCCATGTGTAGAGTTTTGTTTTGTTTTGTTTTTAGAAAAAGACTCCCAGTCAAGAATTCCCTTGAGGGTTTGGGGCATGGCGTGCTCCTGCGTGAATCCTCATCTGATGAGCTTGCTGTCTGTTGTCCATGTGTGCAGCTCTGCCCAGAAGAGCCTGGTGCCAGCTGGGCAGGGCCCCACTGCACACCTCAGGCCTGCTCCCCACAGCAGTCCCCCCTACATGAGCACACAGCATATGCCACTCTCCTGCCCTACCTGCCACCCTTTCTGGCCCCTCTCACTCTGTACCCTTGGAGGCTGGGGGGAAGAAGAGACAAGGACAGTGAGCTGTCCAAGGTATTTCAACTTGACCTCAGCAAGTTTATAAGGTAGGGAGGATGCTTGCCCTACTTGAAGCCACCTGTGTAAATTCATGTCATGGTCACCTCCCCAGCCCCTTGTGCAGTGACTGGTGAAGGATCAGACCAAAGTCTGGCCATGCTGTGGCTCCACCGGCCACAAGTAGTACCAAGGACCTAGCTGAGAGCAAGCATGGCACAGAGAGTGTCAAGCAAGCTGGCTGTGTTCTCCTTACTCCTGTTGTTGGAGAACAAGTCTGTTCCTCATCAGTACCCCTCAGTCCACCATTCAGTCACTCACACGCTCATGAGCATCTTCTGTGTCCCAGCGCGGGGCCGTGTGCCAGGCACACAGTGGCAGGCATCATGGTCACAGGTGCTCCCTCATGGACCTCTCATTCCACTCAGAGAGATGGACCAATAATTGCACAATTAAGTGACTTCAAATTGATAAATGCTATGAAGGAAAAGTAGAGAATGCTAGGAGAACGCGCACTAGAAAAATGATCTAGTCTGGGAGGCTCGGAGCTTTCCCTGGCAAGCAATGTTTGGGCTAAGACCTGAGAGATGAGAAGTGAGTGCCCGGCATGGGGGAGGGGCGGGGGGCCAAAGAGATCACCCCAAATTAAGAAAAGACCTTGTACAATAGAAATCGCCTGCCCTGGCTGTAACATGAAGACAACCCCAGGATTGGAGAGGCAGGCAGAGGTTCCTGTCCTGTCTTTGGGCTCCTACCTACTTGCATTGTGAACAGAACAAGGAGACCCGCACAGGCACAGCTGTCATGAAGCGACGTGCTAGTCGTAGGGCTCAGTTTGTGACTTAGACCAGCAATTGCACAAGAGCATCACGTCCTCAAGCCCAGGAATGTCCAGGCATCAAATCATCTCTTTACCTTCTGGGCCTGAAATGTGATCATCTCAGCCTCCCCCATAAATGAAAAGATTGTTTGTAGTTTAAGCAGGATGGCCTATGAATTAACATTAATATATATGTGTGGGGCCATGAGAAATGGATTGCTCACCCGGTGCCTTGATTTGCAGAGAAGCCCCTTTGCTGGAATAAAACACAAAAGCCTTTCAGCCACCCTGAGAATGCAGTTCAGTGAAGTGTGTCAGCATCTGTGGATCACATGCTCATAGTCTGATGCCCCTAACCCAGGGCCTCCAGAAAATGTCAACGTGGTCCAGTTTGTATGAATTCAGTACTGTCCATCAAAAGGGCCATTGTGCTTCGTGCATTAATTCACTAGGCCATTTAGTGAATTAACATCTCTGCTTTGGAGCAAGCAGAAAAGGTCCTCCTAAGTCCCCACAACGACAGTGTCACCGATAGCTGTGGCTGCTGCTGGGGATTGCTTCCTAGAAAAGCAAGAGGCCCTGGAGGGCCAGGACATATCTCAAGTGAGGAGAAGATGCAGCAGGATGGTGGGGGGAGTTGTGCTCAGGCTGATGGGGGGTGCCTAGCTGCACAGCAGCCCCCATGTACCCCCAGCAGCCAGGCCCACACACCTGCTCTTTGATGCTGATGTGCTGATGCCCACAGCTGTTGTGCCTCAAACTCCTTCTTTTTCTGTGTGCTCAAGCAAGAGTTTATTTTGGTGGAGGTGGGCACCCTTCAAGGGCAGTCTCTCTGAGTAGCTCTTGCTCAGGGACAAATCTATTAAAGTTAAAAGCCAGAGGAAGGAGGAGGTGGGCCCTCTAGGGCTTTCCAGCTGCACATGATGCTAGTTTTTGACATCAAGTAAAATGCCACGCCCACCTTCTTACACATGGCTGTGACCTCAGTGAGTTGGACAGTGCTCCTGACTGCCAGCCTCAGGGATCTGTGGGGATGGCAAGAGCCCTGTTAGTTTCCCAGAAAACCACAAACATTCTGCCACCAGCAACCAAGCCTCTTGTTGCATATTCGAACCAGGCTTCAATGCTTAGAAGGAAAATCATCTGTTCTGGCAAATCACCAGGTAACACAGTCACCGCTGCAGATGAGGAATGGGCTACAGCCCATGCTGACCCCAAAGAGCACAACTTTAGCATGCTTTTTGTACTTCCAGCGAGTGTGCGTTTCTGAGAGCTGCCAGGACAGAGGAACCAGGTATTTCTTGCATTTTTTCCTGTGTCTGTGGCTGGGCAATTGATTACATCACTTGTACTGTCTTGTGGGACATCCTCCAAGCGTCCAGCAAAACCACAGGACATGAGCAGGGCAGCATTGCACCTGACTGGAAGAAAGGATGTCAGAGCTAGAAGAAGCCTTGGAAACAATCCAGATCCAGGATCCGTTCAGGGGCTGGACAGACAACACAGATGTGAATGGAGAGGACACGGTCCACCCAAGGAAATTCAGATTGCATTGTAAAGGTGCCAGGCCACACCTGTCACATCCCTAGACTGCGCTCTGCCCATGGTTACCATTTACAATCATCTCTGACGTAAAACAATCTCTTAGTTTCACTGAAGGTAAAAGCTTGAAGGAGATTGTGACCTACTCAAGTGACAGAGCTAATTGGGACCTGAGTCTCAATGTCCTGTGTTAACTCCAGGCCCTCTGCCACCACTTGGGTCAGAGGAAAACGCTGAGTGAGTCAGGGTAAGGCAAGAGGTGGAAATCACACCAGTTATTTTCACAAAGAGAATTTAAAATAATTACAGTTAACTGAAAAGGTAAAAAAAGAAGGAACTCAAAGGTGTCACAGAGGTAACTACAGGAAGCAGCTGCCTCCTTTAGGGCTGGGGGAACATGGGAAGGAGATTGGAATTACTAAGATAGAAGTGTGGAGGAAAAGCCCCCACAGTGCTGAAACTCAGTGCCCCCCAAGGAAGAGGGGGCACCAGCTGCTGGGGCTGGTGCCTCAGAGCCAGAGGAGGGGTCCCGCGGGGCTGGGACCCAGGCCCCGAGGACAGGCTGCTGGCATCTCTGAGGGTCAGGGCACAATGAAGCTTGTTGGGAAAACTGCAAACTGGATCCAGCCGCTGCAGTCCCGGGGGCAGAAGCGAGGCTGAGGTGACCTCCTCAGGAAAAGGAAGCTGATGGGAAGTGTTGCTGGGGACAATGTTCACAGGAACGGAAAACAAAAAGGAGCAGGTCCCTTCTCCCTCCTCCAGCCCTGGGAGGGCTCTCTGTAGTGCCCTGTCTTGGTAGAGCCTCACAGGGAGCCTCTGGCAAAGCAGAAATAAGGTGTGCAGGTTCCAGCCCCAGCATCCCAGAGTAGAGGAGAGGAGGGTGGGTTTAGAGCTTGGAGGTAAGTGCTTACTAATTGGCACCCCGAGCTTTTGCTTCAGTTGAAGCCTGGAACTAATACTCATCAGCTCTCAGTTGACTCTAGGAGACCAGTCTGGAAGCTGTGACACCCCAGCCCCCACCACAATACGTCACTGGGCATCCTCAAGCCAATTGCTGAGCCAGGGACACCCTAGCCTGGGAGTTAATCCCTACGGCCTCTGCCCTCTAGGAAGTTGCCTTGCAAAGGTATAATTTGTCCCAAACCTTTATCAGGTGGCCTAAGAGACTGGACACTCTTCTCTTGAAGAAGCAGCCACAGCCATGGGGTGTCTGCATAGTGCAGTGCCCCTCCCACAGAGGAAATGCCACAAGCATCTCCTGCCTCACCCAGACTCTACCACAGGCTAACTTTCCTGAGGTGGTAAGAATTGTTCAAAGACTGCTTCAAAAAGGCAAGGAACCAAAACATCCTAGGATACCCGTTCCTGGACCCCAGTGATGGTTGGTTTTTTCGCTATTCTTCCCTCACGTGACCGAGAAAGTTGCTTTGGTGACTAAGAAAATGGATTTGGGAGGATTCACTCTAATTCCTTGGCCACATGAGGCAGAGCTACAGTCTGGACAGGTCCCACAGGCATGAAATGAGGATGTTTCTAGAGCATCTGTGAAGGGACTAAGCTTTATGGGCAAGGGCTTGGGGATCCAAAGTTTATATGCTGTTGATTAAATGTAATGCCTTCTTATGCTCTTCTTGCAGCTGGCAATAGCACCTTTACTGATCTATATTGGAATTGTCTCTGTTCCCCATGGACTCTTCATTCAAGGTGGGCAGCTTCATCTCTTCTACCCAAGTGATTTAAAGTGCTACTCACCTGAGAAATAAATTAATTCTCTGTGTTTATCCCCATGAGAGGCAAAATCAGCTATAACATTCCTGGCATTGGGCCAGGATGTTGACCTTCAGAGACCTGAAACAGCTGTTTTCCTCACTGTTTTGAACTTCAGAACATGAGGATAGCTGTTTTCTGAAGATAACTTATATCCCACGAGCAGACACAGGAGGCATCATTTGGTCTTGTTTTTCCCAGTCTTGGGCTGGTCTTTCTGCGTGACTACTGTTCTAATGTGAGGCCAGTTCTGCCAAGCCAGGAACCCATTTGAGCTTTTCTGCTCACCTGTGCCAGGAGGTAGACTAAGGGGGTGGGGGAAGGGGAAGGAAGGGGAGTTGTATAGGAAAGGAGTTCTAGAAAAGAACTGGCCAAAGATTCCAGGATCACAGGAAATAATTTTGACTGCATAGAAAAGCCTTCTGGCTCCAGGGCTCCAAATTATCTAAATACTGTAATAAAAACCTCAAGAAGTGAAAGGAACTTGCTTGCTTTGATGTCTCAGCCCTCCATCCAGCCCACGATGGCTGGGCCGGTGTTTGTCTGTCTTGCCCTGGAAATGGATGCTGTCCAGGAAGCTCAAAGAATTTCATTTATTTTAATTAAATTTCCTGGTGTCCATGGCAGATGATCATCTCATCAGCATGGGGGATGACAAGTGGCTGCGAGTACATCTTATCACCAAGAAATCTTCATCGTGTTTGCAGAGAAGGTGCCAGGAACGGTGAGCTGTAACGGTCTCTGGCTGCCATCTGAGAAACACACTGTGTCGCAGAGCTTATCCGTGGAGACAGCCAAAACCATACCTAGGAACTCAAGAGAACTCAATTAAAAGTGAGGTTTTTCAGAAGAGGAAGTCTGAATCAAGTTAAGCGTATGTTAAGTGATCTCTGTAACTAGCCATCACCCACTAGTAAAGAAGGAATGGCAAAACACCGAAACTCCAGAAAATTTGTGCAAGCATTTAGGTTCATCTTCCTCCTTCACCACCCTATTAACAAAAGTCTGTAATTCAGAACCCACTACTTTGAGTGGTGCCCCTTTTTCCTTTTCTGTGAGCAGGAGGGACCGAGAGGACACAGAGAACAGCCTGATGTGCCATCTTTACACCCCAGAGTGGAAGAGTTGTGAACAGCACCATGTGTCTCTTGAAGCTTGGGGGAACTGCTGCTTCCTGAGCTCCCCCATGACATCCTAAGGGAGAATCAAAGGCAGAGATAGATAGATTTGTCATGAAGACATTTCAGCTTAAGACTGTCACGTACACAGACTCCTTCCAAGGTGCTACTGTGGAGATAGGGAGAAGCAGCAGCTGGGCCAGCCTGGGGTCACCCCCACCCCAGTGGCCATGCCAGCACTGAGGCCCAAGGGCTACCTCCATCACCCCCACCAGCTGCAGAGTGGTGGGGCCTGGGGGAGATCAGAGTCCTGCCCCGATACCTCCCAAGACCCACCCTGAGGCAGGAAGCACTGCCCACAAGCAGTGGCATTTCTGCTCAGGAGTTGTGATGCCAAGGAGAGTCCAACTTATCTTTCTGTTCTCTCTAAAGAGGATGATGTTACGTCATTGTCTGATGCTGAGGTGATCAAAGAAAAATGCAGCAAAAGGAAGTGGGGAAAAAGTATTAGAGAACTATGTCGAGCAATAAATTCATGATGCTTATTGTATATAATTACTATAAGATTCCATTTATATGACAAACTTGAAAAGGCAAAACCATGGGGACAGAAAACAGATCAGTGGTTGCCAGTGGCTGGGGCAAGGTGGGGTAGGGGTTGGCCACACAGGGGTGGCAGGAGGAAATGTTTTGGGGTGAGGGGACTGTTCCCTATCTTGATGGGGGGTGGCTACACATCCGTGTGTGTTTGTCAAAACTCACAGAGGGTTTCTTCTCAGTCCTACAGGTCTCTAGGAACTTCCTAGAGAATATCCTAATCCACCTGGGAACACAAGAAGGAACTGACCAGGAAGGTGACAGATGGGGGCTTTCCAGGTGTCCTGAGGGGCAGGAGAGGGAGGTGAGGCTGGCCTGGCGTGTCAGGGCCAACAGGGGCCCCATGGGGGGAGGCTGCTCTGGCCAAGCTAGACAAACCTGGGCTGAGGGGGCTAGACTTCATCAGTGGGACATACCATAGCATCCAACAACTGTCTGGCAGCCTCTGTTTCCCTGGATGACCCCTCCCAAGTGATGAGTTCTGGGAGGACAAGACCACATTCCTCTTGCTCACTTTGGTCCCCTTGGTCTGATGCCCGCCATGTCCAGTGGTTATTCAACTGAATTGATGTGTGTGTTTTGGGATGGGGGTAGTGATATCTGATTTAATATTATAAAAGGGATCCCTTGGGCTGCTCCTTGGAAGTAGACTTGAAGGGCCACAGAGGAAGAAGTGAGAAAAGTCAGGGGCAGAGGTGACGGGAGCCTCGGCTGGGGCAGCCTCTTGGGCATAGGAAGAAAGGCTGGGCATCCGCAGGGGTGGAATCAACAGGATTTCACGTGATGGGCATCCAACATGATTCTAAAACAAAGTTGAAGAAATAGTTCATTACTTTCTATAAATGTGATCTGGCCTAAACCCGTGGCCTATCAGTATTTGAGAGGAAAGGAAAAGTCAAGATTTGGGTGACTGACCGTCCTTGAAGTGCCACCCAGTCCCAAAGGTGGAGAGTTGCTTCCCAGCCCCTAAATGTATTGCTGTTTCTTGTTAAGGCCAGTAACAGGCCAGAGCAAATAGTAAAGGGAAGTTTTATAACTGGAGGCTCACAGATGTTCTGGATGCATTGCCCGTCTGTGGGACACAGAAGAGGCAGGTGGGTTTCTAGGAAGTCTGGAAACTGCACACTGAGCCAGGTGGACCCGACCTGGGGACTGCCATGGCATACTGGAGTGTGAAGTCAGATTTTGGAGGGAGAGGAGGGTGTGGTGTGGCAGAGGCCCAGGCGCGGGGGGGAGTTCTCAGCCAGAGGTTGGGTGGGATGAGAGATGGCCTAGGTCTACAAACAATGACACAGATGGGGGGGTGAGGAGAAATAGGCACTGGGGTGCCTCAGTGCAAGTTCTTCCCACCACCCGGATCCAACTCCTAACCCTCAGCCACTCCTCTTCCATGACCCGCCATCACACAGATGCTTCCTCTTTTTGCCTTCAGTCCTGGAGAGGCTTAGCTTTGGCCCAGCCCCTCTCTCCTCTCTACTCTTTCCCTCCACTGTCCCATCCAGGGACAGGATTCAGAATCCAGGCCTGTGGAGTCCCCGAGTACGGGCATCGTGGCCAGTGGAGTGGTTTCAGGGGCCTAAGATCATCTCCCCTTAGGGAGGATGGGGCTAGAAGCTGCAGCGTCAGGACTGATGTTCTTCTAACAGAGAAGCAGAATGAGTAGGAGGTGATACATATAAGGAACTGGTTGCGCAGTTGTGGGATGGCTAAGTGAGTCTCAAATCCATCCGGCAGCGTTAAGGAGGGGAAGAACGTGGGCGGGGAGAACTCCACAGGCACAGACCAGCGCTGTTGTCCACAGGTGGAATTCTCCCTCCCTCTCCCTCTCCCTCCCAGAAACCTCAGCCCTCCTTTTAAGGCCTTCCGGTGGCTTCAGCTAGGCCCATCTTAATTATCCAACACAATTTCCCTTATTCATAGTCAACTGATTAGGGGTTTTAATTACATCAGAAAAATACTCTCACAGCAACACCCAGTGTGATGGTTAATTTTAGGTGTCACCATGACTGGATTAAGGAAGACCTAGAGAATGGGTAGAGCATGACTTCTGGGTGTGTCCTTGACAGTGTTTCCAGAGGAGACTGGTGTGTGAGTTTAGTGGGCTGAGTGGAGAAGATGTGCCCTAAATGTGGGTAGACGCCATCTAATAGGCTGGGGGTCCAAACAGAACAAAAACGGAGGAAAAAAGATCTCCTCCCTCTCTCTCCTGGAGCTGGGACACTTTCCTCCTCCTGCCCTTGAACATCAGAACTCCAGGCTCTCCAGTCTTGGGACTCTAGGACTTACCCAAGTGGCCCCTTCCACCTACCTAGTCCTCAGGCCTTTGGCCTTGGACTGAAAATTACACTGTCAGTTTCCCTGGTTCTGAGGCTTTTGGATTTGGACTGAACCACGCCACCAGCATCCCTGGTTCTCCGTCTGACAGGTGGCCTATGGTGGGACTTCTCAGCCTCCACAATGACATGAGCCAAATCCCCTAATAAACCCCCTCCCCTCTATCTATCTACCTATCTACCCATCATGTCTATGTATCTATCTATCTATCATCTATGGTTCTGTCTCTCTGGAGAACCCTGACTAATACACCTAGGTTAGTATTCTATACTAACTGGGAACTGTAGCCTCACCATCAAAAACACATCACAGCTGGGCATTGTGGCTCACATCTGTAATCCCAGCATGTTGGGAGGCCAAGGCAGGAGGATCACTTGAGGCCAGGAGTTCGAGAACAGCCTTGGTAACATAGTGATACCCTGTCTCTACAAAAAATTAAAAAATTAGCCATGTATGGTGCTGCGCACCTGTTGTCCCAGCTACTCAGGAGGCTGAGGCAAAAGGATCGCTTGAGCCTAGGAATTCAAGGTTACAGAGAGCTATGATTGTGCCACTGCCCTCCAGCCTTGGTGACAGAGTGAGACCCTATCTCTCTAAAACAAACAAACAACAAAAACACATCACAGAGACCTGACTCAAAATTCAGAGCTTCTAGACCCCTCAAGCTGCTGCTCAATTGGCTCCAAGCCTAGAAAAGTCCTAAGAGGTCTAACTTGTGTGCAGGCCACTGAATGATGTTCTTCTAAGGTGCTGAGCTGGGCTTTGAACCTGGGCAGGGGGAGCTGATGGTCAGGCACAGCTCTATAACTGTGGATACAAACAGGAAGGAAGGGTGTTATCCCAGGGACTTGGTGACAAGCTTACCTTGGTTTTCCCCAGATGATGAGAAATCTGGTTTGCTGTGATAACTCTGCTCAGGCACTCTCAGCCTGCTATTCCTTTTTGAAGATCCAATCCAAACTATAAAAGTATCCAACATGATTGGTGGGGACCTTGGACTCCAGAAACACAGCCCGTGATGAGCCTAGTCCCCCAGGACATTCCCTGAGTGAGCTTCCTAAACTAGCATTTCATTCATTTATTTTTTTAATTCCTTCTTTTTTGAGGTAAAATATACAGATATAATTTACCACCTTTACCATTTTTAAGTGTACATTTCAGTGGTGAGAAATACATGTATACTCTTTTTCTCCCTTCATCTCTCTCTCCCCCTCCCTTTTCCAATCTCTGGTAACCACCAATATCTACACTCTATCTTCATGAGATCCACTTTTTTAGCTCCCACATATGAGTAAGAACATGTGCTATTTGTCTTTCTGTGCCTGGCTTATTTCACTTAACATAATGGCCTGCAATTCCATCCATGTTGCTTCAAATGACAGAATTTTATTCTTTTTTATAGCCAAATAATATTCCATTGTGTGTATATACCACATTTTCTTTATCTGTTCATGCTTTTATGGGCACTTAGGTTGATTCCACAACTTGGCTATTGTGAATAGTGCTGCAATAAACATGGGAGTGCAGGTATCTCCTCAATATACTGATTCTCTCTCTTTTGGATATATACCCAGCAATGGGATTGCTGGATAAAAACTAGCATTTTAGATATACCACAGAGTGGCTGAGCAATACAGAAACTTGCCCTAAGGATGTACTTGAGGGGCAGAGTGCACAGGAAAATCTAGCAGGGCCTGAACGAGTTAGGCATGTCTACATGAAAGGATGCAGATGGTGTTTACATCAGAACAAAATGTAAAGCACAAACTGGAAAAAAAAGCTTGCAACATGTGACAAAGAATTAACTTATATGTAAAGTGCTCTTTCAAATTAATAAAAGGGGGACACAATCCATTTTTAAATAGCTTTTTAAAATTCTTTAATTTTTACAATGACACAGGATATGAACATACAGTTAACAATGAAAGAAATTTAAGTGGCCAACGAACATGCCAACAGATGTTCAACTTTACTAGAAATTGAAAATTAAAATTAAGTCATCACTGGGCTATGACTTGCCACACCTTGAACTTATAAAAGTTTAAAGAGATTTCTGTTACCCTACTAGAGAACATGTAGAGGAACAGATACTCTGACTCACTGCTCAAGGAATGTCACTGATGCAATCTCTTTGGGGGTCGGTATTTGTCAAAAGCCTTTAAAATTTTCATATGCCTGACTTATCTGCAGATTGTTTGCAAATATGGGCAGAACAATTTCTCTCATTCCACATGCCCTGTTGCTATGCAATTTGCCCTTTTCCCATCAGATATCTGTGCTCACATGGAGACTTTCTTTGACCAATAGAATGCAGGAGAAGTGAAGTGTGTATCCTCTGAGGCTAGACCTTAAAGAGATCTGACAGTTTCCATTTTTGCTATTTTGGAACTCTGAGCCACCATTTAGGTCGTGGTGAAAATTCTATTTTCAGAATTTCTAAGGTGGGCTAGATATGTTGTTTTTATAGCCATTTCCATATTTAAAAAGCAAACCAAGAATGCATTGTTTTCCACACTTCTTGATGACTTACTTTAGTTATGTTCATGAAACTAGACTATGTGTGTGTTCACCACATATAATGCTGCCATTCCAAAAATGTGAACCCTGCAATTGATAATACGCTCCAGTAGTGTTGATTTAAACGTATCACTTACAAAACCCTGAATGAATCTGTATTTCCAACTAGAATCCTTATTAGAACATCTTGTCTCCCCTAAATCTGGTGATAAATCACTCTGGAAATGCCACATACCATTTTTTAAAATGATTAAGTCATTTGTGATGCATAAAATGTTGGGGAAAAAAGTGGAAAAGCCAGTTTTTATGTTGATAAAGAACTACTACTTTATTATATATTATTTAAAAATGTATGATACTAGCAGTAAAAGATCCCTAAAACAGAGAATCTTTCTGGACAAACGTAAGGATAAGTTTTCAACGTTACAATAGGGATCTTTAGAGGTCTCAGCTAATTTTTTCCAAGCTAATACATGGGACTAGGCCTGAAGTTCTGGACATGGAAATTGGATAAGGAAGGACCAGGTATATAGGGGAACACATTCCATGGATCATTTAAGAGAGGGGCAATGTTTTCAAACCCACCATGGTTGCCCATGGTCAAATACATACAATCTCTCTTTTTTTTCTTAATTAACAAGGCATTTTATAATATTGAGGCTTTTTTATAGTTGTTGCAGTAAAGAAACATTTTTTATCCAAAATTTTTTCCAAATCATTTGATCATGGAATCTTTTTGTTTGTTGACTTGTTTGAGACGGGAGGGAGGTGATTGTTGATAAAAATATGGCCTATTATTATCTCATAGAACACAGTCTAGTGATTAACAGGTAGATGGACTACAGGATGGAGGGAAGGAAGAGAGGGAAGAGTAAATGAAAGAAGGAAGGATGGTAGGAAATGACCTAGGAAGGGGAAAAAATAAGGTCCATAATTTTTAATTTGTGATTCCAATGCCAAGAATGCTCTGAAATCAGAACTTTTTTTTCCCTAAGTTTGATGCAGTCTCATTAGGTGGAAAAACCTGACCAGATGGATGTAGGTTTTTTAATAATTTTCCTTTATCCCTCTCAGTGAGAATATTCCTATGTTTTGCTGGAGAAATATTCCTGTAAGATGATAGTGTAGTTTCACCCTGGGCCCTGATGGGGTGTCACATAATCTAGGGTCACTGAATCACATTACATTTTCCAAATGTGAAACATTCTGAAGTCATCTGACTTGAAGGGATGTTAAGAAAGGATTGTGGACCCAATTTTGCATCCATGTTTCATAGAGCTGTTCAAACCAGGTATATTCACTGCCTTACCTACAAAATGTGGAGGGGGTCTTCCGGGGGTTTTTTGGTGGTTAAATATAATACACATCAGGAACTCCACACAGTTCTGGACACAGTACATGCTTTGAAATGTCCACTACTGTCTTCCCACTTTCTGCTGGCCTTTCCCCACCAGTTCCGCCTGGTCAGCACCAATGCTTAGTGATCCATGAACCTAAAATCCAGAATGCAGTGACCTAAGGCAAAAGCCACGAGTATGTTTCTGTTGGTTCCTCCTCCTGTGGAAACCCTGACATCATTACCACTATGTCAATTCTGCTATAACAAGCTATGCCTGGGCTTGTTTTGTTTTGCTTCATACAGCTTTGATGACTTCCTCTGTACAAAATATACCACTTCAAATTTAAAAATCAAAAACTCAGAGGTAGATCTCCTGCCCAGACACAGGCTCCCTCTGTTGGCTACCATTGCATTGGTACATGCGGTCATGTCCGGGATTGCGCCTGCAGCCAGGAGATTTGTTACAAATGTTATGACTCTCAGTTTACAATTGTAGGTCACGAGGCTGAAATATTTATGAACAGATTGGATTGAATCTGATTGCTGCTTACAAATTCACCTCAGTTTATGATGCTGTTTAATGGGACCAAAGTTTTAGGGGGAAGGAATAGGAATTCCAACCCTCCGATCTCATGGCTGTTTGAGCCTTACATTTGTCTTTGAGGGTTAGGGATCAGAGGAGGAACAGGAATTTGGGAGGAATCGCTGGAGGCATGGAAAGTAAAAAAAATAATAAGAATTATTTCTTGCTTGTATTATACTAAAAACCAAGACTTGTAGAGAGAAGTCCTTAGGAGTTTGAGAGCTGGTAACAAACTACTTTGAGCTTCTTTGGAAATACAGAGCCTGAGCTCAGATGTTGAGAAGTCCCTGAAGTCAAACAAGAAAATCCCAGAGCCAAGACTAAGGAGGGGCTTGGAAAAACAAGGTGGGGCCTGAGCTCCCATGAGCTGCCTCCTGACCTCACTGCAAGGGCAACTCTTGAACAAGGCAGTGTACATCCCCACCCTCTAGTCTCAGTTTCTGTTCTTCTCTGGTGTAAAACTGCTTATTCCACAGGTGTTTGTTGAGCACCTGCTATGTGCCAATGTTCTAGACACTCAGGAGGAAATAGGGAACACAACAGACAGCTCTGCCCTTGCTCCCAGCAGCAGGGCAGTCCAAAAGCATCTGGCCACTTACATCTTGGGATGTTAAGCCAGGTAAGGGCTTCTGCTTACTATAAATGCCTTTTGTCCCCGCTTCTCCAAGCCTTGGGTGCCCAATCTATTCCTTTGTGTCTCTTGCCAGTTGTGTTGCAGATGGCATTGTTCCCCACTTCCACGGTAATAGAGTTGTTGATGACAAGTGGCTACCCGTCCAAGCCCTCTATATCCCAGCTAGGTGTGGACTTGTGACTATTTCTCACCAATAGAATAGAAATGGAGGTGATGTGAACAATTCCAAGGCCAGTGGGTTTTTTTTCTGGTGTTTTGTTTTTGTTTTTGAGACAGGGTCTCACTCTATCACCAAGGCTGGAATGCAGTATGATCATAGCTCACTGCAGCCTTGAACTCCTGGGCTCAAGTGATCCTTCTGCACTCAGCCTCCCAAGTAGCTGGGACTACAGTTGCCCACCATGACCAGCTATTTTCTAAAGTTTTTTGTAGAGACAAAGTCTCACTAGGTTGCCCAGGCTGGTCTTGAACTTCTGGCCTCAAGTGATCCTCCCACCTCGACCTCCCAAAGGGCTGGGGTTACAGGTGTGCCCCACCACACCTGGCCAAGGCCAATGCTTTTAAGAAGTGGGTGTCCTGTTCCATACTTTCTTTTCTTTCCACACCTGGGTGCAGACCACAAGGAGACCCTAGGGGATGTATATTGTCTTTGAATCTCCACATTGAGGAGAGCCACCTGCCCTAGACAGTTACTGGGCAAAATATAAATTGCTACTGTGTTTGATTTGTTGCATTTTTGGATACATTTTTTTACAGCTGTTTAGCCTATCTTAACTAACACACACTCTTTTTTCCTATTCTATAGGATGTCGCGCTCTCTCTCTCTTCCAAGTGCCAATTTTTAACTTTCAGGAATCCTTTGTCTTTTAGTGTAATTCTCCTAATCTCTCCTAATTCTTTCTGTCTTTGTTGCCTGTTTCCGTTCCTCCTGGGTCATATTTACAGTTGGGCTTCTTTTTCTTTTTATACACTTTGAAAGCTATTTAAAGCCCATTCTAATGAACATCTCAAATAAAGAGAGAATTATCTTAATATATAAAGATCTCCTACAAATAAATAGCAAAATAGAAAAGAATATATAAATATATGGTTCACTGAAAAGTAAACGCAAATAGTACTTATACAAAAAGGTGGTATTTTCTCAAAATAAGAGAAATATGAATAAAATTTTAATGAGAGATGTTTCTCACTTATTATCCTAGAAAAGATAAAGCGTTTATTAATACACTCTGTTGGCAAAAGTGTGAGGAAATAGGCACCCTTATATATTGCTGTAGGGAGTTTAAATTGGTACAAGCTAGATGTAGAGTGATTTGGAAATATCTATAAAAATTACAAATGTACTTACCATTTTACCCAGCAATTTCATTCAAAGGAATTTATCTCACAGAGATTTTTACATGCACAAATTTATGCATAATCAAGCTCATTTATTGCAGTTGCCATAATAGTAAAATATTTTTATATAACCAAGATGTTTATCATTGAGGGGCTGGTTAAAGAAATTGTGATACATCCATGAATAGAATACTAAGAGCCTTAAGAAATAATAAGGAAGATCTTCATGCTGTAGGAGAGAAAAATTTTACTTTTCTTTTGTAGAGTTTTCAGGTGGGCCTGAGAATAAAACTGACATAAAGACATTTTAACAGGAGAAAAGCATACAAATTTATATAAATTTTACATGACATGGAAGCCCTCATAAGACAGTGAAAACCCGAAGTGCAAAACCTAAATGCTTTTATGTAGGTTGAACAAAGAGAGGCAATTGTGGAAAAGTAACTAAACTATGTGGGGAGGCTAAAGGAAGATAAGAGGTGTTTTAACGAGACCTGTGTGTACAGAATTCTCTTGGCTATGACTTTCTATCAAAGAATGTTTCTGTTTTCCTGGTACAGTGAGGGCATCTTTTACATGGGAGTTTTTATCTCATATTTCCAGGAAGAAAAAGGGAGATTAGAATGGCCTTCTTGCATCTGCTGTTTTTCAAGTGCCTTTAGCTCAAAATAATCCTTATGCCAAAGTGACATATTTTAGGGTGGTGTATTCTGCCACTCGCCCATCAATGCCCAGATAGGGATATATTAAGTAAAAGAAAGAAAGCAGAGAATAGTGTCTATAGTACATTACTCTTTGGGTAAAAATATGCATACATATGTATTTAAATGTACTATACATATAGTATAACATATATATACCCATATATGATGTGTGTATATATGTGTGTGTTTGCCCATGTCTCTCTCTCTATATGCACAAATATATAGAGAATGCATTTGGGAATCTACCCCCAAACTGGTAACGTTATTTGCTATGTGGAAGAAAATCAGGGGGAGATGTATGCAGGGGAGAGAAGGAAACACATTTTAAATTTTGAACCATGAAAATGAGAAATCTACTCAAAAAGAAAATAAAATTATTTTCTAAACCTTTTCCTCTTCCTGTTACAACTTTCACCCACTAGAGTCACTATTTGGGCTGGAATATTGGTTCTTAAACATTTGTGGAATTATAGTCACTTTTAAGGATCTGCTGAAACCCACGGAACCTCTCTTTAGAAGAAGGTACACATGCACACATGGGAGGACACACACACAATTTATCTTCAATTTCAGGGCATCCGCGGACATCTTGAGCTCAGTTACAAATTTTGGGTTAATAAATTCTGTAAGAAAAGATAAACAATGCAGGGGAAGCTGGACTTTGTTTCTCACATCTCTCCCTCTTAGAAACTGTAGCTCATTGATCCTGCCCGACTATATTCATCTCCTTGTTCTTTGTTTCACAATCTGCTTCCCTCCCCCACCCGCCACCTCTATATACCTAACTTTCTGCATTTCTTTGTGATTCTCCTTTAAAAGAAGGCTTAGACTAATTCTCTGATTACACTTTTTAACAAACTTTCCCTTAATTTCCTACCGCTTCTTGGGAGTTGATTTTCCCTTGACACACTTTAAGAAACACACTTTTGCTGGCCCCTGGGGCTCAAACTTGAAAAACTGCTCTTTTTCCTGTCCTTGAACTGATTTAGTATAAGGCCTGTGTCCCTCTTTCTTTTGCTATTAGTGTGGTTTCTGTAACCCAAATCTGAAGGGAATTTTCTTGAAATAAAGCCCCAAGAACCAGCATTTAATTTCCTCAAACTTTAAAAAAAAAATAGAGTATTAATTACAGAGACTGTTTATTCTCATCATCTGATACTCTCACAATCCCATGTTCGATATTTAAAGACAGAGCATGGAACTAGCTCATGCCAGATATTCAGTAAATGATAGTGTCTTTCCTTTTCCCATCATTTCAGCACAAAGCACTCAGACTGCTGCATGGTTTCGGCGTCTCTGCAGTTGCTGCCTGCCTCCTTTGCTGAGCTCAGTGCATTCAGACTGCACTGGCTGCTGGTACCAGTGTAAATAGAATTTGAAGGCCCACATTTGGGAATATCACTCTGACTCCCCTCACTCCACTGCCTCCCACTTGGCACTCTTCATTCTGGGGCTCCTCCCAGATCTCCCCTTAGTAGGAGGCACTCCTTTCTCTAGGCGCTAGGAATGTTGCCTGGTCATGGCTGTCGGCTGAGTCCCTGCTCCAAGAATTGCACTTGGCTGAAGGGAGCCTCCTCCCTCAAGATGAGGACCCTTCCGTAGGGGCAATCCACATCCGATGACTGACCCATGTGGGAGGTACCAAGGGCTGGCCCCTTGCTTCAGCCCATGGTAACCTGGAAGGGCTGTCTAGAGCTCTTTGTGGGATGGGTTGAGGCTGCTGTTACAACTGTACAGCAGCCCAACTCCTCCCTCTGCCCAATCCCGCTTCCCTCCGTCTCTCCCAACAATCCACCTGCACCTAATTCTCCACCTCAGAGTCTGTTTGCTAGGAAACCCAGGACTCTAAGACGCTCAGGCATTGAGGCATTCTAGAAAACTGCTTTTACGATAGCTAACGGTGCAACAAACATTAGTTGTTTTTAACAAGCATCCTTTCCTCCTGCTTCTTGTAACAGCTTCCAGTTTTTCCTCTGGGCACGCATACCACCCCTCCCCTCCGCCCAAGCTGCAGGGGAGCAGAGCCCACCTCTCCCCAGCCGCCTATGTGGGCACGTGACCTAGGCCTGTCAATCAGAGCACCACATCGACCTGGCCACAGTGATTGGCTCGAGGGAGGCACGTGACCTTAGCCAGGCCAATAAGAACCCTTCCCAGGACTTAGGCTGAAAATCCGTGGAGACAAATAAGCCCTCTTGTCCCACAGTTGCTGAACCGACGGAATGAAAGAAAATTTCAGAGGAAAGCAGGGTGAAGAGATGGAGATCCTTGATGATGTCATCGGGCCACCCGAATCCCGCTGTTTCTGAACCCACCACATACATCAACTCTTGAAGTTTCACTTGGGGAGTTAATGCATTCCCTTGTTTGCTTAAGTTAGTTTGAATTGAATTTCTCTTATTTGAGATCAAAATTAGGAGCCTGATACAAAGGGTTTATCCTTTAATTTCCCTGAATTAATAATAATAACAAAAATAATGAACACTTTGGGTTAGAAATTTTTCAAAAATGTGTTCTTTCCCGTTGCTTAAACAGAGCTCCAGAACACCATTTCCTGGTTGGCTCGGGGACGTGCCTTATACTGGCTGGCATTTTACAGATGCCCGCGGGCTACTACAGGCTCTGGCGTCTGTACTGAGTTGATTTGGTGTAGAGGGCTCATTGAGTACTCATATCTAACTATTTTGAATTGAAAATATTTTCCATTGCTGCCAGGCTGTTGTTCTCTGCCATCTCTCTCTACTGTCACTGTGCGTGCTTCTGGAAACCCCTCCCCTTTTCCTTAATTGCTGCTTTGGCTTAGCAATCCCATCTCTACATTCGTTCAAATTGCGTATAAAGTATAAGTGAACATAGGTTTTGAGAAAATTCCTGACAGACTTTCCTATGCCTTAAGTACATCAGTTTTTGATAGGGAGACATTGAATGTAAAATGTGGCCATTCAAGTATGATAAGTATGATTATGCTTTTTATACTTGCCATGGGATATGTTTTCAATCAGGAAGCATATGGGCCAGGAGACCTCCATATAGGTGAGATGTGATATTCATTCATGCCACCAGAAAAATTGGTTGGTATAGGGTGGCCTGCCATCTGGAATATTCTGTCCTGAAAATAATGTTCTTGAATGAGCTCATTCCACATGCAGCAGTGGCTTTTTGGAGTCAAGAAAAATTTATAATAAAGCCAACAGGAAATGGATCCATATATACACTCAGTGTAGTCTCTACGAACCCAAACTAGCATTTATGACAACTGATTCCCCCCTTCAATTGGTTTATCTTGGACTATCGCAGTTATTCATCTTCCTGGGTAATTTGTACCTGAATATGTCCAGAGACGAAAGTGTAATTCTTAGCATTAGTTGATTTCTCAGCTTGAGCCTAATCATGTTTGTCTTATGAACTTGACTTCAAGCAGCCAGGACAGCAGGCTTCTACTGTTAGCACCAAGGACAGACTCTGGGAACCTGTAATTGGTAAGAGGCTCGTTGACTGGGAAAGGAGAAATTTGCTTCTGTGTTCCCCTTTCTCAGTAGAGCAAAGAACAGACGTAGAAGGGAGGAAAATGTTCCCAAGAAAGGAGGAAGTCTGACAGTTACAGAGAGTAAAACATCCTCAATTAGTATGAAAATAACATCCATTATTTTTGCACAAAAAGAACTGCTTTTGCCAATCACTTCAGTTTCTCTTTATCACTTTTGAGTGTTTATTTTGACAGTTTTTTATTTGTTCTTTTTTATTTTCAGTGGTGCATCAGAAATAGGGCCCTATCTGGAGACAGTGTCCAACTTGATGCTTTTCATGACGCTTCCAATCAGGAGTAACTACAGCTGTCGGGGGAGCACTGAAAAAATGTCAATTAGCTATAAAAGTTCCACAAACAAGCATTATGTCTTCCTCTTATGAGTCCCCGGGTGCCGCTCAAAATTGAGCAATAATGTCCACAGTTAAAAATGGCTGTTGGGGGCCCCAGTTCTCTCCTTTTCCATTAATAACTGCTCCACACGGGAGCTGGAGTCGCTGCCTGTGTATGGTGGGGCCCAGGTTGCTGAGGGTATGTGCGTTAAAAATAACTACAGCTCGCATCACAATTGTGAGTGGGGGAATGGCACTGAGTCACTCTATGTTCACACCACATGGCCGAGTTCATCCCTCCGGGGAATCAGCGTTTGAGCCACCTCGTGTTGTCCCCAGCCTCTTACCTCCTCTCCCTGGGTTCTCTGTGCCCTGGCTGCTTGTTTCCTGTTCACGTTTGTAAATCACATCGGGGTCAGTGGCTCTGGCTTGGGGCGGGGGACTTGGAGAGTAATCTGCCTCCTGGTGTCACTCTTTGTGATTGTCCAGGACTTTAATTTGCATGTGGCCTTTATTTACAGACAAAGCACATCCTCCAGGCGAAAAAGGCAAAGAAAGTTTCTTTTCTGCAAGTGAAACCAAGTACCTGGGGCCAGTGGATGTGACCTGTCTTGACATACAAAATGTAATGAAGCCTTATTTAGAAACACAGGCAGCTGGCCCAAGGGCTATAGTTTGCCAATTTTAAAAATTTTATTTTCAGCTTTATTGAATTATAATTGACAAATAAAAATTGTATATATTCAAGGTGTGTAATGTGACTTTTTGATATACAGATGTGCAGTGAAATGATTACCACAATCAAGGACAATTAACATATCCATCACCTGACAATTACCTGTGTGTGTGTGTATGTATGTGTGTGTATATGTGTGTGTGTATGTGGTGAGAATAGTTAATATCTACTCTTTTGGCAAGTCTCAGGAATGCAACACATTATTACTAATTATAGCCACATACTGTGCATTAGGTCTCTAGAACTCATTCCTCTTATAAACTGCAAGTTTGTTGAGGGATGAGGGAAACTGGGAGATGTTGGTCAGAGGGTACAAACTTGCAATTTGATTTCTTTAAAAATACTGCATTAAAATATTAATTATCATGATTATTGAGGTTTTTGGTGCCCCCTTAAGTCTTACACCTAAGGCCTCACCCCCCACCCCTAATCCCAGTTCTGCCTTCACCCAGAAAGGAAATGGGTGTGGGTTCTTCTACAAGGTCACAGCTGTGTGTTCTGAGGATACAACTGTCACATTTAGCAGAGTTGGGGAAGAAGGCTTCAGTGGTGCCTTGCGTGGAGATGGCATCTGGAAAGAGCATGCATATAGACCTTGGTTCCAGTCCTTGTTCTGCAACCGCGTGAACTTCAGCAAGGCATCTAACGTCTCTGAGCCTCGGGCTTCCCATCTACCAAGCTGACATAGTAA
The DNA here is from genome assembly GCA_023783475.1 of Daubentonia madagascariensis. Taxonomy (NCBI): domain Eukaryota; kingdom Metazoa; phylum Chordata; class Mammalia; order Primates; family Daubentoniidae; genus Daubentonia; species Daubentonia madagascariensis. The sequence continues at coordinate 1,639,110 of JAKFHU010002136.1, forward strand.
TATCGACCTCAGAGTATGGCTGTGAAGATTAAATAAGATAAAGTATGTCAAGTGGCTGGCACTCGATTAGTGGCGCTGGACAAATGTTTGTGGAGTGAATAATCAATGCACAAAATGTTGGTTTGAAGTAGAGGAAGATTTTATACATTCAGATTGCTTTCTGATCAGTGGGACCTTTTTGTTTGTTTGTTTGTTGTTTTACTTTCTGCATCAAGTCATGGGGATGTCTGCACGTGTTTATGTTTTGTGCTAGACCTGAAGGTAGGATTAATGTATGAATCTTTTCTATATCCCACACATAGGGGGCATCTGCACATAGGAAGCATCTGGTAAGTATTTGTTGTATGAGTGGAAAGAGAGGTTATAAATGAACAATGACATGAATTGTTGTAGAACCAGGGAGTGTGGTTCTATATCCCCACTGTGTGGGCGACCTAAGCCATTTCCACTGTCAGCTACAAGGCTCTTAGGAAGGTTGGACTCAAAGAAAGGAGGTCTAAGATCCTAGAAAACTACAATGACCCCAGTGATTCTTAAGTAGAGTCACATGCAGAGGTCTTTGCTGGGGTCCTTGTCCCTGCCTCTCCAGTGGGGGCAGCAAGGAGAAGAAAATTTAGAACTTTTGCTGTGTTTCCAGGGTTGGCCCACGGACATTGAATTAATTCATAGCTCTTCAAAAGTAAGAAAGTTCTGGGTCATCGGGGAAATACCATGCTGGGGCTATTTTGGGAAAATGATGGTAAGAGGCAAGCTTATAAGGTAGGTGACCATGTAATTTATCATTCAAACTGGAGTAATTTTGAGAGTGAAAGGAGCTGCTGTTAATAATTATAGTGGAATAAAAGACACCAATCCAGACTGTCCTGGGCAAAGCAGGACATATACTCATCCTACTTCTAAGGCAATCCTGCTAAGAGCCTCCTGCTCAGCGTTAGAAAGGATAAAGTCATTTGTGCCTCTGCTGGGCAGCAGTAGCTTCTTTTGCAAGGTGGGCAGCCTCATGCCTGTCCTCTGCAGCCACCGCTGTCTCTGGGTCTGCTGTCTGGTGATAGAACAATTGTACCTCCCTTTGCCTGCTGTGGCCTCTCTTTAGCCAGAAGCCTGGTGTACCCAAGAGCTGTGCCGATCATGCGTCGCTGCCAGCTGGCTCTGCTGTTGCATTGAGGCTGTTTATTTGAGTGATGTCTTGCAGAAGCCTGAAAAATGGAGTCAGAAGCAGAGAGGCCAGCAAAGGCAGAATGCCAAAAAGGTGCGCAGTGTGGGATGCTTAATTGTCTTTTAGATAAATGTCTGTTGTTAGCACAGGAAAGAATTGCAGATAATCATTTATTCTAATATCTCACCTAATATCCTCTCCCGCCACCTCAATTTACTGTTGAGGAGATAAAATCTAAAGAGTAAAATAAGGTCTCGAGTTTATGAGTTCCTGCAAATTTATGTCTCTAGCCCACACTTCCTCCCTGGATTCCAGTCTCAAATATTCCACTGTCTCCTCCATATCGCCGCTAACAGGAATATCAAACTCAGCAAGTCCAAACGTGGCCTTGGGGTCTCCAAACCTGATGCACCCACTGTCCTCCCCACTCAGCCGATAGTGAGTTCTCTCTCTCAGCTGCTCAGACCAGAAATCTTGGTGCTAACCTTGACTCCTCATGACCTCTCCTTTCGCATGTCACACCTCATCTGCTAGAAAATACTATTCAGAATATATCTGGATTCTGACTGCTCCATTGCGACGCTGGCCCAAACCACCGTCATCTCTCACGTGTACCCACATTGCCTCCTCACTGCTCCCACTCAGACCTTCCTACAGGCCTGTTTTCACTGAACTGAATAGTTAAATGGATCCTTTGAAAGCCTATGTCAGGTCATGTTACTCCTCTTCTCAAAAACCCTGTAGTAGCTTCCATTTTACTCAGAGTAAAAGCTCAAGTCCCTGTTCTGTCCCACAAGTCTCTGCACAAACAGCGCCCACCCCCAGTAGCAGTTCCGTCTTATCTTCTAAAAGGTGCTCCTTTGTTCACATGGCTACAGACGCTCTGGCTTCCTCGCTGTTCCTCAAATAAACCAGGTATACCTGTACCCCAGGACCTTTGCACTGACGGTTTCTTGTGACTAGAGCGCTTTTTTCCCCAGATACACTTGGCTAAATCCCTCTCTGCCTTCAGGTCTCTGCTCAGATGTGAGCTTCTGTTAGAACGGTTGCATCTCGTTCCCATTTCCTGTTTTATTTTTCTGCATAACATTTTGACCTTCTTATATACTCTATATTTTACTTCTTATTTTCTGTCTGTTGTTTGTCTCCTTTGAGTGCAAATTAAGGTCTCTGAAGGCAGGGGTTTGTGTGTTTCGTTCCCTGCTGTGACATCAGAGCAAACACTGGCAAAGTAGGAATTCATGAAAATATTTGCTGAGTGAATGAATTCAGCAGCTATTCACCCACTGCCTTCCATGTGTATCAAGATGATTATGGTAAAATCCTTCCTCTTAAAGTGAGCCCAAGTCAGTGGGATAGAGGCACAGACACTCCTAGTGCAGTGTAGTTGTGATACGCAGCTGCAGAAAGGCTGCAGTCCATGGAGCTATTGTTCTACCACACAGGGGAATGAAATTAAAGCAAGTAATGTTTGCCCAGAGCAGTGGACGCTGGGGCTGGATCTTGACAAGCTAGTGGAATTTTACCAGGCAGCAGAACAGGGTGACAGAGTTGTCCCTCACGTCTTACTGAGTTTTCACTGTGCATACTGATTCAGGGGGCAGGCTTGGTCCCAGGGAGAAAATGAATAAGCGTTTATTTGTGATAACCGCATTATTCAGACAGCACTTCCTTCAGGACAGCAGAAGGATGGCCTGATGGCCTCCCAGGACATTCGAGTCCCCAAAGTGATTCAGTCTGCTCACATGCTGGTGAAATGGAAAGCAATTTCCTTTGAAAGCAACCCAAGCAGGTGATCTTATGGCACTACAGCTACTGTACTGAGCACCATCCACTGGACTTACACAATTCCAATATTTCCCCTGGACTCTCGGGGAGCCCTGGTTTGGAAAAGGGCCTTTGGCTTGTGATTTCTTAAGATAATCTCTTTTAAGTCAAAGAATTGTCTGTGGTGGAACTCAGCTGTTTTGGCTGAGTTCAGTTGCTTCTAGGGAATAAAAGAACCACCAGACAGATGTTTGTTAACTATTTCCATGACATAACTGAAAGAGAGAAAGCAGGCATTGGGCAGGTGCTACTTTCTGGCTTGGGGGGCCTCTGGGACCACAGGATTGTTCTAAATTTCATTATTGCTTGCCTGGGTAGGGTTGGCAGTTCTGGTGGTAGTGAGACTATACTGGTTAACTAACTATTTCTGTATAACAAGTCACCTCTACATTTTATCCTAAAACAACAACAATTTATCACTTTTCATAATTCTTTGAGTTGGCTGGCTTGATCTTCTGCCAGTTCTGTTTGGGCCACTCGTGGGACCATATCCAGCTGGAGAGTCAGTGAGGCTGGAAGGCCCAGGATGGCCTTCCTCACTGTCTGGCAGCTGGTGCATTTAGCTAGGACACCCTTTTGCTCCTTCATGTGGACTCTAGTCTCCCAATAGACTAGCTTCCTTATAGTGAGGTCACAGAAGGCTCCAAGAGGATGATGGGGGAAGCTGCAAGGCTCCTGGAGGACTAGACCCTTGGACGCATATAATTTTACTTGCACAACTTTCCACTGGGCAATGTAAGTCACGAGCCCAGCCCAGAAGCCAAGATCAGAATAGATTCAACCTCCTGATGGGAGGAGCTACAAAGATTCTGTGGCCATATTTAACCTACCACAGTTTTCCATTTTGCCACAGTGATTAATATCAGATACAAAATAAATTTAGCCCCTTCCAAGACCTTCAAAAGTCTCATCCATTTACAGGCTCAAAATCCTGGAGCTTGTGATCTGCATCCGGTCTGGATACAGATAAAACCTTACAGGTGCAGCAGTTCCTCTTCATCCAGAAACCTGTGAATTTAAAGCAGCCAATATTCAAGGGACAGGGACCAGATGATGCAAAAACCATTCCTATTCAAAAAGGGAAGAATGAGAAGAACATAGCATTCTGAAATCTATCAAGGCACATACCATCAGAGATCTCTACCCACAAGGTGGGGAACGTTCCTTGATTAGGGCTGGCTCTGCTCCCTGGGAGTAGTTCCCTCATCAGTTATTTTCTCTGGCTCTTAAATTCACCTTCTAGGCTCTTGGCTCTACCCTTTGAATTCCTTTTTCTTTCCATAAGAGAGAGGCCATGTTTGCAGCTTTCTCAGGCTGCTTGCTACCTGTGGGTTTTGGGGGCCAAAGTACTCTATTTGTTTTGAACTGTTTCTGTTTCCTTTAGTTCAAGCTGCTACAACTCCTTTAAAAATGTTTTGGGTTTTCTATGTATCACATCATACTCCATTAAAGAAAAACCACATCCACAATTATATTTGAAATATGTTTCTCTCTACTTGGATGGATTTTCAGCGTGCTGTAGGACAAGGTCCTTAAAAATCTTGGAGCCTTTCTTCCTGGCTGAGAAGGTCTATTAGACAACACCTTAATTTTTCAGAGGGTCTTATACCTATACTCTTGATTTGATTGTGATTCTGAAGCCATATTTTCCCTTTGAGTATCTTTTGTCTGTTGAAAAAACTAGAAATATTTTGAAAAACAGCTTTATTTACAAACTCAGCATGTACCAGGCCCTTCATATTTTCTTTAAATTGTGCTCACAAACTGAACAGTGTCTTCTTAATTCATCTCTTTCTCTTCTCATACCTTATCCTACTCAGCTAGGAAAAGCCAGTCACCATCTTCAACACCCTGCCTTGTCATCTCCTTAACCAGATCCACAAGTTCATTAGTATATTTTCTGCCTTTCAAATTGCTTCAGACAAAAGTTTTGCCAATTGTTCCTTGACTGGAACTTGTCTCACCCCTTTTCCAGCCTCTAAAAATAGTTTCCTCAATGTTTCTGGCTTCCATTAATAGTTTCCTTAAACCTCTATCAGCCTCTGCCCATTGCCCAGTGCCAAAGCCAATGCCATATGTTTTACATGTTTCTTTTCTTTTCTTTTTCTATAGCAGCACCCACTTCCAGGTACAAATTTCTTTATTAGTTAACGATGGGGTATAAACAAAGTAATGGTTTAAAATATCAATAATTTTTACTACTTTCACATTCTGTCAGTTGGCAGGGTGATTCTTCTGCTGGTCTCAACTGGGATTGCCCATGTATCTGCATTCAGCTGGTAGGCTGACTAGGGGCTGGGCTCAGCTATGTTGGCTGGAACTTTCTCTCTATGTAGTCTTTCATCCTAGTTTCTTCACAGCAGGAGTCTTTATGGCATGATGGTCTCAGGGCAGTATTCCCAGATGGCAAGCCCAAATTCATAAGCACTTTAACAAGCTTCTGCTTACATCCTGTTAACTTAGCCAAAGTAAAAGTCCCATGGATAAGCCCCGAGTCAGTGCAGGAAGGGACCATGCAGGGTATGGATACTGGGAGGTGTGATTTATTGGGCCATGACTATAACCATCTTGCACAGAAAGACAGAAAACATCACCAACCAGAAAAGACCTTCCTAACCCAGGTCCTCTGTCTCTTTTCCTCTGTCTGTTGACCTCTCTGCAGTTCCAACCTGCAGTTCTTGTGCGTGCTGATGACTGTGGGTGCTAGAAAATATGACAATGTACCCAGGCCAGCATGCATATCCTGAGCCCATTGCCCTTGGAGAAGTGTTTGGGAAGGCAGGCTCTGTTTTCAGCCCTGATTCTGGTCTTGAGCATCCAGAACAATTCTGTGCAGATACTCTTTCTCCTTCCCTGGAGTTATATATAACATTCATTGCACTAGAAATACCAAATTCCCACTGGCCTTTGCCTCAGATACATAAGAGCTCTGCATCTAATTGGACAATATCCCTCTGTTTTTATGGCCAGATGATCTCTCCAAGAAGGCAGATTTCCTATCTGTCCTAGTCATCTCTAAGATGGTGCCAAATAACTGTGCCTCCTGTCATTCACACCCTCACGTAATCCTCTCCTCTTGAGTGTGGGAGGACTTACTGACTTGCTCCTAACCAATAGAATATGGCAGAAATGATGTGATGTCATTTCTGAGATTAGGTTACTAAAGAACTGTGGCTTCCATCTTGGGCACCCCCTCACACTCTCTCTTGGGTTGCTTACTTTGTGAGAACCCAGCTGTCACGTTGTGAGGCAGCCCTGTGGAAAGGCCCACATCAGTGAGCTTGGAGGGTGATTTTCTGAGGCCTGCCCACCGCTGTGTGAGAGAGAGCTGAGGAGCTGGCCTTCACCAAGCCAAGCATTGAGATAACCGCAGCCCTGGCTGACACTCTGATTGCAGCCTTGTGAGAGACCCTGGGCCAGATCCACACAGCCCGGATGCTCCTGCATTCCTGACCCACAGGAACGGTGAGATTATGCATGTTTGTTGTTTCCAGTTGCTAAATTTTGGGGTAATCTGTTACACAGCAATAGGTGACTAATATACATTTCAGTCACAGCCTTTGTAAAAATGTGCATAGCCCAGGAGCACCCCACGCCCAAGCGGCCAGTATAAGACTAGCAGAGGCACAAAAGAGAGGACGAGGCCAGGAGGGGGGTGGGGAATCTGGAGGGTTTCTTTGGCTCTTCAGCCATTTGTCCCTGTTTTCCTTTCCTGGACATTGTGGTCTTTCAGAACCATTAGCCAAGCAGAAAACAGTCCCCTCAGTGTTAAGATGGCAGCGACAAGTAATTTAATACTTTTTCTTGATTGGGTTAGTAGCAAAGGCATTGACTAGTTTTTCTAGCTGAGACGAGGACAGTTTAGCCTGTCTAAATTAAATCTCTTCAGCATCATTGGTTCGAACAGCCTATTCATTTTTGTTCCAGAGGCTTTATACATTTCTGTTGTTGTTCTGGGGTAGCAGAAGAAGCAAAAATGAATTCTCTTTTCTTAGGTAGGGGGACTGATTGCCTCTACCTACCTGGCGTGATTATAGCAGCACATATGGTTTAGAGCTGCCAGGAAAAGTAATGGATCTGCCCGAATTAGCACCTGACTTGAGTGAGCACTGAAGCAGAAACTCTCCCTCCTTTTAACACTTTGGCTCAGCGAGGCAGGCCAAACCCTCTAATCATCATTGATTTTCTCATTCGGCATGACTCCTGGGAAATCTTGGGTGAAAGCAAATTGAATCGGATATTTGCTGCCACTCTTGTAAAAGGGGCCTCTTTTAGATTAATTTCAGGGATGATGGCAGCCCAGAGAATGAGGCCCTGGAGTAGCGTGGCAAAGGGGGCTGTCTGGCATTGTGAGAAGATGCAGCTTGTGTGAACTGAGGTATGGAAAGGGTAGCTTTGGAGCAAAGCACGATCTTTTACCATAGAGGATTAGTCACAGAGGGAAGGCTCCTTCTCAGATAAGCTCGCCTGGCCGGCACCTGAGAAAGGCTGATTGTTAGGGAAGATTAATTGAATAAAGCCCAGTCCCCATTGTTCCTGTGGGTATCTGAGGCTCCCTAGGGAGGAAGGGGCTGCACAAGTCCTCTTAGGGTAGAACCTCAGGCACAAAGGGAAAAGAAGCTCTTTTGTGGACTCTGGGTCATTCAGAGGAATCCTTTGCCCTTAGGGGAAGAAGATGAATGGGCAAAACTTAAAAAGGCCAAGGGTTTATTTAATGAAAGGACAATTTGGGGCTGGCTCCTGCTGGAGGCCCAGTGGCACTGCAGAGAGAGCAGGCAGCACTCAAGCCTGGCCTCCCTGCCACCCCCTCCCTCAGGACCATCCCACTTGGCAGGAAGAGGGGCCTTTCTGACTCTGGCAGAGGAGACCCCCCCCAAAGGACAGTGGTCACGAGACTGGGCAAAAAACAGCACCAACTGGAGAAAGCCAATGATGTGAAACCAGCATGTAGGCACAGCCCTGGCTGGCAAATCCAGCACATGGGCATCACCAAGTAAAGTAAGCAGGACCGCCAGCTGTGTGCATGGGGAGACTGTCATTGGGAAGATTTTATAGGCAAGATTAGTAAGACAGCAACAACACTAGTACATATTATTTATCAAGGGCCTGCTGTGTGTATATATATATATATATATATAGAGAGAGAGAGAGAGAGAGAGAGAGAGAATATATATAAATGCTAATAATAGACCAGCAAAAGAGGTATTGTTATTGGTGGTGGACAATGTTGGTGCTCCACCCAGATCACTTTGGGTCCCTTTTCACCCATTTTGTGCACCCCGGCTTGAGTGTGCACTCTTGTTTCCAAAGCAAGCACCTGTAGCTATTTTTCATAGTATTTCCCTTGGGTTAGTGGGGCTTGCTTTGCAGAGCTGGAAGTGTCTCAGAATTTATAGCTGCCCTCCTTTTCCACAGCCCTTAATGGATACAGAAATACGAAAGCCCCAGCTCCTTTGGATAGGGCCAACTCTGAAGTGTAATTGACAGTCCAGAGATCCCCTGCAGCACGAGGCAGGAGCTACCCTCTGCAGGACTCTTGCCTGAGATCACATACTTAGCTTAGCTTCCTCTGCTTAGCTTCCTCTGTTTTCCCCTCCTGCTTCCCTACTCAACTTCTAGTTTCTCCTGGGAGCACTTCCTTAATAATACAAATTCTCATCTTGGGGTCTGCTCCTGGGAAACAATTTAAGATGTTATCCCTGATTTGCAAATTAGAAAACTAAAGAATATCGTGAGATGATGTCACTTGCTTGCCCAAGGTCACACAAGTAATTATCTGAGCTGGGATTTGCAACTAGTCCTATCTGACTGTGGAATTTTAGTTCTTTCTCTCACCCACAGAGCCCACTTTTGAAGAAGGGAAGTTCGTGTATGGAAAACTTGGAGAAAAGTTCATGCTTTCACTTTTAGGAGCTTTTTGCCCATGGGACCAAGAATTGGCCAAAGTCACAGAAATGTTTTAGTGACAAGTCTTGGGAAGTATGCAATTGGCTTGTCAGGATTTCTCCTGACTTTTTGCATTTCATTTGGCTTTTCTAAAAATTAAATCCAATGGTCAATGGATTTACCACCTTGAAATTTACCCCAAAGAACACCTTTCTTATAGGTGTGTTTGCAGCTTCTTCTATGCCCAAAGTATCTTCCAGGCCAACGCAGTGCTAGCATTTGGGATATATCACAGTGAGGGGTCACTGCTTTGTGTTTATTTTCTTCCAAAGCTAGAGGTCAGGCAACCACTCTCAGGATCCTGTCATTGTTATCTGCCTGCAGAAGAACTGGTTTATTCTCCTAGGGGGAGGTAAACTTTGGGAGTTGTGGTATGGCTCCAGCACTGGTGTCAGGTGCCTGAGAAATTGTGGATTCCTAAGACTGGAGAGGAGAGGACAGTGATGGAAAAATAGATGACCGATTAGTTCCCATTTAATGGTGAGTTCCCATTTAATGGTGAGTACCTGTGGGGTTGGTTTTTCCATCCTTGTGACACTTGTCTTAGAAGAATGGTCACTTACTTGCACATATGGAAATAACACTCATCGGAAATCAAGCAGGTGGGAGGGGGAGGAGGGGATGGGTAAATTCACAACTAACGGGGACAATGCACACTGTCTGGGGGATGGGCACACTTATGACATTGACTCAAATGGTACAAAAGCAATTTATGTAACCAAAACATTTGTACCCCTGTAATATTCTGAAATTAAAAACAAATAAATAAATAAATAAGAAAGAGTTTAAAGAGAAAATAAGAAAGAAAGAAAATAGATGAGCAGTGCTAGACACAGGGACTGCTTTGGACTCCGAAAGACTCAGACTGAAATCCTGGCTCATAAACTCTAGCTTCAGACAAATTACTTAACCCCTCTAAGCCTCATTTCCTCATCTGCATAATGGGAATTCTAAATTGTCCCTAAGTCATAGAATTGCTCTGATTTTTTAATGAAATGATGCTATGTTTGGTACATAGTAGGTACTCAGTGATGATACCTGTGTTTTAATTAAGAGCTTAGTTAGAAATAATTTTTACTTATATTAGGTAGGAGGGAATGGTCGGGAGGTTGTCTCAAATACAGCCGGCATATCGATGTCTATCGGTGTACACTTGAACTCTAATAAACTGTGCCTGCCCACTAAACAGTTCTTATTTTGTGCCTGTAGGAAGAGATGAAGGCAAGACCTATATTATAAAACTCCATTTTCTCATAAGAACTGTGCCTTTCACAACCTTTTCAATGATGACAGCACAAGATATGGAGCCCATGCATGACAATGAATTTTTATATTCTGGTGGGGCTCTGGAACTTTTAGACTTGCAGGCAAATAGTTAATGTTTAGGCAGGAATTCCTCAGCTAGGTTGGGCTTTACTGGGTTCAGGGTTACTCAAATTCATTCTCTATGTGTGCCCAACTGGCCTTATCTTCTAGGTGTTACAACTGATACTCTGAGTATGAGCTGTGCAGTTGAGACAAAGAACACTGAAATTACCCCAAAGGACACCCAAGGATCTCTTTCCTCTACCCTGACTTGCTTATGATTATAAGAGATCAAAATAAATGCACTCATATATGTATAATGAGTTAATGATTCCTAAATGATGCTTCTAGGTAGACAGTCACTACTATGGTTAGATTTGCGGGGGAGGGGAACGCCAAGACTCTTGGGTAAGTAGAATTTTATGATAGAATCCAATTTCTTGAGCCTGTAGAATTTCTTATGCAGGCTTTTGTTTGGTTTTGTCACTTGAATTATCTGAAAGTGGCTCTTGTTTGGCTTTTAACTAAGAAAATCTTTCCTATAAATACACATTGCTCAGTCACATGCATTTTTGAAAAATTAATCCAGTAGAGGACATGTTGCTGAGCGCCAGTGCTTTTGGCTAATAAGGATGTGCACCTGGGAGAGGTCATGGTTTGATTGCACTGTTTCTGGGTAAAGATCTGGGCTAGGGCTGTGTCATCTTCCTTTCCAGGTGTATAGAGTCATGTTAGCTATGAGGGACAGTCATAACTTTAAGCAAAGGCACTCCTGGGTGAGCCACCCCCTATATCCCTAAAGATCGAGGTAAGTAGACAGGGCAAGAATCCCTGAAAGGTTTCCAAATTTCTTATCCCAGCCATGCTTAATCCAGTTCTTAAAGGTCCTAGAAAAATAATACCTGTGCTCATACCTTTCCCATCGCTTACTGAGCGTCTGGGCAAGTTCATAATGGAGCACTTGCAAAATGTGGAAATGCTGAGTCTGCTGGGCTGCCAGGAACAGGAACAGAAATAAAATAAACCTTGACAAAATTGATCCTGGCCTCTGCTGATGAAAAATGCAGCACAATGTGGCCAAAGCACACGTTTGAAGTGTGCTTCCTCTATATACCAGCTTTCACTTACCAGAGGTCAAAAGCTGACAGTCCACGGTTGCGTTTGGCCAACAGACGTCTCTGATTTAGCTGCTAAGAGTATGGAATTTTTTTTCTTTTGACTGCAGGAAGCCCTCTTTAGCTCCAGTGTCCTATCCTCACTGCTGCCTCAGCTTCCTCTCGCCCACTTGCTGCCTGTCTGTCATTTGACCCTCCCAGGAGTGATGTAAGCTGCAACCCGCCCCCTACCCCCAGCTTCATTTTCCTCAACTGCCAAACATGACACAGCCTGTTTCACAGGGTGCTGAGAATCTAACATAAAGCCATGGGTGACGTGCCCAGCATGGGTTAGCACTTCTCGAACTTAACCCTCTTCCCTTGCTTTTCTCTCTTCCCTGTTTCTTGCTTTTTCTTTTCTCTTGCCCCATTTCGCATTCCTGTCCCTCTATTTCCTCTTTCCTTCATGATGCTTTGATATTTATTCGATCTCTTTGGTAAACTTTAAACAAGTTTTCTTTAGTCAACAGGAGCTCTGGGTTATTCTGGCTTATCCCGAAGTGAAAGTTGTATTCAATGTGTCTTCTGGTTCCCCACAATTTCTGGGTTGCAGGAGACATGTCTAAAAGGCACAAAAGTGATTCAACCCCAAGTTAAGATGAGGTTTATCGCTCTACTCTGGATTAATTCAGAAGGTGTTTGAAGAGGATAACCCTGAATGCATTTTGCCTGGGGAATCTTACAGGTAGTAACATCAAATTGCCTCACTATGAACACAGAAAATATAATTCCAGTGTTTTGAGACCCACCTAAATAGATGCATAATCTAGGGAATAAAATAGCAACAGGGGAGTCATCTGAGACTTTTGGACATCAAAGGGGACATGGTAACAAATTCTTCTACCCAGGTCTTTTACAGTTGAGGGAAAGGAGGCTTATTAGGTTAAGGGTCTTCTTGTTCAGGACATGTGGGTATTTAGTGGCAGGGGCCTTTGCACCAAGTGTCCAGTTTTCATTCATTATCCTGAAACTTCACTGACTACAGGGTCCAGAACATTTTCAGTGTCTGCATCTTGAATAACAAGAATTGAGCTGGGGATTATTAGAGGCAAAGGTTACATAACCAATGAAGAGATTATTGAGTAGTGATGCTGACCTTGGCACTGTAAAAAGAGACAAGAAGTCACTGCCCAGAGGGAGGGAAGGAGAAACTTCTTTGACTTTATTGAGATCTGGGTATAAGCCCTAATTTGGATACTTACTAACTGTGAACTTGGAAATGCTGTTTAATTTTCCTAAGCATTGCTTCCCTCATTTGCAAGGTAAAGATAATTTCTGAACTGCCCACTTCAAAAGTTTATGGTGAGTTTCCAAATATAGACGGTTTAGTCCAACAAAAGTATTTAATGTACACCTACTACGTGCAGGGTACTTTATGCCAGGCACCAGAAATTCAGAGATGAATATGGCAAGAGCATGTTACATATGCTACGTGATGAAATATCATGGTTGCATAAGGGAATAGATCGTTATTATTACAACCCCGAGGGCTTCCCCCTTCTTCTTGGAAGCAGTGGCTGGAAAAACATCTGTCAGCTCCTCCATCACCTACACAGCTCAGAGTTCTGGGATTTATTGCTCTCAGTAGTTACAAGAGCATATAGTACATGATACAATGGTGATTGTTTAAAACAGTGCTCCTGAAATTATTAATTTACATATATATGAGTTTCAAGGGTCACTTACATCTTGTTCTTGAGGAAGAATCATGATCTAGAAGGAAAAGTATAACATGGAATACAGAAATCAGGAGCTGAATTTCTCAAGTTGCTTTATCCCCAACCCACTTTAAGGTCCTGGAGTACTCACTTAATTTTTCTGAGTTTGAATTTCCCCTATTCTACTCAGGGGAGAATAATCTTGCCCTGACTGCTCCAGAGGTCTCTTGTGATGTCAAGATGGCAATGGGTATGGGAGCATTTTAAAAAATTTGTCGGTGCTGGGAAGGAAAAGGTTAGCAGCAGGCCTGACACCTATTTTGAGCCTTTACCTGGGACACCTGGAAAGGAAAGAGATGAACCAGGTAAATTCCCCTGCAAACTCAAACTCAAACTCACTAGTAAACGAGACTGCCCAGAAAACATACAGATGGTATTTACCAGCAGAAAGATAAGGAAGAGTCCTTTTCTATGAGCAACTTTTAGCAGGGTATGCCTAGTCTGTGTCAGTGCTTATTGTAAATAAATATTAAATCTATGGATTTATAGGACATGGCTCACTAGAAAATGCCACATGGCTATGTAATTTATTTGCTAATTGTTATGTCTTGCTATTGCTTATAAAATTTGAATCAGAAATAAACTTAGTCCTAGGTACGACCAGTGATTCCTGTTGAATCTCATTTGCATAATCTTTGCGTTATGTCAGGTGTCATCATAGGTAAGGCATAAAAAGGTATAGGGATAAAAAGGAGACACTCCGTAGCTGAACTGGCTACTCTGTTCAAGTGATGCACACCATGCAGTTCTTAAACCTCACATGAGAAACCTGAACCAGAGCAATCCTAATGCAGGAGAAAACTGACATTTGGGGACTGTGTTGACAGTCTAGACCTTTCTGCGGGAACACTGGTTGGCAGTGTCTTGCTATGTCTGGTAAACCTTGAATCAGAAGTAAATATGATACTCAGTATCATCAATGGTTCGAGATGAGTCTCATTTGCGTTATCTTGGCACTTTCTCAGGTGTCAGCATAGATAGAGAATTGCAATGACATCATTTTTTAACATCACCGAGAGAGCATCTACAAGACCCAGGGTAATCTTTAGGGTAAGCATTTTGTGTATGTGTGGGACATAAGCAAATGATAAAGGGAAACCCAGGCTCAGCACAATGGCATCTTAGAGCACATGCCTAGGAAGCTGGGGCAGAAAGAAAATCCCCTAGGCCTTGCTGACTCTGTTACAATCAAAGGAGCAGCAAGTTAGAAGCAGCTCTTAGGGAATCTGCTGGTCATTCAGTCCACCCAGTGGGCATGGTTGCCAATGTCTACAGCCTGTCTTTAACTCTGTAGCCATGGACATTCTACTCGATCATTTTTTATTGTTGGAGTCTCCTCTCCCAACTAGCCCCTCCAGCCCCTAATCCACCATCTCCTCTGATGCTTATTAGAACAGTAGCACCCTGCATTCTTATCTCCCCTTCCCCTGTTATTTACCTTGAGTTACCTCCACCGCCCAAAATGCAGCAAGAACATGGCAAGCCTGGCCTCCCCTCCCAAGTGCTCTGCCTCTTGGCTCCCTCTTCCACACACTGTCCATTGCTATTTTGAAAGCCAAGTGATAGAGGCAAAGGCAGACACAACAGATGGATATTCTCTTTAGTCTAGGTAAAAATATTCTTTAGGGTAATTAACTCAAAAAGGCAAGAAAGATTTTATTTTCTTGGAACCTGCAAAGCCTCACTTTTGCAAACCCCAGACAGAAAGAGAAGAATTGGAGGGAACAGTGGTTCTCTACCTTGACTGCAAAATTACCTAGGGCGCTTTGAAAAAAATACTATACCTGGGCCCCGCTCCAGACCCATTTAATTAGACTTTCTGAGATTGAGGCCCAGGCATGCAATTTTAAAATTGTTTTTCCAGGTGATTCTAATGGATAGCAATAGTTTCAAACCACTGGGTAGAAATTTTGTGGTCATTTGTTATTGTCCTTATGAAAAAAATCAGGTAGAAAGTGCATTTCAGGGCATAAAATGACTCAGGGCTAAAATATTAATATTTGCTGTTGTAAGATCAGCTACATAAAATGGAAACCCAGCTGCAGACCAGAGCATTAAGTCAGCCCATGTATGAAATAATTTCTTTTGACATTATGGCACTAACAAGTCCTGAGATGGTATTTTCTGATAAGAATGTGCTTAATGACCTGAGTCCATCTATGAGCCAGAGAAACACCCTGATATGACTTCTCCCTTTTCAAGTTTACCAACTTGAAGAGCATATTAATATTTTTTCCATTTAACGAAATGACCTGCAACTGAGATCTTATGAGAAAGTGTGAGATCCATACTATGTCAGGGATATGACCCTTCTTACCTCCTTCCCACTCCTGGAAGAGCTGACACCTCTGTTCTCAGGAGAAGTGGCACAGAATTTGTATGTTATTGCAGAAATTATGAACTCTGCAGACAATTGGATCACATTAAGAACCCAAGGGGGAGATATATTTGTAATCAATGTCCGCACATGAGAAATTTTTTTCTGCATAATTTTGCTCTTAAGGATGATAGAATGAGGTCCACTTTAATTAAATGCATAAGGAACACTAATCCACTTTGAAAGGCACTGCTAATCCAGTTGTTGGTGGCCAGGCTATGTGGATACTAATGGGACTTTCAAGAGAACAGGAATAAGAGGAAGACAATTTACAGGAAACACTCACTCTTGGAACAGGCACTCTTCTGTGTATATTGCTCACGGTCAATGGCTATCAAGCAACCCCAAAGTTAGTCCATTATACCCTGCCTAACTCATGGCTATGTCTTCATTAAGGGGCCACGTACATAATATAAACAGAGGCTGGTAAGTAAAGAAAGTAAGAAATTGTGGATCTGTTTAAAATTTGGTTCCCATACTCAGTTGTACATTAGTTTGGTCTCCTGTTAATAAACCTTTGTGTATGTACTCCAAACTCCAAGTTATTTCTATACATATTATTATGGCTTTGCATTTCAGTCCTGAGGGAAACTTAAAAAATAAATTGTATGCTACTGTATTTATTGATGTTATTATGAATAGTTTTATGATACTGGGTTTTTTTTTCCCCCACTAAATAGACACTGGAACTTCTATAGCAAATTACTCATTCAGAATGTAACTATTGTTCTGGAAAGTCTTGAATATTTTCAGCAGAAGGAAAGAAAAGTATATCATCATCAGTTTGATTGGAAAAATAGCTGAGCTGTCTAAGAAATAGTCCATGGGGATGATCATTAAAAATATAAGCTCTGCCGGGCTCGGTGGCTCATGCCTGTAATTCCAGAGGTTTGAGAGGCCAAGGCAGGAGGATTGCTTGAGGGCAGGAGTTCAAGACCAACCTGGGCAACACAGTGAGACCTCCATCTCTACAAAAAAAAAAAAAATTAGCTGTGCATGGTAGTGCAAACCTGTAGCCCTAGCTACTCAGGAGGCAGAAGCAGGAGTATCACTTGAACCCAGGAGTTTGAGGTTGCAGTAAACTGTAATTACACCACTGCACTCTAGCCTGGGTGACAGAGTGAGACTCTGTCTGTTAAAAAAAAATACAAGCTCCATGGCTGGCTTCAGAATCTCCTCTGAGAATGTTGCAAAGCTCCATTAAAAAACAAAAACAAACAGAAAACTCCTCATGTGATTCTGATAGACTCAGTAGTCTATATTTGGCAATTAGCCATGTGCTCATTTATGGCTGAAGTGAGGAGAGTAAACTTGCATTTATTATTTGACTGGTACATTCACTTATATTTATTACTCATAATGATTTTATAAGATAGGGATTACTATATTAATTTTATACTTTAGAAAACTGTCCCAGAGTCACACAACTAAGACAACTAGTGAATTAGAGATTGGAACTCTGGAGTTGCCTTGAAGCTAATTCTGAGGCAGAGTTAAATGAATAATGTATTATAACATGAATATGTACATATATATGTATGTATTCAGTACATATGTATATATACTGAATATATATGTATGTATTCAGAATATGTGTGTGTGTGTGTGTGTGTATATATATATACTGAAGGCACTGGAGAACAGGCAGAAACTGGAAAACTGGAATGGGCTCTACCCTTGGAAGAAAGAACCAGTGGACCAGCACTGGGTGCACGTGCCATCTTTTTATAACTTTTAACATGAAGAAAGGCCCCACTCACTCAGCACCATGTTTGTAGGCTAAAACTTGCTAAAACCCGCAGTCTTACTAGCTTAAAGAACTAGAAGACAGAGTTGAGGGCTACCCCAGCCACTGCAAAGAGGGGTGGAATTTTGAAAAAGTGAGAACCAGAAAGGGGGAGCCCCCAATTCTGTGTATAAACTCATCCCAGTTCCCTTGCTGACAATTCAACCATGGATGCATGGGGCAGAAGTATCCAAGTATCCCAGTTACAGTTAAAAGAACTAAACTGAGATCTGAACTGCCACCCACTGCTGGGAGCAGAGATTTTGGAGTTTAAATACAGACAAGTTAAGTGCCCACTAAAATAAAACAAAACAATAAAACAATAATAAAAACAAAACTCTTTGGGGGAACGTAACAGAATCCAGTGTCTCTACAACACAACACCCATCTTGAGAATACAATCCAAACTACTAGACATGCAAAGAAATAGGAAAATATGACTTATATGGAATAGAAAAGAAAAATATGACTTAAATGGGAACCAACCTCAAGGAAGATGGATTTTGCATCTTAACTCCCCTGAGGCAAAATAGCACCTGACAGGAAGGGAGAAGTAAGCTGATGAAGATGATATTCAGGCAAGGGACCACTTGTCTATGGGTGTGGATGCTACAGGGAGGGATTATCAGTCAGAATCACAAGTTATATGGGTGTGTGGAAAGGTCTTGCTTTCTATTTCCTGGTATCTCTCTAAAAGCTGTAGCACAACAGCAAGCCTCCCCCAGACAGAAACACTACTGTGGCCAGACAGGTGCAAGGATTGTATGGCACAGTTTCTATGGGGCCCTGGTCATGCTTAGAGAATGTTTCAAGGAGGGAAAGGTCAATAGTTTTGAGTGCTGCTGAGAGATCAAGTAGGGTGGTCAATATTTTTGTGCCTCAATTTACTTGCTTGTAAATTAGACAAAGTTCAGATTAGCAGCTCCTATTTAGCAAAGACATTCTGTAAAACAGTTAAAGTACTGAGCTCTATACATTCAACTCCTAATTCTACTCTGCTCTAATATATTTTAAAATATTTAAAATAAGGCAGCCTTCACTCCTGTGAGGGATGTGGTTTAAATCACAAATGCACTAAAATACTTACAAAGTTTTTAATATATGTACTTCCAAATTTGCCCTTTTAAGTGTGTTTGGGTTCCTGTTTTTCAGATGCCATCGCTCAGAGCACCAGTCCTGCCAGTCCACTCTGTTCCTGCTCCCAGCCATGGCCAACCCCCTTGTATAATACAACACATCCACATTGATGGAGCGCCCAGGTTATATCTCTTTCAAGCTGTTTTAGTCCAAGTTCCAAAGGTCAGCAGAAAATGTCAGTGGTTTTTGCAATGGAGAGAAAGGATTTTGTTATAAGGTTTATGCTTTCACAGAATTACTATAGAGTTTATCTGCCAGGGTTGAGAATTTACCTGTCATAGTGGCCCTGGTGGCAAGTTCAACCATGGGAAGGAATTTCCTGATGAGAACTTTATGCTGAATCATATGAGTTTTGGGATCTTATCCATGACAAATGATGGATCCAACACAAATTGTTACTGGTTTTTTATCTGCACTGTTCAGACTGATTGGCTGGATGGCAAGCATATAATCTTTGGTATAAATAATGTGGAATCTATGGAAGGCTTTTGCTCTAGGATTGGCAAGACAACATGAAGATCACCATTGCTAAGTGTAGGTAACTCTCATAATTTGATGTTGTGTTTGATCTTAACCACCAAACAATTTCTTCTTCAGCTAAGGAGAGCACCCCACAACCACGGCTCCTAGTCTGTTCTCATATCCTGTAATCTTTGGGCTCTCGTTTGCCGTAGTTCCTTGAGTTTCATCTTCCTTACGTCTTTCCAAGTCTACCCAGACTTCATATTTAATTTTTTGATTTATTAAATAAAAGCTAAAGAAGAAGAAATATGCTTATGTCCCTGTAGTGGTCAGCCGTCTCATCCACTCTAACACAATCAAAAGAGCAGCAGCATAAACAACAACAACATGCAAAAAGCTTCTTGCTCATTGCTATGGAAAGCTAACTTCCACTCAACAACATCCAGGAGATTAAAGTTCTTCTATCAATGGCTGTGCCCTTAGGGTCTCAGTTTTCCAAATTTGCTTTTTCTCTTTCCAAAATGTCTTTTCCAGGAAACACACTCAGTCAGCCAGGTAGAGTGTTAACTTATGAAATCTGACAGCATGTGTGATCTCAAAGAACACACTCTCTATAGGTGAGTAGAGCACAGACCCATGGTCTGGCTACTCAAGTACCTGACACACTTGAGATATCCACAAGGTTCTTAGTAGGCAGCTCACTTTATATGTTATAAAAATTCAAATGGAAACATGAAAACTGCTTTCAAATATTTGAAAGAGTAGTAGAAGAAGGAACAGCCTTTTTCTGTTTCACCTTAGAGGACAAAGCTAAGAAAAAATGGTAGAAGAATTTTGGTGGGGCTAATTTCGGCTTCATTTAAAGAAATACCTGCTAACTCTCAGAGCTTGAGTTGTTGTGAGCTACCCCTTCACAGGACCTGTGGTAAAGTGACCGTCAAGCAGATGGTCAAGAAGAAGGTCCAACAGTGGAACCACATTTGGAGCAGAAAACTTGAAAGATGCCATGATTTACCAATTTACCTTCTGCTCTCCTACATCTTACAGGAGTATCCCAATCAGATGACACAAAATTGTCTTCATTAAAGACATGGATGATTTCTCACTGGCTATTTCTCAACTACAGTCCTCAAAGTTCAATCCTCTTGTCAACGCATGATTAAACGATCCTCAGTCATGCTTATTCAGACCTCATAGTAGAAGTGTCATTTCTTCTCATGGATTTGCTTTATTATTTTCGTTTTTTGTGTTTCTCTGTAATTCTTAGAGATAAGTCTTCAATTCCAACAGAACAGGTCTTGTGAGGAAAGCATGCATGTGCAACTTGATGTTTCAATTTTTGATTGTTAAGTGAACTCAGAAGGGAAATTAATTAGGCCAGAGTTTATGGTCAAGATATTTTGTGCTGCAATTAACTTCCCATATCTTTCATTTCCTCTGTGGTATATTAGGAGCACATGGTTACTGGAGAACTCTGTTTGGGGTGAATCAGGCTCTCTTAGGTCTCTTTAATATTTGCCAACCCTTCTACTTAACTTCAAATGTCATGCTTAAGCATATGTTCAGGCTTTACGCTAAGGATTTGCTTGAAGGAAAAGCTCACAGAGAAAGTAACAGGCAACTGCTTATCTGTTAAGATTGTCCAGGTTTACAGCAGAGAGCAGAGCACATGGGATCTCTGAGTGGTGATTTGATTTTATTCCCATTGGAATAAGGACAATTAGCCCCTTACAAATAGAATGAAGAAGTACTTAATGATTGTAAACATAAAATGCTTCTCATGAAAACTGTGATTTTAAAATTCAGCCTTTGCAGTGCTCCTATTTCAAAGACTACTAGACTACTAACTAACTAGCTGTGTGATCTTGGGCAAGTCATGTAAACTGCTTGAATTTCACTGATAAAATAAGATGTGGATTATATGTGTTTTTTTCAAATATCTTTCTTCTAAACATCATATAATTCAAATTTTCAATGTGCATTCACAATATTTTATTTTTCTCTGTGCTTTTGTCTTCATGCAAAATATCTTGCTGATGAGCTTAGAGTTCAAAAATGAAGACATCTTTATCTCTGTTTGGTCAAATTTTATACTTGTTCATAATACTTAGTTTTCTATTTCCAATTCCCTGTTGAAGTTAGGCCAGTTTATGTGACTTGTGGGTTAATACAATGTGAGCAGAATGACATATGTAGCTTCTAGAACTAAGAGTGAATAATGATTCTTCATTCTCCCTCTCCCTCCTTTTACTGTGAATAGCCTGGGTCTCTGAGTGAAGATGGTGTTGAGCAAACACCTCCAGCTACAAGCAATGAACATGAATCTTAAATAAACATTTACTATTCAAACCACTGAGATCTGGGGGATGTTTGTCACTGCTGCAAAACCTAGCTTATTCTGACTAGTATAACTTCTTTCATCTATTTCACGTAGACTATTGACAAGTAGCATTTTGAGGAATTTACTAATTGTCACTTAGGTCAGAACTGACAGATAAAACTTGCCTGTAATGCTTTAATACCACCTAGGAGGAAACTTAGCTACCACAGGTCTTCAGTTTACTCATCACTCAGCACAGGCTTGTAAGTGATCCAAACTCATCAAACTGTTGGTGTCACCTAGTATCATTTCTCATCTTTCTATAAAATATTTAGTAAACAACAAATATCAGTCAAAAGTGGATTGTAACAGACCACCTATATTCTTAAAATAGAAGAGATTATTTATACACATAATTGTTAGAAACAAAACACTGTGCAGGTTGCAGGTGTTTTTGTTGTTGTTATCGTCATTTCTGCTGTTACACGTGACTTTTGAGTGGAATAATATTTGCTACCATGAGTTGAGTCATTTTGAGGGTGAGAGATCTGGCTCCAATACAAATTAACCAAAATGACATGAGTTTTCCGAATTAGCTATTTAAGATAATTCCCTTGAAAACAGGACTTGGAAAAGCACACAATAGAAGAAAGAAGAGAGTTTTTCAAGTGTGCTAATGGCTGCTTTACTGTTCTCATTCTCCTGGAATCCTTCCCTCTTCTGTTCTCTATGCTCTCCCCATGTGTTCTCACCAACCCCCTCTTGCTTTCTAATAAGGGACTCAGCAAAGGAAGAAGATAGGATTTCCTGGGGGGATGTAGAGAGCGTGCAAACAATGAGGATGTGTTTGCCTTGGATGTTCTAGGTGCTCCGAGCTGGGTTCAGGAGAGTAGGTTTTGGAAGAGGGATAACTTGGGGAGCAGAGGGAGAGAGCCAGGATTTTGGGGTACAAAAGCAGGTCTGAAGGCCAAAGGGGAAATCAAGTCAGGGAGCCAGAAGTGCTGTCAGGAGAGGCAGTCAACAAGAGCAAGAAGGATTCTGGAGAGTCTCACAAAACCGATCACCAGGTTCCTTGTTCTACTACTGCAGGCCCTACTGTGTTTGCTTCAGAAATGTCATGGAGACAGAGCTCCATCCCTGTGGCATTCAGCTGCCATTTTGTGACCTCGAGGCTGACCTCTAGCCTGGACTCCAGACCAGAATTGCTAACTATTCTCCCTCTTCCCTCCCAGCCCAGCAGCTCTCCTTCCTTTGCGCTCTGTCTCAGCGAGTGGCTTCTCTGCCCCTTAGGACTGTATTCCAGGCCAGACCCACAGGGTAAGCCTTAGTCTCTCCCTTTCCCTCGCCCCCACAGCTACTCAGTTACAAGTCCTGACATGCTTACTTGAGAAATATCCATCCCGTCCAGACTTCCTCTCTGTCCCTGCCGTCTCTGTCAGGTTTTCCTGCCACAAGACTTTTCCTGCTCCATTTCTTCTGACACAGGATGCCACAGTTGACCTCTTGGAGAGGAAGTGGATGTGTTGGGATCTCATACATGACAGGATGGGGGAGACGGGGAGTTATATTTTTTTTGAAAAACCAGTGAGCACCTGAGAAATGAATTCACAGGGTTTGGGGATTGATAGGTATGAAGAAACCTGCCACTGTGGAGGTCCGTTCTGTAAGGCTCCTGGTATCTCTCCAAGTGCCAGGGGCCATCTTTCCTCTACTTCTGGGAGCCACCACACATTTACCTACATCCTAACAATCCTGGCTCAAGGGAGTGAGACCCAGAGAGATACTGAGGAGTTCCTCTCCAACGTCTGGCTGCTGTCTGAGAACCCTCTGCAGCCTTGAATGGTTGATGCCAGAAATGACCACTCATTTCAAGAAAGACGCTGGCTCTATCCCATAGGGGTGTGGTCTTATGGTGTCTACCAGATAGATACCTTTCAATAAAGTGCACCTAGTATCTTCAGAAATGACATACAGAGAAGCCAGGCATGGGAGGCTGAGGTAGGAAATTGGATAGCAGGGGACAGCCCTGGAGCACTGAATCTGAAACTGCTAAGGGCCTGACATTGTGGAGACTGGGCAGTGGGTATTTCCAAGCAGGCATGATACTCATTCCCACAAAGGGTAAAGCTGAACGTTCAGATCAACCTGGGACAATAACTGTATTTGAGCAGGGAAGGATGGATGTTGGTATATTGCTCCTAATGCCATGTCCTTCATCTAATTTAATCTTCATGATAGCCTGTCAATAAATCAGGAAGCAAAGATGCAAAGAGATTAGATCAGTGATTCTTAAACACTCTTAAAAACTTACTAAGGGTCCCAAAGAGCTTTTGTTATGTGGGTTATTTCTATCAATATTTATCTTATTAGAAATTAAAACAGAAACATTTAAAATGCAAGAATACACAAGCGCACATTCCATCGGCCATCAGATGACCACATCACAGGTCTCAGCCTCTGGAAAACTCCACTGCACACTCGTGAGTGAACGAGTGGAAAAGATGAATGAAGTTGGAGTATTATTATAAAAATAGTTTTGGCTTTGCATAGCCCCAAAAGGGTCTCAGGGACCCTCAGGGGTCCCTGAACCATACTTTGAGAACCACTGGATTAGATAATTTTCTGAGGTGACATGGCTGGTAAGTGTGGAGCTGGTATTGTAATCCAGGCCTATCTGACAGTAGACCACTGTTAAAAACTTGACACTACATAGGAAAGAATCCAGGAATGTACCCTCATCTAAATGCCTAGGAAAAGAGCAAGCAACAGAAATCCACACAATAGGCAGGAGTTGTCTCTACTGGAATACAGATGTCTTCAGATTAATTTGGCATTTGGTTTAGGGGATTAGCAAACTCACTTGCTTGGGCTTTCAATGTGGTCCCTTGCCTAGGATGGAGGTCCACTGTGTCCTCACACACACCCGAGGCTATGTGGGGCACGAGGCTGGTCTACCTAGCAAAGGTACACTGGGCTACATGAGACAGACTCACCGCCAACATCATGCCACTGCTTTTGATGCTAGGGGAAAAGCTGGGCTCATGGCTCAACTGACTTCCTGAAATCAGAAATTGCCATTAGCCCGTGGCACTGACTGAAGTAGCGTATCTCAAATGAAAAGCATTTAAATTCAATTTGACTGCTCTTTCTAAGAGCTTTCTGAATTCACAGTGAAAAGCAGCATCCATCAACCCTGTGCCTCCTCTGTGTCACCCTGCAGACCAGTAAGCCTAAGTCACTTTTCCATCATGGAATCCCAGTCACTTGGGTGAATGGAGGAGGAGCTGCAAACAAGAGCTCATTTTTCAGGGCCATTGTGGTGTCGGGTCAGCCAAATGTCAGTCCTTAAGCTGTGGCCAGGGTAGGCTGGGCTCAAAGCATGTTGCAGCCTTCACCTCAGGAAAGCAAGGCTCCATTTTAGGTCTGCTGGTGACACACGCCTCCAGATTTATTTTCTTTCATAGTGACTGTTGCCTGCTTTGTTCAAGGGAGATATTTACCAACAGCATCCCATTGGCTCAGTTCTTGAATCCATGAAAGCCCCTTTCAGGAGTTGTCATGTTCATCTGTAAGTGCCTGGAAATCAATGCTATTTAGCCAGCAAGTGTGACCTTTCAGACACAGAGATGATTTCAAAATGGCATGTGAAAGATAACATTCAGCAATTCCACTACAACACTCAGAATTTCCAATACCACTTTAATTACCCTCTCTGGCAAAAGAGGAGAAAAAGCCCAAGCTTGATTTGCTTCGGTGGCAGCTCTCAAAGCTAAAGCAAGCAGGGAGGCTGGGCTGACTCACAAGGAGAGTGTCCAATGCCCAGTTATTACCTTTATGTCAAGGTCACATCCGGGTGACTTCAGCCTTCCTAGAAGATAAGAACACCTGCAGGTAGGAGCAGCCAGGCAAGACTTTGAGCCTGAGGCCCTGGGTTCCTGCTTTGCAATTCTAACTGAGAATATCCCTGCACCTCAACTTCTCCATCTAAAGAATAGGGCAATAATACCACAGTGTTTGTTGCATTTCCCTCGGAGACTCAGGACAAGGTTTTGAAACCTATAAAGTACTTCTCATTTTTTTAATCATCCTTTCAAAAGCAATATACGTCTATTTTTGAAAACTTAGATCTTAGAGATTAGCTAAAATAAGAAACTAAAAATAACTTGAAATCCCATCACCAATTTCTTTCTAGGCACACATGCTTTCTTATTTATTTATTCCTAAAATGGGATTATACTGGACACACTGCTTGGTGACCTACTTTGTTACTTAAGACTCTATTGAGGACAGCTTTCTCAGTCGTGCAATACTGTTCTGATAACATAACTTCTAAGGATTGTGTAATAGTCCATTGTGTATTTTTAGCGTAATTTATTCACCCAATTCCTTAGTATT
This sequence comes from Daubentonia madagascariensis, assembly GCA_023783475.1. NCBI lineage: Eukaryota > Metazoa > Chordata > Mammalia > Primates > Daubentoniidae > Daubentonia > Daubentonia madagascariensis. Next base: position 1,664,693 of record JAKFHU010002136.1, read on the forward strand.
GGACATTCACGTGGTTTTCTGTCTTTCTGTCTTTACTTCTGTCTCTCCCTCCCTCCCTCCTTCCCTCTACCCTCCTTCCTTTTCTTTTTTCTTTCTCTCTTCTTTTCCTTTCTGTCGCTCTGTCTCTCCCACCCTCTCCCTCTTCCCCCTTTCTGTCTCTGTCTCTCTCTCTCTTTCTTGGCAGTTATAAGTGACACAGCCGGATGAGTCCACGTCTCACCCCCACCCCATTGTGACACCAAGAGCAAATGCTGTAAAGACACCAGGCAGCAGGCACATGACTCAGGCTTGGCTGGCCATAGCCTTTCCTGGGATTTTGAATCTAAACTGAAACATTACAGAGAAAGGGGAACGGGTTAGAGGGCCTTCATTCCAGACAGCGCAATCAAGCAGTTTGTGCTACCAAGACAATTCGTATCTGCTACCCATCCATTTCAACCCTGCTTCTTCAGCATCCCCTTCCCACCAATCCTGTGAGATCCTGCAAATCCCTTCCATGAATTTCCATCTGGCCTAAAGTAGCCATTGCCCATTCCTGTTGCTTATTATAAAAAAAAAATCTCTAGCAAATGCAATCAGGAAACATCTGTAGATTGTACAGTACTAACCTGACATTTCAGCATTTAAAATTAATCAAAGGAATGGCTTGCAGACATTAAAATTAAGGGGAAGTCTATAATCTTGGTTATGGTGGGATTTAGTTTATTTTTCTCCTTTGTGAATGCACATTTGCCTCTGGAAATAGTAAACTTTTTTACTTCTTTTGCCTGCCAAGTAAATTGATATTTGTTTAATTTGCTAACAAAATCTATTAGTGTCTTGGCTGGAAACTGTTGGGAATAAGTTTCAGCCCAGACCCAGTTTTTATAGGCTATTTATGAACCTCAGAAAAGAAAGATTTACTATCGTTTTTATGGAAATGCTGGCAGGACCATAACTATGGTAACACAGATGGCATAGTTGTAAAATGCATATGTATGTGTGCATAAAAAGAAGCACGGTTAGGTAAATGGATGTTTGGATCACCTGTGAGGGAGAGGAGCCTTGCTGTGGCTTGGTTTCTGTTTATCCATATGGCTTAGCAGAGAAAGTGACAGGATGACTTGTTTTTGCAGTCTTTTGTCTGATTTTCTTTAAGGATCCACAGTCGAACTTCCTTAGTGTCCTCTTAGTATTCTTACCATTCTCCCAGACCAGGAGTTCATTGGGAAGCAAATCATCTTGAGAGCTGGCCTTTTGGGAATCTACCAAGAATCAGCCACAGCTTCCAACTTAGAACCACGAGCAAAACTGTGACACTCATGACCACTTAGGACCCTCCACCAAGCTCTCTGTCTTGCTCTGATGGGTGGCAAAGGTACACACAGTACTGCAGAACAGGGCACAGCTACTACAACATGTGCTTAAGAATCAGACTAATTTGGGATGTAGAATCTGATAGAAGTAGTTTTGAATCCAGTTCAGCCACATTGACCTGACTTTGAATAATTTAGCCAACCAATCCCGTTGTTTTGGACATTCTCTGTAAACACTTAGTTTCTTCACCAGTAAATTCTTTCAAATTGTAGTGAGGATTTATGAAATAGTAAGTGCCTGATAGGTAGTAAGTAGTCTATAATGGTGGCCATTATTATTTTATAATCATCATATTTGCCAGTAAGATATTTTGGAGTTTAAAGAACCCCATAAACCTCAAGTAATGGGTTTATTGAAAGAACACATGGGAATTAGAAAAATGATAATCCCAGACACATTAGTAATAATGAAAATGGGGAAGTTAAACAAGTAGGGCCAGGAGAGCCACAGTATGTCTGGGCCGCACGGCATATGGCTGGATCATCACTCAGCATCTGAGAAAGTTCCAGGATGTCAGGGGCTGGAGCCTGTGGCTCCGTACTCTAAGGTTCCTCTATTAACTTGATTCCCTCTCTGTGCTTCTTATTTTTGTTTAATAAGAACTAAAATTTTATTTGGAGTGTTATTCATTCATTTCATTTTAAAATAGAGCAGTTTTATCTTTAATAGCTTCATAGCATCCATAATGTGGGTGTACCGTAGCATATTTAACCAGTCTTCTCCTACTAATGGACTATTAGATAATTTGGCTACTACAAACAATATTTCATGAGATGGTCTTGATTATCCTTGACCACACACTTTATTTATTTCTTTTAGAGATAGGGTCTTGCTCTAGGCCGGAGTGCAGTGGCGTCATCATAGCTCACTGCAGCTTTGAACTCTTGAGTTCAAGTGATCCTCCTGCCTCAGCCTCCCCAAGTAGATGGGACTACAGGTGTATGCCACCATACCCAGATAATTTTAAAATTTTTTTGTAGAGATGGGGTCTCACCATGTTGGCCAGGCTGGTCTCGGATTTCTGGGCTCAAGCAATGCTCCTGCCTCAGCCTCCCAAAGTGCTGGGACTGCAGGTGTGTACCACTGCACCCAGCTGATCATGTACTTTAAAAAATGCATTTAGTTGACAAAAATTGCATATATTCAAGGTGTACAATGTGATGACTTATACACTCATATATTATGTACTGATTACCAAAGTAATTAACATATCCATCACCACCCATAGTTACCATTTGTGTGTGTGTGGCGGGGGGAGGGTGAGAATGCTTAAAATCTGCTTTCTTACCAAATTTCAAGTGAACAATACAGTATCATTAACTGCAATCACCAATGCTGTCCATTAGATCCCCAGAACTTATTCATCTTATAACTGAAAGTTTGTACCCTATATGCTTCTTTTAAAAAAAAAAAACTATTTTCTTTGTCCTTCCCCTCCTAACAGCTGGCTTCCTCCACCCTCTACCCTATATTATTATTGCTCTATCTCATGGCATTTTTCCTGCCACATATTTTCTGCTTTCTAATGCTTTGGAATCTTCCTGACTTCAGCTTACACAATGCTCCTTGGCTTCTCTTGGGGCATCTTTGCAGTTCCTGCTGAACTTTCTGCCATCAGCAGTTCAGAGTGCAGGTGTATCACAGTCCAGCTTGCCCCTTTTTGGGGTGAAATGTTCTGTCCACACTCTGGAACAAGCCTGCCGGTCTACCTTGGGCTAGATGCCTTTCCTGGTCAAAGTGGATACAGTGAGATGGCGTCTTCCCTCATATCTTCAATGTAACTGAGCTCAGCTCTGTAAGCTGTATGGAGAAGGGAACAGAGGGACACACAGGGGGACAGAGGGAGGGGGAAGCAGTACCAGAGTTCAGGTGGGGTGTATGATTTTGCCAGTGTTTCTACTGTGAGCAGATCCCTCGGGGTGAGGGTGAAAGGGAAGATTCAAATCTGTGGACTCCTCAGTTTTCTCAGTTCCTATTGCTGCCTGTTGTGTGAGAAAATCCTGACCTGCATGAGTTTCCAGTGTTTCAACATGTGTATTTTTGGCACCACGTTTTCTTAGATCATGTCTCCTGGAAACAGACTCTGAGATGGAGATTTGTGGGCAGAAGATTTATTAGGGAGTGATCTTGGGAGTCTATGTCTTTAGGGTGAGCAGAATTGGTTAAGGAAAGTTAAACCAGGGAGCAATTGCAACTGAGGCTTTAGAATTGTCCCAGATTGTGTCACAAGGGCCAGCCCTACGCACCTCCAAGTCAACCAGTCAGTGGATACAAGCTGCCCCCAGGAAGGGGTTGTAACTTTGGGCAAGGCAGCTACTTCAGCTGTCAGCAATTACTGGAGAGGCCACAGCTGGGAGCCAATGGCAACCAGTACTCCCGGTAGCTGAAGAAATGGGGGCCTCAGGCCTGAAAGTGTGATCTGGGTGGCACACTCCAGCCTCTCCTACCTAGAGGTGATATCTATTTACCAATGGATAACTTGGATAAAGGTACATACATTTATTTACCCATCCATTCATCTATCTATCCACCCATCCTTTCATTTGCTCAACCACATTCGTGAGTATTCTGTGCCGGTCACTACCTGAGAGTTGGGGATACACTAACGCACAGAGCTGATGAAAGCCCTGCCCTCGTAGAGGCTACATTTCAGGGAGGGAGGCTGATGCCTGATTTCAGGTAGCAACAAATGCCATGAAGGAGCATCATGCAAGAGAAGCAGGACAGAAAATGAGAATGAATACTACTTTATACACTGTGGTCATGGAAGAGCTTTGTGCCCAGGTTCATTTTTCCAGGCAGAAAGAGCAGGGAATTCCAAAGTCCTGAGGCCTAAGTGTGTTTGGCATGAAGGAGGAAGTGTTCCTGTGGCTAGAGTGCAAGGAGCAAAGGGGAATGTGGTGGGAGGTGATGCTGGGGAGGTAGACAGGAGTCACATCACGTGGGGGCTTCATGGCCACAGCCAGGACTTTGGATGCCATCGCGAGTAGGGATGCACCTTGGCTGGTTTTGAACAGAGGAGAGTAGTGACTGACTTCAACTTAAGCAGGATTACTCTGGCTGTAGGCAGGCAAGGGAGGAAGCAGGAAGACCAACCAGAGGCCAGTTCAGACCAGAGGACCACAGTGCCGAGAGCGGAGGAGGAGAATAGTGGCTCCTGAGTGCACGGCAGCTATTTTATTTGGTGCTCAACAAAATAAAATAATCAGCAGTTTCCAACAATGGGTGAAAAACATCTGTGTTGCACTTATTGCAAGATAATATGTAAAGTGATGACTTCCTAAGGGATTTTTAGAAGTAACTTTGAAAGTATGCAATTTTAAGCTTATTTGCTGAATTCAAACTCTTAACTCATCAGGCCTTCTATGAGATGAGATGCGAATGAACCTCTCTCATGACAGCCAAACCCTTGGGCATAAGAGACTGTGCCTTTTATCTGTGCATCCCCAGAATTTACCACTGTGCCTGGGACTAAGATGTTTGCATAATGAATTAGCGAATAATGAGAGGAGGATGGTACTGCAGGCGCCTGTCTAATGTGGGCTCTCTACAGACCGTGTGTGCTCCCCACCGCACATTACCTTCAAGAAGAATGTGGCCGTCAGAATCTTAGAGAAGATAGTATTTCCTCTGACCGGCCAACATGCATTTGAAATGATGACATTTTGGACAGTCGTATGGGATTGAAAGTTTGCCATTTATGTGCTCACTTTGCAACTAACAACTCAGAAAGTTGTAAAGAGACAATAAACCATTCTTCATAGTCCAGAGGCTAGATACCTATGGCAAATTATGTTTTCTAAAGATTCATCCCACATGTTCTTCTACGGTGTAACTTTTCTGAACTCCCATCGAGAGGAAGAATCTATTTTCTACTCCTCTGAGTCTGGGAGTGCCCCATGAGTGCTTTGACCAACGGCACATGGCAGAGGTGAGGCTGTGCCTGTTCTAGGCTTAGCTTAACTTTCCCGACAGTGTCCTCTTTCTGCTCTGTAGGATGCGCACCCTTGGGTCACTCGCTTTTGGAACCCAGATGACACGTTGTAAAACTTCCGAGCCATGTGGAGGTGTTCCAGTTGACAGCTCCAGCTGAGCTGCAGTATCATCTGCCAGTTGTGTGAATGAGTCATTATGAATGTTCCAGACCAGTTGAGCCTTCAAATGACTGCAGCCCCAGCCAAACCTGACTGGATTGCGTGAGACACACCAAGTGAAAACCACCCCGCTTAGTCCAGTCAAACCAAAGAACCATGAGAGGTAATAAGAAGTTGTTTCAAGCTATTAAGTTTTGGGGCGCTTTGTTATGCAGTGAGAGAACCGGAACAAAACCAATCATGGATAACCAATCACTTAGTGGATGTCCATGCCACATGGAGTGGATGTCAGATTCCATTCTCTTGGGGCTGCCTGGGACCCCTCCTACTTATCATCTACTTCACAGGCATCATCACAGACCCATGAGTCATGAGTGAGCCCTAAGTGGTTCCCTGCCATTGTCCCCGCCCTGTGACATTCTCTTCTCTCTCTTTCCCCTCCTCTTCTCTGGCTCCTTCTCATGCAGAAGCCAGTTTTCTTCCTTCACTAGCTGTGTAACTTTCTTCCCAGTTTTTCCCAGGTTTGTAGCTGATCTTCTTCTACCTCCTTTGACGCCCACTGTCTTCCTCTCTCTGGGGTTTTCCTTTTGATCATGGACAGCTGATGCCTTTGCCTGCCTGGCATCTCTTGCTCTGTATTTTGTATCATCATAGAGAAGCCCTTCTCTCGTTCTGTGTGATCTGTGTGGGCCTGTCAATCAAGCCCCCTGCCCCTAACCTCAACCAAAGGTAGGCCGTGTGATCAAAATAGAATCTTCCTCCTGGGAATCTGAGTCTTTGGGGTATATTGATAGAAATGATCAGTGCTGGGTACAGACAGCTAAAGAGATGACCCATTTGCTCCTGTTGCCTGGCTCTGGGGAACCGAACTGCCTCATTCCTGTTCTTCTGTTTTCCTGAGTCCTACTTATGGCACTTTTTTTTTTTGATTTATGAACTATTCTTCCAATATATAATTTTATATTTGAATCAATCAGACTTATTTTCTGTTGTTTAGAAATAAAAATCTCAACTGAAAAATGATCTCCCTCCTTTGCCCCATCTTTTATTTTGTTCTCTCATTTTCTCTCCCTCCCCACTCAGTTCTCTGTCTTTGTATTTATTTCTGTGCTTTTCTGTTTCCCATTGTCTCTTTTCATAGACGTACATACACAAGAATTTTTTCTCATATGTACTCTCCACCATTTTTTTTTCCTCCAGGGTCTGTTTCTATTCTTCTTCTTATAATCAGATTGTTTTAAAATCAAAATCTTCTGGGCTATGCTCTCACACCCACTCAATTCCACATGGCTCTGCTTCCCTGGCAGGTGGTCTGCGGGATTATAATGAATCTGTAAGTCTCTGCCATTGCTGTTAGCTTGCCATGCTGGAACTTACCCCCAGCAACTCCCTCCCAGAATGTTTATAGGCTCTTCCAGAAAACAACAGCCTTTTCTTTCTGCATGGCTTGGCCCTCGGAGCACCAGGCCTCTACTTTTGGGTTTGTGGTGGTGGTTGTACAAGGTCTAGTATTAACATGACACATCTTTGGTACTACTTTTTTGGAGGATCTTTTAGAAGTCTGGCTGATAGAGTTGGCTCCCACCCCACTCTCTGAAGTGGGAAATAGGCAATCTGGGCTCCATCCCAGACTATGGAGCTCCCGTATCCAGCCTCTTTACCACTGCATGTACTGCCTCTCACTAGGTGCCCATCTGCCTCTGCCCCTCTTTTACTTGCCTGTGTTGGTCCTGGTCAGGACTGTGTGCAAGGGCAGGTTATAGGTTAGGTTCTCCAGAGAGAGCTCCCAGGGTCAATCTCTGGGTGGCCTGTTAGGAAGGAAAAGATAGTTGTAGAAGGGCCACTGGAAGAGTGTGGAGTGATGAGGTTTATAGACAGCATGAAACACACATTGTCAGTGCCCAGTCCACGTTTGCTCACCACTCACCATTCCTGTGCATGTTGATGACTTCCCACTGCCAGCACCTAAGAAAGCCTGAAGACTTTTGCTGGCTGCAGGAGGGTACTTGGTTTATGTGTGGGGCAGAACAGAAGTACAGAGGAGTTTATCTGGAGCAGCCTTGAACCAATAACAAAAAGAAGTTGGTAGATAAATACCCCAACTCTTGTTCTCCTTGGAGGGGGAACTACTCTAAGGCATGTCCTATGTAGTCTCCCAGAGGTCCCCAGTGGGACTGAGCCCCAATCACCTACAGCAGTAACCTGCTCATCAAAACACCTCCTACTGGCTGCCTTCCCACCCCCAGCTCATTCCCCACTCCCCACCAGTGCTTCCTGAGGTCACCATACCCCCCACAATAAACATTTACACTCAAATCCTTGTCTCAGGGTCTGTGGTCTGGGACAACCCAATTTGAGAAGAGGATCCTCAGACTGTGGTGCCAGTAGGTGACAAGTCAGAGCAGTGCTCCTAGGATAGAAAGGAGGCTGCAATATCAAAACACAAGTTGACCCCTTGGAGGGGCTCCTCTGTTCGATCAGTGTGTGTGTGTGTGTGTGTGTGTGTGTGTGTGTGTGTGAGAGAGAGAGAGAGAGAGAGATATGGGGGTTTGGGGACTGAAATATTGTGAAAATTACTCTGGACTGGAAGATAGGCAATAGAGGCCAGTCCAGACTTTACTACCCATGAACTAAACAAATCACTGAACTTTCTGTATCAAGTTCTCTTCTGAAAAAAAAATAGTCCAACTGATCTCACCCTGGTGCCATAACAAGAAAGCATTAGCTGACAGCTATCAACCTTTCTTAGCCTATTGAAAAATGGTAGTGGTGCTGGGGCATTTAGGTTCCTTTACTTATTAAAGATTCCTTTGGTTTTTATAGTAAAGTAGATTTGATAACAATTTCTAAAATGCCAGCATTGTGTGCTAAGCTATGGCCGTGAATAGTGCTGATTTTCACAGCTATGTTCATTATAAATTCCCTGACATATAAAGTGCCATAATGATGAACTCGTGTGTCCCGAGCTCTGGAATCATGAAAATTTAATGGTTGCACTTTCATTGCCCTGAGTCTTGTTTCCGTTGTTGCTGCTCAGTTCCTGTTTAACATGCTTGAAGCATCCTACAAAGGCGCAAGCTGATCCTTTCAAGATAGCTTGTCTTGCGCTGTGTTCAGGACTGGGACTTGGGCTTTTCATCTTTCCTGCCTCTACTCTGCGGACCAGGCTACGAGTTTCCTTACAAGGTCAGGAGGCTGTTGTAGGGTGCTGGGAACACCAGCTATGTTTTATTCTGGGCCTGGACAGGATGATGAGTTTGTTCTAAGATTCAGAATTCAGGAACACAGATTCAGAAAATCAGTACTTTTGGCTTCTTTCAAGGTGATTCTGGGGAAGGGGTTCAATGAGGAGAGAGGCAAGGACAGTTTGTCCTAAAACCACAAGAAAGTGCACAGAAAAGTTACATGCCATGCACTATGCTGTGTGGTTTCTCTAGGATTGTCTTGTTCAATCTTCATAGAATTCCTATGTGTGTATTCATTACATTCATTTTTGCTGATGAGGAAATTCAAGTTCAGAGATGTGAAGTGACTCATGTGAGATCATACCACTCATGAACACAGAGTTGGGTCTATAACTTTGTCCCTTTTTTGATACTTTCTCTTATAGCTGTGTTTGGATATTTGAAGATAGGTGTTAGGTTCTTCCATAGTCACATACTCTCTTTGAACCTAAGTTTCCCTATCAGTTTAGGGAGGTTGGGGCAGATGCTAACTAAAGATCCTCCCAACACTTAGATTTTCTGATCGGCTGTTAAAGGGTGAGCCTGTGCCAAAAAGTTCTTATTATAGGATGGATGACTTACACATGAGGCACTTCTAAGATCATGAATTGTTGTTACAATGACTCCATTGGAGACCACCTTGGGAGATCCACAGAGACCTGCAGCAGTATATTCCCAGCAATGCTCACCTTAATCTGGGTGGCTTCGGGGGGTGGGGGTGGGAGGTTCCTACACACATCTGACCCCAGCCATGGTGTGTGGGTTCTTAGTTTACATCCCCATGTGCACATTCCAAAGTGGACCTGTGGAAAGCTTTCCAAAGGAGTGAATGAGGGCTTGCCTTGGAGACTTCCCAAATCTGTGTGCTAGAGCTTGGTGAAGGGCCACAGTGATTGTGTGACCCTACACTTTTACAGTAGCCTGGCACACCCACACCACTCACCTGCTGACCTTTGAGGTGCCCCCTGTACCATGGCTCTTCCCAGTAATGGTACAGGACCTCCTTTGCTCTGAGTCTCTATTTCTGGTTCTTGGGTTTGGGCCTGTCTATAATTACGGCTCCAGATTTTATCCTCTCTGCCTTTGACTTTTCTCTCTTGGGCTATTTATTCTGAGTCATGTTTCTGGCTACTTCATTTTAGGATCATATTGTATAGAACATTTTGCCTTTGGGTCTGGTCACTTTTGGCCAAGCCCAGCCCTACCCAGGAGTGAATGGGATAAGAGCCTGGTCATGACCTTCCCCTCACAGTCTGTCTCCAGTTCGAGTCTGGAAAATGGGAAATGTAGTCTGCTCTCCAGTTAGAAGCAGGGGAGACAAGTGTGGAGAACATAAGATAAAAAATTCCCTCTTGTTAAAGTAGCAGTGCACTTGGCCTGTGGCCTACTTCTGCCTGATTTCTTCTTGGCCATTTTTCTCCACTTTCCAGAGATATTGGTTTTCCATTGCTGTATAACAGATTACTGCAAACTTGGTGACTTAAAATAACATAAATTCATTTTCTCGGTTTCCGTGGTCTGAGGGTCTAGGTCTGGGTTGGCTGGTTTCTCAGCTCAGAGTTTAATGGGCTGCAGTCAAAGTGCTGGCCAGGCCTGTGATTCTCATTCAGGCTCCCTGGCTGCTGGCAGAGTTCATTTCCCTGTGGTTTTGTGACGGGGGCTCCTGTCTTGCTCAATATACACTGGGGACAACTCTCAGTACCTAGAGACCCCCCATAGTCCCTTGCCACAGTGTCCCCACATACAGTTCACAACAGGGCTGTCTGCTTTCTCTCAATCCAGCAGGAGAACATCTCTCTGATGCTTCACCTTCTTATAAAACTCCCTTGATTAAGTCAGGTCTACCTGGGTAGCCTCCTTTTGATGAACTCAGAGTCACTAGGGGAAGAGGGGATGACTTGGGGATTTTGTTGGTATCATATCCTGTATGCATATACGGCAGGGGTAGCTCTGGTCTTCACTGTTTATGAATCCCATGTTTAATTTGGGAGTAGACGTGACAAATATTGAAGAAAACAATTCAAATACTATTAGTTGTTGTCACTGGATACCTGATCTTGTCAGACTCATCGGCCCTTGGTGTTGCACTGTTATTCCACAGCTGCAGACCATCATCCTCACTTCCCCGCTGCATCCTTCCATTGCAGTGAGGGACGGGCCCCTGGCTTTGCTGCATGAATGTATGGAAGAGATCCGGGTTCTAGTTGCCTCTTAAGCAGACTTTAAATCAATTCGCCTTTTCCGTGCTACACCAGCACCTCCCCATTCCAAAGGTTAGGAACAAACAATTGCTGAAACTTTGGGGAGTTCTGTGATGTATCTCAGGTTCTCCTTGGCTAAAGATTCAGATTTCTAGATTTAATTAACACTGATCCGTCTGCTTTCAAGATTCCAACATTTTGTTTCTGTTGACTTCTCTTATTTCCTTACTGTTGCTTCAGTGGAGTTTGGGGAGAATGGTGATCTGAAAGAGTATACTCCATGCACCATTTTTTTTTGTCCATAAAAATTCCATATTTTAAGGTGTACAACATGATGTTTTGATATACATATACATAGTAAATGATTACTATATTCAAGCAAATTAATATATCCTACGTGTCATCTTTACCCAGAAGCCTGTTAATTTCATTTTTTGGATATTAGGACTCCGTGAGTGACAGAGAGGCAGCACAGAACAGAGGACAGTGGAGTTACCGGGGGTTTGGTGATCCAGCTTTGACAAGAACTAGGTGCATATCCTTGAGCAAGTCAAGGTTGCCTCTTGTTGAGTTTTACTTTCTGTTCTGTGAAATGAGGCATTAGATTACATAAACTTGAAAGCACCATCAGTGATTCTACATGCCACCTCAATTTCTGAGTTGATTAAATCAACTCCATTTCCTTAGTGAATTGGATGAAAAATTCTGGTGTAAAGATAGCATCTTGCTTAGCTTTCTATCACAGTGCACACAGTGGGACAGGGGGCAAAGCAGACTTCTGGCCTGCTGAAAGTCCCAGCAGTTCTACCACATTGAAACACATGCCATCTTTCAGATGATAACGCTTATTAGGAAGCCCAAGGGTGGCCACAGCCCTAGGTGCTTTGTCATTTCTACGGCTTTTTCCTGGCTCCACATTTGAAAGGCCGTTAGGAAGGATTCTAAACAGGAGGCCTCTCAGCCATTGTCTAAGTCTTGCTGCGGTGTATGTAGGCTGTCTCCTTAGAGCATACGCTCTTTGAAGAAAGCAGAACGATGGTTTATTTCCAGCCAGGACTGCCCTGTACCAGGATTGATGGCTGTAATTGTCCTGATGAACTTGAGGAAAAGACTTATTCTTGGGTCTAAATGTTGCAATCTGGCAAATGATACTATTGCTTTATATGTACCCCTACAAAGACCCATTTAGAATAAATAATGCAATAAAGTAGTGTTTTGAACTCCTTAGGAGAAAAGCAGATGATTTATTTCATCATGCGTGTGTGTATCTGTCTCTCACATATATGTGTGTGCACATGTATACATACATACATACACATACACACGTTTATACACATATACATATATGTGTATAGTGTGTGCATTTGTACACACAATAATCAGACCCCTCTGTACATGTCTGTGGAGCTGTGGCCTGTCCAGTGTCAATTAGCCTGAGTCTCCCACTCCACCTCTCAAAGGAGAGAGGAGGGGGTGACGGGACCCCCATAGAGCACCTAGTTCCTCCCAAGACTCGCAAGAAGCAGGAGAGCTGGGGAGACCCAGCAGTTGCAGCAGGGCTGCTGGGGTACCCAGGCAGTGGAATGTGCCGCAGACTGAGGGAGGGGCTATGTCCCCCACTTTTTCTTGAAGCGGGCATGGCTTTGGCACACTGGAAGACCACGATGAAGCCACAGGGATGTCCAGTGCCTGGCAGTTAGGGAAAGGGTCTAGTGGAAGAGACGGCCGTCTCCACATGGCAACTGACTGAATCAGGGGCTTACAGAAATATCCATGAAGCTTTGAAGAGGGTCAGAGTTGGTTTTCTTTTTTCTTTTCTTTTCTTTTCAATTTTTTTTAAAAAATTCATCAGTTAAGGACAAAAACCCAATAAACACAAGGTACATCATTCCTTGGTGCTTCCATGAACATTCCATTATGCTAATTGTGGTAGGCAGAACAATTCACTCCCCACCCCCCAAAGGTATTCCAGTCCCTAGGACCTTAGAATACATTGTATTTCATGGTAAGAGGGAATTAAGGTTGCTAATCAGCTGACCTTACAATAGAGAAAAAAGCACGGCCTACCAAGGTGGGCCCAATCTAACCACATGTACTCTTGAAGAGGAAAATGGAGGCAGACGAGTAGGTCAGAGACGTGCTGGGAGAATAACTCAACCCACGTTGCAGGCCCTGCGGATGTAGGAAGGGCGCCATGAGTGAAGAAATACAAAAGCCTCTGGAAGATGGAAACGGCCCTCAGTACACAGCCCACAGAGGACGGGGACCTCAGTCCTACAACTGCAAGGAACTAAATTCTGCTGACAATCCAAATGAGCAGGAAACAGATGCTCCCCGAGAGACTTCAGAAGGAAATGCAGCCTGCCGACCTCCTAATCTTAGCCTGGTGAGACCCCACCTGGACTTCTGACCTCCAGGACTGTAAGGTAATAAATTTGTGCTGCTTTGAGTTTGTGATAATCTGTTACTGCAGCAAGAAAAACTAATGTGATAATCAGAACGTAAAGGCCCAAACAGTTTACTTCTGTCCCCACCTTTCAATACACTTCTTGTCAGAGTTGCTGCCTGATCTAAGAAATCCTTTTCTGCTTTTACTCCTTTATCCAAATATGACCTTGAAAATGTATTTCTCTTATGTCTTGCTTCTTTCATTCCGTATTTGCCAGAAAATTGACTCTACCCTCTTCATTCATTAGTTAAAAATTTTCTACCGATGCATATTTTTGGCAGTTTTTAATCTTATGATTTTTTTCTTTATACCCTTAAAAATGGAAGTATAAATAATGAGTTGTTTTGACCTATCATGTGGTAAAAATTAAAAGATGTCTAATATGAAGTATATGCTGATGAACGCAAAGGGAAAAGGCACTTTGATCCACTGTTAGAGGGAATGGAAACCTATGAAGTCTTTTATAGAAAGGCGATACGACAGTATTTTCATAAATAAAAAGGTGACGCCCCTATGACCTAGAGACGTGCACAAAGGGAAAGATGTCTTTTCTGGCATTGTTTGAGATTGTGTTAAATTGGAAACCTAAATAAGTGGCCAAGAAAGCAGAATGACATTGGGAGGAGAGGAACGGGGCAGGGAACAGGAATACTCAGCCCTTGCTTTCGATCACCTCTGTATTGTTTGAATCTTTCACCATGAGGGTCTGATCATGTATCCCCTAAGGTAATTTTAAAAGGGAAAGATTATTCTTAGGTTCTTTTCCAAGAGAAATCCAGCCCTACATCCACTTTTCAAAATAGAAATGAAACCAGCACATTGTCAAACCCAAAAAGTTCAGGCAGCAGGTGGATAATTTAGTCATGGAGCTGGCTGGTTAGTTATTTGGATAATTGAATTTAAGCCATCACGGATAATGTAATCCAGTTTAATTTGCAAAAATGTCAGGCCTGGAGACAGATCAGAAGGAAAACATTTGGTGATGGCAGAAACGTCATTGGGGAGACTTGCTTAGTGTTACAAGATGTCTGTAAGAAGCGCCCTTTCACAATATAAGGGCCTAGATTGAAAAGACTTGATTAAGAACCTTGGCAATCTGGTGTGTGTCATTAATGTGAGTGTTACATAATGCGTTTTGTTAATTTATCTATAAAATGTTTGATTTAGTGGTCCATTTGCCCCTGTCAAAAGCATCTGGGAATGCCTTCATTTTCAGTTTGTTTACTTGAATAATAATTTGATTTGGGCTTTCCCATTTGGCATGTTGATTCTGATCCCAATAACATCTATAACAATACCAATGGTAGATTCCTATTGTTCTGGAAATTTTTTGCTTATTGGCTTTGAAAAAGGGGCCTTAGGTGAAAATGGTATTTCCTTCATTCAGCTCCTTGTATCTATGGAAGAACACCTTTCTGTTTTACTGATCTTTGTTTCTGTCTCAGTTGTGCCCACCACTTGTGTCCAGGAGATTTAGGCATGATGGGTGGACTGATGGGAGGGCCTGGGTGACATTTATTTGTTCAGAGTCTCCTGGAAGAAAACTTGTCATGAAAAAGGCTTCCAGAAGGTGTCTTTAGGTGATGTGGGAGGGGAGTAGAAATTGTGAGTATATGTGGTTGCTGGGACCCAAATTTGGTTTGTATCAGACAGACCATGGGTGCCAGGGTTCTAGATAAAGAGATTGAAATACTGGATCACGCTGGGGCCCAAGCAGCCCTGCTTGGGGACCTCTCATATATGCAATTAACCTGGTGCCTGTGGGCAATATTGCAAATCAGTAGTACTTAGTGGCTCAATGTTAGAAAAGAGTGGGACCTGGCAGGGCAGCAGCAGTGCCCTTTGGGATGACTAAACATTTATCAGAATCCCCCCACCCTTTGGAAGTCTCAGAAATACAAGGAATAGATTTCCTTAAGTCTGAATGCAAGCTGACAGTCACCCCAACGTTGTGATCCCCATCTGCACATACATGCTGATGATGATTGGTTAAACTTGGCCTTTGTAATGAGCCCTGGATTTGAACTCTCCATTGAAGCAACTCTTTTGAAGTGGTTTGTTTTTAGCAAGAAAATGTCCATATGTCAGAATAGGGATGTGTGCAGTAGGAGCCTTGCACACAGTAAGCCCCGGTTCCTTTTTTACCCACAGACTCTCACCACTGGAGGGCTTGTTTGTTGTTGCTATGGTCTGAATGTGTCTCCCAAAATTCATATATTCAAACTTAATCGCCAAGGAGCTTGTATTAAGAGGTGGGGCCTTTAGGAGGTGATTAGGTCAGAGCCCTCACAGATGTGATTGGGGCCCTTATAAAAGGGCTTGAGGGAGTGGGTTCATGCCAGTCTGTTCTTCTGCCATGTGCGGACACAGCGTTCATCCTGCTTTTCCCCTTCCATCCCTTCTGCCATGTGATGGCACCATCTATGAGGAATGGGCCTTCGCCAGACACTGAGCCTGCTGGTGCCTTGATCTTGGACTTCCCAGCCTCTGGAACTGTGAGAAAATAAATTTCTCTTTTTTTTATAAATTACCCAGTCTCAGGTATCTTGTTATGGCCACACAAACAGACAAAGATAGTTGTCTTCAAGTTCATGTCATCATTCAATAGTACCTATGGATTATTCCCTAGAGGTTCCAGACAGGAGATTAAAAATAAGTGGAAAAAATGATGATCTTTCATATACAAGTTCAACTATGTCATAAAAATTCACCAGAACCTAGGCTCCAGCCAATAGGTTCTAATGTGTTGAGTTATAATTGTAAACCTAAGATAGGTTTCTAAAAGTGAATCAGTGGTGTATCACTACCACCAATTCCAAACCAGGGGAATAGAAAGTCTGGAGGCTTTTTAAATTTACTCAAGGAATGCTCTGAATCTAGCATCTCTTTCTTCACCTGTGCCCTCAGCCAAATCTGATTTTCTCAATGTGTTTCTTTTATTATATTTGTGTTTCTTGCAGGATATGTTGGAACCTTGATTGTCACATAGTGTCTGTCCTCGTGGGTGGGCTTTCTGCAGGTGTGAGAACACCCTGGTAGGTCATTAAGCCAGGCAGAGGCATAACCTTGACTGCTCATCTTTGATATCACCTGGGATATAGCCTGGGGCTCTTTGAGAATCACAGGCCACCCATGAAATCCTTGGGAAAGTAAGTTCTTAAGACTTTGCCAAAGCACTCAGTGTGCTTATGTTGTTCTACAAGATGGAGACAGAATACTGCTCTCCTCCCGGAAACATAGCTTTAGACTAGCCCCTAGTTACCCAAATATTTAATCTACCTTGACCTCAGCTGTCATATCTGGAGAAGGCAGAAGATTATATTTTCCTCCTGGAGTTTTTGTGTAAGACTCTTAAATGAGATCAAAGATACAAGACTACAAAAACTCTCCCATTAGACCACTTGGATTGCATCAGTGGGAACCACAGACTCAAATGTGCTGGGCCAAATATAACTAGTAAAAGGAGCTTGGTAATTTACCTCACAGGGGTCATATTTAATTTTAAGTACATGGATAACATTACTAACAATGCTGTAATTCCATAACAGTCTCCATATAAAGCCTTCTAGGAGGAAGAGATGTCAAAACTGCAAACCTTGCCCTACGGAAGCTCACAGTTGAGCATGTGAAATTTCTGTCAGCTGGACCCTGCCTTAAACTACTGATTTGCTACTTAAGCTGCACTTTAGGATCACCTGGGGTGCTTTTTCATACTTCTAAAAGCCTGGCTACCCTCCAGACCAATTATATTGGAATTTCTGGGGTGGGACCCAGACAACTCTGCTTTTATAGTGCCCTGGGGAAGCTGCCTGTGGAGTTAGAGCTGAAAACCACTGCCCTGGTCTCTTTGCCTCTCCAAATGTGGTCCTTGAACCTGTAGCATTGGCCTCACCAGGGAGCTTGTTGGACATGCAGAATCTTTGCTTTACCCCAGACCTACTGAGTCAGAATCTGCATTTTGATAAGATCCCCACATAGTTCCTATGCACAGAAAAGCTCAAGAAGTGTCCTCTGGACAATCCAATAACAAGTCTCAGAGAGGGGAAAAGGCAATCTGTATTTTTGGTCTTAATGTGATAGAATGATTAACATGAAAATGAGTCCCATATTACACACTTTAAAATGTATTAAAAATACTGCTTATGTATATTTGGATTTTAGAGAAAGCTGCCTAATGATTTTGTAGGAAAATATGATTCAAAACTGTAGCCAAGACAATATTCAAAATAAATTGCAAAGATTGGACTTTGGCTTAGTGATGCTCTTGAAAGCATCTCACATATAGAATACAAGGTACATAAAAAGTAATTTTTAAATTTTTTTGTAAAGACCTATATCTGCTGGGGGAGACATTACTTTTTCAAGGAGGAATTTAGAATGGGAAAGGTTGAATATAAAATGGTTATAAAATGGATTCGCCGCTTGTAGAAACACAAATACAGACAGAGGCAAACTGTATCTTCAAAGCAAAGGAAAACATTCACTCTGTTGGTGCATGGAATTTACATAGATCTTGATCAAATATGCACTCCTGTCCTAAATGTAAGACTGCAGCATGGTACACAGCCTTTTTACACAGTGTTGGTTCTTTGAAATAGCAGAAAAGGGAGGTCAGTAGCTGCTGAGAATGGGCACAAAAAATTCCCGAAAACAAAAAACAAAGAAAACACCCAGATGTAGGGAGGTCTAGGCTGAAAGAGAAATCACCTTTGTTGAGTTCTCATCTGCTGGCCACCATGCTGGGTTCTCCACATACAGAGGGCAGCAAGGAGACTGAGTCTGCAAAGGTAGCCTCCTTTCCCAAGCAGCAGAGGTGGATTTGAACCCAGACCTCTTGGTTTTTCTCTGTCATGCCAGGTCGTCTGAAGTTCTTGAGGACCTCAGTGAACAATGTCACTTTTTAGCTTGGGGCCCAGAATCCACCTTGCTGTTTCTTCGTGCCTTTCAAAACATCAGGATGGTATTTTATCCATTCTCTTCCCTTCTTCTCCTTTTTTCTTCTTACCTTGCTCGTTCTGTGGCTTCTCAAACTGTAGGTAGTCTCCCCTCAGAAATCATCTTCAGAAAAGCTATTTCCTTGTTATAATGGTCCCAGGATACCCACTCATCCTTTGGTGAATTTTTAAGGATAATTTCCCTTTGTTTAATTTCTGTCAACTTGCCTGGCAGCAAGAGAGACCATGTTTCCAAGATTTTTCCCAAAAGTTCTGATTTTATCCAGCATCCCAATGTTTTATCTACTTATTATCTTTGCTGTCCCAGTGCTGTGACATGAAGGTTCAGTTTGTTTATATAGAAACTCCCAGACTCAAATGTCCTGGGCTGAAGGTCAGGGGAAGTCTGTTCACAGAATATCAGAGTCTTAGTAACCTCCCCATGCTGGTTGCAATATGCCAAGCCTAACCTCCCCCTGTGCACCTCTGTCCCTCCCGTCTCAGAGGAAAAGCAGCTACCCTCAATGTCCATAGCTCAACCCCATTCTGTGCCCTGGACCACACCCTTCCTGGCCCACGGTGACCTCCTGCCACTGGTTACCTCTGTACTCTCCTACAGTGTCGCCTCTTCCTTACTGTCACCAGCACTCTAAGGCTGAGGTCACAGGTGACTGCTCAGGCCTGCAGGCATGTTTTGTTTTAATGTAATGAGTTTCCAACATTTAAAGATCAGGAGATTTCGCCAAAAAAGTCATTTTTCTCTTTTCTCATTAAAACCAAGAAGCAAAACAAAACAGAAGGTCTAGCAAGCTGGGCCACCCTGGCAGTGACGGCTGGGGTGAGCCTGGGCTCTGTCCTTCGGATGGCCCAGCACACTTCCCTCCTTCATTTGGCCACGGCTTTGTACCTTGGGACTAAATAATGGACAATTTCATTCAATCTTCTTCCCTTATTCTCTTTTTCCAGACATGTCAAATCTTTTGTTTAATTCCTTTACAAATAATTTCAAATATAGTCATGTGCTGTAAACAGTCAACAACAGACTACATATATGACAGTGATCTCCTGACATTATAATATCATATTTTTAAAGTACCTTTTTGTTTGTTTAAATGCACAAATACTCACCATTGTATTCCAGTTGCCTACAGTACTCAGCACAGTCACCTGTTGTACAGGTTTGTAGCTTGGGAGCAGCAGGCTACACCACATAGCCTAGGTGTGTAGTAGGCTGTACTGTCCAGGTTTGTGTAAGGACACTCTATGACTGGCCCTGTTATCTGGGCACTCCCCATTTGGGACCACTTTAAGACAAATTATCTCTTGAGGTTTCTTGGATCACAGAGGTATTCCTGACACCGAGGAACCCCAGCTTGATGTGGCAAGTAGCATGGGTTCACCTCCACTGGGCTGTTCTGGCACGTGCTTAACTTCCAAGCTATTAACCCTTGGTCAAGGTTTTGGAATATGTTCACAGATAAAGAGTGTTCTGTACTCATGGATCAGTGAGTCATTCCAGAGAAGGAGGTAACAGCCTATCAGCGTTGTCTAGTAATAATATTTGTATTTATGCTTTGTTCCTGGTTTTGGAAGAGGCTGGGGATGGGGGGCTTGGGTTTTAATAGTTAAGGCTGGTTATATGGCTAGCATGTGTCTATGAGAGACCCTCACCATGAATAGGCTTCCTGGTACCAAGGTGCTTCACATATACACACATACACATGCATGCACATGCATGCTCACAGACACACATGCTCATATACACACACACCAGTGCTTGCTAAAAACCTGGAGACAAAGCTCTTCTGTAAGACCCAGCCATGGGAGGACAAAGCAGCCGTGGCCTGTGGTCTCCTGAGCCCTTTTAATACACGTCCTGCTGCTGTTGCTGTTGCTATGCTGAATTTGTGATAAATCTGTTCCATGAGTATAAACTGAATCTTGTCAGTCTTTTCAGTGGTGGAACACCTAAGGTGATTGGCATGTTATTAACTCAGTGGGGGGCTCCTATTTGGTTTCCCACCTTGCTTGGGCTGAGACTTCATCTCCCTTCCCCTGGGCCTTATGCAGCTGTTGAAGGGAGAGCTCAATGTTTTCCACAGTTGGTGTGAACACACACAAGGTGTCTCCTTTCACTCTTGTTTCCGTGTTCTTTTGAGGGTTCATTACTCCTAATCCAGGTCAGAGATGCATTATTTTATCCGGAATTGCTTTTTCAACAGGGAGCTTATAAGGTATATCTAATCTTCTAAACACGAAACAGAAATCTTGAAGTGTATGTATGTGATATGTCCACACACATAAAAAAGTATGTGCATATATGTATATATACATCTGTGCCTATATGCATACACACATATCATTATACATGTGAGTGTATGTATGTCCATATACATATACACACTCCTGACTCTGTAACCCACTGTAATCTGGCTTTCACTCCTTTTATACTCCCCACCCTTTAAATTTTGTTGTTACCGAAGGCTTTGTCCTCTTTTGTGTCCCTTTGTACTATATCAAACTATTGCTTAGCCACCTACTGTTTGCAAGCCACATGTGGCCTATTGGCTGTTTTTGTAAATAAACTTTCACAGGAACACAGCCACATTCATACATTTATGTATTGTCTATGGCTGCTTTTGTGCTATAATGGCAGAGTGGAATCATTTCAACAGAGACCTTCTGGACCACAAAGCCTAAAGTATTTAGTCTTTGCCCCTTTATAGAAAAAGTTTGCTGGCTCCTGTACTATTTTGTCCATACCTGTGACTCTGATCACCACACTGCAAAGGGATAAAATGATCTCCAATATGCCTTATTGCTCTATTCTGTATGTCCTTTGTTTATATCTGATATTATTTGAGATTATATGGTTTTTCAAATGGAACCATGTCCTGGTTACTGTAAAATAATTCATTAAGAATCTCATGGGTTGGGGTGCCTTGGGGTGCCTCATGTTATGTGAGTGTGTATGACAGGAAGATAATGACACCCCCTAGATCCCATACGAGTGGGTTTATGATTGTGGATAGTTGATTTGCTGACCTGCCTGGGACCATCCCCCACCTCTGACATCAAGAAAGTTAGGAATAAAAACCACAGTGTCACTGAGCCCAGCCAGGAAGGTGGAGTGAACATGGTTGCTTCTTGACCATCCTTGGAAACACCGGTAGAAACTGGCCGTGCTCCGTCCTACTGCAGTGCACACAGCTGTGAAGTCCAGCAGGGGCCAAGCTGCCGGGGTCAGCTGGGGAAGAATTCAGTCTTGTGCAGCCACTGCTTCTGCTCCAAGGAGACCACAAAGCAAGATGCGCTGGCTGTAAATTACATCACCTTGAGGACTGTGGATTGGAAGGTGGAGAATTTCTAAGCGACACTGTGCTTCTCTTATCCATTGTGCCCCTGAAAATAGGCTTCTGTTTTGAGAGCTTGAGTGCAGAGAAGGCTTAATCCAATCACTCGCAGGTGGATTAGCAGGGATGTGGATTAGCTGCCCTGCTGAGACAGGGCCTCCCGTGGAGCTCTCTAAGGGCCTGGGTGAATCAACTGTTACATATCCAGGGAAAGTCAGAGATGGGGTTTTGAGTCATACTGGAGGAAATGGGTTTGAAGCCCACATTTCTAAAGCGTTCTCATTAGTCAATGAGGCTCCCCCCAGCACGGAGCTAGCTGAGCAATTTGGGATTTCAGTGATTTGCCCACAGTCTGCAGAAAAAAAGTGTGCACTGCTCTTTCTGGGGCTGGGTCATCTCATTTACCCATGTCTAGGGTCCTCCTGGACCTTGTGCCACCTGACCTGGGGTCAAACACAGCTCATACTGATGGCCCCAAAAGCAGATGTCTCTCTGTCTTCTCTCCCGGACTGACCCACTTGCCGGGGGCACATCTTCCCAAACTTCCCAGGAGGCTCTCAGAACCGACACTAAACTCGGCCTAGCACTCTCCTTCGGCCCTGCTGCCCTTTGTGCGCACGACGACTCTACGCCACCTCCCACCCGCACTCACCCAAGCTCAAACTTGCTCTCTCTTTTAAAGTGCACTTTTCACAGATTCTGTTCAAAAGGCCATAAAATCCTATCCTTTTAGACATTCACTCATGGCCTCATCATTCTCACTTGCGTCATTACAGAAATGGCCCGACTGGTCTCTTGCTCTGGTCCTGCCATTCTTCAAGCAGGCACCGGAGGACCCTCTGTGCTTTTCATCCACCTGCTCCCCTCTCCCACCTCGCCAGCCTTGTGTTTCTCTCCAGAACGCAGTGCAGATTCCCGGACATGGCCTGCGGACGTCTTCATGTTCTGCCCTTGTCTAAATTCACGGCCTCTGTTCCCACCTCCTCCTGACTGCCCTGCAGCCCAGCCAAATGCTTTGCTCACGTCCTAGTGTCTGCCAGTGAAAGCCTTGCCCTCATCACCATACCCACCTGTACCCACTGTACCTGTGCTGCATGGCACCCACTCGGCGCTGTACTCACACTGCACTGTACCTACATGGCACCATCCCCCACGGCACCGTACCCACACTGGGATGTACCCACTGTACTCACACTGCCCTGTACCGATATGGCACTGTATTCCTTGTAACCACACTGCACTGTACCCACATGGCACCATATCCACACTGGGATGTACCCACTGTACCCACAGTGCACTACACCCACATTGGGATGTACCTATTGTACTCACTCGGCACTGTACCTGCACAGCACTGTATCCACTGTACCCACACTGGGCAGTACCCACACTGCACTCTACCCACGCTGGGATGTACACATTTTATCCACACAGCATTGTACCTATACTGTACTGTACCCGCATGGCACCATACCCACATGGCACTGTACCTACGCTGGGATGTACCCACTGTACCTACACTGCATTGTGCCCATAGTCAACTCTATCCACTGTATCTACACTGGGCTGTACCCACACTGCACTTTACTCACACTGGGCTGTATCCACACTGGGCTGTATCCATACTGGGATGTATTCACACTGGGCCGTACCCACACTGGACTGTCCTGACACTGGGATGTAACCACAGTGCCCACACTAGTTTGTACCCACACTGGTCTATATCTATACTGCACTGTGGCCACAGTGGGCTGTACCTACACTGCCCTGTATCCGCTGTACTCACACTGTACTCTTCCCACTTTGGACTCAGGCAGCTCTCCATACTCAAGGTTGGTCTCCCTTAGAGCCCATGCTGTGATGTAAGCTGTGCTTGAGTGAGAATCTTTGTTTTATTTACCAATAAATTTGCTTAGCACAGAGCAGTGCATAATACATACTGTGTGCTTAATAAGTATTTCCTGAGGAATGAATTTTAAGGTTGTTTTCTTCATAAGCCACTGCAGTTCCCAACAACCTTTCATAACAGTACATTTTTTTCTCTGTTCAAATTAAATCCCTCTTGCTACAAAGCAAGCATGGTTCCTTATCTGGACTTTGGGTACAGCTGGCAAACCAATGAGGCTCCATTTGCCATGAGGAACAGCATCTTGGATTCAAAGGCACCTATGAGTCCTTGCTGACATTTTCCTCATCTATTCTGAGTAATTTTGATTTCTTGAGTATTTTTTCTGAAACATTCTGTTATTTTCACAGACCAATCTAGAAGGGGTCACATTAGTTAAGCAGTTTCTGATGTTTACAAAGCCATACAACATGTGGGCTTTTCATTTCCAAAACCTACAGTGCTCTTGAAAGCACCATGAGAACAGTGCCTCACACTTAAGTAGGTTTAGGGTGTGCGTTGGTCTGGGAAAGTCCGTGAACCTTGGTGCCTGTGGTTTTGGAACCATTTCTAATGGTCATCATCAGAGAATAAAGTGGCCTTTTTTCCACCTTTGGTGGAAAGCAAGTTGTTGGCAAATGCACCAGTTTAAGATCTGTCCTCCCAATGTTGGCTCAAGACCAGAAGGACTCTTTGAACCCTGAGGGAGGATTGTCCTCAGAAATGTTGAAACTGATAGAGAGATGGTGACACTTCATCCCCTTTGTCCACCCTGACCATCCTCCAGGCTGTGCCCACTAACAGGAGGATGGGAGGGGAATGGGGTGGAGTGTGCCACTATATTCCAGAACAATGTGCTCTCTCGAAACATGGCATCCAGGACTTGAGATGCCTGTGTTTGACCTTGTTGAGAGTCTCAGGCGGCCTTGGGAGGGAAATAGTGCCAACGCCAGCCTGTGCTATACACCTGCGGGGACAGTGAAGGGGTGTCGGAATGGCCACAACGCCACTGGCTTCTGCTCTAACTGTACCTCCTGTGTATCCATCTCCATCCTGAAGCTTGATTAATCTTTCCAAATCAGGAAACTGACCAAGACCCTTCTCTGCTTAAAACCCCTCAATAGTCCCCATGATGACAACTAAAGCCTGAGCTCTGTGGTGCTCCATGACCTGGCCAGTGCCTCCCTACCTGGCTTCATTTCTGCCCTCAACCAAGGTTAAGACAATCAGAGCATACAACTTCCTGTTTCTCCTGTCCATGCCTCCTTCCTGGCTGTTTCTGCCTGGGATGTCCTTCTATTTTCCTTGATTAGACTAAACTCTACCCACCTTTTCAGACTCAATTTATGGGTCTCCTATTCTAGGAAAACTTTCTATGCTTTCATCGCCTTCATGTCAACAAGAAGTGTTTGTTCATTTGTAAGCATTAACTGAGTGCCTACTGTATGCCAGGGGTTGGAGATAGAGCAATGAAGGTTCAATTCACCCTAAAGGAACACGCAGGCTGGATATCCAAGTGTCTGGGTCCTATTCCATGGACTCCAAAGAGTGAGAAAATCAGGAGACCATCCATTGCATGCAGTAAGCACTTCATTGTTATGTGATTAATTTTGTTTAAAAGTTAAAAATGAAATATGAGCTTTCAAAGTCACAAGACTATGCTACCACTCAGATATCAAAGTATGATATTCATTTTTGTGGTAAACATGGATGCTGGTATTATTACATATATTTATTAGCATAATGTGCTGTTTTACCAGCATCCCAGGGTCTAATTGCAACAAAAATGGAACTTTCCTCCAGTATGAACATTTCACCATACCCTGCAGAAAGCCTCCTATTCCGGGCTCAGAATAAACATTGAAAATATGGAGTTTATGTTTAATATTACTTTGATGTTTTGCCATGGTTGCTGTGGAAATTATGGTGTTGTTTGTTATTAAATGAAGAGCAAGAATGAACCCAATAAAATAAATATGTAATATGGATAGGCAATATTGGAATGCAGTTATTTTTTGCCTTCTGCATATGTCAGAAGCTGATTGAAAAAAGCCTTCCACTTAGTGCAAGGGCATCCTACATTTGTATATCTGCTGGCCCCGTGAGGTAATTCATTTCTGATAATAAAAAGGAACATTATCTAATTCAAACTTTTATTATGCTGGTGTACTGGGCGACCATAAAACATACCTAGGCAAATGACTTATTGATCACCTGATGAGAGGCCATGCCTAAGCTACTGGAAAGTTCTCCTCAGTCCATGGAGACCAATGGGCAGAATTGATCACTTTCAGAGTATAGGTGTTAATATGGGAAATGGTTAAGATTCTGAGTTCAGTTGCCTGAATGCTCCCATAGACATCCAATAGAAACTTTGTTGCAGAGGTATATGCAGTTGAAGATCAAATCTCATATTTTAAAAAAATTTCTGTCAACAGCCAATTGTTAAACTCTGTAGGAAGATCAATAAAGGTTGAAGAGTATAGGCCTTGCTAAAATGGTACCTGGTGGGTCTCAGGAAACTAGAAATGCTCACTGACCCCACAAAGGCCACTGGAAAATTTTCAGGACTAAATAGAAGACGGTTAAATTTGAGCAGCATGGCTCCACCCTATAGAAAAGCACCTCATTTAGTTTTGGTTTTAATCTGCTCTGAAATGCTCTATGCCCAGTGGAAATTACACAAGTTACGCCGAGCATGTTCTGATCCTTGCGACAGCCCAGCTTTTGGTAGATCTTCCCAATTTGTGGGGCTAATTCCTCCCAGTGGAATGAGGGTGGGTGAGTTTTCTGTTGATGTGTAGCCACCCCACGACTCAGTGGCTTTAAACAATAAATATTTTATTGCTCACAATTCTGTGGGTCAGAGATGTGGGCTGGCAGGGGAGAGGAGACGGCTCGTCTCTGCTCCCTGTGGCACTGGCCGGGATCTGCACTGGGGCTGGAGAAGCCGAGAGGGCCCTGCTTGCATGTCTAGTGTTCTGGTGCTGGCTTTTGGCTGGGACGCTTAGTTCTTCTCTGTGTGGCCTCTCTCCTCCCCCAGGGCTTCTCTTTCTCCACGGCCTCCTTCTCCAGCAGGGCCATCTGGATTTCTTTACATGGTAAGAGAACGAAAAAGGAAGCTGCCAGGTCTCTTAAGGCCTATACTCAGAAGTTCCACAACCTCCCTTCTGCCACATTCCTGGGGTCAGTGCCAGTCACAGGACCAGCTGAGGCTCAAAGAAGGGGAGATGGACCCCACTTCTTGGTGGAGAGATGGCAAAGTCACACTGAAAAGAGCATGGTGGATGGGAAGGATTGATGTGTCCGTTTTAGGCAACAATCCACCACAGATGGTGAAACTTCAATCCCTTTTGAATATTCAAACAGCTTTGGAAGTCAGTGCTGTGCCCTTTTGTCCCTGAGCACTGCAGTTAGAAAAGCTGAGCTGAAGCATGTTGTATCTTCCCCAAAAACACCACTGTCCAAAATTTAGTCATCACTATAGCACGGACACTAGGATAAGCCAGTGTGCTAGCAAGGGGCTCCTGTGAAGTGGTCCTTACTGGTGATCGAGCTCCTATACTTGCCTAGCTGTCTGTCAGCTGGTTTCAAGATAACTCTCAAAAGAGGTGACTGATTGTCTTAGTATGTTTGGGCTGATGTAACAAAACACAATAAACTGCGTGGCTTATAAACAACAGAAATTTATCACAGTTCTGAGGCTGGGAAGTCCAAGATCAAAGCACCATCAGATTTGGTGCCTGGTGAGGGCCTGGTCCGTAGATGGCTGTCTTCTCTTTGTGTTCTCACATGGTGGAAGGGGCAAGGGATCTCTCTGGGGTCTCTTTTATAGGGACACTAGTCCTATTCATGAGGGGCTGCCCTCATGACCCAATCACCTTCCAAAGACCCCATCTCTTAACACTATCACCTTGGAGCTTAGGACTTTAAGAAACAAATCAGAGAGGTGGGCACAAATATTTAGACCATAGCACTGATTAAAACCAATTTTGTGTGATTGAACCAAATAATACTGAGCTGAAATCAGTCTCCTGATGTCTTCTGGAAGGACTCTAGGGATCTGCCTTGCTGGGTAGTTAATTTTGAGACATTGCTTCATCACTTAGAGTTGGACAGACATGTATCGCTTTATTAAAACCTTGAAAAATTACTTTTAGCTTCCATTAGGCTGCTAAAATGTTTATTTTAGCCCTGCTGTCATTTCCCAGTATCACCTCTCTCACTGCTAATGAATGACCCTGGGGGTTCTTCCTTAGTTGCCCAGCAGAAAGCTAGCTGGGGCCAGGGGCTACCCCTTCCCCTAGAAGTATGGGCTGCAGTTACACCCAAAATCAACTTTCCAAAGGACAAGGAGCCCTCCAAGATTTGAGGTACTGGAGTTGAGAGCTTGTGAACCATTTAATGTACTGCCTGTGAATTCTAGCCAGCACCAAGTAATGTCTGTAGGTGTTTTCTAGCCCTGCTAGACAGAAATACTGGTCTGCTCTTATAGCTAAAATACTCAGCAGTGTCTCCCAACCAAGATTCCTGTGGAAAACAAGAGTATGTGCACCTTTTAAGGAACATTTTGATTTCTTTAGGACTTTGGGCTACTGTTTACTTTTATGACTAAGCTTGTGAATACACACATATGTTTAAATAAAAAAAATATACTCAGTAGATGCAACAGATTTTGACCCCTTTGCCAAGGAGTGAGCATGTGACACCCTGGCTAAATACAGAGCATCATCTTCAATGAGAAAAGTCCAAGGGGTGGCCACGTGGCCTGAGCAGAGCCAATCAGAGTCCTTCACTGGAAGTGATGTGTTGACACAAGAAGGAAGAAGCTCTGTCTTATTGTATGGTGACTGGTTGGTTATTTTTCAAGTCTCATGGAGAAGGTCCCACGTCTTCAGTAGGAGCCAATAAGGCCAACCTACAAGAAGGAGAGAGACAAGCCAAGATGAGAGATGGTAGGGGAAGAGAATGCTGGCAGGACAGAGATGCTAATTGTTGTCCTGGAGATGCTGAGTTGTGTAGGTCTCCCTTTCAGTTCCATGAGCCTTTCAACATCTTTTCAGGCTACAAGAGCCAATACAGTCCTTTTTTTTTGCTACTCACAGAATTTTACTAATATACCCAGTTTTGTCAACCTTTCACCATATAGAATTGTTATGCTTCAAAGAACATGACTGACTTATGGGTTACTATTTTCATTCCATAATGAAGTATATAATGGTAGAATAATACTGGGATTGTCTTTTGTAATATTGACATAGAGAAAGAGAAAAGTTATGTAGACAAAGTAGATCATTTACTTATTTAGATAAAGTTTGTTTTGGACTGAATGTTGATGTCTCCCCCAAATTCATATATTGAAGCCTTAGCCCCCAGTATGCTTATATTTAGAGAAGGGGCCTCTAAAGGAGTAATTAAGGTTAAAAAAGGTCATAATTGTGGGGTGCTGATCTGAGAGGATCAATGTCCTTATAAGAAGAGACACTAGAGAGTCAGAGAACCCTTGAACGTATTCTCTCTCTCTCTCTTTCTCTCTGTTTCCCCACATAGAAGAGGTCATGTGAGCACACACAGCATGAAGGCAGCTGTCTACAAGCAGAGCAGAGCCTTCCCTAGACACTGACCATGCTGGCATCTTGATCTTGGACTTCCCATCCTGCAGAACTGTGAGAGATACATATCTGTTTTTTAATCCATCCAGTTGGTGCTATTTTGTTACAGTGGCCCAAACAGACTAGTGAAGATTTTGGTATAGTAAAGTAGGGTGTTGCTGTAACAAATACCTAAAGATGTGGAAGCTGCTTTGGAACTGGGTGATGGGTAGAGGCTGGAGGAGTTTTGAGGTGCCTGCCAGGAAAAGTCTAGATTGTCATGAAGGGATTGTTGGTAGAAATATTGATGTTAAATGTGGTTCTGGTGAAGGCTAAGAAAGAAAAGAGGAGAGTTGGAGAGGGAGAATGCCTTCATCTTCTTAGAGAACACATAAAGAGTCATGAACGTGATGTTGGCAAAAAGAAACCAGAATGTACAGATCTGGAAAATTCTCAGCCCATCCATATTGCCAAAAATGAGAAGGCGTGCTCAGAAGAGAACGCCAAGAGGGTAGCTGGACAATACTTGATAAAGAGATTCTGAGATTATATGAGCAGAAACACTGCAGTTTGAACAGAAGGGAAGGGATGAAACTGTTGGACTTAGATCCTATGGGATGGGACAAGAGAGCTGTTTGTTTGTGAATGCATGCTGTCCTTCAAGAAAAGGGAAGAGAAACACTGAAGGCTATTCAGAAATGATGAGGGCTGCCTCCTTGGTTTCAAAGTATGGGGTCACCGCTGCGGTTTCCACAGGCCAGGGTGCTACCACCCGGAGTCTTGGGGGAGGGGGCTTGGGGGAAGGACCTCCACTCAGCAGAGCCCCCAGGATGTGACCTCTGCCACGCCAGTGGGTCCACAAAGTTGGGCTGCCACCCAGTGGGTCTGGAAGCCTGAGCATTGAGCCAGAGAGGATTATTCTTGAGCCTTAAGATCTAATTGAACTTGTCTTGCTAGGTTTTGGACTTGCTTGGGACCCAACACCCCTTTCTTCCTTCTGATTGCTCTCTTTTGAAGTGGGAATGTCCATCCTTTGCCTGTCCCACCATTGTTTTTTGGAAACACATCACTTGTCTGGTTTCACACGTGCACAGCTGGAGAGGAGTTTTGCTTCAGGATGAATTACCTTGAGTCCCACCCATATCTGATTTAGATGGTATTTAGGTGAGAGTTTTGACTTTAGACTTTATAGTTGTTGCTGGAATGAGTTAAAACTTTTGGGACTGTTGGGATGGAATGAATGCATTTTGCATTCAAGAAGGACGTGAATTTTGGGAGGCCAGGGGCAGAATTATATAGACCGAATATTCAAGTCCCCTCAGAATTCATATGTTGAAGCCCTAACCCCTGGTGCGGCTGTATTTGGAGATGGGTCCACTAAGGAAGTAATTAAGGTTAATTAGGCCTTAAGGCAGGCCCCTGATCTGATGGGATTAGTATCTGTGTCAGAAGAAACACCAGAGAGCTCGCTGTCTTTCTCTCTCCACCCCACCCCTCACACGCACACCAAGGAAAGGCCACGTGAGCACATAGTGAGAAGGCGGCTATCTACAAACCAAGAAGAAAGCCCTCACCAGAAACCAAACCCTGCCTGAAACTTGATCTTGGACTTCTAACCTCCAGAACTGTGGGAAATAAATTTTGGTTGCTTAAGCCATCCAGTCTGTGGCATTTTGTTGTGGCAGCCTGAGAAAAGTAATAAAAAGTTCAAATAAGTTTAAATAGAAAATTATTTATTTATATAATATAAATGTCTTTTGGCTTGATAGCCCCTATGGTTGATTGCATTTTGGCTGCAACAGTATCTCCCATCCCACATGCTCATCTTCCATGTGCCATTGAAATTTCACCAATCAAGATATGTAATCTATGTTCTTTCTCTTTGGGATTTTGCAAGTTTGTGTCTCATTAGTAACCGATAGATTAGTAACCAATGTGGTGGAAGTCATGCTGTGTGCCTTCCAAGGCTAAGTTGTAAAGGCAATGCAGTTTCCAACTTGCTGGCTGGGATACTTCTCTTTGGAGTGCTGACCTGGTGAGGAGGAAGTTTGAATACCCTGAGGCCGCCATGCTGTGAGGAAGCCCAGGCCAGTGGAGGGGCCATATGTGGGTGCTGGCTTATTGTCAGCCACATAGTAAGTGGACAGTCCAAGAGAAGACCCCAGATGAAAATCAGCACCAATCGCCAGACGTGTGAACAAAGACACCTCTTGATGATTTCAAACCCAAACCATCAAGTCACCCTCAGCATAATATTTTTGGAGGTCCACAAAAGGCCTCTCACATGTACCCACAATGCAATCTCTGGTTGCTGTCATCATATGATCGATTGCCATCACTGTGTCTCTGCTCCTGCCTGGAGCTACTTGATCCCTGCCTTTGCCCTTCTACCCCAAACCCCAACATTTCGAGGTCCCTGTCAAAAAGGGATGATTTCACAGCTTCCAGTACGTGGCGATGCCCACGCTGGTGAAGACTCAGTGTAGAAAGTGGCCCCGTTGCCAATTTTCAGCCATGCTTTGCCACCCAGGCTCCAAAGCAGCCCAGAGTGTCACAAAGATATTCCTTGGCAGATTCATGTCAGCCCTAGTCGCCATACTTATCCAATAACAATTATACAGTGCTTAATGTGGGACAGGTACTATTCTAAGCACTTAAAAAATATTAACTTAACCTTCACAATTACCTTATGAGTTTTGTTTTTGTTTTGTTTTAACAGATGAAGATACTGAGGTACAGCAAGGCTAAGTAACCTGCCCAGGGTCACTGAGCTAGGAAATAGTAGAGCTAGGATTTTTTAAACCACTTTTTCTTTGAACCATTGTCTCTCCTGGCTCCTATGGGTTTATATCAATGTGGCCAGAGAGAGAAAAGAGACCTCACTGTCTTCTCCATCGTCCTCATCTCCCTTACACCTCCACTTCACCAAAAAGAAAAAAAAATCCTCTCTCCTTTACTTGTAAAACAAAAGTTGTCGTGCTGGCTGATCAGTGTGTGTGTGTGTGTGTGTGTGTGTGCATGTGCACATACACGCATGCTCACTTGGGCATGTGTACCTGTGTCTTTCCCTGTTGCGTGTACTTGGAAGCAGGCTTTGGCTTGTCTGAGCCTATGGATGGAAATAAGAGCAGCCGATGTTTGTTACAAGAGATAAACAAACCCTGACACAGCCAGGATTAAAGGTATCTGGGGTTTTAAGAGGTTTCCAGGCCCTTTGATGAAACCCGTCAGGCCAGAGTAATGATGCTGCAGTTTGCCATTCATTCTCATCGGGTTTAATGAAGATAAAGGGGCCCTCTTTATGTGTCCAGTTGGGCTTCACAAATTAACCAGGCTGCTGAAAGGGTACATGTGAACAGAATACTTGTCCTCATAATGTTCATTAGGAGGGAGAAAGTTAACTAACCTTTTGTTCTGTGTTTCTTTTCCCAGGGCCCAGTGAAAGCTGCAGAGCTGAAACTTCATCCCTAATCTTATTTCCAATGGGCCTTTCCCTGACTTCTCCTTTTATGATCATTTCATACCTGTTATATTGAATCATTATCATTATGTGTTTAAAAAAATATTATGCTGCGTGTCTCAGAGCTAACTGTCTGGAACTAAATATCCTGGCCCTTTTTGGGAGATGACAGGCTGTTAGTGAGCTAGAGAGGGTGGCGGGTTTGTTTGTTTGCTTCTTGTGTCCTCTTGGCAGCTCCTGGTGAGTGAATGAAAGTTGTGGTTTTGCTACAGGTTTACAATATAATTATGAGCAATTCCCCACAGCAGATTGCAAGAATGGCTTCCCGGCCATCCCTGAATGTACACCCCTTTGCAAGGGGACTCTGCCATGTCTCTCATGAAAAGGTAGAGTCTCTGCTTCACACTTTGAAGCTGGGTTTAGTCCCGTGATTTGCTTTGCCCAGTGGGATATAAGCCAAGTCTTGAAAGGCACTTGTACTTTGGAGTTTACTCTCTCGTGCTGCCTCTAGAATGTTGAGACCCTTAATCTTGGCCTAAGCTAGACTGCTAGAGGATGAGAGACCACAAGGAGAAGAAACAAAGTACAATGGTCAATGGTCAGCCTTGTTAACTTGGCTGACAGACTGTCAACTGCCAGGGGAGTCAGGGAGGTCATTCAAGATCACCCAGCTATCAGGCAACATGCCAAGTGATTATAGACACATGAGGGAGCCCAACAGAGATACACTGAGTCAGTCTGGACCAGAAGAACTGCCCTACTGACCCAGAGAATCATGAACTTTAAAATGGTTATTGTTTTAAGCCACTAAGTTTTGGGATGGTTTGTTACACAGCCAGAGCTAACTGATATATGCCCTTCTTCTCAAAGCAATTGATGGCTAACCTAAATGGGGTATGTTTTATGCAAGAAGTCTCTGAATAATGTGAAAATCCATGTGCTAAAGGAGTTGCCTTCCGAGAAGTTAGCTCCCTTCTATTCAAGGGCTATGTTTCTATTAACAACATCACTAAGGCTTATTTCAATATTAAATCTACATTCAATATGCATTAGCTCTGCTCTTTCACCTTGAACAATGCAGATCAAGGTGAGTCAAGTATATCTAAGTAAACCAAGTTCCTATCGAGTTAGCCTTTGATAAGTTTAGACTATTAAAACCTAGGATAATTCCTATTTGGAAGTCAATGATATAACACATCACCATATTCGTGAATGTCTGGGAGACCGAATAAAAGCAATTCCTTCCCTACACACCAAGATCAAATGGATTGGTTTGTTGGGTCTACCTGATTTGGATAGATTTGATTTATACTCCTAAATTGGTCTTATAACCCAAGCCTTTGGAAACTGATAAATTAGTTGAAAAGAACTAAAATCACATGGTTGAAAAACCATATTCACATGAAAATGTATTACATATCACTATAAATATATACAATTGATTCTTGAACAACATGGAGGTTAGAGGTGCCAATCCCCTGCACAGTCAAAAATCCATGTATAACTTTTGACTTTCCCAAATCTGAACTACTAATAGCCTACTGTTGACTGGAAGCATTTCCTATAACATAAACAGTTGATACATATTTTGTATATTGTATGTATTATATACTTTATTCTTATAACAATGCAAGCTAGAGAAAATAAATTGTTATTAATAAAATCATAAGGAAGAGAAAATATATTTATTACTCATTAAGTGGAAGTGGATCATCATAAAGGTGTTCATCTTTGTTGTCTTCATGTTGAGTAGGCTAAGGAGGAGGAGGAAGAAGAGGAGGGATTGGTTTTGCTCTCTTAGAGGTGGCAGAGGTGGAATAAAATCTGCATATAAGTGGACCTGCATGGTTCAAACCCATATTGTTCAAGGGTCAACTGTATATACGAGGGCTTTCTGGAAAGTATCCAGCCATGTAATATGAAAATTACATATTAACAATGGCTGGATATTTTCCATATCCTTGTACATATATGTACAAGGCAGCCCTTGTACATATATATGTATCTATAACATAGATATGTGTTTCATCTAATTACTATTTATCCCTCAATTTGGGATTGTCAAACTTTTAAAGATATGGATGGTGTTCTGGATATCTATTGCTATATAACAAATCATTCCAGAACCTAGTGGCTTACATCAACAACAATCATTTCATCATCTATTCTGATATCTGAGGGTCAGGAATTCAGGCAGGACCTGGCTGGGTGGTTCTGGCTCAGGTTCCTCATGTGGTTGCAGTTAGAAGGTGGCTGGAGCAGTGACAGCAGGGCCCGAAGCAGCTGGAGGCTGTCAGACCTCTCTCTCCCTTTGTGTAGTCTCAGAGCCTTTCATGTGGTGTCTCTGCATGGGCTATTTTCGGCTTCCTCACAGCATGGCTGCCTCAGGACAGTCAGAGTGCTTACATGGCAGCTTAGGGCTCCAAACCAATGTCCCATGAGAACACTGTGTGGCCTTTTAAAACCTCAGAAGTCACACAGCATCATTCTGCCATAGGCACAAGCCCCAACTCAAGGGGAGGGAATATAGAGCCCATATCTCAATGGGAGGAGTGTCACAGTACATCATGAGAGTTATGGGTGGGAGATATTGTCGTAGCTGTCTTTGGAAATGCAAAGAGATGGCCAAAGGTAAAATTTCTGACTTGATCCTGGATCTATTTTTTGGTTTATCCTTCTTTGGCATTGATGGAAATAAGGAGTATTATCATGTGGGTCCTTTCCCCCAACTACTTGCCACTATCAATGTCCAGCTACAAGTCAGTGCAAAACAAAGTAAAACACACAAAACTAACAACATGACAGCCGGGGCAAAGGTGAAAAAAATGTCTAAGACCAAAGGAGTTATAGCTCATCACTGAGTAGCTCTGCTTTGTTTAACAGTCAAGGAAATTCAGAAGTCTGGGAGAACATTCTGGTTAGAACAAAACAACAACAACAACAACAAAACATTTATCAGAATAGCCTTGAATCCAACTTCAGTGAGGAAGAAGGAACCTCAGAGGGACCACCCATGTTGAACTCACCTTGTAAACATCATTATCTCTCGTATTTCTCAGATCTTTTGTGTGGAACTGATTTAACGTCTATAAAATGTCTAGAAGCCCTGGGATGTATAAACACTAGGGAAATGTTGTTCAACTAGTGCAAGAGCTAAATACAATAGAAAAATAAAAGAAGGGGGATGTTGCTCACAGTTTAAATGCTCTCATTTTTATTAAATAGTTTCCCAGCAGGAAGATAAAGAAACCACAGCTGTCAGGGCAAGTCACATCTTCTGAACCACTTCCTTCTCATCACAGAGCAAGGTGCTCCAACTCTAGGATGAGAAAGCAGCTTTCACAGGGTGTTTACAAATGTACTTTGGGCTTTGCCACTCTCACTACAGTTTCTCAGTTATACCAGACTGTTTCCATTTTTTAGAAGAAGTGGCTCATTTTGCAAATTTTGTAAGTTTAAAATTATTTCCAGATAAACAAAATTTTAAAATGTAGCTCCATGGAGAACACCTCAAAATATTTACTCTAATCAACAGTTTATTAAGAACCTAATATGTACCGACTACTGGGTTGGACACCACCATAGATTAAAAACCAATAACACTTACTGGTGCTTAAGTATGGTCAGTGCCCTTAAGGAGCTGACAGTAGCTCTAAATAGGCAGGTATTCCTTGTACTGTAAATTTTTTTTGATTCACAGTCATAAATATTCTTGAAAACAGAGACTTGGTCTTAGCTTTCTTTGGTAGCTTTAAGTTTTTACCATGTCATAAACCAAATGGTAGTTCAAGGACTTTGCTTTTTCCCCAGGAGCAGCTCTAAGAAAGCGTCTCTAAATTACTCTTCCTTGCCCCATATTCAGGCCCTTGATGGCTTCTCCTCTGGAAACTGTATCCAAATGAGCTTTGCTTGGAGATAGTTTTTTCTTTTCGTTTGGTTTTGGCCCTCTCTTGTGCTTCAAAACGTCTGTGTGAGCAGCCTCAGTGGCCTCCATGGGGTTATAATACATTAAAAATCCTTTTCATCATCTCACTTATGACCTGAAATTACACAGCACAGAAACAGTGGAAGATCTCTTCACCCTGATAGGCTAATTGTAATGATTAACTGAGGAATTGTTAAAACTTTATGTTAATGCTCTACTGTCATTATGGAATTAGTAATAGCAGCCATGGTTGGGGAGAATTCTAATGAGACCAAAGAGGTTGAGTGAGAGCTGGCCAGGAGCATCTTTACTTCCAAAGTAGCTGAGGCTAAGAGCTTGGAAACACTGATCGTAAAATTTGGCATCTGAATGACTTTTCTGGAGGGGGAGTTTCCAAAATGAATCTGTTAGGTAGATAGTTAGGATCTCCGGCTCTTTTCCAGACAAAGGTTCCCAGTTTTGGTGCTGTTTCAATTGTTCCACCTGGGAAGAAGGATAAGGGCGGGCACTCCATTTTGGTGTTGCCCACCCTTAATCCTATCCTGAGCAACTGCTACACCTGGGGAAGGAGGGGATGCTTTATCTATCTGGGAATTCCCCAGCTCAGGCATGATAGGATTTAGAAAGTGACCTAGAGTAACCTAAGGGTAATTATTATGCCATTAGCTTGAATCTGCATTGTGGGTCACCCCCCCTCAGGTGAGCTTTTGGAGAGGGAGCTTGTCTATGCAGATGGAATTTTGAGGACACCTGTTGATCATTTGATAACATCCCACACCTTCCAAGAGAGCCCTCCCCCAGATGGGCTAATAAAAGGAAACAATCAGAGAATTCAGAGAGACAGTGAGTGAGTGAGTGAGTGAGTGAGTGAGTGAGTGAGTCAGTCAGTCAGTCAGTCTGCACTTGTGGAGACAGACCCACTTTGTTTTACAGTAAAGAGCTGCTCCTGTGAAACTGCTTCCTGCCCGAGGCTATTCCATCGCATTGGCCCTGTTGGTGAGTTTTCCAAGAAAGGAGTCAGAAGACCAGGATAATAGTCTGGACTTGACACTTTGGTGTGTCTGGTCATTCTTTGGCCAAGAGCACACCAAGAGTCAAGGGCAGACTTCTACCCTGACAAATTTTGTGTTCTTTCCAGCCTCTCATTGATGCTGGGATGAAAACCAAAGACAGGGAGTCACCTTGTACAATATTTCATTGTTGAGAATGACAGCAGCTCGTGTTGTACGTCATATAGGACCAAACAGGCTATGAAGCTTCTCAGAGTCAAGTCTTTAAAAATCTGGGCCTCCAGACAGATGGGAGGAAGGCCATGGAACATGTGGGGTTCAGTTGCTGTTTTTCTTAAAGCTTCTCGTGTAGGTTACATCAGGAGTATTCATCCAGTGAGCGGTGTAAGAAGGGATTTAAGTCTCAAAGAGTGGCCAGGGAAGAGGGTCTTAAACTTGCTTGCTACTGGGATTTTTGTACTTTTTACTTTTGGCTCTTGGACCCCACTTCCATCTCCCCAGTCCTCAATCACGGCCCATATCCATCATTGGAGGAAGAAAATTATGTTTCCAATGAGGACTTTTTATGGCCATTGGTAGAAGAAACTTTTGGTGCCTCTCCTTCCTCTTAGCATAACCCTGTTCCAAAGTATCTTGCTAGAAGCACTTGTGACTGTCCTGGGTCATGCCAGGGAGTTAGCCCTCTGGGAGCAGCCTTTAAGCTAAAGACAAATGCAAGCAGAAGGATCAATACCTCAGCTTCTGCACACTTTGGGTGGGGGGAGGCACCATTCTGAGGAAAAGCATTCATGTTTTTACCATGAGCTCCCCAGTGGGGTTGAGCCCCCGTTGTTCTAGTGGAAATCTGTTCATTCACTCACCCTGTATTGGTACCTTCCCCTTCCTTTCTTGAATCCCCACTCTCCTGCAGCTACTTCCTGGGGGTATCTGCCAAAGAAACTCATGCATTCCTTGTGTCAGGGTCGCTGCTAGAGGCATACAACTGGACACAGCCTTAAAAAATAAAGAGACATGTAATTCTGTGTATTCACTACTCATTCCCCATACATTCACTGTGACCCTTCCACGTGTAAGGTACAACATTTGGAGCTGGGGGAAAGAAAAGATGAGGAGAGGGATGTCCCTTCCTGTTTCTTAGGATTGACTTAAAACAAGGACATCATGAGGGGGGGATGTGAACTCTCCCAGGAGCTCCAGCCTAAGGGTTCCTTCAGGAACTTCCAGAAGGGCCCCCTGCATTCCCTAAGTAGGTTGTCTTCAGGAGATGGCTGCACAAGTTCTGTTGACCTTCCCTGACCATTGTCTTCTGATCTCTATATGTTTCTATTCAGTTTTGGATGGAATTGGGGTCCAAGAGCTAAAAAGTAAAAAGTGTAAAAATCCCACTAGGAAGCAACTTTAAGACCCTATTCCCTGGCTACTCTTTGAGGCTGAAAACCCTTCGTACCTTCTTTAAAAATTTTATTGTGTGTAATGTCCATACAGAAAAATGCACATACCACACGAGGAGTCTCCCTTGGGCTCCTCCCCACAAGGGTAATCACCACCTTGACTTTCCACGGCAGAGTTTGACTCTTTTTTTTCTTTTTTTACTTTAAATGTTTGTGTTTGTGAGGTTCATCTGTAGTTTTGTATGTAATTGTATATTGTTCATGCTCATCCTTGTGTAGTATTCCAGTGCGTGAATGTACCATGATCTATTTAGCCATCCTACTGTTGATGGGCAGCTGGGTGGTTTCTGTTGGAACCTATTATGAATAGTGCTGCTATGAGCATTCTAGTACATCTCCTGAATGCACAGATGTAATTCTATTGGGTATATGCTCAGGAGTGACATTGTTGGGTCACAGGATATGCATGTGGATTCAGCTTCAGTAGATGCCTGCAGTGCCCTGAAGTAGGTATACTGGATTACATGCCCGCCAACAGAGCATTGTGGGAATACAGGGCATTCCATTGTTCTACATCCTCACCAATGCTTGATTTTATACCTCTTTTTCATTTTAGCTATTCTGATGGGTGTGGGTTATGCCTTTTAAAATTTTCTATAGAGAAAAATTTATGTATTTTATCTCTGCTTGCAGCAGAAAACTAGAAGTCTCATATGAGGTTTTTTGATTAACAAAAAATTTGTTCCAGCTATAAAATTTTCAATTTTGCATGCTTTTTGTCCATAGTGCTTTGAAACTATGACTCATCTTGGAAGCTGACTTTTCCTAAGCCAATTCGAATACTTTGGCCAGCGGATCCTCCCTCCCACCTCCTGGGAGGTGTCTGCATCACCCCTGTTCTCATGAAATGTGGGTCCACCCACCTGAGGGTCCCTCTCTGTCAGTCCTTTCTGCCTCATTATCTTCCTAATGCTCTCATTTTTCACTCATTTTTGTTTGATCTCCACTATTCTTTTGAAACCAACTTTTTTTTTTTTTTGCAAAGCAACAAGTATTTCTTTCATTTTCTTTTGAATATTTGTACATCTTTTCTCAGAAAGTCCTTGAAAGGACACTCAAGCTAGTTTGCACTCTTACGTACCCTCCTTTTGCTTCTAAACGTCAGTTTGTACTTACAGATGAGATCATGGTGGGAGTGGTTAAGGGGGTGAGCTCTGAGGTCAGGCTTTTTGGGGTCAAATGCCAGCTGTGACACTTGCCAGCTCTCCAGCCCGAGGAAAATCATACAACTACTGTAAACCTCAGTCTCCTCATCCATAAAATGGAGTGAACATTAACTCTCCCATAGGGTTGTTGGAGATTAAATAGGATATTTGCCTTAGCATCATGTCTGGCACATACTATTATTCAGTGGATGTTAATTGTTCATCAAATCATTGCTTGAATTCCTGTAACTTACAACATATGGAATTTCCTTTCCCTTCCATTCTTGCTTCCTTTCTCCTTCCTCTTCTCCTTCCCTCCCTCCCTTCCTTCCTTCCTCAGATATTTACTGGGGCCTACCATGTGTCTGATCTTGTGCTGGGAGCTGGGATGTGATGGTGAGCAGCCCCTGTGGTCCCGCTGTACTGGTATCACAGTGGTAATGCTCTTCCTAGCTCTCCTCCTCTCCC
The DNA here is from genome assembly GCA_023783475.1 of Daubentonia madagascariensis. NCBI lineage: Eukaryota > Metazoa > Chordata > Mammalia > Primates > Daubentoniidae > Daubentonia > Daubentonia madagascariensis. The sequence goes on from JAKFHU010002136.1 coordinate 1,705,239, forward strand.
GGCCCCACCCAGTCCCATGCAATTCTTATCTAGTTTTGATTGTTCTCACCTTCCAGATCCTGACTCTTGGATTCATGGCCAAACTTGGATGCACAACTCTGGACTCCTGCCCTGGCATTTAACAACCTTCCTAATACTCCCCATATTGGCTCTCCAGTGTTTGTTTCTGACTTACGTCTCCCCTTTGCTTCCCTCCTCCCATTATCTTGAGTGAGGGTCCTTGTTCCCATGCCCAGAACCATGCCTCTGGCCCCTCAGGTATTGCACATCCCATCCCTGGCTTTCCTTATGAAGGGACGGTGAGATCTCAAATGCTCTTTGAGTCTTTCCGGTTCATTTTCCATCTAGGCTATCTTAGGTATTTGCTATGATGACCTGGGTTTGACTGATAATAGCTTAATCTCTTAATCCTCCCAGAAAACATATTTGCATTTTTATTGGTGCCTTCAAAGTATTTCCCCAAGGAAATCCTCAAGGAATCCAATGGAAGTCCAATGAGGGAGGCAAATTCTAGACTTTCCTTAAGAATTTTACAAATCTTCAATTGCAAATATTTATTTGTTTAAAAAATAAATTTTTGAGTTCCTACTATGTTCTAAATCTCCATTCTTCCAAGCAAAGGGACTCAACAGAGACAGTCCCTTTGATAAATTAATTAAGAATCAAGGAATCACAATAGCATAGGCTCTATTGTGTAGGAGTATTTGGTGCTATATAGGAGAGGTTTGGGGCGGGGCGGGGGTGGTGAGGGCAGCTTCCCTGAGAGATAGCTCTGCAGAAATCAATGAATTACTGAAAATGTAAATGGCTTCTTCAGACCATTAATAGGTTTATGTGAGGAGAGAAACACAAAGTCCATTGCTGTACCTATTGGAGTCCTGGCCATGCCTCCCTCACAAGGGACTTTTCCCTGTGTAACAACCTAACAGCAAGTGGGATTCAGATTTTTGTCATTGTGCCAACTCCATAACATGTGGGACTGGATTCCTTGACTCAGTGAAAGACCACGCCACTACCTCAGGGGTATTTGGACCTACTCTATGTAACAGGAATAAAATTTTGAAATATTATCCTATGAATTGGAAATTATTTTTCCTACAGGGTTTGTACTTTTAATACTAGAGAAGCTGAGGCTGATTGCCCTAGAGAAAGGAAGACACAAAACTACTCAGAGTCAACCAAAGCTCTAATTCTTGGCTTTTGGGATTCTAAATAAATGCTATTGCATCTATGGTGCAACAAGTCTCAAATGTCAAAATGAAAGAACCAGGCAGTTGAGAAAGGAAAGGAATATGCTGTTTGTTTTTTCTCCTTAGAAGATCTGACAGTTTATCCTTGAAGACTAAATTGGTTAAAAAAAATTCACAAAATGTGAGAGTTGGTGAACTTTTACTTATGCCTTAGGACTTACAATCCCTTTGAAGTGACCTTGAGATGGGGGTCCAATCTGATATGTCCCATAAGGCCTCCTGAGTTTGAGCCTATCTTCTGAAAACAAAACAAAACAAACAAACAAAAAACTGCTGTTTCCCCAAACAGGGATCACGTTTTCTTTAACTTTGTATCTCCAGCTTTAGCACAGCCCTGGGACAGCATTGATATTTGATAAATATTTATTAAGTGATGAATAAGGGAACAAATTCTCAGAAAGCAGAGAGAAGACATCAAGAGATAGGACCAATAAAGGCTATGGAGATGTGTGTTCTTAAGAAATAATCAGGATTTTAAAACACTGACTATTTATGGTGGTAACAAGGATTGTTCCAGGTTCTGGGTAGCCATCCTGAGAAATTCCCATGTGTCAAATAAAATGTAACCATTGAACCTTACTAGGTGTGAGATAGAAAAGGATAGAAGGGGGTCCAAATTGGGGTTCTAATCCTTTCTCTGGCACTGCATAGTCATGTGGGGATTACTTTTCTCAACTGGAAGGCACTGGGCCCATCTTGTCTAACTCCCTCACTTTGCAGAGGCGCATACAGCATCACAGAATGGTTATGTGGCTTACTAGGGTTTACATACAAGGCATTGGCTGAGGTGAGACAAGACCCTTCCTGACTGAGGTGACCAACCATTTAGCCAACCAGGTGTTGAACATGGTGCCTATTCTTGGCTGCAAGAAAGGGGTTACGGCATGATTGAAACCAGCCATCATGGGAATCTTCAGCTCCAAGACAAACAGCAAGTATGAAGTAGAGAAATAAAGCCAAGGCCATTGGCTCAGAGTCTGGACAGAAGGTACCAAGAGAGGTGCCAAAATCACAGACCTGAAATGAAGCAAAATCATGAATCAGCAAAGATAAATGTGGGGCTCCAGGAGGATACAGGCAACTTGGGTTGATTCTAGGGTCAGATCCAACACTGGCCTTCTAGATTACACTGCTGCAAAGTCTTAAAAATGGCAGCTACCACCAGGTAGCTCATAGATTACAATCCCCCTCAGATGTGATAATGGGGCCTGTCACTGGTCTTTATGGGTCTTATTTTGCTGGCTCAGCCTGGCCATCTGTTCAGAAGACCCTTCACTTTGTGTAATGCCCAAGTAACTTTGTTAGTTCCTTGGAGGCAGAGAGTGTCTTACAATTCCAGTTAGCCTCAGCACCCATGAATAGAGTTATCAGGTTTTGTATTTGTTAGGTAGGAGAGGCTCTGCTGTAGTAACAAATAAGCCCTGAAATCTCAGAGGCTTCACACAAGAAGTGGTTTCTCCCTTGTATGAGATATGAGATGGATTGGCAGAGGCTCTCCTCCACGCAGGCACTCAGGTATCCAAGCTTTTTCTACTTTGAGGCTCTCTTCCAAAGAGCCAGAGTCATGGAGGAGGCACAGGGCTCTTAACTGCTTTAGCCTAGAACTACTCACCTGACTCACAAAGTCTTAGTCACGTGACCCAACTGTAAGGGAGGCATCAAATCACTGGTAGCCTTTGGTGAAGGCTTAGTGTCTTTGCCACAGTGCAACAAAGCTCTGTGGCTAATGGAGTTGTCCACATGCTGACCCAGCATGGATGGAAGAGACCAGGTCCAAGATCCAGCTCTGTCACTTACTAGCCATGTGGCCTTGGATATGTTGTGTAGCCTCTTTGCCTCAGTTTTCTCATCTGTAAAATGGGTAAAATAATAATACTGTCTATTTTCAGGGTTGTTTAGAAGACTCATTGAGATGGCAGACATGAAAAGAACTTTGTAAAGTATAAGATACTATTAGAGCTTTTGTAAGTTTTTTTCTTCCTTTTTTTCCTCTTCTATGTGATTGTTAAAGTCTTACAACATGGTGCATGTGAGGTACAGATTTTGAACATTAACAAAGAGTTTACAGAATTTTGTTTATTACTAATTTTTCTGTATTGTCCGTGCCTACCATGGATCCCAGCATATAATGATACTTAATAAGTACATGTATCTGCTAAGTGAATAGGTGATTGAGTGAGTGAAATCTAAACCTCACCAATGCAGTAGAGAAAGTGAATATACTCAAGTCCTCTGGTTTTCTGATTTAAATGTAAATCTCTTAAGACTTTGCTCTAGTATTCCTAATGAACAGATGACAAAGATTCTTTGCTTGGCCAAACTTTTGTCAGGTGGCTGAACCTTCTCCTAAGTCCACCTGAACTTTTTGAAAAATAAAATCCAGTTTTAGCAAGAACCCTGATAAGTCAATTTAGCAAGAACCCCACCCTCAATATCTGATCACCCCTGATATCTGACCAGCCTCCTCATCTTCCACCATCCCCTGTGTGATGTCTAATCACTCTGGCCTGTCTTCAGCAAGAATTCTGTAGGTCAGTTTAGCCAGAATCCCCCTTATTCCTCATGTTTCCTCTTAGTAATTTTCCATCTACTGACCCCCATCCTGCTCCTTGGCTATAAATTCCCATGTGCCTATTCTGTATTTGGAGTTGAGCCCAATCTCTTTCCACTAGTGCAAAATCCCATTGCTGTGGTCCCTGTATCTATTGCAATGGTCCTGGATAAAATCTTCTTTACTCAGAAGAATAGTGTCATTGAATAATTTTTTCTTTAACAATGAACATTATCCCTTTCCTTTTTTCCATCCAACCATCCCACTACCCTTATCCCATAAACCCTCTCTCATACTGCAATGGCCAGAGTTATAAAATGGCCCTTTGGGTCAGAGAAGGAATAATATATCCTTTATTGTGTTTTCTCCTTTTCCAATCTAAATAATCATCTTCCTCCTGGGCTAGGCTGGAAAAACTTTAATAATAGCAGTAGCAATAACAGGAACACCAATAATTACGGTGACAGTTGACCAAGCACTACCCTATACTAGGTAGTGTGTGAGCACATCACATCCATTATGTCTGTTAATCCTCATAGCAACCTTGTGAGTGAGGCCTTCTTCCTGTTTTACAGATGAGGGAATGAAGGTTTCCAGAATTGGCAACATGATAATAGGGCCATATTCTGAACCTAAGTAAGTCTGATTCCCAATCTCTTGCTCTGAACCACTTTGCAATATTGCTCCTTTTAGAACAAGCCTCAACCCTACTCTGAATAGAGATACAGAAATTATTTTCTATCTTGACTCATTGTGACATTTTTCCTTTGTAAGACCCTCTTTTCTATAAGAACCTTAGTCATATTTCAAGCATCCATAGTTGGCTATTTCAAACATAAAAGATGCTGCTGCTTATAGGTTTGCATAGGAGACAAACAGAATCCTCTGAGGGTTGCTACTCCCAGAACTGCAGTCCCTTTTGTTTCCCCTGAAGGTTAAGGTCAATTCATTTATCCCCCTTCCTCTCCTAACTTTGTCCTTTAGAATGTGCTTCTCATCATGCCTGCTAATCATGTCAGATTTAGTCTATGGTGTCCAGGTACTATTGCTTCCCCAAACCACCCCAAACTTGGTGGTGTAAACCAACAACTCTTACTTGTTCACAGATTCTGTTGAGCAGGAATGTGAACATGGCAGAGTGGAGGACTCTCCTCCACTCCACAGTGACTGAGGACCTAGTTGGTAAGACTCCAGGGGCTGGGGTGCCTTGGACATCTTGGACAGCTGAGGCTGGAGGATCAGCTTCCAAGTTGGCTTCCTCACTCACGTGTCTGATGCATGGGCTGAAGGGCAGGCTGTCAATCAGAGAACCTCCACATGGCCCCTCCATTTGGCTTGGGCTTCCTCACAGCACGGCAGCTGGGTTCCAAAAAAGTGTATATTGAGAGCAAGCAGTCAAAGAGCAAGTCTTCCACAATAATGAGGTGGGAGCTGTATGGCTTCCTCCAATCTAGCCTTAGCAGTCACACAGCATTGCTTTTGCCTTATTGTCTTAGTTACAAGTGAGACATAAATCCAATCCATATTAAACAGGAGAGGAATTATATTCTACCTCCCAACTGAAGGAGTTTCAAAGCATTTATAGCCATTTAAAGAACTGCTACAAGTGAGTAGAGGGCACCTCATTCATGTATTAACATTCTTTAGAGCAACAAGTTATATCTCAAAGAAGAAAGGACAGGGTGATACAGACAACAGCAAAAGAAAAAAATCTAAATTAATAAATTGATTCATGGCACAATCATGCAATATAGCAATTGCAGCCATTAAAATTATGTTTTCAAATGATATAAAAAGATATAAAAAGATAAGGAGCAATGGGTCAGTGTATTATGAAGTTGAAAAATGATACAGATAGTATGAAGGACCTCTACACATCTGTCACAGTTTGAAGGAATCTGGCATTATGAGTGACTTTTCTGCTTTTCTGTGTGTACAAATATTTTTATAATAAACGCATGCTACTTTTGTAATAAGGAAAAAAAAATCAGATAGGAGGAAGGAGGAATTTGGAAAGATGAAAATGTCTGCATTAATTTCGAAAGACCAAGAAAGTGTTTGGGGTCAAGCCATCGTTTCTGCATATGTGTGCAGGGAGCTAGACCCTGCTGAATTTCTGGAGCCTGAGGGGCTCTGGTGGTCAGGCAGGCTGAGGGACACTGAGAAGCTGGAAGGGAACTTTGGCTCTTCATGCACAGGCCTTAGCTTTGGAGAGGAGGAAATTCGATGGGGAGTGACTTGTGCGGGATCACACGGCTGGTTAGTGGCCAAGTCCGCTGGTATCACAGGCCCTTAGTCCCTGGCCAAGGCAGCTTCTTCTCCACCTGCTGTCATATGCTGTGAACTGACAAGAGTCAGCTGCCTGTGCCTTACATGAAGGACTGACACATTTCTACTTGGAGTAGGCGTCTTCCCCGCAGCACTGTATCTACTGACAACTCTTGGATGCTTCTGGCTTGGGAAAGGATGGTGTGATTTTATGGAAATTGGACTGGGTGTTGTGATAAACTTAGCAGTCGCTGGTCATATCCAATGACAGGTGACAATATTATTCTGAAAGACATTGAAATCCAGAGTGAAGAATGGGAAAGATTTTAATGACAATGAGTTTCCTCCTTTAAGGGGAAAATGAGAAAGACCCAGCTTTAGAGGTGGGTGGGGAGAAGGAGCCCCACACTTCGGATGTTCTATATCTAAACCTTTATGGGGGCCAGATGGTGTTGGTGCATCTAAGGCAGCTTGGAATGAACATATCTTCCCTGTCCCCAACATACTCTCTGTGTTATCAGATACATGCTCTACAGAGCTCTGAAAACAGAGTACATGTTTCAAGTATTTTGTCATCAATATTCTCTAGTTTTACTTTCAATTTCCATCCCATTGGGGCAAAAGTCTTATTCAGATGCGTCTATTTATTTGCATCTTCTTTATTCATTTATTAATCTTTTAACAAAGAGGGGCTGCCTAAGTCAAGTGCAGATGGAAATACGGTCGTTTATCTGGGGTGGGGGGAGGCTGGCTGAAGGAATGGGGGCGTTGGAGTGGGGGGAGCGGGGAGAGCAAACACTCATAACCTGCACTCAGCAATTCAGCAGATTTCCTGGACAAGATCATTGCCCAAAATACTTTCAAGGATATGGGTTGTGGAGCGAAGAGATCTACTACTACAATAGACAGAGCTAGAGGTTGATTTTTTTCCCCCTCACAATTTTAATTCATCTAGAAGTCACGTTTTACAGATTGCTTTCATAGTTTTTCTGGCTATTTTCAGAGAAGTCAAAGAATGTTTTTTTTTTCTTTTCTTCCAATAATTTCAAAGGCCCAGTTGATTGAACAGTTTTCCTTAAATCTTAGACAGTGTCTTTCTGCCTGTTTTATTGTTCAGATGCTCTCTGTTATAGACTAATAATGACACCCCTACTTCTTCTTGAGCCTCCCCCTTCCTTACTGAATGCCTCCTAGGCATCCATACATTACATAGATTTGTTTTTGCTCTTAAAACCTTATGAGGGTAGTTATAATTCTTCTCATTAAAGATGAAGGAATCTCTGGACTAGATGTTCAGACAGGTTAGGTACTTACCCAAAGATACCCAGCTACTAAGTTATTGATGTGGGAACCAAATCCATGATGTATAGGGATGTTTTGTATGAGGGGGGAGGTGGTCAGGAACCTGGTTGCTTTTGGTAGATAGGGGTTAAATTTCCCACAATAGATATAAAGTGTCCCAGGAAGAGTTTTAGGTGATGCAGAGTACAGGGCTAGGACCCTCTCTAGAAGAGGCAAGAGATTTCCTCCAGTAGAGAGAACTTCAGAGATGCCTACGGCCACAGGGGCCACCTGGGAGGACACTGTTGAACAGACTGGCACTGGGGAGAGGGCACACACAGCCATATAGTCCCTTTGCCCCCTGGCACGGTAGAAAGTTCCACAGTGTATCACTTCATGTAGAGATCATCTAGAATTCAATCCTCTTTGATCTTAAATTTAAATGTAAAGCATCAAGTAAAAATAAATTTTTTAGGACAAGTTGGCTAAATATCCTTCAAGTGTTGAAATGCACAAAAAATAGCAAAAGACACCCACAAGGACCAATTTACAGAAGGGTACAAATTTGGTATTTAAAAATATAAAAAAACCTCAGAAGTGCTCTAGGCAAATTTGTTTAAAAATGATTAAAAAGTCAAATAGATTTCAGAAAATGGAAAGGCTTCAGAGAGGGCTTAAATATTAGATGACTAATCATTAAGCAAACTAACTTTAAGAATTAGCTCAAGTCCAGAAAGATTCCCTGGGTGCTGTACCCAATCGTGGCTAATACCCTGTGGGACTTTGAGTGATCATGGGATATTGGAAGGTGGTGACAAACTCTTCAGAGAGTATATTGTTGTGTGGGAAATATCAGAATACCAGAGTAATGAGCATAATTCTTATGTTTAGGTGGATGATTTTTCTTGCCACAATTCTGGGGCAGGAGGACTGATTTATTTGAGGAAAAAAAAAAAAGCAGTGTATTTTCCCCAAACTGGCAAGTCATGTGCTGAGCAGAGGGGATTCATCAAGGCAGCAAGAGAAGTGGGGTGATGCTTAGCAGCTGCTGAGTGAAAAACGCTGGGCGGAAAGAGAGATACTGAAAGATGAGTTTTAAGAATTCTATGACCTTGGTAATGCACTTGTGCTACCCCTTTAAGGAAAGCTAGAATAAAGACAACTGCTAGTCTTTAAGCTTGGAAAGGCAGATTTTTGTTGTTGTTATTGGGCGGAAAGACAGGTCTCAAGGTTGCCCAGTTATATTCAGGTTACAATCTTTTAACTACTCTTCCTTTCAATGTCCTTCCAATGTCACTTGTGAGGGGGAAGCACCAGTGAGCAAATACAGCATGTTTCCAAATGCCTGGGGGTGAGAATGTGTTCGTGGGCTGCTTGATGCCAAGAGAACCACACACCAAAGTACATAGACTGCTGGCCTGCTGATGTGCTGTTCGAGCTCTTCATTATTTTTTATTTTATTGAGCCAAAAGACAAAATTCTGAAGATTTTACATTAAAATTGGATTTCTGGTGAAAAACTGAAAGGCGTGGGATTAACTTCCCACGTGGCATGGTTGGTTGGACCTGAGAAGCAACTGTCCCCTTTCAGGGGGATGTGTTCTCCCCAGCTTGCCACAAGTGCCAGTGCTCCTTACTGTGCTGCCAGGCCTGTGTCCTTCTCGAAGCTCTGCACCTGTAGGCGCCACACTGAATCAGGAGCCTTGGGCAGCAGGCACCTGGGCCTGTCTGTTAATTACCACGACCAGGGAAGGCAAACGCTGAGGATGGGGCACAAAAATGCCTCCTTGTGAGCATACTATAGGATGAGGGAGAAACAAGGACTCTTGTAAATTTAACTGGAGTATGGCAGTTTCTCACTGCGACTGTGGAGAAGGGAAGGGGTATGCATGGCGGTTGTGGAAGGAAGCAGGTTTCACAAAGCAGAAAGCTCTGTGGAAGGGAATGATGAAGTGGGTTACAGCCAGGAAATAAAGATATATAAATATTTGATACAGGGTTCTAAAGTAGCAAGTAGGACGAGGAGAGGACAATAAATAAGGATAAAAAAAGACAAAGATGCTCTTGAAATGTATGCAAATCAAGCCAGCCATTTTTGGAGCCATTACACAGTGGGAGAATGGGAAACAAGTGATGCGTGAGGCTAAGAGTGCTGTCCGCTGAATTTAAATTTTTTCCTTGGGTATTTAGGAGAAAGCTAAGACACCTTCCCTGAATTTAGGCTGGAAGCTCCTCCAACTATTACTTCGTTTGCCTCTTGTGAGTCACAGCACAAAGGCGGAGAGGGAGAGGGTGGGGGTGGGATTAGCAGAGAAGCAAATTCACGTAGGCATCATATCCCAGCATGTCACGTGCTGCTGCAGAGAACTGTAGTTCCCTGGGGGCACTGGCTCCCGTGGGACAGCACTTCCCTTCCGCAGCTGGTATGGCGCAGTGATTAACCCAGCGAGACCTTGAATCCTGCCCCTAATGTCTCAAAGAAAGCGCAAATCCCTCTGAAAGTCGGGAAACATTTCCAAGAACCCAACCTGGATGCAAGTAAGCATCTCTGGAGAGGGCAGCCCCCAGGGAGGGAGCATTTTCCTGTAGGACACGTGGGCTCTCAAGAGTGTGGAGGAGCAGAGTTCTATGTCTAATCAGATGGGTACTGGAGAAAAAAGAACATGTGACCATCACAACCACTTAATTAAAAGAAGAAACTGCTCAGATGACCTTACTAAATGCAGAAGGAATGCAGATGAATTGGGATGGTTATAATTATAAATGCTATGACTTTTATTATTTTAGCTTTCTGTGGGGGAAAACAAGAGAAGTTAAAGGTAATTTGGGTGACTATAGCTTCCAACTATCTACAAGGGGGCAGAAAAACAGCCTCTCAATTCTCTGAAATCATATACAACTAAAGCTATCCGGAGTCCTGCTATTCTGAAACCTTTGCTGAGAGAATGACAGAGAGGCAATTCATTAATTCATTTATTTACCCATTCACTTCTTTGAACGTTGTCCTTCCTGGGGTCGTATTATTTCCTCCGTTATACAATTCAACAAATCTTGCAGATCTTACCTTCTAAACATCTCTAAATGTGATAACTTCCTTTCCTGCCCAACAGTGTCAGCACAGTCCTCTGCTCTTTAATCTATACTTCATACCCCACTATCGCCCTCTTTTCAAAGTGAAAATATGTCCCTTGAAATCCCTCAAGAACTTCTAATAACTCTTTGGATAAAAATAAAATAAAAATACAACTTCTTAACATGCCCTACAACCCAGCTACTTGAAGTGTAGCCTCTACACTGGCCACGTGCACATTTCCTGGGAGCCTGTGAGAAACAGAGAATCAGAGCTGGCATTTTCACAAGATCCCTGGGGTAATTCATAGGCACATTAAAGTTTGAGAAGTACTGACTGCAAGGCTTTGTATTCTTTGGCCACTACCTACCTGTTAGCAAACCTGTCTAACATTTGTGGGTTCCTGGGCAAGAGTGGAAATGGAGGCCTAAATATTTAAAAATAATACATCAATCTAGTTGTTAAATATATTCTATCCTATCTTGACAAATATACCTTCATAATGATCCGGAAAACTGGGTTTCCTTTAGAATTCCTGGACTCCTTGTAGTTTCAGACCACAACCTACCAAAGAAGCCTTAAGCGTGAATAGACCTTCCACTCACCCATCTGCCATCTGCCCATAGCCTTTCGCTTCTCAGGCTACCCAGTAGCATGGTCAATCCTTAGGAGGCTTGACCCAGGAAGCAGGTGACTCAGGCCTTGGAAGCAGGGTGGGGGTTTTTTGAAGAAGGAATTCTGTGCATTTTGTACTTCGAGAATGGCCTGCAAAGAGAAGAGCATGGATTCCAGGAAGGCATCATTTCTTTAACCCCAGGAGTTTCTTGTCCTATAGAAAAGGATGCGGCTGGAGGAAGGACAGAGTGATTTTGTCTAAAGTCTGGGGCCTCTCTTACCCAGGTTGAAGGTTGATACTACTCTCCAACCTTCTTTTGAGTTGTGGCCTTCATCACTTGGTGACACACGCATCCTGGTCTATTTTCAGCCCCTCATCCTTGCCCACTTTCTCTCTCTCAATTTGTTTGCATCCATTGATGTCCCTGCCAAGATAATTGTTGATTCTTCAAATTGTGTGCTTAAGGCCATAAATCCCTGAGACACCAGCTCAAGCATTTTTTCCAAAGGGAAGTCTTCCACAACTTCCCTGATGAAGCCAACTTCCCTAATTTTGGATTTGCATGATAACCTGTGTGGTACTTATCACTTGTTGCATGCATTTCTTGTTTATTTATTTATTTAATGCCAATTTTTCCTATAAGAACATAAGCCTCACTGGGGTAGGAGCCATGACTGGCTTTGCTCTAGCATCAAGGGCAGTGCTTTAACACACAACATATGTTGATACATATTTGTGGAATGATTGCATGACTATAGGCAGGACACTTTTGATAGTGAGAATAACTAAACAGAATATGCAAAGTTTCAATGATTAAGCAGAAAAGTTTTCTTCTATACTTTATGTGGGCAAGGCCCAGTGGGTCACATAATGCTGTGTAGTGTTGTCTAGAATGTCTTAGGTTAACTTTTGACAATCTACAGGATGGATATAGGGTCTTGCTCTGTTTATTCCAGAAAAGACCATTTTTTTTTTCTTTCAAAGAAAGCCCTATTTTCTGAAACTTCCCATTATTTTATTGTTTTGCTTTGGAAAATGTATTATCTGTACGTTTACTACGTCCAGGTGTAGAGAAACACAATTCACTACATTCTTATTTCTTGTAGGTCTTTTAAATTGGTGTGGTTTGAACTATTCACATATTAAAAAAAAAAAAGACTTTTTTAAAGAGCAGTTGTAGGTTTGCCACAAAATTGAAAGGAAAGTGTAGAGATTTCCTATATATCCCCCACCCCCACACATGTACAGCCTCCCCCATTATGAACATCCCCTACCAAAGTGGTGCATTTTTGTTACAACTGATGAGCCTACATTGACACATCATTATCACTCAAAGTCCATGGCTTACATGAATGTTCATTCTTGGTGGTGTACATTCTGTGGGTTTGGACAAATGTATAATGACAAGTATCCACCATTACAGTATCACACATAGTATTTTCACTGGCCTACAGATCCTCTGTAATTCTCCTGTTCATCCTCCCCCCATCCCAACCCCTGACAACCACTGATCTTTTTACTTTCTCCATAGTTTTTCTTTTTCTAGAATCTCCTATATTTGGAGCTATACAGTAATGTAGCCTTTTTGGCTTGGCTTCTTTCGCTTAGTAATATGCATTTAAGATTCTTCCATGTCTTTTCATGGCTTGACAGCTCATTTCTTTTAGTACTGAATAATATTCCATTGTCTGGATATATCAGTTTATTTATCCATTCACCTACTGAAGGACATTTTGGTTACTTTCAAGTTTTGGCCATTAGAAATAAAGATGCTATAAACATTTGTGTGCATGTTTTTAAGTTGGCATAAATTTTCAACTTCTTTGGGTAAATACCAAGAAACATGATTGCAGGGTTGTACAGTAAGAGTTTAGTTTAGTAAGAAATCACCAAACTGTCCTCCACAGTGGCTGTACCATTTTGCATTCTCATCAACAGGGAATCAATGTTCCTGTTACTTCACATCGTCACCAGCATTTGGTGTTGTTGGTCTTCCAGATATTGGTCATTCAATTAGGTGTGTACTGATATTTCATTTTTGTTTTAGTTTACATTTCCCTGATGACATAGGATGTGGAAGATTTTTTATATACTTATTTTCCATCTCTATATCCTTTTTGGTGAGATGTCTGTCAATGTCTTTAGCCCATTTGTTAATGAGGTTGTTTGTGTTCTCATTGTTGAGTTTTAAGAGTTCCTTGTATATTTTGGATAACAATTCTTTATCAGACATGTCTTTTGCAAATATTTTCTCCCAGTCTGTGGCTTGTCTTCTCATTCTCTTGATGTTATCTTTCACAGAATAGAAGTTTTTAATTTTAATTAAGCCCAGATTATCAATTATTTCTTCCATGGACTGTGTCTTTGGTGTATATAGTCATTGTCCCACCCAAGGTTATCCAGATTTTCTCTTGTTGTCTTCCTGGAGTTTTATAGTTTTGCATCTTTCATGTAGTTGTAGGATTCATTTTGAGTTAATCTTTGTTAAGGGTATACAGTCTGTGTCTAGATTCTTTTTTTTTTTTTTTTTTTTGCATGTGGGTGTCCAGTTGTTCCAGCACCATTTATAGTCTTCGAGCAAAGACTATCTTTGCTCCATTGTATTTTCTTTGCTCCTTTGTCAAAAATCAGGTGACTGTATTTATGTGGGTCGATTTCTGGGCTCCCTATTCTGTTCCATTAATTTATTTGTCTATTCTTTCACCAATATCACACTGTCTTGATTACTGTAGCTGTCCGGTAATTTTTTTTTTTTGAGATAGAGTCTTGCTCTGTTGCCCTCGCTAGAGTGCAGTGGCATCATTATAGCTCACTGCAACCTCAAATTCCTGGGCTCAAGCGATCCTCCTGCCTCAGCCTCCCAAGTAATTGGGACTACAGGCGTACACCACCACATCTGGCTAATTTTTTCTGTTTTTAGTAGAGAATATTGTGTTGACTATTTGGGGTCTTTGTCCTTTTCATAAAAACTTAAGACTCCGTTTGTTGATAACCACACAATAACTTGCTGGGATTTTGATTGGAATTGCACTGACTTTATAAATCAAATTGGGCAGAACTGATATTGTAGCAATATTGAGTCTTCCTATTCATGAACATGGAATATCTCTCCATTTATTTAGTTATTTGAGTTCCTTCATCAGAGTTTTCTAGTTTTCCTCACGTAGATCTTGCATGTATTTTGTTAGATTTATACGTAGGTATTTCATTTTTGGGGTGCTAATGTAAATGATATTGTGCTTTTGATGTCAATTTCCACGGTTCATGGCTGGTATGTAGGAGAACAATGTTCTTCTGTATATTAACCTTATGTCCTGAAACCTTGCTGTAATTGCTTATTAGTTCCAGGAGGTTTTTGTTGCTGTTGATTCATTTAGATTTTCGACATAGACAATCATGTCCTCTGCAAACAAAGACAGTTTTATTTCTTCCTTTCCAATACATATACCTTTTATTTCCTTTTCTTGTTTTATTGAATTATCTAGGACTTCCAGTACAATGTTGCAAAGGAATGGCAGGAGGGGAAATCCTTGTCTTGTTCCTGATCTAAGTGGGACAGCTTTTGGTTCCTTCCTAGTTTCCCACCATTAAGTATGATATAAGCTGTGGGTTTTTTTATACTCTTTATCAACTTGAGGAAGTTCCTCGCTACTCCTAGTTTAATGAAAGTTTTTTTTTTAATCGTAAATGGCTGTTGGATTTTTGCCAAATGCTTTTTCTGCATCTATGGATATGACCTCTTGATTTTTTTCTTTGTAGCCTGTTGATGTGATGGATTACATTAATTAATTTCAATTGTTGAACCAGAATTGTTCAGAATAGCTGGGATAAATACCACTTTGTTGTGGTGTATAATTCTTTTCATAAATTGTTGGGTTTGATTTGCTAATATTTTGTTGAGGCTTTTTGCATCTATGCTCATGAGAGATATTGGTCTACAGTTTTCTTTTCTTGTACTGCCTTTGTCTGCTTTTGGTACAAGGGCAAAGATGGCCTCATAGAATAAATTAGGAAGTATTCCCTCTGTTTGTATCCTCTGAAAAAGACTGTAGAGAATTGGTATAATTTTTTCTGTAAATATTTGGTAGAATTCACCAGTGAAATAATTGGTGCCTGGTGCTTTCTGTTTTGAAAGGTTATTAATTATTGATTAAATTTCTTTAATAGATATAGGCCTATTCAGATTGTCTATTTCTTTTTGTGTAAGTTTTGGCTGAATATGTTTTTGAAGGAATTGGTCCATTTCACGTAGGTTATCAAATTTGTGAGCATAGAGTTGTTCATAGTATTACTTTATTATCTTTTTAATGTCCATGGGATCTGTACTAATGTTCCTTTTTTTATTTATGATATTAGTAATTTGTGTCTTCTCTTTTTTTATTAATTTTTTCTTAGCCTGGCTAGAGGCTTATTCATTTTATTGATATTTTCAAAAGAACCATCTTTTAGTTTCATTGATTTTCTATATTAATTTTCTGTTTTCAATTTTATTGACTTCTGTTTTAATTATTACATCTTTTCTTCTGCTTACTTTATATTTAATTTGATCTTCTTTTTCTTGTTTTCTAATATGGAAACTTAGATTATTGATTTAGATTTTTCTTTTTAAAAAATATATACATTAAATATTATAAATTTCCCTTTAAGCAGTGTATCCCACACATTTTATAAGTTGTGTTTCCATTTTTATTTAATCCAAAATACATTTTAACTTCTCTTGAGATTTATTCTTTGTCCCATGTGCTATTTAGAAGTGTGTTGTTTATTCTCCATTTATTTTGGGATTTTCCACTTGTCTTTCTGGTACTGATTCCTAGTTTAATTCCTTTGTGGTCTGAGAGCAGACACTGTAGGATTTCTATTCTTTTAAATTTGTTATGGCATGTTTTGTGGCCCAGAATGGAGTCTTTCTTGGTGAATGTTCCATGTGATCTTGAAAAGAGTGTGTATTTTGTTGTTAGATGTGTATTCTGTTGTTAGGTGAAGTAGTCTATAGATGCCAAATATATCCAGTTGATTGATGGTGGTGTTGAGTTCAACTATGTCCTTACTGATTTTCAGCCTGTTGGAATTGTTCATTTCTGACAGAGGGGTGTTGAAATTTCCAGCTATAATGGTGGATTCATCTATTTCTCCTTGCAGTTCTCTCAGTTTTTGCCTCATGTAGTCTGATGCTCTTTTATTAGGCACATACATGCTCAGGATAGTTATGTCGTCTTGAAGAATTGACCTCTGTATCATTATGTAATCTCCTTCTTTATCCCTGGTAACTCTCCTTGTTTTGAAGTCTGCTTTGTCTGAAATTGATACAGCTACTACTACTTTGTTTTGATAAGTGTTAGCCTGAAATATTTTTTCTCCATCCATTTTCTTTTAATCTATATGTGTCTTGAACTCCTGACCTCAAGTGATCCTCCCACCTTGGCCTTCCCAGAGTGCTAGGATTACAGGTGTGAGCCACTGCGCCTGGCCTATATGTGTATTTATATTTAAAGTGGGTTTCTTGTAGACAACATAGGGTTGGGTCTTGGTTTTTGACAATTTGTCTTTTAAATGATACATTTAGTCCACTGATGTCCAAAGTGATTATTGATATAGTTGGATTAATATCTATCATATTTGCTACTGTTTTCTATTTGGTGCCCTTGTTCTTTGTTCCCATTTTTGTCTTCCACTCTTTTTTCTGCCTTTTTTGGTATTAATTGAGTATTTTGTATGAATCCGTTTTCTCTTCTTTTTTATAATATCAGTAATACTTCTTTCTTAAATCTTTTTTTAGTGGTTTCCCTAGAGTTTGCAATATGTATAAACAACTAGCCAAAGCCCACTTTCAAATAAAATTATACCACTGTAAAGGTAGTGTGAGTACCTTATAATAACAGAATAATCCTAATTTTTCCTGTTCCTTTTATCATTGATGTCATTCTTTTAACTTATATATAGGCGTACGTAAGTATGTGTGAGAGAAAGTGTGTGTGTGTGTGTGTGTGTGTGTATGCTTCTTAGGATATATATCCCCACAGACACATACATAAGCAAACATAATCTAATACATTGTTGCTATTATTATTTGGAACAAACTGTTATCTGTTAGATCAATTAAGAATAAGGGAAATAAAAGTTTAATTTTACCTTCACATATTCTTTCTTTAATGCTCTTTTCTTTATATACAGCCAAGTTTCTGACCTAAATTATTTTCCTTTTCTCTAAAGAACTTCCTTAACATTTCTTGCAAAGAAAATCTACTGGCAACAAAATTTCCTCAATTTTTGTTTGTCTGAGGAAGTATTTCTCCTTCGCTTTTTAAGGATAATTCCATAGGATACAGAATTCTAGGTTGGTGGCTTTTCTCTTTTAATGCTTTAAATATGTCACTCCACTATCTTCTTGCTTGCATGGCTTCTGAGGACCAATTTGATGTAATTTTTTTATTCCTCTATAGGTAAGGTTATTTGTTTTTCCTCTTGCTTCTTTCAGGATTTTTTCTTTATCTTTGATTTTCTTTAGTTTGAAAATGATATGCATAGGTGTAGTTTTTTTGGCATTTATCCTGCTTGGTGTTCTTTTAAGTTATTGGATTTGTGCTTTGGTGTCTGACATTAATTTGGGGAAATTCTCAGTCATTAATTTTTCAAATATTTCTTCTCTTTCTCTCTTTCTTCTTCTGGAATTTCCATTATGTGTATGTTACACCTTTTGTAGTTGTCCCACAGTTCTTGTATACTCTGTTCTGTTTCTTTCTTTATTCTCTATGCTTTTCAGTTTTGGAGGTTTCTATTGATATATTCTCAGGCTCAGAGATTCTTTCTTCAGCTACATCTACCCTACTAATAAGCCCATTAAAGACATTCTTCATATCTGTTTTAGTTTTTTTGATCTCTATCATTTCTTTTGGCTCCTTAAAATTCCCATCTCTCTGCTTACGTTGCTCATCTGTTCTTGCATGCTATGTACTTTATCCTTTAGACCTTTAGCATACTAATCATAGTTGCTTAAAATTCCAACATCCTTGCCATGTCTGATTCTGATGCTTGCTCTGTCTATTCAAATTGTATTTTTTGCCTTTAGTATGCCCTGTAATTTTTTTCTTGATAGTGGGTTATGATGTACCAGGTAAAATTAACTGCTTTACATTGACCTTTAGTAATGTGATGGTAAGGTGTGGGGGAAGGGGAAGCATTCTATAGTCCTGTGATTAGGTCTCAGTCTTTTAGTGAGCCTGTGCCTCTGGACTGTGAACTTAATTGTTTTTCCAGGGTTTTTTCTTTCCCCTCAGGTGGGACAGGAAGGCTAGAGTGCCTGGAGTTGGATATTTCTCTCCCTACCCCAAGTCAGTTAAGCTCTGACAAAACCCCAAAATTTTAAGCTCTGTTGAAAGAGTTACTCCTGAGGGCAGGTCTTGATGAAGAGAACAGAGTGTTCTGGTGTATTTCAAAATCACTCCTTTTCCCTTTCTCTTGCCAGAAGCATGAGGGAATTTTTTTCTGATGTTTACTGTAAGAACTTGCCCAAACTCCTGGAGGTAAAACTCACAAAAGTGTGGGGGATCTGGTGACTGGATCCCTGTGGAATTTTTAACTCTCAGACTTGTCCACACTGAACCTCCAGTGATTCATCCATTACACTTCCAGTTTTCCTACCTTGGCACTGGTTCCCGGGGTGGTGGTTGGTGGTCCCGAGTCTCTGGCTCATAAGCTGCGACTTCCTGTTTTCACCTATCTCTCCAATCTCAGGGGTTCAGCAATTTGCTTTGTGTCCTCAGCTCTCTTACAGATCCAGAAGAGTTAATTTTGCAATCTGTTAAGCTCTTGACTTGTTGGGATGGAGTGGTGACTTCCAATCTCCTCACACACAGAACCAGAAACCAGAAGTCCCACCTTTTTTTTTTCAAACTACCTTACTATGGCTTCCCATCTGTATTGCATTTTACTGTTTAACCAACTACCCCAAAATGTAGTGGCTTAAAATATCAAACATTTTATTTAGTCCACAATTCTGTGGGTTGGCTGGGATGTTCTTCTGGACTGGGCCAGCTGGTCTGGTCTCTGCTGGGCTCCATCATGAATTTGTGGTCAGCTGGTGAGTTGCCTGACAGCTGGTTGATCTAGGACAGACTCATTCACGCATCTGACAGTTTGGTGGCTATTGAATGGGGTGGCTAGGTTTTCCTCTATGTGGTTCCTTATTGTCACTAGGTGAGCTAAAGCTCATTTACATGGTGATCTTAAGGTTTCAAGCACACCCAGAGAAGAAAAGCCTCAATGCATAGTCTTCAATCTTCAGTTTGTATCACGTTTGCTCATGTTGCATTTTTTCAAGTGTGTCACATGGACATCCTGGATGAAAGGGGTAGAGAAATGAACTCTACCCCTTGATTGGAGGAATTGCAAAATTGTCATTTTTTTCAATGTACCACACCGTGCTTAATCCGTGATTTCTCAAGATAATCCCTAATTTACTCTATAGAATTGCCCTTCAGAAAGATGCCATTTTCCTCCTTGGCTTTGTCACCAAGAGATGTATTTAGCAAATAGTAATAGAACTAACTTTGGCTTCAGCAGTGAAGCTTAACAGTGACAGGAAATGAGTAATGGGAAGGCTGATGTGCCTGGTAGTCCCTGGGCTGATTGTGGGAGAGAATGGGCACCCAGTCATAGTCCAAGCAGAAAAGTTCATGGAACAAGATGGCACCAGTTGGATGTATTCCAAGTGGGCAGCAGGAAGAAGATGGGAGCATCTGTGGTTCCTATCCTGTTCTGCAGGAAACCTGTTACAGACTATATTTCTGGAAGATAATGCAATCTGCTCTGTCAGATGGAAGCCACCACGATTCATGTCTGAGGGCTAAGAAACTTTGGAAATTTCATATTTGACTGTGTTGCCAGCACAAAATATATCCAAGGGAAACAATGTATCCTGCCTCTTAAAATTCATGTGCCTTGACCTTATGTTGTGTATGACATGGTGAAGAAGTATCAGCATAAGTCACCTCTCTGGATCCATACAGCCTGAATTTGAATCCAAATTTCAACACTAATTTGCAGCAGTCACTTTATGAAGTTAGTTAAACCATCTATGCTATGCCTCAGTTTCTTCATATATCAGATCAATTAATGATAGCACCACCCCGTTGGTTATTTTGAGGGTAAATTGAGTACACATATCTAAGATACTTATAGTTGGGCTGGCATATGTTAGGCATTCAATAGATATTAACTGTTTTTATTTTTCAGTGAAATAAAAGAAAAAAGAAGGATCACCATGGTAAAACTCCTTTGATTAAATGGATCATTTCTATTTTGGACTTGTTTATTCACCTGTACTCAAGCTGGATACTTGACTTAACATTCCTTTCTCCTTTATATAAGAGAAACAGCTATGAGATAGCCTATGTGTTGTCATATGTAGGAGAGCTAATATTGTTAACAATGTTCTTCTAGGATAGAAGGGGAGATAGCAACTGAGTTCACCATATGTGTGGCTTCCCTCCCCCAACATATTTTAATTTTTAACACTTCTCAAATGATCCTCAAAAGTCATTATGATTTTTCCAAAAGGATCTTTGGATCAGGAGTGAAAAGATCTTGTTTCTAGATATGATCTTACCACAGATTAGTGGAGTGGTTTGGGGAAGTATCTTTAACATTCCTGAATTCACTTTTTAAATGGAGAAAATGAAAACTCAGAGTAGTAAAATCTACACAAAACAATTGCTCTGTCTTGGGAAAACCAAGAGCAAGTTGGTGAGTGGGTGATACTGGAGGATGGCATAAGTGTTCTGTGGTAAGTGGTATAATCATGAAGGGCCATTCTAAGGTGTGGTTAATTTTCTCAGTTTCTTTATGAAGACAGAATGGTAAGGTTGGTATTGGATTTTGAAAATTAAAAAGAAGTTTGGGTGAAATCACAATATGAATTAGGGGCTCACAGTCTGAAATAATCTGGCAATCTGCAGAGGACTGTATCTGGGAACTCTAGATAGGGACAATTAATTTTATAAAGTATCTGGGGCCATTGCAGTGTTTAGCACTTTGGTGAATACAGGATAACTCTGGCTTGGGAAGAGGTCCGTGGTGTGGTCATTCACTAGTATTTAATTCAATAAATATTTATGGAGTGTCTGCTATGTTTTGGGCACTGTGTGGTGATAGGATGATAAATGGAGAAAACACTCTGGTTTATAATTTCATAAGTGGCCATAAATGCCATTCACCATCCTAAATCTTGGGCATTAGATAATTTCTCTCAAATGGAGAGTTTTGAACCAGGAAAATGACTGTAAGGCAATGGGTTTTGACTGGAGCTTTAGTATCCCTTAATTAGAGCTTATGTGTCTACTAATGAATAAAGATGTATGGGATATACAGATGTTTGCTCATTTATGGATTGGTGCTTGTACAGTTGTGGGGTTTTGTTTCTAGGTCTGGGGGTGGCAAAATGCAGAACTTGTATTTGATCTGGAGAAAAGTGTTCCTGGAGGTTGTGGATCCATGACAGGTGATCTAGTTAGAGCTAGATGCAGCCAATATTTTCTGGATATAGTCTACAGAATGACCATCAATTTTTAGTGGGAGTAATGAATTCCAATTTCTTTAACAGAATATGAACTTGCTCGTTCTTTAAACCAAACATACATTCTATATAGATGCAGGTTGAGATGTAAGAAGATGGATCTAGTCCAGTCTTATACAGTATATTGCCTTAGGAGTAAGTCCCACAGTTACTCCTAAGGAAATGTGCATCTCTCCCAAAACATAGCATGCCTAAAAAGATAGTCATGTTTTCTGCTACATTTTTAATTTACCTTCAAGGATAGAGCTTATAACACCAAAAGTAGGCTCTCAACCGATGGGCAACCAATCCATAGGCTGACTGTGACCTAGGACATTACTGAGAGTGGAAAGTTGAACAGGTTAATTAAGAATTATTAAAAGAATGAGTCAGTTGAATCCCTAGATAATTGTAATTCTGATGGTCAGCTAAGATTAAGAACCACTGCTCTGGAAGATAAATCCCTCAAGTCCTTAAAGAACCAGGACCTGAGGAAAATCATCATGTGGAGTCCTAAGGTGCATCCACTGGGTAGATTTGGGTCTCATCTTGGGGAGTGGGTCTCCTGTGAGCTTGCAGACTTGTTTTTTGAGGGCCACTCCCTTTGTGTTCTAGTCTCCATCTCTCAAGCCAGGTCAGGAGTATTACAGGCAGAGACTCACCAACAACCAATGGGCAACCAATCTGTAGACTGACTGTGAAGCAAATAGATTGTCTTTAGGCTTGGGCCTTTAACAGACAGGGGTAGAAGGGTTTCCCTTGAGTATATTTCCTAGCCTATTTATGGAGGGTATAGTCTGAGCTTTGTTTTTATTGCCCGGTGACCTGAAAACCTCAATTCTGGACCCATAGGTAATGCATTTACAGGTAGTCAAGAGTTCTAATTAAAGAATCTAATTGTTTGTATTTAACTTAAGCTAGTAATTAGTTATAAAAGCTTGAGGAGTATGTTAAATGGAGCACATCTTAGTTTTCTACTCTGTAAAATGGGCAAAACAGTATCTCCATCTTTCCATTACTTGGGAGGGCTCATCACATACAAAGCATTTAGGTGGTGTCTGATGCATAGTAAATCCTTGCTAAATGAGACTCTTGAGATAATTATTGATCAGGCAGCTGAGTGATTTAGGCTTAATTGGGCTTGAGTTTTTAATTGGTTAACATAAAAATTGCACAGTGCACATTTTCTATGGCGCTAAGAGGTACTTTGACATTTTGCCCTTTAAGCTGCTCTTATTTATATGTTATGTCCATACAGTGCAATTAAATTGATTGTTTTCCATCCAGTTCTGCATTTTGTTTTTCAGTTGGAATAATGGACAATTGCAGAGCTATTGATGGAAGTTACTGAGCTGAGGATCTAACTCAGTTGTTAAGACAACCAAGCAAACACATCCATCCCTTGCTCCAGTGAAAGCAGCCCTACCAGAACTGCCAGGAGGCACTTGAATCTCTCCCGTTAGAAAATTCTGGCTTGTCCCACTGTCCTCTAACCCTTAGCTCTCAACTCATTCTAATGAATTTGAATCATCTGGTAACTCACTGATATTGAACAAGAAAGGCGAATCAGTTATCAGTTGTTGCATATCAAACCACCCCAAAACTGAGTGGCCTAAAACAACAATTATTATTCTGTGATTCAGCCTTCTGGGCTATGCTCATCTAAGAGGTTCTTTTGCTGGTCTGGCCTGAGGTCACTGTGTGGCTGCAGTCATCTTGAGGCTCAACTGGGGCTGGAAGGCCTAAGATGCCCTCCCTCACATATCTGGCAGGTTAGCGCTGGCTTGCAGCTGGGCCACACATCTCCAGCAGACTACCGTGGGCTTCATCCCATGGCAGCAGCATTGCAAAAAGGCAACAGCAACCACTGAAAGACCACTTGAAGTCTACATTACAAAGTTGCATGACATAAAAGCAAGTGAAAGCCAGCCTAAGGTCAGGTTGTGAGGGAATAGAATCTACCATTTAATATGAAGAACTGCAATTCTTCACATGGCCATTTTAATTCACCACAGGAAGGGAAGGGAAGAAAGAAAAATGCAGAAAAGAAACATTTACTGAGTATCAAACATGCACCACACCAGACACCTTTCGATGATAATAGCTAGTATTTGTCAAAGGCTTACTGTGTGCCTCCCACATAGTATGCACTCAATTAAAGTTATTAATATTTTTATTAAAAAATATGAGTTGACTGCCATCCTTGCAAAATTCATTCATTTACATCACTCAGCAGTTGCCATACTAATGGCTCATACTTGAACCTTGTGTCTATTTCTTTTTATAAGTGGGAGAAAACCAAGAGTGAATGTGTCTGGTTAATTGCTTCTGGGATTAGTTAAGTGTCAATGTCTCACATTTCACAGGAGTGTTGCATCTTCTTCCTTAAAATCTTCTGCATTCTAGTTTTCCAAATTTCTTTTTTTTTTTTAATTTATTTTTTTAATTTCAGAATATCATGGGGGTACAACACTTTGGCCATACACATTGCCCCTGTTCTGCCCGTGTCAGAGCCACAATCGTGGTCATCCCCCAAACTGTGCTCCTCACATCCATTCAGTGAGAGTTTTTCCCATCCCTTCCACCCCCCTCCCGCCCGCCCACCCTCAGATGAATGTTATTGCCCTGTGTGATGTAAGTGTTCATCAGTTAGTGCCAGTTTGATGGTGAGTACCAGTGGTGCTTGATTTTCCAATCCTGTGACACTTCGCTTCGAAGAATGGGCTCTAGCTCCAACCAGGATAATACCAGATGTGTTAATTCACTGTTGTTCCTTATTGCTGAGTAATACTCCATGGTATACATATACCACATTTTATTGATCCACTCGTGTATTGATGGGCACCTTGGTTGTTTCCACAACTTTGCAATTGTGAATTGTGCTGCTATGAACATTCGAGAGCAGATGTCTTTATTATAAAATGTCTTTTTTTCTTTTGGATAAATACCCAGTAGTGGGATTGCTGGGTCAAATGGTAATTCTACTTTTAATTCTTTGAGGTATCTCCACATTCTTTTCCATAGAGGTTGTACTAATTTGCAGTCCCACCAGCAGTGTATGAGTGTTCCTATCTGTCCACATCCCCGCCAACATTTGTTATTTGGGGATTTTTTGATATGAGCCAATCTCACTGGAGTTAAGTGATATCTCGTTGTGGTTTTTATTTGCATTTCCTTGATGATTAGAGAAGTTGAGCACTTTTTTATATGTTTGCTGGCCATTATTCTGTCTTCTTTGGAAAAGTTTCTGTTCATGTCCTTTGCCCATTTTTTAATTGGGTTGTTTGATTTTTTCTTGTTGATTTTCCTAAGTTCTGTATAGATTCTGGTTATCAGCCCTTTATCAGAGGTGTAGCATGCAAATATTTTCTCCCATTCTGTAGGTTGTCTGTTCACTCTGGTGATAGTTTCCTTGGCTGTGCAGAAGCTTTTTAATTTGATCAGGTCCCATGTATTTATTTTGGTTGCTGCTGTGATTGCTTTGGGGGCCTTGTTCATAAATTCTTTGCCTAGGCCAATGTCCATAAGAGTTTTTCCAACGTTTTCATCAAGAATTCTTATGGTTTCATGTCTTAGGTTTAGATCTGTCATCCATTGTGAATTGATTTTTGTGAGAGGTGAGAGGTGTGGGTCCACTTTCAGTCTTCTACATATGGCCATCCAGTTTTCCCAGCACCATTTGTTGAATAGGAAATCTTTTCCCCAGTGTACGTTTTTCTGGAATTTGTCAAAGATCAGGTGACTGTATGAGGTTGGTTTTATATTTGGGTTCTCAGTCCTGTTCCATTGGTCTACGTGTCTGTTCCTGTGCCAATACCATGCAGTTTTGGTTACTACAGCCTTGTAGTATAGTTTGAAGTCTGGTAGACAGATGCCTCCCAATTTGTTCTTTTTGCTTAAGATTGCTTTGGCTAGCCGGGGTCTTCTCTGGTTCCACATGAAGCGTAGAATTATTTTTTCTAGATCAGCAAAAAATGATGTTGGTATTTTGATAGGGATTGCATTGATTCTGTAAATTAATTTAGGTAGCAAAGCCATTTTTACTATGTTGACTCTGCCTATCCAAGAGCATGGTAGGGCTTTCCATCTATTTACATCCTCTGCAATTTCTTTTCTCAGTGTTTCATAATTCTCTCTATACAGGTCTTTGACCTCCTTAGTTAGATATGTTCCTAAATATTTAATTTTCTTTGTTGCTATTGTGAAAGGTATTGCATCTTTAATTTGTTTCTCAGCTTGATTGTTATTAGCATATATGAAGGCTATGGATTTGTGTGTATTAATTTTTATCCTGAGACTTTGCTGAATTCATTGATAAATTCCAATAATCTCTTGGTTGAATCTTTGGGGTTTTCTATGTATAATATCATATCATCTGCGAATAGTGAAAGTTTGACCTCTTCTGCCCCCATCTGGATGCCCCTAATTCCTCTGTCTTGTCTAATTGCTGTGGCCAGGACTTCCAGCACTATGTTGAAAAGAAGTGGAGATAGTGGGCACCCTTGTCGGGTGCCAGTTTTAAGGGGGAATGCCTTTAATTTTTCCCCATTCAGTATGATATTGGCTGTGGGTTTATTGTATATGGCTTTAATAGTTGCTAGGAATGAGCCATCTATGCCTATATTGTTAAGAGTTCTTATCATAAAAGGATGCTGGATTTTGTCAAAAGCCTTTTCTGCATCTATTGAAAGGATCATATAATCTTTGTTCTTGCTTTTATTTATATGGTGGATTACATTTATAGATTTGCGTATGTTGAACCATCCCTGCATCTCGGGAATAAAGCCCACCTGATCATGATGGATTATTTTTTTGATGTACATTTGAATTCGGTTTGCAGGATTTTATTGAGAATTTTTGCATCTATATTCATAAGGGATATTGGTCTGTAGTTTTCTTTTTTTGTTGTGTCCTTTACTGGCTTTGGTATCAAGGTGATATTGGCTTCGTAGAATGAGTTTGGGAGGATTCCATCCTTCTGGATATTTTCAAATAATTTCTGCAGAATAGGCACCAGTTCTTCTTTGTAGGCTTGGTAGAATTCAGGTGTGAACCCATCTGGTCCAGGACTTTTTTTTGTGGGTAGATATTTTATTACTGCTTCAATTTCGGTGCTTGATATTGGTCTGTTTAGAAATTCTGTTTCTTCCTGGTTGAGCCTGGGGAGGTAGTGTGTTTCTAAGAATTTGTCCATTTCCTCCACGTTTTCGTGTTTGTGGGCATAGAGATTTTTGTAGTATTCAAAGATGATGTTTTGTATTTCCACGGTATCAGTTGTGACTTCTCCTTTTTCGTTTCTAATTGAGCTTATTAGAGTCCTTTCCTTTCTGCTTCTGGTCAACCTGGCAAGTGGCTTGTCTATTTTGTTTATCTTTTCGAAGAACCAACTTTTCGTTTCATTGATCTTCTGTATTGTTCTTTTGTTCTCGATTTCATTTAATTCTGCTCTGATTTTGGTTATTTCTTTTTTTCTGCTGGCTTTAGGATTGCTTTGCTCTTCCTTTTCCATTTCCTTAAGATGATTCATTAGTTTACTGATTTGTGACTTTTCTGTCTTTTGGATGTGGGAATTTATGGCGATAAGTTTTCCTCTCAGGACTGCTTTTGCTGTATCCCACAGATTTTGATAACTTGTGTCCCCATTATCGTTTAGTTCAAAGAATCTTTTGATTTCAATTTGAATCTCCTCCTTGACCCAGTAATCTTTCAGCAATAGATTGTTT
This sequence comes from Daubentonia madagascariensis, assembly GCA_023783475.1. NCBI lineage: Eukaryota > Metazoa > Chordata > Mammalia > Primates > Daubentoniidae > Daubentonia > Daubentonia madagascariensis. The sequence continues at coordinate 1,732,549 of JAKFHU010002136.1, forward strand.
AGTTTCCACATTTTTGGAGGACGATGTGAGTTTCTGTTGGAATTGATTTCTAATTTTATTCCACTGTGGTCTGAAAAGATACATGGTATGACTTCTATTTTTTTGAATTTGTTTAGATCTGTTTTGTGGCCTAGGATGTGGTCAATTTTAGAGAAAGTTCCATGAGCTGATGAGAAGAATGTATATTCAGTGTTATTTGGGTGGAGTGTTCTGTAGATATCTGTTAGGCCCAAATGTTCTATAGTCCTGCTTAGGTCTTTTATTTCTTTATTTGTATCTTGTTTGGAGGATACGTCCAGTTCTGTCAGTGGGGTGTTGAAGTCCCCTGCTATTATGGCGTTGCTGCTTATTATGTTGTCTAGATCTAGAAATATTTGCTTTATGTACCTGGGTGCTCCTGTGTTGGGTGCATAAATGTTTAGGATTGTTAAATCCTCTTGTGAGATTTTTCCCTTCACCGCTATATAGTGTCCATTTTTGTCCTTCTTTACTTTTATTGCTTTAAAGTTTATGTCATCTGAAATGAGGATGGCTACTCCAGATTTCTTTTGGTTTCCATTAGCCTGGAAAATTGTATTCCATCCTTTCACCTTGAGTCTGAATGCGTCTTTGTGTGTAAGGTGTGTTTCCTGAAGACAACAGATACTTGGTTTGTATTTTTTAATCCATTCAGCCAGCCTATGTCTCTTCAATGGGCAGTTGAAGCCCTTTACATTTATTGAGAGAATTGATATTTGGGGTAAATTTCTGATTATTCTGTTGGGTGATATCTTTTGTTTTACCTCTTGCGTCATTGTGGAATCTGGTTTCTGGGGTTTTAGCTTTTGTGTAGTTTTACATAGGTGGGTGTCTGTTGCTCTGTTTAGTGTATAACACAGGTCTAAGCATTTCTTGCAAGGCCGGTCTGGATTTTGCAAATTCTATCAGTGATTGCTTATCTTGAAACGTCTTTATTTCTCCCTCATATAAGAAGCTTAGTTTGGCAGGATACAGAATTCTGGGCTGACCTTTGTTTTGTTTTAGGAGATTGATGATGTCTCCCCATTCCCTTCTGGCTTGTAAGGTTTCAGCTGAGAAATCTGCAGTTAATCTGATCGGTTTCCCTTTGTAGGTTATGTGTTCTTTTCGTCTTACAGCCCTGAGGAGTGCCTCTTTTGTGTTTACTTTGGTCAGTCTAATAATTATGTGGCGTGGTGAATGCCTTTTCACATTGACTCTCCCAGGAGTCCTGTGTGCTTCTTGTACTTGGATATCGAGATTTCTGGCTAAGCCATGGAAATTTTCCTCTATTATTCCTTCAAATAAATTTTCCAGCCCATGCAAATTTTCTTCCTCTCCCTCGGGGATACCTATGATCCTTATGTTTGGCCTCTTTACATAATCCCACATTTCTTGTATGCTTTTTTCCTGCCTCTTGTTTTTGTGTTCTTTCTCTTCGGCTGATTTATTTAGCGCATAGGAGCTGTCTTCTAGCTCTGAAATTCTTTCCTCTGCATGGTCCAGCCCATTCTTAAGGCTTTCCACTGTGTTTTGTAGATCCTTGAATGCTTCTTTCATTTCTAGGATTTCTATTTGATTTTTCCGTAATATTTCTATTTCTTTGGAGAATTTCTCATTCATTTCTTGCATTTTTCTTGTGGTTTCTTTGTGCTGGGATTCAATTTTTTCTTGAATTTCATTGAGCTTTCTTATAGTCCATAAATGAAATTCTTCTTCTGTCATTCTACCCATTTCATTTGGGTTGGTATCCATTGCTGAGGAACTGATAATTTCTTTTGGGGGTGACTTTTCACTCTGATTTTTTATGTTCCCTGAGATCTTTCGCTGGTTTTTTCTCATCTGGCCTCTTGGTTGAGAGCTGGGGGTGTTAGAGCTAGTTTATGGCCCTGTCACCAGGCTCACAATTATTGTTCCTTGGCAAAGCCAGGGAGAGAAGTAGTGGCCTGTATTGCCTTAGGTGTATTTTAGCAAGTTTGGTGGATGTTGAGTTAACTCTGACCTGTGGTCTTCTCCTCTTCCCAGTGGAGTGTGGTGAGAATGACCTCCCAGCTTGGGCTCTGAGCTAATGAATTGTACTTGAGGATATGAGTCCTCCACTCCCTATTAGCTAGGTATTCTGTTATGTCCGTGGCAGACTCTGATTCCCCAGTTGGGGTATGCGAAAGCCCCATGCTTTGGGAGGGGCCTTGTGGCTCCTAGGGGTTACTTTGACCCTGCTCCTCCTGATGTGCAGGTAGAAACAAAATTTCTTTTGGCTGCAGTGTGAGAGCTTAGTTGGGAAAATTCTACACAGCTCAGAGGTTGCTCATCTAGCCACGTGTGTCTGCCCTTCTGATGTGCGTCTCCGCGTGATACTGGTTGATACGGGGATCTCCAATTGTGCACCCCTTTTCCACCACTAGACCCCAAGGCGAGGCGGGTGGCCGTCTCTATCCCCAGCAGTCTCCACCAGGGGGATGTTCCCATGGGGAGGGGGGAGTAGTGGCCGCTGGAAGCACTCTTGGGTGGCGCGAAATTCCCTATTGAAATGGGCAGGATTATGGGGAGCTGCCCTGGTTCAGCCTGTGGCTCTTGAGGTATTTGGTTGTCATGGGAACTAGCAGTTATACCAAATGAGTCACTATAGCCAGCAACCTTCAAAATGAGCGATCTCTGGGGTACAGGAGGGCTGGGACCTGAAGGGCGGGCACTAGGACCAGCACGTAGCAGACTTGTGGGAGGCCAGAGCCGGGGTAGCAGAACCAGATGGATGAGCTGCAAAGTGTTTCCAATACCCAAAGGTCCCGCCGCTACAGTTCCGGGATCTCGTCCCACCTGGAACCCACGGATGCAGCTGACCCTGGCCACCACAGGCAAAGCCTGTGTCGCCCCAGCAGAAGAGCCCCGGGCCGGGGTGGAGCTAGAGACGCGGCTCACAGCTCCGCGCGGGCGGCTGTAAAGATGGCGGCCGCCGCCAGTCTGGCTCACAGCCGGGCTCCGATCGCGCCGGGAGCTCAGTGTTTCTCCCCCGGCCGCAACGGCAGTTGCTAGCAGCCTCTAAGAGCGTGTCCCACTCTCCGTTAAACTCCTGGGCCCAGTCCCGCTGACTTCCAGTGACACAGTGCCGGTCTGCGGGTTCCCGCACACTGTCCCGGGAAGCTGAATCTCCGCCCAGCGTGATCCCCAGCCCTGCGCGGTCTCTGTATACTGCAGCTGAGGGTTGTGTTTGGCTTTCGTGATTACTCCAACTCCACAGTGTCTGTTGTCTTGTGCAACCGCCCTGCCCCAACTCTGGGATTGTCCCTGACTGAGTGGATGGGGAGGCGCGTAACCGCTTGGGGGGCAGGTCGCGCTGCGTCGACCTGGCGAGCGCGTCCTTCCCGCGCTCTGGGCTCTATTGTGCTCCGTGCGCCCTCCGATCTTTGTGAAAATTTTGTACCCGTTTTCTTGGGCTGGGCGTTCGGCGTTGTTTCTCTGTAATTCGCAATGCTGTTTTCGGAGTGAGCGGTCCGTGCTCGCAGGCAGCCGCTGGCGTTCTTCACCTCCTTCCCTGGGAGCGGTGTGGTGGTAGGACGCTATCAGATTCGCCATTTTTCCAGCAGTCCCCCAAAGTTCTTGATCAAAGGTTGTCACTTTGAGCTCCGGAGTTGGTTTTACATTCTCTTGGTGTGTAGTTCCCCATGCTCTGAGGACTGTGTTTTATCAGTAGTGCTTTTCAATCTCTCTCTTTCCAAGGGTAACTCTGAGATGTGTGAGGTTACCTGTGAGCCTCTGTTGACAAGGTATCTCTTGCAGTGGATGTAGAGCTTTCTAAGGTAGAGTGGGATTTTCTGTATACATATTATAACCCCAGCTTCTCTGTAAAATGAATGTGACCTTCTGCTTTATCTGAGACACTTTGATATTCTCTTCTGCCATATTTGTAAACATAAACCTCATGTTCTATTCTAAGTGCACCTACAATAGTCATAACACAGAGACTGTGACAGTGTGCTCCCTAAAATATCAATCATGTCTTGGAACTATATTTTCTGCACTAGGAATTTAGAAAAATCGAATAGGTACAAAATTTAGTCAGCCTCTTGCCTGAGGAGACAGATAGTTGAAATTAAAGGTTTAGAAGAGAGTTGGATTTGTAATTGTAAAATAAATTAAATACACCACTAAATTCTTTAAAATAGTGTTTCCTTAGGCTGTTGAGGCTAATTCTATCAAGAGCCCATTACTATAGCCTTGAAGTATAAAAAAATGCTGGTGAATAGAAATTCCTGTCCAGGCTGTTCCTGAACACTAAGGAAAAAGAGTTCTTAGTTGAAACCTAGTGCTTCCTAAATGTGGTTGCACATCAGAGTTATCTGAGATTTCAAAAAACCCCAACAACGTATAATCACGTAACACTTCTGTTTTGAGATATAAATTACACACAATAAAAATGTGTTAGATCACAGTGTTTAGCTGATGAGTTCGGATTATTCTAAACAATCATGTTACCACTACTGAACATAAGAGAAAGAAAAAATATATTTTTTAACTCCATGAGTTAACTTCTGCCTCTTTCCATTCAATTCCCTTTTCCCCCAGAAACCACCAACTTCTGACTTCTATCACTATAAATTAGTATAGCCTGTGCCCTTAGAGTGTCTACCATCTTAAGTCTGGCTTCTTTTGCTCAACATAATGTTGTATATGAATGTGAGGTAGGTATCCAATTTCATTCATTTGCATGTGGATATTCAGTTGTCCCAATATCATATGTTGAAAAGACTATTCTTTCCTCATTGAATTGTCTTGGCATCCTTGTCAAAATCAACTAACCATAAATATAAGAGTTATTTTCAGAATCTCAATTCCATTCCATTGATCTATGTGTCTATCCTTGTATTAGCACTGCACAGTTATTTGTGTGTGTGTGCATGCGCGCAGTCTTGATTACTTATCTTTATAGTGAGTTTTGAAATTGGGAAGTGAGTCCTCCAATTTTATTTGTTTTCAAGGTTGTTTTGACTATTGATTGATTTGATTATTCTGGGTCCTTTACATTTCCACAATAATTTTAGAATAGTTTGTTAATTTTTATAAAAAAGCAAGCTCTGTTTTTGATAGAGATTGCACTGAATTTGTAGATCAATTTATAGAGTATTGCCATCTTAGTGATAGTAAGTTTTCCAATCCAGAAACACAGGATACCTTTTCATTTATTTAGATCTTCTTTATGTACTTTCAGTGATGTCTTATAATTTTCAGTATGCAAGTCTTGCATTTCCTTTATTACATTTATTCCTAAGTATTTTGTTATTTTTGTTGCTATCATCAATAGAATTGTTTTAGATTGTTCATGGCTACCATTTAGAAATAGAATTGAATTTAGTATATTGATCTTGTATTATGCAACCTTGCATTCCTGGGATAAATTCCACTTGGTCATGGTGTACCATCCTTCTAATATATTGCTGGATTCTGTTTGTTAGAATTTTGTTGGGGATTTTTGCATCTATATTCACAAGGGATATTAGTCTGCAGTTTGCTTTTGTTATGACATCAGAATGAGTTGGGAAGTACTCTCTCCTCTTTTATTTGTGGAAGATTGATGTTAATTCTTCTTTTAAGTGTTGGGTAGAATTCACCAGTGAATCCATTGCTTTTCTTTGGGGAGAGTTCAATATCTTTATTCATTAAAAGTCTATTCTAATTTTCTATGTATTCTTAAGTCAGTTTCAGTAGTTTGTATCTTTTTAGGAATTTGTCCATTTCATCTGTATTTTCTAATTTATTGGCATATAATCCTTTTCACTTCTGTAGGGTGAATGTTGATGACTCCTCTTGCATTCTTGATTTTAGCAATATGTATCTTCTCACTTTTTCTTGGTTAGTGTAACTAAAAGTTTGTCAATTTTGTTGATCTTCTCAAAGAATAAACTTTTGGCTTTGTTTAATTTCTGTATTATTTTTCTATGTTTTATTTCATTTATTTCTGATCTAATTTTTATTATTTCCTTCTTCTTGCTTTGGGTTTAGTTTACTTTTTCTAGTTTCTCATGGAGGAAGTTTAGGTTATTGATTTGAGATCTTTCTTCTTTTTCAATATAGGCATTTGTAGATCCATGTTTTCCCATAAGCACTGTTTTAGTAGCATCACATAAGTTTTGATATGTTGTAGTTTAATTTTAATTCACCTTAAAGTATTTTCTAATTTCCCTTGTGATTTATCCTTTGACCTATTGATTATGAAGTAGTGTGTTCTTCAGTTTTCACATATTTGTAAATTTCCAAATTTCTTTCCATTATTGATTTCTAATTCCATTCCATTGTGACTGAACTACTCTGTGAAGTTTCAATCCTTTTAGATTTACTGAGATTTATTTTATGACCTAACATACGTTCCCTTCTGGAGAATGTTGTTCGGAATGTTGCTGGGAAGAACGTGTACTCTGCCATTGTTGGGTGGGTCTAGATGGTGTATGGTACTGTTCAAGTTTTCCATTTTCTTGTTCATCTTCTGTCTAGTTGTTCTATACATTATTGAAAAGGAGGTATTGAAGTCTCCGGCTATTATTATTGAATCATCTGTTTTTCCCTTCCATTCTGTCAGTTTTTGCTTCATGTATTTTGTGGTTCTGTTGTGAGTTGCATATATGTTTATAATTGTTATATCTTCTTGATGAATTCAGTCTTTTATCACAAGAAAATATTTTCCTTTGTCTCTAGTAACAATTTTTGTATTAAAATCTATTTTTTTCTTGTATTAGTGTGGGCCCTGCAGCTCTTTTTGTGACTGTTTGAATAGTATGTCCTTTTGCTTTCAACTTATTTGTGTCCTTGAATTTAAAGCGTGTGTTTTGTACACAGCCTATATTGGACCATGTTTTTAAAAATCCATTCTGCCAATCTCTGCCTCTGCCTTTTGATTAGAGTGATTAATCTACTTACAGCTGATGTAATTATTGAGAAGGTAGTATTTGTGTCAGCCCTTTTGCTATTTGTTTTCTATATGCCTTATATCTTTTTTTGTTTCTCTTTTCCTTTGATACAATTTTTGTATTAAAAATATATTTTTTAGTGTACCATTTTTATTCCCATATCATTTCTTTTACTGTATTTGTATGTGTGTATATGTATGTGTATGTGTGCTCTAGGATTACAACTAACACCTTAACTTATAAAAATCTAGTTTGGATTAATGCCAATTAATTGTAATAGCTTATAAAAACTTTGCTGTTATGTGCCTCCATTCCCTTTTCTCACTTTTTATTGTACAAATTATATCATTATAAACTGTATGCCCAGTAACATAGATTTATAATTATTGCTTTATGTAGTTGTCTTTAAAATCAGATAGGAGAAAACCAGTTTTAGAAACAGAAAATACATGTGTACTGTCTTTTATATATACCTTTGTAGGTATTTTACCAGTGCTCTTTATTTCTTCATGTGGATTTGAGTTACTGTCTAGTGTTCTTTCATTTTAACCTTAAGGATTGATGTTAGTATTTCTTGTAGGGAAGATCTGCTGGTCACAAACCCTCTCAGTTTTTGTTTATTGAGGGACGTCTTAATTTCTCCATCATATTGAAAGAATAGCTTGCTGAATGTAGAATTTTCGGCCAACAACCTTGAAGCACTTTGAATACATTATCCCACTGCCTTCTGGCTTCTGTGGTTTCCACTGAGAAATCAGCTGTTAATCTTACTGAGGCTATCTTGTTCTGATGAGTCATTCTTTCTTGTTGTTTTTAAGATTCTCTTTTTGGGCTTTGGCTTTTGACAGTTTGATTATAACATGTCTAGGTATGTATTTCTTTGAGTTTATTCTACTCAGAGTTCACTGAGGTTCTCAGATGTGTACATTAATATTTGGAATCAAATTTAGGAAGTTCTTATCCATTACTTCTTTGAATATTGTTTCTGCTCCTGTCTCTCTTTTTTCTCTTTCTGAAATTTTCATCATTTATATATTGCTGCACTAGCTGGTGTCCCACAACTCTCTTAGTCTCTGTTCATTTTTCCTCATTCTTTTTTCTTTCTGCTCATCAGAATGGATAATTTTAATTGATCTATCTTCAAGTCCACTGACTCTTTCTCTGCCTGCTCAGATTTTCTTTGGAAAGCTTCTAGTGAACTTTTCATTCTGGTTATTGTAACTTTTAAGCTCCAGAATTTCTGTTTGGTTCCTTTTTATAATTTCTATGTCTTTATAAATATTTTTCATTTGTTGAAACAACATTCTCTTGGTTTCCTTTATCTCTTTGTCTATGGTTTCTTTTAGTTCTTTAAGCATACTTAAAACAGTTGATTTAATGTCTTTGTCTGTTAAGTCCAATGTCTGTGCTTCCTCAGGAACAGTTTTTGTTAATTTCTCTTGTAAATGGGCCATAATTTCCTGTTTCTTTGAATGATTTGTAAATTTTTTGTTGAAAACTGGATATTTTGAATATTATAATGTAATGGTAGATCAGTTTTCTCCTTCTCAAGGCTTTGCTGTCATTCCTGTTTGTTGTGTTACTGCTGTCTATTTAATGACTTTCTTGAACTAATTATGTAAAGTTTGTATTTGTTGTATATAGCCACTGAAATTTCTGCTCTGTTAGCTTAGTAGTCAGCTAATGATTAGAAAGAGATTTTCTTAAATGTGCAAAACCAATAAGCCTCCACATTATGCCAATAGACTCTTTTGTGCATGTTTGGGCACATTTTCAATGCTTTGGCATATTGTTCACGATTTTGCCTTACCCTTTACTTCTTGCTTGTGTGGAGCCTCAAGGTCAGTTGGAGGTGAGAGTTTAGGGCCCTCTCAGGTCTTTCTTGGTAATATACACATCACTATGCATGCATGTGGTTGCCTAGATTTCCAGGAACATATTGGACCTTTACAAAGCTGCATGGACATCTCATTCTCTAGCTTTGCCTTTTAAGTTTTGATCAACTTGCTGTTTCCCCAACTGTTGTCACCACCTCAGGCAGTGGTGATGTTAAGCAATTGCCACTAACTGTTTCCAACATACACTGTAATGTAAAAGTCTGTTTGCACTAAGTGAGCTCTGAGTCTAGTCAAATAAAGATAAATCTTGAGAGTGGGATTTTCTAGGGAACACAAGAAAGATTTAATAATGACAGATTTAATAATGAAAACAGGAATTTAGAGGAACTCCAACCTTATTCTGCCCCCCAGTGGCTTCTAGGATGCTGGTTTTCACCATGATTGTGGGGATGTTGGTTTTCAAGGTTACCATGGATCTAGGGAAATAAGGATGGGTATAGGGCAAGTTAACACACCACAACACTCTGTTCTTACTGAGGTTGAGAACTTTGTTTTGAATAAACACTCTCCAAATTGTTGCATAATTTTGGTTAATTTTTAGAGTTATGAAAAATTTATTTTAATAATTTTTACCAGAGTTCTCATTGCCTTTATGGAGGAGAGCATTTTTAGAGGTCCTTACTCCACCATTCCTGCTGACGTCACTCTCAGTTCATCCACCTTTTCAACCTAACCACAGAAGCACATGGGCTTTGGGATCAGGAGTCTTGCAGAACAGTTCTGGCTTAGTCCTCAATCAGCTGATAACCTTGGGAAAGTTCCTTCTCTCAGAAGTTTCCTCCTGTCAAAGGAAGTCCCATTGCAGGATGTGTAGGAAGATTAAATGACACACAAAGTTGCAATATAAACTCTAAGAGGTTTTCACATTCAAGATACTTCTTTTTCTAACCTTCACTTTCAGGTTAACCCTCATATCTCCCAAAATTGGGCCTTCTCTTTTTGTCCTCCGTGATGAACGGACTTTCCGGTGGCCCTGTGATTCCTGCCTCCTAGTATTCATGCCTTTGTTTAATTCCATCTTCTGGGATGGTGGTGGGGCCTGTGACTTGCCTCTGATCAACGGGATATGGAAAAGTGATGAAATGTCACTTCTGTGATGTTACATTGTGTAAAATTATGTCTTTGCTTGTAGACTTTCTATTTTTTTGTTGAGGTTTAAAATTTTATTTTATTTTATTTAGCTTCACTGAGGTATAATGGACAAATTAGACTTGTTCTTTTTCTCTTTTTCTCCTTTGCTTTTTTGAAGACGCAACCTTCCATATTGCACAGCACAGTCTGTGGAGAGGGCCATGGGACGCAGAATGGCAGCAGGCCTCTGGGAGCAGAGGGTGGCCTTGGGCCAACAGCCTTGTTTTATGGCTGCAAGGAAATAAATTCTGCCAACAACTTGAATGAGCTTGTAAGCAGATCCATGAGCAGTCAGTGACTCTTGTAAGAATCCTAAAAACCAAATAGAAAAAGAATGATGATCCTTATTTAGAGAAAATAGCTCCAAGATGGTAAAGTTTGTCTGATTCCTATGCCTTCAATACAAATAAAGCATCAGGAAGTAGTAAGGAATCTAGTATGTTTTCCTGCTGGAGAAACAGTAAGAAGAAGAGAAACTGTTTTGTTCTTCACAGGCAAATCACAAAGCTCCCCCCAGCCCCTCCTGCAGTTGGGCAACAGTTCCTCTGGTTCCTAGCCCTTCCAAAGCACCTGATGCAGGGCCCTCAGCCAGATCCTGGTGAGGCCCTGCTGTGGGGAGTACTGAGTGTCCCTGTCCCCCACACAATTCCCTCAGTGCCAGGAAACATCAAACATGCATCCCCGGCAGTGCGGACACCAGCAGGCATCTGCTTACGTCTTTCCCAAGTCGGGTGTGAAGAAAGTCTGCACACCCACACTGAGGAATGCATCACTACACCTGTCGGGTGGAGACTGGGCTGGTGCCTCCCCAGCTGTCTGGTGCATGACTACCTTCAGTTCTTACAAACAATGTACCTCTGGGGAGGCTAGCTGTGCTCCTGCAAATGACAAACACTCCCTGAAGGTGGTAGAGATGAACGGATTTGAGGAGCCTCTGTCCCAGGCTCAGCATTGCTGCTGTGGGCTTTGTTGCCTGTGTCTCCACACTCAGTGGCAGCTGCCATACAAGGACACAGCTCCAGGTGGAGGACTGGCTTCATCCCACAGCAGATGCCATTCAGCGCTCTCCCGGCATTACTCCCTGGACCCCATCACCTGGCAAATTAGCGTGGAAGCCAGTGTAACTAGATGTCAGTTTGCCACCTGGCTGGCAGAGGCCCCCTCAGGGTTATTGTCTGTTGTCTGTGAGGTGAGGGGATGCTGTTGTGAGCCTTCTCAAGACTTTGAAGCCAGCACAGAGCCTGCCGTGCCTTTGTGATGCCTTAACAGCAAGAACTGGGGCCCACTGTGGGCTTAAGGGACAGCCTCAACACTCCTATTATTCTGTTTCCAAATCTGGGAATGTGAATAGTTTATTTTTCTGGTGAGAGCATCTATAGCTTTTTCTGAGAGGTTTTCTTTTTCCAGGTACTGTCCTAAGCACTTTCCATATATTTACGCTATTTAATTCTTATAATAACCCACTGAGGTAGGAGTCATATTACATCCATTTTACAGATAGGAAATTGAGGGCTGGAGACAGTAGGTAACATGTTTAAGGTCATACATTGAGGAAGTAGGACAGCAAGGTTTCAAACTCAGGTTGCACCACCAGTGTCTACGACCCAAAATATGTTGCAACGCCTTGTTTGAATGAACCTATTTGGAAAATAATATTACTTCCCTCTTCCTTATAACTCAAGACAAGGTCACTCCCAAGGTGGTTGTATCTATTTCTGTTCACTAGTGTGATACATGATGTGACCTTTACAAATGACTTGCTCTAGAACACATTTCTACATTTTAAAGATTCCTTTCTCCCTCCCTCTCTTCCTTGCTTCCCTTGTGTTTAGTGTAGTAATTGAAAGTATATAGCCTGATGAAATTTTTCATATATAACATGCATGTAACCGCTACTCAGATCATGGTATAGAATAGAGGGCAGCAAACTTTTTTCTGTTGAGGGCCAGAAAGTAAATAATTTAGGCTTTGCAGGCCATTCAGTATCTGTTGCAACACTCAACTCTGCTACTACAGCACAAAAGCATCCACAGACTATATGTAAATGAATGAGTGTGGCTGATAAAACTTTATTTACAAAATAAGGTGGTGGGTCATATTTGGCTTACAACCATAGCTTGCTGAACCTTGATATGGAATATTTCCGGCACCTCAGAATGTTCCCTTGTAGCTTTTCATAATTAATACTCATCCTCTCTACCTATCCAGAGATAACCACTATTTTGACATCTATCACAATATATACTATTTACCTTTCCTGTTCTTGGACTTCATGTGAATAAAATCATACATGTTCCTTTGAGTCTTGCTTTGTTCACTCAATATCATGTATATGAGGTTCATCCATGTTGTTGCCTGCAGCAGTAATTCATTTATAATTATTATTGTTGCTTTGTAGGATTTTGTTGTATAACCATAGTAAAATTTATTTATCTGTTGTCCTGCTGATGGAAATTTTTATTGTTTTAAGTTTGGGGCTATTATATATACTCCAGGGGGTGAAAAAAATTCTTTATCTCCTTTTGAAGAGTCTGTACAAAGGCAAATAAAACTATGGGTAATATCTTGAATGGCCACCATGCTAATTAAATTAATAAATTGCCCTGCGGCACACTTGGAGAATATATATCTGAATAGGTGCAGGTTTCAAGTCTGCTTACATTATAGGCCCTCCTACTTTCTGATACTCTTGTTTGTTTGAAAAGGGTAAAGACACATTTTTCAGTGACTGTTTAATGAGTGCCTGCTGGGTACAAGGCAATGAATTTGAAACCCAAAAGCCTGGCTCTCTCACCCAGAAGATTTGTGCCTTGTTTGTTACAGATAACCTCTGTAATCCTCTTTCTTCATCTATGAAATAGTAGGGAAAATACAGGAGAATAAAAATGTTTGTGAACTGCAAATTACCATTCAAACATGAAGTGGTATCATTATTATATGAAGATATATAAATGGTGATCCCTGTCCTCAAAGAGTACCCAGTGTAGTAAAAATAACTACCAGAAAGCATGGCACGTGATCATGTCACATAATAAATACTAAAGGGGCTTCATACTTGGACCAGATACAGTATGCCTAGGGTGGTGAAAATGGCTGAGCTGTCAGGTAGAGCCACATGGTTTGCTGATGGACTGGGTATGGGGTGTGGGATAAGACAATCCAAGATGATTCCAGGATTTTTTGCCTGAGCCATGAGAATGATAGAGTTGCCATTGACTGGTTTGGGAAGACAGAAAGGAGCAGGTTTTGTTCTAAGTTGCACTGAGAGTGGATAGGATTTCCCCAAGAGGGGAATATAGGGAATTCCAAATGGGAAATGTATCTCTAATCAAGAGGAGTTGGGGGGGACTCTGGAAGACCAGTTGCTTAAAGCTGAAGATATAGGGAAAAGGAAACAAAACTGCATGATAAATGGTGGCAGATCTTGTGGACCATCCTGAAGAATGGGGCAGTTGTCCAATGTGCGCACAAAGACAACTAGAGTTTTTCGAGCCACAGAACTTGATGGCCTTGGGAATAAATCAATGAGACCTTAAACACTTCTTACTGAATCTCTGCTTCAGGCTAATTTGCTCAATAATTTATTCTTTAAGAAGTATCCAACAGTATTCATGAAAACAGAAGCAAGGAGTCACTGCTGTGTTGATTCTCATATGTCCCATGTTGACCACAGAAGCCACACAAGGGATCATTTTGGGGGTCTTATTTGTGGCTGTGGGAACTGAAGTGGGGAGACAGATGATGCCATGCTTAGAATTACAGAAACATGCATTTCCTCCAATTATTCAGGAATCAAAGGTGTCCAAGGAAGACCAGTCACAAGAGAACATTCAAAGTAAAATAAAACATAAACCATAATGCCAGAAGACCGGGATGTGGTTCTTATCCAAGCTGCTCAATCATTGAGTTATTCTGGGCAAGTTACCCACTGAGCTCAGCACCTTCATCTGCAAAACGAAGGCGGTTGTCCCTTCCCGACCTTCCTTCCAGGGCTGTAATAAAAGTATAATAAGATGCTGTAAGTCAAACACCTTACACGCTGCAATGCACTAATCAAAGTCTCCTTGTCAGTGCAATGAATTAGGGCAGAAAACTTGTTTGGCTTCTAGTCTCTCCTCATTTCCTACAGATGTGGCCAGTCTGGCTTTCTGGACTCTTGTTGTTATAAAAATATGTGGCTTGTTATTCTTCCAGCCATTGCTAGGACAAGGGCAAAGAGCAAAGAGGGGAGATCCAAAGGGCTCACCTTGGAGGGAGGCATTGCTTGTTGTGCCTAGATGCAATAGCAGCTTGCTTTCTGCAGATGGAACATGACAGTTGAGAATCTGAGGTTCTTGCCTTTAGGGTTCTCATCCAAGAACCCTGAGTAGTCCTTGAGCACCTTCACCTTCCAAGCTCTTTGCCAACCACAGTTAGTTCTCCTAAGCTGTCTGTGAGGCAGAGAAACTTTAGGAGCCTGGCTTTGATAACTTGAAAATGGGAGAATGACTCTTTTTTCTGTTTTTGGACTGCCTGCTGCCCCCTCAGGCAGGCCCATAGCAGCCCTGAATGCCAGCCTCTGGCCTCCATGGCTCCCTCAGGCTTACCTGTCCCATTTCAGAAAAGGCCTGAGGGCAGAACGAGGCCTTTCTATTGTCTTCACTGTTGAGCTTCCCTGACCCTTGCATTTCCTTCTCTTGGAAGGAAACACATCTGCCTATGGCAATGTATGTGTTAATTAGCATCCTTTTAAATAAATTATCTGATGCTTCATAATTCAAAAGAGATCTGCCAAATCGTTTAAAAAAACCAATTAGTGGTTTATGGGAAGGGGCAGTTGTGTAATAGATTGTTAAGAGCCTGACATTTGGCTTCAGATGAAATCAGGTTCAAATCTCAGCTCTGCTATTTAAGGAAGGGGGGCAACCTTGGGCTAGTCACTTCACCACCTGAGCCTCATTTCCCTGGTTGTAAAGTGGGGCCAATAATACCTGCCCTGTAAGATTATTATATAGATCATATAACACATAAAATGCTTCTAATAATGCTTAGTACATGGTAAGCCATCAAGAGATAGTATTTTGATAATGAAAAATAAGTAGGAACTCAAGTTCAATTTCCACAAAAATGAGCTAAAATGAAAGAGTGTGCATAGACTTAAACTGTGCTAAAAAATCATGGTCATAATTTGTGGTAGGTTGTTGCAGTAATTGACTCTGATTTGTTCATACCTCTGTGTATCCATGCCCTTGGGTAGTTCTGTCTTACACTGACACAGGGTTTGGCCATGTCACTGGCTTTGGCCAATGGGACAAGAGCAAATATGATGCAAATTGAGACTTGGGAATTATGTGTGCATTAGCACTTGTTCTCTCTAGTGGCTCTTGGAGCCTTATTGAGCAGTTATATGAACAAGACTGGGCTAACCTGCTGGTTAGAATGGGAGACACATGGAGAAAGAGATGAGCTACCTCAGCAGAGGTCATCCTAGAGCAACCAACAACCAGCTGAGATGGCAGCTGACTTCATACGTGTGAGTAAGCCCAGCTGAGGCAAGTATTATAGAAGAACCAGCCAGCTGAGCCCAGTCCAAATTGTCAATTTACAGAATCATGAGCTAAATAAATGGTTATATGTAGTCACTAACTTTTTGGTGGCTCATGCAGCTATAGATAATTCATACTTTAATTCTCTAGGGTCTGAGAACTCTAGTAAAAACCTGAGGAAGAACTCATCTGGTCTTCTTCCTTTTGGGCCCAGGAGCTCAAAACTTCTTATGTCCAGACCAGAATTTTGCTGGCCCAGTTACCTGGTCCTCACTGAGACACAGAGGAATCTATTAAAGACCTCTGGTAGGAACCTTTGTGCTTAGTGAACCTCCCAGCTTACATTCTGAGTATTCATACATACCTTATGAAGTAGTATGAGGCCTGACTCATCAGCTCCAGCCTGCAACAGAAATCCTAACTAGAATGATTGATTAGTATTGAGCTGGGTGTAATCAATAAAGCACCGCTCATAGGAGATCATCATTTTATACTTAATTAGAGATGGCTTGGTTGTTACACAGAGGCTATTTAGAGGCAGTAAATGAATTCAATTTGCTTTTTATATTTCCAGCCTAGAAAGCTGGACTCTGTCCTTTTTCACCTCCCAGAGTTAGAAAAGAGATTTTAAGATTAGTTACATGAGATTGAATTTATCCACTAAAAGGTGATCTTGGGGAAACTGAAAGGGCAGTGGGGCTGAGAAAAACTGGAGAATGAGCTGAGATTGAGTCATCTCTGGTGGTACTCAGGGTTGACAGCCAGGACACCTCCCCTGGCAGCCAGAGATCTCATCTCCCCTGGACCATTTTCTGAGCATTGTGACCAACACAACTGCTACAGGAAAGGAGGGAAACCTTTGTATGTGCTAAGCCCAGTCAGATTTCTTTCTTGTCCAAGCTTGTCAAGGGGCTAGAAGCAATGATATTTTATCTTTGTAGTGTTAACAAGCAGTACTAGTAAGAACCACCGCCAATTACTGAACAGATTCTATGAATCAGGCACTTTATGAATATCATCTCTCAGTGTTATAACACAGTAGGTGTTATCATTCCCCACTTACAGAGGGGGAGACCTGTGCCCTGGGATGTTACATAACTCACTGAAGATTACACAACCAACTGAGATTTGAACCCAGGAAGCTCATGTCCCCTCCACTGCACTCTAGTGCCTATTGAGATAAAGCCAAGCAAGACTAGTAATGCCTCCGAAGGTCATGAGGTCCAGCTCCTGCCCCTGGGTAAGGCTAAATCAAGATTATAAAAATAAGATGATCTTTATAATGCACACTTCTCCAAATAGAACGAGCAGAGAAAATTCAGATGTTCATAGAGAATATTACAGGTCCTCTCTTTTCTGAAATAGAGGTTTTCTTCTGCATTATTAGCCCAAGTGTCTAAACCCATTTTCTGCAATTCTGCTCTCCTTAGGAATGAACAACCCATTCACCCTGGGAAAACAGAGAAGATAGCAGCCTAGGCAGGGTAATCTGGGGCTGACCAATGCCCCTTATTCTCTAAGACATACTCTCATTCATTCCTTCATTCCCTCTACAAGAATTTTTGTCTATCATGTTTGTTTCTCTTCTTAACCTGATTGTTATCTAAAAGTCTCAACTCATTTTATGTCAAACAGGTATAATAAAATGGACTGTAGCTGAGCCCAAAAGGAATTAAAAAATCTTAGGAACAGCATCCTTTCTGTAACCTGGGGAACTCCCATGTGTAACTGAGGGCCAAGCCAGTCAAGCCTGGAGCGGGTGAGGTTTGTGGTTTTCAAGAGGGATGGAGACAGTAGCTGTAGGGATTTTGCACAGTGCTGATATATAGCAGCTGTTCAATAAAGGACAACTATTAGTATCGTCACTTAGTCAAACTGCCTAAACCAACTAGCATTGATTCATTGAGTTTTGAGAATTTGAAAAATACATCTGGTGCCTTATATGGGGGAAAAAACTCAAGGGACTTATGATTTGGAGAATATGGATTTGAATACTGGACCTGTAATTTATTAACTTTCCATCCTTGGGCAAAGTTTTTAACCTCTCTGGCCCTCAGTGTTTTCATCTCCCCACTGCAGAAACACTTGCTGAGCATATTTCTTATGAACCCAACTTTTTGCTAGGTTCTTGGGAATATAAAAATATGATTAAATTAAGATCTGGTTTTTGACCTAGAGATTCTTCTCACAGAAAGGCTGGGGAACTGAAGGGGCATGGCCAGATGTGAAATCCCAGGAGACAAAAAACTATGTGGGATGGGGAGATGTTTATATCATAAAAAGATAAAGGATGGCTTCATGAATGGTGGGACATCAGCTGAGCCTTATGAGTGAGACAGGTGTTAGGTGCAAACGAGCTCACAGAAGGGCATTTTCAACAGGAGATGGGGAGGGAACAGTATGATCTCCAGCTGGAATTCCACGGTATGTTTAAAGAAATTGGAGAAGTCTAGCCCAGCCAGAGCAAAGTTCTCCAATTGGCAGCAGTGAGTGAAAAAGTACATAGGAAGAGCTGGGTTGTTTCAGGAGGGACTGTAAGGGTATAGCCTATGATATCTTTTCCCTCTATTTTTGGTTCAGACCACCTTTGATGTGATGAACCAGAAGTAGCTTTGCTTTTTTTTTTTTTTTTGATAAACCCTTCAAAAAGGAAGGCAATGATGAAGTTGTTCCAATGAGAGACGTTTTCTTTTCTTAGGGCATTAATCAGAAAGTAACAAAGCTGGCCAGAGGCCTGCTGCCCACTGTGTGCATTGCAGGAGGTGGTGTTGGTGGGAACTCAGAACCCATCCTCAAAGACAGAGTTTGGTCTCAAATAGACAAGCTAAGATTCCTGATTTTCATTTCTGATAAACCCATTTCTGAATTTATTAGATTTTTAAAGTACTTTCCCCAAGTCTATACTCCCTGAAGATTTCTAAAGAAATGTCAGTAGCAAAGTGTTTTCTTTTCTTTCTGGTTTTTGTGCCTGCATTCTTCTGGGTGGGTCGGAGGGTGGGGGGACTCTCTAACTTCATTCTCTTTGTTCAAGTTGGATGGCATCTGTTCTACCTGCTTGAAAACATACCAGGGGAGAAGAACTGATCTTGACACATCAGATTCAAGACTTTTCAAAAACAAATTCTAGTTACCAGGTAGAAACAAACCAAATGCTTTGCTTGGCTGCAGTGTGGTATATGTAACTGTCAGTGTGGGAGTGTGTCAGGCAAATTCTCTTGCTTAATAACTCCCTTAACACATCTTTTCAACTCCGATGTTCTGTGTCCATCAACACACATATAAAAAGTAATTTGGAGCAGAAGTGGCATTTTAGGTATCAGATTAATGATGATTGTGACTATAAGCCTCCAGGACTGAAAGGCCACATTGCCATCCCTGAATACTCAGAGGGCATAAGAAAGACAAGGGAACAAGCTAGACTCGATCAATAGCTATGAGCAAATGAGGTCACTGCCCTGCCTTCCTCAAACTTCTATATTAATTGGTCAAGAACAGGTTGGTCATAGCTTTAAAAAGTAGAAAAAGGAAAGGAAAAAAATTCACAGTCACCTGGCAAAAGTTTAAGCCAAGAAACTGCTCCCTTGTTTTTTAATGGAAAGATGAGACTAAATATTGACCCAAAAGAATACTGGGTTCCCAGTTTGGAAGAAGAACAGAATTTCCTCTTTTGTTAGGATTATCAAAAAAAGCTGTTTATATACAACAATATGTTCTCCAGATCTCCTGTCTCTTGCCCTCCCACACCACGTGAAAAGAAGAGGATGAACAAGCCACAATGTGGAGGCAGGTGTGGGGTCTGGGTCTTTCCTCTGTGTTCTCATGTGTGCCCCCTCGCCCACCCCAAGGATACATGCTCACGTTACTTCTGTGTGCCTCTGACAAAAGAAGATGGAGCAGGCCTCAAATACATGAATTTTATGCTATGAATTTTGAGAATCTATTTGAAACTATAGCTACTGGCCAAATTATGGCTTGTGTAACATTTCATTTAATACATCAAAAGGAATTGGCAAGATGAAGACCTGGGTGGCTGTTCATGGGTCTCCTTACTACTTGTTTGAGCCCTGAGTAAATGCTTCTACTGGACAATTGGCTGACCCTTACATATGCAATGACCATGATGGAAAAAGGACGTTTTGTTAAAAAAAAAGTTGGGGGAGGATACTCGGGCAATAGTTATGTTTTCTTTTGCCATAGGCAAATCAGAATAGATTCAATGGTGTGTGCTAGTTCATTCTGACTCATGAGAGCTGATTTTTAAATTTTGAGGAATTTTGTGAGCCATTGGTAGCTTCAAATTGGTCATGGTGGAAGTAGTTAAACCACAGAAATGGGCAAATGCTACAAATCAGGATTCTCCCTGCCCCACCCTGGGAAGCCGATTGTTGTTTACCAGCACACCAAAGACAGCAGTCCGGTAACACTCCTCATTAAGAATTTCCCAGTGCCCCATAGCTCCCTGGGAAGTGTCAAACAGGTGTTGCTCAAGTACTTGACAAACTTGGGGTGGGGAGGCCCTTTGGCCTGCTCTGTGCTAGGCCATTTTGGGGGTCTTTTGATCACAGTGAAACGCACATTCAAGACTACGAGAAAGTTACACATTAAAGGTACACACATGCGCCATCAAATATAAAAGCAAAGAACATACAGGTATTCCCCATACTGCCTCCAGCCATCATTTGTCTGAACTGTCCTGAGTCCCAGAGAAAGTGTTGGTCACTCGATGTGTGGGGATGAGAAGAGAGAGGCCTTATCCACAGCCAGGTCTGTGGGGGAAATGATCAAGCTAAAAATATTTCCCTTTCTTTACCTCTGTCTCCCTCCCTGCCCAACCCCACATACCCTCTCTGTCTTTCCCTCTTTCCTCTGCAGTGGAAATCACAGGCCAAGACCCATAGTAAAACACAATTAAAACTTACTTTTGCTTTATTTGAGATGAAAAAGGCCAAGCATTCCCTTATCTATCTTTAAAAGTGTACACATCAAAAAGAAAAGTAGGTTCCTTAAATACAGTATTTTAATGGGGATCTTTGGAGTTGTGCCCATCTTCCCTCAGGATGAGTGTAATAATGATGTCAGGTGACATTACAATGTTTCAGGCACTGCTTTGCATATACATACATACATATATACATACATACACACACATATATATGAATGATATATATAGGCAGTAGATAATCAGCCTAAATTTCATTCAAGGATGCAGCATCTTTGCTGAAGAAAAACTGTTCTTCAAATAAGGAAAATCATTGCATGACGGTGCTGAAGATAGCAAGCACATCTGGGGATTTTCTCCTCGGGTATCCCACATGGGCCTGTTGTGTTCTCTCAACTTTTGTCACTTCGATTTCTCTCCTTAAAGCAACTTTGGTGGTATCTTTTATAGGGCTGCTCTTTGCTGGGTCCATTAATTTGACCTTCTTAATTTCTATATCCATCTCCTTGTCTGCCAGAGCTATTAGTTGGCACCTTCTAAGAGGGTTTTGGAATTATCAGCAGAGTACTTTCCCCCTTACTGTAGGATGTAATTTTCTGTTTGAGGCTCTGCTGTCTGATAGTAGCTTCGCTGTGTGTGGGTGTGGGGATGGTCCAGCCACAAAGTTCCTAGTACCAGAACCAGGATCTTTGCAGCCACTCACTTCACCTGACCTTTCTTTGGAGATGCAGGAGGGCCCCTGTCACTGTCTCTGAACTCACATAAGGCATGTGCAGTCCACCCCAGGCCTGTGTTTTCCAGCCTCCCTAGGGTTAGGGTTGTTGTCCCTTCCCCTCAAATGCAACAATCCCTCTGATCAAAGTCTAGAAGACATCATCCCAGTGCACAGTCGTGCACACAGTGACCTCTCCAGAGGCAGCCCACTTCATTTGAGGACACTTCTGACTTTTAAAAATGTCTTCCTATCATTGAACTGAACTTCCTCTTTCTTCCACCTGTGGATTCTAGTTCCATCCTTTGAAGTTTTGTAAAACCAGCTTTGTATTCTCTTCCCTGTCAGAGTCCTGCACACACAGAACCCAACCATTCTGCTCCTAGTCTGGAAAACTGCATTTTAGGTAATAACTTGCATTCAGCATATAGAGTCTTAATATTAAAACCAAGTAGAAGAAATGATGCTGGAAAATAGAATTTTCCCCCAGCTGCACTCAGGAGGGACTTGTTAGTCTTCTAGAGGCCAGACCACTTGATTCCTGATGCTTGCATAGAGACTCATCCTGTTTTCCTCCTTTGGTTCCTCTAGTTAATTGTTATAGGCCCTTCCTCATCACTAGTCTTCACTTCCCACTTGCCTGAAGTGCTTTATAAGCTTGATTGTGAACAAGACTTTTTCTGTGGTATACCATACCAAAGACAACTTGGGGTCCTCCAAATGTGATGGGATCTTTGTTATCAGGAAGTCTGGGTGGAGGGAAGAGTACTGGAAGTATTCTTTGCCAGAACATCATGAAGAATCTGAGGCTTTGGGGAAGTCTCTCCATAGGTTGGGGAGAAGGGTCTCTATGATCCATATAAACCTGCATCAACACTCTACTGCTTTACGAGCTTAAGATTGCTTTCTTCCATGACAGCTCTTGACTTCAAGAAGATATTTCCCAAGTTACTACAAACTATCTTTGTCTTTAAAACATTTTTTAGGCTTTCCTGCCAATTAAAGTATATTTAGCATGAAGTAGTTTTGATCAATCAATTAAATAGTTATAATTTCTAAATATTATGAGGCTCTAAAAAATGTATAATTTGGAGTTTTAGATCCTTGAAATATTCACACATGTATCCTCCTCTCTTTGGCATAGTTGGAGGTCTCCTAAAGATGAGTTGGGGAATTGAAGGATGTAGAGTTGAAAAAGGTAATTAAAGTGGTTATTGCCAAGGGATTAGGGCAGACAAGCACTAAAGGAATTCAGAGGAGAGACTGCTTGCATTTAGACTGAGCAGGGAAAGCTTCCTGAAGGAGATGGTGCTTGGGGCATTAAAGGGTGGTTTGATATTTCGTGGATGAAGAGAAGTTGTCGGAGCATTCAGGAGATAGAAGACTTGGGTGAAGGTGCATGCGGTAAGCAGAAGCATGGCCCCACACAGATGTCCCTGTCCAAATCCTAGGGGCCTGTGAATATGTTACTTTACATGGCAAAAGGGACTTTGCAGATGTGATTACAATTAAGGGTCTTGTGATGGGGATATTTTCCTAGATTACCTAATCTAATCACATGATTTATTAAAAGGAGAGTCTCTCCCAACTGTAGTTGGAAAGAAATAATGGTGGAAGGGTCAGAGAGACGCTATGTTGCTGGCTTTGAAGATGAAAGAAGCGGACCATGAAATAAGGGATGTGGGTGTCTTTAGAAGCTGGAAAAGGCAAGGAAATGGATTCTCCCTCAGCCCTTTCAGAAAGGACACATCCTGTCCACCCCCTGATTTTAGCCCAGTGAGAGCCATGTTGGACTTCTGACCTACAGAACAGGAAGGTGATAAATTTGTGTTGCTTGAAGTCACTAAGTTCATGGGAATTTGTTGTGGCAGTAGGAAAAAACTAGAACAATTGGCATTGAGGGTGTGTGATCGGGCTCCCTAGCCAGAATTTGGGGAACATGGAGATGAAGTGTTGGAACAGAGGTTAGAGGATTGGAAAAAAGAATTGGAACAGGTTTAAGATGGTTATGGTGACTTCTGTGACTTTATAGAAACCATTGACAGTTTTGAACCACTGATTAACATGGGCCCTAAAATACATGTGTCTTATGAGCTTCTCAGAAGCTACATTCCACATTTTGTGATCCAACTAACTGTTGCAAAACAAAAACCCATTAAATCAAAACCTCAACTTACAACAACTAAAATTGACTAATTGTATGTTGCAATTTCCTGCACAAAAAAATTTTATAGCAAAGTATTTGGACAGCCTTTTAAAGTCTGAAGAAGACTAGATTGTGCTTTTAAAAATAGAATCTGCTCAGTACTACCCTTTGCCAATTGTCTAGATTACTGCAAATTCCACTTACCATTCTGCATTTGAAAATTGTCTTTGTGCTACCTCAACCCTCTGGGGAAATCAGTGAAATGGTAAAGGAGGTTGAAACTCAGTAGTGTTAAGTGCCTTACCCAGGGTCGCGGTCACAAAGCCTTTGAATGACAACTGGTACTTGGACTTCTATTATTCTCCAGGAGTGTTGCCAGGTTCTAGGGAGAAGGACACTGGGTGTTCTTTGGGCTTTAGGAGTGGTAACTCTCAGCCAAATCGCTGGGCCTCCTGCTGCCAGCCTATGAGAGACTTGGCCAGAGGGACAGGAGCCTTGCTCCTTTAGAGCTGGTGTGGACAGGCCAGCAGAATTGTGACCTCTTTCCATTACAGAGGGACCCAATTAAAAGTCCTTCCCATGCAGTTGTAAAGGGTCCACTTGCTGGGATGTCATGAGGAAATAAATAAGAGGGGTAATGTTCTCTGTAATGATATTTTGAAATATGAATAAATTCAGCAAATGTAGTTCTCCTGTATGGCATGTTACCTAGATGTGCCCCATGCTCAAACCATACTTCTTCCTTCTCCCTTATAGCACAGTAGGTTCTTTTGGCTCACAGGACCTCACGGTTTGACAGGAGTGGGAAGTTGGAATGTTATCTTTATTTGAGGGTGTGAGCCAGAGTTTTCTTGAATGGGTTCAGGATATGAGTTTACACACTTCTTTATCCTTTTCTTCCCATAGGTAGCCAGACTCCAAGACAATATAAGAGGACATGGGGACTTTTGTTATACCTAAAGCTAAAATTCACAAAATTTATAAAAGGTCACATTTTTGAATAGAGAATTCTGTTTACAAGGGAGAAGTAGTTAGCAGACTTGCTTAAAACCTACTTTAAGATGCATTTGTTGGTATATATCATGTGGCAAGGACATGTTGTCCCCTGGCAAGGAGCTGGGTTGAGTTTGAGATCTTGAAGAATCTAAATGGAGAAATAGTTTTCTGCTGCCAGGATGGTACAGGTGTGTTGGTTATTATCTCATTCTGTTCAGAATCTGTATGTGTATCGGTTAGCTTTTGCTGCATAACAAACTAACCCTGAACTTAGTGGCCATGGCCTAAAACAACAATTTAACTTAGCTCATGATTCTTTGGGTTGGTTAGGTAGCTTCACTGATATTTGCTGGGCTTTTCCATGTGTTTGTGGCCAGGTAGTGTGGGATGGTAGACCTGTGTCTGATGGGTCTTGGAGGAAACAGATAGGAGGTCTCATCTGCTCCATGTCTGCTATCGCAGGCTTCTTTAAAGTCAGCTCAGTTCTAAAGGCAGCCAGATGGCAAGTCTTTATGAGAAAGCACTTTTCAAGCCTCTGTTTTCATCATGTATGATGACATCCATTGCCCAAGCCAGGTCACGTGGACAAAGCAACCATATCCTGATGGAAGGAGCTTCAAAGTCACATTGCAGAAGGACATGGTAACAGGAATGGAAAGAATTTTTGGCTGTAAAATTAGTACTATATATCAGAGCCAGTAAAATATTCAAATTCTTTGCCCCAGGAATTTTATTTCTTAGGATCTTTTTGAAGTAAATAATATTAAATATGGAAAAAGTTATGTGCATGAAGATATTCCTTAAGCTTTATTTATAGAAATAAGTTGCAAATGCAATTTGTAAATAATTTAAATAGCCAAGTAAAGAGAAGTGATCAACAGTGTGTACACTTGAGTATTATAAGAAGTGAAATTATGTTTATATGTCTAATAATAAGAAAAATTTTTCTACTGTAATGATAATTTAAAAATAGAATATCAAATACTGGCAAAAAAATACTATATAGAAAGATCTAGAAAAGCCTGATGCTTGCATTATTGTTATTCAGAGGATAATGGGACCATGAGTGATTATTTTTTCCTTCTTCTACTATTCTCTTTTTTTTCCCCTTCAATAATCATGCTTGTTTTTTTACTGGGAATAAGTTTTTTTTTTTATTAGCAATGTTTTAAAAAATAGGAAGTATAAAACTTCCTCTGGAAGAATGAATACTATTGTTATATACCTTCTCTGAGGTTGTTACATATTGACTGTTGTTTTGTTATCTTCTTTATGGTTGGGTAAAATGTAATTTCTTTCCTTCCGGACTCCTGACTGCTTTGAGCTATGAAAATACAAGAATTTTGCTACCATGTGACCAGGAACTCAAAAAAGTTAGCTTTGTTGTCCTTTCCCATGTGAATTGCCTGTTCATCCCAAAACACACCGTGTTCATGTTGTTGGAGGAGCTGTGGAAAATGCTGTGAGAGGGCAAAATGAGCCATCTCTCTTCAATCTGCCTGATTTTGACAAACATTCATGAACAGCTGCTGTGGGCCAGGCTCAGCGCTTATTCCAGGGCTGTATGAGGTAGTTTCCATGGCCTAAAGCCTAGTCTAAGCAGCCTGCATGTCAACCCCTGGCTCTGTGACCAGGCAGACGGTGAGCATCATAGGAGGAGAGGTGAGTTTTATTCGAGGCCCATTTTGTGCATTTTGTCACTTGCCTCACCCCTGTAAGCCTTGTTGCAGAGGACATCAGCTAGGAGAGGTACTGCTGTGCTGTTCAATACAGCAGTCATGAGCATATGTGGCTATTTAGCAAACACCACATGTACTCACCATTAAATTAGTACTAATCAATCAAGACTTATGTGCACATATGGAAGTAACATTCATCGGGTGTTGGGCAGGTGGGAGGGGGAGGGAGGGGATGGGTAAACTCACACCTAACGGATGTGGTATGCACTGTCTGGGCGATGGGCACACTTGTAGCTCTGACTTGGGTGGTATAAAGGCAATTTATATAACCAAAGTGTTTGTACCCCTGTAATATTCTGAAATAAATAAATAAATAAATAAATAAATAAATAAATAAATAAATAAATTTAAATTTAAACAATTAAATTTTTAAAACTCAATTTCTTAGTTGTGTGGGCCACATTTCAGGTGCTCACTGGTCATACATGGCTCATAGCTTCCATATTGGACAGTGCAGATATAGAACATCACAGAAAGTTCTATTGGGTAATGCTGATACAGGGGCAAATTAGGAGACTACTGCAGCAGTCCAGGGGAGAAACAACAAGAAGTCCCCTAAAATAGGCAGTGGAAATGGAGTGTGACATTGTTCCTCTAAGTAGCACTATTTTGGTTGGCTTCTCACTGACACTATTAGACTGAAGTCTGCTGTTGAAGTCTCATTTTATTGAGTGTTTGAAAGTACGTTTTTGTTGCTTGTGGGACAATGTTTAACAAATGTTCCAGGAGTATGTATTGTGTATATTTAACAATACCAACAATTTTCACCCTAAGTTGGTTTCTTTGGTGTCTGAGAAACCTGAAGAGCTAAGTGCTGTAAACACTCACAAAAACACCAAGCGGAAAGCATTTTGAGTGCTTTAGAGGAATGGTGCTCCAAATATTTGAAGCATTATCATGCTCAAAAACAGTATCAAGACACTTCTATCTATGACCTCCATCTATTAAGATCATAGGCAGAGGGAACTTGCTGGTAACAACAAGAGTGGTTCTGCGAGGATTATTATCCTAGATCCAGATTCCACTCAGAATGCTTCTGTGACACTCAAGGGCCTGAGAACACAGGATTCATGTCCACGTGCACGTTGCTCCTCAATACTTGTAGACACAGCACGGTTGGCAGAAGCACAAAGGGCTCCTTAGCTTGACCCTGCTCAGTTCCTTGACAGGAATCTCAGCCCAGGCACAGCCTGGAGACCAAGACATGGTGCTTGTTCTGTTAGTGAATACAAATAAACATCAGGAGTTGTGTGCTGGGGTGATGGACAAAAAGAAAAAAAGAATACTCAGTCTCTGCCTTTGGGAAACACTGAATTCTAAGACAGGAGAGCTAGAGATTAATTACGGGACGTCTAGGGGATTCAGATTCCTCATCCAGTCCTTTTGACGCTTAGCAAGGCGGTGATATCCTCATGTGAACCTTTCCAAGCAAAGACATCCAGAGGTTTAACCACCTTTCTAAGTCTTTGTTGGAGAATAATGAACCCCACTCTTCAGCCCAGTGTGTCTTCTGTCAGTGCATGATAAAGTTATCTTTGTACAAACAATAATCTTTGCAAAAGCTTGAAAATCCTTTCTTCTTTTGGAGAGAATAATTTTATTTCCTCAACTACTTTGTACATCTTGTTCTCCCTTCATTAGAAGAAAATCCTTAGAGACCATGTCTTCTAGTTCATTGATTCTCCCCGACTCCTACGTCTAGCAGGAAAAATGGCATTTAAAAAATTAAAGTGGTTAATAAATGTTTTATTGAAGTATAGTATGCCTATAGAAAAGTACACTAAAAATGGTAAATGTTCAGGTCAATTAATTATTACAAAGAGATTAAATGTGCATATCTAACACCCAGGTCAAGACTGAGAACATTATCTACACTACAGAAGCCTCCTTAGCCCCCATGCCATCATTGCCTCTTTCTCTTTATCCCTGAAGTTAACCATTATCCAGAATTATAACATCACAATTAGCTGTACCTGTTTTTCAACTTAACATGCAGTCATGTGGTATGTACTCTTTTGTGATTGGCTTTTTTTCAGTACACATTGTTTGTGAGATTCATGAAATTGTTACATAATCATTCATTTGAATGGTATTGCATTGCATGAATATACTATAGTCTAGTTACCCATTTCACTGATTATGGACATGTGGGTTGTTACCAGGTTTATGCTATTACAAATAATGCTGCTGTGACCATTCTTGTACATGTATTTTGGTGCATGTACACCATTTGCGGAGGAATTGCTGGGTCACAGCGTAAACACATGTTCAACTTTATGTGGATACTTCTAATCAGTCTTTCAAATGTGGCTGCCCCAATTTATACTGTCACCAATTCTGGTTGTTCTCTATTCTCTCCATCACTTGGCCTTACCAGCCTTTTAAATTTTAATCATTCTAGAGAGTGTGTAGTGGTATCTCTTTGTGGTTTTAATTTGATGCCTTGCTGACTAATGAGGTTGAACATCCTTTCCTGTGTTTACTAAGTGTTTGGATATCCTCTTTCATTAAGTGCCTAGTCAAATATTTTATCTATTTTTCCGCTGGGCTTTCTGTCTTTCTATTCATGGTTTGTAGGAGCTCTTTATATAGTTTTGAATGTGAACCCCTTATCTTTTGTATGTGTTGAAAATATCTTTTCCCGCTCTGTGACTTGCCTTTTTACCATCTTACTGGTGTCTTTTGATGAACAAAACCTTCTAATTTTAATGTAGAAGGTTAACAATTTTTGCGTATGGTTACTGCTTTTTGTATGCTGTTAAAACAATCTTGGCCTACTTCAAAGTAGTGAAAATATTATTTTATGTATTTTTGAGAAATGCTATTATTTTCTTTTCTCATTAGAGAAATCCCATGTGGATTTCAATTCCATGTGGAATTGATTAATTGATTTTTGTGCATCATTTCCACTGTTTCCATATAGATATGAATATTTTATGATCTATAATACCTCAGTTTCTTCCATGTGAATGTTCAGTTGACCCAGCCCCATTTAATGAAAAGTTCATCCTTTTTCCATTGCTCTGTATAGTAAATTTTGTCATACATCAGTGTCCACCTATACATGGGTCTTTTTCCCAAATCTGTTCTGCCCCATTGCTTTATTTGTCTGTTCTTGTTTACTTATTTACTATAGTAGTAATTTTTGATATCTGGGAAAGTAAATCATCCAACTTTGTCCTTCTTGTTCAAGATTGTTTTGGCTTTTTAGCCCTTTGCAATTTGCATATAACTTAAAAATCAGCTTGTGAATTTTGACACACACACATTCTCTCTCTCTCCATCGGAATATTGATTGGTATTACATTAAATTGACACATCAATTTAGTGAGAATTTATGTCTTTATAATGTGAACTTACAAATCCATTTATTTGTATATTCTTTAATTTTTCAATAAAATTTCATGCTTTTATGGGCAGAAGTCTTGAACCTTTTTTGTTAAATTTATTCCAAGTAATTCTTTGTCTCTTGTGCCATCTCAAAGGAAGAGCATTCATCATTTTACCATCAAGGATGATGCTGGATGACTTCTGGGTGTTGTACTGCTTTGTTATTAAATATCCTTTATCAGATTAAGGCATGAGAACATGATATTTGACTTTTTTTAATGTCTGCTTTGACCTTGGGTATTTCTAAAGCATCTAAGATAAGCAAATAAAGTTTCAGATGTGATGGGATTATGTGCACATAGTCTGCTGCATTCAGCCCTGATGTTCACCCTGCCTCTTGCTCCATCCCTGGGCCTCAGTCTGATCTGGATTTTACATTTCTGAGCCTCACCTTTAAAGGCCTCAGGGTTGGAGTGGGATGGGGATGGGTTGAAAGTACTTTTTGCAAATGTTACTAAAGAAAATTCTTTTGTTTGGCCCACTGCCTATATTTGAATGATCCTGTCAAAATAGGTCTCAAAATATGAGTTCAATGGGCGTCCCCCTAAATAATAATTGAAGTACTGGTTCATGGCCTGTCATATCCTATATCTAGTTCTTTGAATCATCTTAATGATTCTCCTTGGTTTAATCTTTACTGATTGTCCAAAAATTATTTGCTGTTTTGTGTTTCCATGCCTACATGTCTGCTACTCATCTCTGGGTCACTTTGCCTCTTCTTGGCTTCAGTATGCACCTGCCAACCTTGTCTTAGGAAAATTCCAACCACTTTGTGCATGGTCAGGTAAGTGTAGGTGAAATAGATGATGGAGTGAAGCAACTCACAATGACCAGGGCTGAGGGGCCAGCTCTGTCTTCCAATCAGAAGTTCCAGACAGGTGCTTCCTGTGAGTATGTTAGTCTGAAACTCTGGCAACTGCTCTGGCCAATGAAGGGCACTTTGACTATTAGTCTGAGGAGGCTCACCTACTACAGGACCCTTTAAATCCCGAATTTCTCTTACTAGCCAGAGAGAGGCATGGGTATTCTTGCTTGGGGAGGATGATGGCAAAGGAGAAAGGGGTGAGAGGTTTGGAGAAACCTCTTGTTTTTGTCCTTCCTACTTTCCCTTCTCTGTTTATCTAGATTCCTTCTCATCCTTAAAGGTTCCACTTAAAGACTGCCTCTCTCCAAACAGCCTCCTCCTTCTTTGCTTTGTCTGCACTCCCTCATCATAGATAATACAAACGCTTTTCCAAGATCACGTGGTATCCAGCCTGAAGGATGGCCCTCAGTGGTTTTCATTGTCTGATATTGACCTCTATGTAGTCACCTTCCAGATGGAACAGGATTTGGAGAAACGAAGGAGTTGTGACTTCAATCATAACAAACGTTGTGGCTTCTACCTTGCTTTCTCAGATCACTCACATTGGGCTAAGTAAGCTGCCATGTGGTGGGGATGCTCAAGCAGCTCTATGGAGAGGTCCATGGGGTAAGGAACTAAGTAAATCCTCCTGCCAAGAGACAGCATCAACTTGCCAGTCATGTGAACGAGCCATTTTGGTTTGTTTGTTTGTTTTGTTTTTTTGAGACAGAGTCTCACTCTGTTGCCTGGCTAGAGTGCAGTGGTGTCCTCATAGCTCACTGTAACCTCAAGCTCCTGAGCTCAAGTGATCCTCCTGCCTCAGCCTCCCAAGTAGCTGGGACTACAGGCATGTGCCATCGTGCCCAGCTAATTTTTTCTATTTTTAGTAGAGATGAGGTTGCTCTTGCTCAGGCTGGTCTCAAACTCCTGAGCTCAAGCAATCCTCCTACCTTAGCCTCCCAGAGTACTAGGAATACAGGCATGAGCCACTGCGCCAGGCCCATCGAGCCATTTTGGAAATGGATCCTCCAGCCTGGTCATACCTTCAGATGACTGCAGCTTTGGCCAACATCCTTCCTGCAGCCTTTTGAGAGATTCCTCCCAAACTCCCAGCCCACAGTAACTGTGTGAGATAACATGTTGTTATTTCAAACCACTAAGTTTTGGTGTTGTTTGTTACATAGTAATAAGCAACTAATACAACTTGGCTTAGGCATTATCTCCATGAAACCTTACCTGATTCTCCCAGGTGATCTTGACTACTCCTTTCTTTGGGCCCCTACCACTCAGCCCATGAACTTCTCTGATAGCACCTCTGACACTGTATGCACTTAATTTATATGTCTGCTTCAAAATAGCAGACCACTGGTGTTTTTATACTTAACATTTTCCCACCATTCCTTTCTCCTGGCATCAACCCCACACTTCTCTTGGGAAACTGCCCCATCTCAATTGTGTTTTCTCCTGACGATTCTGGAACTCTACCTTGCTGGCATGATGTCATTAATTTCTACTGGGTCAATTGTAATATTAATACCTCCTGCTCCAGCCACTGTGATTGGCTCAACAATCAGCACATGAACCTTGATAGATATTTCAGCTGGGATGATTCATTCTGGCTCAAAGAACAATAGAGACATTTATTTTATCACATAATAGGAAGTGTACAGGGAGTGAAGGGTCCAAGCATGGCACAATAATAGCTTTGGCTCTATCTCCCTGTCATTTTCTCAGCTCTGCCCTTCTTCCTGTAATGACTATTTTCAGGCTGGCTTCTCTTACAGTCTCAGGACGATTACACAGAAACTGAGGTCTTTTGTTTCATTGTGAATGTTTAAAGAGAAAGAGAGGGGAGGAGAGAGAGCAAGTGAGAGAGAATGTCTTCCCTTTCTTTCTGACTACATGTCCCTTAGCCTGATAGAATGGGCTTGGGTCAGGTGCTGATTGTGGACCAATGACAACAGCTAGAAAAAGGTTCTGTATTGATAGATTCAGTCTGGATTCTTGAACCAGTCATTATGAAGGGCAAAATGATTACTTGGATTTGCTTAAAGAAAAGACCCACCACGGGGGCCAGGGATGAGGTCAGCTTCCTGAGTGCCACCAGTTGATTAGGGAGGAATGGATATTGAACAAGGAGGAAGGGTTTCATTAACCATCAGGCTCCACCAAAGGCCATCCTTGGGGATTTTCCAAACTGAACCTAGGAGAGACATCTCTTTTATCTCACAGTTCTAATATGGAAGTGCCCAAGGCTAGAACACCTGCTGTCATACTCCTTTACATTTGAATGAAAGCCTGTGCTTAGTAGAAGAGAATGAATACAGAAGGAAAGAGAAGATGAGGACTTAATGAGAGTCCTAGCACAGACCCTGGGTGCAGCCATCCCACAGGCAGGGGCCAACCTTTCTGCAACTTGTTTACTTGAGTCAGTAAATCCTCCTTTGGCTTCAGTGAACTTGAGTTGGTTTTGCCATTTGCAGTTGGAAGAATCTTTACTGGCATATGGCCCTCCTAGGTTATATCTCTTTTCCTATTTGTGTACACTGATACCATACATGATGCCTGGCACACAGGAGGTCCTTACTAAATATTTGTGTAATGAATGAATGAGTGAGTGAGCCAATGGTAAGACGCAGTATCATCAGATTTTTGCAGTGACAGTGGGCAGCATCTGTGTCAGAGGGCCTGAGACAGTGGGCCTGAGAAAAGGAGGGGTGCATATGGTAGGTGCTTCCAGTATGGTTTTTATTCTTGGCATCACTGGCAATAGCAAAAGCACGTCGCCACTGTGAGCTGGAAGCGGGTATGAGACGGCGCTGCTACAGAACCATGGGATGTCTGAGGATGGTAAAAGACTAGGGAGAGAGTCCCTGGGAAACCCAGAATTTTTTCAAAAAGAGTCAAAGAGCATCTAGGGCAGGGGTCCCCAACCTAGGGTGTGTTGTATAATTATTTCGTTATATATTACAATGTCAAAAGAATAGAAATAAAGTGCACAATAAATGTAATGTGCTTGAATCATCCCGAAACCATCCCCCGCCCCTGGGTCTGTGGAAATATTGTCTTCCATGAAAATGGTCCCTGGTGCCAAAAATGTTGGGGACTGCTGATCTAGAGTTCTCATATAAAGGGTGAGAAACAGGCCAAAGAGATATCTTGTGATAGGCTTATGCATATAACAACCACCTGGCACTTTTGAACTTTTAACATTCTTAATAATTTCCTCATCTCTTATTTTATTGTATCTTTAGAGCAACCCAAGTTTTAATGTAGTACAATTTTACAGGAAAAGAAAAAAGGATGAATCAATTGTCTAATGTCACAGAAGTAGAAGAGGAAGAAATGAAAACTCAGGTCTCTTGGATCCCTGGTCTGGGTTTTTCTGATTGGAACCTAAGAACACATTAAAAAAACCCAACAGCTGTACTAGGTGCCCCCAAAGGAGACTATTACATTAGAATATGCAAAATGTAAAAATATAGTATTGGTTTATAAAAAGTACGTCTTATAAAAACAGACTATTGTGGGGAAATGCAGGCAGGGAACTTCCACTTCCCTCCCCCCCAGAAGGAAGTGAACTCATTTTGTCCTTTTTTCTGCCTCCTCATCTGCTTTTCCCTGTGTGACGCTTTGGCCAATGCAATGTGAGCAGAAGTGATACGTGTCACTCCCAGATGAAAGCATTTAGTTGCCGGCATTTGGCTCCCCAGACCGTGCCCCCTTGTCATGGAGACCCTGGGAGCTCAGGGTGATGTGGGGGTGCTGGATGGTGGAAGCCGACTCAGAATTCTGGCAGACACACCCACAGCAGCTTTCACGTGAGTGAGAAATGAACATTTGCTCCTTAAGCCACTGAGACTCATGGGTTGTTTGTTACTGCAGCATGACACGGCCCATCCTGACTGCTACAGCAGGCCCAGCCACGGCCTCAGCTTTATAGCTTCCAGTTTTTTCCTGCTGACCCTGAATAACTGAGGACTGCCCTGCAGGGAAGGTACAGTTGTCATCCTCCCATGGTGGGAAGAGGAGAAAGGGACGAGGGACCGTTTAGTCTGTTTCCAGACCATTATTTCCACTACCTCTTTGTCATTAGTAAGAGTGCTGTGATCCCCATCTAGGATCTTTTGTCTGTTTCAAACATGGTTTAGACTTTTGCTACTCAAACTGTGATCCATGGACTAGCAGCATCAGCATCGTCTGGGAGCTTATTGGAAATAACAGAATTTCAAGCCCCACCCTTGACCTTCTGAATCATAATCAGCATTTTAAAAGGATTCCCCAGATGACTGGTATGGACATCCCAGTTTGAGAAGCACTGGCTTAAACTTGGCAGTGGAGGTGGGGAGAGTGACTCGATTTTCCGCAGCTTCCACAGCCCATGTGGTGGATGGATGTCTGACCACCCTGCTCTGACCTCTTGTCCCAACCAGTCCCTCTTTGGAACATGCACAGATGCCTGCTGCAGCCCCTATAATAGAAGGTGAAAGCGAACCTGAGGTTTCTGGTCTCTGATTATTCTGGCCCTCCTGCATGGCATGAAGTCAGAAGTGCACCTGAACACAAGGATAAGTGACCCAGTTCCCCCTCTGCTAGGTGTGATCACCTGTTCTATATGTGGGAAAGGTGACCTGGAGGTTTTTCTCGGTCCCCTGGCCCCGTCACCTGCTCTTGATCATGCTCAGGCTCTGTGTAAACAGATCACCTTGGCAAGGCCAGGGCTGCTGCCACTTCCTCCTGATCTGCCTTCCTCTATCCTCCCTGGCCCTTCTTCTGCCCTTTCTCTACAAGGGCTCTGGAGACAAGGCCAAACTGCTCCCTGGCCCTGATCCCAAAGGACAAGAAGCCAAAAGCTAAGCTAGGAAGTGTGCTAAGCTGAAACCAGACCTAGTGCTGCTTGGAGCCCAGGCTGCTTCTGCTGGGCTGAGGTTAGCAGATGACAAGGCACGGGCTTGTCTTGGCTGCTCTGGTCCCCTGCCCCGGGTTGGCCTTGCTCTGTGCATCTCCTCCTTCCCTGGTTTCCACATGCTGCTACAATTCTGTGTTGGGGGGTTGCCAACGGAGGCCACTGTCTGCTGCTAGGAGCTGCTTCCTCCCTGCTGTTCGTGAAAGCAGTTCTTCACAGGAGCACAGCCTGATGCCTTCCACAAAGAATGACTTTCATCAAGGCTGTGTCATGGGGTTCTGCAGTGGGGGCTGCTGGACCGAGGGCCAGGAAGGTGGGGAGGAGAGCTGGTTACAGTGGCAGATGGAAGCTGGCCCAGGGCGGATGTCGGGTGCCTTCCTCAATATGCCTTTTTCCTTTTAATCTCCTCTTGAGCAGAGCTGATCAATTAGAGCCGTAATTATTTTAATCTTCTTCTTTGCTGTCTTGTCTGACTGCCTGCCACTGCCCATCGACTCTTCCTGCTAACAATGTACTTGGGTGGCAGCTTTGCAGAGGCCATGTCAGGCAACACAGCTCATAACAGCCAAAACAACGAGGCGAGATTGCCTGGCCAGAGGCCATCCCTTCCCTTGCTGTGCGACCTTTGGCAAAGCTTTCGCCTCTCTCTCCTTCCTTTGCAAAGTGAGTCAGCTCTGTGGGGTGAGTGAGAGACACAAGATATCAACATCACAGCTCTACAGCATTTATATCATACATTTCAGCATCACAGTGGTTTCAGAATCAGCAAGATCTGGCTCTCTTTCACCTGAGCATCAGTCTTTTCATCTTGCAGTCTCTGAGCCCTTGTTTGTAAAGTGGGTATCATAATAAATTCTCAGAGAGCTGTAATCCCTGGATAAGGTGATGGAGATATAGCTCAGAGCACAATGTCACTGGGCCCCCCAGTGACAGCAGGGTAAGGGTGAGCTATTTTTTTTTATCATTATTATTTTCCCTGTGACTGAGGGAAACTGATGTTTAGAGAAAAGAGTCAAATTGGTTATCCTGGATTTGTGATATCTCATATGGGTAAACGGAGCCCCTTTCTGTCCTGTCATGGGTGGTAAAGTGAGGAAAATAATGCAAACTGGATATCTCTGAAATCTTTGAAGAAAACATTTTTTTCTTCAAAATGAAGAAATGAAGGTGCTACATAGTTCATGTATCACAAGACACAGACCTTCATGTTCTGATGGGTCCTGGGCCAGACAAGCATCAGTTCACTGGGCTTTTGTGAGCTTGGTGGGTGTGCATTGGTCTGGGGGGTGGGGTTCTAGGCTCCAGCTTGTGAAAATGCTAAACATTGCTGGCGACTTTCCCTCCCCTCCCTCCCCATGCTCATCTTAATCAAGTATTTCATTTTGTGTAGTTCAGCATAACACACAAAGAAATGAGTTAGGGGCTGGGAGTATAAAGGCAATTGAGGTGTGGTTTCTCCCCTTAAAAATCTCCCAGTCAGGGGATGGGGGCATGTAGATAAACATAAATGGAAATGACAGGGACAAGTATTAGACAGGAACACTGATTTGTAGGAGAACACGTGAGGGGTCACCAACTTAGCAACTGAGGATACATGGGGGACTGATGTTTGGGGAAGGCATCCCAGAGGAGGTGCCACTTCTGAGATGATTTCTCTTTCCAGGTAATCTTCAGATGTAAGCAAGACAACCATTAATGTGATCAAGTGTATCAGTTTGTTTTTGCTGTATAGAAAACAACCCAAACCTTAGTGGCTTCAAACAATAACTATTTGTTTAGCTCACAATTCTAGGGGTTGGCTGGGTGGTTCCTCTGCCTCCTGCAGCTGGGCTTGCTCATCTGTGAGCAAGTTGGCTGGTTGTATGAAAGAGGATGGCCTCACTCACAGCTAAAGCACATAGATTCTCTCTAAGTGGCCTTGCATTCTGAAGCCACTAGCGCAGGCTTATTTACACAGCAGTCTCAGCAAGAAAGTAAGTCCTAGTGCTCAAGCGTTTTCAAGTCTCTGCCTGCATCATGGTTTCTAATGTCCCGATAGGCCAAAGCAAGTCACAAGGCCGGCCCAGATTTAAGAGGTACTAAAATAAACTCCACCTCTTGATGGAAGGGGAAGAATTTCTGGCCATTTTTTGCATCCTACCATATTGCTTGTATTTAGGAAACAAGAGGGCAAAAGGGGGCAGAGGTTTATGAAACCTGGAGCACACAGAAACTTGGTGCCAAAGAAATAGGTAATGATCTAAATGATGTGATCTGTTCCCCAATTTGGTCAAGTGCCCAGTATTCCATCTTTGAAGACACATGCTGCTGTGTTAAGCACTGCCTATCCCAGTTGTCTTCTTCAGGCATGAATATACCCTTGGCAGGTGGTGACACATGCAAGTTTAAT
Organism: Daubentonia madagascariensis; assembly: GCA_023783475.1. Lineage (NCBI taxonomy): Eukaryota > Metazoa > Chordata > Mammalia > Primates > Daubentoniidae > Daubentonia > Daubentonia madagascariensis. The sequence goes on from JAKFHU010002136.1 coordinate 1,770,060, forward strand.
CAGTCACTTCATTGAGCTGTCCTCCAGGGCAGAAATAACTTAGTAGCAATAGTTTCTTTGGAGAACTGGTGGTAGTGGATGGATCAAGGGATGAGGGGGAAGATCAAAGCTTAGTTTGTCTACAGCCCAATTTTGCCTGAAACTGGACCTGCCTCTGACTATTCAGGGATGAGGCCCATTACAAAGTCATTTGCAGAACTTATCTCACAAAGCTCAGAAACCAGATGTCCTGGGAAGGATGTTAGCAGCATGTCACGGTACCTCACTGACAGCATGACAAATGGTCTCCTTCCTCATCCTTCAGCCACCCCTGCTACTGACTGGGCAGTTGGTGCATCCGGGCTGCTGGGGGCCTGCCACAGTTACTGCCCCTGGATAAGAGTCCAACTTCCAGGAAGTCATTTGCAGGAACTCCAAAAGCTTAGAGTAATAGTTCTCAAACTTTAGCAAGACTCAGTTTCACCTGGTATTTATTAAAACAGATTGCTGGGCCCCACCCCTAGATTTTCTGACTCTGCAGTTCTGGGATAGGGCCTGAGAATTTGCATTTCTAACAAGTTCCCAAGTAATGCTGTTGGTGACACTGATACTGCTGGTTCAGGGACCACATTTTGAGAACTCCTGACCTAGAGGTTTGAATACCTTATAATTCTACATAGGGTTCCCCTTATTGCAGAGGTTCTCAGCCTTGGCTGCACTAGGAGACCATTTTAAAAACATGAATGCCCAGACTTCACCTGCAGAAAGTCTGATTTAAGTGGCCTGAGTGGAGCCTGGTATTTATAGTTTCTGAAAGATCCCTGGGTGATTCTAATACACAACCAGGGGTGAGAATCACTGTCTTTATTGTAGTGACTCTCAAACAGTAGTCCCCAGATTTCCAGTGGCAGTGTCGTCATCACCTGAACTTGCTAGAAACACAAATCCTCAGGCCCCACCCCCGACCTACCAAATCAAAATCTCTGGGGATGGGGCCCAGCCACCTGTGTTTTAACAAGCCCTCTAGGGGATTCTGATGCACACTGAAGTTTGACTAGCCAAATTTTTCAAATGCAATGGGGCCTGTGAGAACCATCTTATAGTCTCATAACATAAGAGGACAGTCAATATGGAAGGGGGTTCTTTGGAAGATGGACTCTGGAAAGGTGACATGCAGTTTGTGGAGTTTAGGGTTCCAGGTGTTCCAACAAAAATCCGTGAAATAAAATCTTGGAAACATGAGGTATCTGAAGACCTAAAGAGATTTCTTAGGCTAGGGTGGAGGCAGGGCTTTGCATACCTACCTGGCTCTGACTTCCAGGGCAGCCCCCAAATCGCTCTTCATAATCCCACAACATGGAAAGGAAATGGGAAATTCAGCCCTAACTGGAGCACTAAGATAATTGTGTGACCTTCCTGTCTCTTTGTTTTCTCATCCCCAATGTACGATATGATTTACATCAACTAAATCATCTACCTTATAGTTCTAAGTAGGTCAAATGAGATTGCACAGATATAGTTTTACAGTGTTTTATGATCATTGTTCTGTAGGAAGAATATTAATGAAAGGCTTGTTCTTGCCACAGGTACATGCAACTTGCATAGCTACCTGCCTTAGCTTGGGAAAAAGCAAAGCTGTAAATCATATCTCTTTGATTTTATAAAACTAATCGTTTTGAGCTCCCACATGTCACAGTAGCAGGAAATACAGCAGTTCTTCATTGCAGCCTCCCCCACCTCCAGTTGTCCATGATCTCTTAGGATTTCCTCAGTTTAGAGCCATCAGACCTACTTCCAGATACTGCTCGGAGAGGGCACTGGAGTGTGATCAGTGCATACCTTGGATGCATCTGCTTCTGCATAGGTGGGTCTGCCCACCCAGGGGACACTCATGACGGCTTCCTGATGTTCTTGCCAATCTTGAAAGGTCCTAGAGACGCACTCTTCTTGGGCCCCAAAGGCACTGCACTTTCATAGACATATGTACCCATCCCACACTCAATGCAGTCCTCAGTCTAGAAGGTCACAGAGCCTAAAGGCCCTGGTTGAGCCAGAGCCAGTCCTTCCCTATAACCCTGGAGAACAGGCACACTCACCCATGCACCTGCTGGGAGTTGCCAGGACATATAAATGAGAGAAGCAAGGCCGGAAACTACAGTGGAGGCTATACCTAGTTCCCCTTTCCTAGGCACCCAGTCTGGTCTCTTCCCATGGCAGACATAAAAACAGGCTCAGAACCCAAGAACCTCCATGGAATCCAAGGGACAGGATGGCTCTCTTTCCACTGGATGTTGATGCTATTGGATGTCAGCTTCTTGAGGTGCTCTCCTTGGAGCCAGATCAATGTAATTAGGGAAAATTACATGTAGAGAAAAGTGTTAGCACTAATGCTTTAAGCCAGTGGTTTGCAAAGGGTGGTAATCAGACCAGGAGCATCGGCATTGCCTGGGAGCTTGTTAGAACTGGGGCCTCACCTACACCTAGGATTTGGGGGGGAAGCCCTACAATCTGCGTTTTATCTAGCCTGCTAGGCAATTCTGAGGCATGCTAAACTTGAGAACCACTGCTTTTAGCCAGTAGATTTCAAGCTTGGCTGCACATGAGAATCACCTGGAAAGATTTAAAAGCTCTCTGTGCCCAAGACATACCCCAGACCAATTAAATCAAAATCTCTGAGGGTGAAATCCAGGCATCAGTATTTTTTAAAACTCTCTAAATGATTCCACTGTGAGCCAAGGTAGAAAACTACCTCTTTAAAACCACTACAAATAACTAAATTAAATCAACTTACCCATTATAACTGTTACTGCTAGCTGAAAGTAAAGACCAAAACCAAATTGACCTAAAAACTCTTAAAAAACAGACCAAGTCTTATAGACAAAGTGAACCAGGGAATCAGGCATTAACTCATCCAGGGGTGGGGAACCTGCGGCCTCAAGACCACACGTGTTCCTCCAGAACCCCAAGTGTGGCCTCTTGACCGAATCCAAACTTCATAGAACAAATCCCTTAATTAAAAGAATTTGTTCTGTAAAATTTGGATTCAGTCAAAAGGCTGCACTCAAGGATCCAGAAGGCCACATGTGGCCCCAAGGCAGCAGGCTCCCCACCCCCAAAAGGCCCTTTTAGTCTCCTGCAATTTCTTGGTGTGGGAGAATCACCAGTGCAAGAGAGAGAAAAAAGGGCTGGCTCTTGTGAGGATCAAGTGCCGTAATAGATGTGAATCTGTTTTAATATAGAGGCTTAGTCCAAGGTGAGATTTTATTTTTCCAGAAGCTAAATTCAGAAAAGGCAGTTTTTACTCATAAATGCCTTTGCCTATTAATGTCCCTCACTCCTTTTAGCACCACTGAATTTAATCAAAGCCTTATAAAGCAGCCCTGCCCCCTGGGCTTTTATTACCTGGAGGCGTGCAATCGCCCCGCTGGTTTCTGCCAGCCTTCTGCTCTTTGGGGCTCTGAGGACCAAGCTTGAGCCTGACGCTCTGACTCTGTCAGGCTCAACTGTGGCGGCATCCTGTCTCTATAGCGACTCTGGCCTTAAGAGGTGTGTGAGGTAATTTAATGTCAAGTTAGAAAATCAAACCCTCTGGATGGCTGCCCTGATGGGCAATTCACTTGTGTGAGTGATTTCATGAATCTGTCCTGTTGCCTCTTGGGTATTAAGGAAGACTGGAAGGAGGGGAAAAAAAGGAGGGTGGGAAAGGGGAGACGGGGTGAAAGAAAAGCAGGGATTAACTTTGAGCGCGTTTAATGAGGGAACAGCCTTCTTAATTGCCTGCAGGGTGCACCCAGGCAGCTGACAACAGTGCTTCATCTATCTTTGGTCCACAGTGTTTGTGTTCCGTACACCACCTGATTCCTACAGGTCATGCGCATTGTAGCTTTCCCTTAACTTCTTCTCCACAGAGCGTTGGCTCTGTTCACAATGGTTATAGACTCATGGAAGTGGGTTTCCTTAGGTGTACTCCACAAAAGCAAAGTGGCCTAATAGGATTTCCTTCAAAGTTTTTATTGGAATGGAGAAGGGAGTTTTTAGGGTTTCAAGATGACTTAAATCCTAAAATTTCCTAGTCTCAAAGGTTTCTCTTGTCACACTGATTGTCAGGGTTTGATCTGTCCTCTAAGATTTTCCCGGGAAGTCAAAATTTCTCCTGAATTGACTTCAGGAGGAGGGCGGGCCAGGAGGTGAGAGAAGCGGCGGCTCCAGGCGGTTGCAAATTGGCTTCCCACCGTGTTTTCCGTTTGGTCCCCACGTGTTCTCCTTTGGTTCCTTTGTCACTGATATTTTTGACTTTGGCTGCCAACCAAAGGCTCTTGGCAACTGACATCGACTCTGTCTCTCGACTGAGCTTGGTAGGCACCCTTCCCTCTCTGAAAGAGACTCCCACTGACCTTTGCTTTGGCTCACTCTGTCTCCTGGTAGATAACATTCACTCGCACAAATTTTGCCCGACATGCAGCCTAAGTCCCTGTACTTCAAGTTGAAGTTCTTTCCTCTTTGTTTTGTCCTTGGTGAGGGAGAACGCCCACCTTCACAAAAATGTGCCCTTCCAGATTGATAAAAGGAGGCTTTCATTTGTATTTGGAGAAGCTTGTTCTCATCAGTCTTATTTGAGATAAAGAATAGCTGGAGATCTTGGGATCATGTGGAAGGGATGGCTTCTTAGCTCTTGTGACATTTGTCACCTTATCAAGGGTACCAGGTGAACATCTCTAAGTTGCGTTTACTGAAACCATATATCATCGAGGAAGAGAGACCAAAAATAGACTGTGCGGGTTGATGCCTTTAAATGCTGCCTCTTGACCTTGAATTTTGGTCTAAATCTATGAAGGAGCAAAGGCAAAGGCGCAGCTTAGCCTGTTTTAATGCCAAAAATAAAAAACCCCAAAAACTTACAAAATAAAGCTGAGGAATAGGAGTGACAGTTCTTGAAGTGCACGGTTTTTGAAATGCAGAACCATGACTCTCTTCTCTCTCAGCTGGGGTAAATAGGAAAGTTGTTGCAACACAAGAGTAAGGTACAAATTTTTGTTTTTAAGATTCAAAGCTGATAGAATTTGCTAATTTGTTTTTTTCCTATCTTGGTTTTGAGAGAAGAAGATAAATGTGAAGGAACCTTCCCCCCCCCAGCCAGGACTGTTTACATGCACTGCTCAGATCAATCCTTCCTAAGCACGTGTGTTGCATCCCATTCCTGATGGGCTGATGCCTGTCTCATCGCCTCTATTCCTTTTGCTTCTCTCTGTGCTGAATTGCTTTCTCTGATGGTTAGACTAGGGGCCTGACTTTTTTACAAAACTGGCTTTAAATCTTATAATCAAAGCTTTCTCTTAATCCAAATAAGTACAGAAAGGGGTTTGGTTTAAAAATGCATTTTCAGTCAGTTTGTGTCTGCTCACCAAGGAAGAGGTTGGCTCTAATGTTGACCAATGGAGCTTGCGTAACTTCAAAGGCAGTGTGGGCCAAGGCAGGCTGGATTTTCCAGCACCCCCAAATTTCCTCTATGTTCACTCAACTGCAGCCATTCCTAAGCGTGTGGAGAATCAGACAACAAATATAGGCACCATGGGGAGATGTGCTGCTTCTGGGGCATTGCATGTTGGTGCATTTTCCCAGGCGTTGCAGACAACTCTGCTGGTCATCAGGGTGAGCCCAGAGAGAAAACTAACAGGAGCACAGGGCTTTCCAGGAGTGTTGGAAAAGAATGGAAGCTTCTATTCCTATGATCTGTACATGAAACTCTTCTACAGCTTAGGGAAGAGCCTCCCAAAATGCAGTACATCAGTGTTCCCAAACATTTTGATTTCTGCACCCTCTGCCTTCTTAAAAATTATTGCAGATCCTAACAATCTTTTGTTCATATGAGTTAAGTTGATCAATATTTACCATATTAGAACTGTTAACTAAAAGAAAAAATTGACACAGAGGTCAAAGGAAATAGCATTTATTGGGGAAACAAAGAATTGCAATTTGGCTATGCTGAGCCAGGGAAGCCCCAAATAGTGTCCTATAAGGCAGGCACAGGAAAGGTTTTTATAGGGGATTTCTACAAAAAGTTGTTTATGGAAGCTGTTCATTGGCTGGGCAGAAAACCCAAACTATATCCCTGTTCTGATCGGTTAATTAGGGCACTCCCAGCTGAGAGATGCTGAAGGCTGGCGGATGCTGACTGCAGTTGTTATCCAAGTCTATTGGAACCTCCTGTGGTTTGACCTTTAGCAGGTGTGAGTGCAGTCCTCTCCAATCTCCTGACTCCTCTTTAAAGCCTTAGGCTTAATTACTTCATTTTCTTTCACAGAACTTAACATTGAAAAAGTTTAAATACTGTACTTAGTCATTAATTCACTTAACATAATAATAAGCCTATCAAGTGTTAACAAATACTATATTTTACTATAACCTATGTTTTCCAAACAAAACAACTTAGTGAAAAGAGCAGAATTGTTTTATAGTGTTGCAAGACTTTTTAACGTCTGGCCTAATAGAAAACAGCTAGCTGGATTCTCAGGTCTGCTTTTGCCTTCAACCTATTGTGATATCATATCATGCAGCCTCTGGAAAACCTCACGAGACAGTGAATGTGGATGAAAAGGGTAAATAGCATCTTAGAATTATTATGAAAATAGTTTTGATCCTGTGAACCTGCAAGGGTTCTGGAGGCCCCAGGAGTCCCTGGAACACTCTGAGAACTACAATGGTCCATGAACACAGGTGGTTCAAGGGTAATTTTATGTACTCACTTTTGGCTCTGGTTTTTTATGTTTATGTGTATTAATGGGTACAATCTCCTTTGAGTAATTGATATTTTTATTTGCCTTTAATGGTAAAATGTTACTTTTAAAAATTATTTAGTTGTAAAAATGTTATTAGTATATAATTTCATTTATATGGAATTTTAGAATAGGCAATGGTAGGAAAAACACAAGGACAGTATTTGTCTTAGGGTGGGATGGGTATTGACATGAAGGGACTCTCTGGGGTGATAGTAATGTTCTGTGTCTTGATAGTGGTTTGGGTCAAAACTCATCAAATAGTATACCTTAGAGTTTTGCATTTCATTTTGTGTAAATTTTACAAAAAACTGTAAAATATATTTAAGTCAATGATATGCATGCTGGCAGTAAGGGGGAAGTCTACTGATATCTACAACTCACTTATAAGTGCACCAGAAATAGGATAAATTGGTAGAAAGATAGAAGGATAGATATGTGATAAAGCAAATATAATAAAATGTTAATAATAGAATCTAGGTGGTAGGTATATAAATGTTAAATTCTTCTTTTTCTGATGAAAATTTTAACAAAATTTTAGGGGAAGTTAGTAGACGTGAAATAAAATATTAATGGTGGTGGTACATGGATAGGGCAAACACTGTGATACTTGAGTGATTAGCTGAGAAATTAATGATTGGAATAGTAAGTGGATATGCTTCTCCCGTCCCTATATTCCCAACTCTGGTTAAATGTTCTAGCCAACCTGTGGATAATGAGGTACCATGGCCTGTGGTTGGTGTTGGGGGCAAGGAACAGATAGACCTGTACCATGGGCCTTTCTCTTAGCAGGCAGAGAAGGGGCCAGAAACAATAGCAACTGTATTGTGAGTGTTCACTAGAATCTTTGTTGTTGTTGTTTTTAAGAGACTGGGTCTCACTATGTTGCCCAGTCTGAACTCGAACGCCTGGGCTCAAGCAATTCTCCCACCTTAGTCTCCTGAGTAGTTGGGACTACAGGTATGCCTGGCTAACTCGAATCTTTGCACCAGTCTCTCAAGCTGGGTTTTATCAGTCCTGCATAATAGATGAAGAGACTAAGGCTCAGAACAGCTCATAACTAACAGCTACACAGTTGATAAATGATGGAGCTGGATTTGAACTCATGACTCTATGGCTCCTACGTGTAACTATTTAATGAACTAATTACAATCATGCACTGCATAACGATGTTTCGGTCCATGATGGACCACATGTACAACAGTGGTTCCATAAGATTATAATAGATACCATATTTTTACTGTACCTTTTCTATGTTTAGATACACAAATACTTACCGTTGTGTTACAATTGTCTACAGTCTTCAGTATGGTAACGTGCTGTATAGGTGTGTAGCCTAGGAACAACAGGCCACGTGCTGTGTAGCCTAGATGTATAGTAGGCTATACCATCTAGGTTTGTATGACTACACGCTACGATGTTCACACAAGGACAAAATCACCTCATGATGCATTTTTCAGAAAGTATCCCCATCATTAAGTGACATGTGACTGTATAATTAAAGGCAGAGTTAGGAGGCTAACATTAGATGGTGAGTTGGTATAGAAGTATAGAGAACAGAGAAGTAGATTCTGACTTCTTGAAGAAAGTCATATGAGCACAGCCTTGAAGAATAAGCATCATTTTAATAAAATAAGAGGGATGAGGGAAAGGCTGTGCAGACAGCATGAGCTGTGGCAGCACAAGGCCACTGAAGAATGGAATCTAACCCGAATCCCAGGGTCGCCCCTTGCCAGCTGTGTGGCCTTTGGAATGTGTCCAGGGTTTGGTTTCCTTACCTATAAATGCTGGTAATAAGACTTCAAATGATTGTTAAGAGAGTTCAATGAAATGATGCATGAAAAGTATTTAGTTCAATGCTTTTTAAGGGCTCAATGAATATGAGCTATTATTATCTTAGTCATTGGCAAGAAAGGGCATGTCACATTGTGATTTTTTTTCCCCTGTTACATTAATTTTAGCTCAAATGTTTAGGACATTTAGGCCCACAAGTTGAAAGAAGAACACCCAGAGCCCTGAGTCCTGTAGAAAATGCCTTGATTACAAGCCCCAAGGGCATTCAGGAGGACATAGCTTTTGCCTTTGTGTTCTGACTCCTGTGGTAGCCAGCACTGCGCTGGTAAGTAGAAGCTTAAAAATATTCATTGAATTGTATTGTGAACTTCTAATTCCCTCTTGTCAGCCTAGGGTCAAACACTAGAAGGCAGGAGTTATTTTCAGGCTCTATACCTATTCATGGCTTTCCTGCTGCTTGTCTTCTTCTAGGGCCCTGAACTGCTCATTGCTTTTCTGTATTTCTACCCTAACCCTACCCTACTCACAAATCTGTTCTTTCTTGAGGCTAAAAGGCAAAAGATTTATTCAGTCTGAAGAGAAACCAGAGTCACACTTTATATCCAAATGACGCCTCTCGCCTTCTGCCTCACTGTCCCCTGCCACCATCTCAACACGGAGATGGGACTGGATAGAACCGGTGGGGAAAGTGTTGGGGCTGGCATCTCAGGGCTGGTGCCCGGAGGGGCCTCACTCACTCAAAGGAACAATGGATGGAGATGATGGAACAGCTGGGATACCCAGCTGGTGGCTGAAGGCAGATGTTAAGTCAGGATATTAATCCAGAATATCCAGGTGCCTGCGGAATGCAAGCAGGTACATCTGCAATAAATGGAGGCAAAAAGAATGTTGGGGCAGAGTCTGGAAGCCATTAAGTCCGTTCACTCTTCCCAAACACTTATTGAGCAGGGGTCACGGTGGGGCACTGTGCTGGGGAAAACCTGAGCAACAGGACAGCCAAAATCTCTGTCCTCATGGAACATTCCTGATGGAATGACCAAGATGCACAATTCATAAGGAAAAGACAGCGTTCAAGGTAATCATCAGAGAGTAATAGGGAAGAAAGAAAGGTGTGCTTCAGAGTGACGTCAGGGAGAATGGATGTTAGACGTGGTCAGAAGAACTGACACCTGAAGGATGGGAAGGAGCCAGCCACATTAAAATGGGGGACAGCAGCTAGAAGAGGAAATTAGAAGAGAAAAAATCCTGAAAAGGAGACAAAACTGGCATTCTTAAGGAGGAGAAAGATGGCATGGTAGCTACACAAGTCATTTGTTGGCTGCCCGTTTCCTGATTTGGGGGGAATTTCCCATTGACAAGAGGCAGAGCTCACCATCATATGTCATTAAGGACGTGCAGATTACAACAACAAAGAGAAAACACTACATACCTATCAGAATGGGCAAATCCATAACACTGACAACACCAAATGCTAATGAGGGTGTGGAGTGACAGGAATTCTCATTCATTGCTGGTGGGAATGAAAAATGATCCAGCTACTTTGGAAAACAGTTTGGTGGGTCCTCGATACACCAGATGTGCTCTTACCGTATGACCCAGCAATCACACTGCTTGGTATTTACCAGGATGAGTTGAAAACATGTCCACACAAAAACCTATACACAGTGTTTATAGCAGCTTTATTCACAAGTGCTAAATCTTGGAGGCAACTAAGATGCCCTTCAGAAGGTGAATGGGTAAATAAACTGTGGCACCATCCAGACAGTGGAATATTATTCAGCACTAAAAAGAGATGAGCTATCAAGCCATGAAAAGACATGGCGGAACCATAAATGCATGCTGCTAAGTGAAAGGAGCAAATCTGAAAAGGTTATATACCGTATGACTCCCACTACATGGCATTCTGGAAAAGGCAAAACTGTAGAGACAGTAAAAAGGGATGAATAGATGGAGTACCAAGGATTTGGGAGACAGCAAAAATACTCTTGAAGATATTACAGTGGTGGACAAATGCCATTAGACATTGTTCAAACCTATGGTATGTACATCATCAAGAGTGAACCTAATATAAATTAAAGACTTTAAGTAATATTGATATGTCAAGGGAGGCTCCTAAGTTGTAACAAGTGTACTACTCTGGTTTGAAATGTCAGGTTTCTTTTTCAGAAAAAAACAACCGAAAAAGTTCTATAAAATTAACCTTTCTTAAAGAATAAAAACTCTATGTAACATTTTTAAAATATGCTGTAAATAAAAATAAATGTAAATAAGATTTATAATAAAAAATGTTTAAAGTGCAGTCATGATGCTGTTTTAGGTTTTTGGATTCAAAACATCATCCAAAATGTCTGATGTCTGGTTGTCATAAGAACAGGCCAGGAGCTCTGGAATGACCGTGGGGGACACTGAGGGCTGGAGGGGCCCTTCAGTGGACCATCTGCAGGGATATCACGTGATCCTACCCAGATATATAAGTAACAGCACTGTTTATTTTAACAGTTGGGGTAAAAGTAGATATCTCTCCCCACAGTGCCCTTCTACTACTGCTTTTGGGTTTGGAAGACCATCATTTTTGTTGTAACAAGACAGCAGCTCAGGAAGAGATAAATAATAGCATTTCAAATTACAACCACATTTAGTGTATTTAATGAAAACTGCCCTCCACGCTCGACCTTAACCTAGCAATTCTTATCAATGCCAGAAACCTGACTCATTAATTAAAGCTGCCCTTGGACAGAGCTGCATCCAAAATGATAATTTGCTAGAGAAAAACAAAGGCTTGTTGGGGAAGAATACTTGAAAGGGCATCTAGGAGGTAATAGCATCAGTGCATCTGGCCAGCTGAGGATTCTGGGGTCCTAGACTGGCTCCCAAGGATTTAGAATTCTCAGCTTCATGTAAGGACTTTAATTTTAATACACTGATGTCTAAAAATCTCTTGGAAACACAGGCAGCTTCCGCTTCCATATCTCTCAAGCAAAGCAGGTGTGGGAGCCTCACAGTACAGCAAAGCGAATTTATGATAATGTATCAAATTCATACAGTGCTTTGTTGTTTAAAAATGATGGAGATTCTGAAGTAGGGGATCAAAGTCGTCATACAACTAACAGGTGGTGAAATCACAATTTGAATCCAGGTCTATGTGACTTGGTAATGTGTATTAAGCCCTTAGCACAATGCTGACACTTATAAAATGTTCAAAAAAAATCTATTGGTAGGAGGCATAGTAAAAAAAAAATCATCAGTGAAATTCTGGATTTTTTGGCCAGCAGGTAATGAAATGGTAATGAAAATGAATACTATACTACCTGTTAATACAACTGTTATTAATTTAAAATGTGGAGAATATAAATCTTTTAATCAGCATAGTGTTTTTTTCCATGAATGAGATGAATTTACAAGTGTTTTCTTAGATTTATTCTCCACCCCCCAATAAAATATTTTTCTTTTTAAGGTTCCAAGTTGCTTGGTGCAAGTTATCCTAACTTGGGGTCTTTAGAAACTTAATGCTTGAAGTTGGGCAAGCTCTAATGTTTAGGTGAAGTAAAATGACCGAGCCTCAAAATCCAATAACATCTTGTGGCACTTTCTGTGAGATTTAGTTGAAGCAAATCTCAAAAGTGATTTTCTTTCCTCCTCCTCAAATATCATTAGCAGGTTATTTCCATCTTTCAGGATGCTATAATTGCATTTTTCTTTGGAAATGTCAAATCAGGCTATGAATATAGTGTAATTACTGTGCCGGAAGGAAGCTAAACAGGTGATTACTGATGTCAGAAAGAGAACGTGAAAGGGTGGCTTTTCCCAGAGAGTCCCGTGGGTCAGGCAGGTAGCTAGTGAGCACAGCAGAGACGGGACCAAGGGGAGGCCAAGATCAGCAGATGCAGAAGGACTGTGTGTGGGTTGTGGGAGGAGGTAGCCACACGAAGGCACGTTTCTGCAATTCCGCAGGGCTGCCCTGGTAAGACCAGTGATGTTTCAGGCTGAATAAAAATCAGAAATTGGGTAAAAGAATCGAAAGAGACAGGACTTCCTCTGTCAGGGCTGTAGTTTGCACACACAGGTCCAAATCAATTCTTGCTGTTGAAAACTGCAACAAGCATTGCTGGTTCAGCTTTTCTCAATTGTTAGCTTTAGGTGGTGACACAAAAAGTCCCTAAGATCCCAACCATAGTGACTGCCTCAAACCATTGATTTTATCTATGTTTTTTAATTTAAAAAAAATTTTTATTGATACATAATGTACATATTTTCAGGGTACACGTTATAATTTGATACATTCATGTAATGTGTAAATAACAAATCAGGGTAGTTAGTTAGGATAGTCATCACCTTAAATATTTATCTTTTCTTTATGCTAGGAACATTTGAATTATTCTCTTCTAGCTATTTTGAAATGTACAGTATATTAACTATCATCACCCTACTGATCTATCAAACACTAAGTCTTATTTCTTCTATGTAAATGTATGTTTGTTTTTATCTTGTTTTGGTGAACAAAATCTCAGTGGAACACTAGAAATAGAAAGGCTTGTCTTTTTTTAAAATACCAACTTTATTGAGAGATAATTTGTATACCATAGAATTCACCCATTTAAAGTGTACAATTCAGTAACTTTTAGTATATTCACAAATTTGTGCAAACATCACCACTATCTAATTCTGGAACATTTCATCGCTCCAGAAAGAAAACATGTCCCCGTGAAGTTAATCCTTGTTTCTCTCCAACACCCTCACCTCAGCCATAGGCAATCACTAATTTATTTTCTGTCTCTATGGATTTGCCCATTTGGATATTTCATATAAATGGAATCACACAATAAGTGGCCTTTTGTGTTTGGCTTCTTTCACTCAGCATTATATTCTCAGGGTTCATCTATGTTGTAGTCTGTATCACTACTTCATTTCTTTTGATTGCTCAATATTATTATATGGATGTGCAATTTTGTTTATGCATTTATTAGTTGATGGACATTCAGGTTGTTTCCCCTTTTTGGCTATTATGAATAAAGCTGCTATGAGCATTTGTGTACAAGTTTTTGTGTGGAAATATGTTTTCATTTCTCTTTGGGTATACAACCTAAGAGTGGAATTGCTGGATCGTACAGTAACTCTATCTTTAACCTTTTGAGAAACTGCTGGACAGTTTTCTACAACACCCCTATTTACATTCTCACCAGCAGTATGTGATGGTTGCAGTTTTTCCACATCCTTGCTGACACTTGTTATCCACTTTTTGGATTACAGTCGTTCAAGTGGATGTAAAGTGGTATTTCATTGTAGCTTTTCCATTGATTTGCAACTGATTGCATTTGACTTGTGTTTTCCGGATGGCTAATGATGTTGAGCATCTTTTCATGTGCTTATAGACCTGTTAAATATTTTCTTGGGATAATGTCTATTCAAATCTTTTGCCCACTTTTTAATTGGATAGTATTCCTTTTTGTCATTGAGTTGTAAGAGTTCTTTATATATTCTAGACACAGTTTCCTTGTCAGATATATGATTTGCAAATACTTTCACCCATTTTGTGGGTTGTCTTTTCATTTTTTTCATGGTGTCCTCTGAAGCACAAACATTTTTAATTTTGATGAAGCCCAATTATTTATTTTTCTTTTGTTGTTTGTACTTTTGGGTTCATATCTAAGAAAATATTGCCTAACCCAAGGTCATAAAGATTTATGCCTATGTTTTCTCCTGAGATGTTTCAAGTTTAAGCTCTTACAGGTAGGTCTTTGATATACTTTATTATTTTTTCTATGTTCTGTGAAGTAGAGGTCCAATTTCATTCTTTTCCATGTGGATATCCAGTTACTCCAGCACCATTTGTTGAAAAGCCTATTCTTTCCCCATTGAATGGTTGTGGTACCTTTGAAAAATCAATTGACTATAGATGTGTAGGCTTATTTCTGAATTCTCGATTCTATTCCATTTATTCATGTGTCTGTCCTTATGCCAGTACCATACTGATTTGATTACTATAGCTTTGTAGTAACTTTTGAAATAAAGAAGTGTGAGTACTTCTACTTTGTTCTTTTTCAAGATTGTTTTGGCTATTCTTGCATTTCCATATGAATTTTAGGAACAGCTTGTCAATTTATTCAAGAAACCAGCTGAGATTTTTTGATAGGGATTGAGTTGAACTTGTAGATCAATTTGGGGTGTAGTGTTATCTTAAAAATATTGCTTTCCAATTCATGAACATGGGGTGTCCTTCCACTTATTTGGGTCATTATTTTCTTTTAACATTGTTTTATAGTTTTCAGAGTATAAGTTTTGCACCTATTTTGTTAAATTTATTTGTAACTATTTTTCTGATGCTAATGTAAATGGCATTGTTTTCTTAATATCATTTTCAGTTTGTTTATTGATACTGTATAGAAATACAATTGATTTTTGCACGTTGATCTTATATCCTGTAGTCCTGCTGAGCTCATTTATCTCATTTATTAGTTCCAACATTTTTTAGTGGATCCCTTAAGATTTTCTATATATAAGATTATGCCATCTGCAAACAGAGTTTTATTTTTTCCCTTCCAATCTGGGTGCCTTTAATTTTCTTTCCCAGTTGTCTTGGCTACAAACTCCAGTACAATGTTGGATAGGAATGGTGAGAGCAGACATCCTTGTCTTGTTCTTGATCATAGGGAGAAAGTCTTCCTTATGTGACACCATTTCCTAATGTAATACCATTAAGTATAATTTTAGCTGTGGGTTTTCTGTAGATGCCCTTTATCAGATTGAGAAAGTTCCCTTCTCTTCCCAGCTTGTTGAGAGCTTTTTGTCGTAAAGGGATGTTGAATTTTGACAAAGTTTTTTTCCTGCATCTATTGAGATCATTGTGTAATATTTGCCCTTTATTCTATCAATATGGTATATGACATTAATTGATTTTTCAATGTATTTTTTCCTACATTGATGAAATGTGAGATGTACGGAGGGAAGGACTCAATGGTAGCATATCAATAGCATTTTTCTAGAATAATCTTGAATAATTTGGCTAGTATCAATATCACCTAGAAAATTATTTTTGGGGAGATATTGTTACATCCATTTAAAGTTTATGAAAACATTGCTTTAAAAGGAAAATATACACACACTACACACAGCAGGTTCTTTTCTTTGGGGACTAGTTCTATTGGGTCACTTGAGGTGAGCAAACTTTGAATTTAATTGACTTAAGCAATGATTTAGCTCCCCATCAGACTGTCCTTTTTATCTTTACAGTAAAAGTTGTCAGAATCAAAATAGAGTCACTTGTGTTAAAACCCTGACAAATGGAGCCAGGGAAGGGCATGTAGGGAGAGTTCTCATGCACTTATACCTGATAACAATAACTATCACAAAAGACTGCAAAAACCATGGCCTTGTACAAAAGCCACCATAACCTTACACAGAAAATACTTCTGCAAGGACATCTGTCCAGCAACTGCCTGTCTACTTTTGGACTAATGACACCTTTGCTATTGATCCTTGTAGCCAAGGATAATTGGTTCAAAATAATTTATGTAATCTTCCTCATTTTACCTTTAAAATCTTCCCTTTCTCCCAATCTCTTTGAATGCACACATAGTTGACTGTGGCACACGTATTCCCATTGCAATGCTATTCTCTAAAAAGATCATTTCCATTTATGGAATCTCTTTCTCTGTCTTTTATTTAGGTTGAGATATCTGGACTCAGAAGTGGGACCTGAAGCAAGATCTCTTTTGGAAGGGATTCTTGGAACTGGTGTGCAGTACTCACCTGAGCCCTGGGAGCTCTCCACTTCCATAGCCCACGTTTTCTGCCCTGGTGAGTCTTCTCTCTGGCTCCCTCCTTTTGGTAGGAGCTTTTTGACTTTATTTAGGATCTGATTTGGATAAGGCCACTCTAATAAAGGACCTTGCATCCCTCCTGGGATGATAAAAGCTGTTTTGTCTTTTCTGACAAGCCCTTTCTGGTATAAAATTTGTAGTTTTTTGAGGAACTTCCATATTGTTCTCCATAGTGGCTATACTAGTTTAGATTTCCACCAACAGCGTATAAGAGTTTCCCTTTTATTTGCATCTTTACCAGCATTTGTTATGTTTTGTCTTTTTGATAATAGCCATCCTAACTGGGGTGATATGATACCTGCTGTGGTTTTGATTTGCATTTCCTTGATGATACATATATATTATCATATAAATACCATATATTTATTGGTCATTTATAGGTCTTTTGAGAACTGTCTGTTCAGATCATTTGCCCATTTTTAAAAATCAGACTGTTTGCTTGTTTTGCTGTTTAATCCCCTGTCAGATGAATAGTTTGTAAATATTTTCTCACATTCTTCAGGTTGTCTTTTCACTTTGTTGATTATTTCTTTTGCTGTGCAGAAGCTTTTTACTTTGATATAATACATTTGTTTATTTTTGCTTTTGTTAGCTGTGCTTTTGAGGTCTTATTCATAAAATATTTTTCCAGGCCAATGTCCTAAAGCATTTCCCCTAAGTTTTCTCCTAGTAGTTTTATAGTTTTGGGACTTACATTTAGGTCTTTAGTACATTTTGAGTTGGTTTTTATATAGGGTGAGAGGCGGGGGTCTAATTTCAATCTTCTGTATATGGATTTCCAGTTTTGCAAGCACCATTTATTGAAGAGACTGTCCTTTTCCCAAGGAATGTTCTTGACATCTTTGTCAAAAATCAGTTGGTTATAGATACATAGATTAATTTCTGCATTCTCTATTCTGTTCAGTTTGTCTATGTGTCTGTTTTAATGCCAGTACCATACTGTTTTGGTTACTATAGCTTTGTAGTATATTTTTAAAGTCTGATAGTGTGATGCCTTCAGCTTTGTACTTTTTGCTCAGGATTATTTTAGCTATTCAGGTCTTTTGTGGTTCCATACAAATTTTAGGATTTTATTCCTATTTCTGTGAAGAATGTCATTGGTATTTTGCTAAGGTTTGCATTGAATCTGTATATTGCTTTGGGTATGGTCATTTTAACAATATGAATTCCTTTGATCAAGAAGCATGGGATATCTGTTTGTATCCTTTTCAAGTTCTTTCATCAGTGTTTTCCTTGAAGAGGTCTTTCACCTCCTTGGTTAAATTTATATCCAGGGTTTTTTTTGTTTTTTTTTTTTGTAGCGATTATAAATGGGATTGCCTTCTTGATTTCTTTTTCAGCTACTTCATTGTGCATGTATAGAAATGCTACTGAGTTTTTTGTGTTGATTTTGCATTCTGCAACTTTACTGAATTTGTTTATCAGTTCTAAGAATTTTTTGGTAGAGTCCTTACATTTTTTTACATATAAGATGATGTCATCTGCAAACAGAGATAATTTGATTTCCTCTTTTCCAATTTGGATGCCCTTTATTTCTTTCTCTTGTGTACTTTCTCTGGCTTGGACTTCCAGTACTATGTTAAATAAGAATGGTGAGAATGAGAATCCTTGTCTTGATCCAATTCTTAGAGGAAAAGCATGATGTTAGTATGGGTTTGTCATATTTGGCCTTTATTGTGTTGAAGTACTTTCCTTTTATACCTAATTTGTTGAATTTTTAGTATGAAGGGATGTTGAATCTTATCAAATGCTTTTTCTGCATCTGTTGAGATGATCATGTAGTTTTTGTCCTTCATTCTGTTGATGTGATGTATCATGTTTATTGATTGCGTATTTTGTACCATTTTTGCATTCCTGGGATAAATCCCACTTGATTATGGTGTATTATCTTTTTCATGTGTTGTTGGATTTGGTTTGCTAGTATTTTGTCAGGGATTTTTACATCTATGTTCAATAGGTATATTGGTCTATAGTTTTCCTTTCTTGTGCCCTTGTCTGGTTTTGGTATTAGAGTTTTGCTGGCCTCATAGAATGAGTTAGGAAGAATTCCCTCCTCAACTTTTTGGAATAGTTTGACTTGAGAAGAATTGGTACTAACCAAGGACCAAAAGTTTGGCAGAATTCAGCAAAGCCATCTGGTCCTGGACTTTTTTTTTTTTTTGTTGGGAGACGTTTTATTACTGTGGTTCAACCTTATACTTGCTATTGGTCTGTTTAAGTTTTCTATTTCTATTTGGTTCAATCTTAGCAGGTTGTGTGTGTCCTCTGTCCAGGAATTTATTTATTTCCTCTAGATTTTTAAATTTATTGGTATATAGTTGTTCATAATAGTTTCTAATGATCCTTTAAATTTCTGTGGTATCCACTGTAACATCTCCTTTTTAATTTCTGATTTTATTTATTTGGGTCTTTTTTTCTTAGTCTAGCTAATGGTTTGTCAATTTTGATTCTCTCTTAAAAAATCAACTTTTTGTTGGCAGTTTGTATTTTTTTAGTCTAAATTTCATTTATTTCTGCTCTAATCTTTATTATTTCTTTCCTTCTACTGATTTTGGGTTTGGTTTATTCTTGCTTTTCTAGTTCCTTCAATTAGGTTAGTTATTTTAAATCTATTTTTTGTATGTGGGCATTTATTGCTATAAACTTGCCTCAATACTGCTTTTGCTGTTTTCCATAGGTTTTGGTATGTTGTGTTTTTATTTTCATTTGTTTCAAGGATTTAACAAATTTTCTTCTTGAATTTCTTCCTTTACTCATTGGTTGTTCAGGAGCATGTTGTTTAATTTTCCTGTATTTGTGTGGTTTCAGATGTTCCTCTGGTTATTGACTTCTAGTTTTAGTCCATGTGGTCTGATAAGATACTTGACATTTTAATTTTTTATAAAATTTTGAGGCTTGTTTGATTTTCCAACATATGATCAATCCTGGAGAATGTTCCATGTACTGATGAAAAGAATGTGTATTCTGCAGCTATTGGGTGAAATGTTCTGTTCTGCAAATGTCTGTTAGGTCTATTTGATCTATGGTGCACATTAAATCCAGTGTTTCTTTGTTGATCTGTCCAATGCTGAAAGTGGGGTTTTGAAGTCCACCATTTTGTATTGGGGTCTATCTCTCCCTTTAAATGTAATGATGTTTACTCTATATATTCTACTTGGCTGACCTGGGGGCATGTCCACTGGGAGTGGACTCACTGGACTGTTTCTTAGGCCTGGAATGTGGGTGCATGGTTGTTTGGCCAGTCTGGGTTTGTGTCCACCAGGGGTGACCTGCAGTGTGTTTCTCAGGCCTGGGACATAGGTGCAAGGCTACTTGGCTTGCCTGGGGGCATGTCTGCTGGGGGTGCTCCATAGGTCTGTTTCTCAGGCTCTGAGTACAGGTGCAAGGCTGGCTGCTAGGGCAGGCAAGGGGTGTTTCCATGGGGGTTGTGGTGGCCACAGAGCTGTTTCTCAGGCCTTGGGCAGGTACATGTAGTCTCTCCACTGGCCTATGGGCATGTCAGCTGCTCAGCAGCTCTGGAGCCTCTTCCATATGGTGGAAGGCATATAGAAGTTTGGCCAGCTCAAGGTAGGTTCACCCTGTACTAGGTGAACCAGTACTGCTAGACCCTTTCTACAGCTAGAAGTGCAGGCAGTGGGGATTGATTTCCCTGCTGTATAGGACTAGAGTCACAGCTGATTTTGACCCTGGGTCCCATGCAGCTGGGGTTGTGGCATTTAGCCACCTATGTGGGCCTGGGGGGATGAAGACAGAGCCTCTGGGCTTGAGAGGTGCCATGGCTACTGGGCCCCAGAGCAGGGCACACCCCAGAAATGGCTCTGGTCTCAAAATGGTGCTGTCCTGCAACAGCTTGGCTCACAGGGGTTGTGGGGGTGGCATGTGCACACCTTGTGTTTCTGATGCAGAGAAATGCAGGTGAGTGAATTCCTAGCAGCTCCCTAAACTGGGTACAGGGCTTGTGAGGACTGTGGGATTCTCCTGTAGTAAGGACTGCAGGTGTTTGCAGTGGCAATAGGGGCTGGTGGGGATCTTCTGCTTACCTTTTCCTTGAAAGGGGAAGTCACTCCTGACTCCAGACCAATCTGGGTGGAAGAGGTGGGGAAGCAGAGGCAGGGTGCCTCTATACTGCCCTCTTGGGCTTTCAATCACCACAGATACCTCTCCACTTCCCCACTGTACTCCAGCACTGTCCCTTCAACACTCTGGTTAGATCTTAACTGTTTATACTATATGTTGCCTTGGTCTTTTCTTGTCAGGGAGTGAGCACCAGATTCCTCTAGTCAGCCAGTCAGATGTCTTGCTGACCTTGATGCTGTCTTCATGACTGTTTTTTAATATTTTGTTTGGTCTACGCACTTGGCTTAAATTTTGTGAGCACTCTTATTTGGTTTCATTTTGGTTTGGTTATGTGCATCTGTAAATAATTTGGCTCTTTTTTCCCCCTGCTGCTTGTTTCTGAAAATATTCCAAGAGCAAAAATAAACATTCTAAATGGTGAGTGTGAGATGGCCAATTAAAAGCCACAAGGGTGATACCATCATCTAAAATACTGGTCCAAACCACGGACACTACCTGCTAGGACTTAGGTTTTTTGTTTTTTTGTTTTTTGTTTTTAAATCTCTTAAAAGAGATTAATAAGAAATGGAATAGGATCCTCAAATTCTAAAGCCATACAAGGACAACATTCCTTCAGGGATTCCAGCAGGCTATGTATGACCCATTCTTGTGCAAATTCTTAAAGTGATGGGCAAATTACATCAATGGAAATTCAGAACACAATGGGCATTATTTGAACTCTCTAAGAAAACTGAAACTATAGGGCTAAAATATGGAGACATTTAAGTTCTCTGTTTACTTACCTATTTTTTTTCTCTGCTTACTCTGAATCTGCTACTTTTTTGCTTGTATTAAAATAAATCTGTTAATAAATTTAAGGCTACTTGGAGGTTTAATTTTCTAGCCAGCCCTAAGTATAATGTAAACATCCAGGAGTTAATTAAAACAACTCATAGGAAAGTTAAAAAAAAAAAAAAGGGGGGGGGGAAGGGTAAAAGAGATTGTTGTTTTTTTAAACCAAATTGCTTTACCAAAATTTTAGTCCACAGCCTTCATTAGATTACCTACCAGGACAAACAAAGATTAGCCAAGTGAACAGGTCCCAATTTTTCAAAAGCATAATTTGGATCCAACTTTCCTTTTATAGATTGGTAAATTTATAATACTATGTTTTACTGTCTTGTGATTAAAGTTTTAAAATGAAGGCAGTAAGATCTTGGTTTTTGTGTATGTGTATTTATATATGTTTATGCATATGTATTTGTATTAGGTTGTATATTATGTCTACATGGTGGAATCTGACATAGTTGACCAGAAATCCCTTAAGGAATTCTATTTGGATTGGCTTAAATAAGTGTGTGCTCATATCAATTGTTAAAATTATAGTAATTAACCCAAACACCTTTTAATTCATATGACTTAAGTAAATCTTTCATAAATAAGCTGGTTTAAAAATTGTTGGTAAAATAAAAATAAAAATGTCTTCAGAATTATCAGCATACATTTTTGCCTAAGTTTAGTGGTCAGACAGTTTTATATTTGTCTCTGCTAGATGTTTTAAGTTCATAAAACTATAAACCCTGCCTACAAACAGAATGATCTTTGATCTTTGTGTAACTGTTTGGTAAATAAGACTAATTTAACATTGTTGGTTTAATAAAAGCAGCTATATCTACTGAGTTATTGGCAAAATACACATATATTTAACTTTAAGTTTCTTACTTAGGTAAACACCTTATTCACAAACTATAAAAATGATGAACAGGGAAATAACTTGAAATGATAACTAGCTTTGTCTAGTATCTCAGTTTTCATAAGTAGTCTAGGTATAATCGTTAAATAAATTAGGTAAATATAAATAGGATAAATGTTTATAAATGAACTTTTTATGTAACTTGAAATCTCAAAGTTATGTTATGTTAAATTAAGCAATATATAATCATTAAATGTCTGGGTCACTTCCCAATAAGATATACTGAAACATAAATTGCTGAACATAAATATAAGTTCTTGGCTTCTTAAATTTTACAGAAAGACTATATCTCAGTCTATTAATATGCATAAAAATTATGTTGTGGGGAAACATGTTTTTAAAAATTATAATTCTCATCTATAGGATATTTGTGTGTGACAGACAGTTCAAAAGTACTTCCTAGGTTTTCACTAGAAATTAAGGTTACTAAGAGTTAAAAGTTCAAATTAATGTATATAATTCTATATACAAAGTGTACCAAAACTGTAAGAGGTATTTTTGATAAAAAATCATAAGGTATAAAAATGTGTTCTTTATTGAAAAAAATGAATAATTTTATTTAAATTCAGAGGTTATTTAAGATTGTTTCAAAATGTGAATTTAAGAAGGAAATATGAACAAGATAGAAAGGAATAAGTATGTAGGAGAAGGAGATGTGAAGAAGTTATAAATATGAAGATGTACTTTTGGTAAGAATTCTGCTATATCTTGCTGTATGTGATTTGCAGGTCATATATCATTGCCTTCTGCTCTTCCTCTTTCTCTCCTTGAGAAGGTACTTTTTGTTGCTTAGCTGAGGTGATAACACTCTCTCAACTTTTTTGTCAGTTCTTGAAACTTTTTACTTTGGTTCTAATTCTGCTGTTATGGATTGATGCTGAAATATTTGTCTTGAAGGCCTAAAAAAGCAATGTTTTCTCCAGTATAACTTGATTCTGTACTCTTGGCTTTTCGTGATGTGTCTGAATTGTCCCATGTAACCAGAAAATTTCCCTTGCTCTTAAGAGACATATATTCCCCTGCTCAAAGTACTAGTTTTCTTGCTTATGTTCCTCTATAATATGGTGTATACTCACAATCTTGGACACACATTCTATGTTTGAATTCAAGTACCTTTTTATAAGGTTTGGCTTCCAGGTTATCTAAAACGGCTTCATATAAGGAGAAACAATCACACAGCAGGAGATTTTTCTTTACCTTTTTGGTAACTGGTCTAAAAACAAAGATGTTATGTTTTATCAAAATAATTTCCTGTGTTTCATTTTGTCTTTATTAGGTTTTTTGACTACTTAGGAAAACTGAGCTTTGAAAGGATTATGAATTTGGTTTTTTTTTCTTTTTTAATCCATGTAACTTTCTGTATTTCTTTTGAAGACTTTATCACTCTGGTTAGATAAATAATATCTTTTCAGTGACCTATGATCAAGGGTGTTCAACCTTTTGACATCTTTGGCAGGCTTCCTCAGGATCAAATTCTAAATTTAGTCTTTTTTGATCTCTAACTTTGGGGTGTTTGAGAGGACCCTGGAACTGCTCGAAGATTTATAAAGGGAAAGTATTAAACTAAATTAGGCTCATATAAAATGTTGACTTACATAAAAAAATTGTCAAATTATAAATTTTGCTAATTCTTCTTTCAGTTCAATTTATGGATATGTTATAGATATAAACTTTTAAAACCGTATAAAATTCTTAAAAACATGTCATCAGTCATAATTATAGTTATTATGTGGTATGCCACAAAAATAACCAAATTTCCTTGTCAATTTCTGGTTATGGTAAACTTCCATCAGATTTTTAACTATGATTCTAAGTTTTTGTCATCCACAGTTATTGTTTTATTTTTTTTTGAAAAACACCTATAATCAGATTCATGGAAAATACTCTAACAAGAACTCTTTAATATAGGTTTCTAACAAGTTTAAGATCAATAGACTAAATAAAAATTTTCTAATACTCTAATTAAAAAAAGTGATAAATTTGTGAAACTACTAATCAGGATCAAGCAAAACAAAGATTAATTACATAAAATTATGTAATTAATAAACATAAAGTTTATATGACTTTATTTGAAACACTATTAGTACATTACTTAAATGTTTTCTTTCCTAGATTTAAGGAAATTTTCTCTTAAGCTATCTGTAGTTTACAACAATTTATAAAGTATATTTTTGTGAGCAAAGATAAAAAAACTTACTTTTTCTCCCTAGTTGATACCTCCAAAACTTAGAAACTATTCACAGGTGTTCTTATTTCTTATGACAATAAGAATCTGCTCTTTTTATAACAGAATACAATAGAAAATATTGGTTGTATTACCAAGGCTTTGAAATGTCCTATTTAAGTTGTTTATACATACTGTAGGCAAAATCTAAAGTCTACCTTGGTTTGGCTTAGCATCAAGAGGTTTTAAAAATCTGAGATTCCTGTGTAATCAATCACTATCCTAGCTGCATTTATGTAAATAATCAGACCAAAATTGATAAGCCTGAACTTATTTTACAAACAAATTTGTCTTACTCTGATTATCTTTGGTAAAAATTGGGAAGAGTGAAAAAAATTATCTCCCCTAAAAAAAAAAAGCTATAATGTACCTCTTATTAAATTGTAGCCCTATATATTATTTTCAAGTTTTTATTATTTGCCTGTAGACTGGACTAGCTTCTGAATTCTTCAAGTTTCCTCCAATCAAACTTTCTGCCATGGGATTACTAAGAATGGGAACTATTCTGTTCCTGAAGCCCTATAAGATGAAACTAAATAAATTATAAGGGAAAAGTCTTGTCCCTGCTGTATGGACCATGCTGAGAATTCATCAATCCACCTGACCCCATAGCCGGAGACATTTAAACTAAAAACCAGGATGAGAAATTAATTAACATTATGGACAGATTTTCCCAAGACATCAGAACAAGACTCCATAACACAATGAGACTTGCCCCTCTGAATGCCTACCTTTTTCATTTGGCAGGAAATTGAAATTGAAATTGAAATTTCACAATCAATAGCTTCTGGTAACTGAACAGAACCTGATCTAAGAGTCTACCCTTTAGTATGCCTAGTGGGTAACTTTGGCAACATCCCTGATGCAACTGTTGCTCACTGTGCTTTAATTAAACCCAGTCATGGGATAGTAGATGATAAAATTGCTCTATATTATCTATTGGTTAAATAAGAAAATGTCTGTTCTATTGCTAATATTATATGCTATACCTGGATAAATTCCTCTGAGGAAGTTGAGATCCATATATACAAAATGAGAGAATGGGCCACATGGTTACAGCAGTTTTCACCTAATTCCCCATGGACATTTAATTTATTCAGTTGGCTGCCTTTAAGCCTAGATTCATGGCTCAAAACTATTATGCAAACTGAAAGTATTATATTACCATTAATTTTACTTTGTATTTTCCTTTTTTTAAACTTTGTACCTGTTTCTCGTTAAATTTCTGCAGAAATACGACTCCTAACAGAGTAATGCTGGTCCCGCACTTTGAGATAATAGCCAATGCCTATGAAATAGACAGAATTGAACTTAACAATGGGTTCCAGGGAGACAGAGCCTGAGAGCCACTCCCTCCAAACCTTCTTTGTTGCTCTAATGTGGCTAACAGGGTTTTTAACAATGACTCCTAGTTGCCAATCATTCCCTTCAACCTGGGACCAGACCAACAAACTGGGACAGGTCCATCTGAGGGACAATTAAAACTTAACTATGGCATGACCGATCAGCAGTCCTTTCAGAGAAAGATCTTGATTGAAAGGGAAAAACATGGAAGTTGCCAGAATCAAAATGGCATCACTTGTATTAAAACCCTGACAAATGGAGCCAGGGAAGGCCATGAAGGGGGGGTTCTCATGCATGTGTACCTGATAACAAGAACTGTCACAAAAGACTGCAAAAACCACAACTGTACACAGAAAACACTTCTTTAAGAATGTCTGTCCAGCAATTGCTTGTCCAACCTTGGATTGACCCCACCTTTGTTATTGATCCTTGTAGCCAGGGATAATTGATTCAAAATAATTTATGTAATTCTCCTCATTTTGCCTTTAAAATCTTCCCCTTGCCCCAACCTCCTTGAATATGCACATAGTTTACTATGACATGTGTATTCCCATTATGATGCTACTCCCAAATAAATATCACTTTCTTTGAGAGAATCTTTTTCTATTATTTAGGTATTACCAAGCTTTTAAAAAAATAAAAGTAGTGTTGACATGGATCTGGGCATATCACTATAATTCATTCCCCCTGTGGAATACAGAAGTTAATACAAAGGGCTAGTTCAAGCTTTCTTAGTACATGCATATCCATTTCTTTATTTTGTTTGGTCATTTAATCACCTTTATTCATGCAATAGATGTTTGTTTAATTCTCCCTATTTGGAGATTTAATAACTCTTCCCCCATCTAATTGCAATTTCTACTTCCTGCTACTAAGGCACTTAACACATATTAAATAGTATTATAATTGCATACCTGACCATCTACACAATAGACTGTGATATCTCCTAAAATAAAAGCTGTCTGATTCTTCTTTATATCCCCAGATTTTATTATAGTGTGGTACAGTCTGAATAGAGTATAGGCTTATAGAAGAGAATGAATGAACAAATGAATGAGTGAATTGAAGAATTCAAAGCAATAGGTGTGATCCTATATGACATGCAAAGACATTCTTCATAGACTCAAAGGGATTTGACTCCAACCTGGGAAATCCGGCACAATAGTCAAGACAGCGGTTTGCCTATC
This sequence comes from Daubentonia madagascariensis, assembly GCA_023783475.1. NCBI lineage: Eukaryota > Metazoa > Chordata > Mammalia > Primates > Daubentoniidae > Daubentonia > Daubentonia madagascariensis. The sequence continues at coordinate 1,796,987 of JAKFHU010002136.1, forward strand.
CAACAGCCATCTCTCCTTCCCTGCTAGAATTCCAACTTTGTTTTTAGCTGGTGAGTGGCAATTCCTTGATTTCCAGGCAGGCTGGCACCTCCCCAGGAATGAGTTATGATAGGTCAAATCCAATCATGACAACCCCATTCCTCTTTCATGGTAATTGGTCTAGAAAGAAACATGTGATCCAGTGTGAGCCAATAAGGCATGAGGAATGCTTTTGGGAGAGTTTACTCTTCCCATATAAAATATGAGACATCTGAAGATAAAACCTTTTGCCTCATCCCCTTTCCTGTTGCTTGGAGGTTCTACCATGTGCCAGGTACGTTTTGAACTCTAGAGAAAACAGTGGTAGAAAGAGCCAAGGTCTCAGCTGTCATTGGGATTATTTCTATTAGTGAAGACAGAAAATAAACAATGAACACATATGTAAACAGGTCATGTACTGTGAGGGGAGATAAATCAGGGTTATTTCACAGAGTGAGATGGGGTGGGAGGAAAGGTGTCTTTTCAGGCTGAGACCAGAAAATATCTTTGGAAAGAATACTCTAACAAGGGAAGAGGTCATTCTAGAAACATAGAAATGGCCAATATAGACGGAGAGTGGAGAGTGAAGGTAAGAGTGGGAAATAAGGTAGGAAAATGGGCAAGAATAAATGACATAAGGTGCTACAGGCCATTACAAGGAGTTTGGATTTTGTTCTCAAATGTGATGGGAGCCACTGAAGGGTTTTAACACGGGGACCTATTTCTAGAAAAATGTTAATGCAAACTAAGCTTTTGATTAATTACCAAGAATTTTAAAAGCCTTGAGTTGAAAGAGAATAATCTAAGTAGGAAAGACCTAATGTACTAGCAATTCTTATCCTAGTCTTGCTTATTTATTTATTTACTCAATGGCATTTTCTATTATCTATTTCTTGTTTGATAATTTGAGTTTATTTTTCATTGTGATAATGTTCAGTTATAGCCATTTTCAGACTTTTACAGGCTGTAAGAGAAGAATGGGTTTAATAGATATTTTGTCACAGAGTTGACAGGTTTTGGCAACTTACCAGGTGTGGAGAATGAATTAGGAAGTAATATAAAAATAGATATTCTTTCTCAGATTAAGGACATTTCTAGAAACCTAAACAAAACATAAAAAGATGCTCAGCTTCATCTTTTGTAAACTGTAGTATTGTTTTCATGTTGTAAACCGTAATACTGTTTTCACGTTTCTAATTATTCACCACCCTCTTCCTATGAGAGGATACTTGCTCACCATATTGACATCAGCCTTAACCACGTGACTTGCTTGGCCAATGAAATTAAGATAACATGATCTACACCACTTCCGAGCAGAAGACTCAAGATACACAGTGTGGTTCTGCCATGTTTTCTTTTCCCTTTATTGTGAGACCAGCATGTTCCAGGTAGAGGCTGGCACTCTTTCAGTCTTGCTCAAAAGTAAGGACTACATGGAACAGAGCCACAGCCAACTCACCAAGTACATGTTACATGAGCAAGAAATAAACCACCCTTATTTTAAGTCAAGATTTGGAGGTTGTTACTATAGCATAATCTAGTGAAAGTTGACAGTGATCAAGTAAATGCAAATTAAAATACTGATGTGATTTCACATATATATGATTGGTCAAAGTTAGTAAGTCTGATAACAAGAAGTGTTAATGACAATGTGGTAAAATCAGACTTAATGGTTGTTGGTTGTGATGTAAATTGGCACATTCACTTTGGTGACATCTGAAGAAGTAAAACTGCATCCCATAAACAATTTCACCACTAGGTGTCTACCCCAAAGAAACTCTTGCACTAGTAAACAAGGAAACACATCCTATAATGTTCACTGAAGAACTTTTATCGTATATAAAGGAAGTGAGCTTCAGTAGGGGGATGGACAAACTCGTTCGGTCATTCAAAGGAATACTATACAGTAGTTAAAATGAATAAAGAAGATTTACGCATCATAAAATGATACACAGAGCAAGAAGGAAAAGATGGGAATGAGATTTAGCAATGTCTTTAATGTTTTATTTAATATTTTGTTAAAGATCTAAAACACACGGCAAAACAGTAATACCTGATTAAATTTTTTATGGTGGATTAAAAAAAAATAATGTAAAGACCACACTGTGCTTTCAGGTCTGCCTTCTGTTGTAGCATCCTCCAGTTTTACTGCTTTTAAACTTTTTTCACAGTTTATGTTCCCCAAGACAGTAACCTTTCTGTGGCAAAGGTCTATGCATTTCTATTGCTCTCTCAGAGCCCAGTATCAGGCCTCATAAGAAGAAAATGCCCATAAATTTAGTTGGTTATTGGATTAGGAGTCTGAGCATCCGCCTGTCTGGTGCCAAGTTTAAAAGCCTTTGGAAGAGCTCTGAGAACTTGTGTTTGGATCAGCTGCCCAGCCTTGGGTCAATCAGGGTAGTTAGGAGAGAGTGGGCCAGTTTGTATCATGTCTTCCCTCCCTGCCTTGAGCAAGGAGGAATAAGGGCTGTCTGAAGATGGCATCCCAATTTAAACCAGCAGGTTGGAGTCAGGAGATGATGATTTTGAATAGAACAAATGTTAGATGTCCACCTTATCTCCCTTCTGAGCGCCCCACCTGCATATGGGACTTCCCACTTTACATCTCCCTTACATGTTTCACAAGCACTTCAAACTCAACCTCTTTTCCTCACGCTATTCCCAAGCCTGATCCTCCACAGTGTGTGGCTCTGCCACATGCCCAGTTGTTCAAACCAAACACCTAGAAATTATCCTTAACTCCTCCCTCTCTCTCATCCCTTATACTTTTATACTCTCTGAGCCAGGTGTATTATTTTGCTTCATTTTCTGCCGCCAACACCTCATTTAAGCCAACATCATTTCTCTCCTCAAGTAGTTATTCTGTTGTCCTAGCATCCACTTTTATCTCCAATCAATCCATTCTCTGTACCCACACTCTCCAATGTAGCATCCACTAGCCATTTGTGGCTATTTGAATTTAAATTTATAATTAAGATTAAATACATTTAATGTTCAGTTCATCAGTTGCGCTAGCCATATTTCCAGTGGTTAGTCACTCTCCCCATGTGGTGGGGCTACCATATAGAGGCCCCCTCGAAACACCCAGCTGGAGATGTAGCATGGGAAGTCTCGACTGCAGGTGGAGTGCTCAACAAAGATGTAACTGGACAGCCAAAGTCTGCTTTAGCCAAGTTTACAAGTCATGCTTAACACGCTTTTCTGCCTCTTTCCAGTCTCATTGGCTTCTTCCATTTCTGCAGCACACGACACTCTTCTGACCCTGGTCAGCTCGGGTTGCTATAACAAAATATCATAAACTGGGTGGCTTATAAACAACAGATCCTTGGGGGTTAGGATTTCAATATATGAATTTGGGGGGGGTGCAAACATTCCAGAGCATAGTGCACCTCAAAGATGTCACAAATACTCCGCTTGCTTTTCCTCACTTTTTCACTCTTTTCCCCAGGTGACCAGCCAGCCCAGTTTGAGCACTTAAAGTCCCACATCCCAGGAAACCCCTTGGTCCCAGACAAATCGGAACAGTTGGTCTACCTATTTTCAACCTGGCCACCTATTGCTTATCCTTCAGGTCTCAGCTTATGCATCCTCCTTGCTACTCGAAGTGTGATTCCTGGACTACCACCCCAATCCTATTTAACTAACTCTACAGTTTAACACAATCCCCAGGTGATTCAGATGAACTATGAAGTTTGAAAAGCTTCAGGGAACCTATCATGCCCTCTCAGACCAGATCATATACAACTGTCTTCCCCATTAGACTACAAATTCAGGAGGACAGGGTCACACCTGTCTTATTTCTTAGTATGTTCTGAGCCCTAAGTATAGTACCTGACAAAGTGTAAGGGCTTAATAAATATTTGTTGTTGAATAAATGAATTAAAAAACCTAGACAATATGAGGTAAAACCAGGTAGACTATGGTAGATGTGGTTGACACCCCACCCCATAACCCCAAGACTCACCTGAGTTCACCTGAAGTTGTACTTCTCAGGACAGTTCTAGCTTCCTGCCTCAAGTCCTGGCATTTCTTCTTTTCTGCCCAAGGGCTTGCTGATTATAATGGCTCTCAAACCTCAATGGGCAGCAGAATTCCCTGGAAGACTTGTGAAAACATAGAATGCTGGGCTGGGTTCCACCCTCCCGTATTCAGATATGAGACTGCATTTTTAACAAATTCTCGTGTGATCCTGCTGTTCTTAGGTGATGCTTACTTTGCTGCTGGCCTGAAGACTAACTTGGAGAAGAAAGGATCTAGGTTGGTGCTTCTCTGCCTTGGTTGCACATTGGAACCCTCTGGGAGATTTAAAAATACTAATACCTGAATCCCATGTCCAGAGAGGCTGACTTAATTGGGATGAAATTTTTTGAAAACTTCCCAGGTGATTCTAATGTTTGTTCAACTGGTCTAGAGCAGCAGTTCTGATACTTCAGGGTGTACCAGACTCTCCCAGAGGGCTTGTCAAAACATATATTGCTGGTCCTCAACCCCATAGTGTCTGATTCAGTATGTCTGTGTTAGGGCCTGAGAATTTGCCTTTCTAAAAATTTCCCAGGTGATGCTGATGCTGTTGGTATGGAGGAACATGCACTGAGAACCACTAGTCTAGAAGCAAAGGCAGGCATGTAAATAAGTGAGTTGCAGTAAAATGTGGGAAGTTCAACCACAGAACCAGGTGTAGACATATCCAGAGAGAGGAACATGGGTCAGAAAGGGTTTTCTGGAGGAGGTGATGTCCAAGTTCGGTTTAGGAGGACAAAGAGGGTGGAAAGGAGTCATGAAAGAAACAGTTTTAGCCAGAGAGAACATGTACAAAGGTACACAGAGATGAAAGGGCAGGGTGCATTTTGGGGATCTAATGAAGTTTAATGTTGTGGGAGCATAAACTCAGAGCAAGGCAGTTACTTGGTTTGATCAATAGGCTGGAACCAAGTCATGAGGGGCTATTCTTAGACTTTATTCTCAAAGCAATGGGAGCCAGTGAAGGGGAGGGCTCGGGTCATCTTGATGGTAGCCTGGAGGATAGTGATGGTATGTCCAGGAAACAACAGATGCATCTGGAAATAACTGGAACACCTCAGGATGGAGACACTGGGGGCATAAAGCTGGGCAGCAGGTGCCCAGGAGAATACAATGGGATGGACAGAAGCAAGCGCTGTCAGTTTGACAGCACTACCAACCTGATATTGTAGTTGGGGTCAGGGAAAGTTGGCTGACTTAACCAGATTGGTGGTGGCACCAAATAAACATGGAGAAAGGTATTTGGGGGTGGGCTTGGGATGGGATAGAGGAGGCAATAAGGATTTGTATATGTTGGGGGTATCTGGTGGGCAATTAGATATATGGTTCTGTAGCTTAGGAGGGGGCTCTAAGCAGGTGGTAATTTGAATACTGGGAGAGATCAGATTGTGCAGAGAGGGAATACAGAGTGAAAAGATGACCCAGTGAGTAGTTCAACACTGCTGTTGTTGTGTTAAAAATACTCCAAACTTTGAGGCTAAAAGGAACAATGATCATTTATTTTGTTCACAAGTCTGCCATTTGGGCGGGGCTCGGTAGGGATGTCTCTACTCCACTCACTTTCAGATGGGGCAGCCCGAATGCAGGGAGAGACTCTACTTCCAAGATGGATCTGGGGAGTTTTTAGAAGTACAGCTTGCTTGTGTGGCTGGCAGGTTGGTGCTGGTTGTCAGCTGGGAGCTCTGCTGGGCCTGTGGGCAAGAAGCCTCAATGATCTCCTCACCCAGGGCTCCCTCTAGAGGCTTCGGCTTCCTCCCAGTGTGGCGGCTGGGTCCCAAGAGAACCATGAGGAAACAATCACCTTTTATGACCTAATACCCATAGAAGTCACAGCATCACTTCCTGGCTTTCATAAGCCCAGCCCAACTTAAGAATAGGGCACACAGGCACTACTTCTCAATGAAATGAGAGCCAAAATCACATTGTGAGGACAGTATGTGGATAGGAGATATTATTTTTGGAAAATACACCTGCCACATCCCATGCTTTCGGGAGAACTCTGAGGGAGAGCATTAGCTTAGATATCCTACTGACAAGTCTATGTTTGGGCTACTCAAAGGGTGATCTGCAGATTAGCAGAGGCAGCCTCACCTGGGGCTTGTTAGAATGCAGTTTCCCAGCCCAGCCTCGGGGCCTGTATTCTAACAGGATGCCCAGGTGACGCATCTGTGCAATAGATCTGAGAAATAGTTCTCTATACCACATTAGCTCCTCTCACTGCTGAGGCCCAGGGCATCATCCCAGTTCTTAATTGCTGTGTGATGTCCCCCCGTGCCTCATCTCCAAGTCCACTACACACGATGTGTCAAAACTGTGTTCCACAGAGACACCTCAGAAGCAGGTGCAAGGGTTTATGGAGCAGCATGTACATACTTCCTCCACGCTCTAATCACTGGCAGGGCTTTGTGGGGAAAGTGTTTTTCTAGGACATGGCAAGCATCTTCTGACAATAGGCTGGTCCCAGCTGACTGGCACATGGACACTTGGAGAGTGCTGTTCAGTTCATTACCTTCCTGCACAACGACTCAGCCCGGGCTTTCGGGAAAACACAACATACTCAGAGTGCCTTCGGAAGTCCCACTAACCTGTGAGCCAGGACACAGACCCTTAGGCCATCTGCCCCTGGCAACAGATTAAAAAATAGCTTCTGTTGTCATTTGTCAGGGCTCTGTACAGCAGGGGAAATGGAGATGGTTCTTTTGGAACAAATAAAAAACTGCAGCCCTTCTGCGTGCTGATACCTGAAGGTCAGTAGTCAATTATGGATACTCATGACCTAAAGACTGATGCCACGAAAAATTGAGTATCTGACCCTCAGGGTCCATTTACTCATCAAAGATTTTTGAGCTCTGATGCTGTACCAGGTGCTGGGATGTAGCAGCAAACAGGCCACTTCCCTGCCTGCATGACGCAGGGATAGATGTAGAAGCAGAAAGCCACATGTTGGGGTTATGAAATCAGGGTGGTGGCATTCAGGCTCACCAGCCTATTCCAAGCCTGAGTTCTTTAGATTTGCGATAATTGCCCTCAGGCTCTGTGGTTGTGCTGCTGTGAATGGCAGGCCTGGTAGAGGCAGGGGCTTAAGTGTTTTGGCCTCTGAAACTAGAATCTGTGCTGCCAGCCCTCTGATGCCTCATTCTGACCGAGATGGAGAGGCCAGCTCCTGTGTAAGGGATAGTTCCCTCACTGGCAAGAGGCCAGGGCCTTTGCTGCCACTATCAACAATTCACATTCCTGCAGTACTTTGTACCTTTCAAAGTCCTTATACAGGCAAAATACCCCTCAAATCCCCGAATCACCCTAAATGCTAAGGATAGTTTGATGGACAACGAAGTTGGTGCTCCAAGTCTTAGTCCAGCTCTCTGGGTTCTCTCTCAGCATCGCTCACCTTATACCCGTGTCTCCGACTTCGGTGTGCTATAGTCATCTTGGAACCTTGTTAAAAAACAGACTCTGATTCAGGAGGGTTCTGGGGTGGCATTGGATATTTGGCATTTTTAACAAGCTCCCATGGATGTCAATGCTGTTGGTTCAAGGACCATACTTTGGGTCCAGAGCTGGGGGTGGGAGGCAGGGAGAAGGGGTTGCAAACTACTGTTTTTCTAAATAAGTTTATTGCACACAGCCACACTCACTCGTTCTGTCTATGGCTGCAGAATGGCAGAGTTGAATAGTTGTGACAGAGACCGTACAGCCCGCCAAACCTAGCATATTTACTTATCTGGCTTTTTACAGAAAAAGTTTGCAGGCTGACCCTTGCTCTAGAGTCACTTAAGGCTGTTGATTCAAATCACCTGGGAAATTTTCAAACACAATGATGGCTGGACCCAACCCCGACCCCCAGAGATTCTGATTTTATTGCTCTGGGGTGCAGCTTGGGTACAGGGATATTTAAAGGCACCTGGGCGATGCATATAGACTGCAGGCCCCAGTGGGTTAATGGGAGAACCTTCCTCCTTCCTCTCCTTGCCTCTTCCCAAGTTCAGCCATGTGACTTTCATTTTTAGATTCAGAATTTGCAGCTGATTTCTGCAGCTGCTTTGGGAACAGATTTTAAGGAGAAAGTTAGAACGCACAGCTGAGTGCTACTGCTCCCCCGCCCCCAGCACATTTATATGCAAATAGCCAAGAGCCTTGTTTTTGCAAGCACTAAAATTGAATCAGAATCCAGAGATCTTTTTAAGTTGCCTAACCTGCCCAGATTTTTCCCTTTGCTTTTCCGGGCGCATTTCTACCTGTCTTTTGTTTTCCCTCTTGCATCCTCCAGCGCATGGTCAGCCTTTAGCTGCCTCCCTTATTCATCAAAACAGATTAAGCCTCATTTTATTATAGCTGTATTTGCTGGGAGAGGTTGGGATTTAGTGTTTGCCCATTTCCACAGGGAAGGGAGCATCCTGCTTTGTAGCAACAAGATAAAATTATTCGAAAAAGAAACATCCCGAACCGAACCTGACAGTGGAGGCCTATACCTGTCGGAGGCTGGAGGTGATTTTAAAATCCCATCTGATCCCTTTCCTTTCCCCAAAGGGGCAGGAAGGGATTTTGGAAAAACAGCTACCTTTCTTAGTGCTGAACTCTTCCAGGGGGAAGACTCAGATTCTTCTAGAGGAGCATCTTTCAGAGTCTCTAAGGATGTTTCTCTTGTGACTGTGTGATCATCTTCCCACTTGTTCAGACCTCATCTCTGATCCCACCCAGAAGAGTTTCTCCTTGGGCCTGGGGCTGCAGACTCTCTGGAAGAGCTGACACAACCTCAGAAGGGATGGGTCTTTTTACACCCCTTGGACATTTTGCCCTGGACAGAAGAAAACTTTAAGGCAAAGTGCCCTGAAAACTTTAAAAATCAGAGGCTGGAAAAATGGCGGTCTGCTAGAGTCCTCCCACCGCACCGCTCCCAGGGAAGGAGGTGAAGAACGCCAGTGGTTACATGTGAACACGGACTGCTCACTCTGAAAACAGCATTATGAATTACAGAGAAACAACGCGGAACGCCCAGCCCAAGAAAACAGGTACAAAATTTTCACAAAGATCGGAGAGTGCACGGAGCACAATAGAGCCCAGAGCGCGGGAAGGACGCGCTCACCAGGTCCGTGCAACGCGACCTGCCCCCCAAGCGGTTACGCACCTCCCCATCCACTCAGTCAGGGACAAGCCCAGAGTTGGGGCAGGGCGGTTGCACAAGGCAACAGACCCTGTGGAGTTGGAGTAATCGCGAAAGCCAAACACAACTCTCAGCTGCAGTATACAGAGACCGCGCAGAGCTGGGGATCACACTGGGCGGAGATACAGCTTCCCGGGACAGTGCGCAGGAACCTGCAGGCCGGCACTGCGCCATTGGAAGTCAGCGGGACGGGGCCCAGGAGTTTAACGGAGAGCGGGACACGCCCTTAGAGGTTGCTAACAACTGCCGCCGCCGTGGCCAGTGGAGAAAAGCTGCGCTCCAGGTGTGATCAGAGCCCGGCTGTGCGCCAGGCTGGCGGCGGCCGACATCTTTACAGCCGCCCACCCGGAGCTGTGAGCCGCGTCTCTAGCTCCACCCCGGCCCGGCCCGGGGCTCTTCTGCTGGGGCGAGACAGGCTTTGCCTGTGGTGGCCAGGGTCAGCTGCATCCGTGGGTTCCAGGTGGGACAAGATCCCGGAACTGTAGGGGCAGGACCTTTGTGTATTGGAAACAGCTGGCAGCTCGTCCATCTGGTTCCGCTATCCTGGCTTTGGCCTCCGACAAGTCCGCTCTGTGCTGGTCCTAGTGCCCGCCCTTCAGGTCCCAGCCCTACTATATCCCAGAGATCGGTCATTCTGAAGGTTGCTGGCTATAGTGACTCATTTGGTATAACTGCTGGTTCCCATGACAACCAAATACCTGAAGAGCCACAGGCTGAACCAGAGCAGCTCCCCATAATCCTGCCCACTTCAATAGGAAATTTTGCGCCATCCAAGAGCGCTTCCAGCGGCCACTACTCCCCCCTCCCCGTGGGAACATCCCCCCGGTTGGAGACTACTGGGGATAGAGATGGTCATCTGCCTCACCTTGGGGTCTAGTGGTGGAAAAGGGGTGCACAATTGGAGATCCCCCTACCAACCAGTATCACGCTGAGATGCACATCAGAAGGGCAGACACACATGGCTAGATAAGCAAGCTCTGAGCTGTGTAGAATTTTCCCAATTCAGCTCTCACACTGCAGCCAAAAGAAAGTGTGTTTCTACTTGCACCTCAGGAGGACCAGGGTAAAAGTAACCCCTAGGAGCTACAAGGCCCCTCCCAAAGCATGGGGCTTTCGCATACCCGAACTGGGGAATCAGAGTCTGCCACGGACATAACAGAATACCTAGCTAATAGGGAGTGGAGGACTCATATCCTCAAGTACAATTCATTAGCTCAGAGCCCAAGCTGGGAGGTCATTCTCACCACACTCCACTGGGAAGAGGAGAAGACCACAGGTCAGAGTTAACTCAAGATCCACCAAACTTTCTAAAATACACCTAAAGCAATACAGGCCACTAATTCTCTCCCTGGCTTTGCCAAGGAACAAAAATTGTGGGCCTGGTGACAGGGCCATAAACTAGCTCTAACACCCCCAGCTCTCGACCAAGAGGCCAGATGAGAAAAAACCAGCGAAAGAACTCAGGGAACATGAAAAATCAGAGTGAAAAGTCACCCCCTAAAGAAACCATCAGTTCCTCAGCAATGGATACCAACCCAAGTGAAATGGGTAGAATGACAGAAGAGGAATTTCGTTTATGGATTATAAGAAAGCTCAATGAAATTCAAGAGAAAATTGAATCCCAGCACAAAGAAACCACAAGAAAAATGCAAGAAATGAACGAAAAATTCTCCAAAGAAATAGAAATATTATGGAAAAATCAAATAGAAATCCTAGAAATGAAAGAAGCATTCAAGGATCTACAAAACACAGTGGAAAGCCTTAAGAATAGGCTGGACCATGCAGAGGAAAGAATTTCAGAGCCAGAAGACAACTCCTATGTGCTAAATAAATCAGCCGAAGAGAAAGAACACAAAAACAAGAGGCAGGAAAAAAGCATACAAGAAATGTGGGATTATGTAAAGAGGCCAAACATAAGGATCATAGGTATCCCTGAGGGAGAGGAAGAAAATTCGCGTGGGCTGGAAAATTTATTTGAAGGAATAATAGAGGAAAATTTCCATGGCTTAGCCAGAAATCTCGATATCCAAGTACAAGAAGCACACAGGACTCCTGGGAGAGTCAACGTGAAAAGGCATTCACCACGCCACATAATTATTAGACTGACCAAAGTAAACACAAAAGAGGCACTCCTCAGAGCTGTAAGACAAAAAGAGCAGGTAACCTACAAAGGGAAACCGATCAGATTAACTGCAGATTTCTCAGCTGAAACCTTACAAGCCAGAAGGGAATGGGGAGACATCATCAGTCTCCTAAAACAAAACAAAGGCCAACCCAGAATTCTGTATCCTGCCAAACTAAGCTTCTTATACAAGGGAGAAATAAAGATGTTTCCAGATAAGCAATCACTGATAGAATTTGCGAAATCCAGACCAGCCTTGCGAGAAATGCTTAGACCTGCATTATACACTAAACAGAGCAACAGACACCCACCTATGTAAAACCATGCAAAAGCTAAAACCCCAGAAACCAGAATCCACAATGACGCAAGAGGTAAAACAAAAGACACCACCCAATAGAATAATCAGAAATTTACCCTAAATATCAATTCTCTCAATAAATGTAAATGGCTTCAACTGCCCATTGAAGAGACATAGCCTGGCTGAATGGATTAAAAAATACAAGCCAAGTATCTGTTGTCTTCAGGAAACACACCTTACACACAAAGATGCATTCAGACTCAAGGTGAAAGGATGGAATACCATTTTTCAGGCTAATGCAAACCAAAAGAAATCCGGAGTAGCCATCCTTATTTCAGGTGACATAAACTTTAAAGCAACAAAAGTAAAGAAGGACAAAAATGGACACTATATAGTGGTGAAGGGAATAATCTCACAAGAGGATTTAACAGTCCTAAATATTTATGCACCCAACACAGGCGCGCCCAGGTACATAAAGCAAATACTGCTAGATCTAGACAACATAATAAACAGCAATGCCATAATAGCAGGGGACTTCAACACCCCACTGATGGAACTGGACAGATCCTTCAAACAAAAATTAAATAGAGAAATAAAAGACCTAAACAGGACTCTAGAACATTTGGGCCTAACAGATATCTACAGAACACTCCACCCAAATAACACTCAATATACATTCCTCTCATCAGCTCATGGAACTTTCTCTAAAATTGACCACATCCTAGGCCACAAAACAGATCTAAACAAATTCAAAAAAATAGAAATCATACCATGTATCTTTTCAGACCACAGTGGAATAAAATTAGAAATCAATTCCAACTGAAACTCACATCTTCCTCCAAAAACTTGGAAACTAAACAATCTGTTGCTGAAAGACTATTAAGTCAAGGAGGAGATTCAAATGGAAATCAAAAGATTCTTCAAACTAAATGATAATGGGGACACAAGTTATCAAAATCTGTGGGATACAGCAAAAGCAGTCCTGAGAGGAAAACTTATCGCCATAAATTCCCACATCCAAAAGACAGAAAGGTCACAAATCAGTAAACTAATGAATCATCTTAAGGAAATGGAAAAGGAAGAGCAAAGCAATCCTAAAGCCAGCAGAAGAAAAGAAATAACCAAAATCAGAGCAGAATTAAATGAAATCGAGAACAAAAGAACAATACAGAAGATTAATAAAACGAAAAGTTGGTTCTTTGAAAAGATAAACAAAACAGACAGGCCACTTGCCAGGTTGACCAGAAGCAGAAAGGAAAGGACTCTAATAAGCTCAATTAGAAACGAAAAAGGAGAAGTCACAACTGATACCATGGAAATATAAAACATCATCTTCTAATACTACAAAAATCTCTATGCCCACAAACACAAAAACGTGGAGGAAATGGACAAATTCTTAGAAACATACTACCTCCCTAGGCTCAACCAGGAAGAAACAGAATTTCTAAACAGACCAATATCAAGCACTGAAATTGAAGCAATAATAAAAAATCTACCCACAAAAAAAAGTCCCGGACCAGATGGGTTCACACCTGAATTCTTCCAAGCCTACAAAGAAGAACTGGTGCCTATTCTGCAGAAATTATTTGAAAATATCCAGAAGGATGGAATCCTCCCAAACTCATTCTATGAAGCCAATATCACCTTGATACCAAAGCCAGGAAAGGACACAACAAAAAAAGAAAACTACAGACCAATATCCCTTATGAATATAGATGCAAAAATTCTCAATAAAATCCTGCAAACCGAATTCAAATGTACATCAAAAAAATAATCCATCATGATCAGGTGGGCTTTATTCCCGAGATGCAGGGATGGTTCAACATACGCAAATCTATAAATGTAATCCACCATATAAATAAAAGCAAGAACAAAGATTATATGATCCTTTCAATAGATGCAGAAAAGGCTTTTGACAAAATCCAGCATCCTTTTATGATAAGAACTCTTAACAATATAGGCATAGATGGCTCATTCCTAGCAACTATTAAAGCCATATACAATAAACCCACAGCCAATATCATACTGAATGGGGAAAAATTAAAGGCATTCCCCCTTAAAACTGGCACCCGACAAGGGTGCCCACTATCTCCACTTCTTTTCAACATAGTGCTGGAAGTCCTGGCCACAGCAATTAGACAAGACAGAGGAATTAGGGGCATCCAGATGGGGGCAGAAGAGGTCAAACTTTCACTATTCGCAGAGGATATGATATTATACATAGAAAACCCCAAAGATTCAACCAAGAGATTATTGGAATTTATCAATGAATTCAGCAAAGTCTCAGGATAAAAATTAATACACACAAATCCATAGCCTTCATATATGCTAATAACAATCAAGCTGAGAAACAAATTAAAGATGCAATACCTTTCACAATAGCAACAAAGAAAATTAAATATTTAGGAACATATCTAACTAAGGAGGTCAAAGACCTGTATAGAGAGAATTATGAAACACTGAGAAAAGAAATTGCAGAGGATGTAAATAGATGGAAAGCCCTACCATGCTCTTGGATAGGCAGAGTCAACATAGTAAAAATGGCTTTGCTACCTAAATTAATTTACAGAATCAATGCAATCCCTATCAAAATACCAACATCATTTTTTGCCGATCTAGAAAAAATAATTCTACGCTTCGTGTGGAACCAGAGAAGACCCCGTCTAGCCAGAGCAATCTTAAGCAAAGAGAACAAATTGGGAGGCATCTATCTACCAGACTTCAAACTATACTACAAGGCTATAGTAACCAAAACTGCATGGTATTGGCACAAGAACAGAGACGTAGACCAATGGAACAGGACTGAGAACCCAAACATAAAACCAACCTCATACAGTTACCTGATCTTTGACAAATTCCAGAAAAACATACACTGGGGAATAGATTCCCTATTCAACAAATGGTGCTGGGAAAACTGGATGGCCATATGTAGAAGACTGAAACTGGACCCATACCTCTCACCTCTCACAAAAATCAACTCACAATGGATGACAGATCTAAACCTAAGACATGAAACCATAAGAATTCTTGATGAAAACGTTGGAAAAACTCTTATGGACATTGGCCTAGGCAAAGAATTTATGAAGAAGACCCCCAAAGCAATCACAGCAGCAACCAAAATAAATACATGGGACCTGATCAAATTAAAAAGCTTCTGCACAGCCAAGGAAACTATCACCAGAGTGAACAGACAACCTACAGAATGGGAGAAAATATTTGCATGCTACACCTCTGATAAAGGGCTGATAACCAGAATCTATACAGAACTTAGGAAAATCAACAAGAAAAAATCAAACAACCCAATTAAAAAATGGGCAAAGGACATGAACAGAAACTTTTCCAAAGAAGACAGAATAATGGCCAGCAAACATATAAAAAACTGCTCAACTTCTCTAATCATCAGGGAAATGCAAATCAAAACCACAACGAGATGTCACTTAACTGCAGTGAGATTGGCTCATATCAAAAAATCCCCAAACAACAAATGTTGGCGGGGATGTGGACAGATAGGAACACTCATACACTGCTGGTGGGACTGCAAATTAGTACAACCTCTATGGAAAAGAATGTGGAGATACCTCAAAGAATTAAAAGTAGAATTACCATTTGACCCAGCAATCCCACTACTGGGTATTTATCCAAAGGAAAAAAAGACATTTTATAATAAAGACATTTGCTCACGAATGTTCATAGCAGCACAATTCACAATTGCAAAGATGTGGAAACAACCCAGGTGCCCATCAATACACGAGTGGATCAATAAAATGTGGTATATGTATACCATGAAGTATTACTCAGCAATAAGAAACAATAGTGAATTAACACATCTGGTATTATCCTGGTTGAAGCTAGAACCCATTCTTCGAAGTGAAGTGTCACAGGATTGGAAAAACAAGCACCACTGGTATTCACCATCAAACTGGTACTAACTGATGAACACTTACATCACACAGGGCAATAACATTCATCTGAGGGCGGGCGGGCGGGAGGGGGGTGGAAGGGATGGGAAAAACTCTCACTGAATGGATGCAGGGAGCACAGTTTGGGGGATGACCACGATTGTGGCTCTAACACGGGCAGAACAGGGGCAATGTGTATGGCCAAAGTGTTGTACCCTCATGATATTCTGAAATTAAAAAAATAAAAACTAACAAACAAAAAAAAACTTTAAAAATCCAAGGTCCTGATTCTCAAACCTGGTTGTACTTTAGAATCATCTAGAGAGCTTTCAAAAAGTGCCTCTAGCTTGTCCTTGGGTCCCCAACATGTGGATGTATCGGTCTGGGGTGTGGCCTGGACAGTGGTATTTTTTTTTAACATTTTATTTTGAAATAATTTAGACTTTCAAAAAAGATGCAAGAAGAGTACAAAGAATTACTATGAATCCTTCACCTAGCTTTCTCAAATGTTTATAATTTATATAACCACAGGACCATGATCAAAATCAGGAAATTAAATTGCTGGATGAAATGATGTGTGCTATAGACCTACTCAAATTTCGCCAATTGTTCCATTAATGTTCTTTTCCAAGATCCTATGTTGCATTTACCTGTCGTGTCTTCTTGGTCTCCTTTAATCTGGGACGGTTCCTTTGGTCCTTCTTTGTGTTTCATGACCTTGACACCTTGTAAGAGGACTTGCCGGGTGTTTTGTAGAATGTCCTTTAATTTGGTTTTGGGCAGAGTGTGATGGGAAGCTCCCTAAATGACCCTAATGTGCAGCTCAGATTGGGGACACTGATCATATACTTAGTAATTGCCCCTTAGGGTCACAAGAACACTGGGCTGGGAGCTGGAGAAGTGGGTAAGGGCCTGCAGAACCTGGATTCACCTCTGGTTCTGTCTCTTCCTGGGTCTTTCTCCTGGACCTCTGTTCTGTATTCTCTTTTTTTTCTCTCTTTCCACCTCTAAATCCAGGTCCCAAATTAGAAACATTTGGTATCAGCCCAACTCCTTCATGCCACATGGACATGGAGTCACTTTCAAAGTTGGGTCATGTTTCTCCTCTGCTTAAAATCCTGCAAGTAGGGATGCCTCTCCCTACACGGCTCTCCATGATGGGAGCTGGTTCCTATTCCAACACTCTCTCTCTCCCCAGCCCCTCCCCAAGAACCAGCCTCCCGGCCTTTGCTCTTGCTGTTCCCTCTGCCACATGGCTGGTGTCCTCACTTCCTGCAGGTCTGTCCTTCCCAGCCTCACCCACTTCTCCCCCAGATCCTCACATCACCCTCCCTTGCTCCATGTGGAGGGCATCTTTGCCTGTTTTGGTTACCCCTGTGTCTCCAGAGCCTAGGCTAGTGGCTGACACAAAGCAGAGGCTCAATACGTATTTGTTGAATAAATGAAAGAAATACTAGTTGAAGAGAATTCTAAAAAGATTAATTATTGACTGAGAGCAGATTCCATTTATGATACTGAGTAAAATTATTTCATGTTATCTCTCTTTTTCTTTACTGGCTACCCAGCCTCCCATTGAGTAGGTTGCCCCTCCTCTCCTGGCACCTTCCCCTTTTCCACTTCCCCTGTTTCTTCTGCACAAGGAAAGGTGGCCCCTGAGGTGAGCCAGGCAGGAAATCCCTCTCCCTTCTCCAGGAGCGGGTGGGAGAAGATTGTCAAATATACATACTTCCTCTTTTATCCTTGTCACAGTTATAAGTTAAGAACGTTTGGGTACCCAATGTGACCCTGGCAAATCTTCCTGCAGTGGCTTCTCAAAGTGAAATTCCTCTGCTGTTTTTTGAGAGGAAGGAAGGAAATCAGATACCCTTTCTTTGTTATGACAACAACAACAAAAAAGAATCACAATTATTTCTGTGTGCCAAGCAATGAGCGTGTGTGTGTGTAAAATTTACCTTTACTAAAATCCTAAGTGGTAAATAATGATCATCACTATTTTACAGATGTGACAACAGAGTCTTAGAAAGGTTAAGTCAGCTGGCAAACCACAGGGCTGAGATCTAAACCCAGATTTTTTGATGTTCCAACCAGTGCCCTTAATACTCTTTGATATTTGGATAGCTGCCTAAAACCCAACGGAAATGGGAGGAAGCTGGCACCTTGTGGGCAACGCCAGCTTTGGGTTGCTTTAGGGACTGGAAGAGCACAGATATTCTGACTTTAGAAACTGAGAATTAGCTGCATGGCATCATCATCATCCAGTTCTGTTTATCCTTCCTCATTTTCATGGGGACACACCTGCCAATCATTTCAGCACAGCACGGTTCTCAAAGTGTAATTCCTGGCATGACAGTGGCAGCCGCATCACCTGGAAGTTGTCAGAAGTACAAAATCCTGGCTTCTCACCCATGACCTCCTGAATGAGAAACTGTAGGTTGGGGTCCAGGATATGTGATTGATCAAGGCTTCCAGGTGATTCTGGTACCAGCCCAAGTTTGAGAGCCCCTAATGCAGTGGTTAGAATAGTAACCTCTGACTCCAGACATCTTGTACAAATGACAGCCCCACTGCTTACTGGCTGTGTGGCCTTGTGCAAATTACTTAGTCTCTTGGCATTTCAGTTTGCTTATCTATACAGTGGGGATAATAATAGTACCTACCTCATTGTTGTTAAGATTAAATGAGTTAACATATATAAAGTTATTTAAACAATAAATAGTGCTATTTAACATTAGCTATTTGTACATTCTCTGTCCATATTTATCATGTTTTTGTTGACCAAAAACAAACAAACCAACAACAAAAAACCACTATTTTCCCCCATCCTTTAAAGAGGACCCAGTATCTCTGAGGATGCAGTTGTGTAAGTCTTTGCCAGACTAGGCTGCTAATGAGTCTAGTCTGAGCTGTAGAATGCTAGCATCTGGTATCAGGTGAAATGGAACAAGAAGACATTTCAGTTTGCTTCAGGAATAACTCAGACCTATGCAGTGTAGCAGGGAGCATTTGGTAACTAAATCCTGTATTCTGGTGTCTTTGGGCTCTGCAGATAAAGAGTCCTGTGGACCAGCTCTGCTGAGCCCGTCAGTGCTTGTTTGCAAAGGGGATGATCACTCAAGACACCGTGATATGTACCTAGTTTTTGCCTCCTGACTCCCTATGCAGAACCAAGTGACTCAGATGGGACTAAAGGCCAAGACAGTCAGGAACAGGCTTTGTAGCAGAATATCTGGAAACTGATTGTTATTCATACCATAGCCCAGCTTTGTCAGGAGGCCAGGGATGAACAGAAATGTTCTTTTCTGGAACATTTCAGGAGGCTGCATTTACAACAGATGCCCTCCCCCTTTAATGTCTGAAATAAGCATGGGCCGACTAAACTGACTGGCTCATTCATTTTTCTGGGGATATTAAAAGAGGGAGAATTGGAAACGGGGGACTATCCATAGAAGGGAAATGTGACAAAGTTATTTTAAGGTTTATCTGAAGCACTAAACAAGAAGTAATAGCCAAGAACATTTGAAAGTGGAAAAGAGTTGGAAGCATTGAGTTTGCCTTAGTAGACATCAGCACATATTGTAAAACTATAGTAATTAAAACAGAATGGCACTAGAGAAACCAAAGGAAAACGTTACCAAGAAAACAGATCCTTATATAAGTGTAAAATAAGCGTGTGTTAAAGAAATAAACTCAGGGCAAATGGACCTGGGTGTGTTATTTCATAATTGGTGCTAGGACTGTTTTTAAAGTTACTTGAGCAAGTTACTCCTCACTAAATATCATATACCAAAATAAATTTGAGGTGCATCAAAGATGTAGGTATAAAATGGAATCACACACAAACAGAAAGAATAAGAAAAGTGAATGAAAAGAAAAGAAAATATAGGTAAATATCTGGAATATTTCCCTATCTGGACAGGGAAAGACTCTTGAAGTTCAAAAGCTGTACATTTTAGGACTTAGAGAAATCCAACATACACACCGTATCTGGACCAGGTCTTCTTTCGATTTGCTTAATAACAAATGAAAAGTCAGTTCTAGGACAACAAGGAACAGAGGCTAGGCAAAGGATTATTCTACTACATCCTCAAGCTTCTATTGAAGACAATGCAGAGCAACATTCAGATTTTTTTCCACCCCACTAAGCAGCCCTCTGCCCAATGTGGGATTGCTTTGAAACACTAAGGTATCCAGGTGACACTCCCTTGCTGAGCTGGTGTGGCTCACTTGGTCTTGGGGAATGGAAGTAGAAGGCTTGTCCACAGCACACAGCTATGTATCAAAGGGGGATGGTAGGAGCCTAGGTAGTCATCCTACCTAAAAATGCATTTTATTTTCCCACCAGGTACCTGGCCAAACTACATTTTCCAGGAGTTCGAATGGAGCCAGTTGACTGAGTTGTGGCCAGTGAAATGTGGCAGCAATTATGTGCAATCCCTCCTGTGTCTGGCTCATAGCACTCTCCGTTCTCTCTTCTTGTTCCATAGTGACCTTGAAGGCCACATACTGAAGGTGACAGCACCACAGGACAGTCTGTAGGAAAGCTGCTCAACTCCCAAGGGGCTGTGAGACAAGTGAAAATTCAACCTTCCTTGTGTTCAGCCATAGAGATGTCATTGTCTTCCCCAGGTAGCCCGGCCATTCCTAGCCAAACAGCCCCTGGTTATCATCTACCCTCAGACAAAGAGATGGACCATGATAACACAAAACACAATCCTTGCTTAGCTTGAGGAAGGATCAATGAACAGATCCCACCCTACTTTTTCATTGAATATGGAGTAGGCATAATTTCTGAACCAAAAGAAAGTTCTGACAATAATTTTTGCAAACATTATTTGCTGTCTTCCATTGTTTTTCCTATTTAATGAGCACCTAATATGTGTCAGGTACCATTCTGGTGTTTGGGATAATTCAGTGAACAAAACAGAAAAAAATCCCTGCCCTCATGGTGCCTACCTTTTCCTCATGGAGCAGGGGGAGCTTTTTAATATTCTTTTTGAAATGAATGTAATAAATAAGGAATTACATTATAAGTGCCATGGAAAAGCAGAAAGAAAAATAGAGGCTGTGGGGAGGGTCAGAGCTGGGGTTGTTTGCAGCTTTAGAGAGGGCGATTATGGCACTGAGAAAGCCTTAAGCTGACTTCAAGGAGGTGAGTGAAGTAGCCATATGTATGTCTGGAGGAAGAGAATTCCAGAAGGGCTGGTGCAAAGCTTTGAGGTGAGAAACATGCCTGGCGTATCTGAGGAGGCCGGTGTGGCTGGGGAGGAGAAGCCCATGGGGGAGAAGGAGGGGATGAGTTTGCAGAGGTGTGGGGAAAGGGGCACAGTGACATCACACGGGGCCCTCAGGACATCGTAAGAATTTTGTTCTTTACTTTGAGAGAATGGAAGAGCCATTCAGTTATGCGAGCCAGAAACCTAACTCAGTGCTGCTTATTGGCTCACATAACCCAGTCAGGGAAAAGCCTTCCAAAATCAAAGTCTTAGGGAAAACACTGATTGGTCCATTTTGGGTCATGTGGACTCTCTAAACCAATCACCAAAGACAGGGAGAAAAAGCCCTGTGATTGGCTGTCATGGGTCCCATGTCTGTCTCTGGCCAGAGACTAGGAGAAGGGCCAGCTCCAGAAATGGCATAAAAGGAGTTTTCTACTAGGCTAATGGGATTCATCACAGCAAGCAGGAATGGATGATTAGCAGGTAAAAATAATAAATACCAACTACAAAAGTGATGAAAGCCAGCATAAAAGGAAAGAGAGATTTGACTGCATAGAAATATGAAAAGAAGTAAAAAAAAAACCACAATTAAAATTGTAAAAGCACAAGTAGAAAATTATATGTAGGAAATATGACAAAAGATAATACTATCAATATATAAAGAGCTCATAAATATCAATAAAAAATCAAAATGCCAATTGACAGATGACCAGAGAACATGAGCTGATTAATGCCCCAGTTAGGAAATAGACAAAGCTGACAGAAATCTGTCCACCTTCATTAGTGAAAAAAAAACTAGTGAAATAATAATGACAAATCTTTTCTCACACTGACATGTTTTCATGTCGATATATATATAGGGCCCTCAAGGTCAGTGAGGGTTCTAACAAGTGGAAATTCTCACTTTATAATTTCTAGCAGTATGACTTTGCAAAGTAATTTGGTAGTAAGAACCAAGTGTTCATGAACCCTGAATATCCTCTTTTGGAAATATACCCTGATGTTAGCAAAAATTTATGACCCAAAGTGCCCTTTGTAGTTTCATTCAAAATAGGGAAAACCTTCAAATAGCCTAAGTGTCATAGAATAGGGAAATGGTAATATAAATTATAGCCATATGATGAAATATTTTTAAATGACTTAGGAAAATCCTTGATTGACAAGAAAATGCTTGTGATACAACCAACTGAAAAAGCAGCATACATAAATCATATACAGTATGGTTCAATTATGAAAAAATATGGAATGAAAACTGAGAATATTACATATGATTATTCCCTAGTTTTTGACAATTTATACATATTGCTTTGATAGATAGATTGATATATAGGTAGATAGAGAGATATGGTTAGCTTGGGTGGCTGTTTGATATCTTTTCTCATTTCTGCTGTAAGTTTGTGTTATGTGGGTTTTCTGCTTCATGTTGTATTAATTTTGGTAAATTTTATTTTAAAAAATCTCCAATTTCTTTGACTTGTTATTGGTTAGTTATGCATAAAATTTAATTTTATCATACTTAAAATTTCTGGGTTCCTATCCTTTTAAAATTATTCATGATAGTTACTGATGATTTATCTATTTTAATGGATTTTTCAAAGAACCCATACACTTATTTTAATATTTAACTGTTTTTAAAATTTCTTGGTTGTATCTATATATCTGTATATCTATATTTCTATATCAAATCTTCATTTTTTTGGATTTTTTTCTAAGATCTTAATTTGAATACTTTTAAAAATATTTTCTTACTTTTTTCATTTTTAATGAAAAAATTTTCTAATGTAGTTAGAGCATTTAAGACTAAATGGTCCTTGAAGTAGTGCTTTGGCTTTATTTCACATTATTTATAGCATTTGTCTTAGTCTGTCCAGGGTGCTATAATAAAATGCCTTAGAATGGGTAATTTATAAACAACAGAAATTTATTGCTCACAGTTCTGGAGGCTGGAAAGTCCAAGATCAAGGCACCAGCAGGTTTAGTGTCTGGTGAGGGATCTCTTCTTCATGGATGGCACATCGTTACTGTGCCCTCACATGACACAAGAGGCAAATCAGCTACCTTCTATCTCTTTTGTATGGGCACAATTCCCTTCCTGAGGATAGAGCCCTCGTGACTTAATCACTTCCCAAAAGGCCCCACCTCTTAAGGCTATCACATTGGGTATTAGGTTCCAATGTATGACATTTAGGGGGTCACCAACATTCCAACTATAGTAATAGCACTGTTCTTGTTTTTGTTATTTTCTAAATAGTCCATAATTTTATTCTTGATATCCTCTTTGACAAAACATTTAGAAAATTATTTTTAAATATTATAGTAACTACTGTTTTAATATTTATATTTATTGGTTAATTGCTAGTTTTATTGCATACTGTTAAAAAACAAGGCCTTTATCTAAGAGGGGGGCACAAAATTTAAGAGGCGAGAAATAGCTTCAGTGTGGAGTTTAAATCTTGACCTCTGACTGAATCTTTATTCCAAAATGAGTATTTTACATTGGAAAAGATTAGGTAGCTTTAATTGACAAATTTTGATTGCCCACAATCCCCTCTGATCATTTGGATAGAGCTTGGAAACAAGGTAAGCTCAGTTATTGGTGGTGGTGGTGGGGGGAAGCTACATTATTTTTCACATCTGAGTTGTGACATATACATGTATATATCTTTTATCCCTGACCTATAAACAAATATATAATTACAGATTATTGTAAATGTTCTGAAGTAGCAAATATGGGGGTGGGGTTAGTTAGGCAAACACAAGTTGGAGAAAGGGAGCTGTATGAAATAGGGTAGTTAGGGAAGGCATCTCTAAGAAGTGACATTACCGCTGAGATCTCAAGGATGACAAGGTAATAGATCAGTATGAATGGGAAAGGTTGGCGGCTTTAAGGATGGAAAGAGCTTGGCCTGTTCTAGGTATGGACAGAAAGCCAATATTCTGGCAGCATTGTAAGCCAAGTAGAGAGTCATACAAGATGAGATTGGAGAGGAGGATCATATAGAGTCTTAGCCTTTTTATTTAAATGTTTTGATGGCATATGTATCAGTTAGTATAGGTTAGGTTATGCTAGGGTAACAAATGACTCCCGAATCTCAAAATAGGTTTATTTCTCAGTCATGTGACTTTCTCAATGAAGGTTTGCACATCTTCACTCCAGGATCTATGCTGCCGGATCAGCCTGTCTGAGATGTTGCTGATCATTACGGTAGAGGGAAAAAAGGGCACGAGTCTTCATGCTTCTGCCTGAAGTGACACATGCTATTTCCGCCCACATATTGAGCAAAGCAAGTCATACAGACATGTCCAATTTTAGCAGGGCGAGGAAGTAGAGTCCCCCCAGGGAAGGGAAGTGCAAGGTGGTATAATTATCTCCTTGTAAATCTATGTCCCTCCGTACATGTTAACTGAGAAGTAGAGAGAACCGCATCTCTTTTTGTCTTAATTTATAGATTCACTACAGCTATTGTCAGAGAAAAGATGACTTTAAAAAATTTCCATCAAGTGTCAGTATTCTGTGTGTATGTGTTCTAAAAACTCAAGCCCTCCCCACTTCTCTAACTTATAGCAAAACAATTTTATCTTCTTGGGTCCTTAATTTGGGGGCAAAGTTTAAATCAAGTTCAACAGAATAGGATTTTATATTTACTACCTAATTGTAAGGATCATTTATTTTCTTCATAAAGAATCCTGAGCTGGAGAAAAGGCTATTTGCCTATAGTATCAAATAGGAGAATCTGGTGTTAATCATTTACCAAGCGCTTTTCCAAATGACAAAGTATAATGTCTTGGCACTTTATTCATGTTTAAATTTTAAGAGAGTTCAAGTATGTATTAGTATTTCCATTTTCCAAACCAAGAACTGGAGGTACTTTATTTCTGAAGACCTACAGCTGTGCCAGAGTATTGGCAAGAACAATGTAAACAGGATGGGATCATTACCCTTTTAGCCCTGAGAGCCACCAGTGAAGTTCAGCAGAGCATTATGGCACCTCTGTTTGTTGTGAGGCACAGGGGCAGAAATGTTGGAGGAGAAACATAAGAGTGACAGGCAGAGACATGAAAAATTGGATGTGGATGAAAAACTGAATCTAGCAGGGCTGGAATGATGTCAAATTACCTTTACTGTCATTCTGAAGCATTTGTGTTAAGGTTGCCCATTGCAGCATCCGACTACCCTGCCTACATTTTTCCTCGTCAAACCTTGTTTACTACTGGAAAAATGCTTCTCTGGTACTGGAGTTTGAAAAACCTTACTCTCCTTAAACTATTAAGTCTCTAGCTTCGTTTGATAAAGAGGGTGACTTTCTTTATTGCCTTCTAGAACAATAACCATGATAGCACCTTTTCTGTAGGAGATGAAGGGAACTAAATTTGGTGGAATGTATGTTTCCATTTTCAAAAGAACACTGAGTTTTTCCCATATTGATTTTTGGTGGTCCATTGCCAAGCTCTTAACAACTGTGTGATTTGGTCATAATTCTATCAACAATAGAGTGAGGAGGGCCATGGCTGTTGTGGTCACAGCTAGCACAGTGACTAACTCATAAAGTGCTGAAAAGAATTCCAGTAAAGGATGATGGGTTATGAAAGATAGACCAATGTTCATGGAGCCATTGGCTTTATCTTAACAACTTATGTCTTGGATCTCAGAGGCTGTTGCCAGGATAATTAATTATTTAGTATTCAGAGAAAACTTAGACACTGAGAGTTCTGTCTATATAAACTATTCAATAGATTAGAGTTTGAAAAGCACAGCCAAAACACAGACCAGTCTTAGCAAGGGAAAAATATCAGTAAATTAAAGTTGACTAACAGGGGCAATTTTAAATACACATATTTGCCACCAAATAGATAGTATTAAATGAACATTTTGAGTTATTAATTGCTCATGGCTAAAGAACAAATTTCACAAAATTCCATGTTATCCTCTCAAACAAATTTTATTTGTATTCTGCTCTAACAAATATAGTATGAAGGCAACAGTTGTTTAAGTTTTTTAGTGTATGGCACAGATGAAAAGAAACAAACAGATTTAGAAGCAGTCCAGCATTTAAATGCTAGTTTAACAAAAGAGGCACATATCATCCTATTGAGCAGTTTGCATGAGATATCAGAAGACATTTTTTTTTCCTCGCAAGCAACAGACTACATTTATTTGCATTAAGTAAAAACATATCTTGATCAAGAAAATTACTTTTTTTCTGATTTTCCTTTATATCACAAATGTCAGGGTAAGGCAAATCCTTAATGAATCATATGATAAAAACCCTAATCCCCAAGAAAATATATTGAACATATTCTGCTAACTTTGTTATTTTTCAAAGCAAAGCCGACATGCGCCACATACAGAGAAATGTCTTTTCAAATCAAGTGCATCAAGCAGAACTGTATTAATTCACAAAGAGGCTTTTCAGTGTTTCATAGAAAGATTTACAATTAGCTGCGGTGATTAATATGTGACCCAGTATCACAGACAGTGATTCAGATGCCTTCTTTGTAAGCTTTTATGAAAGAAGACTTGTCCATCATCTGAATAGTTACCAGCTAGAGGAAAAGGCTTTTGTCTCCCCTACAGTGAGGACCTTTTTAATTAGAACTACTATGTTGAAGGTCTACTTCAGTCCTCTGTATGCAAACATGACTAATATAGGGCTGTTTTCCTCCCTCCCTCCTGTAACCCTTCATGACACATAGCCTGGTTGAAGTATGGTTGGAAATTGACATCTAGAATTTATGTGCGGGAGACTCAATCAGCTTTTTAAATCTATTCCATTGTACAGCCTGTGCAACGCCAGAACCAACAAATAAAGCTTTCCTATACTGAGGTGTCTTTGATCTGGCCAATAGTTAGCTTTTTAATATTTCACTATTGAATTGGAAATTGACTTCATTATTTATTTTAAAGCATAAAGTTGTATAGCCAAATAACAACCAAAAAGCATAACGAAGCAGAAATGAAAACACGATCTAATTATAAAATGAGGTTTAAACAAGTTCAGGAGTGGGGCTGATGATTCTTACTCCTCATTCTAGTAGTTTCCTGGTTACAAAGATTACTTTCCTTTTTCTACAGTTTTCAGGCAGAAAACTACCTCCTCCCATTCCTACCCCACCATCATTTAAAATGAATGAATAAAATGGCTGGTGCTGATGACAAGGAGAATGCCAGGACTGGGATAATTCCAATTCCAGCCATTCCCATCGGGGACGTTAGGTCTCTTTCATCTTTGTTCATTAGAAAACTTCCATTCCCCTCATCCCCCTCCTGTTGTTTTCAACTGTAACTCATTACTGAGGCTGAGTAACACTAACATTTGGGAGTCACAAGAAAAACGAGCTCCTAGCAGATTGCACTTGTCAAGCACTTCACAAGAATGATGGCAACTTTCAATTGAGTTATAAAGATGGCATGGAATGTAGAAACTATCAATATTTGGATGGCATCATTTCTTGGATCCTTTAAAATGAGCCACTTCCTTGCTTTCCTAGAAAGCAACGTCTAATGGCAATAGAGGATGTATGTGCTTCCATATCAAACTGTGGAGTAAGGGCAGGAGAAATGGCCATGCTTCAACATCACAAGGTCACTTAGATGCCATTGCTGCTATGTTGATGAGCAGCTTAAAAAGATAAGGAGTCTTAAAATATATTACATATGCAGAATTATAACTTGCTAATTATTCCAATATACCAAATAAACCACCCAGAAGGGGAATCAAATTCAGAAAGGCCAAAACAGAAGTCATAGGAAGATAAGAAGGTGAATTTTCCATAGAAGAAAGGGCAAAATTGAAGAATTTGATGGGATATTTAGAAAGCAAAACCTCCTTTTGTTTTAGAAATACTGCTCAATTTGATTCACTATTTTTCTCCCTCTATTAAGAAGAACAATATAAATAATTTATAATTCTAAAGCCCTTATAAGGAAGAGGGGTTTAAGATATGTAATAAATGATGTTTCCACAGAAAACAATGGAATGGCCTTGGAACCTGGGGAGGTTGTGGGAAGCAGGTGTCTTGCCTTATGTTGGCTCTGGGACAGACATTTGTGGTGATGCCTGGCCTCCTCTGAGCTGTCACCCATTGTGCCCATGGTACTACTGGCATCTTGGGTTGTTAGTACTGCTGCCCCCCTTCAGGGCCATACTCAATGGTTCTCTGGGTGAGGGGACTGGGCATCAAACCAGCCTTGGACTTGGCCTGAGCAAATCAAACCATTTAAACACAGACCAGGAAGCCAGAACTACAAGAAAAGCTCTAATTGCCTCTGATTTCAAACAAGACTCTGCTTTGTGGGTCATCAAACCTTGGGTAAAGACAGGATGTTCTTTTATGAAAAACATATAAAGAGAGATTTTGAGTGGAACTTTTACTATTCATAAGCATATGTTTGGGTCCTAAAGGCACCAGCCCTTCTCTCAGCTCTTAACTACAACACCTGGCAAAAGTGCCATCCATCCCTTACAGTTGTGTAGAAAAGTCACATTTCATTGGTGGGCTCTATGCTGAAGAAGAAGGCAAAGATCTCATGAGCCAAGTAAGCTCTGCTGAAAGTTGATGTCAAAGAAGGATGCACCTACCATCCTGGCTATGATGAAAAAGACCCTAAAGGCTGCCAGCGCCCACCTTCCTTGTTATACCTCTGCATTCTGCTCTGAATTAAGTTCAGCTTTCATATTCCTCATTAACCACATGGAACAAACTGTATCTTGGGAATCCCTGAATAAAATATTTTCAAATCATCATCCAGATGTTTTCCAAGTAGTTTCTGAGGCTTTTGATAATTTTCTATTCTGCCTCCTTTGTTTGTGGATTATACTGATGTTGGGCTTGCTAATTCCTGAAATTTAGCCTGCAGCTTATCAAACAATTATCTTCCTTCTCTTTCTTTGAAGAAACCACTGTATGACCAGCTTTGTGAAATAACCAAGAAAGCAGACAGGGGCCAGGGCACACATGTGTGAGTGTTAAACCGAGCCGCTGTGACCCTGGGGTGAGGTTGTGAGACAAAAGACAGAAATTACAAGGATAATGCCTGAAAGATGCGTTAACATGGGTCCCTCCATCAAATTAAAGAAAACTGCTTTTTCTTTCTTTCTTTTTCTGCAGGTAAACAGAACAAAATGCAGCTAGAGAAATTAGAGCAAAGGATTCCCATCCTTGCATGGGACTTGCCTTCCCCCCACCCCCACCCTCCTCCACAGCATATGGTGCCATCTTCCCAAACTCCCCCAGGGCCAGGAGAGACCTTGCAATGCTGAGGATTGTCATTTAGTTCCATTTCTTTGTTCCTTTACTTCATCTTGTGCCCCTGCTGAAGACAAAGAGAAACCATTTGTTAGATTAAAGATAAGGCATCTTCACAGGCTTAGCAAGGAATATCTTTTTAATACAGCCATTTAAATGTCTCTCACCCCTCAAACAGGCCTAGGAATATCTTATTTGACTATCAAAGAGCTTTGGATGTCTGAGCTGTAATTGCTGGCACATGGTATCTTTAAAGAGCATATAAATCACTGCTAATAAATGTATGCCACATTGACAATGAGCTTTGGCTGATGGGGACGATTAATTCAATTCTTCAAAGTATTCTTTGAAAAACCTAACCTGGAATTGATGTGTCCTCCCTTTTTGGGCCCATTCACACACTCTAATTCCCAGGGATCAGTATATAAGTAATCGTAACAATTTATATAATGCTAATTTGCTAAAGTCATTGATGGTTATGCCACCATTGAGGCTTTACTTATAAGTATCTGCTGTGTGAGAACTCTAAGAAGAGACTGTGTCCTCAAAAAACCTACATGCTTTTTTTTTTTTCAGATTTTTAAAAATTGAGGTGTAATCCACCTACAGGGAAATGCACAAATCTTAACCATACAGTTCAATCTGTTTTGAAAAGTGCATACATTTAACTCACACCACCATCAAAATATAAAATATTACCATCACCCCAGAAAGTTCCCTTCCCTATTACCCCACTCCTGCTGAAACCAACAATTGATCTGATTTCTATCACCATAGATTAGTTTTTCCTGTTCTAGAACTCCCTACAAATGGAATCATACAAATATCTCTTTGTGTCTGGCTCCCTTTGTAACAACACCAGACCAATCTGGCTCAACTTTTATGTAACTGAAGTTATGAGTTGTTTTTCAGTTGCCATGGACATGCCCCCCGGTGGAAGGTCATGTAACTTGAGCATGCCCAGATGAAACAAGCTTGCGACCATGGGCGGAACCTAAGTTCTTGGGCCAAGAAGTGGGGACTGAATTAAGGAGTGCACACTGCTTGGCAGGATCAGATAGAGCCCTGGCATCACCGCAGGGCAGGGTCCTGTCGGATCGTGCCTCCCGGCATCACCTCATTGTAAGATCCAATCAGATCGTGCCTCATTACCCTGCGCTTATAAAACCAGCCCAGCCTTCTCGTTTGGTGACACACTGCTTTGGGAGCTATCCCCAGTGTGCTCCTTATTTGTGCCAAGTAATTAAAAAAAACCCTTGCTAAAATTGATTTGGCTGTGTCTATTGACTAGATATCTGCTAAGCCAACAAACCCCTCCATTGGGAAGGCAACGCTTTCATTCAGCATAATGGTTTCTGAGAATTATTCATGTTGCTGCTTGTTAACAGTAATCTGTTCATTTTTACACTGACTAGCATTCCATTGTGTGCATATATCACATTTTTTTTAAATGCATTCCTCTGTTGGTAGACATTTGGGTTGTATCAAGTATTGGGCTTTTGTGAATAAAACTGCTATGAATATTCTCGTACAAGGCTTTTTTAGATAGAGGTTTTCATTTCTCTTGTTTTTCAGACAAATACTTGGGAATGGAATTGTTGGGTTATAGAGTAGATACATGCTTAACTTTATAAGAAACCAACAGTTTTTTAAAAGTGGTTGTATCATTTTATACTCCCATCAGCCATGTATGAGAGTTCCAGTTGCTCCACATCCTCTGTAACAGCTGGTGGTGTTAATTTTGTAATTCAGTACTAGTAGGGGTGCAGTGGTATTCCACTGTGGTTCTGTATTTTATATATGCAATCCCCGGTTTTCAGTCATCTCAATCCAAATCAAATTAAACCTGGAAAGGCTCAGTGGGTACCAACCACGTACAAGGTCCTACACTGCCTTCTTGGGAATAGTAGCATAAAGTGCAGGTTCTGAATACATTTTAACAGCTGTTTGATTCTTATTAAGTAGTGGCTACTGTCTTTGGTTCCTGTATAGAGGTAATATACTATAGCTGGGATGAGGGCAAAGATAGTCCAATTTATTGACTCTTTACTATGAGAAGAAAATGTTGCCCTTTGTATCACTAAGTGTACTAGGCTGGGAAGATGTAGGGATGGAGCAGAAATAGACACTAGTATTACAAAATCTGCATTAAAAACATATATATTTGACAATATTTGCTGTTATCAAAGTGGAAATCAGCACTGGGCTTAGAAAACCCTAGTTATAACAGTGAATCAGCACGTGAATATAGGCAAATTAGTAAACTTCTCCGGGTCTTAGATTAATCATCTCTATAAGGAGGAATTATAGCAGCTGATCTCTGAGCTAATTTTCTTTTCTGATGGCCTATGAATCTTTAGAAAAATAGTCTTTGAGGTGTGTATGCATATATAAAAGTAGTATCATGTTTTTTGTAGACCGTATTTAATGTATTCAAAAGTAGACAAGAGCAGAAAAATCCTGCGTAATCCCTCCATTGACAGTAACTTCTGTAGTTAATATTATGAAGTATTTCCTTATAGTGTTTGTCTTTCAAACATATACACACAATCATAAATTTTAATTTTAATAATGAAAATTGCAATCATGAAGAAAATCACAGAAAACATTATAACATGCCCATTATGTATCCACTTCCAGATATGTGTTAGTATTTTTCAAATCTCCTTGTAATCTTTATTTTACTTTAAAAAATAAAATATTAAAGATAAACTATTTGCCATATACATTAATTTAATTTTCAGACAAATTAAAACTATTTCTGTTCCTTCTCAGAGGTAACCAAAAGCCTGACATCAGTGTGAATTAATAATTTGCATGTTTTTATACTTTTACGCAGATATATATTGACAAATACATACACACATAATAAAAGTATCTAATATTTTTTGTATTATAAAATGTAAATAAACATTAATTTTGTTTCACCCTGTTTTTAACCACCCACAATTAATTATCATTGTAATTTTTATAGGCTATTTAGGTTCACCTGTGAGTTTAACATTTTCTTGGCTTAGAATTGTTTCATGTACCCTACTCCTTCCTCTGGGTTCAACTTTCGTGATGTTGTGCATCCTTTAGCAGCATTTACAAAAAGGTATGTGAGTTGCAAACTCTTTTTTCTGAAATAGACAGATATCATTTTTTTTAAATGATAGTGAAGCTGGTATAAAACTCTGTTGATAATTATTTTTCTCCAGGTTTTGAAGACTCATCATTATTCCACTGTCTTCTGACCTAAATTCTTGATATTGAGAAGACTGCTGTCTATGTAATATTTATTTCTTTATAGGAAAACAGTTGTTTCTCTCTGAGTGTTCTACACTTTTTTCTCTTTGTCTTTGGTTTTATGCAATGCCTATGTGTGGCTTAACTTTCAATATAAGTCCTTTGACTTATTGTTCTTCTTTAACTTAAAATTCATGACTTTTATCAATTTTGATAAATGCTCAGCCATTACCTTTCAAATGTTGACTCCTTATAGAGCTCCTTGCACATAACATGTCTTGGGTATTCTCTGTCTATCCTTCACGTCTCCTCATGTACCTTTTATATTTCTATATTTTTATTTGCTTTTTCATTGTTAATTTTTCATAGTGTTGCTCTTTTCTTATTGTTTTATATCTGCTTTTATCTGTTTTGTCATTTAAATTTAGTTTTTTTTAAATCTTCAAAATTTTCTACTCTCTCAAGTTCTTATAGTAATTTTACCCACTGACTCTCACTCATGATGGATCATTTCCTTGTGTGTTTTGTAAGTCTTAAAATTGTGAACTCAACTTCAGATTTTCTTTTTTTCCCCCGTAGAAATTCCACATGGTAGTTTCACGTTTTCATTTGCCACATACACCAGGGATAACACTGCTCTGTAATCAATTACTAAGTTAATTTTCAGTTAGTTTTTTCACTGCATGACTTTCAGTCACATAAATTTGTGTTTCAAACTCATGGTGCAATTGTGGTTTCTATCTGTCTTAGGAATCTTTTTCTTTCCCATGAAGCGCTCTGTGTAGATCCAAGTCTTATTAATTTCTTGAGCCAGAAGTCCCATTTTTATTTATGTAGAGGTATCAGTTCCAACTCCTTACCTTGAGTAGTTCAAGGTTCCAGATGGGCATTAAAACCCAAGACCCTAGCCACAGGGCCTGTCTGTGTCTTAATAACCCAAAGCTCAAAATTTAGTGGCTTAAAACATCAATGATTTATCATTTCTCATGATTCTATTGGCTGGCCTGGACTCAGCCAGGCAGTTTATCTGCCTGAGGTGGTATCCGCTGGGGCAGAACACCTGAAGTGGTCTCTTAGTTTCTAGGACCTCTCTTCATGTGGCCTCTTTCATTCTATAGAATAGCCTGAGCTTCTTCCGAGGTGCCTGGATTCCAGGAACAAGCATTATGAGAGTACAAAAATGGAAGCTACAAAGCCTTTTAAAGCTCAACCTTTAGGTCACACTCAATCTTCTATGTTTCTCCAGAACCAAAAATTCAGATTCCATAATCATCTTTACTGCCCTCAAAGACTTATTGGAAAATGTTTACATTTAGAGAGTGTTACATTCATTCATTTAACCACCCTCCCATTGTTACCATTTAGTGGAGTCCTGATTTTTTACAATTATAAATTACACAACACTAAACACTCTTGTATTATGGCTTTGAGCTCTGTAAGTATAATTCCATTTCACTGTATTTCTTTAATTTCCTTGAAGGTATGATTCACGCAACAAAGGTTCCTTCTTCCTATTGATCTACCAGATAATCTCTACAAACTCAGCTGTGTAAATAATTCTGTGGGAATCAATGAAGTTGCAGGGGTCATACTGCTTCTGTGACAACTGTGTTTAGAAACTCACTATTATTAATATTTAGGGAGCAGAATGGTATCATCAAAGAATTTTAAATTGGGAGTATTTAAACTTCCATTTATTAGCCAACTAACCCTGTGCAAGTCATTTCTCCTTCCTGGAATTCAGTTTCTTTAAACTAATTTTGAACTTTAAGTTTTGACTTTAATTTATTCATTTGGGTTAACATATAGGTTTATGTTTATTTTCAAGGAAAATATCATTTTGACATTAAATACCAGGATAAATCTGTTTTGACCAAGGAAAACAGATATATCCTGGTATTTTATCTGGATATTGATCACACAGGAAAATGCTAGTGTCTGTAAGAAAAAAATATAGACAAGTCTACAGTTTGTTGGCAATGAAAGGGTAAAAGGTAAGGGAACACTGAAGAACTTGCATTTAGATTGTTCAGGTTTAGTCTCACTTCATTACTTTTTAATGGAAACTTCTCAGCCATATCATTTCTGCAGCTTAGTGGAATATTTTAAATACACGAGGAAGGTTAAAAAAAAGAAATGTTTATAAGACTGTGTTTATATGAGTTTATATGTTTTAGCAGTCTTATGCTATACATGCATTACACAAATGCTATTATATTTAGTTTTAAATGATGTTCAAGACAATTATGGGAAAAACAGATGTGTTCTTTCACATACTCCCAAAGTTTACTCTGCCATGATGCTGAAGCTCAAAAGTTTAGTGCAACGTGGCTTCCTAGGAGAATATGGAGAACTATCGAGAACATTCAGGGGGTGCAGGAAGATGCTGTGAGGTAACACATCATTTGTGCCTTACACTCGATGACCCACAATTTATTTATTCCATAGTTTTTTTTTAAACAACTAAATATTTTAAGCTAGGAGTTGGAACAGTTATAACAGTGAGACTGACTTCTTTCTTCTAATTCTTCTCACCAGCCTTCAAGATGTGGCAAAGGACCACTAATCATTCTAGATATACTTTAGTCTCCACCGAGAAGTTTAGAATGTTGGTCTGGAAAAACTCCTCAACATGGTATGGTCCAGACTTTCTATTTTCCTGAGAGTTCCCTGAGACTCCTTCAACTTAGCAAGCCTTTGGGCAGATGCACAGGTCCAGAGGTAGTGGTGTGAGAGAGTAAGACCTAGGGCAGGCTTTTTTCTGTCCGAACACACTCATATGCCTTTACACACACTCCAGGGCAAAGATTTAGTGTTATGCTTAAAGACCAGACATTCCAAGCAAATCAGCAGGTAGCTTCTGGAAAAGCACTGCTTCAGAATTAGCTTGGGGTTGCTGAAATAATTTAGTCACTCCAGGAGGCCAGGGGGTGAGATGGATGGAGAAATTTTTTCCTGTTGTCAAAGCACAGAAAGCCAGGGTACTGCATGATTTGAATATGCTGTAGCTTATCTTTTCCCCTTAAAGATGGCAAGTTTCTAGGGGTAATCCTTTCTCCCGATACTGTGTTATTTGGTTTAAAGATTTCAAAAGTTTAGCCCAAGCCATGCTGTGGGACTTGGAAAAACTGAGGGAAATCCAATATGTCATTTGCAAACAGTTCCTACGGCTGGTTGATCAATTGAAAATCCCACCACAGGGGCATCTTACCTATTAGCTGATCTTCTTGCTGACTCTCTGTTGGGTCATTTACACTGTCAACCTGACTGTTCATTTCAACTGTAACCAGAAAAAAAAACACAAGAAGTTAAATATTTATTAAATGTATACTCCTTAAACACATTTAAATGGCCTGTGATTTGATACTATCTTCATTTCCTATCTTATGCCTCTTCAGTTTTTATTCATTCATTCAAGATTTTGGGACTATTCTTGTACATTTTTAATGGTGAGGTTGGAGGAGGGCAGGATGGCCTCTTCACAGAACTGTAGAAGCTCAAGTGTCATTCCATACCAGATTTTTGGGTTGGCAGTTTGGGTATATTTATTACCATCCTTAGATAAATTCAAAGGCCTTAATATGTGTCTAATAAAATAAAGATAGAAAAGAAAGCAAAACAGATCACTAACATGCAGAGAGGTAAGCAGCTCCCTCTAAAAGGCCAATGTCAATAGGCCTGTTTGGTTTGCCATGTTTTCAATTTCAAAATTAAAATGAACTTTGTAAACTTGCCAATGGGTGCAGCAGACTGCCATGAAATAGGAAACCAGAACATCTAACCAGATCACAAAGCCATGATAAAACCTGTACTTTTACTTGACTGTGTATATTCTATGTGAATATTTGCATAAAAAGAGAATGCATAATTACTGCCATTCTCCAGAAGTAGCCCAGAGCAGGCATAGCATTCACTCTGAAAATTTACAAGGGTCAGCAGTTTAATTAGATTGATATTTTTAAAGCATCAAAGCCCACATTATAAGCTGAGAGACTGAATATACAAATAGACAATGGCCAGATTACGTGTATTAACTCTCACTTATAACCTCTGTAGCAACCAGCCTGGGCAACCAAACCACAACCTCAGCAGCAGTCGCCTCAAAATGGTCAGAACTTGGGCAGTGACTGTTACTTTCCCTATTTTTTGGCCTCTGCTTCCAACATGGGACCAACCAGGGAAAGCCAAATATGCTTCCCAAACCAATCACTTATGGTGCCCCCCTTCTAACTAGCCACTTCCAGCTTTTCCATGCCAACAACCTTCAATCAGAGGATGCTCAAAGTCCTCCCTTTTGTTAACTATAAAAGCTTGCCACTCCCCTGCCTGCCTTTGGGTCTGCCAAACACAAGTAATAATGGCCACCCTCACTACAGTAACCTCTGAATAAGTAATCTCTGTCCTCATTGAGGTGGTTTTCAATTATTTGTACAAAACCAACAACCTAAATCACTTTTTTCCCCCAAACATGAAAGCTCGATTAGCAGAAAGAGAGGCAGACGCTGGCTTTCACACTCCAAGGAGGCTTGAAGGAGGGAATGACATTGTACGACGTCTACCGAACTCTCTCCCAATGAGGAAAGTTTTAAAAGCAGATCTCCTTGTTCTCACCTGCAAACTATCCTGGCTTTCTAATGACGAGTGAACTCATTTTAAACCCCATATATAAACTAGCCAGAAGCAGCAACTCTATGTAAAGATAAGCATTCGTGCATTGTCTGTCCTGGTCCACAAGTTGTTCTAAGTTCACCCATCTTAGTGTGGGTACGTGCAGGATAAAATACAGGAGAGCATTGCTTTTCTATTTCTGCTTCCAACCAAGGGATACTGATTCCAAAATCTATTAATAAATGTTACTATCAAAAGCATTCCATGATCAAATAAGTTTGGGAAAAGCAACTTTAAACCATGTTAAACAAGTTTCTTTACCCCTGAGATTTCTGAGAGCCTAAAATCCTCTTCTGTGTACATTGAATCTCCAAGTGAAGACTAATACTCAGTACTTCCCACATTTATTTCCCTTTTATTCAAGGAATATGTTTGGGCCTGGTATTCCTCAAAATATGCTTTGTAAAGAACTATTAAGAATTATGTCTATAGTGTCACAATCAGGCTGGGGCAGGTTTAGTCCAACTGATCATGACTAACATGTGGTGGCTTTTAATAGATGGGTCTGGGGTTTAAAAACATTATTCTCTTAGGTAATGCATGCCCGTGAGTAAAAAGTCAGTTTGTGCAATGGAAGCAGAAGGGCTTATGATGAAGAGAGGCAATTCAGGTGATGGTAAGCCTGTGGGAGAGAGGAATACCTGATATAGGAAGCTCCATTTAAAACTCCCCAATAACGTCCACCACTGGCTGAATTTTTTCCAAAGGTCATTATCAACTCAAAGTAATTTGTTTTTTTCCTTTGGCTAAAATTACCCAAACAGCAAGGTATTTAAATAGTTGATCAGCTGACCAATTCTGGTTCTCCTAAACTCTATGGGCCAGTGAATCAAGTACTTGCTAAAGCATGTGTGCTCAATTAGTTGTTTTTCTAATTCAAGTGATGGTATTTCAAAGGGCTCTCAGCATCCTTGTGCAGGGGAAGGAGGATATGAATATTCCTGAGGCACAGAATCTTTAGATGCCTTCAAAATTAGATGTGAATTAAAAAAGATTTTGTCAA
This sequence comes from Daubentonia madagascariensis, assembly GCA_023783475.1. Lineage (NCBI taxonomy): Eukaryota > Metazoa > Chordata > Mammalia > Primates > Daubentoniidae > Daubentonia > Daubentonia madagascariensis. The sequence goes on from JAKFHU010002136.1 coordinate 1,834,867, forward strand.
TTTATTTTGATACAGTGAGGTGAAATGATGAGGGTGCAAGAACAATATTAACCCAAACTTGACCTAGGGTTCCCCTGAATGCCCCGTGGAGCAGGAATACCAGCAGAGTAAGTACCGTTTGCAGAAGTAAGTGATGTTTCCATAAAGTTCACCAGGTGAATTTCAGTTTCATTTGACCTTGCAATTATCTACAGTGGCCTCAGTATCATCAGGTATGATTAAATCAGAGCATATGCTATTTTAAAATAGTTAGAGACAGTTAAAAAAAAACTACTATTTTTATTAGTTTTTAGTAGAAAATGGTTTTTGAAATTTACCTTGTTCTAACCAAATATATTGATTCATAGAACAGATACCAGCTCCCTTAATCCTAGATTACACATAGAAAATGTGCTGGATTTGTCGTTTGCATGAGCTCAAATAGCTCAGAACCTTACCATCAGGACCTGCAGTATTTTCTATGTCACTGGAGCCTTCGCTTTCTCCAGGTACTCTAGGTGTGTCCTCGCCTTGGGCTGAAAGAGGGAAAGACCACAGTCCCTGATTAATACAGAATTACAACAGCCCAAGGGCCAGTTGTTCTGTCACCCTCCCCTGCCCTCTTAAATTTGAAAATACTCCTGGCATTCAACTTCTTTTGCATAAAAGTTTATAGGAGGAAATAGTGGGTTGAGTTGCTTGGATACTTTAGCGCTGTCTTCTAAGTTCTCTTTAATTTGTGAGATAATCACATATATGCATATGTAATTTCTCAAATTAGAAATCTGGTAGTATGAAAGCAGGAAAACTTGGTTTTATCAGAACAACGTACAATTTAAATTTAGGGAAGTATACGTGTGTTTTTGTGTGTGTGTGTGTGAGAGAGAGTTTATGTAGTTTATCCTTTGAAGAGAGAAAAGAGAAAACCTATTTTGCCTTAAGCATGCCTAAAAGATGAAAGATTAGTTCTCCTGGTAGTGAAGGTTTTGGTTTAAGCACAAATGAATGGCTTAGTTGCTTTCTTAGGAAACCTCCTCAGGTGCTGTCATTTTGGATTGTGGAGAATCCAGTCTTTAGCCAATTTCCTTCATGACTGTTCTCCATTTGCACAGCATCACATATATTTGCTGTGGTTGAAGCTTAATGTAGTAGGAAAAGAACTGTGTTTCATGTTGCAAGAAATTTTCCAGATATTCAAAAGGACAATAATCTCTTCTTAGTTAAGTATCTATTATGTTTTCACAACTTGAAGAGCAAGGACATTTGTAAATACAGATACAGATAAAGTGCTAGAAAACCCATAATTTTAAAGTTTTTATTATTTCCATACATTTTAAACAGAAGATTAAATTTATTTTTCTTATGAGTCCTTGTTGTGTCTAGAGTATGTGAAACTTCATGTGCCTGTTGGTAAGAATGAAACAAGATGGGAAAGATCCAGTTTATAAAGGAAGAGATCTTCAGAAGTAGAATTCACACTCTTGGTAGTGATTTACTGAAGCTGACAATCAAAATGCATGATTCAAAGATGACTGAGCTCTGAGCCTGGGTGGATGGAAGGTAGAGAGGTCAATAATTGAAGATATATGAAACGAGCAGAGTAGGGGAAGAAGAAGAAAGTCAATTTAGATTTAAAGCCTGAAGTGCAAGGTCAGTCATTTAAGTGAGATGCCAAACAAGCTTTTGCATCCAGTGCTGAGCAGAGAGTTGTGAAATAAACATGTGGGTATTTGGGAGACGTCAATATAGGAGTAACACTGATGTTATGAGAGTAGATGAGAGAACCCAGGAAAATGATAATACAAGAAAGAAAAAAATGACCTGTGGTCTCCCAAACCCTTCCAGGACAACATGAAAATAATAGTATCCTTAGTTTGTTTCATTAACTCCTGAGAATGAGGTTGGGAAAGAGAAAACAAAACTTGAAACTTCCAACTGAAATTTTAACACCATATCATACCCTTTCTCACTATTCCAATTTCTAGAAATGAACTATTTTTGAATTGCTCATCAACATACTCCTTGAAAACACAATTATGGAAGAAATCATTGATGAATTTGTCAAAGCCTGGGAGCAGGAAAACTTTGCTAATTATGCTGTAAAAGACCATGGTAATAAGGGAAAAAAATAGAAATATTGAACTTTGTAAACATAATAAACTTTTGAATGGAAAAAATACCATAAGAAATTTTAAACAAAGAAAAGTTACAAATTGAGGGAAAAGATTTGTACCTTTTATCATAGAGAAAGCATTAATAATATTAATATCCTTAATATAAGGGCTTCTAGAGATGAAGATCAACAATTCAATAGCAAAACGGGCAAAAGACTTAACAGTTCATAGATGAAGAAATAAAATGGCCTGCAAACACATGAAAAGGTAATTTTCTTTGCTAATAATGAAAGAAATGCAAATCAAAATTATAATGAGAAAGGGATTTCACCTCAGTTGAACTGTCGTGATACAGACTAACCCTCCTCCCTCCAAGAACAGCTAGAAACACTGAACGGATTAGTTTTAAAAAATATATTTTGAGGCACCAGAGAGCCATGAATGCAGGACAAACTTCAGGAGGTGCAAAATGGTGAACCTGACATTACTCGTGTGCCTGGAAGTTGAACAGAGCCTCCAGGTGTTTTGTGAGGCTGGGGGCAGGAGCAAAACTTTAAGGTCAGGGTCCACAAAGGAGAGGTACCCTGATAAGTACTGAAAGTTTTTTGTTGTGTCCCCTGGACTTGGGGGCAAGGATGAACTTGAAATAGACCATCTCTTAAAAACCTAAATTCTAAAAACCTAAAATCTAAATTTTAATCAACAAAATTCCTGATTGGATTACGGTGCTCTGCTCTATCCTACCTGCCCATCAGAAGCAAAATTAATCCTTTCTGAAGGAATATTAAAACCACCCAGAGTCTCGAGTTATCTCTACAGTTTTTCAAAGAGTGTTCAGCATTCAATCAAAAATTACCTGGCATTCCAGAAGAACATGAACAAATCACTGAAATCCAAGAGAATAAAAGAGACAACATACAGACACACATTAGAGATCCAGATATTGTAGACATAACTTTAATTAATGTGTTTTGGAAATTGGACATCAAGCTGAAGAATTTTCATGGCAAAGAAGTTTATCAGAGAACTGGACACCGTTTTAAAAGTCAGATGAACACAGTAACTGAAGTTAAGAACTGAATAGGTGAACTTGACAGCAGGTAGACACAATTGAAGAGGAGATTAGTAAGCTGGAACTAGATCAGAAAAAATATGAAGACTAAAGTACAGATGAAAAACACAGATAAGAGTGTAGGAAGCATATGAGACAGGGCTCTATCCTAAGTGTAATGGGACAAAAACAATATTTTAAGATAATGGCTGATAATTTGCCAAAATTAATGAAATGTCACCTCAAACAACTGTGTCAACAGTGTTATGATTCTTGAGCAAAATTAATGCAAAACAAACCTAACTCAGTTCAGTCATTGTGAAATTGCTGAAAACCAATTTTAAAGAAAAAATATAAAATTATCTTGTGAATAAAAACCCATTAACTCCAAAATAGCAACAGTAAGACTTATGGGTAAATTCACAACAAAGGATAATGTCATTGCATTATCTCTGGCTTCTATCTTCAAAGCGCTGAAAGAAAATTTCTCCAACCTAAAATTTCATACCCAAGAAAAACTTTTTTCAGATTTGAATTTGAAAAAAAAGAAAAAACTCAGAGAATAAAACTGAGAGAATTTGTTAGCAGATCTATACTGAAGGAATAGTTTCCACTATACTGAAAAACAATTCCAGGTAGATTATAGAACTAAATGTGGAAAGTAACATGGAAAAAGACCTCACACCATTAGGCAAAAATTTCTTACACAGGATAAACAAAGCACTAACCATTAAGATAATCTGGAAAACATTAAAATTAACAATACAAGTTTATCAAAACATACTATTAAGAGAGTACAAAATAAGCCAAAGGACTCTTGTACAGAATATATAAAGAAAAATATACAAAATAACATTAAAAAGACAGAGAACCCAGTAGAAAATGGACAAGACACAGACATGTCACAGAAGAGGACATCCTGGCTAGTCATTTAGTTTTTTGAATGACTTTTACCAAATCTCATAACATTTAAAAGGCTTGGCTTTCTCACTAGTAAACTGACTATAAAATGTTCTGACTCCTTGTCTAACTCTCTGGGACATCATCAGAACTAATTAAAGCATAACATTATTGTTATTTTTAATAAGAAATGATTAATGTGGAATAAAAATTAATAGGTTTCTCTTTAAACATTACTTCCTTGACTTTTTTCTTAAGGTCCTTTTTCTTTTCTGATGGGATCTAGAGGTGCCTGTGGCTGATTCTTTCAGGAGATCTTTTCCAAAGTCATTACTATGAATGGTAATAACTCTGATGACCTTACCATGGAGAAACCCTTCTGGCATCACTGAGAATTTTCTATCTAATAGGCCTGGTGCTAGTCTATTAAATGATGCTCAGTGAAAATGAAGAAGGATACAGAACACTTTCAAGAGCTAGGTAAGAGAGGAAGGAAAAAGTTGAAGAATGCAAAATACAAAAGGCAGAGAAAACAGTAAACATTTAAATTGTTCTATGTTTATCCTTTTAACCTCATTATTTTACAAGGGAAGGTGTGAGAAGTCACAGATTGTGCCATTGTACTGACACAGATTAACATGAGATGCAATGGCAGGTTTAAGATCCATGACAGAGAGAGAAAGAGAGAGAGAGAGAGATAAACAGAACTCAAAGTTGTAGCTCTCTATACATCCCCGGAGCAGAGGGAGGCATAGTCTGTGAGATCTGCTTTTGAAGATGCTAAAGGTATGCTTGGTAGACATTAGTTATCTATTTAATATCATGAGTGTGCATGACATGTGCATGTATGTGTGTGACTGTGGTGTGGATATATGACAGTGTGTGTGTGCAATAGCATGTTTATGTGAGAGTGTGTGTGTGTGTGTGGTTTGGAGAGAAGGAGAGAGATGCCAGACATTTGTTACTCTGACATACATGTGGAACTGGTATTATCCTAACGGCTTCTACACTGCTGGGCAATGCAACTCAGTGCCCCAGAGAAATGAACTCATTTCACACAGACAACAGAATCTGATCAAAACAAAAATTGCCTCTACAGCCTATTTATTCCAGTTTGCCTATCTCTCCCTCCGTTTTGATTGCTGCTGCTGAGAACAGAAATGAGAAGTACATTCTAGGATTCCTTGCAAGAGTCCTAGATGCTGAAATAGAAAAAGTCCAGGACATTCAGCACCCTTTTCATTTTCACTTACCAAATGTAACTGTACTTTTTAAAGCTTTGGTTATAGTACCCTTTTGTAGGTTAGTGGCATTACATAAAAAGTAATAAATGAAGCAGGTTTCATCATAGAAGAAAAGATACTGAGATGCATACAGAATGTAGTTAACCAGATTTTTAAATACACGAACATGGAGAGATGTTGTAGGATCTTCTAAGGTTTTATTTTGAGATTTGTATTCACAGTAAACCCCACAAAACAAATAGGATTACAAATAATTATTTCACAGAATCTGTAGTCACATAGGTGACATGATAGGTATAGAGAGCAGGGCCTGTTTTCAATTGTATTGAATTAAAGTGGTATTGACCCAATCCAAACATTCTTGAACCACCTTGACAACTTTTGCCACAACCATGTTCCAACTTCACTATTGATGTAATGGATTAGATAATTGTTCAGAAATGTTCACTTTCTACCTACCACCCTCATGGGAATCTACTTCACTGTCCTTTGACATTGGGCATGGCCAGGAAATTTGCTGTGGCCAATGGAATGTTAGCAGAAGTGAGTCAAGTAGAGACTTCACAGTTGGTGCTTTCCCTCTTCTGCTCCTACCTTTTACCCCAGGAACATACTTTAGGGGGCAGCTGGTCCAAGGAGTATGAGTCCAGGACTCAACTTGCAGCTTGACATGCTTCTTGGCCCAGGCTTGTCATAGATCATCCTAATATCCATGAGCAAAAGAATACACAACTGTTGTTCTAAGCCTCCAACACTGAAGATGGTTTGATGAGCAGCATTATTGTGGTGATAGCTAGCTAACAAACTTAATAATATATTTTTAATTGACTAAGACCCAACATTGTTTCTTTCTTGGTTAATTTTTTATTTTTAATTATTATGGGTACATAATAGTTGTATATATTTATAGGGTACATGTGATATTTTGATACAGGCATACAACATGAATTAATCAAATCAGGATAATTGGTGTATCCATCAGCTCAGGCATTTATCATTTCTTTGTCTTAGGAATGTTCCAATTCTATTGTTTTCATTATTTTAAAGTATACCCTAACTTATTGTTGATTATTGTCACTTTGTTATGCTATAAAATGTTGTTCATTCTATCTAACTATTTTTGCACCCATTTACCATCCCCACTTTATTCTCCCTTCTCTGCTACCCTTCCCAGCTTCTGGTAGCTGTCATTCTACTCTCTGTCTCCATGAGATCTGTTGTTTTTAATACTGAGCTCCCACATATGAGTGAGAACATGTGACATTTTTCTTTCTGTGCTTATTTCACTTGATAAAATATTCTCTAGTTCCATCCATGCTGTTGTAAATGGCATGATTTCATTCTTTTCTGTGGCTATATAATCTTCCATTGTGTATAGGGTATCACAATTTCTTTACCCATTCATCTGTTGATGGACACTTAGGTTGATTCCAAATCTTGTCTATTGTGAATAAAACTGCAATAAACATGGGGGTGCAGATATGTTCTTGATACACTGATTTCCCTTCCTTTGGATATGTACCCAGCAGTGGGATTGCTGGGTCATATGGTAGTTCTGTTTTTAGTTTTTTGAGGAACCTCCATACTGCTCTCAATAGTGGTTGCACTAATTTGCATTCCCACAAACAGTGTACGAGGGTGCCCCTTTCTCCACATCCTTGCCAGCATTCATTATTGTCTGTCTTTTTGATAAAAGCCATTTTAACTGGGGTGAGAGGAATCTCATTATAGTTTTGACTTGCATTTCTCTGATGACTAATGATGTTGAGCATTTTTTCATACACCTGTTGACCATTTGTATGTCTTCCTTTGAGAAATGTCTATTCAGATCCTTTGCCCATTTTTAAATTGGACTATTTGATTTTTTCCAATTGAGTTGTTGGAGCTCCTTATATATTCTAGTTATTAGTCCCTTGCCAGATGGGTATTTTGCAAATATTTTCTCCCATGCTGTGGACTGTCTCTTCACTTTGTTGATTGTTTTATTTGCTGTGCAGAAGCTTTTTAGCTCAATGTGATCCCATTTGTCAAATTTTGCTTTGGTTGCAAAGCAACCAAATACCCTGCGTGTTGAGGGCATTACTCAAGAATTGGTCCTTGCCTGGACCAATGTCCTGAAGCATTTCCCCAATGCTTTCTTTTAGTAGTTTCATAGTTTCTGGTCTTAGGTTTGGGTCTCTAATCCATTTTGATTTGCTTTTTGTGTATGGAGAGAGATAATGGTCTAGCTTCATTCTTCTGCATATGGTTATCCAGTTTTCCCAACACCATTTATTGCATTTATTGAAGAGACTGTCCTTTCCCCACTGTATGTTCTTGGCAATTTTGCCAAAGATAAGTTCACTATAGATGTGTGGAGTTATTTCTGGGTTCTTTATTCTGTTCCATTGGTCTATGTGTCTGTTTTTATGCCAGTATTATGCTGCTTTGGTTGCTGCAGCTCTATAGTGTAATTTGAAGTCAGGTAATGTGATTCTTTCAGTTTTGCTCTTTTTGCTTAGAATGGCTTTGGCTATTCTGGGTCTTCTGTGGTTCAATATAAACTTTAGGATTATTTTTTCTATTTCTGTGAAGAATGTAGTTGGTATTTTGAGGATAGCATTGAATCTGTAGATTGCTTTGGGCAGTATGGACATTTTAACAATATCGATTCTTTCAATCCATGCACATGGAATATCTTTCCTTTTTTAATGTCCTCTTAATTTCTTTCGTGAATGTTTTATAATTTTCATTATAGAGCTCTTTCACTTCTTTGGTTAAGTTTATTTCTAGGTATTTTAGTTCATTTTTAGCTACTATAAATGGGATTACTTTCTTGGTTTCTTTTTCAGATTGTTTACTGTTGGTGTATAGAAATGCTACTGATTTTCGTATGTTGATTTTGTACCTTCAACTTTACTGAATTTGTTTATCAGTTCTAATAGGGTTTTTTTTGGTGGATTCTTTAGGTTTCTCTAGATATATTATCATATCATTTGTAAACAAGGATAATTTGACTTCTTCCTTTCCAATATGGATGTCTTTTATTTCCTTCTCTTGTCTGACTGCTCTAGCGAGAACTTCCAGTATTATGTTGAATAACAGTGGTGAAAGTGGGCATCCTTGTCTTGTAGAGGAAAGGCTTTCAGTTTTTCCCCATTCAGTAAAATACTAGCTGTGGGTCTGTCATATATGGCTTTTATCATGTTGAGGATACATTTCCTTCTATACCCACCTTTTCTTTTTTAGAGTTTTTATCATGAAGGGATGTTGAATTTTATTGAATGCTTTTTCAGCACCAAGTGAAATGATCATATTGTTTTTGTCCTTCATTCTGTTGATATGATGTATCACATTGATTGATTTGCATATGTTGAACTATCCTTGCATCCCTGGGATGAATCCCACTTGATCATGATGAATAATCTTTTTGATATGTTGCTGAATTCGGTTTGCTGGTATTCTGTTGAGGATTTTTTCAGCTATGCTCATCAGAGATATTGGCCTATAGTTTTCCTTTTTGTGTCTTCGGTTTTGGTATCAGGGTGATACAAGCCTTGTAAAATGAGTTTGAGAGTATTCCCTCCTCAATTTTTTGGAATAGTTTAAGTAGTATTGGTATTAGTTCTTCTTTGAATGCTTGGTAGAATTCAGCAGTGAAGCCATCAGGTCCTGGGCTTTTCTTTGAGGGGAGACTTTTTATTACTGCTTCTATCTTATTGCTTGTTATTAGTTTACTCAGGTTTTGGATTTCTTCTTGGTTCAATCTTGGTAAGTTGTATGTGTCTAGGAATTTATCCATTTCTTCTAGGTTTTCCAACTATGTGATAGAAGTATAGCTATTCCTGCTCTTTTTTGGTTTCCATTTGCATGAAATATCTTTTTCCATCCCTTTATTTTCAGTCTATATGTGTTTTTATAGGTGAAGTGTGTTTCTTGCAGACAACAGACAGCATATAGTTGGATCTTTTTTTTTTTTTTTTTATCCATTTAGCCACTCTGTTTTGATTGGAGAGTTTAGTCCATTCACATTCAATGCTGTTATTGATAGGTAAGGACTTACTACTGCCATGTTGTTATTTGATTTCTGGGTTTTGTGGTCCTCTCTTTCTTCCTTCTTTTCTTCCTTTGTTAGAAGTGATTTTCTCTGGTAGTTTGTTTTAATTTTTTGGTTTTTATTTTTTGTGGTCTGTTGTAGTTTTTTTGATTTGAGGTTACCATGGGGTTTGCAAAAAACATTTCATAACCAATTATTTTCATAAACAATATGACAATTCTGCTTAGAAACAAACAAGCAAATAAACAAGCAAAGATAAATCTAATAGAAATTCTACACTTTATCTCCATCTTCCCTGCTTTTTAACTTTTTTTGTTGTTTCCATCAATATCTTTTTATAGTATCTATCTCTCAAAAAATTGTGGTAGCTATTTTTGATAGGTTTGTCTGTTAGTCTTTGTACTCAAGATATAAGTGGTTTATACACTGCAATTGCAGCAGTAGAGCATTTTGTAATTATGTACTTACTTTTACCAGTGAGTCATATACCTTCAAATGATTTCTTATTATTCATTAACATTCCTTTCTTTCAGACTGAAGAACTCCTTTTAGCATTTCTTACAGGACAGATATGGTTTTGATGAAATCCCTCAGCTTTTGTTTGTCTGGGAAAGTCTTTATTTCTCTTCATGTTTGAAGGATATTTTTGCAGGATCTAATGTTCTAGGGTTAAATTTTTTTTTCCTTCAGCATTTTGAATATGCCATGCCACTCTCTCCTGGCCTATAAGGTTTCCACTGAGAAGTTTGCTGCCAGACATATTGGAGCTCCTTTATATGTTTTTTTTCTTTTTTCTTGCTTCCCTTAGGACTTTTCCTTTATCCATGACCTGAGGGAGCTTGATTATTAAATGCCTTGAGGTAGTCTTTTTTTTGTGTTAAATCTGCTTGGTGTTCTATGACCTTCTTGAGTCTCAATATTGATATCTTTCTCTAGGTTTGGAAAGTTCTCTGTTGTTATTTCTTAGAACAAACTTTCTACCCCATCTCTCTCTACCTCCTCTTTAAGGCCAATAACTCTTAGAGTTGCCCTTTTCAGTCTATTTTATAGATCTTGTAGGCAGCTTTATTATTTTTAATTCTTTTTTTTCTCTTCTGACTGTGCATTTTCAAATAGTCTGTCTTCAAGCTCACTAATTCTTTCTTCTGTTTGGTCAATTCTGCTATTGAGAGACTCTGATGCATTTCTCAGTTTGTCAATTGAATTTTTCAGGTCCAGAATTTCTGCTTGACCTTTTTTTTTTATTATTTCAATCTCTTTGTTAAATTTCTCTGATAGGCTTCTAAATTCCTTCCCTGTGTTGTCTTGAAGTTCATTGAGCTTCTTCAGGACAGCTTATTTTGAATTTTTTGTCTGAAAGGTCACCTATCTCCATAACTCCAGTATTGGTCACTGGTACCTTATTTATTTAGTTTGGTGAGGTCATGTTTTGGTGGGTGTTCTTGATGCTTGTGGATATTGGTCAATGTCTGGGCATTGAAAAGTTGGGGATTTATTTTAATCTTCACAGTCTGAACTTGTTTGAACCTGTCCTTCTTGAGAAGGCTTTCCAGACACTCAAAGGGAATTGAGTGTTGTGATCTAAGTCTTTGGTCACTATAGCTGTATCAGCACTGGGGATGCCCCATGCCCAGTCATGCTGTGACTCTTGCAGACTTCTGGTGGTACCACTTTGGTGGACTAGGGCAAGATACGAGAGAATTCCCTGGATTATTAGGCAGTCTCTCATTCTCTTCCCTCACTCTCTGTACTGGGCTGCTGGAGTTGGGGGAGGAGTGATATGGGCACTCCCTTGTGACCACCAGAGCTAGGATTGCAGTAGGTCATACCTGAAGCCAGCCTAGTCTCACCCAAAGCCCACAGTGACTGTTGCCTGGCTACCTCTGATGTTTACTCAAAGCCCAAGGGTTCTGTAGTTAGCTGGTGGTGAATCCTGCCAGGACTGGGTCCTTTCCTTCCAGGTAGCATGTTTCCTTCTGGCCCAGGGTGGGTTTAGAAATGCTGTCCAAGAACTTAATCCTGGACTCATGGGCTTCAGGAGTCTGCTTGGTATTTTATTTTACTGTGGCTGGTCTAGTACCCAAGTTGCAAAACAGAGTCCTCTGTACTCTTCCCTTTCCTTTCCCCAGGTGGAAAAAGACTTTCTGAGCCACAGTGCCTATAGTTGGGGGAGGAGTGACACAGGCACTGGTTTGGTCACCACTGCTGGTAGGTATCTTGCTGGGTCACATGCACCCCAAGTCCACTGGCTCCAAGCCAGCACAGCTGCAGGAATTGACCAAGGACTGCAGCCTTTGTGACCTGATTGCCTTATGCATTTATTCTAGGCCCCAGGCCACTTTTTGTCAGCCAGTGGTAGGGCTAGCCAGAACTCGGGTTTCAGGGCAGAGGATTTCCCTCTGGCTGGTCTGGTCTAAATGCTCTCTCTGTGGGTGCTGGCAGAATTCTGTTCTGTGATGTGTTCCCCTATGACAGGACAATCCTGAGTTCCAATGCCAAGTCCCACGATCACTCTCCCTCCCCTGGGCACACAGATTCTCTGTACACTTGGTACCACCAGGGGATGGGGGAGGGGTGGCTTAGGCAATGAAAAACTGTCTTTTCTGCCCTCTTCAATGTCTCTTTCCTTGATTTAGTGTTAAAAACTGGTACTATGATTGCTCACTTGACTTTGTTTCTTCTGAAGGTGCTTTCTTATGTGGATAGTTGTTGAATTTGGTGTTCCTACAGAGGGACGATTGCTGGAGGTTTCTATTCAGCCATCTTACTCTGCCCCACCTCAACATCATTTCTTAATTTTGTCCCATAGAAATTATAGCTATGAAATCATGAGTTTGATTTGTGCCTAATCTTTTTAACAAATGATAATATGTTAATCTCTACATCATCTGAAATCATCCACCAAGCTACAAATGGTGCACGTATGAAACTTTGAGAAACACTGAATTAATGTATACAGAGGAGGTCTCTTAGGCTAAACTCTGCTGACTTAATAATAGTACTAAAATAGAAGAAACCTGGTCTTAGAGTTTACAGCATCTGTACATACATTTAACTCCCAAGTCAAATGGAAGAAGGCTATCATTCCACATGCAAGGACACCAATTTATGTTCTTTTTAAGCTACTGATCATTAGGGAAGATGAGCTCAATCAGACCTTATTTTACCCTAGACTTCCAAGTTCACTATCTAAGTCTAGAATCCAAGTGCAACTAAGTGAAAGGAGATCAAAGACCAATTTAGTGTGAAATAACAGGCTGTCAGTGTAAATATAGGACTTGAAGAGAAGTTGAGTCTCTGCAGTGCACTATGTTGTAATGATACTTTCCCATAAACTGTTCTTTATTGTGAAGTCACCAATACTATTTAAAGTAATCTTAAAAGTCACTCTTCTCCATAATGTGGTTCCAATAGCCATAAACTAAATATATTTAACTTCAAAAAGAACATTCCAGTCCTTGGTAATGGCATGGATTTATCCATTCGCATAGCTGCTTGATGGTTTCATATCCAAGTGTTTAGCAATAATACATAGGTATGCAGGGGTAAACACACACTCCTGAGAAAATTCATCCATCGCACAGGGAGACAAAACAAATCAGGCATCATTTAACCCATTCTCCCTACAACAAATGCCATACAACAAACCATATCTCCAGCATCTGTAAATTCCTTCTCTTTGATGGACACGCCTTTGTTTTTTCTTTTTCTTTCTTTCTTTTCGTTACTGTGATAGATTTTGAACCTCAGGCCTGCCTATTCCTGGCCAGCTTTCTCAGAGGCGATGCCGTTAGTGAAAGGGGTTTATCTCACCAGACTTGGGGAGAGTTGGTTTCAAATTCAACCTCTGGCATTTCTATTTGTGTGATTTGGGGCAAGTCCCATTCACTTCCAGAATTTCAATTTTGTCACTTATAGATGGAGATAATGATATCTCCCTCATTAAATTTGAGGATCAAAAGAAATAATGACTGATTATAATAAATGCCTGATTAGTATTTATTGGCTGAGAGAAACAAAGATTTCAACTTCTGGATGTCTCTTAATCATTGACCCTTAAGTACACAAACTTGGCTGAATCACCTCTTTGTATCATTCAAGAATTTATCAATATCCCTCTTCTGGGGTACCATTCACTTATTATTCCTTTATCCAGCCAGCGTATTCTATGCACCTACTATGTATGAAGCTTAATGAAAAGAATTATATGGATCAGAGCTCTGGCGTAGCTAGATTAAATCTCAGAGGAGAAAGCACTATTGCTTTTTAGTATCGTATTTTCCTTTTATTACTTCTTCTTATCCATAATTAGCATTCTTGCATTCCAGGTGAAGAACAAATAAGTATCAAAAATAAAATGTCACACATTTCTCTCTTTCCAGCTTTGGAACAAAGCTCACTCTTTTGGATTTGCTAAAGGTAAAATTGACCCAGGGTCTTCCATTAAAAATCAAATTTCAGATATAAATTTTATTAACATGAGTCTATTTTTTCTTTCAGTCTTTAGGTTTTTGGTTGGAAATAGGCTGTCTTAATTAATAAATGCCAATAATGGATTTTTTTTCAAAAGCTAATGTCTAAATTCTGTAACCACAGTCACTCAAAAAAGTCAGATGCTTTTAACCGACTGTGCTGCATTTCAAAGGCATTTCCAGTTTTTACCTCTTGGCATTGCACGGCGTCCAGAGTCTTCCTCTCCTTTCCTCTTTTTCCTCCTCCATTTCCGTCCTTCTCCTCCTTTTCTTTTCCTTCCTTGCTCCCTCCTTCCTCTGCCTTCCTTCCTGCATCCTAATTCTTGCCCTCCCTCCCTCCCTGCTTTACTTCTCTCTCTCCCTCTCCCTCCCTTCTTTCTTCCTTTCCTGAGTTTAAGATTTGTTATTCAAATCTTAAGGTCTTGGAGACCTTCGTGTTCTGAAGATTTAATTAACCAAAAAAACCCTACAACTTAAAATATGCTAATTTAAAAATACAACATGCATTTATTTCTAAATAGAAATCAATCAAAATAGAAGAAGTCCAATAAGCCTAGCCCTTAAACAAGTCTAGAGACATTAAAAAACAAAGAAAAGACAGTCATATATATGAATATACATGACTTTTATATATTCATATAATCAGTTATACATGATTATTTTCAAACTTCTCAGAAAAATGCTAATGAGAAATGACCCTGAACAACTCTTTGCATGTTCCATTTTTCCTATTACTGTCCCAGAAAAAATAATGCACACAATTCCAATCTCTCCCACTCTCCCTCTTTGCTCCCCCCTCCACCCACTTCTCACCCTCCCCCTACTCTCCTTCACACCCCCTTTCATCTCTCTTTTTATTTACATAAAATATGGATGATACTTTATATTGTCTGCAGTATGACCTTTTATATTCTACATGAATATCTATTTATAATATATACATACTTCATTAACAGGTATTAATATAATATGTATGCATTGATTAGTATTACATTTTAATATAAACATTAATTTTCATGCATATTAATATATACTTTAATATATAAATGAATATTCCACTGTAATATATATTAACATCCCATTGCATAGACACGGACATATCATAATTTCTTTAACCAGGCCCATATTGGTGGACTCCTGATGTGTTTCTACACTGTTGCTTTTATAAGTAGCTGCAGTGAATATTCTTGTACTTATTACTTGGCAAAATTTTGTGAATATTTTCCTAGGACAAATTCTCAGTGGATTTCTGATCAAGTGTATGCATACTTTTAATTTTCATAGATTTGCAAAATTGCCTTCTAGAAAGGTCAGATCAATCTATGCCCCAATTAGGGTATCATAATGATTTCTCCACAATCTCCCAGCACTGAGTAGCCTCAGACTTTCCAGGGAGAAAAATGGTGTGTCCTCATTGTTTTGATTTGCATTACATTATGAGTGAGGTTACCACATTTCCTTCCTCCCTCCTTCCTTCCCTCCCTCCTTCCTTCCCTCCCTCCCTCCTTCCTTCCCTTCCTCCTTCCTTCCCTCTTTCCTTCCTTCCCTCCCTTTGTCCCTCCCTCCCTTCTTTTTGTCATTTGTTTTTGTTTTACCAATTTTCCTAGTTGGTTTTTCATTTTTTCCATATTGACTTTTATATATTCATAAATTAAGAAAATTAACCCTTTCTTTCTCCAATGTGTTGCAAATATTTTCTCCTGGATTGTCACGTCTTTTTAAGATACGTTAAGTAAATTCAACTATGCTTTCTTCCAAAAAATTTTAGGTATTTTTAAGTGACATGCTATGTACCAACATAACCATAGAATTCTTCCTTTATTCAAATTCATTAATTTATGAAAGATGTGTCTTGGGGTGAGATTTCTGTTTTGGCTTTTTGGAAAATGGTTTGCCCATTAGATGATCAATTCATTTTCCCCTTCATTTTAGGGAATTTTCTGTTCTATAAATTGACTTCAAAATATCAGGGACACCAATTGTTCCTACCTAGGGCAGTCTGTTCATTTGCTCCTGCATACACATTGTTTCGTCTCTCATTGCTCTAGAGTCGTGTTCTTTTTCACCATGATAATCTCAACCCTTTCTTCTTTGTCAATAATTTGGTCTTTGCTGTTCTTCATTATTTCTCTAAGAGTGGAAAACTTACCCTCTTATTTCTTACATTTCAGATCATTTATGTTATTTTATCACAGAATCTTCAAGCTCCTTAACATCCTTTCAAAGTTCTTCACTGGTAATTGTAGGGAATTTTAATCTTTTTCTTGGGTTACGTTTTCTTCTGCAGTAGATTCTTCACCTGTCCTTTGCTGGCTTGCACGTTCACCTGCTTTATTCCTTCCTTCCCTCTCTGTCAGTTATGGCTTCAGTGCGCTTGCAGGGTGATATACATGGCATGTGCACATTAGCATGCCACTCCTTTCTCACCCACTCTGTGGCCTGCTGGTCCGCCAGGAGCTACCCAGAAGCAGAATTTTCTTTTAGAGGTTTCCTTTGATGGGGTCAGGGGGTAAAGTGGCCAGAGCATCCACCACATGAGTTGTGTTGGATTTCTCAGCAAAAGTGTAGCAAACCCCATGCCCAGCCTAGGTTCACCCCTGCTTTGTCTGCACTTTTGCCTGACATAGTGGGCCTGTCTTGGAGGCCTGGATAGTTTTTTCAATTCAACATGAGACTCAGAACATTTCAAGAGAAAGGGTCAGCCTGGAAGCCTCTCTGTTCTCTTGCGCTGTTTTCTCTCTCTTCCTTCCAAACCAGAAGGTGATAAACCCTCTGCAGCCTTCTCAGGGAGGGAAGGAAGCTCCTCCTTCAAGGAAGCTTCGCTTGGGGCTAGAGAAGCTCTTCCCTTGCTTTTTGTTCACTCCTTCTGTTTTCTATTAATATTTGGTGAAGTTCCTGTTTTGTTTTGTTTTGTTTTTGCTAGAGATAATTAGTTCTAGGCATTTGTTATTGATCTGCCTTTTCTTTACTATTTTCCTTCCCGTAGGAGATAATTGAAATGAAGAATTACAATGGGGTTTTCCCTGTTTCTTTGGGGAAGGGCAGAATAGATGCGTTCATGTCCAAATTCATGCTCTTGTGGAAATTTCTCTGGGATGCTCCTCTGCTAGCTGGGGAGGTAAACGGTAGCAAGTGTGATATCATTCAGGATTATTTCTGAGCCTGTAGAGTTAGGGGTGTGTTGGGAGAACACCAGGCTTATTCCTCCAGCACATTTCTAGAAATATGCCTTTCCTTTTGCTGGCGACCAGCCTTTTCTTTTGTTTAATTATTGTTTGTGTTGATGCTATTTGCTTGTTGTTCATATTATGTTTGGGGGAGAGTGAGGTTTTGAATTTGACTTCACACCATCTTCTTAAACCCTAGATTGGGTGTGCAGAATCTTTGATTCTTCTGGCTGTTTTCTATGGGTGTCACATGTACTGAGCCTTTGCCAGCAGCTGGTTTCAAGAATGTTGCTCAAATAATGGTTCTGATTAGACTTGATATTATGGACTAAATATTTGTTTTCCCCCCAAATTCATATGTTAAAGCCCCAACTCCCAATGTTACTGTATTTAGAAACAAAGCATTTTAGAGGTAATTAAGGTTAAATGAGGTCATAAGGATGGGACCTTAATCTGATAGGACTGTGGCCTTAATAGACAAGGAAGAGAGAAATCTCTCTCGCTCTCTCTGCAATGTGAGGACACAGTGAGAGGTGGCTGTCTATAAACCAGTAAGCAGTTCTTCACCAGAAACAGAATTAGCCAATATCTTTATCTTGGACTTCCAGCCTCCAGAACTGTGAGAAATAAATTTCTGTTGTTTAAGCCCCCCAGTCTATGGTATTTTGTTATGGCAGCCCAAGCAGACTGATATACTTGATTTATGCTTAGTTTGTGCTTTTTTGGGACAAAGGTACAATTAGTTGTAAGCCATCTATTACTCGCCTAACCTGTTTTTTCCCAAATAGCACCAATCCTAAAGCTGCTACTTGACCACTGAACTCCTCTTTATCACTTGGACAAATACTATAGACACATACCTTTGGCCCCCTCTCCAGAGTCAAATAATGGATGATTAAGTTGACAGGAATATACTTGTGGAATATTCGTGTGTTCCTACAAAAGGAACCCTTTCCATGGCAACACACCTCTTCATGTATTAATTGGGAATATTCTACTCGAAACAAAATCAGAAACTGTCTCTGCTAGGAGATGAAGGGCAGGGATGATAGCGGGGGGTGGGCACAAGATCCTGATATATATAAATCCTCCTGCTACGTTTAACCAGATGATGGGCCTCCATGCAGTTACTTTGAGAATGGTTTGGAATTTCATCATCTGTTAGAATAACTACTCTACAGAGAACCCAATATTTAGAAGGAAAAGCCCAATTTAAAAAATCCAATAGATAATTTCAGTGCCTGTCGTGTGCTGGGATACAAAAGGAATGAGGCATCGCACTGCCCTTGTGGGGTTCACAAGCTAGCCAAGATGGAAGGAAGTTATTAACTCTCACAAGGCCACCCCTCACAAGCCCACGTGGCAAGCTCTGTGTGAGAATATGAACCCAGAGCTGTGGAGGCAGGAAGGAGAGAATGAGTCACCTTTTCTGAGGAGGATGAAGAAAAATCCTCTTCAGAAAAATGGAACCAGATGGATGAGTCGGTTTCAAATGTTTTGCACCCATGCCAAGCACTTGGATAGGCAGAAATCCCTCCTGTATGTAAAACATCTGGAAAGACACAGTTTTTAACATCTTCAACCAGGCTACCTTAGGCCTGGCCTTTTCCACCCTCCTTGGTCCTACCTTGCTGGGTTGTGCTACTTCTACTGAAATCCGAAGGGCAGTTGCAGCTTCTCTGAGTGGCCACAGCCACAGAGGCCTTCCCAGGTGCTGTCACGATTGTCTTAACTGAGCTGGATTCTGATCACATTCTCCACATCTGGCTTTTTCTTTCCCGTTATGGGCCTCAATTAAGGATCTAATTCTCTTTCAGCCTCAATATGCATTCCCCACCCCTCCAGGGCTTGGCAGGAAGGGAATGAAAACTATAAGAAGGCCCTTCTCAGCTGGGGCCTGCCAGAGCTTATCCCAGATCAGGGTCTTTCCAGCAGGAACAATACAAATTGGATGTCTGTAACATTCCCCCCCCCAACACACACACACCATCACACACCCTTTGTGGCTTTTGTTTTTTTACGTGCAACAGCTAAATCTGTACACAGCGGGGGCCTACTGAACACAGAGCTGTGTACTTTTTCCAGAGGAGTCTCTTGATTCTTTTACTCTAATAGGGTTTTAACTATGTAAGGATTCCCCAGTGGGGTCAGCTTCAGTCTTTTCAATGGTTCTTTATGTGAAATCTTTCATAAGGAAGGGACTTACTGCTGGAAATAACCAAGACTGAATTCTTGGAGAAAGTTCATCATACACATTAGGCTCCTGAAAGAAAGCACCTTTGACTGCTGGGGTTGAAATCCTGCATGATTGTATATAGCTCTTCAGTCAAAGGATAATTTAATCCTATACATTCCTAACTATGGATGTCCTTAATTATTTCCACTAGCTTTGCCCTCTTTGTATGTTACATTTTCCTAAATAGCATAATTTATTCTGAACATTTAATAAAATGGAATGCATCACCTTCGTTCATGACCGAAGCACTAGAAATCTATACCCAGGAAGCAAGCTGAATCCAAGAAATAACCTGCAGATTTACCCGAGCACCAAAGGAAGGTTGTCAGAGGGCTCTGAACTGGAAGTAAGTGTGTTTAGTTCTGCTAAGCTAATTCCATTTCTGGTCTCGGCCCCTCAGCACCAATTCCTTCAGCTTCAAAGAAAAATGATAGAATTTTTCCTACTAGAACAAGTTTCTAAACACATCTGGTATTGAATTAAAGCCCATTTGCCATTCAGCTTGTCCTCACAAAGCCCTACCGCACATATCTGGATCTTCATCTTTGAACTTCTTTGGATTTAACCATTTTTATGCCTTCTGGGAGTTTATGTACTTCCAGAGCAAACACACATGCGCACACACAACCCTGAAAGAGTATCCAGGCCACATTCACTAAACATGTGACTAAAACTGCAATTAAACTCAGCCAGATGACTTTTGCTAAAGAGAAGTCAAAGCTACCTCTGAGAAGTTGATGTTATGCCCTCTGTATAGAGGCTCTAATCCCCCCTTTTAGATTATAGGTTTATGAAAGCATGTCCGTGTTGTCTTTTGTTGTCTGAATAAGGCTATTTTCCTCAAGAAATAGAAAAGATCCTTGACCATCTTTCAGTCTGGCCAAACCCCTTCATGGATGTGAACACAGGGCTCCAGAGGAGTGGCATGGCTGTCCTGGGGCAACAGGCATGATGTTGGGACTAAAAGTTCTCCTAGCTCCACTTCTGGGCTATTTCCATCACCCAACACTGGCGACAGCACTGAGAGGGCCTTGCAGAGGCAGGTAAAGTGAGGCTAGGATTTGAGAGGTGGCCCCAAAACATAGGCCTGCTTGGTCAACTTGAATCCACTTGAAAGCAATGGACTCAAATGTCTTTCTCTACCATCAGTGGCAGTGGGTGCAGTACAGTGCTGGGAGGCTGAGGCTCTATCCTCCCACTGGATCTGCAGGGGCCTGCAGCATGGACCACAGTCCCCTGTCAGATATCTTAGGATCAAAGCTTGGTGGTTTGATTCTCCTTTCTAAGATGGTCTCAATCTGTGGTCTCACCCCAGAAAATCAGGTTAGTGTCATGTTGGAACTCTTGCCTGGGGTTGGAAGTGCATTATGATATGATTTGGAATACAAGGGAACAGATTTTAAAAATGAGGCAGCACGAGGCTTCATGGCTTCCTTAGGCTCCAGAGAATCTGGGGGCCCCAGCAGTAAAGGTGGTGGTCAGTCAACAGCAGTTGGGTCTGTGATGATGTCACCTCCCAGCCCACACCCTGGCCTCAGGAGGCTTCTCTAATTCACGGCGTGGCACCAGCCCCTCCCAGGGCTGACATCTCTGGGTGGCTCAGTACTCTTCCAGAACCCCTGGGTGCTGAGCATCTTAACTGGCCTTTTCCTTCAAGCTTGATTGACTTCTGACTGCTGGATTTTGCTTTTGTCTTGACTGCTGATGTCTCCAGGTACCCTGGTCTCTCCCACAGTCAAGAATGCTTTGCTTGTTCCAGAATTTTGACAACAGGGTGGTTTTCTTAGCCCTCTGTTTGTGCTTCGTCTCTTTGCCTCATCTCTCAGGCTGCCACAGGTACTCCTGCAGTTGTCAAGCTGACTTCATTCTCTGTGTGAAAACAGTGCCTCCAGTGAGAGAATGGGCTCTGCGGGCACTAAATCACAGTCCCACACCTGCTTTATCTCCTGACATTTGATCTCTTGTTCTAGGACAATTCAGGAAACTCTCCCCATCTTAGAAAAAAAAAATTCCATACAGAATTTTCCTTTCAGGCAAAGACATTTTAATCCTTTTTTTGTTCATGTATTTTACCAAACTAGAGATTCTGTCACATAACCTCTTCAGCAAGGTAACAATTCACCTTTGAGGAAGAGGCAACCCAATTTTGATTTATTGATCTTAGGGCACAATGATTTTCTTTTAGAAAAAAAAAAAAAAGCATAGAACCAGTCTGTATGTGATTGTCAAATAAAAGCCTGAGGACCAGGCTTTTTAAAGGGGAAAAAACCAACAGAGTTTAATTTCTTCCTTTTTATAGATTACACAGATATTTTTGCTTGAAAAAAAAATTATTTGAAAGTTCAAAATAATGCAGCTTGAAGCAGGAACACACTGCCTGTCCCCTACCCTGTTGTTTCCTTTGAGCAAATGGGAAGAGTTATACTAAAAGCTCCCTTCAATTTTCAGCTTTCTGGTTCTGTTTCATTTAATGTGGTTGCTATTTGGCTGACTTCAATAGAACATTATTTGTGTGGTTGTAAACCTTGGAGAAAGAAAGAAACAGGTTCTCATATACTAGTAAGTGTACTTCATTAAAAAGAGACTACTATTAAATCCAGTATGTGGTAGTGGTGTGTGTGTATGTGCATGGGTGCATGTGTTGGGGGAAAGGAAAGGACTGCTCCTTAAATTTTTATTACGTAAGGAGGAAGTTGTACTTATTTTGTGGCTAACTTGTTACTACTGAATTTCATTGGTTGGAAGACATATTTTTATCTACATCTTCACACTGAGGAAGTAGAGATGAATGGAGCAATCAATGGCCCTACAATTGCTATTAACTTGGATTAAAGCCAGGTTCAGACAGAGAGGAAATGCATTTAGCTTGCTAGTCACTAGACGGCATTACCAACCTGAGATCACTTAAACTAAAATCCCTGACTGAGGTTTCTATGGACCACACTGGTAGTATGAATTCAGGACACAAACCTGCATGATTAGCTCCAGCTTGTGGTCCAAATTCTTAAGGGAGACATTTTTTAAACCTCCACTTATTAACGTCAAAGTTAACATACGCAAGTCTCCTAGCTTTTTGGAGCAGCTACTGTTGATGCCTGGGCCATCCCCCCGGTCCACGTCTGAGTTGTACAGTTGCAGAGGACAGTACTGATGTACTCTGATGGCTTCCCCCGTTAAGTGCCTGCATCTCTCTGCTTCTCTACTAGAAGCACCAGTGTAGCTTGTTCAGCCCATGCAAAAGACAGTGGAGGGAGTCCGGTCCTGAGCACATGGAAGTCTGAGAATCATTTGCTTGTTGACTGCTCTTCACTAAAAGTGCTTGGAGGCCTAACACCTCCCACGGGCAAACTTCAACCAATGCGAAAAGGGAGTCATTGGATAACAGCCCAGCTTCCCTACTTTGGGGCAATTCTGAGGTGTGTTCTATGTGGTTCCTCCAAGGGTCCTCAGTGGTTTGAGCCCCAGTTGCTCCTGAAGTATGCTCATTACCATACTTCAGTGGTTGCCTTCCCTGCCCTGTCTCACTTCCCCACTTCCTTGCTTGTGTTTCCTGGGATTGCCTCCCAAGTAAAATGCGTGTGCTCAAGATCTGCTCTCAGGATATGTTTTAGAGGGACATAAACTAAGGCACTATTTCTTTTTCTTTTTTTTTGAGACAGGGTCTCACTCTTTTGCCCTGGCTAGAGTGCAGTGGCATCATCATAGTTCACTGCAACCTCAAACTCCTGAGCTCAAACAATCCTCCCGCCTCGGCCTCCCAGAGTGCTAGGATTACAGGCGTGCACCACCACGCCCAGCCAATACTGTTTCTTATATCTTCCTTAACCTCACCTTAGGGTGAAGCTCTTTTTTGTCTTATACTGAACTCCCCACTTAGAGATTTTCTTCCTTTCTCAGTGACATATATTATAATAGAGTCATTCTTACAATTGAAGGTATCGTAATTTCAACAGCATACTCTTAATAGAAAAATAAAACTCTTCTGGCATGGCATAAAGGCATTGAATATGCAAAATGAGTTGTTAACTGTTCTTCTAAAAATCAAGTTTTAAATAGTTGTGAAATGGTCTGTCCACCCTGATCCAATTAAGCTAAATTAGCACATATATGTATCATGCTACAGGTCTAAGGTCTTATTATAGAGTTCTAAAAAATCATTATAGAAAATAACAGACATCAAAAAGTTTTATTCCAGTATTTTTTTAATCCTTTGGAAAAGCTATAAGTGTTCCAAGATTTCTCATGTGACATGGAGGCCGGTTAGCCAATTGGCAGCCTCATGTGTCCACCTGAGTTTTTCAGAATGGCCATGGACCATCTGCATTGGATATACTCAGGATGATTATAAAATGCAGACTTTCAGGCATCTTACCAGATCTATTGAATGAGAATCTGTGATTGGTGGGGTCTGTTAATTTGCATTTCAACAAACTGCCCTTGTGATTCTGGTGCACATGGAAGCTTAAGAGTCATCTGCTTATTGACTGCTTTTCACTAAAACAGCAGCCTTAAGCTTCCTGGACCTCTTCTAGTGTGGATGCTTAATGTATTGCCTACTAGAAATTTTATTCATTGCATAAAAGCTATAGCTAAAATTAAAAAAGAAAACTGAAATATTGGAAACAGTCTTTGGTCAATAACATGATGTTGTTTTTGCTAAATGACCACAATACCCATAATTCCAGACAGAAATGCTAGAAAAGCACTTCATTCATTCATTCATTTATTCATTCAGCACATTCTTGTTCAATGCCTATAACTTGTTAGCTTGTACAACTACAAAGATGAATGAAACTCTATCCTAACTCAAAAGAAATGACAGTATGGAAGACCTTGGAGTCAGGGTAGAGAGCATTCAGTTTGAGGTATGATTTCTGATTCTGCTACTTATTGGCTGAGTGATTCTGGGCATGTTATTTAAACTCACTGTGATTCAGTTTCCTACTATGTAAAAAGCAGGAAATGACTTACTTCACAGATAAGTAATGTATATCATAAGGCACTTAGTGGGCTGTGTTTGGCCCATAATAAACACTCATGAAAAGCTATTATTTCAGTATCAATAAAATGCTCTCTCAGGGCAGGGAAAGACACAAGGCAGTTATGAGGTGGTGGTTTTGCCCCTGTATCCTGGAGCCAGATTTGCCTGGTTTCAATCCTGGATCTTCTGCTGACTAGCTGTGTAACACTGGGCAGGTGACACTACCTCTGTGTCTCCCTGTACAACTCTGCTTCTTGCCTTTGACTTTCACATGCTTTATTCCCAATAAACCCTATGTTCTCCTAACTCCATCTAGGTGTCTGCTTCCCAGAGGATCCAACGCACACAGCTGTTATTTGGGTGTTCGGATGGAAGCAGACGTCAAGCTCACTGTCTGAGGGGAGAATCAGTAGGGAGGGGGAGATGGTGACAACTGATTAGGCAAAGCCCAGGAGAGAACGGGCTCAGGAGATCACTGAGGCAAGGGGAATGCCTGGGCAAGAGAGTTCTTGGTGCTCATGTTCCAAGCACAGGAAGTGTTTTAACTTTTGGAGGATAATACTGTTTATTTTCATATCCCTGTGAAGAGCCTTGTCATTTTTTAAGTGAATATCCTCTGAGTTTATGATTTTTGATTAAAAATTAGTCTACCAGAATGAGTCATGGCAGAAGCATTGACAGGAATAAAGGACTGATTCATTCAGTGGATGATGAAACTACTAAGAGATCTTTGTTGACCCACCGGCACCAGTAAGCTTTATTTTCTGTTTTCTAAACAATGTAATTTGATTACACTTCAAATACCGTGCTTCCTTATTTTCCTATTATGTAAATTACAAATGTAAATTCATGTGAGATGAAGATATGCAGACATTTCTCAGTGAAAAAATGGGCTGACTACGACCAGAGCGGGGCTTTGAGTTGCTCTTCTGGTGATGGGGATGGGTTTCCTTCCCTGCCATCCCACTGTTACATGGCGGTGCCCTTTTAGACAGTGCCAAAGGTCTGGGCCATAGTTAAGGTGCAGAACTTAATTAAGGAAGAGTGAGGTTGTTGGACTTAATAATAAATTTTAGGCAAAGTATGATACAATCACCATCCTCATCTATAAGCACCCACTGAGCACCTATTAGGCTACCTTGTGATGGTTACTTAGCAGACATGTGCTGAGCATCTAGCATGTGCCAAACTCTTTATAGGCAACAAAGAAACAACTGTATATAAGAATCGGTCTTTGCCCTCCAGAGACTTACATGATTACAATTCAAAGTGATTAAAGATCATTCTGGGTTAGCAGAGGGCTTCTAACCCAGTCTTGGGTGGGAGTGGTTTCAAGGAGATATTTCTGGGCAAAGTTACATTTGGTGGAGCCCTGAAAGATGAATGGGCATGGCCAGGAGGAAAGGGTCCTGGGAGGGGCAGCAGGTGCCAAGGCCCAGTGCAGATGGCACATGGCCAGCTAAAAGGTCAGCCAGGAGTCATTGCAGTAGATCAAGATGGCTAGAGTTTAGAGGACTAAGAAATGTCATCTGGAAGGCTATGAGACCCATGGAGGTGGCTAACAGATCTGCAGTTTAGAAGATTAGTGGCTACTGAGGGGAGAATGAATTTAAGGGGAAGAGACTACAAGTGGGAAGAACAGTTAAGAGGGGAGCTCTTTCTTCCCAGGCAGAGCTGGGCTATTTCCCAGCTTCTTAAATAGTGAGGCAGGGCCTACTCATGCTGCAGGTCCCAGACTGGCCACATTGCCACCAGTGTGGCTATTCAGATGAAACCCCAGCTGGTTGCCCATCTACTGCCCTTTGCATTATATAAAATATATACGTGTATATATGTATTGTACTATTTTATAACCTATTATTCTAAGTTAGCTTGTTGTTTTTAAACTTTTCCGAATTTTGGTTCTCTTTGCACCCCTGTAAAACCATATTTACAGTTGACTCAGTGGTTATCCATTCTACTCCAGTGTCCTATTTCTATGAACCATTCAAATAGTTGATGAACAATGCCCAAACAGTGTCTGGCCCTCAGAATGTGCTCAGTGATCCTAGAAATTGATTTATTGTTTCACTAAAGACATAAAAGTGGAAAAATCTTTCCAAGGAAGACTTTTTAAATAAAAAAAGAGTAGAAGCCCTTGGGATGTCCAATGTCAACACAGCTGAGACCTGAAACATGAGGACCCCACGAAAGTGGGAGGAACATATGGTAAGAGAATAGAGATTGTGAGTCATGCGTGCATATGAGACACTTAACTATGAAGGAAAATATGGTGCAACGATACTTTCCTTTTAAGATAGGAATGACCTGTGTATGTTTGAAGCCCCAAAGGAAGGAACTAGTGGAAAAAAAGATATGCACTAAGCTGGAAACTGGAAATAATTAAGGAGACAGGGTGTTGGACGATATAAAAGAGAAGGGAATCCAGAGCAACGTTAATGTTGATTTTGGAAGGCTGTTGTGCCGAGACAGAAGAGGATGAGGAAGGGGACATGTGTCCTGTCAAAGATAATTTTGGTGGAGAAGATGGAAGGTTAGGGAATTTCCCCTTTAATGACCTTGGCTTTCTCAGCAAAGTGGGAGATAGCACCATCTGCAAGGAGGAAGGGTTTGGAGACAAAAAATAAAGGAGAGAGAGACAGTTGGGGGGTGGGGAAAAGGAGAGAGAGAGAATGGGGAAAGTTTGGAGTAGCTACTGCTTGGCTAATCAAAAAGATGACTTACTCACAGGAACCATTAAACATAGCACATCGGTAACATATTTTAGCCTAGAAAAAAAAGACCATGTAAACTTCCAGTACCAGAAGCTCGGCATTGTTCTGAAATGAGTACCTGAACTTATCTCGCGGTTGCATCTCTTCTCCCTGAGAGCTAGTTCCAGGCACTTCATTCCTGCACGTCTTAGCTCTGCTTTGTATTCTTCCTTATGTGGCCTCCCTTGGCTGTCCCATAATTGTCCCCTTTTACTTTGGGGATTCATATTCCCCATCTCTCAAGTGAAATGAACATGGTGAAGAGGGCTTTCTGCAGCTCCATGTTAGTTCAGCAAACGTCTGTGGAATTCCACCAGGTGCCAGAAGCTGCAGGAGATGGTGGGGCAATGACTATAAATTAAACATTATGCCTGTCCCAGAGGTTCTTGCGACTCTGTGGGAGGCGGACTCACAAATACATCATTTCAGCACCATGCAGCTGGTGCTGTCATGGAGGCATAAGTCTTAAATGATCATTAGCAACTAGACCAAAGCCATTCATTCATTCTCCAAATATTTTGTTGAGTACCTACTATGTATTATGTGATGTGAGCCTCTGGCAATGTAGTGGAAGAGGTGACAGGTATGGTCTTTGCTTTTGGGATATGTGCTTTGAGGAAAATAAAAAAGTGTGGTATGATAGAGAGACAGGAAGGGGGAGTTATTTAGCTTGAGTGATTGGAGAAGGGCTCACCTAGGTAGGGGAGCTTCAAACTGAGACCCGAGTGAGGAGTCAACTGTGCAAAGATGCAGGAACAGAAGTTTCTCCCCAGGAGACACCTCCAGCAAAATGGCTCAAAGGCTAAGCTTCTCTCTCTTGGCCTATTCAAGGATCAGGAAGGCCAGAGTGACTGAAGGAGGAGGAGAAAGGAGGGGAGATCGACAGGGTGAGTAATTTGAATTTTATTCTAATGCAATGATTCAATACCTGAGCAGTATCACCTTAGTGCTAGAAATTCAACCAGTTCTGCAAAAACCACATACCACAAAATATCCTTTACAACACCACAAAAAAAATGATTGCCAGTGAATACGGTTCATTCAATCATTCCGCAGTCATATATTGTGACCTGCTGAGTGTTAGATAATGTTCTAGGCATGAGAATGTAGCATCCACAGGCAGAAAAACTCCTCACAGTCATGGTGCTTACTTTTGAGTGTGTGTGGGGCTGAGCATTTCAAGTAAAGGAGTAGTAGTAAGTGCAAAGGCCCTGAGGCAAGAATATGCTCATAATGTTTGAAGATAAAGATATGAATGAATTAAAAAAAACTGACATCAGAATGATAACAACAACCACCACCAAAACCCTAGAGGGAAGAGGGACAGTGGATCAAGATTATGTGGGCCATTATATGGATGTTGGATTATATCCTACATAAAACTGGGAGTCATTGTAGTATTCTGAGAAGAGGTTAGAAATTATATTATTATTTTGTAAAAGAATCACTCCAGCTGCGGTAAAACCATACGTGGTAAGGAGCCAAAGATGAAGACAGGGAACCAAACAGGAGGCTGTGGAGATAATGATGTGAAAGTTTTGACTGGGTGCGGGAGGGCGGGGAGGAGATTGGAGATTTGACCGTATCTGTTGAAAACAGACCAATAGGATTGGTGATGAATTCGGATATTTGGGATAAAGAGTTGAATTAAGACAACTTCAAAATTTTGGATCTGACCATCAGAAACAATGGAATTACCATTTGCTCAGATGAGGAAGACTAACAATTACAGATGGAAAAGCAGATATTAAATGCTCAGTTTTAAAAAGGTTAAATTGGAAATGTCAATGAAACATCCAAGTGGAGAGGCTTATTAGAAAAATCTAGAGTTCAGGGGAGTTATCAGGAATTAAGATTTGGGAGTTAGCAGCTCTTGGTGATTCATTTGTTGAGGTAGGAAAAAGAGAAAATTAGAGGCAAAGAGGCAAGTGGTTGGAGAAAAACCTCTAAATAAGGACCCAAGGACCTATTTTTAGTCCTCATTATCCACTAAGTTACTATAAGACAATGGATAAGGCATCTAACCTCAGTTTCTTCATTTGTAGGACAAATGGGTAGGATAGGATAAATTCCCACTCATTTCTAAAGATAAAAACAATAGCCATAATATATAAAGGATTCTTATAAATCAATAGGAAAACAAGATGAATATTCTGTTAGAAATACAGACAAAAGATATTAACATACAATTCTCCAAAGAAAAGATCAGAATAGCAATTAATAACCAAAATAGTCTTGGCACTCAGCTTCAGTAGTGTTACTAAATTTTAAAAAACTAACCATATGATAGGAATAATAACAATAAAATATATTTAACAATAAACTCAACAAGAAATTTAAAAAGTTTATATAAATGAAAAATGTAAATGCTGTGAAAGATTCATAAAAGATTACTTTGGAAGACTCCTTGTAAGGATGGCCTAAACTTAGCTTAATTAATCCTAATAAAATATCTATTGAGTTTTTTTTTTGATAGAACAAGATAAACTAATTATGAATTTGGGTGGAAAAATAAACATTCAACATATCCAGGAAAATTCTGTAAGAGAGTTCATTCAACATAGAGGTCCTTTTGTTTAAATTGGATAAACAGAACTATAGCATCTGAATTAGAACTGGGTGAAATACTATAATAATGGGCAATTGGATGGGGACTCTCCTCCAGTTCCCCAGATCACCACTGTTTTATTTTCTAAAGAGATGGCAAAAACAGAAAAATCCTATGTGGGTACCATTGATACTAAACTACTCAAGTTACTTCTAGGAAGAGTGCCATAGTGTTTTAGCTTGGTGTACACTTAACACA
Organism: Daubentonia madagascariensis; assembly: GCA_023783475.1. NCBI lineage: Eukaryota > Metazoa > Chordata > Mammalia > Primates > Daubentoniidae > Daubentonia > Daubentonia madagascariensis. The sequence goes on from JAKFHU010002136.1 coordinate 1,864,606, forward strand.
TGATATTTAAGTTGCATATAAATTGTCTGCTTAGTTTTAATGATTAAATCAATAATAAGTTACTTTAGAACAACATAATTGAATAAAAACAAATGAGCAGGTCTCTAAACATATAGACAGGAGACTCCTTCTCAGTCTTCAAGGCCAAACAACATACAGTCACAAGGTAAAGAAAAAAAAAATCTCCTTTTCAGGACTGAAGAAATATTGCTTCCATACCAAAAAACAGGAAACTGTGAAGACTAAGAGATGCCCAGCAGCAAAAAAAAAAAGAATCATTGCCTTTAGGATACAGCCTTCCTTTCCTGCCTCTTCTGCCTCCCTCTTACTTCCTATAGACAAAAAGATGAAAATTCAGGACTGGTTTACTGGATTATCAGAGAGCTCTAACCCCAGCCCAGATAGAAGGTACACAAGTCAAGGAACTCCAAATGAGGACCTCTGGTTATGATGGGAGGTCAGGGTGGGGCCTTTACTTGGCCAAAGGGATCCCTTCCCTGATTGGAATCCCCCACCAAAGGACATGCATGGAAGGTCAGGTGTAGTAAAACTACAGCAGATGCTTAGGCTGGGGAAAACGGCCAGGGATGGGAAAGGGACATGGCCCAGGGATATTTAATTTGCTGTCCTGTTATTTTTCTTGGCTTCTGTTGAACCCAGATGGTGATCAGCGTTTTCCCTAGCACACAGAATGTATGAGAACAGAAGGCTAGTTGCTTTGCAAATGAGGGAAACGGAAAAATCTGACCTAGTTATCTGCAAGCCCACACTTGTGGATTTATGACAACTGATGTATTCCAATCTAGGGAGCATGGTATTAGGCTGTCAATGCTAACTTCTTCTTCAATGTATCAAAAGTTGCCATTTATTGAGAATCTTTTGGGACTAGAGCGTATATACATCAAATCCTCATAATAGCAGTAAACATCCAATCTTATTTCTTAGATGAGAAATTGAGGCTTGAAGTTAAGTAACATGTCCAAGGTCATGCAGCCAAAAAGTTATGGACCTGAAATTTTAATCTAGTCTATTTGAAAACAAGCCATGTTGCTCACCTGCATAACAGGCAGACCTATATTTTAAAGCTGAGTAGAAGTGGTAGAAAAAAATTTAGTAAAGCCTAGAGACAAACACTGACACTTTGCACTCTAAAATAACACTTGATATGCAAGTGTTGAGGCTGGATGGGAATTTGAGTCAGTGGATCCCTTCATTTTTCAGATATTACAGAAGTTAAATGATGCACAGTTAAAAATGCAGAACTAGCTGATGGTAGGTACAAACAGGATGGAACATCACAGCTCCTCTATTCAATTTAGTGCTCTATTTAGCTAGGGTCTATCTCAACAGGTATTTCTCAGAACCTCTAAAGGCACCTGGTGCATAGACCAAAACCATCTGCTTAAACCTTCTGGCACTAACAGAATGCCATTACTTACAGTTATGGTCAGAAGAATCTGCAAGGTGGTAAATTGGAATACCACTCTGTGTATTCTCCATAAATGTTATTTTCTCTATATCTCTCCTGGGAGTGATACAAAATTTAAAAGATTATAAATATAGCAACACTGTGGTGGGCCATTTACTCACGAAAATGGAGGGACTTGGCCATGACGCATCAGAGCATCTAGGCATTTAACACTGCTGCAGGTGATAGCATTCCCACATGCTGCAGTTACTGTCAACAAAATGGCCTTAATTGGAGATTGTCTCCTCAATAATCCCTTGATATACACCACAGTATAGAATCCCAATTCTATATTTTTAATTTGTAACTTTTATTAGATACATGTACAAAGTAAAACTTTAGAAGTACAGACTTATTCCCTATCTCAGGCCCACCCCTAAGCCTTTACAATTTCTACTTTTAGTTTTCCTAGGTGGTCACCTTCTTACATTTAAAAAACATGAAATGGGCTGCTATTCTTATTTATTTGCCTTAGGTGATAGCTGCTGACTCTTGCAATGACCAGTGGGGATATATATCACTTGTGCCACCCTCTTCTCTCCCTAGATTTCGATAGCTAACATAATTTTCTAGCTTTTCCATTTGTTGTCTTTAAATCTTTCACTAATGCACCTAAAGCATCCAAGTTCTCCAGCCTTCCTTGCTGGCTTTCCTTCTCCCGTTACATTCCGCCTTTTGTCACACGTGTACTCTTCCATGATCAAGAATGGTAACATGTATGTTCTGCTCTATAACCGTGATAAACCAGGATAATTTATTCTAAACATTAAAACTAAGAACTTGCATTTGTATGATAAAGACTGTAATCAGATAATACATTAAAAATATTATTCCAATTATAGTTTATTCTATTCCCTACATATCACATTTCCTAAGCACCAATTACCATTTTAGCCACTGGAAGTAGAAAAGGCCAATGCCACCCCGGGAAAGAGGGGGATTGTAGAGCAGGATTTCTCAATCTTGATTACATATTGGAACCACCTAGGGAGATGTAAAAAAAAACTGGTGCCTGGTTCCCATTCCAAGTGTTTGATTTAATTGGTCTGGAGTATGGCCCAGGTGTTGGGACTTTTGAAAGCTCCCAGGTAATTCTCATTTACAATCAAAGTTGAGAACCACCAATGTAGAGGAAGCACTGTTCAGAAGGAAAAGTAACTGGAAAGTCTACCCCTGCGATATCCCCTTTCTAATGTGGCAAAAAAGCCCAAGGCTCAGAGGAAAGAGACATGTAAATAAATTAGGTGAAAAGCCAAACATTGATGAGGGGCTTTGCCCCCACTTTTTCTTTGGGATTTAGAATATGTGTTCCAGGAGAGTGACCCCCCCCACCCCAATAAGCTCATAAAAGCTGGTGGTATCTCAGCATGATTAGGTTTAGCTGCTTAGAATCTCTGTGTCCCCACATGCCCTGAATGGGGGACCCAGAATGTAGCTGATGGTGCTAACTGGTGAGTTTGCCTGGGTGGTCACCATGGTAGGGAGCAAGTGACCCTAAGTAGGACCATTATGTGATGCTGTGCAGGCCATGCATGGCATATCTCCAGGGGGCATCATTGATGTAAATTGTGCCCCCGGGGAGTTGGGAGATGTGGTGCCTCCATCCCGAAGCTAGAAAGTACAAGATGAACCACCCTCTGGAATCCATCACTGCACTTACTCCAAACCCAGACTTCCCACAGGCTGTTCCCAGCCAATGACTGAGCACAGTAAGGATACTAAGACAGGCTGTTCTTGGCTGAATTTGCCCCAAGGGCATCTGGGTTCTTTGCCAAAACTTTCCCACACTGCACCCCTCCCAACCTTCCTTCCCTGTCTTCTCACTTGGGAGTTGCACTTAAGCATGGGCTGATGGCTCTCCCAGTCTAGTCCAGCTTTTCTCTCACACAGGCATTTCCCTTGATAAATTCCTGGCATTCCCCAAATAAATCCTATTTTAGCATCTGCCCCGGTATGACTTAGATTGATACTCTGTACCTTAGAAAAACTTGCACCACTCAGAACACTAGAACTTCCTATTATTTCAACCTCTGGTTCAAGTATGGACAACTGGCACTTTACATCTGCCTCAGCGACATCAGGCAAAACCCAGTTTCAGGCAAAGGGTATGACTAACTGGCTCATTCTAGTACAGTAGTTTCGTTTTGGCCTCACAAACTCTGACCATGTGCAGCTTGTGCCATTTTCTCCCATCAGTGAGTGCTGACAGCCTTAACAAATGTAGTGTCAATATTTGGTCTCACAATCTCATTGTTCAATAGGGAGAGGACTGCCAGAATGTGGATTAGGACACACTTCAGATTCCCAGTTCATGGTGTCTCCAATGACACCAAACATCTCTGCCCTCAATATAGTCCCAGCACGTGATGACCCAAACCATCTTGTTTCCCACTTGGGAGGAGATATTCCATCCCAAGAGTTCTATGTGTAGTCTGTTCAGGAAAGCATTTCCTTGTAGTCTGCTGAATGTTTGAAATGCATTTCCACCATTTGAAAAGCACTGGCTTGATTTCGAAAGGAGAGAATAACATTTGGGGAGAGAAGTCTTGGTTTTGATGAGACCATATGTACTAAGAGGGCCAGTCCCTGTCTCTGGGTTCCAAAGTCTGTGTTCCCTCATCAGGCTACTTTTATTCCAGTTACTGATTTTCCAGGATCCAAATCATGAAGAATCACAGGGCTCAAAATCTGATTGGGATAAAGTGATTGCCAGGGGCTTCTAAGTCTATCCCCCACGAGGGATGAAGGGGACGCTAAGTCTCCCAAAAGGTTTCCCACACCTTAATCCCTCAAGGAGCCTCAGGACTAGAACTCAGGAGCAGCACATCGGAGATCTTGTGAGGGCTTGCAGAAACCTCCTTGTAGCTGAATACATGAACATACTTTAAAGGGGATAAAGCCCAAAGCAGTTTGATGTACTAAGCTTGTGGTATAACAGTGCTATTTTTTCCCATTCTCTAGAACTCCCTTTATTGTTACAATATGGCTGGTACAAAATGTAAATTCTAGAGGGAAAATAAGATAAAATGGTAAGAAGACAAAGTATTATTCTTTTATAGTCTATCCCGTGGTCTCTGTGGTTGTGATCACTGGCATATGCTAAGATAAGAGTTGAGGGCCAGGGGATTTTGTACCCAGAACAAAATGTCACTAGATGCTGGTTGTCTGGGAGCCCTGAAGCAAAGGGCCTTTGAAGGTCATCTCTCTGCAGTTAAGCTGTGTGGTGCTGTATGGGCAACCAACACGCACCGGGACCTACACTGCGAGCCCAGCTAGCATGCTTACGCTCAATCTCCTCTCTCTTGTCTTTTTATAAGGTCTGATTTTCATAATTAATAATCTAAATGATTAATATTTAAATGATACTGAAGCTTATATGAAGCAAGACCCTTAACTTTGGCATTTAAAATCAAATACGGTAGGGAAAAGTTTGGACTTCCACCATTATTGTCTAAGATTGAGCCCATCAGGAATGACCTAGAAGAATTATAAAGAGATACCATGGTCTCTTTCAGCAATTTATTCCAGGTACTGAGTTGCCAGAATTGAAGTTTCTGTTTTTCCTCAATCCAGTGCTTCTCTCTGAGAATATGGCTCTTTGGGGATGTTGAATTTTTTAACAGGATGGGTGGTAGAAAGAATGATACAGAGCAAGATGGGAGATGCTGTTTCTGTCTCTTGCTCCATAATATGCTTTGATTTCAATAGCAACAGTTGGAAAAAGTTTTATTAAATATAAAGCCCCATGACAAAGAACATGAGTAAGGATATGGAATTAATGATAAATCTTAAAACTTTAAATCTCTAAGCTGAGAGGTAGCTATTTCCATGCTACTGTGTCCCTGTTTTGTCAGGTTTCTATACAGATGTCAACCGTGATTATCACTTATATATGCTGCAGCATTTACTATTTAGTGCCTAACTAAGAATAAAGTCAGTGGGAGCACATTGATCCACCTCCATTAGTGTTTTCTTCCCAAAGTTCGAAGGCCCATTTTTGCCAGCTTTGGGGGTTTGCATGGCCCTGTCATTTCTGCACGAGGACAGAGCCAGCTGCGACAAATGCACTCTCATGACACAGCACATCTGCCAGATGCCAAGGGCTGGAGGGAATTTTTCTTGATCAGCTGCATCCCTTCAATGATGGCTCTTACTATCAAAGACGTTGGCGGTGAAAGAAAAACCATAGGACGTCTACCTTGGGCACACTTAGCAGATGAAAATAGTTTGGATGTCTCTCAGGGTACCCTTGTGGTCTCACATTGTGCTTATAGGGACTAAGGGAGTAGTAGGTTAGCCAAATAGTTCCTGTAGTTCTTAGGTTTCTCACTGTTGTCACAAAAATGTGAGGTATTTCCTTGATTTGGAGTATGGGCCTCTATTCAGAACAGTGTTAACTACAACAATTAATATTGATTGAGTTTACTATGTGCCCAGCACTACTGCTAGAACTTTACACGTATTAAATCATGTAATCCCTATAAACAACCTTTGGAAGTAAGTATTGTTATCATCCCCATTCACAGGTGAGGAAACCAAGTTAAATAACTTGTTCATGTCTCGTTAGAGAAGAGGCTGCCTGCAAATCCAGGTAGTCTGGCTTCAGAATTGGGCTGGCTCTTAGCCTCACTACTGGGATACTTCTTCCTCCCACTCAGGGAGAAGTTCATATACTGGGTTGCTAGGGTCTGAAGCAATTTCTATCAAAAATAAATCTCTAGCATTTGATTAGACAAATGAAGGTCTGGGTCTTTGTGTGCAATTCTATATCCATGTTTTGAGAGAGAAACTGGCAATTCTGGCTTGCTTAGAAGTATGCAGTTAAGATGATGAAAGGTATAAAAACCATGTATTAATAATTTGAGGGATGTTTGGAATAAGTGAGAATTAATTAAATAACTAACCAGAAGACAATACAGGAAGTGGCTATGAAGGCTCTGCCTTCAAAAATACTCAAGGGGCTCTTGCCATATGGGCCAGGTTCATTTTGGTTTCCTCTGTGGGGCAGAACTGGAATAAATTAATAGAACTGTAGGAAAATCAAGTTCATTTATGAACCCTCAGAATCATCTGAGGATGAAAGAACTCCTGTGGAAGGTAGTGAGCTCCCCATCATGCCTGCACATCCCTTGGCAGAGGCTACAGCATTAGCTGGGAAGGAAATTGTTAGGGCCTTGTGTATCAGAGTGGGAGGTTGAACTAGATGACCTCCAAGATCAATGTCAATTCTAAGATTTATCGCTGGGTGATTTGACCATTTCAGAAAGGAGCTAAGTTAAAATGTAGCACATACCTCCTCGAGTATCCTATTCTATTAGGCACAGCCCCTTGCAGCAGTTTATAAGGGAAAAGGGTAGGGTAGAAAGAAAGCTGGGCCACAAGTTAGACAATAAATGTTAGGGCTGGCTCTACCTATGAGATGTATGACTCTGGCCAGGTACCTTTTACTCTTCACAGCCTTAATTTCTGTAATGTCAAATTGGAGGAAAACAGATGCCATTGTTTTGGAAATGTTTAAATATTAATAACTGGTCTCCAAAGTTTTCTGATTAAGTATCAGTTATTTGGAAAATGAAATGAACAAAAGTCATCTTGCCCACAGCACTAAGGTGAAATTATTGTATAAGGAGCTTCATAGAAGACAGTTTCTACACATTTTCTGGACACTGGGGTATCAAGTTTGCTAATAGTCCTTGTGTCTCACTGAATCTAGTTATAAAGTGAAGGTCTTATCAGCAAATTCTTTTCCTTTTCTCTTCGTCTTACCCATTCTGCACCTATACAACTTGTTTCTGTGATACAGAACTGTCCCTTTGGGATAATCTAGTTTCTTTGGGCCTACTGTATTAAAAGCAATAATAGTGCATCTTTTCTATAATTTATCATTCTATGCAAAACAAACATTTATGAAATACAGCTATAAAAGAACAAGTTTTTGTCTTACCTATAGAAAATGTTCACCCTGCTTATATCTTTTTGTAAACCACTTTGTACTTCAAACATGTCATATTTTGCAGACAGCAATAAATTAATTTATAAGTGTTTGGAGTCTGATTTGCAAGCCAACTCCATGTCATACCACTGCTCAGAACACACTTCCATGTTTTAAGAGGAATTTTCCTCCTAACTTGTGATTGTAATGTCCTCTAAAGGTGCAGTGTGTGTTTTATATATATAAAATCTTTAATATAGGCACAGTTCCATATCTATGCATCACTGTTCAAAGAGAAACTGATTAGCGCACTTGAGACAAAAATAAGACATTCTAATCAAATGTTGGCATTGGTTCCTTTTATCTGAAAAGATGAATAGTGGATTTACAAAGAATAATTCCCATTTTACCCAAGTCTTGGTAATGAGAAACTAGACATGAGAACACACTTAATCATCCTACTACCCAACACCTGAGGCTCAGAGCCTCCCACTTGAATGCGTGGGGAAAATACACATCACATGACTCAAGGGTGAGCTCATGTCCTTCTGCTCTGCCCCTGAACAATCTGTGATCCACACACTTAAGCACTACTCCACTCCATTTCAATAAAAATAGAGTTTAATTTGGTCTCAAGAAAACTTGCTTTCTCCCAAGTATAGGGAAAAAGGGCTTGGGCTGTGGGGTCGACTGCTGCAATCCATGTGGCTATTCAGAAATCAAGGGGGTTCACCATCTCTCAAAGGTAGTGTACAAATCCCTATTGCAGTTAATTAATTTAGCCTTCATATCAACTGCTGTGAACTACAAAGAAAGCTTGCCAGCTAGTTTCCAACAATCAAAGGATAAAAGACTGAATGAAAAGGCTAAGAGACTTAGCAAACAAACTGTTGGCCATTTGGGAGTAACTTAAGGCTACCCAAAAAGTGAAAAGTGCCCTTGATTGAAATCAATTAATTAAAAGGAACGAGACACTGACCTGCTGAAGAGTGAGAGCTTAAATATCCCACCTACCCAATAATGGTCCTAAGAGAGTCCCAAAGCCCTAGGGGCCTCCTGAATATTCCAAGAATTTCAAATGCCTAAAGAAGGAGGGACGGGAGAAGGAGAAAGGTCTTTGCTTCTAAATAATAGTGGCTCTCCTGTGGTTGTGCTCAGCCTTCCAGGATTCGCTTTTGAAGCTCTTTATTGAAATTGCTCAGGTCTTTAACTGATCTCCCTTGAGGACTCAAAAGCCTTAAGCTAATTACACTTGGCTGAGATATGCTTGATGAGATGGGAAAAACATAAAGCTTTTGAAAGGGTGAAAATCTCTAACCATCTGCTGGGGGTGTTACTAAAAGAACAACAGGCGAGAGTGGAGAGTGCAGCCAGCCAGAGTGGAAAGATACAGGATTTCTTTGATTAGTGGGTCAATGAGACCATTACTGCTTGGAATGTCAGGAAGGGCAGGCCAAACAGGCTTGGGAAGCTAAGCAACCACCACGGTATTTAGTGAATAAACTAAGCCAAAATCGACACCAAAAACATCGACATTTTAAGGGAGAAAAGGAGAATTATGTCAGCTTGGTTTAGAAAAACGTATTTGATTAGAAATCACAGGTAGCTTATGGAAAGTAGAAAGAAATGTTCCTAAGTTGGAATTAGGTTTCAGGACAACCTCTGTACTTTTTTCTGAATTATCTTTGGTCCTCAAAGGCAATTGCAGATGGAGCCTTGGTGAAGCGTGTTCTCTGATATCGGCGAGACAGTTGCTTCTGTTGTACTTGGCAATCCAGGTAAACAGCCTGCATTTAGTTTTCAAATCAGTGCCGCAGGTGTTGATTCAATATGGCAAACAGCTTATGTGTGTTGCTCTGAAGGCCCTGTTCAGCTTCTCTTTTTTTCTTTTCTTTTCAAAATAACTAATCCCCTCAAATTCAGCTGAGAAAATGTTAGATTTTGGAAGATAAACTGACTTAAGTCAGATAGGGGACTGGTAAATCAAAGTTTATTTTTACTTTGGGTAGGGTAACTCCTAGAAATTGAGCAAGAGTTACACCCCAAATCCTGTTTTTATTCTTTTTTCAACCTTTGCAGAGAGAATGCCGTCTTCTTTTACACTACTCTTTCTTGCTTTTCTGCATCTGAAGATGAGTAAAGCTACTAAAATGATGGGGACAGTTTTTTTTCTTCATTTCCCCTCCCCCCTTATATCTTGTTCATCAAAACCAGGGAAGAATAACTCCTTGGTAGCAAACACGTTTTTCAGATACACAACTCCAGTGTATGCTCCGGATGCTCTTGGAGCACCCAGGGTACTCCAAAGAACAAACACATCCTTAGTTCTATACTTTCCTAACGTAGGCATGCAGTCTCTGTGTTCCCTTGTCCACATCGCCTGCCACTGTGGAAGGGATGCACTATGCAATGACCACAAAGAGGGCACATGTGGGAAGAGAGACAAATGGCTGACCTCAGACATACTGTGGGTTCAATTTGAGAAGACTTCCCCATCCTTACCACAGGTACCCTAATGCCCTGTGTGCCAGCTACAGGTCCTGGGCATCTGCAATGATGCTAAAGGAGCATCTCCTGCCACAGTGCCTGATGTGAGTGTGCTGGTTTAAATGATGAACCATAACTTTGCCAGTGGTTCTCAAGGTGTGGTTGCTGGACCAGCAGCATCAGCATCATTTAGGAACTTGTTAAAAATGCGAAATTTTTGACTGCCCGCTATCCCCACTGAATCAGAATTCAGTGAAATCAGAAATCAGGTGAATTCACCTACTGAATCAGAAAGTAGAGTGACAGGGCCTGGAAATGCATGCTTTAACAAGGCTTCAGGTGATTTGTATGCAGACTCAAGTGGGAAAGCCTCTTCTCCTCACTTGTGGGTTACGCTCGGTGGAGCGAGGGTTACTGGCAGACTGAACAATATTAAGCACCAAGTTCCCAGGAAGGTCTGAGCCTGAGCCTCCAAACTCTGCTTCTTGCACTTTCTACTGTTTTTGCTGTCTTGTCTTGTCTTATCTCTTGAAGTAAGAGGTGAGAGTTTGGAGATATGAAATATATATATACATACACATATATCTATATTTATTTTGTCCAATATTTATCCTATCTAGTTACTAAATTTTATGCAAGTTTTCTGATTGCATAAGGTTTTTGATAATATTTTGTTAATGGGATAAATAACAGTAATATAACAAAACATGAAATATTGACTATATTAATTTGTAAAAGTACTCCCTTACATTGAAATGATATGTCCATATCTTAATCCTGAATATTTTTACTTTATGAACCATGCTTGCAAGAGTATGAAACATGAAGAACAGTTGAAGTATTTGAGGAGCAAACTAAATAAGATAAATGGAAAAGAACATTCTCCTTTGAAATGTGTCTTTAAAAAGAAATATCCAGGTTTTTTCCCCTTCTTTCCTATTTCTTTGCAGTTTTTAAAAATTAGTTTCAATTAAAAACCAAGGCTAATAAACCAGGAAAACATCTCTGAAAAATGAACTGATGTGCTTCTGTGTCAAAAATGTAAATTCAAACAGTGAGATGGTATGTATTGATTAGAAACATGACTGATTCATCTTGAAAATATTTCCTTTGAAGAATCACAATGAAATAAAGCAATCACACACAATCAACCCAAACCCCTTGCTATTGTTAAAATGCTTACCTCCCTTTTTCTTTTTCTTCTTAATCATTGCAGCAGATGTCATAAAATAAATGTAGTGAAACATTCAAGCTGCAAGTTCCCTAATTGTTTCTATCTTGATTATAAAAACACATTGAAAGGTAAATCCTCACAGTGAAATAAATGAAAAAAATAATTAACATTCAAAGTACTCCTTATACCACCTGCTCTTTACATACTGTGCTGAAATGAAGACACCTGATGTATAAAGAGTAATGAAAAGAAATTGAGCTTCCTTCTGAGGCAGAGAGAAAAGTAGCACTTACATTTGAAATCCAAATCAGAAGGCATATCTCTTTTGTACAATCAGTGGGGTCTTGCCTCTGATGAGTCAAGTGAAATGGTTAGGTCTAAATCCAAATGTAATAAATTTCATGCAAAATATATGACATAATAGCTTGTGGTTATTTGTTTGCTAAAAAACCCTTTTATTTAAATGTTGAGCTTCTACTCCAACCACTGTATACATGTACAAGTTCAATTTTGGGTTGACAATATTTTGGTCTTTACAACAAAATGTATAAATAAACACATTTATACATCCATATTATTACAATCAGTAACTGTCTACCGCACATACATTATAGATTAGACCTACACTCATTAGTTCTGTCACCTAAATGGCCTCTCTGTACGAATGATTATGATTAGGATCTTTAGTGTGCAGTCGTAATATAAGTCTCACTTGTAGTAAGAGAAAGCAAAGATCAGTTCACTAGGAAGTAGGTGGAAATCCCCCCCATGTACTTTATATACAGTGGCAAAAAAAAAATGTGTTTAAAGGAAGCCTAAAATTTTATTCTAAGAGAGAAAGAGCCAAGCAAAATGAGATTGACAAGATAACAAAGCTAAGTCCAAGTAAGGGAAAGTAGGCTTCTGAGAACAGAGTTGTAGGGATTACTTGATTCCACCTATGGCCTGAAATGCTTGGGGCCCCAAGACATGCTGCTTTGGGACCCCTTTAATGGAGGCTGACATCAGAGGGAGCTTTTTTCTTCCAATCTACCAGCTTGGGGAGGGATGCACATACAGCAAAGACTGTGCCTACAGAAAGGCATGGCACTGTGGGAATAAATCCATGTGTATGCATATATGTCTGCATGTGTGGATAAAGATTCATACCTTGAGAGTTCTTGTGTGAAAATGGGGAGTTCAGATTCAGGATAATTTGGGCTATATTCATATGGATGCTATAGACTGGGGCTTAGCAAAATTTTTCTGTAAAGGAAAAGGTAGCAAAGGTTTTAGGCTTTACATGTTGTAGTAAAACTTTATTTCATATAATTCCATGTTAATCCTATACCAAAGGTCAGCAGAGTGCAATAAATGTAATATTCTGGGGTCCTTATTGACTAGAGTCTGTAATTTGACATGGAAAACACAGGAATCAATGACAAATCAATCCATTTGGCTGCATTTGAGTTGCCAACAAATCTCCAGGTCCATACTCTTTGGCATGTCCAGGAAGGCCCTGCATGTTCCCACCCTAGGCTTGGGCTTTTATTCTATCACTTCTGATTTGATAACTTCACTCCAACATTCTGGCTTTTATTGGCAGCTTGGGTTGCCAAAGAGAGCAGGGGTGGCTATACTTATATTAGACTTTAAGTCAAAAATGATCACAAGAGACAAAGAAGGTCATTATATAACATTATAGGGATCAATTAATCAAGAAGATATAATGTGTATATTTATGTACCAAACAACAGAGCATTTAAATATGTAAAGCAAATACTAACAGAACTGAAAGGAAAATAAACAGCAATACAATAATAGTAGGGGACTTTAATACTTCACTCTCAACAATGGATAGATCACCCAGAAAGAAAATCAACAAAGAAATAGCATGTTTGAACAACACTATGAACTGAATGGACCTAACATACATAGATAGATTCTTCCATTCAACACACCAGAATATACCTTCTTCTCAAGTGTACATAAAACATTCTTCAGGATAGACCATATGTGAGGCCACAAAACAAGTTTTAACAAATTCAAGAATATTAAAATCACATAAAGAATCTTTTCTAATCACATGTATAAATCTAGAAGTCAATAACAAGAGGGATTTTGGAAAGTTCACAAATATGTGGAAATTAAACAACATGGTTCTGAACAGCTAATAAGTCAAAGAAAAAATAAAAAAGGAAATAAAAAATATCTTGAGAAAAACAAAAACAGAAACAAAACTTATAGGATGCAGCAAAAGCAGTTCTAAGAGGGAATTTTAAAGCTGTGAATGCCTACATTAAGAAAAAAGAAAGACATCAAATAAACAACATAAATTTACACCTCAAGGTACCAGAAGAAAAAAAGATCAAACTAAAGCCAAAGTTAGCAGAATATAGAAAATAATAAAAATTAGAGCAGAAATCTCTAATCTCTCATGAAATCTCTAATCTCTAGTGAAATAGAGAACAGAAAAATAATAAAAAAGATCCACAAAATAAGAGTTGTTTTTATGAAAAGGTAAACAAAATTGACAAAATTTTACCTAGACTAACAAAATAGAGAGGACTCAAATAAATAAAATTATAATTGAAAGTGTGGCATTATAACTGATACCACAAAAATACAAAGGATATTAAGAGACTACTATAAACAATTATATACTATCAAACTGGATAACACAGAAGAAATGAATAAATTGCTAGGAGCATACATCCTACCAAGATTGAATTATGAAGAAATAGAAAATCTGAATAGACCAATAACAACGTAAAGAGATTGAATCAATAATCAAAAACCTGCCAACAAAGAAAAGCCCAGGACCAGATTACTTCACTGGTGAATTCTGCCAAACATTTAAAAAAGAATTAGTGCCAATCATGCTCAAACTCTTCCAAAAAACTGAAGAGAAGGGAACAAGTCCAAATTCATTTTATGAGGCCAGCATTAGCCTGATACCAAAGTCAGATAAGAACACTATAAGAAATAAAAATTAGCAATATCCCTGATAAAAACTGATGAAAAAATTCTCAACAAAATATTAGCAAACTGAATTCAACAGCATATTAGAAGGATAGTACACCATGATCAAGTGGGATTTAATCCCTGGAGTGCAAGGATGGTTCAACATATGGAAATCAATAAATATGATACACTACTTTAATGGAATGAAGGATAAAAATCATATGATCTGAATAGATGCAAAAAAAAAAAAAGCATTTGACAAAACTCAACATCATTTCATGTTAAAAAACTGTCAACAAATTGGGTATAAAAGGAATGTACCTGAACATAATAAAGGCCATAGAAGACAAGCCCATAGCTATTATCATACTGAAAACTTTTCCTCTAAGATCATGAACAAGACAAGGATGCCCACTCTCACCATTTTTATTCAATATAATACTGGAAGTCCTAGCCAGAGCAATTAGGCAAGAAAAAGAAATAAAAAGCATCCAAATCAAAAAAGAAAAAATAAAATTGTCTCTATTTACAGATGACATGATTTTATTTGTAGAAAACCTTAAAGACTCCAACAAGAAACTATTAGAACTAATAAACAAATTCAGTAAAGTAGTAGAATACAAAATCAACATACAAAAATCAGTTGCATTTCTATACACTAACAACAAACACCTGAAAAAGAAATAAAGAAAACTATACATTTACAACATCATCAAAAACAATAAATTACTTAGGAATAAATTTAACCAAGGAGGTGAAAGATCTGTATACTGAAAACTATAAGACATTGATGTAAGAAATTGAAGATAACACAAATAAATGTAAAAATATCCTGTGTTCATGGATCAAAAGAATTAATGTTATTAAGACGTCCATGCTACACAAGGTGATCTATATAGTCAGTGCAATCCCTATCAAAATTCCAGTGGCATTTTTCACAAAAATAGAGAAAACAATCCTAAAATTCATATGGAACCACAAAATATCCCAAATAGCCAAAGCAATCTTGAGAAAGAAGAAAAAAGCTGGATGTAGCACACTTCCTGATTTCAAACCATATTTCAAAGCTATGGTAATCAAAATAGTATGGTACTGGCACAAAAACAGACATATAGGCCAATGGAACAGAATTGAGAACCCAGAAATAAACCCATGCATATACAGTCAACTAATATTTGACAAGTATGTCAAAAATACACAATGGAAAAAGGATAATCTCTTTAATAAGTGGTGTTGGAAAAACTGGATACCCACATGGAAAGGAACGAACTTGGACCCCTATCTTGCACCATTCACAGAAATTAACTTGAAATGGATTAAACACTTAAATGTAAGACCTGAAACTATAAAACTCCTAGAAGAAAACATAGGAAAAAGGATCCTTGCCGTTGGTCTTGGCAATGATTTTTTGGATGTGACATCAAAAGCACAAGTGACAAAAGCAAAAATAAATAAATGGGATTACATTAAACTAAAAACTTCTGCAAAGAAAACAATCAACAAAATGAAAAGGCAACATATGGAATGGGAGAAAATATGTGTAAAACATATATCTGATAAGAGGTTAATATCCAAAACATACAAGGAACTCATACAACTTAATTATAATAAAACAAATTATCTGATTTAAAGAATGGGTGAGGTAACTGAATACACATTTTTCCAAATAAGACATACAGATGGCCAATAGGTACATGATAAGATGCTTAACATCACTAATCATCACGGCACTGCAAATCAAAACTGCAATGAGGTATGCCCTCACACTTGGTAGGAATAGCTACTATCAAAAAGGCAAAAGCTAAAAAGTATTGATAAGAGTGGGGAGCAAAGGGAACACTTGTACACTGTTGAGGGGAATGTAAGTGGGTTATAGCCATTATGGAAAACAGTTCCTCACAAAATTAAAAATAGAATTATCATATGATCCAGCAATCTCACTTCTCGGTATATATCCAAAGGAAAAGAAGTCAGTAGCCTGATGTTTGCACTCTTGTGTTCATTGTAGCATTAGTCATAACAGCCAGACATAGCAACAACCTATGTGACTGTCGATGGATAAATGGATAGAGAAAATGTGGTGTGTGTATACACACACACCCCAACATATATATACACACACAATGGAACATTATTCAGCCATGAAAAAAGAAGGAAATCCTGCCATTTGTGATGACATGGATGAACCTCGAGGGCATTATGCTGAGTGAAATAAGCCAAACAGAGAAAGACAAATACTGTATGATCTCATTCACGTGTGGAATCTAAAACAGTTAAACTCATAGAAACAGAGTAGAATTGTGGTTGCCAAGGGTTAGGGGTGGGAAATGGGATGATGGTCAAAAAGTACAAACTTTCAGTTATAATATGAATAAATTCTGGGGATCTAATATACAACATGGTGATAATAGTTAACAATACTGTATTATATCCTTAAAATTTTCTAAAAGAGTAGATCTTGAATATTCTCACCAAAACAAAACAAAACAAAACGAAATGATAACTAGCTGAGGTGATAGATGTGTTAACTAACTTGAGTATGGTAATAATTTTACAATATATGCATATATAAAATCATGATGTTACACACCTTAAAGTTATGCAATTTTATTTGTCAATTATACCTCCGTAAGGCCAGGAGGAAAATACTATAACCATTACTTCCTGTCGCTTTCTATTTTTTTTTTTTACCCCACTTAGTTTTCTTCATATCACTTATCAATAACTGATGTGATGTCATGTATCTATTTGTTTATGGATTATCTCCTCCATTAGAATGATGGCAGGGTCTTTTATACCCTTAGACTTGGGTAACCAGGTATGCTTGGCCTTGCAGTTTTGATGGTCCTTCTCTGACCCTCTTCTAATCGTGCCCCTCCTCGTGGGATTAGGAGTCTGTGGGGCCAAAGAGACAAGCCCACCATGATTTGAATACCTGGAACCTCAGCATGTCCGGCCCCCCAGTGAGTGACCCTAAACCCTCTTTAAGGGCTAGGGCAAACCTCTTTCTTGGAGATACCTTCTAAGAGTAAACAATTTCAGACCTGAATAGTGGCTGAGAGGTGGCTATTTTCAAGGAGTTTAGAGGATGAACTTGGAGAAGATACAGGATGTAACAGGAAATGGAAAGGTTGGGGGTGGGCAGGCAAGCCATTGTCTGGACTCGTATCCTGAGTGCTGCAGATGCTTGGAGTGGGCCTGGCAGTGGCTTTGTCTGTCTTGTTCAGTTTTAGTTCCAGTTTCTAAATAGTTCCTGGCACATATTATATGCTTAATAAATATTTGTTGAATGAATGAATAGTTGAAACCATTTACAACTTTCTTAGTTATACAATGTGCGGTAGGGTAATGGTAGACTGATGTGCTGGTAAGGATTCCACCGCTAGTCAGATTTACAAGTTAGTAGAAAAAAAAGAACTTTATTGGTTATATCAGCTGTAATCAAGTTTTCCTTTTCTGGTCTCAGTATAGTTTTCATTTTTTTTAAAATTTCAGAATATTATGGGGGTACAAATGTTTTGGTTACATAAATTGCTTTTGTACCGTTTGAGTCAAAGTTATAAGTGTGCCCATCATCCAGATAGTGTGCATTGTACCTGCTAGGTGTGAATTTACCCATCTCCTCCTTTCCCCTACCACCTGCTTGGTTTCTGGTGAATGCTATTTCCATATGTGCACGTGTTGATCAATTAATTCCAACTTAATGGTGAGTACATGTGGTGTTTGTTTTTCCATTCTTGTGATACTTCACTTAGAAGATTGGTCTCCAGTTCCATCCAGGTAAGAGATAT
Source organism: Daubentonia madagascariensis (assembly GCA_023783475.1). Lineage (NCBI taxonomy): Eukaryota > Metazoa > Chordata > Mammalia > Primates > Daubentoniidae > Daubentonia > Daubentonia madagascariensis. The sequence goes on from JAKFHU010002136.1 coordinate 1,882,401, forward strand.
TAGTTCACCATTTTTTTATGGCTGAGTAGTACTCCATGGTATACATATACCACATTTTATTAATCCACTCATGTATTGATGGGCACTTGGGTTGTTTCCACATGTTTGCAATTGTGAATTGTGCTGCTATAAACATTTTAGTGCAGATGTCTTTATTATAGAATGTCTGTTTTTCCTTTGGGTAAATACCCAGTAGTGGGATTGCTGGATCAAATGGTAGTTCTACTTTTAGTTCTTTGAGGTATCTCCATTCTGATTTCCATAGGGGTTGTACTAGTTTTCAGCCAATATCATATTTTATAATACAAAGTACACTGTTTTCACCTCTTAAGAGTGAATTGTTACAAAATTTTTATTGGCGAGGATATGGTGATAGAATTTACCATAGCCATATATGCACTAACATCAAAAACAAAAGTACTAAAACTTGCAGGATGGGTTTCAATGACTTGTATGAAAATATCCAAAAATAATAGTGATATAGGTAGGGAGTTGGTGAATCAGAAGTGTTTAGCAACCGTCTCTAAGAAGAAGCAAAAAAAAGTAAGCTAAATCTACATGATAGCAAGATAGACTTAACTCTTAAAAGACTTAAAAGCCAATGAATTTTAAAATCCTTCATTCATTCTCTTAAATTCTGAACCATCAAAGTTTTTATTGACACAGAGGAAAATATTGTATGAAAAAATATGGATATTCATTACTCTGATTGAAAGTGATACACAAGTAGGAGCCTGAATCTGACGAAGCTTTAGCAATACCTTAACTAATTTTCTTTTTATGCATTCTCAAAAGTGATATATAACATTCTATATCTTATTCGGTCTAGAATTGTTTTTAAAATACATATAAAATAAAAAGCCTGAATAATAAATTAATAAGCTTTTTAAAGAATTTCTTAATATATAAAATTATGGCACATCTTCCAATAGAGGCATCTTAGAAGTACATCTACATCTGTATGTGTACATTTACAGTATATGTAGAATGGTAGTCCCTGGCACAAAATGATAGCAAGTGAACTATTAAATACAATCTCAGATTAGAGGCTACCACTCTGCCCTAATACTCCCTTAGTATTTTATCACTACCTGTTAAATGTGTCAGTTAACAATGATGAATACAATGAGGTAGAAAAAAGGGTAGAAATGGCAGTTTTACCTTTAGTATACTGTCAAGAAAAATTGTCTGAGACTTGACATTGATCTTTTTCGTCAGTGGAAGGCTGAGTGTTGCCCAACATACTCTTTGGGATTATCTGCTTCTATGAGGATGTTATTCCTTTGCCTGACTTTCTGTTCACTAGACTATTTTACACATCTGTAGAGGTAGAAGTTAACTTGTAGAAAACTTGTAGTAATGAACATGAGATTTGATGAATTTTGCATGGTGGAAAGAAAGGATACATTTTATTGTCTTGTGTAATATTAACCAGTTCTGAAAATTTCAGTGCTCCTGAATTGTGTGTGTTTGTATGGATATATTCAGTATTTCTGAATGTGTGTGTACTTATGGATATGTAAATATACCCAGAATCCACATGTATACCCATATATCCATAATTCATAACCTGTATACAGTTATGCATTGCTTAACTATAGTGATACATTCTAAGAAATGCATCGTTAGATGATTTTGTTGTTGTATGAACATTATAGAATATATGTGCACAAATCTAGATAGTATAGCCTACTTACACACTTAGGCTATATGTTATAGTCTATTGCTCCTAGGCTACAAATCTGTACAGCATGTTACTGGGTTGAATAATGTGGGCAATTGTGACATGATGGTAAGTATTTGTGTATCTAAACACATCTAAACATAGAAAAGGTACAGTAAAAATATGGTATTATAATCTTATGGCACCACTGTTGTATATGTGGTCCATTGATGACCAAAACATCATTATGCAGCATGTGACTATATAGACGAGAAATCAGTAAGTAGATAGATGCATGGATTCAATATATTGTATATTATATATACACAAACTTCAAATTCTCTTTTGAACCAGTTTTAACATCTTACTGTAAATGATTTAAATAAAATCATTTACATGTATTTTATATTTGTATGAGGGTCATAATTTTATCTTTCTGAAAATTACAATTTAACATTATATAATGTTTTGAGGAGGAAGTTAAATATAACGAACAGATCACCAAATGTTAATAATTATACTATCTTTAGAAAAGGTTACTTTTCTGGAACATTTAAGGATAATATATATATATATATAATAATGTTATGTTTAGATACAAATAATTGTTAATTTTTTCATTAGTTGTGAAAAGAATTCAGGTACTTCATGCACAGAGAGTTGTAGAACTCTAATGTAGCAGAGAGGAGTAAAAAGTTCAACATGTGAAGACAGAATTCCACTTAAGGGAGAGGTCTTTCGTCCTTGCAAATTACTTTGATAAGCCACATGGTTGTAGAACCATATGCCTTCAGGGAGGACCAGACTGAAGTAGGCATGATACAAAGTTAAACTGTAAATGAAATTGGGGGTTAGGGAGGGGAGGAAATCAAAGACGACAAGGGAGATCCAGGTTGTAGCTGGATGATGGAGACTTTAGTAGAAGAGATGGTCTCTGAAAATTCCCCAGATGGGCATACACAAACTTATTACAAGTTTTGATCCTAACATTCTCTGAAGCCTACACACATCCTTGAGTCTGTGGTGCTGCAAGGAGTGAAGGGATGAGAGGTGTCCAAGTGGGGATGGCTGAGTAGGAGGCATAGAGAGGACGAGAGACAGCTTGTGATGGAAAGGGAAGGCAAAGGCTGAAGTGAGAAGTCTCCAGAGGCAGGAACATGGAGCCTGATCTTAGAGGAAACACACCTTGCCCCCCAAAATTCTCAGATATTGAAAGGGATCACAGGTTTCCCTGAACATGTAAAATGGACATTCAGGGAATTTTTTTCCAGATCTTCAAAGACAGGATGAGTGTAACAAGCCAAAGGATTTGGACAAATTCAAGAGGCCTGAATACCTTTCTTACTATGTAGCTACATGTGAACTTCATATACGTATAGTCTAAATTAACACACATACACATGTATATACTATGCAAACCAATATTATTGTAGCAGTGAATATACCTTTCATTCTTCAATGTTTTTTAACTTTAAAAGTATAGGTCAGTTACATTTTTGTGTAAGGGGGAAACGTAAAGAAGATTAATATTCTAAAAATAAATTTTAAAAAATCATGTTAAATGTGAATGTAAAAATTGTCTCTTTACTTCTTACCTTAAACAGTAAACCTTAATTTGAATGAACTGGTTCTATATGTGTATATTGCTTATAGATATGTAGAAAACCTAAACAATTTAGCTTAAAACTTTTTAATTTTTATGTTCAATGTATTTAACCAATGTAAGGAATTTCATTAAACACTAAAATATTCATGAAACCTGAACAGGGACTAAATTTTTTTTCTTTTTTTCTTAATTTTTAAAATTTTTTCCTCTTTTCTTTCTTTTCTTTTTCTTTGCTTAGCTTCCAAGATCAGGGACTAAAATTTTTAATTTACCTTATATCCTGAAACAAAATATTGGTTGATGAATTACAGCTACGAAATATGATTAGGAAAGAAATTCAATAAAGAAAAAAAATTTGAAAATAAAACTGTCCTAAAACTAAATAATAGTGCTGCTAATGTGAAAAATGCATAAAGTTGACTTCATTTGAAAAGATAAAATACAGACTTTCTGAAAGTAGAAAGTTCCAGTAAGTTAGCTTACTACTCAAGATGCAAGTTCATATAATATTTTTGCATGAATCAAAAATATGCCTGAACTATGATTCTCTGTAGCAAAGAACACAGGCTAGATGTGAAAGCCCAAATGTTAGAGATTCTGTGTATGGCTACACTGCTACTGCAGGTCTGCTTTTCAAGGAGAAAAGAAAGGGGCTCTGTCAGCAATGTTAGAATCCTGTGAATAACGGAAAACACAAAGGGCTGTGTAGTGGTGCTTTATAGACAAGATAAATCCCTAATAGATTTGATTGGTAGGAGCAGAAGAGAAAGCGGCTCACTTACTATGTGTTCACAGAAAGATGAAACAGTAGCCAGAGGAGCTGCAAGAACGCTGTTTCCTACATGAACTAAGAAAGTCTGAGATGGAAATCCATCCTGGTTCTGAGCAGTTTGCGTGTAAACCCACTTTGAACTAAGAGGCATTCCTCCTCCCCAACCCTTTAAAGTATTTTCAGGGAATAATTAGCTATCTAATTATTGGTAAGTCCTAATATAAAACATGGTTGATTTGGCCAGTCTTTTTGCCTAATCCTGGGCACTTTTGCCTTTTTATCAATAGAATACAATAAATGAAACTGGAGAAAACCTACGATTTCAGCTTTCAGTATTGCTGACCATTGGCTCCCATGCCATCACCTTTGGTTCATCAAGAATGTGGTTCTTCAGAGTTGGCCTTCAGAGAAAATTTATAAAATTGGATAACCTCATAATTGCAATTTTGAATTCATAGTCCTCATAAATACCCTAGAAACTGGGATTCTTAGAAGTTAAAGAATTGCCAGGAATCACACAACCAGGGCTGGAAGCCACAGCTCTCTGTACACTTTGTCTCAAGGTCATGCTGGTTAGGAACCACAACATAAGCCTAAGGAATATAATGATTTATACTTGTTGCTGGCTTGCACTTTACTCTTTACTTGCATGCCTGTATATATTCGTCTTTCTCTAAGAAAACATTAGACCATAATATACCTTAAGTCTCCATCAATATTTTGTTCAACCTTAGGTAAACAGATAAAGGATAACTATCCCATACTATACTTATTAATTGATATAAGAAAAATAATTGGGACCAAATATATGCATTCTGTGTAACATTTGCATATAATATATATTAATAAAACACAAATGAAATTTTTGTCATATAATAACACAATGTTAATACAGTTAAGATTTTACATCAAATATTTCTAAATCCAATTAGAAATAAAACATTTAAGAAAAATGAGATCCCTTTTAGAGGAGATCTCCTATAATACTACTTTCCTATTTGGTTATTAACCTAAATGATGTTATTCCACTGGATGTCATATGTGTTACAAGTCCTGCTGGGAAAGCATAAAACTGGACTCATTTAGGAAGAGCCAATGTGGCTATATGAGAAAAGCTGCCATATGTGAAACCTCACTTTATGTCTGTTGAAACTTTTGCATTTCACGTCTCCCAGGGATATGTCCATTGTGCTATTGTGTAATTTTATCAGCATGAACTTCTGCTGAATATTTTTCTTTCTTTTCAAAATCCATATTTTGGTAGAACTAACTTCAAAACTTAATGTTGCAACATCTGTGCCCATACACCTGGGAGCCATAGAAGATGTATCCTGAAGATTATCTACATTTTCTAATCTTATAAAATGCTACAAAATGAGAGAAAATGATTATATATTTTTTTCTGGTTTGGAATTTTTTTAAAACGAACCTCTTTTTTCCTCCTTAGAAAGATTTTCACAATAAAAGAGAACCAATATTTCTAAAGCTATAATGAATATCTCTACAAATGTAATAGAATACTCATTTGGTTTTGCTTGCAGATAATTCTTAATACATTGGGTATTTTTCTTATGTGTAGTAGAATAGCTGTAAAGTTTTTTTTCCTTTTCTTTTTCTTTTTTCTTTTTTCTGTTTAGAGACAGGGTTGTGTGATCATGGTGTACTACAGCCTCGAACTCCTGGGCTCAAGCAGTCCTCTTGCCTCAGCCTCTAGGGTCAGAATAGCTTTTAATTCTTACTTTGATGAAAAGAATAAGATGACAAAGGTGATGCATTTAAAGTTATTTCAAATTTAAACAACAGAAATATTCAAGGCAGGGCCAAATGAGCTATGATAAAGACGGAAAGGGAAAATGTGGTTAATTCAAGCCTACCAGCATTGCTCTCTCACATTGAAAAGTAAAATTTTAATGGAAAAAAACTCAACTTCAAAGTTGCTACATACAAGTAGCAGAATTTGACCTCGCTTCTTTCCCACATACCCTTCTACTATTTGTGGAAGAGGATTGGCATACCTGGAAGGAAGAGAGGAAAAGCAGATATTTAACCCTTTAGTAGATAGCAGAGTGCTCAATGCTAGGGAATCCACTGGGAGAAAGGAAACATGTCAATGTGTGCTGAATGTGAGCTTTTCTCTTATAGGTCAAGCTAAAAAGAGGAAAACGTACCAGTTGTTCAATGTTCCTTTACCCCTTTGCATATCTGGAGGCACAATATGCAAAGCAAATAATTTCTGCTATAGAGAAACTAAGCTAACATGCACAGCACTATATAATTTACATTTTAGAACTACAATTGAAGAGAGCAATACCATCTATCTGAATCTGAGCATGGGTTGTATCAATTCTTGACTATCATTGTCAGACATAAAGTACTCCAAATATACCCTTTATTTGGCTTGACAGGAACATGGCATCATGTGTCTGAAGTAGGATTTGCAAGAGAGAAAAGGTTATTAGAGGCATAGACATGGAAGAATATTTTGCTACAAATGCAGTGGAAAATTTTTTAAAAAGTGTCAAAATCACTAACATGGTTTAGCAATTAAACTGTCTCAATGCCCCTGCCGGGAAGAGTTCATAATTTGGAAGCTGTAGTTGCTATTGACCTGATTTTACAATTGAGATCATGTCTGTGTTTTAATTTGGAAACAAAATTGATCACTGTGTTCTATAAACAAGGCCTGACAAGCTATTACTCTGAAACTACTTTGTAAATACATATTTACTTAAGAGCAGTATAAATCATACTGTAACAGACAAATTATTCTATGAACTTCTCTTAAGAGATGGCTTTATATTCAAAAATTGGATTCTTTAAGGTGTTCAATTAACACTAAATTTCTCTGATCATAGTTTTTAAAATAAGGTTTTTAAAAAATATTTTTATCTTCACTTCAATATATTGGCTTCTTGCCCCCAATGCTGCTTTAATATTTATGAAGTGTTCATTCCTCCTATATCTTCAGAAATCATTACAATGCTCGCTTATTTTTTTAAATAGTATTCAATATTATTGTATCCTAATGTTAGCAGATGAAGCTTGCAATCTAGAAGGCTCATAAAATGTGCATATTTTACATAAATTGCTCCTTTAATCACTACCATATGAAGGAAGATAGAATGAAATCAAATACAAAGGGGTCAATCTATTTGTTTTAAAGCCATTTCAGATTTTCTATGACCTTTATCACTCTAGTCCATAATTTCTATTTCTTATCGGCTTTCTCAGCACTATAATTTTTAAAATTTAAATTGAATGTAAATGAATAACGAAAGTATCTTCATGCTATAGGTATTTGGAAGGAAAAAAAAAGTATTCCAAGTATCTTCTTTTGCTATTTCTAGATTTTATTCTATTTTCAAAAGGTTAAGGCTTAAAGAATTGTTCCTTTCCCCCCATTAAACTGCAATTGCATGAGGATAACTTTGATAGTTGAATTTTATGCAGGAATCCAAAGAAATTCTCTATTCTTGATGGGTTAATTTAAGAGCAGTCCTACCTTTTTCACCTTCTTTTTCTTCTTGGTCATCTGTTAGTGGAATCACTTCCGGTTGATCCACAGTTGCAGCATCTTCATGGTTTGATGAAAGTTCTAAATAGAATGAGACAGAAGGGTACTCAGGAATATTTTAGTTGGAATCATTGAGAAAGAACACAGTGACTACAGCATAGAAAGTTAAAGCTCTTTTTTCCCCTCCAGGTTTCAACAGGCACACAAAATAGAACACTATTGCCATCCTCCAGTAATCATTGCCTAAAACACATACGCACAAGTATATATAGAAGTCATGGTTCACAGTTTCATTTCATTCTCTGATAACTATATTCTGGCTTCAGTACCTTCTGTTTCCATATATGAGCTCTGGGACTCTCTCTCAATTTTTATTTCATTCTTCATTGAATCATTCTCTTGTCCTGTTAGAAACAGTGATTGAAAAATAAAAGAAATGTGATATGCATGACCATAGCTTTATCCCTGGTTTGAAAAAGCAAAACTTTCAGAAACCATGCTTTAATCATGCATGGAGGGATAGAGAAGAGTTTAGAACCAAAGTGGAGGGCAAAGACAGCATTTTTCAAATCATCAGATTTATATCAATTATTTCATGAGAAATATCCAGATATTTAGGCAAATATCTCTTTTTTTTGAACTGATTGGTGTAATTAGCATTTTGCTTATCAATGTACCGGATATGGATAGAGGACACAACCTGGAAGTTTTGAAATTTAAAAATAATTTCTGGGCTGTATGGGTTAACTACATCTAATTTCCTTTTAAGATATAAATATTTCCCATGTTGACAATTCCTAGAAAATTAAAACACTACTTGTACTTTCATTCTTCCATCAACAGAGCATTAAAAACTTGAGTAATGTGAACACATGCAAATTGGGTGGCACAACAGCTCAACCATTCTCTTAAGACACATGCTAAATATAGCAAAGGTCAGGAGAGAATTCAGCCAACTCTTGATTACTCCGAGGCTGATTATCTAGTAATGGTTTTTCTTCCACACCCCTTGGCTTCTCCTCCCAGCCTCCCCTGTAGAGTTTAAAACATTTAAGTGCTCATTAAGAGAGGAAATTGAAATCTTTCCGTTTTTGCCTCATGCTAAGGGCAGATTTTGTGCAGAAGATATTTAACTGTTGAATTAAAAAAATTCCAGAGCTGTGGTTGGTAATAGGCACAAAGGGGACATAGCAGAAAATGGGCTCTTTGCCTGAGTACCTCCCTGTGGTGGATAGCATTATTGTTACACTTGCCTCTACTTCTTCATGTAAGAGGATTATATTTCTCTGTATGACCACGTGACCTACAGTAGCCCCTGTGGGACAAGTGTATGTTCCCACCTCATTGACACCAGGCCTGCTCATGTGACTTGTTTTAGAAAATGGAACTGGAACAGACATGATGGGTACTGCATCTGAGCAGAAGGTTTAAGATCTATTGCATCCTTCCTCTTGCTCCTACTGGAATGAAAACATGTGGAACAGGACCAAGCCAGAGACACAATAAGCCTTCTTTGTTGAAAGCCACTGAAACTTTTGGGGTTATTTGTTACTGCAGCAAAGTTGGTTTATATAATTCCTCTTTTCATAGCCTCCTCTTTGATAGTATTCTTAAACTGCCCAGTATGTTACTGCCCCCCCCACTCCCGATTCATTCTCTGCTAGCATGACCCAGATGAGGAGAAAAAAATTTTTTGTGTGACATCCATTCTTCCTGAGCTCATTTTAATCAAAAGGATCTGATAAAATAATTACAACTAAGGCATATTTATCTATCTGATAATTGCAGCTAGAAACGTCAAGCTGCTTTGATGACTTTCTTTCATCACTTCTAAAGTTCAATGAAATGCCAAGTCTTGATGATTCTGCAAAATATTTCTCTTTTCCTACTTTCCACAGTCTCTTCACCTTTCCTCATTCAGGGATGTATCATCTGTTTCTTGGATTTTTCATTCTCTTCTCCTGTAATCTGTTTTCTGAATTGCTAGCAGAAAAGTCTTTTAAGATATGGATTTGATCAATACCTTTTTCCTGCTGATAAACCCCATTCTTCCCCATTGCTTCTCAAAATATGGCCCAGGGACAAGCAAGATTAGAATTACCTGGAAGCTTTTCAAAAATGCAGAATTTCAGGCCTCATCCCAGACCTACAGAATCAGAATCTTTATTTTAACAAGATGCCTATGTGATTTGTATGTATATTAAAGCTTGAGAAGCACTGGCCTAGATGATGTAAATGTATCTGCAAATTATTGATCCCATAAAAAATGCCAGACTTTGCCTAGACAGACATTTTACATCTATCATCTCTAATCGTCACATTAGCCTTGTAAGTATTGTGATCCCCATTCTGTTTTCAAAATTCGTAACTAGCTCTGACTATAAACTCCTCTTTTTGTTTGCCTGGAAATATCTTTATTTTGCCTTTTAGTTTTTTAAATTGAGGTCTACTTACATATGGTAAAATTTACAAACAGTGTACAGCTTGATGACTCTTTACATACATACACTCATCTTCCTGTGTAGTCACCATCCAGATCAAGAACATTTCTTGTTCTAGTGGCTTCCTCCTGTTGATACCCCCCAACTGGTAACAGTTTTGTCTGTTTTTGAAATTCATAAAAACAGAACATACAATATATGCTCTTTTCTATCTTAGTTTTATATCTGTTGTCTGTAAGATTAACTCCAGTTGCTGTGTGCATCAATTGTCCATTCTTTTTCATTGATATATACTATTCTGCTGCCTGAATATATGATATCATGTGAGTGTTGAATTTTTTCAGTTTGGGGCAATTATGAATAATACTGCCAAAAACACTTTTATATATGTCTTTTGGTGGACGAATGTACTCATATCACTTGGGTATGAACACAGAAGTGAAATTGCTAAGTAATAGGAAACATGTATGTGTAGCTTTACTAGACCCTGCAAAACCATGTTCTAAAGAATGTGTTCCACTTTACACTTCTGCCAGAAATGTATAAGGATTCCATTTGTACCCTTCATTTTTTAGATTATATAATACTGTGACTGGTCACAAAATTCTTTAATATGGAGTAGAAAGCAATGCACAGTTTTCTGCCAAAGCCAATTTCCACCCTTGTCAACTTTGGGTACTATACAGAGTGATAATGACTGCACTGCCGATCATTCATTCTACAGTGTATTGAGTGCCACTAAATGGTGGATACATCAGGTGCTGAGAGTGGATCTTAAATAATTAAAGAACTGTATCTTAATTGATCTATCTATCTGCTATTTATAGATAAATACTGGATGGACATCAGAACGACTGGATGGAGAGAAAGGTTCTGTTCTGTTTCAAATAGAAAGTGAAGGAAATATTTTCAATTTGTCTCCTGGCAAATGTCTTGCCTGGGTAGCTATTTACAGCTATTCACACAAAGAGGGGACCTAAAACATTAAAACATAATATAATTATGCCAAAGGAAAATACTTTTATAAAAGATACATTTGGAAAAATAAAATATATAGAAAGTGTGTTTGGAATTGCAATGAAATGTAAGACCTGATGGATGAAGAAATGAAAAGATGGATGAACAGGAAATTGAGACAATTAAAAAAAAACTACAAGCCTAAAAACACAATGATATCTTCAATGGATGTCATAAAAAAGAATAAACACTAGAGATAAGTAAATCAGTGTTTTATATATCAAACTCCTGAGTGAAAGTTCACTTAAGGAAGCAAAAGTAGTGAGCAAAATGTAACATGAGATGACAGACACAGAGGACAGAAAATAGCAATAGAATTTCTAATCCAAGGATTATAGGAAGTGTAAGCAGCAACATTTTATCTATGTGATGGCAACAACTAAATAACACATCATGAGGTTTAAAAAGACTGTAGAAGGTACAATGCAATTTCATTTATTTTTTAACTACACAGTACACATGTTCTTACACATATTTATATTAGCAGGGACAAGAACTGAAAGGTTGTATATCAAATGTTAACACTGATTATCTTTGGCAGGTGTGATTTTAATTTATAGGATTTTTATTTTGATAATCTGCATTTTATAATTTATAACAATTGCATATTCTATAATTTAATAATTATAATGAAACAATTTACAAAATAGAGAAAAATGTTCTTAGTGATATCATAGAAGAAAAAGTTCTGGCTAGAAGGTGATGTGTTGTGAGTGTGTTTAACAAAATCAAATTACTTTTTCTCAGTTTCTACCTGAACTCTACAAACACTTGAGAAATATAATTGTTGAGTAACTTTTTTTTTTTGAAATGTCCCTCTTTTTTGTCTTTTGGCCAAAAAACATATCATTACCTGTGCTCTCTATATACCAACCCAATCATCATTTTCTAAACATATTACTTTATTTCTTGCCTTTGTACTTACTTAGCATGTATTCCTAATGGCTGAAATGCCCTCTTTTCTGCTTTCCTACGTAAGTAAAATTTTTGTTATCTTTCAAAGCTAAGCCATCAATTTACCTTTTTTTTGTGTAGCATTCTTTGAGTCACGAGGCAGGACTGATCATTTTCATATATTTGCTTATTCAGTTCTTTTGCTTATTCATCTATTTATTATTATCCTCATCCCACTGTAATATAGTTGTATCTGTGTCTGTCTCTCTTACCAGATCATGAGCATTGTTAAGAGAGAAATTTTGTTTTATTCATGTTGCCCTTCCTAGCACCTACTAATAACAAGTGATCAATAAATGTCTATTTAGTTGGCCCCCTATTATATACTCATCAAAGTCTGTAAACAGTCTTTAAGGACTATAACTTACTTTCTCTTGCATCCTTTAACAACAAGGTAAGTGCTTTATGCTACTAAGCATTACATATACTATATTTGTTGCAGAAAACCATGGAATGGATATAAAGATAACTGAATGTTTTAGGTGGGCAAGTCACAACCTCTTTGGGCTTCAGTTTCATCAACTCCTATGTTCCTATGTCTTCTGGTGAAGTGTCCAGTAACGTTGACATATTTTTATTGGGTGGATGATATTGGGAGGGAACCTTCACTGTTTATTAAAGGTTTATTGAAGGTTCATTCTCTATCACTGTTTATATGGGGAACTGACCATCATATGTAATCATCACACCAGGTCATTGCTCGGACCTTTAACTCATTATTTGTGATTTGGCGTTGTGTGTACAGTGACAGGAAAGAGTAGAGCATCCAGAGAGTAGGAGCAGGCAATCTGTATTCCTGTGTGTCCCCCGGTCCCAGTGCTCCACTTGATAAATTTTCAGAGGAATTCAATCAGCCGTGAGAAGATTACAATTCAACAGAGGCACTGCTGATAAGGTGGGACAGCTTGAGGTGGCAATCTAAGGCTGTTGATGAATACCAGAAAATTTCAGTGACTTGTATGTCCTGACACTTCACTTTGAGAATAAAAGGCTATTTCAAATCTTTCTTGGAATATTTCTCTCCCCTGCCTGCTAAACTTGTCTCTGTACCTGATCTGTTTCACCTGTCTGTTTTACATATTTTGGCCATCTTTTCTTGAAATACAAATACATATACTTTTCTCTTTCCCATTTTCCTAAAGTTCATAAAAAATGGGGGAAGAAATGAGGTGCCCAACTTTGAAAATGAGCCAGGATTTGGCACAAAGAAGAGGTGTGTGTGAGCTCCTTGCCCTGCACCCAGGCCTGCTGTATGTTAATGACAACTCTAGGGATCTCCAGACCATCTGCCTTTCTCCTTAGACATTACTCATTCCATCTTGCTTTCTTGGCCCCATGGGGGCAAGCTTTATTTTTGCCTCTCCACATTTAGACTAGCTGAATTCCCTCCACTGTTCTCTGCCCTAATCCCTCCTGGCAAAGGAAACAAAAGAACACAAAGAATTCCACAGTTTATGTATATATTTCATACAGTGAACTCAACCATCCATACTGATGGGAGGAGACCATTAGAACAGATAATCCAAAAATCCATACTCTTTCTTTAGAAAGAGATCACATGATTGTTTCTTGGAGCCTTGGTAATTAAGTTTGGCTCAAGCTAATGCTTTAGCTTTAATTAATTTGCATAAAAATTGGTCTGGGGACATCAGTCTGGAATTAAGCATTTCTAGGGGCTAAACCTAAACTCACTTTGTAAATGGACTGTTTTTGAACAATAGCAACAACCATATAGTTTTATTACTTGCAAATTATCAGATGCTCAGATTTTCCTAAGAACAAAGACTTTGTTTCTTTGCTTGTTTTAAAGAGATAATGGATAGTGTATCTTTTTATTAAATTTGCAACTTGATTGCTACTAATATTCAAAATTTTACTTTTACAATGTCTAAAAATATCCCAGATTAAGAGTGAGAGCTAAACCTAGATTAGTGTGAATTTGATTACCTTCTAGAAATCCTTGCTTTCTCCTAGGGCCAATAAAACTTACTTTCTTAATGTAAATTGTTTCTAAAATTATTTTTTTGTAGTTACAAAAGAAATGCAGTTTCCTTATAGGTACACTGAAAAACACATACAAATATTGAGAATTGTGGATAATTTTACAACTAAGGCATGGCTACTTTTAATATTGTTAATTGCCATCTTTCTCTTGTGTGCATATGTATATACACACATATACGTGCATACGTATATATACTAATTTCTGTATATATGTATGTGTGTATATATATACACAGATGAACACATGTAAATATATCCTGGGATCAAAATATATTTACACTTTGATTCTTGCTTTTTTGTTCCATGTTTTAATAAGCATTATCCACTGTCATTACAATTTCTTCATAAATCTTATTTTAAAAAGATCTATGATACTACGTTACAGATGAACTTTCAGATGTTTTCAATTTTTTTTTTTGCCATTAAACACATTATTGCAATGAACAGTTTAGTGGAGAAATATATCCATACTCTGAGTGGGTGTTATTTTAGGATAAATTCCTGAAGCATAATTCTTCCATCAATGTAAGAACATTTTACTTTTATTAGGTTTTGCCAAAATTGCTGATGAGAAGGTTGTGTCCTTCAGTCTCCCACTAATACCATGTGAGTGTGTTTGGAAACCCTATTCCCACTAATTTTGTGTATTTTCAATTCTGCTTAAATTTATCTGATACTCTAAAAGATAAGCCATTGCACTCCTATTTTATTTGCATTTCCCTAAATAATAAAGAGGTAGTGTATCTCTTCACATTTATAAAGTCTGTATTTTTTTCTTTTTGTGAATTATAATTGAGTCCTTTGCCCATTTTCCTCTTGGGTTGTTTATTTTTATTTTTTGTTATCTTATTGATTTATGAAGTCGTCTTTTTCAAATAAGAAAATTAGCTCTTTGTCATTTACGTGAGAATATTTTTCCCACTAGTTTTTCTTTAGAATTTGATTATAACCTTTATTTATTATGTCTAACTTTATATATTCCAATTTTCCTCTTTCATATATGCTGACATATGCATACATACTATATTACAGATATATGCATATATGTCTATATTCTATAACATGTATGCACACAATCATGTGTCTGCAAGTATGTATTTATAGTTCAAAAAGCACTACCTTTTTTTTTAAACCTTTTCTTTCATTTTGTTTTTAGAAAGACATATATAACCCTCATATAACCCCTATCAAAGTCCGTAACTTACATTAGGGTTCACTCTTGGTGCTGTACGTTTTATTGGTTTGGACAAATGTAGAATGACATGTATCCCCCATTCACTCTTATACAGAATATTGTCACTGCCCTAAAAATCCTCTGTGTTCCTCCTATTTATCCCTCCACCCCACCTCAACCCCTGGCAACCACTAATCTTTTCATTGTCTCCATAGCTTTGCCTTTTCCAGAATGTGTTATAATTGCAATCATACAGTTTGTAGCCTTTCCAGATTGGCTTTTTTCACTTAGTGTTGTTCAGCATTTAAGTTTCCTACATGTCTTTTCGTGGCTTGATAGTTCATTTCCTTTTAGTGCTGAATAATAACCTTTGGTTCCTTTTACTCTGGTATTTTTATAGTTTCATTTTTACATTTCATCTTTGCTCTTTCTGGAATTTATGTTGGTGTAAAGAATGAGGTTGGGATTCAGCTTATTTTTGCAAATGGCCAACTAGTTGTCTTAATGCCATTAATTGAGTCATCTGTCAGCCGGAAATGTCAGCTGGAATATGTACTGAAATCCCAGATCTACTTGGGTCTATCTCTAAACCCTTTAGTCTGTTTCATTGATCAGCCTGTCTATTCCTATAGCAGGACTACACTGTTAATCACATTTTTCAAACATTCCATGTCATTTTTTTAGCCTATTTTTTCTGTCATTGACTGATAATATTGTACCTGTGAATTCCCAATTGCATTTCCAATGGGTTTTTATTTGTATTGTATCTTGCCATACCATCTGACATGTAAAGACCCATCACTATTATATTTAATCAGGAATTTAAATTTTTATCAATATAAAATGACCAACTCTTTCTCATTTGGGACTTTTTGCTAGAATTCTAACTGCAGAGATTCTAAAGTAGTTTTTCATGTTATCTTTTGATGCTCACTTCCCAAATGTATCCTTCTCTAACTTTATATTTTTAAATCTTTACAATTTTATTGAATTGTAACTCAATGTTAGTGGGTTTTACACTTATTAAAGTGACCTAGTTACACTTATTGTCATAACTATTGCTTGCATTTCTGACATCTTATTTGGTACATTGTGCTTTTGTTACACTGTTAGTTTTTTTTTTAAATTATTATCTGCATTGCTGAATATACTGTCATGTTTGACGTAATCTTTTTGGGAAATTTTTAGAAAGTAAAATATCTTCCTTTAATTCCATTGTGATTTAATTCTATTTGTGATTATCATACAATTTTTCAAAGATATTCTGAAAGCCAACTTCATTGTCAGGATCCATAACACAGTAGGATTTTTAGTTTTTGAGTTGTCTTTATGGAAGTCAGCCTTATGTGCAACTCTCCATAATCTTGTTTATAACCCCTGTCATTGATACGTCCTTGCTTTCCTCCTTCCTTCCTTGCTTTCTTCATTATCTCTTTTTCCTCCTTTCTCTTTTAAACATTTTATAAAATTACAACATATGTGTAGGAAAATATACTAAAATACAGAGCTCAATTAAATAACCATAAGCAAAGACAAAAACTATACATTTTTATAGTTACCATCCAGTCTGGAAGCCCCCCTTTGGCCCCCTCCCAGGCAGTTCCTCCTCCCCAATCACCGAAGTTCAATCAACATTCTGTCATAGGAATCACTACCTAGATTTTCTTTAACACTTTACCAGCTAAACATGCCTTTCTAAACACTAATTATTTTTCCTGCTTTTTAAGTTTGATATAAATGAAATCATACAATATATATGCTTTCATACCTTCTTTAGTTTAACATTATATTTATGAGATTCATCCATGTTTTTGCATGTAATTTAGTTTGTAGTTTCTGACAAGACTTTTGCTTCATCCTTATCTTTGTTGTTCTGTAAATAATTTGCCATTTTTCTTTGATTGTTTTTGAGGTTTTTCTCTTTATTGCTGGTATGGAGCAAGTTGATTATGATAAGCTTAGGTATAATTTTCTTTGTTTCTTGTGCTGGGGGGTCATGAAACTCAGATATGTGGGTTCATAATTTCATCAGATTAGTGAAAAATTTTAGCCATCTTTACTTCAAATATTTTTTCTGTCCTTGCCATACTCACTATCAGAGATTTCACTCACATATATTGTAATTAAAATTTCTGTTCAAGTTGATGCTCTTTTTATTTTCTTCAGTAATGTATTCTCTCTGTGTTTCAATTTGGGTAGTTTCTATTTCTGCATTTTCAAATTCACTAATCTTTTTTTTCTGCAGAGTTTAACCTGCCATTGTTCCCATCAAGTGTAATTTTTATCTCAGGCACTGTGCTTTTCATCTCTAGATATTCAATTTGGGTCTTTTTATATTTTCCATGTCTCAAATTAACATGGTCAATTCTGATTTTATCTTCTTGGAGATGTGGAATACAGTTATAGTAATTTTGACATGCCCTTTCATATTATTTATATCCTCTTTCTTATTTCCAGATTGATTTCTATTAATTGATTTTTCTTCTCCTATGGGTCATACTTTCCTGCTTCCTGTCAAGAATTGTGAAGGGTCTCAGATCTTACTCTACTTGCAATTAACAAGTTAGATGGCCACAATTCCACAGATGCTGACAGAAGACATAGACTCCCAGGTCAAAGATGGAGAACAGGTTATTATTCAGAGCAAGAGCAGTAACCAGAGTATTTGTACCTGTTTCCTGAGCCCCAGTTGCCACATGGTTACATGAAGTGGACCAGGTGATTCCTGCACACTCAGTGGGTTGTATAACAGGGGAGGGATCCTAAGCATAGCGAATCTCGAGTCTCTGAATCTTTTATAATAGACAGTAAGTAAGCATGTCTGTTCTTTGATCTGTAGAGACACTGTGCTTTTCAGGGATACAAGCAATGCCTCTGCTCACAAGATATGCAGAAAATTGGAAGACAGTTGGAGAATTGTCTTCCAATACTTCTCTGCAGGGCTGGTAATTTTGTTGATTTTACTTTGTTGAGTGTGAGATATATTTATATTCCTGTAAATACTCTTGAGCTTCATTCTGTGATGCAGTTAAGTTACTCAGAAATATTTTGATCCTCTCAAGTCTCACCTTTAAGCTGTGCTGGGGAGGATGAGAACAGCATTTAGTCTACTGCCTGTTTTGCTTCACTACTGAGGCAAAAATCTTCTGAGTTTCCTATGAGTTTTCAGGTTTCCCAGTCTGGCTGGTGAGAACAGGCTTTCCTTCCAGCCTTGAGTGAGCTCCAGGTATTATTCTCTCAGATCTTAGTGTTCCTACTCAGTCTTGGGTAGTTTCCTGTCATGCATAAACTGATCAGTACTCAGATGAAGACTTGAGGGGTTTCTCAGAACATTCCTTTTGTGGAGCTCTCTCCTCTACAGAACTCTGCCCTGCGAACTCTAGCTACCTTGGCTTCCCAGGACTCACAGCTCTATCTCTTCAAATTGGGGAGTCTACTGGACTCTGGGTTCCTCCTCTCTGCACCACAGCCTGGAAACTCTTGCCAGGCAGTCAGCTGGGGCAAACATAGGGCTCACCTCATTTCCTGACTCTCAGGGATCACTGAGACTTATGAAATTTCAACATTAATTGGTATATTTACTCTTCATGTTAACAGAAAAACATTAAAACACTTGGATTTAATTTACTTCATCTCAATAAATGCCATTATTTGGTATATTTTAACATTATGTATATCTTAACTCCCACAAGACATTATTATTGATTTATACCATCAATATTCATTTAGACTTATCCAACTTATCCAATAATTACCATTTACCTTGTTCTTAACTCCTTCCTTTATCTTTGACCTTCTATCCAGGATTAATATCTTTCTACCTATAGAACAACAGAATTCTCTGGTAATGAACTTTTTTCTCCTTTTTTTCTGGGGCCTTTTATTTGGTCCAGATTTTCCTTAATTAACCTTTATTTTTGAAGCATAATTTTCCCCCTGGGTTTAGAATTCTTGATTCACAGCTATTTTGTTGTACTATCTTTTTATTTCCGTTATATCTATTGAAAAATTAGTTATCAGTCTGAGTGTTTGAAGATTTCTTTTTAGATGTTCTGTTTATCTTTGGCTTTCAGCAGTTTTACTGTGATGGGCCTTGTTGTGGATTTATTTTTATTCATTCTGGTTGGAGTTCAAAGGGCTTTTGGAACATCTGGCCTCCTGTCCTTCATCAATGTAGGCAATTTTTCACCATAATTTCTTCAAATATTGCTTCTGCCCAATTCTTTCTCTCTTTCCTGTCTGGGACTCTAATTACTTTGTGATAGACTTTGTAATTAGATCCTCAAATATCTTTTCTCTTTTTTTTTGTATCTATTTTACATTTGTTTTTCTCAGGTGCCTGGGAGGACTAGCAATCTAGGTTGGTCTTAATTTAATTTAGGGATTGAGATGACTTGAAGCTGGGCATCAGTCTCTCAGATGGCTGACCTGCTGATGGTTCATTTTTTCCTACTAGGCTACATATCTTTGGGGTTTCAACCCCAAACACAGGGTTTATCAAGGCCTATTCTCTTTTTTAGCAATGGTACTCCAGATACCTTTTGTAGAATCAGCATATGCTGTAATACAAAAATAGTTTCAAATTCTGGGCTCACATGTTGGAGATTCATCTTCCCCCAGAATGTAGCTTGACAGTTCTTCACTATCTTATTAGTTCACTGATACCTTTAAAAAGCCTCTCTCCTTTTCTTTCTCTTTATATACTATATAATAATATGTAATATGTGACATGATATTAATATACTATGATATAATATCAAATGATATATGTAATATATATAATGTACATTTTTTTTTGTCTAGTTGTCTTCAGTGAGAGAAATGGCCTACATTATTTAGACTTTCATTATTGAAAGCAGGTCTCTCCTTTTACTTTCTCATTTTTAAATAACAAATACTATAAATTTCAAAGTTAAAAACATATTTAGGTAAGATATTTTGATGCTAATTTTGAATTGTTATTTCAAAATCATTCTATTTCAAGATTTTCATACATTCAATTAGTCTCTTACCGTGTAGTCCCATCCAACTGTGCCTTTCTCAGTCTTGAATTTTGCCAGCCTTTTTATATTTATTATTTTTGCTCAGGCCTTCTGTTAGTTTATTCATAAAGGATACTCAGGTGGTATATTTTCTTAATCTTTGTATTCCTGAGAAAATATTACTCTTGACTTCATGCATGAATAATAACTTCACTAAATATAGAAACTGTGTCTTTTAGAGCTCTGCAAATGTTTTCCATTTTCTTCTAGTGTTTAGGGTTGTAAAAGAAGGCAGCTAAAGCTAATCTGATTCTGGTGATTTTGCTTATAACCTGATTTTGACCTTCTTATATGCTTAAAAAGCCTTTCTTTACCACTTATCTTTGGCTAGTCCACGAGGCTATGTAGGTGTCTGTTCTCATTTGAGTTCTCATTATCTTTGCCTATAGCTATAACGTGTTTTGAACTGGGGAACTGGTTTGCATTAGGAAAACTTTTTTTTTTCTGTTATTTTCCTAAAGATTGCTTCATTTCTGTTTGTTTTATTCTCCCTTCTTGGGATTCTAAGGATATGTAGATTTCATCTCCTGGATTTATTCTTCATATTCTCCAATGGGAATACTTGTCTTCGTTGTTATCACACATTCATTTCAGTAGTTGCAAACCCAATGCTTATAGAATTCAAGCATGTAATAATAAACAAAATAAATTAAGCCAGGCTGGTACAAAAATGAGTGATGAGGATTGTGGAGATCAAAAGCCCCATCTAAAGAGGGCAGTTACCAATCTGCTGTATTCAGTGCTAATAAAAAATTATCAAAATTCTATTGTTTTTCAGAAAAACTCAAATCCTTTTTTTAAGAATGTATTATTCCCCAGGAGGGGGGAAAAACTGATAAAGGATCTCACAACTTACCATTGGGATGATCTTGGTCACACGCAGAATGATCCGTTACTTCACTGTCTTTTGTAATATTGTCATCCTTTGTAGAATCTGACAACAAACAAGCAAAACATTTAGTCAGCATTTTTAACTGGGAAATAGAGCAGATTCCAATGCGAATGACAGATTTATGTTTAGGGGAAACAGAATTCATTATTATTTTTTAAAAATAACCATTAAAATACTTTCATATTTTCATTAATAAATAAGCTTTTCTTACGGTACCGCATAGGATATATGCACAAAGCTTGCAAAGGTAGAAGAGTGGTTGGGACATCTTTTTGCAACAAAGAAGAAAATATAAGCAGGCTTTATGCATTGGTGAAAGTCTTAGAATTGTAGGAAAGGATAAGAAAGGAAGGCAAAATACAGAAGATTAAAGGAACATCTAATTTTAATGTTCTTAAAGCTTTCATTACTATGGTGGTTCACATATGGGAGTCTTGAGCCCTTGAAAAAGTCAGATACAGAGTCTTGAAATCCAGAGGTAATTAAGTTCACCTTCCTCAGGAATCGTAGCTGCAGAATAACAGCAGCAAGGGAATGCAGACCTTCTGTTCTGTGCAATGTCATTTCCTCCCTTGCATAGCACATTTAAATGTGAAATCAACGTACATTCATCTTTTTTGTTATAGGATATACTTTACAGGAAATAACATGGCTAAAAGGGTTCAATGACTATGGGCTATTGCAAAGCTAGAAAGGGCTTTGAATTTTTGAGGTCTCTCTGGAGGCTCTTTAAAAAAGCACCAGAAAGAGCCTGTGACTGGACCAGCAGGGAGACAGAAAATAGATCTTTCATTCATTTTAAAAATATTTATTAAAGGCCAAGTATATTCCAGACACTGTTCTTTATGCTGGGGAACCAATAGGAAACTAAATACCAAATCTGTGCCCTCATGGAGTTTACATCTAGTAGATATTTTTCATGCAGCTAAAAGGGAAGTAATCCAAAGGTATCTAAAAATCATGAGCTAATCTTGTAAGCATGTGGCCTTGGAGAAAGCTGGGGATGGTAAACCAATACTTCTGTTACTCACAAATGGGTTCTCTACTGAGTTTGTTGAGTTTTAACTCCCTAACAGAGCTGAATCAGATGAAGTCTAAAATAAATCATTCTTTCTTTGTTTCCCTCTCCCTCCCCTCTCTCTCCCTTTCAAAACTGGGAGACAGCTTTAAACAATATGGTTTGGAATTTTATGAGAAAATTTGTTTCTTGAACCTGCCACTAGCAGCATTTGATGGACAAGTGAGAAACCTGGGTAGTTAACATATGATTCAAATTTAATAACCAGTGAAGCAAGTATACACCCGAAGTGTGTGGTTTTAATTAACTGCAAATAATTCCCCCAAGGCAAATGTTTAATTATCTGCACTGCTTCTTATTTCTTTCTGAGACTGACAATAAGTCTAAAAGTCCAAATTTGGAAGCAAAACCGAGCACAGACACATTTTCCAAACTGTTATCTCACCCATGTCAAATTGTTTTAAACCAGCTCCCATTAAAATATGCCCTTTTAATTTTGGAGCTAAGATGTGGGTTGCAAAAAAAAGTCTTTGAATACTTTTTTCTACATTAACACTGAAAATAAACAATGATTGAAAAAGGTACTATCTGGATCAGGCTAAATTTTAAATTTGAAAGTGTTTTAGTTTTACTTGTTTATAAAAATGGTATTATTCATTACTAAGTCTTGTGCAACACTCATTTCTCTCAACATTAACTTTTTAGGATTATTTAAGATTTTGCATGTAGTTAAAATTTATTCATTTACATTGAACAATAATTCATTCTTTCTAACTTACATAAATATTATGCTTCTGCACCAAATATTACATAAGAAATATCTTTTAAAAGTTTATTTACACTGAGTTTGCAAGCTTATGATCTAATGATTCATATAAGATGTGTGAAAGCATTTAAAAAATTAATCACTGGATTGTACCTGTTTTGCCACCAAAATCTGTGTCTTTAGGAAATAAATTGCCTCTTTATTTTCAATTTTCTTGGGGAGTTGTTTTTACAGTAAAGACACCTTCTGTATAATCTTTTGTTTCTATATAATACATTTCATTGAATCTAAGAAACCATCAATTGTTATTTGCACTATTATTTTGTGTAGTATTAGAAGAAAATGTTGCGAGATGAACTACAACACGTTATAAATTTTTCTAAGATGTGTCCTGATTTTAGAAATAAATATATGAAATAATATGCATCTTAGAAACATGCAATTTTAGTATATTCTATGTGTGTATACAAATATATGTCTCTATATGATACAAGGATTTTATATCAACATGACTCATCACCAAACCCACAAGGTGATTCCATCTTATATGTGACCCTCTTCTCCAGAAATTGTTCTATCTCTACACACATCAATAAAGTAGGAGGAAATGTACTATATAAGCTCATGACAGCATTCATAAATAACCAGGTAACAGGTAGTTATGGACGATTGTTTACACTGAAGTTACTCTGTTAATAGGGCTATCTGAATTTCCAGTCTGATAAACTTTAGCAAGGCTGGATTTGATCCTGTATGTTTTAAATCATGAGTTCAATTACATCATGCTTATTAGTTGTAGGTTTGAAATGGCAGTGCAGGTTTTCTGCTTAGGGGGCTGATGAAAGCAGCACTGTATATGTATATGAAATCATTATTCATAACAAGCACAAGAGAAAATATATCTAGTTGTTATGGTCTGAATGTTTGCATCCCATTAAAATTCATGTGATGAAATCCTAACCCCCAGGGTGATAGCATTAGGGGGTGGGGCCTTTGGAAGGTGATTAGGTCATGAGAGTGGAACCCTCATGATTGGCAATAGTGCCTTTATAAAAAGGGCCCCAGAACCCCTTGCCCTTTCCACCACGTGAAGACACAGCTAGAAGGCACCATCTGTGAACCAGAAAGTGGGCCCTCACCAGACACCAAAGCTGCTAGTGCCTTGATCTTGGACTTTGAGCTTCCAGAACTGTGAGAAATTTCTGTTGTTTATAGGCCATTCAATTTACGGTATTTTGTTTTACCAGCCTAAATGGACTATGACACCAGTGTATATGGTCACTAAAAGAGCTTGCTATTTCTATGTAAGTTCTATAAACTACCATGAAAAATGTAGTTGCATATTGGATTTGCATTTTATTTAATTCTAAAAATTATCATTTGTTAATGTTCAAAAATGTAAAACAGTTATTACCTAATTCTGAGATTCAGTCAATGTTATTTTAATAGCAGAGAACTGAAATTAAATTTATATTCAGATTCTGACTTTCAAAATCTTTAAGGTCGATGTCATATTTAAAGGATTTTTTTCAAGTGCAAATATTCAATCAAATATTCAAGCCAAAGGTCTATAGATAGATGTGCTTTTAAGATTAACAAGAATAAAAAAGAAACACTTTCATAAATTTAAAAAAAGAGTTCATTTAGAAAGTTGAAAAAGCTTTAAAGAAATATTTAAATAGATTACAATAAAATGAAAAATGCATAAAACAAAAATCTCAAAAAGTAGGTCACCTTTAATGCAGTTAATTACACATACCTATACGGACCAGTACATGTATGGATTTAAACTGTGATAACAAATGATGAAACTATTGAATTTTTAATAAAAATATCCAAACTTTAAATCAAAATAAATATGATTTCTTTCCAAGACATACCCTTAGAAAAAAAATTCTTAACCCTAGGAGATCCCTGATACTCTAGGGATCTGCAAACATTTGAAAAAAATGTACATATATATTTATATATTCATTTTTCTTTGGGGGGGGAGATAGCTTTCATCATATTCTCGTAGGGATCCATGACCCCACCAAGGTTAAAAATAACTATAAAAATTTATGTCTCAATGCCAGTGACACTGACATTCTACAGAAGATTTTCTGTACTATTTTTGAGGAATTAGCTACTGAGTTTGATGCATGAATTCATCAGTGATGGCAAATCTTGAATTCTTAAGATAGATTTGTCTTGAGGAAATAGCCAACAAATAGAGGGATGTGTTAAATAAATGAGAAGGACAATCCAGCTGGCAAAAACATTTTGCACCAAAATTAGAGGTGAATATAAAATATAAAACTGAATGGATGATTATCTTTGAAGATAGTTTTAAGCCAGGAGGTCTACAAAGTACATCTAGTAAGAGAGGTAGCCCCTGAATACTATTTGGGGTGGCGACAGGAGGTCACTTTGGTGTAAAAGTTCTAATGGGTCTGAACAAAATAAATGATGTACACAAAAACATACACATAAAATATTCTTCCTCTGTAATGTGTAAATATCTACACACGAGTAGCAGAGCTCAATGCAAAAGTCTCACAGAAATAAAATCACCTGGGTTTCCTTTGATTCTTATAAACTAATTTGATTATGTCAAGCAAAATATTTATCCTGGCCTGCTCATTAGAATCTCTGGCTTATTTTGTGAAGTAATTAGGACAAAGTAATTTTTCTTCCATCTGAACAGTGTACTTATCTACAACAAACTGAGGCCCCTGCAGCCAATTATCGTCTCATTAAAACTTTGTAGTGGCTATTCCTTTATATAAGAAAAATACATCCTGCAACATATTCCCAGAGCATTCAGATGCTGATCATCTCAACTGTGCTTGGTCCCCGTGACACTATCTATACAAGGCTAAACTAGATCTACCTGAAAGATAACTGGGCCCACAGACAGGACATTGTTCTGGTTATCAGGGGGCCCAACTGAGCTATGGTTGTTAATTTGTCTTCATTGTGCTCTCATTACCCACGATTCAAAGGTGTCCAGTCATTCCCAGAGTTGTGGAATCCAGGCACAGGTTGATATTCCTTATCCAAAATGCTCGGGACCAGAGGTGCTTCACATTTCAGATTTTCAAATTAGGGATACTCAACCAGTGCTAACAGTCTTTCAGGCATGGCTGGGAAAATACCATCATGTACAACTAACTTGGTTTCTATTAGAAATGACAAATTTCAAAGGGTAAACTTGTGTCAAACATCTCATTCCTACATTGGAGGTGATACTCTTCTGCAAATTGTTGTTGAAAATACCAGCAATTGAGAAAATCAATCATCATGATGGAATGAACACTAGCTAGGGATTGTAATTCAGAATTTAGAACTACGAGCTTTATAACTCCAGGGAAATCCACTCACCTTACATAATCCCAGTTTCTACACTAGGAACCAAGGGTGTTAAACCAGATAATCTCTCTAAAATGGTTTACAATGCTAATCTGCTGATTTGTTCAAACTATCTCTGTTCCTGACAATAACACTTCTCTGTAAATGTTCCTACTCTTCCCTCATTATCCACCTACCTGAGTTGGACAGTTCTCACTGAGATTTTTACTTTGTACTTCTTATAATACAAGTGCACCAAAGCCCCACTGGCCGTCTTTAACTCAGGGACTTGAAAAATCATCACAATATAAGATGGAACAGCTGGATATGAAGCCGGGTTGGACCATGATGGAAAAAGAAATGCTTAATTACCCTTTCCATCAAGTTAATTTTTCCCCTTTGGCAATGTAAACAAAGGCAAATCTCTTATTTTCAGCTGTCTGGGACTTGGCTGTTTCAGGACCCTTGCCCCCCATCCTTCTGATTTCTTTCCTGATCTTGCCTCCTTCTCCCTTGTTAAGCCTTGCACTGCAGGCTCTCTTGATATCATTTTTTAAAAAGGCCTGACCAGGCCATAGGCATGAAAAGTAGCTGTGGTTCTAAATGTAAACAGACTTGGAATTCTATCAAAAAGTTCATCTATAAACCTGGGAAAGTACAAGTGTGTTATATATACTTTGGCTTAATTTGATCTGATAAGGGAAGGTCATTTTGGCAGTTCTACTGAGAGGACCTTCTCCTTAGGAAAAATGAGAAGGGATTTTGCAGACTGAACGCTGAGCCAGAGTCACAGCCTGGCATCAGGTCACTACTTCTCAGTTATTTCATGGAGAAATTGAGGCAGTAGACAGAATCTGTCTCCAGATTCATAAATGCTTCAAATTAGGGATACTAATTTGAATAAATGCAGGTTGTTTTGAAAGTATGGTTGAGTGTTGCTGCTGAGATCCAAGGATCTCAAGGACTAAATCTTCAAGGACTAAAAGACATGAACCCACCATGTTGGATCAGAACTTAAGTCTTTTTTCTAAATGTAAAGGCACATGTTTGGAGACTGAGATAAGCATTTGGATCCTTGGTGGGAGTTATTAAATTTATGTGAGCTTCAAAGACCTGGATGACTTCCTCTGAGCACCTGTTTGTTCCTCACACCTGGAAGGATCCACAAACCCGAGCAACTGAGAGAGAATGGAGGCCTAATCATGGGCTTCCATCCTATGTGATTGCTTTATTTTTTTCAGTTTTTTTTTTCCTCTAACTTTTCCCCATACCATTGAACATAATTCTAAAATATGGATGGCTGCAGAGTGGTTTGTCATGTGGATGTACCACAAGATATTATACTATTGCTTTTATTATTGGACATTCAAATTGAATCCAATTTTTGGCCATTCTACAAAATTCTAAGTTGTTGTAGTGGAGGTCTGAAAGCTAGATTCGTTCCTCTCCTCTCTCTGTCACTCCTTCCCAGCCCATTTCTCCCTCTGACATCTAGACAGGATCCATCTCTCGAGAACTAGAGTAGCTAGAACAGAAACAGCCATGCCTGCTAAGCCTTGTAGCAGACAGTGCCCCACCCACATCCCTTGGTACCACCCTGAGGTCCAACATATTGTTCCAGTAGATGAGGTGCTTTCTGAAACTCTGAGGGCATTCTTGCCCTGGGTGGACCAGAAGTGCCCAGGATTTAATGCCCAACTCCTGACCCCAGAGGATTTGGGAAGTAAACACCCCAGTTTCTTCACCTCTCAGGGAGAAAATTCTGTTTGCACTCTGTACCTCTCTCAGAGGAATGGAGCCCCAGTTCCCTTAGCAGTACCCTGCTCATTAACACCCCCAATCGGCTATCTGCCTTTCTTTGTCCCACATGCTCATGTTTCATCTGTGCTTCCTGGGACCACCTCCCCCAAAACCCTTTTATACCCACAACATTGTCTCTTTGCTTTTGGGGATCCCAAACTAAGATAGACAAGATAGTCACTAATCTGTCTCCCACCACTTTGTAGCAAAACTGTGAATGCTTACCCTGTTCTCCTGCCTTCTAGTCTGCTACTTTCTTATACCATGTTGCCTTTAATTAGGGAATGTTGGGGAAAGTTTCTACCACCTAATCCAGGCAAATTGGGGAAAGAGGCTACCATGTTTTGTACTATGTCACTGTAATAGTTGGGTCACAGAGCATTGGTGAGTCATGGGCCCTGGGAAGACACCTATAGCTTGGCCAACAGACACTAAAGTGGCCTGACATGAGAGCTCTAACCACCAGGAAAGAATATTAGCTTAATTATGAGAGGAATCAGTCAGCTTTTTGAGTGGATGACTGTTAGAGAAGTTGTTGAGTCTCTAGAGGAACTGCTCGAACAGCTGTTGCCTCCTGGATGATCCAGTTCTTGGGGCTGATGAAATGGTTTCCTCATTCCCTGACTAACCTACCAACTGAGGCAACCTCCATGTGTATCACTTGTGCATAACATGAAAGAGTCTAACTTACTTTGTGGTTCTTGCAAGTTTACCATCTCTAATATGTGCGTGTACTTTAAACATTTCTAAAATGCTATTTACAGATACTATCTTAAGGAGTTTGGCATTATTTTAGATCCATCTTTTAAAACACTTGCCATTTTGGTCATTTCAAAATGTACAGCCCTCCTGAAACTTATACACAGGCTGAAAGATACTGGACCAAAGAACTAAGAGAAAGTTAAAGAGGGGAACAGCCTGGTCACGCAGAATAATACAACTTCAGTAAATTTCATTTTCAAATATGACCCTGGTGGTAGAAAAAAATCAGGTGACATCTGGTATTACAGGAAATGGGGTGTATAGAGGTATTTGTATGATGAGGATAATGTTTTGCCTCATAAACTGAGAAAAATGTATTAAAACAAAGTACTATAAAATGTTATTTTATGAGGACCTTGGGAAGTATACTAAGGATTAACTTGAAAGTGTTGTTTTCAATTTACAGGAGGACTTTATATTAATCTGCTACTATTTTAGAGTAGGTTTAACTGTGAGTTCTAGAAATCATTATAACAGATTTTCCTAATGCAATGACTTGACTGTACTAGTGAGCTTGGGCTGCCATAACAAAGTGCCACAGACTGGGTGGCTTATGCAACAGACTTATTCCTCACAGTTCTGGAGGCTGGACATCCAAGATCATCTATTATAACGGC
Organism: Daubentonia madagascariensis; assembly: GCA_023783475.1. Classification (NCBI taxonomy): domain Eukaryota; kingdom Metazoa; phylum Chordata; class Mammalia; order Primates; family Daubentoniidae; genus Daubentonia; species Daubentonia madagascariensis. Next base: position 1,911,773 of record JAKFHU010002136.1, read on the forward strand.
AAATTCATTTCCTAGTGAGGGCGCTCTTCCTGGCTTACAGACAGCTGCCTTCTGGCTGTGTTCTTTCATAGCCTTTCCTCAGTGTGTGCACATGCTTTTTGTAAGGGCACTGATTCCATCATGAGGGCCCCCACACTTGCAACTAATCTATCCTTGATTATATCCCAAAGGCCCTATATCCAAATAACATCACATTGGGGGTTAGGGCTTCAACATATGAATTTGGGGGGGGGCAAAAACATTAGGCCCATGACACTGACATATGCATTTGTGCACATGGCCATTTGGATGGTTTATTCTCCTTTTGAATGTTAGCTATTCAATTTAGTATCCCCACTGCACATCAGAACTAAGTCTCAAGATAGATTTGGATATGGAATCTTCTCTGAATACAAGGTTCCCTTTCTCCATCTCAATTCTCTGGGATCATGTTTTCATTTGACCCTTACACTCCATAAAGTAGTCAGTGTTTGTACAGCATCGATAAAGCAGTCATAAGGGAATCTGGATCAATATTCAGAACACTTCAGAACAGGCATTGGTGTTGGCCAATCAGAATGGACATGCCCACAGAAGTAGGGCAGGGTCCTGGAGCCCCACTGGTGTCCCAGGATGGCAAGTTGGTGGCGGGAAGGGTCACTTGCAAGGAGGGGACTTGCCAAACACTGTGTAAATGTTTCAGTATTTTAAAAATACTTGCAGCAGTACCAGGGTGTACTGGCAGAATATTCTCTTTATAGTAGAGAAATATATTGATAAATTTCCAAAAAGATAACAAGCATAGTTTATTAACCAGCAGTCTCTGATATTCTAATATTGATAAAAAGAATGAGAAGTCACTTACCCTAAAAGTCTACGAGGTAAGAACTGAATAATCCTCAAACACACATGTGCGATCACCTGTTATTTTGCGGTCCTTACCTGATAAAGCACCACTGCAAATAGAATCAGCAGCAACTTTGGTTAGCAATCATTCTGTCTGGAATACCACGTCTCTTCAGGCCAGCATCACATCCCCTGCCCCTTTACTATTCCTGCTTGACCCTACTCCTCCCTACATCACTGGGGGGGAAACTCATGTGATCCGGCCAACTGCATTAGTAGATGGAGCTGGTGGCTGCTGTGTTGGGAGATGTAAGGGGACACCAGATAGAACCACCTGTTTCAAAGTATCCCCACTGTCCCCTCACAGCTCTAGGGGAGCATTTCCTTCCTTGGAGACTTGAAACTTCCATCTTTTGGATCTTTTTAAAATGCAGAGATCCTTGGAAGTGTTCTATTTGAGGCTATCTGGGGTCATGACTTAATCACCAGTTGCTAAAGATTGGTCTAAAACCAGCTAAGGAGGAGGAAGGGATGCCCCTGAGCAGAGAACAAGAGGCAGGGAAGGGTCTTAATTAAACAGAGGCAATGAGTGAGCATCAAGGCTGCCTGTGTTTAACCTGGAGAAGTACTAAGTGGGATCTCTTCAAAGGGAAATCTCTATTTGTTGTTTAGGAGGGGCAATTGTGAGAGACAGGACTGCTGAATTAAAGCGCATGTTATTCACGTTACTGAACCCTTTCCTAAAAAGCTCTGTTCATAATTTCTGTAAAAGTTCAAATTTTAAACTTTTCACTGAATATAAACATACATAAAGAAAAGTGCAAATCCATATGTGTGCAGCTTGACGAATTATCACAAATTGAACACTTCTGCATAACCACAACCAGCTCAAGAAATAGCACATGTCTAGCATCCTGGAAACCTCCCTTCCAGCCCTCACTCCAACAATCACCACTCCAACTTCCGACAGCATTTATCAGTTGTTCCTGTCTGGGGACTTGACATAAATGAAATTACACACAATGCACGTTCTTCTGTGTCTGGTTGCTTTTGCTAAACATTACATTTGTGAGAGTCAGTCATACTGTAGCAGGTGAAAGTGAATTTTAATTGCACGAAGAAGGCCGGCCATATCAATCAGTAGATCCTATGGTGAATCTTATTTTAAGAGTGAAAATAGGTTTTTTTTTTCTTTTTACAAATATCAAACACCCACTGCTCTCTCACACTCTGCCCCCAACTTATTATTTCTTTACTACAGCTATTCTTAAATGTTAGCATGCACTGGGATTGGGATCCCCTGAAGGGCAGAACACAGACTGCTGGGCCCCAACACCAGAGTTTCAGATTCCAAATGCGTGGGGTAGAGACTGAGAGTATGCATGTCTAACAAGTTCCTAGGTGACACTAACACTGCTGCTCAGGTCACTGTTTATGAACTATTGCTTTAGAATATACTGAATTTGTTAAACAAAGCCTGTCTGTATGCATTTCTTTTCTGTATCTAAGTTATCTTACATTTAAAGTAGGATGTTTTGGTACGTGTCCTCATATGGACTGCTTGCAGATTTTCCACTGCAGGATGGGGACAAAGGACACACAGCTCTACGACTGGCTAAATCTGTGAGTTTCATATTAATATTTCAGAGCATCTCTCTTTCACATTAGATATATTGGATCTTATTGGTAAAAATCTGAAACCGTTTGCAGCTCGGCATACATACCCCCCCTGCCAAAAAAAAACCTGCCCAAGAATCAAGAAAGGCTCAGGTTTGTTACTGATTGCACAAATCCCACAGGCAAGAACTCCTTGACAAAAAAGCTTAAAGAGTAAAAGTGATAGACCATCCCTACAGCATGTTCTCCTCAAGCTAACTCTAGACACTGTCCAACACATTAGCCACCAGCCACATGTGGTCAATGAGTACTTGAAACAAGGCCAGTCTGAATGACATGTGCTGTAAGTGCAAAATATGCACTGGGTTTCACAGACCTAGCGTGCGCACACACACAGAATGTAGAATATCTTGTCAATAATTTTTACGTTGACTACATTTTGTAATTATTATATTTTGGATAAAATGTATAATTAAAACTTTTGTACCTGTTTCTTTTTTTTCTTTCTTATTGTGGCTTTTAAAAAATTTAAAATTACATATGTGGTTCTCATTCGTGGCTCACGTTTATTTCTATTGGATGGTGCTGTTCCAGAGAATTTAGTATTAACCTGATTTATGCCAATAATTAAAGGCATGATTATTTGAAAGGGAAAATTATGAAGAGGGGAAATCATAGCTTGCCAAAGGATCATCCATTAGAAATTGGAAAATCTGATTTGGCTTATAGAGACGCATCTGCAAATGATGATAGGAATGAGGGAAGCGTCATCTAACCAGATATAATCAGAGAGGACGTTCTGAGAAGGAGTCAAAGGAAGAAAGAGAATGGAGAATTTTTAACAACTACCACACTAGAAAACTACTTTACACCCAAACAAAATGCAATGGTTGAATATTTTTGCTTTATGTTGATTTAACCCAAATTTCTTAGTCTGGTATTCAGAGTCTTCCATAATCAGGGTTCTACCCCAGCAACTAATTAACAAGTAGATGATGGATACATTATTTAATCCATTTAATTTATTGACTTAAGTGGGTTTAAACTCCCAAGTAGGTTTATTTACGTTTCCTAAAATAGGTCTTCTGATGTCCTACTTCCAAGCCTCCGTGGATGCTCTTCTTCCCAACTAGAATAGCTTCCGTTCACACATCTTTCAGATCCCAGCTCAAATCTCATATTCTCTACTTATATTCCAGAGATAACCCCAAGCCATAGATGCTCCTCAACCCCAAGCTCCCTTACCACGTTTCGGTGTAATCCTTTATTGACACTTATCATGATCCGTCTGGCTTTCTTAGCTGCCTTACATCCTAGTTACTTGCTCAGAACAGCTCCACTTTTGCCCTGTGCTTCACTTTTCTCATCTGTAAAGTGGGAGGCTAACTGTATTTATATCATGGATGAGTGTGGAAGGAGTGAAACAACATGCAAAAGTTCTTAGAATAGAAACCGGTGTATAACAAGGGTTAGATAAATATCGGCTGCTAATTTCTTTGTCGCTGATATTGGCTATGTAACACACGATTGTATACCTCACTTTTTCCATCTACACTGTAAATGCCTTGAAAGGCAAGCACCCTATTTTCTTTTTCACATCCCATATTATTTTACAAAGAGTTAAGATGCAATAAATATCTGGTGATGGCCATAACAAATACCAATAAATTTTAATCGGTACCTTCTGTAGGCCAGATGTTGTACTAATCACTAGGGATAAAATGATGGACAACACAGATACTGTCTCTCCCTTCATGAAACTTAAGTTATAGTAGGGGGAGATAAGTTTAAGGAAAGCATGCAAATGAAAAAAAATTACATAATAGTTAGAGATAGCAGTGGGTGTTATTAAGTAAAGAGGGGACCAAGATGGAGGTTTGGTGGAAGTTGGCTTTGCCTGAAAAGATGACCAGAGAAGGCTGTGATGAAGCAGGAGCACATGAAAGGAGGGGAGTGAAGTGAGGTAAGAGTGGAGAGACAGGGAGAGTCTGTAATGTGCACCTGACAGGTTACGGTCAGATGTTCGCATTTTCCTTTGAGGGAAACATGACGGTCTTACAGGAATTCAAGGAGTGTACTGGGATCTGTTTACTTTGCTTTGTCTGCTGATGGCATTAGGAGCTGTTACCTCTTACTTGACTTAGGAAATGAAATCATCTTTAAGTGCAATATATTAATATGACCATGAACTTTGACCTGTATAAGGTTAGCTGATTTGTAGAGGGTTCAGTCACATATACTTGACCTTGGACTCATTAAAACCAGCTGTCTGTTTAACAGCCTGAGACCAAATATACAAGAAGATATCTACCACTGGGAAAAACAATGAGGAAATTCATTAATCGGGGTTCTGTTTGAGCATCTATTGTGACCTATTCTCACTTATTAGCTTATGTAAAGACTCCGTTGCTTCATGACAGGTGTCATTTTTGAGGCAACTACTTCAAATATGATTTTGAAATAAGGAAGGTTATAAATAATGAAAACATAACAAAAATTAGAGTGAGTCTGCTATAAAACACAGAACATGCAGAAATCAAAGCATATTTAGTTCTAGGCATCACTGACTTTACAAAACAACAGGCAACTTGAAACATACTATTTTCTTTGCAAACAGAAATGTGAAAAATTCAAGTATTTACCACTCTCATTCTTTCCTTGCTGGATTAGGTGACACTCGATACAGCCTTAACTTGTGTGTGTTCCTGTCTGTCTGTATGTTTCTATTTTTTTTCTTTTCTAAGATAAAATTTTCATTTTATTTATTTTTTAAGTTGACATATAATTGCACGTATTTATGGGAGTACATATTCATGTTTCAATACATATAATGTATATTGATCAGATCAGGGTAATTAGCATATCCATCATCTCAAATATTTATCACTTCTTTGTGTTGGGAATATTCAATATCCTCCTTCTAGCTATTTGAAACTATATAATATATTATTGTTAACTATAGTCATCTTACAGTGGTATAGAACACTAGAACTTATTCCTCCTATCTAGCTATAATTTTGTATCTTTTAACAAATATCTCCTATGCCCCCTCTGCTCTACCCTTTTGAGCCTCTAGTATCCTCTGTTCTACTTTTTATTTCTATGAGATCAACTTTTTTTAGTTTCCACATATGAGTGAGAACATGCAATATTTTACTTTCTGTTTCTGGCTTGTTTTACTTAACATAATGTTCTCCAGTTTCATTCATGTTGCCACGAATGACAGACAGGATTTCATTTTTTATGGCTGAATAGTATTATATTGTGTTTATATACCACAAGCAGATTCATGCTATAAGGAGGGTAAAAAAACCCAACAGAATTGGAAGGTTGTTTTTGTTTGTTTGGTCCAAAAAGTTTCTTCTCAAATCTATTATTTAGCCTTCAATACTTGTGTGGCCCCAGGCAAGTTACCCAACCTAAGTCTTGTTTGTTTCATTGGTAAAATTGGGGAAATAATAACAATACCACCCATCTCTGGAAGATACTGGGCAGCTGTTCAACAAACCTCTTTCCCTTCTCTTAGTCACACAGGAAGGAAGAACTTGTAGGACTAAGGAAATTTCCCCTGACAGCCAGGTGGGGCCATGTGACTTATGGGATTGAGTTCTGCTGTTGGAAAGTGAGCTGATATGACGTGTCACTTTCAAGCTTGGCCATAAAAACCTCCAGTGCAAACATTTTCTTTCCCTCCTCCCCATTTGTCAAATGGATGTCAAGACTTGGGGCAACTTTGAGGGCCACAGGTTGAAAATCATGAGCTTCCATTAGCTTGCATCCCTGAGTGACTGCATGCAACATGACCTCTCACTGTGGGTTTTACGTGCATGAGAAAATAATTTTTTCTTGTATACGTTTGGTGTTTTTGTTACAGCAGCTAGCATTACCTAAGTCATACTCCACCTCAAAGAGTCATTGAAAGAATTAAGTGAAATGACATGTGGTCACTAAAAAATATTCTTTTTTGATTGTCATTATTATTCAGGTCCAACCAATTAGGATCTGTGCACAAAGCTCTTAGGTCACACAATTTCTTCATTACTACTGAAAAGATTTTCAAAACAAAAGAAGAAATTAGAAAAGATGACATGACAGATAGCAAAAATATTTTGGGAATGAGGGAGAGAAATATAATTTTTAACCCCTCTTCCATTTGTTTCCTCCTAACACACTAGCCAGACACTTGTGATGATGTTAGTCAAATCTAGTTTTCCATGGGATGGTGACTTATGCTCAGGATGAAGTTATTTTATTCTTTTCCTTTTTTTTTCCTCCCAGAAATCATGTTATGTGATCTGATAAGAAGATAGAATCTTTGCAGTTAGAATTGTACTTAAAAATCAAAGGGTTATGGTTACCATATGGACCACAAGCAAATTCCCAAGTGTCTTTACATTTGATGAAAAAGAGATTGTTGAGTAGGAAGAAGTATGGTTCAGAGAGGAGAGTTATCAAGTAGGAGGAGGGGAAAGGCATTAGTGGAAAATGGAAGAATTGATACGTGTAAATTCAGGAGACATTGTTTAGGGAATAGAGTAGGAGCAGAGTCTGATGTACTCTGTTGGTTCCACCTCCAGGACACCCTGGGGAGGAGTTTGGGAGGAGCTTGGCTCACAGACGATGTTGTCCAGAAGAGGAAGATTGACATAAGGAAGGGTTAACTTGAGCCTGGCACTCGGTAGCATTGACCTGCTCCTCTTCCTGCTGATGCTGGTAAGTATCAGTGTTAGGTAATAAATCAAGTTGCTGTACATCCAAGTTCTCTAGACTAGTCTATGCCAGGACTTCTGGTTGGGGAAAAAACCCAGAAAGCAGAAAGCAAGAAGCAGGAAGCTGCAGGACTGAAAAAAGATAGTTGCTTATTTTCCTGAAACCATGACGAAAGATTCAGAGGAACCCAGTGCCTGGCGCTTGGAGTGGTCCCAAGGCCTTAACCATCTACCCGAAGAAAGAGGCTGCCAGAAATGTTTATCTCATTTCATGTTTAAGATAGTTATTCAGTGAACATTTAGTAATTGATTCTGCCTCATTCCATGTTTAGGATAGATGTAGTTGGCAGAGACAACATTTATGGATGGTTTAGGTACACTAAAGCAGTATAATGCGTTTTCATGCTTTTTGAAAATCTTAGATCTTTATGAGTCTCCTAGGATCAGAGAAACATTGTAAGTTACAGAATCAAGCTAGGAGAAATGTTGCTTTGCTCAGATTTGTGTTGGGTTTCAAAACAGGATGTGTGTGTGTGTGTGTTGTTTTGACTACACACACGTTTATATGAAAGTTACTGTCTCTTATGCCTGAGGAGGATAATGTTTGCCTTCCCACTTTAATTTGACACATCTGGTGCAAAATATCAGGGCTAATTTCAAAATGAAATAGGAAGACAAACTTTCCATTAAATGGCATCAATGCTTATTAGGAAACTTTGTACTTGATTAAAAAATGTTCCACTCTTTGCCACTAGCTAACCAATTATTCTTTTCTTCTTATTAAGGAATACAGCAGTTGAGACGTCCTCTCTCTCTTGGTCTCTCTTTATAGATAAATATATCCTCCTGGGAATGGTGACAAGAAGAATATATGACAACAAATGTCATCAAGAACGAGGCAGAGCAAAACATTTCTACTTGTGAAAATCTATCGTCAAAAACTAGGATAGGCTACATTATTTTCCATAACTTAGGAGAATGTGTCCCCACTACCATTGTACCACTACAAATTTAAGAATAAAGTCAGGCTCCGTGTCTAAAAGGTAATTTTACCATTGCTTATTTTGTATTATAACAGTGAGTATAACTTACTGAAATCAAAACTTTAAACTATGTTATTTAATTCTTCTGGATGGGATGTGGATTGTTTCCCAAAGTGTGTTTTGTAAGATTTACAAAAAGAACAGATTTAAAAAAATATTCTACCAAAAAAAAAAAGGAACAAACAAAAAAAATTTTCAAAAATCAGATTTGGTCAGTTAATATGGGAAATGCCACATACTTCAATCTCCCAAGCTCCTCAATGCATGTTAGCATGTTGAAGGCTCTGAGAAGTTCTCCATTATAGAAACTACTTAGCTTTGTCTAACCTTGTAGTTTCCAAAAATTTTTGACTGCTGAACTCATTTACCAAGGAACACCTGTTAACATCTTCAAGGATGCTATACAATTATAGACAGGAATCTCTGAGCAAGAGCCCCACCATGTTGCTTATGTATTTGAAGTGAATTCACTTCAAAAGAAGTGCCTTTCTCTAGTGTCTTTGGCCAGTCGAAATATGATTATGTGCCATTCTACATGGACCATTGTCATAATCTCTGTTTTTCAGTACAGTCATATTGTTTTTTGTTTTGTTTTTGTTTTTTTGATGGGCTGAAAAAACAAGTCCACTTTGTTTATAATGATCAGTTGGTGACACATAGATATTTGGGCTTTTTGTGGCCTTTTGGAGACACTTGGGCAGGGGCCCACTACTTTGGTTGGGTTAACACACCCTCCTTCATCCTGCTATGAGATGCTGCTGTCAGGATCTACCTGCTCTAAATAGAGTTGTATTTTTTTGTTTTTTGTTTTTTGAGACAGAGTCTTGCTCTGTTGTCCCGGATAGACTGCAGTGGCCTCGTCATAGCTTACCACAACCTCAAACTCCTGGGCTTGAGTGATCCTCCTGCCTCAGCCTCCTGAGTAGCTGGGACAAGTGCGCACCACAGTGCACGGCTAATTTTTCTATTTTTAGTAATGAGGGGGTCTCGCTCTTGCTCAGGCTGGTCTCGAACTCCTGAGCTCAAGCAGTCCTCCCACCTCAGCCTCCCAGAGTGCTAGGATTACAGGCGTGAGCCACCACACCCCGCAGAGTTGTAACTTACATAGTGTTAAAAATACATATCTTCACAATTAACTCTGGAAATCCTTTAAAACACTTGTAAAGTACAGTATTTATTTTTTAATTCAAACATTAATGTGTATTTGAGTCTAATGCACATTAAAGTTTGAAAGCACTGTTAGTCTAAATGACATTTCATAGAAAAATAGACCATGCTTAATTAGCAGATGTTGTGTGTTTATACAGATTGACTAGGCATACCACTTTTTGTGGGAATATTATAAAGAGTCACTCCAAATATTATTTCTTATGCTAATTAACAAGAAAGTGACAAGGTCAGAAAAAATGTACTCTAAAAATAGTAGACATTTTTGAATATGAGTGAGAAATACTATGATTTTAATTAGTAGACAGAAGAAACTTCATGCATTTTTGGTTGGGTGAGTATACACCTTGGGTTTCTCTAGTCCTGGTGAACCAGGTTGATTGCCCTGGTGTAATTATTCACAGCTTCCCCTGTCACTCTCAAAAGTGTGCTGGTTTTGAAGATACATGATTACTTTTATTAGATAATGCCCACAAAAGTATCCTAAAATATGGATTATGGACTTTCCATTCTTTGTCTTATCCATAAGAGAATAAAACACAAAGCAGGTAGAAAAATCTACGGAAGGGACAAAGGGAAAGTCTCTGTCTGGTATTCAAGCCAGGCTACCCAGTTATCAAATCCCCGTGAGTGAATCAGGGCTTGGTAGAGAGTTCTCAAGTGTCCTTGTCTGCCTGTATAGTTTATTCCAGTTGCCTTTCAATACTTGACTGGTACACACCAGTGTAGCATACTACAGAATGGTCACCTTGATGGTCTGGGACTGGGCCACATCTGTTGTTAAATATTTGACTATTACCTGTTGTTGAACCTCTCTAACATGCATTCACATGCCAGTAGATTCTTGATTTGGCGATGATTCAATGAGATATGACTGTCCGACCTGGAGTAGTTAGGATTCTAAAGCCAGTAGGTAAGTTAAATAACAATAAATACAAAAAAAAATTGCCAACATTTTTGAAAGTTTAGTATGTTTGAGAAGCTACTGTAAGCAATCTAAATATACTAACTCTTTTAGTTTTCACAACCCCATGGTATAAGTACTATTACTGTCCCCTTTTTACAAATAAGAAGACTGAGGCACAAGCTAAGAAAGTTACCTAAGGCCACACAGCAGTGGTGATGTGAACCCAAACAAATCAAGGCTCATAAAGGTTGCATGGCTTGGCCGAAGAAACCATGCAGGGGTGCTCATATAAATTTAGACCTATTTGTGTCTAAATTTAGGTCCAAAATAATGTGTTGGACAAAGGAATTACAAACCTACTCAAATAATCTCCATGTCCTGGTCTGCAATGATTTGGTTTCCAAGTCTCCCTCACTAGATCTTTAGGAATATGTCACAAGAGATCATATAACTGAACTGTTACCAATATATTATTACAGCCATATTTAATTAGTAAGGAAAAATAATATATCTATATTAAAGTGTAATTGGAAGAGAACTACTACTTTCCTTCCAATTGCCACTTAAGAATATTTTAAACTATATTAAATAGTAGATAAATATACTTTTAGTACAAAAAAGTAGATAAATAACTTTACTTACACCTATTTAATACAATATTAAACATATATAATCAAAGCATTTGAAAAGCTTATCAGAAAAGCTTCATTATAAATTAAGCATAAATAACTAGCTTCAGCCATAGCAAATGTACATATATTTGCCACTTTAAAAAAGTTTATTTTATTCTCTTAAGTGGTAAAAATATCCAAATCTGAAAGCAAACAAATAGGGAAGTCTCTGGCTTGAAATTACCCTTTGTATTTCTGTAGCATGAGATTTTTTGAGAAAATTGTCTTCTGAAATAGAAGAATTCTGAAAAGAAATTTCCTCTATTATGAGCCTTAATAATAGTAAAAAGTATTTTGGGAAAGTATCTCTGATATTAGGAGTATTATAAGTAGCCCATTTTCTACGATAGGTTTTATTTCTAATTCTCCAGTTAATTCTTATGGAGAAAGTTTCAGATAATTTCTCATCTACACTTTCTAGAGTTATGTGAAGTCTCTAATTTGATGCATAGCTCTCAATTAAATTCTCCAGGAAACTGTTAAATCATCAGCAGAGTCATACAAACTGTTACATATTCCTTTTGATTAAATTAAACAAATATTGAGGACCTACTATGCACACTCCACTGTGTTGTCCTTTATAGAGAACATGAAAATGAATGAGGTTTGATACCTGCCCTTAAGAGATTTACATTCTAGTAGTGAGTCAGGCATGTCATGTATATAACTAATATTGATACAAGCCACATGATGAATTTTAAAGTTTTACAAACAAATTTGTGAGGAGGATAGTTTATTACCACGTGGGGTGAAGTGTATTAAGGAGGAGAGACATCAGGAAAGGTGAAAGTGTGCAGCTGCCACCTCCACCCCTGCATTATGTACTGTGATTTCTGTCATTAAAATGTTTGGTCAGATATTTACGATGGAAGAACGGAAGGAAGAAAGGAAGGAAGGAGGGAAGGGAGTGAGTAAAGGATCAATGTAAACATAAGATATTGGAAGTGACCTTGAAAAATGGGTCAGGATTTTAACACACAGAATGAAGAACAAAATAGACATTATAGAGTGATAGCAGAATGCTTTAGGCCAGTGGCATTTGGGAAATGACAAATAATTGAGTTGGGCTACAGAACAGGGCACATGAAGGGTATAAGGAAGCACAGAAAGACCAGGAATATCATACAAAGGGATAGGGCTTTATATCCTGTGGGGGACATAGTTGATATTCTGTGTACTCATTTCATTGTAGACCCCAGGTTAGGGTCAAGGTCTGGATACAGAGCAAGCAGCTGGCGCCAAACTGCCCTCCCTGTTGCCTCAGTCTCACTGCCCTGCTCACCTTGCACAGGTCCCAGGGTTCCATGCCGCCCTCTACCTGCTCTGGACCTATGTGCATCCCACCCCCTAGGGCAAGGAATGTCCTTTGCTCCAAAAGCATGATAGGGGAGGCAGCATGGTGAATAAAAAACTATGGACTTCGCGTTCAAGCAGACTTTGTTTCCAAATTGCGAGTCTACCTTTTGGGTAACTGGACCAGTTATTTAAACTTTCTGAGCCTCAGTTACCTGCAAAATTGGGATAATAATACTGACCTTTTAAAATTAATAATGAGATATGACTTTACACCCATTGAACTGGCAAAAATTGGAAAGAACAAAAATAACGATTGCTGATGGAAATACAAATTGTTACAGCCTTATGGGACAGCTTTTGACAATGTCTATTAAAAATATATACTCCTTAAAGCAGAACTCTCGTTCCTGGAATCTTTCCCATACAAATAAAAACACCAGCTTATAAGGATATATGGGCAAGGACGTCTATGGCAGCACTGTTTGTATGGCGATAAAGTAAAAAGAAAGTGTTTGCTCATCGTAGGAGAATGGTTGAATAAATTATGGTATATCCAAACTATGGAATGTCATGTGAGCTTTAAAATGGATGGATTAGATCCACAAATGACTTGGAGGGATTTCCACAAAGTGTTGCTGCCTGTAACAAAGTAAGATTTGGCAGTGTGTAGAATATGATACAAAATTTGTAAAATAAGTATATATATGTATTTAATAATGGCTAAAACATACGAGCCTCCTACTGTGTGCAAGGCACACCTTGAAATGTTTTAAATGGATTGACTCATTTTAATACTCAATATTCTGTGAGGTAGGTACTATTATTGTTCTTATTTTACATATGAGGAAACTGAGGTGCAGAGAAACTAAGTAATTTGCCCAAGATCACACAGCTAGGTCAGGGTAGAGTGGAATCCGGGCTCCCAGGTAGCTGGGAGCAGAGACCAGATTCTTCATAAGTATATTTTAATCTCTGAGTGATTGGAAGGTAAGATGTAAATAAGTGATAAAAAGAGGAAAATAGTATTAAAATCACACATTATATATATATCCCACATTTATTATATTAATAGATTAAATATATATCTATATACATGTTTATATAAAACTGTGTTCACATATTCAGAGAGAGATGCATGAAAGGATGGTCTCCAAAATGCAAATGGTAGTTATCTCATGATTGTACATGATTGTTTTTACTCTTTTAGGTTATTTGAATTTTCTACAATGAATGTATATTACTTAAAGAATCAGAAAAAGGAACAAACTCTATTCGTTATAGAAAAAACCAAAAATTTGTATGCATTTCCATTTGTTAGAATATTCCTATAGAAATGATCATGAACATCTCACAAAGTTAAAAGGATGTTCCTGGCTATGTGTGTATGAAATGTGAAATTGAAACCAAAGAAACAACTTAAAATGGAGATGGGTAAGTATGTAAACGTTTGTTTATTGCAATGCATAAGTAAATGATGTCAGACTATCAAAAGACATGGGAAGAATTTCACAATCTATTATAGTTTGAAAGACAGTTTCAAACAGGTATGCATTTCAGAATACCCTAAAAAATACTCCATATACGTATGTGGCTACCTAGAAAAATATTAGAAGTTCTATATATCAGCATATTACATATGCTTATTCCTGGGGATTGGGAATATGAGTGACATTTTTCATTTCTTCTTTCACTTATTTTTTATATAATAAACACACATTACTTTTAAAATAAGAAAATACATGTAAGCAATAAAAATGTTTTAACCTTTTCCTTAGTAAATCAACAAAAAACTAGGAATTTATCCTGGGGAACTGATCATGGATACACACACAGATTTATCTAAAATGTGTGCACTGCATTTCCCTATTACTTATAATAGAAAACTGTAAATAATGAAATAATCTAACATGAGGGCACTCACTATGTAAATTGTAGGACAACCAGATGATGAAATATTATGCCTCCAATAAAAATCATGCCTTTGAGTAATTTTTAAAGACATGGGGGAATATTCATAGTGTACTGCTAAATGAAATAAAAGAATAAAGACTTTTTAAATTGTTTAATCCTTAAAAGGGGAAATTATTATATGCTTTTACTTTTTATATTTTTCTGCATTTTAAAATATTTTAACACTAAATATGTATTCTTTAAACAGAAAAATAGTTTTTATATTAAAAGTAGAATAAACACTACCTTTTTTTAAGGATTGCATAAGCTTATGTAGCTATTAGCTCTGACAGTGAACACTACTAAAGTCGTTCTCCTATCCCCACCCCCTGCACACACACTTTTCTCTCTCCTCTGAGTCTCAGGGTTACCCTTTTGAGAAATGAAGACTCCACTGTACATAAATGTAAAGCATTGCCTCCAGGAGACACTCCATGTATCTTAGTTCTTTCCCCTTCACTGAACTAGCAGAGGGCAGTCACTTTCATTCCACACTTAAGACTCTTAAAGTCCAAGAGTAATAACTTAGGGGTGCTAAAGCATATTCAGACACCTTATCACTGCAGACCCAGGGCAAAGGAAAGCTTTGTCCCCACTGTGATGCATGAGAGGGTAAGGACACTCAATGGGGGGAGGTGGTCACCAAGAATGGGAACAGGACTAAGAAAAATTAACCTGGAGAGGCTTGAGAGGAATTTCATGGGTGGCCCAATGTTTTGTTTCCCTTCAACAGTTTAGACAAAGAATAGAAACAATGCAATTTTTCAGAGAGATTTTGAGCCCCCACCACTGGCCAGCCTTACAGCGCTCAATGGATGGAATCATTTATGCAAACTTATCTCTTCACTGTTCTGAATCTGTCTCCTCATACATAACCTTTCTCTTTTGCTCTCTTTGACAAGGGTGACTCTTGCTCTAGCTTTCCCCTTTTCCTAAAGCAATTTTGACTTCTAGGAGGTCTGAAACTAGATTAAGGGTTACAAAATCCTTTGCCAGGTGACATCCCGCTTCATAAATACCAAACAGCAATGATGTGACTTATTCAGAGTTTCAAAGGAACACAAGCTCGGGTGTGTACCTGCATATTAATTGATTTTGCTTTTAATATTAATGAGCATATGATTTGGTCTAGTTGACCTTCAACTCCAAATTAGGTACTGATTAAATAATAAGACAGGTGAATCAGGATGTGTTTGAACAGCACTATTATTTCCAGTAAGGCCCCTTGGTCTTGGTTGTTGATGAGCTATTAGAAGTGTTAAGACAACTAGAACAGAGAGTTTTTCTTGACTTAGGAGATTGACTGTATCTTAAATAGTAATAATGATAACTTTGCAAAAGTTTTAACCAGAGTACTTGATATTCCTATGAATTTTACTCCTGTGTTTAGGTATCCCCTACATCTTATCGCCTGTGTTTTTGTTAACGTAAATAGCCTTAACACTTGTACTCCTGAATTTTTTTTAAGGATTTAAAGTACAAACCACCATAAAATCAATAGAGCAATTTTAACCAGTAGAAGAAGAAATCTTCATTGACAAGTACGTGTTCTATTTTACGAATAACATCAGAATTCCTATCAACTCAGATATTTTCCCAGGCTAGCTTTACCTTGGAGTTAATTTCATTTCAATCCTGGTAGCCACATCCTTGGTGTGCACTTTGTGGGGATGAATTATCATCAGCCTTCCTCCTCCTCATATCTCACCCTCCCAGTTCAACTCTTGCCCACCCTATGGCTATCATGACTCATTGGAAACAGGTGCCTTCAGTGTAGAGCTCACAATCTAGCTCTTGATCCATAAGCCAAGCAGTTGCATCTCCTGTTAGCAGCTTGCACAATTAGCAGATGCATGGGGTAAGCAGGCAACAAGCACTGGTTCTTGGTTCCCGGTGGGAAATACATCTGGAACATTAGAAAACAATTGCTGGCATAGAAGACACTCTGGGTTATAACACTTGCTCTTGAAATGCTTTGACTTTCACATAACTGTTTTACTTTTTCAAAAAATCTAATCTCCCAAACAAAGTGACATTAGCCATCTCATTTTTTGCTTGCTTGTTTTCAATCCTTGCACCCCAGAAGACGCTAGTTTCCTGTGGAAACCAAAGTTATAACATACGTAAAGCCAGTCTACCAACAAGCAAAGCTGGAAATGACTGAATGAGTCTCAAAATGCTTGGGAGTCATATCAGAAAGAGAAAAAACGACCAGTCCATAATATCAGTGGTTACAAAGCCCAAGAAGATGCTTGGTCAGGATCAAAGATTGAAAACAAACTCAAGAAAGCAAGGGCTCCTTCAGGACATTTTGATCAGCAAAAATGTTCTGCCACTTAAACTGGAGAGTGTAATAAGCATTTCTATAAGCAATCTTATAACTGCAGAGCTCTAAAATAGCCCCAATGTCACCAAGGAGAGATATTTCTGCATGAAAGCTAATAATGGAGAGTGTTTGAAACGAATCTTCAACACATATGACTGCCTTTTGACCTCATCTTGACCTCAATCTTGGAGGATTTTCTTTTTTTTTTTTTTTTTTTCATTTTAAGCTATGCATCTGTCAGTCAAGATGACAGTTCCATAAGTGTGGGACGCTTGGTCTAAGCTTTGAACTGATAATCAATTAACGGTGGTTTTCTATACACGCTATTTCAGAGGAAAAAGGAAAAAATCATATCCTGTATTTTCTATTTTTAATTGAAACTAGATTACACACTAATGTGGATTTTAAAACATTTTTATTATCCCTAAAAAAATAGGTTAATGAATATGAATGATTTATTTCAGTAATACCTTTGAAATTTCACAGTATTTTTTTTTAATGTCAGTAGATTTAGGGGGTACAAGTGTTTTTTGTTACACGGATGAATTTTATAAGGTGAAATCAGGGACCTCAGTGTACCTATCACCAAAATAGTGTAGATTGTACCAAATAGGCAATTTTTGATCCCTCACCCCTCTCCTACTTTCCTCATTTCTTAGCTTCCAATGTCCATTATACCACTTTATGACCTTATATACCCATTGTTTAGCTCTCACTTACAAGTTAGAACATGTCGTATCTATTTTTCCATTCCTGAGATACTTTACTTAGGATAATGGTCTCCAGTTCATCCAAGTTGCTGCAAAAGACATTATTCCTTTCCTTTTTATGGTTGAATAGTACTCCATGGTGTATATATATATATGCCACATTTCTTTATTTACTCATCAATTTATGGGCACTTAGGTTGATTCCATATCTGTGCTATTATGAATTGTGCTGTGATAAACATTCAGGTGCAGCTGTCTTTTTTATAAAATGACTTCTTTTCACTTGGGTAGATACCTAGCTGTGGGATTGCTGGATCAAATGGTTGGTCCACTTTTAGATCTTTGAGGAAACTTCATATTGTTTTCCATAGGGGTCGTACTAATTTACATTCCCACCCTATATGTATAAGCTTTCCCTTTTCACTGAATTCCCACACATGTCTATTGTTTTTTGACTTTTTAATAATAGCCATTCTGACAGCGGTAAGGTGGTATCTCATTATGGTTTTATGCATTTCCCTGATGATTAGTGATGTTGAACATTTTTTCATGTTTGCTGGCCATTTGTATATTTTCTTTTGAAAAAAATCTGTTCATGTTTTTGCCCACTTGTTAATGGGGTTATTTAATTTTTCCTCCTGATTTGTTTGAGTTCTTTATAGATTCTGGATATTAGTCCTTTGTTAGGTGTATAGTTTGTGAATTTTTTCTCCCATTCTGTGGGTTGTCTGTCTGTTCTGTTGATTATTTCCTTTGCTGTACAGAAAATTTTTAGTTTAATTAAGTACCATTTATTTATTTTTGTTTCTGCTGTATTTGCATTGGGGTCTTAGTCATAAATCTTTGCCTAGGCCAATGTCCAGAAGAGTTTTTTTTAAATTTCAGAATATTACAGGGGTACACATGTTTTAGTTATGTAACTTGCTTTTGTACAGTTCGAGTCAAAGTTATAAAAGTGTGCCCTTCACCCAGATAGTGTGCATTGTACCCATTAGGTGTGAATTTACCCATCCCCTCCTCCCACCTATTTGATTTCCATTGAGATTTACTTCCATATGTGCACTTAAGTGTTGATTGATTTAGTTCCAATTTAATATTGAGTACATGTGGCGTTTGTTCCATTCTTGTTATACTTCACTTAGAAGAATGGTCTCCAGTTCCATCCAGGTTGTTACAAAAGATACTAGATCACCATTTTTTTTACGGCTGAGTAGAACTTCATGGTGTACATATACCACATTTTATTAGTCCACTCATGTATAAATGGGCACTTGGGTTGTTTCCACATCTTTGAAATTGTGAATTGTGCTGCTACAAACATTCAAGTGCAAATGTCTTTTTTATAAAATGTGTTTTTTTCCTTTGGATAAATACCTAATAGTGGGATTGTTGGATCAAATGGTAGGTCTACTTTTAGTTCTTTGAGGTGTCTCCATACTACTTTCCGTAGATGTACTAGTTTGCAGTCCTACCAACAGTGTACAAGTGTTCCTTTCTCTCTGCATCTACACCAGCATCTGTTGTTTTGGGACTTTTTGATAAGAGCCATTCTCACTGGAGTTAGGTGATATCTCAGTACGGTTTTGATTTGCATTTCCCTGACGATTAGAGATGCTAAGCATTTTCTCTTGTGTTTCTTGGCCATTAGCAAATCAGAAGAGTTTTTCCTATGTTTTCTTCTAGAATTTTTATGGCTTCAGGTCTTACATTTACGTCGTTAATCCATCTTGAGTTAATTCTTGTATATGGTGAGAGATAGGGATCCAGTTTCATTCTTCGTGTTGCTATCCAATGTTCCCAGCACCACTTATTGAATAGGGTACCTATTCTCCGGTGTATGTTTTTGTCTGCTTTGTCAAAAATCAGTTAGTTGTAGCTACAAGGTTTTATTTTTGGGTTCTCTATTATGTTCCATTGATTTATGTGTCTGCCTTTATACCAGTACCATGCTGTTTTGGTTACTATAGCCTTGTAGTGTAGTTTGAAGTTACGTAAGGTGATGTCTCCGGATTAGTTCTTTTTGCTTAGAATTGCTTTTGCTATTCGGGCTTTTTTTTGATTCCATATGAAATTTAGGATTATTTTTTTCTGGATTAGTGAAAAATGACATTGGTATTTTGATGGGAATTGTACTGAATCTATAAATCACTTTGGGCGGTATGGACATTTTAACACTTTTGATTTTTCCAATCCATGAGCATGGGATGTTTTTTCATTTGTTTGTGTCATCTACAATTTCTTTCATCAGTGTTTTGTAGTTCTTCTTGTAGAGATTTTTCACTTTCTTGGTTAAGTATATTCCTAGGTATTTTCTTTTCTTTGCAGTTATTATAAATGGTATTGAGTCCTTGATTTGACTCTCAGCTTGACTGTTATTAGTGTATAGAAATGCTACTAGTTTGTGTACATTAATTTTGTAAACTGAGACTTTATTGAATTTATTTATTAATTCTCAGAGTCTTTTGAAGGAGTCTTTAAGATTTTTAAGATCATATCATCAGCACACAGGGATAGTTTGACCTCTTCTTTTCTGATTTGGATGCCCTTTATTTCTTTCTCTTGCCTTATTGCTCTGGCTAGCACTGCCAGTACTATGTTGAATAGAAGTGGTGACAGTGGGCATTCTTGTCTTGTTCCAATTCTTAGGGGTAATGTTTTCAACTTTTCCCCATTCAGTATGAGGTTGGCTGTGGGTTTGTAATATATGGCTTTTATTATTTTGAGGTATGTTCCTTCTATGCCTAGTTTGTTGAGGGTTTTTATCATAAAGGGGTGCCATATTTTTCTGCATCTATTGAGATGATCATAAAGTTTTTGTTTTTAATTCTGTTTATGTGGTGAATTGCATTTATTTATTTGCATATATTGAACCACCCTTGTATCCCTGGGATGAAAACCATTTGATCATGGTGAATTATCTTTTTGCTGTGCTATTGGACTTGGGTTGCTTGTATTTTGTTGATGATATTTGCATCTATGTTCATGGGGGATATTGGTCTGTAGTTTTCTTTTTTTGTTGTGTCCTTTCCTGGCTTTAGTATCAGGGTGATACTGGCTTCATAGAATGAATTAGGGAGAATTCCCTCCTTTTAAATATTATGGAACAGTTTCAGTAGGATAGGTGCCAGTTTTTCTTTGTAAGTCCGGTAGAATTTGGCTGTGAATCCATTCTGATCCTGGGCTTTTTCTTGTTGGGAGATTTTTTTATTACTGTTTCAGTCTCACTATTCATTATTGGTCTGTTCAGGATTTCTGTTTCTTCCTGATTCAAGCTTGTGAGGTTGTGTGTTTTCAAAATTTATCCATTTCCTCTAGATTTTTTTAGTTTGTGGGTGTAGAGGTTTTCACAATAGTCTCAGATGATATATGTGTTTCTGTGGTTTCAGTTGTAAGGTCTCCTTTTTCATTTCTGATTGAGCTCACTTGAATTCTTTCCCTGATATTCCTGGTTAATCTACCTAGTGGTGTATCAATTTTGTTTACTTTTTCAAAGAATGAAATTTTTGTTTCATTGATCCTTTGTATTGTCATTTTTTTTTTTGTCTCCATTTCATTTAGTTCTACTCTGATCTTTGTTATTTCTTTTCTTGTGCTAGCTTTGGGTTTGGTTTGTTCTTCTTTTTCTAGTGCCTTGAGGTATAACATTAGACTATTAATTTGTTACCTTTCTGTCTTTTTGATGCAGGCATTTTGTACTATAAAATTCCCTCTTAGCATTTTTTTTCTGTTTCCCAGAGATTTTGGTAGCTTATGTTGCCTTTGTCATTCAATTAAAACATTTTTAAAATTTCTGTCTTGATTTCATCATTGATCCAAGGATCCTTCAGCACCAGGTTGTTTAGTTTCCATATCTGTGTAGTTTTGAGAGTTCCTCTTGGAATTGGTTTCTAGTTTTATTCCACTGTGGTCTGAGAAGATATGGACTATCTTGAAAAATGTTCCACGTGTGACAAGAAGAATGTATATTCTGTAGTTTTGGGGTAGAATGTACTGTAAATGTCTGTTAGGTCCATTTGTTCAAGAGTCCTGTTTAAATCCAGTGTTTCTTTGTTGATTTTCTGCCTTGAAGATTTCTCTAATCCTGTCAATGGAGTGTTGAAGACCCCAGCTATTATGATGTTGCTGTTTATTTCTTTCCTTAGGTCTAGTAGTATTTGTTTTATGAATCTAAGAGCTCCTGTGATAGGTGCATATATATTTAGGATTGTTATATCTCCTTGTTGAATCAATCCCTTTATCATTAAATAATGACCAATCTTTGTCTTTTTTTATTATTGTTGATTTAAAGTCTATTTTATCTGATATAAGAATAGCTACTCCTGTTAGCTTTTAGTTTTCATTTGTGTGGAATTTTTTTTTAAACCCTTGAATCTATGAGTTAAATGGGTTTCTTGAAGATAGCATGTATTTGAGTTGTGTTGTTTATCCATTCTGACAATCTATATCTTTTAAGTGGAGCATTTAGACTGTTTATACTCAGTGTTAATATTGACATATGAGATACTGTTCTAGTCATCATATTGGTCGTTACCTTGTTTCTTTGTTTTCTCCCTTGTGTTACTGTTTTATGAGATCTGCAAGTTTTTTCTTTTGGGTGTCTTTACACTGGTGGGTATTGATTGTTTTGTTCCATGTAGAGAGCACTTTTAAGCATTTCTTGTAGGGCGGGTCTACTGGTGACAAATTCCCTTAGTGTTTACTTATCTGGGAAAGACTTTATTTCTCCTTCATTTATGAAACTTAGTTTTGCAGGATGCAAAATTCTTGGGTGGCAGTTATTCTGTTTAATACGAAAAATGGGACCCCAATCCCTTCTGGCTTCTAATGTTTCTGCTGAGAAGTCTGCCATTAGTCTGATGAGTTTTCCTTTGTAAGTTACTTTATGCTTTCATCTTCAAGCTTGTAGGATTTTTTCCTTCACTTTGTCTTTGGTCAAACTGATGACTATGCGCCTTGGTGATGTCCTATTTGCCATGAATCTTTCAGGTGTTCAATGATCTTCTGGTATCTGGGTGTATAAATCACTGTCAATACCAGGGAAGTTTTCCTCCATTATTCCCTCAAATAGGTTTTCCATGCTTTTTGCTTTTACTTCTCCCTCGGGGATACCTATGTTTCTTATATTTGTGTGCATTACATAATCCCATATTTCTTAGAGATTTTTTCATTCTTCTTGATTCTTTTTTCTTCATTTTTGACTGACTGGGTTAGTTCAAAACCTGTGGCCTCAAGGCCACAGGTGGCCCTCCAGATCCCTATGGCCCTTTGACCAAATCCAAGCTTCACAGAACAAATCCCTTTATTAAAAGAATTTGTTCTGTAAAACAAATTGGATTCAGTCAAAAGGCCACACTCAAGGATCTAGAAGGCCACATGTGGCCCCAAGGCTGCAGATTCCCCACCCCTAAAACTTTCCACTGTATTTTGAAATTCCCTAAATGACTGTTTCATTTCCAGAAGTCCTGTTGTTTTTTTCTTAGATTATCTAACTCTGTAGTGAATTTTTTATTCATGTCTTGAATCATTTTTTTGGTTTCTTTGTGTTGTTTTTGACTTTCTCATTGATCCCATTGCACTTACTTGGGATCCATATTTTGAATTCCATACCTGACATTTCAAAAACTTCCTTTTGGTTAGAGTCCATTGCTGAAGAGCTAGTGTGATCTGTTGTTGGTGTCAAAACAGCCTATTTTTAAATGTTGTCAGGGTTCTTATACTGGTTCCTTCTCATCTGGAACAACTTCTGTCAGCTCAAAACAGATAACTTTGTGGTTCACCTGTTCTCTGCTAGGAACTCTGCTGCTCAGTGTAGAGAGGCAGAGGTGCACTGCCTTTTGGCTTATGTAGGTAGGTACCCACTGTGGTGTTGCTGACAATTTGGGTTGGTTGGACCTCAGACATCTCGGAGAGTGTTCAGGTGCTGGTGGTAGTAGAGTAGGTTAGGTAATCCCCTATTCCCAGGTCCTTGGATGGTGTGCTTGAGACCTGGGGGAACCAGACCAAGACTGAGCTGGCAAGCTTTCCCTCAAACCTCCCTAGGTCCAGGTGCTGACTGTGATAGTGAGGGGTGGGGTGAGCTACTGCTCTGGAAGAATGCTTAGGCAGGAGACGGGCAGGTGCACTGCGGGTCTGAGACAGGAGGGGCAGGCCCCTCTTGAGAAGATTAGCAGAAGCAGTCAGCTGTGGGGGAAAATATGGAACACATCACGAATTTGCATGTCATCATTGTTCAGGTGCCATGCTAATATTCTCTGTATTGTTACAGTTTTAGTATATGTGCTGCCAAAGTGAGCACTACATTTAGTCTTATGCAGGAACTGCATTTGTGATATATGACAGAACTCCTTGATGGAGTTACCATCATTAAAATTTTTATGCAAAAAATAATTCTAAAAGTATTCCAAAATATTGATCCTGGCATGAGCAATTAATGGTGTGAGATCCTAAAAGCATCAAGAAATCTCACAAACAGCATGTTTCTGTAAAGGTGTGATATCTCCAAACTAAACAACTCAACAGGAAAAATCTCAGCTTGAAACATTCAAATTAGATTATCCCTCTTTCTTGTTTTTTAAACTCTGCCATTCAACTTCATGATACCTTAAAATTTTTATTACAAACTAAATGATTGGACTGTTCAAAATTTTTGCTTAAGATGAACACCACATTCTATATTTTCACTCTGATTTTATCACATTTCTTTCTTTCTCTACAATGACCTAGGGTTTCCTATCAGAACCTATGTGGACATTTGACATTAGTTACATTTTTATATATATCAAATGGATTTAAAACCAGGATGTCAGAACATATATCTGAGTAGTATAAAGGGAGGTACCAAGAGACTGACTTGAAAAGTGGTAATGAACAAGAAAAGGATCACCAAAAGTGACAAGGGGGTGATGGGTGCCGTGTTGGACCACCGCCCAGATCCCCTTTTAGGAAGGAAGAATTTATTCTCCCAGGTATAGACAGACCTCATCCATCTTTGGCTTCCAGGATTACCTCAAAAGAAGGCCACATTTCCTTCCCAGGGAAGCAGTTGTCAAATGACTTATCAATGGCAGGTTGACTCTCTCTCACAACAACTGCAGACAGCTTGGTCAGCTGAGAAATCTTCTAAGAATGCACTGTAACTCAACTTCTCCCTCTAGCTAGTTCTGCTTGCTTCTTTCCTTTTTCTATTACAGGGGTTGATCCCAACAGCTCTCCCTAATAAACACCTGCTTCCTAGTCACCTTCTCAGTCCATCTTCTGGGAAGCCCAATCTGCACATGTGCCGGGCAAGCAGTCTAAGCAATTGACTTGTATTATTGTATCTGTGAGGTGTAGATATAACAATATTGTCCCCATTCTATGGAGGAGAAAACTGAAGCACAAAGAGGTTCATTACTTGTCATTACTTGTTAATTCCTTGAATTACTCATCAAAGGTCATCTCAATTGTGAACAGCAGCGCCAGGGTTTAAGCCCCAACCCATCTGTCCCAGAGAGTATGAACTCTGGGTTAGGTTTTGGCTTAAGGGAATGTTGTGGCTGGTTTGATCTTCTATCCAGACCATTAAATTTTCTCTATATCAGCAAACATTGTTATGTTTTGCTTTCTTGTCATTCACGTGTTCACTGAAGTAGCACCTTTAATTTCATTCAAGAACTTTTCCTTTGCATTCACAACTTGGCTAACTATTTGGGGCACGAGGCCTAGCTTTCAGCCTATCTCAGCTTTCAGTCTGCCTTCCTCACTAAGCTTAATCATTTCTAGCTTTTGGTTAAAAGTGAGAGATGTGCAACTTTTCCTTTTACGTGGGCACGCAGAGACCATTGCAGGGTTACTAATTGGCCTAATTTAAATATTGTTGTATTTTAGGGAACAGGGAGGTCCAAAGAGAGGGGGAGAGGGAAGACAGTGGCTGGTTGGTGGAGCATTCAGAATACATACAACATTTATCGATTGAGTTCACCACATTATATGTGTGCAGTTTGTGGTGCCCCAAAATAAGTACATCAAAGATCACTGATTACAGATCACCACGACAATTATAATAATAATGAAAAGATCTGAAATATTGCATGAGCTAACCAAAATGTGACACAGAGACATGAAGTAAGAGCATGCTCTTGGGAAACTGGCACCAATAGACTTGCTCCACACGGGGTTGCCACAAACCTTCAATTTGTAAAAATGCAACATCTTTGAAGCACAGTAAAGTGAAGTGCAATAAAATGACATATGCCTATATATCCTTTTTGTTTGGCGACTTGTCAATCAATGAGGAGGGAGAGAAAAGAAAGGTCTATTTTATTTTCCCTTAGATAATTGTTTTAAGTCCTAGCATCACCACATCAATGTCTCCACCACTTCCCCCTCAAATTGTCTCCTAGGAAAGTAAAATTTTAATTTACTTTCCTTTTCTTCAGAGGATACATAGGTCAGCAACATTTTCTCATAGTAACTGCCCACAGAATGGAGGATAATGCTCTTGGCAAAGATTCATTTCTAAGGATGCTTTCAAACATTTCCTTCTCGGATAAGGGCCCTCTTGTAGGTGGTCTTCAAATGCCACTCTTTTGAATGTTTTCCTGGTGAGTAGCTACAAATAGCAGAACCGACAAATTCTGGTGTTTCAAATAAACGTCTTCTCTAAACTTAATTTCTCTGATCCTTCTCTCATTTCCTAAACAGTTATTTTTCAGAGGAACAAATGTAAATGTATATATAAATTCTGAAAAGTCTAGGTATGGAACAAAAGAGAGTGGGTGGGACATTTGATTGTGTTGGAAATAGAGATGCTTAAAGAGAATTAGTTGCAATTGCTTGATGCTTCGTTTTCCCATATAAACAAAGCCCAAATAGACTTCCTTTAAGAGTCTAGAGTTTTTAGATGTAGTAAGTGGCCTCATACCTTCATCTTTACAGGGTTCAACTGCCTCTTCTGAAGAGGGGCTGGGCACAGTGGCAGTGTTGACTCCATCTATAAAGCAAAAAAAGAAACAGTGCCTCAGAGTTCATCTTGTCAAGCTGTGTCTTTCCTGCCCCCACACCTCCCTCCCTGTTCCACCAGAGAAAATGTGAGCCCATGCCATGCTGTCATACGCTGAATGATCTTTTAAGGGGCTAGTGGTTTGGGACTCTCTTTTATGATTAGTGAAACAGAAACCTTCAGTTAAGACAGAGACCGATGTAACATAAACTTTTTTTTTTTAATGAAGAATACTATTTGTTGGTAGTAGTATACTTTGGCATTTTGCTTCTTCCTCATCTCTTAAAGGATGGTATGTTATTTTTCTTAGTAACAGATTGTGAAAGATAGTATATGCTTGCAAGTTTCTATAAAGTGCTTTTATGTGTGTGTTTTGAAAAGTTTGGTTTTTCTTAGCACAGCACTTCTGCTCCATTATGCCAGGCTGTCCAACTGCAGGGAGCAGCTCTGATGGCTGTCAGTACAGAGGCCTGGGAGAAGGGGATCATTTGGTAGAAGGCACCAGAAGCCATTTGGAGATTTCATGTCACCCAAGAACAAAATGGGACTAAGACTAAGGATTTGGAGGTCTCTGTCCCCCTCCCAGCACCAATTAACTGCATCAGAATTGATCTCTCTTCTCGGTATCATCAGCACCACTGTGACTACTTGTCTTTGGCCTCCAGGATAATAGATAATTAGCCTGCTGACATTTAAACAGTAAATATAAGACCTGAGGATTATTGAAATCATTTGGAATGGTTAACATCTGATAATTCCAAAAGGAATATATTTTTTCATACAGTAACGGGGTCATGGAACTAGAGGTAACTCGTATATATGTGATAACTAACACACATTTGGAGGCAAGGCACATATTTTCGAGCATATCCTTTGTGTATGGTGTGCATACTGTTACTTTTAGGTCAGGTCTGTATTGGAACAGAGAATACAATTTTTAGTAGGTGATAACTGGAGATGATGAATCACTTTCTTTTGTAAGGTGACAACCTCCTATTTAAAAAAAGAAAAAAAACCAAACTATTCAACTTCCCTGATGTCACAACAGCTCCCCACTTCTCTACTTCCCGTCACAGCAAAGCTGCCTGGACGCAGCTGCTGTTGTTGCTCTCACTTCTCACGCCACAGTCCACGCCAATTAGCTTCTCCTCCAAAGTTCCTCTGAGGATGTCTCATCAAAGGTGCCAGTGACCTCCCTGTGCAAATCCAATGGGCGCTTCTCTTTTTGTGTCTTACTTGACTTCTCAGTAGCTTTTCACAGTCTTTCCTCTGATCTTCTTCAAGCACTTTCTGTTGTGGCTACTCCATCTTCACTTGCCACCTATCTAGATGTCATCTTGTCCCAGGCCCGTTGTCTTTGTTATTTACCTGTTCTCCCTAGGGACTCTCACCCAGTCACATGGTTTTAAATATCGTCCTTACGCCAGTGACTCT
Source organism: Daubentonia madagascariensis (assembly GCA_023783475.1). Lineage (NCBI taxonomy): Eukaryota > Metazoa > Chordata > Mammalia > Primates > Daubentoniidae > Daubentonia > Daubentonia madagascariensis. The sequence continues at coordinate 1,939,408 of JAKFHU010002136.1, forward strand.
CAAACCTGTGTCTGTATTCCACACCTCTCCCTGGAAATCTAGACTCATATATCTATTAATAAGTGGCTTCTTGATACCCATATGGCTGTCTAAGAGTCCTTCCAAATTCACTGTGGCCAAAGCTGAACTGTTAAGTTTCTCAACAGAAACTGTCCTGTGGCCAGTCTTCCATGCGTCATCCATGTAGTTACGGAAGCTAAAAACCTAGGACTGACCCTGGGTCTCTCTTTCTCTCATACATCCCATCTAATCCATCAGCACGTCCTATGGTCTCTGTTTCCAGAATGTGACACATATCAGTCCATTTTGTCTCCATTTCCAGAAACCACCATCATCGCTCTTCTGAGGTAGCCATCTAACTGGTCTCATCTGCCTCTTTTGACCTATTTTCATTCACAGGCAAAATCAGCTTTTTAAAAACATAGCTCATGTCTGTCTGATAGTTAAATCTTCCATTAACTTCTTTTTGTAGTTCTTATGAAATCAAATCCTATACAGTCAGACATGATCTGGCATTTGCATCATCTGTTCGCCCCATCGAGAATACTCGGTCACCATCTCATCATTCAGCTCTCGTTTTAATTATCACTTCCTCAGAGAGTCCTGCCAAATCAAGCAAATGGAAAATTGCCTTCTGGGCATTCTTTTGATGTCACCTTATTTGTCTGCAAGGTATTTATCACTATTGATATTTTTATCCTTTTTTATTTGTTTATTGTTTGGATTCCCCTACCAAAATATAAGCTTCAAGGAAGCAGGAATGTTGTCCTTATTGATTGCTGCCATATTCTCAGTGCTCAGAACAGTGCCTAGGACACAGTAAATCCTTGATATGTATCTGTAGAGTGATTTTTTTTAAAGGAATATCATCTACAACTTTTATTTGACTTGATCATGACAACAGTCAAAATTGCTGGATTATGCCGTTTTGAGATTGTGGTTTTTTCATGATGTGGAAGAGGCCTGCAAGTTTATATAATCAAAATTGAAGCTGGAAGTTACATTGAATGAAAAGAAGATATTTTCATTTTGGAAAAATAATAGCAGGTCAAAAGGGCTTTAATGACCAGAACCACATCTTGAATTTCTCTGCACTCTGATTAGAGAAGCTCAATGTACGTTGACACCAGCCAGGATCATAGATGGATCCTGTCACTGAAGTGTGTTCCAGCTGGCAGGCTCACTTGGAGAGCAAGAGATGCCACTCAGGGATGCATTTAGGACTGTTCCTTACATTGAGAGGTGCCCATATTGTGGTGATAATGCTATCAGATTCAAGAGGTGGAGAAGAGGGCTGACATTCTAACTCTCTCTACTCACAGGCAAAATGATCCCAAATCCAAGAAGAAACTGCATGTTTTCAACTGATTAAGGGGAAAAGGATGAATAAATACAGCACAGGCAAATATGTATGCATATATATATACACATGTGTATGTGTGTGCATGTGCACGTGTGTGTATGTACAGGGGTAGGAAAAAATCTATGTTGATAAAGGCAGTTTGAGACAGAGCAGTGAATGAATAAAACCTGTGAAACCTCAACAGTCAGAGAATGGCCTTAGCTGTCAGCAGTTAGTTGACTAATACTTGTCAGCCCCAAACAGTAAAAACAGTGCCAGCTTTTCACATAAGACTCATCTGCTATGGAGCATGATGATGTGTGGGTCGGGGGTGTTGGGAGGGTTGGATAACAACAGTTTGCTGTATCAGAAATTCATTTCATTGCAAGGACTACATTGCAGCAAAGGGAGCTAGCTGACCCAGTAACAGGTACACAAGGTCCTTGTTGCCTTGCTTCAGTGCTTTCTCTGATTGGCCTTCTTCAATTCCACCTTCCAGGTTAATAATAAAAGCTTCCAGTTCCCTAGCAAAAGCTCCAAGGTTAATGTACGAAGTTTTCAGTGAAAAACTTATCACACTACCTGGTTTAATTCCAAGAGTTCAGCATATGGCCTAGGACGTGCCTGGCACGCAGTAGACAGAGCCCACTATTCCAAAAATGCCCCTCCATGGGGCTCATTAGAACTGAGAGAATGACTTGGAAACTAAAGGGAAGAGGGATTTTTTATTTTGGTGGTTATGTTGGTAACTGCATGATTGTATCCATCATTCTTTTAAAGGACAGTGTGCCTGAGTACAAAAATGGGTAGGAAGAGATAATAAATCAAAGGTGATTCCAGTCCCTTTTGAGCCTTAAGTGTTACTTTATTTAAAAATGTTTAATTTATAATATAAAGTATAGAATCTATAAGAATTCAATTGACACATGTGTCCTTTAGTGAACACAGGTGATGTCAAGAAGGCTTCAGATCTCATTTAGAGCTCTGTGTGTGCGGTAGTTAGGCTCCATGGTACTGCATCCCACAACTGCAGAGAAATAACCAGAAGGATGGCTCTTCAAAATTTAATGCAAAACAGTAAAGAACACTCCACTCAGTGTGCAGGGAAAGCCTCTTCTTCATTTCCTTCAAACTGTTTTTATTTTATTTTATTTTTCCCCTCCAGCTAAATCTGCTAATTTTGGCCTGACTTAAGTCAGCCAAGCACTGGCTTGGCACTTCCAACCTCCACCCGGCCCTCGTAGAGCATTACCAAGCAAACTGTTATTATAGGGAAGAAAAAGGGAATTGGTGAACGAAACACGAGAACGCGCCACTCTGTTTGGAAGCACAGTCAACTCATAGCTAACAGTGTTGGTGGCTTCCTGAGGGAGATCTGAATGAACACTGGAGTTAATCTGGTGAAAGTTATAAGCATTTTCAGACAATAGCATTGAGTAAAGTCATTGTTCACCTCTGTGGATGAGGCCTAGGAGACTCCTCAAAAGAAATCTGAGCCCACCTGCTTCTTGGCTCTGCCCTTCCACTTCTTCCACACTTGGCTTTTCCTCTGGACCATTCTCATCTTTCAAGAAAACCACAGAGGGAAAAAAAAAATGCATCAAGTCAATTTATGAAATATCTCTTTATGGCTAATATGCAGCACTGAAATTAATTGTAACCAATGTAGCATGACTCCCCATAAAGCCAGGCAGAGAGATGAATCAAAGGCATGAAACAGAAAAATTACCTACATAAACAGGTGCATTTATACTCATCCCTTCCCACGTGATTCGCTAGGTGAAATCTTGAACTGCAGTAAACAAAACTCACTCAGTCCTGGTAACATCTCTCTTCTGGCTCGGTATTTCCCAAAATGCAATACAGATTTCAACTCTGGTCTGCTTTTCTCCCTTGTCTCAAGTAACATGCGCTGTGTAAGGAAGCTAGGCCGATTAAGTTTCTATGCCCTTTATTTTTCTGTTTGATATATGTTGCCAAAAAAAAAAAATCTACTTTCACTTAACTTGCATGTGACAGTCTAACATATCTATGCTACAAAATATTTTGTCTTGAACAAGTTATGTTGGTTCAAGTTTATGCTGTAGTATGTAACTCTGAAAAATAAATAACTGGACAGGTACAATGAAGGCTGTATACTAGCAACTATTTAAAAACATTTTCTTTTGTCTTAAAATGTATACTATATCTGTGGATTTATGTGTAGAAAAAAAGAAACTTTTCAAAGGTAAATAAAGGCATGATTTTATAATTCTTTGCTAAAAGGGTCTCCTAATTGCTTTTTGTCTGGAAAATAAATAAAATAATTTATCTAAGGGGCACAGGAACAAAGTAGAAAACATGTAGTTAAGTACAAAAACCAGAGAAGCAGAAGTTACCAGGCTATATTAATGTGGGTTTAAGATGGCCACAAATGTTTTGTATCTCAAGAAGTAGAGTCTGTCTCCCTTCTCTTTGGATCCTGATGGGTTCTGTAACTTGTTTAGACCAATGGAATGTGGTGGAAATAACATTTGGGATTCCTAGCTGCCCTCAGAGGACTGGCAGCCTCTGTTTTGTCCCTCTGGGAAGCCAGACACTATGCTGTTAAGAAGCTGAAACTAGCCTACCAAGTGGCGAGAGACAAATGGAGAGAGAGAAGGGTCGTATGGAGGAGTTCTGAGAGGCAGACATGAGTGAAGCCTTCTGGAAGCTTAAGACCCAGCCCAGCTGCCAGCTGAATGCAACTGAGTGGTAACCTCAGCCAGTGCCACAATGAGCAGAAGAATCACCCAGCTGGGCCCTGACCCACAAACAGACCAAATAACTTAACTTTGTTTTGCTTGAGAGCTTTGACCCATCATCTCCTAATATTGCCACCTCTTAATCCAGAGGCAAGAGGATGGGGATTCCTCCCTAGAGGAGGTGTCTACTACTAGAGCTGAAAGAAGAACCCCAGAAACAATAAGGAAACATATCACCTAGCAGCTATGAAAAATAACTGACAGAAGAGAGTTTCAGACAGGGAAATATTTGGATTTGACTTAAATGAAAGAAAACATTTGTAATAGAATGATAACAAAAGGAAAAAAGAGACACTTCAAAGTTGGTGAAGGATGTAGTCAATAAATCTATAATATGGACAGAATCCTCTCTGTTCAGCACTGTGCCATTTATCATGAGGAGCACAGTATACCTTTTAGTATAAGAACCTGGGCCAGCTCTGTATGCATTTAGATCCAGTGTTCTAAGTGGCATATTTACAATAAATCCATCCCTGTTACTGGGGAAACAATCTGATGTGTACTGCCTACTGGTATACTCTTACCTTTTCTTATAAAGGTCTTGAGATTTCTGGATACAGGGAGAGTATTGGCAATTCAAAATCAGTGGTTTGCAGATTGGATCATTGGTCTCAATTCTTGAGTTTCCTACCCATGTGATTATCTGACATTTTCTCTATTCTGGTTCTTCATATAGGTAATGGTGCTGGCTTTTGCTCTAGGGAGGAAATAGTCATTTCTGCTATTCTTGCTGTCTTAACAATGCAGGAGCATGTGCCAAAAGCTTATCAATAACTGCCCCCTTCCTCCCACCAAATGGACTCAAGCAGGAGAAATCTGCCAGCTTTTCTGTCTTCCCCAACAGACTTTGTAACACATTTCACAATAGGCCTGAAGTCTGCAGGTGACAGGCTGCCTTTAAAACTAGTCTGGTTACCAGCTCTCCTACAGAGTAGGAATAAAGAGCTTTCTTATGAAGAGAGGAAGAATAAGACGAAAAAGAGAAATAGCAATTAAATCACAGGAATGTGAAGAATTGGTTCCAGCAGTTGTAAATGCATAAAAAGGAAATTCATGGTCAGACCCCCAAATCCAGCTTTCTAATAGTAACAACCAGTCTGGCAGTTTACCTAATCTACTGCTTCTGGGCTTTTATCTTTAGTCCTCATGTGTGCCAGCCCACTCCCTAACGCAGACATCTGAGTGGCATGCTTTTGTTTTCTGCTTTGCATCTCAACTGCACAGTTTTCTATTTGCAGTATTTCTGCCCTTGGGAACCAAACTCAAGAAACACTTGGCATGTTTATCATGGAGTAAATGCTTTCTAGAAGAACGCTGGATTTGCCATTTGAGTAACATGCCCTAAGATAAAAAGGTTCAGGTATATTGCTTTCATCAATTTTCAAGACAGTGCACCCTCAAATCCAGCAGGGGGAAGCAATGTAGAAGTCTTGTTTTCTAAGCCCAGCATATGCATTCTTGGGCAATTAGATTAGCACTAATTTCACTCTCTCTTAGGACATTTTGGCCAGCTTATAACTTTCCACCCATTTTAAATGCCTCATATGGGTGAGTTCTTAGTGAAACAGTGGGTGTCCACTGGCAGAAAAAAAAAAGTCACATTACACAGTTACTGGTAAGTGTTTGATAAGGACAAAGTTTCCTTGTATCAGCCCTGTCTAGCTATCTTCACAGGAAGCACATAAACAATAAAAAGTTAAGTAGAGTGGGGCATGTAAACTTGTGGTTTTTAGAAGGGATTTTAAAAGGCTTACTATAAATGTGAAGCAACATAGGAAAATGCCAGGATATTTTGTTAGCTTAAAAAATGTTACACAGAAGCTATGTTTTCATAGCTAATACACCTTTAAGACCACATATTTACTTCACATAATAAATTTCCACAGCATTCATGTTGAGTGTGGCATGACACTTTACTTTCCCATGCTGAAAAGCAGAGTAACTCATGAGACTTCAACTGGTTGTATCTTTCTCATTTTCCAGTATTAGTGCTCTGCCCCCCACTCTTTAAACCCATATTTATTGAGCATGTACTGTCTGCAAGAATATTTCAGAAATTCTGTGGAAGTAAAATGAGACTCCTGATGTAAAGTGAATTTAGATAAGTAGAAAGAAGACACCACTGGTTGGACTATGGTAAGAATGCAGTCCATATTTAATTCTATATGGGAGAGTTTTATAAGGGCAAAATCTCAACCTGATGATCACAAATTGCTGTCCTGATATTTGTAGTTTCTTTTGTGAACTGTACCTGGGGATATATGAAGAGAAAGGATAAGTAAATCAGGAAAAAATCCATCCCTGTTACTGGGGAAACAATCTGATGTGCACTGCCTACTGGTATACTCTTGCCTTTTCTTATAGAGGTCTTGAGATTTCTGGATACAGGGACAGTATGGGCAATTCAAAATCAGTGGTTTGCAGATTGGATCATTGATCCCAATTCTTCAGTTTCCTAGTAATATATATATAAAAAATATATATATTATAATATATATATAAAAATATATATAATAATATATATATAAAAATATATATATTATAATATATATATATAATATTATATATATATAATCACCTGCTAAACACCGTTATCAGGCCTGAATTCTTTACTGTATATTTTCTACAAATAAGGACATTCTCTTTCATAGCCACAATACAACCATCAAGTTCAAGAGATTAATTTTGATGACAATCCTATTATCTAGGCCACAGACCACATTCAAGTTTTGCCAGTTTTCATATATATATGTATATCAGTGTCCCCCACTGTGGGCAGAGAATATTTCTATCCCATTGATATTGGACTTGGCCACTTGACTTTATTTGGCTAATGAAATGCTAGTGGACATGTGAGCAAAGGGCTTACATGTGCTGCATAAGTGGATTTGGTGCTTGTGCTCCTGACATTTGCCATGACAAGAAGATGCCCCTGTAGCTGCAGGAGGATGAGAGATACATGGAGTGGACTTGAACCCAAGTCACAGTCTGAAGCCATGTGCAGACAACTCACAGCTTGAAGTAGAACCACCCAGCTGAGCCCAGCCTACATCAGCCAAACTACAGTCAACTTGCAGACCTGTGAGCATGAGAATTGATAGTTTTGTTATAGGAAACTGCATTTTGAGGTGATTTGTTACACAGCATTATTATAGCAATAGCTGATTAATACATACAGTGTGTTTATTTTTCTCAGCTCAGGAAGGCTTGAAGTTAACTTTTTTAAAAAGTTAGTGCTCATTTGTAAAGAATTCAATCTTTAATATTATATTCCCATCCATTATAGTTTCATCTCATGCATTCCAAAATTCTCTAGAAGACACACATTTGAAAAATAAACTTAGCTTACCTAAGAGAGGAATGCTTTTCAAAAGTATGCACTGTCATGAATATAATGATTATGTTTTATTTAACTGTAGAGCTATGTGGGCAACAGTATGATACTAGTTAATACTAGGTAATGTTTATTGAATAATGCCTATTCCACACTATTCCATTCAGTGTCTAAATGCTTTGCATAAACTATCAAATTTATCTACGTTTCATGAATGGGAAAATTGAGACACAAATATTAAGTAAGATTCCACAGCTAGCAAGTGACAGTGGTGATGGACAATTTTAACCCAGTCAGCTGATGCCAGACCCCACTGCTGCCTCCCTGGAAACATAATTAATATTTGTTATCTGGGTAAGAGAGTTAATTTATGGGCCAGCAAAAATGCAGAAAATGATAATCTCATGATTCACTGAGTAACACAGAACACTGAGAATCAAACCCCTCTGGCACTTAAGTGAGGTGGGTGCAATGCAATAACTCCAAACTTTTGTTTTTTTAATGCTAAAGATATTTTTATTTTGGAATAATTTGTAAACAACAGAAAGTTGCAAGAACAGGACATGAAAATTTCTTTTTTTCCCTGAACCGTTTGAGAGTAAGTTGCAGACATAATCACCCTCTAATCATCGTCATCATCTCTGAATCCTGTAGTGCATATTTTCTACAAACAAGGACATTCTCTTTCAAAGCCACAATACAACCATCAAGTTCAAGACATTCATAGTGATGACAATCCTACTATCTAAGCTACAGACCACATTTAAGTTTTGCCAGTTTTCCAATAATATCTTTAAGAGAAATCCAGGGCCACATACAGCATATAGTGTCGTGTCTCTTTAGTCTCCTTCAATCTGGGCAGAAATGTTCCTGACTCCGCCCAAGCTCTGTGCTGGGCGTTTGCCCTGTTACCACTCAGCTCCCTTCATTGTGAATGCCTGCCTTTCTCAGCCCTAGTTAATGGCTTCAGGAAGAAAGAAAGGGAGGGAGGAAAGGTTAGTTCCAAATCTTTAAAAATTTGTCTTGGAGGTGTCATTAGCTGATTGAGCTATTTTAATAGCTTACTCTTAGAAAAGTTTCTGAGTTGGCTGCCTCATTATTTTAATGAAAAGCCTCACGTGCACCTGTTAGTGCAGATGAATAGGTGTGCAGCTGAGCAGTCACCATCTAAGAAGAGTGACAGCTGCTCCCTGCTAGGCAGCTCCTTTGTTCCAGGCACTTACATGCTTATGCACCTCACATGTTACCATGCATCCTGCAACAGGCCCACTGAATTAGACTTTGATCTCCATGTTTACAGGTGAAGAAATAAAGGTTGCAAGAGATCAAGTCACTTCCCCAGAGTCACACAGTTAGTGACAGAGCTGGGACTCAATCTCAGGTCCAGATTAAGCCAAATCCTGAGGACTGTCTTGTTTGCCTGCAGATTCCTGTGACCTCCGCTCACCTGAATGAGCTAACTTGTACATCCTCTGCAGAAAGAGATGTCCCTTTCTTGTTCCTGTGCTGTCCTAGGCACCCAGCACTGTGCCTAAAATCTATTAGGGGCTCCATAAACACTTGTCAAGGGATTAAAAGGGAAACTTCATTTTCTCCCTAAGCAGTATTTTTTGGCTTGAACCCTATTTTAGTTCTCTGTGTAGATAAGGTATGACATCTACTTGAGCTTCTGTTTGAATTTCATTCATTTGTGGATTAGTTTAAAAATTTCATGTCTCTTTGATCTCAACTAAGGGTTCCTAAAAAAAAAAAAAATCAAATGTGGTGAAGGGTTGGGAGTATGAGCAATTAAGAGTCCATCTGCTTTGCCAGCACGACCCAGCCTGGCCTCCATCCCTGTCCCCTCTCTCCTGGGTGGTGGCAATCGCTTTCCAATGTGTCATTGCTTCGACTCTTGTCCTCTAAGTCTATTCTCAGCCTAGAAGCCAGTTTGTTTTAAAATGTAAGGCCACTCATACCACCCCACTGCTTAAATGCTCTGATGGCAGCAGGACCCTGTGTGGTAGAAACTCCTACTGTTTTCCTGCCCTCTTTCCTTCTAGTCGTCTTCCTGCTCACTAGCTCCAGCCACGCTGGCTTCTGTGCTGTTCCTCCAGCATACTGGGTTCTCTTCATCTCAGGCCTTTGCACTGCCCCACCCCCTAAACTGGAGTGCTTTCTCCCTAGGTCCTTCAAGTCTTTGCTCAAATGTCCCCTTTTCACTGAAGTCTTTGCTGAACCCTCTATTGTAAATTGCATCATCTCCTCACCCCCTCACACTCCATCCTGCTTATCCTGATCAACTTTTTCTCTTTGGTTTTTCAACGGTCTATCACCTTCTAATATATCATATCCTGTAGTTTAGGCAGATATTATGTTCATTGTTTATGTGTACCAGCCCCTTGTTGAATGAAAGCTCCACTGAGGTAAAGATGTTTGTCTGCTTCATTCACTGATGTCTCCTAAGTACCTAGAATGAGCTCGTGGTAGGTGTTCAATAAATATTTGTCAATTAATAAACTATGCTCTTGCCTTACCTGGCCTTGCCTGGATAGTTCACAAATTAATCAGGAAGTAAAAGAAGAAAATTATCTTCTATTCCAAGATTTTTGGGTTACTTATGAAGTATAAGGTGTATATGGGGCAGAATTTTTCAAGGAAGGTGGCCCAGACATAAGAACTCAGCCTTTCGTTATAATACAGCTATTACCATTTGGTTCTCCAGACTAATGACTTAGAACTTCCCAGGAAGGTGGTGAAGCACGTGCAGCCAGTTTGGGAAAATGTTGGGAAGTGCTCCCCTGGCTGCCAGTTCTACCTCAAATAAACTCAAATAGTATTACAACCATGCCCCCTTCAAAAAGGGGTGTAAGACCCATGGGTTAGTCCCATGTTAGACTAACCCATGGGTGTTAGACCCATGTCCAATTATAGGACAGAGAAGACAATTGTCTCAATCCTATCTCATTAAGCATGTCTCGAAACAGTGAGTTGTCCATGTAGAAGGAAGAGGAAATAATTGAACCTGTTATTTTTTAAACCTGTGTGTCTGTTAAGGGAGACACAAGTGTGACACATGTTCAAGGAGAGGAAACACATGAGTAGCATGCAACTGTCCCTTCCATATATTTTGTATAATGATAAGCAGAGAGCCAAGTACTCAATAAAGAAGCAGCTCAGCAAATACCTGCAGAAGGATTGAATTTTGTAGCATTTCAACATTGAAGGTATAACCCTGGCATACCAAAACTTGCTGTGGCATCTCTTGGTATAAAAATAGCACAAGGCAATGTACCAGAGAGCTATTTTCAATAGCACATGTACCCTCCTAATAGATAACATATGGTTCTCCCATATGGCATGTTAATACAAATACTTTTACTCTGATATGGTTAGTTTTTAATCCAAGGATTTCCAAGTACTTTATAAACACTATTCATTAGCACAGCCTTCCCTGGGGAGGTTGTAGCGCCTTGCAGAGGTACAAAGCATCCTGCACACAATCAATAACTATTAAGGAACGACAATAATAAGAAATATATTAATGTAGCTGTTTTTCCAAGAAACCAATAAATGGGAATTAAGCAACTTTCCCAGAGTCTTCCAATGACTTCATGGGGCAACTGAGGTTAGAAATCAACTTATGCTGACACTTATGGTTATTCTACCAGTTGATCTCTAACAGTGAATGGACCATAAATTATGCCAATTCTCAGATATGCATATAACCTGCTATCTACCCCATAACTGGGAAAATTATGGACAAAATGAGGTTAGCATAATAGCATTACAATGGGATTTCCTTTCTCTCTCTCCAACAAAACAGCAACTGCATTTTTCCATTAACTTTAAGCCCTAAGGTTAAATTTTCTTCTAAAAACTACATTTCTCTTTATCATCATTTACATTCCTGAATCAAGATAGCCAGTGCACCTACACATTTGTTTAAAACAGGCACACATTGTGCTCTGTGCAGATGTTAAATACAGAACTGGAAAGATTAAACTTTTTTTTTGCTTTTTTGCTGAAGAATGGAAAGTATAATATATAAAGACATTCTTTAAATAGAATAATCATCCCATGAATAAATTCAAAAGATATTAAATATTTTTGTCATCAATTAATGTTTATTGAGTACCTACAAAATTCAAGATGCTAGAGAAGAAATAAATTAGGCTATTCTGAAGACAAAGGCCTTTCACTTTGGGAGTTGACAAGAGAGGGAGGGATGGAAAGGTTTCATGATATGTGCCTGCCTGCATAAGGTGAAATTGAGGCTAGGGATGATTATCAAGAGAAAAATATAAAATTTTATTTCATATATGTAGATATGAATAAATGTTGGGTATTTGAGCTGAATAAAATGAGTAAATGCTCCAATTCTCTACTTGGCATTGTCCACATAATTCCTCAGGAAGTTACTGATTGAAGATGTACATGTGTGAGTGCAAGTGTCCCTCTGGGGCAACTCCCAAAGGGAAAGTCTTTTGCTTTCCAAATAGCCTAATTTATTTCCTCTCCAGGGTACAATTCAGTACACATATATCTGAAGTTGTGGGCAGCCTCACATTATCATGGCAAATAAAATTCATTTTTGTGTTTCTACCACTTTCTCCCTTTAAAATATTTGTTCCCTCTTTGTTGAGACATGCTATTTTAAGTGGTGAAAGTAAAAATTTTAAAATTCTGATTTGGAATTTTGAAGTTTAAAATGAAAGCAATGTATGGGTTTTCCATAATTCATATGAACTTTTTATAAAAATGTGCCCTTACCCTAATTATAATCCCATAGATGACAAAACTCATCAACCTCTCCAAAGCTGCCTGACAACTACAAAAACAACAGTGCTCTCTGTATGTATTTTCTCTCTCTTTAAAAATTACACATTCCCAATAATGGTTTTGTTTAACCAAATGTTTTGCTAATAGCTATTTGACATTGTACCATAATAAATTTCAACATATTCCCTTTGCTAAACATGAAAATCATTTGTAAGTGGAAAAACCACACACCTTTAGGCAGAGTGTAGATCAAATATTTTCTTTGTGTGGAATTTTAGGCACAGGAAGCGGTCTTCCTTAGCATTGCATGTTTTCCTTCCAAAGGAGTAACTTGGAGGTTACTCTATCTGAAGCACTAATTCTCAAACTTCATTGTGCATCAGAAGACCTTGGAGGGCTTGTTGAAATACAGATTGCTGGTCTCTGGTTCAGTGGAGCTGTGGTGGGGCCTGAATATCTGCATCTCTAACCAATCCCCAGGTGATGCTGCTGCTATGGGTGTGGGGACCACACTTTGAGGATTAGAGTATTAACCAGTAAGAATAGGAAGTACGATATGATTTATTAATTAAATATGGCCATGAAGATCTCACTGTTAGCTTCATTACTATATTGTTCATTTTCTAACCTCTGAATCTCTGTAGCCGCGAGTTGAGTAATCCCTTGAGACTACACTTATATTTGTTAGAAAGAAAAAGAAAGGTAGACTTTTCATAAAATCAATGTATAAAATTTACTGTTTCACTAAATTTTCACTAAAGATTACAGTTAAATCACTTTATCTTAAAATGCATTAATCAGCAAGCAAAACGTTGCAGAAGTTTCCTACATTCTGGACGCTGTGCTGGGTGCTGCAGACTCAGGAATGAACAAGGTGGAAGGCTTGTGGAGCTTACTGGAGAGACAGATAAATGAACATACAACCCCAGCCAAGTACAGCAAACTCTGATCTGGAGGAAGCAGGGAGGGCGGTGGGTGCTTTCAGGTTAAGCACCTAATTCCAGTTCTGAGGGGCCAGGGAAACTTTCTCAGAGGAGGCACTGCTCCAGCTGTGACCTTTGTCACCAAGCAAATATTTATTGAACACTCAGCCTCTGCCAGACTCTGTCCTTTAGAGCTGTTCTGCCCACTGCGATAGCCGCTAGCCATCCATGGCTACCGGGTGCTCAAAATGAGGCAAGTCCAAATTGAAATGTGCTATAAAGTACAAATAAGATTTTGAAGGTAGGACAAAAAATGTAAAATATCTCATTAACAATTTTTATATTGATTACATGTTGAAATGAAATTTTAGATATATTGGGTTAAATAAAATATAGAGTTAAATTTAATGTCACCCATTTCTTTTACTTTTTAAACGTGGCTTCTCAAAAATTTAAAATGACATACGCATTTGTAACTCATGTTATATTTCTGTTGGACAATGCTGCTTTAGAGATAACTAGTGAGGAAAACAGCTGTGGAGTTGAGAGTCCAGTGGGACAGGTGGAAAATGTAGCTGAAGCTATCAAAGCCCCAGTTGTTGTGGCTTGGCACTCACCTCTGATTCTGCGTGTCCCAGTGCCTTCTCCTCCTGAACATGCCTCCTGGGAGCTTTTTCTGGATGCTTGTCCTGCTGATACTGAAGTGCTGGGGAGTTAATACCTCAGAAGCAGCCCTAAACCGATGATGGACAGGGGCAAGTGGCTTAACATCCCTACCCTGGTGCTCGTGCCCCTTCCGTGGGACAACTCTGAGGCATACCCACATTGTCTCCTAGAGTCCTCCTGCAGGACCAGGTCCCAGCTGCCCACAGGACAATCTACTTATTCCTACCCCTGTGTTTGCTTCCTTCCCTTCCCTGTCTCACCTTGCTACTCCCCTACTGGTGCTTCCGGGGATCTCCCCAAATCAACTGCTTGCCCTGGAATCTTTGTCTCAGGGTATGCTGTTGGGCGCCCTGAACTAAGAGATTTTTAAACCAAATAGTTACACAAATATATTATCCCCAATCATGATACGTGCTAACAAAAGGAAATGCTGGTTGCTAAGATGGCATCTACAAGATCATCAGAGAGGCCGTCCCTGTGGAAGTGGCATTTGAACTGACAAGACTAAGGCACTTATGGAGCAAAGTTAATCAGTAGAAATGAATGATGTAAAGAGAGAGAGATGAATGAGTCTTCCAGGCAGAGGCAAGAGCATGTCCAGGGACCCTTATGTGGGGAAGATGAAGATGCGGCATCTTTGAAGATTTAGGAGGGGCCAGTGGGGTAAGAGTGCTCAAAACAGGCCTAAGTGGGGGATGTTCAGGCAAACACAGCAGTATGAGCTGGGGGGAGAGGGACTGTGTCATGGGGAGGGGAACAAGAGCCAGAGAGGAGCAGAGCACGTATGTCTGGGGAGTCACAGTAGTTTAGCATGTCGCCACTGATGACAAAGGGAGTGGGTGAAGGAGTGAAGCCAGGTGAAGAACGAGTGGTGCTGTTAGGAGGTCATTGTACCCTTTGCTGGGAGGGAGTCTATGCAGGGCAGTAGGGAGCCATGGAGTGTTCTCTCTCACATGGCAGGAAGGGCAGCGATAAGTGACCCACTTGGAACTGATTAAAATACTCCAGACAAGAGACAGGGGAGGTCTGAGATACAGGGGTGGCAGGTGACCAGAGAGGGGACAGGATGGATTGAGGAGGTATTCGAGGGGTAGAATCAGCTGGCTTTGGTAAGTGGTTGGCCTGGGCTGTGGGGGATGAGGAATGGTGCCAACCTCTACTATAAAAGCTCTGAATAATCCTAATTAACATTCATAACAACTTAATGGTATAGATATAATAAATATTCTATTTTGTAGGTGGCAAAATGATCTCATCTCAGCAACTCTCCCAGGGTTCCATAGCCAGCAGGGAGCAGAGACAGGATCTGAGCCTCGGTCATTTGCCTCCCAAGTGCGGGCTGCTAATCACTGTGCTATAGCGCCACCTGCGTCCACCCCAGGCCATGGAACACTGCAGGGTGTGGAGCCTGGGAGCAGAGGGCAACATGCCCATCTAAGGCGACCAGGAGATGGGCATCAGAGATCTTTTTGTAGCAAAGAAGGGAAGTCAAAGAGATGGAGAAGAGAAAAATAGCGCAGTAGAAATCCCTTTAGAATAATTTCTAGAAAATTTGTATAAGGTATTTTAAAAGAGTAAAGTGTGTATATAATGGTAATTTTTTAATATAGTAATGCTACTTGCTGATATTCCTGGTTAGCTTTTTATTTTTTCCTTTTGTGACCTTGTCTGGGTTGTACGTTTTGACTGATGGTCTAAGACAGTTGCTTCCGATATCTGTTCTGTTTATGTCGCGGATAGTAACGTATCCTATTGTGAGCCCTCAGGGCTAAGCAAAAGGAGAACTGTAGCCTCCTTTCTGCCTACATTCTGGGATTTCCAGACCCATTGCAATTCCTCCTCCATGTGTACAATATCGTCATGATTTCTTTCCCATCAAGCTGTGCTTTAAGAAGGCATCAGCTGTCATTTTCAACTTACTGTAAATTACTTTTATTTAGTAATGAACCTGTTACCTCTCCAAAGACTACTGAGAACACTCTAATTATCTAATCTTCTTACCTATAAAAATAGTTCTATAATTACTATACTGAGCAGGGAATGCTAAGATCTCCCGGTCTTAAATTTACCCCAAAATTTCCATTAAGTATATTCTAAAAAGTCTTACTGAAGTCTTACTTCATTTTGAATAAATGAATTTCTACATGTTTTTTCTGTATATTCATTTCCAAATGGTCTCTATCTTTGCCTGTGCCTGGGCAATACCTGCTGGCAACGGATCATCTTGAGGAGATAATCAACTGACTGAAGGACTAGGAAAAACTTTTCTAGGGTGGCTGATGCTATTTCAGACAAGTCAATGTAAATATCAGAAGCCAAATCAAAAGACAAATAGGAACATCTGTTTCTTCTCTCCTGGTGGCAGAGTAGGCCACCGACAATTATGCACTGCCAGTATGTACACTGCTATAGACATAAAATGACACGAGTCCCTAGTTGAGGAGTACTCTGACATGTTTTTTGTTCTTTCTGCCAAATTGGTCAATTTGCAGAAGTCTGCCCTTATCGATTGCACTTTTTTGGATAACCGTAAAGGAATTCCAGCTGTCTCTCACCACAGAAATATGTTTGGTAAAAAATACATCAGACAGCCTCGTGATCAATGAAAGGAGAAATCTCTGCAGGTGATTGCGTTTCTTCGAAATGGGTGAGCGGTCTGCCTAGAGGACATTGGCCTCTTCCCTCTCATGGGCTCTAGGGACAGTCATTTAACCGCAGAGCCCCTTCCCACCTAAACAGATGGAGCCACACCGAGGCGGCGGTGAGTGCAGCAGGGAGCGGGAGACAGAAACAGCCTGATGGTGGAGGGATGATAGAGCACTGCCCACAACAAAGACCGCAGGAGAACAATCCTATAGCAACAGCTTGGGAAAGGTTTTAAGGATTTTCAATCTTCTTGGCAGTTTGTTTATGAGAATAAATTATTACTCCCAGTTCTCATTACTAATGTCAGATGATCCTGGACTTGATGGAGCCAATTCCCCTGTTTTTATGGCCCCCCCCACCAGTCTGTTGCTTCTAGAAATATCAAAATGGCCTTAGTTTTTAACATTTAGGCTGTGAATAAGGTTTTCTTCTGAAAATCCCAGAATAACGGTATTGTCATAAATGCTTTCTTGTGACTGTAAAATGTCAATCAAAAACATGTCAAATTAGAGCAAAAGTTTTTCCAATCATTTGACAATATTAGGACAAAGGTTCAAATATATGCATATACTACTTGAGCCATTCAAATGAATGGCAGATGAATAATTTCTTCAACAACTGGCTAATAAATTTAAAATCAGAATCATTTACAAGAACAAATAATTGCAAGAAGAAGCACTATGTATTCAAAATGAAAGATGACTCTTCAAAGTCTGTCCAGTTAAAGCTAATTAAATTATGATTCGGGACAGTTTTAATTACAACTAATAATCAGTCCTTTAACGTAAACTTCAAGAGGGTTAAACAAAGACTTATAATGTGGTTAAGAAACAGAAATGTATACCTGATTTATTGACTTTTTAAATAATTTCCTTTATTCATAGAACTCCCTACTCTTGCAAGATTTCTTGAGTCTCTGCATGGTTTTCATGTAGCAACTTGAATGAACAATTTTGTAATGCTACAGGTCTGGGCGTGGCAACAAAGGAAGAAAGTGACATCACTTATTTGGGGCTATGAAACATTAAATATGATGAACAGCTTTTAGTTTCTTCCTTCAGCTTTTTTGTCTTTTTCGCCTTTTCTAGTATGAATTCATTTGTCACACATACACGTTTGCTTTTGTTAAGTCATGGTCTAAGTAATACATTTTTTTACTAATGCCCTGGTAAAATTAAAATGTAGATTTATTTTTTGTTTTTAAGAATTCTTATCCAAGGAGTTTGATTTCAGTTGCTGATAAAGACACAGGATGCTTTTGCATTGTTTTGTTTGTAGGTGCATTCAGTGTCATTGCTGAGGCATGCTGACATTCTAGAAAACAACAAAGACATAAAAGCCAAAGTATAAAACTGAATTATTTTCCCCCCTTAAAAGCCAAATCTGACACAAATTCCCATTGCCATACAAAGCCTGTGTGGTGCCAGCATTTAGTCAGCAGTAAGGAATAGTTACTGGCAGGCCACACATTCTTCACTCTGCTTGTTGGAGAAGGTTATTTTTATTCACGTGATGGATAGAAACACAAAATGAGTTTTCTGAGAGACCATAACCCTGCAGGTCCGTAATTCTTCTCTGACAGTACTGCATTGGTCATTTTAGTGACTTAATTTTTGAACCTGT
Organism: Daubentonia madagascariensis; assembly: GCA_023783475.1. Classification (NCBI taxonomy): domain Eukaryota; kingdom Metazoa; phylum Chordata; class Mammalia; order Primates; family Daubentoniidae; genus Daubentonia; species Daubentonia madagascariensis. Next base: position 1,957,486 of record JAKFHU010002136.1, read on the forward strand.
TTCTGTCTCCCTGAAGGAATGAAAGAAATCCTATGTAAAATGTATCCAACCTGAAAGGAGGACTCCCAGCTCTTTATCTAAAGTAAGATAAATTCGATCTCTTTTAGGAAACTTGAGACACGTGGAAAGGAGACCGTTAGCATGGCTGGGCGGCACGGAGAGGCGCATCTGAAACATTTCCACGGACACTGTGAGCGTCTCTCTGTAATTAGTTTAGAGCAGGGGTCTGCAAACCAGGGCCTGCAGGCTTATCTTTGTACCACCTGCCAACTAAGAATGATTTTTTTTTTTACATTTTCAAAGGGTTTTAATAAAAAGGAAGAAAATATGCAACAGAGACCATATGTGACCTGCAAAGCCAAAAATATTTCCCATCTGGTCCTCTTGAGAAGTGTGCTGACCCTTGTTTTGGAACAACCTGACAAAAAAGCAGGAGATGACTCGCCTAGGAAACGGCGCATCTGAACTCAGTGGAGGATGATCCACGTAGTGTAGGAATTAGCTTGATCCTCTATTAAGATAACCTTCAACCACCCCCTGTCCACCAAAGTCATTACTTTCTGCAAGACAGCAAAGTGCCCATCTCTGACATGTTTTCACAGGTTCCAGGACCTCGGATGGTATTGGAAAGGACTTTTGAACTTAAGTTAATAAGAGGATTTAATATTTGGGGATCTCTTAAAAAATCCAGGGGCAGAGACACAGCCAGGACATAGGAAGTCTTGGAACAGAAAACTAGAAAGCTGTCTGAGATTATGGTGGTTTTAAAAATATGCCCACAAATTCTTAGATATTCCTTTCTTCAAGAGATGAAACTTAATTCCCCTCCCCTTGAGTGTATGCTGAATTTAAGGACTTGGTTCTAATTAACAGAACACAGCCAAAGTGATGGTATGTCCCTTTTGAGATTAGATTATAAAGGGACTGCCACTTCTGTACTTTTATTCTCTTGGGTCCCTTGCTCTAAGGGAAGCCAGCTGCCATGTCACGAGGACACATCCCCTCTATGGAGAGGCCCACATGGCAAGGAAGTGCCAGTCTCTCACCCCATGACAGGGTGTGTGTGGGAGGGTGGCGCTGAGAACAGGGTGCATTGAATGGAGTAGACACCACAAATATGCTACACAGATTTATCCCACCTCTTAATTAGCTGAGTGTGAAGAAGCCAGCAGGGGTTGAGCTACTTTTAATATATTTTTGTCCTTTTCTTTTTGCATCCTCCCTTTATCCTCCTACTTTGTATCTCTTCACGATCCAGCTTAGTCCATCTAATCCTCCCTCTTTTATGGAAACTGATTTTCACTTTCTAAGTTCATAACAGTGGGTTTCCTTCCAAGAAACCCCAATACTGCCTACAGAGGATGACCTTCTGGCAGGTCAAGCTGTTCCCCACAGTGCTCTCCCACCTCCCTTCTGCACTTACCTCCCTTTTCTTCTGTCCACCAGTCTCCTATTTTCCCTGCCTGTGTGCTTTGGGAAACCACTGCCAGCAGAAAGCATCCCAACCTGCCTCCCTGCCACCCTCACACCCAGTGCCTTTGGCTCCATGGATGTGAATGTAATTCCTTCTGACCTTATCAAACCCTCTCATGTGTACAAAGGAGGGAACTGAAACTTGTGTATGAAGAGTTTCAGAAATGATCCCTGTTGAAACTTGGCGTCAAAATGTGTAACAGTTGGTTTGACCATCATTTATTTTCTATTTATTGAGCACTTACTATGACTTAGTGTGATATTGTGCTTGGTACCTGGTATAGAGCTTCCAAAACTCTTGTAATTTCCTGAGTGATAGGAGCATATTTTGTTTTTCATAATAAGCTACTTTCAATCATACTGGAGTTTATGCTAAGGAGGTGACTCTTGATGGGCCCCTAGATGGCTTCAGGATGGGGGCTGGTTGCCAGAGGACCCAATCTTGTGATCAGAGAGGTGAAACTTTTGATCTCACTTCATGACACCTGGGGAAGGGAGAAGGGCTGGAGACTGAGTCAATCACCAATGGCAAATGATTTAATCAAGCATGCCAATGTAGAGGAACTTCCATAAAACCCTCAACAATGGGGTTGGGGGAGCTTCCAGGTTGATGAACGCACTTTCATGCTAGGAGGGTGGCACAGCCCAACTCCATGGGGGCAGGAGCTCCTGCATTTGAGACCATTCCAGACTTTACCCTATGTACTGCTTCATCTGGCTGTTCATTTATATCCTTCACAACATCCGTTATGATAAACTGGTAATAGTAAGTAAACTATTTTCCCAGGCCTGTGACCCATTCTAGCAAATTATCAAACCCAAAGGAGGAGTTGTGGGAACCCTCCAACTTAATAACTGGTCTGTCAGAAGTATAGGTTGCCTGGACTTACTATTGGTACCTGAAGTGGAGGTAGTCTTATGGGACTGAGCCCTTAATCTGTGCAGCCTGACACTAACTCTAGGTAGTGTCACAATTGACTTAAATTGTAGGACACCCAGTTGGTGGGTCTGGAGAGTTGGAGAATTGGCTAGTGTGAGAAAATCAATCACATATTTGGTGTCAGAAGTGTTATGAGTAGAAACATTACAGTAGTAGTAGCACTTAGTTACTGTGCTAATGCTTTATATGTATTATCTTATTTAATTCTTACCCAAAATACTGAGGTGGATACTATACTTGCCTCATTTTTTATTATTTCAAAATATTACAGGGGTACAAATGTTTTTGGTTACATGTATCGACTTTGTTATGCTTGAGTCAGGGTTATAAGTGTGCCCATCACCCAGAGATAGTGTTCATTGTACCCATTAGGTAGGTTTTTGCCCACCCTCTCCTGCCCCCCCTATTTGATATCCACTGAGTTTTACTTCCCTCTGTGCACATGTGTGCTCATCGGTTAGCTCCAATTTAATAGCCAGTACATGGGGTGTTTGTTTTTCCATTCTTTAGATATTTCACTTAGGATAATGGTCTCCGGTTCCATACAAATTGTTGCAAAAGGCTTAATTCATCCTTCTTAATGGCAGAGTACTATTCCATAGTATATATATAGCACAGTTTGTTAATACACTCATGAATGGGTGGGTGCTTGGATTGATTCCACATCTTTGCAATTGTGAATTGTGCTGCAATAAACATTCAAGTTCAGGTGTCTTTTTGATAAAATGACTTCTTTTCCTTTGGGTAAATACCCAGTAATGGGATTGCTGGATCAATGGTAGGTCTACTTTTAGTTCTTTGATGAATCTCCATACTGTTTTCCAGAGAGGCTGTAATAATTTGCAGTCCCACCAACAGTGTATAAGTGTCCTTTCTCTCTGCATCCATGCCAGCATCTACTGATTTTGGACTTTTTAATAAAAGCCATTCTGACTGGGGTAAGGTCTCATTGTGGTTTTAATTTGCATTTCCCTGATAACTAATGACAAGCATTTTTTCATATGTTTATTGGCCATTTGTTGATCTTCTTTTGAAAAGCTACTATTCACGTCTTTTGTCTACTTTTTAACGGGGTTGTTTGTTTTTTCTTTGCTGATTTGCTTGAGTTCTTTGTAGATTCTGGTTATTAGCCCTTTATTGGACATATAGCTTGTGAATATTTTCTCCCATTCTGTAAGTTGTCAATTTGCTGATTATTTCCCTAGCTGAGTAGAAGCTTTTTAATTTAATCAAGTCCCATTTATTTATTTTTGTTGTTGCTGTGATTGCCATTGGGGTCATCGTCTTCATAAATTCTTTGCCTAAGCCAATATCTAGAAGAGTTTTTCAACATTTCTTCTAGAATTCTTATGGTTTCATGCCTTACATTTAAGTCTTTTATCCATGTTGAATTATTTTTTGTGAGTGGTGAGAGATATGGATCCTGTTTCATTCTTCTGCATGTGGCTATCCAATTTTCCCAGCACCATTTATTGAATAGGGCTTCTTTTCCCTAGTGTGTATTGTTGACAGCTTTGTCAAAGATCAATGGCTGTATGTGGACAGTTTTATATATGGGTTCTCTGTTCTGCTCCTTTGTCTCTATTTTTGAGCCAATACCATGCTGTTTTGGTTACTATAGCCTTGTAGTATAGTTTGAAGTCTGGTAATGTGATGCCTCAAGATTTGTTCTTTTTGTTTAAAATTGCTTTGGCTATTCTGGCTCTTTGCTGGTTCCAAACGAATCATAGAATTATTTTTTCTATATCTGTGAAATATGATGTTGGTATTTTGATGGAGATTACATTGAATCTGTAAATCACTTTGTGTAGTATGGACATTTTAACAATGTTGATTCTACTGATCCATGAGCATGATGTGTTTTTCCATTTGTGTCATCTGCGATTTCTTTCATCAGTGTTTTGCAGTTCTCTTTCTAGAGATCTTTCATCTCCTTGGTTAAGTGTACACTTAGGTATTTTATTTTCTTTGTAGCTATTGTGAATGGTATTGAGTCTTTGATTTGACTCTCAGTTTGACTATTATTGGAGTATAGGAATGCTACTGATTTGTGTACATTGATTTTGTAACCTGAGATTTTGCTGAATTTATTTATTGATTCCAGGAGTCCCTTGGTGGAGTCTTTGGGGTTCTATATATAAGGTCATATCATCAGCAAAAAATGATAGTTTAACCTCCTCTTTCCTGACTTGGATACCCTTTATTTCTTTCTCTTGGCTGATTGCTCTGGCTAGGACTTCCAGCACTATGTTGAATAGAAGTGGTGACAGTGGGCACCCTTGTCTTTTTCCAGTTCTTAGTGGGAATGCTTTGAACTTTTCCCCATTCAGTATGACGCTGGCTGTGGGATTGTCATACATGGCCTTTATAATCTTGAGGTATGTTCCTTCTATGCCTAGTTTGTTGAGGGTTTTTATAATGAAAAGGTGCTGAATTTTGTTGAATGCTTTATCTTTATTTTGTTTTCCAGTGCATCAGTTGAGATGATCATATGGTCTTTGTTTTTGCTTCTGTTTATGTGGTGAATCACATTTTGTTGATTTACATATGTTGAACCATCCTTGCATCCCTAGGATGAAGCCCACTTGGTCATGGTGGATTATTTTTTTGATGTGCTGTTGAATTCAGTTTGCTAGTATTTTATTGAGGATTTTTGCATCTATATTCATAAGGGATATTGGTCTGTAGTTTTCTTTTTTTGTTGTGTCTTTGGTATGAAGGTGATACTGGCTTTGTAGAATGAGTTGGGGAGGATTCCCTCCTTCTTGATGTTATGGAATAATTTCTGCAGTGTGGATACCAGCTCTTCTTTGTAGGTCTGGTAAAATTTGCCTGTGAATCCATTTGGTCTGGGGCTTTTTTTTATTGGAAGATTTTTTATTACTGTTTCAATCTTGTTTCTTGTTATTGATCTGTTCAGGAGTTCTAATTCTTCCTGACTGAGTCTTGGGGGTTGTGTGTTTCCAGGAATTTGTGCATTTCCTCCACATTTTAAAGTTTGTGTGTAGAGATTTTCATAGTATTCAAAGATGATATTTTGTATTTCTCTGGTAGCATTTGTAATATCTCCTTTTTCATTTCTGATTGAGCTTATTTGGGTGCTTTCAATACTATTCCTGGTTAATCTAGCAAGAGGTCTACCAATTTTGTTTATCTTTTCAAAGAACCAACTTTTGTTTCATTGATCCTTTGTATTGTTTTTTTTGGTGGTAGTTGTTTTCCATTTAATTTAGTTCTGTTCTGACCTTAGTTATTTCTTTTCTTCTGCTGGCTTTGGCTTCAGTTTACTCTTCCTTTTCTAGTTCTTTGAGACATGCCATTAGGTTGTTAATTTTTCTGTCCCTTTGATGTAGGCATTTAAGGCTATGAATTATTTTCCCCTTAGGACTGCTTTTGCTGAGTCCCATAGATATTGACAACTTGTGTCCCCTTTGCCTTTCAGAAAAGAATGAATATTCAGTAGTTTTGGGGTAAAATGTTCTGTAAATGTCTATTAGGCCCATTTGTTCTATTTTCTGCTTGGATGATCTAATTCTGTCAGTGGGGTGCTGAAGTCCTCAGCAATTATGATGCTGCTGTTTATCTCTTTGCTTAGACCTCGTAGGGTTTGCTTTATGAATCTGGGTGCTCCTGTGTTAGGTGCATAAATATTTAGGAGTGTTATGTCTTCTTGTTTAATTGTTCCCTTTACCATTTTATAATGACCATCTTGGTCTTTCTTTACTATTGTTGATTTAAAGTCAATTTTATCTGACATGAGAATAGCTACATCTACTCTCTTTTGGTTACCACTTGCGTGGAATATTTTTTTCCATCCTTTCATATTGAGCCTATGTGTGTCCTTGTGGTTGAGGATAGTTGGGTTTTTTTTCCATATATTCAGCCAGCCTATGTCTTCTGAGTGTCACATTCAAACTGTTGATGTTAAGAGATAGAATTGATACATGGGATGCTGTTCTGTTCATAGTGTTGGGTAGTACCTTATTGCTTTCTTTCCCTTCTTGTGCTATTGTTTTACAAGAGTTGTGAGCTTTAGGTTTTTTTGGTGGTTTTACACTGGTGGGTATCTATTGTGCTGATTTGTATATAACGCAGCTTTGAGTATTTCCTGCAGGGAAGGTCTGGTCATGACACAGTCCTTCAGTATTTCCTGGTCTGGAAAAACTTAATTTCTTTACCAATTGTGAAGCTTAGTTTTTCAGGATACAAAATTCTAAGCTGACTGTTGTTCTGTTTAAGAAGATTGAAGATGGGGGCCCACTCCCTTCTGACTTGTAGGGTTTCCACTGAGAAGTCTGCTGTTAGCCTGATGTGTTTTCCCTTGAAGGTCAGTTGTTGCTTACATCTAGCTTCTTGTAGAATTTTCTCCTTCATTTTGACTTTGGCCAGGTTGATTATTATGTGTCTTGGAGATTTCCTGTTTGCTGTGAATATTCCTGGAGTTCAGTGACCATGGTGCACCTGGATGTCTGTATCTCTGGTGCTACTGGGAAAGTTTCCCTCAATAATTCCCTCAAACAGATTTTCCATGCTTTTAGCTCTTTCTTATTCTCCCTCAGGGATACCTATAATTTGCATGTTCATTTGTTTCACATAATCCCATATATCTCTCTGAGCGATTGTTCCACCTTTTTTGTTCTCTTCTCTGCCCTTTAAATAACTAGTTTAGCTCGAGAGCCTTGTCTTCAAGCTCTGAGATTCTTTCTTCTTCTTGGTTTAATCTGTTGCTGATGCTTTCTGCTGCATTTTGAAATTCTTTAAATGACTCTTTCATTTCTTTGAGTTCTCTTATATCCTTCCTTGTGTTGTCGAGCTCTTTAGTGACTTTTTCAGTAATTTCCTGAAATATTCTTTTGGCTTCTTTTCATTGGTTGTCAACTTTCTCTTCAATTCCATTCATCTTATTTGCCATCCATGTTCTGAATTCCATTTCTGTCATTTCGACAATTTTCTTGTAATTTGGGTTTGCTACTGTTCCATTGTGATCCCTTGGGGATAGTGATCTGTTCTGATTTTTCATATTTCCAGGGTTCTTTTGCTGGTTTCTTCTCACTTGAAACCTCTTTTTTTGACTCAGGGCTCATAGGTTTGTGGGGCACCTGTTCTTTACTACTTAATTAGAAGAAGGGGAGGTCCCCAAATGGTGCTTTTCTGCCCTACTCTGCAATATTGATGTGGTAGGGGAGGGGTGTGTGAATTAGAAACCTGTAGTGCAGCTGTTCTGATTTGATCTGTTCACCTGCAATTGCCTCTGTTCAAGTCTGTGCTGGATGCTGTTTGTGCTTGGTGTTGGGCTGTTAGAGTTGGGAACTAGGCTATACCCTCTTCACTGAGGCTGGTGTTGTGGGGATTGCTCTGCCTGGGGTCTCCCCGCAGAGATGACAGTGGCAGCTGGGTGAGGCTATCCAGGCAGTGGTTGTGAGTTCCCCAGTTGTGGGCATTTGCTCAAACCAGTTTCCAGTGTACAGGAAGCTTGAGGCTGGTGAGTCCCTGGCAGGGTGTTGGACTTTGGAGCAGTTCCTGCAGCAGTGAGGAGGATCCAGGGTGGGGTTTTGGGGCCCAGGTGCAGTGCTGGAATCTCAGGGAGGAGTCCTGGGCCTGGCAGAAGCTCTGGAGACACAGAGGCAGAGCCTCAGGCTCTAGCTTTTGAGCCTCAGAACCAAGACTGGGGAGGAGCCAGAAGCAGGGCTTCTGAGCAGGGCCTCAGAGCCAGGAGCAGGGTCGTGGGGTGGCAGGGCTGATCCGACCTGGAGGGTGTGCTCAGGGCTTGGGAGGGATGCCAAGTCACATTGGCAGAGTTTGCTTCCAGCATTCCAGGAACCACAGAGTTCTCCCCGGACCCACCAAAGCAGTTGCCCAAAGCCTCTCAGGTCAGAGCCCATGTGCTCAGATCCTGTTGTGCTGCTGGGAAGGGGCACTTGGCTTCTAGTGACCAGATACAGCTTCGAGGAGCCTCTGTTGGTCCGCTCCATCCCCAGCCCAGTGGGGATTATGTGAAGGTCATAGCCGCAAAGCTGAGTCCTGTGCCAGTCTGGCACCGTGCACTCGGGAGCTCAGGATGGCTTTAACTGCTGCCTGATCCCCACCACACATGTTGTCTGGTGCAGTGACACTTCACAGACTCCAGGCAGGTCCTCGATCTGTGGCAGTGCAGAGAGCCCTCTCACAACTCAACCACAGTGCGTGCAGGGTGAGCAAGGTGCCCCAGCGCTCTATCCTGCTAATCTTCCCCGTGCGTGGTTTAATATTAGCAAACGTATTGCCCCGTCACCTTTTGTTCCCCACACTGAGAGTCCCACATTGCTTCTCTGTGGTTTCATAATGTTCCTTCTGAGAATAGCTGTCCATAGGTAGGCACCTGCTTCCTATTTACTCTTATTTCCTTGGGAGCCTGTGGGTTCGCGCAGCTGCTTCTAATCCACCATTTTCCCCCGCTCCTGATGTCTCCTTCTGGTGGTGGCTTCAGGATAAATTCTTCCAGTGACAGCGGCCAGACTCCGTGCCTACTCCTGCTGGTGGCCATGGGGGAAAGTTTCCTCTTGGGTGGAGGCGTGCTGGCTCAGGGCCTCACTTGGCTCCATCCTGCAGGCTGGAGCCCCCGAGACCTGCCTCATTTTTCAGATAAGGCAATTGAGGCTTCCAGTTAAGTAATATATGCAAATTCCCACTGATCAAAAGAGATTTAAACTAGATTTAACTGCCCTAAGATCATGCCCAGATTCTGATTCCTGCCTCCTTTCAGCATTTAGAAAACACCCTAACAAATTTATTGCTGTTTATTGCTCCAAAAGATCTTTGTTAATAAGGATAACAGAAATTGCCGTGAGGTAGGCTGAGCTGTTGTCTAATAACCACAGGTCTAATATTTTGGGGGCCATTCTCTGCCCAGGAAAAGGCAGATTCCAAAGCCTGAATCACATACAAGGCAGCCAATTCTAGAGAAGAAAGGGATTAATAGGCTTCCTGTAACTGTAACTACTATATTCTGCTTCGGGAAGCAATGTTTTATTACCATATCCACTACTCTTGTAGTCCCTAAAGAACTCTTTAAACAATGATTTATCTTAATTTAACTTCTACCCCCCCCCCGGAAAACAAGTAGTATACTTCACTTAAGAGAAATGATTAGCTGTCATGGTAAATTCCCTTTGTTCATGTGCTTATTTGTTTATTTATTCATTCACTTGGCCACCCACAAATATTTACTGAGTGCCTAATATTAAAACAAATGCTGTTTCTCTAAAATACTATAAGCCCTTTCACTTTTAGAGGTAAATATATATGAGACTTTATGGCTGCATTTGTGTTCAGTATATTTTTTTATAACATACTGTCTGCTTTGACCAGAGTTGAAATTTTATAGTCAAAATCTATTACCCTGGAGATGAAAAAGTGGCCAACAGCCAGTAATAACAGACAGTTTTTCAACTTAAAGAGCAAAGAGTGTTCTATAAACTAAAAAAGACACAAACAAACAAGTACATTTCAAACTTATGCATGTTATAATTTTCAGGAAACTGGCTTTTTATTTCTTTTCTCAGCTGAAACTTCACTGTTAGCTTCTAAGGGCTTAGGATTCTTTGGGCTGGCACCTGTTGAAAAAATAATTGCAAACTTACTGAAGGGACAGCAAGAGAGAGAGAGCAAGGAACATTTCTACAGAGAGGAAAGTAAAAGTTCTAAAAAAATTTTTAGGGAAAAATACATAGCAGGGAAAAAATAATTTGACCATACTTTTTCTGGGAAACTAGCGAGACTTCCTCCTTGCCCTAGATATATAATTTTGCTGGACTGAGTTAGTTTTTAAATTTACATCCAGGTTATTTAAAAAAGCATTTATGTTCTGGAATTTTTTCTGTGGAGAGGAGAAGGAAAATAGATACCTATCACCCAGAAGAAGTAATAATTATAGTGATAATAGCTACCACTTTTGAGTGTCTAATCTATTTTTACATGTCAGGCATCCTTGCCCAAATCCTGGAGAGTAAGGATTATTATTCCTATGTTACAGATGAGAAAGCTTAGAGGAGCTTATCAAAGTCTACAAGCCAGTAAGTAGTAGAGCTGGGATTCAAACCCAGGCTGTAGCCTTTGCCCTTGCTATTATGACACACTGCATGGTGACTTTCTGCCTGGCTTTGGAAAACTTTCCCAACCTATTGTGTGAAAATACTCATTGTCACATAATTAAATTTTATGCAGAATTATATTTTAATTAGAATTTAATTAAATTTCTGGGCATAGCATTCAATGTCAAATCATCACTACCTTTTGTTTTAGAACTTTATTTGCTTTTTATTACCTGTCCTCATAAACATCCTCTTTGCATTCCAATAACCTCCTCTGAAGGCATCTTTTGGTAGTTGAGTGGATGTGATGTTTTAATCAAGTTTCACCCATTACTAACATTTGTGGTCAATGGAGCTAGACTGCTTCAAACCTGTCCTTACCAAACTTACTATTTGGAAATCTAACACTGTATTGTATCAATGCGTAAATTGAAAAGAAAAACCTCAGGATTCAGCCTCCTAAGATCTATGTCTCAATCTCACAATTAGATCTTAAAGCCATAAACTGGTTCTTCACATTATTTCTGAGATCTACTTTTTAAAATGCATCCCGAGGAAGCTATGACCTTCAAAACAGCACTCCAGGGCACTAGTTATTGAAACCTGTTGCTGGTAAGTTATTAGAAAGCTAAGCAGATGATGAGGTCTAACATTCCCTAATTTGATGGGTAGAAGATAAGGAAATTGGGCAGCAATTGAACACCAAGAGGGAAGCAATCCCTTGTGGCTGCTAATATATAAATATCAGGCTTCTAATGACAAGGTTATCACACCATCCAAAGAATTTCTCCATGTAAACAGAAGCTCAAATTTCGTCTTTGCCTGAGGCTGCCATTTCAAATGAAGCCACAGTACTTTTGGCATTTCTTTGACCCACTGTCAAACAGCTTGGAAATGTAGAATGATGTTTTCAAAAGTTAACATGCAAATTTTAAAACTCCAATCCCACATTGTCTTCCAATGCACTTTCTTTTAGGCTAACAGTACCGTTTTCTTCCCATAAGTCCTGCCTTTCTTTGTCATAGGATCCTTTTGCACAAGTCTGCTTCCTATGGATACATCCCAGCTACCACATATAATCATGGCATGCCTCTCTTTGGTTTTGCCTTTATTTCCTCCTCTGGTGTTTCATCATTTCTCCCACCACATTGATTTTCGTTTTCTATATTATTGTTCCACTCACTTTCATTTGCCAGTACTCCTTGCCCAGCCTTCACATTTTCCTCTGGTTGGGTACACCTTATCTATAGCTTTTCCACATCTATCAGTCTTCAAGGTTTTTAAATAGTGTCAAGGCTCCCCTGAAAATCCCTTTTGGTCTTTTATAATAAAGCAAGAGTGGAAGGAAGAGAATTGATAACAAATTTACAACAATATTATTAGCCATAACATTATGTTCTCTTAACCCATATTGTCTTTCTATGTTAAGAGACACAAGAATTCAAAAGCAAATAGTATTTACCCATGATGGACTGGGATAGAATATGCATCATCCATTTTTCCTGCTCATAGTTGTTTTCCTCTGGGGAACTACTCAGCTCCCACTTTTGGTCCACGAGTTTCAACCACAGTTGACTGCATTGTCCACCCCAACCCTGCCTCGCCATGTGACCTAGGCCTGGTCAGAGCACTGCATGTCCCCGGCCACAGTGGTTGGTTCAAGGGTAGACACTTGACCCAAGTCTGGCCAATCCCACAATGAAACTCAATTTCAGATCTTGCATTTGAGCTGTTGAAAAAGAAGTACATCATTTTCACTGGGGCTGATGAGAGGATAGTTGGTGGCCCCCTTATCCCAGAGAGGTGAGAGTATCTGCAATAGAACCAGCACAGAGATCCAGTTCTGATGCAATTGTTTAATTCTCTGATCCAGTATCATCTGGACTTTAGAAATACAAGTTTGCTTAGAACAATTTGAAATGGCTTTTCTGTCCTTGAATCTGAGAGAGTCTTGGACTGTACAAACCACACGGTGGGTTGCTTATGGTTTTCACTGATTTGGACATTGGTAATACCTTGAGAGTTTTAAAAATTACTGATTTAAACATATCCACGGACTGGTTTTGTTTTTTTGCAATTTTATGTATAGTGCTCATCATTTCAGGGCTTTAACCATGTTGAGCTCTGTTGTGACCATCATTAGAAAGTGCCTACTAAGGGTATCATTGCATAGGAAGGTATTTTCCAAAGAGAGCTTCACAGACAACTCTGGGATTGTGTTTTATTCTATCTATTTCCCATTTCTTTTATATCCCCCATCTTTTGGATCTAGTGGTCTTATACCCTCATCAAGCATCAAAACTGTCTCTTAGAGAAAAAGAACAGTTCTACTTTTATATATACACATGCATGTGCACACACACCCATATATCCTCTTAGTTGGCTGCAGTACAATCCCCAGTTTCCTATTACTTCTCTGATGGCACATATTCAAAATGTAAATTTTTATACACAAAGGAAGAATAACTCTTAAAATAATGTTTGGTGCCATTGAGGACTTGAAGCTCACCCTTGATTTAGTAGAGCTGCACAGACAGCAGAGTGTGACTGTCCTCTCAGCAAAAGCAACAGAATTTAGAGTCAGCAAATTTTGTGGGAGAATGACTTTAAACAGGAAACAGAAATGGTGAGTATATGATAGCATAACTGAACTTCAACCTTCCACAGGCATAGAGGTTTTAGAAGAGACCACCAAGATTGTATAGATTAAATCCTGCATTTGACAGAGATCAGAGACTTGCTGGGTCAATCAGCATAGATAGGAAAATAAAAACTCTGGATTCCTGACTGTACCCACTCTTGATCTCCTCACTCTTGAATCCTGAGCCCCATAATTATATGATATAGATATTAAGACTTCCATACTCACATCTTCCTATCTCTGCTTACTTTCCATTAGTAGTCTCTAGTATTTTCTTCTGAACCTCATTCCACAAGGTTTCAAAAGTTAAGCTACTTACTAATGTTTGTATGTCTATATGAGGGCTACTGGAACAGAGTGTGTTTTCCGAAAATGGCTGCATTAATACATATCCCATCCCAATTTTTTTTTAACAGTGTGACATTTTCCATCAAGAGGTAGGGTTTTTGTTCTCTCCCCTTAAACCTGGGAGGGCTTGTAAACTACCCCAGCCAATAGAATGTGCTTAAAATGACACTGAATAACCTTTGAGGCTAAGTCACAGAAGGTGATATGGATTCCAAGTATCTCTTTCTCTTGAGAAAAGCACCTTGGGAGCTCTGAGTCTGACTGCCCTGAAGCCCTTCCTGCTGGTAGATCACATGGAGAGACTACCTCAAGCAAGAGAGATGCCCAAGGAGCCCCAGTTGTTCAAGCTGTCAATTGTTTCAGTCTTCCCAGCCAACGGCTAAGACAAATGAATTTCAAAAAACATCTCTGGATGATTCTACCTCCCAATTTATGAGTGAAGGAAATCAGAATATTTTACGCCAAAATATATTTCTTTGACATGTTTTGAGATGGCTGCCACAAGTCCAGCAGTCAGAAGTAAAGGCTGCAAAGCTGTCTTTTGTGGGGAGAAATTTGCAACTGTAGAGAATTTCCATTAATACAGCCAGGTTTTTACTGATCTGGGAAGTATTAACTGAGAGTATGACACCTTTAAAGATCTAAAAAGAAACATTTACCATCATCTAGTCTCTCTGAGGGCTGCTACTGGTAAGTTTTCATTTATATAACAAGACCCTTTTGCTAGCCAAGTCTATTCCTTTCTTCTTCCCATAACCTGTCTTGACACTAAAACCTGTTTGGTCACAATCCAAGGCCCCATTCTTTATAAATTTCCGTACCTCTTTGGGATGTTGAGTGCTCATTCTGAAGGCTCCTGTGTATATGCATTAAATAAATTTGTATGCCCTTTTCTTCTATTCATCTATCTGCCTCTCATGTCAGTCATTTTTCTGCAAAACTTTAAGGGGCCAAGGGCCTTGGTCCCTATATGAACTCCCCCAGCTGAAGCTGCATAGAGCAGAGACAAGCTATCTCTGCTGAGCCCTCCCCAGCTCGCAGGTATGTGGGCAAAATAAATGTCATTATTTTAAGCTAACTAGTTTTAGGGTAATTTCTTATGCATCCATAGCAGCTGGAACAGACATTGTCTGCTCTTGCCACTATGATTGTTATAGCCCAACCAGGTTCATTTCCCACTGCTCAAGAGGCAGCCAATATACTGAGACAGCAGAGAAAGAGTTTGATATCTCAGGTACTATGCAAGGCAATGGAAGGAAGTTCTTGAATCTGTTTCCTTGAGAAGACAGTTTGGTGGGCAAAGGGCCAGGCAATTGGGTCTGCTGACTGGCTCAGTTTGGGGTGGAATCATAAGAGTATAGAAATTGTCTTCTTGTGCTGAGTCAGTTCCTGGGTGGGGATTGCAAGACCAGTTGAGTAAGTTCCTTGGCATGGGCCACTGGAATGCAGGGCCTGGAAGATATCTCAAAAACCAGCCTTAGGTTTCACAAGGGTGATGTTGTCTATGGGAGCAATGAAGAAAGCTAAGAATCTTTATGACTCCTGAGTAGGAAGCAATTATAGTAAAGCAAGCTAGGGGACAATGGCTGGTTATATATATATTTTAACTATGCCTATACCTTTGCAGAGTTCAGGCCCCTACCACAGTTCCCACCATGTGGTCCTTTATTAATTAATTTCATAAAGGGCAGTTTCAAGATGACTAACTTGTAAGGAGAAAGTATTCAAGAGCCTGATTGTCAGGGTGATTTGGTTGCATTTTAGTTAATAAAGTTAAGAAAGAGAAGTTTCAAGGGGTCAAGGGCTTAAGATGCTGTGGCTTAATATCCAAATATAAATCCTATGCAATGCCAATGAAAATACAGCAGGAAGGGGAAAAATAAGAGAGATGAACAAAACTAAACCACAACCACAAAGGTGCATTTTAATGAGTAAACACTATTTCTGAGTAAGGAATAGAAGAGCAAGACTCCAGAAAGGAAAGGGAAAAGAGTAAATAAAGAAAGTGGTTGAAGCAAGACTGTGTGACTGAGAGGCTAGGCCATGGAAGGTGACATGGACTCCAACTAGAAGAGAGCAGCCAGGATCCTAGCAGGGACACATTCAAATGGGTGTGAGGTTTAAAGAGGGGATCTTTTAAAAGATGTGGACGGAATCAAGGTAACCAATAAAGGACAGTTAAGATGCCCAGAGCCAGCAATGGAGAGGAGCCATTACCACCCCTGGGCCTGAGAGGAGGGAGTGGTTTCCTGAAACCAAACAACAGCTGGAGATGGATAGAGCCACCTGCAAGTGCTGTGTCCTTGGGTGGAGAAAGACAGTCATTTCTTCAGGCAGCGAAGGTCGAGAATAAATGCTCTTATCCCTTTTTCCCCAATCTCCCACCCCCTGGGAACACCTTCCAGTGGTCGAGTTCATGCCTTCCCAATGGGGGACAAACAAACATTTGTTCTTAGCAGGGCAAAAAAAAAAAAACTTAGCTATTATGATGGTCTGTGCCCTCCAAAAGGCCATAGTGCATAAACAGATACACAATATATTTATGGTAGTAAAATTTCATGGTCAGGCAGAGACAATTAGAAAAAAATATCTAAAAGGCCTCCTTCAGGAGAATGATAATGAAAAAAAAAATTGAGAAACATTGGTTAACCAACCCAAAGCTGGACGGTGAGGAAGTCCAGTCAATGTAACCCCTCAGAAAAGAGTCTCAGGGCACGAAGCTTGCTAGAGAATGATCTGGAGAGACAAATAGAGGCAATTGAGCACACAAGCCTTATTAAAATTCTTCCTGACCTCTCCCCTTTAGATCTCTGTATCTATGCACAGGAACAGATGGCAGCTATGATGACTAATCCAGGGAAATCATCCATCCAGCGGAACGACCAATGAGGAGAATCAGCAAAACGACTGTCTACACTCACAGGGAACTTGTCATCAGTGTTGAAATGACCTTTGTCTCACATGTATTTTAATATTTACAAACAAAAAGTAAATAATTCGAGGGCATGCCTGCATATTATGTTAACCCTTTGCTAATTTGTTAATTTGGTATTATACCATGAACAAGCAAAAGTTCACAATAGGGCTGAACTAATACTTTTCCTAAATACCACCTTATGCTCATATGTTACCACACTGCTCTGTACTCTGGAAGGCTTAACAAAAGTTGGGCAATTTGCTCTCTTGGCCACTGTGGTAATGGAAGGTCTATAGGAAGATCACTCTGGCCATTGGAGGATGTCATCAAGAAGGCTTGATCTTGTGAGCCGCTTCCCCACCTTTAACCATCAGGATAATCTGATCATTCTATTTTATATAATGTTTATCAAATTGTGATCCACACACCTAAAACCCAGATCTAGTTACTAAATATTAATACTGTTCTCCACTGAAAGCAACCAAAGTTCCTTGATGAAATAGTGGATGCCACGGCTAGGGCATTATTACAATCCATTGAATAGAATAGGACATCACGAGTCCATAATGATATAAATAAATACACAAATGAATAAATTGAAGGTTTAATGAGGAATGGGACATTTACATAGTTTCAATGTAACTTCCCATAGATACTCGTTAATTACAGGGAAAAGAGTAGTTGTATAGTCGAGGAGCCTCTGTGACACCACCTTAACTGAGCAATCAAAGTGAGTGAATATTATCAGTGATGGGACAAAGTGAGATCATGGGTGCTTGTGGAATACCCTGAGAAGAACAGTAGTGCTTCTGTGATATTGAGGCATAACAAGCCCAAATTGGACACATTCTACAAGATAACTGACAAAAGTGTCAAGAACACTAAAGAACACTAAAGTCAAATTAAGCCTCAGGAACTGTTCCAGACTGGAAGAGGCTAAGAAGACATGACAACAAAATGGAAATTTTGAGTTTGAACTGGATTGTTTTGTTATAAAGGACATCATAGGGAAAATTGGTGAAGCTTAAATGAGGTCTGAAAGTTAAATAGTAGTAATGTATCAATGTTCATGTTCTAATTTTGATCTTTTTATTGTGCTTACGTAGGAGGAATGTCCATGTTTGCAGAAAATGCTCAGTGAAATATTTGGGGGTTGGGGACAGATTGGCAACTTACTCTCAAATGGTTCAGGAAAAAAAGGTTCTTTACTGTTCTTGGAAATTTGCTATAAGTTTGAAATGTTTAAAGTAAAAAACAAAGAAATGGTGCTCCAAAGATGTGTTGCATCTAGCTAACATGCAGCTTTCTGATTTGCTGGAGGGCTAGACTAGGTGCAGGAATGTGCATTTTTAGCATTTACCATAAGGAGCTGCTTTGGACAGAGGGAATGAGAAGTTCCCCTAAGAGTAGTAGTTTGCGACTATTCTCCAAGCACTCAGCAAAAGCACCCCATTTTTGCTCCACATTCTATAGCCAGTTTCCCCATTCCTCCTTCCCTTTCCTCCCAAACCATGTATCTACTTTCCTTCTGCCAGCAGCAAATATTGTTAGAAGCCAGTGAGGAATTCTCAGGATGGAGAATGCAGAAACAATCCAAGTGGATTTGCTAGCATTTTTGCCCAAGGAGAATACGGTACCCTGATTTTCTGTGTATCATTCCTCAGGCATGCTTGAGCTAGGCATTGGGAGAATGTGGCACAAGTCCAGGAAATGCTAATGTAGGTGGACAGTTTTAAGGCTCTCTCTGGTATAGTAGGAAAGCACAACTTTGTTACATTAGAAAATTGAAATTTTGAAATATAACTGCAAAATTCTAATGTGAAAATCCAATACTGTTCAAATAGCAATAACTCTCCATAAAGACAAAACAAAACAAAACCTTTCTCTGTTAAAAAAAATTAGTACCTAATGTCATAAGCCCGCAAATGTCCAATTGGCATGATGCCAACATTGGGAAAAATCACACTAGTGCTTTAGCTCTATAAACCCAAAGATTTGAGTGTTCAACAAAACAAGCACAAATGCATCTGACTGATTGTTTCTTCATCCTCAGCTTAGGAAATCAAAATAGATAAATGGTTAAACACATACAGTCTGAATTATAGACATCTAGAAGATTTACAGACAGATACCTTTAAAAATTATTATAAAAATATCCACTGTGTGATATGGCCTGATAAACTGATCTTTTCCTTTGGTTTTTTATTAGCTAACTTAGTATTACCTTTCGTGAGTCCTCTAGACAATTTTGGAGGAGTTTTAAAAGAAAGTTTCCTCATGTGTGAAATGAGAAGGTTGCCCTATATGCTCTCAGAGGCCCACTTGGCTATTAAAAGCCATGACTCAGAGCTTATGAATTAAGAACAGGACAACAACAATAAAAAACGCCTTTTTGTGGGGAGAAACATATTGGAGTCCATAGTACCTAAATCATCTAAAATAATCATCTTCTTTATGCTCAGTTATTTTCTTTGTTAATTTTTTTGTGCTTTCACTCTTTTTGTTATTTATGAGAATTTTCTTCGTGCCTGAAAATTCTGCTTACGCTTCATTGGAAATCTGGCCTTAGGGTGGGCAACTCTGGCCTTCCTGGGGTGAGGTTAGCAGGAAGTACCCAGACAGATATGATGGGGAGGTATGAATGGTGAAGAGCTCTTTTTCCCCACAATGTCTGAATAAGTATAACCAGAGTACAACTTCTATTCTAGGTTCAGTGGTTGTGGAGAAGATGAAGACTCACCCTTGCCTCCTCTCCTCTCACACACCACCCCCAATGTGTCTGTGTATTCTGTTGGTTTTACCTTTAAAATATGTCCAGAAGCAGACCAATTTCTTGCTCTTCCCTGTCACTGCTATTTGGGTCAAGCCACCAGTGTCTCTGCCCAGTGGCCCACAATGCCCTGGGCAGTGATTCTCAAAGTACAGTCCCCAGCCATGGGCATCAACACCACCTGGAAAATTATTAGAGATGCAAATTCTCAGGCCCGCCAATCCTGAATCAGAGACTTTGGGGGTGAAATCTGGGCTTGATACTAGATGGAATTAGCCTCCAGTGACCTCTCTGGGTACTCTCCCCTTAGCTCAGTTTTCTGCTGTCACGTGGATCTACTTGCTTTCTTAGAATGGTTAGACCCTTCTCTCACTGGGGCTTTAGCACTTACTGTTTCCTCTGTTTTCTCAGAGAGCTGCTTGGCTTACTCCTTTATGTTCTTCGGGTCTCTTCTCAACTTAATAATCAGTGAGATTTAACCCATCTATCTCTAATCCCCCGGACGCACACACTCATACATGTATGGGCATTCTCTAGCTCCTCCATGATTCATTTTTCTATGTGGCACGTGGCTTGGTGGGGGGGGTCTCATGAAGTTGCTGTCACAATGTCAGCCAGGTCTGCAGTCATCAGAAGACTTGCCTGGGACTGCAGAATCTGATTCCAGAATGGTTCACTCAAATGACTTGTAAATTGGTGCCGGCTGTCAGCAGGAGGGCTCTGTTCCTTGCCATGTACACCTCTCCACAGGGTGCTAGAGTATGTTCAGACATGGAGGCTGCCTTGACCCAGGGCAAGTGATCCAAGAGTGAGCAAGGCAGAAGTCCATTTTTTATGACCTAAAATGTCATACATTAGTGTGGGATATTCTGACCCAGAACCATCAAGATAAGCCACTCTCGGATTCCTGACCCACAGAAACTCTGAGATAAATGCTTATTGTTGTTTCAAGCTGCTAAATTTTAGGATAAATTTTCAAGCGGTGACAGATTAATTGATACAGAATTTTCCCGTTTGACTTGCTATATATTTTATTTGTTTTTTATCTGCCAACCACTACTCTCCCAAATACCCTAGAATTTAAGCCCCAAGAAAAGTAGGATGTGTGTGTTCAGTGTCTAGAACAGTACCTACATTGTCAAATAATAGGTATTTAACAAAAGTAAGTGGAATGAATGCTTGGAGAAACTGAGTGACGGGCAGCTATGCTGATGTGTTTGGAGGAAGGATGTTGTGGGGTGTCTCCATAGTATCGTCATTTGGCACAACTCCAGAGGTCCCCAGTGAATGTGCCAGGTGATTTCCATAAACCATCTTGTTCAAATCTCCCTCAGGGTACATTTTTCCTTCCATTTAACGTATGAAGAAACTGAGTCTTAGGTTAGAAAAACTGTCCAAGTAGGAAGCAGAGCTTGGACAATTTAGAGTTCCATCCACACTCATACTAGACTGTTTCTCTATGGGCGATAATGTACGTGGACCTTCCTACCCTAACTGGTTCACCTCCAAAAGGGAACATTGCCAATAAATGCCAATGACAACAGGCATAAACCAGAATCGTTCCTGATCAAACAGGACCTGTGGTTACTCTGCCCAGGTAGGTTCATCTCTTCTCACTATGGAAAATGCCTCAATACTCACATTCTCTATGTCCCATTAAATTCCTAGAACTGACTCTGAAACAGGACTCTGGTTATCACCACAGCTCTATTTAATGGGTAAATGTGAAAAGCACCACTACAAACGAAACAGATTGCTGGGTTCTTCTACCAGTTTTTGGAGGGGTGTAGCTCAGAATGGCCCAGAATCAAGCAGAGTATAGAGTATAATTAAGGAAAGATGGTGGCATAGGCATTTATTGTATTATGATTTTTCACCATGGAAATTTACATTTTGCTTAAACTCTTGGTATTTTAAGGTCTAGAGGATAAAACAAAGCTTTTCTTCATAAGAAAGCTGCTTTTCCTCATTCCTGCTATTTTGTTTAAAGCTGGTCAATCTCTAAGCTCATTTGAGTGATGGCAAAGTCAAAATTATGACTGCTTGATTTTACCCTTCACTGCACTTGTCAAAAAAATTAAATTAAAGATCATGCTTATGAATATAATGCATGAACTGCTGCATGGCATTCTGAAAGACAGAATGTCCCTTCTGTCCAGCCACTCACAAAACAGCATGTCACACGATACTTTAATATGCAGAGAAAATAATAGGGGAAAGAGAAAATTCTGCCTCTCAGGAAATATGAGGTACATTCCACAAATGGTTCCTGCATTCAGAAAAATTTATTTTAGTAAAAACAATAATAATAATAACTTTAATACTATCATTAGATCCTTTAAACTGATATAGTGCTTTCTAGTTTCCAAAACGTTTCCACATATAATTTCATGTGACAAAAGTGATCATTAATATTTTAAAGTGCAATATAGGGCTGCTTGATTTAGAATTGCAAGGTCTCAGTTTCCTGAAGAATGAGCACTCCATATATGCTTATTGAATATTCTATGTAAAGGCAATTGCAGAGCAGGAGTCAAAGTACCCATGCTTTCTGTAAAAATATGATGGAAAAATGCCATTTGTTACCAAAAGCCACTGAAGGTTTTGGAGATATATGTATGGAGAAAATTATTGTTCTAAACATGCTATTGAACTTAGCAGCATAGTCTGTTTAGTTTTTTTTAGTGAATATATATTTTCGTTTTACAATTATAAAAGAATTAATATATGTATATATATTCAATTACATGTAAATTTAGAAAGTAAACTTTCCAAAACCTGACTCTGTCCCTTCTTCATTCCTCCAAGATTATTTCTGAGGTGACTTTGATATATATTTTTCCATACTATGTATTATGCATGTATGTATGCACACATACATAGGTATGTATGCATATATATGCATATTTGTAGGTATGTGCTATCAACCTATCTGTATGTGTATATCTGATTCTCGAATACATGGCTAAGCTTGTGCAAGGTAAATCCTTAGAAACCAGAAATGGTGAAAGAGCCTGAATCAAGAGTTATAAGCAAGCACTGAAATCAGTGTTTGCTTTGCGGCATCTTCCAATCCCAGATGGTCTAGACTTGAGAACAGCGGTTCTCAGATGTGAGCATGCATCTTCAGATGGAGGGCTTTTAATAACATACATTACTGGGTCCCACTTCAGGTTTCTGATTCAGGTCTGGGATGGGGCCCTAGAATTTGTATTTCTAACAAGTTCCCAGGTGATGCTGATGGATGCAGATTCAAGAAAACTCTTTGAGGACCACTAGCTAGAACTTAAATTTGAATAAGCCACACATATGAGGTGTAGACACACCAGTGCTTGGGTCATGAATATAGTGAGAAATTTGCCTATGTCAGTTTTAGCATTGGTTGGAGAGGGAAAAAAAGGAAGAAAAACATCTCTAAGATTTCCTAATCTTATACATGTACTCACATGGGTTTAAGGACCATTAGCAAACAAACTAAAACTAAACTCTAAGCTAAATATGTAGTTTAAAGTATTCCTAAGGTAGTATCTTCAGATATCTCAGAGAGCCAAATGTAAATAAATGAGCTCTAAAACAAACTTCAAAAAGTACCCACAAATAAAAATCCAAGGAACATAATAATCAAGAAGACAAAATACACAAGAAAATAACCATAAACATGAGTTTCAAGAATTAATGAACTGTAGAATCAGACTTGCACCGACTAGAGATAGTGAAATTTCAGATACATATTCTTAAAGATATTTTAAGTGTTAATTAAAGAAAAGGATGGCCAGGTATATTTGAAAAAGAACCACAGAAAACCTATAAAAAAGGAAAACTATAATGATTCAAATTAGAAATTCAGAGGAGTTAAACATTAGATTAAATAGAGTTGAATAGAAAATCAGCAAATTTAACGACAGACTTGAAAAAATTAACAGAAGGCATCAGAGAGAGAAGAGACAGAAAAAAATGCAACAAGGGTTGGAAGTAGTAAACAACAGTAAAAGAAAGACTAGAAAGTAGCAGACAAGTAAGTTTTGGTGAGGTGACATGGGAGAGTTTTTCAGAACTAATTAACAATGCCCATTCCCAGAACCAAGAAGCACAACAAATCCCAAGAAGGAAAAATAAAAAGAAATTCATACTTAGGCACATCACAGTGAAACTGCAGAACACAGAGGATAAAGAGTAGATAGAAAGAAAAGACAGACTGAGAGATAATTCTCAACAACTGCAGAATTGATAAGATTGTGGGAAAATATCTTCAAAATGTTGCAAGAGAGTAGCCATCAACCCTGAATTTTTACCCGCCCATACTGCCTTTAGAGGAAAAATGCAAAGTAATAACATTTTCAGACAAATAAAGCCTGAGAGACTCTCACTAAAGGAACTTTAAGAGGAAGTGTGAGACAAGCATGCTTTATTAAAGGTGCTAAGTTTTCTATAATGATATTCTTTCAATTTTTTTTGTAAGTAAAAAACTGGTCTAAATTATTGGGAATTGGAATTAATGCAACTGGTATTAACCAGGCTTCTTTCAAACAAACAATTCTGTCTATGCCTTGCTAGTTTACAGATAGCATTATAATTTATATCAGACACAAGACAATTACTAGCCAGAAATTAATAGTAATTTCATTATGGGTGTGGTGTTGTGGTGTGTCAAATCAAAGTATAATGCAGTTCATGAAATTTCAATCAAAATAATAAAAACAAAGCTCCATAGCCAAAAGTCCACAGCATGAAAAATGCAAATAAATACATTTAGAAATTGTTTGATTGTTAATTTTGATGTTTAATACTTTACCAAAATATTTACTAAATAATAATGCTTCACTCAAGGCTATAATGTTGGCAACATTCCTTCCTTAAAAAACCAGTTCCAATTTCCAGAAAAGAGAAAGGGAAAAGGATTACAGAAGCTGTGCTGTTTTTAGGAAAAAAAAAAGACGACGAAGGAGAAGAGATTGTAACGTTAACAAACTGCATGGACTTGGGCAAGTTAAAGAACGATTTGCAGTCTGTACTCTTAAAAAATCCTGTAGACTGAGAAAATCTGACCATATGTTCTCGAAATTCTTCTTCTGGATGTAAATACAGTTATTGTGGTTATAGATGCTGGAAAATCTGGGTGAGTTTGTTTTCTATGACCCTTTCTGAGAACGAGCGTTATGAGGTCAGTGGAGGGACTGAGCAGGACCTGCAGTCGTCGAAAGTGGGACAGGGAACCCTAATGGAGGGGAGACGTGAGACAGAGCCAAGAGATGGGGCGTGAGTGAAGCTGAGTGATCTATGAATAAAAATACCAGAAGCTTCTCTTTCTAAAAAAACATATGAGAGAGGTGGCCAAGCTAGAAAAGCATTGATAACTCTACGCCTGGAGGAAGACCTGGAGAGAAGGCTCATGATCCACATTACAATGCACTCTTTCCCAGAGATGCAATATTCCATTTGCACACCCAGTGGGAACGCATGATTGTAACTCTGTGTGTCATGACAGGAAATGGAACATACGCAACGAACAGTACAGTGCATGAATTCAGGTACACAGGTTATTTCATCAAAATAGAAACACTGATAAATAATAAGTGCCCTATCATGGAAGCATCCACCACTGCCTGGCAGAATGTGTCTCCTTTCTCACTCTGCCCCCAGCAATTTTTATTTTTATTTGTCTTTGAAGCTGTCTTAGGAACACATGCGTAATTACCATGTTTCTGGAGAGTGACTAATATGTACATTTCAACATGGTGCCACAGAGGGAATATCCCTGGTAACAAATCCACAGTTCTCATATTTTCATCTTTATGACTCAGAGCAGACTGTCAGACCACATACTTGAAGGAGATGAAACCATATTATTAAGTCATGTTAGGATGAGGAAATGATGTTCCAAAACAAATCAACTTATTTAGGAAGTAAAAGAAGCTTTCACACATTGGAAAGAATAACTTGGAAGAATTCCCTTCTTAATTAGAGGTGACAGAACTGCTACGGTTTATTACCCCATTACATGAGGCTCAGAAACAACAACAGACTCAAGCTCTGGAAAACAACGTTTGACGCAGGTCATGCATTTGATGGAACCATTCGGAGCTTCTCGAGGGAAAGGGCAATTGTTGCTTTGCCCCTAACTCATTTCCCAAGAGCGGCCTTAACAGACTGTCCAGGAAATGAGTGAAACACAGTCCTGGCTACTCTCCCACTCGGGTACGAACAAACCGTCCCGTGTTCGGCAGTTAGTGCTGCTGGTCTTCTCCTGGTTCTAAGCGTTCTTCTCTGAACGACACTAAGCTTTTAAGCACCTTGCAGTGAAGTAGGACTGTGCACACCCTTTCATGGTCCTGATTATGGTAGTCATGATAGCAACAGCCCTTGCTAATAGGATGCCAGAGCTGCGCTAGGCACTTTACACATTCCTTACTGTCAGTAGGAAATGTCCATCCCTCGCTCCTTGTCCAGAAAAGGGGTAACATCTACTGCTGTGCCCTTCTCTCCACCTCTCCTCACGGACAGTGAGCCTGGGAGAAGGAAACAGTCCCATCTTACATCTCTCTCAGCTCCACCTGCCCACAGAGAAGGTGTGTCCTGGTCTGCTCTTTATATAATAAGCTCACCAGGGCAGCCTCTGTCCAGGCAGCTGAGGATATCTGTACTTGCTCACGAGGGGACAGAGTTTCAATCTTTCATATTCAGAAGTGAAATCCAGCATTAGGAAGCCTATCTAGGGGCAGAGCAAGCAGATGCTCTGGTCTAAACCACATTAGTAATAATGCTAATGTGATTTCCACCTTTCTTACACCTTTGCCTTCTCAATTGTTCTGAACTCCCAGGAAGGCGAGGACAGTGTCATTACTTATCATCTGGAACCCCAACACTCACACAGATGCTGTGTAGTCATGGAGGTGTGCTGCTCCAAGTCTCTTTTCAAGAGAGAACCTGCTGCTAGGAGAGAAGGTAGCTGACAGCAGCCAGCAGCCACAATTTTGGCATCCACTGTGGCATTGTGTTCATGCCAAGGCCACTTTCTCCCGAAGCTGCTTGCAGCCAGTGCCTGAGCATGAAAGACGAGAGACACTAGAGGCCAGCCATTCCTGCCCAACGCAGGACTCGTCCAATGGGCAGTCCTCGTGAGGACCCTCCCCAGACTTTTTCTCACAGCACTACAGGCTGAGGCACTCCTAGCCAAGCCTCCTTCCTTCCTTCTCTCCTTTCACCTACTCCTGCTCCCTCTCCTTTTCCTCTGCCCTTTATGCATCACAGACTTGCCCCCTATAAATTTTCTGCACTTCTACTTCCATCTTGGCAGCATCTTCCTTCAAGATCCAAACTGACACCATCAGTGTTTTTATACTCTTCATTTCACAATGGAGGAAGTAGAGCTCCAGGCAAGAGAGTATAAAGCATAAATACACTCCCTTTCAGAGGTTTATATATACTCTTAGGTTTGAGGTTCACTTGAAAAAAATACCTCATATACATTTTAAAAGAAAATTTGAGTGTACTAGTATCATAAAAGAGAGACAGTATCATTTCTTCATAAAACGCAGCCCAACTGGACCTGCCCATTCAATGCAAAAATGCAAAAATACAAAAATACGTTGCAGTCTAAAACATGTAAGAGAACACTAAAGATAAGGAACTGTTTCCAGCATCCACTGTTGAGGTTTGAATCTGGAAAGACTTAGAATATTTTCATCAGAAAAACAAATTATCCCAATAAGCCAATAGCTACAGCACTGGTCAGTTCATCACACACAGATCTCAACCTTCACCTTACACAGTTTCAGAACACATAAGTTGTAAGCACTACTGACAATTTTTCACTTTAGAGAAATGGAAAATATATCACACTGAGAAAATGGATTTTTTAAATTTGGTTTTTACCTTAATGAAATAAACCTGAATCTGATTTTTCATCTTCAAACATATTAGAAAGAGATAAAAGAATTGCTCTGTGATATTTTAACCCTTAGGAATATCTGAACATGAGAGCATATGCATAATTTAAAAATTAAGTGGAAGCTTTTTTTCATGGCATAATTTTCTACAGGAAGGAGGCACATGACTTACCCTCGCTGGAGTCTTTCGAACTTCCTGGCTTCTTTGCTTTGCTCTTCTTGTGGGGTGGAGAGAGGCCTTTTGGCTCTAACCCCTCTGGAAGTACAAAAGTGTAATACATTCTTATTTAAATATTTACCAGTAGGGTTCAAAATTATGTTGAAGTTTAAAGATGTTTTCTTCTTAGTAAACCCACACACACACTGTGAATCTTAATTGCAGATTCATCTGTCATCAAGGCTGAACTAAATTTTGGCAAGGACCTGTGATTCTCCAACCTACAAAGACTTACACTTAAGGTTTAAGCTAAAACATTTCTGTAGACATCATTAATGATTCACATAAACATTAAATCTTATACAAGTTCTTTCTTTTTTAACTAAAAAATTCTCTGTAAGGGAATCCTGTTAATTTTCTTTTCTCCAAGAAAGTTTGATTTCAAACTTCATGGATTAATCAGACAAGAGAGAGGAATTAGGGGTATCCAAATGGTGGCAGAAGAGATCATACTTTCACTCTTTGCTGATGAGATGATATTATATCTAGAAAACCCCAAAGATTAACGAAGAGACTCCTGGAATTGATAAATGAATTCAGCAAAGTCTCAGGATACAAAATTAATGCACAAATCAGTAACCATCATATATACCAATAACAGTCAAGCTGAGAATCAAATCGAAGATGCAATACTTTGCACAATAGCATCAAAGACAATTAAATATTTAGGAACATATCTAACTAAGGAATGAGAGACCTATATAGGGAGAACTAAGAAACACTAAGAAAAGAAATTGCAGAGGATGTAAACAGATGGAAAACCCTACCATGCTCTTGGATTGGTAGAATCTACATTGTTAAAACATCTATACTACCTGAAGTGATTTACAGAATCAATGCAGTCCCTATCAAAATACCAACATCATTTTTTGCTGATCTAGAAAAAATAATTCTACACTTCATATGGAACCAGAGAAGACCCTGTCTAGCCAAAGCAATCTTAAGCAAAAAGAACAAATTGGGAGGTATCAATCTACCAGACTTCAAACTATACTACAAGGTTATAGTAACCAAAACAGCGTGGTACTGGCACAAGAACAGAGACATAGACCAATGGAACAGGTCAGGACTGAGAACCCAAATATAAAATCATCCTCATAGTCATCTGATCTTTGACAAATTCCAAAAAAAATACACTGGGGAAAAGATTCCCTATTCAATAAATGGTGCTGGGAAAACTGGATAGCCACATGTAGAAGACTGAAACTAGATCCACACCTCTCACAAAAATCAACTCATGATGGATAACAGATTTAAACCTAAGATGTGAAACCATAAGAATTCTAGAAGAAAACATTGGAAAAACTCTTATGGACATTGGCCTAGGCAAAGAATTTATGAAGAAGACCCCCAAAGCAATCACAGCAGCAACAAAAATAAATAAATGGGACCTGATCAAATTAAAAAGCTTCTGCACAGCCAAGGAAACTATCACTAGAGTGAACAGACAACCTACAGAATGGGAGAAAATATTTGCATGCTATGCATCTGATAAAGGGCTGATAACCAGAATCTATACAGAACTTAGAAAAATCAACAAGAAAAAAATCAAACAACCCCATTAAAAAGTGGGCAAAGGACATGAACAGAAACTTTTCAAAAGGAGACAGAATAATGGCCAGCAAACATATAAAAAAATGCTCAACTTCTCTAATCATCAGGAAAATGCAAATCAAAACCACAATGAGATATCACTTAACTCCAGTGAGATTGGCTCATATCAAAAAATCCCCAAACAACAAATGTTGGCGGGGATGCGGACAGATAGGAACACTCATACACTGCTGGTGGGACTGCAAATTAGTACAACCTCTATGGAAAGTAATATGGAGATACCTCAAAGAATTAAAAGTAGAACTACCATTTGATCCAGCAATCCCACTACTTGGTATTTACCCAAAGGAAAAAAAGACATTCTATAATAAAGACATCTGCACTCGAATGTTTATAACAGCACAATTCACAATTGCAAAGATGTGGAAACAACCCAAGTGCCCATCAATACACGAGTGGATTAATAAGATGTGGTATATGTACACTCAGCCATAAAAAACAATGGTGACTTAATTCCTCCGGTATTATCCTGGATGGAGCTAGAGCCCATTCTTCAAAGCAAAGTATCACAAGAATGGAAAAACAAGTGCCACTGGTACTCACCATCAAATTGGTACTAACTGATAAATACTTATGTCACACATGGAAATAATATTCATTAGGGGGCAGGCAGGTGGGAGGCGGGTGGAGGGGATGGGAAAACTCTCACTTAATGGGTGCAGGGCACACTGTCTGTGGGATGGGCACGCTTGTAGCTCTGACTTGGGCAGTGCATAAGCAATATATGCAACCAAAGTGTTTGTACCCCTGTAATATTCTGAAATTTTAAAAAATTAAAAAAAAATCAAACTTCATGGATTAATTGACAGCAGTCATTGTGCAATTTCATCTTACTTAGTCCTCAAAGTGGGCTAGATAAATGAGGGCTGAGATGGGGCTAGAAATTATCCTGCTTCTATTTAACAAACTTCTTTAGTAATCAAGATTCTAAACAACTTCCCTATGTTCTCAATCAAATTACTGCGCTTCCCATTTTTCTCAATGCCCCTCCAAGTCTATCTAAGGGGGCTAATAAATCAAATTGTGAAGAAAGTTTTAGAAAAGTGTGTCTAAATTTATTCCATTCTTATGTAGCATACTTTTTCAGGCATTAATTTATATATCCAGCCCTGAGCTTAAGGCTTAAGGCTTCAACTGCCTATATGGCATATTGTTTTGGATTTGGGACTGGATGTCTTCTGTTTGCCCCTGTAGATCGGCTTTCCACCCTTCACCATCCCCCACTGTGCTCTGGGATGCTGAAATCTGTGGACTGCACCAATGAATGCCCTGGTTCTCTGGCTTCCTGTTAGATTCAGCCAATGGGGAGCCCAGGGTATTTAGTTCCTAGGCACCTGGTAGTCTTCGTGGGCTAGTTGTGTCCCTCAATCTAAGGTTACAGCTTCTATCAGTTGGCCTTCTCCACCATGGCCCTCTAAGTCTCTTGGGTTCTGTAGGCAGCCCCCTCTCCACTGTCCCTTCAGGGCTTGGAGTTAACTATGCCCTACTCTTCTCAGCCCTAATAGCTTCCCCTCACTCAACTCCCATCAGGAAATGTAAAATTTTTGTATATGATCCCACTAAGCATTTCAAACTTAACACCAGCCAGAACCATCCATCTGATGTCTACAAATGTCTACAAACCTGTTAGTATTCCACATCTCAAGAAATAGTATTACTATCTACCCAAGAATTTAAACCAAAAACTGAGATGTCATCCTCAATATTTCTCTTCATTTACTTGTTCTATCTAGGAAATCATAATTCCTATCAGCTCTGATCTAAAATATATCCCATATTCATCTGCTGTGCTCAACCTTTATAATCATCACACTAGCCCAAACCAGCAGCATTTCTTGCCTGGGTTACTACAGTAGCCTTCTAAATTCTAACTTCTAGCCTTCTAATCTCCCTGTTTCTACTCTTTGCTCCCTATGATCTATTCTCCACACAGCAG
This sequence comes from Daubentonia madagascariensis, assembly GCA_023783475.1. Taxonomy (NCBI): domain Eukaryota; kingdom Metazoa; phylum Chordata; class Mammalia; order Primates; family Daubentoniidae; genus Daubentonia; species Daubentonia madagascariensis. The sequence goes on from JAKFHU010002136.1 coordinate 1,988,297, forward strand.
CCAATGTGATCTTAAACATATACCACATCATGTTGCTTACCTGTTTTAAAACCATTACTTAGAATAAGATCCAGATCTAGTTCCATGGCCTAACCCAACATGCCATCTGGGCCCTACCTACTGCTCTAGCCTCATTTCCCACTTGCCCTTTGGTTGGGGGTTTATCGGCTCCCTTTGTGATCCTCAGTCATTGCTAGGCTGGTTCCTGCCTCAGGACCTTTGCCCCTGCTCTTGCCTCCCCACCCCACCAACACATACATTCACATGTCTGCCTCCCACTCACCCTCAGATCAAATTCAACTGGAGGAAAGGCCTTCCCTAACCACCTAATCTAAAGAGTCATCACAGAGGAAATCTCCCTCAAACACATCCCTTGTATCTTGAAATTATCTTGCTCTCTTGTGTATTTCTTTATTGTATGTCCCCCCTCCCCATACCACCCTCCAAGAATGTAAATTCCATGAAAAAAGGGCACTTGTCTTTCCTAATCCCTCTTGTATCCCTGGTGCCTAGCATTGCCTTGAGAATTTCATTTCAAATTCTATTTTATTTTCGCTTTCCCCTGGTCTTTCTTTAAGGCCAAGATACAATGGGGCCCATGCCTAATTCTCACTCTCTTAGCAGCTGTCACCTCAGGCCAAGATTCTAAAATTACACTCCAGAGCTATGGCGATTCATTTCTCGTTTCCTATTTGTTAAAAAAAAGGGACAGAACAACAAAAGAAAAAGACCCATGTTTGATAAATGTGTTTTTAAAAACTTTGGCATTATAGACTGCAAAGCTTTTGGGCACTAGACTAGTTTTCTATGGCTGCAAGTCAGTCATGTCTAAGGTTATTACCACGGCCAGGGTGAAAAATTTTGCCAATGACTACATTAGCAACTCCCCCAAACTTCTGTCACCAGGTGTGAGATGGATGCTGACCCTTGGAATGGGTTCAGCAAAAACAGAAATGAGATGCTTGGAACAGCTCACTGAGTGCAAATACTGGGCTCAAAAGGCTTCATAAAATGGGCAGAGCGACATTTGCAGCCTCACTGGGAGAAGACTATAACCCTTCCATGCCGCTGAAATGTGTCCTCTGCAACTGGGAACAAGAGGAGGGTTTTCAACACTGGAAATTCAACTCCAAACCAATTGTGAATTAAATTCTTAAGTATTAATTTCCTACCTGAATGGGAATTCCTGGGGAGTGGGTGAGATTTAAAAAGATATCTTTTTGTCCATATTTTGAAATATTTAAGCACCCAAAAAGTACTAATATTTCATTTCTGAAACAGTTGTAGGGCATTCCTTGGGTAGTCAGTGGGCATGGACACATATTAATTATGAACAATCATCTATGATACAGTATTGTTTCATCTCATGACACCCATGGGTAAAGTGTTTTGGGGCATTCAAATGAAAGTCACTGATATATAATGGCCTTTGTGCTCAGGTTTCTACTTGTGGCTTGGGAGGAACAACTCTCCCTCTTGGCCTGAGGGAACTAAAGAGAGGGTGGTTCCTGCTTCTTGTCAAAAGCACCCCCATGCTTCTCCTTGACAATCAATTGCATTTTCTAGGTTGCCTCTGTTTCTGGCAGAGGGAGGAAACCTGGAGCTTTGCCATGAGCATGGCTTTGCCTCCTGAGGAACTGGACTATGCACCCAGCTCTGATGTGATCGAGGGGCCATAGGTGATTGCTGACTTTCTGTTGGCTCGGAGTGGAGCTAATTTCAACAGTGCATAGTCACGGAAATGAAAGGACATGGGGAAACATTTGCCATGCCAGGATTAAAGATGATTAAAGGACGTAAAAGGAATTCTAGGCATTTAACCCAGTCTTCTTCTTCTACCTCCCGTGGGGGCAGAGCTTCACCTTGAGGAAGACCTTGTCTGACACCATCTGAGAAGCTACTGCCTCTACTTACTATAAAGTTTGGACATCAGCCTTTGGGTCAGGCAAACCTGGATTCAAATTTTGGCTTTACTATATAAGCAGGGAACTAATCCCTCTTAAGCCTAGATAATAACAGTCCCTGCCTCATAGAGTTGCTGTGTGTATTAAATGAGTTCATGCATGTTGAGTGATTGGCACAAAGTGCAGGCCCAGTTAAAGTCTGGCCCAGCAGAACTGTGCTGGGGGTGGCTTGAGCCAACTCACACCCACTAATTTTACCATCTCTCTCCAACTCACACATTCACTGACCTCATGTTTGGTAGCTTGAAAACGACCGTGGTCAGTGTGTTTATGCCACAGAAAACTGCTGACTCTTCACATCTGGGCTCCCCCTACCCAGAAAGTCAATTTACCAGCACCCCACTGGTTTTAGTTGTTCACTAGCACTCACTAGCATTCTCCATTGGCAGGTTGATTCACTCAAGTAGCCCTTCACTAGTGTCAACTGCATTCTTAAAAGTCCCTCCAGCTTTTCTGTGTATGAGAAGAAGAGGTGATGGAGGGCCAGGGAAGGCAGCAGTTCATGGTTCTTGGAAGGCTGGTTCAGACTCATCTTGGAGACCAACACTTTCGAATGTGAGATCTGAACGAAGCCAGATTGCACACTAATGTTGGGCAAGGCCAGCTGGCATACCATGGAACCATTTAGCACAAAAATCCCCTGTGATTTCAGCACTCAGATATTAGGAAACAGAGTAGCTTCCCAAGCCCATTCTGCCTGACTGGCTTAGCATCCTTGGGCCATTGAGTGTGATTTGAACAGCTGCATCCAGCTACTGGAGACAAAACTCCCAGGAAACCTAGTGGAACTAAAATCAGAAATGATGATCCAATTAATGCCGCCAAACCTTAAATGCTGACTCCAACCCTTGTGGACTCTGCGTTAGCACTAATAATGATTTCCTTAAAATTACTCAGTGGTTTGGATAGCTAGCTAATTCTCATTAAAGAAGACTAGAGCTGTGTACTTATGGCATTTAGGCAAATGATCCATGGCAAGATAAGGTCCTTATACTGGCTGGGCCTTATACTGAAAGTGCAGTGCCCCTCACGGGCAAAGGATATTCCAAGGGCACTTCATGTGAGCAGGATAAACGAAGACGGCAAGCACTAACATTAAATTCATGGGAGTTAATTCAAGACAGGGTGATCATTTAAAGTCTTTTTCTTTTTTAACATGTGGTTCTTATTTTTAAAAAGAATTCTACATAGGTATAGGAATTGAAATTTTAATTAAAATTTTACCTTGGGCTTTATGTTTACAAAAGACAAGCAGAGTCCTTAGGTCAGATTCTCGCAGAAGCAAATACTGAGACAAAGGTTTGAGTGTTAAATAGTTAATTTGAGAGATTATCCCAGGAAACACCAGAAGGGGAGTAGGAAGTGAGATAGGAAAAGGAAGGCAGCTGAGACCAGGTGTTGCTAATGAGCAAGTCCACGTGGGCAACCAGGACTTAATTCTCTTGGGGACCTCTGGGCAATGGTAGAGAATCGTGCTGTCCAATACAGTAGCCACTAGCCATATATTGATAATAAGTAGTTGAAATTTGCTAGTCTGAATTGAGATGTATCTGTAATATACCAATTTCAAAGACTTACTATGGAAAAAAGAATGTAAAAAACACAATTTTTACATTGATTATAGGTTGAAATGATAATATTTTGGATTATTATGTTACACAAAATATTAAAATTAGTTTCACTTGTTTTTTTTTCCATTTTCCAATGTGGTTACTGGAAAATCTAAAATTATACATGAGGCTCACATTTGAGGCTCACATTATAATTTTTGGACAGCACTGGAATAGAACATGACTCAGATGTGTCCTACAGGGGTATTGATCAACCAACTCTTGCTCATCACTGGTTGAGGGCTGCTCCAGAGAACTTAACTCCCTGGTACTTTGAGTTTGCTTTGAGGACCAAGAAAAGCACTTGGTGGAGAGTCATAAGAACTTTCCCTGGAAAGCCATTGCTGTTGTAAAACAACAGCGAGTGCCAAGGGACAATAAGGAGTGCACCGACAGCTTCAGTTTCCTCTTCCACCTCCTTCATTCCTGACTTTTACATATTCCTTTACTTCTCGTGTCCTCTGAATGCGCTGCATTTGGGAAGACCAAGGGAACCTTAGGAATCAGACATGTTCAGACTCGAGAAGAGCAGAGAGAAGCTACAATCATTGTTCTAATGAATGTTTATGAAGAAAAGGAACTGGTATTATTTCTCTATGAAGACAGTGGGCTGTCAGAGGAGGGATAGAGATTTAACTTAACAAGGAAAAGGACCATTTCAGCCAAACCTCCCCTAATGAGATCAGTTGCATCAGAATTTAAAGAGCTCTCTGTTAATGGAGCTGCTCAGACTGAGGTCATCAGTGATTTATAGGGGGTTTGGCATCAAATGAAAGGTAACACAAACTTAGGACCTCTGAGATACCTATTTTAATTTTGAAACCTGGCCCCATTTCATGGCTAGAGCAGTGTGATTGCTGAAATGGAGAACCTGGAGCTCTTAACCATAGAATTAAGTTCTATATTTTTCCAGTGACTGTTAGAATGAGAGAGAAAAACAGCAATAATTTAATGAATTTTTACTACAGGCCAAACACTGTGTGCAATGTTTCAGGTAAGGTATCTCATTTAGTTCCCCAAATGAAACTGTATGGTAAGAATTATTGCCCCCAGAAGTATAAATTGAGGCTTACAGAACAAGACATTTGCCCAAGGTCAATAATTGGCAGAGTCAGAATTGAATTTAGGTCTTTTGATTCATGCATTCACTATTAAGGACATATTGAGTGGCTACCTTAGGCCAGAACTCATGTATTTACCTACTATATTTTCCTCATAAACACTGGGATTTCTTGAGGAATTGGCATGCATCTTAATTTCTAATAATGAGAACAAATATATCATATATGGAAAGTGCATTTTCCAAAGATGGACACAGCAATATTTTAGGTCTTACATGCTCTGCAGACTCACTCTCCATCAAGAGAATGACTCCATTTTCATTTTCTCCTAAATCTGGGTGGGCTTGTGACTGTTCCAAACAATAGAGTTAGGTGGAAGTGATGCTGTGGAACATCTAAGCCTGGGTCTTAAAAAGGATATAGCTTCTCCCAGCCTTGCTCACTCTCTCAAGAGAAATTCATTTTGAAAGCTGGCCACCATGCTTTGAGGAACTCCAGGCCACACAAAGAGGCCATGTACAAATGTTTCAAAAAATTGCCCAGCTATGGTTTCAACTAACAGCCAGGATCAATTGCCAGCCAGACAAGTGAGTGACTCTTCAGATGATTCCTGCCACCAGCTGTTGAGCCTTCCTGCTGAACCCCAGACCTTGTGAAATAGGAATGATTAAGTTAACTCTGCTGTGCTCTGTCTGAATTCCTCACCCGCAGAATATATGAGGATAATAAGTGGTTATTTCAAGCCCTAAGTTTTGGGGATGATTTGTTATACAACTCTGTTAACTATAACGTCATGTTCCATTTTTACCTTAGCTGTCAGGAAGCTCAAAGTAAAATTTAATGCTTAAATACAGTAATTGTATTAGCCTTAAGAGTTAGCACATCTACTTCCTTATTTTATGACATTGAACATACACTTCTGTTTTATTAACCTTATTTTGTCTTTCTTTGAAAAAATATGAGGTGTACATAAATAAAATGATCCCTGCTTACCCCCAAGAAATAAAATATTAATAATAAATTTAATACCTGAATCTTCTTTCATTTCAATGTCTTCTTCTTCATTATTATCATCTATTACAAAACAGGAAAAGAGAAAGAAAGACTCGTATGAAAGTGGGAAACACCAGAATTCTCCAAATTGAATAATAAAGAAATCAAAGAAAAGAAAAAAATCTTAGTAGAAAAGAGACTATTAAAGCATGCATTTCTGTTGTCTTATATTCTCATTCTGAGTTAGGAAAAAAGTACACACATTAGAGCATAATTTGACACCTAGGGCTTACATTTCCTTTTTTAAAAATTATTATATATTTATAACAAAGTATATATACAATAATTGGCTTTGCTTCTACAAGTTATATATGGCCACTTCAGTCATCTCAATTCCTCAAACTTAAAAATCACAGACTTTAGATGCCACGTTTTCTACATTTGCAAAAGGGATGCATGCTTACCTCAAGTATCTGAGAAATGTGGACATCATTATTTGGTTGTAGGCCAACACATGTCAAACCCCTGCCCTGCATCATGAAAAGTGCTGCTTTGCCACGTGTATAAATCTAAACTTCTAATCATGCGCTTTCAAGTGCCCCCACCAGTTGTACCATTTCCATTTAACTCCCCTCATCTCCCAGTATAACCTCTTTTTAACTAGACAAGGACATGTGATTCCTCTGCACTACAGATGACACGCTTGCTCTTTTGAGCTTTTGACACATTGTCATCTCTCTTCTTGAAAGCTTCCCATATCCAGTGCTATGGTCTGAATGTCTGTGTCCCCTCCAAAATTCATATGTTGGAATCCTAACCCCAAGGTGATGGTATTAGGAGGTGGGGCTGTTGGTATGTGATTAGGTAATGAGGGTGGAGCCCTCATGAATGCGATTAGTTCTCTTACAAAAGAGACCCCTTCCCCCTCCTGCCATGTGAGGACACAGGGAGAAGATTCTGTCTATGAGGAAGTGGGCCCTCACCAGACACCAAATCTGCCTGTGCCTTGATCTTGGACTTCCAGACTCCAGAACTGGGAGAAAGAAATTTCTGTTGTTTGTAAGCCACCCAGGCTAAGATATTTTGTTACAGCAGTTGGAATGGACTAAAACATCACTCAGTGCCAAATCTCGTCCTGTTTCTATGTTTGCACCTCTGTTCCCACACTATTGTAATCCAAATTCGGACTCCCAGCACCGTTTGCCTTAGCTATTTTAGTAGTTCCTAAGTGCTTCTTTCTTTTTCCTCTCCTGACTCCTATTCCTTTTACACGTGGCTGCCAAATCAATCTTAAAATACTGCTCTGATCTGGTTCACAAAGTTTCAGTGACTGCCCTCTGCCTAATGAGAAAAGTCTAGACTTTTCCTGGTAACATTCGAGGCCAACGATATCTGGTTCCAACTAATTTTCTCACTTTCACCTCCTCTGTTACACTCATGCTACCACCTCCACGATGGCAGCACTTGACTCTTTTCTGCTTTCTCAGAGTCCCCCTCAGCTTCCTCTCCCTGAGGCAATGCTAGCAATGCCCTTCTCCATCTCTATTCGCCTCTTCCTTCAAGTCCAAGCTTAGGTGCCATACCATCTGCTTGACCCAGGTGTGAACGAATCGTGTTCTCTTTGATGTTCCTTATTTTTACTGCCTTCTGAGTATGAACTTTAAGGACCTGTGGGCTTAGGTCTGCAGACTGGCCCCTCCACCAACCCATTCCCAAGGCATGTGATCTTGGGGAAGTTACCTAATCTTCCTGAGCTTCAGGTTCATCAGCTGTACACTGTGATAATAATAATGCCTACTACATAGAGTTGTTACATGGATTAAATGAGACAATGCCACGTAAAGCACTAGGACAGCTACTGAAACATTTTTAAGTGCTAAATATTAGCTATTATTACCTTAAAATCCCATAGTCTAGTTACTTATTAATGTATCTGTCTTCCATATGTTAAGCTCCAGATCACAAATTCTATGAAGATGGAGACCATGTCTTATGATCCTTTGTATTCCCTGGCACTTAATGCCATTTATTTTATATACTAGAATCAATAAAGGAATTTCCCCTGAATTAAATTTGCATTATTTCATATGTATCTCATACATATTAGGACACCTTGGATCTATATGATGCTCTGTAAATAATGAGAAGTCAGTGAAGATTTGCAACTTCCTCCTAGATATTTGCTTTATAATTTAGTCATCCCTTAGCCAAATTTATTCAATATGTTGAATATTGATAAATGTTAGAAATATAGTAGAGGGAATTGAAAATGTCTATAATTTTGAGGTTTTAGAAAGACAACTCTTGTTGGCTATAGTTAACTTTTAAAGAAATAAACTTCTAAAAAAGTAAATATCCAAATATATTCAAAACATTGGTGATTTTCTATATAATTTATTTCTTTTTTTTCTTTCTATAAATGCAATTTTGGAAGGAAGAATATCAATTTCTCAGAAATATAATTTTCTAACCAAATGATTATCAAAATGTTACAAAGTATACTCTTCACAGATTCTTCCCTGAACTTAATATATTTAAACAGAATTTTATTTTCCAGAACTATTTAGAATCTCTATGACAACACACTGTCTGGAAGGAATCTCAGAAAGGGATGAAAAAGAGTCTTCACAGTTTCTGTGGAAAAATAAAAGAAGAATCAAGATCCTTTTGCTTGTCATCCCAGTTTCAATTTGTTCACGTGGCAAACAATCCTTGGTAGCCTATTGTGCACAAGGCTTTGTGTCTGCATCTGTAGAAAACAGCAAGGTGAACAGACACACACGCAGCTGTCTAGAATCTTGTCAGTAATTGGGAAACTAAGACATGCAGATAAATTCCAACTTAAGGTAGAGTAGTCAGTGCCATTGCAAAGGTGTCAGAGGAGGGACTGATGCTTCCAGTTAGGCTACTGGGAAGGCTTCTTGGAAAACAAAACATTAGAGCTGATATTTGGACTTTTAGACTAGTAACATCATCCCCAGAATGACTCCCATGTGTTGAAGGATCAGTCTTGGTGTTTTTACTCATCCATTCATCCATTCATTCATTTCATTCATGCACTGACTTATGCAAATAGTGGTTAAGAGTCTGTCCAGGATCTGCACCCAGACTGCTTGGGTTTACTTCCAGGCTCAACTATGTATAACTACACAATCTTGGGTAAAAAGCAAACCAGAATATTTCACTCCAAAATGTGGCTGAACTAAAGCAGCATCATCAAGGCCTCTCTTACCTTCATCCTCAACTCCTGTCTATCAATCCTCCTGTTTCTTCAAAAGCACAGGCTGAGGCTTTTCTCTGAAGTTCCCTTGTCTACCTTGAAACTGTACCTACCAAGAGGGACACAATTCCTTTCCATCCCCCTCCTGAAATATCATTATCTATTGTAGAAAAGACTGAGTAATACAGCCACACCTGGACAGACTTTTTTCATAAGATAGTGTCTGCCTCTTGGGCTCATTCAAATTCCAAAGAGAATCATTTACAAGTTAATTTCTGTCTCCTGTGTCCATTCATTCTCCCCAATAATCATTTATTGCCCTTTAAACAAATCGTCTACTTTCCCCATCTTCTCTTTCCCCTATGAAGAAGGATATGTAAGCTTCTGTACCCATTAGGGTATTGGGCAATCATTCTAATGTGATTCTCCCCTGTGCTTAGGCATGTTAAAATAATTTTGTAAATTATTTCTCCTATTAATCTGCCTTTTGTCAGTTGCTTTTCAGTGAACCTTCAGAGGGTGAAGGGGAAGTTTTCTTTTGGCCCCTACATAACATAGAACCTACACCTCAGCTTTTTCATCTGAAGAATAGGGATAATGAAATTACTAGCTTCTTAGGATTGGTAATATATGTAAAGTGCTTACACAGAATGAGAATGCAATAAATAGTGATTATTGCTATTATGATGTCATTATTACTACTACTTTTGCTACTTAAACAACCATCTATTGAGCACAACCATGTGCAAAAACTATGCAAGGCCTTAAAGATACAGATTAACAATCCCTTCCCTCAAAAAGCTCACAAAGTGGGTGATACCAAAAAGTAAAACAATAGTCAGAGCAGGAAGTATTAATAACAGATTCTCTGATGGAGGGAAACAGGGATTCTATTGGGAAATAAGCAAGAGGCAGCTAAGGCAGAGAGAAGGTCTCTGAAGGCTTTCCAGAAGAGGCGAGGCTTCAGCTGAGTACTAAAGGGTGAGTTGAAGTTAGCTAGAGGAAAAGAACGGCTGCAGAGATGCTCAGGAGGTGTGGATGCCCTGCCTACACCCCTTGTTCCTGCACACTTCAGTGCATGCCAGCCTGACTTCCAGCCACCAGCTCCTGGGTCTCTTTGCCTCAGGGCTTTCTCTGGTTGCTCAAACCTACTCAAGAAATACCAGGGAATGAATTCCCTCCAGGGGTCAGCTTTCAGAAATGACTGACGGGATATAAGCACCCCAGCTCCCTTGCTGCTCAGGTGGCCTAATTCAGAAACATGTCCTACACCATCTCCCTGAGTCTCCCCGCTCCCACTGGATTGAGCCCCAGCTGGCCAGTGGTAACTGGCTTGCAGCTTATTGCCTCCCTTCCCTTCCCTACTTCCCTACCGGTGTTTCCTGGGATCACCTCCCCACAAAATTACTTCCACTTGAATCCTTGTTTCAGCACCTGCCTCTTGGGGAACTCAAACTCAAAGACAAGGCTCATCACATTCAAGCAGAGGAAAAAACATCTGTGAAAACACGTGGATGTGAATCCTTAAGATTCTTTGAAGGAAATAAACCCAGCTGTGAATGGCCGAGGGCAGGAGTTATATGAGAGACTGCAGCTAACCTGACCTATTCTGGCTACATAGCAAAGGGCCTCCACGCCAGGTGTGATGGTTAACTTCATGTGTCAACATGGCTGGGCCACAGGGTACCTAAACATTAGCTTAAGCATTATTCTGGGTGTGTCTGTGATGGTGTTTCTGGATGAGTGAACTGAGTAAAGCAGATTGCCCTCCCTAGTGTGGGTGGGCCTCATCTAATCAGTTTAAGTCCTGAACAGAACAAAAAGGTGGACCCTTGTAAGGGGGAACTCCTCCTGCCTGCCTGCCTTCATGGTGCTTGAACATCGGTTTTTGCCTGCCTTCACATCCAAACTGAAACATTAATTCTTCCTGGCTTCCAACATGCCAGCATTCAGACTAGAACTACACTGTTGGCTCTGTCGGTTCTCAGGCCTTTGGATTCAGACTGGAATTACACCATGAGCTCTCCCGGGCCTTTAGCTTGCCCACTGCAGATCTTGGGACTTAGCTTCCATAATTGCAAGAGCCACTCATTATAATAAATCTCATTGCATGTGTGTATATAAATATAGTGTGTGTATATATGAGATATACATTGCATGTATTTGTAGAATATGTGTGTGTGTGTGTGTGTGTGTGTGTGTTCTATTTCTCTGGACAACCCTACTATACCAGGCTGAAGCATTTAAACTTTATTTTGAAAATTCCAAAGTGATTAAACAACTTTATGCAGAGGAGTGACACACTATCTTTTGAAAGATAACTTCTTTTCATGAGAGAAATTTACTAAGAAATTATAAAACACATGCCTTAAGATTTTGGTATTATTTGTATTAAAATCAAGCATAGAGTACTTTTGGTCTGCAAAGCACCTAATGTACCATTACATATTAATGAAATCCACTTTAGTTCAACATTATTCTATATAATATGCACATTTGAGTCACACTTATGCAACAAGTTTCTAGCAAGAATTTTTTCTAACAAAACCAGGAACCAAAAAAGACTATATATATATTTAAAAACATATTATATATATATAAAATATATACACATATATGTATATATGTATATGTATTATATATGTATTATATTTTACATAAAATATATATGTAATTTTATATATATAAAAAACATGTATAAAAAGATGATAGCCTATGGAAGTAAGGAGTCATGCCATTCAAAGTTTGGAAGCAGTTACAGGACTGATGGAGCGTGGCCACAGAGCTGTGGCCCTCTTGAACAGTTCTTCAAGCATCATACTTCTTTGGTAGAGGACAAAAATGAAATAAAAGACTTCTAGTCAAAGTGATACAAATGCCATTTCAAATAGGGAGCAATCCATCAGATGGGTATTTTTCTGTGTGTTCAGAAATGCCAATTCCAGAAAATTTCCTTCCCTTCCCAGGCATAGACCACACGGAGGCTAAAGCTCCATTTCATCCTAAGGGGCCTCTGTGATGTTAACTTCATGATAGATGCTGTTTTTATTCACTGAATCACTCTCTGTCAGATTACCCTGTTGACTTCTACACAAATACACGGATATGACTAAAGTTCTTATTTTGATAAAAATGTATGTGAAAACCAACTAATTTCTCATGAATAACCAGTTTTTGGTAATTGCTAGCTTTAAATACTTCAGAAGCCCCTTCATAAGAAAGCGTCTAGCCTACTTTGAGGCCTATAATATCAATTTCACCTTCTTTTGTGGGAGACAGAGTTAATATTAGTGATATTCATTTTATTATTATACCTGTTTTTTGAGCAGCACCTCATTTCCCAAAACAAATAGTCCACGCTTTTTTGAAAAACAAAGTATACCATGAGTTTTGGTATGACTTGAGCTTTGTCTTACTCTTTTACCTAGACCCCCACCATAATTAATATAGTCTTTTGGGGAAGTGGAATGAACAAAAACAAAAAAACCCCACAGAATTTCAGAACTTTATTCTAAAGCAGAAGTTCTCAAAGAGTAGTATCTGGATCCATAGTATCATTATCACCTGGACACTCGTTAGGAATGCAAATACTCAGGACCCACTCACGATCTATTGAATCAGAAGCTCTGGGGGAGGGGCCAGAAGTCTGTGTTTTAACAAGCCTTCCAGGTGATGCTCATGCATGCTGAAGTTTGAGAGCCAGTGGTCTCAAACACTAATTGATATTGGTGTGTTGGAGAAGAATCTTTCAATAAAGTAGATGTCCATCTTTTTGGATATCTAAGCTGAGCTAATTTGTGATGTCTCACTAACACTAGGTGACAGGTGTCCAAACCACATGGTTGCTGGGTCTGAGAAACAGTTATGCTCTCCAAAGATATTGTGTGCTTTCTTCTGTGCTTGAAATCACCCAGCTATTATACTTGCAGCTGAAGGGCAAGGTCATCATGGTCCATGGGCAGCATTCTTAGGTTGGCTAGGAGACGTGTGCATGGATGGAGAATACCTTCAAAGAGGCCTGTGGGTTCACGGGAAAAGGGGGGGGGTGTTATGAAGGTGAAATTTACCCTCATGAGCTAATAAGAGATCCTCTCTACCTCTAAGGGAGAAAAAACAAAAACAAAAACAGACAGGCACCTGAAATAGATCATACAATTCCTTTGTCAAAATTTCAGGGACATCCACAAATATGAGCAGATCAAGAACAATGACAATAATTTTGTTGTGACTTTTATTTTATGTACTCCCAAGTCCTCTCCCTTAAAGCTTAATTTCTTACCATGGGCTTCCTGTGCACTCCTTATGTTTTTAATATTTCATTACCAAAAGCTTATAGGAGCAATTTGCATTTGCAGAGAAAGGAAATGTTATTAACAAAAATTAAGCTTTTCAGGATTTCCACGTTGTAGGGAAGATGCTGGTATCCTCATATTTTCTAAAGAGTTTTGACAAAGCAGAAACTCCAGGCAAAGAATGAGAAGGGAAAGTCCTCACAGAGTAGGACTCCTACCACTAAGTTGAATACCAGGACCCACTGAATCTAACAAATTGCTACATCCACTTTCTGTAAGGTAATTGATAAAGTTAAAGAAAAAAAAACTGCATGGTTCTGCTGCTTCTGGCTTAGCCAATTGGGCACGTGATGGCACCACTTACTGAAATATGGGATTTAGGAAAAGGAGGATTGGGGAGCGTAGGGACAGATTTTAGATTGAGTTTCACTTGTGTTGGGTTGAAGATGCCTGAGAGACTCCCAGCTCAACATGGATGTGTGCAGCTAAGTATGCCAGTGAGGGCTGGGCTGGGCACAGATGAACAGCAGGAAAACATGGAGAAGACAGAGAAGGATACAGTGCCCACTCAAGTACAATGGCTCCAAAGGGCCATGTGAAATCATGTGATTAAATATGCACTGGTTTCAAGAACCATGCTCAACCCATCCAAGAGGTTCTAATAACTTCAACAAGGACAGTTGCAGAAGGGTAGAGATAATCATTTGATTGCTGTGGATTACGGAGTGACTTGCAAATGAGGAAGACAGACAACTCTTCAAAGACACCTTGCTGAGAGTAGAAGTTAGGTCCATCCATAAAGTGGAGGATTTTCAGTTTCTCTGTTGTTTATTTTTATCTTTATTCTTACTTCTGTGCCTTATTAGGAATTATTTCATTCATACACTATTTCTTAGAAGAATTTTCCCCCTACATTTGTCTCAATGTTTTCAACTAAAGAACAGAAACAAGTCTACCCAGAATGTTTGAAGAGTCTTTCCAAAGCACCCTGCAGAGGTCTCTATAAAGATGCCTATAACACCCTCCCCTTTCCAAGTAGCATTTAGTTGTGTCTGTTTTACCAGAACTTCCTAATGAGATCAAACTCTGCTTAGTCAAGGCTCATGTTCCCAGGTCCTCATTTGTTCTGCTGTTTATCAGCATTTGCTCTACTCACTGCACACTCCCCTTGTTTCAAAGGGACAGATTGCATTCTGTCTATGCCTGCTGCTTATTCCTGTATTCAGGTTGCTTGGTTACAGCAACACTTCACTGGATTTTCATTGAAGGCAAAAATGTGTTTGTAGCTTTTGAGGCCCATCAAGTGGAAATGGTTAGTACCCATTTCCTAAGAAGGCAGTTAATTCATTTATGTTAAATTACAGAGAGCATGTCTTGTAAAATTCTAAACATTGATGTGATCAGCATACTAAAAGTGCACAAATGTGCCATGTACCTGTAAATATTCATAATTAAAGAAAATGCTGAATTCTTTCACTCTGTAGTTTTTTTATACACTGAATGTGTCATTTGGAAAGAAAAAGTACAATTCAGACTGGTTAAGCTGTTTTTCTTGTGTTTCTTTTACTGACTCAAAAGACTACTGGTATATTCGTTTTCTCTTGCTGCTGTAACATATTTCTACTAAGTTAGTGGCTTAAAACAGCACCAATTTATTACCTTACAGTTCTGTAGGTCAGAAGTGCCATATGGATTCACCTAGGCTAAAATCAACCTGTTGGCTGGGCTGCATTCCTTCCTGGAGGCTCTAGAAAAGAATCTGTTTCCTTGCCTTCCCAGCTTCTAGAGGCTGCCCACATTCCTTAGCTCATGCCCCTTACTCCATCTTCAAAGCTGGCAGTGTTGCATAGCTCTGAACGTTCTTCTCTAAGTCAGCTCCCTCTGACTTTCCTCTTCTGCTTCCTTTTTCCAATTTTAAGAACTCTTGCGATTACATTGGCCCCACCCTGATAATCCAAAGTAACATTTCTATTTTAAAGTCAGATAATTGCAACCTTAACTCCATACGAAATTTCATTTTCCCTTTGTAGTGTCACATAACATATTCATAGGTTCCGGGATTTAGGATATAGATATCTTGTGGGGGGGGCAGTTTTCTTCCTACTGCATCTGGTAAATGAGGAAGCAGATTGCTTTTCATAAAAAGCATTTGAGGAGTAGAACTAGGAAGAATTCTATTTAGAAATAAAATGGTTTTCTGTGGGGTCAAGTCCATAGGCTTAAATCGTGGTCATTTTTGAGTTTTGGTTTTTAACCTCATTCTCTCATAAAAAGGTCACCTTCTTTTCTTTGTTTTTTTAAACCTTCATTCTTTTCTTCTTTCCCTTATTCTTTCTCTTTTATATTTTTCATCTTTATTTTATCTATCTTTCCTCAGTGTTTTTGGTCATAAAAGAATATCAAAAAGACAAATGATGAACTGGGAAACCACATACAACATATATTTGCAAGGATTAATAAACCTAACATACGATGAGTTTTCACAAATCAATAAAAAAGATGACAGCAGTCAATAAAGATGTATAAAATATATAATTAGCAATTTCATATAAGAAATTTGGAGATATAATAATTGGAAAGAAAGAATAAGCCATATGGGTAATAAAAAATGGACATTATTACCCATCAATTACCAGAAGAAGGAAAGAGGACATTTGGATATGCCATATGATTGGAGGAACACCAGTTTTTCAGGAGCTCCAGCACTATTGGTGCAAATAAATAATATGTGGCTTTTTTAGCAGATAAGTAACTTTAGACAATTATCCATGTTTTCAGGATTGCTATGAGAAAAAGCATTACATTGTGGAAAGGTTTTGAGAATAGACATATCCAACTATGTGACATTGGCCAATTTACTGGGCTTTCTTCAGCCTCTGTTCACTACCATTCCCATAAAAGCAGATGATGAATCCATGCTATAGGATGTTGTTGGAAGGCCACTAAGTCATGAAGTGAATTAATCCTTCTTAAATTTAAGATCTATCACATTACTCTCACAGTCAAGGACTTACTCTTAGTCCCAACTGCTTAATGCAAGGGGAAGAGTGTCAACATTTCTTAGGGCTTCACAAATTGGATATAAGCATGCTACTTTATTTCACAATTTCTCCAGTGTAAACTGCCCTTCTCCCTCTTTGTTGCTTACACAACACTTGACATCACTTCTCTACTCCTTTCTTTAATGATCACTGCAAGTGCCACATTCTTCCTGAAACTTGTCCCAACCAACCTGGTCCTCATACATATTTGCCTCTGAATTCCTGGGTTCTGTGACTATACCAATGTTGTACTTGATTATTTGCTGATATTGTTTTCCAACTGTTCTGCATAATATATGCCTCTTCAGGCATATTATAAGAACTGTATCTTAAACGTAGCATTGACCAAAGCCTTGGGAACTTAGTAGGCATATAATAAATACTTGTCAATTGATGGACAGAAAGATAATGAATGATAGTGGATGAAAAAAACTTATAAAATCAATGAAAAGGGGGATGCAGAAGACATAATGTGAATACTTTCTCTTGTTTGTTTTTAGGAAGTAGATCCAGGCAAAATTTTTGAAAGTCTTGCGCCCTTTTGTCAGAGGATACATTTTTTGATTCTTGAGGATTTTTAATGTTTAATTTTTAAAAATTTTAAAAAGCATGCAAAAAGCTGTATTATGCCCTCATCTAGCTGTGTTAACAATACTTAGAGTTTCTGGGGAAAAAAACCTTATTTTTACATGAGACTTTGGTTAAATAGCATCACTGTTTTAGTCTGTTTCGTGCTGCTATAATAGAAGACCACACACTGGGTAATATATAATGAACAGAAACTTATTAGCTCACAGTTCTGGAGGCTGGGAAGTCCAACATCAAAGTGCTGGCTTCTAGCAAGGATCTTCTTGCTGCATCATAACATGGGGGAAGACATCACATAGTGGAGGGCAAAGAGAGAGGGCAACAGGGAGGGGGCCAAACTCACTCTTTTAAAATTGCACCAATCCTACCCATGAGGGTGAAGCCATTGTGGCCTAATCATCTCTTGAAGGTCCTACCTCTTAATACTGTTAACAATGGCAATTAAATTTCAACACGAGTTTTGGAGGAGACAAACATTCAAACCATAGCATTCTCAGTTTAGGCTCATGGTAGGTTTTTATTTACTTTAATATTATAAATACCTACTGTATATTTAGAAGTTTTCCAGATTCTGGGATATTAGAAATGGTCTTTGTTCTCTGCAAACTTGCTTTTTCACTAGTGACAAAAGATAAAGGGGGTGAAAAAGAAATAATAATAATAATCTTAATGATATAAACCCCAGGCACAGCTGCCTTGCAGCAGTGTGTGATGCAGTGTGCCTTGTAGGAGTGTGGATAATTTAGACAGACAGAAATAAATGGCAGAAACTTATGGTCAGGAAAATAAATGAAAGATATATTTATATCAATAACATTTATTACATGTTTGGAAGACTAAAAAGAGGTCAAAGTAACTGAGGTTTGATTGAGAAGGTTCTTGGTTTGTTTTGTGTAGAAAATAATAGACATGCATTAAAGATGTAAAAATTCTCATCAAAATCTAAATTTGGAGTTTCCTTTACCATGATTATGCAAAGATAGACTTTCTCAGCATTATCTGTGTCTAAGAAGGTAAAATGCATGAAACCTAAATACATTTACATACTCAAATAAAATAAATTAATAACATGTCTGTCAAAATTTGAGAAAAAAAATCTATGCAATTTACTCAGATATTGAGATATGTTAAATACTTAACAGGATCCCAAAGTATAATTCTCAAACTTGAGTTAGGCTTTGTGTTTTTCATTCGAATGGTTTTGTGTTACATACAAAAAGAAAATCTGTATTTAAGACCAAAAACAACTCCAGTAAAGTTTGTAATTTATAAGCTTATAATTCCTATGTATTAATTTTATCTAGTAGTAATTTAACACTTGTCATACATGTGTTTTTAATATGTGTATACTATTTTCCAAGCTCATTTTTAAGGCATTCAATCTTCTTGCAATTTCATTTTATACTACTATTTTTTCAGAGATAGCATCTTGCTCTATTGCCCAGGCTAGAGTGCAATGGCACAATCATAGCTCACTGCAGCCTCGAACTCCTGGGATCGAGTGATTCTTGCAATTTTACAAGATTTATTATTTTATATTGTACTTGATAGATGACTCCCAAATATTAGTGGGTCAAGTGGCTCATTATTTTACTATGTATATCAAGAAAGAGGAAATATTTCAGCCTTTTATCTATTAGATTTTTTAAAAATACTTTTATTATTATCATAGGCATAAACAGAATTTTCTATCTAAAGCAAATCTTTCTCTTAGAGACACGTGGTAGGTTTGGGATTAGCACATGTGTATACTGGAATTCATTTTTCTATCTTATTAGTTTTCTCATTGTTACTATTTAAAAGATATATGTTAATTATATTTAACTATTAAGTTGATACGAGTATTGTGTATATGCTATATAAATTTCCTAGCTGGAAAAAATTGACAAATCTTATTGCTTTCAGGGTCAAAAAGATTAGTGGGTTGATTTTTCAGTCATAGATGTTTTCATTATGAATGAATCTGTTATATACATGGATACTACTGGTAAGAGGTTGAAGATTTCCAAAATTCAAATATTTTTGTTGAGCTCACAAGGTAATTTTATCAACCGATGGTCACCAAACGAATGATAAGAATGAAAACTATTAGCCAAAGAAGCAATGAACTTTGCTTGAGGTATGCAGAAAGAGTAATTAGTGAATTTGTTTTTCCTTGCTCTGTACATATTAGCCTTTATTCTACACTTGTTCATTAAGTGCATAAAATCTATATAACACTTAATCCTATTTTCTGAGATCATAAGATTCATGGGCAGCAAGAGATGAATGATGGGGCGGGCTGGTGATTGGAGCCGGGAGAACCTGGAGGGCAGGGGCTGGTTGGAGGTATACAGGGTTAACAGAGGTCAACACATAGAAATCTGTGAGTAAGAGTGAATGGAGAGGTTGCAAAACCAGAAGCGTAGACTTGGGGGGTGGGTGGGGGTCATCAATCCAGGAAGCCAGAGGTCAGGCTTAGGGCACAAGTTCCAAATACAGAGAGACAGACCTGGGTAAGGCATCAGCAGTTGGAACACTATAAAATAGGCCCAATCCAAAGGCAAAGACTGCTTTGATGGCCCGGAAGGTAAGAGAAAGGTGGTTCCATTAGACAGAGGTCCTCGACCTCTGTACTATTGTCATTTGTGGCTGGATAATTAATTCTCTGTTGTTGGGGGCTGTCCTGTGCATCACAGAAGGTTAGCAGCATCCCTGACCCGTAATCACGAGATGGCAGTAGCCTCTCCCCTCCTGGAGTTGTGAAAAACGAAAATGTCCCAGAATGACCCCTGCAGGGAAAAATCACTCCTAGTTGAGAATCACTGCAGTAAACAAATGCATGCTCTCCCTTAAGGGAGAACAGGAGGGGGTTTAGCCATGATATCTCTCAAGCTTCCAACACCACGATTCTTTGATACAGTTACAAAACTGTACATTCTTTATTGTTATTATGAGGAAAATTAATATCCCCAAGTTCTCTATTAGGACTTATATTCTAATAAAAAATTCAACTTCCCCATTCCAGATCAGGAATTGTCTTTTCTTTTTTTTTTTCTCCTTTTTTACATCCAATGAAAACTACACACAATAAATTCTATGCACTAAAAATTACAAGCCTTTTATGTAAAGAACAGAGAGATTTCCGAGTTGACTCATACAAACATTATTTGCTGTAGGCCATGTAATGGTGCACTGTAACTATAAATTATTTGCAACCTAAGTGTATGATAATTCCATAAAACTGCCATACTCTGCTTCTAAATAATACATCTGGAAGGAAAAAGTCAAATGTGCTTCACCCCACAGCATGATATAAAACTTTTAGAAAAAACATCGCTGCTGATTTCTTTCCTTGGAGATTCCTACTGAATTCTCATGATGGACACTGTTATTGGCTGAATGGTGTCCCACCAAATTCTTATGTCAAAGTCCTAACCCCAGTACCTCAGGATGTGACTGTATTTGGAAATAGGGCCTTTAAGTGGTAATTAAATTAAAATAAGGTAATTAGAGTGGGTCCTAATCCAACATGACTGGTGTCTTTATAAAAAGAAATGGATAGAACACAAATGACTGAGACAGAAGATCATGTTAAAATACAGGGAGAAGACAGCCATCTACAAGCCAAGCAGCAAGGCCTCAGAAGAAACTAACCATGTCACCACCTTCATCTTGGGCTTTTAGCCTCCAGAATCATGAGAAAATATATTTCTGTTGTTTAAGCCATTCACTCTGTGCTACTTTGTTTTTGCAGCCCTAACAAACAAATACAAGCAATTCTCCATCTTCTCCTGCAGTCATGCTACAAGGTCTTTGGGCTTCCCCTTGCCTCTTACCTGCTCATCTGCAGGTAATAGCACCATGCTGTGCAGACGCTTTGGATGGAATTTGATTTTGAGATCAATGATAAAGTACTAATTTGACTCATACGAGAAGTTTCCATGAGGACATTTATAGGCATTAGAAGAAAGAGAAGCATGGCAGCTCTAAAAAATGACAGGCAACAGCTGAAATTAGAAACGGGACTTTCTCAATGCTCCAAATGCATCCTGGCAGTTGACCTCAGCCTTCTCTGAAGATGCTCTGAGAAAACTGACCTATTACCACTTGAGCAAGACAGATGCCTTTCTCAATTTTAAAATATAGTTCTTTTGCTTCCCAGCTATATGCCTCATTTTTCATATCTAAAATGTAGGATGTCATAGATTTGTTTAATATAGTTGCTGCCTTGGCATCCATTTTCAGGCCTGACATAAGTTGTCTGAATCCCAGTTGTATCCCATCACCTCTGGCCTACTTAAAACCTCCCCTCCCCGTGTAGTTGTTTGTGATGTGTTCTACTTGTTCCTCATCCCACTGACCCAAAACCCAACACGCTCCACAAGTGCTAACCACAATAAAATCTAATGGTCAACACCAGAGTCATGTTAATAAGTTCCCCCTTCATGATTGTTTTCCTTGAACTAGCTAATCCACAACCCCCATGGGAAAACCTAAGGGATAAAGCACATGAACCCTAATAAAGGCGAAGTCCCACAGGTCCTCTCTCTCTCTCTCTCTCTCTCTCTCTCTCTCTCCTCTCGCTCTCCGCTTGCTGGTTGAGCTCCCTGCCACCTCCAGACTTGCTGTTGGCCTCCTGTTGGCATCCCTAACCTCTTTGGGACCTGTGAGTAATAAATTTCTTCTGTTTCATGCATTTTAGTTTCATTTCCTCAGTGTCTCACCGGACAAACACACCCGAACCTAACTTTTCTACTCCCTGCCCCCACTCCCTGGTCAGAGCTCTCCTAGAGAGTGGCTACCTTGGCTTACGGCCATTCTCAAGAGAGAGAAACCTCAAGACCAAATTAGAAAGAAACCACAACAACAGAAATCACAACACAGTGTTAATACGATGCCGACTTTCTTAGGATTATCACGAAGGCTAACTGATTTAGCCCATGTAAAGAAATGAATAGTGTGTCTGGCTGATAGAAAGCAATTCAAAAATGTTTGAATTATTATCAACTATTATTAATATAATACTATTTATCATATTATCATTATGTAATACATTAATTATAATAATTATCAGCTGTTTTAATATTAATGTTACTGAACTATGAATATTAAGTAGTAGTTATACGTGTATCATTTTGTTAGTATCATCTCTTCCAGTGTAACTTTTATTGTTTTCTCATTCATTTTGTCTCAGATTCCCAACTATAAAAATTAGACACATGAGATTAAAGTACCAAAAAATACAGAGATTTGGTTTAATACAAAAATGACTTTTTTTCCCTTTTTCTTTTCTTTTCTTTTTTTCTTAAGAGATGGGGTCTCGTTCTGTCGTCCAGGTTGGAGTGCAATGGCTCCATCACAGCTCACTGCAGCCTCAGACTCTTGGGCTCAAGGGATCCTCCTGTCTCAGCCTCTGGAGTAGCTGGGACTACAGGTACATGCCACAACACCTGGCTAATTTTTCTCATTTTTTTTTTTGTAGAGACAGAGTCTCACTATGTTTCCCAGGCTGGTCTTAAACTCCTGGCCTCAAGGGATCCTCCTACCTTGGCCTCACAAATTGTGGGATTACAGGTGTGAGCCACCGCACCCGGCCTAAAAATGACTTTTTTCCTAAGCTATTATCATTATTGCATTGGGAAGGGTTGTGAATACTAGTCAGAGATATTCTGAATAAGTAAGTCTGGGGAAATATATGGCAAGTCAGAAAAATTATTTTCTAATCAAAGATTAGTATGGTTATGAATTAACCATAAATTCAAATTAAGGACAGATAATATATATCATCTATATTAGCAGTCACATATTCCATTAGACATCACCTTTATTTCATATTGCATATTTAGAATTTACAAATGGCTGATGTCCCAACATTGCAAAAACACTCCACAATTTTTGAGGATTTCTACATTTATCTTAAAATTTACTTACTATTATAAATATGCACAGAAAATAATTTCATGAACACAGTGTGCTTCAAAGCAGTGTGATGTTTGACTCTGCATCATTGGAAATACCTGCTGATAGATTTGTTTTAATACCAACGGATCATAATTATGTGATTATTTTTTATCATATGTTGGAGTGAAAACAAGTTTTAATTTTAGAAGATATGAAAATGAATATGATGTCATTATTTCCAAACATCTCAAGGAGTCTAAAATTTAGATGAATGTGTGCCACCTGCACCCTTCATTCACTCCTTCCTGCCTGCCAGAGTCACCTGCTACAAAAAAGCTACTTCAAATGGAGATGGAAACCTCAAAAGAAAGCTCTTTGAAAGGCAGGCACCAACCATGCTCACAGCAGCTTGAAATTTCCTGGAAGCTATTCTCACCATGGCTAAGGAAAGCACTTTGGACACTGTGACTTTAAAGGCATCATAAAAATAACAAGGCATTAAACAAGCCTCGGCCTTAATAGGCTGGAAGAGGGAGAGTGAAGGGAAATATTCAAATTACCCAAATCCAACTAATGGCACATTCGATCGATGTAAATCCATTACTCAAGGTTCTTTAATAACCCTGAGGTTTCTCCTACATTCTAAAAAGAAGTGTGAAATGACTACCATTCTCAGATTGCCCTGGAAAGTGCTACTATAGTCGTTGCAATTTGGGCAAGAAAATTGGGGAGGAACAAGGAATGCCGGAACAGATTGAATTCTGACTACAAATGTAAATGGGCTCCTTACAATTTCCAACAAAGGTGTCTAACATGGTAGATGTAGGCATGAGGCCAGGTAAACTTATGAGTTGAAGACGGAGCCAGAGATGATACAATTTAGGACCAGGGGAATGGCCTTTAGAAGTCATTTAATTAGCCCCTCACTTTCGATGTGAGACACTGAGACCCAAGAGATGAACTGACTTCCCCAAGACAACACAATGACCTTGTGCGGCAGAGAGTTCTAGAGCCTAGATTTCCTGTCACTTCATTCAGTTCTTAGAAACTATGATGCAAGCTGGCAGGGATGACTGGTGTGGGAACCACATTTGTAACAGTCCTGAAGATGTGAAACAAAATAGAAGTATAAGTGAAGTCTCTACTTCTTTAATCCTTTAATTCATTCAAAAGGAAACAACAAATTGCTTTACTCACCTACAGGGAAAAACTCACTCATTTTCTTTTTGTAGATTTTGAAGTCAACTTCTAAGAAGACACAGAAGATGATCCGATCCACCTAGAGGCAAACAATAAACACTCAAAGTGAAAGGAAATATGGCAATTGCCTTCCCAGAACATGGTCTTAGAACAAAAACAAATGGAAAAACCCCGTACAGATTTTTGGTGTTATACTGCTAACTACATCACAGCACTGCCATTCAAGGGTGTGTATGTATGAGAAAGAGAGAGAGAGAGAGAGAGGGAGAAAGTGTGTGTGTGTGTGTGTGTGTGTGTACTCTGTATATAAATAAACCCGTGGGCTCTTTGGTGGAAATATGTTATATAAATCAAATAAGAAATAATAAATGACAATAAGCCACTTTGCAGCAAGCTATAAATAAGATCTAAGATTCCGACAGGATACCTAGACTTTATGTCCTATAAAACAGCCACACGAGAGATGTACAGCAGAATGATAATAAAGTATGTCAGTAAGCAAAGAGCTCTTTGTCCTACTCATGTTAGACAAATATATTTACCAAATATGTTAGTATTTGAACATGGCCTAAAAAGCTTCCATGCAGTTTAATTTGCATGAAGTCACTTGCTTTTAGCTTAACATATTCAGAATCGCAACAGAAATAAAATATAACTAGTTGACACTGACACAAGGTCAATATAACATTTAATTTGGTAGATACTACTGAATAGGTAAATGCCCCCTCAAAAGTAAAATGTGCACATAGTCCATTTTTTTAGGTTTTGAGAGAGCTTCTGCATATAAGGAATTTCTTTGAAATATTCAGAGAGTAATATGGTAAACAGGGAAGAGAGGAGGAATGTACATAATAGCTCACATATATCTGATATTAAAATCAGTGACTCAATTTTGTGTCCTGAAAATAAATACCTCTTTAGTTCCTTTATTTTAACAATGTAAGAAAAGTTAAAAATCACTCAATCTATCAAACTGCAAATGGAAAACTGAATAGAACATCAAGTGAGCCATTTCTCATGGCAGTATGAAACGGAAGCGAGGTGTGCATGTGGCACGACAACAAAGAACCCAAATGGATGTCATCTACCTAACCCCTCAGCTCTCCCAGCCTGTGGGATGCAGATCTCGCTAATGTGACAGTTCCCAGCAGGAAAGACAACCTGCAAGGGTGAGAAGTAGGGGCTGGGGCACAAGGAATCACCAGGGTTCCCTGATGGATGCCCAGAGACTTGGCTCCCTAATCCCTGGCACAAGCCTAAACCTCATCCAGGGTGGGCTGCCTCCTGCGCAGTTACTGGACTTTCACGCTATAATTATCAAAGGCCGTGCAGCCCCTATAGCTGCCTGCACTGGAGGGATTATGAGAGAAAGCACCTGGCCTTCAGAGATGGAATGACTGCAGTGCAAATAGCCATATTTCCTCTTCCCTGTATTCATTTTTATGTCCGGTATCTGGTCCTGTCTGCACATCATTAACACTTTCTACAGATGCAAAAACTGTCATTGTCAACTCACTTTCCAGGTGCACTATACATTTAGTTGAATAAATGATCAACTCTGTGCAATAGTGAATGCTCAAATCCACTCTCCCTAAGGCATGTTTATGTCCTGTGGCTAAAGCTCAAAATCATAATGTGGAGCAATAGAAACAAGTTGCAAAAGAACACATACTTTATGATGCCATTTATACAAATTTTTAAAACATAAAGATATGGCAGTATAGGGATCCATTCATAAGTATTGTTAAAATATTAATTGAGGGGCCGTTAGGCCAAGGTGGCTCCACCGTCCTGGGTTTCTTCATAAACACACTAAGTGTAAACAGTAAAAGGAAACTTAAGCTTAACCAATCAGAAACTAACAACTAACCTCTAACTAGGAACTTTCCACTAGAATGACCCAAATAAAGTTATTACTCCACTTTAACCAATCAAATATGTTCTTTGCCTTGCTTCCATATTCACGCTACAGAAGCCCTTCATGTTCCTTTGGTGCAGCCCAGAACCACCTGCAGTCTGAAGCTGCCAAATTCATGAATTGCTATCTGCTCAAACATACTCTAAAATTTTAATGTGCCTCAATTCATCTTTTAGCAGTACTAATATATGGAAACATACAAAAGAATGTCACACATAACTTTAGGATGATGATTTCTGGGGAGGGAGGAAAGGTAAAGGCAGTGGTAGATAGGGATTTAACTGAATAGTTAATATTTTATTTATGTAGAAAGAGAAGAGATTTGAGAAAATATGGCAAAAAGATAATAGATATTAATTATGGGAGTAGGTACAAAAATATTATTTTCTATACTTTTCTGTATATTTGAAATACTTCATAATTAAAAGTCCTAAAATTAAAAATAAGACTATGTTAAGCTTCATTACATTCCCTTAGATACAAACTACTCTCAAACCACATTGAACTACCTGGATTTTCCAAAGACCATAATTATTCTCACTTCTGTACCTATGATTGTTGCCATTTTTCTTCAGGTTTTAAATGGTCAGATTATTTCTAAAGTCACCTAACTGATCAAAACTCAAAATAAGAAAATTTGGCCTAATGTAGATCTAAGAAGACCAAGCTGAATAGTCTCATTTCTACCCATTTTCCACTATATTTCAGATCATTTAATATAAATTACGAAATTTTTTAACACACATGTTCCTTGTGTGTATAAATATGTACATGAGTGTATATATATGTGAATGTGTGTTTGTGTGTGGGGTGGTTAGTGGTAATGCTATTCTCTGCTAAGAGCACTTTTAAAACACTGTGCAGACCATACACAGATTTTTTAAATATTGCAAGAAATTCTAATCCACCTTTTAGCACATTAAGTTATGTCACCATGGAAATGGTTTGGGTCCAAAATTCAGCAGCCTGATTATTTTCCCAGAAAGAAAATGGATGATGATGGTGAGACACTTTTATTTTAAAATAATTGAATGGCCCAGTTTCCTGCCCTTACCTTTTGGCATAACACTGAAAATATCTTGGAAACAAGTTGAATCCAAGAATTAACCTCATTCACCAAGTATTTATGCACGTATATGTGTATGTATTTATATATGTGGCACAAACATATTCTCTGGGGGTTATTGTTGAACAAGAGCTCATTTAGTTGACAACCTCTGTGTTTCTAAACTCACCATGGGTACTGATCACTGTTTGTGGCAGATAGTGTTTTCCAAGATGGCCTGCAATGGGCTCTCTGTCCTGCAGCTTTTCTTACAGTATAATAATGATACTCCTCTTATTGAGAAAGGGACTCCGTACTTCCTCCTCTTGAATCTAAGAGGCCTGTGACTATGGCAGAAATGATGTCATGTGATTTTCAAATCCACTTTATAAAAGGGGATATAGTTTCTGCCTGGTCCTCTTGGGAGGCAGTCTCTCATACCCAGCCATCATGCCATGAGGAAGCAGAGAGATCATATGGAGAATCCATGTGTAGCTGTTCTGGCCAACAGCCCTAGGTAAAAGTGGGTAGCCTTCAGGTGATTTCAGCTCCAGGCTTTTGAGCCACCCCAGCTGATGCCACATGGAGTGAAGATGAGCTATTTCTACTAAATGCTGATTGCAAATTCTTGTGCAAAACATAGAACTATATAACTAGAAATTTGGTTTTCTTCCAGCTTCTCCCTATCACCATTTTTTTGGAGTCTCTTGCTTTTATAACTATGTAGTAATTGACTCCTGTTGAAAGCTCAGACTGAATAAATCAAGTAGAAGCCACAGTGGGATGACAAGAAGAATATAAAAAGTCTAACTGTTACATGGCTGGGAGATTGGAAATCTGACTTGTGCAAAAGGAGGCAGGGCCCGGGTGATCCACTGTAGCCCCAGATAAATTTCATGAGAACCTATGAGTATGCCTCACTATTGAGGTCTAGGAGCGTGGTTTCAATTTTTTTTTTTTTAATGTTAGGCAGTAGAATAATTTTGTAAAATAGGGGTTCTTGAGAGACCTATTCATTCATTTATTCATAATATATTAAGTGAGTACCTTCAATTTGTTGGCCCTAGCCCATATGCCATTCACTCGCCAGAAAACATGAATCCAGAAATTGAGTGGTGTTTTTTTTCCAAAGCCAAACAATTAATTAGTGGTGAAAACTCAACTCATGTGTCTTAACTTCACATCCACCTTTTCTTGTGATTGTCACTCTGATGGAGACACATGGGATTGAGTTTCTAGGCCAGTCACTAGTTCTGTGACACTGGACAAGCCATTATCTCTCTGGACCCCAGTTTTCACATTTTAATAAAGAAACAATTGGATTAACTCTACAGTGTCTTTCTTTTCTATACTTCTGTTATAGTCTATCTTTGTAGCAGTTTTGTCTACATCAACTTAGTTAAGCTGGAGCTGCATTTCTCTGAATGGTTCTGTGTTAAGGTTGGCTACAGAGAAATTTCCATGAGATTTTGTAGGGCAGAAGTGCAGCTGCAGCTGTTGCACAAGGAAGGTGGGTGTAGGGCTCTGAGAAGGTCATGCACATTGTAGCTTATCACCTGGATGTGGCATAGCAGCTGCACCCATAGCTTCTCCAGTTCCTGATGGCTCTCCTGCCACAGGTTGAGTCCTGGGCTGGGCACACATGCAGCTCTGCAGCAAGGGCACCAGCTCCTTCTGCAGGGCATCGCAAGTTTGGATTCAGTGCAGTAAAAGACAGACACACTTGCCAGTTCATCTCTATGGTTTCTAATTTTCCCTCATGGCTTCCACTTTGCCCTTGTTCTCTCCCATTTTGCATCTAGATTTCCTCTTGACCACCTGTCCTGCTGACATACTCTTTCCAGGTCCTGCTCAGATGCCAAGGCAAGGGCCCTTCCATAGACGTCTTCACCAACTCCACATCATGGGCCTTGGTTAGGGCCTTTTCTCCACTTGGCCAACCATCTCCTTCTGAAGTTACTTTGCCAGTTTCTCCTACAATTGTATAAGACCTAATCCCTATAACAAATCCCTTATTCCATATCATTTATAGGGTTCTGCTTTCCTGATTAAACTCCAACTGATGTAATCTTTACTATCATTCCATTGAATATTACGTAGAGAAATGCAATGAAGAACAAAAAATAATGTTCTTTTCAGAGGTGTGTAACCTATCAAGAATACTCAAATTCCAATTACTTCCTTCAAATTGAACTTTAAGCCCATCTTCATGGTACACTTCCTAAAGTGGGCATCTGCTTTTTTGTAATTAAAGTAACTTCAAATATTTTAAATGACTTACTCTTTTTTTTTTATGAACAAGTCAATAAACTCAGATGAGTGCCCAGTCTAAAACATAATAGCAAATAATACAAAAAGCAGCATTAATATTTTTCAGAATTAACAATTTGACTGTAGTCCTCCTTAGACCTTAAACTAGAAACTTAGGAAGAATCTTTTCATCACCAGTGCATGGCATAGGTCCTGACACATAATAGAAGTGCTGTAAACATTCACAGAGTATGTGTTTAGGCAAACAGACTTAACTAAAATGTAGGTATGTGGCAGATATTTTTCAAGGGTATTTAGTTCCAGAACCAAAAAATACAGTATTTAGGTGGTAGATTTCCTTTATGTTTGCCAGAGAACAGAACTATAGATGGGCCTGGGAAAAGCACTATATAAAGGGCATGAGTCATTTATTGTGACCAACAGTCGTCTTATCCAGTGATACTATATTGAGTACAATGGCTTTTCAGCCCAGTACTGATGTTTTCATATAGGGTGCTTATTAGTTTCACAATAGCAACAATGATGCCCTCTACACTAGGATGTATTAAAAGCTAAAAGCTCTTTAAAATGAAAAGGCAATATCAAGTATTGGCAAGGATGTACACTGACAAAAACTTTCATATACTTCTTTTGAGAATAAAAATTGGTGCAACCTGTTTGGAAAATTATTTGGCAGTATCTGCTAAATTAGCTGAATACACACATACCCTATGACCTAGCGATTTCTAGGTAGACACCCAGTAGAATCTACGCATATCTTCTCCAAAAGACACATTTCAGAATGTTCACAGCAGCACTAATTGCAGTAGCTCCAAATTGGAAGCTGCTTAAATGACTGTAAGCGGCAGAATAGATAAATAAATTATGATGTGTTCATATAATATAATATTAAAAACCAGTGAGAATAACAATTTAAAACTACACACAATAATATAGGTAAATCTCACAACCATAATGTTGTATAAAAGAATCCAGAATAAAACAGTACACACTGGATAATTCCATTTTTATAAAGTTCAAAAACATTATAGAAATAGGCAAAATCACTTATGGTGTTAGAAGCTAATGTAGCAATTACTCTGGGGTGAGGGTTGGTGGGAAGAGACCCAGGGAAATGCCTGGGATCCTGACTTTTTGGTCTGGATGCTGGTTCCCTGGATGTGTTCAGTTTGTGAAAATTTATCAAGCTGGGTGCTCAGGCTCTGTGTTCTTTTCTGTATGTTATACTTCAACAAAAATTTTTTAAAGGTTGAAGTCTTATGTTACAGTTGTCTTGGTCAACAATCAAAAATCTATTTTCATTGACTTCAAGGTCAAAAAAAGTCCTTTAAAAGCTGACCTCCTAAAGGCAATCTCTCTCTATATTTCCATGGATGCCAACTGTAGCTCACCCATCAAGGCATAAAGGAGTAAAGATGTATGTCTTTCACCAAGATATCCATTAATCCACAGTTGGGGGTTTTATACCCCATAAACACGATGACATAAGTTCTATTAATCTTTTTTCAGCATCACATCCACTGCCCGTGAAGAGGGTTACACAGTGAAGCAGGTTTGGAATATCTGCAGCCGAACTCCATTTTTCACGGCTACCAGTCATAGGGCGGCTGCCACAGCCAAGATTATTCTGTGTTCAGCGATCCTGGGAGAATGAATGGATTCTGATGAATGTAATTTGCTTCCCCAATGACAAACATTCAGAGATCTGGTATGCATGCAAATGCTGCTTCAACTGAGGACTGATGGAGGGCTATACAGTGTAAATATAGCCTGATGGACAGCTGGGGTGAAGTCTCGACCTTCCCAAAAGAGAAACCAACAACCTCCCCAGTGCAGGCTTGGACAGGGGGTGTCTTCATAAAATAGTGACTGCTGCTAATAAGGGAACTAAATTTCAGGTCTTAAGCATCAAATTTATATAAAGATAGGTTTTGAGAGGGTAGAAGACCAGGACAATGGAAGCTTCCTCAGTGCAATGAGTAACTCAAGGTTAAATTGGGTAGCAAAGGGATAAGGTCACTACTGACTAATTAAGAAGAAGAACAAGAAGTTGGGGTGCCTGGATCCTAGTCCATCCTCTCCCACCAAGTGGAGCAAAGAAGAGCAATCGGTTCTTCTCCCAGTATATTAGTTTTCTGTTGCTGCATAACAAATTACTACAGACTTAATGGCCTAAAACAACACTTTATTATCTTACAGTTTCAAAGTAGGTCAAAAGTCTAGGCCCAACCTTAGTTGGGTCCTCTGCTTAGTTTCAAAAGCTGCGATCAAGGTGTTAGCTGCACTGCAGTCCTCACCCTAGGTGCAGGGTCCTCTTCCAAGTCCATTCAGGCTGTTGTTAGGCTTTGACTCCTTGCAGTTGTAGGACAGAGGTCTCATTTTCTTTCTAGTTGCCAATCAGGGACCCCTTTTACCTTCTAAGACCACCTTCAGTTCTTGGCTATGTGTCCCCAAAAGGCAATTCAGGACATGGGTACTTTCTTTCTCCTAGGCCAGCAAGAGTGTGTCTCTATGACTTTCTCCATCCCCAACTTTTAGACTCCTTTTAAAAGCCTACCTAATTGGGCCAAGCCCACCAGAACACTCCTTTTAATGAACCAAACTTATTCAATACCTTAATTACATCTGTGAAAATTCTTTTCCTTATCAAGGGAGAAACAATCCCATCATATTTGCAGGTTCCACTCACCCTGACAGGGAGAAGACCAAATGCTGAACAAGGTGTGCACTCCTGGTGGCAGGCATCATCTTATTGGAGGCTGTCTTGGACTTCTGCCTCCCACAACCAGTTGCCTCCATGTAACCAGCTGCCTGTGTTCAAGCTGACTTTACCATTTACCAGCTCTGTGGCCTTGAGTAAGTTACTTAACCTTTATAAGCCTCAGTCACCTCCTCTCTAAAATAGAGACACTGACCTTGTGGGGGTTAGTGGCTTAAAACACATTTATATATTAGTGACAATTCTGTAAGTCCAACGTCTGGCATGGTGGGCCTGGGTTCTCTCTTCAGGGTGTTAAAAGCCTGAAATCAAGCTGTCAGCTGAACTGAGCTCTTGTCTGGAAATTCTAGAGAGAAATCCACTTCTAAGCTCATTTTTGTCGTTGGCAGAATTCAGTTCCTTGCACTACTAGGACTTGGGTCCTCATTTCCTTGTTGGCTGGCAGCTGGGGGTCACTGTCAGTTCCCAGAGGCCTCCTGCACTCCTTGCCATGTTTTCACCTCCATCTGTAAGCCAGCAAAGGCATGTCAAATCCTTCCTGATATTGAGTCTCTGACTTCCTCTGTATCTGACCTCTGGACCCAGATTTAAAGGACTCGTGATGAGATCAGGCCCACTTGGATAATCTCCCTATCTTAAGATCAACTGATTTGAGACCTTGGTTACATCTGCAAAATCCTTTTACAACAGTATTTAGATTATGGTTTGGATAACTGGGAGGTTTGTGTACACCATGGGTCAGGAATCTTGGAGGTCATTTCAGAGCCCTGCCTGCCATAGTTGGTTATAATGACCACATGAAAATTCTATGCAAAGGGCCTGACATATAGTAAATGCTCCCTAAACATTAATGACTTATTTGTGAAGTTATTATTCATAAGGTTCCTCAAACACATAGCCCAGTGTTGGCATAAAGATATAATCAGTGTTCACTTGGTGAGTCCTTTAGCTCTACCCTGATCTTGTAAATGAGGTCAAGATGAGGTACCAGCCAGATGAGAATATCAGGGGCACTTTTTCTGTCTGGTATGGTGAAAGGCATTTTATTCCAGTTTCTGAGAAATTCTATCTTAAAAGAAACATTCATAAAAATGGCCCATATTATATATAAGCAGCTCTGTTCTTGTCTGGCTATATCAGCCAAAGAGAAAAAGGGAAAATGGGTAAGCTGACAGCAGAGCTGCAGTAATGGAAAAGATTTCACAAGACCCCATAAGAGTCCATGTTCTGATATTTTAACATCCTTATCTAGTGTCACTGAATATAATTTATCTGCTTCTTGAAGGTATTAAGTATATTCACACTTGTGCACACCACCCTAGAAACTACTATTTCAATCTCCAGAGTACAAAATGGGAAAATTTTTCTCTCCATGTTCCCAGAGATGTTTGGATGAGTTGGAAAGCATTTATAATCCATAAACTCTCAAAGGGCATTTTTGCATTTTAAAATTGCTTCTGCATGCATAAAAAGGATCCTTTATTTTGGGGGGCTTTCTGCAAACCCAGTACATCTGTCATTACTCTGTGGCAGCACAATTCAAAGTCTTCCTGTTTTGTTTTGATAAATTGCTCTTTTTGACTTTTCTTCAGCTCTATAGGAAAAATGGCCACGTATCTGAAGAGCCAAGGGTTATTTTGGTTTGAGCTGGAGGCTCATTCATACAAGTTAATTTCCAAGCCTGCCTTGCCTTGATCAAAATGGACATCCTCGTAAATGATGCCTCTGTCGCGGTCCTGGAAGCTGCTCTGTATGCTCAGCGTAGAACAGACGCCTGCAGTTCTACATTCTAGCGTGGCAAGTGTGTCCTGCCCTGCCCTTGTAACCAAAGAAATGATCCTGGGAGATACTGGGGAAAAATGCCAGTCAAAGGTGAAAAACAAGTTACCTTTTCACAATTGAAGAGGAAGCTGTGGTCTGCTACTCACATTTGCCCCCTCCCTTCAGGACTCATGTCCATCATGTTTCCTGTGGCTGGAGGTGCTGGTGGTAACTGACAGCTCCAAGGAGTTCCTCTAAGAGGATTGTCCTCTGCTGAAGAGAGCATGTCACCTCTCTCCCTGACGTCAGCCTACATCCCACAACTGACTCAAGCAGCAGCCCAAAGGCCCAGCCCCCTTCCCTTGATTTGATGCAATTCTGAAGGGCCATCTGTTACAGGCTGAACTGTGTCTCCATCAAATTCATATGATGAAGTCCTAACCTCCAGGACCTCAGAATGTGACTGTATTTGGAGATAGGGCCTTTAAAGAGGTAACTAAGTGAAAATGAGGTGTTTGGGATGGGCCCTAGTCCAATATGATTGGTGTCCTCATAAGAAGAGGAAATTTGGACACAGATACACACACAGGAAAAACCAAGTGAAGACACGGGGAGAAGAAGGTCATCTACAAGCCAAGGAGAGAAGCCCAGAAGGCATCAACCCTACTGACACCTTAACGTTAGACTTCTAACCTCCAGAGCTGTGAGAAATAAATTTCTGTTATTTAAGCCACCCAGTCCATGGTACTTTATTGTGGCAGCTTGAGCAGACTAAGACACTATCTCAGCTCCAGAGCTCCTTGTGGGATCAGCCTTTGCTGTGGCTGTATCACAGTTTGACTTCTCCCAACCCTGCCTCCCTCATCTCCCTTCTCACCTCAGGAATTGATGAAGAGCATGATCCAGTGAACTTCCTACTTGCAAATCTCCCCCTCAGTCTACCTCCTGGAAAACTTGACCTATGATGACAACTCTCTATTTTTGGCAATCTGAATTATTTTCTTCCCCTGCCCACTTCCTACATCATTTCCAGTGTTGTGAGTGGCAGCAGCCAGTCCCACATGAAGCTCCCTGCCTGAGGTCTGTCCAACAGCAAACTCTGCTACTGCTCCTTGCTCACTAGTAATAGGAGGAGCAACCACATTCTGTTGCTGACCAATGGTTAACCAATGGCTGACCAGTGATTAAGAGGCCAGGATTCATTTTGTAAAAGCAAATTCTAAGTCAACGTAAGTGATAAATGAACCCAACAGATTTGTTGAGATTGGGGCCCCATCTGACACTCACCATTGGGAAATGTGTCCGTCAAAGTTATTTGTGAACTCAATTCTGAGGATGGGAAACTGGCTCATTGGGCAACTGTGCAATGACAGCCATAAGAAGTGAGGGTAAGTTTAACGTGGCTCAAGCTGCCCAGAGCTGAGACAAATCCCTGCAAATATATGTCTTGTCTAATGCTAGGTGTATCCTGGATAAGAGTCATGTGTCTCCTTTTGTGTAAGAAGTGGATTTCTTAGATAGGTTTTAACAAATCCATAAAAGGTAAGTAGGTCCTCATGGTCTGGATGTGTGACAGCACTGTGGTGCTTTGTCCATGTCCCTTTGGGCCTCAGTAGAGTATATGAGCTAGACAATGGCCAAGCACCTGCATTTCTTTGCCTGAGGGCTTTCTTAGTACTAGGAGACTCTTACCCAATATCTAGTAAACTGGGAGTTTGGAGAATTAATGCCTGTCACCCTAGCAGCCTTAACAAAGACTGGCAGAAGTTGGTGTTTAAATCCCCCTGCTCCATCACCCTTGGGTGGGAGAGCCCAGAGTTTTCAGGAGAGATAAACTTCTGGTTGCCAGAGTGGAAAATTTGATGGTACACTCTGTGTTGGCCTTTCTCACTCCTGAATCACCCACAAAATAATCTACCCGCACTCCAATCCTTGTCTTAGCGTCTGGTGTGGGAGAACCCAAACACAGAGGTGAGGAGAATATTGGTCAGATATCAGCTTAATCTCCCCTTTTTTTGTTAACCTCCTTCTCCTCCTTCAATGTAATCTCTCAAAATCCAGCCTATCAAAAGTTAATTTAATGTAATTCAGCTTCTAACCCCTATAAGGTAGAGACTCCTGCCTATACTTTGCCATCACTTACATGGTGCCCTCAGTGCCCTTAAACTGTGAAGACAGTGCCAGAAATAGGTCTTCTGACTCACACTTCTTCCTCATCATCTAGTCTGTGACATGAAATTACCCTTCCAATGATGGAGCCATTGTATATGCAGCTCTCATGCAGCGCTCACATCAACCCCCCAACTCAGCTGCAAACTCCTATTGTCTATTTTATCCTCCCGCTTTCCAGAATGCTCTGTTTCCTTTCTTTGATTTGATTAAGAACATCTGCAGAGGTGGATCAGATACAAAAGTTAATAATTACTCTTTCTTTGTCACAGTAATTAAAAATTTCAAGGAAGAATTGTCATTCATTGCTGCTTATAAGATTGCCCATGGAGGATAGTGCTTTATAAAGCCAACAAATCATGACTTTCAAAAAATGTCATCACTGGGAGAAACAAAAATCTCTACTCAAAACCAGAATGCTATGCCAAGTCACAAGGTGGCTCTGAAGCCTGGCCACGACGTTCAGAGGGATGAAGCCCACCACATAACTGTGCAGTCGTCCTGCACATTCTCATTTTCTCAACATTTCCATTAGCATCTGACATGCACACAGATGCCATTTACAGTTCAAAGGAAGCTCATTAACATATCTTCCAAAAGAGCATTTTTGTGAGGACAAAAGCTGTTTTTCTCAAGCTGTTGTCCCTCCCACTCCTGCAAGAAAGAATCTTTTTGTTCAAAAGGCAAACCTCAAGAGAACAATTTCCCTTGAGTAATTTTCTATAGGTTCATGTCTCATACGATGTGAAGCAGCAAACCAAAATGGTTATATCAAAAATGCCCTCGAGGCTGGGTGGTGGCAGCAGCGGTGCTCACATATATGTGTGTGTGTGTGTGTGTGTGAAAGAGAAAGGAAGGAAGAGTTCCATCTGTGTCTCTTCTTAGCCACCCTCTATCCTCAATCTCCTCCAATATGCACTATCTGTTCCAAATCGTTGATTGTTAGTTTTTATTTTTATCTACTCGTGGCTATTTCATATCTTCTCTTTAAATGCCAGATAGAGGAACATGTCCCTCAGCTTGACTGTTAGACTTCTGGGGGAAACACCATTTTTTTAGTCATCTTTCTAATTAGCAATCGACGTAGCCAACTGAAGGGTGTAGAGAAAGGTCTCAGTTGTATTTCTGCACTGGACCAGTGGGCTCTGAATGACCTAATTATGACAACCCCCTGACTCAGGGACCGCAAAAGGAAAGACCATTTGAGTAAAAGGTAGAAACATTGGTCCCCTTTCTCTCTCTGGAAGAAGTATCCCCAATCTCCTTCCTCTGGCCCTCTGCTGTATGTCCACTCTCCACACCATTTTCTACTTTATATTTTGAAAACCAAACTCACAACTTTCAGAGAGCTTACAAATTAACTAAGTGTATTTCAAATATTTATCAGCAAATACCCCCAAAGGCTGTTAAGTCTCCCTCAGGGACTTGGAATGATATCCAAAGTACTCCTGTAAAATTTTATTTAATTTTGGATTTTGTCACCTGGTCTTTTATTTAATGTACTGTTTAAAATGTTCATAGTTGTATGCATATAAAAACAATGTTCTCCCCCCCCATCTTTACTAATCCTTGAGGAAGATGGGCCGTGCTTTTACAGTGGCTCAAGTCCTCCCTGGAACACTGCATCAAACCCTGCATGGGGGCTAGAACTCCACTCTAGACAGAAAATCACAACTTAATGTTGTACAGCCAGTATGCTTGGTATATTGTACATTTGCATGACAGATAATTGATAGAGATAACTTAAGATATTTTAACTTCCAAAAATATTTCTCCTTCAGATACTACAATGTCAAGGTATAATTCAGTCTTGTAAACTTTACATTTTAAAACCAAATCTATTATGAATATCAAAATCTTCACAAGGAAAAGGAAGGGAAAGGGACTAATAATTATTGAACACTTCTCCGCTAGACTCTGAGTTATGTGGTTTCATGTGTGTAAGCTCAGGCCATCCGGAACACTACCTGTGAAATAACTGTTATTATACTAATTTTGCAGCAAGATATTCTTTTTATTTTTAAGCAAAACAAATAATTAAAACAACAAAAAAAGAATAACTAACCAAACAAAAACTAAAAAAAAAAAAATAGGGAAAAGGAAGATAAGAATAGAGCATAGAAATGTCTCAGTGGGGGCATATGGAAAAAAGGATAGTAACAGTCAGGTATCCACTAAGATTATTTTAAAAGAGGGTAATAGAATGATGTCTTTCTGAAAATAGCCAACAGATGTCCCACCCATTATACTAATCTTGTTATATAACGTCTGCTGCTATAATTCCTTAGCAATCTATTTTCTAAACTCAATTCTGCTACAGCATCTGTGATGTTAAAGGCTGCAGTGGCTGTGTTCTGGTTTTCATTGGTGTTTCCAATGCCAGTTACAGGTCAAAATTTAACGGCAGTCAAAAAAGTGATGCTTTATTTGCATTTGTGCTGTATCCAATAATGTTCCATCCAACCATCCTTTCGCAGGAGAGGAAGGGCCCAAATCATCAAGATAAGCAAGTAGAATTGGCATATTGGCACAATTTAGAGTAACTACTCAATTGCTTAGGGAGATACATTCCTAAAATAATATTGCCAAAATTCTACTCTTAACTTTCCTCGTGAAGTATGAATTTGTTCCATGGACTTAACTGAATGATTTATTCATTAAAAACAAACCAATCCTCTATGATATACTTTTGGAAAGGTTTGGGAGGGGAAGCCAAAATTTAATTCTGTGGACAGCTGTAAAAGATATTTGGAAAGATCCACTGATGATGTATTCATTGAAAAACTTTAACAAGGATTCTCTTTTTCTATTTAATTTCTGAGTTGTGAAACAGATACATTCTGGGAAACAAATTACTTAAAATGTGCTTAACTCCTAAATTAAATCTTTAGGAAACTGGATATGGAGATACCATAAATTTTTCAACTATGTCAATGTCTACTTTGAAAAAAGTTCTGGTTATGGGGAGTTATTTTGTTGTTGTTTTTCTTGATACCAAGGGTCTTGCTGCTACCATGTTGGATTACCATACGTTCTAGTCATGTGGCAGCCTGTACGTTTTCTATCTCAGTCAGTTGCTCTGACCTTTCACTATGCTTTTTCTCTAGCCAGTAGGTGTGAAATGGTTAACAGGATCGCTCTAGCCTGCATGAGCCATGGGCTTACATAAGACTTGTTAGGGCACTCTTGATACTGCTCAGTAGTGGGAAGACCATTTCCTGGTGCCCAACCAGGAAATTATTTTGTTCTGCTATAATGGACTAAAACCACACCCTCATTGCCACCCACAGTGAAAATGCAGTAGAAAGAAAGGTCAGTGTGCTCAGATTAGAGAAAATCGCTGCTACATCAAGTCAATAAATTTGCATGAGTATCTCCATTTTGCAGACTATACTAGAGCGGCAAAGTAATGTAGAAATCAATTGAAAAAGACTGATTAAAGCAAACTAACAAAAATCTGTGACTTCCCAGGCAGTCCAGAGTGGGACAAAATCAGTGACAATGTCTATGAGATCATCTCACAATGTTTATGAAAAGTAGCCTGGAATACCGAGAATTCTAAATGGGGATCCTTCCACACTCTAGCTCATTGAGGCTGGCCTGAGAAATTCTGTTCAACTGCAAAGATTCCTTAAACATACATTTTTTATTTTAAAACTGCATTCAATTTTTAAAAATTCTACTCAATCATTTATACCTTCATGCCTGTTTTAGAATACAAAATGTTTCTTTCCCTGAATGTCTGTATAAAATTAAAGGTCCTGGAAGTGATAACATTTTTGCCCTTGGACTTTGAGTCCACCCAGTTTATGTGAAAAATCTCACTTTTAGATGGGTAAGGTGGCTTTTAAAAGAGGTGTTCAATACTAGAGCCTGTGGAAGAGGAGATAAGGTAGACAGAATAGGCTTAAGTTCAGACAGTCCAGATTTTGTACATGGGATTGGCCACTTAACTATACTTTGCCACTTCCAGTGAATTATTTAACTTCTCTAAACTCAGTGTTTTTGTCAGTAAAATAGGGCTAAAAACAGACCAACACTACGGGGCAAGGTTGTCTAGAATATTCAAGGGGATGATGTGTGGAGAGTAATTGTCAACAGTAACTGTTGAAAATATGGTAGCTATCACTCTTAACAAGGTTTGATTTGGTCTGCTTGCAAAGCGATTATTGAACATCTTTAAAGTGTTCAGTGTATACTGAAATTGGAGGCCAAAATAAAATTTTGTGAATTCTTAGCACACTTATCTAATGTACTCCCATTACAGGGGCCTCTTTCTTCTGAAATTCAATAGGGGATTATTGCTACAAGAAAGATTATTTCTTGTTATGTCACTTTCCATGACTCAGATCCTTGACTAAGAAGTAAGCCCAACAGAGAAAGGTACTATGTCTTATACATCTTTATGCCACCAAAAGCCATAGGTTTCAAACTTTATTGACCATAAAATCCCCAGGGTGCTTGGTAAACATGCTAGTTCCTCATCCTCTTCATAGATATTATGATTTGTGGGTTTGGAGTACTGCCTGAAATGAGAATTTTAGTGAGTATTCCCTAACCCTGAACATTTCTATGCAAGTGGTCAATGTTTCTTCAAATGACTTTTTTTTAAGAATAGCAGTCATTGGATTTAGGGCCAGTATGACCTCTAATCCAGTATGACCTCAACTTAACTAACTACATCTGCAAAGACCCTATTACAAATAAGGAACTCCAAATAATCTCACATGAGATTTTAGGTAGACAAGAATATGAGTTGGGTGGTGGGGGAGCAAGGGGGTGGGAAGACACTATTTAACTCAATACAACCCCTGAACCTTGACTTTGAGAGCCATTGTTTTACTAGCTGATTAGACTACAGTGTAAATGAATGCCATTAAGTGTGATGCACTTATTAATCTTCTAGGTAATTATCACAATACTATTTAATGTTATTTTCATAAAATAATCTCCTTGCAAATACTTTTATGCTTCCTATAAAAAAATCCTATTCTTCATCATGATACTTCTGATAATAAAATGTGCTGCTGGTTCTTTAATGAGGCATTTTTGTACTGCCTTGTAGTTTTTCTTATCTTTTTACATCCCACTGTGTATCAAACATGGAGCTGGCACTCCATAAATATTGAGTTGAATGTATATATTTATCCTGCAAACAATGGTGGAGGTTGTGGAGGACATAGGATGTATAAGACAGAAATTTTCCTGTTTTCAAGGAGATTTTCCTGGACAGAGAAGTTAAACCTTTACACAAATAGTACAAAACCAGGTGGACAGTGCAGACTTGGAGCTTGCTTACAAATCTCACTGTCACCACTTACTAGTTGCATAACCTTGGGCAAGTCATTAATACTTAACCTCAGTAAAGCTCAGTTTTCATGCCCATAAAATGGGGATTGTTTTTTCATCTACCTCGCTAGGCTGCCCTGAGGAATAAATAAATTAATGATCTGCGTTAAGTGTTGAGCACACAGGAAGTGTTCAATAAATGATAGCAGTTACAGGGGGATAGAGGAAGAGGGATGTTTGACAGGCTGATGATGACATTTTACGTGTCTGTTGTGTTTCCCACCTGCATTATAAGCTTCCTGACTGCAGCAACCTCATGATTATACTGTACTAGCATCTTGCATAGTTCTTGGCAGATCTGCTCCTCATAGATGATTAGTATAATGTCACCAATGCAGTCCTAGTCAGTTGATTCATTGAGTGATTCTGTCAGTCCCTTTGTTGGCAGCACTAGCAAAACTTCATGTTCTAGGTTTCAGTTCCTATTCATAGCTTTCTCTTTAAGCAATGTAAATTTTTGCTGCTCAGTTATCTGTAGGCAGATGGCAGGGGGTAGTACATTGGTGGTTGGCAAGACAGAATACCCAAGCGAAGCGGATTGTGAGGGGTGGAGTCAGGGTTATGCCTACAGGGTAAGAGTAGGGCTGGGAGAATCGTGCAAGAGACTCTTCATGTTCCCAACTTCAATGCCATGAACCCATAATCATTACTGATGTCCAGTTTACACAGGTTTCAGTGTGATTTGTCATAAAAGTCCAGGGGCATCAGGGAACAGTACAAATTGCAGACGCTAATTACACATCTCTCATTTTCCTGGTGTGTCTGGACTTCCCTCTCAGTTGCAGCTTTCAATTCAGGCACATAAGGTTTTGTTATTTTCATTTTGATGTAATTGTTATGATATTGATTTTTTAAACGGGCCCATGGTAGAAATTCTATGCATATGCCAAAGAAAATTCTACCATGACTTTTACATTCGTACTTCAGAAATTATACTAAATATCCTGCTGGAGCCTTGAAGTTAATGGATTTTCAGCTACTTATTATAATTTGGTCTGCAACACCAAAATACCTCCTGCATAAATTCACTTAAGTATCAGTTATTGTGAACAGGCCTATTTATTTAGCAGAAGTCACTTTGTTATGCTGTTTTGAAAGCAAAAACACTGGAGGGAAAATATCATGTAGAATTAACATAACTACACCAACACCCAGACATGAATTGGTATAAACTTTCCGCGTGAAAGACGTTTCTCTGCTCACAGTGTACATTTTGAAAGAGCAGTAATCATACTTTACCTAAATAACAAAGTAGAGTCAACTTCCAGGAATGAGCTCCTGCCTTCCTTGAACTTGCTCTAACCTAGCCAGCTGGTAAGAATCAGGAAATGGTGATGATAAATACATATAATAACAATGCCAGCTGGCATCAGCATAAAACTCTGTTTCATTGTCAAAGTGTTTTTAATGTCGATTACCTCATTTATGTCACTATTACGCATGTGGTGTCCAGAGCGGAGGTGTGATGAACAGCCCCATTTCATTAATAAAGTGAGTGCAGCACAGGAAGGTAAATGGTGAGCTCAGTGCCACCAGGCAGCGAGAAAAAGGGCCAAGATTCAAATCTGGTCTTC
Organism: Daubentonia madagascariensis; assembly: GCA_023783475.1. Taxonomy (NCBI): domain Eukaryota; kingdom Metazoa; phylum Chordata; class Mammalia; order Primates; family Daubentoniidae; genus Daubentonia; species Daubentonia madagascariensis. Next base: position 2,030,955 of record JAKFHU010002136.1, read on the forward strand.
TGTTTCCTCTTTTCCTGGTGCTTACGCCACTAAATAATTCTGCCTCAAAATTTAGCTCATCTCTAGTCAAATTATTTTGGGCCCTGGATCTTTCTATACCAAAAAAAGTCACCTAGCTTATCAACTAAGGCCAGATGTTGACTTCTTCTGAGATGAAGCAAACTCCCAGGGCAAAGGAGGTAGCATATTAACATGTCTCACACAGCCTTGGGATGCCCATTCTGGCCAAACTGCTTACAGTTCAGGTTTATCTACCTATTTCTCTATCATCTATATATCTATCTATCTGTCTATCTATCAGCTATTTATCCACCCACCCATCTGTTTTATCCAAGCATCAAAAATGAGTAACAATAGAATTTAACACTGGAATTATTTCTGATGTTCAAAATAGCAAGGCAACCAATATGATGCATTTTGTGGGTTTCTGCTATTTCCATTAATGTGATAAGAAAGGGAAATTGAGAAGTAAACTAAAATCGGCCAACTTCTTTCGTGTCTTCCAGAGGCCAACAATAACAACAAAAAAGTAAAATTATGTGGATTTAAAAAAGTCTTTGGATTTTTGGCTCTGGGTCCTGATTGTTAACAAATCGCAGAGCCACTCAGCACCTCTATTTTCTCATCTTTCAAATAAATGGGTTTAAATCGGAAGTTTCCATGGGCCTAACTACTCTCATATTCCTGGTGCTGTAGCTTTCCCAATACCTCCATCAGTGCATATTCTAGGCACCCCAGATAAGTACCAGGCACCTGGAGGTCCAGCCATACTGGAATCAGGGAGTCACAAAACCTACCCTGAGAGTGAGCAGTCCTTAGTACTTGGAGGTAGGGTCAAGAAGGAGTGAAATTTTGTCTTGCATCACTCTAGTGTTGGATTGTTTTACAATGACCCCGGCAACAGAATCTCGTTTCAGACCCCTCACCTCAGTGACTCTTCTCCTGGGCCCCTAGCATCTGTCCAGTGTCTTTTCAACCTCCTCCTCCAACCGAGCCCGACACACCTACCCAATTCCTGCTAATCGCTCCCCCAGTCTTGGTTTCCCTTTTTCTTCTCCTTGAATTCAGTCCAAGTCCCACAGTTTTGAGGGAAAAAATGGGGTTAGAACTGAACCTCCTTATTTAATTTTTTGCCATCTCTGTTTTCTAGGGCTGGACACACAGCTGCATGCATCACAAATTACCTCCCTCTTAACAACTTTCACCAGGATCCAGTCAAGCACCACTGCCTGGGCCTCCCATAATTATTGGAAGCCTCTCCCCTCTTACCAGAACACCCCAACATCATGACTGGATACTGACACTTGAAAAGAGGATAAAGTGTGCTCACATTTCCTTGGCCACAGCTCTTGATCTTCCTCTGCCTTAATATTCCTTCTGTTCTCAAAGGTACTCCCCTTCACTCAGCTCACTGTCTTTCTCACAACTTAGTGTGGGCCATCTCATCATCCAGGCCAGCATGTGAAATGCAGACAAAGTCATTCCATCTCACCAGCATGATGTGAGGATAAAATGAGATCACAAGGATGGAATGCTTTAAGAAACTTAAGAGAGAAATACAACTATGAGGTTTTAAAATGATGCTATGAAACAATTTTTAGAAGATTAAAATTTCAACGGGCTTCAGAATATTTTTTGTTGAAAAAATTATTTACTTTTCTTTAGAGAAGGACAAAAACAATCCCCCTCAGATTTGGTGTGTGTGGACTCGTTATAATTTAACCAAAGTGGGTAACATTTGACATGTTCTAGAGTCTTTCACAGCTTGCCTTGGAACAGCATATGGATTAATTTAATTTTTTTTGTATTTGCTATTTTTTCCAGTAGAATTAGTCAATGTGTTTATATTTTATTTGATACGAGCTTGAGAAATTTATGCAGTCAACAGCCATTTGCTCAGTAAGGGAATTATTTCATTCCATAATCTGTAAAGTTTTAACATGTAGCAATGCCTTTGGGCCAGTAACATCTTATCCTTTAAGTTCAGGTTCAGCTGTGAGGAAATGGTATAGGCAAGAATGGCATAAAGCATGATACCCTTTGAAGTCATGGTTTATTAGCAAATATATGTCAAAATGAAAAAGATTTTTTTTATGAACTGACAACATTATTTGTATGAGTCAAAAGGAGAATTCTTTTTGGTTCTTGCCACTCCATAAGAGGGTAGAGGAAGCTGAGAAAAATTATATGAAGTCAATCATATACATTGCCCCCAGCACATTAGGGAAGTGAAGAACTATGACATTGATTTCTGTTCAGCTCACCATAACATGGAAAGTGAAGACATGGTGAGAAATAAAATATTCCTCTTTGTTCTCTGCCCATGGGTAAAGCAATTCTTATTGCCCCAGCTGGACAGATGCCATAACTGTGCTTCTCAAATGTGTATGGGCTGGTAAAACATTCTGCAGTGACTCAAAGCGTGCTCATGGCCAAAGTGCCAGACTTCCTCTAGCAGCCCGACTTCCCAGTGGTACTGTCGAAAGTTTTAGGAATGAAGTTGGAAGAATGGTTAAATAATGTTAGTTAACCTTCAGTCATCAGTTTCTATTTTTTAGGTATTATTCTAAGAAATTTAATTTTAGATTAACTTATTAATATTCACTACAATTCTTGGAGCTAGTAGACTATTATTATTTCTATTTCATAGATGAGGGAACTGAGGTAGAAAAAGTTTAAGTTGCCTAAAGTTACACAGACAGTGAGTGGTTGCAGAATTTGTCAGCTATTGCAGCATAGTAAATAATCACAAAATCACAGGGTAACACGACAATAAGGAATTATCCTTACAGGCATTATATATGAACGTGAACTATACACGCTCATCTATATGTTTGTGTTGTGAGTATCCAAAGCAGTCCTGCAAACTGTCTGGGATTTCCATTATGCTTCTTACACACGTGTGGACAGTTGCAGTTCAGCGAATCTAGGCTGAGAGTAGATGAGAGCTTCTGATTCAGGCTGTGGTGTTTGGGCAGCTCTGCTTTTTACCATAGGTTGGCTGGGGCAATTCTGTTCCACATGTTGTTTATCCTCTCTGGACTAATGAATTACCTACAGCTTTGGTCTCTGAGCCACGGACCAGTACCAGTCTGTGACCTGTTAGGGACCGGGCTGCAGAACTCCACCACCGACCCCCATCCCCCACCCCCGTCCATGGAAAAATTGTCTTCCATGAAACTGGTCCCTGGTGCCAGAAAGGTTGGGGACCACTGATATAGAATAGTCTCATGGCAGTGCCGAGACCAGAAAGTGAAAACATACAAGGTCTTATAAGGCATCCTTCCATTGGCCAAAGAGAAGTCAGATGGCCAAGGCAAAAGTCAAAGAATTAGGATGTATTCTTATCTCACAATGAGATCATGGCAAAGGTGTAGGTATAGTGAGTGAATGAGAACTGGGGGCAATGATTCAACCCACCCTGGTGATAAAAGAGATTTGAACTCGGGCAATCTGGTTCCATGGCCCTTGCTCTTAAGTGCAATGCTATACTTGTACTTCCTCTGTAGAGATGCTTCTGTTTCTTCTCTTCATGGAGAGAAATATTGTAAGGAGCTTCTTTTGAGGTATGAGGGGTACAAAATTAGGACTCCTCTAACACTTGAGATTTAAGCTGAAATAGGAATCCTACATGTAGAATAAAGCAAATATTAATATTACACATGAGCATATCAGGAAATAATTTAGGCAAAAGATGGTGCATGTGCCTATATCTGTAGTCATATCCATATATAAGCACACAATATATGTATTTATATATATGTGTCTGTTGAGTATCCAAGCAGTCCTGCAAATGTCTGGGCTTTCCATTGTACTTCTTACACTAACAACCAAATCTTGGGAAATCATTCTTATTTTTATAAATGTTTTATCAAATGAAACCAGACTGCAAGTTTAAAATTGTGTTTGTCCATTTTACTGATGTATTTATTTAAAAGGTTCAATATGTTTTAAATCAGAACAATTTTGAATGCAGAATGATGCTTATCACTTTTATTTTCATAGGCTGCTTTTTGTGGGTATGGGATCCAAGAATTCATCAGAAACTAGCTGGGCTCTGCTGGATTTTATCTCACAGTTATTGTGATGTGGCTACACTGGGCAATCTCTCCTTATCAAACCATGATTGCCATAGAAATAGCTAAGTGGATGAAATACAATTGCTGAAGAATAATGAAATGAAACAAACCCCCAAAGCTATCTGTGCAATATAAATCACAAAGTTGCAGTGATCTGAAAACAGAATTTAAGGATGTGTGCAATCCAGAAAAAGCTAATTGATGCTTAATTTTTGCATCACATCTGGTAAAGATGTAATTAAGGGCTTCACAAGATGGAAACATTAAACATTTTGCATAGAAAGATAAAAAATGAGAAGATCAGTGTTAGGATAAAAGCAACTTCCTTGGTAACATGAAATAATGTCTCCCAAACTAAAGAACATTGGTAGTTTCTGTGTTTATTATTTACTTTGTTTTTTATTAGAAAGGAGGTCCAAGTGTAACTAAATTAAAAGGGAAGAATAGAATGTACCATAGCCCCATAGAAAAAAATGGGTTTAATTATTAAAAAGTCAAAAAACAATAGATATTGGTGCAGATGTGGTGAAAAGGGAACACATATACACTGTTGGTGGGACTGTAAATTAGTACAACCTTGATGGAAAACAGTGTAGAGATTCCTCAAAGAACTAAAAGTAGACATACCATTTCATACCAAAATCCCACTACTGGGTATCTACCCAAAGGAGAAGTCACTTTATTAAAAAGACGCCTACACCTGAATGTTTTTTGCAGCACAATTCACAGCACAATTCCACAAAGATGTGGAATCAACCTAAGTGCCCATCAATACATGAGTGAATAAAGATGATGTGGTCTATATACACCATGGAGTACTACTCAGCCTTAAAAAGAAATGAAATAATGTCTTTTGTAGCAACTTGGATGGAACTGGAGACCATTATCCTAAGTGAAGTATCTCAGGAATGGGAAAACAGATACCACATGTTCTCACTTACAAGTGGGAACTAAACAATGGGTACATATGGTCATAAAGTGGTGTAATAGACATTGAAAACTAAGAAGGGGGAGGGTGGGAGAGTAGGTGAGGGATAAAAATCTACCTATTGGGTACAAAGTACACTATTCTGGTGGCAGGTACACTAAAAGCCCTAACTTCAGCATTGTACAATTCATCCGTGTAACAAAAAACACTTTTACCCCCTAAATCTACTGAAATAAAAAAAAATAAAGAAAAAATGGGCTTGATATTCTAGGTCAAAACCTGCCCAACCTTGACAAGAAAATTAACCTGGGTAGTTTTTCCCAGGGGTATTGCGTGAAACACCGTTTATAAATTATTCTCAAAATTTTCAGTCCTACAAATTCATGAAGCTAGGGTGAAGTGACAGCTTCTATTTAGTGCCACAAAAACTCAACGGCCAATAGTCCAAAAAGTTCAGTGGCTGGTGATTCTCGGGTATCTGATCATTTTCAATTTGTACTGCAGGTGCAGGGGGTTGGAGGGAGCAACTAAGCAGCTGATGATGGGCTAGAAGTTTCACAAAAGTTACCCAAGACTCAAATTACAAGAAGGCTAAACAGGGGCTAGGACCAACAACCAGGGGGAAAGTTCTGCTTCTTTTATACGTCATCAGAAACAGACTGGAGGTTTTATAACCAAAGGGATCTAAAGTGTCTGTGGTCAGAAGCAGCTCAGAGGTCAACACACATGTTAACAGAATTGTTCTGTTAATAGCTTGGAGCAAATCAAGTTTCCAGAAATTCAAGGAAAGTAGAAATGAATGTCTGGGTTTTGGTGGTCTGAGAAGAAATGGGTGTAGAATGCAGCAAGTCAGAAAAAACAGATTGATGGGGCTAGTGATGAAAAGACAGGCATGCCCCTAAAAATGACACAGTATCTGCTCTCCAGAGACCTCAATGAGTTCCTGTAATGAGCGAGGCTTATGTCAGAGGTAGGTAAGAGTCTCAAGGATTTTGAGCAGTTGGCTAAGGAGAGGCAAGGGACCAGCAGACCCTGACACAGAAGAAAGGGTCCCATTCGACAAGATTTTCTGTCTCACTCCACAGAAGATCCCTCTCTCTTTTAGATCAGATTACCCAAGTGAGTTCCACAGAGCAAATCATAATGCATATTACATTTTTGAAAAGGCTTTTATGGTTAAACAATATTGGGAAACACTGGGTGTTTAACCTTGTTTAAAGGTTAACAAGGGTTTCCTTAATGTCTACCATGATAGAACCCTATCCATCCAAACCTATTGTCTTAGTAACTTAAAAAGGAGCATGGAGACCAAGCACATATGTGTGTTGGCACATGCAACTCATATTTTTGCAAACAAAAAAGATACCCTTATTGAACTCCAGCCAAACCACTATATTGCTCTAATTCAAGAATAGACATCCAGGGGCCCAGACCTTATGGTTTCCATTTAGCAAGGCAACCCTTATAGGCACAATCTCTGTAGTACATAAGGGGACTTTCTACACAGAAATAGCTGTGGTCTACTCATTAAGCTTCTGCCCAATTAGACCCATATTGCTTTCTTGAAAACTCTTGAGGTTTCTCGTAATTTGGCATTGCTGTTCTTACTGCTCAGTTCAAGGCGGCCGTTGCCAGTTCATGTTAAAGTGGTAAGTCCACCAGCCACTCACATGCCAAAACTATTATGAATAGTGAATTCCTTTTAATGCATCATTTATTCTCTGAAAGCAATTTGTAAATGAATAAAAGGAGCATTGCAAGTTATAATAAAATTATAGAAACTATTTTAAAATTGAGATACATATTCAGGTAAGTGAATGCTTTTTCTGGTCAACCACATGAAACTAAACCAGCCTCAGTAGATTTACGTGGTGAATTTTACCTGTCTCTCTCTTTGAAAAGATCATGCCTTTTGTGAATAAAGGAGAAAAAAATACTCCTTAGTACTCCATTCTGTGTAGCTGACCAACAATTGGTTGTAATGAGAGTGCTTCTGTGGAAGACAAAGGTTTGAAGGAAAGAGCACGTGTGTTGATCACAAGGCGTTTGTTGCCACAAATGCTTTCCAACTCTCCTTCCATGGCCAACAGGATGCACATCTGCATCAAGTCCATTTACCCTCTCCCTAACAGAAAATGGAAACAGCTCCGTAATCTCCATGGTACTATCAAAAGGTAAAGCATTACTTTATTAGATACCAATTCTGAGTTTAAGAAAAGCAAAAGAGATTGAGTTGAAACTTTGTCTCTTCCACAGGAAATAGAAGAGTCACCCAAGTGGCACAATTCCAGAACCTGGAGTCCTGTGTGGAAACGTGCTCAGTCTGTTTTCCCACCTGAGGTTTCTGTTGCCGACAGCTCTACCTAATGGCCTGGGTTAGACTCATTCAGGTAGAAACAGAGCAGGTTGTGGAGGGAAGGGAGATAAAATGACAATTGTTGCTTATGCATTTCTAGGCATTCTGCAAGCAACTTTACAGGTGCATCTCATTTAATCTTCACAAGAGTAGTGCACTTTAATTATCGCTATACCAATCATGTAGATGAGGAAACACCCCAGTGCTAGTTTATGATGCATAAGACAGATCTTGCCTGGAGTTATGGCTCATTATCTTATTATAATAGTTGTTTGACTTAGAACAAATTAACTGCTCTAAGCCTCAGTTTCCTCATCATTCAAATAAGGAAAATAATTCTCACTTACAAGTAGATATAATAATTAATATTAATAATTATTAAGATTGTCATCAAAACATTAGTGGTTTAATAATATACTAATGACATTATTACTAATTTAATATATTAATGGCCTGCCAATCATTTGGATATTTAATTAGAATGAATAACATAATAGTTAATGATATTAATATATTTATAGCATATTAATAACACCAGTAATTGATATTATTGATATTATTAATATTAACATTAAGTAGCAGTAAGATTTCAATAGCAGATCCATTTTTTTTAACTCCATAATACTGCCTGCCATGGAAAAGGGGGGAGGAAAGAATTTGTATTAGTTATCTATACCACATAATAATCCCAATAGTTAGTAGCTTAAAACTACTAATAAGTAATAATTATTACTATCTTTCAGTTTCTAAGGGAATTTGGAAATGGCTTGGCTAAGAGCTGCTATTTTGGGAGGGGCTGTAATGGGGTTTCAGTCAGACACTGGGGTTACAGTCATCTGTAGGACTGGCAACAATTGAAGGGTTTGAATTGTCAGTCATGTGAATACCACTTTAGAATTCACATAACTGACAATTTGGTGCTGGCTATTGCTAGGAGGCCCCAGTTCCTCTTCAACTGGGACTCTCTACAGGGGTACCTCAGTGTCCTAATGGCATGAGGGCTGTCTTCCTCTACAGTGAGAGATCCAAGAGACCAAGTAGAAGCTGCAAAACATTTTATAACCCAGCCTCAGAAGTGACATCTCATCACTTCCACAGTACTCTGCTGGCCTACTGCTTAGCCCTGATTCACCATGGAAAGGGACCGTACAAGGTCATGAATACCAGGAGGTGGGAACCACTGGTGTCATCTCTGAGGCTGGCTACTACAAAACACAATGTTTAACTAAGGAAGGAAATCTATAAAACTATTCAATTCAGTTCATCAGAGCATCTATTATGTGCCAACCTTCAGGGATAAAAAGATGGTTAGAGAAAATCATAGTCAGTGGAGAAATCCTAGTCAAGTAGAGGAGTTAATATACATAAAAATTACTTGGAACTGGACAGACATGTATGCGATGAGATTCAAGCAATATAGACAGAGAGAGCTATGGGAGCACAAAGGGGAAAGAGACGAATCTAACTATGGCAATGGATAAGGCAAAGAAAGCTTTGGGATTTGATCTCGGCCTTAAGAAATGAAGACACACTTGGCTGTTGGGGATGGGATTTGGGTTTGAGCAGAGGTACACATGGAAAATATGCAGTGTGTTTAAATAACAGCAAATAATTCAGCATGGTTAACGGTAAGTGGTGAAGACAAGATCCAATCTAACTTTACAGAACAAAGGTAAGTTTCCGTGTCATAGACTCATTGAATTTTATGTTCCAAGGGCTGGATAGATCATCTAATTCCAATCCTATTATTTTAGTTGAGGAGCCTGAAGACCAGAGACTTAATAGGAGTTATTCAAGGTCCTCTGGAGTGGGCAGGCACTAGAAATACAACACAGTTCACTACACATCCTGGCCTCCTCTTTGTTTGTATCAGACCATGAAACTGATAATGAGAAGAATGACTGACTCCAGACGACCACCAATCATCAATCACTGGCCATGGTTTTAGTGAGACAAATTTGGGGAATAGCAACACAGAAATATATGTATAATGAGGTTAATTTCTTATATTAAACTTGTAAATTAGCTATTGGGAATCTCTAGTGATGAAGATGAGTCAATGATACTTGGCAAATCAAGTACTTGGCTCCTCCAAACCTCTGTTTTCTAGAAAGAGACCTTGTACACTCCCTTCCCAGGTTGGATCAGGCTAACCAGTAGGCCAGCAGAATATTGCGGAAGTGGTGAGATCTCACTTCTGTTTTAAGAATACATCTTTCTCTGCTATGCTCCTTCCATCTTCTTGTTTTCGCTTACTGGTTTACATATAAACTCAAAACACTCAGAGACACAGTTCCCAATCCCTTTTATTAGGAACAATAAAGCCAATGCAGCATCCTTCCCTCAGGCATTTTGAGCTGATTTGCCATAGAATCCCACTGGACTAAACTGGAATATTTGAATCTGCTTCCCACACCCCAACACACATAGAACATTTCCATACATAAAAATTACCATGTGTGTTAAATGGGGAGAGGGGAGAGGGAGTTTAAAATTTTAAGAGTTAATGAAGTACAGTTTAGAGCTGAAATGAAGAAAGAAATCAAAATGTGGGCAGCATTGGCTGCCATGCTCATGGGCTAAACAATTCCCAATTAGTGTGCATGTGATTTTGGACATTATTCTCATTTCTATTTTCAGCCATCAATTATAGTCATTAACAAGGATGAATGCTGGAAATAGTCGTACAACATTGCAGAGCTAATTTTAAGTAAATGCACCTCATTTTCTTCTATACATTTCAAATTAGTGTAGGGTGCCATGTTAATGGTTTCTAAGGGGCTGTACAAAAGGGAGATAGTTTTTATTATGTTAACTTGTCCTATTTTCCATGTATTTTATTTATCATATTTGGTTAAAAAATCAGAGAAGGAAGAAAGCCAACAAAAGTCAATATCTTCCTACCATTAGAATTGATGGCTATAGTTATACCTTGTGTGGCCTTATATGAGGTCCTGGAAATTTATGGGATTTTCAATGTTATAGAAAGGTTATCAAATGTTGGTGCACATAAGAATTATCTGGGTAACTTGTTGAAAATGCAGATTCCAGGCTCCACCTTCAGAGACTTGATTTAGAAGGTGTTGTATGCCTGGTCATTTGGCTGTTTGCCCTCACCTGCATTCCCTGTTCTGCTCTGTTATCACAGGGACCCACATGCCCCTGGTTACCCTGGCCCTGTACCTTCCTGTAACAGGGGGAATTACTGACAGGAGATTGGCAGTTTAAGAATGAGAAATGCTTGAGGCATTTCTTCCTCTCTCTCTTTCTGTTCCAGGGGCACCTCTGGAAGTTGCTATGCTTCTGAAGTTACAGCCCATACAGGACAGTCCATCATCCCTCCACGGTTTCAGCTCCTGTCTGATGACCCTGGCTTTTGGGCTGGTAACAGCACTGCCACCTGTGTTCCTTGCATTCCAGGGGTAGTAATGGCTTTCTGCTGTTGCTAACATTTGGGTTGCCTCATTGTCTCCTATTTGGCTGTCTACTTTAGCACTGATGGGAGGATCTGGTCAGCAAATCACAGCATCCACAAAGAGGGTCAGACCCTGGAATGTGGCCACCCCAAAGGAAGCCTCCCTCTCTCATCTCTAGTTTGGTGCTCCTTCAGATGCAACACATGCATGCACACACAAACACACACACACACACACACACACATAAGGACTGCCAAGAAAATGAAAATGCAATCCTCACCTATTATTTGGCCACTGACATCAATATTTTCAGTATTGGAACTTTTTTCCATTTTGAACCCCTGGATAAAATCAAATCATGCAGCTCCAACAAAGAACATATGTAGGTAGAAATAATGTGGATTCTCAGCTCTAGTCTCAGTTTAAGGCTTAGATATTAAGTCTGACAAACCCCTGAGATAGCAGTGTGACATTTAGATAAATTTTTTGCAAGATTTTGCTAAACAGCATAAACATATCAGCACATGAAATCAGGAGTTGAGGATAGGTAACCTGGAGATGGATTTTATTTTTCTTTAGCAAGATTGCTTCCAGGATGAAGGCCTGGTACTCTAAACTGGTTTAGCTATTCAGCTCCTAATGTTCCAGAGGCAGAGTTTGAGCAGTGACTGAGTCACAACAGCCAGGGATGTTCATGGGGTCCCGAGGCCAAGAGAGAGAAGAGGAAATCTTGGGCATGGTCCAATTAATGTCAAGAGAGAAGATCAAGTTGTGAGTGTGGAAGTTCTGAGAAGAAATATGCAAGGATGGCCTCCAAGCTGGCCAGGGGCTGAAGCAGATGGGAGGATGAACAGCACAGAGCAAATGGAGATGGTGGTAAAGCTGGTGCAGGTCACCCTTGGAGCAAGACAGACATTCTGCATACATCCCTTCAAAGGGTAGGTCAAGCCAGGGGAGGGGCGTGTGAGCATTAGGCTCCTCCCTCCAGACACTGCAGTAACTCTCCATGCGTTCTGGTTTCCTAATGCAGTTCTTGCAAGCAAGCACATCTCTTTGGCTATGGCAGAGAAAGTGCCTTTAGTTGCAACTGTCAGAAGAGCAAATCCCAACAACAGCCTAACAGACTCAGGACTGATCCCTTCCTGGGTATAAATTTTGTCAAGGCACATAACGCAGCTCAGCCTCATAGTCCCTTTTTGTAAAGGGGGTCTAGATGACCTGTGGTTATCAGGATCCATGAAAGAACACCCATAGGGGAGCTCTGGGATCACTGCCATTGAAATCCAGGGTGTTCTTATTATAATTTTTAGTGACATTCATGACAGGAGACCTTGGCTTAGTAGCATCTAATGTCTTCATACTTCAAAAATTTCCATTATGAATTCATGTTGGTCCTTGTCTTAGTCCATTATCTGTTGCTTATAACAGAATTCCTAAAACTGGGTTTTATAAAGAAAAGGAATTTATTTCTTATGGTTATGGAAGCTGGGAAGTACAGGTTGAGTGGCCACATCTGGTGAGGACATTCTTGCTGGTGGGGACTCTCTGTGGACTCTTGAGGTGGCACAGAGCATCACATGCGAGAGGGCTGAGCATGCTTGCTTAGGTCTCTCTTCCTCTTCTTACAAAGCTTCCAGGCCAACACCCATGATCACTCATTAATCCATGAATGGATTAATCAATTCATGAGGGCAGAACCCTCATGACCAATCACTTCTTAAAAGCCTCACCTCTTCAATACTGCCACATTGGGGATTAAATTTCAACATGAGTTTTAGAGGGGACAAATATTTAAGCCATAGCAGTACTAAATTATATGAATACTTGTCTTTAAATATAGTCAAACAGCCTACTTAGACTACATAGTCCAACAAATGTCCTTCCTCGAAAAGAAAAGAAGTGCTATTTAATATCACACTGCAAATACTCTAAGACAGAAATCAACTTTTGAAGTGTGTATATAAACCTACATATTCATGACACAGATGGTAATCATCTTAATTTGCATAGTGCTTTATGGTTTGCAAATAGTTGGATATACACTTCCTCAGTTGACGGATGTTATTTTATTTCCTTTTCATGATACCACTTTTAAGTTAAGAAAACAGAGGTCCAGAGAAACCATATCCAATAACAAACAACATAGACCCAGATCTTCTGACCCCAGACTTACTGTTTTCTTTCATTCTGCAAGCCCACACACAATAGAAGGACCCTCCTGGGTCAATGAGCAGAAGCGCCCCTTTTGCAGTCTTCATGCGCAGTTTCAGATACTTCCTTTCGTCATTCTATGTCATTTAGTGCTTCCTTACTGTCTTCTGGCAAATGACTTCACCCATCAGTATATGAATGGATGGTATTAGGACAAAGATAAAAGCCTGGTCATGGGACTTTATGTATTAACACTAGCCTGGATATTTCAAAGGCTTCATGGCAGATTGGCGTTGTCCCGGCATGCATCAATTTACAGAGATTTAAGAGGCTTTCAATTATCCTATGTAAGCAGGTCCACCTTGAAATTTTGTATGTTGTTCTTGCCTCCCCTTGCTCTATTTCCATGTGGGTTCCCACTGATTTGGGAAGGTTTTCATTCCCAAATCCCATTTTGGAATATGGAAGCACAAAGAAGAAACACTTAGCCCCTGGCATGATCTCTATCCACAGTGTCCACTGTGGCAATGGATCCCTTAATCCCCGGATGGTGCCCACTACCCTCCCTCTCACGAGAGTACAAGGTCCTTAATTGTCTGGCACCTTTCATCAGTCCCCTCAGATCCATCCTGCATTCCACTTATACACACCTGCCTGTGGATATGGGAACATGCTGCATTTTTGCCTTGGTGCTGTGCATATGCTGTTCTGAGTCCAGAATGTCTTTTTCTTCATCCTTCTTTCAAAATTTCTAAAAGAAATTATGGTATTTATAAATCTTTGGTAATCCTTCAAGATTCAACTCCTGTTTTCACCGTGCTCTCCTAGGCTGAATGAGTCACCTCTCTTCTGTATGCTCACTTTGCCCTTGTAGAGCTTGGTTGTAACACTTGCATAATCTTTTTCTTCACTTACTCCTGTCCACTGCCCACATCCCTCACCCAAAGGAACTTGGAGTTTGACTGTGGGGAGCTCTTTTTCTGTGTCTCTGACCCTCCACAAATGCCTTGTGAATGAATGAAAGAAAGAATAAGTGAATGAGTGAATGAATAATTTTATTGAATGTAGAATCTAATTTAAAGAGGATCAAAGATGAGCTCTCCATAATTTGGGCTTTTGAAAGGAGAAACCAACTGGAGTACACTTGAGAATCTTTAGGACAGTTTTGTGGTCACAGGGGTGGGGCCAGGAGATTATAGTTATCATTAAATATAATTTATGATTTCTACAGCCTGTCTGAATGATGTTGTGTTTTGTTTTATTCTGTTTTTAAATCCATGTTTTCAGTAAATGATCCTACTTAGCTTGTGGCTGGGGGCTAATTAAAATATGAACTAGTGGAACAACACAGAATGTGCTGTGTTTGTGACAGGTTGCCACAATGGATTTTTGGGGACAGGAGAGGTGGAGAATATCTTGCAGCTAAAGGAAATAGTAAAATTTTAGTACAGGATGGGAGGAAACCACTAAGAACTATCTTTGAGTAGCATAGGCTAAACTCTAGCAATCATTTTGAGGAAAAGTAATATCCTTTCCCTTTAAATATGTTTCCACTCTGACCCTATGTTCAACTTCAACTGTTCTTTTTCTTTTTAATAATCAGATAAATACCAGAACAATCTATTCCACTCAAATACTGACTTGGGCAAAAGGAATTTTTTTTTAATTGAATAATCATCAAAAATAATTGAAAAGAATTGCTTTCAAATAACAGGTAGGTGAAACATCAGCTTCTTAAAATAATGCTCAATCTTTTCTAAAACAAATTATGGTATTTATAAATCATTGAAAGGTTACAGCTTATAGGAGTATTTCTGAATTTAAAGTATGTCCTGAGATTAATACAATCCAGTCATTCATCCTCACTATTCATTCAATAGATATTTAAGTGCCTACTGTATGCTAGCCACTTTTTCAACAAAAGCATACACAGAATATTGCTGAACATAGGTAATGTATTACCACTAATGCTCAACAACTTAAAGTATGATCATGAAAACCAGAAAACACATTTTAGATGGCTCTTTGGATTGTACCCAATGAACCCAAGGTAACAATGGGAACATTGTGGTACAGGACAGTAATGACCACTGTGAAAATATTCTAGCTTTTGCATGTGGAATTGCAAACTCATCCAACAAACTGATCTTAATTCTGACATTTGTTCACAGCTTTAAATTGGTAGAAATCTAATTTTCTTCCCCTCAAGAGTAAATGTCAGCATATTTGTTACCTTGCACCTTTGAATGGAAATAGGGCGGAATTTGATGATTTTGAGGGGAGAAAGTTGTGCTTCTGGCACATAGAGAGTTAAGTTTAAATTTGGCCATCCACGTTTCTTCTGCTTTAATATAGATTGTAAACACTTATAACCAAAGGAAGCCAAGGCAACGTAAAATGATCCCACTTCTCCTGACCTAATTGTGGCCCATATTTTATTTATTTTTTTAATTGACAAATGAAAAGTGGATACATTTATAGTATTCAGTGTGACGTTTTGGGACACACACACACACACACACACACACACACTGGAATGACTAAATCAAGTTAATTAACATATTCGTCACTTTACATCCTTATCATTTTTATGATGAGAACATTTAAAATCTACTCTCAGCAATTTTCAAGTATATAATACATTATTATTAACTTTAGTCATCATGCTGTACAATAGATCTCCAGAACTTATTCCTCCTAATCGAAACATTGTACTTCCAGACCCCCTCTGGTGATACACAAAGTCTCCCAGGCCATTGTTCTAGCCTGCCAGTAACATGATAATCGAGATGGACCACCCTGCTGAATTCCCTCTGAGAAGCCCCTAGGAGCCACGCATCCTGGGCTCAGCAACTCTGTCAATCACTCAGGCAGATGAGCTTGCTCCATTCCCGGGGAGATGCACATTTCAGAGCTATGTCTAGCACATTGCTGTATGTAAAATGCTAGTTAGTGTAGCCTTGGCAGCCAATTAGAATGAAAGGTAGTCAACAATCCACAAGTCTGTTGTTAAGGATTTATTACGTGCTGATCACTTTCCTGGATGATTGATTCCATTTATTAATTCTGGAGACACTCCCCCCATCTCTATAAGCAAAAAAGGGAAAGGCAATTAACAAGGAGAATAATATTAATCTTCTCTTACAGGTATATACATAAACATATAATTTTTTTCTCTTCCATTGCAGCTGATAATGCTACCAGCCATACCTGACCAGTTCTTAAGGTGGGTTTTGAAGAAAATTCTTGCAATTTTCATCTTATTTACTATGAAGGCTAGGATTGTGCAGAATATTTTGTTTCTTTATAGGTGTGTCATAGGAAAAGGTATATGAGGTGTGTAATGATCCTCTTGTCTAAACAATATCCTCAATACAATAATCTCCCTTAATATTTATTGAAAAGACCCAAAGTCTCCTTTTGAATTAGATATAGATCATGGATATTCTTATTCTGAAAAATGAGTCTGAGGCCAATGGACACTCTCTGAAATACTATTGTTTTTCTTCTTATCTTTGAAAAGTTTTGTTATAAATCCAATGACTGCTGCAATGAAGGTTATATCTGTGAGGAAGATGGTAGCTTTTGAAAATAGTTTCTAAAGAAGAAAATCACTTGCAAGAAACATCCATCCAAAGGAAAAGTTCTACTATTTTTAAGGCAATTAATTCACCACTTATCATAATTGTGGGTATCTATTGCTAGGAACAAGCCAACCCAAAACTTAGAGGCTTAAAACAACCATTTTATTTTCTCTGCAATTATATGGGTTGACTGAGCTCAGCTTGGGTCTCAATGTAAGTCAGCTGGCAGTTGGCTAAGGAGCTCAGCTTTGGCCTTTGACCAGAGTGTCTATGTTTGGCCTTTCCATGTGGCTTGAGATTTTCATAGTATGGTGTCTATGTTCTGGAAGAGAGTATTCCAAGAGCAAGCATTCCAACACAGAAGGCAGAAGCTTCTAGCCTGCCTAAAGTCTAGGCTTAAACTGGCATGGCAGTCACAGGGTCCTTCCGAATTTAAAAGAAAGGGACTCCATGTTTCAGTGTGGATCATGACAAAGAACTTGTGCACATCTTTAATCTCTTAAAATCATCACTTTTACGTTTTTCTCATTTTACTTTGGTCTTGTTAGAATATTTTCAAAGACTGGTACCTGTCAATGGACCATTGTTAGGAAATCACAGGTGGTCTAACTCACCTCAAAAGACACTTCCAACTCATAAATTTATTCTTTTCTTAAGTAAAAATGCAACAGTTACCTAGCTCCTTATGCTTATTTGGCATCAACTATTCAGAGAGAAATTTCTTTTAAGAACACTTTCATCACTTACTCAACAGACATTTATTGAGTGTCTATTCCAGGCATGGTTGAGTGGTAGTTTTAGTGAATTAAGTCCACACAGAAGCCCTGGCCAAGAAGAGCTTGTGTGAATAGCTAAGTCTTTTATTCAAAGGAAAATTGCCATGGGCAGCTTCTCTTAATGGGTGGGGCAGGAGCTGAAACACTCATTGGCTCCATATTTGCTCCCAAAAGTATTATAATATTTACTTCCTCATGCAAGGCTACACTGGTGCCAAGCTATTTTCACAGGCCACTCAGCAAAGCAGAAGAATATCTGGCACTGCTATGTCATGAATAGGTTGTGGTACCTATGCGGTGAACTTGTCAGATTGTGCATGGAAGGATGAATGAAAAATACTTTTATTTCCTCCCTTCTAAATGAACAATTTTCATTCAAGCTTACATTTTCCCTCCTGTTCTAGAAAGTACCAAATTGTGGGACAATCTCTACAACAGCCTAGAGAATTTTCTAATGAAACTTATTCAGGCAAGGTAAAATAGCCATATCTTAAAATGACATTATACATTACTGATATCTCACAAATTTATCACAATTGAGAAAAATAAATACACACACACACACTTAAGATATGTGATTCACTATGGGCTCAATGATGAATCAATTTCATAGATGAATCAATTCTACCCAATCTCCAGCTTGGTAACAGCAAATTGTATAATTGATCAGGAAGCTGTAGAGTCAATTAAGTCCATCACTGTCAGCTGAGCTTACCAGTGAGCCCACCATAGCCACCAATTGCTTGGCGATTAATTGGATCTCTCTGTGTCAATCCAATTACATCATTAAGAAATAACCAGACCAACCATTTTACAGTCTGGTTACTCCAGTTATCTTAATGACTGAATTGGATTGGGCTGCCCAGTGACCCCATCAATGGCTTCACAATTGGCCTGCAAATGATCAGGACAGCCAGTCATCCATGGCCAGTGTAATTTCACTAATAAAGTGGAGCTGTCTACTCATATGCTGCAGAAGCACTAACAGGATTGTTTTTACTATAAGCCATGGCCCCATCTGACACAAGGACATTTTCTGACAATTACACAGCCATATGTACATTTGACCAGCCTGCCCATAGCTTGGAATAACTCTACTGCCTCCAGTATGGAAGCTGCAGTGTGACTGAAGACACAAATCCGATTAAGTAAATTGCAGTTGAAAACCAAGTATGTTGATAAATAGTTGGAAACTTTTATGAACGTTGTGATGACTGCTATTTAATGTAAATCTCTTTTTTTTCCCCGCTTTCAAAAGAAATAAATGACCATTTTCTTCCTTGGCTGACATGTTTGATCAAAGAATGGAATAAAAACATTGGAGAAGTGATGCTTTTAAAAGCAATCTAGTCATTCTTGGACTATAAAACCTAAATTACAACCCCAGATTTTTCTGGCAGATGTGTCTGTTGATTGCAGCTCTTTTCTATTCAGCAGATATGAGTCTTATTTTGCAAATATGATTTGCTTCACATAGACGGCTACACACATGTGTACGTGTGCACACATACACCATGAAGAGTTCACCTGCTGCTATCTTATATTTTCCTCTCTCTTTTTAGTCAGCTATATTTGAAAGGTGCAGATTTTAAAGCAGTCTTTAGAGATATTTTATAGTTCACTTTTTTTACCATTAGCAATACTCTTTCAAATATTTATCAATGTTATTTCTAAATAAAACACGCAAGCTAACACTTAGAAGGCATTTGTGAATATATTTAGAAGAGGAGCTATTGTCAGTGGGCCATAAGCCATTCTCTGCTACAATAGATTTTAACTCAGCAGTTTGTTTGTAGGTGTTGTAGTAGAAACCAACATGCTGGTTGGTTCATGGCCTGTAGGAACATCAACAGAGCCTTGTTTAATGGGCATCACAAAACATGGAGAAAACAGTATAATTCAGCATGTAAATTGTCACTGAAGCAGATAATACTTCACTGCTTCCTCCCTCATCTGCTGTATCTCCTGTATTCTTTCCTACTTTGGAGCCCTATCCTAATCTCTAAAACCTCCTTCTCTCCTCCCCCTACAAAAGTCCATACTGAACATTCCATGTGCTATTGATGGGTAATTTCAAACACATACATAAAAAAACATGGTTGGTCTATCTGACTATATAAATAGTAAATGGGGATCAATTTAGTGAAATTAAATTTATTTCAATAATGTTATCTATTTCCTTACATGCAAAAGTGAGAAGTGACATTTTTTACTTTCAGTTTGTCCTTTACACTAAAGGATAACAGTAAATTGCAGTCACTTTCATTTTTATGCCTGCACATACAAATTCTTGTTAATAAATGCAATTTAAGTTATGACTTCAAACATGGTATATTTTATCATAATTATTCCACAAAGTATCCATGAAATTAATAAAGAGAAATTCAATTATTCAAACAAAAGTTTAGGGTGTATCACACATCATTTGGCTTAGAGAACATTAATATAGTTTATATTTATATATTATTATCAAAACAAACACACCAAATCTTAGATCTGTTGTCTGGTAAGTTTATGCCACAAAGATACAGGAACAGACCCCAGGACTGAAGCTGGATTATTTTCCCTGCTGGACTTGATTTAATTTGTATCATTATCTTGGCCAATTGACTTATCTACCTGTCCCCAATTTCCTGATCTTTACAATGCATTCTGATGTTTTTGATGATTAAAGAGGCTACATGTTTTTTCAATGCTTCTTTACTAAAAGTGACAAGGCAATCATGTAATAATTGTTTGACAGAATTTCAATATGCTTCATGTGCTTTCCAACACCTTAGACTGGGTGGTCTAACTAAATGTTGTACAGCTGAAGTCTTGACATTACATTGAAAGATGCAGCACTATAAAATAACGCAATTTTCATACTTTTCATCTGATATCCAGTCATCCTTGGTATCCATGGGGAATTGGTTCCAGGACTCCCCCGGATATCAAAAGCCACAGATGCTCAAGTCCTTTATATAAAATGATGTAGTATTTGCATATAATATACGCACATCCTCTTGTGTACTTTAAACCAGTGGTCCCCAACCCTTTTGACACCAGGGACCGGTTTTGTGGAAGATAATTTTTCCATGGATGGCAGGGTGTGGAGGGCCTTGCCCCCTTGGCTGTACATCAGATCATCAGGTGTTAGGTACTCATGGGGAGTGCACAGCCTGGAGCCCTCGCTGGCTGCTTGTCTCCTGCTGTGCAGGCTGGTTCCTAGATGGCTACAGACCAGTGCCAGTCCACTGCCCATGGGTTGGAGACTGCAGCTTTAAATCATCTCTAGAGTAGTTTATAATGTCAAATACAATGTAAATGCTTCATAAATAGTTGTTATACTGTATTGTTCAGGGAATAATGACAGAAAAAAGTCTGTATGTGTTCAGTACAGACACAGCCATCCTTTTTTATTCTGAATAATTTTAACCCAGGATTGGTTGAATCAGTGGATGTGGAACCCACAGACATGGAGGACTGACTATACATACAAGTATGTACAATTCATTTCAGTAAGAAAACTAAGAGTTAGCATTTGAAATGGGGGTTTGGATTTTATTTAATGCAAGGATATCATGGTGATGTCAGGGTAAGAAATCTATTAGTATCTAATACATTTTCTTATCTTCAAAACTAACTTTTAAAATAATTTTACAATAAATATTAAATATAAATACTAATTATAACCAATCAATTTGTAATATGTACTGGGGGATGAGGTATTAATAGAACAAAGGAAGAAAATTGCTGAATATTTAGAAACTACTTTTTAAATAATAGAGTAATATGAAGAAATATTTTTAAATAATTTACACAAACAATATAATATATACAAATTAATGGTATGAAGACAAATATATAATGCTTTAAGGGAATATATACACAAAGTAACCATAAAGGAGAAGAATTGGATTTCATTAAAATTAAGAATTTGTGGTCATTAAGACACCACTAAGAGAATAAAAAGGCAAACCATAGAGAAGATATTTGCAATGTGACAAAGGCTTTATGCTATTTGATGGTAAGCACATCTGGATGGATAAATGCTAGCCTCTCAGAAAGGTGTTCCATTGTGCAATGTGAGCAAGAGGGGCACTGCTGAGCACAGTGCATTCAGGTGATTATGCATTAAGGTGATTTGGGGTTCCAATGTCTAAAACTGAGGGACTATTTTTTTTCCTATGTTGTGTTGGTATAGCATGAATATGAATTACCAAATACACATTAGAAAAGCTCAGGTGACTTCTTAAGGAGGTATAGAGACAGTAAAAAGACAATGGAAGCACTAT
This sequence comes from Daubentonia madagascariensis, assembly GCA_023783475.1. Taxonomy (NCBI): domain Eukaryota; kingdom Metazoa; phylum Chordata; class Mammalia; order Primates; family Daubentoniidae; genus Daubentonia; species Daubentonia madagascariensis. The sequence continues at coordinate 2,052,522 of JAKFHU010002136.1, forward strand.
AAAAACAAAGAAAATAAAGAGTCCTTATTGGGAGGTCTTGCTAGCAGAATGCTTGGGCAGAAAAAAGACAGCAGTGAACACATTTAAGAAAATACATGTCAGAGCTGATTTTATTTTAAAGAGCTTATTCCCAGTTATGACAGGCCATTGAGAATAGCTAAAATTTTAATATAAATCATTCAGTTGGGTTTTAGTTGGAGGCACAGACCATCTTCTTTAAATATTTAAACTACTGTACTAAAAACCATCAGAGGTGTGGAGGATGGTTGGTGGGAAGACTTTAACCTTAGCCTTTCATGCTTTAGCACACAGTGTAGCTTCTCCTAAGACACTGAAACATGGTATAGATATCACAGTACTATGTTTGAGGTTCAAAGAACTGTTTTTTTTCCTTAAACTAAATTTTACTATGAATATTTGAGGTTTAAAACAGGACATTATGGGACATATACCTAGTAAAATGATTATTTTAGTGCTAGCAAAATGAAAGATTAACATATCTATTATCTCATATACTTTCTTTTTTGTGACAAGAGTAACTAAAATTAACTTATTTAACAAAAATCCCCCAAACAATACAATTTTATTAACTATAGTCTTCACGCTGTATATTCAATCTCTAAACTTGTTCATCCTGTGTATCTGGTGTCTGCTACTTGGCATCCTTTGATCTACATCTTTCCATTTCCTCCCCCAACCTGTTCTGCTGCACCCCTTGCCCCACTTTTGGTAACCACAGTTTTATTCTCTATCTCTGTATATTTGATTTTTTAAAAAAGATTTCACACATAAGTGAGATAATGCAATATTTTTCTTTCTGTGTCCAATTTATTTAAATTAGCATAATGTCCTTCAGTTTCATCCCTGTTGTAGCAAATGACAGGATCTCCTTCCATTTTAAGGCTGAATATTTCATATACACCACATTTTCTTTATCCATCCATCCATCAACACTTAGGTTGTTTCCATATCCTGGCTATTGTGAATAATGCTGCAAGGGACATGGGAATCCAGATATCTTTATGAGGTGGTGATTTTATCTACTTTGGGCATATACTCAGAAGAGGGATTGCCAGGCCACGTGGTACCAAAACGCTGGTTTTTGAATCCTTGTTTCTCCAATTACTAATTGTGTAATAACTTCACAACTTTGACTTCATTTGTCTAGTAAATATTTGCTGAACGTAGTACCAGCTGCAGGGAATGAGTAACTGAAAAAAGCCATAGTTCCTGACTTCTCAGTGGAAGAAACAAACAAGTTGACAACTGCTATCATTAGACTGTGGTCAGTGCTGTGCAGAATCTATTAGCACAGGGCACTGGCTCTGGGAGCATAAGTGATGCTAAAGCCAGTCTTGTAGGGGAGCCAGAAAAAGCCACCAGAGGATGAGACAAAACATGCAATCTGAGTCCTAAAGGGTGAGCGTGACTTCACCAAGGAATGAAGGAAAAAGAAAGCACAGTGCTTTGGGGAAGAACAAGTAGTTCAGTAGTTAATTATATTAGGTGCATCCATGAATACTATGAAAACCTATACACACACAAACTAGAAAACTTAGAAGAAATAGATAAATTCCTGGAAATATAAACTCCCAATCCTGAATCAGGAAGAAATAGAAATCCTGAACAGACCAACAATGAGCAACAAGATTGAACCAGTAATAAGAAATCTCCCAACAATAAAAAGCCCTGGACCAGATGGATTCATAGCTGAATTCTACCAGACCTACAAAGAAGAGTTGGTACCTATCTTACAGAAATTATTCCGTAACATTGAGAAGAAGAGAGTCCTCCCTAACTGACTCTACAAAGCCAGTATCACCTTGATACCAAAGCCAGGAAAAGGACACAACAAAAAGAGAAAACTACAGACCAATATCCCTTATGAACATAGATGCAAAAATCCTCAAGAAAATGCTAGGAAACCAAATTCAGCAACACATCAAAAAGATAATTCACCATGATCAAGTGGGTTTCATCCCAGTCATGCAAGGATGTGTCAACATACGCAAATTAATAAATGTGATTCACCTCATAAACAGAAGCAAAAACAAAGAGTATATGATCATCTCAATTGATGCATAAAAAGCATTTGATAAAATCCAGCACTAGTTCATGACAGAAACCCTCAACAAACTAAACATAGAAGGAACATACCTCAAAATTATAAAAGCCTTACATGATAAGCCCACAGCCAACATCTTACTGAATGGAGAATGGTTGAAAGCATTTCCCCTATAAATGAGAACAAGACGAGGGTTTCCACTGTTACTACTTCTATTCAACATAGTTTTGGAAGTCCTAGCTAGAGTAATCAGGTAAGAGAAAGAAATAACATGTATCCAAATCAGGAAAGAAGAGGTCAAACTATTGCTTTTTGTTGAAGATATGATCTTGTATCTAGAGAACCCTAAAGACTCCACCAAAAGACTCCTAGGATTGATAAATAAATTCAACAAAGTCTCAGATTACAAAATCAATGTACACAAATCAGTAGCATTTGTAGACAGTAATAATAGTCAAGCTGAGAGTCAAATCAAGGACTCAATACTATTCACAATAGCCACAAAGAAAAAAAAAACTAGGAATATACTTAAGCAGGGAGGTGAAAGATCTCTACAAGGAAAACTACAAAACACTGATGAATGAAACTGTAGATGACATGAACAAATGGAAAAACATCCTTTGCTCATGAATTGGCAGAATCAACATCATTAAAATGTCCCTACTGCCCGAAGTGATTTACAGATTCAGCATAATACCCATCAAAATGTCAATGTCATATTTCACAGATTAAAAAAAATAATCCTAAGCTTCACTTGGAACCAAAAAAGAACCCAAAAGCCAGCCAAAGCAATCTTAAGCAAAAAAACAAAGCTGGAGGCATCATACTACCTGACTTCAAATTATACTACAAGGCTATAGTAACCAAAACAGCATGGTACTGGTATAAAAGCAGACACATAGATCAATGGAACAGAAAAGAGAACCCAGAAATAAAGTCGTATAGTTACAACCAACTGATCTTCGACAAAGCAGACAACAACATACCCTGGGGAAAGGAAGCCCTATGCAATAAATGTTGCTAGGAAAATCGGATCTCCACATTCAGAAGAATGAAACAGGACCCTATTTTTTGGTATATACAAAAATTAATTCAAGATGGATAAGAGTCTTAAATGTAAGGCATGAAACTATAAAAATTCTAGAAGAAAACATAGGAAGAACTCTTCTGGACATAGGCCTAGGAAAAGAATTTATGCCTAACACCCCAAAAGCAAATACAGCAACAACAAAAATAAATAAATGTGATTTAATTAAATTAAAAAGTTTCTGCACAGCAAAGGAAATAATCAACAGAGTAAACAGACAAACTACAGAATGGAACAAAATATTTGAAAACTATAAGCAGACAAAGGGCTAATAATCCAGAATCTACAAAGAACTCAAACAAGTCAGTAAGAAAAAAACAAATAACCACATTAAAAAGTGGGCAAAAGACATGAACAGAGTTTTTCCAAAAGAAGATATATAAATGGCCAACAGACATATGAACAAATGGTAAATGTCACTAATAATCTGGGAAATGCAAGCTAAAATCACAATGAGGTAACACTTTACCCCTATCAGAATGGCCATTATTAAAAAATCAAAAAACAATACATCTTGGTGTGGAGGGACTGAAAAGGGAATGCTTATATACTGTTGGTAGGACTGTAAATTAGTGCAGTCTCTATGAAAACAGTATGGAGATTCCTCAAAGAACTACAAGTAGATCTACTATTCAATCCAGCAATCCCACCATTGGGTATCTACCCAAAGGAAAAGATGTCATTATATCAAAGATGCTTGTATCCCAATGTTTATCACAGCACAATTCACAATTGCAAAGATGCGAAGTCAACCAAGGTGTCCATCAATTGATGAGTAGATAAAGAAAATGTGGTGTATATACACCAAGGAGTACTACTCAGCCATATAAAGGAATGAAATAATGTCATTTGCAGCAACTTGAATGGAACTGGAGCACATTATCCTGAGTATCTCAGGAATGGAAAAACAAGCACCATATGCTCTCACTAATAAGTGGGAGCTAAATGATGGGTACACATGGTCATAAGGTGCTTTAAAGGACATTGGAAACTAAGAAGGGTAGAGGGTGGAAGGGGATGAGGGATAAAAACTTACCTATCAGGTACAATGTACTCTATTCTGGTGACATGCACACTAAAAGCCCTGACTTTAGCATTCATTATAGAACTCATCCATGCAACAAGAACACTTGTACCCCTTAATATTTTGAAAGAAATATTATATAAAACATCAAAAAGTGGGCAAAAGACATGAATAGAAGTTTTTTGAAAGAAGATTGACAAATGGCCAAAGAAAATATGAAAAAATGTTCAATATCAATAATCATCAGGGAAATGCAAATTAAAACTACAATAAGATACCACCTTATCACTATTAGAATGGCCATTATTAAAAAGTCAAAAAAAAAATAGATGCTGGCTTGGATACAGAGAGAAAGGAATGCTTATACACTCTTGGTGGGACTGCAAACTAATACAACCTCTATGGGAAACAGTATGGAGATTCCCCAAAGAAATAAAAGTAGACCTACCATTAGATTCAGCAATCTCACTGCTGGGTATCTACCCAAAGGAAAAGAAGTCATTTTATAAAAAAGACACTTGCACCTGAATGTTTATCACAGCACAATTCACAATTGCAAAGATGTGGAATCAAAGTACGTAATCATCAATTCATGTGTGGATAAAGAAAATGTACATATATACCATGGAGTATTACTCAGCTATAAAAAGGAATGAAATAATGTCTTTTGCAGGAACTTGGATGGAACTGGAGACCATTATCCTAAGTCAAGTTTCTCAGGAATGGAAAACCAAATACCACATATTGTCACTAATAAGTAGAAGCTAAATGATGGAGATACACAGGCACAAAAAGATATAAAAGACATGGGAAACCAAGAAAGGGGAAGGGTGGCAAAGGGGGTTAGGTATAAAAACTTACCTAATGGGTACAATGAACACTATTCTGGTGATGAGCACACCAAAAGCCCTGACTTAAGCATTACACAAGGTATCCATATAACAAAAACATTTGTACCCCCTCAATATTTTGAAATAAAAAAAATTTCAATAAAAGGTCTTATTAGCTATACAGATCATAAATGTTACAGCATATCAGGGAGTGATGCCACAGTTAAGTTGAAAATAATTATATATTCAACATTAACTGCTCAAAGAAATCAGGCTTTCAGAATAAAACATGGAAACTGAAAAAAAAACCCACTTTATTGGGAATCTGAAGGGTGGTTTGGAGGGGATGGTGGTGGCAAGAATGTAGGCAGGGAGATTATTTAGGAGGGTGTGGCAGTGATCCAGAAAAAATATGATGGTGGCTAAAAACTAAGATATTGTCACTGGGGAAAGAGAGAATAACACAGATGTGAGAGGCATCAGGGAGGAGGAATGAACAGAACTTGTTTAGAGACAGGCCATGGTGAAGAATAGGGTGTCAGAAATGAGGTTTGGGTTTTAGCTTTGGCATAGTGTGGTGCGGTGTCATTCGACACCATTCAAACCTGAATAACATGAGTTTCAGGAGATAGTACCACTTTTCACAACCTGCCACAGCAAAAATGTGCACTGAAAAAATAACTTTTTGGTGGGTACATCCAGAGAGGTTGATCAATTATGAGAGTCTATTATTTTTTCAATGAACCTAACAACAATGTTCTAACAGAGGAAGAGTGGGATATTCCAAATAAACACAGCTTATCTCTTTCATTCTTATCCCTGAGTAATGAGCTTTAAAAATTGGTTTGGAGAAATATTTTTACTAGGAGCCTATCTTTGCTTTGATTAAAAGAGAAATGAATACTTGATGCACTCCCTCTTCAGCTGACTTTGTGGCTTTCATGTGCAGTAAGGATAACCGGATCAAACACCAACCAATAAAAGTTCTATAACAAGAAATGTGAATTGAGCCCACAACATATGAGAAGAATTTACAAAGGCTCAGCCTCTTCTGTCAATGAATTCTACAAGATTAGGTAATGAGCATCGTTTTTCTGTGAGTGGACAAGCAGGTATTGAATACTCACTGGCAAGAAACATGGCACCTCATTTAAGCCATTGAATTAGACAGAGTCCCTACCGTTGGAGTTTATCAGTTTATCACGATCTGAGTTTTAAGTGCTTCTATCTATTTTCACAAAATTCTCGTGGTCTTTTACAAGTTAAAGTCCTCTCTCTTCAGCAAGCCCATAAGTACACTGCAGAATGGGATCCTGTCATATCCTATCTTTGCTTCTGGACTTACCACCATATTACCTACGACAGACTGGAGCTAATAGAATCCTGCTGCCTGGGATTAAACTGGTCAGAGGGTAGATCATCTATCAGAGTATCAGACATAAGTTTGCCTGTCAGATATCAAGGATGCAGAAGGAACATGGTGTTAGAGTTAATCAAGGTCTTGGTGATGTCTGTTATTATGTGCATCTACTTGCATATAGTAAGTTTAGTTTAGTGGCTGAAGATTATATATTTCTATGGTTTTTAGATGATGAAAATACAAATTTTTTTGTTCAAATCAGAAATAAATAAGAATTTGAAGCCTATGCCATTTGTGAATAGGTGAATGTTTTATGTGTGCCAGAAGAATTCAGTTTCAATAGGCTGGTTTGCATGAATTAAGGAAAAAGTCTAGTTCCAGTATAATTGTGGGGTTCAGTGGATCTGACCTAGCATGTAGAAGTTATTGCAGGCCACCTTTGGTGCACAGGCCACTTACAGAAAACGTTACCTGCTAAGTGGAATAAGCAGCCGAATTACCTACTAGATAATTTACAATATTATATTGTAAAGTGATCTTTCCAACACTGAATCATCAATTCATTGATCTCCTACCATGAACTCTTTCCATATTACTTTAATTAGTCCTGTGAGCACAGTATCACTGGCCAAATAGGGTCATTATTGTTTTTCTAACATATATATATATATTTTTTTAATTTTTTTTTTACTATTCTCTCCCATTTCTTGTCTACCCAGGGGAGACTGAGACTGAGATAAAAGGAGGCTTCTAATAATATCACATGATCACCAGCTGTTGCACATAGGTCTGGAGTTCCTTTTCACTTTAGACTACATTTAAAAAGAGAATTATTGGTTTTCCATTTAAAAAACTCTGTTGAAATATGCCACAAACTTTTAGCCTTGGGGCAAACAACCAAGTGAAAACCCAATGGGTTATTTATCTTTTAAGCTTTAAGACATTTTAGAGAGGCGTCCACAAAATAAGTTATGTACATTTTTCCAAACTCAGTTAAGCTCTCACCTTGCTGCACTCTGAGTGATAAAAATCTTCCCTGTCTCATATTCACATTTCCTAAGAAATGAGTCACTGCATACTTAGCTTCCATGTCCAGCACCTGAAACCAAATCCTTCTCATTTGAAAGGGATGGGGCATCCAGAGTGACTGATTTTGCATGTTGGCCTCTGTGATGAATTATTCCCAGATGCTAAGATGGATAAAGTATTCCCCTCTCCTCTGAAATACCTGTGTAAGCAGGTGGATTTCAACCAGATGGCTTCAAACACTATATATTCTGCCATTGTTCTGGACATAATTAAAAGTTGGATAAAGACTTTACCACTGCCAAGGGCATAATCATTACACTTCATCTGATAAAACATTTAGTAAGCATAGACTGCATGCAAGCACAAGTTTTCCATTCGTGGAGTTAGTCTACACTCAGGAAATATTTATGAAACACCTGTGATGGGTATTGAGCAAATCAGAGAGAATTTATGACCCAAGTAAGTGCAATATCATCAAAAATTGGTATAGGTCTTAATAATAGAAGCTGCTACTATTCTAATGAATGGAGTCCAGAGACAAACTGCTATGAACAGAAATAGTAGTTGTCTTATTTGGGGTCCACAAGAAGCAGAGCCTAAGACTAGAATGTGAGTTCAAATGGTTTATTTGGCAGAGGACCCCAGGAATGACAGAAAGAGTGCTGATGTGACACAGGGAGGGAAGGCAGTCAATAAAGGGCACGTTATTAAGCCAGCCATGACAATGCGTCACTGGAGCTTACACTGCAGGCAAGCTCTGAGAAGTGGTGTTAAATAGATGCCTTAGAATTATGGCAGCCAAGAAGAGAGGCGAGGAGCTGGGGTATTTATACACTGGAGAGTCACTGATTGAGGGAAAGGTTTGAAGGGGTGTTAACTCCTTGGCACTGGCAGCCTACCCTAGGCAGATAGCCTTCTGCTGGCTGGGAAAATTTCCACTATTGTTGAAAAAAGCCCATGAACACAGTCTTGAAGATACTGGTAGCTGCAAATTGGCTGGAGAATAGTGAAGTGTTCAGGGCCAAGGAATACAAACAGAGCATGGGTAATGTTTCCTACAGTGAGGTTATTTTTACCTTCTTACTGGTCCTTCCTCTCTTCTCTTCCTTTTTCCACCTGTCCGTCTCATCTAACTTGGTTAAGTATTATCTGGGCAGAGAGATTAACCCATTTTCTAATTATTATTATTCCCTTGAGAAAATTCTTTCACACGTGGCAATATTACTTTAAAATATATGTCCACAAACAACATGAACATGGAAAGACAAAAATTTGTAATAAAAGCAATGTGTGTAAACCAAGCTGTTTTACATGATTGTGAAATATGTGGGCTATTTAGTTTCTTCTCTCTATGCACACATATCACACTGGCATTATTAAAACACATCTGAAGCTCAGGATTTTTTAATACTCAAGGTTTCATAATATATTTAATTCTATTCAGCTGGCGTCTGACAAAGAACAAAACTTTCTTCAGTCCCTGCCTCCATAAGTCAAGGGTTTCTTATGGGAAATTGATTGACTTGCAGACTTAACATGACTCTACAAGGCTGCCTTGTTTTGCCATTTATATGGGCATTCATCATTTTAGAACAGCGAAATTAAGAAGTAGCAAGTCTTGTACGCAACAGGTTTTCAGGTAAAGTAGTGGTTACACCAAAGTTTTAGGAATGTTGAATTATGATTCAAGTTGGATTTCTGTAAATTTGCTTTAGTTTGTGTTTTCTGGGTGCATGCTAATGATTAAGGGAATATGTTCTACACTGAAATAAAGACCTAGGAAATTAATAAAATATACAGGAAAAATATAGCCTTCTACAATATGGGAAAATAACCAGCCCTATAAAAGAGGGCTTTGAGATATTTCTGGGGAATCTGAACTTGTTAGTTCACATTCCAACTGAGTACATCAAACATCACTTTTACTAATACATCATTTCTTCATTCACTCACATTTCTGTGTCATAATAATCAGGACCAGATTCTGAGGTTGTTTGTTTCATCCTGTTGTAAATAATGTGACTCTGGAAGGTAATTTATGAAGTGATCTTTCCAACACCAAAGAGATAAAGGCAAAGCAAACAGCTTAGCTCCATACTAGAATTCTGACCACTAAGACTTGGTTTTTACTTAGCCATTCAAATAAATGTCTTTGAATACCTTGATAAAATCATATCTAATGGAGACTAATCTCTGGAAAACGAACAGACATTTCAGAATTGATGATTCCCACAAGGATGCAGACTTTTCAGGTGAGCTTCTTCATTTTTTAAAAAAAAATCCAGGATGCTGGGAATTTACTTGTCTTTTCTTTTTCTGTTCCAACTCAGGGAAAAAAATCTTATCTGCATCTCTGAAAGGTCTCTCCTGGGCCTTTTTTATTGTCAAGATGGTATTTTTCCACAGTGAAAGGCTATGGAGCATGTCAATTTATTGTGCATGTCCATTCTCCATGTTAATTCAAGGTAACTATTACGGAGGATCGATGGAGCATGAGTTATTCTTGCATTTTGTGTTATGTCTCAGAATAGTCTAGATGGTCCCTAATTTCAGTTCAGACAATGGCCCAAAGAATAATATGAGAAAAGACTCAATTCAACTCAACAGGCATTTACGGGGAGCCTACCTTGTATAGGGCATTGTGTTATGTGTGAAGGAGAATTCAAGAGGTGGGAGACAGCCTCTGATTTTGTTCAGTTTACAATCTCATGAGGAGCTTAAACATTAAGATGGAGTGAGCAGGGTGACACAAAGCATACCTCATTTTGCAAAATGTTCAGACATTCAGGTTTATAACACAGTTCAAATCAGGCTTCTCATGCAGTTGCCTCTTATGAATTGGTGGGCCCTGCACACCCAGCCCCTGGCTACCTGTCCTCATGTCTTAACGTTACTCCTACTTCTTGCTGCAGCTGAACTGAACTTTTTATAGTTCTTAGAGAATGACAGCCTTTTTCTAGCCACCAGACCCTTGATTTATTTCCCAGAAAGTTAAACCCTTTGCTGATTGCCTGGCCAACTCCTGCTTATCCATATGTGCCAACTAAAATACTATATCCTTCAGGAAAGTTCCTTAACCTCCCAATCTGGACTAGATACCACCTCTATTCACTCCCCTAGCACCCTGAATTCACTCTGCCTTGATACGTATTAAACATATTCCATTCATCCATTGAGCCAGCTAGCATTTAATTATTGAAGGCCTTTTATTCATCTGGGAAAAGATTATGAAATAAAAGAGATAAAACTTGCATTCTCAATTATAGTGAGAAGAGTTAGATAATAAACAACTAAATAAATTTAAAGTAAAAGATAATGTTAAATAGTTGTTAGCACTATAAAGAAATTTAAATAGGAAAATGAGATACAAGGTCACTGTCAGGAGTGCAAGGGAGCTACGTAAGTTAGAGTGGCCAGAGAAGGCACCTCAGAAATGTCCAGAGGGCTGACTCTCCCTCTATATGCCATTATTCTTAAGCTTTAAGAAAAAGTTCCAGGCAGAGAGGATGAAAGAGGCAAAGACTCCGAGGCATCAGCCATCTGGAGAGTTGAGTATGGAGGGGAAGAGTAGTGTGGAGTGAAAATGGAGAAGGAACAGCAGTCACATCATGTAAGGTCTTGCTGGCTACAGTAAGATTTTATTCCAAGTGTGCTGGAAATATACTTTGGGATTTTAAGTAGTGGAAGTGGGTGGGAAAAATATGATTAATTCTTTTAAGCTATCACCATGGCTGCTATGTAGAAAATGGCTGCTATATAGAAAAAGGGTAGATTAATCTGGATAAGAGTGATGGTACTTATTGGCTTAATGATCTATGTATCTTCTGTACCTGAATTATATTCTTTGGATATAGAGGATGTATGCTTTATATATAAATGTGTCTTTATATTTTCATAGTTTAGTATAATGGCTTATATTACTATATTTTAAGAGTTCCCAATTTGAATGGATGATGGCTACTTCTGGATGTAGTTGACGATAATGTCAGCTCAACAAGCCTTATCCCTTTCTGTTCTCTTTCTAGTGCCACATCATTGGGTATTCAATGACTCTGTTCTCACCAATGAATCCTTCTACCCAAGTTGATGTTTTAGGGTAGGGATATTGAAAATGAGCCTTCTAAATTGACAAAAAACACATTTCTATTATATATTATTGAAATGTTACAAAGATGCTTTTATAAATTAGTCTTATTTACTTTGAAGGCAGATCCTGTATTTCTCAATTTATATCAGATATGTGGAGACTGTAATGATAATTGTGTTTTTTAAACCTAGTTTTATTAATAAACAAATTTAATAGAAAAGCCTAATACAGATAATAATAGTAAATACTTTTGTAAATAAAAGTTTACATAAGTTGAAATATGCTTAATTTGCATAGCTAGTACAAAAATATCTTAATAGATTTGTATATATATATAGAATTCAGAAACACATGTAGAACTGTTTAATTTATGAAATAACATTTCTAAGTAGTTGGCCTCACTAATTAGATGGGTTTATTGGCATCATTTTACATCAGGTTCATAGTCATGATGCTATTAGGTGAATTAAAGGGATAACATATGAATTACAAGAAGATCAGGGTTTTTTATCTTCTGAAGTAGTGAAGAAGAGAAAAATCAGTCCATGCACTTAGGTCCCTTATTTCCAGAACTGTCCAACAGAAATATTATGTTAGCAACATAAGTAATATAAATTTTCTAATAGCCACAGTAAAAAGTAAAAAGAAACATGTGAAATTAATTTTATATTTTATTTAACTCAATATATTCAAATATTATCATTTCAACCTCTAATCAATATGAAAACTGATATTCTTTCCTTAGTATTAATTTTTTGAAATCCACTGTGTATTTTACAACACATCTCAATTTGGACTCACCACATGTCCATTGCTCAGTAGAAACATGTGGCCAGTGGTGACTATATTAGAGAGTATAGCATTGTATCTCCATCTTGCATATCCTACCTTGGAGAGGTATGTGTGTGTGTGTGTGTGTGTGTGTTAAAGTGGAAAGGAGGTGACAAAATACATGCACAATGAATTCAGAAGATGGTTTTTCCTTTGGAACTCACATAATGGTCCACATAATGATCCATAGCTTTATTCCTTTTTCAGTGGCCAAAATCATAACCTAATGAAGGCCATGCTTTGGTCATTAAGATTCTCAGACTAACTTCATGTAGCTGTTTCCATTGCTTTAATAACTCAAGTGGATCATTATTATAATAATTTAATCATAGTTTGACTGAATTAAAACAGAAAGTCAGTTTGTAGCTGTTACCTATGTCTGATGTGATACAATGTTTCATTTTACCTGATTGTTCTATCTACGATTTCTGATACCTGTGTCCTATGTGGAGCATGGTTATCGGTGGGAGTTAGTGTAACCCCCTGTACCCTCAAGCAGAAGAGATAATATTAAGAAATGCCATCAAGGTGGACATAATTTTTCACTTTCATCACAAATGTTCTGAAAATATGTGCATAGGTCTGTATGGACAGAATACTTGAAATTCTATCCTTTAGAAAAGGCCAGTCCAGGCACGGTGGCTCACGCCTGTATTCTTAGCACTTTGGGAGGTCGAGGTGGGAGGATTGCTTGAGGTCAGGAATTCAATACCAGCCTGAGCAAGAGTGAGACCCCACCTGTACAAAAAATAGAAAAATTAGCTGGGTGTGGTGATGTAGGCCTGTAGTCCCAGGTACTCAGGAGGCTGAGGCAGGAGGATTGTTTGAGCCCAGGAGTGTGAGGTTGCAGTGAGCTGTTACGACACCACTGCACTCTATCCCAGGCAATAGAGCAAGACCTTGATTCAAAAAAAAAAAGAAGCCCAAATAAATGTCATGTTCTCCTCCAATCAGAGATCAGTCATTTACTTGGGGTCAATGGGTAAATACATCTTTGACTCATTTCTGGAGTAGAGAGGAAATAGCTCAAACCTGTCATCTTGACAAATTATTGTTCTTTTGGTCTTTCAGCAAATTTTCCTAAATATCTCTTTCTATCCTTTTCAGAACCCCTTATCTGCAATGGAAGAATTAAGGTCACAGAGTTTCTCCTTTACCTGGCTCATTCAAATAATGATACATTGTCCTTGGCAGTTTTCAAATGGTACAAAATTGCATCATTTTAAGGCTGAATGCCCTTTCCTCCACATTGGAATTTATTAATAAGCCAGAAAGCAAAATTAAAATAGTAAAAGACACTGATAATTGTCTGGTGATAAGTTTCATTTATAGCTCCCAGAACTCTGTTCTTTGAAAAACAATATAAAGTCCAGCTGCGAAATGCTTCCTCAGTTATCAACATTTAAGACCACTATGTTTTCTTCTTAGCAGTAAAATAAATAGACAAATAAATAATCACAGACACACAATAAACAAACAAAAATTCTGGGCAGCTGTAAAAGTCAGGGAAGCCTTGTATAAAGAGCATTCTATTAGCTTCCAGACACTTGAGAGGTGTTAAGTGGCTTGAAAATCTGTGCAAAGTGAGAGCTGGTGAAAGCGTAAGTTCCCTTCCACTCTCTGGCAGGGAACATGTCAGTATTTTCATTAAACAGTTGTAAATGAGACTGCCACTAGCTGCTATGTTGAGAGAAAGTCACCAATTGTTAAACAGATCCCGACTTTGGCATATTAAAAATGTAGCTCTGATCACTCATTAGAAGGTCTATTGTTAAGAAAAGCCTATATTTTTACTCTCACAGAGAAAAGACATGTTTGAGGATTTCAGTACAGGGAAAAGAGAGATAAGAAATGTTATGTGTATTGGAAGGCTGAAGAAAAATCCATAAACTCATATGAAATACTGACTATATCTCCAAAGGTTTCATAGGGTCTGTTCTTTTGGAGAAAGGAGTCCCGTTTTGATGAACTATAAGGTTGCTTTAGGAAATTCTCAGGACCAATAAATATTACCCCGCAAGCAGAGGCTACCAATTAGACACAGATCAAAACTGCCAGGGGCACTGCCATACTCCCACTTCTCCAAGACGGTTACTTTTTGCTTCCTCCCTCTTCTTCATTCCTCTGTTACCAACTCAGTCAATATTGATCCCCACGGATTCTGCATCACATATCTTAGATACATTCTTTATTTTCATTTTAACCTCCTCCCCACTAATCTAAACTCTCTTTACCTGCCCCTGGACAACCACAATAGTGACAAAACTCAATTCCCTAGGCTCCAGGCTCTCCCCCACCACCCCCTCCTCCTGATGCAAAACATACTCTACATAGAAGCTAGGATCATTTTCCCTAAACACCACACTCATCTCTCCTTGAAGAGCCTGCAGTAATTCCATATCAATGCCTGTTCTGTGCAGTTTTAGGGCTTTTCTGATCCCAATGGCTGCAGCTAACCCATACTCTGTCTTTGTGGGAATTAGTCTAAATCTTTCATCAATTGTATTTCTCCAGAAACTGACCTCAGAGACACAGATTTAAGTGTAAATAGTTTTTCTGGGATGTGATCCTAGGAAGCACCAGTAGGGAAGTTGGAAAGTGAGGTAGGAAAGTGAGTCAACAAGGTTACACTATAGGGAGGGTAACCACTGTGGGCAACCAGGGTATAATCTTGCTGAGGAGCTCTGGGATACAGTATAGAAAATGCCCCGAAGTTATCTCACTGGTGATCAGGGGAGCTGGGGTGTGTAGAAATCAACCCCCATTGATCATTGGTTGGGAGTCATTCACATTGGTGGTGTGGAGAGTGGGTATTAAATCCCTGGATATTCCTGTCTGCCCCACACATGGGCTAAATGGGCTGTGATAGGGAGAGATGGCCCTCGTGCCAGTAGTCACAGGACTTTGGTTGGAAGCCGCTAACATACCTTAGCGACCTTTTGACAATGCACATGCTCTAAAATAAGTTTTATAACAATGCCATGAGGCAACCTTTTGAAAGCATTTCACATTTCATAGAGAAATGTGCTATTCAAATGTTATTCAAATGAAAGTTTGCCATGGTTTACAGAACCAGTCAATATTTAGAACTAGAGAGGTCAATGATTTATAGGATTGAAATGGACTTTTTTCTGGGCTCTTAAGTATTAAGTAGCATACTATTAGGGTACTTTTAAAACAAAGTGAAGAAAATATAAGGATTTTTCACACACATAAGGACAGAATTTGTCCTTTGAATCTGGAGATTAAAAACTGTCCGAAGATGTTGTCATAGCACAACTCATAATAGTTCCATGTGTCAGGTGCCAACTTTAAGAAATCTGTAAGTAAGACCTGACCTGATGAAATAGAACTTCTCAAGGTCATGGTTTCAGGCCACTTTGTCAAAAGCCAAACAGTGAGTTGGGGAAATACCAAATTCATCAGACTGGGATAGCCCACTAAATGAGATGCAAACATCTACTCTAAAATTCTCAAAGGAAGTTTACATTTCTTTTGGAATCTAAAATCTTCTAAACCAAAGCCTGCTTTTGGCTTAATTCTAAGAAGATATAGTTTAAAGAAAGAATGGGAGAGCATTTAAAAATAATTAAAGTGTGTACTTAAGGGTAATTAATCTTTGGCTTTTTACTTGAATTTTGTTGTTGCTATTGTTTTTCCTCCCTATTTCTATTGCTACGTCGAAGTTCAGTGTAATGGGCTTTGGTAACTGTGTTGGACTGAAAAGCCTGGTCTACCCTCTGTTATGACTTGTGTAAGCAGAAGGACAAGTAAGCCTGAACTCACCAGGACCAAAAGTTCCTAGAAGAGATTGCTAGTGGAGAGGGAGAATAGAACAGTAGAGGCTATATCATCCTACATACTGCACCTTGAGAAATTACTAAGTGATTAGATGTTACATAGTAGCCCCTTCAACACAGTGACCATCACTATCTTTTAATGTTATTTCTCATTCTCAGCAAACATTTTTTGCTTCTGACATAGTGATCTATTCCCCAACTCCAGTGACATCTATAGCGTCCCCCTCTTGCGTCATCAGGCACTTCTTGCCTGAAATACATTTTCTCTTCCTTTTCATCCATCCCCTTCTCCTCTTATCTTTCAAGATGCAAATGAACAAATCCCTCCACTAGGATGGCTTATCCAACCAAGAAGAACCTCAGCTTCATTTTAAAGCCATCAAAAGTGTTTCTTTTTGATGTGTTGGATTTGATTTGCCAGTATTTTGTTGAGGATTTTTACATCTATATTAATCAGGAATATTGGCCTGCGGTTTTCTTTCTATTTGTTGTGTCCTTGTCTGGTTTGGGGATCAGGGTAATGCTGGCCTTGTAGAATGAGTTAGGAAGAATTCCCTCCTCTTCAATTTTTTGGAATAATTTGATAATTGGTGTTAGTTTTTCTTTATAAGCTTGGTAGAATTCAGCAGTTAAGCCTTCTGGTTCTAGGCTTTTCTTTGTTGGGAGACCTTATTACTGATTCAATCTTGTCACTCATTATTGGTTTGTTTGGGTTTTCTATGTCTTCCTGGTTCAATCTTGGTAGTTTGTATGTGTGTAGGAATTTATCCACATCCTCTAGGCTTCCCAATTTGTTAGCGTATAGTTGTTCATAATAATCTCTAATTATCTTCTGTATTACCAGTTGTAATATCTCCTTTTTAGTTTATGATTTTAATTATTTGGGTCTTCTTCTTTTTTCTTGATTAGTCCAGGTAGTGGTTTGTCAATTTTATTTATCTTTTCAAAAAACCAACTTTTCATTTTGTTGATTCTTTGTGTTTTTTTTAGTCTCTATTTCATTTAGTTCTGCTCTGATTTTTATTATTTCTTCCCTTCTACTAATTTTAGGTCTGGTTTGTTCTTGCTTTTCTAGTTCCTTGAGGAGCATTCATGGTTGTTTATTTAAAATCTGAGTACACCATGATCAAATGGGATTTATCCTAGGGATGCAAGAATGGTTTGACACATGAAAAGCAATAAATGTGACATATCACACATCAAGAGAATGAAGGCCAAAAACCATATGATCATCTCAATAGATGCAGATAAAGCATTTGATAAAATTCAACACTGCTTCATGAAGAAAACTCTAGACAAATTAGGCATAGAGGGAATATACCTCAACATAATAAAAGCCATATATGACAAACCCACAGCTAACATCGTACTGAATGAGGAAAAGCTAAGTCTTTCCTCTAAGAAATAGAACAAGACAAGGATCACCACTTTCAGCACTTTTATTCAACATAATACTGGAAGTCCTAGACAGAGCAATCAGGCAAGAGAAAAAAATAAAAGGCATCCAAATTTGAAAAGAGGAAGTCAAATTGTCCTTCTTTGCAGATGGCATGATCTTATACATAGAAAAACCTAAAGACTCCACCAAAAAACTCTTGGAACTTATAAATGAATTTAGTGAAGTTGAAGGATACAAAATCAACATACAAAAATCAATAGTGTTTTCCAGGATTGGAAAAACAAGCACCACTGGTACTCACCATCAAACTGGCACTAACTGATGAACACTTACATCACACAGGGCAATAACATTCATCTGGAGGCGGGTGGGCGGGAGGGGGGTGGAAGGGATGGGAAAAACTCTCACTGAATGGATGTGGGGAGCGCAGTTTGGGGGATAACCACGATTGTGGCTCTGACACGGGCAGAACAGGGGCAATGTGTATGGCCAAAGTGGTGTACCCCCATGATATTCTGAAATTAAAAAAATAAATTAAAAGAGAGAAAAAAAATATCAATAGTGTTTTTATACATCAATAATGAATGAGCTGAAAAATAAATCAAGAAAGTAATCCCATTTAAAATAGCTACAAAAAATTAAAATATCTAGGAATAAATTTAACCAAGGTGATAAAAGACCTCTACCACAAAAACTACAAAACACTCATGCAAAGAAATTAAAAAGGACATATCAAATGGAAAGACATCCTATGCTCATGGATCAGTACAATTAATATTGCTAAAATGACCATTCTACCCCCAAGAAATCTATAGACTTAATGCAATCCCTATCAAAATACCAGTGAAATTCTTCACAGAAATAGAAAAAAATACTAACATTCATATGGAACCACAGAACAACTGGAATACCAAGTCAATCCTGAGCAAAAAGAACAAAGCTGGAGGCATTACACTACTTGATTTCAAAATATACTATTAACATAAAGCTACAGTAACCAAAATAGCGTGGTATTGGTATAAAAACAGGCACATAGACCAATAAAACAGAATAGAGAACCCAAAAATAAATCCACATATTTATTGCCAACTGATTTTCAACAAAGGTACCAAATACATACATTGGAGAAAGGAAACCCTCTTCAATAAATTTTGCTAAGAAAACTGCATATTCATATTCAGAAGAATGTAACTAGACCTCTATCTCTCACCATACAAAAATCAACTCAAAATGGATTCAAGGCTTAAATGTAAGACCAAAAATTATAAAGCTACTAGAAGAAAACACAGGGGAATTGCTTCAGGACATTGGTCTAGGCAAAGATTTTATGTCTAAGACTTCAAAAAGCACAGACAACAAAAACAAAAATAGACAAATGGAACTATATTAAACTAAAAAGCAAAGGAAACAACCAACAGAGTGAAGAGACAACCTATATAACAGGAGGAAATATTTGCAAACTATTCATCTGGCAGGGATTAATATCTAGAATACATAAGGAACTCAAACAGAAGGAAAACTAATCCCATTAAAAAGTGGGCAAATGCTCTGAACAAACATTTCTCAAAAAAAGACATATAAATGGCCAATAGGTATATGAAAAAAATGCTCCACATCACTAATCATCAGGGAAATTCAAATCCAAACCACAATAAGATATATCATCCTACCCCGGTTAGAATGGTTATTATCAAAAAGACAAAAAATAACAAATGCTGGCAAGGATGTGGAGGAAAGGGAACTCTTACACACTGTTGGTGTGAATATAAATTAGTACAGCCATTATGGAAAACAACATAGAGGTTTCTCAAAAAGCTAAAAATAGAACTACCATAAGATCCAGTAATCCCACTACTGGGTATTTATCCAAAGGAAAGAAAATCAGTATATCAAAGGGATACCTGAACCCCCATGTTTTTTGTAGCACTATTCACAATAGCCAAGGTATGAAATAAACCTAACTGCCCATTAGCAGATGAATTAATAAAGAAAATGTGGCACATATACACAATGGAATACTATTCAGCCATAAAAAGAATGAAATCCTGTCATTTTCAGCAACATGGATAGAACTGGAGGTTATTATGTTAAGTGACATATGCCAGGCACAGAAAGACAAATATCGTACATTCCCATTTGTATGGGGGAGCTAAAAATGTTGATCTCATGGAAGTAGAGAGTATAATGATGGTTACTAGAGGCTAGGAAGGGTGGGGGTGGACACTGAAGAAAGATGGGTTAAAGGGGTCAAACATACAGTTAGTTAGATGGAATAAGTTCTAGCATTTGACAGCACAGTAAGGTGACTATAGTTAATAATAATTTAGTGTATATTTTAAAATAGCTAGAAAAGAAGATTGTGAAATACTCCCAGCATAAAGAAATGATTAATGTTTGAGGTGATGGATATCCTAAACACACTGATTTGATCATTACATATTATTTGCTTGCATCAAAATATCACACGTACTTCATAAATGTATACATTATGTATCAATAAAAAATTTCTTTGGCATATCATATGTACATTGACATTTATATTGATATTTATCTTTTTTAAAAAATATAAGTCCAATTCCCCCAAAGATCATAAGATCTTTGAGCGGAGGAGTGATGCCTTGAACTTGGCAGCTGTTGGTGTTATTCTTACACACAAAAGAAATTTGAGATCTTTGCTAAATGATCATATTGAATGATAGATAATGTCTACTCTGGATTTTTTTCTTTGTTCATTTGTTTTGAATCCACCCCTGCAGAGCTAGCCAAGGTCCTCCAGAAATAGGAAATAAATAAGATCTGGCTGACTTAACAGGCAATGGGGACATGGAAAAGCAGCTGCATTGGCCAGGTCATACCCAGAAATGATCCCATATTCTGTGCTCTGATACTAGGATAGAAACTTTTAATGAGGACTTCTAGAGCCATAAGAATCCTTTAGGGTGATATGCTAGCCATTGGTATGTGTCTCCCTATGGCAGAAAATATTTTCCAAAGATGGCCACAAAAATATCTCCCATCCTACATGCCCTGTTCACTCACCGAGGTGAAGTCCAATTCTCCCTTTGAATTTGAGCAGGCTTGTGACTCATTTGACACCAATGGAATGAGATGCAAGTGATGCTTATGACATTCAAGGTTAGGTCAATGAAGACCATGAACTTCTCCCTGGTTTTGTTGGGAGTCTCCCTCTTGGAACCCAGCCACTGTGCTGTAGGAATCCCAGTCACAAGGAGAAGCAACATATAGATGTTCTGGTTCATTGTCAGAGCAAAGCAGTCTCCTATCCATCCCAGCCCAGGTGCTAGATACGTGTGGAGGAGTCTCCAGATGATCTCAGTTCCCGAGCATTCAAGTCAACCCTAGATATTTGAATCCTCCCAAGTGAAGCCCCAGATATTATGGGACAGGAAAGCATCATCCCCATTGTGCTCTTTCATAATCCCCTGAATTCATGAACATAATAAAACTAAATGATGTGATATGCTGCCACAGTAACTAGAACAATGCCCAATATTCATGTCTGATGTCCTCTCTTCCAAAGCCAATGCACATCTATTTTTGTAAATAAAGTTTTACCGAAACACAGCAATGCTCATTCATTCATGTAATGTCTATGGCTGCTTTTGTACTACAATTTACAGCAAAGACTCTATAACTTACAAAACATAAAACGTACTATATAACCCTTTATGGAAAAAAGTCTGTGACTTTATACAGGGATTCACAAAGTGTGGTCTCCAGACCAGCGACATCAGGATCACTTGGGAACTTGTTAGAGATGTAAATTCTTGAGCTTTACTCCAGACCTACTGAATCAGAAATTCTGGGGTGGGACCCAGAAAGTTTTGTTTTAGTAAGCCCTTCAGGTGATTTTGATGCTCACTAAAGTTTGAGAACCACTTTATACTAACAGAACCCTGTTTTGGGGTTTTTTTTTTGGTTTGTTTGTTTGTTTTTAGGTTACAGTACCCCCAGCCTTAGCTGATAGATTATGACTAGTCTACCCTGGACAATCCTGTTACCTGCTTTTCCAGATTATGTGTGGTTACGTGACAGTTCCAGCCAATGAGATGTAAGGAGAATTCTGCTTGAGATATTTCTTGGAAAGCTTTTGCTTTACTGATAAAAATGATAGATCATTTGATGATGGCCCCTCACTCCTTCTTTTGGCCTGTGATTCTGGTAGGAGGCCTGGAATCACAGCTGCTTTGTGACCATGGGGTAACTAGCATAAGACAGAAGTCAAACAGGTTGGGTTGCTAGAAGAATATGACAGAAATAGCTGGTTCTTCAGGGACATTTTTGAGCACCTAAATCAAGGACATCAACCTCCTACCTTGATACATAAAAAAAAAAATACTGCTAATTATTTAGGCCACTGGTAGTTGCAGTCAAACACATTTCTAACTCATAGAATAGGCATTCAAATCCATAAGTTAGTCTCGATATTTCAAAAAAGCAAATTGGCCTTGAAGGGACACTATAAGTGAAAGATCAAGTTTGCTTGCTTTTGGTTGGGATCATATTAATTTACTCTGTTAACAGTAATCACTTCATGTTATTTAGAAGTTATGTTTGGCTGCATCTGACACCAGAATTTTTGGGTGATGATAATTCTATCTAAGTATGATATTAGTGAGCATTTGCCAAATGCCTTTAATTTGGCAGACATGAACTCATATACTTTTGACCATAATACCATTTCTCAGATGGGGAGACTAAGGCAAATTAAGAGAGATGACTTTTTTGTTGGCATACCATGCATATCAATCCAGGGAAGCTGACTTAAAAGCTTATTTGTTCAATCACTGCTAATATTAAATAACTCCTTTATTTAATTACATACTCAAAACCAGTTATTATTATGCTACATACAAAGCCTTTGAAAGGCACAGTCTTGAACTAAATGTGTAGATTGAAAGGAAAAGACTCCTAAAATGGTTTTTGTGGTAAAGAAGTTAGAAAATGTTTAAGTTGGACAGCTCAATGAATATTGGCCTGAGCCTCAAAGTGTTTCCATCTGCCTTGCACCTTAGCAAGAAGTATAGCTGCAGGGATTAAAAAGGAAAGATTCCCTGATTATTAACTTGGGCTTCTTACCATCAACATCACTGTGGAAAATGGCTCAGATAAGGCAGTGTGAGCAGATTTCATTTCTTTACATTCCTTATTACAACCTCCTTCTTTGAATACCTATGTACATTTTTTTGCAAATTGCTCCCCTTTCAGTCCCTGGAGATGTTGGGGTGCAATATAGAGTGTTTTAACAGACATCCCTCACTGAAATGGTGCCCTTTAGAGGGCTCAAAGCACCCCTTTTGTGTCTACAAGTTGAGAAATGTCTCTCTGAAGATCTCCCAGCCTCTTATGACCACAGAGCATGAGAATAGAAATGCTAATGTGGCATTATGAGTGAGAGGTAAGGACTGTCCAGCCTTTTGTGGACAGGAGGCCTTTGGGGTTGATTGAAATGTGTGCATACAGTAAAGCGAATGCATCAGCGGATGTTCCCACAGTCCACACTCAGAGATAGCCCAGGCGTTGGTGAGCCTTTTATCTATATTCAGTTTTGAAAGACAACTTGACATTCTTATAATGTCATGCAAATATATTCTCCTATACAATGTCAGTGATTACTCAGACTCCCAAAGAAAACCACACATATCTTAATAAATTGGGACTACAGATTAAACAATTTAGAGAAGAATGGTCTTTCACTGAGAGAAGCCATGGTTTGTGTCCTTCAAATTATAAGAGAAAGTATTTAAATTATTCTTGACTAGCATTCACTCCAGACAATTGTGGGCAACAGTGACATTCTTGTTCCCAACTACACCATGCCCCGCCCGCCCACTTCCCTAGGGTCAAAGTATGACTCATTCTGAAATGCGCAAATCAAATGTCATCTTCTCTTTGAAGCCTTTCTTGATTTCTGTACCCCACCCCAAGCAGAACTCATCAGTCCTTCTCTGCTGATCCTGGACCCTTTTACTCAGATATCTGTAGCAACATAAATACAACTTGAGTTATGAGTTACAGTAGGCTGTGGCCGTTCCTCTTGACCCCCAATTATGAGCTCTAAAAGGACACAAATGATGTCTTACAACTCAGCACGATGCCTACCCCTACCCTTGGCCTAACTTAGTGCCTTGTATAGCTGGGAAGGTGGTAATAGAACAACTCCCAGGGAGTATTATTCAGATCATTCAGATCAAAATCTATATAAATGGCAACTTCTAGAATTGTGCAACAAGGAGATCTTTTCTTAGTATCTACCTAGCATACAAGAGATGCTCATCAAATGCTTGTTAAATATTGGCAGGCTGGTTGGGGCAGGGAGGAAAGAGGAAGACATTAATTTATTTAACATTCATAGGAACTAGCCACAGGGTCTGGTTCTTTTCAATGGTGTATCTATTGGCTTATCTAATCATACCTAATCAGGCATTAGTGGCATATGGTTTGAGAGAAATAGTGTTCTCTGTTACAGATGTCAGTAAAAAAAAAAAAAAAAGATTTTCAAACCTTCACTTGATGCAAACCTCCTGCTTAACTTGAGGCCATAGGAGATGGTGACAGACAAGCTTTACATCCTCTGCTTGCAATCAATTTGCTCCTGACCATGATTCCGAGTATTAACCTTGTTCTATCAAACCCCTGGAGTGTGGGGCTGGGAAGACAAGAGCACGCACAGCAGAAACTGATATCAGCCAGAATGGCTAATGAATCACCAGATTTGATCTTTAGGGGAAAGGGAAAAAAATGGTCTTGGTATGGAAAACAAAATAGAAGAATCCATTCCCTTGGTAACCCAACCACAGCTTGCTTTGCTGTCGACACGGTCTACTGCAATGCCTGTTTGCTCAGGTTTTCTGGCCCAACCGAAGATTCAAGGGTTGGCAAGACAGAGATTCAAATTTTTAGCTATTTCATATTATTTGTTTTCATATGTTATTCAATGCTCCTAAGGGAGACTATACAATGAACACTAAATAAGTTAAAATTTAAAAAACCAAACTAAAAAAACCAAAAATAATACCAAGAGAAGGTTGTAGGAATATGGCCTATGGGGGGGGGGTAGGCAGGTGGAGTGGGATAGAATTAGATAATCCATTTTTTGTTGTTGTTATTGTTCTCAGTGTTTATCAAGTTCAGATCCAGAAGAGGCAATGCAATCATAAATCTATATTAACAGAAATAAAAATATGATAGTACATCCCAAACCATGAGTCCTCCTCAGGAGGCTGCCATTCTTGTCTGTCATCTTATGTGGTGCCCTTGTACAGCGATCACATGCTGGAGATTTGTCATTCCTATTTAACAGAACATAGCAATGGTTCTTTTGTTTTTTCATTATCTTATATATTAATTTGGCACTAACTTTGGTATTATAAAACGGTGTAAATCCCAGTGTTCTTAAAATATTTTCACTTTTTGGAGTACCATCCAATCCAATTTAACTTTTGAGTTCAAACTGGGGCACAAGGATGTATCTAGAAGAAATAAATGTGGAAAAGATTAAATATTTTACTAAGTCCAGTCCTAAGGAAAGGAATAACCAAACAAAGTATATAAGTAGTAACTAAAAAGTAGTGGATTTGATCTTATTTGATAGAATGTTTTAAAAAATAGTATTTGACTTTTTTTAATATGAAAAAATTTAAAATGCCCCAGAATCTCATGACTCAGATTGCTGCTTTTGATCTTAAAAGAAAAAAGGATTACATACATACTTTTTAAAAATTAAATGAACAGGAAGATACCAAGTGAGAAGCCTAGTCCTTCTAAATTAGTGGTCCTCATAGTGTGGTTCCCTGACCAGCAACATCAGCATCACCCCATCACCTGGGACATTTACAGAAATGCAAATTCTTAGGCTTTACCTTGGCTCCACTGAATCAGAATCTCTATGGTGGGGCCTGGTGATCTGGATTTTAAAAAACTCTCCTAGTAATTCTGATATACATTGAAATTTGAGAACCCCTATTCTACACAAAGGTGACTGGTGTTAAGTATCTTATGTCTTTCCAGGTGTATTTTAATCTTACATATGCACACACATACAGTCTTTTCTTTATACAAAAGGAACTACACTACACATGTGTGATCTTTGCATTAGTTTTTTAAACTGTGACATTTAACTTGCAGGTCTTTCCACAGCTGCACTTAGAGATGCCCTTCATTGTTTAAGACTGTATAGCCTTTCACTGGATGTCCCATATACCTTAATGGTTCAACCAGGTCCCTTATGTGACCATTTCACATATTTTCAGTTTGTCTGTTTTACCATGAATATTCTTGCTGGTACATCTTGAAAAACATGTGTGAATATGTTAGTGAATGAATTCTTAGCATAGGTGATTCAAAGTTGCAGAAAATACATGTTTTATTTTTGTGCATATGACCTAAAGGTTTGACAAAGAGGTTGCACCAATTTACACCCCAAGCAACAGTTTGCTAATAGTACCTATTTTTCTGGATCTTCATTGACACTGATATTAACAAACTTATTTTAACTGTTATCAATTTGATTGATTAAAGCACGACATCTCATTATTATTTGATTTGCATTTCTTTAATTATGAGGACAAAGATGGTCAACTTTTTATATATTTATTGGCCATTTGTATTTCCTTTTCAGCAACTTGTCCATTTTCTCTTGGGTTAAGTGTATTTTGTCCTTACTGATTTGTATAAATTTTTGCAAATTAAGAAAATTAGTCTTGACCTGTCACATTTATACTGCATTTTTCATTAGTTCAGGTTTTCAAGTTGGTCATAATTTTATACATTTGTTAATGTTTTCCTTTTTGTGCTCTGTGTATTGTGTCCTGCATGGAAAGACCTTTCACTAATTCCAAAATTCTAAATAAATTCACTCATGTTTTTCCTCAAACTGTCATAGTTCAATTTTTACTTTCCATAATTTACTTTGGTAAAACAAATAAGACCAAAATCCAGTTTTTGTTTTTTCATAGACCTAGTCTCTTTTGCCAACACCACTTAGTGAATAAGCTGTCTTTTCCCAGTGATTTGAATGATACCATTTTACCTCCTGGATCTGGAGAACTTGGGGACGTTCTCTCATGATCTGTTAATTCTCTAGTGTCAAGCTATTTAAGTTACCACAACTTCATTGGCTGTTTTTATACTAGGTAGTACTACTTCCACTCGATTCATTTTTCTTTCTGAAAAATTTCAAGGCATTTTTCACATTTATGTTTCAGGTTGAACTTTGTATTATTTTGTCCAGTATGTAAATAAATTTTGGTGGAATATTAAGACAATGAATTTATAGTTTAATAAACTGAGATTTGTCAGTTTATCAATGCACATTATTGTGGTTTCTTATAAAAGAATACCTGCATCTCTAATTTCACTGAAGACTTATTTTATGCTTACATTAGAACTTCATGTTTTCTTCATAGACGTCCTTGACATTTCTAGTTAACTTTAATATTAGGAATTTCACTTTTTGGTTGCTTTAGCAAATGGTTTCTTTCTCCTGTTGTATTTTCTAACTACTTTTTAGTTGTATACAAAGCTACCAACTTTAATATCATCCTCTATGTGTGTTATCTGATTTTCTGATATTTGCAATGAATTCTTAAAAATTACACACACACACACGCAATGCTTACACATCTAAATGCTAACTACTGAAAAGAAACATGGACAGGCTTTGTTAAGAACATGTTTTGAACATACTACTGTTTCAAAATTGCCCACAAAAGACAATGTCCCATTTACTTCAGAGTGACACATGGTTTCTGACACAGATTGACATGGCCTAGCCTGGTTAACCAGTATATTTCAGCTAAGCTTTGTTTAGACAAATTTAACTATTTTCTTATATTACCCAGTGAAAATAAACAAAGGAATATTTGTTACCATTTAGAATATTGCAAAAAACAGAATGTTAATTCTAAAGAAACCTCCAAATATCAAGTTCCAGAAATGGCCTGGCCAGTGGAGACACCACTGAGTATCCAAGTGAAGAATTTAGAAAAATGGATATATCTATGAAAATCAAAAGAAAGGCAAAAAGAAAGATTTTTTAAAAAGTAAAAATAACAGTAGAATTGATTAGTAAGTCTAAGAACTTTAAAAAAAAAAGCATAACAAAAATGAAAAAAGCAGAACACAAATATACATCCACAATATTAAAAATAATGAGTCAATCACAAAGATAGAAGAAATAAAATTAATGATAAAGTAATACTTTATAAAACTCATACAAACACATTGAAGCATCTATTTCCTATGTATGGTTAAACTGACCAAAGAGAAAAGATGAAAAAGCAAATCTAATGACTTTATTCCTAGTAACTTTTTTATATTAATTGTTTTGTAAATATTTCAGTTGATTCTCTTGGATTTACTAGGCATACAATTACATAAGCAGCGACTAACAATAATTTTTGTCTCCTCCTTACCAGTACTTACACCTTTAATTTCCATTTCTCATGTTGAATTGCATGTGATAGTTCTAGAATAATGTTAATGGTGGGGCTAGTGGGCATTACCATCTTAATCTTGATATGAATATAAACCTTTTAATGTTTTTACCATTCAACTTCATGCTGATTATTTGAGAAATACATATTCTTGGTTAATGATATACAATTCTTTTAATGTACCACCATTCTGTTTGCTAACATTTAATATTTTTGCCCCTATATTAGTAAGTACAATTATATTAAGATTGCAATAAAAGTATTACATTTTGTCTTCTCTATCACATTTCAATTTAAATGTTATGTTGCCTTTGTATAAAGAATTTGGAAGCTTGCATCCCTTTTCTATGTTTTGGAAAGTTCAAACAATATGTAAATTAGTTCTTTTTTAAAAGTTTAGAAAAATTCCCTTTTGAAAACTATTTGAATCTGGAAATTTCTTTTTGCTACAGCTTTTCAATAATTTTCTAAATAATTTTCATAGTTACTCATCAACTTGAGTTTCACCTCTTCTCTGGGGTCACTTTTGTTAACTTTTTGGTCCCTAAAAATTTGAGAATTGTTAAATACATTTTTATAGAGATTTATAAGGTACTATTTTATTATATTTTTAGTTTCTAACTCTTTTTATGCCATTTTCAATTTTATGCATTTGTGTTTTCTTCCTTCTTTATGTTGTGTTTCCCCAAAAATACTTAGAGTTGTTAATGAACTTGAAAATATTTTTTCCATTATTTTTATCTTTGCCATTTCCTTCTTTTCATTCTGCAGGGTTTTTTTTCTTTTTCTTTTTTTTTTTTACTAGTTTTTCTATTTCCAACTTTTTCTAAGCTGCTCAATAGTCTTTTGTGGCCCAGAATATTTCTGAAACTTCACTTTGGGAACTCCTTTTAGAATCTTCTATTACATTCTTTAAATTACCTAAATAGTTACAAATCCTTTTCCTTTGTGTTCATGTTGTAATATAAGAAAAGTGGCCAAATATTGTTTTAAACAAAGCTTGCCTAATGTGGTGGTTGACCAGCTTGGTCATATGATTTTATGTTAAAAATCATGTGCCTCTGTGATTAAATGAGGCATTGTTTCTTGTGGGTCTCATGCACTGATTCTGAAGGCAATCTAAAAGAGAGTTCAAAACATGTTTTCACCAAAGACTATTCTTTAGAAGCTAAAACTCCTTTGGATGTGTAAGCACTTCTTCTTGTCACTGTAAGGGCTCGTTACCATGTAGTCAGATGCTTGTTCACTGTGGCTAGAAATCAGAAAGGCAGATAAACCACAAATGAAAAAGAAGGACTCAGCAAGGCTGGGAATTCTGTAGAAGTCCTGAGCTGATCTTTTTCATTCAGCTTAAAATGCAGAGTCTTTCATTTCAAGGGGAAAAGTAGCTGCATTTATTTATAGCTATTAGACAAATATGCAAAGCAAAAATGTTTTTCTAAGTGAAGAATGAAACACAAGCCAGTATAAATACTTCAAAACAAACTGTGCTTTTGATAAAGGGTAATGAAGAGAGAGACTAAAAAAAAAGATATTGGTAAACATGAAGTTTTTATGTATCCTTACGTCAATGCTAGAGTTCTAAACATCCTCATAATATCCTTACATGTTATAGTTCTGTCATTTTAATTTGAATAGTTAATGTCATTTATGAAGAAAGCAGTCACACTGCCTGAATAATGACTGGGTATCTATTAAAATGAATTATGTCTCTTTTTAAAATGTGCATTTATTTCATTCTCTTTCCATTAATGCATATCTCTTCCTTCATTATATCTGCAAAATGTCAACCCTGCTATATTGGGGAAATCAATAATTAAATAGCTTTACAGTAATTACCTGCCAGTAAAACATTTTTTCACCTTAACAACAGAAAACAAATCCACTAACGTCAAAATTACACAAATACATTGGTGAGAAGGTCATCATATGAAAATGTAACTCTATTTATAAATATTTTGAATCACACTTTAAACACCAACTTTTCATAGGAGGAACACTGAATAAGCCTCCTCAGCAACTCTCATGAACTTCAGCTCTGCCCTTACAAGAACAACACTATATATTCTTGTGGCTCTGGAAATGCAGAGTTAGCCTTAAAATTGAAACAAACAAACAAACAAGCAAACAAAAACATCTATTGATCTCAGCAATGTCAAGATGTGGCATTTCTCATAAATTTTCCAGATATTTTCTAAGTGTCTTAGTAAACTAGTCAATTTGTGTCTATGCTACCCACTAAATGGAATTGATCACTCTAGTGATTTTATCATCTTAATGGCTAACACAGATGACCATCCAGGCAAAGCAACTGGTCATGCACAAGAGCAGTCCATAAAGATGAAAAGATCAGAGAATTATCCTCAAAGTCGTTCTTTGCCTTTGTTAACACAAGACAGAGTTGATCACATTTAAAAAAAATGACTATGAGTTTTGAAAAAATGACACATACTTTAAAAAATCAATTAAGAAAAGTAAAATATAAAAAAAGTCACAATTCCCCCAAACTCAGAAATAACCACTGCCATCCTTTGGTAAACAGCATTTGATATAGCTCTAAGCTCATTCACAGGAGAGAAGATTTAACTTGAATTCAAGTGATAAAAAAGTTAAATTGAAGTACTCAATGAACTTCACATGATGTTCCCATAGCATAAGAATTTTATTTCCTAAAATATCTCATTTAATTAAAAAAAAGATTATTAAAGCCTTTAAAAAGTTGGAGTCAATATGTTTTTTTAAAAACTTTGTATTCCAACAGTAGAAAATATTTCCTATTCCTACTATGAGGGATACAGAAGTTGGCACACTTTTTTTTACACTTTGGATTCCAACTCCATCACTTCATTTTGTTAGTTATATTGTTATTTTTTTACTATCAAGGTTTAAAATGTTTGCATTCAGTTTGTAACTATAATCCCTGTTGTTGTTTTATCTGTTTTCTATATTTAAATATATTTGTGGAGTGACACTGTCTCTTTACCTTTCTTATCTCTTCATTTTTAAGATTCCAGTTCTATTCAGCCAGGTCGGCTGAATTTCGTATCCTTGTTTCCCCTTGCCTTCACCACCAGGAATGGTGCAAGAGCACTCTATTCCCTCAGTTCTTGCATACTTGAGACGATCTGTTCTTTGACTTTATATCCGAAAGGCAAGAGGGAGTATTTTCTTTTTCCATCATAATTTATTTCCCTCCAACCTTGTAGACATTGACCAACTATCTTCTGGCATCAGATACTACATTAAGCATCACATCTAACTTACTTTTTCTGTTTACAGAGAAGTGCATTTTTTTCTTTATCCTTGCAGCTCAATAATTTCAATATTATAACACCTTGCTGTCAAAAATTTATATCAATTCTTCTGGCTCAGACTATGTACATTTTTTTGTTACAAATAAGAATCTTTTCTCCAACTCATATTTTCTCATTCTATCTTTACAATTTTTTTCTCTTCCACTTGTTCTAAGCAACATCAATTATCCATACATTGGATATCTTTTGACAGTCTTTTATATCTATCACCTAATCTACAATGATTTGACTATGCTGACTTGTTTTTTTATATTGTTCAGATTTTCTCACACTTATCTCCTTGGTCTTTATCTAATTTCAGTCCAACTTATTCTTTTTGTTATTTTTAATATGGCTTATTCCTAATGCTTTTATGTTTTGATATGCTATTACTTTTTATTTGAGCTCTTATACTTCTTAGAGCTCTTATTTCTGATAAAACATGTGAACCAGAACTCTTTGAGAATATGAAGCAGTATTTCATAAAGTATTCCTGTGCCTCTTTGAATAATAATTCCTGTGATACATGATTTTTATCTGTTTTAAATTAATGTTCTTTAATTTTATTCTTATTCTTTTATTTCCTCTTTTATCTTTTGGATAGTCCTCAGCATATTATTATACATTTTTTAATTAGGGTAGTTATTTTGTGCAGAAGAGTATTGAGAACAAAGAGATAGCACAATGGGATGGGTATGATGGCACATCTGCAGTGGCTGCTCAAGAGTGTTAGACACCTGAGGGCCCGTGTCAGTGAAACTCACAAGTGAAACCCTTTAGGTTAAGACTCTCTGCTTTGATCTGACACTCACTGCCTCCCCTCTCTCCTTGATACCCATTCACCTCAGGGAACACCGCTCAGCTTAAAGATTTAGTTACATACAGAACATAGAAATTACTCAGTTGCGTAATTCCCCCCTAAAGTCATCCTCTTTTTCCGTTCATTTTGCCTTAATATGTTTTTTTCTCACCTACCAAGTCATGTAAGTAATCTGAAGTTTTATAACTCTATGTAAAGAATCTTCAGTTATGTCTTTCAGGATCATAATACTCTTTGCAGGGGGAGAGAGTATCTGTATCCTCCAAAAAAACCAAGATGTCTGACATGAGTTCTCAGCTCCCACGTGCCCAGATGGGCTGCATGGTCTATGGCAGGTGTGAGAGCTTCAGAGTTAGTGCTGCATTTTTTTTGCTTGGAAATGTTGTTCTTACTACTTTTAGTGGCTCTTGTGGGGTTAGAGAAAGGACAACATAACAAAAAATTCCCTTCCCTTCACTCCATGATTTTTAATTGAAAACAGTAAGTAATCATTCTCCGATATTTTATTTTGTACATTTTCAAACATTCAGAAAAGTTGAAAGAATTTTACAACAGACTCCCGTTTACCCACCATCTAAATTCTACCACTAAGATTTTACCATTCTTGTTTAATCACATATCTGTTAACTCATCTATTTCTCTATATATCCATCAATGAATTAATCATTTTTGATTGTTATTTTATTTTGCCAAAGAAAATTGCATAGCAAGTTGCCAGGGGAAGATGATTAGGAAGTAGTAAAACTTCATTTATAGTAGCAGTCAGTTTAAAAATAAGAGGTATAATAAAGCTCTTGTGTAGCCCTTTGACAAATATGAGTAATGTTAGTGAATTATTTTATGTGCAGCTATTATAGGGACCAAATGTGCGTTAATGACCAGATTCATAAATTTCTTTTCTGTATGACTTGGTCCATTTAGCATCCAGCTTCAAACAAAAACCAAGTTTACTCATACTCATTCATACTATATAAAATTAAAGTAGAAAAAATACTTCCTTAGAGCTCATCTTTCTTGATTGATCCTGGTAGCACAAGCTGCCAGGGACTTGTTATAATGTATTTCACTATTACATCAAAGAGGACAGTGGTTCTCAATATACATGTGTTGGGGGGTGGGAGATGCTGCATGTTTGAAACAGCTACAGTGTTTTTTTCAAACTGCAGAATCACACACTCAACCCACTAGAATTTTTTAATTTTTAAGTGGCAGATGTGACATTTGAGACTATTACATGGAGGATCAACTAACAACTAACTTTCCTTCCAGGGAATATAGCGGGAAATGTTGGGAAGGAGAAGCGTAAGATAGTTGACATCTTCGAATTTTGAAGGCATCGGGAATTGAGACATAGGGAGCCAGCTTGGATCCTTTTCCTCATCATAGGTCAATATCAGCATGAAGAGAGAGGAAAAAGTATGGATCTATTTTAAGTGTATTTTTTTCAGCATGGTTTCTACTAATAATATCAGAGTGAACTTCCTCTCACTGGGGTCAGCCCTTCCATTCTGGAGGAGTGCAATCTGAAGGTGGAAGTCTGGCCGTGGGGAGGGTCAGGGAACTGGAGACACATTGGCTTTCACAGCTCCAGGTATGGATGGCCTCATTTAGGTGACCATATATCCCCATTTTCTGAAACTGTCTCAGTTTACTGTCTTACTTATTGTTAAACATTATTATATTAATAATGTCCCATTATCTGACAACATATCCTAGTTTGGATATAAGTTGCATCCTTATCTAAGGCATAACTGAAGAGAAAGATGGTGGAATTTTTTTCTCCCATGACTTCTAACCAATAGAGATGACTAAATCAGAAGGAGCCTTTTAATTAATAAGTGCCCCTCTAATAGGACTGGGGACTCCCCAGAGTGATAAGTAGAAATTCTAGCATGATGAAACCTAGAAATAAGGTGAACATGAAAGTCTGATACATTGTTTGCAATACAAACAAGACAAAAAACCAGATAAAGTATTTCTCAATTGAGATTATAGCTGCCTTTCCACTTAGCTGATTATAAACCTCCAGCACACAATCCTCAATCTTAAGAGTTAATGGTGCCCAGATAAATGGGGAGAAATCAAGATGCCCAGGTCTCAAGGAGAATCTAGCCAAATAATCTTTGTGCAAACAGAAGACATGGACAGACTTTATAGACCTGTCATCCTCAAGGATCAATCAAGAAAAATAAGCAAGCCATATACAGGCTTGCATGTGGATACATTAGTATGTCTGAAAATATTGAGCAACTAAAAAGGAAATAAAAAAAAGAAAAAATACAGAAGATAAATGAATAGCATAATTTTGAAGAATATTTACCTTAGGAAAATGAATAAAACTTCTGGTAACTACTGTTTTGTACTCTCTGAGAAATTAAGGGGGAAAAAAACCCTAAAACATAGGTTTAGTAAAAGATAAAAAAAAATAAAAAATCATGTGAGATAGAAAGGGAGCCTGCATAGCTAAAGAAAGAAACTAATAAAAATGAAAACAAAGAGTGACATTTGAGAATTACACTGGCATTAGACAACCTTAATAACTGGTATGTAGTCCCCAAATATGGTCACCAACAATTCCTCCCATCCCTGTACCTGCATGTATCTCCTCACATCAGGAGCAGGTTCTATCTCCCCTCTCCTTGAATTTGGGCTGGCCTTGTGGCTAGCTTTGACCAATTAGGAGATAAAAGGAGAATGGTTCTAGGCCTTCTAAGACCAGGTGGCAAAAGAATTAATAGCTTCCACTTTCTTTCTCTTAAAGCCCAGCTATGTGTTGTCTAGGCTAGATGACTGAATGACTAGAATCCATGGAAAAAGAGAAGCCATTCTTGTAGTACCAGCCCCAAAACAGTTTGAGCTGAATGCAGCTGCACAAGTGACCCCACTCATATCAATTAAATCAAATTTACTTGTAATTGAAGAACAGAAGAACCACCCAGCAGAGCCCACCCAAGTTACAGAATTAGGAGAAATAATAAATTTTTTGTCTTAGGCCACTAAGCTTTACAAAGGTTTGTTAAGCAGCAAGAGACATCTGGAATAACAACTGACATTTTGTATGTAAGTAGTACATGCCAAACTTTGTGCTAAGCACTTCATGTCCTTTCTCATTTAATCTTCAAGTTTATATTATTTTCTTCACCTCTAAAACCACTGCTTTATGTCAAATCCTCATTTTTGCTCCAAAAGAAAAAAATGCAAAAGCTTTAAAATTGGCTTTTTGGACTTCTGACTTGAACCCTCCCCAATTGATACCATTCAGATACTCTCAAGGGAGAAATCTATTTGCAATAAAATTAAAGCACATCCCTGATTATGAATTCCACACTTCATCTCAGTCATCTATCTCTTCAGCCATATTGCTCATCAATTTTCCTCCAACAGTATCTATTATTTGTCCCTCCTGCTCCCCCACCACATGGTATCTCTTGCATATGTGTTTCTTTGCCTGAAAAAAATCTTTCCCTGATCCCATTAATTGCACCTGGATAATTTTTACCTACCTTCAAAGTATAGCTCAGTTTTCATCCTTCCAGGAAGCCTATCTTAACTATCTCTGCTATTCTGGTTTGAATGTTTCCCTTCTAAAATTCAGGGATTGGAATTTAATGGCCAATGTGATAGTATTAAGAGGCGGGGCCTTAAGAGATGATTAGGCTATAAGGGCTCCTCGCCTCATGAATGGGATTAAGGCCGTTATTAAAGAGGCTTCATGCAACATTTGGCTCACTTGACATTCTACCTTCCACCACGTGAGGACACAGCATTATTCCCTTCCAGAGGATGTAACAGTAAGGTATGATCTGGGAAGCAGAGAGTAAACCTCATCAGACAACTGAACCTGCCAGCATCATGATCTTGGACTTCCCAGCCTCCAGAACTATGAGAAATAAATTTCTGTTCTTTATAAATTACCCAGTCTGTGGTATTTTGTTATAGGAGAACAAATAGACTAAGACATCTACCCAGGGCCAGATCAGGTGCCCCTACTTGGGTCACACAGAAGCCCACCGATGCCATTATTATAACAACTTTGCCAATGCACTGTATCTGTTTGTTGATGAGTCTTCCACCTGCATTAGACTGTAACTCTGTAAAGGTAAAGGCTTACTATTCCCATAAATTTCTATATACTTGTGTGACCTTAGGCATGCTACTTATGCTTCTGTGACTCTACATTCTTATCTGTAAAGTAGGATCTCTCCCGTAGAGTTTTGTCGGGACAATTAAAGGAGTTAGGCATGTAGTGTTTAGAACCACTCAAAAATTTTAAACTCATTATTTTAATTATTGCTGAATATGTTTGTTAAATGTAACAATTCTGAAAAGATAGGACTTAGAGAAGCATGGTGGAGAAAGGGAGGAGGAGGGAGGAGGCAGAAATGAAGAAATATATACAAGGTATTCAAGGTGTAGGTGATGCCCTCCCTATCTAAGTAAATGACATCACCATCTACCCAGACACTCAGACCAGAAACAAGGAGGGCATCCATGAGATGTCCCATAACCCTGTATTCCTCACATTCAATTCATCAGTATACATTCTTCAGTTTTGCCTCAAAAATGCATATTGAATCTGTCTACGTTTCTATATCTCAATGGACACCACCCTAGTCTAAGCCATCATTGTTTTCTTTGTGAACTGCAGATGCCTCCCAAAGAGCTTCCACTTTGCCCCTCACCCTACAGCAACCCATTCCCCAAAGAATAGACTGGTGTTTCAAAATGGCAATTGGGCATTTTAATTCCTCTGCTTCAAACTTTTCATCAGAGTCATAGTATTCTTAAATTACTGCATGATAGAACCTTGCCTCTCTACTGGATGCCCTCTTCCTCCTTCTTTTTAATTACCTCTTCCTCCTTCTTTTTAATTACCTTCTGGGCACAGTGGGCTTCTTCTTATTAACCACTCAGCTTTTTCCAACTCCAAAAATCTCTGCACAGTTTGGTTTCCTTCCCTTTTTTCTACCAATGGTTTTACTTTCTCGTCTTTCAGGACTCAGCTAAACCACCTACTCAGAGAGAACTTACCAGACCAATGTAAGCCACTCTTATTATATTCTCTCTTGTGGCAGGACTATTCTCTGCCCCATAGGACATTTACTAAAATCCTAAATAAATACTTATTTTTCTGCTTATTTGTTTAATGTGTGTCTCCCCAACTAGGCTGTATGTTAGAAGGCAGGAATGGGCTACAGACCATAGAATGTTGGTTAATTACTGTGGTACCTAATGGAATTTAAGTATTAATTCTTAAAGATTTACATTTGGAGGGCAATTCCCTGGCAAGAGAGATACATTTTTTAAAATATGATTTTACAAAAAGGCAATGTCATAATGAAGCAACTCCTCTGAGCTAAATGTGCTGTGTTCCTCTGCTAAAATGCACTACAACTTATCTTTTCTCTCTTTTCTTACAAGAATGGTACAGCAGTTCATAGTGATACCAGGTATCAATCCAACACAACTGAACAGGGACGTCTTCTTGCTCAGTGTGGAATGGATACGATGGTTTCCAGGCTATCTCCTGTGGCAGGTTCTTGGTTGTATATTTTACGATAGTGAGAGTCACATAGAAAATTAGGTTCTTACGGGAAGAAGTATCAGGAGAGGTGACTTCTCTCTGTTTTTCTGAGCTTTCTAAATCTTTAGATATACTGGCTGTGGAGGAAAAAAACCCTCAAGTTCCCTGAGTGAGGTGGAGATTGCCATTGGTTTTTTGACCAGCCAGTTTTCCAGAGTCTTATACACCTTTAAGTGTTATTGGCTGCAGAGGACACTTTTCCTACTGTTACTTGGTATTTGGATACATGGGCACTTTCAAATTGTTATTGGTTGAGGTTTCACAGCATTACAATGAATTAAGCAAAGCAAAATATCTCAATGGACAGCTCACATCGCTTGCCTTTTTACTTGGATGTCAGGAATTCCTGAACGAACCACTAGGACGACACTTAGGACTGAGGCACCTAACATGAAATGCCTGTTTGATTGAATCAAAATTCAAGAATATCTCTAATTTAATTGTTCTGCAATCTAATACATACAAGGATATAATAGCTTCTTAGAACATCAATATCAAGGTATATGTAAACAACTCCAGGCAGAATTTCCACAATGAGGATGCCATTAATTCCAAATGTTCTCTGAATAATAACGTTAAGTCTCTAGGTAACTCCTGAGATCCCCATGGGATATGACTATTAAAGGACCAGCTTAAATGGAATCAGCACTATTAGCCCTGTGTTATTTCTACTTGCTTGTTTCTTCCACTCCTCCCCAATCCTTCTTTGCTCTTATGTCTTTTCCTTTTACTCATAGCCTCTTAATCTTTGTTTAATTAGATTGCATAGAATTCTCAGCATCTAGAGCTTTTATACTATTACAGAAAAATCCAGGTCTTTTAACAAGACAGCACAGGAGCTATAAATGGCCTTTCTTTCTATTCTCTCTTTGGTGGTCAGTTCTTTCAATTGTGACTGGAAATGCTTGTTGAAGATATTCAACAACATATCTATCATTAGAAAAATAAGTGAATATATAGAACAAGGATCTGAGACTTTTGCTTTATTTAACCCTAACTACAGATATGCCAGAGATTCCCAGAATTAATAACTCTTAAAACACAGGTGGTTATTTAAGACACAGGTAGTTGGACTTCTCATGTTTGGACATCTGGTCCATCATTTGTTTCCTTTCTTATTCATACTCACAGACCAAATTGGTAATTTCAAGAGTCATCATGATAAAATACATGTTTCTTTCTCTACTTCCTTAGGCTCCCAAAGCCTCTGTATTGTCATTTAGTGGTTGCCTTAAAAAAAAGAAGTTTGGATAGCACTGTCATCTGACTTTTTGGATAAAACAACATATTCAATGGCGATGAGAGAACTCGTGAAGTGATTCAGGACTTCTTCATCTTCTCCACTGATAATGATACTAGTGATATTAATGACAATTAAGTCAGTGAGTACTTAATATGTGGCAAGACTGCTCTGCATGCTTTGGATATAATAATTCATTGGATCATCACACTAGTAAGAGGTAGATATCAATGTTATCTCATTGTAAAGATGAGGACAATGGAGCACAAACAGATCAAGTAACTCCCCTAAGTTCATACATGTAAATATATGATACAATAGGGAAAAAATGAACTTAGTGACAGATAACCAGCTATAAAGTAGCCATGCCCCTTTAACCAGTTGCTAAACTTCTCTGAGCCCTGCATTATCTGCAAAGTAGCTTCATGATATCACTCTCACATAGAGTTCAAAGAGATGTCACTCATCTTATATAAAATGAAAGCAGACAATGTTATATGTGTTAAAGTGTCTACCATAGCCCATTTGTTTATTCATATATTCACTCAACAAATATCATTTAAGCACATACTATGTGGAAGGCATCATACCAGCTGCTGAAGATAAAGAGATAGATGAAATACACTTCCAAGAATCTCCTACTCTATTAGGCAAAATAATAGTGTGTATTGTATGATCCAGTAAATTGGACTGAAGTATATAGTAGAATATCATATATGTAGCAATGGAAGCCCCTACAAGATACAGAGATAAAATATGGGAAGAGCTGGCTGACTACATGGTCTGTGGATGCCAGGAAGGTATCAGGACTGGGTTTTGATGAAAGGATGTAAGTACTGCAGGTGGCCATGGCCATGATTTTAGCAATCAAGGCATAACCAATGGCATGTGAGGAGGCAAAGAAGCACAGAACAACATGGTTCATTCAGGAAACTCTAAGAAATTCAGTATGGCTGGATCATTAAGCCCATAGAATGGAGTGGCGAGAGAGGAACCTGGAGAGGTAGAAATCATGTTAAGAATTTTGGGCTTCTTCTTTTACCTGATGTAGAACCAAAGAATCAGGGAATAGACATAGTCAGATTTGTACATTAGAAAGACCACTTTGGCAGCAGTGTAGAAGACCACTGGCAGGAGGCAGACAACAAATTGGAGTCAGAGGAACAGTTAAAATGCTATTCCACAACCTAGGCCTGAGATAGTGAAAGAGAAATGTCCTAAGTTGGCCTCTTCTTCACATTCCTCTTGAAAATAATATAAGAATGCCATAAACGGAAAGTAATAGACAAGGTAATTTGAGTGTTCTTTTAAATGTGGTGGCTTTGATGGGATTTGGTTACTGATTATTTGTTCTTGGTCTGAGAGAGGGCAGCATTCTTTGGTAACTATTAGGTTTCTAACTTCAGCAATAGGAAAGCGGTAGTGTCACCAACCCAAATGAAACCATCAAGTA
Organism: Daubentonia madagascariensis; assembly: GCA_023783475.1. Taxonomy (NCBI): domain Eukaryota; kingdom Metazoa; phylum Chordata; class Mammalia; order Primates; family Daubentoniidae; genus Daubentonia; species Daubentonia madagascariensis. The sequence continues at coordinate 2,092,881 of JAKFHU010002136.1, forward strand.
AGTGGCTGGAGATCTTCTTCAACTCAGTGGAGTGATTTGGGGTGGAGATATAAATCTGGAGATTATGAGCATATATGTGGTGTTCAAAAGCATGAAGGAAGGTGAGCATGTGAAGAAACAGAAAATGACAGAAGAGACAGGAAGAAGACCAAGGAAAGGAGGCTGAGAAACACAAAGCTTCAAGTGGAGCACCGAAGAGGTGGATCTGAAGGAAGAAACAGACCTGGGGGCCAGATGTGGGAAGAATGACCAAAGACTCTACCAAAGAAAGGAACACCACATTAAACTGGTCTCACAATGTGCTTGTAGAGAATAAATCCACTCGAGATGGGCAAATTCCCTTATGTCAAAATGACATGCCAGCTAAGACAACAGTTTCATTTCAATCACTCTGTATTTTATAAGCTCTGTACCTAAAGTGAAATATTTAGGATTAAAAGATATTTTTCTAAGCTTCAGCCTATAGGGGTGGATAAAATTCAACCAAGGATTAAAATAATCTCATTAAATTCTCTTCCAGCCCCTTGAAAACTTTGAAGCAGGAATTGCCCTCATGTCAACTTGGATTTAGCTGTAAGTACATTCCTTTAAGAATGAAGTTCAGAAACATGTACAATTGTTATGTGTCAATTATAAACAAAATTCTAAAAATTAAAAAAAGAATAGAGTTCAGAGTAACACAGAACATATAACATATCATGATCTAAATATTTGGTATATTATATGCATGGATATGGAAATGCACGTAAATTTGGATTTTATGGTCCATTCCACCACCCTGGGAAAAAATGGTTATGAGGACAGTAGGGAAAAGTGGTTGAGAATGTAGCTGATGACACTGGAATCAGATTAGATTAGATTTGAATTCTGACTGCTCTTCCTAGCTGTGTGACCTTGGCCAAATTACTTACCCTTCCTGAGGGTTTTTATCCTCACATCTAACATGGATATTGACTTCATGGGGTTTGTGGGATTGTTCACCGAGATGATTCGTGCTTGGCACAGTATCAATAAATATTAGCCACATACAGTGCAAAGAACCCCTGACAGGAGTTGGGAGCCTTGTGTTCTAAACTTGGTTCTGCCACTAACCAACAGCACCACCAAAAAAAAAAAAAAAAAAAAAAAATCTTCATGTCTCTTAGTCATTTCCTCATATAGAAAATAGGAGAGCTGGACTAGATTAGTGTTTTTCTAAATTTTACTTAACTACACTAGCATTTTCTCTTTAAGTATAATCTTATGTGGAACCTCATTATATAAAACTAAATAAAAGAGTTGCTGCTGCTCTGGTTGAAGTAGGAGAGTTTCAGAATATGTATGTGTGTATCTGTATATAGTGTATACACCCAGATACATATAATATATTTATACACCCACTTGTATATCACAACATATTTATGTTGTAGTAACAGGAAAAAACTGCATCCCTGAATTCCTATAACCTCCACAAGTAACCATACCAGCAAAAAAGCTCAGCAGATTTTCCAGGCAGTTCCTTAAATAAGGACTGTTGTTTTTAGGGAATCTAGCATTGAATCACAATGAGCTGCATTTTAACTTTCATTCATAGTTAATGGACAATAGACAAACTATTCTATACTAAGGAGGTTTCTTTTCCTCTCAACAGCTGCATTCTTTTCATGTAAGCAATGCCATGTGAGCTACTCACAGTGATTGCAACCTCTTCCAAGAAAATTTTCTGTGGCACTTAAATATAATCACTACCTAGCTCAGGACAACTTGTGTCATCAATATACTCTCTTGTTGAGTAATCAAGACATAAAGTTTAGCTTTGCTTTGTTTTTTTTCCCCCTTCCTGTAAAATAGAAATTTATTTTTTGAGTGAATATGCTGCAGTTGGGCATATCTGAAAATATCACTTTTAAAAGGGAATATTTTTGTTTAGAAAGAGGACACTCTTGTAGGTATGTGGGCTAAGAGCATCAATGTGTATCATCATAGCCTAGTGGTTTAATTACTTCATTATATGATTTGACTTAAATAACTGTCAAGTTGACTTTTGGGGTGGTCTGGAGCAAGGTCAAGATGATAGCCCGGGATGCACATTTGGAAGACACCAGCACTGACTGGGGCACGGAGCTGATGTAGGGAGTAGCCAGTGTCAGCCAGCAGAGGCACTAAGGCAGATCACACTGGTCCTTGGGGTGAGAGAAGACTCCCAGAAAAACATAGCCCATCACTCTAGAGAACATTCTGGGACAGGACAGAGGCCTGCCTGATACATACAACGGCAGTGGTGTAAGAGAGGGAACAGCCAGAAAGAGGTAAAATGTTTTACAGGTTGTCTCTTTAAAACCTCCCCCACTCTTCTTGAGAATTAAAACCTACATTCCTGCCCAAGGCCAGTGATCAGAAGGGCAGGGGAGTGTCCTTTGGACCATAGGAGGTGGCTCAACAGAATTGTCCAGTCAGAGGTCACGAGATTATCTTCCCCAGAGGTGGGATGGATCAGAACCATGGACTATAGTTAAAATAGCCTAAAGCTGAAAACCCTCCCTTTAAAAGCTCTGTATTTCTGCTTATAGACAGGACATTGGGACTTTAAGATGGGAGTTTGCCAACCTCATTTGCTGACAAATTAATAAACCTCCCTTTCCTTCTCCTCAAACCACTTGTCCTCCTTCTGCTGATGTAGCCTCAGGGACAAGTGCTGAATTTTTGGTAACAAAGAAGGTCCAGCAAGTCAAGGGAGTAGGTGAAGAGTGTCAAGAGTGATACTCTCGGGAGTGTGTGTGTGTGTGAGTGTGAGAGTGTGTGTGTGAGTATGCGTGTGAGTGTGAGAGAATGTGTATGTATGTGTGCATGGGTGTGTGTGAGTTGTGAGTGTGAGAGAGTGTGTGTGTGTCAGGGGCGCTGGGTGGGGGTAAGGCAAGACCACATGGACCTGGTGAGTACATGCCACTACCAGAAGAAGTAGCTGCTATTATTCAGTTCTTGGGCATACGTGTCCAGGTCTTCCAAGAGAAGCCAAAAATCTGTAATTTTTTTGTGAAATCCTTAGTTGTTAAACATTGTCAATAGTTTCATTTGTTTTTTAAAATTCTGTGAAAATGGAGGCAACCTTATGCTGTCCGTGTGAAACACATCTGTCTTAGAGCTTCAAGTTTGAGACATCAAGCCTGGAATTCTATCCTCGTAGGTACATGCCTACAAATTTGGCCCTGATTCAAGGTGAAACTCTATAAGCATTTTTCCAGTTTTGTTATAATTCATTTCTTTGGATCTGAGTAAGCCTAATCATCAAATTGCTCCAGTATTTATGGGAGGCCAACTTTATTCTTACTTTGGGATTCAAAGAAACTTCCTGAAGTTCAAGAAATATGGCAGTCTGTTCACAGGTGGTCTCCTCTTCTTCATAAGCCTGATCTTTTCAAGATATCCCAGGATAAATTCTCTAACCCTTCCCCCACCACGAAAACAACAAAAACAAAAACAAAACCTCCTTTCATTTTCCAAACATTTCACAGTCTAGCAAAGTATTTCACAAAATATTTGGCTATTCTACAGGCTATTCCATAGGAGCACAAACCCATTTAAATATGTGTGAGAAAAGGACCAAATTCAAAATCAATTTAAATGTGTCCCATTTAGGCAGTCATACTGTTCTTAGAAAGTCATTAATAAATTTTGGCTTCTGTAGAAGAAGGAAAGAGGGAAAAATATTGCTATTGTCATATAAATTAATCTAATCTCTTTTTTCCCTTAAACTTTATTCTCTCAGTAGTTCTTGAGGAGGGCTGGCGATGAAAAGGCCCAGGTGAGGCAGTCCTGTGTGCTGTGCTCTCTCTCTCTCTGGCCAGGGCTCCTCAGAGCTTCACCTGGCTCTCAGGTTAAGAAGACCTGCTTTCAAACGACAGACTCTTCCCTTCACCACTCAACTTGAAGGAAGGAAGCGGATCTTAACTGGCTCCCTGGGGAATTCTGACACCTCAGAATCTGCAGAAAGTGTGCAGAAGTAGACAGTGGATCCTCCAGGGGACGGCCTTTGAGATTTCAAAGGGAAAGGGGACTGGAAAACTCTAAATGGCACAGTACCAACAGGAAAAGAAACTAAATAGGCATCACTGAGAGAAAAGTGAGCCCAAGGCTCCACTACAGGGGAGCATTTTGAAACAGCAATTAACATAACTCTCTTGAATTGCTGAGTCTTTATAGCTACTTTCCTATAACTTCCCTGCTTTTACATATAGATAACTTGCCCCCTTTAGGCACCAGTAAATACCATCCATTAAAACTCTTCAAAACAAAAAGCAAGTCTCAAAACAGGAGGTTACAACTGTCTCAGAGCACAGGAGAGAGAAATGGCAGAAAACTTTGACCTCCAAGGGAAGCTATTTTATTACATTAAAGAAACACAGGAAGAGGGAAAGAGAGAAAATATTTTCCCTTTCAGGAGCCATGAAATCACATAGACTTTACTATGTGCAAAAGGTGTATCACTATTGCCTTCCTTTGATGGAAGACATTTGACTCATTGCTCCAAGGGAGTTATTAAAAACAAAACAGCAGCAAAATATTAGGAAAAGAAATTAAATGAAAACTCTATTTCCCCTTCGTCCTCTTCTTCCTTATTTTGCAAACTTTGCTTTGGGACTGATGGTGCCTTCTTCTTTAAGGACAATCCTGTTCATAACATCTATTTACTATTTTGTATTTTTCATCATTTGGGGGATGTAGTCAGCACCTCCAAAAAGGGTGGCTTTATCATCAGTCTTCAGGAAGAACATCAAAAAGGACAAGAACAAAAACCATAAACACTGTTTGAAATTTATAATACGTAGGTTTATCAACCTGTGATTGAAATGCTGCATAGTTCCATCAGATACCAAAATAAATCACTGTAATATACTTGGCCAATGGGGCTTAGACTATTAGAATGAGTTAGTAGGGAATTGATTAATTAATTAATAAAATGGACCTGGGCTAAAACTGTGTCTTTCCAAAGAGCTTCCTGTACCTTTGTAATTATCATCTTACTTTTTCTTAGACAATTCAAAGAGTAAAATGAGATATCAGAGCCCTAAATCACATAGCTGATTTGCAGCATTATCAAGTTTAGAATCTCTATCCCCTTCTTTTTAAGAATATGTTCTAAATACTGAATTATCATATTTCTCTGATTAAAAAAAAAATTCCCTGATTTACAACTTAACATCTGTGGCATTCTAAAACTGCATCATGTCACATGGGGTCAAGTGAAACCACAAAATAAAACCAATTATTTGTAGACAAGATAATCATTATTTAATCATCTGATGGGAAGGAAGTTCAAAGACATAAAAGCAGATGTAACCTTTTGAAACTGTAAAAAAGGATAATCACAAACTTGTGATTATCCTATAGGGCTTCTACTAGCTCTCCATCAAAGAAAGGATTTAAATGCCTGAAAAGAAAGATATTTAAAAATACCACTCTACTACATATTAAATATTAGAATCAAATCATAACAGTAGTCAAAATAGCTTTTGGTGTTTTGTGAATCTATTATTACCTAACCTCCTTATCAGCTGGGAAGGAGTTAAATGACCTAGAAACCTAGTTCTGCTATGACCTTAGCCCTATGACCTTGAAAAAAATGATGTAATCTTTCTGAGCTCCAGTTTTCTCTACAAAATGATTATAGCATCATTTGCTATGAGGATTAAGTCAATGTGTTTACTTGAAAGTACTGTGTAAACCCTGCAGCTCTCCAGTAATACAACATTGTATCACCATATATATATAGTCTTTCATTTTTAGGAAAGCTCTACACAAAGAACTTGACCAAATGTTAACCCTGCTTGGTGTAGGATGAAATTACGGCCTCATTGAACACAAAAGAAAGATTTTTAAACTATCTTAAATGTGTAATTATAAGATCGTATATTGGTAAACAAGAGAAACTTCTGGTCAAATGTTGCAAATGGCAGTCTCCAAATTGTATTAGGTCTGCAGACATGTTTTGTTCTGCCCAGACATAATTTTTAAAAAGTAAGCTGATTTACAACATTTAAAAATAAAAAATAAATTGACATAAGATTATGAATTTTTATCTCCCTTTCTAAAAATCAAATATTTGTCCCTGACGTTGCATCTGTGCTACCTTCTTTTGCTGGTGTATTCCCTCTGCTATTTGCTTCATTCCATACCTAGAATGCTTCACTCAAATAGTCCCTGCCAGTTTCCATAAGCATTTCACAGTTTATAATATTTGTAGCAGATCATGAAACACTGGATTACTGTTCTGTAAATATTTATGGCTTTTCCAATTCCAGCCCCTACCAGATGGACAGAATACATTTTCATGCACCACTGATTTGGAGTTTGATCACAAGACTTGCTTTGGCCAATGTCAGCAGATGTGACATGAGAAGACACTTTAAGTGTGTTTGGCCAGGCTCTGTGTTTGTACTGTTTGCCAGGAGAAGAGCATGTCCCAGGAGGTCACTGCCCTTTTATCTCAAACCCTAGATTAAGACACATGGAGTAGACCTGAGTCTGTCCTTCAGGACCTTAGCCTGCAACCAAGGTTGTATGACCTATAGCCTGAGGCAGAGCTGCTCCAGCAGATGTGAATTGAAAAAAAAAAAAAAAAAAAAGATGCCATTTAAAAGTACTTGAATAAAAAAAAGAAAAGAAAAAACTTTTGTTGTAAACCACTGAGTTTCAGAATAGTCTGTTATGCAGCATTATTGTGCCAATAGCTGACTGATGCACTAGATTATTGTTTTCTCTATCTCTATTTCTTTCTGTTTGTGAGTTTGTCTCTTTCTTTTATGTTCCTGATGAAGGTTGGGAAGAAGAGTGAAACAGAAAAGTGGTAATAGAGTCAGAAATGACTCAAAATGGGAACGATCTGTGGGATCATTTAACCCAAACCTGTCATCTTTCCAGAGAAGTGAAGTCAATCTTTCAAACTTAGTTAGAATCTAGTTTCCTTATTCCTGATTGAATGATCTTTATATCCATCACAATTCTTCCTTAGGCCTAGAAAGGCTAAAAATGCCCACTGATCTAGGCAACATCTTTCTACTTTTCTCAGAGAATTTAAACAAGCAGAGATAAAATTAGAAATCTATGGGCAAGATACATCTAGCATTCTCTTCCTTCAAATGCAAAAATAAAACACATCTTTGTGTGTTTGGGGGGTGCACACACACACATGCACATGTTTCTGCCTGGGAACTTTAACAGTTTAGGGAATGTGAGCCAGTTGTTAGTGAAAAATAAATGTATTTTAAATTTAAGAACAAAATCCTCTCAGGATGAGATTAACATGCTTAAACCTTTTCTGACCTTATTTTTTACACGCTCATTCTCAATAGAAATTTTAGAATCCTTTAAAGTCCTTGAAAGGAAGTGCATATAAAGACTCAATGTTAGTTTTTGTAATAACTTTAATGCTATATATAGTCATTTGCTGCATAACGATGTTTTGGTCAATAGACTGCATATACAATGGTGGTCCCATAAGAGTATAATGGAGCTGAAAAATTCCTATTACCTAGTGATGTCATAGCCATCATAACATTGTAACACAACACATTATTCACATGTTTGTGATGATGCTGGTGCAAACAAAACTACTGTGCGGCCAGTCACATAAAAGTAAAGTACATACAATTATGTACAGTATAGCACATAATACTTGATAATGATAATAAACAATTATGTTACTGGTTTATGTATTTACTATACTATATTTTTTATTGTTATTTTAGAGTGTCCTCTTTCCACCAATAAAAAAGTTAATAGTAAAACAGCCTCAGGCAGGTCTTTCAGGAGGTATTCCAAAAGAAGGCATTGTTATAGGAGATGACAGCTCCATGTGTGTTATTGTCCCCAAAGACCTTCTAGTGGGACAAGATGGAGAGGTAGGAGACAGTAGTATTGATGGTCCTGACCCTGTGTAGGCCTAGGCTAATGTGTGCATGTGTGTCTTAGTTTTTAACAAATAAGTTTAAAAAATTAAAAATTAAAAATTTTAAAAATAGAAAAAAACTTATAGAATAAAGATGCAAAGAAAGAAAATATTTTTGTACAATGTGATTGTGCTTTAAACTGTTATTACAAAAGAGTCAAAAAGTTAAAGAAATTTAGAAGTTCACGAAGTAAAAAAGTTACAATAAATTAAGGTTAATTTTTTATTGAAAAAAGAGATTTTTAAAAATAAATTTAGTGTAGCCTAAGTGTATCATGTTTCTAAGGTCTACAGTAGGTACAGTAATGTCCTAGGCCTTCATGTTCACTCACCACTCAGTCACTGACTCACCAGAGCAACTTCCAGTCCTATAAGGTCCACTCATAGAAAGTACCCTATACGGGTACACCTTTTTTTCTTTTATCTTTTATACCATAATTTTACTGTACCTTTTCCATGTTTACATATGTTGAGATACACAAATACTTACCATTGTGTTATAATTGCCTACAGTATTCAGTACAGTAACCTGTTGCATAGGTTTGTAGCCTAGGAGCAATAGGCTAGACCATATAATCTAGGTGTGCAGTAGGCTATACCATCTAGGTTTATGTAATTACACTCCATGTTTGCACTATGACAAAATTGCTTAACAATGCATTTCTCCGAATATAGCCCCATTGTTAAGAGATGCATGTACACACACCCCCCTTTATATTTCTTATCTAATGTGTTTTCTTTTTATAACTGATGCTAATATCCTACCTAATTCTAAGATATGACATAGATTTATAAATGGCTGCTCATAGATTTTTAAGAAATATATTTTATGTTGTCAATTTCAAAGGATGAAAAAAATCTTGCTTAATGTAGAAATAAACCAACATAGAGGGTTGTGAGTGTCTTTGGCTATCCATGGTTAAAGGAATCAGCAGGGGTCCCCTGAGAGGAAGAAAGAAATTTATATAGTGAAACAAAAAAAGAAAAATCATTTAGTAAAGAACTTCAAACAAAATGGAGTCCAAAGAGAAACAACTTTAGATTTAGAAAATCAAACAACATAGAAAAGGTCCTTTAAAATTGTGAAATATTTGCCTCATAAATATGAATGTGAACAAACACAATCTATAAGAAGTAAGACTAGGGTGATTTCATCCTTTAGAAAACATGAAAAATCAAGTACTTCAAGGTAGAAGAAATGAGGAAGTAAAAGTTATCTAGGCAAGGTGGAGAATTCTTCACCATTTGTTATAACAAGTCTTTCTTCATTTGGGAAAGAATGGCTTGTCAGCACAAGTTGCAAACTGAAAAGTCACTTTTGTAAGAAATAGAAAGAAAATGTCCTTCCCTCAAGAAAGTATTGTTTGCCAAGAAATTATTGCAATAAATATACAAAATTACTAAGAATATGGTGTGAATAGCATCTCCTAGATTGTGCAATGCACAGATTGTGCAACTTAGGCAGCTGTCCTGGGTTGAATAAATTGTCACCAGCATTCTTAGAACGTGAGGTACCGCAAGGGCTCTGTGATTCCTCCCAAAAGATGATCTATACAAGTTTTGAGGAAAAGAGGAAAAGGAAACATAAAATATAGTTACTCACTGTGAAGAAATTACACAATTACATTACTTTGAAAACTTTGTTAAAAAAGAAAAGGAAATAAAAAAAGAAAAAGCCAGCCTATCCTTTTTTTGTCTATGGTAGATTGCCAAAAAGTACACAACTTCTTTGCAGCTCCTCCTGTGAGAGGTGGAAGCTGGGCTTGGACATATAATTGGCTTTGGCCAGTGGGATAGTAGCAAACTGTATACAATCAGAGACTTGAAAAGTGCTGTGCATTGGGGCTTACCCTCTGGCCAGGTGCATCCCTTCTGCCACCATAAAAGCAAGCCTGAGCTAGCCAGCCAAACATGGAGGATACCACACAAAGAGACCTCCCAGGTCAAGGACCAAGTCAAGATATAATAAATATCTGTTCTTTAAGCCATTATATTATGAGATGGTTTGTTACATAGCAGGAGGTACCTATTACAGTGTCTCAAATAAGAAAAGATTGTTGTAATTGCACATTATCACCATCAATTACCTAAGTAATAAAAGACGGCTTGAGTCATCTTTCTTTGGGAGTCTTCTTATGTCATGCCCACAAATCTTGACTGTGAAGACATCTTTTTTTTTTTTTTGACCACTCTTCCTCAGATGAGGTTTGAGGGTGGTTCTCAACTCCTTGAACCTCTTAAGGAAAAGGAAACCCTTAACAGATGGCCAAGTAACTGGTATTAATTTCTACCATTAAATTCAGTAGAAAATTCAGTTTGGGGCAGAAAAAAACAATCTGACTTGGTTTTTTAAAAAGTTTGACAATTGTGAATGTTATCTCTTTGTTCATGAAATAACCAATTACTCAGTTAAGACCTGGAAAAGAGAAGGGAACTTCTGGTAATTTCTGAAAAGGAAAGAGTCCTGTAAAGGATAAAAGGATAAAAGTTCACCCCTTGGGAAAAGCCAACTTGCTCTTCTTCTGAAGAAAGAAGGCAGAGAGTTAAAGGATGGGAAGGAAACCGTAAGAAGAAACGGCATGGATGGAGACAGCTTGTGATGGGCAGAGCTTTGCTTCTCAAAAATAAATCTCTAGGTCAGAAGTGCCATTAGAAATTGCCAAAGGGAACACACAGGGACCCATGCTAAAAAGCACGCTTGACTGGGAGAAGAAACCAAAAAATAAAACACATGAGAGAAATAGAATTGTTTCCACAGTTGTCTTCAGGTGGTAGAGCAAGAGTGATATTTATTTTCTTCTTCCTTCCTCTCTGAGTTCCAATCTCTCTCTCTCCAGAATATTTTATTGGTCCCAAGAAAGGATGTCAAAATCAAAAATATGTGTGTCAGTATTATAACTGCTTTTCTTGAAAGTATAAAAAGTCCAAATACTTGCATTGTATAGATTGTCACTGCAACATGGGGTGAAATAATGCCAGGTATGAGCTCTATTATCTATCAATCTATGCACATGTACACATATCTCTTTGATATGTCCACCTCAACATACTGCTTTTTTGTTGTTGTAAACATGTTCACTTATTTCATTTTGAGGTCTCGTTAACTTTTGTTTTTTTTCTCTTTCTTTAACACAAGAAACACATAAATATATGTAAACGGCATATGAAGGACAATCAAACACAGAATGTATGGATTGAAAAGTAAAAATATTCTTTTCCACCATAATCAAATTGTGTGTATCATTCCAGTTTGTGTGTGCCATTTTCTATGCATTTACAAACCTGTATGATACACTGTGCTGTAATGACTGTTTCTGTAATGCAAAATAGGGGAGTCATCAGTACAATACAGAAGTCACAATGGTTTATATGTGACTTGTTTATAGGTAAGGGAGCCAGAAAAGTTGGAGTAGAACTATAAATTTGAGCAGGAAATGAAGAGCCCTGAGTTCAGTGTTTGAACTGACAGCAGGAGCCTTTTTGTTTGCACTAATAACAATTATAATAATAATAAGTAAAAGCTAGCAATTGCATGCAGAAGTCCCTTCCCTGAGAGGAGCACCCAGCTGTCAGTGGGTGGCAGGCAGGCTGCACCACAGTGAAGGCCCACGGGTAAGAGCCTACAGAATGTGGGGGCTGTGTCTGATAGAGGAGCAAGAAAAGATCTCTCTGAGGAAGTGACATTTGAGAAGAAACCTGCAAGAAGTGAAAGAGCAAGCCAGGGGAGGGCTGTACTCCAGGCAGAGGGAACAGCAAGCAGAAAAGCTCCATGGGGGAACAAACAATGGAGTTTGGGGAACAGCAGGAAGGCTAGCATGGGTAGAGCAAGCAGGGAAGAGAGCAGAAGGAGAAAACATTGCAGAGATCAGCAGGGACTAAATCATAAAGGTCATTGTTGGCTGAGGTGAGACATCTAGACTTCATTCAGAGAGTGCCAGGAAACCACCAGAGGCTTCTCAGAAAGGAACTGATAGAATCTGATTTATGTGTAAAACTCATTCTGGACGCTGTGTGAGAATCCAATATTGGGGGAATGAGTCAAATCAGGAAAACCCATCAGGAAGCTATCGTAGCAGCTTAGATGAAAGGTCTTGAGCTATGGTGGAGCATCAGGAAAAGATATATTTTAATTATAAAGCTGGTAGGGCCAGCACATGGATTGGAGGTAAGGCGTGCGGGAAGAAGAGACATCAGAAAAGACCCTTAGGCTTGGACCTGAGTAAATGAGTGAATGGTGAGACCCCCCCTTTATGATGATGGAGAAGACTGGGGCAGAACAGGTTTGGTGAAAAGGGAGAAATCAACAGTTCTCTTTAGACAGTTAACTGTAAGATGCCCAGTAGACATCCATGTAGAGGACTATGGATTTCAAGATGGTACTGAACAGATGAACACAGAACAAATAAACATTCTTTATAACAGCCAAGTAAGCCAGGACTTGGTAATGACTCCATGTATCAGTGTTCTTCTTAACCAGATCAATATAACAGAAAAAATTGACATAAAATAGAGGATATAGAAAAACTTCAAAATAGAACATAAACACTAGATTGTATCTAACTAGGTGGCAAGTTTAATAAGGCAAAAATGGCAGATGACAGAGCATGGCACAGCCAGCCTTCTCTGAATCACACACCTGTCTTCTGTGGGATGGCAGGGCTTTGTTTCAATTGGATAACCACTTCTAGTCTCTTTTCTAATAGAAACATCCCCCGTATATTCTTCCTCAAACCACCAATGAGGAAGTACATATCCTGTTCTAAACCCTGGACTCCTTCCGTTTACAAATGCAACTCTTTAATATGTTATTGAAATTACACAAATCTTGCTAAAAATCTCGAACCAAATAAAAATACATTTATGGCTCACTTCGATATTAGAAAATTAGGGTATGTTTCACAGATTTCCAACTTTCAAAACATGCACATTTTTATTCATGCATCATAGAAGTGATTTTTTGCAAACATTATTTAAAAAGAATCAATCAACCGTAAAAATACACAGCCTTTGAATATATTGGCTTGTATTTATTTGTAGCAATTGACCCAAATCCAATCTTCTCAGCTGGATTAACATGAAGCATGTTAAGTAGAACACGGAGGAAAAAACGTCTGTTTTTTTTTTTATTTAAGGCAAGATTATTTGGATCTGCTTTCTGTCAAAATTAAGCCAGTTCTCCAGTTCATATTATATACTTAGTCATACACTAAGAATGTAGCTATGACCATATCAAATACTCACTGCAAGTGCCAGATAGGCCAGTATACCAAAAGCCAAAGTTATAAAGAACTCTTTCGCCTAATCACAATCTGACCACAACTTCCAATGCCTGTGACACGTTTGCGCGTGTGCACGTGTGTGGTAAATGTATGCATGTGTGCTTTTTTCCTTCTGCATTTAGCCTTTGTCTGGTTTCTTATATCATAAATGACATGATACCACTTGATGGCAGACTTTGATGTTGCAAAGTTACTTCCCAATTCACAGTTACTCATCCCTGTGGATCTTGTTCAAAGTCAAAACCACCTCAGGTAGTTCTGCTGCTAAGGGCGACCAGGATGGCATTTGGCTAAGGAGCACTGAACTGTCACTGCCCTGCAGGGGTCAAGATGCCTCCCTTTTACTGAGATGTGCCAGCAGTGCACGGAAGGTCTCTTTAAGTGCCAGTTGTCGGGTAAAATTCATCAAAGATCAAAGCCAGAGCTAAGCAGCTACACTGTCTTAAAATAGCCCCTTGGTTCTTACTGGGGGAACTGAGAAGGAAATGGAATGGTTGTAACTTAAAGGAAAAACAAAATCCTCAAACTCCCTCTCCCTTGATAATAATGACTTTATCCTTATCAAATGCTTATCCAGATGTACGATACCAAGACTTCCACCCAGTTTGGCATTTGTGTATGTTGTGCGTGGGCTCACACGCTCATTTATTTGGCATGCACTCTTTGAAAGAGACCTTACAGAGGGCACAGTAATTGTAACAAACCATGCCAAAAGTCAGATGGCAATGATGACATATTAGTAATCAAGGATACGGGGGTCGTCTGAGGTGTATTAATAAGTCACCAGGGTGGCTCTGTCCCACGTATCCCTCACCCCTCTCCAGGGACCAGCAGGCTGGCCAGGGCATGCTCTTCTCATAGCTATGGCAGGGTGAGAGAGGACAAGCAGAGCACCAGGGCCAATGAAAGCCTGGGCTAACAGCTACTAGCAGGCTGTCACCTCCACTTCATTCTATCACCCAAAGCAAGTCACATGGCCAAACCTGTGATCAAAGTGGGTAGGGAAGTAGACTAGCTCCTTTAGTGGGCGGAGCTCCAAGGTCACATGGGAACAAGAGAGGGTTAAGTATCATGGCCAATAATGCCACCTACCAGAGCCCACTTGTGCATCTTTTAATCTGGAGAAATAACAAATGCACAAGGTCTAAAACACATGGATTTAAGGGCAGACAGACCTGAGTTCAAATCCTTACTAGCTCTTGCCCTTGAGCAATCAATGTATCGTTCCTTGTCCTTATTTTCCACATGAATAAAATGGAAATAATAATATTTGCAGGCCGGACACGGTGGCTCAAGCCTATAACCCTAGCACTCTGGGAAGCTGAGGCAGGAGGATCGCTTGAGGTCAGGAGTTTGAGACCAGCCTGAGCAAGAGCGAGACCCCGTCTCTACCAAAAATAGAAAAAATTAGCTGGGCGTGGTGGCGCGCGCCTTGTAGTCCCAGCACTCTGGGAGGCTGAGGCAGGAGGATCGCTGGAACCCAGGAGTTTGAGGTTGCAGTGAGCTATGATGATGCCACTGCACTCTAGATGGGGCAACAGAGCAAGACTCTGTCTTAAAAAAACAAAACAAAACAGAAAAACGTTTGTGTCACAGATTATTGAAATGCCTCTTTGATTATTGAAAAGTATAATGTATGAACAGTAATTAGTCCGTAGCATTCTTCTAAGAAGTTACAGTACTTACCGTTGTTACTGTTATTGCTATTATTTTCATTATTATTATTGTCATTATTCATACTGAGAAATAGTCGGGGCTTTTATTCTATCTGTCAAAGTTGGCAAACTCAATCTCTTCCTCAAATGCTTTCAGACAGGAATAGCATCACTTCTGCCCAAAAAAGAAAACAGACCAAACATAGTAAAAATCATAAGCCCCGTGTCCTTCAGTATCACTCCTGGCCCACACAACTCTTGAAAGGCGAATCTCTGTGAAGTGAAGTATAATGTGTAAGGAAGAAAATGTGAAGACAGTTTTGCTATAATAAACGCAGAGAGGGAAATAAAAGGACTTCCTATAGTCACTAGTAGGAAAAGTGAGTCGCTTTGCTTTTGGAGTCATTAGCTTCTTTTGAAATCATTTGGAAAACAGGTTGTTTGCAAGGGTCAGTGGTTGGACAGTTGGCCGGCACTGGTACATGTTCTGGGTAGCAGCTCTCTAGCATTTTCTGGGTTGAATCTTCTTTGAGGTATGAGTGACCATGCTACAGCCCCAACCTTATTCCTTCACCTTTGTTTCACATTCAGCGACATGCCTAATGTTCTCGCATTTTACCTATAAGAAGATGTGGACATATAGAAAATACATATTCTTAAGTTGGCTAAAATAGGCCTCCAAAACCTTTTTTTTTTAAGAGACGGGGTCTCATTTTGTCACCCAGGCTGGAGTGCAATGGTGTGATCACAGCTCACTGCAGGTCTGCACCACCACGCCCGGCTAACTCAATAACCTTTTTTCCCCTCAATTGATCACATAATTGAAGCTATTTTTGTTTATTTATTGCACAATTAAAATAATTGTCTTCATTATTAATTTATCTACTAAGCTAAATTCTTCCCTTTTTTACTGAGGTCTTATTTGAATAACAATTTAACTTTTCTTTAAAAAGCACAGTTAGAAAAATTCTAAATTTTTATCTAAATGATTATACGTAATACATCTCATTATGTTATTGACACTCTTGATTGTTTTGGTCTATGGAGAAAGAGTCTGAAATTCCTTTCTAGGCTTCATTTAAACTCAGTTTTCCAAATCTAGCACCTTTATTTCCTCTCTTTTTATGGTAGAAATCTTTCTTGGCTTTTTTGACTTCCAAATCCTTAATTTCTGCATTATTGGAATAGAATTGCAAAAATAGTCCCTTGTGAACCGTGGTGTCTATATTCATTCACATAAGATCACTCAGAAAATCAGTGAAAATCAGTGTGCAGAGTACTCGCTGGCGTTTTGCTAGAAGGTGTTGGTGTGTGCATGCCTCAAGTAAAATCATAAGTTGCTGATCTTATCTACTCCTCTCCCTCCTGGGGAGTCCTCCTGGCCTCTCTCCCTGTACTCTGTCCCCAGAAATGGATGACTTATTCCATGGTGGGAAGCAAGGAGGGAATACTCAGAGTATGCATAAGGCCTGGTTTTCCTGTGCCAATGACCAAGATGAGATCCACAGTTGCCTTCTGCTATCCCAGAAATGCTTCCAGCAGCAACCACTGGGCTGGAAAGGCGGCTGCTTTCTGAGTCGTGTCTTTCTCAGCTGTCTGCCAAAGCTGCGCTTCTAAACATAGCAGAGCCCCCCTCCCTGTAATTTCAGCCCCAGCTGGTAAAGCCCACCTGGCTCTTTTGAGGCATTCCCTTTGAGTAAGTAGCTGAGAAGCAGCTGAGATACCCCTCCAGGAACTGGCAGCTGCTGCCAAGTCTTTGGTTTCTCTTGCTTCAGCGAGCAGCTCTGGGTCATTTTCATGAGGCTCAGATGCTCCTCAGATGATTTAATCCAAAGGATCAGATATGACCCTGGCGTCCTTTTTTGATCCCACAAGCATCTGAACATGCATTAGACGAAGATGTTTGTGATCAGCTTACAGGGGTTGGTCTTTGTGGAGCTCCAGCTCATGAATCTCTCAAAAGGAGAATGGTTCTGTTCTCTGCTTATACTGTGAGTGCAATATTGTTATTATTTGCACTTTTCTGAAGCTTTATGTGGCACCAATTCAGTCCTCCTCTTGGGAAAGGCAGCTTTTCTTTGAAGCAAGAATTGTAGCGTTTTCCTAATACAAACGCACATACAGGTTTTGTAATATAAAACTCCTGTAGGCATTTGCTAATGTTTCCCTTCTGGCCTAAACTGCTGGGTGTGACTAGTTTAAAAGCTGTCAAAATGACATAAAACAGTTATTAAAACCACTGGCTGACTCACTGCCAGAGGGCAATATTGTTCCATAAATAGTCTGCATCGCAATAGTGCTCAGAGCAAGACTAAGCCATCAAACCTAAGGGCAGAAGGCATTTTAAACACACGGTAAAGTGCAGTCATATGTAGAATCCCACACATAAGTAAATGGACACATTTTTTTTGCAGGAGCAATTTGGGCAATAGGTACAAGTGAAACATAGGTATTCCAGGATATATTTGACTACCTAAGTGAACATGTAATTGTGCAATGAGCCTTTCACAGCAACTCAATTAAACATGTAAATTATTGCAAAATGTTCCCAGCAGCCACAGAACATTTTCAGTGTCCAATGTCATTATCCTCTATCAGGCATTTGTGCATCGGAGTACACATTTCTGTAATTAAATAGCAATTATTTTTATTTCCAGTCCCATTAGTAACATTTAAAATCACAAATACTATATTGTCTTTCTTCTTTTTTGACATGGATTCATTATATTCTTAGTGAAAACACTCCTTATGGAATTAGTGGGTTCCCACAGAGGCATCTTTTAACATCTTTGCCTTTGGAAAGGTAGGATGAGTATGGGGTCCTTTGAAAAATAGGATTACACGAATGTGATATTCTGAAGTGTCTTTCAGAGATATTTATCCTTAGCATATACTTAGAGCTGCTGGTAATTCACACAAAATATTATTAACCTTAAAAAATTAATACCCAACAATTATTTCCTCACAATGTATTTTAAGCAATTGTCTGTCCTAAGAAATGGGTGGTAATAGTTTCTTTTGTTTAATTTATGGCATTGCTTGTAAAAAGTAAATAGATAAGCCTAAGGCAGTATTTTGAAGCCCTCTGTGGGCATGGTTTGGGAAGGACTAGAGATACAAAGTCAGAACGTCAGTATTGGTGGCAAATGTCTATGTGTCCTCCCTGATGCCAAATCATATGCTGAAGCCCTAACCCCAATGTGACAGTATTTGGAGTATTTGGCCCTTAGAAGGTGAAAGGTTACAGGAGGTCTTGAGCATAGAGTCCCCATGATGGGATTTGTGTTTTTTTAAGACAAGGAAAAGAGATGAGAGCTTTCTGTCCTCCATGTGAGGAGACAGAGGAGAGTGAGGAAGACAGCCCCCACCAGGAATGAAATCCGCTAATACCTTGACCTTTGACTTCCCAGCCTCCAGAGCCATGAGAAGTAAATGTCTGTTATTTAGGCCACCCAGTTTATAGTATTCTATTATAGTAGCCCAAGCTGACTACAACACTCATGGAGGTATTTCCTAGAGTACCTGGTAGAATTCAGTATTAGGCTGGTCAATTTTGGATATTTCCAGGAGAAAATTTAAGAAATGGAGTATCGACATATTCATGATAAGAAAAACAATCTTCCCTGACACGGGAGAGTATTATTGCCAGGATCCTGTGGGTATCTTTTAGGCAGGAACAGAAATCCAACAGCATCAGAAGAAACTTGCCCTACTAAGTGACTTTGAGTGACTTTGCCAAACGAGATGGAGCTTTAACGGTGAATTCAACTGATTTACTTCAATCTCTCCTTCTACTGAAAACTAACTATAACTGTTTCTACTACTAATTTTAACCACTTAGTCGCATGCTACAGAAGACATAAAATATACAGATTTCCACAGGGTGTTCCTTCTATTCTGTTTTGTTTTGGTTTTACTTTCAAAAAAATTATGCAAAGGGATGTGTTCTGAAGTTCCAAATGATTTCAAAAATCAAACCAATCCAATCAATTTTTCAGTAATTGGCTTTGAAGAAACTGAGACAAGAGCAATGCAAACAAAGTGCTTTTAAATAAATCATAATTACCCATGCAAATGTCTCCGATAATTTGAGGGTTTAATCAGATGACTAACAATTTGGAAGCCCGCTTGCGTTTGGTAAAATGACAGGCAGCAGGAATGAGGAGAAAGCAGCCTGGTAGCGACAATCTGAGATGTGAGAGGGAGGAGCCGGATTAACATAAAATTATCCAAACTTGAACAAGTCTCCTACCAGGAGGTCATTTATTCATTCACCTTAATAGTAAAGACCTGTGCATACATTAAACCTTTCCAACTTGTTCTTAAGCCTTGAATTCATCTGGAATGGTTGCAGATTTTTCTTTCCCTCTTCAGATGATAAAAAGCATTTTTGTGCACAAGGAGCAGGTGTTGTTTGTTATTATAATTCAGAGCACGTTACCAGTTCCCCCGACCCCCATTTCATGAGGGCATCCTCATGTCTTCTCTTGCTACCCAATCTTCTACATTCTAATTACAGAAAACCTTTTAAAGAGGTGCACTTTTGTGGCTCTAGATGATGCTACCTTTAACAATGTTATTTTCCTCCTGCTTAGAGGGTTAAAAATCAATATAATATGTGATCTCCTTGTGTTTTTTTTTTTTCCTGAAACCAAGAAGCGAAGTACTCCACTTAGTGCAGTTTTAATTAAACTGAATACATTATAAAACACTCTCCTAATTTGCTTTGCCTAGAAAATGTTTTTTAAAGTGTTGCAAATCAATCAACTAATTGAGCTATGTAGTAGGAAATGCAGATGGCATCTCGTTACTCTGTGTTTTCACTCTGGCAACCAAGTGCCTCTTCATAGACAGGACTTGTGTTGTGGCTGGCAATTTGTATCCTAAACTACCAGTGTGGGGTTGTGGTAGCCAGTGCCAAAGGTTGCCAAGGAACAGCAACACAAAATGGATGGACCAAAGGCAAAGGTGGTACGTGGAGAAGGTGGCAAGGGGACAGAGATAGCATAACCAGGATGGCTACCTGCAGCCTCAGGTAGCATTTATACCACATCGGACCAAGAACAGATGGTTTTATCTGTTCGTTCACAGAGTGGTTCAACAGGAATAAAGGTCATATCTGCATTGGGGATTTATTTTTCCCACAAATCTAATACTGGGAGATGTTGGGGTTTGTCTTTTTCTGTGCCCTTTCAATTTAATCTTATAAATATTAATTCAGTATAAGGCACTCTACCCAGTGCTGGGAAGATGGACAAAGTGAGATCTTTGCTCTTGAAGAGCTTTCATTTAACAGCATTTATTGAGTGCATATATTTTCAGGCACAATGTTGGGTACATGATAATCAAAATAAAGTCTCTTTTTCCTCAAGGGTCTTCCAGTTTTGTAGGAAAACTGATATGCCAACAGTCACTGTACAATATTGTTTTGTGTTGTTCATGGATGAGACAAGCATGGGGAAGAGCTAACTTTGCCTGGGGGAATTTTGAATCCTTTGTAGAGGAATCAGAAGGTAGAGACTATCTATTGCAAATGCCTATGAGTGATGGAAGAAATTTAGCACAATCTGAAGTATAAAGTCTCATTTTGGTAGCTACCCAACAAGCTTCTCAGTACAGTTCACATAATGACTGTTCTCTTAAATATTGAACTACTTACTTAAAATTGCCTCACATTTTAGGTTGTTCTAGTTTAAAGCACTGCTTTGTGCTACACAGGACTTATGTCAATGCACATCTGAAATGCATCATGAGGAATTCTTATAACTCAGCAGCCACGTGCTCACATGCTTTGGAACCAGTCCTGATGCGTGGTCCATCCCCAAACCAGCAGCAGTATCATCCCCTGGTAACTTGTTAGAAATGCAAATTCCTGGGCCCTATCTCAGATGTACTGAATCAGAAACTCTGGGGGTGGACCCAACATCTTGTTTGAAGAAGCCTTTCGGGTGATTCTAATGTAGGCTGACATTTGCCAACCACTTCTTTAGGGCATACTTAATGCCCAGTGCACAACATTCCTGTTCAGTTGGGTTCTATTTAGGTGGTGCTTAAAAACAAAAACTGATTAAACACACTCTTTCCACCCAAATTAGATTAAGTTGTTTATGAATGCTAATGAACCAATTTTACTGATTTTTTCCCCAAAGAAATTATGATTTTTGGCTACATGTAAAAAAAAACTTTAGTTGGGAGTCATGTAGAGAAAACAATTTTGTGGATTTCACTTTTCAATAAGTAATATTTTACATTTATATATCTATTACAAATTATGCCTATAGCACCATGATAGACGCAATAATTTGATATATACATTCATTTCGTATGTCAAGTAACTGTTACACATCATTCATATCTTCTCTCCTCTTGCATGTTTTTTGTCTGCTTGATCTATTAGATTTTGAGAGGGATGTGCTAAAACACCCCATGATGACTGTGGATTTGTCCACTTCCCCCTAAAATGCTGTCAATTTTTCATTGTATATTTTAAATTCAAGTTGTTAGGTACATGCAAGTTTTTGCTCATTATGCATTCCTTTATCTCAGAGGAAATGCCTCAAGATCTATACATGGTCAATTGTATTTGCTTTGCAGAAAAGTATTAATTTGTTTCTCATGCACAAAGTATATACGTGTATGTGTATATATATAGTGTATATGCACACATACGTATATAAATACACACACACACTCAGTCTCCTACTGTATTTCAGTATCGTTCTTTCTGTATACCAAACCTTACTTTCATAGCTCATCCTCCCATATCTAAGGGTGGTTCGACACATTGCAAGGATACAATGTGCATACTATAATTAAATAAGAACAATTATGAGAGAAACAGAGCTTTAGTGAGGAATTATAGTTTAGGTGAGCTTCCTGCAAAAGGATTTGATCAAAAAATAGGCAAGAGATCCCAACAAAATGGAATAAACCACCACAGAGGGATAGCTATAAAGTTTAACATAATAAATTATATTCAGATTTGTACCAGCTCAGAAACAAAGGTTTTTAGTTAAAAAAGGAACCATGCAATGAAAAAGATCATCTTGGGTAAGTGAGTGCATCAACCTACATTTGAAGTCAGGGGCTTTGATAGAGAAATTGGTAAAAAGACTGTGCAGGATCTGTAACTGGATTGCTCATACCGGAATAGAAATCTGTGTGTATACGTGTGGGAACGTATGTGCGTGTGTGTGTGTTTGTGTGTGTGTGGTTGGTGTGATTCTTTGCCTGTCACTCCCACAAGAGAAATAACAATTAAATGGAAACATATTTGTTTTGACAGCAGCAGGGTTTTTTTGTTGTTGTTGTTTTTTCCAATTCATTATGGGAACAACACTATAGACAACTTTTCTTTGCAATCATCCCCCCCAAAAATCTTAAAAATGTCAAAACTGCTGTAGTTGATAGGGGTCCTTAAAGGAAAATGGTATATCTCCCTTGGATTGAATATACTAAAAGTATCTAAAACCTAAGCTGAGTTGAATTCATTCTTCAGAAAGCAGTCTTGTATAGAAGAAGCTACTTAACAGTAGAGATGAAGTACATGCAAGCTCTTCATATGGAACAACAAATCTTGACTTCTTAAAGCTTTAGTATCTAGTCCATACCCGTTTGGGAAGCAGTGATGACAGCTGAGTGTTCTTTGGGCACTGGGAAGGAAGGTCTTCCACCTTGGAGACCAACAATGGAAGAGCTTCTCTGAAGATTAGACATTTTGCAAAGATCTTTGCAAACTCTAAAGTCGAATGCAAATATGAAACATATCTATTTATATCCATTAGTTATTTATAATCTACTAGATGACAAAGCCTGAACTAAACAATTGTACCCTAACTTAAAAATGTGAGCCTGAGTTCCAGCACTTGGAATTCATGGAACTTTGAAGTGATTACAGCTTCTCTATCGCAGAGTGAAAAGGAATAAAGTGAAAGGCATGTACCTCATGTTTTTCTCCTGCAGCACATTTGATGAACACAGATTGGGAAAAAACTCTCATATGTACAGACAACACAAAGATCAGCTGCTACCTAGATAAGATGGGCTGCAATTACCCCCACTGTTATAATGCTTCCCCTTTATCATCTCTATATCTTCAGAATGTCAGGAAAGAATTTCTAGACCAAGATGATGCTCCCACAGTGTATTTTGTTCCTTATGTGGAGCCTCCAAAGCTAGAGTTTTCTGTCATATCTTAGGAATTTATGCCCAAGGAATATAACTACTTGCCAAAGCAGTAATTCCTGGGACAACATTAGGACGTTCTTAGAAGAGGATAAAAGGGAAACATCTCTTGTCTTTGTCCTCAAGAAAACACAGTTTTGATTTAACAAAGTTTTTAAAACCCTGAAAATAGTAAATACATGAACAAAGGATTGATAGCTTTGAAAAGAGTTCAGTGCATAGCATACTTTTTAGCTACATAGCATTATTTTCCTCTTTCAAATATGAAATTTACGTATGTTACGACAAAGTAATAAAAATCTTACTTTTACTATGGGTAAACATTAGTACCTTAATCATATTATTTTTTGAATTTTTAAAATTGATTTTTTATTTGCCACATTGTAATTATACATATTTATGGGGTATAATTTGATGTTTGATACATATATGTTGTATATGTATCAGGGTATTTAGTGTGACCATTACCTCATATATTTATCATTTCTTTGTGGTGAGGACATTCAAAAGTCTCTCTTCTGGCTACTTTGTAATATATCATATCTTAGCTGTTAACCATCCTCACCCTATTGTGCAATAATTCCTGGAATTTATTCATCCTATCTAATTGTAACTTTATACTTTACCAGCCTTGCCCCATCCTCTCCTCCTCTCTCCCCTCCCTAGTCTCTAGGAACTCTGGTAACCATTGTTCTACTCTCTGCTTCTATGATATAAACTCTTTTTGTTTTTAAATTCCACATATGAGTGCGATCATGTGGTATTTGTTTTTCTGTGTCTGGCTTGTTTCACTTAACATGATGTGATATTCTCTAGGTCCATACATGTTGTTGCAAATAGCAGAATTTCATTCATCTTTATGGCTGAATAGCATTCCACTGTGTATATGTGCCACATTTTCTTTATCCACTCATCCATTTTTGGATACTTGGGTTGATTCCATCTTGGCTACCGTGAATAGTGCTGTAGTAAATGGGACTGTACATACTTCTTTGACATACTGATCTTATTTCTTTTGAATTTACAGTATACCCAGTAGTGGGACTGCTGGATTATATGATAGTTCCATTTTTTAATTTTTTGAGAAATCTCCATACAGTTTTCCATAGTGGCTGTACTAATTTACAACCCCCCCAACAGTGTGTAAGTGTTCCCTTTTCTCCACGTTCTCACCAATACGTGTTTTCTTTTGTCTTTTTGATTATAGCCATTCTAACTGGAGTGAGGTGGTATCCCATTGTAGTTTTGATTTGTGTTCCCCTGATGCTTAGCGATGCTGAGCATTTTTCTTCCATGTACTTACTGGATATTTGAATGTCTTCTTTTGAGAAATGTCCACTAAGGTCTTTTGCCAATTTTTAAAATTGAGTTATTTGGATATTTTTGCTGTCAAACTGTTTAAGTTTTTTATTTATATATTCTTGATATTAACCTTGTCAGATGTATAGTTTGTAAATATTTCTCTCCTGTTATGTAGGAGAACAATTCACTCTGTTTTTTTCCTTTGCTGTGCAAAAGCTTTTTAGTTTGAGGTAGTCCCCTTTGTCTATTTCTGTTTTTGTTGCCTGTGCTTTTGAGGTCTTATTGAAAAAATCCTTGCCCAGCCATGTCATAAAGCATTTGCCCTATATTTTCTTCTAGTAGTTATGTAGTTTGGGGTTTTGCATTTAACTCTTTAATCATTTTGAGTTGATTTTTGTATATGGTGAGAGGGAGGGATCTAGTCTCATTCTTCCACCTATGGATATCCAATTTTTCCAGCCCTGTTATTGTTTTAATTTAATGAAAAAGTCCTAGATGTAATCCCCCTCCCCCATTTTGTAAGGAGAACATTTTTAACCTGTGTCAGAGGTGACGGGTAATCTTCCTCACTTTCTGGGCCAAACTTTGACCTTCAGGGAAAGTTTATATTTTCAAGAAATAAAAAAATTAGCTAAATTCAAAATAAATGTCTTCAAGAAGTATAGGAGCTGAGAAATAAATAGGGTTCTAATGATGACAGATATCAATAAAAAGCTCTCACTCTTTAATTCCCAAAAAAATTCATTTTTTTCATTAATTCAATAAATAATCATTAAGCACCTACTTTGTGACAGGTAGAATACTAGACTTTAGGGATAGAAATTCACTGGGGTAAAATACCAAATAAGCAAATAAGTATATAATGAGCAATATAATTTCAAATAGTGACAAGTGCCATGAAAAAAATGAAAATGGTTACTGTGACATGAGTGAGAATCCTTGTACATAACCACTTAATATTAAATTTCATACTTTTTCAAAACAGATCAACAATTTTCTGGATGTACTGAACAAATTAAACAAAATTATTAGGCACCTACTCTATGCTAAGTAACACAGGGGATTATAAAAAACAATTTAAGATGCTCCATTGCCCTCAAGAAAGCAAGATGTTAAAACAGACAAGTTATTAAATAAAAAGTTAATTCGCAGTTCAAGTCAAGAGTATATAACAATGCCACAGAAACAAGAAAATAATAATAGGAAGAGCTATCTCTTATATGCTATGGAGGTGCTTTATATCTATTGCCACTAATTCCATACTCCTCAAGTTACATATGAGGAAACCAAGGTTTGAATAAGTTCACTGACTTTTCCAAAGTCACGTGGCTGGCAAGTAGCAGAATAAAGATTAAAGCCTGACCTTCCTACCATAGCCCTTTGCCTCCCCACACAGTATACAGGTGTTTGTCAAAGTATCACTATAGAAAATTCCTTCTGGGTCCTGATTTTGAGTAATGGTGCATGAATTTATTCAGATCAAACCTCCCACTAAAATATGAACAATGCTGGAATATGCTCAAATGGAAGCCTGTATCTAGACACATGAATAGAATATCATAGTAACAAAGATACTTATATCCTGAAGTCATTGGTCAGCACTGCACATGTTGACTTCAATTTAGGGCCACAGACGATGAGAGGGACAGAAGTCAATGCCAAGGCCTACCCAAGGTGGGAGTCTTATAAAGAACGCTTCCCTTTTGAGGCTTTAAAAGCCTATATCCTAAAGAAGGTCGAAATAATCATAACCTTTCACACTCCACCACAAGCTCCAAATACCAGGGGATAATAGAGAAGTTTTCCTTAGGGAGGAAGGGAAGGAAGGAGGGAAGGAGGGAAGGAAGGAAGGAAGGAAAGGAGGGAGGGAATCTTTTGTGCAGTTGTGGGCACTGATTAGCCCTTCTGTATATTTGAACCCAGAGCTTGGACTGGTCATGGAATTTTAAGCCACCCAATTTGACTAAAGTACTCCCAAATTGATAGTGAGTGCCCCGTTCCCTTTAGGAATCCTTTATTAAAAGGATCTGTTCTATATAATTTGGATTCAGTCAAAAGGCTGCACTCAAGGATCCAGAAGGCCACATGTGGCCCCAAGGCCACAGGTTTCCCACCCCTGGTTGGATGTTTGGCCTCTCAAAATCTCATGTTGAAATTTGATCCTCAGTGTTGGAGCTGAGGCCTGGTAGGAGGTGTTTGGGTCATGGAGGCAGATCCTTCACGAATGGCTTGGTGCCCTCCCCCAGGTAATAAGTAAATTCTTGCTTTATTAGTTCATGTGAGAGCTGGTTGTTTTAAAGGAGTCTGGCACCCCTTCCTCCCTGTCTCTTGCTCCTTCTCTTGCCATGTGATATACCTCCTCCCTCTTCACCTTCTGCCTCGATTGGAAGCTCACTGAAGCCCTCTCCAGAAGCAGATGCTCACACCATGCTTCTTGCACAGCCTGCAGAACCATGAGCCAAATAAACTTCTTTTCTTTATAAATTATCTAGTCTCAGGGATTCCTGTATAGCAATGCAAAATGGACTAACACAAGAGCAATAGCCAAAAAGTAGTCTTATATAATCAGATGCATGAAAAGAGCAAATGACATGATCAGGACCAGCATAGCAGAGAGCAGAAAGAGATCTGTACAGTCTTCAGACGTTGGGATTTTTAGTCACAGAGTTTAAAAGAACTATGCTTTCTCTGTTTATAAGGATGAATGACAAACTTAAAAATATCCACAGGGAACAAAATACTATGAAATGTGATAGCAGATTTGAAAAAGAAAAAAGAAATGATTAAAATTGTACCATGTACTCAAAGATTTTCCAGTAAGATCAGGAACAAGGCAAGGTTGTCCTCTTCACCACTCCTTTCCAACATCATACTAGAAGTCCTAGCTAATGCAATGAGACAAGAAAAGGAAATACAAGGTATACAGATTGAAAAGAAAGAAATAAATCTGTCTTTGTTTGCAGATGATATGATCATCTATGTAGAAAATCTGTATGAATTGATGAAAAAACTCCTGGAACTAATAAGTGATTATAGCAAATTTGCATGATACAAGGTGATTAATATACAAAAGACCATTGGTTTCCTATCTATCAGCAATGATACAAAAACCCTAAACAAAATATTGACACATTAAAATGAACATAAAAATATTATTTTAAAAAGTCCATTGTATCATGTTCATACTGGTTCATCCAGGAATTCAAACTTGGCTTAATATTAAATATTGACCATCTTAAATCAGTACTAAGGAGTCTAGCTCCTGGCCAAACACCTATGTGTGATCTTTTGAGCCTGACTATAAGTAATTACCAAAGCTTTACCTGGCAGGCCTCACGAGGGAAAGCTCTCCTCCCCATACCTGACTTGGTGTATAGCCAACACATTGCAGACTTTGAAGAGAATTGCAATAAAGGACTCAGATCCCCCTCACTGGCCATGTTCTTACTCATATCTTCATTCTTAGCCCTGGCACCTACATTTAGAGGCCTCTTCATTGGGGGCCTTCAGCAGAGGCCTTCCTCAGCTGCTAAGAGCTCCTTATTGGGGTAGAGGAAGGAAATTTGAAGATACTCTTTCTCATTCTGACCCAGTACCTTCTACTACTAACCCCTCCCCCTCCTCCCTCCCTTGGCTTTGGATCCATAAAACAGCAAGAGCTTTTTGTTTAGAGCTCCCTCAGCAGTAAGATGGCCCCTCATGTTTCTGCTGATCCATCTGACCATCACTGGTGTCATTCCAAGGGAGGAATGGAACAGTGAGGAAGTCAGTGTTTTCTCTGGTTTAGCCTCTTGCTTATATGCAGTAGTGAGTAAAATCTTGATGGTTACTTTCATTTTGGCTTATTTTCTTCATTGACCACTCCAACACCTGGCAGCTCAGCTCTCAGCTCAGCTCTTGACAAGTACATTAGCAGACTAGGAGAACAAACATCATCTCAATAGACGCATAAAATGAATTTGATAAAATTCAGCAAAGCTTGATGTAGAAAAGCCTTAGGCAACTATGAAGGGAAGGGAAGAAACTTCAATATTGAAATATTGAAATTTGAAATATATTTCAAATAATTTTGAAAATTATAAAATAATGGAGATTTTCTTTTTTATTTTCTTACTGGAAACAAAATAACCATGCCAAACTTGGTCTTTACTACTAATCGAAAATCCTAACTAGTACAATAAGGCAAGAAAAACTAAATGGTATCAGGATTGGAATTAAAGAAACATATTTTCATTTTTCAAAGTTAATATGATTATATTCATATAAATGCCAAAATAATCTATAGAAAAATTATCAAACTGATAAAGTTTACTAAGGTGTTGAATACAAAAATCATACAAAATCAATATGTAAAAATAACAAATATTTACAAAATTAGATAAAACTATACTATTTACAACAGTATCAAAAACAATCTAATTACTTGGAAATAATTCTCAAAAAAGATACACAAGATTTTTACAAAGAAAACCATAAAACTTTATTGAGAGACATTAAAAATGACTTAAATAAATGATACACATTGTTCATAAATCAGAAGGCCCAATAATTTTATAAAATTCTCACCAAATGGATATAGATTTAAGACAATCCTAATCAAAACCCAAGCAAGATTTCTTTGTAAAGCAAATTCTAAAACTTATATGGTGATAAAATAGGCCAAGAATAGTCAACGTGCTTTTGCAAAACAGAAAAATAAAGGATTAGAAGACTTGCTTTACCAAGTATTGAGATACGTTTTAAAGCTATAATAATCAACACACTAGAAATTATATAGGTGTAGACAAACATACCAATGGACAGAGACCAACACATGTATAGGTCTTTAAAATACAGCAGAGGGAGCACAGAAGATGATGGGAAAAGGACAGTCTTTTCAATAAATTATGCTGGAAAAAATTGAGTATTAAGCAAAAAATAAAATTATACTATTACCTGTACCACAGTATAGTATGAATTCTAAGTAGATTAAATACCTACAATATTTAGAAAAGAATGTAGGTGAATACTGTCATGTCCCTGTATAGGCAAAAGACTTTTAATTGTTAAACATAAAGAAAAAAGATTAATACACTTAATAAATTTAAAACTAAGAACTTAAATTCAAAAAACATCTTGAAGAAATTGAAAATATAAGCTAAAGAATCAGAGAAGACATTTACAAAACATAAAACTGACTGAAATAGTATCCAGAATATACAGAGAATCCTTGCCCTGCAATGAGGAAAAAGTGTTGACCATCCAAAAGAAAATGAACAAAGTGTTTGAAAAGGCACTTCAGTCAGGAGAAAATCCAAATGCCTAAAATCATAGATAAAGATGTTTGACCTCAGGGTAATTGGAGAAATGCAATAAGCCACATGTCTACCAGGTTGCAAAAATGTAGAAGTCTGATGAAACCAGGCATGCTTACCTTATAACCCAACAACTCCACTTCTGTGTCTATGCCCTACATAAATGTGTGATTATGTGCAAAGGGATGTATGACAAAGATTATTCACAGCAGGAATATTTATATTTGCCAAACATTAAAGCAATCTATCTATCAACAATACAATGGATAAACAATAAATGGACTGTAGCTACCACCAAAAAGATACTTAAATATTATAAGTAATAATAAGGGGGGGAGACTCACAATACATGATGTATTAGTGTGTTTTAGGGTATTTAGTATTTAGTTCTATTATTTTATAAAAAATACAATATTTGAAATTATGCAAAATTTAAAAAGAGATAAAACTAAACTGTGTTGTTAAGGGACGCATACATATAGAAGAAAGGGTTTGTCCATAGGACAGGACGCTTAGGGGCTTCTTGGATACTGGCAATGTTCTAGCTCTTCTCCTGGAGTTGTTATATAGGAGTTCATTTTAGAACTGCCTACAAAACTATACATCTAAGCTCATGCCCATTTCTCTGTATTAGTTGATATTTCATAATTAAACAAATTAAAAATATAGAAAGAAAGAGAAAGAGAGAGATAGAAGAGTGAAGGAAGAAAGGGGAAGGGGCTGTGCTAAGTGAATCCAGAGACGAAAGCAATTACCCTGTGATGGAAAGGAGGATTTTATTGAGAAGAGTTCTCAGCTGGACTGCAAAGTGTGAATCAGCTTTGCACAAACAGAAATGCAGGTGGGCATTCCAGGCATAGGAAAGAATATGTGTAGAGGCCTGGAGGTAGAAAAGCTCAAGGATTTTTTCAGGGATCAGAAATTAGATTAGCCAATTTAGGCAGAAATGTCATAATGGAGAGGGGTGAGAGAGAGGACTAGAGGGTAGGTCAGGATGAAATCAAGTGGGACCTTAAAAGCCAAAATGAAAAATTGAGGTCTTGACTGCTGGACACGTAGACATGGGGAATACTTTTGCATTTCAGTAACCTTTATTCCTAAACTGCATCAAAATAAATGTAATCTCCATGTGTATTTGTATCACTTCCTGGAAATTTTATAATCTTTTTGCTTAACTTTAACTTCTTCCAATGAATCTACAGGCCAATGGCAGACAAGGGAGATAGTATTTGAGGTAAGTGAATAATTGGGGTGTACACGTGTAAAGCTGATGTCATCTGAGACCCTGGTGGGGATTCTGTCATTTGCCCCACTGAGATGCTCATGTATCAGGAAGATGCAGGTCTCATTAGCCACAGAGGGCCCAATTATGCAGCAAGCACAGCATTCCAACAATGTTGCCAGGCTCTCCTCCGATTGTCCTTACTCCGTGTGATTGAAATTGGTGTTAGTTGGGGGGGGCGGGGTGGTTAGTTTGAATATCAACTATCAATTATTATATCAATATCAATTATATTATATCAATTATATGAAATATTAACTATAAAGTTAATAAATAGTCTTACCGGGAGATATCTTTGGGGAAAGAGAGTAAAGATATCAAACAAATCCAATTGACCCGAAAAGGCACTTAATAAGGTACACAAGAACAGTGGACCCACCTGCAAATTCCTCATTATCACACTTACTCTAGACATACCCTAGGGAGCTGGCCTTCAAGTTAACCAAAAACAGCCCACACTTATGCCAATTGTATCTGCATTTGCATTGAAATGAATGTATGATGATTAATATCCTGTTTCATTTACCCACTGGCTTTTGAAAGATAGATCTAAAGTTACAGCCCAAACAGGGAGCTAAAAGAAATTCAAACTGAAGATCTGTTTTAGTCATGATCAAAAGACAGGCAGGTGTCAAAGCATGTCAGTAAATCAGTTGTCAATTTAAAAAAATTCCTTAGAAAGTCTTTATTTTTTTCTTTATCTCCTCTGGCAACAAAGTTTAGTGAAAGCAGAAGACACAGCCATACACACCCTGGATGGTGAGCTTCTTCTCATGCTGATTCCCTATGTTATGCACTGTCCCACTCTATGCTAAATTACTGTCTATCTGTGCAAAATGAGGTGGAAACCGAAGGGAGGGATTACTCAGATAATTTAGGTCAAAAATAAGTTCTCTAGAAACATCTAGATTGAGGCAAACATGTTTTCTATGGTTCATATCATCCTGATAATTGCCTTAATTCTCCATTTCGTTTTGCTTCTGTAGACAGCTTAATGGCAGTTAAGATTTCTTGGATCTTGCAGCATAAGAATAAATACTCAATTAAGGCTTTTTTGGATGAGTCAGAGATAGAAAATCACTGTTGCTGTAAGTGATGCATGCTCTCTACTCCCAACCATTTGCTGGCCTGTAAGTTTTCAGACACAATTTGAAACACAGGGAATATTTATACTAACAAAGTAAAGAGAATAAATAAGTCATTCATGAAAAGAGAAATGTATTCCTTACCAAAGTGTCAAATTATTCAGTTGTTGTCTGAATTGTGGGGCCTGACCATTATTATCAGAATGATTTGCAAAATGTAGAAGAAAACTGCCACTTGTCTGGTAATTTAGGAGGTTCCAGGGCTCAAGGCAAAATCAATCAATTTATTTATTTATTTATTTGTTATTAACTCATTCATTCATTTAACAAGTATTTACTCAATGTCCACTATGTGCCAGATGCAAAGACTCCTGACCTCATGGAGTTTAACGTCCTAGCGAGCAGGAGTGAGGCAGACTAAATATTAGACATCATAAATAGTAAATGACACATCCTATGTGAGTGTGCAAAGTGCCGTGGGAAATGAAGAAGTAAAGCAGGCTAAGGGATTAAGAGCTGTTGGATGGGGAATATTGCTTTCTTAAATAGGGTGCCCAGGGGAAACTCCAAAGACTCCATTTAAAATGTGACATCTGAACAAAGATTTGAGGAGGTGAGAGAGTTAGCCACATGGATGTTGGGGGACAGAGGGTTTCTTGCTCTAAAAACATCCAGAACAAAGGCCCCAGAGCAGGAACATCTCTGACATGCATGAGGAGCGGCAAGGAGGTCAGAGTCTGAGGGCAATATCAATCAGAGGCAGTAGGATGTGAGAACTGAGAGTCATGTGGGCCATTGCAAGGTCTCCTCGGGCATTCATTGTGAGTGAGGTGCCACTGTGGATCTCTGGGGAGAGAAGAGACACAATCTTAGCTGTGTTTTTAAAAGACCAGTCTGGCCACTGGACTGAAAAGAGACTGTGAGGAAAGAGAGATGGCGACGGTGTGGTAGGGGACAGAATGCCAGCGGTGGAGGTGATGAAGACTGACCAAATTAGGAATATAATTTTAAGGCTGAGCCACCAGGATTTCCTCATTGGCTAGTCACTAGGTATGAGGAGTGACTCCAAGACTTGCGATTTAAAAGAAAGGTGTCGCCATCAGTTGTAATGACAAAAAGGCTCCAGGTAAAGTAAATTTTGGTACGTGTGAGATAAGTTCAGTTTTAGATATGCTAAGCTTGACATGTCTATGGACACCCAAATGGAAATATAGAGGAGCAGATGACTGTACAGGTCAGAAATTCAGGGGAGGTCTGGACAAGAAGTATGACTTGAGGATTTTAGTGTTCTCCCATCTCTTCTGGGATGACAGTGTTTCTTCCTAGCTTCCTAGGGTTTGCCTTTGGCACATTCATGGGTCTAACTTTCCCACCCCTTGTGTCTATCAAAACATATCTGTCTTTTGTCTCATCTTCATTCTGCAGAGAATTAATTTGACTAAGATGATGCTATAGACAGCAATAACAGTAATCACACTAGCTGTTACAGAGACTGCCATCGTTTTTACCAAAACTTGTTTGCATTTCCTCCAGGGTTCACAGTTAGACTGCATTTCCCAATCTACCGTATTGTTAGGAGGAATCATGTGACTGACTTCTGGCCAATGAAACACAGACAGAAATCACAGCATTTCCAAGTCTTAAAATAACTCTCCCAAATATTCGTCCACACTCTCTTTCTTTCACTGTCTGACATCTGGTCACAGAGGATCCACTGGTCTGTTCAAAGACCCTGAGGGGTGGCAGAACACTAGCTGTAAAGCACCCAAGACACTGAAGGATTGCATGGAACAGAGCACCCATGCCAATCTACATTGGATTGTGACTTGAAGGGGAAATAAGCCTGTTATGATGAGCTACTAAAATTATGAAATTGTTTACAGAAGTTTGCATATCTTGACTAATAGAGAAATTGAATGTTTACTATGTGTCAGACAGTATTCTAAGCTCTTGAAATATAATGCCGTTATTATGCCAACTTTACATTGGTCCTTGAAGGCAGCACGTAGAACAAAGGGATGATTTAGTATTTCCAAGCCTATATTCAGCTTCCTCCAAACAGTTTTTGCCTTTCCCTTACACTATTCCTCACCTTTATGTCATCTCTGCCATGTAATTTCTCTCCTATTTTTCATTCCATGTTAGTTGCTTAGCAGAGTTCTGATTTTTTTTCATAAGGGAGTCTATGCAAGTATTTTTAATGTTCACTTTCATCTCTTTGAAGCCTAGCTTCCATTCTCGCTACTGGACTGAAAATGTCCTTACTAACTTCAATGGGTCATTTGTGCTGCTGACTTACCTAATATTCTGGATCTTTCGCCCTGAAACCTCCTGTCTCTTGGCTTCTATGAGATGGCTATTTTTTGCTGGCTCATTTTTTGTATCTTCATGCACCTCGTCTATATCTCCTTACCCTTTAAATGTAATCTGATGACAGGCTTTCTTCTCATTATACGTGTTCTTTCTGGCTAGAAATTGAATTTATAAACTGGTGACTTTTAAATCCAAATTTGAACCCATCTCTCTTGTGTGAGCTCCAAATTAATATTTACAGTTATGAGAGGGCATCTTGTGAAAGTGTGTTTTGAAAGCACTTCTGACTCAGCATCATCAAAACTTAATTCATCTTGCCTCCAATCAACACAGACAAGCCCACTCCTTCTCCTGTATGACTAATTTATAGATTAAGTACCCAATAAATATTTGCTGATGGAGACCTCCTTTTACCTAATCCCTCATCCCTTATACTTAGTCTGTCACAAAGCCCCATTACCCTAAGTATCTCATCAGTAGATAACCTCTCCGGATGGATAGCTACTGCCCTGGCTCAAAACTCCATCATTTTTGGCCTAGATTTGCATTAACCTCCTAACCAATGTCTCTGCCCAAAATTTCACCTATATGCAATTTACCCTTCACCCAGTTACCAAAATGCTTGTAAAAAAACAATGTTGTAAACAACTTCGTCTGTTTTTTCAAACTTCCCAAGCTCAAGTATATCCCATATAATACTGGGGTTGATGGTCTACTCCCATTAGACCATTTGCTCTAAACTTCCATACTAGGGACTGACCTCCTCTGCTTGACCCCAGGATCCACTTCCTGTGACACAGTCATTACGTGGTTCTACTGGATGTGCCTCAACTGCCATTCTGCATGCCTTCCTGACTACACTCTGTCCATCTTCCTGAACATATTCCTTTCTCTTTCCTATGCATGTTATTTTCCATGACCCCATCAATATTATCTTCACTCCTCTCTATTTCACTGAACTGCTCTTTGAAAGTTTTATCAGTGAGCTTTCAATTCACCAACTCTCATTATCTAGAGCTCTTCCTATCATTAAATTCTATGGAACACATCCTCTTCCTTAATTTTTTCTTCCCTCATTTCAGTGACACTGTCACAATTGACTCTCTTCTTAGTCCTCTAAATTCTCTAATCTTTACCTCTCTCTTTTTGCCTATCTATTTATGTTTATCTGTCTGCTTGTGTCTGCTGTCTGTCCATCCATCCAACCATCTATCCATTCATCTATCTACCCATACATCTATCTGTTTATTTGTTTAATCTACTTTTCCCATCCATTACATGCGTCTATTCCCCAAGGTTCAGTTTTGAGCCCCTTTCCTCTCTTCCTAACCACTCGTTAAAGCAAAGGTTCTCATTCAAGGTGTTGAAGTGCAATGGTTGTCACAGGCATATCATTTCCAATTTTATCAATGTTTGTGAATGATTTATTTTCTTAATAAATTAGAACAGATTTAGGATTATTTTAATAGCATTGCCACTATTCTTCACTTCCATGCGAATAGGCTTTCTTAAGGGACATGGTGTTATAGCTAGCAAATGGAGCTGAATGTTATCATACACATTAACTATCATGTGCTGATTGCTCCATGACAGTAGGGACTTTGTTGGTGTTTACTACCATATCCCTGGTACACAGATGGGTGCTTGGCATGCAGCACGTGCATCAGTGTCTCAGTAAGTATTTATTGTGTAATGAGTATGTTTAATAACACAAGTGACAGTTGAGAAATACTGCCTTAGAAAATTCATATGCTTCTAGATGTTTAATAACTCCATGAGGATGGATTACTCACATCTTGATTTCTTGATATGTCTTTAAATTTCTCTCATCACATGCCAACTATCGACTAGAGGTTTTTACTTAGATGCCCTGTAATCACTTCAATTGAACATATCTGAAAGCAAATGTATTACCTCCCAAAATCATTGCAACCTTCTCTCATTATCCCAATTAATAAGTCTTAAATACTTGGATCCATCTTACTTTCTTCTTTCTTTCTCACTCCTGTATACAATCAGTAACTAAAACCAATCAATTCTTCCTTCATTGAAGTCTGACACCTCTTTCTCCCATCCCCCCTCTTGCCACCAGCCTAGTTCATTCAGGCCTGGATTATTGAAATTCTGGTCCTTAATTTTTTATTCACCTGGCATTTTAAAGCTAGACTAGATTTCTTAAAAATACTAGCTTCAGCTAAAAAATATTTTGTCACTTTTATTACTAAATACAGTTGTCCCTCAGTCAGTATCCATGGGAGACTGGTTTCAGGACCTCCTGCAGATACCAAAATCCACAGAGGCTCAAGTCCTGCATTCAGTCCTGTAGACACCATGGACACTAAAAGTCAGCCCTCCCTATCTGCAGGTTCCACATTCCTCAAATACCCACAGTTGGTCAAATCCATAGATGCAAATGTGGATCTGCAGATATGGAGGGAAAACTGCAATACATTTTTAACATCCACAAACTAATCTTAGGCTATCTTTAAAATTATATCTGTTCCCCATTTACCTACTTGAATTATCTTCTGTAGTAAAATTTGTCTACTCTTAGTTCTTGCAAAGTGTCACGTGTTTCTACCCCAAGATGCTGCTTACACTCTTTACCCAACTAGGACTTTCATCTCCTTCTCTCCATACACATCTGGAACAAACCCTTAAGACCCAGCTCAAGTTTTGCCAGCTTAATGAAGCCTCACTTGATCACCTCAACCCCAAGAAATAGCAACTCTCTTCATACTGGTGACTCACAAGCCTAACATTCCTAATACTCCCACAGTTAACCATGCCATACATGTGGCACTTGCTCTACAGTCCTTTGAATTCTTGTTTGAGTGTGGATATGGGTCACTCCAATGTGACTCTAAACTCATGATGTAGAGAGAATGAGAAACCAAGAAGTATTGAGCATCTTCAATGTGCCAATGCTGTTCATGTATTTTATTTAGTCTCCACGAGAGCCATAAATGTATTACAATTCCCATTTCATAGGAAAGTGAAGCTCAGGTAAGTTTTGGTTAGTAAACGGCTGTTAGGGCTAGGTAGTCTAGAGCCCAGGCCCCTTTCTCTCTAACATGATCCCGTCTCTCTTACATGTAGATATCCCTTCAAGAGTTTACTGCAGCTTACAGTACATACTAGGTGTTCAATGAAGATATATCAAATAAATGTGGGGATTTAGGGCACTACTTTGAGCATCACAGGAAGATCTACAGCCTATACTGACCCTCTGAGGGTCAAAATGACAGAAAAGGGGCTAGTCACTTTGTTCCCTAAATTAGTTCTGTAACTCTGTTAGGTGACAAAACAAATATATAGTCAAAGACAGAAAATGGAAACTTGCACTGAAATTCTTCACCGTCTCCTGCTGATACAAAAAGAAAAAGTGACAACTTAGTAGCATATCCTGGTGCAGTATGTCATTGCCCCAGGTTAAAAGTAGTCAATTGCATTTATTGAGCTGACTACCAAAAGTTAAAACTGTTTCAAATGAAATAGAGAATGTTAATGATGCCCCTCTGATTTCTCATGCAAAGTATTGAAATCCGGCATAGAACTTCTGAAAGAATTGACTCTTTTATTTCTTCCAGAAAAACTGTCAATACATGGCTTCTGTTAAACTAAATTAAAGGGATTTTAGTCCTTATTAAAAGCAATTCATTTTTATTAAAACAATTCTCCCATATTCATTATGAGTCAGACAAACAAATAAATTAACAATTAGTGGTGACATCATGAGCTTTTGTGCACAAATATTTCGATTAAAAAACTCAAATTGCTCAGTTAAAACATTCTTATTTTTATTGTTGCTACAATTCAAGATAGGTACCGGTATATTTTTTCAGAACTGAATATTTTGCTATCATAATTGAGAACATTATGAAAAATAAGCAGAATTGAATATATTTACTTGAATCATAGAAAGGTGTATATTAAAGAAAACACTTGCAAATATATGTCTGTGCAATTAGTTAATTAAAGGTAATTTTTATATATAGACACATATCCCAGGAATTATATAAAAGGAACAAGAAATGGGTATAAGACATTTTGTTGAAGATGATTCTTGTCTTCTGGAGGTATCCTATTTATTCATTCTACTTCCAGGGAACCAAATACTGTGGCTATATATGTGTGAGACAGATATCTCACAGAGTCTACTATCTTCCCTAAGATAGTAGGGAAGTAGCTTCACCTATTTCCCAGAAAATTTATTTTTATCACATGAAATCTTTAGGTGAGACTGGTTTGGGCTGCACTACTTGCAGGGCAAAGGAAAAGTACAGGCAAATTGAGACTAGGCAGCCACCTGCTCCATATCAATGTCCTGTCTTCTCAATTCCTTTACATATTTCTCTGTCACCAGCATTGTTAATTTCCATCGGTTATGGTTAAGGCTCTTTTGGATAATGGAAGATTGTTTGACCCTTGGATTATGACTTCAAGCCCTGCAGTACTCCTATTTGCTGACTTTACATGAATCCTGGATCTTCCACCCTGCTCTTTCCCCTTGGATCATTCTTCAAATGCAACCTCTGTCCTGACTCAGCATACGAACCTCTCTCATGCTTTGGTGCCTTTGCATAGAGCACTGACACCCCATATCCTACTCTCTCACATGTCAAACTCCTACTTATCCTTCAAAAGAGCCTCTGCAAAATTTGTCTGGTATTCCTTCCCCTCTCTCCCCGACCCATATCAGAGTTAAGTAATCTTTGTCCCTGCTTCTACAGCAGTCTGTATACATCTTTAACATAAACTTCCTAGCACATAATTCTTGGTTATTGCATCTTTCTTCCTGACCATAAAAAGCTCCTTGAAAACTATGTCCTATTCATCATCCTAATGGTCTCAATGGCTGGCACCTTTCTATCTTTGGCTGCCTCGAACGTCTCAAGGTGACAGAACTTGAATTCAAGTGAGGAAATAAGACAAAAATCCAGGCAATGAAAATAAAATATGCACCTCTCCTCTAATCAGATCTAATTCCCATAATTGTTGATATATTTGTCTATATGTGGAATGTATAGGATACAGCTGGACTAGACCTGGCTTGCCTAAATATACCATAGAATAACAGATAAAACATACTCTAGCACCGGCCTAGCTTGGTATTAACTCTAGGTTGCTCTAACTGGCTGACACTGACATGTCACTTAACCTCTCTTTTCCTCTGCCCCTTCATCTGTAAAATGGAGAAAATGAAAGTTCCAACTCCATAGGATTGCTCTGAGGCTTAAATATGTTTCATGTAAAGAGTTTAAAACTATGCTGGAAAATAGTGACCACTATACAGGTGCTAGCAGTTGTTGATAGTATCATCACTATTTTTGTTATCATTGTTAAATTTTCCTTCCTAGAAGCAGGGAAAATGAGGATGTTATTGTCTCGACCTTTCTTTGGGTTTTGGGAAGCCTATCATAGCTTCAGAACGAAAGGGGTGAAAAGCAATGAGTTAGAGTTAGTCTCTTTTGAGACTTTCTTTGCTTTTCTTATCAGGCATGCCTTGGAGGTAGGATAAGAAAGGGCCAATATGTTATTCTCTTCTGAATTTGATGGACACTAGACTTTTGTAGAAGGGATCTTTACTAAAGTAAGATCTCTGTCTGATAATTTGAATAAGGACATAGTTTGCAAAACTGAACTCTGACTGTGTGCAGGGCACTGCTGTAGCATTGGGAATGCAGTGGTGAACTTGAGATGCCCTCAAGGAACTTTTATTCTCATAGCTGGTTTTAATCATCTCTTGCTATTTCCCTATATCTCATAACCTGAATTATGAATTGTAAAACCAGCTGTTCTTAGTTTTACCCTTTATTGTGAATTACATATTTGAAATTAGTACCCTTAAAGATGAAAGAGAAAAGAAAGAGTTCAGGGAGTCTTATCTTTGGACTAAGTAGCCACATCCCCCAACAACTCCAATATATTCATTAAAAGGTTGTGTATGAGGACAAGTTGCTTATAGGTCCAATGTGTGGGTCAGTCCCTTTGTCAAGTCAATAGCATAGAAGTTCTCGTGTTAAGGCATCATATTAGAAACACAGCCACAGGAGGGCCTAGATCAATGGAAGGCTGGGAAAGGAAGACATCAATTCACTAAAATTCAGGCCACTCAATAGTCAATTTACCCAATAATTAGTTTAATAATGGCAATTTTTTTGAAGTTTTTATTTTGCCAGTGCTTCTGCTCATGTCCAGAGGCTGATAGGCTTTTAGACAAGGACAGAAAACCAGTCCCAGGATAATTTGCCATAATTGTTTTGCTGGCAAGGGCAGGGTAGGAGCCAGAACAAACTTAAGATATAATTTCCCCCCCCAAAAAAAATACACAGTAAAATGATGAGAGAATACACATTCTTCTCAAGCTCATGTATAAAATTTACCAAGATAGACCACATTAGGGGCCATAAAACATACCTGAACAAATAAAAAATAACAGAAATCATACAATGTCTGCTCTTAGACTACAGTGGAATGAAAGTAGAAATCAATAACAAGAAGATAACTGAAAAATCCCAAAATGCATGAAGATCAAATAATCCACTTCTAAATAATACATAGGTCAAAAAAATCTCAAGAGATATTAAAAAGTATTTTGAACTAAATAAAAATAAAAACACAACTTATCAAAATTTATGTGATGCCGGAATAGTAGTACTTAAAAGGAAATTTATATACTTTAATGCATATATTAAAATAGAACAATCTGAAACCAATAGTTTAAGTTCTATTTTAGAAAACTAAAAAACAAGAGCAAATTAAATCCAAAGTAAGCTGAAAAAAAGAAACACTAAAAATAAGAGCAGAAATCAATGAAATTGAAAATAGAGAAAAATCAATGAAATCAAAAGCTAATTCTTTGAAAAGATAAATAAATATGATAAGGCTGTAGCCAGGCTAACTAAGAACAAAGGGGACAAAAATTAGTAGTGTCAGAAATGAAAAAGAGACATCACTACAGATCCCATGGACATTAAAAGGATAATAAAGGTATTCTATGAACTTTATGCCCACAAATTTGACAACCTAGATGAAATGAACCAATTCCTTGAAAGACACAATCTGCCAAAATTCACATGAAAAGAAATAGGTAATCTGAATAGACCTGTATCTACTAAAGAAATTGAATCAATAATTAATAACCGTCCATAACAGAAAGCACCACGCACACATGGGTTCACTGGTGAATGCTACCAAATATTTAAGAAAGAAGTTATACCAGTTCTCTACAATCTCTTTCAGAAGATAGAAGTAGAGGTAATACTTCCTAACCCTATGAGGCTAGAATTACCCTAATGCAAAAGCCAGACAAAGACATTACAAGGAAAGAAAACTACATATCAGTATGTCTCATGAACATAGATGCAAAAATCCTGAAAAAAAATTAGCAAATTAAATCCAATAATGTATAAAAACAATTATACACCACAACCAAGTGGAATTATTCCAGGTATGCAAGGATGAGTCAATGTTCAAAAATATACATATGTAATCCATCAGATAAAAATCACATGATTATATTAATAGATGAAGAAAAAGCATTTGACAAAATCCAATACCCATTCATGATAAAAACCTTTCAGTAAATTAGGAACAGAGGAGAACTTTACAAATTGATAAAGAATTCTACAAAAAAGCAACAGCTAATATCACATATAATGGCGAGAAACCAGAAGCTTTTCTTAAAATCAGGAATGAAGCAAGGACATCCCCTCTTACTACTCCTTTTCAACATTGTACTGGAAGTCCTAGCTAATGCAATAAAACAAGAAAATTAAATAAAATATATACAGGTTTGGAAGGGAGAAATAAGATTGTCTGTGTTCACATATGACATAATTATCCATGTAGAAAATCGAAAAGAATTGAGGAAAAAAACCCTGGACTAACAAGTGATTATAGCAAATTTGCAGGATACAAGGTTAATATGTAAAAGTTAATTGCTTTCCTATATGCCAACAATAAACAAATGGAATTTGACACTAAAAAACAATAGCATTTACATTAGCACCAAAAAAATTAAATACTTAGGTATAAATCTATGTATAAAATATATATAAGATCTACGTGAGAAAAACTGCAAAACTCTGATGAAAGAAATCAAAGAAGAGCTAAATAAATGGAGAGATAGTCCATGTTCATGGATAGGAAGACTCAATATTGTTAAGATGTCAGTTCTTTCCAACTTGATCTATGGATTCCATGCAATCCCAATCAAAATCTCAGCAAGTTATTTTTGTGGATATCAACAGGCTGATTCTAAAGATCATATGGAGAGGCAAAAGACGCAGAATAGTCAACACAATATTAAAGGACAAGAAATAAATTGGAGGACTTAAACTACACAACTTCAAAACTTATTATAAATCGACAGTAACTGAGACAGTGTGGTATTGGTAAAAAAAAAAACCAGACAAATAGATCAATGGAACAGAATAGAGAGCCCCAAAATAGAAACACATCAATATAGTTAACTGAATCTTTGACAAAGGAGCAAAGGCAGCAGAACAGAATTTTTGGTAAATGGTGCTGGAACAACTAGGCATTCACATGCCAAAAAAGAAAAAAAACACATTTAGACACAGACTTTACACCTCACAAAAATGAACTCCAAGTGGATCAAAGACCTAAATGTAAAAGGCAAAACTATAAAATTCCTAGAGAATAGCATACAAGAAATCATAGATGACTTTGGGTATGGCAATGACTTTTTAGATACAAAACCAAAGGCATAATCTATGAAAGAAATAACTGAAATTAAAAAATGGACCAAAGACCTTAACAGATACCTCACCAAAGAAGATATACAGATGTCAACTAAGTATATGAAAAAAATGTTCCACATCATATGTAATCAGGTAAATATAAATTAAAACAATGAGATACCCCTATGCACCTACTAGAATGGCTAAAACCCATAACACTGACAACACCGAATGCTGGTGAAGATGAGGAGCGATAGAAACTCTCATACGTTGCTGTTGAGAATGCAAAATGGTACAGCAGTTTGGAATACAGTTTGGCAATTTCTTATAAAACTAAGCATACTCTTGCCATGTGATATAGCAATCACTCTTCTTTGTATTTATCCAAAGGAGTTGAAAACTTATGTCCACACAAAAACCAGCATAGAGATGTTTATAGTAGCTTTATTCATAATTGCCAAAACTTGGAAGCAACCAAGATGCCCTTCAGTAGCTGAATAAACAAACTGTGGTACATGCAGATAATGAAATATTGTTCAGTGATAAAAAGAAATGAGCTATCAAGTCATGAGAAGACATGTAGGAACCTTAAATGCACATTACTATATGATTCCAACTATATGACATTCTGAAAAAGGCAAAACTATAGAGAAAGTAAAAAGATGAGTGATTGTCAGGAGGTTGGGCAGGGAATAAATAGGCATAGCACAGAGGATTTTTAGGGCAGTGAAAATACTTTGTAAGATACTGTAATGGTGGATACATGTCAGACATTTGTCCAAACTCATAGAATGTACAACCCCAAGAGTAAACCTTAATGTAAGCTATGAACTTTGGGTGATGTTGATGTGTAAATGTAGGTTCATCAATTATAACAAATGTACCACTGTGATGGGAGATGTTGCTAATGGGGGAGACTATAGATGTAGGGGGGAAGTGGGTATATGAGAAATCTCTATACCTTCCTCTCAATTTTGCTGTAAGCCTAAAACTCCTCTAAAAATTAAAGGTTTTTTTAATATGGTAAACTGCACTTAAAGGAAAAGCTGTGCCTTCATATGTAAAAATCAGAGGCCAAGAGATGTTGATACAATGATTGAAATAGAGAACAATGGGAAAAAATGGGTAACACACTTGAAGAGATAACTTCACGAAAAAGAAATCCAAGTGACTAATATAGTGCTATATAGAAACATGCTCAAACGCATTAGTAATTCAAAAATGCCATGTTAATAACATGTTGTAATAAAATTACACAACCCTTAGATTCTCAAAATAGTTTTTAAAATAATACTAGCAAATGTTGGTGAAAGTGTGAAACTGCTGGTTGGAAGTGTCATTGGTACAACCTAATAGTTGGGCATTGTCCAGTAAAACTGAAGGTATCTATGCCCCAGCAATTCCACTCATAGGAATTCACACTAGGGGAAAATTTGCACATATTCCTTAACAAACTTATCCCAAATCATTCATAACATCATTACAAGTAAGAGCCCTAAACTGGAATTATCCCAAATGCCTATTAAGAGTAAGATGAATATATAATATAAATTACCACAAATTCATTCAATGTAATACTATACAGTATTAAAGATAAATTAACCAAAGATACATGCAACAACTTGAGTGAATCTCACACATATGATTTTAAGCAATAGGAACAATTTGGAAAAGAATACAT
Organism: Daubentonia madagascariensis; assembly: GCA_023783475.1. Classification (NCBI taxonomy): domain Eukaryota; kingdom Metazoa; phylum Chordata; class Mammalia; order Primates; family Daubentoniidae; genus Daubentonia; species Daubentonia madagascariensis. Next base: position 2,137,588 of record JAKFHU010002136.1, read on the forward strand.
ATAATATGATTACATTTATGTAAGTTTCAAAAACAAGAAAAACAAACATTATTTTTAGGAATGCATACAATATTTTTTATCATAAAACTCAGGAGAGTAGTTATCTTTAGGGGAGAAAATGGGATGCAATCTAGGGCGTCTGTATTGCTGGTTATTGTTAACAAAGATGATGGTTACAAGGTGTATTTATTTGATAATTACTCTTAAAACTGTTCAGATGTATTTTATGTACTCTTCTATGGATACAGTTCATGCAATACATACAAAATATTGTATTGTTCATGTGATACATACAAAATATTTATACCCATACACACACTGTGAGGGTATAAATCAGATAAGAGATTCCCTAAAACATGATTTATAAAATCATTCTCATTGTGATAAAAAAAATAAAAATGATTAATTATATTAACATAAGAAAAAATTCTACAAAAGTACATCAAAATGTTAACAGTAGTTATTTTTGGATCGTGGAAATATTGGTATTGTTTTTTGTATTTTATGAATTGTCTATACTGATATATATTAATTTATACTGAAAATACATTTATTTAAAAACAACCAAGGCCAAGAAAGGGTCAAGGATGAAACTATAGCCTCAAAAATGCTCAGAAATTTGGGAAATTGGTCTTTTAACAAAATGATCACTTAACAGATAGATTTTGCCAAATAAACCTACAATATTTCCAAGATGATCCCATGAAGTCTGTGAGTGAAAAGCCAGTTGCTTCAGAGGAGAAAGCTTTCCTGTGTATGTTCATGTGTTACAAGACTTCAGACCATTGCAATGCCCCTAGAAAGCATATCTACAAGCCAACACCAAGAATGTGCTTCTAAGGATGGTGATATGTTCATGGAAAGATGATCAAGGTCCTTTCCATAGAGAAATCTGCCAGCCCATGGGTAGGTTTCAAGGCATAACATAGATTAGCAAAAAGTTTCTATACAGATGGGTTTTGAGATTTTGAAAAGATTGTTTGGACTTCTGGAAATGCTTTAACTTTTTCATTTAACATCTGACCAAAGCTCAGGGGAAAGACTCAACACAAGAAAGAAAACAATATAACTGGTCTAGGGAAGGAAACAACTAAGCAATGAACCAAGCTGATTTCAATTGCTGTACTCTGCTGAGAAAAGCACCTCACTTAACGACATTTATATTTTAGGGAAGTTAAAAAAGAAATCATGGCTCTATATGTCTTAATCATCCCTTTATAATGGCATTAATTAGGACTTGCCAGGTCTTTTGTCCCTTTGATGAATAAAGGTATGCGATAAATAGAAGGAAGAGCCTCTCAGTAGAGACTCATGCAGATGTACTACACATCTCACTGCCAACAGTCCAGGGTGATTCAAACCACAAAGAGTTGATTAAGCTAGACAGTTCTAGGACAGCAAACCCATGACTGGAACACTAATAAAAACACACATTGCATCTCTAAGGATGCATTGATTTTTAATCAGCCAATGTGTTGAATATAAAGATGTACTGGTTGGTTCTATCAATTAAAACCCTGGGTGAGGGCAGTTTGTGATTAATATAAACAAGGGAGAAGGAAAGAGAGGTAGCTAGGTGATGTATAGAATTTAAAAACCAAAATTTGAGTATATAGCCATTATGGAAAATAGTATGGAGGCTTCTCGAAAAGTTACAAATAGAACTACTATATGATCCAGCAATCCCACTACTGGGTATATACCCAAAGGAAATGAAATCAATATGTCAAAGAGATATTTGCATTCCCATGTTTATTGTAATGCTATTCACAATAGCCAAGATGTGGAATCAACCTAAGTGTCCAAAAATGAATGAATGGATAAAGAAACACATACACAGTGGAATACTATTCAGCCACGAAAAAGAATAAAACTTTTGACAACATGGATGAACCTGGAGGATATTATGTTAAGTGAAATAAGCCAGACACCAAAAGACAAATAAAACATGTTCTCACTCAGATGTGGGAGGTAAATTAGTTGATCAGTTGATCTCATAAAAGTAGTGAATAGAACAGTGATTATCAGCATCTGGGGAGGGTAGAGAAAATGGGGGAAAGGGAGAGGTTGGTACAATTACAGTTAGAAAGAAAGAGTAAGTTCTAGTGTCCTACTGCACAGAAGAGTGACTGTAGTCAACAAAAAGTTATTGTATATCTCAAAATAACTGGAAGGGAGGATTTTGAATGGTCCTACCACAAAGAAATGATAAATGTTTGAGGTGATGGATATGCTAATTACCTTGATTTGATCATCATACAATGTATACATGTATCAAAACATCACATTGTACCCCATAAATGTGTACAATTATTATGTGTCAATTAAAAATAAAAATAATAAAGAAAAATGTAAATAGATGGAAAAACAGAATGCAAAGCAAACCAACATTTATTTTTAGTGATTATGTTTGAATTTTTTTAAGTTGGTCATTTCATTGAAGCTTAGTTGGAATTGGTCATTTTTTGATATTCCAAACAAGCTTTTGGAGGACTTGGTAGAAGAGATGATTGCATGGATTTTCCTTAATTAGGAAAACATATCACAGCTAATCACCAAATAGATGACTCCAAAGACAGCTTAGACAGTAAAGAAGAAAAATTCTAGAGTTCACTCTTAACTATCATAGCATGCTGAGAAGAAGTAAATTTCTGATATTTTGCTGCAGTACCTCTTTAGAGTTGGTAAAATGCATAAATTCTTCTGCAGGAGTCTCTGCTTCAAAGCTTGTTCAAAATCCCTTATAATAGAACTGCCAGTCATTTCAGAGCCTATAGTGTTATTTCTTAAGAAACCATCATCCATAAATTTCTAATATTTACAGGCTGAACATGAAATAAATACAGTTTTTGTTCAGTAGCATTCATAAATAAGCAGTGGTATTTCTCTTAGTGTGTACAGAATTAAATGCTTTAGGAAAGATTTATCATTGCAAAAGTATAATTTGAAGGACTGCATTCAAAAAAATTCAGGCCAGTTAGGATTATAAAACTGTTTAATAATCAGCACTGATGCTGGCTTGAAGATGGATAATTAGAAACTTTAATGTGCAGGGTGCCTTTTGAAAATATTTCTGGTTGTTAAAAGCACCATCTTCACATCCAAAGAAGGGCCGTTGAGTTGACAGATGATGACTGAGAACCTTATTCAAAGTTATGTGGAAAACTGAAGGACAGATTTTAGTTCTCCTCACATATTCTCATTAGATTTACTACTATCCTGAAATATAGTATTCAGGTATAATTTCCCCATAAACGTCATAGATCTAAGATGGAGACTGCTGATTTTAAAATATCCATGGGCTTCTGGAATGATGGCTGAAGGACAGCACTTGCTACCTCCCTCCCTCTGGGCATTTGAGACTGACAGCCAGCTTTGAGGAGGAACGGTTGCTGGTCTACACCCAGCCCTAAACTGCCTTAGTGAGGAACTTAGACGAAGATGCCCCATCATGAGCACAGAGCTTGGTAAGCAGGGCTTAGGTTATAGCTCTTGGAACAAATGCTGTATTTTCCTAAAATCCAAAATATCTCCATATCTTCAGCATTACCTTTATGTAAAAATGCTGCATAATGAAAGAAATGCAATAGTCATTTAAAATTCATTATAATAATAATCTGTAGTCCAGAGCCAATGTTTTTGGTAGAAATTAAGCCATATTTTATCATGAGGAAATGAGATTAAAGAATAACTTGCTTGTGTGCTTAGAAAACAAAATAAAAACATGGACATTATCATGTTATCAGCAGATTTCAGGACCACAATGTCAAAGCCTTCCATTTACCAGATGTCAGCGTCGATGCATCCAAATGCTCTCGTTGACCCATTTTCCATGCCCGCTATTGCCTCATTTCACCACACCCCTTCACAGCAGAACTCCTTGAAAGAGTTGCCTATACTTGTTGCTTCCATTTTTTCTCCTCCTAATCTCTCTTGAACCCACTTTAATTAGGCTTCCCTCCCTATAATTCTACCAAAAGAACTGTTCCCATGGTCTTCCATTAACCCAACTCAAGGGCCAATTTCCAGGCCCATGTGACAGGCCATGTCACCCCCTCTTGTTCCCCCTCTTACCTCCCAGCCTGCCCCTTCCAAGCTCTCCCCCACCTCTCAGGTGTCTAGATTAGGGCTGCATGCTCACACACCTGTTTTGTTCTTCAAGCCACAGGACAGTGACAACACCACATATTTGAACAATTTAGACATTTGGAGGCAAAACTTCTGGCACATCTACTTAGTGTTTTATACTTTCCCAATCACATATTTCCATAAATCTTGCAGTTTCATCAACAAATAGTTCCATCCATCAGTGGACATACCAGCTTTATCTCTCACCTCTTCCACGTTCACAGTCACACAAAATGGTTTATGATTTTATTTCCTTCAGCTGGTAAGCTCTCAACTCTACCAGGTAGCAGATGCCTGACATTTAATTAGTGACCCAATTATGGCTTTTTGCTGGCCTTAGCTTATTTTTTTCATTTTGGAGAAAAAGAAATACAACTCCAGTTATTAGCCCTAGGCTCCTTAGGGATGAAATGGGAGACTTTTTTTTTTCTTTTTTCCCTAAAACTAAAAGGACAAATTAAAAACTACTGTAATTATTTCAGGGATACAATATGTTTAATACTTAAGAAAGAAAGAAAGAGTTACAACTGACCAAGAGAAATGGTCTTCTCAGCATGAGCTGCTTCATAGTTGATCACATTAATACCCTTTTACCAACAGAATGGGATTTGAGGAAGCAAGAAACAAACGTCCACAAGGAGAAGTCGGTGTGAGCAGGTCATGGAAAATAACATTGTGGACAACAGAGAATTACTTTTCTTTTTCTGTTGCTGTATTTTCATTTCCTGTTACATCTTCACATCTTCCAGTACTTTCAATTCCTACCCTTTCTTAATCATGTAAAGTTTCTTTTTCCTCCTTCTTTTAATTTAGGACCTGTTATAAAGTGTTAGAAAGGATAATGCCTCAAAAAGGGGTGTGCAGAAAAGAAAATCTGTTGATGGCTTTCACTATTAGTTTTTATTCATTTCTGTTTCTTTTGTTGTTTCCTGTTAAAAGTGGGGTCTCTTTGTGATGAGAGAAAAAAAAATAAGGTGACAACAAAAAACCAAGTTTTAAGAACACTGTAAATAGAATTGGTGGTAAAGCCTAAAGCTTGTGGACTTTAAAAAACTCAAGTCTTGAGGACAAAAGGGAGCGCACCCTGCTAACCTCCTGAGAATTAACCCCTTAAAATGGTCTCCGGCGGCTCCCCAGCTGGCTTAGTTGGTGCATTTTCAAGTGGACATTTGTTTGTGATCAAAATGTGAAAATGTATCTAGAATTTATCAAGTTTTAAACAGCTTAAACTGGCTTAAAAATCCACGTATCTGGAGGAAACATTTGCCATAGAATACAGTAGTCTATAAGATTCTTCCTTTAACAGTTTGTGAAAGAAGCCTTTTAACTGCAAAATAACATTATTTAAATTAACTGATCAGACAGCATTTTTTGAGCAGATCTTTGGGACAAATTTTTACATAATTTTTTTTTAATGGCAGTCACTCCTTTGGGCTGGTTGAAAGAGAATTAGCAGATGGCTTTCCCTTGCACAGTATCTGTAATGAATGAAGACAAATAATTTAATAGTTTTATTTACCTTCTATGCTATTGAAATGTAAAATGTGGGAACACCTTTCATAATTTGGAGTAAAAATGCCAACGTACTATGAAGGAGTAGTACTTTTAAAAAATGTTTACATAATCTTAAATTGTTTATTACTGTATGCATGGTGAACTTGAATGAGGCAGAGCCAATCTTTAATGTTTTTATCTATAAAATGAGGATAATAAAATGATCTACCTCCTAAGATTGTGAGAACTAAATGACCAACAACAACAATGAAAACATCAAACACTTTGCTTAGGGCCTGGCATTAAAATAAGCTCTCAGTAAATGGTATCTGTTCCAATTATCAATGTTATATAATTAAGATATATGCTATATAAAATTAACAGAGTGTCTCTAGATGAAGTGCTGATACAGTGGTATTAAGCTAACAAAATATATGCAATATGTCTATTGTAATCTTGTTGGATTTACAGTTTACTACCAAACCTTATATCACAGACAGGGAAAATACCAAACTCTGTCCAGTTGCTTTCTAAATGAATAAAAATTTGGTAGAGATGGAGCCCTGATTAAGTTTATTTTATTATGAAAAAAATCAATAAAATTCTTATACATTTGTATATATACATATATAAATAATATGATGTACATTTTAACATTGTAAGCTTTTGTTAATATTTATTTTGCATTAATATGTTTACATTTTTTATTTTGGCAAGTGTAAAAGCAAAAAAAAACATCCCTAAGGTAAAATCTGAATTGCAAGAGAAGTAACTGTGCTCTCTGGCAGAGCTGACCTTTGATGTACACATTTGCTGATGTGACTTAGAGACCACACTCCATCACATTCTTAACTAATGCAAAAGAGTAGTATCCAAATTAATTTCTAAAAATCACACTAAAAAAGAAAAATAATCTAAAGTGGACTAGTTTTCTCATCATAATAATATACTTGGACATAATGGAATTTTATACATAAAATTAAATCCCAACAAAGAAGCCAAATCCACTAATTAACTTATAATGTAAACCTGTAAACTTGGGATAGCTTCTCAAACAATGGTGTTTCTTTTTAATGTATGCAGTTAAACACAATAATTTAGGCCAGGTAGAATGCCCTGGTAGCACATGGTTATAAATCAGAACAATATTCTCTCCTCTCTTCATTTATACCTCATGTGTGTATGTACGTATTTGCTAGCACATGACTCCTGACTCCATACCCCAACTTCTTTACCTGCTTCAACCTTCTTAATCTTAATTACCTTCAGCCTTCCCTCCTGGTTTCTTGGATTTCAGACTATGAATTTTCAACGCTGCCATTTACTTCTGTGTTTGCCTTCTTACACTGCTTGGGTAAGAACATTTTGGTCCTTAGTCTTCTGCAGTCTACTCCTGACCAGAGCAGACCCTGAAGCCCAGTCCCAGGTTTCATAAAGTACAGAGATTCAGCTGTTTTACAAGAGCACTGGGAACCAGAATTAATCAAAGCATCCTGGATAGCATTGGTCTTTCTTAACTCTAAGAGACAGATATCTTTCAAAATTCTTGACTAAAGACCCTCCCTTGCTACCATTGGCCCTGGTGGCCAGCACCATATATTTCAAAACATCTTCAGCCACCTGGATGGTCTTCTGTAGCTTTCCTCTTTTCTCTGCAGAATGGTGTCTGGCATCTCAGGGTATTGATAATGTATCTGAGACTATTCTGTGAACTAGTCTGTGAGATTCCTGTGAAACAGGACTGGTGGTAGCCAGATCCTCAATGAATCAGGACTGAGGAACAGCATGAGGTAGAGGACAGATCTCAGGACTTAGAGTCAGAACATCTGGGGGTGAAGCCTAGTTGCCCTGCATACGTGATATAGAACCTTGGGCAGGTCACTCAACCTCTCCAGGGCCGTTTTCTTGTCATAAAAATAGTAAACAAATAAAAAAATAAATAATAATATTGGCCTCAACTGATTGGGCCAGGATCTCATTGGGTAAGGCATGTGGAAAGCTTTCTACACTGTGAAAGGACTAGTACACGGATGATGCTCCTGTTTCCAGGGCTAGCGATGCTGCTAACGCAAGGTTAGGAGACTGTAGGATCTCAGCCAGGACTAAAATAGGGGAAGCTGGTGATGGAGACAGGCACTGGAAGCCAAAATGAGAGCTGCCCATCCAAGCTTGGGTGACAAAGCCATATTGTAAAGAGTTTGGGCTTCTGGGTCCTCTGTTATTTTATAAACAATTTCCCTGGCTCTTGCTTACCCTTGTCGGTAACAGGTCTAGAGCAAATAGAGTGAAAAATAAGATGTGTGATTATATCAGCAGAAATCATTCGTGGGAGGCAGGGGGAGGTTGCTTCTGGGACCTTTGGCAACATAATCTTAATCAACTAAGAGTGGACGGAAACCAGCTGTGCCTAAAGTTCCAAGAATCACTTCTAAACCAAGGGTTGGTTGGCCTGTGGTCCAACTCCAGTTCACCATCTGTCTTTGTGAATAAAGTTTTATTGGAACATAGACATGCTTATTTACATAGAATAGAGAGTCGAACAGCTGTAACAGAGACTATAAAACCCTCAAAGCTTAATATATTTACTCTAGCCTTTTCGAGAAAAAGTTTGAAGATGCCTGTTCTATACTTTTAAACAAGGACAAGTGCTAGAAGCAAGATGTGGACTGGCAGATCACTTTAAATTAGAAGGTGGCATTGCCAAAGAATGGGACTGGGGTATTCTTGGGAGTAATATTCTTGTTTTGCCTTCTTTTTTTCAAAGAGAATAAGAAAGGATCACTGAAGAAAGCAACAGTTTCTTAGTCATGCATTTTAAGAAAGGGAGGAGGAAAAATTCAAATCAAACGCTTGAAACCCAGGGGGTCCCAAGGGAAAAAGATGCTAGCAGTATTTAGAAAATGCTGTCAGATGAGCACACCCCATCACAGTTACTCTCTCTTAATCAGTAACACACAGGGATTCAGCAAAATGGGAACCTTCATGGTTTTCACCTAAGAAACCTCAAGCAAGGATGATATTACTTGAAAGCAAAGAATGATTCAAGCCAGTTGTCAGAAGTGCATTGAAAGCGTATGCAGGTAGGAATGTAGTGTATGCCAGCTTCCAAAAATATCCTGATACCTACCTTTTTAAAAAAAAAATCTCTGCAAAATCGAAGCACAAAAGCAACACATAGCGGTAAAAAAAAGCCCACTCAATTTTGCCAAGCTGGGGTGCCCACTGTAGTCTCATGGGATGTGTAGGCAATCACTGCACCTAGTCAGGAGCTCAGGGCAAATGGGAGGTTTTCTCCCTGGGAAGGTCAGTGGCTGATGGAGATCAAGCAGGGAGAGACGAAAATGGCTAACCTGACAGTGAAGGCTGAGTGGGTCTGTGGAGAAAAAAAATGCTTCTGAATATGCTGAGAAGTGAGTCATTGACAAATGCCCAGAGCCTTCCATTTGCACAAAGAACCTTTCTTACTTAGCTTAATTTAGCAATTAATATATGACGAGATAAAGACTACTGGGCGTTCCCTCCCCTGCTCCCCGTAACTGACCAGGCGCATGCAAACCAGTGTCCCCAGCTTTGGGAAGCAAAGTGAAAGATGAGTGAGAAAATAAAGCTTCATTCACCTCACCCCACACTTCCCATTACACATTCTCCCCCGAAAGCCCACATTACCTGCCTGCAACACTCTTGGAGACTTGGAGAATACAAAACAGAGGAACAAAGGATTAGGAAATATAAATCACTGCTGATGCTAATGCAAGATATTAAAACGATAAAATATGAGTGAATTATTTTTCCTCCTTGTTAGTCCCAATACAATTTAATTCTGTTTCTATAAAAGGCTGCAAAAGGAAATGGCAAAGGAGAACAAAACAACTTCAGGAAAAGAAAACTTTGCTTGTGTGTTAGCAAAACACTGGAGCCCAAAAAGTGGTCTTTGGGGACAAATGTATCACTGTCCTTGAGGCCCCTGGAAGGTCAAGACTGGAGGCCACCTAGAAACCAGTAACTCAAAGATCACTTTGGGAGAAATTCTGCCAAAAACAGCAGTGACAGATAGGCATGTTATGAAAATGCTACATTGTTTTCATATTTATGTGGCCTCGAAAGAAATGTTTTGGGCATAAAACAACATAATAAAAGAAAATCCTGCTACTTGACAAGGTTTTCTTTAATGGAAAGACTTTTTTCATGCCTATAAACATTTGATGCCCACATCTGTTAGAGATAAAAGGAGAGTATAACTTCCCTTTTGGATGCATATATTCGGCGTTCTCAGAGACCATATAACATGCTTAATGGAGACAGCAAAAATGCTGTAAAGTTTCCCTGATTAAATTAGTACTCTATTGAAATTTAAAGTTTTATGGACTGCTTCAGGTACTTTTCTTTTTATATGGCTTTGGGTATTTATATTTTAATTCTAGGGAATAGCTTGCTATTGTCATTTTAGGAAATCAAAAATGTTCCTGGATTTGTAGTTTTTCAAGGAAACTCCAAACTGTTATCCATAATGGCTGTACTAGCTCACATTCCCATCAACAGTGTATAAAAGTTCCCTTTTCTCCACATCCTTGCCAGCATTTATTTTTTGTTTTTTGATAAGAGCCACTCTAATTGGGGTGATATATCTGGTTTTGATTTGCATTTCCCTGATGATCAGTGATGTTGAGCATTTACCATATATTGTTTGGCCATTGGTATGTCTTCTCTAGAGAAATGTCTATTCAGACCCTTTGCCCATTTTTAAATTAGATTATGTGAAAGCTAAAAAAGTTGATGTTATAGAAGAAGAGAGCAGAATAGTGTTTACTAGAGGCTGGGAAGGGTAGAGGGTGGGAGGATAGTAAGGGATTGGATAAATACAAGATTACAACTAGATAGGAGGGATAAGTTCTAGTGTTCTGTGGCAATGCAGCATGACTAAAGTCAACAATAATTTATTACATACGTTCAAGTAGCTAGAAGAAAAGATTTTGAATGTTCCCAAAACAAATAAATGATAAATGTTTGAGATGATGGATATGTTAATTATCCTGTTTCGGTCACACTACATTGTATGTTTCAAAACTTACTCTGTACCCCACAAATATGTACAAAGAATGTACAATTATTACGTGTCAATTTTTTAAAAGGCTCCTGGATTCAAAAATATTAAAAAGATTTTCCCAATGAAGCAACACTATTCACTTTTTTGGTAACAGCCAGCTGGCTCTTGCCCTTCACTGCCACCCACAGGACCACCAAGCCTAACTTTGTGGTGGGACTCCATCCCGTGGTGTCACCACCACAGGGGAAGCCCAGCCTCCCTAGGCTATAGCTGGGATGGAATTCCTTGGTTCTTTGCCTGTACTGATCTCAGAAGGGCAGCAGAGAACCCTGCAATGCCCACCCATTCCTCCCAGAGGACATGCCAAAGTGCTCGCGGTATTGAACACCATCTGGCTCCCTCACCTCTCTGATTAGGTCTCCCACTCACTGTTTCTCTCCTCACTCACCCTGTTTCAGCCACAATGGCTTCCTTGCTGTTTCTCCAACACGTCTTTGTGTTCACTGTCCCCCTTCCCAGGCGCTCTTTCCCAAATACCTGCATGGCCAGTTCCTGCCTGTCCTCCAATGGCCTCGTGTCTGTCTCCCCTTCCCAAAAAGGCCTTCCCTGACCTCTCCATCCCCAAACTCCTGGTCCTCCTTATCCTAATTTTTCTTTTTCCCATAATGCTTGTCTTCTCACATATTGTATAATTTGTTTATGATCATGTGTATTACTTATTGTCAGTGTCCCCCACCAGGATGTAAGCTTCATGAGGCCAGGGGACTATGTCTAGAATAGTGCATGACACATGGTAGCCCTCAATACATATTTTGATGCATAAATAATAAATTAATTAATAAATGTATGACTGAAAGAAAGACCTCAGAACCCCACTACTATTACAAAGCCTCTTCTTGTGGAAGCACTAAGCTCCGCATTCTCATCTCAGGACCTATTCCTGCTGCATTTTCTGCTCCCTCTGCTTGAAACACTTTCCCCCAAGATCTTTGTGATGCTGCTTCTCTCTCAACATTCACATCTCAGCTCAAACATTAATGCCTTTAAGAAAAGATTTCCGAGACCACCCACATCCTGCAGACTCTGCCCTTCATTCTCCATGCTCTGGGGCGTTTCCATTCATATCTTCCTTATCACACAAGTAAATGCCTAATGGGATCTTACTTTTTTTTCTTTAAGTTTTGTAAACACGTTTCAGACTCTTTCTCTGTCCAGTCTTATTCATCACCATATTCCCAGTGCCTGACAAGTGCCTGGCATACTATAGAGGCATAATAATTATTTGTTGATTTTGTTGACTGGATGATTAACATGATCACTTGGTACAGGTTATCTAGACTTTAGCTACATATCTGCCCTGAGCATAATTTCCTCACCCCTGGTAAAATGGTGGTGATTTAATTGATCTCTGGGCCAGACTTTGAGAATGACTGTTTTAGTTCCTCACACTCAACTCCTTCACCCAGGATCAGGTGAGTGCATGGCACCAGTGATGTTTCTGTGTAATTTAGTATGTATGATCGTATGTATGTATATACATGAAATTAATGTTACTTTGTAATTTACTACCTGTGACTCTAAAGGGCAGTGGAAGAACCATGACTTTTGACTTGGATGGGTGATGTTTTTAAATCCAGCTACAAAAAATATTTATCCAGAAAGCCAAGTTAGACAGCTCCAATGATAGCAGCCAATGGCTTGGCAATCTGGACTTGCAACATCAGGTCACATGAATCATATTCCAGTCCACTTGTAAAAATCTTCCTGAGATGCCAGCTTCAGAAATTCTGAATTACCATGAATATAAGTCTTAGATCCACCTCTTCCTCAGTGCAGAATGAAACGTTGAATTATGATGATGATGAAGAAGATTTTGGCTGACATAAAGGATCAGATTGTTAAACTGGACAAATTCTCATGCCCTATTAGTATGCTATTTTATGTCAGTAAAAGCAAGTCATTTTGGCTTTTTGGGACTCAGTTTCCTTGTCTGTAATTCAAAGGGGTTGGAATTAATGATTTGTAAAATTCCCTTTCTATGAGAGAATCAGAGCCAAAGCAAATTAATGTCTTTTTATTGTATGTTATCTGATTTTTCATGGGCTTCATTTAACAATTTAGTGACTTTTGTGTCTGCCCACTTGAAAATTCTTCTATAGAGCCATTGAATTTTTGAGAGTTCTGTGAGAATTATTTAAAATCTCTTCACACGGTGCCTAACCTAAAAGCACTCCAAGCACATTAGTCCCTCAACTCCAGCCCTATCCAGCTATAAGAATCTTATAAGCCTTCTACTTCAACCCCTTCATTTACTTGCCAAGGGTTACACAACTGATAAGAGGCAGAGCTTCAGGGAGAGGCCAGGTACTCTGACTCTATGTTCAGGGTTCTAGCAACCATGCTAGGCTGCCTTTATTCTGCCTTTTGCAGTTTCTGAAATTGAGTAAACAAGGTAAGTATCATTATTTCCTCTGAGCTAAAGCACTCTTAAATGCAACAGAAATGCTTTTCATGATGCTAACATTTATGAGGCATCCTATCTTAGAACCAAGACTGACTTTGACTAGCAGGTACAAAATATTTGCAAAATATCTTTATGTTTTTTAAAATAACTAGGATAATTTGACAAAATGATCTGATGTATTTGCTAAAATAAAAAGTACAGCCTACATTAACACGTTCTGCATGATTAGGAAACTATCTTCAACTTTTAAGGAAAAGTTAGTTTGCTCTAGAATTATAAAAATTACTATAGCTTATCTATACTTATTTATAAATTGACACAACTACATCCTGTAAGAAAAAAAAAGTAAACATTTTTCTCTTAATTGGCCTTCATTGATATTTCTAAGTTACATTTTGTAAAATATGCTTTGGGGCACAGAAATAAAAGTATAATCATTCTATTTTAAAATCTACTGGGATGTGCATTAAACTAATGTTCCTCAACTTCTGTTTTACTCTAGAATCACCTGGGGTACTTTAAAAAAATACCAATACCTGGGCCCTCCCTTGAAGATTCTGATTTAATTGGTGGGGAGTGTGACCTGAGAATGAGAATTTTTTGTATTAATTTGATCATGTTTATTTACCCAGTATTTACACCAACTGAAGTATTTTTTTATTATGAAGAACCATATTATGTGTAAGGAATTGTAAACAAAACAAATAAATTCATATTTATAATAGAAAGGTGTTTTGAGCTCCCTATAATGAAAACAAACATATTTTGAGAAGAGAAAATTTGGGGAAGTAATGATGGGAATTTATAAATGAGTGGCTGAGAATTAGTAGCAGGGTAATCAAGCAGTGTACATTTATGGAGCAACTACTCAGGACAAGGAACTGTGCTTCAATTCCATGGGTGACATCAACATCCTCAATCCAAAAGAATGTACAATTAAGGCTGGGGGAGGTAAGACATATATGTATGCATAAAGATAATCAATGGCGCTACAGAAATAAATCCTTGGATGATTCATGATTTCAAATATTTCTGCCTTGCCAATTCTAGTGCTTAAGCACAACTATGATTCTCTTCACTAATTCTCTTTTCCAACCTACTTTCAATTCCTATTTTATTTTATGCCCGTCTTCTAGTACCTTGCTACTCAAAGGTGGTTCCATGGACCAGCAGCATTGGCATCACCTGGGAGCTTGTTAGAAAGGCAGAATCTCAGACCCTACCCTATACCCACTGAATCTCAATCTGCATTTAACTAGGTCCCTACATGATTCATATAAATATTTAAGTTTGAGTAGTACTGTTCTGGTAGGCACTGATCTCTGACACATATCAAATACAACATGTTAATATTACTTATAATACATTATGTACTATAATATGGTTCAATCTATAATCAAGGATTTTTTTTCCCAATGCCTTATGCAGGTTTTTGTAGTCATATTTAATATCAAAGGACTTCCTCATTCAGGAAGAACTGAGTTTTTTAAAATGTTTCATTTGTGAATAGGAATTATTTCCTGTGTGTGAATAACTGCTAAAATGTGTGATATTGATAATGAGACCACAGGGGAACAATGGAAGATGCAATTCCTTCAGGTTAAAGCAGGGGTCCCCAACCTATGGTGAGTTGTATAATTATTTCATTGCATGTTACAATGTAATAATAATAGAAATAAAGTTCATGATAAATGTAATGTGTTTGAATCATCCCAAAACCTTCCCCCACTGACCCCTGGTTCGTGGAAAAGTTGTCTTCCATGAAAATGGTCCCTGGTGCCAAAAAGGTTGGAGACCACTGGGTTAATGGAGTCAAAGAAAAGTGTCACAGGGAAGATGGGCCCAAGATGAACATTAAGAAATGGTTAGATTCAGGAAATTGGGGGGGGGGGGAACCAAAAGAGAACATTCCAGATAGGGAGAAAATAGCAAAGGCAAAGGCCCTGCCTAGAGTAAGAGAGGGTTAGGACTATGTGGTGTCCAGGCTCTATGATGGCCCCAGTGATTCTCACCCCCTGATATTCATGCTCCTGTGTCATTATCTTCCACTTTGATTAGGATTTATCTGTGTAACAAACTGGATATTGCACAAATGATACAGTGTGACTTCTGATGCTATGTCTTAAAAGATATTGTCAATTAAATTTAAAATTTTTTAAAAAAATGACACCATGGCATATGCCTTGTTTTCTTGGTTCATTTGCTCTGTGAAGCCAGCCTTCTCGGCATGAGGAGGAGAGTCCTAAAGCCAACACCAACACCAACTTGCCATCTCTACAGTGAACCATCCACTGTAGGGGGATCCCACAGACCTAGTCCAGCCTTCAGATGAATGTAATCCAGACCAACAACTAGAATGCAACTTCATGACAGACCTTACGCAAAAGCCACCCAAATAAGCCACTCCCCAAGCCCCTCCCCACAGAAACCACAAGATTAAAAAAAAACCTATTGTTGTGTTAAGATACACAGTTTTGAGATAATTTGTTCTTAGTAATAAATAACTAACACTAGTAATAAATAATCAGTACAGTTAATTTGGAAGATGTTGAGTAAACCAGTGTGGCTTTAATGGAAAGTTTATAGACTGGGAATTGCAAGCTAAGACACTTCTAGGGTGTTTCCTGGCAGGAAAATTACACGAGTGAAGTGGCTCTTTCCTGAGTCAGGGAGAAAAATAGGGAGTATCAGACAATGTGGTAAACACTGGCCTTGCCACTTCTGCTGGTAAAGTCCATTGCTATCTCCATCTCTGGGCAGGTCAAATCTGGGCTATAACTGTGGGAAATCTCAGTGGTAGATAAAGCAGTGGTAGCGGTTTGGTGTCACAATGTGGAAAAATTAATACAAAAGAATCTTATTCTGAAGACAATCGTCAATTAATAGTTATATGAAGCACATTTGCCCTGGAAATGCTATCCAGAATACACCAAAGGGAGAAAGTGCTGAGAGTAAAAGACAAATTTAGAGGGTGTTTTAATTATACAAACTTGAAGAGATTGGAGCATGAGCAAGAGTTATAGAAATATGAATGAAGAAGTGCTCCTTAAAGGAAAGAATGAATTTATGAATAATTGAAGGTAGAATCCCTCAATTAAGACTTTCTCCTAAACTTTTTCTTTAAATCTCACTAAGTTTTTAGTGCCACATTAGAACAGAAGCTCTATGAGGATAGAACAATGTTATACTTTTGTACAAGAGTATCCTGACAACCTAGTATACAAACTTTTTCTGTAAAGGGCCAGATAATGTTTTAGGTTTTGCAGGCCACAGTCTGTTGCAACTACTCAACTCTGCCATTGTGGCACAAAGGCAGCTATGGACAATATGTAAATAAATGAGCGTGATGTGCTGTAATAAATCTTAACTTATGGAACAAAGAATGGGCCAGATGTGGCCCAGCAGCTGTAGTTTGCTGATCTCTGGCCTGGTCCAGTGGTTCTCAAAATGAGGTTCCCAAAAGAGCAGCACCAACATCAGCGTCACCTAGGAATTTGTTAACAAGCTGAATGGGGCCCAGTAACCTGTGTTTTAATAGGCCCTCCAGGTGAATCTGAGGAATACTGGCTTGAGAAACATTTGTGTAGACACTCAATGACACTTGAGAGATGAGTGAATGAGTGAATTATAACTCTATAGGTGCTAACTTTTGCCTGTACTACAGTCAAGTATAAGATAGCATATGGGATGCCACAAAATTATATTTTTGGTTATTTTAAGTCTAGTTTTGGATATTAATATTTCATGGCATCTCACAAAGCATACCATGGCTTGCAGGCACTCCACTACCTAAAGGACTTTGAAAACCTCTAATGTACTACAATTGCCTTTTTTTTTTAAAAGAAAAAGAACTTGAGGCCCCTATGGTTAATTAACTTGGTCAAAGCAACACGTAAACATTGAGAGAGTTAAGAAAAAGCACTCATCTTTTTGTAAATAAATATGCCTCACATATAATTTTATGTGTTTGGACTTCCCAGAAGAACCACACATTCAAGGAAAAAAAAAAAAAACAGGACAACATGAGCTTGTAGGAAAGAAAACAGTGACGGTATCTTATTTTTAACAATTGGGTCTCAATTATATTTATTCAGTTTTCTCCAGTTATTAATGGCTGGGTGGAGCTGAAGTTCCCAGATTGTGCTCGGCTGTACGGAGCAAGCAGCCGGCAGTAAGTGTGAGAAGGGAGCGAGCGGTAAAGCAGAAGAATGGAAATCTCCATCAAGCCCTGTCCCCTGGAAAAGTTATACAAACCAAGCCACAGGAGGAATGAGTCAGCAGGTAGCAAACAGCAAGAAACTCCTACATGCCTAATAGGATACAAGACAATATCTCTTGGCGCGAAGCTCAGAGAGATAAGAGAAAACTTCTGGGCTCTATTTCACAGAGAAACCAATGAGTTTTGTGCATGATGTTTGTTTCGCCAAAAGCCAGAAATCCTCACTAAAACATTTCTGAAAAATGTGGGTTTGAATCAAAGAGAAGAGAGGTTTCCAGCTGATATATGCAATGGCCTGTGGGTGGCTAAAATTGAGGGAAATGATAGGTATCAAATAGGAAATGCAGCATCTGCTGAATAATCAGTGAATCATATTCCTATTACTATTGTCATCATGATTTGAGGCCCTATACTTCCTCACCATTGGCAGGAGCCAAGTGGGTCCCACCGCCCCATCTGTGCCCTCATCCCTTACCTCTGCTCTTCCAGGGCTCTGTGGCAAGGGGAAGCATTAGCTTCAGAAAAGTAACTGGATCTGGGACCTCTGCTCTTGAAATGTGCCTGGCAGCTGGGCTCACCTGGAGTCAGAAGCACAATTCTTCCCCCCATTACCCAACTTGAATTTCCAATTTCCCCTCTCAACCCTGGAATAGGTTGAAGCAGGAGTTCAGAGCTATTGTCGAGGCAGGAAAATTGGCCTGTGTGCTCAGTCTATGCAGTGACAATGTGGGGATGCTTCGGAAAGGCAGGCAGGCCGACTCCTGGGAAGCCTAGCAGGGTAGTATTCATCATCGCCCTGGTGAATTTACCCTTGAAGTCTGATTTTGTAATGGGCCTGGGAGAAGTCTCAGTCCATCAATCAGTGACATTCATTGAGTGCCTACTGCCTGCCAGGTGCTGACATTACCTAAGTTCAGGAGGCCAATGTGTTCAATCAGAATGGCAGCTTGCTCAATTTATAATGAGCAAGACCTGTCACAGGAACAGGAATAATCAAAGTCCATCCGATCAGCATATTTGCTCCATGTGGCCAAGCTACACAGGAAACCAAATTATAATTAGAGTATCTCTATATGAACACATCATGAGAAATAGCTAAGAACTGAAGCTGGGTACTTGAAGTCTATATGATCAGAATATTCTCTCCAGGTGGGCAGGTTTACAGGAGAAGTTAAATCACGACTAGAAGGTGTTTGGTGAGAACAGATGTAGAAAAACAGCAGTCGGGTTCATCACATGTTCAATCACAAAGGATAAAGCAACCAGAGACCATCTCATAACTTAGCTAAAGGAACGACAGAACTCCAAAAACTGAGGTTCTCTCTAGGCTGGGCAACAAGCACTGGGCTGTGTTCATGTCTGCTTTATGACTCTCCTCTTTCCAGGATTGCATGGCTTGGTAATGGGCATCAAGCGCCACGCTAAACACGTTTTGTGCATTATCTCACTTGATCCTTGTCTAGGTCCCTGCTCAGAGAAGCCTTCCCTGACTTCTCATGATCCTCAAAACTGCTATATTGTCTCTACAGGTCTTGGGGCCAACTAATGTTCTAGACTATATTAATTTGTTGACTGGTCATCAACTGTTTCCATCAAAGGATGCAGGTCCCAGAAGGGTGGCAGCTTTATTTTCTGCACAGATGCATTCCTAATGCCTAAAATGGTACCTGGCACATAGTAGGACCTTACTACATGTTTGATAGATGAATGAATAAATTGGTGGGTGGAAGGTTGTATAAATGGATGGATGCATTAATTTATAAATAACCTGAGAGGTAGATATTAGCATTCTGTCCTGCAGATTAAGAAATCAAAGCTATCATGGTTTTGCTACTTCTCAGGTCACCCAGTTAGCAAGTGGAGAGCAGGAATATGACTGAATTCCTATAGATTCTAGAACTCTTGCTCTCAATTACTGCTCTATTTCTTTGGAAAGGTTGACATATCTAGGAAGTTTTTGTCTAAAACTAGACCCCTTAGACCCTAGGAGTCAGAGGAATTTTTCCTCTGTCAATCACACTCACTGCTTTTGTGGCCTTAGCCAGAGAAACTGCTTGATTAACCATTTGGGGTCCACATTCTCATATGCCTAAAGCCGGAATAAAAATATCTGCTTAAAGACTTGCATAGTCCATCAAATAAGAGATTATATACAACCTTCCCATTTTACGGATCGTTGCAAAGACAAAAAAGAAAAATGAAGTAATAAATATAAAGGTCCCTGCAAACTGTAATACTAGTAGGAGTTATTATTACAAAGGCTCAGGGAAAAGAGGGGAGATGGAACCTCAGTTGGTCATGTCATCATTGCCCATTCTAGATTTTGTGTTCCCAGAAAGCAAAGATCACAGTTGCTTAATTTACTGTATACAGCACATTCCACCAACGTAGGGATTATCGGGATAAGAGCTGGGTTCTTGGTGTCCAGAAATCCACATTGATAAGTTATTATTAAAAAGAAAGGATTCTTTACATGGTGTTATCCAGCCCATGGCTTGATACCAGCCATGTGCTCATGCCTTCCAAATGTATTTCTCCAGTCCAGTCTTGTCCCTTGACCTTCAGATCCTATGGCAGTGCCACCTCCTATATCCAAATGTCAACTTGGTCTCTACCCTAGCCAACTTAGAGATATCCCATACTTGGCACAACCACAATGCAACTTCATCTCGTTTCTTCCTCACCTTTATCACAGTAAATCATACTGCCACAGTATATTCTGTTCCTAAATCAAACTCCTCAGAATCATCCTTGATTTCTTCCTTCCTTTTCCCCTTTCCCACCCCAAATTAACCTGTAAAAGCTGCATATGCTATTTACAAAGTAGATCTCAAATGTGTCTGCTACATATCATGCCCATTGTCAATATCCCAGTGCACCACCCAACTTCCCTCACCTGTGCTACTACTGCCCTTGCCTCCTTACTGGCTGCCCTGGTTCCATACTTTCTCCCTACCTCCAAAATCATTCCCCAGAGTGCAGACCCATAGGTCTTTTAAAAATGTAAGTCTCGTCATGCACTCCTCTGCTCAAAACCATTCAACAGTTTTCTGTTGCACTCAGAGCCAGAGGCCTTCCTGACCATGGCTTGCAGGCCAAGCTCTAGCTGATTCCTACAGCCTGGCTGTGGAGGTGCTGCTGCTGGCAGTAATGGTGAATGGAGGTGTTGTGCCTTTGGCTGGGAAAGAACTGCGGAGGACATCTTCTGCAGGCCCCACAGACGGACCTCTGCTGTCAACACTGTGAATCTCATGGGGCTTTCTCCAGCAACTTTCCCTCCTAGTTACCGACCATTACAAAGGTCCCCTTTTGGAGAAAGTGCTCAGAGGAGGCAATGTGTCCCCTGATCCCAGCTATACTTCCTCCTGAGACCCTGTGTGTCTGCTTCCTACCCGCCTCTCCTGTGTTTTTCCAGATCACTCCTTCTCCCTGGGGTTCACTCACCTAGTAATGCTGCCTGCCATTTAGTCCTTGAATGTCCAGGGCTATTCTAACCTTAGGGACATTTTACTAGATGTTTTCTCTCCTTGAAATGCTTTCCTCTGATTCTTCATAGGGCCAACTCCTTCTTCTTTAGGTTGTACTTTAAATACCACCTTCTCCTAGAGATCTTTGCTGATTACCTTTCTGAAACGAAGTTCTCGAGTTGTTCTCTATCACAATGCTATCATTTTTTCCCCTCTACAAATCTCATCAAAATCTGTTCTCTTTTTAATTTATGTTTGTTCATGTTTATTGTGTGATTCCATGCTCTAAAGGCTAAGGTCCACAAAGCAGGGCCTAATCTGTCTGGTTGAACGATGTCCCTCTAGTATGTAACACAATGGTGTGTGTTAAGGGCACAACAAATACTTGTTCTCCATAGTAACACATCATGTGATAAACGTCAGTGGCATTATTTGTCTAGTAAAAAGCACTATTAACCATTATGAGGATTTGTCATCACATTTTTCATAGTTTAATGATCATTAATGATCATAAATGCCTTCTTTATTTTTTATTTTTTTTTTTTTTACTAAATCCCTTCCCCTTTCCTCTTCTCATTCCCATAGCATAGGACCCACTGAGAAAGAAAACAATTTATTTGAGCAGATGTGCATTAAATTCACTTTCAGAAAATTTGGGCATATTGTATGCATGAAAAAAGTATGGAAGGCATTTTCATTTTCTCCCATATATTTGGAGGAATATAAGATCACAAAACTATGGCATTCAAGATTCTTCACGTATTGAAGCTAATCTAGCTGCCCTGGAAACCCATACTCTGAACAATTCCAGATTCTTCATTTTTTCCTGAACATCCCAAAGCATGTTCACCTATCCATGATTTTGCTTATGTGTTCCCACCCTGATATACCTGCATGTCAATATCAAATTGATCCTTTAATGCCTGCTTAAAATATTGATCCTTCTGTGAAGTCTTCTGTCCTATTTTTTGTACTTTTTAATACTTCTTAGACCTCTTATGGTAGCTAGCTGTTCACACGGTCATGCAGCAGGGAAATATTTTACTGTTAACCTAAATGATTTTCTTTCCCAATAATTCTTTTTTTGCTTGTTCAAACTAAACTCATGGCAGAGACCATGGCCTCAGGAAATGGGTATGGTAATTACAGTAGAACAGAAAAAAAATAGTAGGAAATTCTTACTGAAATTCCTAAATTGACTTTTGAAATGACACAGAGAGATAGTAAGTTGAGAGAAAAGGGTTTTGAGTTTCAAAAACCTAAGTGTATAAACAATAGATGACCAACCAGCTTTCTCAAACTTCACAAAACAACTGAGGAGAGCCTGGGAAGAGAGCTGAGGAGTTCAGTGTAGTTTTTGCCACTCTATTCCCCACCACCTGCACCCCCAGAAAATGTTTTGTGTGGTGGGAACATTAGAACTCCCAGTGAGTTCAGGGTAATTGGAGAGGAACAGAAACATGTACCCCAAAATTTGAAAACCAGGGCATGTCAGGAATAGAAAGCCTAAGTCAGCCTCCCCCCACCCCAAGGCTTCTGTAGTCCCAGGGAACATCAGATCTGAAGAGGCTTCACCTCTTCAGTGTGAGGAAGATCCAGAGTGTGGCACCACAGAAACCTTAGCAGATGCAACTGGGAGTACATGACAGTGACCAAAGGCCAATCAATGTCGGCAGGGAAAGTCAATGACCAGCTTCCAGATGCTCCAATGCACTGTGCATGCCTCTTCCATTTTGGACCTTACAACCATGATATTGTTGTTCATGGTGACAACAGCAGGAGGAAGAGAAGCAGCACCTAAGATTTATCACATACTTACTATACTCCTGGCACTGTGTGCTTTACGTATATACTGCATCACATTTAATTCTCACAGCGATATTCTGAGAAAGATGTAATTATTACATTTATTTCATAGATGGGATATAGAGGCACAAATGTATTAAACAAGTCACTCAAGACACACGATTATTAAGTAGTAGAGCTACTCCCTGGGGTGGAGTCCCAGAGAGAAGACTAAGAGGAGAAATTTTGAAGAGACTGCATTCAAACTCAAAGTCACTAAGAAAATCCTGGGCTTAATTAGATTTTGTTTGTTTTGCCAGCACAGAATGGGAGTCTGAAATAGGAACTAGCTTCAGAAATAGAAAAATAAAGAAAGTTCCATTTTTCATTCACCAGTTCTCAACTCTCAGCAATCCCCTAAACTATGCCTGCTTTCCCTGCTCAATTTGAGTTTATGGATGGAAGAAGCCATGTCTTATCCATCATCCTATTCTCAGTGTCTTGCACAGAACCTACAATAGAATATAGACTTGGTAAATGTGTTAAATTGAACTGAATTATTACAACATCCAGAATATTCACTTATCAAAACTTTTAAAGCATCAAATAAAAATACAGACATTACATTTCAGTATTGTTCTATGACTACTAAGAGATGGCACACATGTGGGTGCTGTACATACCTTCTTTTCTCCATGTTAGCTAAGAACCCATCTTGAAACTGGGGTTCGAGAGACTTGTATGCTCTAAATTTTATTTTCAGGGTAAAACATTATCATCACTTACATGTCAGGCACATCAGCCAATTATGATATATACAACAAATTATAAGCATTCTAACTGACTAATAATTGTAGCTTTTGGTTGAAATCCCCTTCCTACTACCTATTCTATTTTCAGCTGGCCCACCTATAGTTTTATATATAGTGGTCATTGTATAGGTACATATATTAAGCCTATTTAAATGAACTTTACTTGCTGTAATAATGTCATTTTATTGGCCATCCCCTCCCCCAAGTGGACCTTGTTTTCTAAAGTGGTTTTCAACCCTTTATACAATTCAAAAAATTGTTTTGTGTTGAAGCATGATAAATCCATTTGAACCCTGAAGTTCTCAAAGTCCTTCTTTCACAGGTATCTAATAAATTACCACTACAAAATACATTGGATTTATCCTATTTTTCTGTTTCTGTCCAAATAGTGAATATGTCCCAATCCCCAATTCACTGAAAAGATTGATAGCACCTTGTACATTTAGGAGAAAATGACATCAAGAGGTGAATGGGTAAACAGCTGTGGAATATCCATACAGTATAATAGACATCAGAGTTAAAGTTTAATCCCATAAGTCTTCTCATTGTCTTTGGGCCAACCCATCATTTCTACCTCTGTGACTTTTCTCATGTAAATCATGTCTTTCCTATTCATTTCTTCCTTCCTTACTTCCTTCATTCATCAATACACAGATGTTTAGTGATAACTAATAACTGCCAGGCAAAGTGCCACGAGTAATGGATAAGGTGGTAAATAAGACATATCCTGTGCCATGGAGGAGCCAACAGTCTATAGGAGGCAACCAAGATCTAAACAGTAACTTCAACAAATGCTTTGATGGAGGCAGTACATGCAGATTTCCTGGCACCTCAAAAAAAAGAGCAACAAAGTCAAATTGTCAGAGGGCTGGAAAAGATCACAGCAAACTTTCTGAAAAAAGTCCCAACTTGACTGAGAACAGTGATGGCAACATACATCATTACCCAGGCAGCAATGGAAGAGAGAGAGGGTTCCATGTGAAAGCCGGGAGGTTAGAAGGTCATAGTTCATTAGGAGAAGTGAAAAATCCAGCACGGCTGCGGGAGAGAGTGAGTGTGATGTGATGAGAAGTAGGTCTTTACCCTCCTCTAGATTCAGCCTGGATTCTTTGGAATCCAAGTGAGGATTTCTCTATGAATCCCATCTCAGCTCCCAATGACCTCTCAATTCTCTGAACCTTCTAAGGCTTTATGCACTTTCCTAATAAAGCGTCCTTCAGACATCTGTGTTTTCCTTTTCATCTAGCAGAGAAAGGTTATAGCCATTTCTTTATGTTCTTTGGGAGCTCTGGTGGCATACAAATAAAAGAAATAAAAAGCATTACTATTCCTCCCCACCTCATCCTCTCCTTTAAATGCCAGAAAATCCAAATGTTCATGGTGTAGACTTAGAGTCTTTTAATTTCCATGGTGTAAGGTGACTACTAATCACATGAAATCCATTTCAAATATGAGTATTTCACTCTATGCAGAACATTTATAATAGATGTATAGTTGGATATTAGAACTCACATATCACAGAGACTCTAGTAATGACTCTTACACCACCAGTGAGAGTAATAACAATATTACACACTATAATTTATTTTTTTAAATAAGTTACTTTTCTTGAGGGAATTGTATAAACTCTAGAGTTCATGTTGTTAGAGATTTCATATAGCTTATGAATTAGTGTCCCAGAGGATTTGAATGATTTCCTCTCTTTTCACCAAAAATGGATAATTTTCATCCTTTTGCACCAAAATAATAATGCTATATATGGCCTAACTTTTATACATAGACATGTGTGTTCAGTTTTCTTCCTGAGCCAAGAAATATAAAAAAAAAAATCTTAACTTTAAAAATAGTTATACTTATTTTCAAGGGCAGACTGGTGTTCCCTGGTAGTGCATATTTTTCCCACTTACAATGTAGAAAAGAAAATTTACAATCCATGGATTCTAACCCAGGTCACAGAGAAATGTCCTATCAATAATTCTTCATCTTGAAAAATCCTTAATTGAACTGTTAAACCTTATGGGTTGATCTTTTACTAAGCCAAATACGGATCGAAATGCAGAATGAATGTCCATTTTAAATGAACTTAACCCTGTGATTTATGAGGATAGTATTTGTACTAAGGAGTTTTCACAGATGATTATTATAGCCATCCTAGCATGCTTACTTCAAGTTGAGGTGCCATTTTCCTCTGATCAGAAGATATCTCCCTCACCATCTGAAAGGGCCTCTGGGGAATTTTCTTTAGGTATGGCATTTTGCACTATCTGATTTAGCCTATGTCTTGCCTATCCATTGACTGCCATGGTGTCTAAGTTTTTCTCTAGACACAGCTGATCCCTGCCATTCAATCTCCTTTACAGGGTGGGAAATGGCAGGTGACTGCAGTGAGGATAAGAGACAGCTCTTGCATAGGGAGAAATCACAAGCTGATCTGGGATGAACCATAATTTCTTGGAGCTTAGAATAAGAGGTTATTAGAATATAATAGGAAGAAATGGGGTAGATGGAAATAAGAATGAGGAAAAGGATCTAAACAGGGAAGGATAGTTTAAAATTGAAGTTACCTGGAGGTCATCAAATTAATATTTTAATGGTTAAAATAATAATGATAACAACAAGCTGGGGTAAGGTAAATGACTTTCTCAGGTCACTCAGATGGGTGCCAATGCTGTGATAGGAACCATTTGGGTACCAATACAGGGTTCTTTTAAATTTTCCAATAATTTTTTACTGCTTTGAAAATATTTCCTATTTTCCAATGAGCTATAAAGAAAGATATTAAATGGGAATTACCATCTTGGTTATTTCTGAAACAATTTCCAGCATGTTATCAAAAAAGAGATTGTACAATTCATTCTTGCAATGCTTTGTGGAGGAAAGGAGCTTAAATGCTGTATTTTAATACAAAAGATTGCCCAAAGAGGTGTTGCATTATACAGTAATTGGCACGAGAAGATTAACTACAATGCAGACTGCACCTCTACCAGGGAAACTGAATGATTTCTATATAAAGCTCATAAATGAAAGTGTTCATTTATTCATAATATTCTAACATATTCTGTATTGTTTTTCTAAGACAAGCAATGCATGGCATTTAGTTTTACACCATTACTTAAGATATCTGAAGAAAATTGTTCATCAGTCTCTGATTCTATTATCACACTCAAGAGTAGGGTAATTACTATCTCCTGGGGTCATTTTTAGCAGGTAATACTTAAAAATTGCTACCAGGGCATGATATCCTAGCAGGGAAGACATGACTTACAGTTTCTAAAAGATGACTAATGTGAATTATTTCTAGAACACAAGATGGCACCAAAAAAAAAAAAAAAAAAAGCTTGCCAAGTTAAACTCATTTTTACTAACAAGGTGCTTATCTTTAGAGAATAATCCCTTTTAAAGTCCATCACAATACAAGGACAGAAAGCCATTAACCATAGATGCTTTAACATAAACAGAAGAGTTAAAGGAGAAGGGTCATGTTTTTGATAGTCAAATATGATAAAAGTAAAATTTTAGATTTGTTATTTGATAAAACTCTACCTGTATGGCCAAATGAACCTCATATGGAATGAAAAGTTCTCTCACTGGTTTCAAATACTAAACAATAAGTGGAACTTTAGTCAGCTCACAAGTTTCCTCTTGAAAAAATGAAGAAAAATCTTTGCAGTTTGACAATGGCTATAATTCTTGTAACACCTCACTAATCCTTACTATACTATTGAGTAGTGCCTTATATCAAATCTAATTATCCTCACAACCTCTGTGGAGTTTCTATAGATCTATTCTGACCAATTAGTATTTCCCCATGAGCTGCTCCAGTTCTACAAAACCAAACTGAGCATTACAACTGTAGTGTGATTTTACGTTATTTTACTGCTTTGTTCAAATAAAGTCTAAAAATCTTTCATCATAAATCCTCAAATACAAGAAGAAATGGGTGAAATGTTGGTTACTACTTTTATACTTCTCTTTATTGTGCCTCAGAACTTAGCTTTTCCTTTGCCCTGGACCACTTGACATGCCCTGATGCAGACAACTCTTGGTCTCATTTGGAAATGCCTCAAGGACCCCATAAGTGGCTATACTTTATGAAATACATATTCTCACAGGATTGACAAGACGTGTGCTATCCTTAAAGCTAAAATTCATGGTAATGCAATTCTGCAAATACTATGAGCCAAAAATACCAAGATTTCTGGAAGGGCTATTCAGAAGGATGGCCACTACTATCACCTTGTGAATCATGAAAATGGCCAAGCAAATGGCCAAAGACTAGGTACAAAGTAATGTTTAAATTTTGTAATCCCCAAAGCCACTCTACCATCCCTAGTAATAGAAAAAAAACATGTTGGCAATTGAATAGGAGTCCTTGTAACTCCATTTTTATTCCATTACACACCTCATGTAACATTCAAATTTCCTTAGAAGGCTTCACGATGAAACTCTGATTATTTTAAATGAGAACAAAAACTGTAATTGAATAGCCATAAGACAGGCAATGTCCTTATCATCACCATAATGTCATATTAGCAATCTACTAGCCATCCTATCTCCCTGGCTATTCACCTGCTATTGTAAGGGATGCCTATGTCTGATATGAAAATGAGCACTGATTCATACACCAATAGCCCCAAACACATCAGGCCACATCTAATACAGATGATACAAATGATCTAAAATGGATTGAAAATATGCATCTTCTCCTTCATTCTCATTTTATTTGGTTTTCATGGAAGAGCTACAAAATCAGGCCTAAATTTTCTGGGGTAGCCTATTAAAAGAGTTCAGCAGGATTGGGTGTTATTTTCTGGGTAGCACTGTTTTTTCACCTGTTACTAGGCCATCTTGCTTTTGAATAGTACTTTATACTTTATCAATCACTTCTGTATATTTCTGAGTAATAAAACAATGCCATAAGGTAGGTAATAAGAGAGGGAAAGTCATCCACACATTACATATGATGAATACCTGGCTGGAAGAGTTTAAATGACCCATCTTGAAGTTAAGCATTAAACCTAGAACATTAACCTCAAGTGCTATACTTGCCTGTACCTTGGTAAGCAGACTATAATGGATGTGATTTCACTTTTTCTCCCAAAGACTCAGGAGAATCTCGAAACATTACATTGGAACTATACTCAACTGAGATAGTGGCATGAGTTTGTGACTTGTCTTTCTTCTAAACATGGATGGAATATATGCACCTGTGTGATACCCTGGGGAGTATCATGTGATGAGTTTTACTCAAATGAAAATTTTATCAAAGGTTGAAACAGTTTGCTCCTAAGTTGTTTTCTTGTCTTTGATAAAACTAATATCTCTGCCTCATTTTCAGCCTTTTTATTGCTCTAAAATCAATATGTTCTGTTCTTATGATGTCATCAATCACCTTAAATCACTAGTCATTTTAATCCCAATACCTCATGACCACATGTCAACATTGTGCTGACATAAAGAGAACCTCTGGTGAAATCACTAAAACCTGAGACTCTTTTTTCAGGACTGGAGGCAAACAGCAGTCTTCACACCCCTGGATATTTGCTTATGTCTGGATTCATTATGGCTAACGCTAGGGTCTCAGCTTATAGGTGATGGCTAACCAAGGCTATGCAACAGTTTAATTCAACTTTCAGACAATGGATAACTTTATTTTTCTCTCAATTTTATGTTTTTACAATATTTCATTAAGTCATGATGTAGGCCAAGTATTCTGTCAGGATGATCGGTCCTTTATTTCTTCTTTATAATTTCTTATTTAGTTAATGAAAGGAGAAGGAAGCATCAATATAATCCTCACCAAACTGTCAATACAGTAAGAATTATACTCCTCAAAAGAAGCTTGGGATTACAGATTTGAGATTTGTTCTATTCGTGGTTCTTGAACAATGATGGCAAGATCTCTTCTCTCTCCACCTCATTTCCCCTTTCGGTCAGCTGAAAACACTGTCACCACAAAGGGAAATGGTGATATCCCAATGGGAAAGCCATCAATCATGATTTGCTCATATGCTTTCAGCATGAGACTGAGAGGAAGGAACAGGGGGCAATGAACGGGGTGCCAGTTAGTTGGAGGGCATGGCCTTGCCCATCCCCATGAGTTTCCATGGTACGTCTATGACTTCAGGAGCAGGGCTTCCCTTCCCATTCTGACCATAAAACATCATAGGTTAAGTAAAAATAAGATTCTTGAATTGGTAGAAAATAAATGGTTTCAGTTGTCAATTGCTGCTTAATAAATTGCCATAAAACTCAGTGGCTTAAAACAACATTTTATTTTCTCACAATTCTGTGGGTCAGGGTTTCAGACAGGGCACAGCAGGAACACTCAAGGTGGACTCCTCACTTGCAGGTGTGCTGCCTCCCCTGGGAGGCTTCCCGAAGTCACATGTCTGGAGCCCCAGTTGTCCTCCATGGGATGGGCTCCTCAGTCCCCCTTCATCTGGTGTCAGGACCTCTGCATCTTCACATGCCC
Organism: Daubentonia madagascariensis; assembly: GCA_023783475.1. Lineage (NCBI taxonomy): Eukaryota > Metazoa > Chordata > Mammalia > Primates > Daubentoniidae > Daubentonia > Daubentonia madagascariensis. The sequence goes on from JAKFHU010002136.1 coordinate 2,167,476, forward strand.
CTTCCACATGGGCTTTCCATGTGGTCTGTTGGAGTAGTGTAGCTAGGCCCCTCATAAGGCAGCTCAAGGCTCTGAGAACACTGAATCAGAAGATTCCAGGCCTTCTTAAGACTGAGCTCCAGAACCTACAGAGCATCACTTCTGCCACATTCTATTAGTTCAAGCAAGTCATAGGCCCAGCCCAAGTGGAAGAAATTGCACAGGGCAGGAACCCTGGGAGGCACAGTTCATAGGGGGCCCCCAAAGTAACTGGCTGCCACAGCAAGGCACAAGGTGGTTGGAATCCTTGAGTGTCATTTGTCTGGCAGGCCCCCCTGAGCAATGCATTCCTTCTCTGACTACTCCTCGCCCTTCTTTCTCTTGGCCATAGATGTGCTCCCCGCTCAGTGGTGTGTGGGAGCCAGGCTGTGCGAGCTGACTCTCAGCATCTCTTTCCAACTCCACACTCAGTGACCTCACTTTGGAAGCTTGAACGTGGCCACAGTTGGAAACTGTGAAAACCTACCACAGAAAACTGGAAAGCACTCTAAATCAGAGCTTGTTTGGTGGTGGTGGTGTTTGTTTGCTTTATTGATTATTTTGGATTACCAGTTTCTCAACACCACTGTGCCCACCCCACTCCCATCTCGCCCTATGTTCCTTTCTAGCTCTCAATTAGGTTCATAAAGGATGCCTGATAATGAGAAAAGGTGTTTCCCTACCATGGGGAAGATCATTATGTAGTAAACTAGGCACTAGCTTTGGTTAACACACTAATTTGGTTTTAAATCCTAGCCCTACTATTTACTACTTGTGTGTTCTGAGACAAGTTACTTAACCACTCTCAGGTAAAATATAGACCAATAATATAGCTGTGAGTATGAAGGAACTTGAAAATACATGTTTTAAAGGTAAAACAAAAATCTCTAAGGTACAATACTGTTAGTTCTGATCCTTCCCCTAAGGATTTTTTGTTTGTTGTTTTGTTGTGTTTTGATGGTGGGGCTTAAAGCACCATGGAAGACAAGGAGACAGAGGTTTGGGCTGGGATCATGGTCAGCCACACTATGTTCAGTGTTCTCTTCTCTACCCACAGCTATTCCTGGTAGTAGCAGCAGTAGCTGAAGGCTCTGACTTGGAGAGCAGGGACAGGTCCCAGGCTTTACTGCAGTGCAGGTTGGACCTGCCTTCATGGGGAAGCTGTGGAAATGATGGCAGCATGTGCTGAAGCTAATACGCTACTCCCCTAACATGACCCCTGACCCCATGCCTGAGGTTCCACCATTAATGACTCATTTCTGGGAGGCAGACAATCTCATTGGGGTTGTCCTCTAAATTTCCTAGATGATTTCATCCCAGAACAGTAGGAAAGAGAGCCCACAAGGTTTTGCTTATGTAGGATAAAAATCAAACAATTACCAAGGGATTACTACAATAATCCAAAGAGAAAAATTATTCTCCAAATAAAAAACATTAACCTTTAATATCTATATACTCACACATTACATAAAAAAGCACTTAAAACTCATTTTATCTATAAATATGCCCAGTAATTACCTTTTCAACTAATAATTTTAACCCTGAAGTACCAGGATAGTATAAATGCTCCAAAGTCACCAATTTCTATTTCATATCATGCAAATGGTTAATGGTATTCAAAAGTTTGACCCAGATTGCACCCACATCAAGGAGATAAATCCAATGCATTTCTTTTATATTTTTCATTTTTTTTGTTGTTGTTGCCAAACCAGGAACTGACTCTTTATTTTTTTTAATATTAGAGCTTGCTGTGCAGTAGAATAGCAGATAGAAACACCTAATCATGATGAATAAGTAAAGTCTGCAGCATTTCAAATTATAAACTTATGGCTCTGATACATAGGCTGTAAAATGCTGAACATAAGCCAAAAATGTCAGTTGAAATGACTTGTTTTAGAGGAAGCTGCTCACATTTAACAAGATACATGGAATACGCACAGTGAATACAGTGCAAAAAGCTAAAATACAATAAAATAAAATGAAATATGCAGCTTCAACAGCTCCACAAATGTAAAAGACTTGTGGTTTTGATTATTTTGACTAGAGGTAGGGTGGGAAGGAAGATATGTTGAGTATCTAAATTAAATTTTAGTCCCACGAGCATTTGCAAAATATATGACCAATCTGCCAATGGATTTGTTTTTGGTTATGCTCTATAACAAAGTAGAAAAGAAAAAAATAGATTTTTGAATTTTTGCTCATGATAGTAATCTAACTTGCTAGAAACACATCAGGTTTATAGTCAATATTTGCGTGGGCATTGCCTGTCTACATTGATTTTTAAGTAGAATGTTCAAAAGCATGACCCAAATCACTCTTAATCATTGTTAAAATTAAAGCCAGGGGCATTAGTTAGAAGGTGTCATATTTTTAAAGATTTTGTGGAGGCACATAAGATGCCTTTAATAAAGGAAGAATAAAAAATTGTACAATCAGGTAAGATGGGCTTAAAGTGAAGGAAAGTAGAACCTTGAATTTTTCACATGATTCTATACCTACAAGCTCAAGAATGAGCACAGGAAATAAAAAGAAAAGCAGCAAGTTGCTTCCTTAATTGTATGACATATGTCGTAGATTACTTCCAGTTGATAGACAATAAAGAGATAGACACATGAGTACCTTGTTAACCTAATTAAAGCTTCGTGGATACAGACATTACTGAAGATTCAAGTTTCGAGGCTCCACTGTGATAATGAACACAAAAGCCTGATCACTGAAAATTTCATCACTGCCTCAAGAGGTTACACTTGTCCTCAGCGAGTTCCTGTAGGTTATGTAACAAAGATAACTCCTGTTCCAATGATCACCCATACACTCTTAAAATAATGGGCCTTCTGGGGCTGCTGCTGATTGATCTACTACAATTTTCAAACCTTAAGTGAACCTCAGTCTTCTTTGTTTTTAATAAAGTGCTTTAGTCACATACTGCATCAGGAAGCAAATGCATGAGTCATTGTAAATGATACACTTTCTTATTAGCTGATACAGTAATTCCTCCAACATTCACAATTTTTCAAATTGCCTTTAAAAGAGTTGCCAATGCTAAACTGTGAAAGATACAGCTTGGAAAAATCCACCGTAAGTAAATGCATCGAATAACTCTGAAAATTCAATGCAGCTGGCTTTCTAGTGTCAAAGATAAAAGTAGATTAATAGTTTAATTAAACACGTTAGAGACTCTGGGTATTGTAGCTATTACACCTTTGACCTCACAGGAGGCTGTCAGCAATGTAGGGAGGGTGAGTACTGAGGTTACTTATTTATGATGCACAGCTGACTCGAAAAGCATACCAAGCTAGACAGAACTTGTAATTAACCAAAAGATCCAGTAAATTATGAGATCAATAAAATTTCCTGCTTGCCATAGTTTTCAGAACTAGTTAGTGCATTCCTAATTTATTGGCAAAAACTTCATGGACCTGCAAGGAAGATAAATAAAAATGTCTGGATATAAAAATAAATATGTATGCTTGACAAATCTGAAATACACTGTTTACAGCTAATGAGGAAGTGAATGTACATTTTGCTGCATGTTTTATATCTAGAGCAGGACAGAACATTAAAACCAATATAACTGATAACCTTGGTGCAAACAGCAAAAGCCTGCATTTCCCATTATTCCCTAGAGATGAAATTAATTAGTACTTGTCAAAACCACAGCAATCCTCTGCTATAAAACTAGAAGTAATGAAGAGGCCAAGAACGGCTTGGTTCTCCTCCAAAAATATTTCTCATCTATTTAGGAGAAAAATACTGCAGACATCTATGTATGCGGTATATATACTTCTTTTATTCCAGATACCTCATAAACACACACACATGAATGCATTATCTTTTTGGCCACAGTTCAACAAATATTAATGAGATGCCTACCATGTGGAGATCCAGAGAATAAAAATACATTAAGAGTTCATATTTTAGTGAGCAGCAGAGACTGATAGAGGGGACATTTCAACTCAAAGTGTTAATGATTATGATGGGGAAATATGCCATGAGTTATGGGGACTCAGAGAGGGGCTCCTATCTGAACTTGGCAGAGAGGCCAAGGGGAGGAATTGGATAAGTCACGGGCTACTAAAGGTAATGATACTTCTATTATTGATGACTCGCCTATTTCACAAACTCTTTCACAGGAGTGGTTTAGAGGCCTTCACACCCACTGCTACTCCCTCTCTGATCGCCTCCCTATACCCCTGGATCCTAACTGGCTCATCTGCATCCTGAAGATTACAGCTCCAGGGCCCCCTCTCTCCTGTGAGGCCTTTTATGACTCCCTTCCAATTTAAATTTAGTTCCAAACCCTTTCCCTTCCATTCTCTCTTATAGCATCTTTTTCTTCTTAACAGTCTTGCCATATTTTGTAATTATTATAATATTTTTTACTTTGATGATTATCTTTGCTACTCAGTGGGGTCTGTGGACCAGCCACACCAGCATCACCTGTGAGCTTGTCACAACTGCAGGACTTCCACCCCCACACCAGATCCCACTGAATTGGGTCTATAGTTACATAAGGTCTACCGGTGATTCATATGCACTTTAAGGTTTAAGAAGAAATGACCTAGATCTGGAATCCTCCACATTTTAATGCAGTAGCCAGAAGTCATATATGGCTACTCAAATTAAAATTAATTACAATTAAAAAATCAATTTTTTGCTAGCCATATTTCACATGCTCAATAGCCACATATGGCATTGGTTAATCTGTTTGACAGTGAGAATATGGAACTTTTCCATAAGGGCAGAAAGTTCTATTGGATGTACTAAACTACAAGCTTCTTGAGAACAGGGCCATTTTTTTCTCACTACTGAGCACCCAGTAATCCCGAGTGCATAGAACACTGAGGACAGATATGCAAAGGTTTTTTGTAAATATACTGCATGAAAACATACTAAAGTACTTTGAAAAGTATCTGGCCCACAGAAGGTAAAAAACAAGTGCTACTTCCCATCTTTGTTACATGTAATATTCATAATATCTGTGGGATATTGATCATGAACAGCTGTTAAGCAGGCTACATGGTGAACTAGCAAGATTTTTAAAATTTTCTTTTTTTTTTTTTTTAATAGAGATTTTTGGGTTTCCACTTCTGGAGACTGAGATTTAATACAACTGAGGGTTCATACTTCTGACATGGGTTAGCCACCTATGTTTAGATTTGATAGTCTAGATAGTTGAAATTTCATCCTTTCCCTGGGAGCTGCTTTGATTTCCCTCCCTGATGAGTACCTAATAAAAATAATTGGGAATTGTTTTTAAATGAAGTATCAGAATGTTCAGGAACAACTTCCAGAAAACTCAACTCAAGGTATCTTAAGGAAATAAAAGATAACATATAGACTCTTATATCTGAAAAGGCCAGGGTGAGGGTTAGAATTAGATGTCAGAAGGACCTGATCTCTTTCCATCTGTCAGTACTAATTTCCTATACGTCGGGTTCATTCTGGAGCTCCATGTGGTAGAAAGATGGTGGCCAAGATCTCCAGGCCTCCCTTCCTACAAGCCATATCCAGCAGGAGAGGGCAGATGGCTTCTGTCTGAACAGTCTCAGTGAAAGTTCCATTGCACATTGTTGGCTTTGACTGGGGAACATGCTGTGTTGCTGATGAGTCACAAAAGCCGAGAGAATATTTCATGCTGATTGGCCAGGCCTGAGTCACATCTCTACCCTGGAGCCCACCCCCATCTGAACGACGTTGGGTGAGAACGAGAGAAGATGCGGTTTCCCGAAAGAGAGTCAGGGTGTTGTTGTCAGGAGAAAAATGAGTGGATTCTGGGTGAACAAAACAACAGATGTCTACTACCTACCACTGAACTTCCTTTAAAATAAATGAATGAATGGATAAATGTGTGTGTGTGTGTATGTGTAAAATAGAACAGATTTTGAAATTGAACTGGCATGTTTAACTGGCATTACTAATCTATACCTAGGGCTATGCAAGTCCTTGATGTGGGAAATGAAGAATGTCTAATCTAGACCCAAAGCCAATTATAATTGTAAATATTAATAGCCATTAAAATGTCTATTCTTTCATCTGTACAGAGACAGTTTATAAGCACAGAGCCGAAATCTACTCCAGACCCAAAGGAGACTGGGCTTCACGTCGCCAGTGTAAGCCTTACTATTTCCTTTTGATTTAAGCAGCTTAGTGAGTCCCAGATCCTTCTCAGCATCCTATGTGTCTGTTTGCTATAGTGGGTCAGAGACTCAGGTTACTAACAGGTCTTTCCATCCCTACAGGGAATGATTTCTTTACAAAATATTGTTGTGTTCTCTCTCTGGGACAATATTTTCAGTTGACAAGGTGCCCTGGGACAAGATGAAATAATACAGTCCAATAATTCAATGTAAAACCACAAGCCAAGACTCCAGCAATGGCTGCAAATTTCAGAACCTAATTTTGAAACAAGCAGTTCACAGGCTCAACTTCGCTTGTTATTAGTGCTCAAAAATTGTAGGCCTAGGCACTCCACGGGGAAGCAGGGTTCGTGATCCACTGGGTATTTTGTTCAAATGAATGTCCCCCTCATTCCACCTCATACTGTTGATGGAGACTCTCTAGATGCCACATGGTGGGTAAGTATAATAATATCGTTCACAGCCACAGGATACTACAGCTGGAAGAGGCTGTAGACCACCAGCTAGTCAGTGTTTTCAAACTTTGCTTCACTAAAGGGTTCCATGAACACAATGCAAGCTAGAGGCCTCCACCTCTACTCAGGTGACAGAGAGCCTAACAGGCAGTAATTTGGTCCCTCACCCTCCCATCAACTATAGCATTTGGTACTTGACATATTTTACTTCTGGAGTTTCATCTAAGACCTTTTTTTGAATAAGGGGTTCAGCAGGTATTCTGAAAAGCACAACCATTTGATTGAATCCACTAAAAACAATAAGGCAAATCTACATGTACTAATATTCAATAACCTCCAGAATCTATTGCCAAGTAAAAAACCAGGTGCAGAAGGCTTTGAATATATATGCTACTTGTGTTAAAAACAAAAAAAACTACATAGAACAATTCTAGAAATGTATGCAAGAAACCAGTAGCACTTGTCTCTAGGGTGGGGTCCTGGAGGACAGGTTAAAGTGAACTGGATATTGATTTTCATTTATATATGTCTATGTTATTTGAATGACTTGTTTACAGTTATATATGTATTTATATTTCTTTTTTAAAACTGTGTTGCCAAAATGTCTTAAAACCACTGATTTAGCTCAGCCATCTCATTTTACAGATAGTGACAGGCCTTGCTGAGATCTGTCTGGGAAGAGCCTCCTAGGCAGAGGGATGTTGTCGAGGATGGCACCTGATCATCAGGACTGGCTGCCTGGGGGAGTTTCTGCCTCACATGCATGGTAGCACAGGCACAGCCATGGTTTCCTTCTAGCAAAGTGGGGAGGGTAGAAACCTGGGGTCCTCTTTTTTAAGAGTCTCTCAAAGCTGATGGATTCCTTACCCAGGACAGGCTGCTTATCACCACCCCCACCCTGAACATGGCACCAGGAGAAATGGAAGGCAGACTTTGAAAAGTTGTGCTCACTCCGAAGTGCCCTTGGTCTAGCTGTTCTCATGTCCATTATGATGCCCAGCAATAATTTTGATCAGCACTGTTTAGAGCCAGTGAATCTCTTTTCTGTGGAAGACTATAAAAATTGCCAGGATCTCCCAATCCCCTGCATTCATATCCTTGTAGTGGCAAAGAGCTTCTCATTAACAGGTGGGATCAATTTCCTCACCTCTTGAATCTGGCCGTATCATTTTCCCGGGCCAGTGACTCATTAGCAAACATGATAAAAGCAAAAGGTTGGAAAGTGTGGAGTACTGGGGCTAGCCTCTTGCTGTTTTAGGAACTCGGGCATCATGTGAATAAGTGTGAGCTAGTCAGCTGGAGATGAGAGGCCAACTAGAGCCAACACCTTGATGTAGAGCTGATGCCATCCTAGGTTATCCCGCTAAGTGGCTGGCTAACTACCATTGCATGGCAGAGCCCAGGCAGAGATCAGCTAAGCCAGCCCAGACCAGATCATGAGGTAAATTAAATGGTTGCTATTTTAAGCCACTAAGTTGTTTTTGTTATATAGCAAAAACTAACTTACACATTTTCCTTTTCATTGAATGTCTTCAGACCCAAGATAAAAAAGGTGATAAAAATTACAGCCAAAGTGATCACGTGACTTCTTCAAAGTCAAGCCATCACAGACTCATGGCTAAAACCCTGGCCTCCTGACTCCCAGGCAAAATCTGTCTACCACAGTTTAGCACATGTTTTGTAGCACACAACATGATATTCAGTATATTGACTAGAAAAGGAATAGAGGATTGAATTTGAAGTCCCTGACCTAGAATTTATATTTCCCAAGGCATGTTTTATGTATATTTACTTCCAAACTACAGTCTGTAGCATTTGTCTGTGGAAGTGTGTAGAAGTTATAAGAAATGTCTCAGATTTATTTGGGACATTTATGAAAAATGAAGGCCAGGCATGGTAGCCCACAGCTGTAATCCTAGCACCCTGGGAGGCCGAGGTGGGAGGATCACTTGAGCTCAGGAGTTCGAGACCAGCCTGAGGAAGAACAAGACCCTGTCTCTACTAAAAATAGAAAAATTAGCTGGGCGTCATGGCATGTGCCCATAGTCCCAGCTACTCGGGAGGCTGAGGCAAGAGGATCACTTGAGTCCAGGAGTTTGAGGTTGCAGTGAGCTACAAAGACGCCACTGCACTCTACCCAGGACAATAGAGCAAGACTCTTGTCTCCAAAAAAAAAAAAAACCCTAAAATTGGCAAGGATATACCACAGCAACAATCAGGAGCTTTTTGCCTAGAAAAATGTCCTTGACATGGAAGAAACAAGTATTTAAAAGCATAGGTAACTCTGTAACTCCTAAAGTCTTTGCTTTCTGGAGACCCTAAGTCTTTCAGCAGAAATTTGCCTTATAGCATCAGGATGGGAACTGAAAGGAACAACTGAACATATTTGACGACACCATCCTAGCGTTCGCCATACTGTTCCTCCATTGGTATCAGGGCTCATAACATTCTCACATTTCAGGGGATGATGTCATGTCAGCCACAATTTTCTTTGCTTTATAGCTGAAAGCCCATAGGCATTCTAAAACTCTGAAAGGGAAGGGTAGCCATTTTACCCTAATTATCTGTTGCTCTTGAATTCTTCTGTTTTAATCTTTTTAATGCAGACTGTCTGTCCCCTCTTACTCTGTAAGAAAATATTTACAAGCCAGAGAAACGTGCTACACAATACCTACTGATTAAAAGTTCAGGGGTCAGGGGAACCCCAATGCTTAATAACTGGGTGGCCATAAGTAACATGCCTCAGTTCATATCTCTAAAACAGGGATAATAGCAGTATTGGCTTATGGGCTGTTGTGAGGATTAAATTAGATAATGCACACAAAACAATAGTACCATGCCTGTTACCTAGTAAGTTTAAAAAGGAAAACATAAAGACAGTTGCTGGCAGCATGTCTGTCTCCAATCTTTACCCAGTCTACCTTCCCACCTGCCCTATAAGCCCCTGGTTCTTTTTTTTTTTAATTTATTTTTTATTTTTATATATTCCTGGAGTACAAGCGCAATTTTGCCACATTGATATATTGCACTGTGGTGAAGTCAGAGCCTTCAGTGCATCCATCACTGGAGCAAGGTACATTGTACCCACCAAGCAAGGAGCTCAAGATGCTCTTCCAGGAATAAGGATCATATATTATTCACCTGGATTTTCACTCTTCTCTTACCCCACTCCCCACCACTTCACCCATTCATTCCTCATTCCACTCATTCCCAGTGTTTGCCATTTCATATCATGCTATATATTTAACATATATAAACTCAAACCACTGGACTTAAATCTAATCATAGGAGGCTTTCAAATTTTCACTTGAATTAATAAACTGCCCCCCTCTTGATTTATCAGGGAACAGGAGTGATGTTGTTGTTATATTTTCAGCTATGAGACTCCGTGACATTACCAACAATTCTAACACTAGAAAATATCCTGGGTACATAAATCAGCTTAGTTTAAACTCAGTGAAAATAACTTAATGTTAGAAATGAAGCCTCTGCAATCACATAATATAGGAAAATATAAAAACTCACACTCTTTGCATGGGTGCAATAATATTTACTGAGGCTGAAATAAGCAACCTGTCATCCTACAAAATTATAATTCAGCAAACAATATTGCCAACAAATAAATGGTAATTATACATGAATACTTTGACCTCATTTCTACCCATGTGAAATGTGCTTCCCTTTGTTCAAAAATTTCTGTTACATCAAACTAGTTAGTTATGAAATCAAAATAAATAATACAGTTGGACCTTGCTTTTCTCATTTGTTAAAAGAAAGGGTTGGAATATATACTGTTGTAGGTCTCGTCTAGCTCTAAATTGCTCTAGTTTCTCTAAATTTCTTTCCTGTCCTTAGACTTTTAATGTTCATGAATGGCTAGATAGTTGCCATTTCTAGGTCATGCTTCACTCAGATATACCTTCTTTCAATAACATATTAAAAATAAAAATTATTTACAGAAGAATGCTAGCTAATGCAGAAGGAATGATAGAATTAGAGAATCACTATGTTGCTAACCCTACGGTAGTGATTCAGAGAAGGCTCATCAATGGATGATACAAACTTTGGGTTTGGGTAAGCAAGCTATGTGACAATGCCAAAGTGTCAACCCACAGATTACTTACTAACTGCAAAGAGAGAAAAAAATCTTTATAATAGAGATAATTCAGTGACAAGCATCAAAACAAGTGATCAACAAATTATTGGATGGAGGGAAAATGGTTGACTAGAGACATTGGTTGCCAGATCATCTCAGAAGGAAGAAAAAGTTTTTGATGAAAAAAAACATAGCCCAGGTGTAATTCTGAGGGAAAAGTGCCAGAACCTACAAGAGATTCCACAGGAAGAAGTTACAGAACAGAACAAGAAGGAGGAAGATTTCCAAGTCTATGGGACACAGAAAAAGCAGTCCTAAGGGGAAAGTTCATAGTCTTAAATGCCTACATCAAAAAGACAGAAAGATCACAAAATAATGTCACACCTCAAGGAACTAGAAAAAGGAGAACAAACCAAACCCAAAGCTAGCAGAAGAAAAGAAATAATAAAGCAGAGCAGAACTAAACAAAATGGAAACCAAAAAGAATACAAAGTATCAACAAAACAAAAAGTTGGTTTTTTGAAAAGATGAACAAAATTGATAGACGACTAGCTAGATTAACCAGAAATACAAGAGAACGGATTCAAATAAGCTTAATCAGAAATGAAAAAGGAGACGTTACAACTGATGCCACAGAAATACAAAATGTCACCCATGACTACTATGAAAACCTCTACACCCACAAACTAGAAAACCTAGAGGAAACGGATAAATTCTTGGAAACATACAACCTCCCAAGGCTGAATCAGGAATAAATAGAAATTCTGAACAGACCAACAACCAGTAGCGAGACTGAAACAGTAATAAAATATCTCCCAACAACAAAATAATCCCTGGCCCAGACAGAGTCACAGCTAAATTCTACCAGACCTACAAAGATGAACTGGCACCCATTCTACTGAAAGTGTTCCATAATATCAAGAAGGAGGGAACCCTCCCTAACTCATTCTATGAAGCAATATCACCTTTATACCAAAGCCAGGATAGGACACAACAACAAAGGAAAACTACAGACCAATATCCCTTATGAACATAGATGCAAAAATCCTCAACAAAATTTTAGCACATACTGAATTCAACAGTACATCAAAAGGATAATCCACCATGATCAAGTGGGTTTCATCCCAGGGATACAAGGATGGTTCAACACATGCAAATCAATAAATGTGATTTACCACATAAACAGAAGCAAAAACAAAGAACTTATGATCATCTCAATGATGCAGAAAAAACATTTGATAAAATCTAGCACCCTTTCATGATAAAAACCCTCAACAAACTAGGCATAGAAGGAACATACCTCAAAATAATAAAAGCTATATATGACAAACCCATAGCCAACATCATAGTGAATGGGGTACAGTTGAAAGCATTCCCCCTAAGAACTAGAACAAGACAAGGGTGCCCACTGTCAACCATGTCTATTCAACATAATACAGGAAGTCCTAGCCAAAGTGGTCAGGCAAGAGAAAGAAAGAAATGGCATTCAAATCAAGAAAGAGGAGGTCAAACTATGGTATATATACCACAGAGTACTACTCAGCTATAAAAAGGAATGAAATAATGTCATTCACAGCAACTTACATGGAACTGGAGACCATTATCCTAAGTGAAGTATCTCAGGAATGGAAAAACAAACACCACATGTTCTCACTAATAAGTGGAAGCTAAACGATGGATACACATGGTCATAATGTGGTGTAAAGGACATTGGAAACTTAGAAGAGGGACGGTTTGGAGGGGGGTCAGGGATAAAAACTTAGCTATTGAATACAATGTACACTGTTCTGGTGACAGGTATACTAACAGCCCTGACTTCAGCATTATATAATTCATCCATGTAATAGGAACACTTGTACCCCCTAATACTTTGAAATAAAATTTAAAAAACAGAAAAGAAGATATATTCATCAGTATTATTAAACTTGTAATAGGATAGACTATGCTCATTAATGAGTTCTCTGAAATATACACTTTTTTCCAGCAGTATTGTAAATGTCTTATTTTTTTAAAACTAATTTTATCTGACTTTGTATTCTGTTTGAAATAAAATCACCCTTTTAAAAAAATTCACAAATTTTCAAAAACTTTAAGCATATTTATACTGCTTAATATAGTAAATTCCACTTCTAGGAAATCATCTTAATAAACTAATGTAAATCATAAGTAAAACTTTTCTGGTTGCTATGGTCTGAATATCCTCCAAAATTCATGTGTTGAAACTTAATCGCCAGTGTGGTAGTATTAAGAGGTGGGGCCTTTAGGAGGTGATTATGAGGGCAGAGCCCTTCTGAATGGGATTAGTGAATTTATAAAAGGGCTTAAGGGGGCGAGTTTGCCTCTATCATCCCTTCCACCACGTGAGGACATAGTGTTTGTCCACTACAGAGAACACAGTAACAAGACATCATCTTGGAAACACAGAGAAGCCCTCACCAGATGCTGAACTTGCTGGCAACTTGATCTTGTACTTCCCAGCCTCTAGAACTGTGAGAAATGTCTATTGTTTATAAATTTTAAAAAACCCCAAAACCAAGAAAAAAGCAAAAAATAACCCAAGTGGTCAAACCAATAACAACATTAGGAACCTCCTGATGTGAATGAAGTACACAGAATCACTATGAAGTTTTCTAGCCAAAAATGTTTAATCTGAATCTAATCAAGCCTCAAGACGTAACTTCTAGTTGATAAGAAATAGAAGGTATAAAGAAGCGTGTTATACAGCTCTTTAAGAAAATAGAAAAATTTAAAAAATATGGGACTTTACAAAAGTAGGAGGGTACTATTTTATATTAAAAGAAACTGAAGGGACAGAAGAAATAAATTCAGTGCTTAAACCATGGTTCGTTTCAACAACAACAACGACAACAACAGTGAAAAGCCATAACAGGTTGGAGGATCAATTAAGGAAATTCAAGTATGGCTGGATATTAGATGATATATATAAATTTTGTCTATTTTGGCATTGTTATAACGGTATTATGGTTGTGCAGTAGAAGATCTTTATTCTTTGGAGATGTAGGTTGAAGTGTTTGGGGGTAAGTTGTATGTTTTTCCATGATTTCTCCAACTTGCTTTGGTATGATGAATTAAATGATAGATGATGGGTGAATGGATGGATGGAGAGAAAAAGAAAGCAAATGTGGAAAATTTCAATTGTTGAAGCTAGATGGAGTACAAATATGTTCACTGTTCTCTTTTTCAACTTTTCTTAACATTTGAAAATTTTTATAACTAAATTGGGGAAAATATACCTTCCCCCATGAGAAATGACACAATTTTGAAGGTGAGTGGGTTTTTTTAAGAATGCAAAGTGGTCTTCTCCTGACATGGCCTTTGGTACTCTGTGCTTCAGGGCTGCTTGTTCTCTGCTAGATTGTGACATTCCTGATGGCAAGGGCTAATTCTGGCTTATAGTTACATCTCTGGTGTTTAACCCCAGTGCCTTGCACATAGTTAACACATAGCAAATATTGATTGAATTTAATTGAAATTTATGTACTAAGAAACCACATAGGCTGATTTAGATAACATACTTATTTTTGATACATAGTGATGAAAGCTAACATTAAAAATACAGTGTTCTACCAGTTGATCTGGCAATAACACTATGGGGTATTTACCCAAAGGAAAAAAAGACATTCTATAATAAAGACATCTGCACTCAAATGTTTATAGCAGCACAATTCACAATTGCAAAGATGTGGAAACAACCCAAGTGCTCATCAATACATGAGTGGATTAATAAAACGTGGTATATGTATACCATGGAGTACTACTCAGCCATAAAAAAGCCATATTAATTCCTCTGGTATTATCCAGGAGAGAGCTAGAGCCCATTCTTTGAAGTAAAGTATTACAAGATTGGAAAAGCAAGCACCACTGGTACTCACCATCAAATTGGTACTAACTGATCAATACTTATGTGCACACATGGAAATAATATTCATCAGGGGTAGGGCAGGTGGGGGGGTGGAGGGGATGGGAAAACTCATACCTAATGGGTGCAGGGTGCACTGTCTGGGGGATGGGCACACTTGTAGCTCTGACTTGGGCAGTGCATAGGCAATATATGTAACCAAAGTGTTTGTACACCCATGATATTCTGAAATATCAGAATATTAGAAATTTTTAAAAATCAAATATTTTTCTAATATCAAATATTAGAAATTAAAAAAATAAAAATAGATAAATGCTTTTAAAAATTCAGTGTTCAGAATACACTAAAATCAATAACACAAAGAGTTAGAAAAAAATAACACATGAATCTTTACCAGGGTCAAATAATTTTCTTAACATCTGGCATCAGAATTCCTCCACGGGGAGAAAATGGTTCTTTGTTTAGAGAAGTATCCTGATAAATAATTACATGTGCAAAAAAAGACACTAGAGCAGGGTGCAGAAGGGTAAAGCAGAGATAAAGGGGGAGTGTTGGATCCTTCTAAATAAAAGATGGAAGGGATTAACTGATTGATTATTTACTTAGATCTCTACTCCTGTCTGGAGTTTCCAGAGGGATGGGAGATTTTTTTTTTCTTTAAATAAGAGGTGTTTAACACTCCATTTTAGATTGTTTGCCTTTCTATCATATCAGCCATTCTGTGTGTTCACAAGCTTCCAGTCCAGTAATGCAATGAGCTATGAACCAATTTTATGAAGGTCTTAAGAAATCAGATGACAACAGATAAAACCTCAGTTAAAGTATAATTGAACTACCTTGTTAATTACAAGGCTACTCATTTACTTTTCCATTTATCTTTATACTCTTTTAACTACCACTCTTTCACTATTATCTCTACAGCATGAAATATCCAGCATATCTCAAAGAGAAACAGAAGAGAGGTGAAGACCTGAGAAGCCAGTTCACCAATGAGGTACAGCGTCACCAGGTGGCCTGACTTTAGAAGGGTCGCCACAGGCTGAGCTCTGATTGCGGACCCTCGGTTTGTCAGGACATCCAGAGGGGAGGATGCTTAGGGAATGAGTTTCATATGGGTAAACAAGAGTGCCAAGATTTTAAATCACAATCATAGAAATTTCTTGTCAGAATAACCACACCTGTCATCTTCTTCCCTGAATTTGAACTCCTGGGGGTTCAACCCAAAAATCAGAGGGTCACTTAATACACATGAAGGCAGGAGAAGGGAATAGGATGCTTCAAGCTGGAAGTATGGCTTGAAAAGCCATCTCTTCTCCATGGATCTTTTTTCTCTCTGGAGACCAAAGTATCCTTTCTGCTGGGTTTAGGATGGGGTTGGAGGACCACTGATGAATTCTTACTCCTTGCCAATCATCCTCTGCAGATGGAGTACAACTCAACTGATTTATTTTAGTTTCCATTGTGACCATCACATTGCAGCCCTAATTCTCCAGGTCTCCTTGCAAATTCCCTAGGATGCTCACTCAAATTTGCATGGACAATCTTGTGGGTTGTCCCCACAATCAGAGAGCAGATGACAATTTTGTTTGGATGTAAGTAGTTTAAATGTAAGAGGTGAGTTATGACCTCTTATTACCAAGCTATTTGTTGAGGATGGGAGTGTACTGATGTCAACCAAGGTATCAGCTATAATGCAGTGTCACCTATGAGTTTAATTCTGAGGCTTTTAAAACAAGTTAAAATAGGTGGAGAAATAATTCCTTTAGAAAAGACTCACAACTAGAATACAAACTCTTGATGAGGACTGACTGAATTAGCATCAGTACGAATGCTCACCATTTAGAAGCAAAACAGACAGCACTAGGCCAACAAATGTAGCTATCCCCTTTCCAAGTCTTTCAAGTTTTAAATTATATCAAGGAGAAAGTTTCTGTTTGTGTAAGCTTTTAGCATCTGTCTAGCACTGGCTAATATCCCTTTTTTATGCAATTCAACTATATAATGTCATATCTACACGACCCATAAAACCATCTATGGACAGCCTATCACACCTGGAAACATAGCTTGTGGTAAATTGAATTATTTCCCCCAGTTCTTTACCCTCTTCATGTATTCAGACTCTTTGCCTTGTGGCTTTGCAGTTCCTCCCACCGAAGGTAGAATGTACCTCCCCACACCCTGACTTTGGGTTTGGCTATGAGATTTGCTGTGCCCATTGGGATGGCAGATTGATGTGGTACAAGCAGAGGCTGGGACTGTGTGTGTGCCATTGTGCATGTCTCTTGTACTTCTGCCATAGACATGAAAAAGAGCTACTCCTGGCTAGCTATTGCTCCTCAGCCTGACATGCCAGAATGAGCACACAAGGAGCAGACCTGAGCACAATTCACAGTGAGGAGCCATGCCCAGCTGGACACACAGTATGAGGCAAAGCATTGAGGCAACCCTAGCCTGGATCAGGCAACCCTAGCCAACCCCAGCCATGTGGGTGAGAATAAATGATTGGGGTTTTAAACCTCTGATGTTTGGGAGGGTTTTATGCAACCATAGCTGACTGATACACTTACTAAATTCAAAGTAATTACCCCAATTTTGGGATCCCAATCACCTACTACACAAGATATATTTTCATGCTACTTAAACCACATCTCATTTAAAGAGAGAGCATCCACTGTGCTCACTCAGGAGGCTGCACCTGCTCTTTCGACTTTGATTATTTCATCTACCTTCCCCCCCCACCCCTTTATTCAATTCCTCTTTTGCTTTCCCTCTTTTTTTCCTCTCAACAAAGTGAGGCTTGTCTGACTCTTCCCAGAACTCTTGGCCATATTTATTAAAAGGTCACAACTGCCTGATCTAGGTGCAGACTCAAGCTGAGGGTGAGTTCTTTAATTTAGTCCCAGGGTTTATTGCAAATCTAAATTACCAAAGCATCACACTCATGATTTACGATACAGAGAGATTGACCATCTGATTTATTCCCTGTTTCTCACTGGAGACTGTGAGTTATATCTTATGGGGACACAGCCAAGATTTCCGGAGACAAGGACACCTGTAGAGCCTTCATTATACGCACCACAGTGATTAAACGTCAGTTCACATGGAACTAACATGCACTACTTTGGCTCTATTTCTGTGCTCGCAGTTGGTATGTTGATAAGTGATAGCCTCATCGGGAAGAAAATGGCCCATTGGTATTAACATTCAGAGTGGAGAAAATGCTACTTGTTCTGTTCTGTTCTTGTATCTAAGTGCGCTATGGTCTAGATATGCCTTTGTTTAGCAAAGTGTACAAGTGGGAACCCTTAGGCTGGACAAAGACCATGGTCACGTTTTGTTTGGCCTATACAAATCCCAACAGGGATTTTTTAGTCTCTCTTCTTTTTAAAGTTTTTAATTGTTTTAAGTTTTAAATTAGTGGCCTACATTTTCATATAAAACTCCAAATTCTGACTTCTCTTGAAGAATAGAGTGATCTGGCAAGGCTGAGGTCCCACTCATCCATTCCCCACTCATCCAGCAACTGTTGGCTAATCAGAGAGGCAGCACCCCCTTTAAGAGGGAACATGAGCTCACCAGTTTGGCTTCCCTTTTGGGTGTTATGCTATGGATTTGTCTTATACCCAGCTTATTTCTATTTCTTTACCTTTTTTTCTAAAACCCCTTCAAGTATTTGTATTTATTAACAATATATTAAAAGGCAAAAATAAAAGTAAATTATTTTTGATCATGTAAACATTTGAGGACTCTAACAGTACTGAAATGTATGAGTAGATAAAAGCCAAAGGAGAAGAACAGAAGAAGAGACAAGGGTAGAATGAAAGTTTCAGTTTATTACTCATTTATTCTTTCAAATGGTATCATTATTCATTGAGTGCCTACTATGTACCAGACCAAGGATGTAAAGGGAAACTAGACCTAATCCTGGCCCTTCTGATACTCAGAGTCTACTATGACGGCCCTCATGCTTTACTGCGGCTACAGATGAATTCAGGAGCTAAATACTCATATTTCCAGACCCAATTCCCAGAGATACTGATATTGGGTAGAGTACAGGAATATGCATTTTAATAATGGTAATTTTAACACATGGTGCAGAGACCACACTCTGAAAAATAATAAATAGACTATTTCAGTGCAGTGTGAACTGGGCTCTGAAATGGGGTAAACCAGAAAATTAGTTCAGTCTTTGGGTTAGTTTCAGACCAATCTAGCTGATGGACATGGAGCTGTCTAACTTCAGTGTGAGTAAAAAGTAGGCAGTTACCCAGGTGACAGTGAGTATCAAGTGGTAAACTGTAAGGGATCCTAAGAATATAAAACAAAGTTGGAAAAGATAAATCTAGAGAGGTAAGCAGGGGTCAAATTATTAAGGGCTTAATAGTACAATTATATTTATAACAATGGCTAAAAGACTCATGAGCTATCAACTACACTAAGAACGTGGTATGCATTATTTTATTTCATCGTTACAACATTGCTATGATGCAGGTGATATCACCATCTTAATTTTACAGAGGAGAAACCCAAGGTTTAGGGTTTGAGCCAGAGTTTCTCAACCTTGACACTATTGCCATTCTGAGGCAGATAATTCTTTGATGTGGGTTTGTCCTGTGCATTGTAGAATGTTTAGGACCATCCGTGGTGCTATGGTTTGGATATGGTTTGTTTGTCCCCACCAAAGCTCATGTTGAAATTTGACCCCCAGTGTGGCAGTGTTGGGAGGTGAGACCAGTGGGAAGTGTTTGAGCTATGGGGGCAGATCCCTCATGAATGGCTTGGTGCTGTTCTCCAGTAATGAGCACTTTTTCACTCTTGAGAGACTGGGGAATGGATTAGTTCCTGAGAGAGAGAGAGTGGGTTGTTATAAAACCAGGACACCCCTCAGGTTTCCCCTTCTTTCCAAGTGCCCAATTCCCCTTTGACCTTTTCCGCCATGTTTTGACACAGCACAAAAGCCCTCACCAGAAGCCTAGCAGATGCTGGCACCCTGCTTCTTGTGCAGCCTGCAGAACCATGAACCAAATAAACCTCATTTCTTTATAAATTACCCAACCTCAGGTGTTCTGTTATAGCAATACAAACCAGAATAAGACACCTAGCCTCTACCCACTAGGTTCAAGTAGAGCCTCACTATAGCATGACAAACAGAAATGTCACCAGACTTTGCCAGATGTCCCCTGGAAGGTGAAATCATTGACTTAAGCCCTTACGAGCAGTAAGGTCTCACAAGTAGTAAGTGGTCAGTTGGAATTTGGTGTCATTCTATTAACTGCATAGCTTAAACTCTGAAACATCTGCCAAGAAAATTAGAACAAAACAGAGATAAAGATGCTCAGATCAAAACTTTGTTTCAAAAAGAGTTTGCTCTTTTATAAAAGTCTCAGTACAAAGTAAAAACAAACTAAAGGTTTATAATAAAAAAAAGAAGAATAGAATCCAATTAAACACAGCATTCAGGGGTCTGAATGAATGACTCGAGATCCTAACAAAGGTCTGGAGTTGGAGGAAGAGAAGTTCCACACGTACACACCACAGTCCATGCCTGTGGGTCCTGTAATTTTATCCTGTGATGCCTTAAAGTAAATGTGACATTACACACATTTTAGCATCTATTTTCCCAGCAGGAAGTGTAAGATAAAGAGGCTCAATCAGTATGTTAAAATAAGATCTGATGCAAAGGAGGGAGAAAGCTTTCAGATCATAAGAAATATCATCTCGAGGAAATTAAAAGCCTGAAATATGGCATATGATTACTGACACCGAAGTCCTGCTGTTGTGCTTTTGAAGGACTTTTAAAGATGCTTTCTGTTTGCTAAATAAATCTGCAAAACTACATTGCTTTCCAGGTGTCAGTGTGCTTCAGTGGGAAAATTTGTGTGCACGGATAGCATCACTAAACTTTCTCAACGGAGGATTTATTGAAGAAAAATGAATTGCTTAAATTAACACATGTCAAATGAAAACAGTATGATTACTTTTTTTTGAGCTTCTGTTTCCATCTTTTTTTCCCAAGTAAATAGATGAACAAACTTGTACCATATGGATGTGAGCTGTTTTGAAATTAATCAACCAATAAGCACACTACACTGATAGCCTGCCTGCCTTTCTTCCTTTTTCTCTCCCTCCTTTCCCCCCTCCTCTCTCTCTTCCTTTCTCTCTTATGTTCTCTCTCTCCCTCTTCCCATTTTGCCTTCATTTCCTCAGTTATTCACTCATTTAGTCATTCACTTAACAAATATTTACTAAATGTTCACTATATGCCACTTTATGAGGTTCTGGGGATATAATGGTGACCCAAACTACATATAGACTGGTACCCTCATGAAACTGTCAATCTAGACAGGGTGGTAGACAGTAATCAAAATATCACTCAAGCAAGTAAAACTGCAGTTCTAATGAGAGCTATGACAGATGGGTAATTCTTTCAATGACAGTCTATAATAGATGACTTTTATCTCATCAGGAAGCCAAGGAAGGCCTCCCTGAGATAACATCTGAAGGATAAGTAGGAGGCAACCAGGTGAGGAACAGGAAAGCATTCTAGGTGGTCAAGATGACATGGGAAGAAACAAAAAGCCTCTGGTTGATGAAGGCTTGGCATATTTGAAGAGCTAAAAGAAGGCGGGTTTAGGCAGAAGGCATGGAGCAGAGACAAGGACAGTGAAGTAGGTGCAGGAAGGCTTTGCTCAGCCTCTAGTCTAGACCGTGTACAGATTGTTGTCCTAATCCTAATAGCAACAGTCAACAGAAAACCTTTACTGTCTTGCAAGTTTTTGATTTGCATCTATAGAAGGCAGGCATGTACATAGGCAATAAATTACATATGTTAAGATCTGATCTTAAAAATAACTAGAAATAACCAAGGTATCATACAGCTATAAACCAAGACCTGAACATTCTGCTTTGAACAATTGCATTTTAAAATTGGTTCTAAGATTACGCACAGTGGGAAAAAAAGATGGTATTGGTGTCCAATGAACATTATATCTCACTGTACTTGGTCCTCTCCAAAACTATTAGACTTGATTTTATATTGTTATCTGAGATCAAATTTGGATTTAATCTTTAAAAGTTAAAAACTACAGACAAATATTTTACTATGTTTCTTAAGAAACTATTTAAGCTTAAGTGAGACTTGGATCACCTTTTTTGTCTTTTCTAGCTAGGAGAATCAATATGATCTCGACAGGATTGTTGTGGGCCCTTAATGATGTGCTATCCCAAGAAATCCTGAATTGTACCATCATATCACTGGGGTTTCTTTAGCAAAAACCATCCCTCGTGAACATACAGACTGCTAGTTTGGAAAATGTAGGGGAGGAGAGATGCCCTGAACACTCAACCAGTTAAGACAAACCAACGCAATTTGTCTTCAGGGCTCCTGGGTAGGAAATCCTAACTCCAATTTCCAAACAGTTGAGGATTACATTTTTGTGTTTACCTAAGCTATAGTGGGAGCTATTGAGAAGGTATCTTAGTCTGTCAAGTAGAGTTCCTACAGAGCTGAGTCTTGCAAAGCACACACCATCTGGAAAAGAAAGTTTCTTTGGAAAGCAGATAATGTAAATAAGCCCGTAGGGGGGCAGTGGTTTGGGTAGCCGTGGTCAGTAGGTAATCAGGTGATCAAGGAAGCTGATGGAGGGACATGCTAATACAATGACTGCTGGTCTGGTCATCAGTACAACTCTTCATTGTTTTGACCCTCCTGATCACCGTCACTTCTCTCCTACCCCCAATCACAGATCTCAGGAGAGAAACCTCTAGACTGGACCACACATACAGAGACCCCCAAACACTAAGGCCCATTAGACAAATGCTTCTTTTCTTACCCAGTGGGTGAATCCGGCCCACAGCCAGGAATCTATGGTTTCAATAACAGGAAGACAGACAGACAAGAAACAAGTGTATATAGGGAAAGCAGTAACATGTTTTAGGACTTATGTGAAAATATCTAACAGGTTTCCCCCAACAATCCATATGCATAATCGCACAGAAAGCTTAGTGCTTCCATGGTGGATGGCCAGGAACTGAGCCAGTTTTACATGATTTGGTAAGTTTCACAGAATAAAATGGAAATGTCCAAGTTAAAAAAAAAAACTTTGTTTTGTCTCCGTTTTATTTTTAAAAAGCAATTTCAAACATTATTTTAAATTTGTTTTTAATTATTAAGAATTATTATTATTTAATTATTAATCTCATGGCAACAAGGTCTGCTATTAGCTCGTTTTGACAAATGAGGAAATAAAGATTAAGAAAAATCTAGTGATTGCCCTTGATCTACCTAAGGTCACAAAACTAATTCTTAGGACTCATAATATAGCCTGAGTTCTAGTGTAAACTGCTGTCTACTACACAAACATATTCTTCTGTAACTCATTTAATCATTAAGCACAATATAAATTTTATATATATGTATTTTTTACCATTAGTGTTTAAGCATATTTTCATGAAGAAAAAGAAAATGCTCTCTCTCTCCATTTTTTAAAATTTTTTTAATTTTGGTAAATGATCTCCAAAAGCTTACCAGTCTGAAATGGTACTGACAGAAGGAAACACAATTTTATGAAAGTCAGCCTCAGGTGCTTGGAAGTGCTTTCATTCACAACCCCCCCAACCTAGCAACAGGTAGCGGAATCAGATTTCTCTCCGTGCCATCGCTTTAGTCGTTGGCCAGATGCTCTAATGCTTGTGAAAGAATAGAAAGAGAAACAAAGAAATGAAAAGAATCAGAAGAAATAACAAATATTGCAGTGATTTTTAAAAATCCCGTCCGATAGGTTATTGGAAGTGTCACCTAATACAGGGGAAATGTGCCTGTTTAATGGCTGCCACTGATTTTTACTCAGCCGCAGACAGTGTTAGAATTTTCCACATAGTCATTCAGGCGATGGTTCTCTCGGCCTTCTTCCTGCCCTTCCCATTTTTCATTCTTATCTGCCCGCAGCTCTTCTCTCCTTCCTTCTTTCCTTTCCCCTTCCCTTTCGCCTTCCTTCCATGCCAAGCACGGAAACCAAAAAACTGAAGAGGCAAAGTTTTAGAAATCAAATCAGAAAAAATCTTTATAAAATTATTCCTTCTTTTTTCTAATGCCTTTACAGTCTCTTCTTTTGCTAAAACTTGGTAGCAAGATCCCTTCTCAGGGATCCTTATATTTCATTAATTTATGTGTGCTTTATAATTCCTTGTGAAGATAAGTTAGCCACTTGGGAGCAACTGCATGCTACAGGGCTGTGTTGCATTTAACCTATAGCCAGGCATGGGGAACTCCCTCCAGCTCTGTTTAACTTTAACACAGAGCCCTGGCTGGGGACCTCCAGACAGCTGAACTTCATTTACACTAAACCTTTCCTTATTGGATTCGTATAAAAGGGGCCTGCAGCGCCAATTTTGGGGTTTGGCACAAACAATTCTAATTGTTCCTTTATCCAATATTCAGAGATAGAGCTCAGCCATTAGGCCCTGGAAAAGCAATATACAAACACTCGCTTGATGGACAAGGTCGGTAATAAGATACAGCTCTTTCTGTAGGTCACAACTGAGAGATGAAAAAAGATTGCCATCCTATTCTTGTTCTCACACATTTTATAGCTGGTACATGTTTATATTTCCTGCTTAAAGATTACAGAGCATAGCTAAAGGAATTCAAGGCTCCAGATTTCATGCAGCCTGACTCTTTTATGTATTACTTCAGGAACTAGTTAGCCCTGCTATCAAAAGGAGAAGCAATTTGCTTCTGATGGGCTACTGGGTTAAAATTAGGAAATGGATCACAATGGTATGCTTCAATACTGCAGCTCCCAGCACTATTATGCATTCAGACTTTCTACCCCCCCTGCCCCGCAAAAACACACCTTACATTAGAAGGACTCATGTGTATAAAACAAAGACAATAGGAGAGTTAAATCAACCACAGAGTTACTAGATCACTGGGGAAATTTCTTTCAGAATGAAGATGGTGGCCATAAAAGCAACTTGGTAACATTCCAGGTATCTTTAAATGATGGTAAAGATTTAGTCCTTAACAAAGAAAAGCTACCACACAGTAGAAATCGAAGTTGGAGAAATGAATTACCTTTTCTTCTTTTGAGCTGCATGCTCTATTTACACAAAATATACACCATATTCAGGAGCAAGCCTTCCAGACCCCAGCTACATACTTTCGGCAAAGAAGAGTGTGTGTAATATGTGTGTGTGGTGGGGGAGGAGGTTTCAAAATTTTCCAGCATATGTTTTCCTTGACAGATGAAATAATAATAGAAAGTTGTGACATTAAAAAATACATCATTCTAAGATATGTTGACGTGACTTTTCCTATATCTTTTTTTTTCTTTTATGGTAGGTGGTGTAATTTTACACAACTTTTAAAAAGTGCAAGGCAGGCTGTGAATTGCTTCTTTCAAATCTTTACGTCAGGGGAGCAACTTTTCAAAAGTTATTCTGAAGCCCAGGATTTCTGTTCCCCACACCTAAACCCCAAACCACTTGTGAAAATGTGGCTTTTCAAACAAAGCTTAGCTCTATTACTTCCAGCTGTCTCTATCTTGCCAAATGTCCTGACATACACATATTCAATCTGTAAATCAAAAGAGAAAGGAAGGAGGATGTAAAAAGAGTGGGACTCTTAAAAATGACTGTGGAATTCCTAAATATCTGTGTTTTTTAAATGTATATGTGTACGTAACAAGTTAATTTTCTATAATTAGCAGGGTTGTTCTTTTTCACATCTAAGTATTCAACTATCACCCATTCTCCTTGAGAATGTGTTTTACACACATACATACACATACACACAGCACAAACACACACACGCTGTTGGAAGACACACATCTTACAAGTGCCTGAAATAATTTTCTTGTCTGATCTCATGGCATTTCTATTAACTGCCGCCTAATGAGTCCTACGGAGGGGGCTTAGTGCACACGTGTGGGAGCACAGCGACTCAGTCCTTCGGGCAGCCTCCACCTTTATCATTCTAGCTGGAGAATCACCATATTCTGAAATCTTCAGTGAAACTTTCAAAATTAGATATATGCCGAGAAGCACGGGCCCCATCTCACAAGGACAAAGCGAGGGCTGCTTGGCATTTTCCTTCTGTGATGAGTTATTTAGGCTACATGGGGCACTAATTGGCACCCTCTCAAGCTATGACATTTGTGATCTGCTGTCAAAGGGCAAGAGACAGATGTGCAGCTGCCTTTTCTTCCTCGGGTAACATCAAATGGATGCCAAAGGAATCATCTCCATTCTGACCCTGACAATCTGGGCCAGTTTAGATGACAGATTTAACCATTTCCCCACCCTACCCCATTAGTTTGAAGGGGATACTTTGAATTTTTTCAAATGTGGTGTGGGCAAAATCACTTAAGTGGAGGGGTGCTGAGTGAAGGGGGGAGACATATCTACTTTGGTAAGTTATTTTGCGCACAGAATTCTGAACTCGCGTATCCTCTGGGCTTTGTGCCTGCCAGACCTGCATTTTCCCAAAGGTTGTGATGTGTAATTGATAGTGGCACATTTTAAACTCTAGGGGGAGCTCATGGCGTCCACTTATCTACTCCATTCCTAAGGAAGAGGTCACTATGATAAGGTTAGAGTTTTTTTAAGAGAAGTAAATTGGGTTATAAGTGGAACTTGTCTGATAATCTCTCTGCTCTTAACTTTTCTGGTTCTTTCCTGATGCTGTCTCTGAACTTCTTATGGGTGGTGTGTGCTTTTATTAATAAAACTGCTATTGACTCTAGCCTTCTCTGCGCTATAGCTGGCAGCACAGTGGGGCCAGAGCAGCCTGCCATCTGGGAGGGTTCCTATCCTGCCAACCATGAAAAGGGCAATGTAACCAGAGAATGAGGCCTGGAGTGGGATGCTGAGCCTGACTCTGCCCTAGTCTGAGGGAGATGGATCTTCTCCTCTCTTCCATGTCTCCCTGCTTGCTTCCTCCTCTTCCTTTACAGTGAAAAAATCAAGAGAGCCTAGAAAAGAGCTGGTCTTAATTCCAGCCCCTAATCCTCAGATACCAAAGGAATGCCGAGGGTCATGAGGTTTAGCAGCTCTCTAGAATGAATACAGGACAGGGATTCGTCAATGCCAGAAAGAGAATGTCTTTTTCTGCAGGTCCCTGTGT
Source organism: Daubentonia madagascariensis (assembly GCA_023783475.1). Lineage (NCBI taxonomy): Eukaryota > Metazoa > Chordata > Mammalia > Primates > Daubentoniidae > Daubentonia > Daubentonia madagascariensis. The sequence goes on from JAKFHU010002136.1 coordinate 2,194,189, forward strand.
TTATATCCCAACAACCTAGTGCACTGGGAGGTGTTGAGAAGTGGTTCAAGGACGTGGAGTCCTCTTGCAGCCATTGCATAGACCTGACCAACAGCAGTCACAGGCCACTGAGGGAAAGAATGCTGGTGTCCTGTCACTGCTGATGCTCTATGTGGCAGCCTAGTGTGAGTTGAGACTGGTTTATGGAGATAATAAATAGTTTTATGACTGAGCCAACCAAATGATGGAATGGTGGAATCCAGTAACGGTGATTAACCTAACTGAATCTAATTGCTGCACATTCGGACTGAGTGATTGGTGCTCCATTGATCCCTCAGATAGCCAAACTATTCATCCACTGCACGACAACTGATTCTGCCCATATTTGTAGATAAAGCACATTTGACTTTAGTTACATCTATATATTTTTCTTCTTTCTCCCTGACAATAGAAACTGTGTGTTTCTCACCTCTGTGTAATGTTCAGTGTCACGAATAGAATAAGTGACCAAAAATTATATATTGAATAAAAGACATAGCAATTTATGCACACACATAAACAGGGTGCTGATCTTTTTTGGCCATATATACCCATGCATATGGTAATTACCTCTAGAAGTTTCGCTTCAGGCATAAGAGATAGAAGTCCAAATAGTACAGGATTTGAACAGTGTATAAGGCCTGGAGCAGAAACTAGAAATTAATATTTTTTCTACTTTGTGTTTTCTAATATGTTATCTGTTAGGGCCTTCCAACCTGAATGATTCTCTGTCCCAATACTATGAAAAGAGATGATGTAATTATCAGGCCAATTAACGATAATGCAAAAATACAATAGTAATATTAGTTGTAGCTCTATTGTTACAACAGTAACTAACACTTCTATGCACATTTCTATACATTTTACTCCTATTAACATATTTAATCCCCATAACAACCCTATGGAAAAGAGTATCTGTATGTGCTATGCTACCCATTTTATGAATGAAGAAACTGGGGCAGAAAAGGGGTAGATGAATCACTCAAGATAACTAAGTAAGAGGAAGAGCTGGGAAACCACAAAACTCAAAATCAATAAAATAGACCCTTGGCATTCACACATTTAGCGTTTGTGTGTTCCCATCTTGTTATTAATCTGAAAGTCCATGATGTAGTAAGGTAGTGTTTTGCAGATGCCCAAATGCGAACAATGTCCACTGTGAAGCTGACATAGAAATGTCACCCAGCTGGTTAGCAAACCTAGTCATCCACCCAGCAGTCACTTCCCAGCACACCTTTACTCTCTTTTTGATCTTTTCTATGTCAATGGCTTTGTCAAAGTAAGCTTTCCTGTTCTCTTAGGAAAAAATAAAGACCACTAAATAAAAGAGAAAATCTTAGTGAGAGATGAAAAGATAGTTAACTTCTGATGTGAACATATGCGTGCAAAACACATGACTCTCATTGGAAATATAAACCAAGAAAAGCTAGAACACTAACATTTCCAAACTCTCAAATTTGGGATTTATTAAAGTTTATGAGAATTATTCTTTGTGACTATAAAGGGTTTACTGAACAAGAGCCTCATTGAGAAAAAGGCTTTTTGTAAATAATCACGGAGCATGTGGTCAAGACTAGCAAATAAGTGCTTGTTTCAGACACTACTATCTAGAAATCAGAACAATGGGCTGTTTATCAAATGCTATGAGCAAGGTTCTGGGCCAAGTACAAAACATACGTAAGGAAGGCCAGACCTCCCGCAGCCAGGCAATGAATCTGGCTCCAACTATCCCATTAGCCTCCATGGGGCTGCCATTTCCACCATCACAGCCCTGGTTTATGTTAAGGCTCTGTTTTTGGAAGGTTCCTACCAAAATGCAAAGTAATCATGGAAAGTTAATCAATTAACCAAGTAAGCCATTCCCATAATCACTTATCAGATTATCTTTTCATCAGTGCCCCAACAGAAAAGGAAATAGTAAAGATCAAGATGGGACCAATCATTGCAGAGCATGGGCCACATGGGAGTAGGCACATGTCCAGGGAAGAACATCGAGTTCAGGTCCCTGGAAGATGCCTTAGGACTGCTGGGATTGAAAGATGAGAAGACAGTGATGGAAGGGATGACTGAATTGAAAGTGGAGCCACTGATGGGCCACTTCCCAGGTGCCACTTCTTTGCATCATATTGGCCCTGTTAAACTTTGTATATAATACAGGTAAGCTTGACAGATACATCTGAGAGCCTGAATTAAAAGCATAGAACCACAAAGCTGAATTTAATGAAGCAAACTTTTGCCAAAGACCCTGATGTTTGGTACAAACCTGATAGCTCTCCTAGTGCAAGTTCTGGGTCACAGAGCACACATTGGCCAGCATCTGCTCTCATTCCCAATTAATTATAGATGTTTGGTCTATAAGATCCTTTGTTAGAAATAACTAAATAATAAATGTCTATAAAGCAGTTTGCACGCTGAGCCTAATAAGAACATACTCCACGGAAATCCAGTTTAAACACATTGCTTTTCTGAGCCAGAATTAAATTGGATTTGTGTTTCTGAACTCTTTGGCATGAGAATTGCCCATTGCATGGGTGGATTTGGCATGAGGACTGCCTTTGGAGCCAGCTGTGCAGAGATGTTGTTTGCCTCAGAAGTTGGTATTTCCCAAACATGGCCTCTGGAATAACCCTGAGGTCAATGATTTTCAAATTTCCAAAGAGTGTCATGAAATTCTCAAAAATAAGCTCCAAGAAAAAATAACTTTAATTCACTTCAATTTCAAAAAGTAACAAACAGAGACCTCTAAAAAGAGAAAGAGGGTATGCCAAAAGCAAATACAAAGGCGAGGATGTCTATTTCCATAAGGATGGGAAGATCATCGTCAGGTGTGCTGATGACACCAACATGTCAGTAGAGTAGAGGTTTCGGAAGACAGAGATGTGGAATGGTGAATACAAGGGCTCCTCAGATTTCATATGTTATATACCTTGTTTCCTCTAATTTAGCATCATTCCTATGCTAGGTTACATTTTAATTCACTGAATAACAAACAGACCGGGTGCAATGGCTCATGTCTATAATCCCAGCACTTTGGGAGGCCGAGGTGGGAGGATTGCTTGAGGCCAGGAGTTCAAGACCAGCCTGAGCAACACAGCGAGACCGCATCTCTAAAGAGAAAAAAAAAAATAGCTGGGTGGGATGGTGCATGCCTGTAGTGCTAGCTGCCCAGGAGGCTAAAATGGGAGGATTGGCAGAGCCCAGGATTTCGAGGTTGCAGTGAGATAGGATGGTGCTACGATACTGCACGCCAGCCTGGGAAACAGAGTGAGACCCTGTCTATTAAAAAATAATAATAATTCACTAAACAACAAACAATAAAAGCTTTTTGTACTATCAAACATCAGTGCTGCTGCTGTCACATCAAGTAAGCAGAGAAAACTAGACAAAGATGGTCATTTTCACGTGAGCCCAGAGCAAAGAATGCTTCCTATCAGAAACATATTGGATTGACTGGTTGGAAATGTGTGTACTTGTCAAGTGAACGTATACATGAGATTGAAAAAAATATTAAAAGTGTGAGAGAAATCACAAAGAAAGAGGGGGTAGTTATGGAGAAAACAGAGATCAGATATTGAAAAACAGCATACATGTTTTATTTTTCCAGAGACGCAAAAGTAGAGGCGTCCTGCTCACCGAACTGTTGATACAACCTGTTATACATTGTGCTTTATCAACAGAAAAGGAAGGTTGGTGTTCAGCTTTCTCATGGCCATTTTTTTTGGGAGAACTGATTGGATTCCACTAAAGTCAGCATCACTGAGCTTAGCTGGATCTTCTACACATTCCCTGCTTAATTCCTTTGCACAAACCAGAAGCAGCAAGTCTTTCCCAGATCTAAACCATGATCCTTGACTACTAATCGTCACATCAAGTAAGCAGAGAGAGCTAGACTTTAAAGGACGAAATTGTTTTACAATATTAAGTTTTATTATCTAAATTTAAAAATAAATGTATTCTTAAATAATCATGTGTATGTTTCATAGCATTCAATGTGAAAGGAGTAAGTCTAAATATGTATGTCATAATTAAGGATTACAAAATGTTTAACATTCTTAGAAGTAAACTCACTGCTTTGTATGTGTCACCTTGAGATGCATTATGGGAGGCATTCTTGATAAAGGAGCAGACAATTTTAAATAGCTTTGGAGCAATATACACCTAGATTTATTTCCAAGCCTATACAGGACATTGTGGCTTCCTCTCCCAATATCTAGTCTATTTTTTCTCATTATGTAGCACCCATGAAACTGAGCTTTATTGGTTCTATCCCCAACTCAAAAAGTGGGCCCTAATTTGTCTACGCCAATCTAAATAGTCCTATTTTTCTTGACATTGAGATTAGTTGAGAAATCTCAGGCATAAGCTGACTGCCACATAGCATCCTAGTGACTTCTGTGATTGGTTCAGGAGTGCCCCAATCAAGGCAGAGCTTTACAGGGGTGGGGAACCTGTGGCCTTCTAGAACAGGATTTGTTCTATAAAATTTGGGTTCAGTCAAAAGGCCACACTTAAAAACCTAGAAGGCCACAGGTTCCCTACCCCTGGAGGACTTTCATTGGGATCTTGGAAACAGATGTTCTGTCTCCTTCCGGACAGTGAGATTTGAGGGCATGAAGCTTGGAACAAACAGCTGCAGCCATTTTGACACCATGAGGGAAGCTGGCCTCTCAGAGTAGAGTCAGAAAAGAAGGTCAAGGATGAAATGGGTGAGCTTTGCTATTCTAGAACTTGCACAGTCTTCACTGTGTTTGCTCTTTGAATGTTCTTGAAATTTTAGACTTGCCAACCTAGTGCTCAGCTGTATCTTTGCAAACAAGTGCTATGCCCTTATAATTGAATACAAGACAATATGTGAAATAAAGTGAAAATAACAATGTTATTTTATTTAATAAAATGCTTGAACACAGAAAGAAAGAGAGAAATAAAGGAAAGGAAAAGAAAAGAAAAGAAACCAATCCAGCCCTAGACACATTCTTGAGCCTCTAAATGAAACTATTCCAAGGCTGCTCTACTTCTGGACTGTCTGATTACTGAGTCAATAAATTCCATCTATTATGTAAGTCATTTTGATTGTGTTTCCTCTTTATAGACTATGTAAAGAGTTTTAACAAATAGAATAAATGTAGACAAGTTTCTAATCCCTTTAGGACATCCTTTTTTCTTATCTCCCAGTGGAAAAATAATATTTCTCTAATGGGCTTATCAAGGGATGAAGTTTAAAAAGAGTCACTCTTTCACTAATCCATCCATCCATGCATTCACTTCCTTATTTACTGAGCACATGTTATATGTCAGGCACTGCTGTATGAGAAAGACAAAAATGAACAAAAATGACAAAGTCCCTAATTTTATGCGATTACATAACAAACAAGTGATTTCAGAGTTTGACAGGTGTGCATGCTATGGAGATAATTGAAGTTGATGGGGAGTACTGAGGAACTATATGGAATGGTTAGCAAGGGTCTCACCGATAAGATACTCCACAGAGATGGGAAATAAATGAGGCGGCCAGTCAGGCACAGACAAACAAAAGCATCCTAGAAACAGATAAAGGAGGCCCAGAGTGATGTGGAGTTCTGCACGGGGCATGTGCAAGCAACAGCAAGAAGGCTTGTAGCCACAGCTCATGCAGAGTGAGATGGTGCTTGTTGAATATCATGGCCAGTCTATCACCAGTCCTGTTGATTCAACCACCTAAAATTATTTTAATCCATTTCCTCCTCTTATGCCCATAGCCTTGGTCTAGATCTTCATCAGTGTTAAGTTCTCTGGTGGCAACCATCCCCTCAATGCCCTTCCCTCCCCGAACCTTACACATCTGTGATCATCCTTCTCAGTGCTTCAAGGACAATCTATAGACACATGCATGCACCAATAAAGTCTACAGTTAAAATTGCCTATTATCTCTCCATTACTTATGGCAGTGACCTCCAAACTTAAATTGATCCTGACTCTATCAGTAAAAGAATTTTAGTATGTTCCTCTCCCACACAAATTGTATTTCTGCATTATTTTCCTTGTATATTACATATATTTTAAAGCTTTATCAAAAATTGAAAGAAAAAATAACATTAAGTATAAATTTAATATTTTCTTCTTGCACCCCAGTGGATCATTTTGTGCATCCTAATGCGGAGATTGCTAACTCCTTAGCATGTCATACACTCCAACCCCTTGCTAACCCTATCACCTCCTCTCTTGTCTCATGTTTATGTAATAATAAAACCAAGCTGTTGTAGCTCCCTATAGATACCATCTTTGTTTCTTGCCTCTGTACCTTTGCTCAAGCTGTTCCTTCCACTTGTCATTTCCTTTTGCCATTCTACCTAGGTAATTTCTCCTTAACCTTTTGGAGTCTACATAGCTGACAACTATTTCATAAATTCTTACATGACAATTGCACTCCAAGCTGGGAGAGGAGAACTCTAAGATTCCGTAACACTGCTGACACTTCCCTTTTCCTAAATTCTCATAATCTGTTCTGTGTCTCGTTCCTGCTGGTCTGTGAGTTCTCTAAAGGCAAAGATAGTGTTTATTTCATCTATATACCATCAATATTCATGGCAGCATTTGGCAAAGAGTAGGCATTCATTGAATGTTTGGGGGGAAAAGTAAATGGATGAATGAATAAACACATGAGTTATACTACAAAAGGGGATGCAACATGGCAAAGTGAAGGAGACACAGTATGGATTCTGGAACCAGACCTCCTGGGTTCCAAATCTGGCTCCACCATGTTCTTACTGCGTAATCTTAGCCAGAGACCTTAATTTCTCCTTATCCCTAAATGGGGGTCATATAATAATATGCAGCTCACAGGATTGTTTTAAGCATTAAAGGAGCTAAAATATGAAGGCTTGTCAGCACAAAGTGCCACCTTAATCAATTTTAGTGATTCTCTACCAATAAATGTTAAATCTCTCCCCTTGCTATTTATGACAAAGAGTAATTCAGGCTTGGAGCCCGTCAGAGGGTTTAGTTCTTGTGGTGACAAGGCGATATTATAAGACCAGTATGACTCCCAACAACAGATTTTTTAAATGATAAGCCTGTGTGTTTGCCGTGAATTAATACATAATCATGGCAAATTCACCTTTGACCTACCTCAGGGATAAGCTGAGAGAAAGAGATGAATAATAATAGGATCCTAAGAGTTCAGAATAGTGAGGCAGTCCAGTGTGAATCACAAAAGAAATACTAAGAAAAAAGAGCAGGAGTTGGTGAGACAGTGTAGAACCAGTGCAATTAAAAGAATGTTGACTAGAAGGGAATACCAGGTATTCTTTTGATATTTGCATAATATGGATTTGTGAACAGCAAATACTACTTCCAAAAGCCATGTCTACCTTGTATATAACATGTGTATGTAATTTCAAATTAGCTTGCCTGCTGAGTTACCTCTTAATCCAATGGAGTGTAACAAAGCTGAATGAACAAGTACAATGCTTTAAATATATGTTTCTTAAAAATAAAGGCCTAGCCATGCATTTAGCCTGTACTCAACACCACATATTATATATTTATATGGTTTGCTTTCGTGTTCCAGCTTAGTTTTTATAATTAAGAGGATCTTCTTAACTTGTGAGAGACATTTTCTTAGGGAACTCCTGAGGTTTCTTCCCATCTATTTTACCCAGATAAAAACATCTTTTAAAGAGAGTTTCCATAATATTCATCCTTCCTCTGACAGATTTTTTTTTCTCTTTTACTGCTCTCAAAAACTCAGAGTAGAGTACTCACATCCAAGATGAGGCAGTGAGATTTTCTGGGTTTTTAAGAGAAAACAATTAGTTTTGCAGAGAAAACTCAATTCATTTCTTTGGAGCATCTTCAATGTACATTTCACCACACCAGAATCCCTGGAAATGCTCAGATAATTGTAGAAAAATGACACAGCAAAATATATTATCATGACATGATGTACAGATAGTTACTGAAACACATAGGAGACAACCGTCCACTATTCTAGTGCAGCACTGCTCTGTGGTTCAGGTGAAACGCACGCATGGTCAAAGTCAAATCTTTGCAAAGCAATTTCCATCCCAAGGACTCAACAGCCCCACCCACAGCCTGGAAGGGAATGTGGTATGACATTCCCAGAGAAATTCAGGGACTTCCCTGACTTTGCATGTTAAACTCCGTCTTGCCTGCCCTACTCAGACAGGACTAGAATATCCCAGGATAGAGAAATCCGGGCTGCGACCAGATCAGCAGAGGCCTTTTGACTGCCGGCCAAATGTAGGCTGTCAAGCCTCAGACACAGGCAACATAAATACCAAGAGCAGAATTTACTTAAAACAACAAAATAAGACATAAACTTCCCTCCAGCTCAAAGATAATCACTTGTTTTGAGTCACCAAGATTTACTTTAAATGTGGTGATGAAAGCACCAAAGGCAAGGTGGTTTTTGAATTGGCGAAAGCTTGTTATGAATATAAGGATGAACTTCACAGTCAAATTCTGGGTTTATTTGGAAAAATTACTTAACCTTTCTAAGCCTGATAGATTACCTGTCTCTCACATGAGTTACATAATAGTTTAACCTCATTTGGTTACTTGTGAGAATTGAATTAACTAATTCTTATAAAAATAAAACACCCAGTAGAGCGCATAGTAAATAAGAGCAAATTGCCAATAGAAACAATTATTATTATCATTAGTATTTTTAAGACAAAGGAGTATTTATGTAAGAAAAGAGAAGGAGGGAGGTTATTGAGTAAAGCGGAGGAGGGGTAGGGTGAACGCAGACTCTGTACAGGTCTGACAGTTTCTAGGATCCTCCCTGGATTTTGGGAACATGAAAAAGAAGAAAGACGAATTCAATCCCGGCTTTACAGTCTGCCAAGGATCCCTCTAGAGAGGGACTTGGAGAGCAATTATATTACTGGGTGCGTGGGAGACGTTTAGATGCTTGGCAGGGGGGAATATGATGACATTAGATATGGGTTTCTACCTCAGGGCTGTAATTTATTAGCTGTGTGACTTTGGGAGAGTTACTTTCTCTCTGTGAGAGTCAACGGGGATGAAACACAGAGGGTTCTTTCCCTTCCTTCTTAGAACATCATCTTTGTCTTAGGTAAGCACATTGTTGCCCTAGGATACACAGACCAGCTTCTCTTATAAGTAGGTATAGTGTATGTCTAAATTCTGACCAATGATATATATTGCGAGGACTACCATCACTTAAAGGTATGGAGGCATTCCCTTTTTTCATTCCTTCCTCCATCCTCTTGATTAGAAACATCCAGTGATGCCTGGATCCCTAGCAGCCATCTTGGACCATGAGGATGGTAGATCAGATAATATCACTCCCATATATATCAGTCCCAAAATTATTTTACGTAAATGTCTATTTTGTTTAGGCCACTGATCAGATTTTCTGTCACATGTAGTCAAATCTAAGTCCCAACAAGGCAAATATAATAATGGTACCTATTCAATAAGATTTTTGTAGTGATTTAACAAGGTAACCCTGTAAAGTGGTTAGCACACTATTTGGTTTTGTGCACTCATAAATCCATTCATTCGTTAAATATTTATCATATCTATTCTGTTTCAAACCTTCTCCTTGGCATTGAAAACACAATAGTAAATAAGACTTTAAGGTTCAGACCACTAAAAGATCACATTCCAGAAAAATAAACGTATGACAAACATGCAATGAAATAAGTCAATCTGACAGAGAATAATGTCCCACAGAAGAAAACTAAATGGTGTTATGGTATAGAAAGTAGAAGAGAGGAGAGTACTTTACAGAGGTTAAAGAAGTTCTCTTTGAGGAAATGACATTTAAACCGACATACGAATGATAAGAAGTAAGTCAGATACAAATTTTGAAGGAAGCAAAATCCAAGTGGAGGAAAGGGTAAGTCAGAGAACATTGAAGCAGGAAGACGATTAGTATGGATGGGATCAAAATAAGCCTTCGTACTTGCAGCATGGAGAGCACGGTTAAGGGTAGGAGATGACATTGAGGTGGGCACAGGCCAGATTATAGAGGACCTTGAACAATTGGTAGAAGAGTTACCCATAAATATACATCATGGAAGTAGGAACTATAAAATCCAGGTCATCCCCAAATCCATGATTAAGCATTGTCATGTTATTGCACTTATTTCTTGGAATGTGGAGAAACTTCTTCTCTGGTTAAAGCAAAATGGATAAATATTCCAACAAAATGTCCTATTGGTGGCAAAGTTATGAGTTTATGGGCCCATGCGTGGTTGGACCCAGTGAGGAAGACCCTTATTCTTCAAGCTCCAGCTGCTGATGGATGTCCAAGGCAGTGAGCTGGTATTCGAGTAATCTGGGTCCATGAGTCCAAACAGAATGTCACATGTGTGTATGCATGTAGAGGCAGGGGTACAGTGTGCTTCAGAGAGGGAAGTGGAGGCTAAACACAGCGTGCGCATGTGCACACACACATACACACACACAAAAGATGGGATGGAGATCCTGTAGAGTCCAGCAGTTGCTCTGGGGAAAAATGTTCTGGCAAAGAAAGAATTCTTTTTGTTTTTGTTTTTTTTTGTGTGTGTGACAGGCACATGGGCACACAATTCTCTACTCCCTTTCTTCTTTATTTTAGTCTAACCACAAATCAGAGAGAAAAACAACATAATGATGTGATATTTTGCTTTACTGAGGAGGAATCGGGCAGACACATTCCTTACTTGGGGAAATTGATCCTGTACCATTAAGAACACTCACGGAAGGTTGAATCCACAAACCACCTAACAGGCAAAGTTAAAGAAGAGTGACAATGGGGAATGGTTGCTGGGATCGATGCCAGACCTGCTTGCTTTATGATGCTTGTAATTGTTTGTTCAAGGGTTTCTGTATGGATTGTTTTTCCATGATACTATCTATCCTTTCTGAAATAAATGAAGACAGAATGCTGAACTGTTACCACAATCCCTCCATTGTCCAGAAATGAGCTACACTGATTTTAAAACCTCTATTATTTTGTGGCCCACCACAATCACCAGATATGGAGTCTTTTGTAAGCTTGGGAAGCTTGCCGTTCTTTCTGCTCTTATTTCTTGTCTTCCGCAAATACTGAGCAGACAGGAAAGAAAATAGGTTTTCCCAAGTTGTCTCTGTATTCTTAGGGCTTCTTATGCCCAAAAGGTGCTATTTGCAGCAAAGCCACCTTCAGGCCACTTGAAAAAGGAGGATACTTTGAAGTATATGTATTTTTTCATCCATTTGAGTGACTTCTTTTGTTTCATGGTTCACACTAATTATTTTAAACAATTTTTTTTTAAAAAAAGAGGGGTTTTAAAAAGGAAGGATACATGGAAGAAATTTTTATTTGGCAATGGCTGGGGCTATTTTTGGTTAGGAGACAAAAGAAATTTCTTTGGCAATATAATAAAACTGTAACTGTTATATATCTTCCCTCCATCCAGGCTGATAATTTACTCACCAGAATTGCCTCCACAATACATATGCCTCTTGGGAAAAGGCAAAGAGATGTGAAAGGTTTTTCTGTCAGGAGGAAAAAGAAGACCCTACCAAAATGTACACTGCCCCTGTTTTTATTTTTGTCTGTATATCTTCCCCATTAATAATGGGGCCCTGTTGCATTACATAACAGACTCCACAGAGGGCAAAAAAGCTCGTCTCTCTGGATGATGATGAAAGACACACAATTCTAGCAAAGACCATAGAATCTCTAGAAATTCAGTAAGGCATGTCCTCCATGGAGGCACGGATCTCCCACTAATGCTTTATATTCCTTCCATTAATCTGTACAATTTATTTTCGTCAGATTTTGCTGCATCTACTGTTTTAACGCCAACACATTCTGCTCCAGTCTGCCTCAAAAAGCACCAAAGCCCAAAGTGCTTAGATGCAAGAGTGGAAGTCTGGGAGAAACATCTGGATAAAAGAGAAGAAAAGAAGGAGGAAAAAAGTCAGAATGAGGCAAGAGTGGGCGTGGTGACCAAGGGACCTCAATTTGCAACTGAAGTGACATAACTTTTATTCACACAGGGAAGGGACCTCTGCAAGCCCCTACAATCAACTCCAATAAATTCCTCCATTTCCAATATACCTTGCTCTGGCTGGGTTGCTTGTTCGTAAAATAACATGAATGTGTAAGAGGGAGACAGCACAGCTGTCGGGCATCATGCCCACCGGCCTAAGAAAATGAGGCAATTCCGGAATGTGAGACTTAGTGAAATTTAAATGAAAACTTCCTAAAGTGATTTACAGAATCAGTGCAGTCCCTACCAAAATACCAACATCATTTTTTGCTGATCTAGAAAAAATAATTGTACGCTTCATGTGGAACGAGAGAAGACCCCGTCTAGCCAAAGCAATCCTAAGCAAAAAGAACAAATTGGGATGCATCTATCTACCAGACTTCAAACTATACTACAAGGCTATAGTAACCAAAACAGCATGGTACTGGCACAAGAACAGAGACATAGACCAATGGAACAGGACTGAGAACCCGAATATAAAACCAACCTCATACAGTCACCTGATCTTGGACAAATTCCAGAAAAACATACAATGGGGAAAAGATTCCCTATTCAATAAATGGTGCTGGGAAAACTGGATGGCCATATGTAGAAGACTGAAACTGGACCCACACCTCTCACCTCTCACAAAAATCAATTCACAGTGGATAACAGATTTAAACCTAAGATGTGAAACCATAAGAATTCTCAAAGAAAATGTTGGAAAAACTCTTATGGACATTGGCCTAGGCAAAGAATTTATGAAGAAGACCCCCAAAGCAATCACAGCAGCAACCAAAATAAATAAATGGGACCTGATCAAATTAAAAAGCTTCTGCACAGCCAAGGAAACTATCACTAGAGTGAACAGACAACCTACAGAATGGGAGAAAATATTTGCATGCTACGCATCTGATAAAGGGCTGATAACCAGAATCTATGCAGAACTTAGGAAAATCAACAAGAAAAAATCAACCCCATTAAAAAGTGGGCAAAGGCCATGAACAGAAACTTTTCAAAAGAAGACAGAATAATGGCCAGCAAACATATAAAAAATTGCTCAACTTCTCTAATCATCAGGAAAATGCAAATCAAAACCACAATGAGATATCACTTAACTCCAGTGAGATTGGTTCATATCAAAAAATCCCCAAACAACAAATGTTGGCGGGGATGCAGACAGATAGGAACACTCATACACTGCTGGTGGGACTGCAAATTAGTACAACCTCTATGGAAAGTCATATGGAGATACCTCAAAGAATTAAAAGTAGAATTACCATTTGATCCAGCAATCCCACTACTGGGTATTTACCCAAAGGAAAAAAAGACATTCTATAACAAAGACATCTGCACTCGAATGTTTATAGCAGCACAATTCACAATTTCAATGATGTGGAAACAACCCAGGTGCCCATCAATACATGAGTGGATTAATAAAATGTGGTATGTGTATACCATGGAGTATTACTCAGCAATAAAAAACAATGGTGAATTAACACATCTGGTATTATCCTGGATGGAGCTAGAGCCCATTCTTCAAAGCGAAGTGTCACAAGAACGGAAAAACAAGCACCACTGGTACTCACCATCAAATTGGTACTAACTGAGCAACACTTACATCACACAGGGCAATAATATTCATCAGGGGGCGGGCAGGTGGGAGGGGGGTGGAGAGGATGGGAAAACTCTCACTGAATGGATGCGGGGAGCACAGTTTGGGAGATGTCCACGATTGTAGCTCTGACACGGGCAGTGCATCATGGGCAATATATATAGCCAAAGTGTTGTACCCCCATAATATTCTGAAATTAAAAAAAAAAAGAAAGAAAAGAAAGAATTTGAAGCCCAGGATAATGGTATTTTCTTCTAAAAAGCATTTTCATTTGGCTGTGGGTGCTACCATTTTGGATTACTTTAAATAAAATTAAAGGCTGAGGTTCCCTGGCATACTTAAAAAAAAAAACCTTCCAGTAAGTCCACCCGGGGAGTGGGCTGTGGGGCCGTGGTCTAGGCAGCAGCCCTGGCTGGCCCGTCTCGGTAGAGCTGTCAGCCTAGCAGGACGGCCCACTCCGGTCTGTTTGCTTGTGGGACCGAGAAGCCTCCTGAAAAAGAACCATCCTCAGTGGGGAAAACAGAGTTTCCCAAGCTTCATGAAAAGAAAATAGGCCAGAGTTTGATGGGAAGAGCAATTCTGAGTGCAGCATCATGCCTGTCCTTCAAGGATAATCTGAGGGTCCCTTGAATATAAGCTGAGGATGGGGGGAGGGTATAAGAAAGAGGGAAGGGATGCTGAACGAGAAAGGCCACTTGAGTCCACTCTCTGCGTGGGCAGCGCTGTCTCCTAGCTTGTGTAGTGACAGGTGTCACAACAGCAGCGGGGAGCCTCTGGGTTTGTTACGGCAGGGGGACATGCACACGTGGCCGGAGACACTGCCAACCATCCTCCCAGGAGCAGAGAAGTCATCTAAGTGTCACGCTTGGCCCCTCTCCGACCTGTCCTCAACTCTGTCACCTGCTTCTGTACGTGCGTCTCACTGTCTCTGTCTCCATCTCTCTCCCACTACCCGCCATTATCCCTCTCTATCCTCTCTCCTGCATCTGTGTCTGTCTCATTTTAGCACACACTCTCCTTTCCTCACCGTCTCTCTCTCTCGCTTCCTTTTCTCCTTCCCCCTCTCTTTTTACCTCCTTTCTCTCTCTCTCTCTCTTTTCTCTCTCTCTCCTGCTGCCTCTGTCTATTGTCTGTCTCTTAAACACAGTAGTGTGCTGGGGAAGGGCCTTGAGGTCCCACTGGACATGCTGAAGGGCAGGAAGTGCATCACTCCCTGGGGCTCGCCTTCAGAGAGACACCCCCAGACCTGGCACTGCCAGGTCCACTGTGAACGGGGACTACACGCCGGTGAAGGCTCAGATCTGTGCCCGGCTCCACGTGAGTGGTCACAGACAGCTTTCTCCCCCCGTATCTTTGCAGACAGCTCCATCAAGGTCAGAGTTTTCCTACACTGGAGTGAGGGCCGGGGAGAGGAAAAAGCAGGAACCAGAGGGCAGTCTCAGGACACAGGGGACCTCAAATTTCAGGGAAAATTACTGACGTTGCCCTTTCAAGTAACCACCTTCTCATGGAACCTCAGAATTTTCTAGGATTAAGTGATACAAGTTGTGAGCAGTTCTGGTTATAAATTCTTCAATCTGTCCCAAACCCTCCCTAGCATTTCATTTTCCTCAGAAATCTTTTCCTTGCATATAATTCAAATCCTTATCAGATTTGGTCTTTATTGTATTTTTCATTATTCATTCAGCCCTGCATCAGGCCCTCTGCTGTGGGTGACCTCCTTTGAAGCAGAGGCTTCTTAGAAATGGCTCCTTTGTATCAATGTTCCTGCCACTGTGCCCAGGATTGATCTATAATGCAGCCTGAGATAAGTCCTGAACCTGCCCACTGATGTCTCTCTTAAATTCCAAATGTCTTTCACCAGTACTTTCCAGAAAGCATTTATCCAGGGCCTTTTAGGCAACAGAAAGGATGCACCCAAACCACTGAGATCTTCGACCAGCTGTCCACTCACACCCTGCCGACCTGAGTGTTTAAACCTGGTCTTCAATGGAATTGAGAATTTCCAAATAATCATAAAAATGTCCTTCTCACTGGCCCGTAATTCATATGCTCTTTACCAACTCTTGAACCATGAAAAGTTAACCACCTGGCCCCTTTGCCCCAGTCAGCATGCTATTCTCTCCTGTGTAATTATCAACTCTTAAGTAGAATTCTGATTTTGTAATGCTCTACCATCATATGAATTCAATAGCACTGGGCCATGGTGGTTATTGTTTGTAATCTGGATTCGTCAAAAGAGGAATCCAGGAACTTAATTAAGTTCCTGGAGGCCACTCAGCAAGTCAATACCTAGGACAAAGACAGGCCAGTGCCCATAGCCCTGAGCCTCACTGCCTCCCTCCACGGTGATTGTTGGCCTTGTCTAATGACCTGGAATTCTTTTCTGATGCATTCAGAAATCATGGCCTATGACTTTCACCTGTGAATAGTTTTAGCTTTTAAAAAGTAGCCATTTCTTTCCCATTCCAAGCCCTCTTATACTTATATTTGCTATGGTTGAGTGAGCAGTGTACCCTGCTAGGAAAAAAAAAAAAAAACACTGGTGGTTTCCATTTATGTTAAGATATTTTTATTTCTCCCTCTCCTGGAAAATAACCTAGATACACAGGGGGTTGGCAGGAGGTAGGAAAGTAATGGAGCCTAAGGTTGCCATGTTTCCATGGGAAATGTAGCTCCATTTCCCTAATACTGAGGGTTTCTTCATGTCAGAGCCAAATTCTTCGTGTTTGTTTCATAGCCAGGTGGCATGGAATAATACATGGCTCGTTCCAAGGGAACTCAGCTGGAGCACATGCTTTAACTCAATCAACACAAGCCTAATAAAGGAAAAAATCTAGGCCTTCCTATCATTTTCTCTCCCTAAAGGAGTTTATAGCCCACAGCATGGCCTTTAATTAAATTTGGACATCACACACCCACCAGGGAAACAACCAAAGTAAGCCAAGTCTTTATGTAAACTTCAGTTACTTATTAGGCAAAGGCAGAAAGACGAGCAATATTTATTTTCTGGTTTAGGGCTTAAAAAATCATGAATGAGATTTCTGACTGATGTTGAGGTTAAACACTTACTCATCTGTATCCGACAGTCATGTGAGACAAGGTACCGGGGATTCAGCCCAGAACTGCGGCTCCTAATCCTTCACTCACCATGTAGGGATGGAAGAAACGGGAAGGTACGGATCCCTAATCTGACCTGGCCCCTGCTCTCCCTTCTTCCCTTTAATATTCTCCAATGTTGTGAGCCTGTCTTATGTTCTCATAAATGCAGCAGCAGATGCTTGAACATTTTGAGATGCATGCCTTGAGAAACATTTAGATTCTCTCCCAAGGACCAAGAAAGGCAGTCTGAAACAACCCTCTGCTTGGGCCAAATGGTACTAAAAGTTTGTCACAGGGTCCCCTGGGTTCTGCTGGTCCCTAAGATTTTAGAGAGAGGATCTGAGGGCAGAATCGCTTTGCAACATTCTCCCTCTGAACTGTTTGGGAGTTCTGCTGTAATCACCACACAGCCAGTAAGAAGAAGAAGATGAATCCACTTTACATGGGTTCAATTACCTGATTTCACACTTACCCTATGAGGAGGACACTGTTCTTTGCTCCATTTTATAGACGGAGAAACTGAAAGTACAGAAATAATACAAAGTAGCAAATAAAGGGCAGGGCCAAGATTTAAGTCTGAGCTGGCTGTCTCCAGAGCAATGGCTTCAATGAACAGTATCCCAGAGCTCATGCCAGTGAGTTAGACAGGAAGTGAGCAGCCCTTCCAAGGGGGCATACTATACCCTTCTGGAGAGGATGGGAGGCACCTTCACACTCTCTTATGGAGCTGAACCCCATCTGCAGCCTGCTCTTTAACAGCCAGCTCACCTCTGCACAAAACACCTTCAGCAGTGGAGCTGCTTCCTAGAGCAGCCCCATTTGTTCTAGACAGCTCTTCCTGGAAAACCCCTTACCTCCCTGTAACTTCCACTCATTAGTTTTAGTTCTTAGCCTGTCATCTCTTTCATGTGACAGCTCATTTCCTCCTGCTTGGCCCCCAAAGTCATACCTCTCAGGCAAAACTTCTCCATTCTTTCACCTGTGCATCCGTCCTATGACCACCCCTGCCCCCCACATTGAATCTTCCTGCAGAATCACAGAACCTTTATTGCTGTGAAGGACAGTGCTCTCAGACCAGGTGACTGTCTTTCAGAGTCTTTGATGACAATGGGAAGAGCAGAGCATTTCCTGCCCTATTACTCTCCCACTGTTTTGTGGTTCCTTTTAAACTAGGCCATGGAATGCTGAAAAATCCAGCTAAATGATGCACTTTGTCTTTTCAGAGTATGCTTCAGTCTCTGAAAGATTTAGATATGTAAACGCTTTCTGAATTACATTTAAACAAGATAGAGCGGAACTGAAACCCAACCATTAAGACAATAATCGCCCCCCTCAATGTTGTGATGATGAATACAAAAAAGAATGGATGAACAAATGGGCTGGGCTAAAGAATCACACTATCTTCTGGGACTCGAATCTATACCTTGTATTCCAAGTATTACCGGAGAGGTAGAAGCTGATGCGTACTTGCTTCAGTGATGTAGCTACTCTAAGGTCAAGGGTGCCCATATTCTAACTGATTCCTCTATCATGTGTTCTTTTAAGTCAGTGACATTATGGACCTCAAGCCCTGGGGGATTTACAAAAATCTCCAGCCCTTGGGGTTTTCTAAAATTTTGAATAGAAACAGAAATATTAAAGTTTCTGCCCTTTGTGTGCTAGCTTTGCAAACAGACCCAAATTCAAATCCTGGCTCTGCCATGCACTAGCTTTGTGACCTTGTACAAGTTACTCAATCTCACTGAGACTCAATTTGTCTGGCATTTAATAGGTGCTCAATAAACTATAACTCTTTTGGCTTCTGTGATTATTACTATTTTCATATTAGTCAAGGTCGATTGCAGGCAATAGAAACCTAGTATTTTGAGTAGAATGAGATTTAATACAGGAGATTAGCTGCTTGCAAAATTCCTAGAAGAAATGGTGGATCAGAAGGATAGGGCCCTTCTCTGAACAAAGGACTACAGGGACAGAAAACTGTGATTACTGTAACCAGAGGTCAGGAAGCTATTGCTGTTGTTGCCATGACAGCTTCTAGACACCTATGAGGCCAAGTCTGACAGCCACAGCCACCTCAAAATACTCATTTCTGCAGCCAACCTCACCAGCAGAAATAGCAGCAGGAAGATAGCCTCTGACTTAGCTGCTTTCAAATCTCATTCAAGTATATCTAATTGGCAGAACATAATTTGCATCTAGAACCCTAGCTGCAAAGGAGTCTAGAAAGCTGTAGCTTTTGTAACTGTCAAGCCACTGTTGCACAATAAGGCACATAGAAGACGCTGGAAATGAATGCTGAGTGCTAATTGACGATATCTATCACATTATTCCTGGGTACCATCTCTACCATCAATAGTACTGGTACCACTGTCACAGCCATGGGGATGGTTTGGCACAGACTTTGTAGCAATTTTAACCCCCACAAGGCAAGTGACTTGGGTTTCTGGTACTGCAACCTATAACCATTTACAGATATTTTCTTTGTTCAACACTAATTGGGCCACATGGGATCAGATGCACAACGTTTTCTGTTTAACATTCTAATTCGAACAACAGAGTTTATCAGCCCTGAGTACAGAGTCACTTTCAAAATTGAAGCAAACACATGGGATCAGATTGGAGAAGTTTTATGAATAATAAAGACATTTCTGATTAAATAAATTGTTTAGTGCTCAAATCACAATTCAAACAGGAAACTGACTCTTACATCTGTTCTTTATAATAAGCATATGGAAAGAGACCCTATGAACTTCCAATTATCTACTCCAATAATACATTATGTCAAATGGGTGGATTACAGATAAAGCAGAACCACAAGTAATCCAAACCGCTATTTGATCCTCTTCTGTGAGTGTCCAAAGAAGTAGGAAACCTATGAATGCCATTTTACCTGTCTGTTTATCCTTGTTCTCTCTGCTCTTTGACTGGCATGAAAAATAACCCACCAATGCTAAGCAACCAGAGGAGAAAAAACATAGTAGATGCTAAGTTGGAGAAGGATGAAGAATATGTGTCCATGGTATATAAACAAACTAAAGAGGCATAAACAGATGAAGTGAACCTTTTGAGTTGAAAAAGTGAATAGTTAGGAACAGTATCACTGAATTCTAACTCATCAGAAATGCTAAAGAAGTTGAACTGTTTCTTATAATAGATTCACACAAAACCATTTACAGAGTTCTCCTAAACCATTTGTATCTAGTATACAAACACGTAATTGTATTTTTCTATACAAAGTAATAGGAAATAAACATTCATTTAAAATACTATTAACTTAATTATGGTAATAGATTCAGTGTAAACCCAGAAAATTATGGGCTGGTGTTATTAGCTTGTTCAATTTAAATATAATGTATTGACTATTAATAGCAATGTAGTCCTAGATCATTACAGTGGAATGGTAAATACTCATGAAGTAATCAAAAAAAAATTCAAGTGATGCTGCTACAATGGCAAATAAGACTTGTGGTTAAAACAGTGCTACCTCACTAAAAAAAGGAATTAATCAAAACACGTATCCTGATTGGCATTTTCTAGTTCTGGGAATTAATTTGTTACTCCCCAGTTGTCACACTAATGAAGTCCCACAATAAGATTCAAGAGCAACAGCTCATGTGGCATCGTTATTTAGACCTCCATTGGAGAGGTAGCTGTTTTCTTACACACGCTCTTTACCTTAAGGTCCAATTGTGAGTATGCAGCAAATTAAAGTAAGTAGCGACTCCTGTAGTTGTTGTTGTCTCATTATTTTTCCTCTTTAAGTATGATTTTGAAATCAAAGAAACTAGTTACCTTTATTTCAACCCATTCATAGTTCTCCAAATAGGAGAAGGAGAATAAATTACATAAGTGAAATGTCCACAGAAATCATCAGTGATATGTGAGCTACAAACCACACAGTAAATTGAAAGTAAGGTTGGTGGTTACGTTACTCTAGTCTTCAAAACCTGTATCTCACTTAAACAATAAAAGGCAAAGTTGTAGGGGCCTCTGTAGGTAAGTAGGTAGGTAACTAGGGGCATGGGGAGATGGACGGATAGAAGGAAGGGGAGGGAAGGGGGCAGAAGAGAGGCAAGCAAGAAGGACAAGTGTTGTTTGATGCTGGACCATTACTAAGACAGACCCCATTCCCAGATGCTGCTTATCTCCATGAAACCCAAGTTCTAACAACATGGACAACTCTTTATGGTAGAGCTTTTCCCTATAGCCCATGTCCTGCGTTCTTCCCCTGGCCCTCAAAGTTTCAGAAATACCAATCATTTGTTATTTTATATCTTGAAAACTCCTCTGTATATTCCCAGGTCCCCTTCTTCTACTTCTTCTTTTTTTGGGGGGGGGTATTTGTTTCTGCTGTGGGACAATATCTACTTCTGCATATATCACACTGTTTTGTATTCAACTGAGTTGTAATTGCATTACATTTATTTGTCTACCTAACTGGCCCCCCTCACCACTAAACTGTGAGCTCCTCAGGGGTAGGTATACATTTTATTATTTCTGTTTGCATTACCAGAGCATAACATATGGCTTTACACAGAGTATATGCTCAGTAAATGTTTGCTTAACATAAACTGAATTGACATACTCATTTATTTTTTATTTGACCTTTTTAAAAGACTTGCCTGTGATAGTCTTCAGAATAGGCCAAGACTTTTTTTAAAATCCCCATGTCCCCATCACCCCCCCAGACTAATGAAATCAAAATGTCTGGGGCGGGAGCTAGACATTAGTATTTGTTAAAGATCTCCAAGTGGTTAGAATGTGCACCAAAATTTGAGAACCAGTGCCTTAGAGCCTTTTCCAGCCCCTCTTGGTACTTTGCATCAACAGATAGAAGGGACATTCCTCTGCCCAAGTCTTGCCCCTCTAAATGTGCTTCAAATGGGGAAGACATAGTATAACGGTGCAAGAGAGAGAAATGTAAGAGTCCCTCTCCCTCCAACCCAAGGTCCAATCCCAGGATTTGGACAATGTTATTTATTCTCTCATGGTGGCTTCTAAAACATATCTCTGGAGGGTTAAAACAAGGAAGGAAGGATGTGTTTGGATTAAAAATCATCTTTCCTTGTTGAAAAAAAAATCATTTGATAATGGTTTCTGCCTTTGTTCATTAAAGGAACAATTTTAATGACACTAAATTCTGGTCCAAGGATTTAATTCTAGTCCTAGTAGTAATAGCTGAACTGAACACACACTTCACATTCATTAGTCCAGTGGAACATGCAGATAGGCATGTTTTACTGAAGTGTCTCATAAGAACATATGGAGCTGAAAGGGATTGTGTCATCCCTCTGCAAGCAATCAGCAGTGTCTCTCTTCCCTCCTGCATGTGGGTGCAGACGTCTTTGCACAGTACATCCCTTCCATTCAGTTAGTTTGGGACTCCTAAAACAGTGAATCAGAGTTTGGCCTTAAATACAGTTTTACTCAACAAACCAATTTTTAGTTATGTACTCAGAAAGGCAGATCTTTCTATAAATATTCTTTTATATGGAATTTGCAATCATATCCACAATGATCTGTTGAGCAGATGCCTCTGTGTTCAACAGATGAAGCTCACCCGGCATAAACTTGAAGTTCTGTTGGAATTGACTATTTTGCATCCCCTTTTTAAACTCCCTGCCCTAGTTTGGATCTTCCAACTCAGTTGGTGGTTTCACACCAAGGCTGAGAAAAAATCCATAAGGGAAAAAATAACATCCTGCCCTTGAGGTGAGAACTTAGTGAGGGTAATTCGCAAAGAGTTAGAAAAAGACCACTCTCTCCCTTGTATCTTGTGCATGGCCAAAGGGCACTGCATGTACATTTGCTGTTGATGCTTTTCATGAACATTAAACTCACTTGCAGAATTTATTCTCTATTCCCCATTAAGAGAGTTATGCAACCTGAATCCTTAATGGACTTAATCAGCAGGATAACATGACATTTCCCCCATCCTGTGCTAAGTACAGGGCAGAATACAAAGACGTATTAGAGACATCTCTGCCCTTGAGGATTTTATAATCTAGTTGTAGAAATGAGAGGATCACAAAAACTACTATAATGTATGACATGTCTACTAAAGGGAGTGTTCAAGTCAGGGCTCATTTGTTTGCAAGGAAGAGAAATACACTTAAAATTGCTCAAGTTCAGGGGCAGAACATTTTACAGAAAGTCCAAAGAAAGTTAACTACTAGCTTCCTGGAAGGGCAAATGAAGACAGCAGAGAAGTATTGTCTTATCTCTCGCTATATAATCTTGCCTGCTTCATTTATCCTTCCTCCAAATCTCTGCTCTGAGGATTACTATATGTCACATATTCTAGAAGGTACCTTACTTATGCTAACCCAGTTACTTTTATACTCAAAAATATCTTAAAGGAGTAGATATTATCATTTCCTCTATCATCATCTTCAACAGCTGCAGCAAAAGCATCCCTATGAGCTGGCCACTGCACCAAGTGATTTCTCTGTTATCCAGCCTTACGACAGTTCTGGAAAGAAATAGAATGGAAAAGAAGAAAAAAAAGGCAAGAAAAGAGGTTTTATGAAAGAAAAGTAATAGTTTGACCATTCCTACATTACTAAATCACTTCAAAGCATATTCCAACAGGGTTATGTGTAGACATGGGCTCTTTTGCATTTGCAACTCGAGGAGACATCTTCCACTACATCTATAGCCACATGTACAGATCATTTTCTCTTTGACTTCCTGGGAGCAGAGCCCAAATTTGTTCTTAAATCTCTTACTTAGAAAGGAAACATATTGGATGAAGTTGAACTAAATCTGAAGATCCTCAAAATATCCAAAATTCAACAAGTTTTTACCTGAAATTATTTCTTCCACATGTAGTTGCCATGTGATGAATGTTTAGATTATTAGTCCTACCTAGGAACAGAACAGCAAAAGGGAGTGAATGTCATTTGGCTTAAAGATGGGAAAAGGTCACTGGTTAAATTTCAGAAGTCATTTGAATTTAAGGTCCATTTGCATCATTTCTCTCAAAGCTTAGGTAGAGTTTTAAGAGATGTAGTCCATGTATCCCTATGAAATAAGGAAAGACTGAATTGGAATAATCAGACAGGCATCTTCCAAAATCTGTCAGGAAAGCATAGATTCAGCTAAGAAGAGAATTATGGAGTAGGAGAGAGTTAGATAAGACATGAACACCCTCTAAGTTTAGATCAATCTTCATCAAAACAGTCCCTTCAAAAAATCTGAAATGGCTAAAATTAATAAGACCTGATACTACTGGTAGATGTGGAGCAACTGAAATTCTCATACCTTGCTGGCAAGAGCATGAATTTGTACAAACAGCATGGAGAACTGTTAAAGCTGACATGAGCATATCCTACGACACAGCAATTCTACTGCTGGGAATATACTCGGCAGAAATGTGATCATATTTCACCCCAAGATATATATAAAAGTATTCATACCAACCCTATTCATTATAGCTCAAACTGGAAATTACCCAAATGTCCATTAACAGTAGAATGGATAGTTAAGTTGTGGTATATTTATACAACATGATACTATACTGCAATGAGAATGAATGAACTACAACTTCATGTAACACCACGGATGACTCACAAGCATAATGCTGAGCCAAAGAAGCAAGACCCAAAAGAGTACGTACTGTATGATTCCATTTATATAAAGTTCCAAAACAGCCAAAAACAATCCACTGACTGCCTGAGACCCCCTTGCTGGAGATGCCGTATATAGGGCTCTGGTCTTCAATGCAGCTGAAGCCAGAGTCTCAGTTATTCTTATCAAGGTGCCAGACATGGGAGTAAAGCTCTCTTGCTTCTTCTAGACCGGCCCATCTTCCAGTTGATAGCACTGAGTGTCCTCTGTCAATGTCTTGTATAATAGAAGACGTGTGCAGCCAAACCAGTCCTGTAGGTTATATCCTTTCCATCTCCCTCCCACATAGAATCTTCTTTCCATTTCTACCACCCCCAGCCAGTTAAGTTGCTCCGGATTTCTCCTATGGGCCTTTGCAATGACCTTGAAACTCTTCTTTCCCACTTTTGCCCTCTCCTTTCTCCTTTTGCCCTCTCCTTCCTTGTTTTAACCCTCCAGAGATATGTTTTAGAAGCCACCATGAGAGAATAAATAACATTGTCCAAATCCTGGGATTGGACCTTGGGTTGGAGGGGGAGGGACTCTTACATTTCTCACAGTGTTACCATACTAATATTCCTAAAGCAAAACTTGAAACTCAGCGTTTAAGACCTTCCACAGGATGATCCCAGGTTTTCTTTTGTAATCTTTCCTATTACCTCTTCCCTGCTGGTACCATAGATTACCACTTAACAGGATGACTTGCTGCTCCCCTGAACATGATCCAAATCACTGTCCATGCCATTCTGTACGTCCCAAATGCCTTTTTACCCACCTCTACCAACTGAAATCCCATTTACCTTTAAAGGGCATTTCAAGCCTCAGCCTATCAACGAATCCATTGCTAATTCTATCTCTATTTGTTTCCTTATTTCTCTGTTAGCATCTCTCTCTTTCTCTGTCTCTTTCCCTTCCATGATTTTCCCTCATTCTTTAGGAAATCCATAGAAATGAATCTCAATCTCCTTTGTGACAATGGCCTCAACCAACCACATATTACAGTCATTTGCCATTTTCTAAATCTCCCTAACATAATATAAACCCTTTAGCTCTAGCCTCATGCTTTGCACCTAGTGGACACTTAATAAATATTTGCTGAATTGTATAAAAAAGCTAAAAGTGAGCCAAATTTACTGGCAAAAAAGGCAGGACCTTGTCAAGAGTTTGCATGTCAAACAAAATTTCTGTGTGTCTAATCCATTTTGAGAACTATTTGCATCTCAACTGATGAGAAATCACTTCTATTTTTATAAACCTCTAAGATATTTTACTGCTTCTTTCAGTAACATATCCCAGTGTGTAATAAGCTCTAATGTCAGAATAATCTCATTTCTTTCTAACCTAAATCCTTCATGTTGCAGACTGAGCTATTTCTTCTGGATTTTTCCAAGTGAGGAAAAAGAAATAATGCAGATTACTGGCAGATTTCTGCCAATTTTCCCTTTGCTATTAAGTGTTCTGCTACCATCTCTATGGTTAATGCAGGTGCACGACATTATCACCATCATAACATCACCTCACACACTAGACCAAGGTGACTGGCCCAAGAGCAGATGCCTGACCCAAGTTGAGCTAATAAAACTCTTCACCAGGATTTTGTCACTTCCCTGTAATCATAGAGTTCAAGATCAGCCTTTCTCTGTGTCCAAGGATATCTGAGATAAATTTCAAAAGCTATCAGCTGCCATGCTCAAAGCTAAGGGAAGAAGGCAAGACTGGAAGGAGAAGAAAGTTCACATGATATGCTGAAAAGAGAATCCAGACAGTTTGTTCCAATCATTCCCAAGACCCATCTGCAGCCTTGAATTTCCAAGGCTTGGTTGTTCACCTCTTTTGTTGGATTCCATAAGCCCTAAAGATAACATTGTGAGACTTACCTAGTTCTTGTGTTTCTGTCTTTCAGCAAACTTGTCTTTCAGCGATGACAACAACCAATTTTGAGTTATTTCATCAAAAGAATGAGATTATGTGCCATTAGCCACACTCAAAGAACCAAAAGGCATATTCATGTGAATTTTCAGAATGAAACAATTGTTCCATTTAAGACAGGTGCTTCTGATGCCTTGCCCCACCCCCAGACCTGCCCTCTTCAGTGTGCACCCACCTGAGTCACCACTGCCATCACCTGCGCTGCCTTCTCACTGCAGAAACCCAAGCACAATTAGTGCATGTCTATTTTTACCCCCCTATCTAAACCTATAATTAATCTGGTTTTGAACAAATATATCTAAAAATAGCATGCAGGTCTTAGGGAATCACTGCAAAACACTGCAGTATCCATATAGACCTGAAGAGTCTAAACTATCTCTATGCATTAAAAGTACAATCTGTGCAGCTTGGTGGAGTATGTGAATCTCCTTGGTAATATTTTCCATTTTTCCTTTCAACTGAATTAACCAGAGGGAACAATCTGTATTGAAGTTGTGAATGTGTATATTTTTGAGTCAAAAACCATACCACTTTAGGGACAAATTCCAAAGACATTAGGGACATGAAAGGACCAGAACTACTTTTACAATACCTTCCTCCAGATGCAAATTATTCTCTCCCAGCTGTAAATAAGTTACCAACTACAGTGTTATATTTGGAGAGGAATTAATTGTGTGCCCATTTTATAGATTTTTTGCAATGGCACATTATCAAACTCCTTGGAGGGAGTTTTTATATTTTTAATAAATAGTTTTTTTAATACATTTTGAGGGGAATTCTTGCAATCTGCAAGGCCTGGGCTAAGTTTCCAA
This sequence comes from Daubentonia madagascariensis, assembly GCA_023783475.1. Taxonomy (NCBI): domain Eukaryota; kingdom Metazoa; phylum Chordata; class Mammalia; order Primates; family Daubentoniidae; genus Daubentonia; species Daubentonia madagascariensis. The sequence goes on from JAKFHU010002136.1 coordinate 2,221,242, forward strand.
GAAGAATTGGTAGATTCTAAAAAAAAAACAAACCCTTTAGACCATTCTAACTAGAAAAAGCCACATGTCCAACAGTGCCATGGCAAGTTAAGAATTTAGGAATCTTAATTCATTTGAGGCCAATATCCAATGCTGAGAATGTTCCAGACAGGTAGAAAGAAATAATTTGAAATAGAGAGAAGGGACTTCTAATGAACAAGTAAACATGACTCAATGAGCGCAAAGAGCAATGTGTTAAAATGTTCTACCCCGAGTAATGCAAATGCAGTCTGAAAGTTTAGACAAATGCCCTCCTTCACATTTAGAACAGCATTAACACACTGACATCCTCAGGTACCCTCATGACCTGCTTGGGACCCAGAATATCCCCATCTGGGCCAGATGACATCCACACCCACCACACCAGTCGGTTATTGCTGGGAGTCCGTGGCACCTTTTTTCTGTGACCTTCTCTTCTCTAAAGTCAAACCACTGGTAACCATATGTTCCCAGAATCTTGAAACTCATTTGCTGTTTTATAACACGTTTTCAATTTTTACTTCTACTCTTTATAGCACTGCCTCAGTTATTTTTTTCTTGGTTTGCTCTGACTTTAAAAATACCATCTAACTGATAAAGTCACCAAAAGCAGTTTGGTGACTTTAACAGCTTTTTGTCTACCTGTGGTAAGTGACACCAGGGGCACCTCCAGTGTCTCTGGGGATGTCCCTAGGCACCATCATTTAAAATCAAAAATAAATTATATGAACAGCCCATTAAGTCCTTCCTTTTCCCATCTCCAACAAATTAATAACAATATTAAAAATAACCAGTAGCCGTTACACATTGCACAGTGTCTTCTTCGCACCCAACATATTATTATCTTATTTTATCCCATTACCCTCTGAGGTAGGAACCATTATAATTCAGTTTGCAGATGAGGAAGTGAGGTGAAGACAGGTTAAGTAAAAAAATGCTGTCCTTGGCCTTTTTCTCTTCTTACTCCAGTGATCTAAATATCCATTCTGGTTGGTTTACTCTTGTGCCCGAGATGCAAAGTGATTATCCTTGCATTGATACTCCCAGGTCCTGCCTCAACACAAACACATTCAGGTAAAATCTCATCCTCTTCCATCACCAACTCGTTTATTCCTCCTTAATGCAGTGAATTGTGCGCAACCCACTTACTTTACCAAGCTGGGAAACTAGGCCTTATCCAAAACACTCTGCTCTGCCTCAGACCCCGCCCCACACAGTCACTGTATCTTCTTAATGTCCCTTCCATCCCAGAGAACTGCTTAAATTCAGCTTTGCCATCACTTCCTGCCTAGATCACAACAGCCTACTAGTCTCCCTGCCTCTGCCTCAGCCCTCTAGAATGAAAATTTGTTCAGACCATCCCTGCTAAGATTGTTGATGGCCTTTGAGAGACATCAGAGAAATCATCTGAATCTTTTAACACAGCAAAAAACTCCCATCTTGATCTGGGCCCTGCCAACCTGCCCTGTTTTGCCTTTCACTCATCCTCTCTTCCACACCCGGGCGTACAGTAAGTGTTGCTTGTCTTCACGACTGTGTTCATTGTTTTTTCCTGATGCCCTGTCCCCATCCTTCAATATTCAGTTCAGGTATCACCATTTCCAGAAAGGCTTCCCTGAACTTCTTCTCGATCCCTAAACCCCACCCAGCACGACCAGCACAGACAACCATCATTGCACTAAACAGCCTAAAGCTATTCTTTTTCCTAATAAGAGAAGAAAAGCCATATCTCCTATCTCTGTGACCCCAGGGCTTATCACAGTGCCTGGCACACAGTTGATGTGCCTACTATTTGTGGAATGAGTGAATGCATAATGAAAAGATGGAATTTTCCTGCCACAATATATGGCATCTGCACACTTCGCATTTTCCTAACAGTCTGAAAATTGTTATGTTCACCTCTCCCCATGAATACATTCATATTTAGCACTTCAATTGGATCTATACTTTTGTTTTGAAAAATAGGGTAGCCATTGTATTTTCACTGATCACCCACTGTTGCATCAGTTTTGAATCTAAGTGTTGTGATGGGACCTAGCTGATAAACTTTATTTGCCTGGCACAATTTTAACAAATTACTATATATCCTCCTTGGTTGTCCTGGAAAAACTTAAACGGCACTCCCCAAGCTCCAAACCAAATTTATTTTCCCCCATCCTTCTGTATGGTCTAATCATGTCTGCTCTGTTCCTTAGCTGTGGAACTGCATTTACATTATGTTCACTAGCCCAACTGAGCCTCAGCATATACCAGTAGAACACAACAGATAAAACAAAGGCCAGTAGAAAAACTATAGGGAAAAAAAACCCCACAAAGCCGGATAACTTGAAATGAAAAACAGCCCAGCAGGAATTATCCTGCAAACAGGAACAGGACCTTGAGAAGTGGTAAATGGAACATTAGTCTTGAACCTAGAAACATCCCTGGAGAAGTCACTGCTATACCACAGCTCAGGAGATGGATACTAACAAATTGCGTTTGAGATCTGAAATGCCCAGCCTGAACAGAAGGAAAAGCATTAGCAGTCAGGGAGACGTGGAGTTAGGAAATTGAAGCCCATATGGGTACGCCACTCCAGTAGCCATGTGTAACGTGAGAGGCTCCATAAACCTGAACCACTGCAAATGATTGGGGGGCAAAGAATTTCAGTTTCTTCAGTGACAAAGCCCAGAATAACATGTGGATCTATTGATGCTGGTTAGGGCTGGAAGAGGAATTTTACCAGCATGAGGGACAGTAGAGATGTTAGTATACAAGCAAGAGAGGAAACAATCAGAGATGAAATTGAAGTTAGAACCAGGCAATTCACAGGGGCAAGAACAACCCAACCCAGCATCTGGGAGTACGGCAGGGCAGACAGTATAGGGATATCCTGGGGAATATGTCAGAGCAACAGGTCTGCTGAAGGTGGAAAACAGAGCTCATAGGCTAACACTAGTGAGCCACCAGTCAAAATTCTGAGTAGGTGTCAGCCCAAATGTAAAGACATTCTTCTTTGATCCCTACGTCTTCATAAAGAATGAGGCACTGATTTAGTGGGAAACAAACTACACCCACAGGAGGTGTACACCAATGAGGTTGCCTTCATTTTTCTCATGACTGATACCAGCTTTACTCTTTGGCCCATGGGCTGCCAGAAACAGACAACATCTTTACTCCATTTAGTAACCAAATTTGTTTTCAGTCATTTCTGGTTTAAAACAGTCTCTCTCGGGAAAGTTTCACTCAAATTCAGATATTATCATACTTTTAAGTTGCAGTTCAAAATGTCCATCTCAGGGCATCTCAAGTATGTCCCTCATATTTCTCAGGGGCACCTCCTTGCCTTCTTCTCTGGGTCCCGTTTCTAATTTCCCAGGGCACTTTTGCACCTGTCACCCAGAAGCAGCAGTGAGGTTCAAAGTGTGTCTGTTTATGTGTGTGAGGGCTTCAAAGTGCACAGCAGTGGGTGTGGTCGTGTGGTGGCTGGGCTGTGGTCACTTCTTTGCTGACCTCTTCTGATATTTTCACTGGTCTGGGCTCTTGCACTGGTAGCATCAAGTGCTGACTCAATCATGGATGATCTTCAGGTACCATCCAGACATCTCCATTGGCACGTCCCTGCAGGGTTCCCCCCCCAGCTCTGAAGGTATCATCCATCTCACTCCGAGGCATCAAGAGGACCTGGTGAGTTGGCTGTATCCCATTCACCTTTTGTGACAACTCCAGATTTCTCCTGAAAAACTAGAAATTCCCACCTATCCAACTTGGCCCTGTGGAAACCTGGAAATGGTTTTTCATCTCTCTAAATTCTCCTTTCATATCTGGGTCAAGACTGTGCCAGAAGTTTCTACCTCTCTTCCTAGGGAGAGGTGGAAAATTGACTCAGGTCACAAGAAGAGTTCTTAGACTCCTTCAAAACCTGATCCAACCTGGTTACCTTTAAATATTCTGATGGCACAGGCACACCTGTCTTTTGAGCAGATTTGATGCAGATTGGGTTGTCTCCTTGGAACTCTAAGGGCTTCACCTTGACTGTCCTACGGGGATGGAGGAGAGTCAGTAACAAGTTAGGGAGCAGGAAAGGAGTGTTTTGAGGATACTCCCCACACCCTGCACACACCACAAATGGGATCAGAAAAATCTCAGCAAAGCAAAGAGACAAAGTTACCTAAGAGGAACAGGGAATGTGCTAAAAACAGAAGCATGTGCAATTTTATTTTTAAAGCAAGAAGTAAGAATTGTATGGCATGAATATAAATTTTTTTTCTCTTGAATTGAGACATGGATATATCAGTTTGGCAAAGATCTTAGAAACTTAATAAAAAGTTAACACCCATTATTCTGCACGTTATCAAAACCCAGAGTCCCTGAGTATTGGTTCTTTAAGATACGTCAGTCTCCTCAAGCTTTGCAATTCTTTATGTCTACTGTCTATAATTGCATTTCCAGGCCCTTGACAATCTACTTTGTATACGTACAATACTTTTTGTTTTAAATGTTGCGTAAGATCTATTTAGTGATAGTCAGTGATTCCAATTTAAGTTAAAATTCAACCGTATGTAGTGTTGCCAATGCAAATAGCTCACCTGTGTTGACAATCAGAGAAACAGATACCTTGAACACATGGCTCAGTGTGCACCTTCACAGGTGATGCCACTCTGAGCAGCTGGCATGTTTCACCTTACTCAAATTATAAAATAAATTGCAATTTCAGGATTTTGCAGATGTGGAAAAAATATGGGTTTTAGAAGCTAGGAAATACATTGAGCAACATGAGTAACCAGGGGAACTGGGTATGGGAGAAAATTATCAAAAAAGGAGTATTACTCTTTTTCAGCTATAGGAATAAAAGGACTAACAAATAATAGAAGACAAGAACAGAATCATCCAAATCTACCATTTGTTGAATATCTTCTATTTGTTTGGCATTATGTTAGGTGATTTATATTTATTTCATTTTGTTTCCATTGCACAGCATCTTGAAAGAAGTAAGGTGAATGTGCTGACTTAAACTCTGGTTTTCCTGTAGACAACTGAAAAGCAGCAACTTGTGCCTGGTGGCCTGGCTTACTGCTATAATCCTAGGGTATTTTAGAATGAAAGTTTACTCCTCCTTTCTCACCCCACATACATACCACCCCCATCCATGGGTCTAAGGTTCAGTCAGAAAATAGTAAGCAGCTCTACAAAGCCAAGACAGAAGCAGGCCAGAAATCCATGCACAGAATGATGCCATTTGGATTATCAGTCTCTGCTTCCGTACTCAGCCAACTTATCCATTTTGAGAGCAAATGGTCAGACTTTCCACCCTCCTACACTCTTTTCAACAGGGTCACTAAGAGGCAGTCTCCACTATGTGAAGACAGCCTTAGAGTGGGTGGAACCAAATGTTTCAAAGTCAAAAAGAACTGGATTCAAATCCCAGCTATGTGGCCTTATATAAGATTAACTTCTGGAAGCCTCCATCTTCTTATCAGTAGAATAGGTCATTGCAAATAGCTTTCATGGTTATTGTGAAGCTTAAATGGGATATCTTAAAGGTCTTAATATGGTGGCTGATACAAAGAAAGAACACCATATATTAATAAAGGGGGGAAATCCTTCTTATTTCAGTTCAAATGATTGTAGAGAACATAGGGAGAGGAAAACAAGGTAGGTGTTATGTCTAAGCATTAAACTGCTATCTATCTTTTTAAAGGCAGGAGGGACAGGCACCAAATTAAGTTTGAAGTAAGGTGATTTCCTAGCATCACATAGACGTGACAAAATATAACGCTGCAATGCTCACATGCCAATAAAGACCCAAATCAGGAGAGAACAAACTGTCATCATAAGTAGACAAAGCCATTGGTAATTTTAGCAAATCTGGAAAGATCTGAGCAGATGCAGAACTCTAAAGCCATCAACTTGGAGAGTTCAACAGGTCACTGTTTCTATCATTTTAATATAGCCAACTAGCCAGGGCACTGTCACACTGAGAAAGTAGGTACAGCTTAATTCCCTTAAGATATTCATTTTTATTTGATAGAGTTCCAGAGATGCAACTAGGTATTTTTTTCCCCTTTTTGCCACAGGGAAAATGATTTCTTCATCTAGTTATTAAATGACAGTCTCTTGACTACTGTACCCAGTTTGGAATTTGAGATCATGCTCTGTCTCCAGTGTGAGGTTGTTCCTCAAGCAGCCTGTCAGTCTGTCTGTCCCATTTTATTAGTAAGTGATGAGAAAATGCACTACACGCACTTCTCTCAAAAGAAGCCATACCATTTTTTTTATAGCCAGAAGCATAAGATGTTTAACAGAAATTTCTCAAATTTTCTCTTTTTTGCATTAATTCCTTTTTGTCTAGAGGAACATCCTATAGACCATTTTTAAAATGATTACAAGAAAACAACAGAGCCGTCATTTCTATTCATTTTCTTCTACAATATGAACTTCTGTGACTGTAATTCCACTGCCCCTGATGAATAGCTAAAGCTTCGGCAGCAGAGGACTTCTTCTGCAGAATATAGAAGTCTGCATTCTCATTTATTTTGCTACGTGTTCTAAGACTAAATGTTTTTTTAAAAAATGTTACTCCTGAAAGAGCTTCATTGCAGATATTTCCAGCCTAGTCTCAAGCTTAATCAACTGCCCATGATTTTGCAGGCCTTAATGGAAGAAGACAGAGACAACATAATGTGCATTATGCAAAGTTAGCCAAAAGTGAGGCTGTGGAACAGCATTGGGGACCATTATCTCCCAGAAGAGTTGACACAATAGAGGCAGACAATTAGATTAGAGTATTTTCCTAACCAGGCCAAAAGTAAAGTCTGGGGGACAAGATAATGTTCAGATCTGGGCAACAGCCAAGCGGCAAGAATCCTCGGCCAGCATGGCAGACTCTTGCTATCGCTGTATTGGCTATACTCTAGAATTTGAAGTAAGACTAACTCTTCTCAGAATTAAAGCAACGAGTTTTGTTTAATAAAGTAGCAAACGGACCTGTAACATGCTGTGGCCTGGGTCTTACAGACATTTGCTTTTTTCTTAAAAACTGTACAGAAATCTACCCGGCCAGTCAGTCCCCACTAAGTTAGCTCCTTGTGAGAAGTATTGCAACATGTGAGAACGAAGGAACAAATATAAGAAAAAAGCCACGGCCTGTGTCAGAGGGAGCCTCACCACACAGAAACACACACACGTAAATGCGTGTTGACATAGAATGCTCAACCCCAGCATGTGTCCAACTCCAGGGAAATTGCTCAGGGACTTATAAACATCATCTAGTAACCGCTTAAACTGCCAGACTTAGCGCTCTGCCTACAACAGATGCAGAAATGAAGCAATTACAAAGCAATATTTCAATAAGAACAAGTGAATACAGCACAACCTTAGCAAGTAAGTGCCGAGAGGGTCACAGTGAGGGAATAATCAGAGCCAGATGGATTAATCAGAAGAGAACCTCACAGGGACACTGACTGGCATGGTAATTCCCACGGGGCAGTGACCTGCACCAACTCCACCAAGATAATTACATGGCCCTTCGTGCACACCAATGGGGAGTAACAGGATAGACTAGACACCCGTAGGTGCTTGGCAAGTGTGAAGGATACCTATTAACAATCTTGTTGAGAAACTGTAGGTATAAAAAATGGCCAGAGCATATATGCTAAGCTAGCAAGTGATTAAATAATGTTGCACAGAGGCGGCCAGATGCCAGTGGAGAAAGCCTCGGCGACAGAATCAGAGGGCAGGCTTCTAATCGTGACTCTGCTACTGACCGGCTGTGTTACCCTTGGGCAACCTCTGGGCAGTCTCTTAGGACTGCAACGTAGGGATTGCAGCCCATGGGTGTTGGGAGACTGAGAAGGCAGAGTGGCTATTGCTCACTGGGGTTGGAGAAGAGCTTTTTGGATAAATGAGAAAAAGAGACACAATGGAATGAGTCAGTGAAAGTCTCAATTATCTGCATAGCCCTGACGTGGGAGAGCATCTGGCTTCTCTTCTGCCTCCTGCATGAGGCCAAGGCCGGGCCACAGAAGCAGTCATTTTTGCTGGTTCAGTGGTGTTCCACTGCCAACGCCAGTTCAGAGGATGGAGATCCGGCTGCAGAGTAAGTGAGGAGATACTTCTGGTCACCACCAAATATAAAGCATGTGGTAAATGCAGACAAACACCAAGATCCGAAGACAAGGTGCCTACATGAGGTGCCTACAGTGGGTCGAAGGGTGTTTCCCCAAAAGATATATCCACTTGGAACCTGTGAATGTGACCATATTTGGAAAAAGAGTCTTCGCAGATGTCATTATGTTAATGATCTGGAGATGGGACCACCCTGGATTACCTGGACAGGTCCTAAATCCAATGTTAAATGTTCCTATAAGAGACAGAAAAGGAGAAGAAAGGAGAAGCCACATGAAGTCTAAGGCAGAGATGGCAGTTATGAAGTCACAAGCCTGGGGACATCAAGGATTGCTGCAGCCACCAGAATATAGAAGAGAAGCATGGAATGGATTCTCCCTCAGAGCCTCTGGAAGGAACCAACCCTGCCAACACCTCATCTTCAGACTTTTGGCCTCCTAAACTGTGGGAGAATACATTGATGTTGTTTTAAGCCTCCCAGTGTGTGGTACTCTAGGAAACTAAGATAGTGCTCGCTAAGGGAAGGAATAAAGTGGCAATGGCTGTGGGAGAAGTAGATGGGCACATACTGAGGTTGCCTAGGAAACTGAAGTTCAATCGACCCACTTAATGCTTGGTATATAAGCTGGGGTGTAGCTTATGTTAAGTAAAACTCTTAATATAATTTTGCAACATAAGTACTTGTCCTATGTTTTAGCTATTCCCAGGAGTGCTAGAAAAGGGGAGACAGAAGAAGAAATAGTCCATAAGGCAATATTCCATGCAACTCATTACCTGGGGGAATCTGTGGAAGACTGCTCAGACTATGATGCTCTAGACAGAAGTAATAGCCCCTTCTGGGACTTTCTGGCTGTGGGCTGAGTATCTAGTGGTCAATCTGAATCTCCTGAGAGGGCTGGTGAGAAATGGAGGAGCCATTAGATCCATTTGTAGTGACTGTAATTATGTAACTTGTACTGCAACAGCCTAGCCCTTGCTAACCCTTAAGAACGGGTTTAGAAATTAGGGATTCCATAAAGCAATATGATTACGCCAGTGAAAAAAGTAGCAGATAGGAGTTGTAGGTCTCTGTACCACGCATTGTTCTCTTCCATTCTAACACGACACAATCCTAGGGAATCCCTGAGAGCTTGCAAGCGGCGGCACATATCACCTCCTCTTCCACTCGCATGGGCAGGACTCCATGAGGGTTCACGGGGACAGTTTGGATACTGAATTCCCTGTATTCCAAGTTAATTCAGAGAAGCATATGGATAGCTGTTCTGAGCTGCCTGTGGGCATCTTAGGCTGATCGTGTGTTCCAGTTTAGTCAAATACATTTCCAATATTGCTGTGAGCTAATGGAAAGAAATCATACACATTTTTCAAATTTTGGCAAGACAAATAGGAGCTTGTATCTCAGTTCTAATACAACAAATGTACCTTATGCCTTGTTTTCTCCAACTCTTATTTCAGAAAACAAAGATACCATTAACAAGCTCCCCATGGTTCCTCCTTTCCTCCCACCTGCCACCCCACTTCCTCTCCCCTATTCCTTCCCTCTGTTCAAAGACAGAGCAGCCTGCAGGGGATGTGATTAATGAGCTCCATCCCTGAGCCAATGGGGGTGGGTGGGCCACTGGAGCCAAAAAAGCAAAGTGGAATTAGCAAGGGGAAGATTGGAGATCATTCGCTGAGTCTGCCTTCCTGCTTCTGGAGGAATAGAGCAGGCAAAAGAGCAGCAGGATGTAGCTGGGCAATCATCCCCCAAGGACTGGGTATAGGGAGAAGCAAAAAGAAGAGCCCAGAAGAGGCAGCAGCAGGCACACAGAAATGAGAAATTAAAGATGTTTAGGGGGCAGCAAAAGAAAAAAAAAAGCAAAACTAAAATCAAAGATAAAAATAAAGATTCCAGGAGAAGCAACAAACCAGGTAAAGGGGAAAGAAAAGGAAAGAGAATTGAAGAAAAGCAACTTAAAAGAACACAAGCAAAGGTATCTAAAATCAAACAGGATTTCAAAAAGCCTAAGATAGAAGGTAAAGACAAGGAGCTGAAGATCACTGGGAGAAGCAAGTGTACTGGGGTCAATTATGCAAAAGGCTCAGGGCTTTTTAATTGGATAGTCTATTAGGGAGGAGTTGAATCGGTCAGCTATTTCTGCAAAACCAACTGCTCAAAAGTTAGGGGCTTAAAAATATTGGTCACATATTCTTGCCTCTGTGGGTCACCTGGTGGGTTGGTTGATCTGGGTTGGGCTCGTCTGGAAAATTTTGCTTCAAGCTGGGGGTCCAGCTAGGCTTGGCTCCTTGATACAGGCTGGTCTCAGGTTTTTCCACGCATGTTCACTCTAGGACCAAGGGTGAAGGGAATACTAGCTACTCAGAGAAGGGTCTTTCTGCAGCAATGGGGAGGCTCAAGAGGTCAAGCCATTTCAAGCCTGTGTTTGAATTACATCTGGTAACATTCCATTGGCCAAATTATGTCCCATGGTGAAGCACAGGGATTAATTGTGCAAGAAAATACATTCTTCCCATGAAGGTAGCAGTACACATTTGAAAAATATCCTGTCAATCACAAGAGTAAAAGACGGAGAAGAATTAGGAAGTTATCAAAAATTTGTGACAATAATGTACACATTATATAATCAAGACAGAGCTTCATATATTGCAGTCTACAAAGTAAAAGAACATCACACCCTGTAACCAGTATGTGAAGCAGAGGATTTCTAGTATTCCTCCTCCCTCAGTAACTTGTGCTAGAAAAAGAATCATACAGCTGTATTAAGATGAGCCAAGCCACGGTTAGGTCATACCAAAACACCAATTGCACTATTTTTTCCCCACTCATATGCCATTTCTTCAATTTCACTTCTGGGTATTGATTAAAATCAGTAAACAAAATTTATAATACCATGCAAATTAATGTATCATGTGGAATTATAATAAACAGTTCAGCTTATAGAAATATTTTCATAGACATAATGCTTGAAATTTTTAAGATTGCAAAACAAGAGCAAAGTAGACACAGGATGAAATGGCCAATGGCTGGAAAATATCCAGCTCTTGGGTTACTGTGAACAGTAAAAAGAGAACATCTCTGCAATTTTCCCAAATAAACCTAATTAGGGAAAATTAATATAATCAAATTATACCAATGTTTCTCATGAATATGCCAAATTATATAACTCAAAATAAAATGTGTCAAAAGGCAATGGGAATATAGTTTCAGGTCAGCTACAAAATTAACATTTAGTCTGTGGCACATTACTTCAGTTTCTTGTGCCTTAGTTCCAAATTTTAGAAATGAAGTCATTCTACTAGTTAATCTATGAGGTTCCTTCTGGATTAAGCATTCATGCTGAACATGTACTTGTGGCCCAGTGCTAGAGGTACTAAGATGAGGTTGCTGTGGCTCTCTTCTCAAGGAGATCAAAACGAGTAGGTTAGAACACAAATACCATATGAATTTTAAGGTGGCATGTACTGCATGGAGAAATCTTTAGGAGGCCTTGGGAGGCCAGGGGGAGGCCGAAACAAGCTAGAAGTGGAGGCAGTAGAAGGTGTGAGGTGTATGAGAAATCAGAAGTCTAGAGTCTGAATCAAGGGTGGTTAGATTAGTCTAGAGAAGAAGTCAGGATGAGGCCATCCAAATTCCTATATGCTTTGCTAATGAGACAACAGTGAGACACTGAAGAATTTTAAGTGAAAAAGTATCACGGTGGATTTGCAATTTTAGGTGGTTCACATTAGTGAAGGATAGGTATTGGGGGTATAAGAATAAAGGTGGGGAAACCAAACCAGAAGCATATGTAACAGAGCAAATCAGAGTATAAGAATCCAAACAAAGGCATCAAAAGTAGGGATGGGGAGAAGAGATGGGTTGACCAATATCTAGGACCCATATCTAAAGTTAAGGAATATTCTCAGTTCACTTTGGTATATGCTAAATTGATGTGGTGGTAGGACATCCAAGAAGAGATACCAGGAGCATTGTAACTTACCTGTAATTGAGAAATAAGAATCCAAGATCCCTTGTATGACACCAAGAAGGTCTGACATGGTATAAGAACTAGGAAATGTTTTTAGTGGACATCAAGGAAAGGGAATTTCAGGAAGCTCTAAACAATAATATTCATGTTAAGACATGTGGGCTAAGACACATCTTTTTTTTAACACAAAATTCATTAGAAATATTGCTTTTAAATTAGAACCAAGTTATCACTAGATTTTTTCCAAATTGGTATTTTCAAATGTATAAGTTTTACATGAACTCATGTGACACAGAATTCATGTTGTTAGCTAGCAGATAATTGTTAGTTTATTTATTTCATTTTATTTATTCTATTTGGTTTTGCTTTCTGGGTCTAATGTCAATTTCCTCCAAAGGAAACATCAGGGTGGAGAAACACCCACATACATACGTACGTACACACACACACACACACACACACATCTTGTTTTTCTGTGTGAAGTCATCGGAAATAGTCTATGACCCACAAAAGAAAGAGAATCAATACTCTTTTCATTTTGCATCTTTCTCTGGCAACTCTGGGAAAATATGAAAAAAGTCTATATTACAAAGAGTGATGCCCCAAGACAGCAGAGTCAGGAATGCTCAAAGACAGGAGAACTGATGACTTTCCACTCAGGCACATTTTCTCCTAATACAAAGGAAATGAAAGACATCGAGTCAAGTTGCCTTGCAGGTAGGTGAGAGAAGAAGGAAGTGGGAAGATTTAAGAGACCTAGTTAAGGGTCTGAAAAGACAGGTTAGTGTGAGGGAAAAATCATTCAACATTTGCTTTTTAGTTTCTAAGAACAAAAATCACTTAAGGGAACATATGGGAATAAAAAAATGCCTTTTGCCAGTAAAACTGCATCCACAGCATATCTGTTTATAGTTGTTTCCAAAAGACAGATTTGGGTTAGAAATTTTAAAGGGTCAGTAGTTAAAAAATATCATGAACTACTAAAGTGAAAGAAGGGTGGGTAGTTATAAAATGTGTTATGAAATTATCTCATCATAATTTTGGAGATTTTTAACAGAAATATGCAAATCTAAGCTAACCAGTTATTATTGAGTTATTAATGTCCCTATGGTGAAGAGTTTGCTCCATCATAGAGAAGTAAAGAGCTCTGAAACCCCAGAGGAGCCAAGATTCCAAAATCGTGTGTTAACAAGAATGTTCTCACATCTTGGGGCATATATCTGACTCCCTCAGAATTGTGACATTCTTGGAAAGCTGATAATGACTCTGAAAGGTGGTGCACAAATTCTATGGTATAACTTAGTAAAGATGGATGACAATTGGTGGCTGAGCCTACAACTCCCCGTGCCCCATTTGGTCCTCTTGCCCATTTGCATTTAACTTCTGGATGGGGGAGCTCTGTACTTCTCAAATCTGGCCATGCTACAGAATTGCTTGTGGTGCTTTTTACAAATAAAGCTGTTCAGGCTCCATTCCCAGAAATTGTTTCAGTGCTTGAGCACACGCATTCTAAAATAAATAAAAGGCAAATCAAAAAAACTCAATTGGTAATTTTATTGCACAGCCTGGGTTAAAAGCCATAGAAAGAAAAGATGGAAGGGAAGCAGGCAAGAAGGAGAAAAGAAGGGAACCAAGCAAGCCTGTTTATCAATCCTTACCCCTCTGCATTGAGTTTGTGGACTCCAAAATTCTGTGCAACTCTGGTTTGGGCCATTTCCTTCCATATCAGTGTCTTAATAGAAGCCTATGTGGTACATATACTCCCACACTGGATCCAAGGTGACACATCTTGCCAATCTAGTAGACTCAGTGGGATGCAGAAAGCTAGCCTACAAGCAGAACATCACAAAAACTGGCTCCTACTCCCGAACTCTACTGGAGTTAAGAATTATACACCAGGCTGAGGAATAAAAAGGAACAGAGGATGAACACTGATTTTAGAGGAGTAAATCACTCCAAAGTGCAATTCCAGAAGTACATATTGATGAATAAACTTTTACAACAATTAAAGACAGTCTTTCCAGGAAAACATTCGTGACCAAATCTTTGATGTCCTCTAAAAGCTCTGCAGGTTGAACATCTATTAAAGAGTCATCTTTACTGGCTGCAATGACTCTCTCAGTTGACGGACGTGGTGAAATTCTCTATTTTCCCTTTATGCTAACTAGTTTATTGATTTATCTTACAATACTGGATAAACTGGCTTTCAGAAATGGTAAAAGAAGGAAAATTTCACAGCTCTCATATCTCATATGAAATATTTAACTACCTTTAGTGCATGTTTTACTCCTTCCTCTTCCTCCCATCTAGATTGCAATTTATGTATGGATGGCTTTGTAGATGTTCCCTTAGATCTTGATTTGATATTTTGGATATGAATCAAAGAAAATTAATGAGTGTTTCAGGAGTCTACATAAGGCAGCTCCAAAGATAATATTCACATTTCTTTGATCTAGTCATATTTACTGTTGTGTTTCAGTTAGAAGTGGCTATAGGCTCTGAAAGAGACAATATAAATAAAGCCCCCCTCACACACTCACACCCATACCCATGTAATTTTTGGACTGAAACACAATCAAGAAACAGGACAGATTTTTTTTTGTAAAGAAAATGGGCATTGGCTACACTTTCTGGGACAGATTTTTAAAAATAATTTATAAGGACTCCCAAAGGTTGGCCATTAACAGAGACTTCATTCTATTGCAGAAAGTAAAATGGCAGAGTTCCTAATGAAAATGAGGTAGTTGAAGCAAATACCTTATGCATATATCTATTTTCTTACCATTCTCCTTTCTGCTGTTGTTACACAGGCATTTTTACCCCAAACTCCCCTTGTCTTATTAAACTCATTCTCCATTAATCTGTCCTCAAGAAGCTTCTGTTTTCTAGATAAAACTGTGAAAAGGTTGCATGATATTTTGGAGGGAAAGAGTATTATTTAGTATTCTTTGTAGTCCCTGGGCTACTAAAGAAACCTCATTAGGTCTGTATGTTTTAACCCAATAGTCTAAAATACAATGAAGTAGCTGTCAAAGTTTGGGTTCCCCAAGAAGCAGATGTGAAATGATGACTTGCATGCAGAAAGATAACAAGGAAGTGCTCTTGAGATCAACACCCATGGAAGGGAAAGGAGGAAAGTAAAATTGGGCAGAGGACTGAAGTCAAACTGTGACACAATCTCAAAGGAGGCCAAAGCCAACTTGATGGGGAGTCTGGAACTAGAAAGACTTTTCAGAGATGTGCTGAGATGAAGCAAGGGTGCCAGGCCTTTGTTTCCCCAGGTTGATCAGTCATTAGACATGGGCCACCTAAAATGAGGCATAACCCTGGGTTCTCTTTAGCTGAGGCAATCCCCGCAGAGGCTGCTAGCTCACACTTTCTGCTCTGTAGCTCTCCCAACAATGTGGGGAATGTAGAGAATGCCTCTACATTCTTCAGTGGAGGATCTGGGCAGTGCATCCTGGCATTCACCACATTAACTTTAGTGATTCAGTAATGATTGCAGAACACAAACAATTCAGGTTCATTTGTGAACAAACTTACCTAGTCTACCACATTTCACTTTAATTAAAGGCATGCGTGAGCCACGTTTGAGGGTCAGAATATTTGTTGTATTATTGCTACCTGAAGGGTCAGAACCAATCAACTACTAGTAAAGTGATTGCCTACCACTGGATACTAGCCCTTGAAGAACTCTCATCCACAGATGGGAGAATATCAAAATCCAACAGACACCTATTATCATACCTTTTATTACCATCTCCAGTGTGATTATTTGTTTCTGCATGTAGATATGAACTTAAATTTACTTTTTTGCTCATTTCAACTGAGGTTTACTGACAGACTATATGCCATTTGGAATGGGTGAATGCGTGCACAAATTTAAGTGGAGATGTGTTTAACTGTTCAGGCTTTCTGCAGAAGGAAAGAAAAAAATTCAGACTTTACAAGAAACGTCGAGCTTCTGAGAGGCGTGAAAAGATGAGCCCTGCCTGACTTGGATTTTTCGGTGGACAGCTTCTTTGCCAATGACAATTGGAAACCCAGTGAGGCTGAAGGAGCTATTAATGAGAGTGCTCAACAGCAAGTAATAAATATGGGTCCTGAATTGAGTTACTTTCCCATATTTAATCCCTGATTCAAATTTGTAAAGGTTATTAATGTATGTTTCTTGTTGATTCTGTTATCATGTGGTTAAATATTCTTATTAATGAGGGATGGACTGGCTGGTTTGCTGTGTGATGGAGGCTTATGTAGAGGAATCCTGAAATGACATTTTGAATGAATTTATTACCGGAAGGATCATCAGTTATAAAAACTGGGCCCGGTATTTCCCTTCTAGCTGTACCATAAAGATGGCCAAAATGTCAAGATTTCTCTAGCACTAATATTTTTTGGAGCTCCTGTGTTTATCTGTAAGCTCTCCTCTGCCACTGCATTTTTTTTTCTGCAGATATCAGCATATTCTCTACAAACCTGCTGATTGCTCACATTAGCTTGTAGTATTCATCTCAAGCGTTCATCAAGCACCATTTTTCTCCTCCGAGCTTCTGATTTTTTAAAATGCCTTTACCTTCCTCCCCAGGCTCTTAACTAAAGGTTTTTCTGTAAGACATTTTTCAGTATATTGGACATCACACAACTATTTTGTCATTTGGTTAGATTTCCTAAAGCTCTCTGGGAAGTCACTTGCCACTTTGTCATCAAAAGAGCTAGAGAAAGAAGTAGGGGCCAGGGAGATATGAAGGGCTTTCTTCCCCCTAGATTTTACAAGTAACTTTTTGATGAAGATCATAAGAAAATGATTAAAAGGGAACCGATAATGAGCAATACAAAATTAAGATCAAATGGGCTTTTCTTATGACTTGCTAGCTGGAACAACAAAAACAACAGCAAAAGTTAATGAATTAAAAACAAAGTAAAAACAGGCTGCCAAGAACTTGAAAGAAGCAAATGGGGAAGGAGTGCTAAAGCCAGTGAAAATGAACTTTCTGGAAGCTGTCCCAGGGGGTCCTGGTACACAGCAGGGCTGTCACCTGGAGAGACAGGCCTGCCCTCACTCCAGTGGCTCAGCCTGCCCTGGCCTGAGGAACATGGAAAAGTGCCAAGTCCTCAGGAATAATGTCTGTGAACCACCTGTACTGCTTCCATGTGATGTAAAGGATGTGCCATCGAGGGTCACATATTGATTTGCAGCTTTTCTTCATCCGCTGTTTCTCATTCTTTCCTTCTCATCTCTGAGCTGTCTCTCAGTTGGTGAGCACCACCCCAGAGTTGGCAGCCAAAAGTAGATACATAGACATTGAAGAGGTCTGATCACTTGGAGGGGGTTCTGGAAAAGCCTTTAATGGAGAAGGCATCTGAATTGACTAACTGGAGTTTTTTTGTGGTTCATCAGGGAGTAAGGTCCTCTGGAGTTGCATGTTACTTTAAAAAGTGATCTTCGTGAGTGGTGAGAGGTATGGATCCTGTCTCAGTCTTCTACATGTGGCTATCCAATTCACCACTCACAAAAATTAATTCACGATGGATAACAGACTTAAATTAAACCTAAGGCACGAAACTGTAAGAATTCCTGAAGAAGTCGAAAAAACTCTTGCAGATATTGGCCCAGGCAAAGAATTTATGAAGAAGACCTCAAAGGCAATCATAGCAACAACAGAAATAAATAAACAGGACCTGACTAAATTAAAAAGCTCCTGCACAGCCAAGGAAACAATCAATAGAGCAAATAGACTACCTACAGAATGGGAGAAAATATTTGCATGCTATACATCTGATAAAGGGCTAATAACCAGAATCTACAAAGAACTCAAGTGTATCCATAAGAAAACATCAAACAACCCCATTAAAAAGTGGGCAACAGACACAAACAGAAGCTTTTCAAAAGAAGATAGACTAATGGCCAATAAGCATATGAAAAAATGCTCAACATCTCTAATCATCAGGGAAATGCAAATCAAAACCACAGTGAGATATCACCTAACTCCACTGAGAATGGCTTTTACCAAAAAGCCCCAGAACAACAGATGCTGGTGTGGATGCAGAGAGAAAGGAACACTTATACACTGTTGGTGGGACTGTAAACTAGTACAACTTCTATGGAAAGTCGTATGGAGATACCTCAAAGAACTAAAAGTAGACCTACCAATTGATCCAGTAATCCCACTACCAGGTATTTACCCAAAGAAAAAAAAGACATTTTATAAAAAAGACACTTGCATCCCAATGTTTATAGCAGCATAATTCCAATCTCAAAGATGTGGAAACAACCCAAGTGCCCATAAATATCTGAGTGGATCAATCAAATGTGGTAAATGTATACCATGGAGTATTACTCAGCCATAAAACAATGGTGAACTAATACCTTTTGTAACAACCTGGATGAAATTGGAGACCATCCTTCTAAGCGAAGTATCACAAGAATGAAAGAACAAAAACCATACGTACTCACTACTAAACTGAAACTTATAGATCAACACTCATGTGCACATATGGTAGCAAAACTCAATGGAAATCAAGCAGTTGGAAGGGGGGAGGAAGGGATGGGTAAATTTACAACTAATGGGTACAATGCACAATATATGGGTGATGAACACACTTATAACTTTGACTCAAACTGTACAAAAGCAATTCATATAACCAAAACATTTGTACCCCCATAATATTCTGAAAAAAAAAAATAAAAGAAAGAAAATTCTGAGTGAAAGCAGCTTTAATTGCACATTAGTAAAAATCAAGAGGAGAAAAAACAAAGTATGTTAGGATGGTATGGGGATATTTTCTAAGTCTTTATACTTAATCTCCATTTTATGATAGAATTGAAATTGCCATTTTGATTTCTAACAGATGGAATTTATGAATTAAAAAAATAAAAAAATAAAGTGATTTTCATGTAATTTTTCTGTGCAAACTGAATACCAACAGATTCAAATCTTAAGATTTAGACATACTGGTTCCTACATTACTGCCAAGTAGTATCATCTATAAGAATTTATGGTGTTGCATGTCAATTTTCTTTCATTAGCTTATTTAGCTCTCATTAGCAGTCTGATATACACAAGTTACAGGTGATGAGACAGAGAGCTCAGAGAGGTTAAGTGACTTGTCTAAGACCACATTGCTGGAAAAGATTTCCAGCTTGGCAGAAAATTTTCTCAAGGACAGCCATTTAAGTTTTAACATCCATCGCTTCATGTAAGGGGCAGGGGTAAAGGGGTCACAGGCCTGAACATTATGGGATAGTTTCAATTTAAACAATTTAAACTGTTCTTTCATATTGGTATCAAGATATCAGATAATGTCTGCCAAGCTTCAATTTGGAGATAAGGATCATTGCAGATATTGATAGCTCCATCTCTGGGCATTTTTAAAGGGGTTATGGCCAAAATGTAACCCCACTATGCAGGAGAGGGAGAGGGTTCACTTAGGGTTGCCAGTTAAAATACAAGACATTTAGTGAAATTTGAATTTCAGATAAACAATGAATAATTTTATGTTATGAATCTTCTCCATGTGATATTTAGGACATGCATAGAGTGTCCTGCATTTTTATTTGATGATAGGGTCGATTTGGCAACCCTAGTAAGAGATATTAACTTCAAACTTTCTTTCTGGTCAGCATGGGAAATATTTTCTGTCTGGCCCTATGGCGATAGGAAGGGCACCCACTTTGAGTCGATTTTCCATCTGGATGCCCTGACCCAACCCATATTTTTCTGCCCAATCTACTTGGCAAAATGTATGTTCCAGGTAACTGACTGCTCTTTAGAGTACTGAGATCTCACCTTTTAGATGTTATTAGTACCATGCTCTGAGAGCAGATAATACTCTGGCAAGGAGATTAGAAGTGTAGACTGGAGGGTAGGCAGCATAACATCAGCCAGGCATCTGAGAGTGTTGCCTCCACATGGAACAGAAACAACTAATGGGATGAAGCACAATGCAATATAATTTTTGTCTCCCACTATCCCCTGGAAAAAAAGTATTAAGAGAAAGGCATTCTTGCCTGCCCCTTAAAGAAGTTCTAGGCAGTCCATGACTTTACTCTGGTCATGCTTAGGAAATAAAATGTCTTAGAGATACTTAAGTCATCAGATACGGTATTGTTTCATAAAATTTGGATTGTTGATTACTATCTACTAATCAAAACTGTAAACATGTTTTGAAGTTAAAGCCTTTCCCCTTTGCCAGTGGGTACTTTTTGCAACTGGGAATCTGGGGAAGTGGGGTATAGTCATCCTTCCCCTTTACTCCTACTCTCTTCTCCTGTTAACTTCTGTTTCTTCTGCCTTCTGGGTTGAAGAGAGGGGGGAAACAGAGGGCAGAAAGCAGAAAAGATGGCCTTGTGTTCTTGGGCCCAGCTGATCATTAAAGGTGATCAGTTTTTTTATGGAGCATTTTTGTTGATTCTTCAAAGGACCCCCAACCCCATGCCATCATCAGACACCTGCTACCTGTGGTAGCCTTTTACAGGTGATGTGACATCTCTACTGCAGCACTAATTCATCTTGTAATTTTAGATTCTTGCTGCTAAGATCTGTTTAAACCTCTGGGTGTCCCCACTGGACAGAATCCAAAACAAGCCTATACCAGCTCTTTTCCAACTTTCTGGTCCGTGTGTATCACTCATGTATCCTTTGCCCCCAACAAACCCAATCCTAACAGGGCATGACCTACATTTTGCTCCACTGTAAAAGCTGCTAAACCATTTCTAATTTTCCACATTATTCAGGTGGGGGCATGAATCAGGCCAATATATTCCCTAACTGCAAGGAATGTTCTTGAAGTTCTTGGAATGGTCGTATCGAAGCTTTTCTCACTAGGCTTAAGGGCAGAGACAAATACTTCTTTCATCTCTCCTCATTGGGACAGAGGAAGGGGACTCATCATATTCCAGCATCTAGCTTCAAAATGTTTGTTCTCAAAACAAAAAACAAAAACAACTTTGCACAACCCTTTCAGACTAACAATATGGGGCTTGAGAGTTCTTTAAGGAATCATAGCTTTCCTGTTGGAAGTTTTGTAAGGTGATCTCCATGGAATATAGCATGCATTGACTGTCTTATTCCTTAGCCAAAACTGAAAGCCACATTTTAACAACCTATTACTCTGGGAAAATCTGTACTGCCATTCAGAGAATACACATATTCAAAATCTGCAATGAGTCTGTGGACCTCAAGCCAGTGTTGGAATTCTCAAGGGGCTTAGGGATATTTGATCAGGGGAAGGCTGTATATTCTTTACATTTCTAATACGCAGGAGTGCTCTGGCCTCATAATTTCTCTTATGTAGTGCATGGGTTCTTTTGGATGTGGAATGAACATATAATGAACCAAACCTCTTAAAAGCCCTTCTTTGAAAGTACACTGCAAATCACTCCAAGAGCCTGAAGGGCTAGGAGAGTCATTTCCAGTCATGGCTTTCAAGAGCACTTATAATTTAAATTAGCTCTCAAAGCATTCTGTATTTCCCAAATAATGTGCTATAAATGACCGGTTATGAAAAAAGTTTATCAAGTCCAGCACATTTTAATCAATGAGTCAATATGCTTCTAAAGAATGACCATGGACCTCTGAGTACATTCTCAAGAAGGCTGCCAAGCTCCATGGCTTTAACCAGCCAACATGTGGAACGACCCACCTCATTACCTCATTGTTCACTGGCCACAGTGGAGGCGGCAAAATAAAAGCATTACAACATCCATCACGAGAGGGCATTCTGATTAACCACCCTTCTGCTGAGTTTTTTGCTCAGTCATCTTCACTGAGAGGGCTGGGCCTGGACTTCAACAGCTGGCTGTCTGCATAGTTGACCCAGCCACAAGCTAACAAGATGAAAAAAACATCTTGGTAATCATGACCATCTTTTCTTGCTCTCCTTCATTCAGACTATTTTGGAATTAGTAAAAAGTAGGGGTTCATGTCAGGAAGTTCTGGGTACATGTTTCTTAGCTTCCCCTGTATTACTGCAAAGTTTCATTTTTCCCTATCAAGTAGTTAGAATATTAATACCTCACAGGTTGGCTGGGAGAACTGAGTAAGGTAATATGTATAGATAGCTCAAGAAAATGCTTACTACATGCTAACTATGCTTTTCTTTTATTATTAAAATAGACTATTATGTTGGTATAGATTCTTGCACAGGTCTGTAAGGAACACACACAAGAATATTGTTTGTGGTAGTGGGGAGCTGGAGCGAATCTAAGTGTCTGTCATGGAGAAACGGCGAAGTCAGATTCCACGCCATGGAATTCCACGGAGCAGTGAGAGCAGCAATGTGCTCACCCAACAACATGTATAGGACTTTAAAATGCCACGCTAAGCAAAGTAGAAGAGGAAAAAAAAAGAGAGAAGGGAAAGAACAAGATCTAGCACAACAATAATTTGTATAAAGTTATAGTCACAAAATAAAAAATATTTTCAAATATATGATTACATCACACATATAGAAATGTTTGCTTATGGAGGGGGGTAGGGTAGGGAACCGGAGTTGGCTATGGGATAAGAGGGAACTGAATAATGAGGCAAGCTAGAAGTCCCTGTCACAGACCAAAGAGAACAGTTAGCCACAGAATCAGGGAACTGATGACTCAACCCTCTGCAACGACAGACAGACACACAGACAGACAGATGAATGGGAGTTACGGAGACAGCCTACTCTTTACAGACCCTGTGTTAAGAGCTTTATATCCAGCAACTCATTTACTTCTTATGATCAACTGCAGGAGAAATTGTGTGGCTGGCAGGTCTCATAGCATGTAGGACTCAGGGCAGCCCATCTTCAAATGTCCACACTCTTGGCACTGTTCCAAACTGCCTTGCTGAAATCTCTTCATGGGATGGCAGCACTGACCACGGGTGAGCATACAGATAGATGTGAGTATTGTGTCACCACAATGCCGCAGCTGTCACGTGGTTTGGCCACTGCTCCTTCTGTGGGCTGTACCACCTCATACCTCACCGGAGACCTCAGACATTGGAGCTCAGGAGGGCCAGCCACACACAGCATCAGGAAGTGGCTTCCTCCAGCCTTTTTGAAAGATGCCAGATGCCTCCCATTGTGTGTGGTACAAACAAGCTGATATGATATGAAATATTTAAAACATGGGCATGCTGATCCATGCTCCAAATAAAAGTCTGCTCTCAGAAAAAAATGAAAATAAAGGAGCTGAGAAATAGCTATTCAGATGAAAACAAAATACTGACACAATGCCAATTTCAACTTACAAAAAATAGACCACCTCTTGGAGGGTGAAATTTCCATGCCTGCAGGCATTACTCCAACAAAGTGAGCGTGGACGTGAAGCATGTGGTCTTAATAAACTTTATTCCGTATTCCTTAGATTACTATTAAAATGGGGTTACAAGAAGTGCCTCTTACAAACACAGGGCCTATTGCAAGTAATTATAAGGAAAAACAATAATGTCTGCCTTTGTTATGAGGGTAGTCTACAATTAGCAGTAAATGCCATTGTGCCAATATTTGCATTAAGGGACCTGGCAGTAGAGAATTCGAGACACAAATCAAATTTTGCAGGCGGAAAAAGAAAATGGCAGTACCTCATGTTATCACTACTTCTCCTTAATAACAAGCGTAAACACCAGAGTCTCATCCTAAGAAAGGGAAGATTAAGCCACAGCTCCTTATCAATCTGCCACAAGAGACTCAAGGTGTCGAAATTAAGTCCTGCAGGATCACAGCATGAGATGAGGATAGTGTGCATAGACGGCCCAGGCATCAATATTCCAAAAAGCAACCAGATAATTGCTTCATATCACATCTAACACACAATGATAAAGAATGTCAGAGTAATTACTCCTAGGACACCAGGGACCGCCACACTGCAATTATCATTGTGGCCTGGGTTGGGTTGTGGGTACTTGTGGGTCTCTCTCGCTTCTGCTATAATACCTCCTTAGCAGATATGTCATACAGATTGGTAGATTTAGCTCTGGGGGGCACAAAGGTTCCTTCTGAACTACAGAGATTGAAGTGCACCAATTTAATATTCGCTTCTTACTGGTAAAGGCTCGAACCCATTTGACAAAGGCTGTCAAGAAGAAAAAGCTTTGAGAAATGAGCCTAGGCCTGTAAGTATACTTTGGATGTTTTCAACATTCTCTAGTTATTCCAGCATATCTTGTTACTGAAATTTCAAATAATGATGACAATTGAGACAAAGTTTCTATATAAAGAATGTTTTCAGCTTTCCATGGAAATAGAAATAAAACTTAAGGGAATTAAGGAGTTTTCATTTACTTCATTCTCTTGCTTTCATACTTTTCTGGGAGGGGATCACACCACCTGTAGAACTCATTACTGAGAGCTTCTGCAAGAGTTAGACAATGGAAAGTAAAGCAAGAGAAGAAAATAAAATATTTTACGACTATGAGCTTTAAATTAGCATCTCCTGGCCAGTCTGAGAAGTCAGGAGTAAACATGATCAGAGCTTGTGGCATGCAACAGTCCATATGTTGCAGGTCTTCCTGCCTAATTTCAGAGTAAGAGTCAACCCTGCCTCTACTATTAAGGTCAGCAGAAGCATGCAACTCTTTGCAATGCTCATCTTTTACCTGAAGTAGACAACAGATGGCTGTCAATAAAAACGCTGGCCTATATCTGTAAGTCTTGGCTCTCTCCTAACCATAGTAGTGATTATTTATTGAGTAGTTACTGTGTACTGTGTACCAGACATTGAAGTACTTGACATGTATTTACACAAATGATCTCATTTAATTCTCAGCTACTCCATGAGGTCATATTATTATCCCCACTTTATAGGTAAGAACATTAAACATTAGAAGGTTTAGCAACCGGGTGAAGTTTCATAGCTACTAAGCAGGAGTGCCAGGATTTAAACCTCAGAAGTCAGACTTGAGAGATCTTACCCTTGCAGGTGATGGGTGAAGAGCCTACTATGACAACTGTGATGAATCAATTGACAGTTGACAACCAATAATCAATTAATCGACGAAAATCTATCTTTCAAACATGCATTGAATGTTGTATAACTCACAGCCTGTACATGCTGCACCAAATTCACATTGGTCTAGATTTGCAGTTCCTGTTATCATTTAAAAAAAATAAAAAGGAAGGGGGGAGTCAGGTTACACGGTGCCTACAGACAAATGGAAGCGCAGCTTAATCTCCTGTCATACAGATAATTAGGCACCAAATAGGTCCCTGAGGTAATTAAAAACATAATAAACCTAATGGAACAAGGGCTGCATCCTGGTTAAAGAGGAAAAAATAAAAGTAATAAATCATTAGCAAATCAGGAATTTCCTCAACAGGTGGATTGTACTTTTTTTTTTTAAAAAAATACTGGCATTCCTCAGAATCAGGAGTTGAGCTCTACGTCAGCTGTGAATGAGCCCAACGTCATTGTAAGCAACAATGTATCTGTTATCACCTCTTCAGGGAGGGGCTGCGGCTGCCCCAAAGGCTGAGGACTTAAGTGCCATCTCAGGTTTCTGGCACATTGGCGCTGCACTGCTTACCAAATAAGCAGAGGGAGTGCCTGGGAGGCATCTGGAGGAGTTGGAAAGCCAGTTTTCTGTGGGGAGAAGATCCTCATTGCCCATCCACATTTTCTTGAGTAAGAGAGAACTCAGGAATAGGAAGACCGGAAGTTCACACCATTGCTTTCCCTGTTCTTGCTTAGACCTGGCCATGCTATCTCCCAAGCTGGTGACCACATTCTCCAGGCCCAGGGATAGCATAGCAGGGAGGTAGGGCTCAAAGCCCCTTAGCTACTAACCCAGACCACTGAGACCTTCCATTCTCCACCATCTGGCTGGTCCAAACAGAAAAGATAAATCAATTTCGTACAAAAGAAAATAGTTACAAATCTTTTCTTAAAATCAACTTTGTGATCTAAGTTGCTAATTAGAAACTCCTGGTGACTACCTCACAAAACAAGGACTGAAATGAAATGATAATGAACAGAAGTACACACGTGATAAAGAAGTGGCCAACAATACTGCTTAATGAGATTGGAACATGAAGTACAGAACAAGCTCCAGGAAAGGAGTTGGAAGGTCAAGGTCTGAATTTCAGCTGAGACATTTACTGCTGTGCAATTGTAGGAAAGACACCTGATCTGTCTGGGCTTTTGTTTTCTTCAGCTTTAAAATGGAGATATGAATTCTTGTCTCACAGGTTTTTATGAAGATTAGACAAGGAAACACCTATGGAAATGCCTGGCATACTGTCTAACATATAGTGAGTTCTCCACAAACACTAGGCATGAATAAATCTGAAGCAGTGCCCAAAGTAACAATATTAATACTACTACAGGTTATAGATGACTATAGGTTTCACATTCCACCCCTTTATCAAGAATTATAATGTCAACTTTAAAATATACTAAATATTTGTATGTGTTGGAGGCTACTTCTGGATTTTCTACTGTGTTTTTTCCTGATTTCATATCACAATGTTTAAATTATTATGGCTTTATAGTATGTTTTAATATCTGTTGATGTTAATCCTTTCTTAGTACTCTTATAGAATTTTTTTGACTAAACTTGCTGTTTTATTTTTCCACATGTACTCTAGAAATTACATAGTTAGGTCAAAAATTCATGTTGGCATTAAAAAGAAATGAGCTATCAAGCCATGAAAAGACATGAAGGAAACTTACATGCATACTACTAAGTGAAAGAAGCCAATCTAAACAGGCTACATACTATATATTTCCAAGTATCTAACATTCTGTAAAAGGCAAAACTATGGAGACAGTAAAAAAGATCAGTGGTTGCCTGAGATTGATGGACAGGAGGGATGAAAGGCAGGGCACAGAGGGCTTTTAGGGCAGTGAGACTACTCTGTATGATATTGTAATGGTGGATATTTGTCATTAGACATTTGTCCAACCTGGAGAATGTACAACCCTAATGTAAACTATTGACTGTGGGTGACAATGATGTGTCAGTGTAGGTTCATCAGTTGTAACCAATGTAGCACTGTGCTGGGGATGTGGATAATGAGGGGACTACGCTTGTGTGGGGGAACGGGGTATATGAGAAATCTCTGTATCTTCCATTCGATTCTGCTGTGAAAATAAAACTTCTCTAAAAGACAGTCTACTAATAAATTTTTTTTTAAATCATGTTGGTATTTTA
The DNA here is from genome assembly GCA_023783475.1 of Daubentonia madagascariensis. NCBI lineage: Eukaryota > Metazoa > Chordata > Mammalia > Primates > Daubentoniidae > Daubentonia > Daubentonia madagascariensis. The sequence goes on from JAKFHU010002136.1 coordinate 2,248,462, forward strand.
TTAGAATCATATTGAATTTATTTCTTATTTAAAGAAATTAACATTTATGAAATTGAGCCTTGCCATTCAGGAACACTGTACCTTTCTTTTGTGCAAGTCTTTCTTTGTGATCTTCAGGATATTTTAACTTTTTTTTAATGTAGATCTTGCAAATTTTTAAAATATAGTTTATTCTTTGGTATATTATATTTTTAAAACGGTGTTTCTGTTTCCATTATATATTCACTTTGTTTATTGCTTATACAGGAAGTTTATTGATATTTTTACATTAATGTCATACACAGCTATGTTGTTGAACATTCTTATCACAGAGTTTCTTTTTTTCAGCTGATTCCTTGGGATTTCTATGTATACAATAATATGGAGAATACCTCCAGAATAATAGTAAAGTAGACGTAATAAATATCTTTGTTGTATTCCTTCCATGAAATGTTTCCTGTGTTTCCCTGTTAAGCATAATGGTGGTTTTTATGTTGTGATCAGTGTGTTTTATCATGTTAAGAAAGAACCCTTCTATTTCTTTATATACTGACTTTTAAGCCAAGTAAATATATTACCCAATCAAAACCAATACATACAATTTTAAAAGAAAAATAAATTAATGCTTTATTTCTGTGGCAAATGCCAGGCTTTATGTTTCCAGAGGGTACGAGGAAAGCATACTCACACCAGCAGTTCTCAGTGTGGTCCCTGGACCAGCAGTACCAGCATCACTTGAGAACTTGCTAGAAACGCAAATCCTAAGGCCCCACCCCAGACCTATCAGAGTCTCTGGGGATGGAGTGGCCCAGTAATCTGTGATTTAACAAACCCCCCAGAGGATTCCAATGTTCATTAAAGCTAGGGAACTACTGGCTTTAGCTGCATTAATATGTCAAATAGACAATGAACAAGGGCATTTTAGGGAATTAGTAGGGAAGAGCTATAACTGACATTCAATTCACAACCAAATGGGGCCACAAAGAGTGGCTAGGAGGGTAATAAAAGCTTTCATTTGCCCCAAACTTTGCCCTTCCCCAATCGGAAAGACACTCTCCCCTTTTCCTTAAATTGAATGCTCAATCCCAAATTCTCACTTTGTTTAAGTAGTAAAGCAGAGACATTGCATCACCATGGGGCTTCTGTTGATAGCGACATGTTTTGGTTCTGGGCTCTCACAGAAGCAGACCCTGAGATACAGACTCTAAGCTAGTAGTTTATTGTGAGGTGGTCCCAGAAAGCATCAATTAAAAAAATGAGGAAGTGAAACAGGGCAGAGAAGGCAACCAACAAAGTGTCTGCTATTAAGACAGATGATTCAGAGGGCAACTGGGGATTAATACTGCCAGAAAGCTCTTGGGAAAGGTGCAACCACAGGCCACAAAATTATCTCACCCCTGGGGAAGGAAGCTGGGGTATTTATACACCATCCTTAGAGAGTCACTGGGTGAGTGCTGCTCCTAGGGGAGTTAATTCCCAAGCACTGTGGGCTTCAAGGTTTTCTGCAGTTGGGAACAAGAGCCCTCAGGCACAGGGATGCAAATAGTGGTGGCTGAAAGTCAGCTGGAGCTCACAGAGAAGTCCAGGATTGTAGGGGGAAACTGACACATCTGCTGCATCCATCCAGCCACTGGAAATTAGTCTGCAACAGTGTGGCCCCCTGCCCTGGCACATAAGCATCATTTTGTGTATCTGATTAGCAAGCTCCACCTTGGAAAGGCTGGCACGAGCCCATCTGATAAAGAAATCCATAGAGATGTCTATTCCTTTCAGTTGAGCTACAAGATTATGAAAGCTACATTCACAGGCGTAGGCAGGTCTGTACAGCCAAGAGGAGATGAGGCGTTGCAGGGGAAAATGCTGCGCCAGGGAAGTAGGGGTGAGGAGGAAAGTGGAAGCAGACAATGAAGAAAACATCATCACAATTTTACCAATAGCCAGCCCCACCACTCCTGGGGCACTGCCAGGAAGCTGCTTTGGCCTGTGCCACAGGAAGATGGCAAGGGCACCCGGCAGTGGTACAAACAGCCTCTGTGGGTGCATCACCTGAGTAAGTATACATGAAGAAAGGTGTGTGTCTGATGTGACCCCGCTCATTAGTGGCTAAACATGGATTTGAATACAACAGTTGCACCCTTTCACCTACTTAAATTCCCTTTACTTTTATTTGCTTAGGATTTTTCTTTAAACATTCACTTTTTCTTCAGCTTCATCCTCAACCGTAATATCAGTGAAATCATTGGTTTGAGATTACCCATCTATTTTGTTCCAAAACATATGAAAATAAATGCATAATTATTTCCAAAAAGCTACTCCATAATAGCTCAAATACCCCTAGTGGTAAGCAGGCAATATTTTTCCTTTCCCAGCTCTATAATTTGCTTTCTTTCTAGGATGCCCGAGAAATAGACACACACAATAGACCAGAGGTTCTCCAACTTGTGCTTGAGTAAGAATAGACTGTGGAATATTTTTAAAATATTAATTTTAATATTATTTTTATTTATTTATTTTTAATATGATTTTTATTTTAAAAAATTTAATGAAGTTGCCATGGGACACCTAGAGGAACACTCCTTATGGGATAAAATCTTTGGAGTAGTTCAGAAGAGTCTTTAAGATAATACCCAGTTAGAAAATTGCTCCAGATTTTTAAAATTAAATTAGTTATTTAAAAATCAGATTGGCAGAAGCCATGTCTTCCACAAAGGTGGGGGGGGGGGAAGGGGAGATGAGCACAAAATGCCCATGGCATGAAGGATGAAAACGGGAGACTTCTTACAGCCCAAGAGGTGTCAGGAATGTGGTATTGGGAAGAAGCACAGACCCTTTTCCTCAAGAAAGCAGAGTCTTGGGGGGATTAAGTGAGAGATTACAAGATACATGGATGGGTTCCTGCCCCAAAGCAGAACTACTCTGCAGAAAATGGAATAGGAATGTTTTTTCCTTTTTTCTCCACTGATGAGTTTTGTGATGATGCTAAGAGGCTGCATAAAAATTGAGACTCAAGGGACATTAGCCTTGATACATAATCTGCCTGTTAAATATGCTCCTGGTGCTTTCTCTGTTACTCACATTTCTTTAGTATCTTGTTAAGAGGGCTTCTGAGGTAAGGAGTTGTAGGGACAACCCAAAAGGAAAGAGACCAGAGAACTCTTGATCCATAGGGGTGCCAGGTGGAATGTATCACTGAAGGCACAGAATGGCCTCGAATTAGGGAGGAGAGTCAGGAAAAGGATGGCGCGGGTACCTTCCTGTGTGTGGGAGGGATAAATACTTAAATAGGTTTTTGCATAGGGTTAATATGAACTGGTGAACATACCACACTTACTTTTCTTTTCTCTTCCCCTCTCTCTCTCTTCAAGAAATAACATTTTTGCCTTAACATCACATCAACTCAGTTGCTGTGGCTTCCAGGGTGAATTTTCTAAGATTGCAGGGGACGTCAGGTGAGGCCATTTTCGGTAGTCAGAACTCCAGGAGATATTTTCTACTAGGTAACGAATGTCTCTCAACATTGACAGAACTTGATTACAATAGTTTAGTACTAAACACAATGTCAGAACAGATATTTCTCCTGAGGATACAAAGAGGTGAAGAACTTGAACTGCAGTTTGCAAACTGTGGTGCTGTCTCAGGGTTTGTAGAACATGTCTTTTCTCTCAACCCCTTTTCCACGCTGTGGCAAGATAGAAAGGCTACTATCTAAATAAACAGAAAGCCAGGGGATCCTTCCAGTTACAGTGTGATATTTGCTTCCAAAGATACATGAGAAGTAGAATTCTAGCAGGCAGACTCATGAGTAGTGCAGAGGGACTTTGGAAGTCATCTAATTCTACCAAGTGAATAACTGCACATCTCTTGCCAAGGATTTATAAGCTTCTATATGTACATATAATCTGCATTCTTAAAGCAAGCACTCTGAGTAACATATATTCATCCAAATTGATATCTTTCTATTAGTGAGATCAAGGAAAATGCCAGGAATCTGGAGGGCGAAATCTATATATACCAGGCACTTGTGACATGCCTCCAAGGGTCGGGCTGAGTGCAGTCACAAAGCAAGCACGCGGTAAATTTTCAGCTGATTACCTGATTGTTTAGTTGACTGCAGAAAGGCAGAATCAGTGACAAACCATGTCATCAACTCAAATCAAGGACTTATTTTGAATTGATGGAAAAAAACTATAAAAAAGATGAAAACCCTGGATCTTTGTTAATTCATCCAATAAATATATATTCAGGCATCTTCACTGTTTTGTGGTGTGGGGCTAAGACCTGGCATTCTCGCTCGGCCAGCAGCTCCCTGTTAGGCTCTGGCCCTACAGGGCACTAGAGGGAGGGCAAGGCAGAAAGAGTCCAGAAAGGGTTTGCACTTGTACTTTCTCTTCCCTTGAGCCTCCTCCCAGTATCCCTTCTTCCCCCTGGCACTGAAAGAACATTTTCTTAGCCGTTTATTTCATTTTGTCCCTTTTCCAACACTCACAGAGCAAGTCTCATGGCACGTGACCCAGAGACTCCAGCATGCACACCAGCCAGCATGCCGTCCTCAGAGGGCTGGGTCTCAGCCCAGAGGCCCCTCCTCTGAGCTCAGAAACACACATTTCCCCTCCAGGGGTCAGAGTTTCAGCTCCTTAGGGCCCCTCCTCCAAACTTCTACATATAAGTCATTTCGATCTCTTCCCTCAAGGTGATGGCTGTTTCCCGCACTTGTTGCCTCCACAACACCTTAGACACCTCTTTTCATACCTTTCAGTTACCTGCTTACCACGTCCTTTATACAAGGATATGTAACTCCACATACCCCTTTCAGTTACCTAGTTCCCATTCTTTTTATTAAATAAAATAACTGGAGGTTGTGCTGTCACAGCAACATAGAGAAAAAAAAAGTTTCAACAACAGAAGTCAAATAAGAAAAGGCCAAATAAATGACCAGCCATTAGATGTAGCAAGAAGAAAGGTTTGGGTGACAATGAGTAGGACGTCTGTGTACTGATGGAGTTGGGAGCCCAAGGGAGGTGGTGAAAAGTAGTTGGATTACAAATATATTTGTGTTGACGCACAGAAACCAGTACAGCAAAATATGGCACATTGACATGCTGAAGTGAAGGAGCAGCCTCAAGGTATTTTTGGCCACCCCTCTACCCCCACCCCCTCTCAATCCTCTGTCTCTCCCAAAGCACAGGATGAAGCTGTTCTCTGAAATTCCCTCATCTGCCTAAAGTTTGTATCTGCCAAGAAAGAAAACAATCACCTCTGGTCCTGTTCTGAGTTTTCATTAACTGTACTCCTATCGCAGGAAGAAGGACTGAAGTCTATCAACATACCTGGCCAGATTTTGTCTCAAACCATTGTCTGCTCTGTGGGCCCAACAGACTTTGTCTGAGGCCATTGTATGTTCTTCAAGCCCATTGAATTCCCCTAAAAATCATTTACTACCCCCCTAAAATTATCCACACGCCACACCTCCCTTTATCCTAAGAAGTGTATATAAGCATCTGTACTCCATCGTGTGATGGGGTAATCACTCTGTGGTTCTCCCTGTGTACGTTAAGAAATTTGTATACCATTTCTCCTATTAATCTGCCTTTTGTCAGTTGATTTTCAGCAAACCTTCAAAGGGGAAACAGGGAGTTTTCCCTTGGCCCCTACATTTTGGAGATTGAGTTTATAAGAAAACTTAGATAAGATTGTGCATGTAATGACTCCAGTGTTTTCAGCCTTGGGAAAGAGTAGATGCAGGTGCCATTTATAAAGACGAATGATGGACTTGGAAGCCCAGTGAACTAGGCTGAGGAGAGATGAGGAGAACAAGTGGAGCCCATTAACGTAGCTAATTAAATCTCTGAGGATTTCTGCAGCAACTGAGGCCACTATTAAGGCATGTAGACTAATGGGGGCGCACAGATGATTCCAGGGAGACGGAGTGTGACAGTGAGAGTAAGGTTCTTGACTTAATGGTAAGGGCAGGTGGGATCCAGAGCATCAGGAAAGGATTTGGCTTTTAATAGAGCCAGAGGCACCACTCCAAATTGTCACAGGACGGAGGCAGAATGTGTGACTTCCGATGCAGGTACGTCGGGGAATTTGATGGGAAAATAAGGCGATTCTTTTTTTTTTTTAATCTATTTTCAAGATTTAAGAAACCCACAGCCACAGAGCCTTCCAAACAATTTACATTGCAAAATGACTATTGTCACCCATAGCATTACGAGAAAAGCAGTTTTGATTCCCAGTGATCACAGAAATCAATATTCAGGGTGCACAAGTGATAAAAAAATTATCTTCTGAACATGGAGACTAAAGATATAAGACTCTCACATTCTGGAAGTGATGCGAGTACCCATAATTACCACCATAAATTTGCTGAGTACTAAAAATAATTCTGTATTTTCCTGTAGGATTTGCAAGCTAATAATAAGCAATTTCCAGCTGTGTGCTGTGACAGCAAAAGAGAGGGTCTAACATCCTTATATTATCCATATCCATATTCACATTAGAAAATACTGATTAAGACCCATCTGCTTAAACTAGTTTTTTATTGTTAAAATCTCTATCCTAGGTGACTTTTATAAATCTGACTATACTGCATACATTGGACTTCAAAAAGAGGATTATCAAATATGTTTACCTTTTAGGCTTTTTAAATACACACGTATGATTGTGAGACAAAAGGACTAACATAACAGTGAGAACTGAAATTTTTCTACAAAGGAGATTCCACAAATGCATCTGAGGGCTCCCCTCAATTTGGCAGCTAAAGCTGCACCAACCAGCAAAGCATGGCTAGGCATGGCTCATTTCATTCTGCTCAACAAAATGAGTGAGATGCTTTGAGAATAACTAGATTAAATAGCTATTTCTTGGGTCCATTTTCTCAAACTTGAAATGTTCTTCTGAGCACTTGAAATGTCACTACCCAAAGAAAGGTTGTGAATTCACCCTTGCTTCTTGAAGGTATTGTGAAAAAAGAATTACTCTTCGGGACAACTTGATAAGTTTAGCTTGCCACTGGGGTAGGGCCACACCTCCTCAGGGTTTCTCAGGCTTCCTATAACTCATTTCAAAGCTTGCAGCAGCACTGCTTTGATCTAGGCAGGCAAAATGAGGCTAATGATGCCACAGTCAAACACTTAGTATTTCCCCCCAGGAAAACCAGAGTAAGCACAGTAAATATCTGCAGCCAACTTGGATATGGAGAGTTGCCTCAAAAATATGAAGGAGAAGAGTTTAATAAAACCAATTCAAAATACATGTGGTGTTTGATTTGAATCAACGTTATTTTCAACTCAAGTTTCCTCAAATTTAATTTAAAAAAATTCAAATTGATTGCAATGATTAGCATTGCCCATATCCCTATACCTGTCTATTTATCTATCTACTATGTCACTATATGCCCTGCCAAGTGCCTTATTACCAGGAATGAGATGTTACCCTTTTTTCATTTTTTCAATTTTAGCTTTTCACTGATGTATAAAGTACATACAGAAATAGGTATAATCATAAGTGCACAGCTTGATGGATTTTCTGAAACTGAGCACATCTATGTAACCAGCACATAACAAGGAAAAGAACATTATCAATACCCTAGAAACTCCTCATGCCCCCTTATAGTCACTGCCTTCCCAAAGATAGCTTCCATTCTGACTTCTTATGGCATAGATTCACTTTCCTGTTGTTATATTGTATATAAATGGAAGCTCCCTCTGTGTAGTCTCTGGCGTCTGGTATTTGGTTTGGTCTTTTAAGGATAACTGGAATTCGATACCATTTAACTGAGCTCTTGCCAGGTGCTGTGCAAGCCTCTTACCGCATCATTACCACATTCAGGCCTCACAACCCCCTCATGTGTAGGTATTATTATTATTTTCTTTAAGCAGGTGAAGATATTTCAAGTTTAGGGATGTTAATTTGTACTAAGTCACCCAGAAATAAACACTGGAGCCAGGATTCATGCTTTGTTCATCTGATTCCAAGGTACAAGTCTCACCCATGCAGATTTTCATGAAGGTAAACAAGGCCCAGTGCTCCTGAATCATCAAAATCCTTCAGGATCTCAGAGTTCAGGAAACACTGTCACTCAAGCATGTGTCTATCTCCTTAACTGTGATCCTGCACCCACTTATCACGCCATCTCAGACCTTCCAGAGTCATATGAGCAGTGGCTACTTTCCTGGCAGTGTCACTTGGTGTCAGATAAATTGCAAAGTGACATATGGGGTTATTACATGTGGCTCAAGCGTCTTCACTTTTGTTATACTTGCCCAAAGATACAGTCATCAGAGACAGATCCTATGTTGCTCATTGCTTCACCCACCAAGACAGAGCCTTCCTTAATACCTAAAGGTAACTATCAACTTATATTCGGTGATAATTCAAATGTTATTTATTTTCAATGGAGAATGATTCATAATCAACAATGAAAAGGAAATTATCAGATAATAGTAATCCATCCTATGAGATTCTAAATAGTCATGAGGTAAAAAGAATGAGGGAGACATATGTACTCTCATGGAAAGATGTTAGTTACAGAAAAGTATTGCAGGATATAAGCCAATTTACAGCTAGGAGTATACGTGTTTATACATGGCAGGAATTTGGAAGGGAAAGCATGCACACATAAACATGTACACATGCAAAGAAAAGAAAGAAAATAGTTGGAAAGGATAGGCACCAAGGTGTTACGAGTAGTTGTTTTTCCAACTGTTTATACCTAACAAAAAGACCAAAAAAAAAAAAAAGAGTTAATCAGGGAAATTTGTACTGGCAGAATGAATAATGACATAAAGGAATTATTAATGCTTTTTTGCTGTGATTATGGCACTATAGCTATGTTTTTAAAAATCATTAGCTTTTACAGGTACATCTACACTGAAATTATGAAATCACATGATGTCTGGGATTTGCCTGAAAATAATCAGTGTGGGATAGGGTTGGGAGTAGAGATTAAGGAAGAGTGGGTGTGAATTGATAATCGCTGTCACCGGCCATGGATGCACTGGGTTCACTGTACTATTTTCTCAGCTTTTGTATAAGTTTGAAATTTTCCATTATAAAAAGCTTAAAAAAAAGAGTGGTTGCTTCTGGGGACACAGAAATAAGATGTTTTCATGTTCTTTTGCTTGATTATATTTTCTTGCTCTTCTCCATAGAATATATTTTGTACTTGAAACATGACATACTAAATAAAAGACTAAGAAAGTTGTCAATAAAGCATATTTTGCAATTCAGACTCACCTTCCTTACATAGGCAAATGTGTCTCCCTTCAAATGTAGAAGCCAAAATACCATTGACATCATAGGAATACTTTGCCAACTGCTGCTATGCATAAAACAATTTAAGCTGATTGGTTTCCTTCCAAAGCATCACCTACTCCACTGTTACCAGTGTTACTATGATGTGATAAAGAACTTCCCAAAAGATAACTTGGGGAAATTATTGAGTTTGGATTAATTGGGAAAAAAATAAACATTTTCTTAGAGAACTAGAATTTTGAAACACTCAAAGGGCTGTTTTTGCATTTCAGGGTACATCTGCCAGCTGTTTCTAATCAGTTCTGGGCATTTCTTTTCCACTCCATCGTGGGATATGTTATATTCACAGTGGAAGACTCAGAGTGATCCCCACCTAAAGGTCAAAATTTCTGTGCTCAGGAGCACAAGTGACCCACCCTCTGGGGAGGGAAAAAACACATCTTGTGCAGAAAACAAGGTCAGTCAGTCTGGTGGAATATTGCAATTTTTGACCACCAGAAAAATATCTTATTCTTAATAGGGACAGAAAAACTCTGGCATTTTGCAACCAGAAAATGAAATGGCTTTAGTGTGATGGAGATGCAAAGATAGAAGAAGATGAAATGGAAAGTTTGTAGCTGAGAAATGAAGCATGAGAAATGTATCTTCATTGCTGTCTTGAAATTCAAAATAGAAAGCTCCTTCAAAAGTTGCCAGAACATAGAAGTGGGGGAAGAAAATGCCTACAAAAAGTAGCACAAGGAAGTTTTTGAGGGGTGATAGAATTGTTTTGAGTCCATTGTGAGGTGGTGGGTGTATTAAACTACATGTGTCAAAATTCATGTAACCATGCACACACAAAAAAAAAAGAAGAAAAAAAGAAAGAAAGAAAATAAATGGTGAATTTTAGTGCATGCTCATTAAAAAATAATAATAATTTTAAAAAAAACATTTTCAAGCTTTAAAACATTGAGACTTCATGGTTGCTAGTTGTATGGCAGATGTTCAAGAATTTTTGAATGGATTAATAAGCGAATTAATAGATGGATGAAACAATGAACAAAATTATTATTTTAAAAGTGAAGATAAATTATTGAAACCTATTTTAAAATACACTAAAATTAAAATGCTTAAGCCAATTTATGGTCTAAGAAGTCGACATAGTGGGTACCTTTGGGGAGGAAAGAGTCATTGCTGGAAGGAGACACGGGACTTTTGAGAGGCTACACATTCTATTTTTTGCTCTGGGTGCTGGCTACACAGATGTGCTTGGTTTGTGAAAATTCATCTAGCTATATACACTTATATGCTCTTTCCTCAGTGTATGATATGCTTCCATAAAATGTTCTAAAAATTACTAAAATAATTTCAAAGTCTATCCTATCTTTAAAAAGCATATTATAAATGACTTTTGCAATTCAGTTCTATAGAAAAATTGCCTTTCCTGATGACCCAGTATGTTTCCTTTCCACCCCAACCTCAACCAGCCAGTGAGAGTTAAGTAACCCATCATATTTCTCCTTTCTGCCTTGGTGGCCACAGGGCTCCGAGTAAGATCTCCTCTTTAGCTCTAGGACCTGACTCATTCTGCTGGTATATTTTTACTTTTCCCCATCCATGACTTTTAACTTTCTATTTTAATGATGTTATAATACATGTGCCTTATATTATAAGCCAGCTTCTAATGCCTTTTGGAAATTTATATAATACAAATTACAAACTCAAAGTGACAAAGTAGATTCTTACTTATGAGCTTTACAAGCAAACCTTGCAAGAACAAAACAAAACAAAAACAACTCCTCTATTAAAATGAAATGCTACTGACCACTTGATCCTCAGGGCAGCACAATTGATTGTCTACTGAGACTGGCTATCTCTGTATTTTCTAGATGAATTCAGTGAATGGTAAAATTAATTGACCTTATATCTAACGAGGCTGAAAAACATGTTATAGGTGCCTAAGCATAAAAAGAGACAAAGTTAACAGAAAACCCCTAGATTTGAGGGTAACATTCATACATTAGATTTTAGAGCTCAGTGATAAAATAAATAAAAGCTGAGTCTAATTTCATACACGACCTTGTTAAATTAGAAGAAAATGGAGTGACTAGCAAAAGAATTTAAAACAAATGCAGCCATTTGCTTATACCCATAACTGGATTTTCCAGTTATGAAATTCATTACATTTTCACATTTTGAGCATACTAAGAATGGTCCTTTGTAGGTTGAAGCCACATCTCAATAAAATGAATATACAATTTGGTTTTTTGGAAGAAAAACAAATGTATTAGAATTGATGCAATAAAGTCCAAGCACTGTATGGTTTAGGCTGCCCAGAAGCTGAAGTTACAGAAATTTAAACCAGGTGATTCCATAGAAATCACCAGAGCTAAAAATCTAAAACACTCCTATCCTTTTAGGCGTGTTACTTTCTTCTACTTGTCTGAGGAAATCACCTTCAGAGCTTATCTACGTTCTTCATATAAATATTGAGAAACTTAATCTTCAAATTCAGGATTCAGGTAAAATAGATTTTCATAAAAAAACTACCTAAATATAACTCTACCTTACAAGACATGAGAGAGAGAGAGAGAGAGAGAGAGAGAGAGAGAGAGAGAGAATGAATGAGGATGAATATATACCATGTATCTTTGGAATATATTCCAAACTCTAGATGATTCCAGAGTTGTTCCTGGAGTTATTCTTTTTTAATGAAAACAATTAAGATCTGATGTTTCTCTCACTTTGTTGTTTCACTAGAATTCAGTATGGTTTTCTGGGGTAAAAAAATCATTATGAAATGTCAAGCATGCAACATTGGCCCAAAGTTGGTGGATACTACCTGGTGTCTGTGGATGCTTTTGAACTGTATATGACTTTTTTGGGGGTCAACTGTGCCCAAGGATTAGTGCTAAGAGTAGTATTGTCAAAAGCACCTGCAGAAAAAGTCTATTTATTTATTTATCCCTTGATGCTAGACCAATGTCTATGGTTTGTAATTATTGGAAATGTGTTACACACGAAATCCCATGGAATTGCATCTTTTTGATAGGCTGAGATTCAAGAGAAACATAAGTAGGCCTTTTGTCATTTATATTTTATACGTTATTCTGAAAATCAGGTGGGAAAGTGAAATTGTCACAAGTGTGTGTTAATAAAATGTCAAGGCACGATTCCAGTTTGGACACACCATTCCAAGTGCCAGAGTTCCCTGAGGGCAAGAGAGGGACAAGGGTATGCGTGGGGTAGGTACCAGGGAAAGAGGGATGGGAGATTTAGAAGAGGGAGATTCACAAGGGAGCTACTTGATGAAGGTCCAAGGAACTAAAGGGTGGGGGTGTGGCTTAGGTAAAATCGCCCTAGCACATTTCAGGTTTATTTAGTAGATAAGGCTTCTTTAATGGAATTACTTATTTTACTGGATTTTAAAATTTCTCTACTATTCCACAGAATAACTACTTAGAAAAGAGTTTCTGGGCTCTCTCATCCTAGTCTATCTTCTTCTTTATGCCTTGATTAGAGAATTAAAGAAAGGAACTTAAGGAAAAACCTTTGCTGATTTTCCTATGAAATATTCCTAACAGGACATAGTAATCTCAAAATCTGTGCATGTACTCACACAAAGAGCTGCGGGGAGCCCTTCCTACAATGAGCCTGTTTTTATTCTCTGGGGGGAAAACACAAAAAATAGAAACAAAAGCTTATTTTAATTAAGAAAAATATTATTCTATTTTGGCATGTGAGGTTATATTATGCCATTTAAAAATGATGTTCATTTGGTTTGAAATGACATGGAAAAATACCCTAGTCTATGGCTTAGTGAAAAAATAAAATGAGTGGCCCTGGAATGAATTATGCCAACACATTGCAGTTATTTTGGTAGTTGAATGGTAGAGTATCTCTTTCTGTGCTTTGTAGTGTTCTGCTTTTCTAAATTTTTGCAATTAGTTGGGGGGTTTTTTGCTTTTTTAATAACATTGTTTTGAAAAATTACCTTGTGGTTTTGATTTTGTGGTACTTTTCAATTTATTGGTAATAAGAATATTATTAGCTATATTTTACAATAATGTAACATAGATAAGCTCTTCTCATTTATAATTTGAATTTTCTATAGTTAAAAATTGATTTACTTGCATTTACAAGGTCCTCAGATGGAGTTTTCCTCCTGGAGTTACATCTTTCTGAGACTTTGAAACATCACTTTGTTAGTTGCTGACTGAAAACATGCACTCCATCAATTTCAGCAAGTTGGCAATGAGTTTTTTAAGCAGAAACACTTTTCAGATTCAAATATAAAATTAGTGTGGGTTCCCATGCATTTATAAGAAAGGCAATTTTTTAAAACTAAAAGCATGCAAAATCATAGTACAGATCATATAAAGTTATATCAAAATCATTGTACTATAAGTAGAAAGTAACTAAACAACTTATAATGCAATATTTGTACATTCAGCTCTTCTGAGAAATTAGTTAAATTAACCAGTAGTTTCTATCATAGTGAATAAACCCTAGATAGATTACAATGAATGTCACGGAAGTTTGTTTTTCTTTTCATATTCTGCTTTGTCAGGAATTAACTTTGAAAATTACATGTTAGAAAAGGTTAATTTTAAAGACTATTTTACTTTGCATAAGTACATTACTAAAGGAATTACTTTAAGAATGGTTTTCACTGCAAATTTGAGAATAAAACAAAAGAAATTCTCTGGGTGGCTAATGGATCTATGATTTACAGTAATGAACACTGATTTATGCAAGGACTTGGCAAGTGTTCATGATGCCTTTTCCAGGAAATGTACCCTTTCCTCTTACCTGAGAAATTTGAATGAATATATATAGATACTTTCAATCAATATTTGTACAGTGAAAAGTCCCCTTTCCTTTTGGTTAAACTGGAAAAAGCTTAAATTTTGTGAAAAGGATGTTTACCAAGATACACAATGGGTTCTTTTTAAAATACTGTGAAGAAGTTAACACATTTCTCAAATTTTGTCCTGTGATTCCAGGGTGTTAATGCATTTCTGAAAAAAAAAAAAAATACTGTGGTCAAAATAAGTTTGAGAAATGCCATGTGAGAGTTAAACATGTTTTTTCCTACTACAAGACTTTTCAGAAATCTTAATATAACAATGACTATTTTTAATTTTCAAGACAAAAATAAAGAGTGCAGCATTTTCCCCAACCTGTCTGATAAGTAACTCTTGCAGGTTAGTGCTCTAAGAATTTACCTTGGAAGACACTAAGTCAATGTATGTTTGCAAGTTCAAATAATATAAGTTCCATTTCCCATCCTCATCTGGCCATTTTTGCTCTGTAAATTTCATATTATCATTTCAGCCCCACCCAAACAAATGCCTTCCATAATCTGCTAAAGATAAAGAAGCAAATAAGTGAAATTTAATTTTTCACCAGTATGAGGTTTTATAGGATCTAAATATCTCACTAAGTTCTTTTTTTAAATTAAAAATATTTAATCATAAAGTTTATACCTAAGGTAAAGCTAGATGTTCATAAGGCAATTAGTAGGATGTACTTTCCCAACAAAGTAAAATTTCCAAAAAACCAGGGAAATTATAAACATTTCACAAGGAACACATCTGTATACAGAGATACAGTTATAAAATAAACCAAAGAAAAGAAAGAAAATTTGGGGGAAGATATTTGCAAAATAATCATTTCTCTCTCAACCTCCTTGACTTGTATAAATCCAAATAGGAATCCAGAGATTATAACCATTTTTCATTTCAAGGACATCCAAACTGTTTCCAGCTATCTGTAGGCTGCCAGATGTACAAACAGCACCATGTTAAAAATAAAATAGTGGCTTCGGTAAAAAGTACTTCCCTATTAACTACTCAGGCCTACAATAGTAGATCAAAATTCATCTTAAGAGTTAAATTTCTTCATCAGAGTTCTGACTACCAGGGATTCTGATGATAGTATGCCAACGGGTACAAGGAAAGATGATGATAATTGATAGAAATAAAAATATATTAGGGTTAAATGATTGAAATTATCTTTATTCTCCACTTCACATGGAGTAATAGATACGTGTTGATCCATTACTATCCTTTTCTGTTCCCCCCTGCCACCCTGCAACAGCCTCTACTTTTTGGTTTAATACAAACCATACCGATCACACATTACAAACCATAGTGATGGCTTCAGGGATGGGCATGTGACCTAAATTGGTCCAATTAGAGAGAATCTCAGGATTTTTGAGGAAGCAAGAAAAGATCCTCATAGTTTTTTTGTTGTTTTTTTTTTTTTTTTTTTTTTTTTGCTAAACTTGAACCTGAGAAGTCACTGAAGCTTCTATCTTGAATAATCAGCTGAAATGCTAAAGGCCAATGTGTAGTGGCTCAAAATAAAGCCAGCATGGAGAATAACAGGACAATGAAAGAGAAAGGGTGGGTGCCACTTGCATAGTCTGAGTGCTGAATCTAGCCGTAACTGGAGCCAGCTAGCGCCAATCAATTCCTTTTATTGCTAGAGGTGGTTTGAGTTGGATTTGCAGCCATTTATAATAAGAAGCTGTACATGAGAGTTGCAGTCATTCTATTCATTTTTTTCCCAGCAAGACTTATCCCCAAACCTATACATCTGGCAAAGTGTGCATATTAGAGAATTTTTGCTCATATTAGTTAAAAACTCTGTTTTGAAAAAAATCCTCAACATCACTAATCATCAGGGAATGCAAATTAAAACCACAATGAGCTATCACCTCATACCCGTTAGAATGGCCATCATGAAAAAGATAAAAGACAACAAGTGTTGGCGAGGATGTGGAGAAAAAGGAACCCATGCACGCTGCTGGTGGGAATGTAAATTAGTGCAGTCATTATGGAAAACAGCATGAAGGCTTCTCAAAAACTTAAAAATGAACTACCACATCATCCAGCAATCCCACTGCTGGGTATATATCCAAAGGAAAGGAAATCAGTATGATGACGAGATATCTGCACTCCCATGTTTATTGCAGCATTATTCAAAATAATGAAGATAAGGAATCAACCTAAGTTCCCATCAACAGATGACTAGACAAAGAAAATGGGGTATATATACACAATGGAATATTATTCAGCCATAAAAAGAAAGAAATCCTAACACTTGCAACAATGAAGCTAGAAGACATGTTAAGCGAAATAAGCCAGGCACAGAAAGACAAACACTGCACAATCTCACTTACATGTGGAATCCAGAAAAGTTAATCTCATATAAGCAGAGAGTAGAATGGTGGTTACCTGGGACTTGGTTGGTTGGGAAGCATGGGTTGGAGAAATGTTGATAAAAGGATACAAAATTTCAGTTAAATAGAAGGAATAAGTTCAAGAGATCTATTGTACAACATGGTGACTATGATTAATGATAATGTATCATATTCTTAAAAAATGCTACAGGGTTGATGTTAAGTGTTCTCACCACAAAAATGATAATTATGTGAGATAATGCATATGTTAATTAGCTAGATTTAGTCATTCTACAATGTATATACATTTCAAAACATCATGTTGTACGTAGTACATATAATTTTATGTTACTTAAAAAAATAATTTTAAAAATAAAAATGAACATTTTCCAAAAACAAATAACAAAAGAAACAAAAAAAGTTCAAACCTTTATACATAGCCCCCATATACCATGGAACAGCGTTAGCAAGAGGCTTATACTGCTGATCAACCAATGTGGAATTGAGGAACAGAATCATTCAGGACAGGAGTTAAGCAGAAGTTACTTCCTCATTTTTCTCTGCAATTTCTTGGCTGAGCTCTATGTTTAAGTATTATGGAGGGAAGTCATGTTCTGGTCGAGGCCTTCAGTAAGATTTTTTTTCTCCTTTCTCCCAGGCTGTGATCATGACATGGCAGCAGAAGAGGAACAGCAGCCCTGCATAAGGAGGCCCTTTAAATTTCTGGTTTATAGAATGCTAGTGTCCCCAAGCTCCAACCTTTATTCACAAGACTTAAGCTAGAAGATTATTTTGATAACTTTCTTATCATGCCTACAGCATCTTATCTTGGCATCTAGGAAGGATTTTGAGCTGAAACCATCTATAGTTTCTTACTCATGGGACCCCAAACCTGAGTTTGACATTGAGGAAAACATCTTGGTAGAAGCAGCAATGCTCAGCCAATCTGTCACGGGTTACCTTGTGTTTCCCAGCCTCCCTTGTAGCTCATTTGGAACCACACGACTAGTTCTGATCAAGGGCCATAGGCAGAAGTAATACATGTCACTTCTGGACAAAACTGATGTGTCCCTGCCATTGCTCTCTTCCTAAACTATGGAGGCCCTAGAGGCCATATTTTGAGGTAGCAGCATCACATAGAAGGAGGCCATTTGTCAGTCAAGCGTGTTGACATTCAGTGTGAGTGAGAACAAGAGATACAGTCTTGTGTTAAGCCACTGAACATTCAGTGTTAGTTTATGTGGCATAGTTTAGACTATGCCGACTAAATGCATCAACATAGAAATGATGTGTTGTACAAAGGTGTGTCCTCCATCTTGAAGGCCTAAACTCTACAAATCTCCATTTTACTGGGAAAGAAACACAAAGGATGAGAGGTATGAGATGTCTCTGAAATTCTAAACAGGACTTTTAAAGTACAGTGCAAATACTTGCCCTCACAGGGAAGTGGTAGGGAAGGGTAGGAGACGGAAAATCCACAGGAAAGGTAGGGCTTTTCCTATATAGAAATTTAGAGCCAGAACTCCATGCCCCATGGCTCACATCCAACTAAAGTCAACGGAAAATTATCTGCTGAACTACATTAATATCCTTTTGAATTCTTCTTCAGAATTCATGAACTGATGACCCACAGACATAATCAGTTTAGCCAGCACAGTCTTTTTTAAATGGAAGTAAATTTGCCAATATTTAAGATTCAGGAGATTTCACACAAAAGTCTGAATTTCTAGCTTCTCCTTAAAGATGGGAAGAAGTGAGAACCCTGAGCCCACATTCTGACCTAGTAACCGTCAACTGGAGCAGAGGAACAGCTGCCCCTTTTAATGGGGCAACATTCTTTCCCTATCACTATGTACCCACTGCAAACCTCACTCATGTGTTACCACCTGGCTCTTGTAGGTATTTGAATTCATGGCTTTTAAACAGGCTCTCTAGGATATAATTCTCCCAATACTTAAAAATTACCAGGCAATTTTGGCAGCCACATTAGGGCCTTTAAGTTGTCGCTGGAGTATCCTTTAATGTACACCAGAAGTAATCATTCAAAGGTATCCAGGAGTCTTGAAAGGGTTAAGATACATGGACAATGTTCCCAATTTACTCCGTAGGAGTGGTTTATATACTGTGATAATCTGGCTCAAACTCGAAGGTGTTCATGGGAGTTATTTGCATTCTCGATTATTCCCAGGTGTTGGCAGCTCTGTTCTGCATCTCATATGCTGGGCAACGTGGAGGTCGTGTCTGTGGCTTTATCCCAGCCTCCTGGAGAAAATCTGCCTGACATGAGCACTGGGATAGCTACATCTACTGAGTGGATGACGCCCACTGGGCAATGATATGACCAGATTTTCCTTCTCTTCATGAGTAAAAGAGTATAATATTTTTATATAATTCATAAAATGATAAAGCCTTGACTATATTGTACTTACCATTCATGGAAAAGTTGAAAATGTTTAACTGTGAATTGAAACCAGGTATTTTTAACCAGAGCCAGTATATTTAAATAATTTTCAGAAGAAAAACACCAGTTATTCAAAACGCAAGAGGATAAAATGCTGAAAATGTTTTTCTTTCAGTCATTGATCTGCTTAGTAAAATACTAAAAGCATTTTTTTAAAAAAGGTTTGTCTCACTTCATATTTTGTATTTATTTTTTCCAATATGAGAATAATTTGAGATATAGGGTATACTTCAGTTTGCTTAACAGATAAGTATTTAAGCAGAGAACATTTTTGTATAATACCAAGAACTGTGAAAGAAAACAGTATAACTATGGTAAATTACTTGACAATTGGAAGAAAACTGCTCTAAGTGTTTGAGGAGACACACAGATAAACAGGTGAAGGTTTTGAGATGAGTTGCAGAGTGATGCTTATTCACACAAATGATTAACTGAAGGGTGTTTTTTTGGGCTAAGCAATAAGATAGAAATGATGACAGGGCAAATTACTGGGAATGCCAAAAGGTTGTCCGTCTTCTCTCTTTTTAGTGGCGAGAAATACAAAGGTAGGATGGAGTTAGAAGGAAGGGATGAGGTTGGAAAAAGTCCTGAACACAGAGGTCTCAGTCCTACAATGAGTGAAATTAATTTTAAACTGAGATTGTATTTCTAATGGTGTTTCACTAATGAGTAAATGGATACCAACCAAATATATCATTCTTAAAAATGAGTTGGTGTATGGTAATAGCTTATTAAACTCATGATGTTTTTTCCTTACTTTCAACCTGGCCTTAAGTAGACGTCTGACTTTTTCATAGCACTGTAGTGCTGGAGGAAGCTCAGAGATCACCTAGCTGAGTCATTTTATTTTACAGATGAGACAAATGAGACCACATTTGAGGCCACAAATGAGGCTAAGAAATGGCAAGAAAAAGGTATTCTGATTTCTGACTCCGAACCTAATGTGGCTTGTGTAAAGTCGACCATCACCAGCTGTCCCCCTATGGCACTACCAAAAAGAATACCAAGTAGCACCCACAACTGATTTGCTGCTCAGCTGACAAGTCTACTTTCTGTATTTCAAGAAACTACATGCAAAATTATCTTATATTTTGAAAGCATCTCATACTATTTGGTATGTCATTTAATATACTAAAATAATTATCTTAGGTGAATGCACCTACTTATTCATCATCTCAGATACTCCAAACAAATATCTACATAAGAAAATTATATAAAGTAATCACCAGACAGATAGCCACGAAGTTTGCAGAACCTCACTTATGGTACAGCCATGTTTATAAATAAATCTGCATATTCGACCTAGAAGCAACTTTAGACTGCTTGCGTGTTTACCTCTTTAGACTCTCAGAGATCTCTAGGGATTTATTTTTGGAAGAACATTTGCATTTGAAATGCTTTCTGTTGGAGATCTGTAAGATGCAAGTTAGTTACCAGAAAACCAGAAGCACTTACAAGGGAGTCTGGTAAGCAGTGACACAGGGGCCATGGGACAGCTCCCGGTGGTTGGCTTGCTGGGGTAGCTTCTCCCTGTTGTCTTTTAAAATATTGCAGTTTTAAAACAAGCTTCATGACACCCCACAGCAAAGACTAACTGGACACTGCAATTAAATGCAATGGATCCTGTATATTACCAGGAAAACTGCAAAAATTTAAAGATGAGTTGTGGATTAAACAACAGTATTTTATCAACCCTAGTTTCCCAACATGGTAGTTTATCTGGCATTAGGGAAGAAAATATTCTTGTACTTAGGAAATACCAAATTATTTAAAAGTAAAGTGGTAATATATGTACAACTTACTGTGATTGTTCAAGGGGAAAAATATACGTGTAATGATAAAAAGCATATGGGAAAAATGTTCAAAATATTGACAATTGGTGAGTCTGGTAAACATATACCAGAGTTCTCTCCACCATTCTTGCAACTTTTCTGTAAGATTGCAATTATATTAAAATAAAGTGGGGAAAAAGCAGCTTCATGAAACCATTTTATTTTCATCTCAAATCATGATTTGGCAGGCATTCTTTATTTGTTAGTCTTGTTCTGTTTTCCACATTTGTTGACATGGTACCTACAATTGCCTGCTAACACGCTTTTAAACCCAGCTGCAAAATGTGCTATAAGTAATGTCAGAAGTACAATAAAAAAGATCAAAAGTAGGTAGTAGCATGAAAATACATTTTTCAGCTTATAAATGAAAGTGAAAAAGCAGAGAATGCAGAGCTTTTAAGCAGATGTGAGCATACCATCTTTTCCATCATGTAAAAATTCTTTGTATTTTCCCCAGCATATAACTGAAAAGTGACCTACAGGAATTTTGCTGTCAAAGAGATACCAGTGTTACACTGTGTGACGTAGACAGATAGCAACAAAAATGAGCAAAATTTCTTAAATGCACTAACTGAAAGTGAGGCTTGTTTGGGGCTGGATTTTAATATACCCCAGTATCTTCACATTCACAGTAACAGTGATGGCAACTGACAGTGTAATTATCTTTCAAGGACTGAACTGGTCTAAGAAATATCCTTCTAGCGTGTCACACACTGTTGATATTAAACTGGCGACATGAGAAACCATCTGGAAAAAATCTGGGCATAAGGAAGTTTAGGGGATCTAATCCAAGCTGGGTTTTGGCTGATTTACTTCAGTTCACTCAATTCTCATTTAATAACATGAAATAACACACACGGAAAAAGGAAAGAAAAACGCGATCCTTTGTTCCAGGGTTGATTAAATGGAATCATATGCATGGAAAACAGTTTGAGGACCCCCTCATCCTCACCCTGCTTTCATTGGTTATTTTGTTTCCCCTGCTAGTAAGACATACAATGTGCTATATCCCTGTCTTTCAAACTACTTTTTAAAAGGTTTTTATAGGCATGTATTTCCAGCAAAGCACTAGAAGTGTGCAACTAAATATATTTTATTTATTTGATCAATCCATACCATACTGTTAATTCATTTGTCCTGCTAAAGAAATGCATTTTTCTTTTGAACTTAAAAAAGAGATTTTCTTAGCTGTCTACTAAAGTGAAATATACCCTTTAATAGTTTTAATGCCAAAATAATTTATAGTCTTTCTTTTAAGATGATTACTCCCTGTTCTTTCTTACTATGTTTAATGTTTGTAAACCTCACGTAAAACCTGAATGTAAGCATGAACAGCACATGTACATTTGGGGACAGGCTTTCCGAGGCCATGAAGGCCAGGCACAGGAGCTAGGAATATCCACAGCGTGGCCCTACCGGACTGGATATTAACAGCCTGGACCAGGTGTAAAATACACAGAAAAAGAGGCATCTTCTGACTCCCAGGGTTGGGAAGTCTTCGACAAGGAGAACAGGGTGGGAGGCTGGGTTGCGTAGTAAGCTCGCCTAGTGTCTCTCAGTCTTCTCCCTCCTCTCTGACTGACATCGATACCAAGGCATGAGAAGCACATCTTTCTAATTTTTTGTTACCACTCAGTCCACAGTGATACTATTTTTAAGGGCATCAACATGCCATCCTCAACCATGAATAAGCATTTGTGCATAGCTGTGCGCACATACATATTTGGCAAATCCTATTTGCCTGCCAGCCATAGCATTAGCAATAAGGGGAAGCTGCTGGTTTTATTTTCTGATTTCTTACACCTCCATGACTGTATATTCTGCTTAAATTATGTATGGTTCTACCCAAACATAACATGCACTGTGGGATGTTCCCACTCACTCTCCGTCACTGGGTCTCACTAGCTCCATCTGAATGCAACTACTTCCTTTTAAAGGCCCTTTTCCCAAATTCAGCTGACCTATCTTATTTTATTCAACACAATTCAAAGATCTTATTTTTATCTCTGCCGTGGAGATAATTTCCATCAGAAAACATATAGATAAAATACCAATTTGACATCATCAGCCTCACTTGGTAGCTTTTAAGTGGTGCTTCATTAAGGCCTGCCTTAAATAATCACCCCAGAATTAAAGATTTCAGAAAAGTTGCTGCTGCTTAAAACACTTGGAAGGAAACACATCACCTTTATGTCCGGAAAGTATGATGACGAACCCCAAGAAGCCTGTAACACACACACACACACGTGCACACACAGACACATATGCATACGAAAAAATACCTTCCAATACTAATTCCCTTTGTGTCATCCATCTATAGTATCACAGAATGGGATATTTTGGAATCTCTACGCTGGGATGTAGTTTAAAAATATTAGGAGTCCTGGAAAGCTTATGTGCTCCTAATCATAGCTGCTGGCAAGAAATGTGGTGGAAAATGGGGCTTTTCACACTAATTAACTCTGTATTCACACATGGGTTTCTTACTTATGTGAATGCCCCACATCACAAGGGACCTGGATCCTATCAGAGACAATGACAGCTGTCAAAGCCTTATACAGTTGCTTGAAGATGGACAGAGCTAGAAATACTCCAAAAACTGGGGATAGTACAGGATGGGGATGGGACAGTGGGCAGAAGTCACAATGAAAATAAGTTTGGAAACACAAAAATTACATCTTAAATTCTTTACAAGAAGAAGTTGTCTGTCTATATTCAAAAGAAATTTTGTATATTCAAAACTTTACTATGGCTATCTTGTTTCCAATGATAAGAGGGAGGCTAGTCCCTTCCGGGAATAAGTCAAGCCTGATTTTTATGCTGATTCAGTATAATCGTGACACACAAAGCAGCTGAGAATTCTCTGCCAGGAAAGTACACGTGTAATTGTTGAGATCTACTAAACAGTCTCTTGTTCAACATGGGGTGTCAAGCAGAGATCTTGCAGCAGCTCAGATAAAACAGCAGTGTGCTCTGTTCTTATTTTAATTCCCTCCGCACCCCCCAGGGTTCACATGCCTACAGAAGAGAAAGCAGCAGCTTTTTCACCACGGTATAGCTCATCTAAGGATAACTACTGATAAATAAGTTAACATAAAATCACAGAAGCCAAAGGCACTATCTAAAATTTTCACCCAAACCTCTTTGCTCCTCCTGATTTCATCTCTCCTTCATTTGTTCATTTAAAAATTTCTCTGATTTTCACAAAGAATAAGGGGCAATACCCTACTAAAGGCAGATGGGGCCCCCAACGTGCTGATGTTAGGAAACACGGATAGGATGATATTGAATTTAGTCTAGTTAGTACCAAGCAACATAGAGAATCTCTAACAAAGTCAAAGCCAGTAACCACTGTACCACCTGGCCAGACTCAGCCCAAAATGTGAAACTTAGCTATTAAGTAGGCACAATGACAACATCATTACAAATTGTCAGCAAAATTCCAAAAGTGGAACAAATCTACTGATCCTAGAGAAAAGATTTGATTTTCTCTTATCATTCTGGTTCATTTTGCATATGCTGTTGGAAAGTGACAAAGCTAATTACATAATTTATGCATAATGAGAGTAAGCCCAATTTACCAACACTTTGAAGAATAAGGATGTTCAGACAAAGGAGGTGAAAGTGCTGAAATTATTGAGTTGGCTTTCCCTTAGAACACTCACTGCCTCCGTGTCAGGAAGTATGAACTTCTGATATTCCCTGACAATACTTAAAGTACCACATCCTCTTAGGATCTTAAATTTCTCCTTTTTGGGGGCAAACAATTTAAATAAGCATGAATTTGTGGCCTTTTAGATCTAGCCATCTGAGTACAAGTTGACTTTGATCATCTATTAATAATTTATTCCTTCCCTTCTGCCCAACCCATGCCCCTTCTGTCTTAGACATAAACCAGACACATTTAAAGCAAAATTATGTGTCCAAGAATGAAAAAATAATTATTGACACATCCAGAAAGGCCATGATCAGTCTTGATTTATTTCCAGATCACTTTTTAATGATTAAAAAAAAAAACAGCATCTAGCACTAACATTACATCTTTTCTTGAGATGCAGCAAAGAAAAATCTCCTTTGATCTTAAATAAAATTGTGATTTCAACATTTAAACTAAAAACTAACATTAAATCTATTTTATTCCATTAACGTTTCTTTGATGCATTTAATGATCATATCCCAGAGATGGATTTAATCACGACTATTATTTATTTAATACTTTTATTCACTATTGCTCTTACCTCCATCCACATGTGATAGAGTCAACCTGAGAATCTTTAGTGCATTATATAAAAAGTAAAATGCGTTCCTAGTAGCATAACATATTAAACGGTTTAGCTAGAGCTTTGCAATAATTCAACAAAATCTTTAATTTTTATAATCACTTAAACTAGCCTTTTTTTATAAGATATATGTGTATATATGTATATATCTCAAAGAAATGGTGCTATAAGTCTTCAGTAACATTTTTAGTGTAGGAAAGAATTTCAGACTCAGAGTTAGAATTCACCGGACCACTTAAGTTTTCTTTCCTAACCAACACTTCTTGAGCTCAACTAATGGGACAAAGAATTATATTGCCAGAGGAATATAACTTTCCAGATTCTGGTAAGGCCCCAAAAGATAAGGGAAAAGGAAAAAAAATAACACACTTGACTGAGTTTACCACATGTTTGAACAAAGCCAAAATAGCTCCCCTTCCATCAAGATGTGAGTGAGGGGAAGCTCAGCACCTTTGGAAAGTGTTTCAGAGGCTGTTCTCTGCAGGCCAGGGTGGAACAAATTAGAAATGAGTCATGATAACAGTGCAGAAGGGAAGGTGCTGTGGTAGTCGAGGCCACAAGTTGCAAGTTAGGCAACTGAGGCACAGTGGTCACGGAGATCACATTGAGCACAGGTTAGCAGGGTAATCAGAATGGAATCTGACATCTTTGGTGGTGATGAAGTGCTCTAGGCTAGCTAGGACCAAAATACATGGGTGGTCCATGATGGTCTTGCTTGCCTTGTGTCCGGATCTAAAGAATTTTCACCGACACAATAGTAAACTAGCCCTGAGTGTCTCACTTGATCTCTGACTCTTCTTATCTTTTCATATCTTAGTTATGCTTACCACGTAAATTGGTTAGAGATATGAGAGATTTGAATAGAGCCTATCGCAGTGCCTAACACATAGGAGGCACACATCAAACCATTACTGTACGAGCTCATCCCAGTTAAAAGTGTAGAGTGAGGTAGAAGATGATGGCTCCTACATGGAATGAGTGGGGATGAATAAAGGAGCAAAACGTACGGGGTTGTCCGACAATGGTAATATACTGGACTCAGTAAGACAAAATCCAAACAAATAGCTCAGAGACCAGGGGATACTCTAACGGCTGCACCAAATTAAGCCCTTCCGTGCTCTCTGCATTCCATCATGAGCTCAGATAGATAAAATCTGAGACCACTTCAGCATGCTCTCTGTAGTGAACATGTTTGACCATAACTTGGGCTAAATTTTCTATTCGCCCCTTTGCTTGGGTCCTGGAACGTCTGACTTGGCTGCTAGGTTCTCAGACAACCATAGATTTTTAAAGCTCTAGTTTAATGGCAAGCTGCCTAAGTCTGTGTGGCAGGGGAAAAACCAAAAGATCACACTTAGGTTACATTTCTTTTCTTTAGTTTGTGTGTTTGCTGTTTCTTTTTGTTGTTTTTTAAAACCACGTGGAATGCCCCTTTTATTTTTTTCCTCTCTCTGTATCTGAAGTGTATTTTCTTCCATGTTGTATCTCAGTAATAGAATCAGAAGCTATAATACTACTACCTAATCAAAGAATTAAGAGAAAGAAGTAGGTGTTCTAACCTGTATTTTGTGGTCCTAACCTGTATTTTACAGCACTGGGCTGAATTTTACTAAACAGAACTGTAACTAAGGAAAACAGATTTAATTCTTTTAAAGAATCTCAAAAATTTTCCTTCTTAAAATAGAGTGCCCTGTTGCATGTGAATTTTTGAGTAAAGAAATGCAGAGAAGTAAATTATAGTGTAATGATGAATCAGCACCTATTATTTGCATGTGAATTTTATGTTGCTGCCAACTCCTCTTTAATTATGTTTGTGTGACTGGTCAATCCATGCCTGTATGATTGATTGGAGCTCGCCCTGCTTGCAATGGTCAAACTTAAATGCCAAGCTGATATGGGTCTTAGGTGAAATTGAAATTTATGGGAAAAGTTGCAAGCAGTAAATAAAGTTAGAAACTGGCTCTAAGGACAAGAGTTCTTGCCTTTTTCCTAACACACATCAGCCTCACAGTGTGGTCTAGAGTCAAGTTCACCAGCTGAAGCAAATCACCAATCGAGAGAGAGAAGTCAGAAAAAAACGAGGGTCCATTGACCAGTGATGAACCCCGCAATGTATTCAGTTTATACCTATATTTGTTCTTAATAAGAAACCTGGTAATCACATGAAAAACAGAAAAAAAGACAGTGAATCTTTTTGGTAATATCTCCCAAATGCACTTCTTATGTTCTAAAAAATGAATAGTAAGCGTAAAGTTGGTGTGAAATACACTATCCTATGTAATAACTATAATTCAAGTAGGTCTTTTCCAATATTTTTATCATTGAAGAACCCCATTACTATAAATAATGCATGCCATTAAACCAAAAATATTTTAGAAAGTAGAAGATTGCCAGTTACCAACAACTGGGCACAATAAATACTCAGAGGTTATTTTATCTCTGAGTAAACAGCTTCAGTTTAAGCAAAGGTTTTGGGGAAAAAACAAACCAGATGTCTTAGTATAAATCAAGAGATCCATGATTCTTTAAGTAAACACAGTGCCCCAAATCCATCATTTATATTGGCGTAACCAGCATTCCGGAAACACATATCATAAATGAATGAGCCTCTTGCACAACCCTGTACTCTGAGAAGCCAGAAGGTTTAATCCCCAAATAGATTAAACTAGACAGATGGGTAAAACTGTTTACAATGTTCCCAGAATGGCTGTTTCTGTGACATGCCTCAAAGAGGACACAGATGCATATGACCCATTTTAATTTTCCTTCTCTAAGCCTCTCTGCTTCACTGAGCCAAGCATGGTTCAGAAGCAGGTCTGAGTGGGTCAGTAACGCATGAGTTCCAAAGAGTCCCATTTACGACCTGAGAGAAGTAAAGATCAGGGCGATGAATCCTGAGTAAACTACCCCCAAACCAAATAAACATGTTCTTCATTTGAAGATTATGCCAAGCTGTAAATGTTGCAGCTAATTTACAGTTATTTCTAATGTCAAATATCCTTGATAAGTGACATAAGCTCAGAGTATAAATTTGAAAATTCATTGTCCCAACTGTCAATCCCTTACCTGTTCCTCTAGACTTTCAGCAATCTGTTTTGGACTAGCAAAGGGCAGAACCCATCCATCACTTCCCATGATCAACAGTTACAGTATATACCTTTTCTATTTTCCTGGAAAAAGCTAGATCATGCTGGAAATATAGCTTTAAAAGTATATTAAACCGTATTGAAAAAACCATAAACTTGTTGCAAGAAGAAGGAACTCAATGAAAATGTCTAGTTCGAATGACAGTTGACAAGCAGGACAATTTTCAAACCCCATTTACGACTCTCCACCTCTCCATTCAAAAGAGGGACAAGAACTGGTGGAATTAAACATGACTCTGACTTGGAAATAGATATTAGAGAACAGGAGAGATTCTCTCCAACAGGGCTGCAGTTGGCTTTTGGTTTCTGTCATCTTTCAGTTTTTCCTCATGCACCCCCCCGGCCCCTCCATACACTCCCTTCTTTCCCCATTGATACACATACTCAGATCCCTTAACATTCTGTCTTTAGAGATTTGCTAGATCCTGATGTATAAAATCAAGAACAACCCAAATTCTACTTGCACAAATATAGCTTCTGCATTTTAGCAGCGATGCTACAAGAAGCAGGGGTTTCTCTGCCTTAAAGATTTGTATAGTTTGAAATGAATAAAAGATAAGGAGATTATGAACATAGCGCAGGTTCACAAGATTAGTATGCATGTAGTTGTTTATTCCCTCCAAGGCTAAATAGCTAAAGTCATTTCCTTCCAAACAAAGGTCCTTTAGGACATTTTTATTCAGCATCCAGAATTTAAACTCATGCCTTCTTTAAATGGCCCAGCTTGCTACCTCAGCTTTGTTTGACCTTCATACCTTTCCTCACATTTCCAAAAGAAGCAATTTCAAAACAATAAACTGTACCTAAAGGGCCATAATCTATTTCACTAAACCGTTCCAACAACAATAACAACAACAAAATTCTAAACATACAAGTAATGTAATCATGTTTTGGTGAAAGAAAATGAATATTATATAGTTCAATTTTTTGCCAAATGGGACTGCCATGTTTTATAGGTTCTAGTGTTAAAAGCATGACACTTATTTGATAGAAAAAACTAACATATTTTGCCAAGTTTTCATCTAAGTTGAAAGACATTAAGATTTACAGGGCTATAAATTATTTGGCTATATTCAGGTGACATATTTTGGATTTTTTTTTTTGACAAATAAAGAATTCTTTTATGGGCAGAGGGAAATGTAATACAGAACAACTTTGACAAAACTTCCTTCCTTCTTCCAGCACCATCCTGGAGTGAATTCCTCTCTCTTCACTTTCACCCTTAAATTTACCCTTCCTCAGGGTAAGAGAGCTACTCTGGTCAAACTGTGACTTAGAGAGCTACTCTGGTCAAAACTGTGGGTGTTATTAGCACTGTCTCTCTCTGCCCTACTTCTCACACTCAACAAGTACCAAGCCCCATCCATTTTAACTCCTAAACCTCTTTCCAGTCATCCATGTCTCTGCACCCCCATTGCTACTCTCCAGTTTGGGTCCCCATCATCTCTCATGTGGATTACAGCACGGCCTAATTGGTTTTCATGATCCCTGTTTTGCTGGCTCTGATCCATTCTTTGCAGTGTCTGCAGAACAGGCATGTGAAACTGCTAAACTGATTCTGTCCTCCTAATGCCTAAAACTTCTCATTATCTCTCATTACTCTTAGGATGAAGTCCTCAATCCTAAACAGTATTCAAGGCCCTATTTGTCCTGATCCGGGTCCATACCTCTCTCTCTCTCCTTCAGCTGCTTTATTCTGGTCATGTTGATTCTTTTTGTAGTTCCTTGGATATAAACTCATTCTTGGATGTACCTCTTCTATTCAACAAATACTTCTGATATACCCAGTGTGTGCCATGTTTTGTGCTAAAGGTTGAGAAACAAGGTGAACAAAGATAGCCTTTCTGACCCCCTGTATGCCTATGGTAATGGGACATCCTCTATCATAGCATATCCCAACCTGTATTATAATTGACTATTTATTTGTCCATATCCCCACTAGAGTCTAAGCTATATATAGAGAGGGGTGAGCTATTTTTATTTTGTTCACTCTTGTGTTCTCGGCTCCTAGCAGAAACCTTGGCTTATAGCAGGGGTTCCAGAATTATTTGTTGAATAAATTAACCATGTTATTTTATAAATTTACTAGTTGATTGTTAAAAGAAGGGTAATATGGTTAGATTAAAAAAGGATAATTTCTTATGCACTCCCTCCCAACAGAGTCAATCTACAACCAGGTATAGTAGCCCTTTCTCTGGAACTTTTTTAGTCTTTGTAACTGTCTTAGTTTGAGTTCCCACAAAAGCAGACCATGAGGCAAAGGTGCGGGTGCAATTGGCTTATTTCGGAAGTAATCCCAGAAAGAACATGAGAGGTAGCAGGAAATGAGATAGAGAAGGGAAAAATCCAGTAAGGGGAGTGTTAACAAATGGGTTACCAACGTAAGCAACGTAGGCACAGATTTTTTTTTCATGGGAATCATGTAGGATTCTTCAAAGTGTCCCAGTAAGAGACTGAGATAGATTATTTATGCACTGAATGTTGTCTCTTACTGGTTAAGCGATGCCTTTGGAGGCATTAAATTCTTGTTACTTCCAAGCTACTCTTCACTGGGACTGAGAAAAACTGCCATGTTTTGGAGAAGTCCCCTGGAAAGCAGCCAGGGAGATGGAGGTATTTGGGATGGGAAGCTGCGATCTGGGAACTGTCCACTGAGGCTGCAAGTAAACTTAGCTGGGCCAAGGGGACAAACGAGCAGCATCCCCAGCACACTTTAACGTACCACATTAAGAAATAAACACCTGAAATCTGGAGCGCTCACTGCTTTTGTTTCTGGTATTCACTCAATAGCAGATTGGAATACTGCTGAATAATGAGAGATTTCTAAGCAATCAGGACTCTCTGAAGAGCAGATCTACAGTTTGGGGACCACTCAAAGAGCACGGGTAGGAAAAGATCATCCGAACACTTCAGAGTGGTCCAGAAAACTGACGAAAGATGGGGAGCATCTCCACAAGCTTACAAGCTGTCAACAAAACAACCTGAGGATTACGCCAAAGGCCCAGATGCTACTTCTGGCAAGGGGGTGCTCTTTTTTTCAACTGTCTTCCAAGAAAGAGAATAACGTGTCGTAAACTATGGGGAGGGAGGAAAACACATGTTCCTACCCCATATAGTTACCTAACCTTCCTTAGGTCTAATGAATTCATAAAACATATCTTTTTATAAAATAAAAGAAAATTAATCATACATGTCCTTAAAGAAAAAAAATTGTACATGCATATAAAAAATTGAGGAAGGCTTTTCTCTTAATATGAAAGTAACAAATACTTATGTAATTATCATAGGTAAGAAGAAATAATATGGTCACACAGGAAGGAAATATTCTTATACATGAAACAACGCAATGTGAATGGAGATTTAAGGCATTTGTCTGTGAAACTCAAGAATATAGATGCCAAAAGATACAAAACATGAAGTTTTAAGTACATGTTTTCCTCTCCAATTCCTTCTGAAAGTCCACTAACGTTATGGTAAAATAATAATAATGACAAATAAATGAAATCCCAGAGGACAAAGAGAATGGGAAATAAGGCAACAAAACACAAGAGACATGGACTTTTTTCCCCACATGAAAGGAGAGGTAACAGTAAGAGACACAAATTGAAACATAAGAGCCTGCAGAGAAGGTAACTAAAAAGAATCTAGTTGCTGTTGCCGGGAAACTCTGAGAGGGTTCTCAAATGAAGATGCCCAGCGCCCGTGAACAAAGGGGCAAGGCTTGAGGCTGAAGCAGGAGGACTGGCTGAAAGCCTGTAAATGAAGCAGCTGAACCTCCACATGCCTCCCTGGCCTCACATTGCCCAGCCCTTGCCTGCACCCCCATCTCCCCTGGCAGGGAACAGGATTAGAAGGTCATCAGTTTGTAACCAATTGATTCAGTTGACAACTCACCAGTGGATTCAAAAACCACAGGATAAAAAATTGTTGGGAAACTGAATCTTTATGCAGTCTCAAAGTGTCACTTCTTGATGACTCATAAATTACTAAAATGAAAAAAGGTGGAATAAAAAGTGAACACAATGAAAATATGTGGAGGGCGCCACCTTGGTCATGTAGCCAAACTTCGCATCGTAAATAACGGGACTGACTGACGACAAGTACCTCCGCATGTGACGTACTGGGAAGGAATAATATCATCTATAAATATTCTTACTAAAAATTTATGACCTGAATTTAATCACGAAGAAGTAATGAGAGAACTTCAAATTGTGAAACATGCTAAAAATAGTGGAGTCTTGACTCTTTAAAAATGTCAATTTCACCAAACACTTTAAAAAAAGACGGGGAAACTGCTCTAAATAACAGGATGGTAAAGAGATCTGACAAGTAAACATGACACGTTGGATACTGTATTAACAAAAATAAGAAAACATCATTGTGGCAACTGGAGAAATCTGATTATGGACTGTATGTTGAACATATTTTATTGACACGAAGTTTTTTTAGTATGATAATGTTCTTGTGGTTATATAAGAAAATGTCCTTTTTCTTTGGAAATATATGTTGCATTTATAAATGAAGTTGCAATGTCTCTAACTTAATGCTTAATGTTCAGATCGCTCTGCAAAAAAATGTTGATATGCACATAGATGGCAAGTGCACAGACAATACCTGGTTTGAGTTAACATATTCCCTGACTGTGAAAAGACCATCCCACACATGCTAAATGAGAGATATAGCAAGATGCAAGGGGAAGATGCTTGGATTACATGACATTATAACTGGGACTGGTGTAGACACAAGAAAAGTGGGCTCCTTTTAGGAGGATCTGAAGAATTATAATAGCCATGTTAATGCTCCCCGATCCTCACTGGAGGGGAGACTGAAGTGTCAAAATAAAACCTGAGTCTACATTGAACTATACATTACCCAAGCATTTAGGTAATACCTTGTGAGGTATCCAGTCTTTAACAGATGATGTACATGTGGTGTACAATGCAATATGAGAACCTAACCTAGGATTAAATAGATTGAAGTGAATGACCTAAAAATCATCTATATTTTTTTTTCTATTGGCCTCCAAACTCTAGCAGCTAAGGTATTTTCTCCGTATCTGTATAAAATACATGATCTTTTGAGGAAAAGATATTGACAGGTAGCCATACTTTCTAGCTTCATTTCTGCCTCCTCCCTATCAAGCAGCAAAGCTTATAAAACAAACCATAGTTTAAAACAGAAAGGTGAAAACTAGAAAAATAATTATCCCATTTCTAAAAAACAAAATGGTGGGCTTTCCTTTGACGTCCTCAGTGACTTACTAGTCAAATATTGGTTTTATTTCTGTTATCATTCCTGCATAACAAATTAACCCAAAACTTAGCAATTAAGACAACCATTTTACTATCTTACAATTTAGGGCTTCATGGATTCAGGATGCAGCTGTTGCTGGGCAGTTCTTGCCTGAGTTTTCTCATGACGACGAAGTTAGATGTCAGCTGGGGTTTGAATCACCTGAGGCTTGACTGGTCTGGATGTCCTATGACCGATAGTTGATGCTGGCTGTTTCTGGGAGCCCAGATGGACTGTTGGCCAAAATGTCTATGTATCTGCTTTCCTGCATGGTGGTCTCAGGGCAGTATGATTTTTTCACAGTGGCTGGCTTCCCCCAGGGAGAACAACTCATGAGAACAAAGGAGAAGCCGCCTTTATTGACCTAGCTTGGAAATTTCACAGCATCACTTCTGCCTAATTCTATTGGTAAAAAGAACATCACTAGGGTCAGCTCAGATTCAAGAGGAGGGAACATAGACTCCTCCTCTCAAAAGGAGGCATGTTAAAGAATTTATGATATGTTTTTAAATCACTATGTTAAAACTGTGGAGTTTCAAACACTTGATTAGAATTCGAAAAAAGAAGGTCTTTTCATCAGAAAAGATAAAAAGCTAGATTAACATCATATAATCAGAAAATAATGTAAAGCTAAGTTCTCAGGCTATCTCCAAGAGACATATTAAACAACCAGAAAGACGGACAGCTGGATGAGTGGATGGACAATAAATGAATGGATATAAATGGAAGGCCATGAACAAAGAGCTATTCTGATGCATTCAAAGCATAGTATGTAGCAATCCCCCAACTGTGACTGGCATTGCAAACATCTTTTATAGGGTGCTTATACTAAAACCACGGTTCCTTCAGAAACAATTACTAGATAGGGTGAAACCAGGGCAGAGGGTGGGTTCTGAAATGAAGACTGCATTGGCATGATGAGGAAATGAAGATTTACATAGGCGAAACTTCACTGGATCAACACAGAAACCCATCTGTCTTGGCCAACTGCTCAATTCTGCTAGAGTCAGTAGCGCTATGTCAGCTCATGGCAGGAGACAGATCTTCCTCTGAAAATGGGAATCAAAAATTTTGGCAGAGAAGAACAATTAAATGATTTATTCCATCCTACAAATTTGTGATCCCATTACATGTGTTCTGTAGTTTTCTCAGTCAGGGAAACTACTAGGTTACAGAACCAGACTGGAGATAAGTACTAAAATAATTGGGCGTAACATGAGAAGTACTATTCCACTTATTTAAAAATCTAAAGGGAACAACTGGGCTAGTGTTCCAGTTACAACATATGGCTTAGAGACATGTTCTCTCATCAAGAAAATGGAATAGAACTTGTCATCATTGGACAGATTGTTGGGGGAAAAAATGATGGCAATGGGCATGTTATGAGATAAGAACAGCTAGTACCGCTACATTTGGAGTGCTCTAAAGCTTCAGTAGCATTTGTTTTGTTCCCTGGATTGGTTCCATCTGTCTAGTACTGCTGAGAATATTTTGACAGTGAAAATTTGTGAGATGAGGCAACCTCCATCACGTACTGACATTTATGAGTCAGAATCTCCATGATGGAGGGAGGAAGGAGCTGAGACATTGGTTTGAGGGAACCAGAACTGAAATATTGTGAAGTCCACACTAATGGGCTTCAAGTAGACCTTCGGTAGGGGAGACTTTGATGTCAGTCACTGAGGTTTGAGATTGGTGGTGGTGGATCTTTGGTTTTGATTCAACAGCAAGCTGTCAAGGTGGCCAACAGGTGAGATAATTGCTAGCTCTCTGTCTTACTAATTAAAGGAGATGGGGAGTAATAGGGACATTAATTTTGTTCACTCACCTGGATCTCCTTTGGAAACGGGAATTCCTTTTGAATCCTAGAATCAATTCACTGCTTGACATGCACCCAAGTGGGTATGAAAAATATGCTTTCAGGCTGAGTGATACATGAATCAGATGTCAAGCTTCACATGGTTAAATAGTGATATTACCTTTTAATTGCTCTGGGAGATAGAAGAGTCATCTAAAGCTGGAATGTAGCAACCACTAAAGAACTGGCAGCCAAAGGAATCATGTTTCAAAACATGAGGGAGCAAAAGGGAAGATCTAAAGCTCCTCTGCCTCACTCACCTTTGCATTGATGTGCTTTGCATGTCCATTTCAATATCTCCAATGTTTTCTTTTAAGTGAACCTGAATTCTTTTCTTTATTCCTAGGAGGTTTTCTGCAGGTGTTCAGGATAAAACAACTTCATTTTTAACTCATTCCAAATTTTAGCTTAAGTATAGAGATAGCTTGAAATCAAACTGCCCAGGTTGTCAACCAGATTCTCACACTTAATAGCTGTGGAACTCTGAGACTGTTTTCTCACACGTACAATGCAAATAATATTATGGGAAACTTCCTGGGGTTGATGAGAGGAATAAAGGAGAAAATCTATATTCAACCATTTAGCACAATGCCTGCCACACAAAGTCCAGAGAGTGTTAGTTATCATTATGTTAATCCCTGGTCAAAGAGTCCCTTCTTTCCATTAGGAATGCTGTTCAAGTACAGGTAAAAGACAGCGGGGTCAAAGACTGGATGGGACAGGGTAAATTTGAATATGCCACATTCTGTCCATTCCCCACATCACAGTACTTCCTGTCCCACACTCTGCCCCTCCATCTCACAACCTTCGAGTGGAAGGCCTTCTTCTGCCATAGCCTCGATTTCTGGTCTATACCTCCAGTTATATTTTTTCTTGAAAAAAATGGCAAATCCAGGGATTTATTAAATTGAGGGTTAAAAAATGGCAAAATGCATCTCCAAACAGAGCTGTAAACCCTCAAACCCTTGAATACAAAACATTTTCCTCTGGTCACAAACATTTCAGAAAATTCAATGAAACAAGATTTATTTCTACTGCTATATATGGCCAAAGAGAAAAATAAAAATAAAAATTAGAGATTTTAAAGGTGACTCTATGTTTCCAAAGAGGCCTGTTTTTCATGCTCACACTGTAATAGCATCACTCCAAGATTACTGAGTGTGCAGTATCTGTTTTCTGTGGGATGCTGCCAACAGATGGCTTATTTTGAGTGGAGAGAAATATCATTAAGGAACAAAGAGAAATTAGGACTAAATAAGAAATTAAATATGTTCTTGAGATTACAACTGATGATCAAGGAGTTGCAAACCAGTGATTTGCAGCTTAATTTTTTGCCTGCAGCCAATACCCACTGTTTTAAGGAAACCTTAATATTAAGAAGGCTGTTCTCACACCATGCAATTTATTTGTCTTTCTGTCTTGCCAGTGCCTTTGCCAAACATCATAATTTGCCCAGAATCCTCAATTGCAAGATGAACAAATAATATTCATTTCCTCCATGGAGAAAACATCCTTTGATTGAATTGTCTGCTTCTATCCCGGTCACTGCAATGTGTGCTACATGTCAGAGATGTGAAATGCAGTTGAGCCTACTTGAAAGCAGAGTATAAATTAGCTTCTAAATGAAAACATTTAGAAGGAAAACACTTTCAAATGACAGCCAAACTCTATCAGCTCTAAAGTACTCCAAGTCCCTCTGAGGAATGCAGCATGAAAATGAGCACACACAAGCCCAGATTGTGACCCCACCACAGCTCGGTGGGTTAAGGAATTTTCCTGGGGCCCTGGGGGGCTGGAAGTCACAGGGGAAATGCAAGATATATTTTCTCCAAAAACCAGCCATCACGGTTGACTTTTTCACTCCCATATATCTATTATTTTACCCAACAATAATTAAGTAAAATACAAAGAAACTCAATGGCAACCAAATAAAACAGCTCTGTCCTGAGTTAAACTGGAAAGGCTGGCATGCATGCAGGAGTTGGTTAAGTCCCAGAAGGGCATATTTGGACACCCAGAGCTTGTCAAACCCTACAGCACTGTATTGGTGTAGTCGTGACCAAATTCACACGGAGGCTCCTGGACACAAGTCTGAGTCTGCTCACAGGTGAGCACGATGCCAAGAAATCGAATCGTGAATGGCTCCTCTGTTGCTTCACATAAATTAGTCTTGCACATGTCTCCATGGCATAATTCAGAGCATACACTGAAAATTCTAGTCAACCTTCCCCACCCTAGCTGTTAAATCAGTGAGAACTTATTCAAAACAGTTGAGAATAATTCTTGCTACTGGCCAGAATCTATATTCTTGAAATAAGAATGCATTTTATTTTATTTTTTTATCTCAGTCTGTAGCTATATGAGAATCACTGAGGCTTTCTGTTGTGCTATTATTATTAATGCTAGAGGCAGGCACTAAAGCAAACTATATGACCTCAGGGAAAGAATTAATATTAAAGCAAAATTCTATTTCCCAGAATGGAGATGCTGTGAGGTGACTTGGCTACAGGTTACTCTAGAGCTGGGGTAGATCACACGATGCCCCCACTTCTTCCCCCACTCTGCATCCACACCTTTCCCCATGGGGTCTTTGTGGCACCCCCCCATCCCACATAGGGTGGCCTCCTCTGCCCCTTGACTCTCTGCTCAGCCATGTGACTTGCTTCAGCCAGTGAGATGCTAGCAGATGATGCAAGCAGAGTCTAACAAAGCACTTGGGTGGTTAGACTTGCTCAGTCTTGGACCTCTGCCATGAAATGAATATGTGTAGGCAGGCTGACTTGTCCCAGGAGATGCATGAAAGACAGGTGGAACAGATCGAGTTGGCCTGGTCAGACCTAGCCTAAATGAGCCAATAGCTAGTTGACCGCCCCCCCCACACACAAGCAAGCACAGCTGAGACTAGCAGAGACACTCAGCCTGAACTGCAGTCCCAAAGATTCACATGCCAAAGAAGTGCCTACTGGGTTTAGCCAATTAATTTGAAAGTGCTTATTGTTTTAAGCCACTGCTTGAAATTTTGGCAATAGAAAACTAAACAATTAAAAAAAGAGAGATTTACCTCATTGCCTGGATGGAAACCATTTTTAAAAGTTTCCATCCTCTGTAGCAGAATGTCCCATCATTCTACTGTCATGACTTGAAAGTCAAAAAAAAAAAAAAAAAAAGACATTCATAGCAGCAAGGTATAAGCTTTCTATGGCTGTGGCACTGAAGCCTTGAATACCTGCCTATAGTACCATTAAAATAATAGTAACTAAACTTCATGAAGGGCCTATATGTGCCAAACACTTTTTTCAGTATACAGCTATACCCTTAATACTCACTACAACCTCATAAATGGGGCATGATTATCCACTTCCCTTGAACAGATGAGGAAACTGACACTGAGAAAAGTTAAGTGACATGCTCAGGGACCAACAATGGATAAATTTGAACCTGAATTTAATTGACTCAAACTAAAATTTAATATCCTATGCCATACTTCTCATCATTTTAAAACTCCAAAG
This sequence comes from Daubentonia madagascariensis, assembly GCA_023783475.1. Classification (NCBI taxonomy): domain Eukaryota; kingdom Metazoa; phylum Chordata; class Mammalia; order Primates; family Daubentoniidae; genus Daubentonia; species Daubentonia madagascariensis. The sequence goes on from JAKFHU010002136.1 coordinate 2,287,242, forward strand.
GACTTTAGTAGCAAACAGTTTTACATTAAACATTCTAGGAAGCTACAGAAAGGGGTCAAAATTATAGCCAGTTCTTGAGAGATCAAAAAATTCTAAATCTGTGTATGGCCATGTTTACTATAATTTGCTACAGGACAGGGACAGTAACCCAGAAGCCCAGTCTAGGAAAGAGCTATTCAGCATTTCCCAGATCCTCACCCTCTGCCAGTGGGATGGACTAGAAGAAAAAGGCATCTGCTGTTATTTAAAGAGTTGTGATGCCAAGAAAATGGGCAAAACCTTTGCATGAACTCCAGTCACAAATCCTGGGCCCACAAATAGAGTTGGTATTATTCACCAAAGAATGATTACGTTCCCAGCCAGGGGAAAGGCAAAGGTCAAGATCCCTATTTTTTAAGAAATCACTTGGCTGTTTGATGAAGCTTACAATAGTAAATATTGTGAGAACAAATGCTTCTACAGAAACCATGTTGAGGAACAGATTTCAGAGAAGTCAAAATCAGTCAAGTGCCTAAAATAATAGAGTTCTGACAATGCATTTTTATTCTGTCCTTTCTATCTTCTTTTAAGAATCCATCTTTGAAGGTCCACTGAAGCCTAAGCCTTACCTCCTTCTGGAGCCCTTCCCAGATTGCATGAACAGCCATATTAGCTGTGCTTCATGCCACTTATGGTCATCTCCCTCGGACTTGCTTTCTAGAATGGTTTAATAGGGCCATGAAGTACATAGGACCCTCAGATCTCTGGCATAATTGTGTTGATAATTTTGACAATGATATCTACTATTTAGCGAACTTTTCTATGTGCCTCAATCTCTTTCCAATCATTGCACTTACAATAACCCTAGGAAGTGGTTACTGTTTTAATCTCGCCATTATGAAGAAGAAACTGAGGCTAACAAAGGTCACGTAACTTGCTCAAGGTCACACAGCCAGAGAGTGGCTGAGCTGAGATTGGAAGATAGTCTCACTCCAACAATCTTGACTTTTGACTGTCTCCATAGAAGACACCCTCTAATATGCATCTTTTGTATAACCTCAAGGTGCCTGGCACATTTACAGGCACAGAAAAGGCTCTCATCTACATGAATTATACAGGCCACAACCTCAGAGGTTTCCAATAACTACCAGCTTCTCCTGCCTAACCAGAGTGCTCACGCCACTGGAAGAATTGACTTGACACCCAGGTTAGACTTATTTGCTAGCATCGCTTGTCCTCCTTAGCAACTATAACAGGTTCCCATATGGTGTAGTGGGGAGGGGAGAGCATTACATGAAATCCTACATGCTACATGTAATTATGGGTTATAGAGATTCTTCTAAAAGCTTGTATCTCAAACATTTATACAACAGCCATCTAGCAATTGGATTTATTTAGCATCTAACATATATAAGGTACGATGTTGGGCAATAAAGAGTTATGCATATAAAAAACAAGTGTTTGCTCAGAAATGTTTTCCTTAGAAACAGCAACTTCAAAAAAAAAAGCAACTCTATTAAAGAATAATATTAATATATTAAGGAATTGGCTAAATGTTCCAGCTTTCTGAAGAAAAGTGTTAGGCAAAACCTCAATATCAATCAAGATGCTGCCTTCAGGCACGTGGACATGTGTCACTCCTATTATAGAATCAAAATATTCTGAAGAAAACTGAAAGACCCAGCTTTTTCCACCAAGTTTGGGCTGCTTGCCTATTAATCACAACTGATCACATGAATACCAAGCTGTTAAGATTCATCAGGGAAGGGTCTCCTATATTTATCTACTTGGCTCTTTCCTTTTAATTTTTTTAAAGTTTCCAATCAATATCTAAATTTCTGCTTCTCTGTTAGCATAATTCAAATTGCTTTTTAAATTAAAAAAGATAAATAAAAGAGATTATAGTAGGCAGTGTGCCCAAAGCCTCTCTTTTTGAGAGACACTGGTTTCCATGTTCCAGAATTATAAGTTCAGTTCCATAAAAAATTGCTACTTGAATATCCCTGGGATTCTTCCTCATCCTTCAACACTAGCATTCAAGTTTGAGATTTGTCTTATGTGGTTCCCTCCCTTCCACATTCAAACTCTGCCCTTGGTTCAAGGTCTCATCATTCCCATATGAATGGCTACAGAGTCTCCTACACGGCCACCCTTCCTTCTCTTCTTCTGATTCCTTGCCTCCCCATCCAAACCATCCTCCACAGTATGGCCAGAGGCATCCTTCTAAATTGCAAATCTTGTCATGTCACTCTCTTAGTGAAAAGCCCTACACACTATAGGATACATATCCTAATGACCTATGGAAATCTGAACTCTTTAGATTGCCCTTCAAGGCCAGTCATGGTTTGGTCCTGACCAATTGATGCAGCCCATCATACCATTCTCCCACATTCAAGCAATATTCCAGCTTATGCATCCAGCCATGCTAAGCTATTTGCCATAGTCTGAGCACCCATGCTCTCTGAGTTCCCATATCTTTATATACTCTTCCCTGTACCCTACATGTGGAATTCACCTTCAGCTATAACTCTGTCATCACTTTGCCTCTCCTACCTAAACTCTAGACAGTGCTCGCCATTCAAGTAGCTTCTAAATAGATATTTATTGAGTGAATGTGTAAAGGCAGAATTTCTTCTTGTTAAATGAGCCATAAATATACTGGACAATGAGGGGAAAGAGAAAAAAAAATTCAGTTTAACCAATAAGCCAGTGAAAAATATCATTAGTCAAACTTCAGTTTATTAAATTCTACATCAGTATTGAAATAACCACTTATTGAAGAAAAAACAAATGCATTTGCCAGAATAGACACCAGAAAAGTAATACTGGAGTTGGGGCGTTTCAATATTGCTGCATGCTTGGCCCAAGTTTCATGTGATATTAAAGAGTTGGCAAGGCAAGGTGTCCTTAGATAATTCTGTGTTCATTTGTGGTATTGATGCACACCTGTGTCCTCCCACAGTCAGCTTAAGTCCCACATGCTCCTTCTCGTCACTGATTTGAATCTCTCTCATTTTAGAGAAAGCATTTGGCTCACAAAATATACCATGGATTTATCTGGTTAGAGTTTTATGCCTCTCCTAGATCTCATGAGACTCTGAAGCTTGCTGCAAAAGACATTTATCACTGTATTTGTTGGTTACATACATTCCTAAGCGTTGCCTGAAAGGGATAAATGCAAGAGTTATGTATTAAGAAGAAAAAAAGAAGATGAAAAAATAGAATAAATGGTTCTATGATGTATTTTAAGTGACTAAAGTATATTTTTATATTTTTTATAATTTATACTTTATAATAAACATAATTTAATACATATGTATTCCCTACAGTTATAATTGTATGCCTTTGAATATATTATATATAATTGCAATTAGCTCAAAAAGAAGCAGTAAAGTAGCAAATATCAATTTAATCCATTGCCATTCAATGAGAATACTGTGTTGTTTACGTTCCTACTTATAAATATTCTGTTTTCTTTATATTCAAACTATATTATCCATGAAATGTATCTCTTCAGCATTTCTTTACTAAAAAAGTCAATTGTTTTTGCTCATTCTCATTCAAAATATGCACATTCTAAAGGTCAAAGAAGAGAGCATCAGTTCGAAGAAAACCTAAATTTTCGTATTTTAAATGGGGCTTGCTCTCTTCACAGTCTTTACAGGCCAACATTTGAAATCAGCTGGAATCTCTGCACTGAACGATGATGCTTTATTCAAAAACTGTGACTAAATCAGTTGATTCATCTGGAAATCTGACAAGCATCTCAAACTTGATGTTCAAATTGAGCTCTGTACCTTTTGTTGACTTGCTATTTTTCCTGAAGGCCCAAAATTTGGTTGAGAGAACCACCCTGTATTTAGTCACTGAACTAGAAATCTTATCCTGCTCTTGAATTCCTTTCTCTTCTACATCCAAAATTGCTTAGTGGCACCTCGAATCCTTTGGTATCCATCCCTTTCTTTCCATTTTCCAAATAGAGTCCTTTATTGCCTCAGCAGCCAGCACGGTATTTGACATGCACATTGTAGGCACTCAATATATGTTTGGCAAATGAGTAAATTGATAGTTTAAGCAGGTTTTTTTTTTTAATTTTTCCTTCCTGGACAACCAAAATAGTTCCCTATAAGAACCCCCTATTATTTATTGTTCCACTCTCCAATTTGACCTCCAAACTTACTACAGGGTTATTTTTCTAAAACATATCCAACCATATCATTCCCCACTCAAAAAATTTGATGGCTATTATTGCTCACGATAAGCCAGGCAGGCACTGTATTAAGTGCTAGGGATACAGTGATGAACAAATAATGGCCTCTATGTTGGAAGACAAGCATTAATCAAATAATTACTCTAAGGCAAAACTGTACGATGCTTTGAAAGCATATGACTGCAGTCGTGATGCAGCTTGGGAGCCAGAGGCAGGCTTTCCAAAATAAGAGTTGTAGAAGCTGCAATAAAAAGGATGAGTGGGATTTCCCAGGCAAAGTGAAAGACTTTTCCTGGTGAGTGGGCAACATGTGTGAAGCTATGAGTGGAAAGGAGCCTGGGCCCTTTGAACATCTCAGAGGAAGGCAGTGGGTTCAGAACTCAGAGAGCAAGGGGTGAACAGTGTGCACTGAGGTTGCAGTGATAAGCAACAGTGGGATTATGCATCCTTTGCTGACCACATGAAGAAGAATCCATTGAAGTGTTATAAACAAGAGGAGACATCACTTCCAGTGGTTTCTTTTTATCAAATTCTATAAAAATACTAAAAAAGAGAGGTATATCTTAGGATGGAAAGGACTGCATGAAAGCTCAGAACCACCAGAAATATATCCAAGAGCAGCACTAAAAATTAGTATTCACAAATTGTTGGGGTGTGAATAGAAGATAAATTTCCTTCCATTAACAAATCTTTTGATGGGCATAACTCAGTGCTTGGTGACTTCACTTTTGTTTCTTAATCCATGTGAACAATGAGCATTTTCAACATGTCAAAATGGTCATTACATTCTTTATAACATCCTATTCTGCAAGCTAAAGATAGCAGCACAATTAATGCCTGTGATAAATGCAAGAGGACCCTAGCTTTGTTTCTTACTTTTTAATCAACACTGAGGCCTTTTAACATGCACCTTCCTTCTTCCTTGAATGCTTCTGCAGATGTCCAATCCCCAGGGCCCTTACAATAATGGAATCCACCTTCCTTTGTTTTAGAAGTTGAGGAATGACTGCAGACCCCTCTCCCTCTGCCCCCCATCTCTTCATTTGTGCCAAGAACACAACTCATGTGGAAGAGATAGAATCTCACCATCTCTACTCTCAGGCCTTCCCGTAAAGGACAAAACCAGGGTTGACATGTCTTTATCAACAACTGCCAGCTTGAAAACTATTCTGTCTTGGGAAAATATATTAATCTGTGTATTTGCTGAGGCTACTCATTAGACTCAAGCCCTGGGAAATCGTAAGTGCTGATGAGGGGAAACAGTATCATCTGGAAGGCTGGCAAAACTGCATGGACCCTGCTGCCTGTTGCAGTTTTATTGTTCTTATAATTGCAATAATAAATAAAACACCATGACCTTCAGTGTCCATCGTGACACCTCAAATTACTGCTTCAATTTCAGTACAGTCGCTCCTTACCCTCCTGGGAACATTCTTTTCCGTCTTACTTTTTGAGATGGTACACCTGTGTTTCCCAGAAAAATTTCCAGATATTTACCAATAAGCTTTTTGAAGGGATAATTTTTCTTATTTTATGGTTGCCAATTTATTTCTCACCCATAATTACCCAATATGAACTTATTTGAAATGCTTAGATGAACACTCATTCCAAAAATAGATCAGGGAAGATGGAAACCCAGAGGCAAGAGATTCAGAATTGGAAAGTGTTCTATCAGGAAATGGAAGTATGGTGTGCCTTGTTTGTTAACTTCCATAATCATTCATTATGGCTCACTCTTCTGTTTAAGGGTTCCTCGTGGATGCGGTCAAGGTAGAGATTGAGTTGTGAAGGTGTCAGTCCAATAATCTGGGAATTTTCTTTGAAATAGTTTTTTAATATCATAAGTGTAATTATTGGTTCCCAATCACCCAGGGAACTTGTTAAAACCCAAGTTGCTGGCTCTGTCCTCTGGATTTCTGATTCAGCAAGTCTAAGGTGGGTCCTGAGAATCTGCATGTCTAACAAGTTCCCAAGTGATGCTGCTGCTGGTGTGGGGACCACATTTTGAGAACTGCTTTAAGATTAAGAGGCTTTACATTATCTTTAGGAGCTACCCAAGACATGTAATATTCAAAATATAGGTATGGAAATAGCTGGTTTTAGAAAACCTGTCAAAGAATTAGAAGTTTCTAATTCTAATTAGAAATTGAATTTAGAGTTGAATTTAGAAGTTGATTTTAGAGTTGGCAAGAATTTAGAATTTAGAATAGAATTTAGAGTTGGCAAGATACTTTAAGCCTAGGTAGTTAGCAACGGAGCTGAGGATCTAACACATTCTGAACTCCTGGCCTTTGATTTGGTTGCTCTACCACTATCTGTAGCCAGGTCTGGTATCAAATCTGTTTGCTTCACTAAAAATTATAGTATTGGTTATGACATTTGTATATTGGGGGTTAAGCTGGTTATGTGGTTGAAACTGATAAACTTATTTGTCAACCTTCATGTCTACCATTCTATCACATGCTTTTGAGACTCCCTTTGATTATGAAAACTTCTAAGTTATAAAAGTGATCCATGGATTACTTTTGTACAGGTAAGAGAGAAGCCTGAAAGGGAGGGAGAATGGATGTATTTATATAGAAAAGCTTTTCTTAAGAGAAAAACATTGTGCTATTTTAAAACCAGCCAATGGAAATGAGTCAATCTGGGTATTTAAAAATGAATAACTCACTACTTTATTTAATATAATAGGATTTATTTTCCATTTTAATCATGTTTTCTTTTCTCAATTAATTTGCACATAGCAACATAGCTTTAGCCGCACATTTCCCAATGATTTTAAAGAAATTTAATTTGACTGACTATGTTCAGAAGGATATGTGTCTACATGCAGCACACACAGTCACATATGGTCCTGAAGCTCAGTGTATAATCCCAGGGAGGGTTTCAAAGTTGTTGAGGTCATGCTTATTCCATCAGCATGGTGTAAGAGTCATGTGTATAGATTTTCTGGTTTGATAGACCTGAGTTTGAATCCTGCCCATTACTCTGTAACCTTTGTCAGGGCAATGAAATGCTTTTTACCTTCAGGGTTATCATCTGTACGATTAGGGAAAATAATACCTCCCACCTCACAGGCAGTGCCAGAGCCAAGAAGCGGGGTGGGAAGGATTTAGCCACACCATGATTTCCTTCAGCTCCTTCTTCACCAAGGTACCACAACCCAAGTGGAAATAGTGAACTTGAAATGCAAATGTAGCTTCTGGACGAGTCTTCCACTGCATCCTACCTCCCAGGCACATCTCAGACAAGTTCCCTCCTTCTCCCACCCCTCAATCACACTGTTGCTTCCAGTCCCCTTAGATAGCAGAAAGTCTGGGCTGGCCTAGGCCACAGAGCGGTTATGATACAACACCAACTATGCCTGCAAAGTGCCTGCCACATGCTCCCTTTTCTTCCCTACCTAGTTTTCCCTGTGCCAGTCATCTCAGTTTCTTCGTAAAGGGGAGGCAGAGAGGGGGAGAGGGGGAGAGGGAGAGAGTGAGGGGGAGGGGGGAGTCGGGGAGTGGGAGAGAGAGATTGGATGGATTAGCTCCATGGGTTTTTTGGTTATTTTTTCTTAAATAACTCTAAAGTATTAAAATTACACTTAGAGTACCCTGTAAGACGAATGGGAAAAACTACACGTACACCTAAAACATATGTTTTATGTATTACAGTGGAAAAACATCTGCCTTATGTAGCACTGTCCTAATGCCTAAAATTATCATAATCTATTTACATTTCTTTTTACCTTCTACAATTCTCTTCAAAAGATTGCTCTACAATTGGACCACCACAATTGTTCTTCCTAAGGAAAATACCATTGTATTCTATCATTAAACTTTTTAAATAAGCCTCAAAATCCTTAGGGAGAAATGCTGACTTCATTTAAAGGGTACATTCAGCATCTTAATATAAATCTTGGTAAAATATTTCCTTTGGATTTGATTTTTTGAATTATTGTTTTTGCATGAATGACATCATCATACCCATTAAAGATGAAAGCTAAATCCATTTGAATAAAGAAGAATGAAGACATAGAAATAGTGGAGTTTAAGAAATAAGGAAACAAAAATTAACTAAACAAGCTCAAGGCTCACGAGTACCACGGATACGTAACAATTGCCTAGGAGCCTGGAGCTGAGATCATGGGCTCCTCTAACCTCAGGTCTGGAAATGACCTTAGATACGAGTCTTTCAAGCCCTTTTATTGACAAATGAGAACCAACCGGGAATCCTAGGAGGCATTAAGAAACTTGCCCAGGCCATAGAGCTCGTAAGGACACCACCAGGACAGGGAGTGGATTCCCCAAGACCCAGGGCAATGTTTTTCCCAGAAGAAAGGTTGATTCTGGAGGGTGATAAATTTAATATAAGGTAGTATGTTTGTGGCTTTCTGTGTTATTTAGGTATGCTTATTTTTTGTTTTGTTTTGTTTGATTTGTTTGTTTTTGTAATTAAGTATGTATTACTTTTGTACTTTGGAGAAAAATTCTAATCAATGAGTAAAAAATAAAATAAAAATACTTTATATAGCTGAGTAACTTAGAAAACCTCACTTTTGTGTCTTCCTCAGTGATGGTGCCAAGTTTGTTTGTTTGTTTCCAACATATCAAACAGGCAGCTAAAACTTGCAAAATATTTTGTTTTAATCAGGAGACTTGCATAAAACAAAAAGACAAAAAATGCAAGAACAAAAATATAGACAACTATACATTTTATGTGTACAGGGTTGAGAGATTTAGCAAAGAAAAATATAGGATGTCCACTTAAATCTGAATTTCAGATGAACAACAAATAATTATTTTAGGATAAGTATACCCCATCCAATATTTAGGACATATTTATATTAAACTAATTATTCATTATATATTTAAAATTCAAATTTAACTGAGCATCCTACATTTTATCTGGCAACCTTAGATCTACCCATTTAAAAGTGTTTAATTAAAATGTCACTTACTGGTAAGTTAATATTAAGTTCTTACCATGCGGAAGTAAATTCATTCAAGTCTACTACAAGAAGAAAAAAGCATTCAATACTCAATGCATATTAGTTGTAGTGATTTATTTCCAAGGAATACAATGAGAGTTATTTGCAAAGGACACATAGATTTTATTTATGTATTCATGAAATATACTCCTTGTAACACAATGCAAACCAATCACAAAGGCAACAGACTCCCTACTATAGAACGCAATTAATTGATCTTTTGCATGTAACCAGTATTCATTTAAATTGATATTTCTTTGGTGAATAATTATTTTGCTAAATTTTATTCTTGTGGCAGACAGAAAGACAAAGGAAGGGACTTAAAAAGAAATGGGAAAAAAAAGGAAAGAGAAAGCGTAGTATTAGTAACAAAAAGTGGTGTGCTGGACATTCATTAGATATAGGTCTATGAGTGAATATTTCTCCAATCTAGATTTTATTGTAATTCTTCAAAGATACAACAATGTATCAGTCCAATATCAACAATATAGTACAGAAATAAAAGTGTTTATATTGCTTTTTAGTTATTTCTTTCCTATTTTAGCCATTCATATATTCATACAGCAAAGAACATTTTATTCTCTTAAGGTATAACAGCTGTTAAATCTTAGAGGTTACATATGTGTTCATTGTTCTATTTTTTTAAACTTTTCTGTTTAAATATTTTCATAACAGCAAGTTAGGGGAGAAGAAAAATGATAAAGGGAAAAAGAATTAACAGCAATATATAATCTTAAAATAATTCTTAGAATAGCAAAATATAATGAGATATGTCATGTTCTAGTTTTCTTATTCAAAACATTAAAATTATTTTCATATTTATACCTGGACATAGTCAACAAATGTGTTTATTGATTGTATTTTAATACCTCTTTGCCACTTTTGTGAATAAATGACAATTGTACTTGCTCTATTTTTAATTAATATTTAAAATAAGTTTTAATTCATCATTAATGAACAATTTCTCTAGTGATTTGCATAAAACAAAATAAAGAGTTTTTTTTCAACTTAGAGAAGTCACTTATAACAACCAAAACATAGAATGGTTTTGCTTTATTAAAAAGTATCTAAGGATAAAGAATAAACTGATGAATACTGCAAAGTTATATTTTATTCAATAAATATATATCCTGAGAGCCAAACTAACTAATCTTATCAGGAGTATATTTCCTGGAACTTTCATTCAGTGGAATATTATATAACCAAGAAAATGAGAGACCTATACATGTATATGGAAAGTAAAAATGTTCATGATATTTTAATAGGAAAATATAGCTTATAAAAATGTGTACCTTATTTATGTTGCTCAATAATCATGCTACAGTAATATTAGAATTATGGCACTAAACCTAAATAAATCCTTGAAAACTGTCCTATATTCACAGTGCCATAACCTAGGAATTAATTTGTAATATGCTCACTTAACCTTTAGCCAAAAGCTTTCTGTCCTCTTCATCAAATGGATCTCAACTGTCCTCAAATGCATTTCCATTTCCCCACCCAGAGCCTTAGTGCCCCATTTTCATATCTGCCAAGGGAAGTAGAGGAAGAACAGTGGATTCTACATGTGGTGAAGGAAGCACTAAAATATGGGGACCAACAGGTAAAGAATAAAACTTTTTAGGCCTAATTAACTCAGGTTTATTATCAGTTACTTCAACTTATTTTTGGTTCCATTTCAAATATAAGCTTTATTGACTGTCCCCCTTTCACGTCTTTGCTGATAAATTTCCCACATCCTCACTGGAATTTCTTCTTCCTGCTGACTTGAGCCATTGTTATTGATCTCCATCACCTCTCTGAATACACACTCTTGCCCTTATTTCTCTAGCACCTCTTCCACACTGTTTTGTCCATTTTCCATTGTATTTTCCCTTTTCTTCTCCCAGCTTCTAAACTTAAATTTCATTTGTTACATGTCAAAATCACTGGTCAAAGGGGGGGGGGTGGAAATCAGTCAACCTAGGAGTTTTAGTTCTACTATGTCAAACATTTGATCAGTCTGATTTAGTTTTTGAAAGGTAATAAAATATAGACATACATATTACAGTTTAAAGATATATTTTAAGAGACAATGAATTTTTTTCAATGCACTTAAATTCCCAAGCATGGCTTTTTTTGGCTCGTATTTAGTTGTTTGTGCTCTTTGTTGTCTAAAACCTATCTTCTATTTGGTTATTCCTCACAAGATCTTCCTTCTTGTAAGATCTTTACATACAGGTTCAATTTAATAGTAAGTTTTAACAAATAGTTTAAGAATGTCTAAAGTGGCCCACAGATATATACAGTATATATTCAATGTAAAAAACTGGAAAAATATAGAGGACAAAATTGATGAAAATTAAAAATCACTTGTAATCCTACCATCCAGAAATAAGTAGTGTTAACACTTTACACACACACGCACACACACACACCAGATCACATATTTAAAATTAAAATGCTACACGAAGCTACCTCTCTCTCCTTTTCTCTCCAGCTGAAAGAGAAAAATGTCTACTTCCAGCTCTTCTCCCTTTTGGCTGAGAAAAGTAATCAAGAATGGCAGAGTAACAAGGTGGAGGGAGCCTGGATCTCTGAATAATCACATGGAACAGAGGCATCCTACTCCTGACTGTGACCTCCCAATTTGGGAATGTGAAATTGGAGAGAAATAAACTTCCAACTTCTTTAAGATACAGTTACTTGGGGATCTCTTTGTTGAAGCAGTAACTCTATCTAATGCACGACCCAAATGGGCAAAACTGATGGTAAGTACTGTAAGAATTCAGAGAAGAGAGAATGTTTGCTGTTTTGGCTGCAGTCATATTAAAGCCTTCAGAGAAAAGGTGACACTAACAAGATAAGGGTGATAAGAGCTTCAAGTTCAAGATGGCAGCTAAGCCCAGGCATTTGCCTCCCCTTTCTCAGGAACCCACATTAAAATGGTGGTAAAGGAATTAAAAAAAGAACAAGCCCATAACTGCAAAGGAACGAACAAGAGATTTCAACTTCTGGATGACAAAATGCAAAGAGAAATGTGTGGTCAGGAGATGAGACAGAACGAACCATAGTCCAGGAGATGTGCCAGAGAGGGAGCCACAGGAGCAATGACAGCTAACCTTCCTGGCAGAACTCTGAAGGATTCTGTGCTCTACATCAGGGTCTCCTAACCTTAGCACTGTCGACCATTTAGGGCCAGATAATTCTTTGTAGTGAGGGGCTGTCCTGCACATTGTAGGATGCCAGTAGCGCCACTCATTCCTCCAGCCCTGACAATAAAAATGTCTACAGACATTGCCAAATGCCCTTGGAGGGCAAAGTTGCACCTGGCTGAGAACCATTGCTTTACATTATTCTTTCTGCAAACGTTTATTGAATACTTAGTGCATGTGAGGCGCTATTCTAAGTACTGAAGATACAGAAGGGAACAAAATCATCAAAAATCCTTGTCCTCATAATACTTACTTTCTAGTGAGACAAGATAGGCAACAAACAAACTGAATAAGTAAAGGATATAGTTTTTCAAGTGTTAATAAATGCTACAGAGAAAATGGAGGAAAAGACAGAAGGTACTGAGAGATAGAAGAAAAAGGGATTTGGAAAATATGGGATTCCAGAGCAGCTGTGCCAGCTGGCTCTCAAATCCCTTCCCTGGCCTCATGTGCACCAAACATCAGTGCCTGGATTTTGCCTTTTTGAAAAACACTGGAGAGATATTTGCTAAACAATTTGAGTGGACTCCAAGGAAGAAGTGCAGATGCTGGTAATGGACCTTCGACCATTATAAAACCATATGCTCATGAAATTCAGAGATAAGGATGGGCAATGGGCAGTCACGGAGGTTAATAGGCTGGTCCAGGGTAGATGACGCAGGGGAAAAAATGGCTGCAACAACTCAGGAATCTGGGAAGGGGTCTGACTTAGGGTGGTGGTAGTAGAAACAGAATTAGCTGAATCCATTTGCTACTAAACAATGAGTGTATAAACCTCTCATTTTATTTTTAACTCATTTTCTCCATCAAACTTTCAACAATGATACTTTATAAAGCTGTGTGAAAGGAAATTTCCTTTCAGATAATTTCTTATTTCACATGATTGCATTATGTTGCTGAGTAGAACAGATACTTGAATACCATTAACTAAGCCTTAGTAGTATTATTGCGGAAAAATGAGTGAGGAGCCTTTTACTTGAATAAAACCTTTACTCAAAATTCACACATGGAAACCAAAACAGTTAGAAATATTTACTGATATCTACTGGGCTCATCGCATTTTCTCTGGGGAACACATGCAGTAGCTGGTACAGTCCTTAACAGCTTGACGCTATGAGCGCAGACAAGTGGAGGGAAAGCTGACATGGGGAGCTTTCCTTCCCTTCCCTTAAAGGTTTTATTTTACATAATATTTTGGCATCCTCCCGCCACAACTGTTACCAAAATAAGATGGTCATATCTTTCTCATTTCCAATATGTGGTAAGATACTTGCTAGTAAAATTTAGAAACAAACAAGACAAATGAACTATGCCTAAGAAATATTGATTATTTGGGGGTTGCCCATGTTTTCTTGACTAGATAGTAATTATTTTCTATTTGCTATCTGGGAAGGTCACTTTCAAGAAAGGGAGGAGGGAATTCTCCTTTAAAGCCAGATCAACCAAGCCATCCTTGCCAACCAAGCCAAAAAAAAGTGTCAACTACCAAAGGCAGAGCCTCCACACTTCCAATATGGTTTTACTAATTTCTAATCATATGTTTCTTTCTTTGCTAAATCAAGTTAGTAGATCCCATTTCTGCATCTTCATGTGCAATTGGTTGACAACAGTCAACCCACCTTTTCTCAGTGAAACGCAGTCAAGTCAGAATCATTACTGTTCTATAAACCTTTATGCTGTCTACTCATTCTTGCTTCTTTGCTCATACCAAGCTCCAGCCTCCTTCCTCTCCCCACCCGTTCTTTAATGGCCTTCTTTCTACTCTCACCTATTTATATCCTTCATCAGGTCAATTTTCCTTACCTTCTCCATAAAGCGTTTCCTAATCAGTTTAGCCCCAAATGTTCTCATCTTTATCCAACTCTCTAGAGGACTTAACAACTGTACTATTTTTCATGATGGCTAATTATATACCATCCATAATTGCCATCTAATTGTTTCACAGGATAGTATATTTGGTGTCCAACTCACTTATTTTGTGTGACTTATGGCCAGGGAAGGAGAGATAAAGTTTGTTTCATATCCACCACAGCACTGATATAGTATTTAAAGAAATCGCACTAGTTTGACCAGAACAATAGACATTCAAAGGACAATTCCCAAAACCATAGTCCATGCCTTTGTGGAGCTTATAGTAATGCCATACATCCTTCCTTTTTTGGAAAAAAAAATACATTTTCCCATTTTTTAACATTTAAAGAAAAAGATCTTTCTTTATCAGTCCCTCCTTTTATTTCTAATTATCACTCATTAATTTGTCCTACAAATATTCAGCTTTCTAGGTGGGGTGTGATGTTCACCCATGGCAACCAGATGTTGTGTGGAGACCTCTGAGTACTCTTAACCACCCTATAAGGAGTATCCAGCTGTCTGGATTCCTTTGAGAGCCAGAGGCATTTAAGTTTATACAAAGAGAAGGTAAATGGCTGTAACAGGAATAAGGACAATAAGAGGGTAATTAGCCTACCCAAACTGCCTTTTAATATGACCTTAGAATCATTCTCTACTTGCCAGAATGTTTTCACATAAAGTTTTACTAGTTTGTTAGGGTTGATAGTGACAAGAACACTTTAGTGCTAGATGCATAAGAAAATACAAGTTGGGTTGACTTTATTCAGTTGAAAGTTCTGCATTTGATTGCTTTGGGTGCATTACTGTAAAGGAATGGGGAGCAGGTAGTTCTGAATCTCACTGTGACACTTTATAAACTGGAGACAATAGAAATTACTTCTTTGAGCTATGCCATTTTTCTTGTTGGGAATGGTGTTTTGCCCACACTGGACACTGTTGTAAAAGAAAATTATTCTACCCGGGGCCTAACTTCATCTAACAGTTGTGGCTGCCCCTCTGTGCCAGAACTCTGCAGGGCCCCAGAGATAAAATGGTGTGCACATACATTATCCCTGCCCTTGTGGCTTTAGTGGAATTCTGGTGGAAAGCAGGTATTCACTTCCCAATTGAATATACAATTTTAATTGCAATAAATGGTCTGAAGGAGAAGTGCAGGAGGCAACAGGAGTTTCCTTCTCCCTTGGTGACCAAACACATCATCTTGATGAGCCAACAGAGTAGCTGTGGATATCAAATCCATAGGCTTGTGAGATGAGGGATTGTTTTACACATTATCCTTACAACCAGATAATGCTGTCTCAGAGTACAGTGAACCCCTAGCCAGAAGGAAAGGAAAGCACATTCACAAGAATTGAAGGGGCAGGAAAGGAAATAATACCCACTTCATTCTGGGTGCTTTGTGTTCATTAGTTCAGTGGTTCTTAGACTTTGAGCAGCACTGGAATGACCTGAATCAGGGTCTCCGGGATGAGGTCTGTGTATGTCCAGCAAGCTCTACAAGAGAGTCTCATCCACAAGAGATGTTTGGGAGCCACTGCGCCTGTCTTCAAATCCTCATGACCAGGTATAGATGGAGATAGCCAGGCTAAGAGAAGCTAAGTGACATTTTCACAGGGGCCTCTGGATGCCCCACATAGAAACTGAAATGTCTCTGATTTAGAGATAGCAGCCACTCAAATTAACCTGTTCTGCTTTTTCCACATCCAGAGAAGCATTAAATTTTCCTATGGACTACAAAGGGACAAGAAGACTTGGCTTCTGTCCTGCATGCACAGGGAGCCCACTCAATGGCCATAGAGGGAGAAATAATTAGGATTAGATGGCATGAACCATGATCAGTTGCTGTGAGCCCTTTTGAGCAGCAGCCCAAGACCCAAAAACTCAAAGGGCAGGGTTAACTTCAGGGGATCTCCAAAGAGTTGTGAACCAGCAGGAGGCCTAGATGTCCAGGTGTGAATGAAAGGTCTGTCAGTCTTGAAGAATGGCTTCCTTCTATTAAGGTGGATTAATATGCTGAGATTTCCTTGATTTCCTGGCATTTGCTCTACCAGATTAACAGCATAAATGGCCACCAAGAAATTTAGTGGTATAGAGATCCAAAGAAATCCAGGCAGGCTTCAGCCAAGATACTAGCTGACTATGACCCAGCCCAGGTTTTTGAGTACTCCTGAGGCCAGAGTGGCCTGGAAAACTTGGTTGTACTAATGAAGTGGTGCTTAATCAGAGGCCTCTGTCAGGCTCACCAAAGGACACGTCCTGAGGACCAGACATGCCTGAACCCAACTCCCTAAGGTTTTGATAAAACAGACATGGAATGGAGCCCAAATTCTTGGATTTTTAAATATATCCTCAGGCAATTTTAGTACAAGGATCACTATAATGACTCAAGGGTGCTGTAATTAGCACTCTCTCTTAGGAAAATTATTGTCTTACCATTTGAGCCAGTATTTCTATGGCAGGAATCCCAATCACATAGGCAAACAGGTTTGGAAAAAAATTTGGGGGGAAGCAGGCCATTCAGTTTTCCTCAAGTTTAATCATATGAGCATCCTCCTACATCGCTTTACCATATGATAGCCTGGGCTGACAGAGTCTAACAATCTAGAGTTGGCCTGTTCAGTAGAACTTTGGTGAAGATGGAAATGTTCTACTTTGCTCTGTCCAATATGGTAGCCACTAGCTGCATGTAGTTATTGAGTATAGGAAATGTGGTCAGTGAAAGTGAGTAATTAAACTTTTAATTTTATTTAACTTTAATTTAATTTAAATAGCTACAGTAGGTAGTTTATAGGGTACTGTGCAGTACAGAGAGAGAACCCATCTTGAGTAGAAAGCATGCAGGGCTATGACAATAAATATGTCCTTCTACAGTACAATCTTCCCAGCACTGGGGTTTCCCATAGGTGATGGCTCCCCTTCCTCCTTACATTCACCTAGAACAGAAATTATACTGAAATGACAGCCCATGAGCTGTATCTGGCTTGCAGATATGTTTGAGTTGGTTTGCACTAGGTTTTTAAAAAGTTTTTAAATTTAATTGTCAAAATTTGTAAAATGGATTTTTAAAAAAAAATCTCAATGCTTGATTTATCTAGGAAAATTAGACAATGAAGCAACCCTGGCTAGTCCTTCATGGCAACAAGTGTCTGGAGCTGCATACAAGGGGCACTAGCAGTTCAGTGGAGTCATTGCCCAAGCCTGTTTCTCTCATTCACATGGGAGGGCTGGAGTTTGCGACCACTGGTCTGCAAGTCTTCCCCAAGCAGAAGCATCAAATCTGAGAACCTGGCAAGCCCAGCTACTTTGCCTCTGTAGCCCTCACCTTTAATATTCAACAAAGAGATGAAGGACCTCAATATAAACACTTTGTATTTGAGGTAGAATCTCCTCACTGTTCTTCCAAAGCAAACGTGTGTGCACACAGTAGGGGATTTCAGAGTTACTGTGTCAGGCTGAGCGTGAGCCCGGGTGGAGGCTGCTGGTTTCAAAGTATACAGAAGTGACATTTACTACCTTGAGCATGTTACTTAGCTGTGCCTCAGTTTCTAGATCTGTAAAATAGAGATAAAGATAACACCTAGATCATAGATTGATGTGACATAAAACACCTAGAATAGGGCCTGGCACATCACAAGTGCTCAGAACATGTTAGCTACTATTATTCTAGACTTTAGTTAGCCCGTCAATCACAGAAGCCACCTCTCTATGGAGAAATAATGAAGATAAACTTTTCCCACAGTATAAAACAGAGACATGGGGGTCAGGTTTTCACTCCTTAATCGATTATAAACCATAGCAGAAATTTGAGTTTGCTTATACATGTTAAATGAGCAATCTGAGGAAACCAGTTATTAGTGACTCATCAAAATCCCCCCATTTCACTAAGGACTACAGCACAGTCTGGGATGGGTTTCAAAGTAACACAGACACAAATGCCTTGTGTGCACAGCTTCTTTTCCTCCTGTTGCACAGAAAACCCAGTGAGAAAATAACTCTCCCTGCACAAGGAAGACATCAAGCAAATCTGCCCCAAATCAGCCCTTTGTCTGACCCAGACAAGTCCCTTCCAACAGCATTCTTGAGCTGCCGAATTTGACTGCAAGTTCAGATTATAGCATAAAATTTCTAAAACTGTGATGGCTCTAAAAATTCAGCTTTTCTTTGCAGATTTACATTTTGAAAAGTACATTGTGTTTGAACTCAACCCAAATTATCTGCCACGACTCATGTGATGAAACACATGACAATGTCCTTCCCTCAGCAAAAAATCTTTCTTTGCTCTGAATAAATTTAGCTTTTAAATCATATGGAGTTAGACAGTTCTTTAAGAATCCCCTCAAAGGGTGCTTAAGGCTGAGCTAGAGACAGCCATAGATGTCTGATTTTATTACACCTCTCACGCAAATGAATCAGTGTCTGGGTGGTAAGAAGGCCAGTCCTGTGAGCTGCCTACTTATACATCTTCTCCAAGTTCAATTGTAATTGTCCAAATCTCTCCTCTCCATCCAGCAAGCAGTTAGCACCAGTTACCATCAGGAAGACTAGAGTCTCCAAGTCTAGAACAATGTTCAGTTCTGATTTTTTTTTTCCAACCCCACCTATTTTCTGGTACAAAGTGCCTATATGCTCGTGGTGTTGGGCTGGTAGTCAAATTAAACAAAGCAAGAGAATACTATCCCTACTTTCACAAAGTCTATTATTTGTCCTCAGGAAAAAGCTTCAATCCTACTTTTAAGGGCTACTTTTGACATGTTAATACACATTATTTCATTTAAATTCTTCAAACTATAATAACTATTGTGGACATACATGTACACACATGTATGTATATATATACATATCTTTGCTAATGATAACAGCAATGCAATTAATAACAATATTGATTTAGCATCAGTTAACATTTGGAAAACACTGCACAAAAACATCTACCTATTTTTTCTTAGGTACTTTTCAAAAAGATATCTATGAGGTAGACAGGATAAACAGCAGAAAAACATTTTCTGAGCCTCCATATGATCCAGGCACAGTGACAGGGCTACCTCTTTCACAGTGCTAGGCCTAGAGAGAGGTGAGGGAGGCACATGGGGTGCAGAATTTAAGGAGGTGCTCACTCTCAGGGCTATGCAAGCACAGAGTTGGTGCCTGAGACCTGCCTCCTTAAATTGTGTCTCCCAGGCATCTTGCCTGCCTCACCCTAGTCCTGACAATGCTTACAAATATTTCTCAACAGCCTTGTGAGTTAGGCATTATTTCCTTCCCCATTTCAAAGATGGGCAAACTGATACTTAGAGATCTTAAGCAACTTGCCAAAGACCTCCAGTTAGTAAACCTTCTGACCTCATTCTGGTGTTCTTTTACCACTGGAGGGCCTATGACCAAAAGGCACTGCCAATAAAACCATACTTATGAATTGCAGAGGAATTGACTTGGCTCCTTTAACCTGCACTTAATATTCAGTATAAACAGCACTCCAAAGAAAATCCCCATTTAATCATTGTTATCACTGTTTATAAAATGAAAATGCTGTTTATTTTATGCTATGTTAGTTTCTTTAAAATATTGCAATTAGCATATCCTAATTATGTATGCAGTTAGGTTTTTTTGGAGCTGTAATGAGGTGGATGGACTATCTAAGAGGTGGCAGAGAGTAAATCTGTGTCATACTGCCATTTTCATTTTTATACACTTTCAAAAAATTCTCTATCCCTAGCTCCAAAGGCAGTTTATAGCTATCCACCAGAAACTCTCATCATGCCATTACTTTAGTATTCTTCAAAATAAAATCCTCAAGTTAATACTTATCCAGCTTCAAAGTCTCTAAAACACAAAAGTTTCAAGCTTAAAACAACTTCATTGCAAATGGTTGTATATTTTATTTCTTTTAGAAACTTTAAATCTACTCACAGCGGTCCCAGACAGAATTTATGGGAATACAATAATATGCCAATTAACTACAGTCAACCACTTCCTAATTCGACATTTCTAGAATGTCTTTATTATTAATGGAAATCCCTGCCATGCTCACTGAGAAATGAGGAGGCAAACTGAAAAGAAAACCGACCCACTCTTAATTATAGTTATAATTGCTCTTGTAGATGCACAATTCCTCACCTCGAGCTTCAAGTTCATGGATCAAACTCAGCCCAGTTCTCTGCTGGGGAAGCTGCTGACACAATTAGGGCAAGTCACCCAGGAAAAAAACCCACAGGCCGATCCACAAAGCACACAGTCGGGAAACATGTCTAATTATGTATTTGTTCTTGCTGTCCCTTCCCTGTGGTTTAAACACCCACTTGCCATTAAATGTATCTGATGAGGAACAGAATAAAAGGCTGGCTGAAGGTGGGGGCTGTGAATCCAGCATGAAGAACTCGAGTGAGATCTGTGTGCAGCCACGGCAAGTCTTCAAAACCCATTTTCGAGAACTAGTGGGAAGATAGGGGTGTGGACGTTGTTAAGACATAGGCCAAAGGATTCTGTCAGAGAATATCTAAATCCTGATTTACTTCTTAAAACACACGTTTTGTCTCTTTAGGGTATATAGTGCAGCAGGTGCCCACCTAACTCCCAATAGGGCCACAGAGAGACATGGAACGCCCCAGGTCCAGTGGGACCTTTCAGTTCCTCTGTCAACTCTGTTCTCACCTTAACACAGGCTTAACTGTCATGGCAGCTGTGAGTCTTTGTTATTAGAGGGAAATCTTGAAGCTCTAGGCTTATCCTAAACCTTAAAACTAGGGGCGACACCTGCGTTAATGTGCCTTGGCTTCCATTGTCATGTTAGGCATCATTACAGTCAGCCTGGGTGCCAAAAGAGACAAAAGGGAAGGACACCCTGGTCACACAGTTATTGCTGTATTAACTTTGTTTCCTTAGCACTTCGACACACTCCACAAAGTGTTGTTCCAACACATTCGAGAAGGTCTCCATGCCATACCTATTCCCTGTGGATGCTTTCCCCAATATAAACACTTCACAAAATTACAAGATAGGTTCTTCTCCTGAGATCCATGTGGACCTTTATTTACTCCTTTCCCAATTTGGGTTTTACACATAAAGCCTTCATTATAGCACCAAAGGGTAATCCACATTAACTGACAAAATAGATCATTTCTATCCAACAAGCTGTTTAAAGAAACATTCACCTGTTTACATCACTAATCATTTGACCATCACAAGCTTTTTCCATTCGTTTCATTTGTTGGATTTGGCTGAAATGTTCCTTTCTTTCTTACCACTTCCCCTAACCCTAATAGCATAGTCTCCTATGTGTTGTAGACAGTTCTAGGCTTACCCTCTGCTTTGCCTGGAAAGCTTTTGCAGATGAGCCCTTGGCAATCAGCGGGATTGGAACTACTGCAGAGATTGACCTCATTTCTGCTTTGCATCCCCATGTTCTTTAATCCCTGACTTCAGGAATGCTTCTCTCCAACCCAGCGCAAGCCAGGAAGTAGACAGAAGGAGGTCAACCTCCTCTAAGTACGGGGTGCCTCATCCTTCCAGCCCATTTTAGCTGCTTTTCAAGCTGAGGTCACCTGGCACTTCACTCATTTTAGGAGTAAGACCCCAACTCTTTTCTATCATAACTGTAGCTAAGAGTTAAGTTGAATACAAGGCCGGTCTACTTAACAGGTTTTCCTTAAATTGCCTCAACTGTATTTCTTAGCAAACTGTAATTCATTCTTACCAACTGTTTTCACGTGAAAGACCTCTTTCAAAATTGTTTAATGGAAATTTTCACACTCATTAAAACAAGACAGTGTATTTCAAGCAAGAATTTAATTCTATCTGCCTCCGTTTCCTCATTTATTAAAAAACAGAAAAAAAAGTTCCCCACCTCATAAGGTTGTAGTGAGGATTCATGCTTAGTACAACGTCTGGCACGTGGTAAATAATAAATGTTAACTCTTATTAAATACAAACACTTAGCAAAATGCCAATCTTGTGACAGGTTCTTAATAAATGGTAGTTATATTAGGAAACTAAAATATTCTATATAATTATATTAAATGTATAGTACATAGCCACACCCTGGAAGGGAATGGACGTGAGCCTTTCTCACGTGATGTTGTTAGGACACCCGGGAGCTTCTTTCTTCCTCCCTCGTTCTTCCCATCTTCCCACCTGTTCTTTCTCTCACCTCTAATCCCTTCTTCCCCACTTTCTTCCTTCTGGCTTCTCCTTTTTGGTTTAAAATCCAATATGCTGGAGATGGAAGGGAAAGAAGAAAGGAAGAGGGGTACATACTCTTCAGGTCTAAAATGAAACACATACCAAAAAATAATTTGGTCTCTGTTTAAAAGTATGAAATCGCCAACATAGAGCCAAAAGAAATTGATGGTATTTTCCCAGTGGTTGGTACTTAATTAACAATGTGCTACTGTCAGTCGGCTCTGCTGTCACGAGGACAAATCATTCACAAGCTATTTCGCAGGCCCATCCCGTTGCCACCACTGTCTCATCAATCTCCTCATCAGTTTTGTCATTACAGACCTCAGCGATTTCTCACCTTTTCAGGAACTCTGCATGAATTTGACCTCGAGAAGTATTTGGCCACCATCATCTCAGCTATTAAATGTTAGATTCAGACATCTCAGACTGTGTGTCAAGACACTGCATTCTGGCAGCAATACACCCATTATCTGTTTTTCTCCTGCAGAAAGCATGCTCTTTGGGCACCCAAAATTGTATGCTACAAGTTCTCTCAGAGTCTACTTTATTGTGGGTGCCTTTGAAAAGAATGTCTGTTGGCAGCTATGTTAATTTCCAGATTTTTACTAGTTTGTACCTGCGCATTATGCAAATAATGCCTGCTCATCTTTCCTGGTAAAGAGGCAGCAGGATGAGACAATAAGAAATAGCTCAATAACCTGCTTCATTAGCATTTTCCAGGTTTGTCTGTTAAAATCATGAGTTCTTCAAATTGTATTTTCTACTCTTATCAAAAAGAGCTGCATTGAGCCTGCTTTACTCCTGCGGAGGGGTCAGGGCAGACCAGGAAGGCCAGTGGATGCTGCCTACATGCTGTCAGACTTTCCAGTAAGCACATCTCCGTTCAGGCTGCTGGCCAGCTCTGCACCTTTGCTCCTGGGTTGATTGCTAGTGGGCATGCCCCTTTCTCCACTCTCCCTATCACTCGCCTATACTTTTGCTCAATGAGCATTTATTAAGCACCTACCTTCTAGGCACTGTTCAATGCTCTGGGGATATGCAAGAGAACAAGCCATTTCAAGTCCTTGCTCTGATATAGATTCCACTTGAGTGGGGTGACAACCAATAAATCAATAAATACACACATTTCAAGTAGTGATGAAAGGGATGCAAAAATCAAATGGGGAAGTGATGGAGGGTAAACAGAGGGCATGTCTACTCTTACCATCTGGTGGCTCGGGCAAAGGTCTTGTGAAGAGGTGCTATTTGAGATGAGATCTAAATAAAAGAAGCCATTGAGCAGAGAGCTTTAGGAAGAGCCTTCTAAGCGGAGGGAGCTGCAAATGTGGTGGCCTGAGGAATGAAGGTGTTGGGTGGATTCATAGGCCAGTGAAGCTGGAGGGTAGCAAGCAAGGGAGACACGGTACACGGTGGGCCAGAGTGACTTTTCTTTGGTAACATTGACCCCTGTAGCAGTTGAGCAGAGCCTATGGATCCTTCTCAGAATATGTTTATTTAATGAGTAAAAATACAAAAGATTACAAAAGAAATAATTTTACTGAGACAACAATCACAAGGAAATGGTGTATGCTATGATAAGATGTGTGCATCTTATGAACACATTAAAACAAGATCTAGTAGTGGGTCTACCATAATTTGAAGTCACAATGAGCATCAGTAGTGTTTGGAGAGCTCTGCTGCAACTGTCATGTGATAGGAAATACCTGATTTCTACTGATGACAAAATCACAAAAACTGCTGACACCACTGTGGTTTGTGGCTACAGTCATGATAGGAGGAAGTACTAAATTTTAGAAGTTAGTAAAAATAACTGTAAATTTTCTCCAAAGTTCACAAACTCTCTGAGACCTCTTGAGTCTATGAACTGAGGGCCAAGAGCCCATGTTGTAGGGCAGGCATTTGGATTTCATTCCCAGGGGAATGAAAGGCCCAGGGGGAATACGCAGGCTGTAGTCTACTCTTCCATTTAAATCAGGAAGCACCCAGAGTCATCTTTGACTCTTTTCTCTGCCCAGCACCCACCAATTCCCTGGGCACCCTGTGTTCTAGCACTCACCACATTATCCTGTGATCACTGTCTGTTTGTGTTGCCTCCTCTACCAGATCGTAAGGTTTCTTAGGACAAGAATTACACATCAACTGCCTTTGTGTAAACAGTGCACAATGCCTGGGACATGCCAGCTACTCAGTGAGTATTTGCTAAATAAATAAATGAAGACTGGGAAGCTTTTGAAAGAATTACACATCAATCTCAGCTGTCAATATTTTTCTAAAGGACATATTTTCCTTTTGGAAATGGGTTAGACGTGGAAATACACATTTAAAAAATTATATCATCAAAACTGGAAATGCAAACATTGATATCATTGACAACATTGACAATGTAGGGTAGATTAAAAAAAGAAAGAAAGAAAAAAAAAAAGAATATAAAAGTAGATTAACCAGAAAAAGGATAATGCAGTTACCCAATGACAAAGGTTGTCTGGTGTTGAACACTACATGAACCTTTGCAGGAACACAGAAGGCCAGGTAGGCAAAGGGGTTAAGCGATGTGCACATCAGCTACAGATCAACAGGTCAAGGGCTCAGGCATGGGGATCAGCCTCCAGAAATATTGATTTTCTCTAGTTTGTCCCTAGAATAAATTTCCCATTTTAGACAACAGTCTAAAGCTGCCTAACCCTAGCACACTGCCATCCATCCAAGATAAAGGAAGGAGCAGGGTAGAATTTTCCCTAATCTTGGGCCACGTTCAGAGACTGGCTGGAGCTCTGCACACTAGGACTTGTTTTCAGCCCCTGTGTTCAGTTGAGGGTGAGGACAGAGTTCAAGGCTTGAATCTTATCTGTATGAGACAGATGCACTGGCTTCATGCATGCTCAGATCTATCACGTAAGAAACAATGTAAAACACTCATTCAGTCAATGAATTTTTGTCAAGCTTTTCTATGTGCCAGGCACCTTGGATTAAAAAACAAAACAAAAACCAAAAAACAATGTACAGGTGAAATTACACAGTCCTGATCCTTCAGTCAGTGCGTAGTAAATCCACAACCACAGTAAAAGTCAGTGATATTTGTAAGAGAAGTTATCCCAAGTCTGAGGAAAAAGTTCACCAAAGATGCAATATTTGAGCAGAGATAACAGAAGTAAAAGAATCTGTCATTTCAAGAAGCTTGTGTTCTCAACAAAGACAGGGCTGATAACTGAAAAGTTGGAGCCAATATCAGGATCTACCTACTCCCAGGGAGATTTAGAAATTTCCTGGGCTTGTTTATCATCTGATCAGATTTGACTAATGAGTTAATGGGAATATTCATGGCTCAGACATGTTGGTACACCAAATGGCTATGTAGCTCTAGTCCTAATCACATGAAGGCTTAGGAGCCTTTAAGAGCTGCAGAGTGGCTAATAAAAGGTCCCATTTCTTAATTATTTCATCCAACTTGTAATGAGTATGGTCCTGGCGTTGTGCTGGGGGTAAGAAAGTAAGAGTTGACCAAACCACAGACCTGCCATCTTGGTTTCACAAAGAAATTAACAAGCAACTGTACATAAGTCATATGACTGGGATCATGTCAGAAGAAATGTGAACTAGACTGTAGTGAGATTTGTCAACTTTGAAAAGAGATCTCTGATATGGTAATCTACCTTTACCATTAAGGAAAAAAATGATGCTTTGATGATCATGGTTACGAACTTGGAATTCTGAGTTAAAATCCCAACTGCCATTTTTTTGCTGTGTGATCTTTGAAGTTTCAGTTTTCTTGTCAATAAATGGGAATAGTTATAATGACTATCACATAGGATTTTTGTGATAATTAAGGTAATCCAAGTGGGAGTTTAAACAAAGAATGCATTCAATACCTCAACACCTATGATTTTTTAATTTATATGTAGTCATGTGTCACTTAATGATGATGATATGTTCTGAAAAATGCGTCATTAGGTGATTTCATCATTGTGTAAACATCACAGAGTATAATTACACAAACCTAGATGGTATAGCCTACTATACACCTAGGCTATATTGTATAGCCTATTTGCTCATAGGCTACAAACCTGTACACCATGTTACTGTACTGAATTCTATAGGCAATTGTAATACAATGGTAAGTAATTATGTATCTAAACATATCTAAACATAGAAAATGTACAGTAAAAATACAATATAACAGATTTTTTAAAAAGGTATACCTGTATAGGCCACTTATCATAAATGGGACTTGTAGGCCTGGAAGTTACCTGGGTGAGTCAGTGAGTGAGTGGTGAGTGAATGTGAAGGCCGAGGACATTACTGCACACTACTGTAGACTTTATAAACACTGTACACTTAGGCTGCATTAAATTTATAAAGTTTTTTCTTTTTTTAATAGTAAGTTAACTATAGCTTACTGTAACTATTTTATAAACTTTTTAATATTTTTTAAACATTTTGACTCTTTTGTAATAACGCAGCTTTAAACAGACACATTGTCCATTTGTACAAAAATATTTTCTTTATATCCTTATTCTGTAAGCTCTTTTCTACCTTAAATTTTTTTATTTTTTATTTTTTTACTTTTTAAAGTTTTTTATTGAAAACTGAGACACATATGCATTAGCCTAGGCCTACACAGGGTCAGGATCATCAAGATGTCACTAGGAGGTAGAAATTTTTCTGCTCCATTATGATCTTATGGGACCACTGTCATATATGCCCCCCGTCCATGACCAAAACATCGTTATGTGGCACATGGCTGTCTTTTTAGCTAGTGAAAGACCAAGCTCATGTTGATTTGGTTTTGGAATCCAGTTACCCTGGGCCATTGTTAGTAGGCCAAAAAGTTCACCTTTATTTGTAATGGAGCAGGATGCTACATTATTTAAATCCTCAAAATTAGGTCTTTCGCATTCAATATGGAGAAGTATGACAAGCAGTATGACAATTGGCTTGAATATACCAATATTTCTCTCTCTGTCACAGACTCACACATGCACACACGCATCACCTCTGCAATGCACATTGAAGGTGTTTTATGTTTCACTTAGCTCAAGGCTGTAAGCCACTGAGTAAACCAACAGCTCTTAAGAGTTTCACAGGTAAAGTATTAACAATGATATATATGGAGGGGGAGAATTTAAATCCCATTCCTGCTTCAACAACCTCATGGAATTTCCTTAATTACACATTTAATAAGTCTAATAATCCATTTCAGAGAATACATTTATCCCCACCCTCTAAAGAAAACCATTAGCTGATTATACTTAGAAAACGGGGAAATCATTTTCTTTTTTCTTTGCATCCCGAATAGAACGTGACTATTTGGGGGATTCATTTACTGTTGGCAAATGGCCATTTCCTGCCTCTAGACAAAAAGGCTTAAAAGAACTTATAAGAAACAGTTGAAATCCTCTATAGACATCTAATAACTTATAAAGAAAAGAATGTTTGATGAGTTAGTGCAAATGAATCAGGAACATATGGGTCCTATTTCCCTGGAGTTTAAATTTGTGGAGAGAAAAACTTCTCAGAAAAATGAACTTTGTAGATGTCACTGAACCCAAGGGAAAAACATATGAGATGATTACTCAACTTAATACATTCCTAAACTGCCCTGTGCTTAGCTGTAGCACACCCAGGTCATTTGTAGCTCAATTTGGACTGTCAAACACATACCCCATCGGGCTCTAATTGTTTTCAGAGTAAAATTCTGGACAGCAGAAAATATTCAGATGGTTAATGTTCTCAGCAATGAATTTCAACATAGAGGTTCACTTTCTATTCCTTAAAGAAATTTAAATTTTGTCAGAGGTGGGGGATTCTAGAAGCATTGTAGGTGACACATATCTCCACATTCAGGGGCTGATCTACAGGTGGGTGGTATAAACAGGCTCCAGTGAAAAACAGCAGGGTACCAACCAGAAAATCATCTCTTGCAGCCATGCTAAATGGTGCCTTCATGTCCAGGAAGAATTAATTTGCTTCACATGACTGAGCACTTTATTCTCAAAAGTTTTTTCAGGAACCAATATAATTACACAAGATCCAAGAGATAGACATGTCGGCTTTATTTTAAAATCTGCCTACAATAATTATTCAAAGAATGATTTAGTTGTATATGTTGATAATTTTTACTTACTTTTTAAGTGCATCTCTTGCATGGAGGCATCTGAGTACATATCCAGAGACAATGATTACTATAAATAGGGTGTTGGGAATATACTAAAATGCTTTCTAAAAGAGAGCAAAAGGCCCCTACTATGTACAGGGTGCTACAGGAAGCTGTCTAGCAACTCCCATGATATTTAATGTGAGTTGAGGTTACATGTTAACTTCATATTTTTGTAAACTTCAAACTTATTTATCTGTCAACCCACGTCAAATGGGATTATGGGACTACAGAAACAAGTGTTCATGAGTAGAAAGTAAGTGGCGGCCCCTCTGGCACTGGCTAGGCAATAAAATCTCAATCCTAGGCTCCTAATCCTTTGTACGAAGGCCAGTCACAAAGTGGTGGAGAGGGGAATGTACTCTCTTAGTTCTGACTTAGCATAAACTTTCCCACATCAAAGAGAGCAAATGGGAGCTTTTATCTTAGTATATCCTAGCTAGAAAAGATTCTTGAGAGCAATTGGTCTAATCATTCTCAACCACTAGCTGGAGAAATTTTAAAAATATAGGATGCTATCCTCCCAGATATTTTATGCAGTAGATTTAGAGTATGCCCCAGTATCTGATTTAATCATTCCCCTAGGTGATTTTCACCTTATTTTACAGATGAGGAACAGATCCAGAATGGTTGTAGCATCTCCTAGAGTTTCCTCATTCCCAGGCCAGTGTCTCACTGACCAGCTGAGCAATGCCTGGTCATTAGGGGAGTACTTCAGTAAGTAACAGGCCAGACTAAGGGAGATCTGCTGGTTAGAAACAGCCAACATTTATGTTGCTCAATATATGCAGCTGAGTTATTCTTATGTCATCTTCAGGCTCTGAGGTCGGCACATAAAGTAAAAAATGTCACAGGAGCAAAATTATTCTTTAAAATTCTGTGTTGAAAATTGACATATCATCTCTCAAAATAAGTCCAACAAATCCAGTCTTGCCTCCAGCTTTAGGAGAGATTGCTGAAGGTTTTTTCTTAAGTCCCCATTGAGCAAATGATGAAGTTTTTGGCTTATATTTAAGAGCAATATCAGACAAGCAACAACAATAAAAAGTCTTTACATACTAGCATCTCACTAATGTAGACAGAAACTAAGGAACATATGAGAACTGGACTAATTGGAAGAAAAGTGAATTAATATGTCTTATCTAGTGCAAAAGTTTATTGTGAAATTGAAAATAAATTGCATCATTTAACACATTTCTCTCTTTCTCCTTATCTCCATCTTTCTTTAAAGAGTAGACACAACAGAGGCTATATGTTCATGTGGCACCTCCCACCATTGGCCATCACTTGCCCTGGTGCCCAGTAGCTCACATGGCAGGTAACTGCAAACCTTGCCTTGGAAACAAGTCTAAGGTCATTATCTCAGGATCCACCTGGGGCTTTTTCTTCTTTGCCTGAGGCCCTCAAACCTGGAATCACACATGTGAACTCTTCACTTTGACCAGATTTTAGTAGCCTGGATTCAACATAGGCTTAGATAACTGTAGATAGCCCAATAGTCTATTTTCTGCTTTGTGCAAATGCATAGTCTCCTCACTAAAATGTTGGGGCTTTCTGGTGTAGACTTCTAAGAGTTCATGATTAGAAATGAAGAGAACACAATCTGATTGAGGGAGAGCATGTTAGCAAGCTCTTCTGTCACTGAGCTCATAGTTACATCCCCCAATGTTGTATGGCCATAGGTCACACTCTTGTGAAGTTTCTTCTAGTACATTTTCTGTTGAGCCAAGAAATTGGAGAAGCAATTGCTTTTCCAAACCTGTTCATGTTTCTTACCTTAGTGAGCAGCAATATCATCACCAAAGAAGCCTGTTCCCCATAGGGGCCACCTCTTTGCCCAGATGTGATTAGAGAAACCAGGAGATGGTTCCAGTTCTGTCCACAGCATCCATCTAAAACAGAGTCCTGGCTGAGAACATTGTCAATCAGCAGGCAAATCTTTAATTCCACTAGAATGGGAAAATGCCTTTTTTGTTCTTCCCTGAGTTGAGCTAGATGACAGTGGCAAGACCAATGATTTCCCCTTCAATCAGGGCAGCACATGAGTCCTCTTCAATTAAGGTGGGGGCCAAGCCAAAGGATTGTTTTTCCTCTCTCCCTTGGAGAACAGAAAGCCCATGCTTCCAGTTCATGAAAATGGTAGTTAGAATGTCCTTCAGTAGGACCTCCTGGTGTTGTTTTTATCCCTGTGTCTGATGTAGATCCAACCACATGCTCAGAGGTTTATTTTCTATTTATAAAAATGTCACATCATTTGGATAATCAGCACATTTAATTTCATAAGGAGCTTTAAAAGTTGGCTATTTTGAAACCAACATATACTCCAGATCATTTACAGAAAATCAACATGGCAGCCTCTCCTCCTCCACTAAATGGGTCAAGGTTGTTAATATCAACTCTAAAGATACACGCATGGGGGGTTGGTGATCATCTTAAAGGCATACAGACAGCACAGGCAAATGCTGCTTGATCTTTGATATGCTACTTGAGGGGCCTGGAGAATCAGAGAGAGCAAAGCTTCCTGCTGGTCTGTGCTATGATGACATGGACAAAGACATGGCTGTGGAAGCATCAGTGGGCTCCAGAGGATAGACATCAATGGCACTGAATCCTGAAGCTGCAAGAGACATGGTTTGCCCTCTATATTTGACAGATGAAGAAACTGAGTCCAGAGAGATGGAGTTAATTGTCCAACATGATAAAAGAACATGGAAGAATCTGACCAGAACCCAGGTTTTTTGTTTGTTTGTTTTGTTTTGTTTTTTAACTTTTAATCCAATGTTCTGATGTATACACCAAGCTTCCTCTTTGGAATAGTAGTAACAAGTGGTGGTTTTGTGAACTGCACCCTACCTCTTCCCACCATACTTCCAGGAGACATAATTCCCATTCTGGCAGCATAGAAGAGGATTTGAGCTTCTGTTATGTCGTGGCCTTACGAGTACAGTCCTACAGGCTTGGAGGCCATCCATAGTCTTATGAACTTCGAAGCCAGACTTTTCAAAGGGATCTGTTCTCTTTCAAACATACTAATCCCAACCCTAGGAACATCCTGGCCACATCATCTGAGCAAACTGCTTCCTCTCTTTTTAAGACCCGCACCCTGAAGTTTAATTGTGAAGCGTCTCTACTTCACCTGTTTGATGCTGCTTCTTGTTCTCTACTCAGTACTGGCATCCATTAACACCTCCATGTTTCCTACTTCCGGGTTGCAGTGAAAAGGGAGGAAGATACAGCCATCAGAAAATTAAGTAATATCTTTTAATTATCCTCTGACATGAAGGTTAAGTATTAAAAGCCTGATTTTTTAAAAGCACTCTAACTCATTTTACTATTTAGGACAGTGACTCTCAAATGTTCTTCCAGCCCAATACATTTGAAGGATGCTCAACATAGCAGGGGTTCTCTGAAAGGAGTAGAATAAACTATTTAAAATATGTAGTTTTGAAAAAAAATCCTCTAAATGATTCTCAACCTTCCCTTTTCTCTAGTTGAGAATTATGAGCTTGAGCTGTTAAAACTAAAAATAGGTTGCCATTCTGTTTTGCTGAAATATACTGCATTTTGCCTCAGTTTTGATTCTTCACTCAAGCTAACAGAATGGGCTCTGTGACTCCACCAAGTGCCCAAGAATCTGTGACATCTTCAGCAAATTATCTTCCTAAAGCAGACCACCTACACTCAGTGGCAAGGAACATGGCAGCTGACAGCTCCTGTGCTCCCTCTCTCTCAGCTTCACTACCATTTTCCTTTCCCAACTCCAGGTGGCAAAGAAATCCCAGGGAAGTACCCTAATCAACCTATTTTGGGTTCTGTGCCCACATATGGCTAAGTCTGGATAAAATGTTTAACCCTAGATTGTCCACAGAAGCAGAGTTATAGTAGAACATGAAAATGTCCAACTAGTTGACTTTAAGAATTTCCTTTCCCTTGAACTTTAACTGCCACATCTGTAAAATCAAAGATGAAAAAAAAAAGTCTACCTTGAAGAGTCTTGTAAAAATGTAACTGTGTTTTTTAGGACCAAGCATAGGCCATGGGACACAGCAGGGGTCAGATGAATATAGGTTTTCCTTCCCTCTTTAGCTTTTCCATGTGCCTATTCCACACTTCCTAGAATGCCTTCTAGAAGCTCCAGACCTAGTGGTAGTATATATGAATTTCCTCCCGCATCTATTTAAACATAATTGCCACTCCCCGACCACCAACAAAGTATTTTTCCAGGTTCTCTCTGCACTGCCCTCCACTCCATTCTGTTTATCTAGAAGCAGTGGGGGCATAATGGACAAGGTGCTGGGTTCAGGAGGGCTGGCAGAGGAGGACGTGTGTTGATTATATGTAAGTGTAGACACCAACAAGCTGCCCTAATCTGCAGGAGACTGTAGGCTGGTGTTGCCAGAGCACTCAAGAGCCTTGAATATCTAGATATCCCTTATTGGGAGGAAGAAACAATCATTGGACTTTGATAAGCTCTCCACACAGAGTAAGAATGGGGGACAGGGCATTTGGGCAACCTCATCTTAATTCCTAAAAATGTGTGATTAGGGCCCTCCCCATCCTAGACACACTGGCTAACTGGTAATGGGCACACTAACTGAAGCAGCAACATTCATATTAACCCATGTCCTGTGCTGCTTACTGACCAGAACAGGGTTATGGAGCATGGAGGCAACATCAAGGGGCTTTAATTTCTAGCTTCAAGACGTTGGTATGCCGGTTGTGAGTAGATGCTAAAGCAATGTGCGGCTGGAAAGCTATGTGGATTTCTCTGCTTGACAAGCTCTTATGTGGGGCAGTGTAGGGTGACACCAAGCAGTGGAAGCCCCCACCACCAAGAAGGGGAGAAGCTCCTTTGGAGTTTGGCTTTTATTCTAGCAATGGGAACAATGTAACTGCTTGTCACAAATCTCCACAAAGACAGCCTGAGAGTGGGGAGGGATTGAGGGGAGGGAGGGAGGAGGGAGGGAGGAAGGAAACAGAAGGAAAGGAAAGAAAGAAATTGAGAGAGAGGCAGGGAGGGAGGGGGGAGGGGGAAAGAGGAGAGGAGAGCAGAGGAGAGGAAGGAAGGAAGGAAGGAAAGAAGGAAAGTGAGTGTAGGTGGGAAGAAAACAAAACGTTTGCAAGTCATCAGGGTTCTTGAAGAGCAAAAGCAACATGGCATATCTGCAAAGTCTGGGAATAATTTTCCTCGATTATGTCACAGCCTATGAGCATCATGCCTTCCACGTGAACATCAAGCTTGGGTTAGTCAAAGGATACATTTTTACAGCAGCATATTAGGGTGATGGCTGTTATTACCATAACCACATTCCTGCACAGGATGTGAATGTTTCAAAGAAGGAATTTATTTCAAACACACATACTTTTACATTAGATTGCACCAAACACTAAGGCCAGCAATGATATTCAAATGATGTTTGTGGACGTACAAAGACATTTCTGGGGGAGGGCCTGAATACTCCATTTGCTCCTTCCAGGTCTCTGAATGCTAACCCGACCCCGGCATTGTGTGGAATTGGGGGATGGTGCATCATGGTTTTTGAGTTTCTGTAAAGAATCATCCATAGGAATTGGAGCTCAGTGTGAAGGATATAATTTTTCCATCATAAATATAAGCATCATTTCATGTTTGTTTAACCCCTCTTTTTAAGAACCACAAAGATCCTAAGACATTTCACGTCAGAGACATAAGGCAGGCCCCACACTGGAGTTTTTTTGGTGATCCATAATGTGATGCTGAAATAAAAGTGACAAACAATTTTTAACACTGCATATGTTCAAAGACCTCTGCCAAGAAGGGGAAAAAATAGTCTTGGCACCAGAAGCTAAAGTTCAAGAGTTCCTTTGTGATCTGTAATGAGGAAACAAGTGGCCGTGTCCTCGACCTTGTCAAATTAGCACAAGAGCAGCCTACCAGCCATTCAGGAGGCTAGACACACATTTCTACAGTGGATTCCCAATTCTATTTTCTGGGGTAGAGGAATTCATTCAGCTTTTTCAATAGTTTGTGGATTATGTGTCTAAATGCTGAAAGGCAGGGGAGGCTAACAAGGCTAACAGCTTCCACGCAGTAGAAACCAATGTCTTGACTTCCAAAGGACATCAATGATAAACTCAAAACCAATTTTGTCTCTAGCTATCAGCAGTTAACCTTGAGGTCTAGACCACACGGGGTAAGGTCTGGGGACCTTGTCTGGCAACAAACTGCAGAGCCAGAGGTATGTCTCAGAGCAATGCTACTACGTATAAGGAGCATCTCGGGATCCCCGGCCGCATCTGTAGTCTCTCTACTTAAAGTGAAAAACAGCAATACCACAGGTGTCGTGTTTCCCTTGGAAGGCACAGAGTAAACAATTTAAATGACAAGTAGATGATATTTAACATTTTGAACAACAATCTGTTTGTGCTAAAAGCACAGTTAAAAAAAATTATGTCAGGCAAAGACCCAAACCCTGCAAGCAAAGAAAACTTCCACCTTCCTCCTACATAAAAGAAAATTGATTTTTGTTTTGAAAACGCCGAGCTGGAGTTCTTCCCTGCCAATGACTTCCAAGTCTAGATAGGTGCCCACCAAGGACCTTCAGGGATGAACCAAAGGCTCCCCCATTGAATTGTTCCCACCCCAGAACAACAGGATCTGTTTGCAGAGTAGTGTAGTGTCACTATGAGGGAGGAGATTAGGAAATTCCCATGGAGTAGATGAATGGGAAAGATTTCATCTCCAACAGTCTGTAGAGATGAAGATGGAGCTTGGCCTCAGGTGAACATGGTCTCCCCTCTGGATGGCTACAGCTCTAATTACAGCCTCCTAGAATGCTAGGCTTCTGTCCATCTAGCTGCTGCTTTATAATTGGCTGGGGGAGGAGTAGGGGTTCAGGTTTCCTTCATGGTCCAACTGAGCCCTGATTATTAATTTGTTTTCCACGTTTAAAATTCCCTGGAAATCCACTGATCTTCCAGCTCTGAATCTTCATCTTAGATGCCTTATCCTCTAAAAGGACTTCCTGGGAAACTTAACACATGTGCCATGTGCTGTAGGATGCTTGTCCCCTTGGGGTATTTGAAATATTGAATATGACCGCCACTGCTCTGAAATATCTCACAATATCAGGCCATTTGAAGCTTTGAAGGGTGAAAGGCATCCTGTTTTGCTTTCTGTGGAAAAAAATTACAAATATATACATTGTCCCAGAGACCAATAGCCAAATGCCATATGGGTCCCTGGGGTAGAACAATAGAACAGGCATTGTCAAAACATTTCTTAGGCCAGCTTCCAGATACGAATGGGGTGTTTCAGAGCTGTGGAGTGGGGAAATCACTACTTCACAAGGAAT
Source organism: Daubentonia madagascariensis (assembly GCA_023783475.1). Lineage (NCBI taxonomy): Eukaryota > Metazoa > Chordata > Mammalia > Primates > Daubentoniidae > Daubentonia > Daubentonia madagascariensis. The sequence goes on from JAKFHU010002136.1 coordinate 2,323,108, forward strand.
TCTATTTTTAGACTGCATGAAAAATGAGGACTACATGAAACTGCATATGATAATGCAGGACAGCACTCCCAGTTGGGAGTCTGGGCCACATTTCCACTGCTCGTGTCCATAATAGCCCCTTATTTTGCTTACCTATCTCTGTAATAAAGTTATTACTTGAGAAAAATGGGGCACTTATGGAAAGGTTATCATGCTACCTGCTGTCAATTTTTTTATAGCCAACTCTGATATTCTTTTCTTTTGGTTTTCTGAACTCTAAAAATTCTTAATACTTAATTCAGCTGAAAATGCCAGTGGGTGATCTTCATCCCTCACCCACTTCATATTTGACCCTTTGGCTTCTCTGCCACCTTATCTCTTCAGTCAGGATTTGCATTTCTTTGCATTTCTCTTCTGTGTTGTGAGATAATTCATCTATCTCGTCTTCGCATAGTGATAATTTAGTTCTCAGTAGTGCATATTCTTTTTTTCTTTTTAAATTTTTTTTTAAATTCAGGAGTCATTATATTTTTTAGTTCTGGCAAGCCATTTTTGTGCCTCAATTATATCCTCTTGAGAATTCCCCTTACTTTTTTTGTTAAAGTGATGCTTTACCTCTTTCACTAAAGCTGCCTCTGTTGGAGCCAACTGTACTACTTGTTAAGTCGGGCTCCCTTCCTGAAGTTCCTGAGTCCTCAAAAAAATGTGCTGATAACAGTCCCCTCACAGTTCAGACTTTGGGCAAATTAAACAAGTGGATGGTGGACAACAGAACATGTTTTTTCTACTCTTATCCATTGGGCTCAAGGACTCCGGTCAGCCCTCTGTGTGTGTGGAAGTGTCTAGCCACACCAGTTGGCAGTGATGTGTGAAATTGAACATAAGCAAATCAGCTACTGTGAAGAAAAAAAGAGTGTCCATCCCTGATGGTTTAGAAATTAGAGGGTAAGTAAATGGTGAAATGTGAAAACTCATTAATTGTATGACAACATCAATTATTTATGTTACATGACAGCCAAAAATCAAGCAAATGTACACTGTCTAAGGGAAGTATGGCCACTGATGGGGGAATCACATTACATGGATTCCCCATTCTTTAAAGGAAAATTTTAGGGGACCTAACCAGCTAAGAGTCCCAGAAGATGCAACCTTACCCACCAAGCTCAATCTTGGCCTTGCCTCAAGCAGGGCTGATTGACCCATGAATGAATAGACATAGTCACGATGGGGCCATGTGCAAGCAGGTGAATGAATATAGAAGATAATCAAAGATATGGGGGAGAAAGAAATAGAGATACAGATAGAGAGAGGTGGGGAGGGAGAAAGAAACTGAAAAGGAGATACCTTACCTCTTACTGCATTTATAGTTTGGGATTCTAGTCATTCATGAGACCCTGCTCTAGTTCTGGCCCTTGGAGTTCAACTCTTCTTTAAAATTATAGTTAAGTTATATAACATATTCTCCCTTACCTAAGCTGGCTTGACTGTATTTCTATTTCTTGCAAGCAATCTCAAATTAAAACCAAACCCAAGTTAAAATTATGGTAACCTGATCAATTTCACCATGTCTGTCTTTCTCACTTCTTTCTTGAACTTTAGGCTCAAATAGCCAACTGTCTGCTTGAAATCTTCACTGGATATCTAAAATTATCCCATATTAACTATTTACAACAAATTCTTGTTTTCTTTATATTTTTCATATGAACATGCTCCTATATCAATTTTCTTCATCTCAGTAAATTCACCAAAATTTACCCAGGTGCTTAGGCCAAAAATTTAATTGTCATTCTTGATTCTTCTGTTTTGGTTATGTACCACATCTGATTTATCCCATAATAGACATTACTACTTTTTGCCAATATTCAGTTCACTCTATTCTAAGTATACAAAAGGACTGCATTTCCTTGTCCCCTGGAACTCAGTCTCTGGGTGCCTTTCTTTGGACAGTGAAATATTAGGGAAAGTAACATGCATCATTCCTTTTACAAGCATTTCTACAAAGGAATTGGTTGTCTATCTGTTCCTGTCATGTGATAGATGATATTTCACATAGTAGAATATCTGTCAGCCTGGGTTCCTGACTATGCCAGAGCCCTCTGCTGACTCAAGATATATAACAAATAATGTGAGCAAGAAACAAACCTTTGCTGTTTTAAGATGCTGAGATTTAGGGATAGTTTGTAACTACAGCATGAGCTAGCCTATCCTAATTGAAAACAACCCCCAACTCCTCTTGGCTGTATTGTTAAAGTATGTACCAAACTTGATACTTGCTACCTCCTTTTCTACCATTACAGTATTCCAAAGCACCCTCATCTTTTGCCTGGATTTGCTGCAGGAGACTTGTAATCAGTCTTCCCTTTCCGACTCTAATATCTCTAAAGGCCGTTTTCCAAATAGCAGCTAGACGTGTTTGTTAAAGGTGAATTATATCATGCTACTCCCCTGCCCAAAAGTCTTCAACAACTACTCTTTAGAATAAAATTCAACGTCTGTCTTTAAACCACAAAATCCTATAACCTGACCTCTGCCTATTTTTCCAAATTTGTTTCCTGCCTCTCCTTTATCTCTCTGTTCCATCCACACTGGCTGTTTTACCATCGCTTGTGAACAATAAGCTCAATTCTCCCCTCAGGGTTTTTCTTTTGTGGTTCCCTGTGTGGAACAGTCTACCTCAAGACCTCTGTGTGGCTTGGCTTACTCTCTCCCATTGTATAAATCTTTATTCCAAGATCACATCCTCAGTGCAGTGTCTACACTATCTGAAACCACATCCTCCAAAACACTCACTATCCAATTGCCTTGTTTTATTTTGTAAAGCACTCTTTGAACTCTTATGTATTTTTTTATTTGCCTAATTTATGTTAAGTGAACATAATTTTTTTTCTAGACTATATCAGTAACATAAGGCAAGAATTTTGTCTTTCAGTGCTCTGTCCCTGGAATAAAAAAAGCATCTGGTGCTTAGTGAGATTCAATAAATATTTATCAAATGAGTGAATTAATGAATAAATAGCTTAAACAATCAGGGTGTCAAAACCGTACTGCAACAAAGAGACAGTTGAATTATTATAGAAGCAATACTCTTTTATAAGTCCTTAACCTAGTTTGTTTGTTTGTTATAACAGAGCAAAAAATAAGTCAAAATACTGCTACATAATCAATTTTTTATGATCTACCACTTATAATTCCTGTATTAAGTAAAACCGATGTGTTCAAATTAAGTTGTTTAAATTAGTAAATTGAAATAAGGAGTCTTTTAAAAGAGAATTGGCACAGGATATGTTTCAAGTCACCATAGCAATAACTAAGTTGTGTTTCTCAATCCAAATTATCTATATATTCTACAATGGACCTAAGAAATAGTCCAAAAAAATGATATGAAAGCAAAAGAATGGACTCAAAGACAGGGTAGGCAAGTGAATTAAGTAGAAAATACTAGGCTAAGAAATTTCTAAGGAAAATAACTTTATGAATAGTTTAACAAGAAAGGATCAACCAGTAGAATTTTTTAATAAGTTGCAAATGTGACCAACATGTTTATTCTTGATCATCACCTCAATGATATGTATTTATGCATACTTCCATCACATGCCAAGATAACACACATGGAAACTTCCTCCAGTGGGGCATATCCTTGGATTATTATTCTGGTGGAAATGATGGATATGCACTGATACGCTTGCTCAGTTATCAACTTTCACTCATGGAACCTGCTACACCTTTGCAAAGCAGATGCTCCAGGTGTGGAGCATTTCCTATAACCAAGAGATATATTGAAGGTAACAGGCTTTTAAAGGAACTGAGCTTCTCCTTCTGGACTCAGTGGCATTCCAATGAGGAATGCCTGTTAGAGTCATGAGAACTGGATCAGACTCTTGGCTTTGTGACTTTCCAACCCTGAGTATGCCATTTAACCTTTGGATGCAGGATGAGGATGAGGATAACAATACCTATCCTAGATATAAGTTTTCATAAAGTGGTTGTGAAAATAAAATAACACATGTCAAAGATATGTTTTGTAAGCTGGCTATTTTAGATATTCATTTTTATTCTGCTTCTTTGAAGTAATTTAAGGTATCCTCTAAACTGAAGTTGTCATATTTGTACATTTCAAAGTGAGAGGAAAATAAAGAGCTAGCACCAAAATGGATATGTTTGGCCATGTGGCCTTTACATCTACTTGAGATTAACATTGTTCATATCTGGTTAAGAAATGTTGAAATTATAATAATTAGAAAATGACATTGCTGTTTCCTTAAACACAAAGCCACCAAGCACTATCTCTCATTAGAAAACTCCACAGCCAGTCTCTATACCCAACCATTTCCAAATAATCCATCTCCTACCCAAGGAGAAAGCTAAATTTATGTCCATTATACATTGAAAGAAAATTTTTTATAGCCCTTATGTGAACATCTGAGCAGAAAAACAAAAGTCAAAAGGAAAATGCTCAAGATTGTGCACTGTCTGAAACCTACTTGCTGTTACAATATGGAAATTGACAAACCTCTAAAATATAGAGCTCCATGGTCTCTCGTTGTTTTGTTGCTTTCTTTGAGTAATTGTCCTGTTCATCACTAAACATATCCCTAAATAGGAGGCATGATGGACACTCTGGTGGAAGAACCTAGTTTCATAAAAACTCCTGGTTGTAAAAATTTAGCTATCAATTATCCAAGGCCACTCCAATCTCACACTCAGAGTCACTTTAGGGAAGTGATTAGTTACAAATACAGAGAACATGGGATATCAAACAATTACTGGACACCAAGAATCACAAGTCAACAATGATTATTCTTTAAGGAGAATAGCACAGGAAGACCTTGTATTCTTAATGAAATCCATCCTGCTCTCTCTTTGACACACACAGCTTATATTATCCAAAGATGTAAAAATGAGATTAAGGCTAAACAAATCTGATTAGTTTGCCCATCTTCACCATCAAATTGATCAATAGAGTTACGGCAGTCAATTAATTACACGAAAATATTTAATCACCCATGTAACCTAAATGAAGAATGGTCAGCTAGCTTTGGCTCAATGACTAGCTCTAGTTGATATTTATGAAACTTATCTGTTTATGGAATTGAGGATCAAGTTACACCATCTTGAATGTGCCTGATCACGTTGTTTCTCTTACCTCGTGGTGATTCTTAGCCAGCCATTCTTTAATGGTGCTGAGCGCAATGACCGCAGCAGGCTCATTTGGAAAACCTAAGTAAAGAGCAGAAAAAACCAAATGAACAAAAAAAGATGAAGGCAGTAGAGACGTCAATCATGGTGTGATACTGGTTTTCTCATTTAAATAGTATTCAACTCAACCAATAAGTACTGAGCAAGGCAGCCTCAGTAAGGTGTACACAGACGTGAAGCCTATGAGCCTACACACAAGGCATGAAGAGGGCTGGTCCTATCCCAGTACACAGTTAAATAAGTAATAAAGGATTTAATTGTCTCTTCAACCCTATAACAATATCAATTAAAAACATATCTGAATATGCTTAATAATTACAAAGCACTTTGATATAATTTTCTTAGAAGTGCTCAGATTAAGGTTTATTACCCTCAGCCTAAAAACCAAGTAAATGTGGCTCAGAGAAAACATGTGGCTGGCCCAGGGACACAAGGTCAGTGGTACTAGACCAGTGAGCTGCCACAAGGGATGGCAGGTAATTTGCCAGGGAGTCATACCACAAAATTCAAAGAAGGTAACTCCCGCTCCATTTAGGGCCATCAGAGATGATGTATGGGATTAAGACAATGTGAACTGACCTGATCTTGTCTCATGGGTTTAATTTTAGAAGGGCAGCAAGAATGACAGATTGATGCTTTGTCCCAGGGAGCCTGGTCACACATACTCAGAGTTTCCTAAACACATACAGAATGTCCGTTTAGCTTATGTAAGCCGAACACGTTCCTGAACCTGCAGAATTACATTCTGCCAATAGGGATAGTATGAGAAGGAATAACCTTATCAATTTACACATTGATGGGGCAGAAAAGAAGAGATGGGAGTGACTATTCTACCGAAACTACCGTCTTTAAGCTCTCCACTGGCTTCTTAATCACCAAATCCCATTGCCTTTCCATCAGTCTTCAAACTCTGCTATTAGATGTGCTTGAATAGTTTTTCATGTTTCGCTCTCTCTTCTCTCCTGGATTTTTTATTTTTTAAGTGTATTTTGTATTGCTTTAAGTGTAAAACTCAGTAGTTTTTAATATGTTCATAAAGTTGTGCGACCATCATCAATAATTTCAGAATATTTTCATCATCCCCAAAAGAAACTCTGTACCCATTAAGAGTCACCCCCCAATCTCCCCTCCGCCAGCCCCTGGCAACCATTAATCTACTTTCAGCCTCTGTGGATGTGCAGATTCTCCTCCTGGATTTTTCAACACACCTTCTTCCGTGTCTTCTCCTTCCCGTTTCACTGATTCTTCCCTGGTTCCTTTTTCCAGAAGCATCCATTATATGTATGTCATTCCCAACATCCTAAACTCAAACCTCTTTTTCCTCTACATGCTCTACTCTAGCCAGCCTCAGCATTATCCACTAGCATGTCTCCGAGGACGTCTTTGAGTCAGGAAGGCACCTGAACATTGTCCATGTGGAGGCAGAGAGAGAGAGATGTTGCTAAAATGAAGAGACCTAAGATTTAAAAGACCCAGTTTTATTGGAGGGCAAATACATATTCTAGTAGTTCACACTGATGGTTCACATCTCAGTAGGGCTTCAGAACAGGAAAGAGAGGTGGTGTCCCCATTTCCAAGAATAAATGTTGCTTTTCTGATTAGGTTTCTACAGGCTTTGCTAGAGAGTGTGTTAGGAAAGGGGAAAAAATAAAGCAGGCCCAAGCTCCATTTTTCTTAGTTTCTAACCCAGAGAGAACAACTGTGATAGGGAAAATATGCACAAGTTCTGGAAGCTTTGTAATATCTATGACATTGGGGATTGTGGATTTGTTATGAATTGTTTAATCCTATTCATTTTCTTTAAATGAATGCTTCAAAATGTAAAATCCTTAAAATTAAAAAAAAGCCACCCTGTTAATTAATCAGTTAATTCATTAAACAAATTATTGAACCAAAAATGAGTAGGTATATAGATGCTTTTAATAAGTCCCTGTCCTCTAAAAGCTCAGAGTCTAGGAGGAAAAAGACAAGTAAAGAGGCAACCACAACGCAGCCTGACAAGCACATTAGGGGTGCGTGGACACAGATCTCCCGAAGAGGACTAAGCAAGAGAGAGGAGCAGGGATTGCCAGGAAACCACAGGGTGCTGGGGAAGGGAGCTGCCCAGTGGGGAACCGAAGGGAGAGTGTCCTCAGAAGCAAGCCGCCAGCACCAAGGAATTAATGGAAAAGGTGAGGGAAAGTGAAGGAAAGCAGGATGGATAGAAGTGGGCTGCAGAGAGAAGGAGGAGGCCAGGATGCGCATCTGCTGTTGGGGGCTTGACCACAGGAGGCTTTTTCAGTCCACCTTTTCCCCGAGTTTAACATCTACATTTGTAATCACCTGGATTCCTCCCCTTGATACACTCCAGCACCAGAAATGCAGTATGTATGACTCCTCAAAACAAACCTCTGCCCCAGCTTGCAGGTTTCTGCTTATGGCTTCAGTCACAACCATAGTTCTCTCTCCTCATCACCACCATAATTGTCTGCTTTCCCTGCTGGCAGTCGAGTCCTAAAGGCTTTGTCCCTCTGAAATATTTTCCCCCTCCCTTTCCTTTCTCCATTCATCCCATGCAAGATCTGATCGGCCCTCACCCAGACAACCACACTTGACCCTTAACTGAGCTCCTTTGGTCTCCCTTCCGTCTCCCACCTGCCCAGCACAACCGCTTCCAAGTGATTCTTCCTAAATCGTAGTCATCACCACGCCACAACCTTACACAGAACACATCCAGCCTCTGTTGACTCTCCAGCTCCTACAGAACAAACATGATAACCTTAGCATAGCATTACACATCTCAGTGGCCCCAAGGGGACTTTCTAGGCTTTTGCCTTAGTTTTCCCTATTTATTGTCCCTATGAAATTCTCCAACTTCTAGGTATGTTTAATAAGTACTTAAATCATAAAATTATAGGGCTATATAAAACTAATAAATACTGTAATCACGCTCAGTTGCAATGGCCATCAACATGGACGTTCACCTTTAGAAGTCATAATTCCCCACAGAGAAATTATACAGGTTTTTATAGAACCATGGCACTACAGTCAGTTCTCAATTATTTGTGACCTCCTGGTCACTCTCTCATATTCATCAAAGCCTCTGGCACTGAGTTATGGTTTTCATCTTACCCTCAAGGTTTGTTGTAACCCTGGGTGATTTTAACATCGGAGAGGAAGAGCCACCCAACACCTGGCCCGCCAGTTCCTCGACCTGCTAATCGTCAACAACAGCTTCCTCCTCTCCCCTGAGCCACCTCCTCCCTGAGCACACCCGGGACCTTGATGTAACATTTCCAGTCCAAAGTAACTAATTTAAGCAGAGCTCTCTCAAAACCTGTTCTCTATTTGGTTTCTTTGTTCAGCTACAACTTTTCAAGGAATACCTTTTCACAAGCATTTGAAGCTGACTCTATCCTCAAACCACTCCCCAAATTAATGCCAATATTTCTCCTCCGAATGGTCTGGCTCCTTCGGGTCTTGCTAGGCTCATCCCATGCTGTATTGCTCTTTGTTTTCTCCACTCCAATTACACTGGCCTTCTTTCTATTTTTGAACGTGGTATGTTTCATTTTGCCCTCCTGCTGTAAGGCCTTGCTCATGCTATTTCCTCTTCCTGAAGTGGCTTTTCCTCTCCTCTTTCCCCAGCTTACTGTCACTTTTATTTGTCTTCTGCTCAGTGATCACTTCTTTGGGAGATTCTTCTCTCACATTGATGACTCCCTGTTTTATGCTTTCATAATACCATGTACTTTCACCTCACAGACTCGTCATAGTTGCAATTCCACATCTATTTATGTAAATGTGTCATTAATTACCTTAATAAGGTGAAAGTCCTAAGAAGGCAGATAACACATCTGTCTTTGCTTATCACGGGATGCTTAAAACATTGCTGGTACATAGAAAATGATCAATAAATAGGTGTCAAATGATTGATTGGATTACGGACTCGTGGACCTTTGCGTGTATTGACAACAGGAAAAGACTCATTGCTGGGAGCACAAGCATGCTTAGCCTTAAAATACAGGGCCGGGAGGATGAAGAGATGCTGAGAAGATGCCCAAACAGACTGTTATATCCCAAACACGCTCTTTCATCCCTGAGAGGAAAATGTCAAGAAGGTTCATGAGAAAACCTTCTGAGAGAAGGTTGAGAGAAAACTTAGTTCCTGATGAGAAGATTTTTGTGATTAATTAAAAGGGGAGGGAAATATCACGACAAATATCCCTGAAAACATGCCTGCTTTCAGTGCACGTGTATGTACACGATAAAGCATGCTGTTCAGGGTAAATGGCAACAGGACAATTCTTTGTCCACTTAACTGCAAGACCCCTAGAGCTACAAATAAGACCGATGAACAGACAAGAACAGATTTTAGTCTAAGGATGGGCTTCCAAGGACAGCAAGGCCTACCTCAGGGGGTTACAACATATTCTGGTCACCAGGGGACTTTTGTTCACAAGAGCAGAATGGCCGCCCACAGGGAAGGCTGCAGACAAGCTTCAGATGAATCACTGAATTAGGTGACATAGGAAATCTCTTCCAAGCATGAGGGTCAAGGGGGCTGAATAAGCCATTAATAATTTAGGGCCAGGCATACAGGGAGTTGTATGTGTGTGTCCCCAGGTATGCACAGAATCTGCTGGCATTCTAAAGCTTAGTTCTCTACTCATTAGGATGGGTTACTAAAATTAACTTTCATTGTAAATGTGGAAGTTGACTTATACAATATATGATTTTTTCTTTTTACTTACTTCTTTTGTATTGAAAGTGCTTACAGAATTTTACATACTGTACGCACACAACCATTATCCAGCTTAAGATCTAAAACACTTTCAAAAATACCCCAGAAAGCTGCCTTGTCCTGAGTTAATACCCACCCCCCAAAATAATCACTATTCTGACTTCTATTACCATAGGTTAGTTTTCTCTCTTTTTATACTTCATATTTATGGAATTATATAATGTATGTTCTTTTGTGTCTATATTTTGTTCAACATTATGCCTGCCTGATTTATCCGTGGTGTTACGCATAACAGTAGCTCATTTCTTTTCATCATAATGTTGCATGCCATTGTATTGATATTCCACAATTTGTTTACCCATTTTAGTGTTGATGAACAATTGGATTATTTCTAGCTTGAGCCTATTATAAATAAAGCTGCCACGAACATTCTTATACATGTCTTGGTGGACACAAGCACGTGTTTCTGTCAAGTATATACCCAGGAGGCGGGCCTGCTGGTCCACAGGTTATGAAGATGTTTGACTAATGGATTCTGCCAGTTTTCCAAGGCAGCTGTGACAATTAACACTCCCACCAGAAGTAAATAAAAGTTTAAGATAATGTATTTATCTATAAATATCTATTTATTTAGCATGTCAAGTTATACTTTCTAATTGTATTTTCTTGACATTTAAAGCTATTAAAAATATCTTTAGGCTATTCAATACTTTTCACAACTAGAAGCCCAGACAAGTTTTATGATTTGCCTGTCTTCTCACTGCAAAGCAGTGATGTTTTTAAGCCAAGAAAGGACAAACTCTGCCAGTAGAATATCAAAACAATTTAAATAAAAGGGAAAAAAAGTGAAATAGCAAGTTGAGTTTGCAATGATTTTTATCCATGTACATCAAATAACTCATTAAATGTACATTTTCCTTTCACTCAGTTATTAAGTCAATATTTCTTTTCATCAGATTTCACTACAGGAAGATACAGTAATAAAGACTCATTGAAAATACTACCCCACCTCTGAACTATTGCTTGGAATTTTTGAAAACCCAGAATGTTTTCAATATAGCTAAAGTGAACCTGATTTTGACTGCCATAGACAATTTTTCTCTATAGTTTTTAAAAATTTTTTTGCTGTTGTTGATACTTCTCCATTATCTTTAACTTTGTCCATAGGCTCCAATGTAAAAACTAATTTTGTTCCCATGATATAAAATTCAAATATATTCTGCTAAAACTCTAGCATATTCCACTAAAATAAAGATAGATATGACTTACTCTGCCAGTAAAAGTGTCCTTTTTGGAGTTAGAAGCAATGAATTAGCTTTTCTTTGAAACTTTAAAATGAAAGTCTAATTGTAGCTATAGATTACCATATCATAGAGAGGCATATGGTAATACCTTATAACAATCATTTCAAAGAGGCTCTTAATACAAATAAAGTAATAATAAAATTGACCATAATACCAGATATAATTAAGCCAGGCTTTAAAACGTTAACCCCATCTACCATGCAGGGTCTGCTCAGGACCCCTCTCTCCTGCATCTTCCTCCAACATCCCCTTCTACACGTCTAGGACTCATCTCTGCGTTAACAATGGATGCCTTTCTAGCAATAGTAAGAAGACAGCACTCTAGAGACCATGTCCAGGCAAAGCTCACAAATCCAAAAACACGTTATGCATTGAATCATTTTATTTTCAGCTGAATGATATCTTCTGCAGTTGTTTTCACCTCAAAGGGCTTTAGTCCACACCCTTACCCTACCCAGCGGAGCACCTGGCCCAAAGCTATGATAAAATACTAGCAATTTTATGGAATCACAAATCCCTGTGTACACTCCATATTATTTAGAAAGTAGTTGCCATACTAGCCAGCCTTCCAAGTGACTAAAAGTACCAAATTGGTACTGAATTGCTATAAATATCCAGAAGTGAGCAGAAAAAAAAAAAAAACCCTTGAACTCTGCACATTAAATTCCCATCCACTTTTGAGCCCTCTATCCCTGCCAAGTCTTTAATGAGGAAAGCATGGTGCTGTGTTATTTTTATTCACACACATACTCAAAATAAAAATATTATGAAGTTATCAAACAGGAGATCTTCAGCAGTGATAAAAACTTCTGACTGTCCTAAATGAGAGGGATGTGTCACTGAGTTGATTGAAATGTCGACATCAGTAGAACAGGGATTGTCAACATCCACTATCAATGCAAAATTATACTTTGATTGATTTTTTTTTAGAGAATATAATCATATTTTTCCATCTTAGCACAAAAGTTCTGTTGTGGGGATTAAAGGGACATGAAAACATTGTACTTTTCAAGCTCTGGGGAAAAGAGATTACAAGTGTGAGATGAGTTGTGGTTTTTTTCATTCCTCACCAATACCTTCTGAACACACACACACACACACATATACACACACCCCTACCCTGGGTGGGGAGGAGGGATTGAGGGGTGTAGACAGCGGGTGTGGTGGGCATGGGGAAGTATAGGTCAATACGTTTATTATTTATTTTTTCTCAAAACTGCTTTTGTCAAACTCTTCCCCTAGGCCTCCTTCCAACCCGTAAAAGCAATTGTGATAGCACGACGAAATCAAATTACTTGAGAGAAATGAGCAGAAGGAGCCTCACCGTTAAGCAATTGCTAGACCAGCCACTCAGACAATCCTGGCTAAAGGCTGAGTTTCACAAAAGATAAAACAGGTGAAGTAATAAGAGTGACACTGGCCCCTGTTACTGCAGTGAGCATGGCTACAGAATGCTAAAAAGGGTGTCATTGGCTTCACTCAGGAGTACAAAAGGGCACCACAGTAGACAAGAATGAGGTGTCCACGGCCTATTGTTCATATGGGGGTATTTCAGCTGTTTTATTATCTAGTTTTGTTATGTGAGTATATACACATAATACGGTATGTTAATAAGTTGAATGACCATAGCAGATGCTGACAATGCCCTGCATACATTCTCTTGCCATGTGCCATTTGCTTGCACACTGGTTTGACTTACAACTGCCAGCCCCTTTTACCTGAGGGCTCCTTCTGGTAGCCAGAGCTCACTCAGCCCACAAGCAGGGCAGGTCTAAAGGGTGAGGAAACAAGGCTTCCCACAAATGTTCTTCAGTACTACCACTACCACTCCCTCACCCCTCAGGGGACGATGCCGAGGTGTGTGCTTTACAGCTTCCCAGAGTTGCTCAGTGGGATTACACTCTAGTTGCCCACAGTGGCGAATTCCTCAATAATGCGCTCTTTATTTGCTTCCTTTCTTCGTCCGTCTGTCTTCCCATCTCCCTTTCCTGAAATCACCTTCCAAATTAACTTCTTGCACCCAAACCCCTGCTCTAAATCTGCTTTTGGGGAAAGTCAACGTGTGACAGCAATCAAAATGTTCTGATGAACCTGAGACGACAAGGTGCCATGTCCCATCTCAGCAGGCCCCTTGCTCCAATCCTTTCTAGCTGCCACCTCTGGCACAGGCACAGTGGAGAAACGTCTTATGAACTGGCTAATGAAGTGGAGGAAGATAGTTGCAGAGCTCACTGGCAGTCAGCATAGAAGTACAGTGACATCTTACTTTGGGGAATATACAGGTCTCTAGGCCTGGCCCACATTGACAGGCAACCCTGGCCCACTAGACAGCAATATTGAAACAATAGTAAACTTCTGCTGCTGCTGTTAGCATTCACTGAGCAACTATTATGTACAAGTCACTCTACTTAGCATTTATGTGTATTATCTCACTTAATTTTCACAACAATCCAATGCAAAGGAGGACAAGGAAAAAGGAGTATGAGCTGGCCCGTGAATGGACAGCAACTTTATTGTATTGAGGAAGGGGGACAAAGATCATTTGGATTTACGTTAAATACTGACAGGATGTGTGCAAAGCATAGCCTGACTCTGTCACACAAGCTTTCGTAAACTCAGCATAACTCACTAACACAGTTTGGACAAGCATCTGCTTGACGAGGCAGCAATGACTCTACACGTGGCTATGAGTGGGCATGAGGTGGAAGCCCAGGCTGTTCTCAGGAGCCTAGCTACCTCTGGCTTCCACATAAAATAGCCCAAACCCTCAAAAATCCCTTCAAGGTGTATATAATCTCACCCATTTTATAGAAGAGAAAAAGTGGCTCTTGGGGAACTCAAGCAAGGGGCAGGGCCACTCTATGAGCCTGGGTCTGCCTGACTTCCCTCCATCTATACGCTAGCCCAGTGCCTGGCATGCTATTGGTCCTCACAACTCTGTAGAAAGGATGGAACATACCATAAAGCCTCTACGTTAGAGACTCCAATCCAGGTGCTACACCATTTCAAACTACGTAGAAAGGAAATCAGATTGGAAGCCCCTTATAGGCAGACAGCTTGTTTCAGAGTGCTGAGCACATGACCTCCTGAGCACCCAATGGACCCAGGAGAGCTGATGTGCTACCCTCTTTCTCAGGTGGCAGCACCCATTCTGCCATTTAACGTCTTCAGTGCAGAATATGGGTGGGGCCCAAGGAGTCTCTTGGGAATGTAGAAAAGCTGGAAGTCCTGATGGTACAATGACTCTCGAACATTTAGGTACCATCATTCTGGACATGATTGGAATCTGTATATTTGCTGCCCACTGGTTCACAATAAAACTTCTGTGATATCACGCCTTCCCCCATGGTCCTGTCATACCCTTTCCTTTATTTTATTCAACTGAGCATTGATTTCCCTAGCAGGGCCTCCAGAACTAGTCATAAAAAGGAAGAAGGGAAAAGCTGCGCTTTTTATCGGCTTACTCTCTTCACACCCATGCTTTCATGTCACCTGACATTATGTGTGCCAAAAGCAAATGATACACCATCAATGCTACTATATTCAGCCTCAGACTCGAGTTACTTTTTTCTTTCATCTATTTAAAAAATTGTGAAACATGAAGTTTTCCTTTCAAGTCGTCTTTCTTCTGCTCTGCAAAACAGGTACGAATGAGCTGCATTCTTATGGGACACAAGGTTACAATCCATGCAAGCTTCATCAGCTCCTCAAACTTATGAGCTCCACTATCTATTTCTGAGGGTATTGTAAAAATCATCTTTTGCCTAAGGAATTATAATAATGACCAGAGAAGTGGCTCGTGAACAAATTCTATTCTATGCAAGCTGTTCCACAACCCCCGGATAAGTCTTCTGAGAAAGGAGATAAAAGATCCCATAGAATCACCTGGATAGGATTTTTTTTAAATTCTTTTTTAAAAGAACATTTTTTCCTACAGGGATAATCAAAGGAGTTCATTGAGGACATCACATTTGAATAGAAAAGACTTACATTGGGATCCACTGAAAGACGAAAATGCAGTTTCTACTTTTTAAAATTAATATTGATGTTTTAATTCAAATACGAGATAAAGAAATCTTGTTAACTTCATTCTCCTGAGCAGTTGTTTATTTTTTTTCCCAGAATATTATAGGAGTACAAATGCTTTTGGTTACATGTATCAATTTTATTATGCTCGAGAGTCAGGGGTATAAGTGTGCCCATCAGCCAGATAGTGTTCATTGTACCTGTTTTCACCCATCCCCTCCTCTGCCCTGCTTGATTTCCACTGAGTTTTACTTCCCTCTGTGCATATGTGTGCTCATCAGTTAGTTCCAGTTTAATAGAGAGTACATGCGGTATTTGCTTCTCATCCTTTAGTTACTTCACTTAGGATAATGGTCTCTAGTTCCATCCAAATTGTTGCAGAAAGGCATTAACTCATCCTTCTTCATGGTTGAGTAGTATTCCATAGTATACATATACAACATTTTGTTAAAAAACTCATGAATTTATGGGCACTTGGGGTGATTCCACATCTTTGCAGTTACAAATTGTGCTGCAATTAGACATTGAGTACAAGTGTCTTTTTGATAAAATGACTTCTTTTCCTTTGGGTAAATACCTAGTATTGGGATTGCTGGATCAAATGGTAGGTCTACTTTTAGTTCATTGAGGAATCTCCGTACTGTTTTTCATAGAGGTTGTTATACACTGTTGGTGGGACTGTAAATTAGTTTCTACTTTTTTAACTGGTGGCATTGGATGGTGCGTAGCTCCTATAGTCAGTGATCTTTCTAAACAAAGCATACCATGTCATGTCCACACCAGGGGCCCCCAGTGGCTGCCTCCACACTTATGACCAAAATCTAAACTGCTCACTTTGGTTTACAGAGCTCTTTGCTGCCCCCATCGCTGTCTGGAACGGTGTCCACCCTGCTGGAATATAAGCTCTGTGAGGCAGAACCCTGTGTGTCTTGTTCACCTTTTCCACCTCAGGGTTCCAAGCAAAATAGGTGCTCAATAAGGTATCATGCCATATTTGGGAACACGGGAAATACTTGGCTATTCCAGTGCCCTGTGGGCCTCCCTAGCGTCCTGCAGTGGCTCTGTGCCACCGGAGGCCTACAGAAGTCAGCCCTGTCACTGGAGGGCAGGAAACGAACTCCATGCTGCCCTCTGGTGCCTGCTGGCCGCACCCCACGTATGTGACCTTGACACAACTTAAAAACACGACCTGGGAGAATGAGAGCTAGGTCTCCTTGGCTTCAGATTTTGACAGACGCTTCTTGGGGCTCTGCACCACCAGGCTGGGGCAGAGGGCAGGACCTCTTTCAGGGACACACTAGCATCCATGGTCTTTTACCTTCGTTTGTTACTGACTCCCAGGCATGTAAACCACTTCTGTCCCAAAGAGCTTTTACGCTGTCGTCTGAACAGACAGATGCAGATTCTCCAGAAGAAGTCAAGCTGAACACTGTTGTCACTGCTCCAGCAGCATTAACCCTCATAACCCCTGGAAGAAGGAAAGAAAGAGTCCCCCACGTCCCCTGATTATTGGCTTTTGCTCTTCAATTATTAGTCAAGTTCCTTGAAGGTCTGAGTTTATAAACTGCCCTTAAAATTCCAGGAATTTCTCTGAAAGGCTCCTCAGTGTCCAATTCCTCTAAGGAATTGGCATGGAGAATCTCTCCTCTTCATGTTTGAATCTTAAGACATACATTGACTGTAACACTCTATATTCTGAGGTCTGTCTGAATTAGTCTGCTGCTAGTACATAGACTTTGCCTAAATAGGGATGGTCTAGTGGGTAAGTGGTCTAGTGGGTCTATGGTTTGGATAGAATTTACAATGGCAGTCACTCCTTTGCTGATTGAGACAGATTAAAACAATTTTAGGGTCTAAGATTGTGATAAATTTAACATGTTAGTTGGTATAAATTTTGTGATTAAAAATTCATTACATAAATAAAACCTACTGGAGGACATCAGCCTGAAAATCATTTTCAAAGATATTCCTAAAATTCCAGTGTTGAGCCAGAGGACATAGCTTCAAGCCTGACATGATCAGTAATGCTATTGGACTGCTGTGTCACCTTTTGATGGTTTAGTTTCTGAGGGCTATGGATTTGATAAGTGTTCCCAATTCTTCATTCATCTTTGCCATCTGACTTTGCAGAGCCTACCACCATGGGTGGAGTATATTTCCCTGCCCCACTAATGTTGAGTTTGGCCATTTGACTTGCTGTGACTAATGGGATGTGAGCAGATAATGAGGTGTTAAAAGTGCTTGCTGGTATGAAAAGAGATTGCCCCAGGTAGCCACTGCCCTTTCAGACTAGCACCTGAAATGAGACAGAGGGAGAAGATCTGAGTCCCAACAGAAGCCTAGAATCCAACTTGGGAAGACCAAGACCAGCCTTGATCAGTTAAACCACAGCCAATTTGCAGATCTGTGAACAAGAGAATAAATGTTATTTGAGGTCAGACACTGGGTTTTTAAAGTTTTTTTGTAATGCAGAAAAATCTAACTGATACATTGAGTGAGTACTGATAGTGCTGGTGAACCTGTGATTTTTCAGAAATCCTGCTGAGGATGTATAGCACTCAGGAATGATTTTTATTCTTATCTAGGTCTTTGCCATCTTTGGAATCTGGCTTCACCGATTGACTCTCTCTCCAGGGTAAAAATATTATCTACATAACAAATTCAAAGAGGGCTGGGCATTGGTTTAAAAGAAGCTCTGGCTTTGGAGTCAGACCCACCAGGCACTAATCTCTCCCCTGAAAATTGCTATCTGTGTGAGCCAAACACATCTCTATTCCTCAATGTCTTCACTTGTAACATGTGAGAGGGGATAAGGTAACCTCTTGTTGTGAAGATTAAATTGCTTAAGTCACATACATTTTGCTTCTCCACAGGTCTTGTTAGCCCCTTTCCCTAAATTTGTCTTATTTGCTAAATGATGTAAGAAGGCCTAAAGGTACAAGAATACAATTGAGCAAACGAGGCCTGGAAACCTGGTTGGGATCTCCACACTGTTCAATGTGCCACAGTCACAACTTAAAGTACAAGATCAAGTATAGTTTCACTGTTTCCCCCTGAGAACTTGGAAGTAGATTTACATTACCTGTTTTTTTCCAGAATCCCTTCCTAATGTTAGAAAATATAATTTTTGGTAAGAAGAACAGGTAATAGATAAACCGGTTTTAACAAAATTACCTCACCTCATTTATAGCTAAACCTCTGAAGGAATTGTATCATACTGGTCACAATCTAAAGTATCAATCCCCAAAAGCAACTTACTAATTAGACCTTTCAAATTGCTATATTCTGGATTTCAAAACATCCTAGTAATATAAATACATTTCTTCATATCATCTTAAATGAATCTGGAGTGACCTAGATAATCAGCTGTGATTCATGCATACAATCTTTTACCATTTTACCTAAAATATCCTCTTGGCTGGTGTTTGGATTTCTAAGTTTTACCCAAACATAAGATATTGCTCCTGAAAATGCCTGGAGAGATGTAACTGGAAGTGATGCATGTACCATTTCCTTCACACAGACTAAGCCTGGCTCATTCCTCTTAGCCACAGTGAGGCTCTTGGGGGACAGGGAGCATGTGCAGAATGATAGATAGGAGAATGAAGAGATCAAATAAGCCACAGAATTTAAAGGAAGAAAACTGCATTTTAAAATGCAAATTTCCCTCCATGCTCATCATCGTTAATCTCAATAATGAATGATAGCATTTCACAAACTATATGCTCTGGACTAAGTTCGTGGTAGAACAATGAAATCTTAGAAGGGCATATTTCTCATCAAAAATCAATTTGTTCTCCTGCTTCAGCTGTAGTGAGCAGACACATGATAGCATGAGGTTGTAATATACCATGAAAACCTGCTGGGGTAAGAAAAGTTTAGGATGTGCTCTTAGTAGGAATATCCATTTAAACATAAATGTTAAAGATTTACTTTGATTGACCTCTTTGGGAAGCTGGAACTTTTGTGTACACTTAAGGTATTCCTCAGGGAAAAATTAAGTAGATGAGGCACAGTATTTCACTTATGAACATCTGATATTTTTCTTTTTAAAAGATAATGGCACTTCATTTTTGTCCCTAGGCTCAAAGAAAACCAAGAGACAGGAGGGTGACAAAATGATAGCTAGAGTGTGACCTTTCTCCTTTTCCTAGGCATCCTCCTTAGGTAAAAAATTAAGAATGGCAGTCCAACATGTAAGGAGCTTAGAAGTTGTCACTCTATCCTAACACATAAACAGCTAAGCCAACAGAAAAAAATTAACAACTTTCCTTAGATCTATCAAAGAAGTGAGGTCACAGAGCAAACTGCTGCCCTCAAAATTAAAGAGACAGATTGGTGAGTACAAAGAATCACAACTTATCTGAGCAGAAACCTCTACAGGAAACAATACTAGAGAAGAAAAACCTAAGTTTTAATTGATGAATTGCTGGAGAGTCATTGTGGACAAGTCTGAAAGATAGAAACTACTGGGGGACCCTGTCGTCGGGGGCCCCCATGCTTTTGAGAGTTTTGCTTCCAGGAGCTAAACTAGGTTCTCACAGTGAATATTAGAGAAAAATCCCCTCCTTCTTCCAGCAGGGGGAGAGGAAAATGAACCATTTTGAAATATGCCAGAGCATTCTGGTTTTCATAACGAAACGAGGCCTGCCCTCAAGAGAAACTATTTTACCAGAGGCTAAACTATTGGGGGTTTATCAGAGTCTAACTTACCTGAGGAAAGGTAAATACTCAAGTCCAGCCCACTCTAGCCTTCCACGTGGAGAAAGGGAAATACTCAATGTCAGCCCATTCTAGTCCTCCTGTCCCACCTAAGGGGGGACTAGGAAGCACTTGTGATACTCAGTTCAGAGACACAGACTTGCTAGAAGATTGAGGCCTAATCATATGACTATACAACACTTCTCCTCCCCTAACCTCCAACCTCTGCATTATTAAAGGTCTATTTGTTGCAGTTTCTTTTTTTCTTTTATCTAGTACATTATGCCAGGCTATCAAGAAAAAATTGCAAGGCATACTAAAAGGGAAAAAAAAAAGCACAGTTTGAAGAGACAGATCAAGTAGCAGAAGCAGACTTAGATAAGGCAGGGATGTTGAAATTATCAGGCCAGGAACTTAACAGCATCATACTGCAAGTGCTAGATAATGCAGTAAGACAAGAAAAGAAAATAAAAGGTATACTGATTGGAAAAGAAGAAGTAAAACAGTCTTTATTCACAGATGACATGATTGCCTATATAGAAAATCCAAAAGAACTGGCAAAAAAAAAATCTGGAAATAATAAGCGATTATAGAAGATTTTAGGAAACAAAGTTAATGTACAAAAGTCAAACATTTGACTACATACCAAGAATGAACAAGTAGAATTTGATATTAAAAACAGAATACCATTTGCATTAGCACTCCCAAGAATGGAATACTTAGGTATAAATCTAACAAAATATGTACAAGACCTATATGAGGACAGCTACAAAACTGATGAAGGAAATAAAAGGAACACTAAATCAATGGAGAGATATTCTATGTGAATGCATTGGAAGACTCAATATTGTCAAGATGCCCGTTCTTCCCAACTTGATCTACAGATTCAACCCCAATCAAAATCCCAGCAAGTTATTTTGTAGATATGGACACACTGATTTCAAAATTTATACACACAGGCCAAATAGCCAAAACAATTTTAGAGGAGAAGAACATAGGACTGTCAGTACCTGCTTCAAGACTTACCATAAAGTTCCAGTAATCAAAACAGTGTGGTATTAGCAAAGGGATAAACAAATAGATCAATGGAACAGAACAGAGGGCCCAGAAATAAACACTCATAAATACAGTCAACTGATTTTTGACAAAGAAGCAAAGGCAATACAATGGAGCAAAGACAGTCTTTTCAACAAAGAGTACTGGAATAATTAGACATTCACATGCAAAAAAAAAAAAGAATCTATATGCAGACTTTACATACTTCACAAAAATTAACTCAAAAGGATCACGGACCTAAGTGTAAAAGACAAAACTATAAAACTCCTAGAGGATAACATAGGAGAAAATCTAGGTGACCTTAGATACAATGGTGACTTTTTAGATACAACGCCAAAGATATGATCCATGAAAAAAAATTGATAAGTGAGATTTCATTAAAATTAAAAACTTCTGCTCTGTGAAAGATCCCGTCAAGGGAATGAGAAGGCAAGCCATAGGCTGAGAGAAAATATTTGCAAAAGACATATCTGATAAAGGACTGTTACCCAAAATATACAAAGAAGTCCTAAAACTCAGCAATAGGAAGGTGAACAACCCAATTAAAAATGGACAAAAGATCTCAATAGACGCCTCATGAAAGAAGATACACAGGCGGCAAATAGTTATATAAAAAGATGCTCAACATCATATATCATAAGAGAACTGAAAATTAAAACAAAGAGATTCCATTACACACTTACTAAAATGGCCAAAATCCAAAACACTGAAAATACCTACTTTTCTGACCTGTCTGCAGCAGGGATGGGAGTATAATAATCACTTTCAAAGCACTTATTTGTGTAGTACAAAAAAAAGAGAAAGAAGAAAGTAAAGATTAAGAGAGAAAATTCCCCTGGTAGATGCGGACTTGAGGAGCATAGAAGGTGATAAAAAACAACAGGGGAGCCATGGTGGCAGGAGAGGAGGGAGTGTCCAGCAATTTTGCATAGTCTGCCCAAGAGTGGGCAAATAGAGGCAGAGGCTGGGTGACCTCTACCCTGGGGGAGCTGACTGCAGCTGTCTGGCGTGTTCACAATTCACCCCTTCTACAGGCTTAGAGACAGCAGATCAAGAACCTTGACGTATTTCTTAAGCTTCACAATCCCCCTCGATGTCAAATTTTGATTACTCTGTAATCATTAGTAGAAAACCCTGAAAACTTAAAGAACCTGTGGGTTTGTCATTAGGGACAAGAAGGAAGAAGGCAATAAAAAACCATAGAGACCATGGCCTTCTCCTCAGCCAGGCTTAGCAAGAGAGAAAGCCAGGGATGGAACAGGCAGTGGCAGTTGCAAGAGAAAAGGGAAGAGGACGATGGGGTGATCCACATGGCCTGAATTAAGGAAGAAAACGAGAGCCTGGGCGGGGCATATGTGGATATGACCTCTCCCCATCCCACCAAAATAAAGACTCACAAATCCCTTCAAAGCTATTCTATTCCTATTGGCATGCCTTTTATCTTTTAAGAGTCTATCATGGGATCATTAGGTAGAAATTTGTTTTAAACATATTTTTAGTCATCAAAAGAGCCATCCCATGAAGAGACTTCTACAGAAAAAGAAAAAAAAAAAAGAAGAAATTCAAGATGTCACAATGGTTTGGTGGACACTTTAATACCAGCGAGTTACTTTACCTTTCCTCAAAGGCAGAAGCTAGTCCTGTCTCAGAATTTATTTCTGCCTGGTCACCTTCTCCCTTAACCCCAGTCAATTTCTTCAGCACCTGTGTAACTTGTTTATCCTCTAATTAAGCTGCAGTCATTTGTATGCTGCCTAGTAAATATTAGTTAGTTTTTTTTTTGTAAAGGTGTTTATTTTCTATGATTTCAGCTATACAACAAGAGAATGAGAGTAGGTTCATGTCTGCAGCTCTGGTTTTCTTTTTTGGGGGGAACAATAATATTTACGCAATGTGCTCCTTTTAGTAAACACTGCACTTAAGCAGCACCATTCATAGCTCAGATTCTTGCTCTCTGTAGTGTACATGTGTATGTAAATGTATATAATGTATATGAATATATATGTACCACACATAGTATATATACTAGAATATAAACACAATGTGACATTTATCTCATCTTAGCTTTTATCACCTGGACTGAAAGGAAGTTTGGTCAGCCTCTGCCTCATGTTTAGTAAGCACATCACATCAGTCATTTCCAGAGTGGTAGGTACTGAACCAAGGTATTCAGACATCTCCACGGTTGGCTACTATAGACACAGATCCTATCTCTGCAGGTATAGACTTACGTGTGCACATGAACCCAAACCATAATGTTATCTTATGTGGTACCTTCTATTTTTGTCTCTCTCGCAAATGAAGTTCGGAATGGCATGCTAGCAAAAGGAGAAGTTTGGCATTCCAATGTGTCAACTTAAACTTAAGCATTGTGCAATCAAATAAATACACATGGGTCTTCATGTCTGAAGAATTCTATAGTTAGGGAAAGCAAAGTGTAACTATCAGGGTCTGGGTAGGAAACAGAATTTCCTTTGATGGTTTAAATACAGGGATTTGATGAAGGTATCACTTATAGAGACACAGACATAGTTAAAAGACATGCAAGACACATGTCTAGACATGCACTAGACAGATTTCCCTGAGGCTGGTAACAATCAGGACTTTATATAATTAGCAAAATTCTGGATCCATTGTGGCTTAATCACATTCTGTTCTACACCAAAATCTCCTTTAGATCCTACTGATTCTAGATCAATTTTAATATAACATTTTTCATTTATTGTCTCTTATTTTCAAATATTTTAGCCACAAAATGGTCCTTAAAACATATCTCTATGTGTTTATGGATATATGTGTTTTCGTATGTGTGTGTGTATGTTTGTATATATATAAAAAAGAGCTTTTCCAATACCCTAGGGCCATTTTGTCAGTCAGTGGGTTCAATGAATTTACTCAAACACCGTTCAAGGGCATCAAACATTTGTCTGGCATGTTCAAATCAGGAGCAGCAGCTAGTGCAGAAAATAAAGACCATTTTCTAGGTTTCTGTTAAAGAAGATGTACTCAGCCTTCATCATAAATATGTTCTAAAGGCTAATCTACCTGGCAGAGCTGGAGGTACAGTCAGGATACACAACACATCTGTAATCAGCAGTGCAGCACTTGCTAAAGTTCATTGCTAAAAAATAATAATAATAATAAAATAATAATAATGCCAGGGGCAAAAAGAAAGAATCTGGTATTTAACAAGTGTCCCCAAAAGCTAGGTCAAGTGAGATATCTGATAAAGGGAAGGCCATGCTGGTGTTCATCACACCGTCCTACCTAAACCCTTGTCAAGGGAAAACTGTCTTTCAGATGTCAAGAAGGATTTGTGGGCATTAATCTGATCTTCCGTTCAGGGGCAGGGAGCCTAACACTTTCATAAAGGAAGCCTTTAGTACTTTACCAATATGCTCAATTTTCTGCCAGACTCATGAAATGGCTGTTTGACATCAGCACTGCCTGCAATGTTCATCTCTTTTTGTATTGATTTATCTGCTAACCTTGATGAGGGAGTCTTAGATTGCACATCCGTCATTTGGAGAAGACCATTTTGCCTGGTGACAACTTGCATTTGTGACTGACAGCCACCTTGCTCCCAAACTGCTAGGAGTTCCAAAATGTCTTAAATCTGTTTCCAAGGAATAGCATTTTTTTTCCTTTTCTCTGCAGTCTTAATTTAGAAATTAGAGAAAACATCACTGTGAAATAGCCAACGTCCTTATTTACTGTGACATTCTCAGGCTGTCACATTCTGCCACCCAATCAGTAAAGAAATGTTTTTCCTAGGTGCCAGGTACTGTGCTGGGGCCTCTGGTCAAAGGAAGAGAATTTCTCACCACAAAGAACCTGATAAAGGGGGAATGAGACATAAACATACATACACACACACACTCACACACTGTGGCAAGTAATGCCAGTGTACCACCCCAATTCCCTTGGTCTACCCTGCATGTCACCCGCATCTTCAGTGGACAAGTTGGTGGAAAAGCCTATGGCACAGGTGTATTTTATACACCTGTGTCTCTCTGACAACGGACTTTCTCTGGCCCCTGGAGGGGGCAGGAGGGTGCTCTGCTTGAATAAGCCAGAAATGATGGACAGTTCACACCTGGAGGGATAATTCTTACCCAATGAGTGATGGGAGTTGGTGAACAAATACCTCAGTTTCCTTAACCTGCAGTGGTGTAATTATGAAGTATGATCCATATGGTTTCCCAGAATATCCCTATATTGGTTTTCTAACAATTTACCACAAACTTAGTGACTTAAAACAACACAAGTGTGATATCTTACAGTTTTGGAGGCCAAAATTCTGAAATAATTTCACTGAGTTAAAATCAGGGTTCCAGCAGAATTACATTCCTCTAGAGACTCTGGGGCAAATCCATTTCCTAGCTTGCCCCAGCCTCCAGAGGCCACCTGCATTCCTTGGCTCCTGGCTTTTTCCTCACCTCATTGCAGCACCTGATTCCATGGTCACATATCTGTCCCTCTCTCTGCTTCTGTTGCCACATTGCCTTCTCTGACTCTGACCCACCTGCCTTCCTTTTATAAGAACCATTGTCATTACACTGGGCCCACCTGGATAATTTAGAATCCTCCCATCTCAATATCCTTAACTTAATCAACATCTTCAAAGTACCTTTTGCTGTGTAAGGAAACATAGTCACAGGTTCTGTGCATTAGGACATGGGCCTCTCTGAGGGCCATAATTGAGACTACCACTGTCTCCAAAAAAAAAAACCCCAGTTGCTCACAGCAGAAACCCATTCATTAACATACTTTCTTGGCTCTATCCCCCTCCTGTCTCACTTTCCTATTCTCCAACCAGTGTATGTGGGATTAGCTCTCAAATGTCTTTCATCCAAATCCTTACATCAAATTAAAAGACTCGAACATACCCATCAAGTATTATTATAACATAAAACCCTCTCTTATAACATAAGAGGTCTCCAAATACAGAATCTGACTATAAAAACAAATGAACCAAAACACTATAGAAATTCAGATAGGGTAGAGATCAATCCAGACTGGATTCTAGAAGGTGCCATAAAGGAGGAAGGATTTAAGTTAAACTTCAATGGTTGATCATATATATCATTGATAATTTGGGATTTCCTCCCTTTCAGAGTCAGTTCCTACCAACCACGAGAAATACTACCATCATGAAATCAAACATTTATCAAAAGTCTTTCAAGTTCCCAAGTAGAGGCATATGACCCAGATTTTTCTAACACCTGAAGATATACCATTTTATCTGTGGGGCTCCAAAACTGGAGAAATACTTTCCAGGGAGATTGTGCTGATTTCCCTTCTCTGCTACTGAAGCAGGATGCAGCGATCCAATTGAGTTGATAATGTATTGGGGGTCAAATACTTCCAGCTGAGGGAGATCCAAAATAAGGGTGTGACAAATACACTACGCTCAAGGAATTTATAGACGTACTGGGGAAGCAAAACAAGAACACAGTTTTAAAATTGGTAAAATATAAAAAATGTTTTTCCGTTTTGTTTGTTTTTAAGCAATGCCACATCACCATACTTTTGATGTCACAGAGGCTAATACTGTGTGGAAAGAAAACATGACTATCTATGACTTTGAGCAGCACAGTGATTTGGAAGATTCAGACTTTGTGAAGGTTTAAAAATAACTCATTTATTTCATTTTCATTTTCCTTTTGTGTGTGCAAAAAAGTGATATATCATAAAAGTCTGTGGCTAAAATGAATCCCAAAGTGCTCTTTTGATAAGTAGAAAATACACATTTTAAGGGGTGATAAGGCATTATATCACATTTGAATGTATTCTAAAGCTATACAAAATTACAGGGTCATCTTATAAATACTAGAATTTGTGACTCTACAAAGTACAGCACTGTAAAGTGCCAAATCAGTCCAAAATCTGGATATATCATTTCTTTATTGCAATTCAATCAAAGCATTTGGCCAAAGTATTTGGCCTCAACACTTTGCTTGACCCTCAAGGCTGAGTGACACAAATGTAATGGAAGAATATGGGTGACCCCCTGTCCTCCTTTTATTGTCTTTGTTCTCCTATGGCTCCTTTTTTTTTGGGGGGGGAACATATTTCCCTTATAGAAGGCAACAAAGAGCATTTTGTTCTTTCCTATATGATTTTAGAGGATGTGCAGAGCCTGAATAGTTACAAGTAGAAAGTCAGGCTGATTAAGATAGCAGGATTGAACATTTTCTACCACAAGAATTACTCCACTAATGTTTGGAAACATATTCTAGCAGGTTCACCAGCAAGCCTGCAGCAGCCACACCGAGCTCATCTCCAAGGGTTACATGGCTGTCTCAATGAGGACTCATCCCCGCCTTCTTTACAAGTCACAGCACATGCTGGTACAAACAGGGTACAGGGCTTCCCCTTGGCATGTGAGTGGCAGGCGGCCAGGGCCTCTTCCACCAGCGTGATGTATGACTGCTGGGTGCGGCTAATGCACAGTGCAGAAGTTTGCTGAGGGAACACATTGAGGGCAGCAAATGCTGAGAAAGGCAGTTTTTTCCCCCCTCCATCCGTAGGCTGCATTAAATTCTCTCCCATCCTAATGTAGTTTTCTTGGACACTCTCATGTAGTTCTCTTGGAAAAGAATTGGTCCCCACCCTTCATTCTTCCCTAAGAAAGCTTGCCATGTCATTAATGCCAGCAGAAAAAAATTTCATCTGCATGAATTTCATAAGTTCTTGCAGATCAATCTTCTATTAAAGCAACAGAGAAGAGAGGTGGCTGAGTACCTGGGGTTGGGAGGTGGGTGGGGGTAGGATATTACTAGGCAGTTGTCCCTTCCTACCCAGAGGGGATTGGTTTCAGGATCCCTTTGGATACCAAAATCTATGAATGCTCAAGTCCCTTATATAAAATGGTGTAGTATTTGCATATAACCTATACATGCCTCCTGTATACATTATAGGACTCTAGACTATTTATAATACCTAACACTACTTTCTCTTGCAGAAAAGCACCTAAAATGCCAAGCCCTGCACCTACAGGGCTGCCTCTTTTCAGAAAGGGACCCCTTTCTCTATTTGTATGAAGTTACTATGTAGGCAGGCAGTTGCCCTGGAACTAGGGGAGTTTTCTGCGTGTTTGTTTCTCTGTGTCCCATGACAATCAGCCAGCTACTGATATCTGGAAGTATGTTAGGAATTCTGAAGAAGGAAAAAGGAAAAAAAAGCTGAGAACCACTGAGTTAGATGTTGGGAGAATATCTCCATTAGACAGTAGACTAAGGGACGTTTTCTATTCTATTCCCTCTTGCTCACAGTATCCCAGCTCGGACATCAAGGATGGGAAAGGAAGGTAATTGGGACAACATGAAACCTCACCCATTAAGTGAAATTTTCATCCTAAGGAATAATAAAAACAAACAAACAAAAAATAAGCAAACAACAACAAATGTAGAATGAATAAATAGAAATAAATCTGGAAAGTTAAAGCATAAATCAACCGCAAAGTTACTAGTTATAAAAGACTTATATGTTAATATTAATAGCTAATATTAACTGTGAGTTATTCACAATGTTAAAAGTTTTTAACTACCTTATTTCATTTAAGTTCTCCCCAATGACACTATTTCAGACTAAGTAGAATTAACTCCTTTTCCCATCTTATAGAGAAACAAACTGAAGTTCACAATGGTGTAAATTTGCCTGAATTTACAAAGCTATTAGGTGATTGAGCCAGGATTTGGATCTAGGCAGTCTGAACTCCAAAACCACACTCTGTAACGTGCAGACACATTTCTATTGTAGCAAACAAAAGATGATAAGATAATTTTGCTTCCTTTAATGGATAGAAAACTGACCATTAATATTTGGGGAGCATGCTATTTAAACACATGCAAATCTGATCAATAAACCTAGGTGGGAATCACTTGTGAAGAGAAAAGCAAACTGGAAGTAGCGAAAGGAAACAAGTCAGGGAACTTACAGAAGTTGAATGTGTTCAGATCAGCCAAGTTTGAAAGCTAAGGGAATTGGCAAAGTCACTGTAGCACGACCAATAGCTATTATTTTTGAAAATGCATGCAAGGGCAGAATTCTCTCAAGCTTGGGAAACAGTAAATGTAATACTCAGCTCTGAAAATGGGACCAAGGATGACTGTGGTCACTACAAACAGTTGAAATGCAATCTTAGAATGCTGGTTTCTGTTGTCCTGAGGCAATGTCTTCAGGCAAAAGTCACTCCCTGATAGATGATAAATGAATCAGACATTCACCCAGTCTAATTTTAGTCTTCTCTGACTCCTGGTGGACAGATTTTAAAACTGATGGAGGAAATTAATGGTGAGTGTTTGCCTCTTATAATTCCAGCCCTTTCACTGTGTGAATATTTCTTGAATGCCTTCTCTATACCATAGTCTGCACATACTCTACCTAGAGAGACTTTTTCATTCTACAAATATCTATGGAATGGTGATTCTGGGCCAAACGTACTGTTAGAGGCTAGGTTATACATTGTTTCCAATCCTCCCAATAACCCTGAAGGCCAGGCCTTATTATTTTAGTTATTTAGATGAATAATATGAAGCTCAGAGATGTTAACTCATTTAAGGCCACACAGCTGGTAAGTGATAAAGCTGGGTCAATCTGGTTGGAGTGGACTCAAATGTCCATATCCTTGCTATTCTTTTCTATGATGGATAAGACAATAAACTAGAGGTATGGGGAGGCATTTTAGGAGTTTAGAGGCAAGAAAGATCCCTATTAGAATGGGGATAAAAAGCAGAGAATGTAAGATCAAAGAAATTTCCTGGAAGAAATGTATTTATGGTAAACCTCAGAGAATAATGAGATTTAAATAAGAAATGGAAAATAAGATTCTGCAGAGGAGGTGTGAGCAAAGGCACAGAACCCCAAAAAGCCTAAGACGTGGACGTCACTGTACAAAGTCTAGTTACAGGAAATAAGATTAGGACATAAGGTAACAAGCATGTCAATAAAGCAAGTACTGAAATAATAGGATATCAAATAAACTTGGATGATAGCAAGATGGGAAATGGTGGGAAATACTCAACAGATGTGAAGAGAAAAAAGACTTGAAAATAGTCAGCAACAAATCACATGCAGGAAGAAATGGTTACGAGTAATGGCGATTTAAGCCTTGAATAATGGCGCTATCACTAATAGAAAAAACAGGGAGAAAAAGGAAAACAAGATGATGAATTTCATATGAGACAAAGTAAATTTGAGGCCAGTGAAATAACCAAAGAAGATATCCAAAGTGAACTCATTTGAAAAGTCAGAATAAGAGAAAGGTACAGTGTTCTGAGCCTGAGGTTAAGTAAGACTGTTATAGGTGAGAGCAAAGAGAGACAAATTGAAAATGGAGGAAGAAGAGTAGCTAGGAAAGAACAACTGGGAAAGACGTAGCAGAGAGATGAAAAGAAAACCAGAAAAACATAAGAAAAGTCACGAGAAAGCCTGTTTCAAAAAGGACGTGATAGTGTTAAAGCACCAAAAGCTATAGAAAACCCAAGAAAAATGAGAATCAGGAAGATAGGAGGTGGCTCAGTTCAACACGCTTGGAGGTTGTTGGTATACATGTTGAGAGAACAGTTTCAGGAATGGACCAGCGAGGAGGGAAAAGGAAGTGGAAGCGTTTTTGGGGAGGTGATAACAGCAGTAGAGTAATCTCTTTATTCAAAGAGTTGTATAGGAAAGAAAGGAGATAACCCTGTTTAGGATATAAAAGTCAAGAAAAGTGGTTTTCTGTTTGTTTGTTTAAATGGGAAGACAGATTTGTTTGATGAGAAGGAAAAGGATTTAGTTTGGAAGGGAGATTAAAAGGGATCAGAACAAAGGGGTTCGGTCTTTCTCATCAAGCTGGAGAAAGGAGTAGAAGAGTTGGAAGCGATGACAAAGGCAGAGGAGTTGGTAGTGAGGGAGATTGGGGATGATCCCTTCCTTTAGATGGGAAAGCAGGAGAAGGGAATGGATGAAGATACAGAACAAAATGTAGTAGAAGAGAGGAAGGAAATTCAAAGTCCCCTGATAGAGCCTCATTTCTCTCAGTTCAGAAAGAAACTAGGTATCCACGGAGTAGACCAA
Source organism: Daubentonia madagascariensis (assembly GCA_023783475.1). Classification (NCBI taxonomy): domain Eukaryota; kingdom Metazoa; phylum Chordata; class Mammalia; order Primates; family Daubentoniidae; genus Daubentonia; species Daubentonia madagascariensis. The sequence goes on from JAKFHU010002136.1 coordinate 2,354,155, forward strand.
GCAGGAGGTAGAGTCAGCAGGGGAGGCTTCATTAGGAAGTGAAAACCCACGGGTGTGGGACGCAAACGGACATGAAATATAAGCTTTTTTGAGTTCTAGGTAAGTCAACCATGTCAGCCTTAGTGTTATCATATGAAAACATGGGTATAAAACAGGTAACACTCTCTACTAGTTTGAGGTTTGAATAGATGGAATCATATAAAACACTGGGCACAACGGTTGCTATAAGAAGTACTCTTCTCCACCTGCACTTCCTTGAGTAGAGCAGGGAATACCAGGATTATATGCAGTGAAGGTGTAGTTAGTAATGGAGTAGAGATGAGCCAAAGGACCACAGGAAGTGGTAAGGGCCCAGCTGAGAAGCAATAGAGTGGATGTATGGTGGGACGGATGTGGCTGGTCTGTCATCCCCAGGTTGGCAGTCTTGGGGGAGAACTGGAAAAAGTGAATAGCAGTGTTTCCCCAAGGTTGAGGACTAAGTGACTAACAAAGAAAGAAGAGAAAGGAGCAAGAAAGGAAGAGGAAGGAGCATATTCAAGACCCTTGTTGATACAACCAACCATGGAATCCAATATGGATGAAGGAGCTGAAAACCACCACCACCACCACCAACAACAACAACAACAAACTTGAGAGGCCCAGAGAATTAGGGATGAGTTGGGAGTCGAGGAAGCATGCCAGGAAACAGGGCATCAGCAGGACCTAAAGACTGAGAGAAGGCAAAAACATGGTCAGTGGGAGCGAGAGAGAACGCGAGATGGAAGACTGTGAGGTTGCGGGCAGAGGGGAGGAGTGATGCGGAGGTCCAGGTGACGGCAAGGTCCAGGATGGCAGCTGAAACAGAAAGGGAGGAGGATAAGAACTCTTACAGCAGGATGTGGTGTCCCCTGGGAGAGGGCACTGGACCGTCTTAGATGGCAGCAGCGAGGGTGGGAAGGGAAACAGCCGCGAGTGCTGTGGACACAGGCAGAGACGGGACTGGCGGTGTGTCTTCAGGACGAGGAAGTGGACCTGAAGAGCAGGGGATGCCCAACTCCCCTCCACACTCCGTGGGTAGCAGAGAGACGATGCACAAAGGAGTAGCCTCCCCCGGTGGAGGTTAGGAGGAGATGATATCTCAGAGGAAAGCCAGGCTTCAGTTTTATAGAGAGAAGGCAAAAGAAACATCAAGTAAGAGGATGAGAAGAAAGGAAGTTTGTTTAAAATTGCACAGAAAGACAAGCAGACTTACTTCTGAGAAATGTGGGAGAATTAGAGAGTTGTCAAGCTGACAAGTTGTTTTCCACTAATAATTTTTGTGAGGTCTTGAGCAAGTTGCTTAACTTACCTGGCCTCTGGAAAGTGGGGATAATAAACTGACCTCGTATCATTGTTTTGAGGGTGAAATAAGTTTAAAAAGAAAGGCTTTAAAATAGGGGCTGGCACAGAGTCAGTGCCCAGTACGTTTACAGTTAGGAGTGACATTGTGATGAGGTATCTAGGGCCATTTGCATAAATCAGCGTCATCTCTTCTCTCCACTGCACTGTCCATCTCAAATGCGTCACATCGTCCTCTGGAAATGCTCTTTGGATTTCTTCCTACATTCCCCTTGGCATCACCCAGGCCCAACACCTGTATCTTGTGGACTGGATTCCTGTCCAGATGGTTTCCCTGCTTCAATTTCTCTCCCCCCGCTCCTTCCAACCCCTTTTCTACTCAGTTGTCAGGTGTAACCTTGCCTAAGAACACAAACTGGGTCTCTGCTTCCCACAAGCTCAAGTCCATCATCTTCTCTGTGGATCAAAGGCCTTCAAGACCTGGTTTCAGTCTCACTAACCACTGGTGTTTTGCAACTCTCAGTGCGTACTTTCAGTTCAGCCACATCCCAGGACTCCTGTGTGCTCTGTTTGTTCCAACTTCATGCTTTTCCAGGAGTGAATTCTACCTCTTGTTTCAGATCACCCCCACCTCCCATCTCCTCTGCTCTGCCCATTCCTGACGACGCCAACCAACAGACTTGACATCAATCCTTTTCTAATGCGTGTGACACATGTTTCCTAGATAGCAGTAATCTCTTTTAGGGTCAGTATTGTGTCTTAATTTTTCTTCTTTTCTATCCCCCACAGGATGTATGTTAGTGTTAAATGCATAGTTGTCAATCAATAGTTGTCAGCAATTGGCTTTAGAGTTCATTACTTTAGCTCCTAAATATCTTCTATATTCTAGAGACCTTAGTGAAAATGATATGTACTAGATAGAAATATGTTTCAAAAATCACTCCCCCCATTCGTGGAGGCCTTTCAAAGTGATGGAAATTCCATTATTATGGGTTCATCCTTTGGGTCTTGAATACTTTTACATCTTCTAGTACTTCTAAAAAAGTAAAAAAATGTCCCCAAGGTGGGGACAATGTCTTATCCCATTACCAGTAAAAGACAATGTCTTATCTCATACTTTGCATGGAAGTTGAGATGATTGGCAGGGAGGAAGACTAGGGCAGATGGCTGAGAGCATGGCCTTTTGTTATGGGAGATCTATCTGAGGAAAAAGGATGCAAGAAAAGCAGGAGATGGGTAATGGAAAAAAATAAAATAAAAGGAAGCATACAAAAGGCAAAGTGTGTGAAATTCACGTTATTGACATAAAGATGGCACCTCCACGGCCAGGCAACCTTTTGAGGTCTCCCTGCTCTGTGACCAAACAGCCACCAAGCTTCTTTTTTGTGTCTACAGGCTGTCTTTTTTTAGAGCCAAGCTATTTTCATAGATAATTCCATGATACATCCTAAGTAATTTAAAGCAATGTGCAAATCACTAGTCAACTGTGAAATCACCAGAGCACTCAGGGTGGAACAACACCAGGATATTGGTTTCACTTGTAGTTAAGATGCCAACAAGGCTAAACACCAATTTCTTCCCAATGATTTAAATCAATAGCTTCTTCCTCTCTCTCCCCCTCTCTCCCCCCTTTTAATTGAATAGAAGTATGGGGGAAATATCCTCTTAACATGTTCAATACCTCTGCAGCATAAGTACTTTCTAAAGGGGTCCTGAATCTAATTTTATAAGTTGATGTGGATTCTGCATTTAATTATATTCAGACATTGGTCATTAGTCCTTACTCAAATTTCAATGCAGTGGCAGACGTCTTCATTACATACAAAAGACATTTATACTCTTATGGGAGAAAAACATAAAATTTGCCATCTGAAGAGTAAAGACCTGTCTAAAGAGCAAAAAAGAGAGAAACTGGTTTCTCCTTTCTGATATACAGCCAGCCACCAAACTGGCATCAGAGTAGATGCTTGGAAATCAGATTGCCATTTCTGGACATTTCTTAAATAGTAGCATAAGATCTTAACATCACAGAAACCTCTCATACCACAGCAAGAACTTCTCACAAATTAGAATGCATTCTGCTGTTCTCGGAGGATATCTTTTCATGTCCCACTATATACCCAGGAAGGAATGGAGTATCTGGTACTTGGTAGGAGAAAATAAATATTTGTGGAATGAATGAACAAAGTTCCACATCCCATGTTTTTTACCATGCCTACACCCATTCAAATCAATAAATATATGATTTATTCTTCTGCTGCAAAATTCATTAACCACATGGCTGCACGTTCCTAAAAAGCCATACTGTAGCCAATTCCCTTCACAATAAAATATAAAAGAAAGAAGATTTGGAATAACAGAGCACACTAATTAACCTTTCTGAACCCCAGTTTTCTCATCTTTAAAATGGGGATAACAATGTTTCCCTGGAAAGGAGGTCAAGATGAACTGAGATAGATAATGTATGCAATGTACCTGCATTCGTTTAGCTCTCCCAGAAGCTGACTTTGAGGCAAGGATTTGAGTCCAAGTAATTTGGAGCATAAGCCAGATAAATTTATTTGAAGGACAAACCAGTTACCACTGTGGGAGTTGGGACTAAATCCCACTGGGAAACTTTGGGAAATGGTGTAGAATATACACTTCAGAGTTATCTTGTCTGAGGAACAAAGGAAGTGGGTATTTATCCACCAAATCCCATCATTCATGGATCTAGGGTGGCTGGTGTATGGGGGTGAGTGTTAATTCCTTGACATTCTGGCCTTCCCTGGTCTTTAGCAGAGCCGGTTCCAGGAGCCAGAGGATGCCTTCAGAGAACAACACACATTCTTGTGGGTGGATGTCAGGCTGGGGCATGGACATGGTGAGTGCAGAGAAGAGGGCTATCAGTATCTGCTTCAGTGCCTAACTTTATACTCGGCACCCAGTACATTTTCAATAAATAGCTGCAAATTATTATTACATCCATAAAGATTTGCTGGGCCTCTAAGAAATGATCCTCCTTAAAAGTAAAAATTTAATTTCAATTTTTATAGGCTCCAGGGAGACCTTAAGGAGTCTTTAAGAGCTTTTCTAGTCTAGCCATGAAATGTACTCATTCATAGGACGAAAATAATTTGGGAGGGCTGCTTACAGAGAAACAAATATCAGACAATGAGTTTAAATAAATGAAATTCACTTTGTATTTCTAACACTATCTCTTCTTTCTTCTTAGTGTCTCTCCAAGCCCTTGTTTGAAAGGTTTTCACAATAAGCACGCCAGAGAGAAAATCGTCTTGGAATTGTTATGACCTAGACACAGAAGGAAGGGATGACAAAGAGTGATGAACACATTGTTACCAATAATATGCCCACAGGCCAAATCACATTGTGAGGAGCTTAACAATTTTGGACATTTTATTAAATTCTGATCCAATTTATAAATATGCCAGAGTGGACTTGTAAGACCCTAGGTGAATCACGCCATCCTATGTTCTTTTACCAGCCTTTGCCCCATACCAGTGGCTGTGTTCAGGTAGAATTGTCAACACAGTACTTCACTTAATGAGTAAATTAATTAATTTAATTGAATGAATTAATATTAATATTAATATCAGGGCTTAAGCAATTTGGAAGGCTGCCTAATCAGTGTATTATCATAGTTCCAGGCAATGAGCTAAACAGATGAAAGCATTCATGGTTATAGAATGAATGAATGAATGAATGAACAAATGAATGAGAGAATAAGCACACAAAGTCGAAGGCCTGTGCGGAATTCCCAACTGTCACTCTTTCTAACCAAAAAAGTCTCGGCCCCCACTCCCCAATAGTCCTTCTCCTTCATGTTATTATGTTTTATTTCCTTTGGAGTACACAGCAGTTAATGAAATCACGTCACTTACTTGTCTACTTTTCCTTCACTAGGGTGAAAACTCTAAGAGAGCCATGTGTTACTTGTTCATCACTGTGGCCGTGGTGCCTGGGACCTCGTCTGACATATCGTACGGGCTCAGTAAGTATTTCTGGATGGTATGAACAAAAGGCATGACCATGGAAGACACCTTCACAGGGTACAAAAGAAAAGAAGCCACCAAGGGTAGGGTGGGCATATGGAAGTACTGTGGGCACAGTTGTGGAGGACAGATCATCATGAGAAATCTTTGGATGTTGATGAAATGACCACAACTCTTGTTGAGCACCAGCCTGATACCTACCCCTTCTTCCCAACCCACAGGTATGTCCCGTTTTCTCATGCCTCACCAGCTAAGAGAAGAATTTAAGACCATCATCCTGCCTGGCTGTGTACTGTGCACAGTCCCGACCAGGATCTCCCCTCAAGGAGCCCAGGGAATGCGCATTCATCTGTTCTTAAAGTTATGTGGAGAAAATTCTGCTTCTTCTGTGAAACCCATCCCAGGATTGCCAAGCACTTACCTCACGGCCTGGGCCAGAAACTTGCTGAAGCCAGGGAACCTGAAAGCTTTTAACACAGACAGAAATATGGCACAAACACCACTCTCCACCTTAGCTGGCTCCCCTTCAGGAATATGTTTTGAGTGACTAAATGTCAGTTTTTCATTTTCTTGTTAAAAGTCAAAAACTATTCCAAAGATATGATGCATCATGGCAATAAAAACAAACAAAAAAATCTAAACATAATAGCATTTATACTTTAAATAGCCCATAAAAGAAGGTCCCATTCTTCTTATAAGGGGACTTCATTCAAAGGTGCTTAAAAATACCTATATATTTAATATAAATGTGTCAAAGATAACTAATTCACCTTAGTCATCTTTATTTATGATTCTACCTACATAGAGTACAAAAAAGTGATGTAACCTTCAGAAAATTCAGGTAGAGAGAGTATCAAGAAAAGAAAAAATACAAACTAGCTTTCAGTGGAATATACTTAGGGTAAAAAGAGAGTCAAATAATCAAATCAGGCCTCCCTCCATGGGGAGATAAGCGTCTCATAGGAGTTCCAGCCCAGTGTTTATGGGCCATTTACCATGAGCCACTCACAGTTCTAGCATTGGAGATACAAGAATGACTAAGACATGTACCCTGACCTCAATGAGCCCAAGTGAAAAAATAGACTTTTCAAGAAGAGGAATAACGAAGGTAGAAACAAAGCCGGCCTGAGGCAGAACAATTAATTTTCAGTGATGGCAAAGGAGGTGAGTCTTAAAATGGAGTTTTGAAAGATAATTACTAGCTGAACAGGCACATAAGGGTCAGATGATGTGGTTATGTTTAAGATTTTTCAACATATTCAGAGTGGGAAAAAGCTAAGGTAGAAGAGTTTTAAAAGGAACAGAGAGATTCTAGGAACGGTTAACATAAATTAAACATATTATTGGATTTTTTTTCTCTAAAGATATTTCAAAAGTCAGTGAGGAAGAAGCTTGGTTAGTTCATAGGGTAAGTGACTTAAATTATTAGGGAAAATTCACTTCTATAAATAGGAATATGGGGCAGATGGAGCAAAGTCACCTACCAGATACTTTTCTCCATATCCCCACCAGCTTCCATTTCAGTGTAAATGGCCTCAGCAATTGACTTGTCTTTTGCAAGAAGAACAACCAGTTAGAATAAACCAAACACCTACAAGCTATGTGGAATGGTTGCACCACCAGTGAGTATCAATTGATGGGTGGCAAAGGTCCTTCATCGAATGACTAAAATAATAGAAGGGACTAGGACATTTCAATACTCAGTGTGTCTTGAGAGAAAAATAGAGGATTTCTTCAAGCTGGAGGATCAAGAACAAGGTGTTTAGAAGCCAGGTAAGTTTGGTATAAAATATTCAGCAAACTTAACTTGTTCATAAATGTATTTATTTTTAAATAAACTTTATATTTTAGAATAGTTTTTAAAATATTCTTTAAATTAACTTCTTAGCTTAATCCTTTTTTTTATATATATATATATATATAATATATGTAAATTAGCAACCATCTCCATTATCCTTTCCTAGAACAAGCTGAGTCAAGGGGTCCACATAGCCACATAGTCCAAGTCAGGTATGGCAAATATTTGACTCTTCCATACCCTGTATCTCCTCCTTCTCTGGCAGACATCAGTAATTGATAACAATACTCTTTGCTCTGAAATAAAACTATGCCTCAGAATCCTTTTCAACACAGCTCTTCAGGCAGCCATTCTTTCCTGTTGGCACTGACACATGAGATGTAGTATATTGGCCATCCCTGGTTATGCCAAAGCTTCCTGACCCATTAGCCATGAACCCTTAGGGGACTTCCAGGTTAATTCAAGAGTTCTGAGAATTCATACGTGTATCAAGATTAGCCTTTCGCATGAATAGCATGCTTCATACATGCATCTGTTACTACTTGACAAATATACACATTAATGTAGTTAATAAAATACAAATAACTTTTTAAATATTACAGAATTCACAGTTGTCTTTTTATTACTATAGAATAGGGGATTTTCAACTTTATTTTGACATTAGGGGAAAAATATCCTTTTGGTGGACAAGTTTGGGAACCACTTGTTGTTGGTCTTACTCAGCATGGGTTATCAATGTTTTTAACCATGTGAAAGCTTGCCCAAGTAGCAACTATAGCACACTCGAGGCAGATACCAGTCTCTTTTGTACAAATGCAAAACTGTGACATAAATATATTACAAAGAAAAATCTTATTCAATCAGTAAATATTGTTCTTGTTTTTGCCAAACTTGAGGCTAAATTAAAAACACTCAGCTTTCAAACCAACAAATAAACCAAGACTTCAACGAAACCAAAATATCTCTTGCATATTTGGAAACACTCAGCTGTAATACCTATTTGCCTTTTACCCAAATATAATACTAATAGCACTTGCCTTTCCTATCTTATAAGACTTTTTCTTTTCTTTTCTTTTCTTTTTTTTTTTTTTGAGAATTATAGAAGTAAGAGGTCATGACATGCTTTGAAAAGTAAACATGCTATACAAATGTAAGGGGCTCTCACTACTTTTAATTACACATTATTTGCAATTACCTTACAGTAAAAACTTCATTTTGAAATATATTCCTTAAGCAAAATCAATTTTTTGTGGTCTCTACTTTGCAGAAAAGAGTAAACACAATGAGAATGTGTATTATTATTAGAGATCCCAAAGGCATTAATAAAATATCTGTGGATGTATATACTGTCCACATAGAAGTCATGCCTTCACATTTCACAAGCATTGCTCCAAGAATTTTCCAAGAGTAAATTTTTACTTTGCCTAAGTGGTTTCTAAGGGGAAAGTTTTTAGAATATTCCCAAAATTGGCAAGAAGGGAATTCTATCTGGAAACTAGATTTCATGACTAGCTCTTACAGACATATCATTTTCACCTAGCAGGATTCAAACATAAATCAGGTAGAACCTATGATTTTGACTTGTTCATAAAGAACAAAAATACCACCAGTTGTGAGTATGTTTAATAAAAGATGTAAATGAGGCCAATTAATCTACTTCTAATACTTAAAAAAAAATCTTATTTTTACACAGCAAGTTTACCCAAAGAGTTCTACATCTTGGTTGCTTTTTACTAGAAAAGGTTACATGTATATTTTGAGTGCATAAACAAAATGTCTAGCAATTCAGGAAAAAACCTAAGGTTACTGTTTTAAGCCACCAAGTTTCTGAGTGGTTTGTTTTATAGCAAAAGTAACTGCAACAGTTCATTTTATTCAATAGGCATTTACTGAGGGGCAAGAGGGTGGAAGTTCTGTGCTGTATACAAAGAGGAGGTTTGCAAAACAACTAATAATAAAAATAATCAATATTTCATTCAACCTTCAAATGATCATGCAATTTTTAGGTATTATTCTACTTGTATTAAAATAAAGCAATGGGCTAAAGGAGAGTTAAGCAACTTGTCCACAGTAATCCATCTAGTACGTAAAGACTCATTCCAAAGACCTCTTTGTCCTGGTTCAGTGTTCATTAATGACATAGAGCTGTTTCTTGCCTTCATAGAGAGGACAGTCTAGTAGGGAAGAAAGATGTCACATATTGTGTTAAGAAAAATACAAACAGAATGTATTGATACACAGAGCAGGGGGAATTTATTTCTGGCTTGGGTAGAAAGAGACAACTTCAAACAAATAGCCAGACAAGGTTACCTTCACTCATTCCTCAAAGTAAATCAACAGAAAAGGGAGAACATCCTTGGAACGCTTTTAACATTTAATCTTATGAAAAGATACAATATAGAAAAAATGAAGAAAAGTGGACTTTCTTGCTCATCTATCCTCAATTCTCCATCATACTTAGATGGTTTTCTCTGAGACGTGCAGAGCTCATTTTGAAAATTGTTGATTTAGTAGAAAAGATCACCAATGATACACACATTTCAGGGAGGCCATGTCAATTTGACAAAATTGGGAGTTTCCTCCTCTCAGTGCTGTGTCAGGCAGAGTCCAGAAAGGCAAACAGAAACTCTTACAGTTCTTTTAACAGAGAGTGCAATAGAAGGGACTAGTTTAACATGTTTTGGAGAACTAAAAGGCAAAAACTACCTTGAGATAACAAGGCAGGCAAAGCAGGAAGCAGCTACCACCCAAAAGGCTAGTGGAACAAAGGGAAGAAGTTTGATCACTGCAACTTAGAAGCTTGTAGGAGTGTCTCCTGCAGAGTGGAAACCCAGACCTTTTGAGGAAGGAGCACTGTTCAATTGGCATTGGGGGCTCAAGAACCTGGAAGAGGTCCCCACGGATCTGGGGACAGCTGAGGAAAGGGTATTACCTTCTGGTCCTGATATTTCTGAGGAGCAGCCACAAGCCTAGTTCTAGGGTGCCATGGGGATGAGAAGGTGGAAGCTAGAAGCAACTACCACTGCCAGGGTAAAGGGTGTTGCTGGGTGGTCCCCGCTGGAACAGGAAGCAAATAGGAAGGAACACAAATACTGAAAATATATGTGCCATCTGTACCCCCTTCTCCTGCCCTATTGCCTCAACTTACACATACCTGTTAAAGTAGTATATCTTCCAAACTAAAACCAAAGGAGACTTCACCCAAAACATCCAGCCCATTGGGGAAGCAAAATTGAAAACAGCCCATCCAGACAGACATATACAGTTCTATACTCCCTAATGCCAGCTCAGATGGGCAAATTTGCAAACTGCACTTTCCATTTGGGATGAGAGACTACTTTCTATAAAGGCACTTACAACATAGTACCCTTGTAGCTTGAAAGTACGAATTTCATTTCCAGAATGTTCCACTTCCTGAGGTCAATTCTCTACACATGCACAGTGACAACTATGCCACACTGCCCCCTGGCTGACAGCAAATATAAGATACCATCATGTAAGACATCACGTCAGAGATATTAAAAGGTGAAAAAAAAAATGTGCAGCTTATATTCAGTGAGGTGCAGTTTATCTTCATTACCAGACAGCTCTCCTTGATGGCAGGGTCCATGTCTTTTTTTTTTCTTTCGTATTTTTTTCTTATTGATCTGAGTTGCACAGTACGTAGATTCAAAACCAGTTTGTTGGATTGAATTACATTTAGTAAGTAAGGCATTATTTGAGTAAAAGAGAGAGAAAATGCAAAGTGAACCATCCAGGAGGAGGTCATGTATGTTACCCTCTAATGTTTGCATGGCTTTCATTATTTCTTGATTTTGAGGCAAATGCAGTAGGCATTGTCTACCCTACTTTAAAGCTGAGGAAACTAGAGCTCAGAGACATTCAAGTGATGTTCCCAAGAACATGTAATCAGTAATTGGGAGAGTCATTCCTGGAAAGCAGTTGAATGTGTAATATGACCACTGGAGTAGTAGAACCAAACACTCCAGAGTGGTCAAACCAGGAACAAGAATTGGAAAATTAATCAAAGTCAAGAAAAGTCAAGAAACTTCTCTCTGGAGAAGTAAAACATCTTGTACTGTTAAGAACTTGAACATGTTCAGTAAAAAGAAAATGCCTAAAGTGGTTAGGATTGATGAGAGGGGTATTGTTTTGTTTTACTGGTTTGATCTACAGAAATAAAAACAAGTAAAATACTCAGAAAGGGAAGCATTTGTTTTCTGTTTATGGGCTTGAATGAGACCTCTACGATCAATTTACACGGTAGCTTTGAGAAAGAGAAAATGCATGCACTGGAAGTAAATGTTCTCAAAATTCTTTTTCATAAAATTTATTTGTTTTTTAATCAAGGTTGCAAGTCAAATAATTCTATGGTCAATAAAAGGAAAATAAGTAGTTAGAATCTTCGATTTTACTCTCTATATGCAATCACTGATAACTACTTTGTTTCACAAACTTCTCCATGCTTTTGTGTGTCTTTGCTTTTTAACATGAAAAATATTGTAGACATTATCCTATGTTAATATGCCATAGAGATGACTTGATTTTTATTTCTTTCATAAAAACTCATATTTTTTTATCCCCCATAATGTATGTAGTTGTTTTGCTATCCATAGGAATTCAGATTATTTCCAGATTTTTACAACTACTAACAAAGCTACAATTTAAATCTTTACATATGTATTGTTAAATATTGATACTTCAATTTCCGTAAGAAAAAATTCCCAAAGCTGTTTTGGTGATTGGAAGGGGTATGCAAATTTTAAATCTTAGAAGCTAGTGTTAGATTTCTTTCCAAAAGCAGGCGATCAAATTCACATTCCCATCTGTATTATATGAGAGTGCAAGTTTTTCCATACCTTCCAGAGCACTGGTTGTTTTCAATTTTTTTTCTTTTCTTGGCCAGTCAAATGCATGGAAAATAAAAATACATTTTGATTTGATTTTTGTTTTCCAGATAACCAGAGATCCTTTCATATGTTTACTGGTTGTTTGTATCTCCTCTTTTGTGACTACCTTATCTATGTCCTATGTCCATTTTTCTATAAAGTTGTTTACATTTTTTTCTGAAAGTTCTTTACATATGAGAATTTTAACCTCTGATTGCCAAGTATATCATAAGTCTTTTTCCTATTTGCCATATTTTAGTCAAATCTAGTATCCATCCAAAATCTTCCCACCCGCACCATTTTGTAAGTATGATCCTCAAATTTATTCTCATAATTTTCTTTTTTAAAATGTAGATTGTTAATCCATGTGTAATTTATTCTTATGCTGGTGTAAGGTAGACTTATTTTTCATGATTTATTACAGTTATATCAACATAATTCATTAAATAAATAATTTTTTTCCATTGAGTTCAAATGCCAGCTTTATTTTACATTAAGTTTCCAACTATACATGGATGCATTTATGAACTCTGTACTCAGTGAGCAGAACTTTTTGATGCATTGAGATCACTTTATGACATTACTTAAAGGGAGCCATGAAATAAGAAATGATTTTGTTTCCATGTTCTGTGAACTGTTCTTGGCAATCATGAACTTGTTTTAGAGTGTACATAAAAACCAAGAAGCTGGAGCCTTTAATTTTAGAATTACAAAACATATACTAGGTATTTAATAACAAAGCAAGCAAAACAAACAAATAAAGACAACAGATGCTTCCCTAATAGACATGATGAATTTTTATAACAGAAAGAGAATAATTAAGCTGAATATCAAGACATTAGCTGAAAGTTTTTGGTTTTGTTTTTACTCTAATACTGTGGAAAGCCATCCTTACAACTGGATAATAATATAAAATACACATAAAATTTCTTTAGATGGTAGCTTTGTATCATTACGACTATTTAGGTTGTAAGTGACAAATAAACCAACTCAAACGGGCTTGAACAAGCAAGAATATATATTGGCTCACATAACCAAAAGGTTCAAGAGTTGCTGACTTCAGGTGTGGCTTGATCCAGGCACCCATATGATATCTCCCAGATCCAGGTTGTCTCCATGTCTGGGGTCTTCTTTCATCTATGTTGGCATTACTCTTGGGTTCAAATGATAGCAGTATGGCTACAAGCAACTTCGAGCCTATGTTCTCCCAGGTTCAATTTCAGCAGAAATGATAGTGGTGTCTTTTTCCAGTAGCTTCCCAAAACTTATCACTCTAATGGAACCAAGGATTATGTGCCCATCTCTGAAGCAATGTCTGTAGCTAGAAAAGTAGAATCAATCTGTTGACCAGACCCCTGTCATATGCCCATTCCCAGATCAGTTACAATGGCCAGTCCTGGATCACAAACTACACCTTTGTGGCTAGAGATGGAAACTCATGAGAACCACTTGGACTAAGGGTGGAGAAGGGCTGTTCCACAAAGAAAATTTGGTGCAACACTCTATCTTATTTGAATAAAGAAGGACAAATGCGGAGAAACTAAAACACAAATACCTCCCATAAGGACAGTCTTTGAATTCTAATAATAATCTGAGTCCTTACTGTCTCTATAAGCTCCCAGGAGAGGGACACTTTCTAGAAAAAGATGAAGAAGTCTTTGAACTCTGAAGACCCCCACTAACTTCATACTCCACTCCCCATTCCCTTCGTCAGGCTTCTTACATAGTTCTTAGAAACTTGTCAGGCAGCTGCAATCCTTTAGTCAGTGTAAAAAATCAAGACTGAAAGTTTCTTGGGTAATTATTAGTTAATGATCAGGATGGAGAGCATTTAGCTTCCTGGAAAGATCAAGGAAACTTTTATAAAAGGATAGTGAGAGGAAAAAAGGCTGCCTTCAATATGGCAGGTGTTAAAAAGCTGCTTCAGATGTTAAATAGGAAGCACAGAGTTTCTGCCTTTCTCTGCTCTAAATTTCTTCACTTTGGATGATTACATCCTTACTCCAAATGAGCATCCATAATACTTCAACACTGTAATGTGGTGAGTGGGGAGGGGGCAGGAAATATGAGAGACTTAGGCAGATAGCAGTGATAATTCATAGGTAGTAGTGAAGAAGAAATTGTAGGTAAGAGAGATTTTATTCTTTCTCTATAAATTTTCATCACTGGAAAATTAAAAAGTCAAGTTCCCCAGTTCTAAATATCAGCAACATTTCTGAGATATCATCCCCTCAAGAAGTGTTTCTCTTCCGATTTCTTCAGACCTACAAGTTGCCTTCTGATACTATTTCAGCCCCCATCCTTCCAATCAGGTAGACCCTGGAAGTTCTAGGAATGTCCTAGAATGTCTGTATCAGCCTCACATCTGGAACTTCTACTTGCCCTTCAAAATGGCAAGCAGACCTTGGACATCTGCCAAAAGCCTGAGGACCCTCCGCTGCTCACACAGCATGCACCACTGAGGGGCTAAAAATGAAGGGTCAGGTGCAGGTGAAGGGGTACTTTCTCTGCATTTTCCCAAAGCTGCCATCTCCTCCAACCTGGCCCAGATCTGCCAGGCCTGTAAGAGGCTTGTACACAATGAGATAGAAACTCCAGAAATATCTGAGGAAACTTCAAAGAAATAAATGAATGTCACCAATGTCAATCTCATGCAGCATTTAGTGGACACCTACTGAATAAATGGCACAGTCTTTTTTTAACAGTTGATTGCCTTTATCTGTCCAGAAGAATCTTGTAATCTTTATCAGCTTAGTGCTGTTCTCTGATCCAGTGCTACATTAGTCAATAAGAATATCGGTGTTTAACAGGGATGCTAAATTAAGGTACATCTCAATTGTAAGCCCATGTTTTTATCACTAATAATGACCTTTGGGTTATATTATATATATATTAGCAGCTTCATGAAAGTGAAATTAACTTCCCTGGGGAATCCAAATGTCATCCTGAGTTTGACCATAAAAATGGGGCCATGGTCTCATTACTACAGGGAACTTCCTATGGAGAAGAAGGCAGAGACCATTTCCTTTTTATGAGTTAGTTCCTATGTAATTTGTCTGGGGAGAGTGGTCATCCTTGATCTGCAAAGGAATGGTATCTGAAAACATGTGGATTCTTTATTATCCAAAATGTCTTTGGAAATGCTCAGAACAGTTGGAAATCAGGTCTTGTATAGCAGAATTCAGAATTTATAGCCTAAATTTCCTTTTACTGGTGGAAATAATTGGAAAAATGTAACTGGAGATTGAGGGTTTAGAAAATAGAACTAAATACTATCTACCATTTACTATGGAAGGGTTCCCTATGAATCAGATGGGGCCTTAGGCAGTTAGACATGTTTTTTCATTTAATGTGCAAAGAGAACAGTCCTGCTAGGTTATATCCTATTATCTCCATTTTACAGAAGAGAGGAAATCACAGCTCATGGTGTAACAGCAAAAACCGGAGTCACGTTACCCAAGGAAACACCGAGAGGGTACACGAGGATGCAGAGAGATCAGGTTTATTAACGCCAACGGGCTCAGAGGAGATCTTCCACCAAAATCTGAGCATCCCCGGTCAGGGGGACTTGTGTTTTATACTTCAAGAGCAAGTGGGGGGGTAAAGAGCGGCTTATACCAGGAAGTGTACACATACGGAAGTTACTGTAATTTACAAGGTAGCTGCTGCAAGGTGGAGCTGTTTACAGGAGCATGAGCTGCAGGCGTTAGTCAGTTTCACAAGGCAGCAAGCAGTCTTACAGAAGCAGATTAAGCAATTAACATACATAGGGCTATAGCTCATCTGTTTCAGGGTAAAAGGGTTTTAGTGAATTTCCATTTTTCCCTCACAATGGAGATGAAATCATTAGAGCAAGAGGTAGGTTGTGAATCCTAGTCTAAGCAACTCCAAAGGTTTAAATCATTATAGCACACTGGGTACCTCCTAGGGACCTGAGACTTATTAAAGCTGCAACTAAAGCATGTCTTCAAATGGCTAAAGAACTCAAAGCATTAGCCATAAGGCAGGGGAATAATGAAATGGGAGATTTCCACAACCAAAGGCAGAGGGTTTGGTAACAAATTCTGACACCAACATGAAGAAAGTCAAGTCATATTCTTGCTTGCAGTCATCATGGACAGTACTGGAGTAAAGCTCAGATAAAAATTACATTTCAAAGAAGTAAATGGGTCTGCTTGTTCTCCAAGCAGGCAAATCCAGTTGCCTTATATTTCCAACTGGGATATTTCAGTTACTCCGTATCTACTGAACTCAATTATATGAAATGAATTTACGACATTGTGAGATTATGCCTGATTATACAGTAGCTATCAGAAAGAATAAGGAGATGATGGTCAATTTGGTATGGGCAATTTGAACAGCAAAAGGTTTTATGGACTTCCATATCTATCATTATACAGTTTAAGCCTCTCAAAATAAAAACATCTGAGATGTAGAATAGTCAAGGCAGGAAATCCTCATCAAATTCTAATCTAATAACACCAAAATTTAACAGAAATATTAATTTGGGCACTAGAATTTCAGAATATACATAGTAAGTACAAGACAATCATAATCATTTTAGTTAATTCTTACATCTAGCCCAAGAGATATTCAAAAGTCGGATAAGAAAGAGAGAGAGAAAGAAAGCATCCCATGCGCCTTTCAGAGTTTTGGTCTTCGCAGGTGCTGGCCTGTCTGGCCAGGTTCAGACAGAATGAATTGAGGTGAGGTCAACAACTCACTGTGAAAAATGAGAGCTGAAAATAAAACTATAAAGCCCATGAAGGGACACCGAATTTCACTTCCACTGGAGCAGAGGATCTCAGCCCTGGCTGCACATTAGAGTATGCTGGGAGACTAAATAAATCCTAATGCCCAGGTCACAACCAAAAACCACGGGGGAAAAAGAGGCCAGTATCACAATTTCCCCTGCAGCTGCCTCGAGGGCCCATGAGAGTTGGCTGACCTTGGCAGTAAGAATCCGTAGCTTTGCCTGAAGACTCAATTTACACCAATAAACACTTAATTTTACCTACAAGACCACATCCCTGACTTCAAGGAGTTTGTATTCAGTTGCAAGATGGGATTTGTAACCACAAATGACTGTGACTGAATTCGATGAGGGCAGTCACACTTGTGTCCCCAAACAGCAAACAGTAATAGGAATACAAAGAAAGAGGCATTCCTGGAGGTGATGGTTGGCAGAAAAGAGTTCCAGACTGATTTCATGAAAAGAGATGGCATCTGGGGGAAGCTTCTCCCAGTGGAAGGAACTGTATATGCAAATGCCCTCAGGTACTGAAACAAAGGATGTGTTTTAGAAAGAGTTGGCCCTTCAAGAAGCTGGGTCCTGGATGATGATTGGAGACTTGGATCAGGTAGTTAAAAGAAATTCTTTCCTGTTTCCAACGCCCAAACAGTCCTGTGACTCTCAGTGTTAGCCTTTAGAATTCCAGTTGTCCCAGCAATTACTGTCAGATACCACAATTATCACTTACACACAGCTCCCCAAAAGGAAATGGTTAAAAGCCCACTTTTGTAGATATCCTGCTGCAAGGAACTTGGTGAGGTCAACAGAGCTATCCCTCAGGATTGTCTAGGTCTCTATTAAGCTAATAAAAAAGAGATTTCACAAAGAAGAAAGCTCATTTTTATTTTAAAGATTTATGAACAGAGCCAGTCTAACTGGTGAAAATGTCAATCAATTCCCATCTTAAAAAATGAGCTGAAATAAGAGGTCAGTCAGCATCTAGAAGGTTGTAATCCACGTAGGAAAACTAAGCATGGAGGTTACGATAGAAAGAAAAACTGGTAATGCAAGTGAATCTGCTGTAAAAACTTAAGTAATTAATTCTTCTTCAAAATATGCATCAAATTTCACAACTATAATTTCATAGGCTTCCCTGTATGAAAAGATTTTGACAGGTCTGACAGTTACTTGCTCAAAGCCATATGATATTTCACAAGCAGAATTCTTAAATATAAAAACCATCAGTATTTGAGGTAAGAATTGCATTGTAGGTTTTATAGTAAGTGCAGTAACCCAAGGGTATGTACATAAATCACACATCTGAAGAGCCCTGAAGGTCTCATTTATTACTTGTTGAATGTTCTGGGTTGCTCAGATGCTAGAGACACTTGTATTTCTGCTCCTGATTACCTATATCCAATAAAACAGTGACAACTCATTAATCAGTCTCCAAAATCATTGGATAAGTTGCCACTATCTGGAATTTCCATTAAATCAGATGACAGAGAAGTGGAACCAATATGCACACTCATCGTCTACACCACGCTGACATTGCTGGTTAGAAAGGAATGCTGAATGTTCTACTGTTTTTCTATTAAATGGGCCCATTTGTGACTGGTGAGATATTTCTCTACTGCCACTGAGCCCAGCATCTCTGAGAATGCACAAGAAGAAAGCCCCTAAAGATCATTAGGTTGTAATTCTTGCTGTTGGCTAAGTGGGTGCAATGTGAAGTCTGGATGCCTAGATCCAATCACCATCCTGGCCCTTGTGGTCTCTGCGTGACCTTGAGCCAGCTGCTCAGCCATTCTGAGTTTCCTCATTGATGAGAGTAGCAAAAAGATTGTCTTAGGCATTAAATGGGTCAATATACACCAAGCATCTAACACAGTGCCAGGCAAAAGGCACAAGGTGGTGCTTAATAAGTACCCACCATCACTGCTAATTAATCAATTGCTCTCCACCTAGGTCATCTCCATAGTTCCAAGCATTTCTTCACAGTGCTGGGAATTTGACCTGGAATGTTGGGCTGCTTCTCATGAAATTGGAAAAAGAAAGAAACCTTAAGAATATATATGATGAACATATGTGTGGTAGGTAAATAAGATGTAAACAGAGAGAAGACCTTCTTATCAATACATCAATTTTCCTAACTTAGAAACATCTAGAAAAATGTTGCAGTCCTACAACTAATTGTTGAGTAATAAATGTGATAAATGTGTGTGTCTGTCTGTCCGTCTGTCTGTCTGAATGTGTTGAAGGAGCGGGATGTAGCATTTGTTAGGGGGACTGGAGAGGGGAGGGCAGTGTCAGGTCAGGGAGAGAGAGATTCCAACAAATTAGAAAGAAAACTGCAGGAAGATGCTTACAATTTACAGCAAAGAATGCTTTAAAAACTGTTAATAATGCTCTGCTCTTATTAAAGATACAGCTGAACAAACATACAAAAATTAAAACACACAAAAATGATTCTAAGGCTTTGGTCATAACTGTGTGTCAACTGAAAACCTATTACAACTGCTTCCTCTAAAGCTCACAGCCTCTATTGGCAATTGGCTAGGGACATACTTTCCCAACTGTTCAGCTTTCTCCATAAATCCAATATTCATTTTCAAAGCAGAATAATGATCTGGTGCATAAAGCTGGGATTGTGCAGGAGACACAGGTCAATGTTAGAACAGCCTATGGCTTTAGGTCTAACATCCGAACTCCAACACAACTGTCTCAGCTGTGTGTGGCTCTCCCACTCTTGGGACTACAAGCCCCTCAGCCCATGAGATAATTAGAGAGGCTGTCATATACCCCAGGAAAGGAGAATTTGAGTTCTTCAGACCAGATGCTTTCTGGGTCGACTTATATGAACATGTATTAAGACCACAATTGTAGATACTGCCACCTAAACCACAGCCCTTTTCAGGACAGAAGGATGTTTCTCTGGGAGCTGCCCTTTATCCCAGAGAAGTAAGGACTGCTTTAAGCTGTACCTCTGGAATGTCAGGCTAAGTTCTTATCCCACCTCTGTCCTAAGCTAGTTATAACCTCTAAGAGTCAGTCTCAGATTCCTCATCTGCACAATGGGGAAAATGGTACTGATCTATCAAGATTGTTATGAGAATTAGAAGGAGCACATAAGGTGTCAGGCACAATTATAGGTATCCAAGATATAGTAACTAATATTATTAACCTAAAGGTATGCTTCAATTCAATCCGTGTACAACCACTTTAATCTCAATTGAATCACAATTTTAGGAATAAATCAAAATAACTGAATGTTAAGAATGACTAAATTAATTGTATTTTTTGGTTAAATCTTATTCGAAGATTGGTTGGAGGGGTGAGGGGGGGCAGACAGAGGTTAAAATAAGGATCCCATGATTCAATGACCACTGAAATCTTAAGGTTGCTCGAGTAGGTTTAGGAAATTATTATATATCTTTCTCAGAGAAGAGAGAATGGGAAAAACAGCAGTTCATATATATCATTTCAGATGTGTCCTCTTTTTTTTTTCTACAAAAAAATGAACTAATCATCATGAGAATGTCAAGTTATGCACCTCTGAGGAATGACCAAACAGCAGGTCATGGGTGCTGTGTTCATGGTCTGCTTTAACGTGACTTTGGACAAGTCACTGATGAACTCAGTTTAGTTCCGGAAAATACTTTGCTATAATTTGGACCTCAGAAAATCTCCATTCTTTTGATTGAAAAAATCTCTAGTCCTAAACATGGAGTGATAAAATGGCTGTCTGAATTAGTATTAGAGATGAGAAAGGTTTTAAACATGGCTTTAAAAATCTGTGAAAGCCAACGTTTTAATTATACTTTACCGTACTCAGTTGTCTGGGAGAGGCGAAATGGAAAATTTAAAGAAACGGATGCTATTCAATTCCACAGTCTGAACAGTGACCACTATTCCAGAAATGAAAATATTCCACCACCTACCCACAAGCCCCTGGCCATGGTTTTTGTGAAAGCCAGATGGCAGAGCCGTGAATGCCACTGCCCACAGTTATAGGCAGTAGAGGTAAACTTGATTAGAAAAGACGCAGCATTATTATTCTTGCTGGATGTGATGCAGTTAAACACCACATCTTGAACATTATGGAGGAGATGGGAGAGAATAGAGACTTTTCCACTTAGGATCTGACATCACGGGCATTTCACCACATAGCTTTTAAAAAGAACAAGCATTTCAAAATACAATTTTCTCTACTGCAGTACTGGCAGGCAGGGAAGCAAACGTGACTGTCTTTTTTTGTCATCTCTCACTATTATGCCACTTTTCGTTGTCAGCATCTAACTCTCAGGGTCTTCCTCTGCCACCTTCTAATCCCTGCTATCGACAGAGAAACGCTTGTTAAAACCCTGCCTAAAATACGAGTGGGGCCTGAGAATCTCTCCCATAACTAAGGCTTGTGAACTTTACAAGAGAGATCAGGTAGACATGCGAAGAACATTTTTAAGGTATTTTCAGATTTTTGCTTATACGTTGAGCAGAGAAAGTTTCTCAATATGTGGACTCTAATAAGTAGCTGAAAAGGCTAGCTGATGGGTGACAGACAACAGATGAGCAATAAGCACGTAGACGGACAGTCTCAATTACAGCCTACCACAGACCTCAACTAACTTCCAAATGGCCAGATTGCTCACTCTTCGGGGTTTTGTTGGGCCGTGTTGTTTCACCAATCTTACATGCCACCATGCCACTGCCTAGTGCCTCTTTCTCATCAGGATGAACCCCTTCCCCTTTCTCTGCAGCACTGATTGATCAGATACCCAGCCGGCCCTGAGGAAGGCCTTATTGGATCAGCCAAGCCCTGAGATGCAGAGCGAGCAGTTTGTCTACGGGTGGTGGGAGTGACAGGCAAACCGCAGTGTCCCCTTGTTCAGTCTAACGGGGTAAGTTGAAAGATTCGGCTGTCAGACCAGCGTGAGGCCTCATTTTTCTTCCCTGCCGTGTAGGGTGCCCCTTGCTGCAGCCAACATTTGATTGTGATTAATTTGTCAGGGATGGCTGTACAATGGAAATGGAGAAATGGATTGCCAATTACAGCTAGTCTTCTCTCAGACTGCTTGGCAAACGAGGGCCTTTCTGCAGGTCTGACAGCCCAGAGCACAGTGGATTTAGCCTCCAAGGGAAGAAACCCATTCTCAAGTGTATTTTAAAGATGAAGAAAGGGTTGAAGGTGACTTGATTTTTTATTTACCACCCTTCAGGAGATTTGCTGATGCGTGTCTTGGCCTTCTTGGCAAGCACCATGGGAGGGAAAGCCTCTCTGAGGTTTGCTTTTTATTCCATCAGCTTAAAATGCTTTGTGCTTCTGATTTAAGTCTTAATAGTACAGATGAAAGGTGTGAAAGAGCTCCTTCCATCCTCCACACAGAAAGAGCCCAAAGGAAAGCACACCCCTGACTCCCGCTGACACGTTCAGAACGCGCTAATCATGGGCAAATGGAAGATGCATGTGGGCGTGCCGTCCCGTCTCCTCCAACTCCCAAGAGCCAATACACAGTTTCACATTGATAGCTGTGGCAAAATGACTTGTGTTGCTTATCTTCTCATAGAAGATATGACCTTTTACAATTTTAACAACGTCCCAAAGGAATTGGTTCATAAACGAGGAACTATCTTCAGCTGTCTTTAGCTGTCAAGCCCTGTATGTCTCATGACCACCAGATTTGCTTTCAGATGTGAGTGACATGGATACAATACGATTTTGCACTTGTATAAAATCACGGACAAACCGACATGGGTAGGTGTAATTCTAAAAAGCTCATTGCACCTCAGGAACACCTGAGCTACAGCTGTCTAAGGGCTCCACGTTCATTTATTTTCATGTTACATGATTTGCTCATTTGTAGGGGCAGAAGTGGTTGAAACAGGTTTAGTTTTAGTCAGTGGAAAAAGTTCACTGTCATTATCTTATAAAGAATAGATGAAAAAATAAACACAATTAAAGAGAGAAGGATAAAAAAGAAAATCTTAACATCCTAAAATTTGCCTAGAGGCTATATTAAAGCTGTCTGAGATATAGAAACACACATACCACATTCTCTTACACTCATACACAAAAACACACATATAATAGCTGGTACACTTTCTATTATATATAATATGTATATACATATTAACATACAAAGTATATAATACCTAATATATCCCTATAAATAATAGATAATAAAGGAAAACTATTACCTTACAATTATTGGGTCTAAAGCAATTAAAAAAAGTGTTATTTAGGAGGGAAATGGACAGTGATTAATTACATGCTTGCTTAAAGTTACATATATTCCCAAAATCTTTTTTAAGTAATTCATGTTTTTCTTCAAACCAATATACATATATACAAATATGTATTTATACTTTTTACAGCAAAATATATACAATTTCTTATTCAGTAACTTAGGCATGAAAAGGCTTTATTATATGTATGTGTATATATATGTACATACATGTTTATGCATACATATAAATAAGCATACTATAGATCATACATAGTGTATATAATGTGTATGTATACGTATAGATATGTGTGTATATACATGTGTGATAAATGTATATGTATATGTGTGTGCATATATACACATGTATATAAATAAATAACATATGTATTTGTGTATGTTTAACATGTTACTAGGTCACTAGAGATAATTCTGGGTGAATCTTTAAAAATAATCTTGAAATAGGAAGGCCGTCCTAAGTTGGAAACCAAACAAAAAAAGACTGAAAATTTAGTTAAGTTTATAGGTTTATATATGAAGTGAATATTTATTTTTTTTGAAAATGCATGAGAAACTCAACAATGGCTGCCTCTTAAGAGGGATTCTGGCAGTTTTAGCTGGGAAGAGACTTTTTACAATTTTAATGACCTTTTACACTGCTTTACTGTTTTTTACCATATGTATATTATACTTTAATGATTAAAAGCACTCCCTTTTAAAAAATGCTCCTCAATCTATTATTATGCTTGGTAATATTAGTGCTACATAAGTACTCAGATGTTCTAGTAATATGGCCTTTTTTACTAGGAGTCCTTTCAAGGCTTGGTGGTGATTGTGAACCCTACTGTCAATTATTTGGCAACGCTAAGTTGGGGTATGTGTGATTCATTTCAGTGCCATGGATATTTATTCAGCATATTCCTTGTAACAGGCACCAGACTAGACTAGGACAGGGATGTCACATGGTCCCAATGCTCTGCTAACACAGAGTCTCTCTAGACAGTAGGGAGTTGCCATGTTTGCGGGTGGTAATGAAAAAAATTAATGAGTACCTCTAAGGATTGGTTTTTCATAGACAAATCCTCAAGAACAAATGATCTGACTGGTCATTAGGCAGTTTGATTATCTGCTCTGAGTCATTCAAGAGTCTTAGGGCTGATACCATAAGAGGGAAGATGACTGTTTGCAGAAATATTATCCTAGAATGACTGTAAGGAGAATCAACACAAACACCAAAATCCTGGCTGTTTATGATTTAAAAAAAAAAAAGCAAAACACTTACTTGGTTGCATGCACTAATAAGGAAATGAGAAAAAAAAAATCCCTACAAAGAAATATAAGAACTCTAACTTACACATTGTCCATGTTCCAAACTGTTTGTTCCCATTTGATTACTTGAAACTTATAATTCATGTTCTCACAAGATAATACTATACATTATAATTTTGTTATCAGGACAAGCCCAAAAGTGATTTAATTTGTGATGAAGACAGAGCATAGAGCTTCTTCTTTACAGGAAAATGTATGCATTCATTTAATAAGAATTTACCAACTTTCTACCATTTGTCAAACACTGCTGGGAGCAAGGGACAAAGGGGTGATCAAAACCAAACACTAATATTGATAAAATAATCACCCTCCAAAACATAAAGCGTGGGTTGTGATGAGGGCAGTGAAGGACAGCAATGTATCACCATCACAGCTGGTAACAAGAAGGTTCAGTTTGCTCAGAGAGGCCAGGGAAAATGTCCATCCAGTTGCCATGCTTATGGTGGTTACCCAGCTGAGGATTGGGCAGTAAGAGTTCTCAGGATGAGGGTTCAAACAGCAGTATAAAGGCCTTGTGGGAAAGACTGAAAGGCAGCCAGGCACAAGATGAGACCGTGCTAGGGCTCAAAGACCATGCTGATAGCTTTGTCTTTATCCTAAGAATATGTGTTCAGAGTTTTGGGATTGAGCTTCTAGAAATACATCTCCATGACTAGGGAACTCACCTGCCTTCTTCCTTTCCAAGCAGTAGGAATGGAAACCCATAACTTTGCATTACTAATGGTAGGTTCCATAGCCTACCAGGGTATTCCAGAGAAAGGGGGTAGGGGAACATGTAGCTTTAGAGTTGGCAACTTGAGGAAGAACGTCATGGTGTTTTGTTAGCATAAATACTTGGGCTTTACATGGACCTGGACCAGTCTCTATTTTACCTCTTTTGTTTTATTCTAATAGCATGAGAGACAGGGCCACTATCTCTTATCATCAGTCACTTCTCCACTAGGTTTCTCTCCGACTTCACCCCACTGCAGAACACAAAAGATCTTCATGATTTTACCCCCTTTTTCTAATTTCTTAAGCAAGCATACCATTTCCTGGGGGTTACTAAGGATGGCTATTGCTGGAGACAAGACAATATACTGGAACAGAAGAGGTCAAGGTCAGTTTATCCAGCTCCATCAGACATTGGATTTCACTCCTCAAAAAGAAGCTGCATGGAGGTTGTGATGGGCCTGTGGTAGGAAGTGAGATGGGGGCTGGAGAAGTGGCCAAGACAGCCCTGGGGTAACAGCTGTCCTGGAGGAGAGCCTAACTAGGGACAGCCCCATCTCCCCACTTATCTAGTTGCTGTGGGCAGTTCTGATGCTGTGGCCCCATCTGAGATGGGCACTGCCTCATGTGAGATAGAAGATGTGAAGTGGAAGGAGTTGGTAGTGTGAAGAGGGGGCAAAACACTAAGTGGAAACAGCAGGAAAGCAAAGATCGGTCTGCAGGTCCCAGCTCATCTGCTAGCCCATCTCTATCTGCCCGGGAATGGCTGCCTTGCCAGGAGTTTGCAGCCCCTTTGCTTCAGCTTCTTGGCATTCCCATCTTTTATGGTTGCTCTCGTCCTCCACCGCCTTCCCATGCCCATCATATTTCCCCCCTCTCACCTCTCCCTGTGGCTGAACAGGTGGTTTGGAGAGAGGCGTGTTGGGAGAAGAACCAGACTAGGATACTTCCTCTACACCACACACATGCAAACACGCACCACCCTCAGGTCCCAGTACTGCCTTTAACATGTACAAAGATATCTAAAAAGAAGCATTTCAAGTATTTTTACATTTCCTGGATCCCCTGATGCATATCACTGTTTTATCCTGGCAATGAGGCATATTTTCATTGTTTCATGAAGGGTGGAAAAAGCTGATGAGTTCTCATTTCCTTCTATAAACAACCTGGGAAAACAGCAACTCTGTGCACTTCCCTTTCTTTTTCACTATGGATGAGAGGATAAGATATTTGCAAAGTTGAAAAAAAAATTGAGAGGCAATAATTTAGGATGTTAACCTTTCCCTACTATGGCAGTACCAGCAGATCTTTCCGGCTTGCTAAGGGATTCAGAATTTGCGGAAGCTTGGAGCCCCTGAGCTGCTGGTGATCAATTTCACAGGTTCCTGTAATTATATGCAAGGGCTGGCATTTGCAAGGTTGGTCGAATACCTGGCTTTTCAAACTGGGGTGTTGGCAGTGTGCCAGAGGCCCCATAAACCACAGGACAAGCACCTTCCTGAGGGTTAATCGTACAATAAGATTTATTGGAGGAGGGCTGTGAAATTACTTAACTGGTAAGTAACGTAAAGCATTTTATTTTAAGAAGTTTGCAATATACTTTAGAATATAATGTCTGATTTCAACAACAACAAAAATCCTCCCTTGCATAGGCTATGCACTGAGGATACAGATGCATCAACTTTAAAGGAGCTTGGATGATAAAGCGGAAGAAGCAATGAAGTGATGCGAAGAAAAATGGATGTGCAAGCATTTGCCATATTAACTCAGTCTTCGTAAGTCACCCATAGTGAACCCAATGGCCTGCGGTGGGGTAGTCCATATAAATAGGATTTGGCTAGAAGAAGACACAGAGGTGGGAACAGGGACCTAGAGAAAGTATAGGTATCATGATCTTTATTGGCATAAAACTTTGGGATTCTACTGAGTTCTGGAAGAGCCTAAGTTCAACTCCTTTCTTTTCTTCTGAGGTATATATTAATATTATTCTCATCTAATTTATGAGGAATTTTGGAACTAAAGTTCAAAGGAGAGGTTAGTGAGTCGACCACCTGGACTGTAATCTTATGTCTGCCTGATATCTAAGCCTCTGCCATTGCTGCTCTGCCCTGTTGGCGGGACAGGGACATTGATCTCAGTTCTTACACGAACTAGTCGGGTGTTGCTAGTAAAGTCATTCAACAACTCTGGGTCTCATTTTTCCTAGCCAGGAAAATAAGGATCGAGGACAATAATAATTTCCCGAATGGCTTCAAGCCCCAAGAGCCTATAATCTTAGAAATGAAAAGATGTGCAAGCTTTCTGGGTGTTTAGGGCAACAAAAAGCAAGCATTGGGCTTTTTCCCTCTTTAAGCCATGTGTCAGGGTAACTGTTATCTACTCCCCAAGGTTTCCTAGGAAGGAAGCATTTAAAAACCTACTGTACAGAAACATGATTTGGTTTTATCCATAAGAATCTGCTGCCTTATGACATGGAACTTCGTTTTTGAGACCACAAATAACTACAATTACTTTGTCTTTCTTACTGAAAACTTTTATTTATTTACAGACAAAACAAAGTGTTTCCTTTTCATTCTTAGGGCTTAGATAAACTTTAGGGAGCTTGGAAGTGCTTAAGTGAATTGATGACTTTGTTTTTTAAACAACTGGCTACATAGTTATGGCTAACTATGTAGAAAGCATAATATAATGATGTTACAAACAGTGTTCATTTCCAGACAGCTGAACTCACAGGCTTTGCCACAGAACTCATAAGTGGCCAAGATGAGGCACCTGGCTTTCAAAGAAGCAGCAAAAGCAAGCCAGAAGAAAGTGAGGTGTTTCTCATTACAAGGGACCACTGACTGATGCCATTCAGAGCATAAGTAAAGCCTCCTTCAAATAGTAAATTATTTGTTCAACAGCATAGACACTGTTCTAGAATCCAGGTGATAGCAATGAATAAAATACTCAAAGCCCCTCCCCTGAAGGAACTCAGGTTCTAGTGGAAGAGCAATAATGATAGTAATAGTAGCATAAATAATATTACTATTAAAAATAAGAGCAGTAATTGTGAAGTGCTTATCTTTATATGTCTGACACTATGATAAGCGCTTTAATGCATTATCTAATTTAAGTTCTACAACAACCCCATGTTATAGGCATTATTATCCCCATTTGACAATTGAGGTTACTGAGGTTATCTAGAGAGGTTAAGCAATATGCTGGAGACCACACAGCTAATAAGGGACAGAATTTGAACCTAGATCTATAGGACCCTGAGACCCATGCTTACAGCCACTTTGATACATGCACTCTTTCCCCAATGTTCTTTGGTACTCTAAGAGAACTCTGATGCAGTGATACCCACATACTGATTACACACAGTGACACAGATCATGTTTTGAGAAACCTACATCACCACATAGGTCAGCAGAACATCAGAACCATCAAGCAAAAGTAGGTTTTGGAGAGGCCTGAGAGAAACCAGGTGACCGAAGAATGGAAACAGCAATAGTTTCAGGAAGATTAAAAATCAACCACAGAACACCACTGTTTTACATTTAAATTTGCATATTTAGATATATAATTATGCTTCAATAACTACATATAAACATTATTCATAATAGCCAAAAAGTAGAAATAGCCCATATCCACCAACTGATGAATCAATAGATAAAATGTGATATACTGATACAATGGAATACTAATAAAAAGAAATAAATTACTGATGCATGCTACAACATGGATGTACTTTGAAAATATTATATTAAATGAAAGAAACCAGCCATAAAAGACCAGATATTTTATGATTCCATTTATATGAAATATCAAAAATAGGCAAATCTGTAGGATCCAAGAGTAGATTAGGAGTTGCCTAAGGCTGGGGGAGAAGCGTTGAAAAGTGATCGCTAAATACTGGTTTTCTTTGCAGGGGGGTGATAAGCATTTTCTGAAATTAGATTATGATGATGGTTGTGCATCTTCATGAATACACTAAAACCATGAAAAATTGTATATTATTTGAATTATATTTTAATTAAACTGCTTTAAAAAATTAACTACATATAAAAGATTGGGCTCTGTTATTACTAACTGACTCTTCTGTTATCCTTTTAAAATCTGAATGAAATCATTTCTTACAGTAAGTAAAATATAGAAACCAGGGTATGAGACACTTCGTGATTACTGACTACAGAGTCTGGTCTCTAGAGTGGACAGAACAACAGGTCAATAGCTTCCCTTACCATTGGAGAGCACCTATTTATTTTTCAGTTGTTAAATAAATATTTATTAAGACATATTCTGCATCTAGCTCTGGGCTGGGTGCTGCGATATAACAATGACAGAGCTTAGAGCCCAGTTTCATAAGCTAAGTCCCAATTACCAGAATGGAAATCTTAAGTAAAGGGAAAGCACATTTTATCAAAAATACAGCTGCTTGGGAATAAGATCTAGGAAGATTTAGGTAAAACCAGATTCATTTAGGACATTTAGAAATGAACTCAGTTCAACAAAGTACAGTGGTGAGGCAATTTCACCTTGATTTTGTTAATTTCAGTTCAATTTGCAGTCACTCGTAGGGAATGCTCCCTGTTGACCATGGTTGGAATGGGAGACAGGTATAAACTATTATCTTCAGTTCTAAACATTCTGAAGAGACTTCCTTTGACTGTCCAGGGGATTTAGATTCGTGTTCATATTATCATTCTTTCTCTCTCTCTATCAGTAATATTTCCACTCTGCCATGATCAGACTCTGCCCTAAACTCACATTTCCCTGGAGTTCCTAGGTACATAGGATGTTGATCCATATCTACTCAGGACCCCTGGTATGTTTATAGATGAATGTAGCCTCAGGGACTTAGGGTGTTGCAGAAACAAATTGCAATTGATCCCTCCAAGGATTTCTATGGAAATGGGCCAGAATTAGAATGTAATAAATGATGCAATTATTCATTCATTCTCAATGTATTGATTTCAGTTTCCACTGATGTGTCTAAAAAGTTCACAGGGAGTATGATACTAAGGATATAAACACAATTGAGGTGAGAGATGTGAATGTTTAAATATACTGGCGGACAATTAATAATAGGTCATTGTCCTGATGCCTTAAGAATTCCACACTTCCAAATTTGTAAGGGTTCTGAATTATAAAGACATTTTAATAAAGTACATACTACCAAAATCACCAAATAGTCTTGCAAAATAAGCACCAAATTATCTGTTTCTGAACCAAATTATCTACGAGTGATCTGTGTGATTTAATTTGCTTTTCTTTTCCTCTTCACAGTGGTGAAATCTAGAAGTCCATCAAAATGCTATGTCTTCTCCTTTCTTTGTAGTCAGATGTATAGACTCCAAACTAGACTATATTTTCCAATCTTCTTTGCAGTTAGATTGGTCATGAGATCAATTTCTCTCTAGTGGAAGTGATGAGTGCTACTTTGGGTCCAGTGACCCTGAGATAGAGGGTGTCCCCTCATACAGACTTCTTTTGCCAGAACCAGGGCAGGTAAGTATATGAGAACAATGCCTTAAGGGAGGCAGAGCGACTGCTCGACACCATGGTAGATTTCTGGCTTCTTGAATGATAGAGTGGAACAAATCCTTCCATAAGCAGAATGTTTACTTTGGAACTGTTAGCAAAGAGAAATAAACATCTATATGTACTACGACACTCTATTTTGGAGTCTTTTTGTTCCAGCAGCTTAACTTTACCTTAGTTAAAATAGTCTCCTTCAAATGTATTTAGAGATACATTTTAAAAATAAAATCATTGACTAAGAAGGATTTGACATGGAAAGCATTGTCCTCAAGAGTTAAACAGACTTGACTTTCTAAGAACCGTCAAAATTATTTTTGAAGTCCTTGTTAAAGAGAGCTATGTTTATTTAAGCTCATCCTTTAGATATAAGTATGTATAAGGAGCAAGAAAAAGGGGTGTCATTCAAGACTGGATGAGAAAAATGAACAGGAACATAGAAATTATTTCAGTGATCAAAGTGTGGTCAACCCTTAAACTCCCAAACAGTTCTTTAGGGAGAGCTTCTTAATAGTACTTCTATTTTTCAAGGTGCCTGAAAGATATTCCTAGAGTTACTACTAAATGGATAGGCTCTGTGATTTACTGACATAGTTTTTCTATTTCCTTAAAAGCTTTCATGTTTTAATGCTTCTTCTATAAGGAAATTTTGATTCTTTTTAAAGTAGAGCATAACAATAAGTGGCATATCTGAGGAAGGTGTGGGTTGGAGTTCATTTACGCCTTTTAGTCCGTAGTCAAATTTTTAACTTGATGTAGTTGCAAAGGAGTACACATCCAGACCTTAGGAACAGTAATAAAGTTGTGATCTTTATTGCTTTTTGAAACACTTAATATTTTAATTAAGCCCCAAAATTGTTCAGTTTGAACAGAACACTAAGGAAACTGACACTGGTTTCTAACTGCATCGGCAGTACCAGAATGCTAAGTTTCCAGGATTTTCATTTGGTTTGGCAGATCCCCTGGGGGAACCCCACCCATGTATCTCACTGCCATTTTTATCCATGTTGAATTAGCATATGTAGTTGTTGGACACTTGAGACTATTCCCCAGAGTGAAGTTAGTACTTTGGGTTTCTTAGTGTGATGCCGTGCTGATATTAAAGACCCGCTGGGTACCTTAGAGAGAGTAAAGAGGAGTTTGTACCATGTTTTGTGGGATATATATGTAAATGTGTATGTGCGTGCATATATTGGCTAAAACTGTCTATTCAAATGGTAACCACTCAGACAGTTAGAAACAATTTAACAGTCAATTGTTAAACAGACAATTCCGTGTCTGTCAGTTCTTTCCACTGCCTCATAGGGGTCAGCTCATAATATTCAAATGTGATATAACGGAGATGGGTTTGGCCCTGGCATTGCATTTTTACAAGGGATGTAAGTTACACTGATTCTAACGTTCCTTCACTTTGCCAAGAATGATAATGTTTCTCATAGTGGGAATAACTTGACAAAGACAAAAAATTTAGGATGCAAAAGAAGAGATTTTACGAGAGAGAAAAGAGTCATCATTAGACCATGTGAAAGGAAGTTTTTAAAGCAAATGGAAATATCAAAGAGAAGAGAACAAAGCAAGAGGAAGGAAGGAGGAGGGCTGTTGGGGGATGAAAGGAAGGGGTGCATATTTTTGTCAATTTTGCTCTGGTTCCCAACACATTACATGAGATAACTCTTCCAGCAAGCCCAGAATTGCACAGTGATGGTTGTCACACCTTCTCAAATCTTTCAGCATTTAAAGCTGATGGAGGGCATGCCTTTGGCATTGCCATTGGAGAACATCCTGACTTCTTTCCAAGTCATGTCTGTGAATTTAGACAAATGTACTGATAAAAATATTTGCCAAGTAGTTATAAGGTTAACAAAACATCACGTTGGTCTCCTTTTTACCAGCTAGAAGCAGAAGAACAAACTTGAATGCAAATGAGGGATTCAATAGAAAGTTGCGGCCTGCCAGGATTTGGTGGAGAGCAGAGGGAAGCCAGGTGATTTGAGAGAAACAAGCTTTCTACGTTGATAACAGAAACACGTTGAATAAATAGGGGAGCTGCTTCAGCTAAGTCATGCTGCACTTAAATTTTTCCTCAGATTCCCAGCCAATAACTCAGTGTCTGAAATTCCTTCCTCTCTAAATATACTACTTTGTACCTGGAAAGCAAACTTCAAGTTTTTTCTTTTTCTGCAGAGAGAATATTTTCCAAATTTTCAAGTACTTAGGGAATACACTTTTCCACCTGGACTTCATTTCTGTTAACTATATTGACTCTCATAAAATGGACTAAAATTATTTTTGCCATTCACTTCTCAGTAAAAATTCCATTTCCATGTATCATGTCTGGCCTCTTTTGTTAAACTTATTAGCACCAGAGTGTCCAAATCAGGCTCAAAGGGCAGAAAGCACGCATGAGGTCTGAAATGTCCATCAGGGAAGTTCAAATCTGTCCCCTGGAGACTGGTTTAGAAGCCAATTCAAATTTTTAACAGGAATCTGGGGGTTTAGAAACCCTGGAAGCTTCATCTGGATCTATTTTTCCAAAAGTAACACAGGCCTTTCTTTGGTATTTTACCAAATGTGGCTTTTCATCCTGAGTGTGAGCAGGAGGTCTGGTGCCCGGTGGAACCATCCTGGAAACATAACACTGGAGCAGCAACCGTGTCTGCTGAAAGAGTGGAAAAGTCTGGTTCCTCTTCCAGGGGAACTTCAAAAGAGGCAGGGCCTGTTCCCATCATGTCTCCTCCTTAAATCAGGTTGAATCACTTGGTGGATGAATAGTCTTCAGGCTGTTTCGTGCAAAAAGGTTCAGCTGGTGTTGCTGCCGTGGAGCATTTGTCCCCACAAGGCTGAGGAGTAGGAGAAAGGCTACAAGAAGCCTCAGCTTCTGCTATGACCCCGGATACCCCCAAAGTACTGGTGTGGGTCAGATGCTGCAGGTACACTTTGAATGTGGTAGTAATGTCTGAGTTCCCATGAAATGGGAATGCCCACACTTGGAATTACCCTGGTATGAGATCATCTTGGTGAAGAAATTACCAAATCCCTTCAAAGCATAGTTCCACTATACTCAAAATTTCGTTCTAGCAGAACTAGGGTTACTGTAGGTTTGTGGGCCATAAATCTAAATGTGAAGGTAAAGCCAAAGCAAACAGGTGTCTGAGAAATTACAGGTGCTGGGAAGGTGGGCTGGGTCTACGGCATGCTGGGAGAAGTCAGAATAGGGCCTCTCATGGCTGGCCAGCTGACCGGTATGTTCCTGATTAACCATCAACCATTGTTCCGGGGACCATAATAAACCACAAATGGGTTTTCACTTAACTGAAGTAAAGTGCTCTGTTCAGTTTGGCTCTCTAACTGAATAACTTCTCAAGTTTCCATTTTACCTTTGTCAGTGTGGACACTGCCATGCCCACAAATACCAATTCCAGCTTGAGAGTGCTTTTAAGAAACACATTTGTTTTCCCTAGAATAGAGATGTTTGCCCATTAAAAAAATACCAACTGAATGGCTTTCTCTATCTGTTATTTCGCCAATCAACTTCTGTTTTTGATATCTTTAGTTAGGCAACAAATTGAGTTAAAATTACTATCATTGTCATAACAGCAAATATTTGCTAGCTTCTCCTTATAGACACAGTGCTTTGCTAGGCACTGGGTGTTCAACGAATACACACAAGTGAATCCCTGTTCTTTAAGTTCCAAACTGGCTGTGAGCACAGAATATATAAACAAAAATCTATGGAGTAATATGAGGAAGCAGTTGATAAATATGCCTAGGTACAAATGCTGAAGGATTTCGAAGGTATAACGACCACTAAGGGTTGGCACACTCAGGGAAGACTTCCTGGAGATCAAGTTTCAAGCTGTTTAAATATTCGTGGTGTGCTCTTATTTGGGGCACAAGGTAGCAGCAGTCCCCAACCTTTTTGGCACCAGGGATCAGTTTCATGGAAGACAATTTTTCCATGGACCCAGGGCGGGACAGGGGATGGGGGGAATGGTGAGCCATGGGGAGCGGCTGTAAATATAGATGAAGCTTCACTTGCCTGCCCACTGCTCACATCCTGCTGTGCAGCCTGGTTCCTAACAAGCCATGGACCAACTGGTACTGGTCCACAGCCCAGGGGTTGAGGATCACAGGATTAGAGAGTGGTGATGGTGTGTGTGAGTTTGGTGAGTGTGCAGGGATGTAAGGGGTACATTTCAGGAAGAGACTCAGGATTGGACCTTGTTATGTATATATGACATGTTCTTAGATTCATAAGATCATGTATAGGTCACAGAAGACATGCCGATGATGAGTGGGTACCAAGAAGTTTCTCAAACTGTATTCTGAAGAAAACACTAGTCCAGAGAAAGGTTGAGAAAATAATCATTTTCATGGGCAAATAACTTTGAGAAATGCTGCAAACTAAATCCTCCCTTTAAAGATGCAAAGGCAAAGGTGTATGTAAATTATTTAGCACACAAGTTCACATCCTTGAGGATAGATTTTTTTTTTCCCCCTCGCTCTCACAAACTTTGAAAGCAGTAGTTTAGGAAGATATATAAAGTATCCATTGTTCGGGCTAGGAAGAGTGAACACTAACCTGTAAGTAATGGAATATGATCAAAGGCTCCTGAGCAGATGGGCAACATGCACCAAGTGGTATTTCAGAGAAATTAGTTTACCAAGGTTTTGAATATAGAATAGGAAGGGCAAGGAGTGGAACCAGGAGACTATTCTAAAGAGTTGCTCTAAATCCATTCTAGCATGATTTACAAAAGCGTTGGGAGTTGTGTTTGCTTGCTTTTTAAAATTTTTATTTTTACTTGTAGACCACTTTCTTTAAATAAAGTATTATCTCAAATCCTGATAAATAATGGTAAAAGTAAAACTTATCTGGTTAATGGAGGAGGAGAAGCAGGGCTTTAAATAATAACAAGAAAACAACTCTGCTCTACAATATATGAATCCTGGGAAGGGACCAAGGACCAATAAGAAAGCTTTAACTTCACAAGGGACAAGTGAAATAATTATCAAGTTGCATAATGCTGAATGGCTCATAAACTACAGAGGCTTGGAGTAATCTAAAAGTTACTTAAACAGGATGTTGCGGAGCTAAATGCAAACCTAGGTCTCAGTACACAGTTGGGCTAACTAAAGACAACATGGCACACGAAGTTTGTAGGTATCAGCCTCACTTTTAAATTTTCCCAAATATAGAGGAGAAAAAGAAAAGTATCCATGACTTAAGAAGTATATTCTTTGACCTAGCATTGTGAAAATGACTAAGCTTGCCGGCTGACAGCCCTCCATGCCAGTTTACTGTGACTCACACTATTAATGCTCCACCTCTGAGGTCCCCAGCCAGCCACAAAGCAGGAGGTGAGCGAATGAAGCTTCTTCTGTATTTACAGCCTTTTGACAGTTTTCAATGTTTCCTCTCATTCACCACAATGGAGTCCTGAAGTAATTGTTACATTTTGAGCTATATTATTCTCTCTAGGGTGAAACCCTTGGCCTTCTGGAATTGAAATTGACCATGATTCGCTTTAAATTTGAATTAGTTCTTACTATCCACTCTGGAGCCTCCAATTCTATGGTTCTTTCTTATCTTCCTTTACTTTTCTGTTTTTCTCTCCTACCATTCCCCCCTTCTTTTAGTATATCGTATTAGATCAATTGCCCTTTTGAAGCTCTTTGCACATTACCATGAGATTCTCAGAAACAAAATAGACATCAACAATCTGATAAGGTAATAAACATAGAAAATGATGTGCATAATATTGGTGTAAGCAGTTGGGTCTTTGTCTGTCAAGGAAAATCAAGATGGGATGAAAGAACATTCTCAAAATAAAAACCATTTCTGCAATGGAGTCTGGTTAGACTCTAGATAAGGCAAAATAAAGAGTTGGGATCTTTACTAGGCAAAACTTTGTGCATAACACTTCCTTAACCAAATATTTAAGATTCCTAACTGGGCATTTGTGAAGCAGAAAGAATGGCCCAATGGGGATGATTGTGCAGATGGTCTGGGTTAGCCCTCTCCAGCCCAGCGTCCATTCTGTGTCTACAAAGACAGGCTGTAGTGGAATCTGGAGAGGAGGAGGGCAGGCCTTAAATTTTTAAATAGTGTGACCAAATCCTTCCCCACTTATTTTGACTCAGGCCTACACTTTCCATTTTATTCTGACCAAGGCCTTCAAAAGAAATACCAGATTAAGGAAAACTAAATCTCCTACTCTTGACATCAATTTAGGTACCCCTCCCTTGTAGTAAGGCATTTAAACTTTTTTTTTAGATTTTATATATTTTATTTTTCAGCTGAGAGCCTCCACATGAGAAGTTTAAGTTCAAAAAGACAGTAATCTATTTTACTTGGATCAGAAAACTCTAAAATGACAAACACGTTCCATTTTACCTTAATATTGTAAAACAGACTTATTAATTGTCTGAAAAAAATTATAAGGAATGTTCTTATAGGTGGAAGAATATTAGCTTTAGGCTAGTGAAAACAAGTGATTAAAAAACATTTTGCATCCATCTATAAGTGAAGTAGTCACTACTTAAAACAATCCATCAATACCAGGAAAAAATACTTACAGCTTATTAAAATTCTTTGTTTTTATTAACAATTCTTTGGATTTAAAAAAAATTGAAGGTACAGATATATGTCTGTGTATGCATTTAAATCTTTCTATTACTTTGTAAGTTGCAACAAAATAATGACTATGCAAAGCTAATGATAATGCTATGTACACTGTACTTTTTCTGAGAGAGAAAACTTGACTTTATTAAAGAAAACAGTATTAAAGGTCAATCCTACTATAACAGAAACTTTTGCTTAACAAAAGACATCAAGCTACCACGTATCACATCATTTCATGTGATATCCAATACAACAAAATTCAAGAACACGAAAGAATCTAAATAGCCTCTTGAAATTCCTTAATGAGATTTGACCTGCATTTTGAGTCTTTTTAAATCACAGCAAAATCTATTCATCAGAGAACCTCTTATTTTTCCACTTAACCCCCGCATTTAGCAACAAAATAAAGAAACATAAACATCATGGAATGCTAGATCACTTACCATAAATGCCTGTTGAGATGCAGGGAAATGCCTGTGAATAAACCACAAAAATAACAGTAAATTTTAAAGAATGACTCTGCCTGACATCATCTCTCTTGACATCTATTTTGCTTGATAATGGGATGCCCTCTACTTACACACTCAGAGTTACAAGGTAGAGTAGGAGACACTGTAGAAATGGGGAATTTGATTACTGAAAACTGTTCTGTACCAGTGATTATACCAACTTGCAAGAACCAACTGCTAAGTTTTCAGGAATCTTGTGAGCCAATTATTATGCA
The DNA here is from genome assembly GCA_023783475.1 of Daubentonia madagascariensis. Taxonomy (NCBI): domain Eukaryota; kingdom Metazoa; phylum Chordata; class Mammalia; order Primates; family Daubentoniidae; genus Daubentonia; species Daubentonia madagascariensis. The sequence continues at coordinate 2,392,016 of JAKFHU010002136.1, forward strand.
GTTATTATTAAGAAATTAAATTACATAAACCTACAATGAAATAAATTATATCAAAGCAAAGATAACCAATAGTCAGAACTTATCACTTTCTAATTACTTTGCCACATTGTACTATTACCTATGCTCTTGAGATTATTTATATCTATCGTATGCCTATAGTGAAATACGCATAAATAAATAAATAATAAATAATAGTGCCTCCCAAGCATTTGCCCAACCCCATGTTACGTGATGCTGCATTGGTGGCTTGAATCTGAAAACATCAATCAACATTCATGACTCAGGTCACGGGACAATTGAAACCACAGCCTAGCTACAGATACAAAATTTCGGTAAAATTCAACAAAAGCATTCTGTGAGAATTAATTGGCTATTTAGAATTTATAAAAAAGAATATTATATATTTTATTCTTATATGTAAATTGTGTGCTACACATTCTTTGTCAGTAAAATTTAAAATAAACTTAGACAATACATAAGCTTTTTTGAGAGCTAGTCTTTAAACATTTTACTGGCACACTACTGCTTATACCATATTTTACTGAGCAATGTTTAAAGAATTTGATTGAAAAAAATGAATGAACAAATGTAAATGTATATGTTACTCTAAACTAGGCTTTCTGACTGTGGAAAGTGATGTGGGTGTGGCAACACCCTCTGCCAATGTATTTCTGTGTACATTCGATCAAGTTGTTTTCATCTTTCTGGTGATGGTATTTTTCCATTGTAAAATGAAGAGGATAACTTCCTCCATGTAGAAATGTGCTGTGGGAATTAGTGACAGAATTTTTTAAAAGAGACTGACACCGTGCTAGAATCTAAAAACTGCAGCTGCCGTTGACCATAATAACTAACATTACTATTGAGGGCAATAATGAAGAGATGTCTAAGTCCTTTTTCTTTACATCTTTGGGTTAAATGTGTACAGTATTTTATTAATATTTCCCTTAACACGATTATAGACTATATGTCTATTCCCTTTACATGATGTCCTATTAAAAAGGTCATAATATATGTGATTTTGTTTTCGAGAAAGTAATAATTGACTCTGTTAAACTCAACCATGTGTCTGTAAAATGACAGATTTTTTTTTCTGCTCCTATGGGGAATCTTTACTAGCAAAAGCTACTGTTTATAATGAGAAAATAGGACAGTATCTGGAACATAGTAGATGATATTTTTTAAATTAAATTAATGAGTTAATGCTTTGATTCCCAGGGCTGTTGAGGTGCTGATAAGATCTGAAGAATGTTCTCGAATGACTCAATCATCTAATGACACAGACTTTCAGTTGTAAAATGAAGGTGATAATGCCCACCATATAGAAATGTGATGTGGGAATTAATGATAGAATTTTTTATATGAATTTATACAGATAATACTTATATATGAAGCAATAGTATAAAGCAAATTCTGAAAATATCGTAGTCTCTTTAAAAGCATTCACTAAGACTACCAACAGGTCTCACTCTCAGTATGAAAATCAAGTGCAAGCTCATTATAAGCAATTTGTTACTAACAGTTAAATGCTCAGAGTTGAGAAATGGTCTATCTAAAAATACAAATTAGAGAGGATTGAGGGTCATTCCTATAATTTGTGCCATGTTGCTCATGTTCCATTGTGCCTTTTAAGTGAGATACATGTGAATTTACAGCTCAAGCCCCAGGAATTCCATGGGAGAAAACTAAACAAATGAGCATCATCCATCTCATGTTTAGAAGAAAAGAAAGGTTTGAGAAATGCTGCATCGAGCCATCCAGGTGTAGGAGAGGCAAAATTTTACCTCTACCCTCTTAGGGTTTTTCAGCTAGGGCTGAGAATTAAATTGGCATAAGATAGATCAACAGGAGAGAAAAAAATTATTTAACACAAGTTTTATGTGGCGTTGGAGCCTTCATAAGGACATGAAGGCCCAAAGATGCAGTTAGAGTTGAGCACTTACATACTGAATTGGACACAGGGTAGTAAGTTTTGAAAATGTGAGGAGGCAAAGGGCCTTGGGCTAGGGGAGTTAATTGGGTGGAGAAGTGACTAGGAAGGTAAGAGTTAGTTTAACGAGGTTTGTTAGTTGAGATTTCCCTTGGCCTCAACTTTCCATCCTTAGTGATAAGAATGATACTTTCCTTCTCGTATAGGGAGGACATCTTGCACATGGAAATTTCATCTCCTGCTTTTAAGAAGAAGGAAGGTCAGGGTGTTCTTCTTGCACCTGCTCTTTTTTAAGTTCCTTTAATTCACAATAGTCAATATGCCAGAGGGGCATATTTTGGGCTTTTCAAAGGGAAAGCCAGAAAATACCACAGTGTTTTCAACAAGCAGGCCCACATTAAATCCCAGTTGGTATCCTTCCAGTTGAGGATGTGGGGCAGTTTGCTTAAGTGATCTGAGAGTCAGTTTCCTCATAAGTAAATGAAAACTATGAGACTTGCCTCAAAGGGTTTGTAGGAGGATTAAGAGGGAATACGGAGCACAGAGCATTGTGTCTGACAAGTAGTAATATCTGAACTAATGATGACTCCTGGAATGGATGCTGTGATGTCCACCAGGTTCTGTTTCAAGGAGGACTTGTTGGTCTAGAGCAGGGCTTCTCAACCTCGGCACTATTGATATTTTGGACCAGATAATTCTTCATTCTTGGAGGCTTTCCTGTGCATTGTGGGATGTTTAGCAGTATCCTTGGACGCTACCTACTAAGTGCCAATAGCATCCCTCCAGTTGTGATAATCAAAAATATTTACAGACATTATCAAATGTCCCCCAGGAGAAAAACCACCCCTGGTTGAAAATCCTTGCCCTAGGACCTAGAACCCAGGAGTGCTGTTAGAAGACAGCCCTCAACTGCCAACCTTTTCAGGGATCGCCTTAGCTGCAAAGAGCTACTTCACTCAGCATCATGCCTCTTCCCAGGATAGCCCACACCCATAACTGAGCAGTGAAGTGGTACAAAGGCCTGGCCATCTTGGCTCAATCAGTGCAACACTGAAGGGCTCTCCCAGCTCCAGAGCTCCCCATCGGGTCAACAGGGGCCATCACTGGGCCTGCATCCAGCTCACCTTCTCCCTTAGCCCACTCCAGAGTCCTTTTTCTCTTCCCCAGGTGTTGACGTTGAGGACATTCCTTAATAAATATCCAGCACCCTAAACTCTGTCTCAGAGTCTGTTCTCTGGGGACCTAATCTGAGCTAACGCTCTTCTGCTTCCCTCTTAGGACCAGTGATGTGAGTCATTCTCTCATCAGATCTAGCAGAAGAAAGAACATACTGAACAGTTAATGGAAACTTTCATTTGCTTCAGCTCCCAGTTCTATCCTGGAGTCAATCATGCAACTTAGGAATTGAGTCTGAATGTACCAACTGCCTTGTCTGTTTTAACAAGGACAAATAGCTTCATCTGAAAATGACATTGTTGCCTTGAATGTGAAGGCAAATGGTAGTGCAATGGAGGATGACTTTGGTAATATTATTACATTCATTAATTCAAACAAAAAGGCAATGATAAAGCAGAGATGGTAATACAGTATCATGGGAAAAAATTCATTTTACAGAAAATAACTTTGCATATAATTCATCTAAATTAAGTCTCCTCCATTAATCACTTTTTATTACTAGAATAATACTAGGGAGGGAGGGAGAAAGGAAGAAAGGGGGAGAGAGACGGGGGAGGAGAGGGAGAGACTGAGAAAGAGTAAATGAACAAGCAAACTAAGGATTTTGCAGCACAGTGTCTGTGTTATTTGCCATAATAAATTTCTGATGGGGCCACCAGAAGTGAGCAGCAAGGGATTTCTTTATTTTAAAGTTATATTTAACATAACCACCTTCCACAGAAATCTTGTCCCATGAAGGAATGATAGATTATACCAAAACCCGGGCCAAGTTTATTTGAAGTGCACATATAATAACGCAGCAATCACCTATAGAATTTGGTGAATGACTTTAGCAACCCTATTTGTAAGGCTCCAGATTATTCTTCTGGCAAATTTCAGGAGCAAGAAGCCTCCAACACTAATCAGATCTGAGAATATAGCCATCAGAAATTTGCTTCATTTCGCACTTGACTTTTAGCCAGTTTTTCCCAAACCAGCATACATTTACTTTCTTGAGAGAGGAAAAAAAATAATCATTTGACTTAAGAGTTGAAAGAGAATTTTTCTTTTATGAAATTATAGATTAAGTCACCAAATGGAAAATATTTCCTTAGCCCAACATGTTTTCAAGCACATTTGCAAAAACATAGACATGTTTAAAATTGTAGACTCTGTCTCCTGTCCTCTTGAATGTCTGTCTCCGTTTCTCTCCTTTCTGTCTCAGTATTTTGAAGGCAAGAAAGGAAATGTTCCTCAACCTTCCCTGTCTTGACTCTAACAGTGGCTCAAAACCAATGCGATAAACCCTAAGCCAACGTCATAACCACCACTTGCTTTTTTCTGACCCCTGATTCTCAGTGCAGGCATTCCTGCAAAGTAGGAGTTTCTCTCTCCCCTCCTTATCCGTACTCATCCACTCTTACACAGCAGCCCTGCAATCTGCTCCACTTTTGCCCATGGACTTTTCATCCAAGCCTCTACCACCCTCTCTGAAGGTTTTGTGGCTAACTCCTTCATTGCTCATGCCAGGGCTGCCAATGAAGGGTTTCAGACAACAGCCAAGACACATACTTCTACCACATGGCCTCCAGTTGTTTGGTTGGCTGAAATTCAAGGAATTGCAGTTGTCTAGACAAACCACCAGGAATGGCAACTGAGAGTGCGTGTGTACAGGCAGTGAAATTTCATCACAGCTCTGCTGGATTGTAAAACACCCTGGGTATAAGAGGCATCGTACTGTTAAAGAAGTAAGAATATGAGAAAATGTGCATTTTCGAAACAATGAAATTCAGTGTATTATTCTTTGTCTTCAGACAGTAGTTGTCAGCATAGTGGGTTGTGCCACAGCCCCCTTATCCAGGATGCAGTGTGCTGCAGTATTTCTCACACCGTGCTGTGCCTAACTCTAGGAGTATGGAAGATATTTGAGGTGGCAAACAGTTAGTATTGCCATTTTAAGTGTAATATCTACATATTATTGCAATATACTCCACTATTTTTCCCAAGTCTTCATCCCTCCTCCTATTTGTATCCTTTACCATGTGATTTTGCTGTTCCTCTACAATAGACTGAATGTTTGTGTCTCTCCCAAAATTCATGTGTTAAAGCCCTGGTCCCACTGTGATGGTGCTTGAATGAGGGTCCTTTGGGAGGTAATGAGATCATTAGGGTGGAGCCTTTATGACCGAGATTAGTGCCCTTATAAGAAGAGGCCAGAAAGCTAGGTAGCTCTTCTTTCTACCATGTGAGGATACAAGGAGAAGTTGGCTATCTCCAACCTGGAAGAAGGCCCTCACCATAATCTGACCATGCTGGCACTCTGATCTCAGACTTCCCAGCCTCCAGAACTGTGAGAAATATATATTTGTTGTTTAAGCCATGCAGTCTATGGTAATTTGATGTAGCAGCCTAAACTAAGACACTCTACTGTGGGGGAAGGGGAAGTGCTATGGACTGAATGTTTGTGCCCACCTCAAATTCATCTATTGAAAGCCAATCCCCAATATGATGGCATTAGGAGGTGGGGCCTTTGGGAGGTGATTAGGTCATGAGGGTGGAGCCAGAGCCCTCGTGATAGGATTAGTGTCTTTATGTGGAGAGACATGAGAGAGGTGATCTCTTTCTCCACCATGTGAGGGTACAGAAAGAAGACAGCTGTGTGCAAACCAGGAAGAGAGCCCTCTCCAGACACAATCCCTGCCTGCACCTTGATCTTGGACTTCTCAGCCTTCAGAACTGTGAGAAATAAATTTTTTTACTTGAACCCCCCAGTCTGTGGTATTTGTTATAGCAGCTTAAGCCAACTAAGACAGAGAGCATGTATTTTTCCTTGTCTTACTGATGATGGACTTGAGCATGTGACTTGATTTGGCCAATGGGATAATAGTGGACATGACATTTAGGTTTTAATTTTTGCACTTCTGCATTTGGCAGCCAGCTGAGAGGAATATGCTATGAGAAGAATGCGCCTCCTGTAGCTGCAGGTCCAGGGAGGCTGAGAGACAAGTGGAGTGGATGAACTAAACCCAGTCTTCAATCAGCTGTGCCCCAACACCCATAGCCATGTGAGCACAAATGCTTATTGTTGCATGCTACTGAGTTTTAGAGTTACATAGCATTACTGTACAATGGCAATGATATAAATACGCTAAAACTGTAAGTTATTATAATGTCTTATAACAAGCAATATCGGTTATCCACTTATGATGATGATATAAAGTTTCCTTTGGAAAAAAAGCACTTAAAGAGTCAATTAAAATACTAGGTAAATCATAAGGTGGAATGTGAATGGTTAAAGTGAGGAAAATTCAGATGCAGTAAATAGAGATTTGAAGTGGAAGGAAAAAGACCAGGGTCACTCACTAGCTGTAGATCTGAAAGCCAACAGTATATCCCCTCGGAACCTCAGTTTCCCCATCTTTAAAAGGAGCAGAATTGGACTAGAGGGCTTATTAGCTTATTAAATTCTGTGATGCTATGAAACAGCCTCTTGTCCCTCTCTGTAACTCAGGATAAAGGTGACAAAGAGACAGGCAATTCTATAGCATCCTGAATGCCTCCCAGTGTTTGGACATGGGAGGCAGCAGCACTGCAGCAACAACAGCTGTCCTTTCTTAGATCGCTGCAATGTCGGAGCACTGGGCTAAGAGCTCTATGTGAATTATCTGAATAATTCCCATAAATTAAGTCTGTGATAAAGAATATATTGTTCCCTTTTTATAAACATGGAGGAGAGTAAAGCTAAGAAAGGGAACTTGCCCAAGGTCACAGAAAGGAATACTAAGAGATTTATTTATTATCTCTTATAAAGAGTAATTGATTCTATTTTTTTGCCTTTAATTCTTAATTACACAAATAATACATGAACACAAGGCCCAAACAAGACAGGTGTAGGCAGACGGCAGTGAGAAAGGTCTCTTACAGCCGCGCCCCTCCTCCCCTCTCACTCAGCTAGAATATCCTCCCCCAGGTCATCACAGGAGTAGGCTGAGCAGCCTTCCATTCCATTCATTTACATCTGAAAGTCTAAATAATTTCACGTCCTTTTTCCTCATCTCAACTCTCTAATCACTTCCCATCAAACTTCAACAAAAATCCAAGTCTTGACCCAGGTGGGCCTTCAAGCCCTCCTCTCTTTCAATTTTCCTAGCTCAGGCATTCCAGCAACCCTGGCCTCCTTTGTTCTTCAAATGCACAAAGCCTGATTCTGCTTCAGGGCCTTTGGCCTTGCTGTGTCCCCTGCCTTGCATACTCTATTTCCCAAGTACTCACCTGCTTTTCTCCCTTTGTCCTTTTAGATCTCTGATCAATTGTCACCTTGGCAAAGAGGCCCTCCCCGGCCTCTAGCTAAATTACTATCTATTGCTTAACCTGTTTTGTGTCTCTTTACAACTCCTATCACCACCTGACTTGCTCTTGTTTGCTCATTCATTGTCCCCCTACTGCAATGCAAACTCCCCTGAGGACCTGAGTTTTGCTCATTATTATATCACCAGCATCTAGAAGGATGCCTGGAACTCAAGAAATATCTGTTGATTGGATGAATGAATAAATGATTAAGTATGTGACATAGAGAAGCATAGTCATATATTTTTTTTCTTTACAAATTGAAGCATACATTGTGTTTTATGTTCTGTGACGACCTTTTTTTCTCATGTAGTAGGTCTTGGAGGACTTTTAATGTCAGTGTATATCAATCTATCTCACATGTTTCTAATGGCTACATACTATTCTATAGTATGATTATACTATGTTTATGTAACTATTGCTACATTGATGAATATATAGATGGTTTGTAAATTTTGCTATAACTGACAACCCCGCAACCAACATTCTTGAAGTTTGTACTTAACGTATTCTAGTATGATCCATTCCTAGAAATAAAAATAACCCATTTAACCATTGGATTGAAGGAAAAGCACATTTAAAATTTTGAAAATATAATACCATCACACTGCTCCTCCTAAAACTTTTTCAATGTAAAATCTCTTCAACAGTGGAGAAGAGTCAATAATTCCATTTTTTTTCCCACCACATGGGTGAATATAGTAAAAGGATACTGTCTCCTTACAAAACTGCATTAAAAAATGCTAACACTATCGCAGTGCACCTCCCACCCCCAAGGCTAAATAAACTGAAGGCCAAGGTCATTTATAGGAGACTGTGTATGAGATCACATGGAAATGGCCAGTGAAGTGTTTGGAGTGCAATGTGCAAGTTCACCCAGGCACCATAATTACTAGCAATAACTTGGTTTCTTTTTGCTTTCTTCATTATACCTTCGAAATAGCTGTCATAAAGTCATTTATTGCCAGCTGCTTTCATGTTTATAACTATTCAACTCCACGCAGTATAAAACAAACTATTACATAGCCATGAATAGTAGCAGTCCTCTTTCAAACTTTTTATTTTCCAAGAAGACAGCTGGATTAGTTCCACCATGAATTTATTAGGATGTGAAATGTTGGAACCAGCAAAGAGAAGATCTTGCTTTTTGCCTTACTTTGCTTGTGTGACTGGTAGGAATGTTTTACTGTAAACTATACATATGTGAAAATGAGAACAGGTCTCCATAACCCTGCTGAACCCAAGAGAATGTGCATTCTGTTCCAAAATGTTTAGATCTGTAAATTCCTTTTACATAGAAGCAAAAAGGGGAGAAAAAAACAAAGGTTAAAAAAATAAAATAAAACAAAATAAAAAAACAAAGAAATATCCCTGCTCATACTAACAGTAAATCAATTGTGCAATCTGAAAGCTCCTACTGGAACAAAATGTTCCTAAAATGGTGACTTTTCAATGACCTTAATCACCTCCAATTTCATAAGTACCCCCTCTCCATCTTCCTCATAATAAGCACATGTGTTGGGCACATTTTGCAGACCTGGCACTAAGAAGAGGGGAGTGCAGAGGGATACCCTTAAGTGACTTTGCCATGCAGAGCCCAGGGGAAATTGAGATAAGAGCCCATCTTTTCCGATCCAGTAAGAAGTAAATTACCCACTTGAGACTGAAAGGCCCACAGCTCATGGCCATTGCCAGGCCTAACTGAGCCTGCAAGGAGGGGCCTGCCTGGCAGAATGGGGTTTAAATGACAAGGAGAAGCCCTACGCTTGCAGAAATGAGGGACAAGAGCACAGGGTTTTATGTAGGAGCTCTGAAGGACAAACGGACCTTGGAGCTTTCCTTGGCATGGCTAGAAGGGACACAGTTGGTGCCCCATCCTTTACCATTCCCCTGTACCTCTGTCTGTGCTATGCCCTCCACACAGCGATTGTCACAGGACTGCCACCCGGGATGCTGGAACCTGCTTTTCCGGTGCACACAGAGAGTGAGGCGTCTGGGAATCAAATACCTACCAGGCGCAGCCCTTTACCATGACAGATGGATGAGGCGTGGCCAGGTAGAAATACTCCTGTGCCCTCGCCCTGGTGGGACAATACTGAAGTATGATCTTCACTGGAGACGCATGGAGAGCGTAGCATCACCGTGGGATTGGACAGTCTCCTGGGATTTGATCCGATACCCACTCTGCCCTCCCACTCTCACTTCCTCACAGGTCACCTGTTTATTTCCTGGGACCACCTCCTAATAAATCCCTTTCCCCCAAATCCTCATCTTAGCATCTGCTTCTGGGGAACCAACCTAAGACATTTGTTATTGTTATTGGTGTGTCTGGCAGTAGAACTTTTAAAGTGAAATAAGCCTTGGGGGTTATTTTGGGAGCATCTCAGAGGAAACAGAGCACTTGGTCAAGTCCATTCAGTCTTGGTAAGAGGGAGAAGAAAACATGTAAATCCTTATAAAGCCATAAGAAAGAAGAAAGACCCCACTGAAACCTGGCTTAAAGCCAAGGAGGGGCTGCCAAGAATGTACAACTGGGAGAAAATTCAGGAAGTGGCCCCATAAGGAGAAGGCAATGTTCCTCAGGACTCTATGTCTTGCACACTTGGTGCAAGGCCCCATACAAAATGGGCACCATGTAAAAAGTTTGTTAAACAAATCTAAGTAGGAGTTATTATATATTCACGGTTTCGAGTCAATCCTTGGCTTCCTTCATAGTAAGTTGTACCTTCATATAACTCTTAAGTAGAAAGTTGAAGGTCTAAATTCCAAAGGAAACATTTAAGAAAATCCATCAACAAAAAACAACCACAAAGCCACAAACACAGACAGTCTCGTAGAGACTTGGCACACTTGAGTGGTGAGGTGATATTTTCTAAGATTCTACGGACTGGGCGCTATGGATATAGTAACTCAACTATGTCTCAGCCACCTCTGTGTCTCCAGTCTTCTTCCAGGCCTCACTAATTGCTAACAAACCGAACAGTTTTTAGAAAGGAGAGAGAGAATATGCATTCAATACATACTCACGGAAAGATTTAGAAATGGACAAGATAGCAGGGTGCCCCGGAGCTTCAGCTGTCGGGTTCTTCACCTCTTGTGGCTTCATCAAACAAGTAGGAATAAAGATACCACCGAATAAATTCTATAGCTTCCAGATGATTTCACATGAGCTTCGCTGTCTCTCACAATAACCAAGTAAGATTGAGAGGAGGTGTTATTATTACTATTACTGTTATCCCCAGACAGGGGATAACAACCTCTGTGTAACCTCCTCAGAGTCACACAATGGCTAAGAAGAAAAGTTCAGACAGAAGCCCTGATCTTTTGACTCAAAATTCTAAGCACTGTCCACTGTGGAACAGAGTCAGGGAGGTCAAGGGAGGAAGGAGAATTGAAGAGAAGAATCCATTTTGAACATCCTCGGTCCTTGAGAAAGGACTAGGGATAAAAATTATTTCTTTTTCAGCATCAACACAATATGAAACCCTTCTAGGTGCTACCTATCAGATCTTAACATATGAATTCTGCCCTCAAACTGAAGATTAGTATGATTTTCTCCCAAAAACGAGAAGAAAAATATGCTCTATTTCAGTGTTACTCAAACTTTAGCTGCTTCAGAATCACCTGGAGGGGCCTGACCACCAGAGTTTCTCATTCAGTAGGTCTGGGGGAGTGGGACCCAAGAATTCGCATGTCTAACAAGCTCCCGGTTGATATTGCAGCTGCTGGCTCCCAGGATCACACTTTGAGAACTATTGCTGTATTCTATTCTAACCACAGCTTTTTGGCTTTTTTGTTTTGTTTTGTTTTGTTTGTTGTTTGTGTGCTGCTGCACCAGATAATTATGGCCCAGGCTGCATCCCTCTCCTATCCAGCACAGGCTCTCTCCCTTGGGATGAGCTAAGGTCCTTTTCTGTGTTCACTAATTTGTCACAGAACCACATAATTGGGGAGGGAGCAGATTGCTAGTTTACCAACACATGTGTAGATTTTATGCCTGCAGATTTCTGACACCTCCATTTTATCCCTTAAAATGTCAGCATGTTCTCTCTACAAATTGGGCAATTCCATTTCAGCCCCCCCATAATTTCACGGTGTGAACCTGAAAACATTACATGGAGGAAGAGATGGGTTTCCATGTCAATACAGCCATTTCTTAAACCAATTATATGTGCAAACACCTGACTCCATATCATATTTATGAGAGTCAGGTGAGACTTTCTTGACAGTTGCTTGGAGCCTAAACTCCAGCTTGGTTTGTAAAGAACGAGGGCTTTAAACAAATGAGTTGTGATTATGCAGCTTGAGTCAATATGTAAAGGTAATAAATTCTTCTTTCCCTAGTCACAAAGGAAGACATTAGTCAAGCCTAATGCACACTTTATATTTAACAAGGGAATTAATTAGGGGATAATGAATAAGAAAGAGATGTCTAAAGGACACACCCTGTAGAAATGACTAAAATAGAGGGAAGCAAGAAAGGTAAAGGAAAAGAAAATTGATCGTAGTCATACGTCCCAAGTTCAAGAACTGCTACGCGTGGCCTGAAAATGGCTGTGCTTTGTGGGCCATCAATCACTGTGCAGAGTTTGATCAACTGGACTCTATTATGGAAATGAGCAAAAAGAACAAGCTGGGGAGCAGCCAGTCTGCAAGGAGATATCTGACAGCTCAAGCCCCAGGAGGTGAGTTATTTCTACGTGTTTCCCAGTCATCACCACATTAATCCAACCAGAATCATCCCAGAACCACAAGGAGGGGAGCAAGCAGCTGGCCTTTCACTGAATACACCGAGGGTCAGTGTTGGCTCTGGCACGGGGAGATGAGCAAACCATCAAGATGAGCAGACCAAATTTTGCGGAATGCAACATGCCTGTAACTCACTAAGACAGAGTTAAGACTAAATTTTTTTCTATTCTTAGGGAGTAAACTTAGTATATGCTCTAGATTGTCATTACTGTTAGAGAAGTAATGAGATCACATATTTCATGGATGAAGGATGGAAAGATGGGAGGATGGATGGATGGATGGATGGATGGATGGAGCAATTCTTAACAAATGAATACTTTTAGCCACCACTAATTCTGCCAGACTTTGACTTCATTGAAAGTTTAATTTCACAAAGTGGAGAATTTAATTTTTAATCACAATCTCACAATCACATCTTGATCCAGAACAAACAAAATAAAATTTATCTCTAAAAGGTTATAAATCTATCTCAGATAAAACTTATTGCAGCCAAGCATTATATTCCCTTAAAGTGTAAAGGATTTCTGCCCACTGCTTTTCCTCTCCCTTCATGTCACTGTTTCTTGTTTTAGGTATTCTCTGAAAATGGGATGCATCCCTTAACATGGAAAATGATAGTTTCATTAGTAACAAACCTCACTTAATGTAACTGAGGAAGGTTTTTGAGGACAAGTAAGAATTCAATGATTAGACAAGGCTTCAGCGCTAGAGCTTTGTTTCCCGTAAGTTCCAAAGAGCTGTCCAAGGTTCCCCCACCCTACAAAATGTGCTCCTTTCTGAACCAACATTTTTTCATGGGGTCTCTAGCTCACAAGCAGCTGCAAAAGTTATAAATGATCCTTTTGGCCACATATTCACATTACTTTAAATTTGGTTTCAGTGTTCTGCCTGAAGCACAGATATCTTGGAGTTGCACCTGCCCCTGACAGCTATTTGTTCTAACTACCCCATGCACCATGTATTGTTCCCTCTCTGCCACCTTTGGTGGTGCTTACCCAGGATTCATCTGAATTTCTGTAGGGATGGGGAGTTCACTGGCTCGTGGACCAGTACTCCTTAAACTTCAATGTGTATCCAATTACCCCTGGGCACCTTGCTAAAATGCAAATTGATTCAGTAGATCTGGGGAAGGCTGAAATTACACTTTTCCAACAGGGTTCCAGGTGATGATAATGTTACTGATCTGCGGACATTTATAGTAGCAAGTAACTAGACGACAATACCACTTCAAATTCTACTTTTCAAGATAATATTGCATTAATTTCAACCTGGGGAAGGCAGGAAGGGAATTATTGTTTCCTCTTAATACATGGATACCTGAAGTGGCAGATCTCATTCTAATAAATACACTTGTCCTTCTGCTCACATAAAATGTCAACATCAGAGTCTCAGTTGTTTCCTGGTGGGACATTTTTGTCTGTTTCTAACTGTCCATGTCACTTCTACAGTTTAGATTCACAACGTATTCCAAAAATTTGGACTGCAATAATTCTCAAAACATTAATGTGCAGACAAGACACAGGGGAATCCTGTTAAAATGCAGATTCTGATTCAGTAAGTATGGGTTGGGGTCTGAGATTCTGCATTATTAACAAGCTCCCAGATGATGCCAATGCTGATGGTCTTAGATCTACACTCTGAGTAGCAAGAGTTTTAGACCATTACTCTTCAAACTAAGAATATTCCCACTTGTGGTTCCTCTACTCATGTTGACCTTTATATCAGTAAAGCTTCTTATGCTGCTAATGACAGGAAACTTAACTCCAAGTGGCATTCAAAATGAAAGAAAGAATACTCTTTTATAATTTAAAAAAGATCCAGTGATTATGTATAACTTCAGGTTAGGCTTGATCCAGCTGCTGCTCAATGATGTCTCCCAATTATTATATTAAGTGATCATTTGACTTAGGCTACTTTGCTAGTATGATCCACATGTGTATATATGCGGAAGTATAAACCTGATATCTGGTGAAGTCAGTGGTTAGGTGCTTTTTTTCTCTTTTCTTCTTCTTTTTTTTTTTTTTTGCTAAGACAAAAGCTGAGGTGTCCTTTCTCATCAGAATTGCAAGTGGATTTTCTTGGGTTGAGAGGAAGGCTCTCAGAAATGATTCTGAGAACCACTTCTACTCTAAAGGCTATTACTTAGTGATCTGAGAGGCTTCCAAGAACTTAGTCATTATTAGAAGGCATAGATTATTATGAACTTAAAAAAATCCCACAAACATATGAATTCTTTTCTCCTACTTCAGATTGAACCATAAATCACCAGTTAATTTACAATTATTTTAAAGCCCCAGCAAAGATTCTTGAAACTCTCTGCCAATATTTAATAACCCTCCCCAATCACATATAACTTTCCTCCCTTCTGTTCTGTTTAACTGAGGGGAACTCCTAACTTCCTCCTCTTCTACTACCTCTATTTCTACTCTTTCCTTGTTTTGATTTGGTAAGATTAAGTCATCCTTAATAAGACAGATTGGGCCATTTTCAAAGGATGGGAGCTACTAATCAATAACTCAAAAAAATTAATAGGGGGGAAGTAAAGACAAGAGTTTCTGTTTCCTTTAAGTGTGGTGTGTTCCTCTTAGTCTGATCACTCCAGTCCTTCCATGATGAATTCTGAAGTGTCCGCAATCTCAACCCTGATTCTAATTCACCTTTGATGTGGAGCAAAACTTGCCAAAAGGAGAAAAAGAAGTTTTATATTTCTATAAAGAAATGCCATGACATTTTGCATTCTGCAGTGAATGCACAGGCTTGCAAGATTATGTTGATGTGATGGTGACTCTGCTATGGCATCCAGGAATTGAAATGGAAGAAAAATGCAAATATTTTTGCTAAATGAAAGCAAAGAAGGGTACTTTTTTATAATTTTGGATCTTTATTCTATTTTTCTTTTCTCAAATGATGATATGCAGTATTTTCTAGTTATTTATAGTAAGGGATATTTTTGGAAAATTATTAGCAATGCAGATATAACAATCTTTGGGTACATTTTATTAGAGAGATTTTTAAGGATGTAATGACTCATCTATGATATTTTATGAGCTTTCATAAATGGGTCATTTGTCCAGATAAGAAATTTAGTTATAGAATGAACATAGAGTTATATTTAGATCTTAATTACACAGGCCAGACCCACCGGCAAAGTCATTAGACGTAATAATTCCTGAGCTTCCCAGAAGAATGGACTGATCGTGGGGGACCTCACTGGGGCCATTTTTCTGGCTTTAAGAGGACTGAAATTTTGCCCTGCAGAGTCTCAATAATTTATGTGGTGCTACGTTCTCTACTAAGATTCCAGAGAGCTGCCAATTTCCAAAGTCTGGGTCTATAGAGGTTCCAACTTTGGAAAATCGATGCAAGTATCCAGGTAAAACAATCAAAATAGAAATCATTTTAGACAAAGGTTTTTTTTTTAACCCACAATGTGCTGATGCTTTGTTCCATTTGCCTCTATGTTTTAATGTTTTAGTTACCAGTATCTATAATCGACTGACAAGAAACGGCATAGTCAAAAGGCAACACATAAAAGGTATTAAATCTCTCTACTAAATAAGCTGGATATATTCCTCCCTTCTTGATCTTTTTTCTTCCTTATTTTAGCTTTTTTCTTTAAATATTGCATGTGCAAAATTAAATCCCCTTGAACTTGCTTACCCTCTGCTCTGCAGGTCCTCATGTGTCTCATTAACACAAGTAAAATTATAGGGTGTTATGAGGCTCCAACTGCTAGCAACAACTAATATTATTTACAGCTCTTTTCCAACAGTACTTGCACCTTTTGGAAAAATAATGAGAAACTAATTACGATCAATTTAGCATCTGAACTTTTCAAGGCATTCTTTGTCACCCACTGGATAGCGAGAATTTGGAACAATGGAGAAGGCAGGGAGGAGAGCGTTGGGAGGTGCTGAGAACCTCCATTTCGCAGCCACAGGTGCATCAAGAGGCACAAGGATACCCACAGCAACAGCTGGAATGGTGCCACTTCCAACACCCACTCCCAAGATTCCATGCAGCCCCCAGGATTAAGCCCTCTGTGCACGACCTCCTGCAGCCCTGGAGGAACAGGTGGCTTAATCCAGGGATTCAGTGCGCATGAGTAGCAGAGGGGGATTATGGATTGGAAAATGAAGAACAAGCTTGCAAGAAAATAGATGTTTCCCATTCGGCCATATTTTTCTTCCAGTTCCATACAAAGCCTAAAAAACTCAATGATAGCCAAACCATAAAATTATCACAATTTTTAGATATAGTGTGATGTGCTAGCTAAGTAATATGGGGACAATTCTAATACCAACCTTACTAGGCTAACTGTTATATATAAGGGTTTCTATAAGATTTATTCAAATCCATGCAATCATAGTTTTATCTGTAGGATAAAATATAGAACTGATTAAAAAGTTTAATAAAATCTCTATAGCAGGATGCAGCCTTTCAAAATTTACCTGAAAAGGGGGAATTTGATAAGGAGATGAGGAACAAGACTTTCAATATCTGGTGTTCATTAGCAGGCAAAATCAGCTTTGGCAAATTCCTAAATAAGCCACTTAACAAAGTAAAAGCAGCAATACTATATGTGAAGAATATTAAAATTCTCTATACCAAAACTTTAGACTAACAACAATAGAAAATTTCAAATTAATGCAATATTTTACCAGGAAAGGCAAATCATGATTTTTAAAGAGTTTCTGTCTTGGAATATTTTCTGGGTTGTAATTTAGTTTTTAAAATATCTCTGTGTGTGTGTATGTGTGTGTAAGTATATACTCTGAAGGCAGTTAATTAACATGTAATACTCTAATCAGTTATTTACCCTCTGAAGATGGCTATATCAACTATTATTATATAATAGCAGGAGGTTAGTTAATAAGCAAATGAGATATTAGAAATGTCTTTATTGGTGAAAGGAGTGGTGTTCAAGATATGTGGTTGCCTAGAAAGATTATATGGACACAATCACCCTTGCATGAGAGATGTGTAAGAATCTAGAGTCTCTGTCAATAAGACCTTGGCAGCCAAGCCCAAGTCCAGAGCTCTGTCTGGTCCCACAAGGCTTGGCTACTTAAAATGAACTTTTCCTGTAAGGTGTTCATAAGAGTGCTTGCAGATGGCAGGCTATCACTAAGTTTACAGGATAAAACAGAATGATTATTTTTGTGGCTACTTGCTATTGGATGTTTTGTGTGTGTGGCAGAATTCAGTCTGAGAACTACTTGCCTTGTAACAGAGTTTGATATGGCTGTGGGATATCAGTAGAAGATTTTTCACCTCTATCTGTTTTCACCACTACCCAGGCTAATAGTATTTGCTGAATGATCTTGATGGTTGGTGATGGAGCAGAAAGTTGTGGACAGAAGCAAAATAACAAAGGAGGGATAGGTTGCTGGAGAGACCGACTCAGGAGCAGGCATGAGATAGATGGTATTCCCCAAATATACCCTGGAGGGAAAATAACCCATTAACAAAGGTAGACATGATTGTTTTGTTCAGTCTAATTACAAAGTACACAATATACTACCAGCTCAAAAATTAATGCTACCGTACAGTATATTTCTCTTTGTCAAGATCCATTAGATCACAGTAAGTACTAGAAAGCTAGAACTATATAATAGTTCTGGGGTTTAGGGAGGGGTGGGGTAAGGCTCTTGTTCAGCTGAAACTTTTTTTTTTTTTTGGAGACAAAATCTCACTCTGTTCCCCAGGCTACGGTACAGTGGCATGATCATAGCTCACAGCAACCTTAATCTCCTGGGCTCAAGTGATGCTTCTGCTTCAGCCTCCTGAGTAGCTGGGACAACAGGTGTGCACTACCATGCTTGGCTAATTTTTCTATTTTTTGTAGTGACAGGGGTCTCACTCTTATTCAGGTTGATCTTGAACTCCTGGCTTCAAGCCACCCTCCCGTCTCAGCCTCCCAAAGTGCTAGAATTACAGGTGTGAGCCACAGTGCCCGGCCTTGAAACTTTTTCTTCCATTATGTTTATTCATGTCAGTTTGGTAAGAATTTTCTCTTGCTTTAAAGTGCTTCATTATTTCCAAAACATGTTTATTTATCTATCCTCAAAAAATCTTAACAGAGAAATTAGAAGGAAAGAAGAACGTGTTTTTAAAAGGAAAAAATGTGAGAGGAAACAAGAGGAATAGACTTAGACCAAGACAGAAAACAAGTGGGCCAGATGCTGGCAGCAGATTGAATATCCCAGGTTCCACGGTTGCACTTGGGTTTGTTAACTTAGTTCAACCAGTCTTGGTTATCACTCTAATTTTGTGTTTAACACATGCTGTCGATGTTCCACCCACAGCCCCTCGAAGCTCGCTGTTCCCATGCACACCAGTGCCTTCTCACTGCAAGCCCCTGTGACTCTCTGGCCATGGATGGGTGATGAAAGAAAGGTGACAATGCTGAGATGTGCTCCACACTGTCTATCAGAAGTTCCCCCTGGGACTGAGCCCTCCTCTATAACCTGTTCAATAATGCACCTGTATTGGCTTCCTGCTATTCACTTCCCCATTTCCCTACCAGTGCATCCTAGCATCGCCTCCAAAATCAACCACATGTATTTAGCTAGTCTCTGTGTCTGCTTTTGGGGAAACATAGCCTCAAACAAGGTACATGTGTTCATATTGATGACATATTAAGTGAATGTTCTAAACCATCTTTATTCTACCAGAGACACAAAAAAATAGCCCCTTCTCTTTATTTCTATTTCTGTATTCTATTTCCACATTCTGGTTCTCCCACTTGGAAGAATTACAAACTGCAGCATTGTGACTCCTAGAACTTCATATAATCACTATTCAAGAGGAAAAATAAATTGCAAAGTAAAAACCTTCCCTGCTACTTAATATACAGAAAATAAAGGCAAGTAAGTGGAGAAGTGAAATCTTAGCCAAGCCTGGTGCTCAATCACTGTAATTTAACCATAAAAATGATGAGGGAGAGCTTTAGGAGGTGTATCATGCATCATTTGGTCCCAAGCAGAGGTTATTTTATTGCACAAAGCCCCGCAGATTGTGCATTTGCACACATCTGATCTATATCCAAGCAAAACTAGCTTCCATGGGAGCTTTAAAATAATAATAATAATAATAACAAAATTGATTTTGTTATAGCTTTAATTATCAGTGGTAGGAAGGCAAAGAAGAAAAGAGGCTCAATGCATGAATATCAGTCTTCTTGGAGTTGAAGCAGAGGGATAAAAGTCCCTCAACTGGATGATCTGGTGGCAACTAGTTACTGCGAAATCAAAGAACTTTCCCTGAAGCAGAATAGATAAAATGATTCCATTTTAACAAACCAACATGCTTCACCTTTTAAAAGATTCCCTCCAGATTTCCTTTGCCAGACATTCTCAAAGATAAATAGAAACGTGACTCTCAGGCAAATATTTACAAGTGTCGGCACCACAGAGCTCTTTCTTTTCCATAATGTTTTGTGTATTTATGTAGCGGCCACTCGCTGCCATTGAAAGATACCCTCTCTGGAGGCTAAGGGTCAGAGGGTCGTCTTTAATGTGGTTTTATTCCCCTGATCTCAGTGGCTGAATGGAAGGAAGAGCTTTCATTTAGTGAGAACTTTGCTCTGATTCAATTCTTCCAGCATCTTCATGTGCTTTGCCCCTATATTGTTTACAGTCAAAAGGAAGAAGAGGAGATGTGGCTTGCATGGGACAGTAGATTTAAAAAAAAGAGAGAGAGAGAGACTTAAAAAAGCAAAGGACTGTTATAGAAACATGTACTTTTATTTTATTAGGTCTAGTACAAACCTCTATAAGCAAGTGAATACTACCAAGTCTATGAGCTATTATCAGATAAATGCTGTCAAATGCTCTAAGGACTTCCACTTTGCGCAGCCAGAATCTGCCATCCGCTGATGCCAGGAGGTTAAGCCGAAGTTTGTAAAGGACTCTGCAGAGGAGGGTATTTGTGTCTAAATCTAGATTTTCTAAGAGGACATCCTGCCTACAGCATTGCAGAGTTGATTTTTTCTTATTCCCCCTAAAAAAAGTTACTGGTTTTAAATTCTTAGGATCTTTTAAATCTTACATAATGCCTGCACATTTCCTGCCTTGCATTGCCTAGGAATTAAAAACAAACGAACAACAACAAAAAAACCCCAGTAAATTGAAGTGACCACACTGAATCCTGTTTCCTAATGAAATACTTGGAAGAAGTAGGACTGTCTTGAAGCTGGATTTTGTGGCACTGAGGGCACTGGGCTGAGAGATCTTTGTCTGTTGCTGTCTCTAATTAGCTGTGTGACCCCGAGGAAATCACCTCATGTTTCTCTGGCCCTCAGTTGCCTCATGTGGAAAATGAAGATGTTACACCAGCTAATGTGTAAACTTCCCTAATGTGATGTTCTGTGATTCTAATAAACATAGCTAATCTTTATTGAACACTTATCATGTGCTAGGTAGTGTTCCAAAAGTATTAAATGTGTTACTTATTTAATTCTCAAAACTAGCCCATAAAATATGTACTCTTATTATCATTGGTCCAATTTTGCAGATGAGGAAACTGAGGCACAGAGCGGTTGGGCCTAGTGAGCGGCAGTGGCTTGAGCAGACAGCTGGCCTCGAGAGTATGTTCTCTTAAGCACCAGTCTCGACTTCCTCTCTGGCCATCTCTACATCCTCCTCAATGCTGTCCTAGGAGTAAAAGACCCATAGTCACAGAGTTTCTCGGGTTGGATTTCCCCAAAAGCAGACACCAAAACTAGGAGTTTGCAAAAGGTATTTTATTTGGGAGATAATTCCAAAAGGCTCTGTGCAGAAGAAGAGACAAGGATATAAGGGAAGCCAGCACAGTGCACACCAGTGAGCTGGTTACCACTGTGGGCAACGGGCTCTCAATCCTGCCGGGGGTGCGCTGAGGAACGGTGCAGAACACGACTTTTCCATGGACTAGTGATTTAGCTAGATGAGTATTTATCTACCAGCTCCCATCCCTAATGGGCTGTCTGCATTTCTGCCTTGCCTGTGCTTGAGCACACCCTCTCATGCTGAGAATGCCTTCAGGTCTGAGTATTAGAAAGTCTTCAGAGAGTAAAACAATTGGGTGGTAACGGCCTGAGTAGGCTGAGGGTTGAGGGTAAAGTACTGACAGCATCTGCTACACATGGCCAGGTGGTGCAGGAGCCAGGACTCATACCCAGGTCATTTGGCTCCAATCCCTGGTCTCTGAACAGGCAAATCACCTATGTTTGTAACTGCATAGGCTGAGAAGTTACCAAGGGGAAAAACAGCCTTGCTCAATCCCCCTCCAAGTATCTCTGTGCCAACAAGGCTTCTGCCTGGTGCAAGGGAAGAATCCTGAACCATTCTCTTGTTTGGTTTAATTCGAGACTCGACACATCCCATGATTTATAAGAGGCCCAAGATACTTAATGAGCTTGATCTGTGCCTTGAGCTAACGACACCTCCCTGTGCTCAGCTGCTATCTATTAAAAATAAACATGGGCTTTGTTTATTCTGGACAATTTGTTTGTCTTCTCCACAAATGTTCCATTAGCTATCAGACTCATTTTGAAGTTCAATTGCCAAACCTAGTAAAGTTTGTATAAATGCAAAATGATACATGTCTGCCATTTACCCTCAAGTTGAAGGCATTTAAAAATATTTTAAGCAAAACTTTTCATCTTTTAATTAGAGAATAAAATGCAGTTTGATCTTATTACTCTGTAAGATAACATTTCACTAGTAAAAGACATTCCCCAAGGACTCTAATAAAAAGAACAAATATATGATTATGATATGATTAATCCATATTAAAGATTCTCTTATTAAAGAAGGTCAGCAAGGCTTATTCGGTAGCACTGTTAGCTCTGAGCCAGGAGGGCAAGGGTTGTTACTATTTGACATTTATAGACCTGGCAGCAGAATATGATGAAGTACTTAAGTGAGCAAACTGGACATGACCTAACAGCCCAATAAAACAATGCTGGACACTTGCTCTGAGCACGGCAGTCACTTAGTCATCCAAGCCTCACCTTACATTGCAGGTGATTCGAATGTAAATGACAACTGCATCCAGCGACCTCACTGGGTTCTTGTGAGGATAAGATGACCAAATGATTAGGGGATGAGGGATACATCAGTGAATAGACCTCTCAAGGCCAGAGGGGACAAACCTCTCCTCTCAGAAATCCCTAACCCCATATTCCTCTGGGTAACCAGGTGGACAGTAGACCACTCTTTGCAGTCACTTAGTCAGTTGATCATCATGTACTCCCTGAGACCTTACTGTATGTCAGACACTAGGCAGTGCTGATGTTATTTTGATGAGCAAAACCAGACAGGGTATCAACCCTCAACGACCTTAAAATCTGGCAGGAAAAGGTAATTGAGTGAAAGAGTCATACCAGTGTAAAACCCGTAAGAGTTGTTGAGAAGGAGAGTTGCCAGATGACAAAAGGATGTACAGTTAGTGATTGGACCTAGCTGAGAAGATGAGGGTAGGAAGATTTCTCTGCAGCAATGACACGTGAGCTAAAATCTGTAAGATGAGTAAGAATTAACTAGACAGAAGCATAAGGGAACAGCATTCTCTGGAAAGGGGATACAAATGCAAAGTCCCTGTGTTGGGGAAGGATACAGGGGCTGAGACAGAGCTAGAGCTCAGACTCTGAGAAAAGCACAGCACAAGATGAGGCCAGAAAGACTTAATTAAGGATTTTTTGCTTTTATCCCACACAGCTCCTCATCTGAGAGTGTTTGCCTATTGCTCCTGGAGGCTGCCCCACACTGCAGCGCTGGTTCAACTGTAAGTCCCTTTGTGCAGTATGTGATGTTTGAGGGTGGAGACAGGGCCTTATTCATTTTTGCCTCCTCCAAAC
Organism: Daubentonia madagascariensis; assembly: GCA_023783475.1. Taxonomy (NCBI): domain Eukaryota; kingdom Metazoa; phylum Chordata; class Mammalia; order Primates; family Daubentoniidae; genus Daubentonia; species Daubentonia madagascariensis. The sequence continues at coordinate 2,415,040 of JAKFHU010002136.1, forward strand.
TTAGTACCATAACTGGCTCAATCAGTCTCTTTTTTAATTGAGATAAAATCCACATAGCATAAAATTCACCACTTTAACCATTTTGAAGCGTACAACTTAGTGTTTTTTGTATACTCACAAAGTTGTGCAACCATCACCACTATCTAATTCCATAACACTTTCATGACTCCAAATAGAAACCCCATACCCTTCAGCAGTCACTCCCCATTCCCCTATACTCCAAGCCCCTGACAACAGTTAATATATATTCTGTCTCTATGGATTTGTCTATTTTGGACATTTTGTGTAAATGTAATTGTATCATATGTGGCCTTTTGTATCTGGCTTCTTTCTCTTAGCATAGTGTTTTCAAGGGTCACCTATATTGTAGCAAGTATCAGTACTTCATTCATTTTTATGGCTGAATAATATTCCATTGTGTAAATATAACACATTTTGTTTCTTCATCAGTTTATGGACATATGGCTTGTTCCATGTATGGTGAATGTTTGTGTACAAGTTTTTGTTGAGCATCTGTTGCCAATCCTCCTGGTTATATGTTGGGGTAGAATTGCGGGGTCATAGAGTGACTCTCTGTCTAACTGTTTAGGGAACTGTCCCTCATGTCTATCTACCTGCCAGCATCTGCACTTTCTCTCTTCATGATAGTTAATTTTATGTGTCAACTTGGCTAGACCATGGTGCCCAGATATCTGTCCAACACTAGTCTGGATATTGCTGTGAAGGTATTTTTTAGATGAGATTAATATTTAAGTCAGTAGACTTTGCATAAAGCAAATGACCCTCCATAAAGTGGGTGGATCTCATCAAGTCAGTTGAAGGCCTGACGAGAAAAAAAATGACTCCTCCAAGGAAGAGGGAATTCTGCCTGCAGTCTGCCTGCAGACTGTAACTGCAACACTAACTCTTTCCCGTGTCTCCAGCCTGCCGACCTACCCTACAGAGTTTGGACTGAGCCTCCATATTGTGTGAGCCAATTCCTTAAAATCTCTCTCTCTCTCTCTCTCTCTCTCTCTCTCTCTATGTATATATAGGTATGTGTGTGTATTTATGTTTGTGTGTGTATACACACACAGCCTATCAGTTCTGTTTCTCTGGAGAGCCCTAATACACTGCTGTTACTATAGAAGGGCTAGCTATGTTCCCAGCAAAATCCAATCCTCTCACCAGATCCCAGACGCTTTGTGCCTACTCAAAGACATGCAAGAAATTCTTCCCTCTGTCTCCTACGTCATCAGTTTGTGTTTTATTTTGTTTGTTTTGCTGCTGGATTATTAGTATCACCAGTTATATTTCCCATCTTGAAATATCTCCTTTTCTAGGCCCTTTGGAGACATGGCTGATTTCAGATCTGGGGCAGAAAATGTACAAGATAAGCCTGAATGCCTAGTCACAGCAGAGACCAAGAAAGCTGTCAAAAACTACTAGAATCACGTCTTAAAAAGACTCAGGACCCAGTTCGAATAGGTTCTTATTGGCCAGTGATGGCATGGTTGGAATACAGATAAGGATAATAAGTACAATGGATTAGAAGACACCAAATAAGTTTAAATCCATATGTGTGTTTCTTAATGATATGCAAAAGTGAAATTATTAATTAACTTTGGCAAATACTAAGAAACCAACCCATTATTTTGAAAACTGGTAAATAAACAAAAAAGTATGAGTTATTTTCCTGCCTTTCCTATTTGAGCTGTAACTCTGAGTAAACTAACAGTTGATGAAGATAAGTTTTTCTTTATAGAATTATTGCAGTTAATAAATGGAGAAGTGATGATAAAATTAGAATGTCACCCTTTTATAACTCTTAATAAAATGGTGTATGTGTGTGTGTTTGTGTGTATGTATACATGTATACATAGATAAACACATATACACACCAATAGGTATGTACATTCGTATGTATGTGTGTGTATGCATTTGCAATTTATATCCTGGATCCACTTTGTCCATAACTATCAGATGGAGGCACTACAGGGGACAGAGGAACATGTTAAGTGACACTAAGAATGTCATTAGCAAAATCTCAACTATGAGATACTCTACATAACAATCTGATTTCTTCAACAAATAAATTGCAAGAACAAAGAAAGGGGTGGGGGAGAGAGAGGGGGAGAGAGAGAGATAAAGACTGATAGATTAAAACAGATTTAAGACAGAATAGTTGTTACCTCTGGAGAGAATGGTTATCTATTAAGAAAGGGCATGAGGAAATGTGGGGTGTTGGATATGTTCTATATTTTGATCTGGATAGTAATTATACAAAACTTCATTGAGCTGTATGCCTTAGATGAGTGTACTTCTCTCTTTACTGTATGCATAGTATACCTCAATAAAAATTTAAGAAAGAAAGGGACTAACTTAAAAGACACACCAACTACATGCAACATATGGATCTTCTTTGGATCCTTATTTAAACAAACAAACTGAAAACAAATGAGACAACTGGAGAAATGTGAATTATGGCTGAATATCTACTCATACTAATGAGTTATAGATGTGTTTCTTAGTAGAGTTTCTATCTTTTGGAGGTACATTCTGAACTTTTTATGGATGATATGATGTCCCACACATGAGAGTCAGGAGGGGTTGCACACATGAGGATTTAAATCACTCAGAAGGGCAGCAAGTCCTGGAATAGAGAGGAAGGAAGCCTGTGGGTCTTAAGCCAAAGTCTTCAGTAAGCGAAGGTGAGTGTGCAGAAGTGGGTAGATAACAGGGGAGGTAGTTCAAAGGCATAAACCTCAAGGGAACAGAATTTTTACAAGCAGGTAGAGTAGTAGCTGTCTGAAACAGCCAGGATGCATTAACTTCACCTCTTTGCCCAGAGGTTCAAGCAGGTAAAAAAAATAAATTGTCACCCTAATGTCCGATCCTACTGTCATTGTCACACATGGCCTGCTCCCTGGTACAGTTTCTTAAGCACTTAACATCTGTTGGCTTATTAATTATAATATTTGCTCTAAAATTTGTCCTTTTATCAACATAGTAGCATTAAAAACAGTTTTGTCAATTACATTCGCTTTAAGTATGACACAGATTATTAAATAAACAAGATATTGAGGGAAGAGCAAATCAAATAAATAAGTTAAATGTATTTTGCATAAAACCAAAATCCTGTTAATAAATTTCTATCAAGATATCCCCACTCAGAAAAAAAACCTAGAATTATTCTAAAAGTGAATGCACTAGGGTTGTCTACAGTCCATCTATGTTAGTTTCAAGCACTATAAAGATGGAAACATGGTATTGTATTAAGAGTTGGCTCTCCCTGTAAATTTCCAAATAGCTGTGTCCACCAAATAGGCATCAAATCTGAGGCATGCCTATTTAAGTCCTGGAAGTAGACCTTTAATGAATGAAAATTGCTCTTATTTCTTCTCTTGCCCTATTGATCCATACATTCATTTGTAGGCACCATTATGGTTAATATGAGTGGCTTAAACAAATATGCATTTATTTTTTCTCTCATAACAGGTAAAGACATAATTCCAGAAATTTATTAATGCCCTGATCTTGTTCTTGTTTCTGTCTGTCATCCTTAGGGTGGGTCTTCCATCCCAGTCGTCTCCATCTCCAGCCCCATGGCCTAAGTTCTAATCAAGAAGAGGAAGGAAGGGATAAGGAAGTATGGACATTGCCCATACCAAGAAACAAAATTTTTTACAAAATTCCCAGAAAACTTAAACTTAGGTTGAATTGTCCAGAACCATGACACACAATCACACAAAAGGAATCTGGGAAACATTTTTCTTTTTATAGCTGGATATATTTCCATCTCAAATAAAATTGGGGTTCCATTATTAAGGAAAAAGTAAAAGTGGATATTACATAGAAAACTAACAGTGTCTTTCACAGTTGTATAATACAATCTCATATATACACACACACATGTATACTTGGATATGCAAATATATTAAAGACTGAATTACAGAAAATATTAGAACAAATAACATTTCTTTATTTGCATCTATAAATGAGTATTGCAAACCTATTAAGAAGACCTGCCTTAGGATCATTGGTTTATTGTTGCTCTTGTATTTCTCTTGACATATTTAAATATTTCGTGCCTTTCATACACATAGGAAATTAGTCTAAATTTGCAAGGACTGAGATACCTAATTAAAATGGAAAGCCTTATTCAATCACATCAAATTATGCCCTTTGGAAAAAAAAAGACGTACAGCAATGGAGAAGGACATATATGCAGTGTCAAATTAGTTTTATTTTTGTATTTCTTTCTTCTTTGCTCTTTTCCCATTTCCTAAATATATCTTCCCAGAAAAATTGCCATGTACGCATTCTTCTGGGCTTCCTTCCTTGTGACTGCTCACATATTCACTCTTTTCAATTTTGGTGCCTTTTGAAACAACCATGAAAAATATTTGATCTCAAAGATACAAAAGGAAAGATTTCACATTCAGCCATCCCTATGAAACCCCCAGCCTTTACAGATTTAAGACATTCCCAGGGCATTAATAGAGAAATTTTTCATAATTTTATTATTTAAAATATTTATAGTTTCAATTATGGAAGTAATGGGCAATTTAATTGCATTTATTATAGCTCTAAGTCTTACCAGTCAGTATGTTTACTATTTAGGCAGTTTATAAATTGGAAAGGGTATATGAGGTCAAGCTTATCTTTTAACTTCCTCTTGCTTTTGCAGACCCTTCAACCAGCCAGGTTCCAAGGATGAATATCTGCAGGGCCATCCACATGACACCACTGCCCATTGATGAGAACCTACGAAATGTGATTGATCTTCCTGGACCCATAGCAGCTGTGTGGCTTGGACCACTGCTGAGAAGCTAAGCTACATTTCTCTTGTCAAAGGATGTTACCAAGACATGGAAAATGCCTCAAAGGAGTATGAGGTGATGAAAGCTGCAGAGGAGAGACACAGCTTGGAAAATGTCACAGTAGAATACAGGCAAATCTTCCTGTTTCAAAAAGTATAAATCATATTTAGGAAATACAAGGTTCTCGGCATCCAGAAACTTCATAAAACCCTTGCTGGTTTCAGTCTTTTAGGATGCCCAGCTTCTGTCGTTTACCTGCATCTCAACTGTCATTGAGCTCATTCCCCAAGGTCTCCGTCTGTCTGTTGAGTCACCTTTGTCCAGCTATCAACTCTAACTGGTGGATCCTGGAACTACAACTTCTCTACTGTTATCTGTAATCAGCCTCAAAGCCCTTGGTTATTCTTGCTTGATAATTTATTAACAAACATGTACACTATATTCCTACTACTATTCTAAGTACTTTACAATTAAATAACTTAATCCTCATAACAATCCTATAAAGTAGATACCATTATTATCCCCATTTTTCAAATAAGGAAAACAGAGAGGTTAGGTAATTTTCCCAGCACCACCTAGCTGGTAAAGAGGGGGTCTGGGATTGCACCCAGGTTTTTTGGCTCCAGGCTTTAACCACCAAGAAATCATATCCCGTTGCATTGAAGTAAAAGAACTTGACTTTGGAGATCCTGTGTCAAATTTTACTGATTAAGAGATTTTAATGAAAGCCCCTGTCAAACATAATTGCTCAGCTTTGACTTGGGTTCCTTCCTCCTTTAAGGAAGGACAAGATGCCCTCCAGATCTGATATCCGAGTCACCGATGGTGAATCTAATCGCATGTGGTTTCATGTCCAACAAAGAGGACAAGTAGATGCTGAGAGCTCTAGTTACGAGACCGCTGTTATTTCTCTTTTCTCTCTCATGGAGCACAAATGAGAAGCCTGCAAGTCTGCCTCTTCATTTTCTTAGTCAGTCCTTCCTGGTAAAATCTGGAGGCAAAGCAGTAGAGTTTTAATACCTCAGCCCTTTTGCAAAGCATGTCACTATCATGACTGCACAGAATATGCTCAAATATTCCTAAAAGCAAATGTTTTAATTTATTTGAAATGGAATAGAATAAATAAATATGATGGCATCTCCAAATAGTGAAGAGAAGACCCAGAGCTAAGGTACTTGCATCCTTTTCCCACTTGACTGCTAGCTGCCCTCAGAAGTCTCCTTTATTCCTTCTTTTTATCTTAATCCTGCATACCTGGCTTCCCTCACAAAACCAATTTAAATTCAAAAATATATATTGACCTCCCATTGGATAGGAGGCACGCAACTAGGCACTGAGGGTGGAATGGTGAACTAGGCAGGTCTCACGGTAAAGAGCTCAACCCCAAATAGTGATATGAGCTCTAAAAAAAAAAAAACCCCAAATTAAAGTGTGTCATGGGACTTCCAGGAGGGTCAAGCAGCTAAGCTGTGGGGTCCATGTATGTTTTCAGAAAGCAAGAGGCATCTCTGCTGAGGCCAAGCTAAGGAGGAGGGTGTCCTAAGGCTCAGCGTTTCCAACAGAGCTCAGTTCCTTACCCAAAAGCTAAACTGGGGCAGCCACCACACTAACACAGCCTGAGAAAGCTAAGGAAAATCTATTTATGTTTTATGGGTTGTTTAAATAGGTTTATTGTTTAAGGGGCAAATTCAGGATTATTCTAATCCTCAAGCAAAAAAAGCTAAGTGAAGGAAAACTCACTTTCTTTTCAGCTTCCCAACATTTTTTAGAGTGGATTTTCCTGGAGAGCAGGAAGTATGAGTCAGCCAGGGTTGTTTCTGGTTATTGCTGCTGGTCGCTCAGCATGGGTAGGGTGTGAAACAATGACCCCTCTCACAGTAGAGAGAGGACCCACCTGACACAGAACTGGGCTGTTGCTAATTTTCTTTTCTCCGATTTTTTTCTTCTCCTGGGAAGAGTCTTCTGATACCTCTTTAACTTAAACAGCACATTTATGCCATTGTAGGGTGACCATTTAATATTCATTTCTCAGTGCAAGAAAAAAGCCATGATAAGGCCTAAGTCTGGAAAGGTATTATATAGTCAATCTTAGTTTTAGAAATAACTGCTTAGATTACTAATACTCTTTCTTTCATTTGAAACACACACTCTGCCAGAGAGAAAACAAAAATCCCATCATTCTGTTGGCTCAAATTTAGCTACGCTAAAGACTAGATAACAGGCATGAGTAAGAGGAGATGACTTCTAAAATTATATAAGTTGTAGAGAAATAATAAATTAAGGAGGAATGCTCAGGAAATGCTCAAGGAAACAGAACAGATAGAGTATAATAGTGTTCTGTGCTAGATATACTCTCCACAAAGTGGGATTTATAGAGTCAGGTTTATTTTTCTTCTTGGGAAAACACCACAGAAGTGCAAGGAATGTATCATGCAGTAAATCAGGGTCTGCCACCCTCTTTTGAAGAGCAGCTACTTTTTATTTCCCTGAAGCATGACAAAATCACCAGGGTGAGGCCCGGGTGAGCATCGACAGTGAAACCTCTGGACTAGGGTATAGAAGGAGGCTGACAGCACCCTCTGTGGAACTATGGCAACAATGTGTATTGCCCATCTAATATTCATTTCCTCCTTTTTCTGCCTAACAGAACCATATTTGCTTGGGGTTGGCAATGTGACCAACCCCAGGCGAGACAACCACTCCCATGATATTGGAGTGACCATATGACACAGCTATAATTAATGACATGGGACCAGAAGACTGCTAGGGGCTCTAGGTAAGCATCTGCTTTTCCTATTAAAAGCAAAGATATGGATGGCTTGAACATAGTTGTGATAACTGGAACTGCAGCAGCCATCCTGCTCCCATTGAGGCCACAACCAACACACTAAAGATGGCCGGGCAGAAAGAGAGAAGATGCTTAGACCTTTTTTTAACAATGTTGAGCAGCTATACCAACCATAGACAACTTAGCTCTGGAACTGTGAGAAAATTGTTACTTACAGGTAAGCCTATTCCTAACTGACACATAACCCTGTTACTCGTATCCTCATAAGCATATGTCAAGAGTGATAAACAGTTAGAACCTCTTCGTCCTTCACTACTACCACCAACATCACCACCACCATTCTCTCAACCTGTCCCCAAACGTCCACTATAGAGAGCAGCCTGATTCACTCAAACAAGTCTCCATGTTAGAATGAGAAGACCCGGGTTCAACTTCTAGCTATACCACTTAATGATGATCTAATATTGAGCACTTAACCTTTCTGTGCCTCAATTTCCTCTATGAAAATCAAGTGAATGATAATGATGAGTTGATGGTACATTGGCTGAACAACACAAAAAAGTATTGGTTGCCTTAAAAATCTCAGTAAATCAAAGAGTCTATAGGGGTAGACATCTCAATAAATAAAAACGTTGATGGAGTAGGGGAAAAATAGCAATTTGTTTATTGTTCTTCCTGGTGTAGTTTCCAAGTCACCCAGTTTTTACCACTACCTTTTGGGTTTCTAGAATGTTCAGCCTTCTTGTTACTTTGACAAGTTAGTCCCATTCAAAGTTACCTGACCCTCTTTATGGGCAACTAACCAAGCTATCTGTGCTCCGTGTACTTCTTGTAGCAAGAAGCTGTAGTTTTTCTCTGTTCTAGTTGATTAAATTGACCTATATAGAAGGGATTTGACATATAATTTATGTATTGGAGGAACAAATTTCTCTTTACACAACTTTTTTCAAAGAAAATGATGCCAGCAGGAAGGAGTTGGTGAAGATATTCCTGCTGTTTAATCCTTGTTACTTGCAAACCTATTCTCATGAGAAGACAGTGGGGGGAAAAAATTCCCAACATGATGTGCAGACTGAGGTTGTGAATTTCCATTAGTTTTATGACAACTGAAGCTATCAGATTCCCATATGTCAACAATATATGAAATTCTTAGGTGTTCTTTCACTTCTAAGATTCACCTTGATTTTAAAAAGCTATTATGAAAATGCACCCATAGAAAATGCAAGAGGCTAAAATAGTATGTACAATATACCTAAGATGTAAGGACATGCCATATGTTGGTAAGTTTTGTATAATTAAGGCTGTTTTTAATTGAGCAATGGATACTGCCACAATTGTTGCTCTAACTCACTGGAATTTGCTACAGAAAGTAGACTGGCTCAGGCAAAGCCTCTACTTGAGCCATCTGACTGGGAAATTCTTTACGTTCTTTATAAAACAGACAGCGTATCTTTTGCCTTAACTATACTTTGTCAGGACTTTCAACTACCCATTGGGAAATTCAGAGAAAGCATAGTCACTCGCTGGTGTTCAGATGTGAAATTTTAATGAAGGAATGTACTGTTCTGCTCTCCCATTCAATAGAACATCTTGTGTGGGTTTGCTTTACGAAGACTCAGTCACCCAGTGAACGAAGGCCAATGAAGTGTCCCCAGTAGGCCCATCATTAACAAAGAGCAGAAGCATAAAAGAGCAAAGTCACACATGTTATAGTCTTATACAGACTAATGTCCCAGCAGGAAGGAATCATTTTCTAATGAATTCATGTTCTCTTTATTGCTATTTTGTCAAGAGGCCATGTGGTACTAAAAAACCAAAACAAACAAGGAAAAACAAATAAAATAAAATAAAAACATCATTAAGAAAAGCATTTTACTTCTAGCAGTCTGAAGCTACTTTGCCAAATCCAACACACTCTCTATACCTCAGTTTTCTTGTTCCTAAAATAAGGTTATACTAAACAATCTTTAATTTTCCTTCCTTTTATAAGAGTCTATTTGGAGCTCAACTATCTCTGATTTAAAGACTTGCTTCTTTATAGTTCCAGTATTAAGCCAGCTCACTACTTGGGTTTAAGCACCATCTCACACAAGAGTGGTGTGACTTTTACCCAGTTATCTAGCCTGTCTTGGCTGCAGTTTCCTCACCTATGAAATGGGGATATGAGTAACAGCACTTGATTCATAGGATTATTAGGAAGCTCAAGGTAAATCCTACCCGAAAAGCATTTAGGACAATGACTGCTATGATACTAACTCAATATATGTTGGTTATCTTCATTAGTCACAGGAAGAAATTTGTGGTGCCATCTACTGTGGGATCTGGATGGTATCATGGACTTCTCTGCCCAGAAAACAGCTCCTCTTGTCCTCTGCATGGAATTTTACAAGTTGAGGTAGATGTCTGTGAATTTTAAAAATCCTCTTTTAATATGTAATCCTGAAGGATGAACAAATTAAGCTGCTGCCAGTGATTCACTCCTCAATGTATATTATTTTATTATGTCCTCTGGCTAGTTGAGTACAATGCACTGAGAGCCAGCAAGTTGTGACAGGGGAGGAATGGAAGAGAATTTATGTAATACCAAGGCTCTCAGGATGGCATATCAGAGCGGGCAGCTATAGGTCTGAGAAACTGGCAGGGAAAGGAGCAGCAGAGAGATAGAAGGACATGAAAAGTTTAAGGCCAGCCTGTTTCTAGAAACATTAACCCATTAGCACTTTAAGGGAGGAACCAAGTTCTACTCATCTGTGTCCCCTGAACCTAGTATAGTAATGAGAACATAGAAGCTAATCAATGTGTTAATATAGGGGTCAGCAAATAACAGCCACTTCCTGGTTTTTGTAAATAAAGTTTTATTGGAATACAGCCACACCCATTCATTTATGTGTACTCCTATCTATGGCTGCTGTCATGCTCAACAGCAGATTTGAGTAGTTATGACAAAGACCATGTTCTTCAAAGCCAAAAATATTTAATTTATTTCTTACCTGGCCCTTTACAGCTAAAGTCTGCTTGCTGACCTTTGTGCTAATTAAATGGTGAATAAATGTATAGAATTCTCTTTAAAACATTTCAAAAAAAGAAAAATGACTAGTTTTTACTTGAGGACCAAAAAAATGACAAGAATAGGTAATAGAAAGACAAATAGGATTGGGAGCTCACCGTTCCTAAGTAAAGGACCACATTCAAATGCATTCTTTTTAGCACAAACTTCTGAGGCTCGGCTTATGTTGGAAACCTATGCTCAAAGCATTCTACATTTGCTGGATGTGGTAGGAGGGCGGAGTGTGGCAAGGATAATAGCCAACGGGAAGAAGATGAGGTCCTTCCCAGGTTTTATTGTGAAATCAAATGACAGTGTAAAGAGAACATCTTTTATTTCCCTTCTCGCCTTTCTGCGTTGCCCATGCAAAGAGGGAGGGGCGGTGGGAAGGGTAATCGGCACCTTTGATGTACTTGGGGGATGGGCCCCATGTTGCAGAGTGAGCTCTCCTTAGCTAGTCATCAGTACAGTCTATTCTACTTGATCCCTATGCCCCTGAAGAGACTCAGGCCTGGCATCGATGCTACAAAATACTTACTGAGCATTTTGTCAGGTTTCTCTAACTGAACCAGAAAAAAAACAAACCAGGGGTAACAAAGAAGCCATGTTGTCTGCAGGGGCATTGCTGACCCTGTAATTGGGATGAGTTTAAGCAGTGTTTTGGGATTTGATAGAAACCCAACAAAGTACCAGAGGAGAACACATTTGTGAGATGCTCTGGGAATGAGAGTTTGGACTGACTACTAAGACCTGAGCTATTGTGCTCTAAAGCAACCCCTAAGCGGCAAAAGGCATTCCTTCAGAACACCTTACCCTGGAAAAAGGTGGGTGACCCCACGTGATGGCTGGTTTATTTGGCCCCCTCTTTTGATTTTAATATTGTCAAGCTTTAATCAGATTGTGCTAAGGAATAATTTAAGATGTAAAACAGGACCAATCACGCCCTTCTGTTGACTAATACTCTATCACAATTCCTGGGGAAAAGATAAGAGCTGGCAGGCCACAGAAAGCTGGGAGGTCTACCAGAGCCTGGAAAACATGCAATGGCAGAAAGATGTTGTCTTTTTAAAGGACTAAGCAACTGTCCTCGCCTCCAACCTGGTGTGAAGAGCCCCAAATTATAGGCATTTTTTTTTTTTAAGAGACAGTGTCTCTCTCTGTCGCCAAGGCTGAGTGCACTGGCAATTGTAACTCATTGAAACATTGAACTCCTGGGCTCAAGTGATCCTCCTGCCTCAGCCTCCCAAGTAGCTGGGACTACAGGTGTGCACCACCATGCCTGGCTAATTTTTTTTTTTTAATTTTTTGTAGAGATGGGGGCTTGCCATGTTGCCCAGGCTAGTCTTGAACTCCTGGCCTCAAGCCATCCTCCTAAAGTGCTGGGATTACAGGTATGAGCCATTGTGCCAGGCCTGCCTCCTTTTGTATTCAAATAGATTTTCCTAGCTCAAAGCGATAAACTGTTCCATAAACAATTTCATATTTTTTGGTACCAATTGTATATCATAGTTACTTTTGTTCTACTGTTAAAAGAACTGACCTGATTCAATATTTTTCCACCTTGCATTTATTTAGGAAATCTCCTATGAATGGCAACAGAGTAAGTATGTCATTTGCAACTGTGAGCCTCTCTGGCCAGAAAGTCATCCCAGAAGTTTCCCCTTTAAATGTGTTCTGTTCTTTCTCTTCATGATCATCACCATCGAAACATTTATCGGGAACTTATAATTCAGAGATTAATGTGAAGGGGAGGTCATAGGCAAGTGTGCATGCAAAAGTGCACATGTGTGCACACATACACAAGAGCAGAGGAGGTGGGAAAATATTACTGCAGAGAGAATCCTGATAGCCAATGCTCAGAGAGGGAGTGATGAAGAAGTCAGACAGTGGCAGGCCTACCTTGTCAGAGCATGGATGGTTCTAAAGCACTTGTGAGTGAAGAGTGGTTATGGAAGACCTTACATTCTGGGCTAAGAAATTTTTACTTTTATTCTCTTTATTTAATAGAAAAGCACTGAAGGATTTGGAGCAAAACTTATTTAGCCAAAGTAGCGGGTTAAACGAACAGTGGGCATTGGAAAGCAATGGAAAAGAAAAATCCAGAGACAAGGCAAAGGGAAGGAAAAAGCCTCAATAGTTGGTGTACGGGGGTGCAGAGCAGGGGTAAATAAAGGCTCAGAAGTAAGTGATAGAGATGGTTTGCTCAAACATAGTAAAGGAAAAATTTATGGAACTGATTAGGGATGGGAAGACAGAAAAGCCAAAGGTAACTTTGATATTTTGAGCCCAGGTAACAGAAGGAAGGAATGATGAAACTTAAGAGAAATGAAAAACATCTGTAGAGACAGTCAGGTTGGAGAAAAAGATGTTGAGTTAGATTTTAGATGTGTAGAATTCACCCTTTGTCCCCATCTGTTCCCTTCCAAGACGATTAAGCTTATCACAGCACTGCACCACCCAGGATGGCTGAGTTGCTAATCTGCTGGCCAGAGACCGTGCCTCTCTCCCGCTTCAGGTCGACATCAAGGATCCCAGGACTCACCCTTTGCCTCAGAATCAGAAGGGACGGTCACAGGGCCGTCTTAGCCTGGGGTCTTGCGTCCCAAGAGGGAGTGAGGCTGGAGGCCTGAGAACGCGAACCCCCACCCAGCGCTTTTCCAGCCACGTGGCTGTGGCCTTTTATCTCCCCAAGCCCAGGGAGGTAAGACATGTCCGAGGGAGCATTTTCCTTGAATATAAAGGATCACCTTATAATTTCTCCTTACAAAATAGCACAAACTAATTTTTCTTAAAGTGTATTCCTTCAAAGAAAAAAATAAAGGAGAGAGGGAGGAAGGAAAGGGAAGAGAGGGAGAGAGGAAGGGGACAAGGGAAAGAGCAAAAGAAGGAAGAAATCGAGGGAAGGAAGAAGGAAACACCAGTGCTCAAAACAGAAGTTAAGAACTTTCAAAAAATGAGGTAAATCACTTTAATATCTCTGAATGTTCCTGTTGGTAAAGAGGCATAATGATGCGTTATTATTCACCTAAGAGAGATGGTGTGAGGTAAAATGATACCAATTATGCAAAAACAGAAGTAATTGAAAAAAAAGAGTCTAACAACCTTGAAATGTGAATATTAAAAATATGGAATGATCAAGAGCCATCATAAAAATTAAAATAATAAATCACGTTAAATATGATATTAGTGTCACATTATTGGCTTTTCCTCACACTAATAGGGAACATATTCAAACACTGAATATTAATATCACCTATTAGAAAACCAATCATAATAAAAGTCAACGATGGTGGGTAATTAGGTGGTAGTGAATCCAGCCACACTGGCTAGAATAAAGACTTTTTTTTTCTTTCAGAATATGAAAAGGTATTTTCCTGTAGTTCCTCTCCCTATCAAAATCTCCTTTCAATGAGATTTTGAAGTTTATAACTTCTTATACTGGGTTTGAAGTCTATAACTGGCCCTGTGTGCATTATCTGAATTTACCAAATGGCAAAATTAATCAAATAAACAAATAAACCATCAGGAGTATTTCTTCTTTTCCCATTTCTGTATTTTCCCCCCACTTAAAAAAAAAAATGAACAAACAAGCAAAATAACCCTGACCCAGCCTACTAAGATAATGATGTAAAAGCAAATTTTGAAGACTGACTTCCATTAAATGACAGTTTGATAACCTCTGTGCTTTGTTTTGCTTTGTTTACTGTCAGAAGTCAACGCGGAAACTCAATTCTTTTTTCTCACTTAAAAGTAAGTTTTGTAAATACACCCTCTTCAGGGGTGGCCTAAATTGAAATCTCTGGAGGTAGTGAAAGCCTTTTCACTTTTAATGGGCAGAGACCCAGACAATTCTATACGGTTTCCAAGAAGAGCTTGCACAGGAAAAAGATGCAAAGGAATTAGAGAAAATAAGGAAGAAATAGGCATTTTGGAATTAATGGGAGATCTTGGTGACTCCCTAGAAATCCCCTAAAAGTCCTTGCAACTGTGACCCAAGCATGTACCCGGCAGAAATGAGTCCTTACAAACATCGAGACGTGAACTCACGGAGGCTTACGGCTATGGCTGGGAGACCTGCCCTCCTTTGGCAATGCCAGCTTCACCATTAGAGACCCAGTCTATGTTCTACACAGCTCCAAGCACCTGTGTAAGGGCTTAAAAATGCTAGCTAAAAATACTGACTCAGCTGTGACATAACAAAATCATCACATCTCGGAACACAACTTTACATCCCCAGGGTTATTCCAGTCCCAGTTTTCACTGTCATTGAATATTTTGCTTTTTAAAAAGCAACACACAAAAGCAAATGCACTGATTGAGCAGATGTTTGTGCTAAACTGTCTAGGTTGGGATTCCTAGGTCCCACTTTAAAAGGTTAGAATGATCATTCAAACCCCAGAAGAGGGCAGGAGTCTTTCAGCTGGTCCAGCCCGGTATTTATTCGTTGGCTCACTTTTAGCAGTAGAGTACACCTGCCATTAACTCCTCCAGTTACCTCTAGCTATCTCCTTAGGTGCCTCAGCCAGTTCTCACACTGTTTCTCTGTTTTGATGAAGTGAGGTGGCGTTGGACCTCAGGGATATTTGGACCCACAGATACTGGGCCCATCATCTCCATCTCCCAAATGAATGACACACCAATGAAATAGCACAGATTAGGAAGGGTGGTGATAGAGAGCTCTGGCAACTGAGTGTCTATATTTTCCAGTTCCCTGACTTAAATGCATCTGCTATGCAAAAGGTTGAATTTATATGACGAATGAATTAGGGGTAGTTACATTTACAAATGTCTGCTTATCCAAATGATTCATTTCTGGTTGTATTTAAAATGTAGAACTTTTGAAATTTATAAATGGGTTGTAGTCTAACAGATTTTTTGTAACGCTTGGTAAAACTTAGAACTTTTTTTCCCCCAAAGAAATGGATTTGTAAACAACGGTAAGGAATCAAGGGCAGGCCACAGATACCCATTTAACTCATAGGATGTTGGTGTCATCCACTCCCACTACTGCATGTACTCTTCAAACAAATGGTTATTGAGCACCTACCGTGTGTCAAGACTATTCCAGATTCTGAGAACTACAAGATGTCGGTTCTCAAGGGATTTAGATTCCAGTGGTGAGTGCAAAATCAATCAAGGAAACAATAAATAGGCAATATTATTTTAGACAGGACAGATGGGGAGAGGGGACTGTATTTGATAGGGGGTTCAGAGAAGATCCCACTGAGCAGCTGACATTGACCTGAATGACAGAAAGACCAGCCACGAGATGATCTGGGAGAAAAGTATTTTAAGCGGAAGGAACAGCAGATGCAAAGGCCCTGTGGTGAGAAAGTTTGGTGTATACAAAGAACAAATAGAGAGCCAGTGTGGCTGGAGTGACATGAACAATGTCAAGGGTGGTAGATGAGTCTAGAGAGTTAGGTAGAGGTCAGATGGCATGGGCCTTTTCACTATAGCAATGTATTTGGATTTTATTCTAATTGCATAGTTTTTACTAGTCTGAGAGCCCCTACATATACCTTAAATCATCTCTACTACTATTCCTCATGGACTAAACTACAATTGCCTATGGAAAAATAATTTCAGAATTGTCCCTTGGATTTCTACAAGCACATCTTCCTCCCTTCAATATGGATTTTTTTTGCTTCCTATGTTTCCTCAGCTAGAGCAGGGGCAGAGGGAAGTTGATTTACTCATTGATTTATTCAGAAAAATTATTGAATGAATGAATGGGAATCAGGTTAAAAAAAAAAGAAAGGCAAAATTTCTGTCTTCCTGAAGCTAGGGAAGGGGTTGAGCAGGGCAGGAGTAGAGATCGGTCAGGGGTAGGCTGGCCAAAGAGGAGATAGAGGAGAAGGGAATGAGGGCATAAATACCAGGGCTTCCTGCCAGTGTAACTCCAAAAGTGCTCTGGAGCCTGGAAGCAAAACCCCCAGCCACTTCTTTTCTTTCCTTCATCAGTCCTCAGGGCTGAGTGATGGAGCCACGCAGCAGCAACGTGATCTGATTGTGCTGCGTGCTGGCCTCCTGAGTCTGCTGAGAACTGTGCCTGGGCACAGGAGGAAGGGACTCTGCTGGAATAGTCACCCTGCTATGGTGAGTGAGAGGGAGCATCAGTGACCTCCCTCATCACGCTCCGCTGGGAGGATGTGCATGTCTGACCTAAGGTCCTACAGGACTCCCCAGAGTCCCTGGGCTGGGGCTGGAACATTCCTCTGATCTTCAGGGGAAGACGGAGCTGATATTTGGATGCTTATGCAGATGTTGGTAACTAAAATACTAAATGATTTCTGAAGTGATTGGTAAATAGTTGCTTCCTCAAGTTCCCTAAACGTCCTTCGTGTAGTGCTGGCTACCCCAGGCCCTCCACTGAATGCCAGTGACCACCCTTGATCAAGCGACTAACAGGACTTCTAAGACCAGGACCTGTTTTAGCACTTTAGCTTATGTCCATTCTAGTCGGTCAGTGCCTTTGGCATAACTGTTGCTAAATCTTTTGAATATGGGAACAGACTCATGTGCTTAACCAGGAAAGATACATTATCCTCACAGTTCCATGAGGAAGAGTTCATGTTTTATCATTTATCACCACGCTCCTGGCTATGAAACAGGCCCTTTGGGATCTTAATAAAATAATGATAATAATACGCCTTTTTAGTCCCCCCTTCTCTCCATTCTGTGTTTGTGTTTGTTTTCTTTTTGCAACTCCACTGCCCCTCCCCTATAAAAATTTATAACTCACATAAACCTGGGTGAGCTCATAGTCTAGTCCTGGCACCTGAACATATTCAAACATAATCTGGCTTTTTAAAAAAGTAATTAAAAGTAATCCCATGTTTTACTCTTTTAAATTTCCAAAAGGGAAACACATTCATTATGTTTAACACATCTTCTTGTAAAATCTCCTTTCACCTTTCCTTTCCCTCCCAAAATTTCACCCAGTGCTGGCCACTGCACCAAAGCTTCCTCCCTCCCTCACTCCAACCTCAGGGCCACATTATAAAGAAATTCTTTTTGATCCCTACCAGTGCTCCTCTGTCCTCTCTTTTCCTCTCTGTCCCCTTCCCCACACAAAACCCCAAACCTCACTGGCCTCTTTGCTTTATTTTGTTGTTTTTAATTTTTTGTTTTGTTTTGTTTTTCCACCATTGACCTTGATTTCGTGAAACAAAGTAGTACCAGGAACATCTCAGCCAACACAGAACTCTCTATATCTGACTGGGAAGTGACAGTTATTTAATATATTATTGACTGTCATAAATTTAAGAGAGATTTAATGTTATTGCTTCATCTGTCCCAGGGCCAAGGAGAGAATGGAGTACACACTTAATACCTTATCGTCAACTACAAAATTTAAAAAGCTTTGAAATCCAAAAGGGTTTCAAAGAGTTAATGTAACTCATTTGTGGCAAAAACCAAATCTAAACTGAAATGAGGCTATTTTTACAGTCTTTATCCTAATTAGTAAAAATATTCATTTTTTCCTATAAAAATATTAAATATACTTGATTATGAAGTTCCTACAGAACCCCCAGAGGGATCTCAATAGAAAATATGAACCATATTACTTTTCTAAGGAAAATTCTAATTCTGGAACGCATCAGGCTCTGAGCTGAGAGACTGTGACCCTGGAGCTAAATTCTTTGGCTTTGTGTAATTGTTCCTAGACCTTTAACTTCACTCCGCCCTCTGCTTTCTTCCTCTCCACACATAAACTTCCTCCTGGATCTTTCCATCTTTAAATGATCCCCGCATGGGCATTATCTCCCTCTCCCTTCTTCAGTGACAGATAGACTTTTATTCATTATTTATCTGAAATTCAAATTTTACTGGGCACCCTGTCTTCTAAGTTGCTAAATCTGGCAACCCTGGTTCTTGAAAGAGGCATCAGGGTGGCATGTCTCCACGCCCTCAACTTTTTCCATGCCCAGATGCTTTTCAACTCACTAGATCTGGCTAATACCCCCGCCTCCCCACGTGTTGAAGCCACCCGTGATACTTTCATGGCTAACAGCAATGGATGTTTTTTATCCCCCGACTTTCCTGAAGTCTTTGACACTGTTGACTTCTCTCTCCCTTGGCCTTCATGTCCTCTCATTCTCCAAAGTCTACTCCTGACGAACAAACTTCCTTCTTGGACAACCTTCTTCCTCTGCTTTCTCTTTAAACCTGCTGTTCCTCAGGGACACATCCTTAATTCTCTTTCAGTTTACACATTGTTCTTGGATGATGCTGGCCCATGATTTCAACAACCACCAAAGACTCCTAAACCTTTGTAGCTGCCTACCAGGATCTCCTGGCACTTTCTTATACACATCTTAGACTTAGTTAGTGATTCATTCACTACACTTTTATTAATTACCTGATGCTTTGTACTTAGGGTTGCTGACTTAGTAAATAAATGTACAGAACACCAAGTTACATTTGAATTTCAGATAAATAATGGATAATTTTCTTAGTATAAGCATATATGAAATATTGCATGGGATATACTTAAAAAATCATGAGCTGTTTATCTTAAGTGCAAATTTAACTAGGCATCTTGTATGCAATGTGGCAAACCTATCACACTGTCATAGGCGCTGTCCATTAAGGGAGTAATAATATGGTTTCCTTTCTAAAGCACTAGTATTTGAGGGAGGCAGATCAGTATAAACACCTGAAATCCACGTTCCACACCAAAGCTCCTTGAATCTTTGTGCTTTTCTCTCTCTCTCCCTGCCCCTTCCCTCTCTCCCTCACTTGCACACATTGTTTCCCATGGAGGACCCTCCACTCTCCCCTTCCATCCCAACTCCCATCTCCATTGGCTTATTCCTACTCTTTCTTAAGACATCACTCAGGCATCCTTTCTTCCAAGAAGCCTTGTCGGATCGCTCCAGGTTGGGTTAGAGCAACCTCTTCTCCGGCAACAGTCTAAAACATCCCTGAGTTTTAACACTTAGCACGTGATTTTAGTGTCGATAACTTGTCGGCTGCCCTTGCCCGTAAGGTCTGGGTGTCAGGGCTGTAGATGCCGCGTCTTTACACCCCCAGGACCTGGTGTAAAGGGCGCAACTAAAAAGAGGTTGAAAAAATGCTCCTGGAAGGAAGTGGGGGAAAAGAGGAGGAGAAGAGGAGAAAGACGGAATTGGGGGGGAAAGAAGAGAGGGACAGCGGAATGGAGAAAGGGAGGGAGGGAGAGGGAAGAAAGAAGAACAGAAGCAGAGAAGAGGGAGGAAGGAACGGAGGGAAAGGGGAAGAAAGTGGGAGGAACTCGCGCTTGATTTTCAGAAACAGCAAACGCCCAAGTGACTTCAGGTTCAGCTTCACGCCAGCGTTGACCTCTCGCCTCACAGCCGTCAGATTTCTTCCCAAATAACCTTTTTCTGAGATACGACTGTGTCCTAAGTCTTTCCTAAGTCTCACTGTATTATTTCTGCCAGTTTGGCTTTGTTTTCCTCACACGTACTGTGAATTTTGATTAGTTAGGGAAACAGGCTTTATTCTAATAATAGCTGGGCTGATTTGTTCCTATCGCACTGTGTGAATTTTTTTTCTTTTCCTTTAATGATTTTCTTATTTGGAAGGATAGTGGGGGAAAGGGAAAGAAAGGGATTTGAACATGAGGTTTTCTGTCAGGGATCACAGAGGAGTCAGCCCGGGATCACATGTTACAAGAACTTTAAAAGCAGAGATGTTATGAGGAATAAATTAAACACTTTCCAAACTATTTTGTTCAGCTCTAACTCAATAGTAATTGATTTTCCAATGATTTGGTCAATATGCCTGAAGCACCGCTTTTATTGTCCAAGGGGGGAAAAATGTACAAGGTATTAGGCCCCCGTCTGGAAGGAACATATGCTGTTACTAATATTGTCACTATTTCAGTCAGTGACTAGGACATAACCCATTTCAAGCAGTCTGAAATTATAATGTAATTATTGTCTAAGCTATTACAGCTTTAGCGGAATTTCCATCAGCTCTGGACCTAGCAATTTCAGGATCACTCATTGACCCTGGGGTCGTGAATATCTCACTAGTACTTTTAGTGACTTCTACTGAAATCATAATGGAATTTCCCAAATGGTCTCTTTAAAGTTTTACTGCTAGAAGTGGTTTGACCTTAGCAGGTAACTTACCTTTGCTGGGTCTCACTTTCTTTATCTATAAAGTGAGAGAGTTGTATAAAATTATTTTTAAGGTCCCTCCCACCTTTAAAATTCTAAAAACCATATGGAGCAGAATATAAAGAATATAGAAGAAAATGAGCTAATATATTACTAGTGTAAGTTGAACTATTGTTTAAGAGCTTATAGATATAATACAGGTCGGGACAAAGGTGGTAAAGTCTATTGCGTTTGCCAATAACTATGACATGTAATCTATTTTGCTTAAAATCACCTCTATCTACTGGGACATCACAGAAGAAAAACAAATGATTTATCACTTCATGTCCACTTTCCTGACCATATCCTGATAGTTGTCACCTCCTTGCATAAGGTATTCACTTCTGGAATCTCAACATCGTAATAGTTGTCCATGTGAGACTGAAACAGAGCAGCCTTTCAGATCCTCAAGTATCAGTTTTCAAAAACTACCAAAGATTCCAGCTCTTCTGACCCAGTAACCTTATAGAACAGATTGTCATTTATAGAACAACCCAAGTTGAAGAACTGTTACTTTATGCTTAATTAAGGGAAGTTTCTCTTTGGCATTTTCAGGAAAAGAGGCTCCTGAGGATACATGAAAGTTTACTTAAAGAAATAATTTTAGGATTAAATAGACTCAAAGAGCAGTTGGCTGGATTTACCTTTACTGTAAGACATAAATTTAAGGAAGAGTGGATTTCTCTTTAATGGAAAGAGACCAAGAATAACTGATGGGAAACAAATAAAGCCATAATAATTCACAGAATATTAATGGACCTGTCCAGGGAGAAGTTAATAATTTATTTCAGTGCTTGTATCCATTCTCAAGAGGACATTAAGTTAGGTCTCAGGGTAGTCCTTAGATACTAATGTCAAGAACACGTAGGAAAATAAACAGACAAGTATGCCCCCATGATCTGCTCAAATAATCCAGACCACACTGAACTGTGCAATCATGTCACTCAGTATTCATACAGCTTAAATATGAGTGTGCCTCAGGCCTTCTCTGGGATACCATTTCATTTATTTCCTGATAAAGAAAAATGGATATATTATATTTGCAGGAAAATGCTTTCTATGGTTTAAGTCCAAAGAATAGTCATCTTATTCCAAAGTTCACTGACCTCCATTCTTTATGAGGGCAAAGTTCTATCTTGTTAAATTAAAAATTATTCAAGAGAGATTCTCTGTCTGTCTTCAGGGTGTTTGCATGAACTTGAATCTGTCATGTGTAGATACCATCTTCCTTGCTCTCCTTCCCCGCTTCAAATCCCTTCTCCCCACCCACTGTGTGCATTTGGAAATGATCTACCTCTGGTAGGACTCTTGAGACTCTATTGATTACAGAACCTTCAGAATAGTCTCTGTAGCTGTTGCATCAACATTTTCTTTGTCTCCCCTATACTCTGATTTAGCAGTTTGATAATTTTTCTGTGAGATAGTATCATGCCTTCATGATGACTTGTTAAGTAAGAGGGTCAAATTAAGGTGGGGGAAGTCTTATTTTGTCTAATTAAAATCTATAGTATATACTAGCCCAGTTTTGGAATGGGCCCTTGCCTGTGTGCCAAGACGCAACTAAGAGTGAATGCTAGATATATCAAGTTTATTTTACTGTTAGCATTTCTTCTTCAAGGAGAGACATGCATGGGACCAAGAGAATTTTATTTCATATTTTAATTGTAAAAATGTAATGATTAATCATAATTTGGAAGATACTATATAACTATACTATTTTTACAAGTATGGACCATGCCTCAGCAGTTAACACAGTGCCTGGCGTATAGTAGAAGCTCAATAAATGTGTATTGAATGAATGAATGGGAGAACTAAAGAATTAGTGCCTTAGGATAAAGGTTTGCAAGATACAGCCTTTGCCCTCAAGAAGCCCTCAAACTTCAGAGGTTTCATGTTGTTGATTAGAAACATTTTTAATTCAAAGCCATAGTTAATTTTCTTAAAATGAAAGGAGATAATTTTGGATCTGTGTTGGACCTTTCCAGAAAAAAAGATACAAATAACCAATTGTGCTACCTGAAGGTTATACACTATGGATTAATGTCCATTAAGAACTGAGCTGAAGCCATGGTGCTGAGGCCAAGCCAATGTGTCATTAAGAAGGTCACACAGTCCCCAAAGCCTCCATTCCAAATGAGACTGAATGCATGAAATTTATGGAGTGTCATTAAATGTTCCCATGAAGTTCTGAAAAATAAATGTTTTTTGACAAAGCAGAAGTACAAACCATTTACCAGATTTCCCATTTCCTGGAAAAAATAGCTGAGTTGTTCCCTGAGTTAATTAATGGCCACTTTTTGAGATCAGAATTTAAGTACGGAAGTATTAATTTTAAAAAATCCACTAAAGGGAATGGACTTGGATTATGGAAACCAACACACTATTACAAATCCTTTTATGACGAATAGATAAATGACTTGGAAAATGAAATGTTTCTGTCAATGTGAAACTTATCAATTGTTTTCAAAAGGGAACACACATCATACTTCGTTTCTGGGAAGAGCGCCACGACAACAGAAAACACAAGCTTTCCTGTAGATCAATGCTGCAAGTCTGCATACAGAGGACTAAAAATAACACGGGCAAGGAAATCCAATTGTTTGATGCTTATATGAAAGCCAGCAAAATATGGTCTGCCTCATCCATTTTGCCCCTTAATAACATTAAATCCCAAAGGAACATCATGTTAAAATTGAAACCCTTACTGGGAAGCAAATGCTACTGTGAAAAAACCTGGGCTCTAAGAGTAGTTCAACCTGTGTTGGAAATTCTACTTCTTAACTGAGGGAATTTGGGCAAGCTTTAACCTACCTGAGTCATGCAACTGCAACTGGAGAAATAGTATCTTCTTCTCAGGGCTGCTGTAAGGATTTAAATTGCAGTATCTGGTTTACTGAAAGTACTCAATACATCTTAGCCAGCACTGGCTCACTCTGATAGGAATTACAAATTTCTTATTTACCAATTATATTCTGAAACATGTTTGGGAATTAAAAAAATGTGGGATAAATATTTCTGAACATGTACAGTTAAATTCTAGTTCTTTTCATACAACTGGTGTTCAAATTTAAGCTTATTAAAATTTATTTTGTGAATGAGAAGCTTTTTCTTCATCTCATTGAAACTAAGCTCCTACCTTCTGGAGTTACAGATTCTTCATTTTAGACTAAAATTTTCATATAGCTTTATCTTTGTCCTTTTTTCTTATTTTTGGAATTTGATGGGGAAGGACACATGAAGATAAGAATCTGTCTTACATGAGGCTCATCTCTATTTCATAGGAAGCACTAACTCAAACTTTGCCCCAACATCACTTTATGTGCTGTTGTAAGTCACTAAAACCTTTTTTTCTTACAGCAGCTATGCAAGTCTATCTCTCACCTTTTAAATTTTTAAAGTGAAGTAAGACACCAATTCACAGTACCTCCTCCCCCAACTGTGGGGGACACATTCTATGCTATCTCAGTGGTCTTAGGAAAGTGCCCTTCTCTTAACTTAAGGTGAAGAAGGAAGTAACCTGCCTCACCTTTGGACAGACAGAGGGTCTATCACAATACTATGCTAGATGTTTAACAAAGAGCTCTCCAAAAGAAAAAAGTATGCATATATACATGTACATAAGTTTATTATAAATTTTACTGATATAAAGGAGGTTTAGCAAACAACTTATAAATAATAACAAAATGGGGCTGAGCACGGTGGCTCATGCCTGTAATCCTAGCACTTCGGGAGGCTGAGGTGGAAGGATTGCTTGAGGCTGGGAGTTTGAGGTTGCAGTGAGCTATGATGATGCCACTGCACTCCAGCCTAGGTGACAGAGCAAGACCTTGTCTCAAAAATAATAATAATAAAAAAAATATAATACTCTTTATTGTAAATTCCACATGGCCAATTACTTCTCGTAGACTGGTTTAACTGATGTTTGCCAAACTTTTGTATCTGTAGCCAATCTATAGTTGGAACTAAGAAACTTGGTTGATATTTTTATTTACATTAATTGAGCAATATGAAAGTGAAACAATGAATAAGTATACCAGAACTTCACTTGTCCTCAATGATGTGACTGACTTTTTATTGATTTGGATAGTTTTGGAATACTGCAGTAATTTTTCAATTTTTGTGCAATTGATAATGCAACAGCTACAGACATGACACCAAGTTTAGCCTGCACTATTAACATTTTCTCACTTTTTTAAGCTGAAATTATCAATGAACAATAAAGCAAGCCCTGATTTATAATGTTTGCCAATTTCTTGGTATAAATGCTTCCATCATGACTAATTTCAAGCACAACATAATGTCACCAAAAACAAAGTTGGGAAGATGTGTAGCAATACATGACTGTGTATATAGCATTTCTATCATACAGCTACACTTGACATAGTAACATCAAGAGCATAGATAATAAAAAAACATAGCAACATAATTAGGAAGTGATGTGTTTTGCATATTATCTTTGTTTTTAATATAACTTATTAATTATAAGTTTATATAATTTAATTTTTAATAATTGAGCTCTAATAGCTACCTGAAGAAACTCTCCCTAAATTCTCCCTGAATCACCATTTTTCTGATTCTTCAATTTTCTCTCTGTGAGTGAGGAACTTTTACAGTTGTCCACCTGATTCCCAAGTCCTACTTTGAATCTTTATTTCACCTTGTTCCCTTTGTAAAGGAATGTTTCCCAACTAAAACTTTCATTCTAACATCCTGCTACAAAAATAGATGATAAGACAACCTCAAATAGTGATAAGTGCTCTGCAGAAGGGTTTTTTAAATGCTGGCATGATAAAGGATGACGGATGGGGGTGACTATCTAGAATATGTCATTGGAGAAGCTCTCTCTAAAGACATGTCATTCAAGCTGGGACCTGATTTACAAGAAGGAGCCAATTATGTGAAGATAAAGAGGAGTTTTCAGGAAAAGGGAACAACACAGGACCCAAGAGAGGATGTTCAATCTGTTTTCCAATGTACCTTAAGAATGGTGAATACTGGAGTAGGAGAAGAAATCAGAAAGGTTGTCTGGACCACAGTATGCAGAGCCACATGGCCATTGCAAGTAGTTTGGACTTTACTCTACATGTCATGGGAACCCCTTGGAGAGTTTTAAGCAAAGGAGTGACATAATCTCATTTACATTTTTAAACGTTCTTCATGTGCTTGTTTAGAGATTGGGTTAGAGGAAGGCAAGAGTGGAAAGCTAAGTAACAGAGCTAGGATTCTCTTGCATGAATTCAATCAAATGATAATGACAAACTAGCATGTTGACTGTGGAGACAGAGAGGAGAGAAAAAATCAAACATGTATTTTCCAGGCCAAGGTGAGAGAAATTGCAGACAAATTGAATGCACATCGTGAGGAAAAGGGAAGAAAGGAGAGTGATGCCCAGGTCTGAAGCATGAGCAGTCCAGTGAATGCTAGTATCACTTGCGAAAACTTGGACACCTGTGGACCACCTGTGGCTGGAACAGGTTTCAATGGAGAAAACAAAACTTCATTTTCATATTTGTTTTCATATGCCCACGTAATGCCAAGACAATGCCAACTGGAAATGTCAAGTTGAGAGTGGCAAATATTAGGTCAAACCAGATGAAATTGTCACTTTTGTAAACCAAAAACAATTGAATACTGGCAATTTAATAGAGTTTAATTTAATGTGCATTTGAAGCCCAGTGGAAAAGTCAGACATATGTGATGGTGCTGTCCACATCATAAAGGCTACGTCACTATTAGGTACTGCATACTTCATAAACACAAAATACCATGTGACTGTAACTTATCATCATAGGACTATTTGTAACACATTCACATATAGTCATACACCTTGATATAACCAATTAAATTATGAGAATTCAACATCTACAAAGGATTTCCTTTAATACCTTACTTTGGCTTAAAGTCATTTCCTCACATTTATGAGGACCATTTTAGAATTCACACGCCTCAGTGGCAGCTAAGCACCATGAAATGAGAGTCAACATGCAGTCATCTTTGCAGTTTTATAAAAGCTGGCACGTGTTGCACTGAATTCTCCACTCAGAGTGCAGAGTTTTCCAGTTTATAGTCAAGATAATCTCATGCATCATTTGAAGTTTTTAAATTTTTCTCATGGTTTTACTATTCTGTTTGGGTTTTATTTGCATTAAAATGCCAAATATATAAAAATCAATTATCATATATACTTTGTTAACTGTTGAAGTGATTGTGCGTCTTTAATCTCGATGGTAAATAAACTTTTGACTTAGAAGTTTCCCTGTGACAGTTTATTTCTTCTTCCTGAAATAAATTACCCTCTTGAAGGAAAGGAAAACTATGTAATAATTTGATCAATGATATAATAGACTTTATTGGAACACAAATGCATAACATAACATATAAATGCAAGGTACATCATTATAATTATCAGTATTATTGCTCCAATTCATTCAAACAGTCATAAATCCTCTCAATTTTTCCTTTAAAGCTTCTCTAGCATGTGTTCCCATCTTTCTCTTCCCTCATCATCCCTCTGGCACAGCATTATCTCCTCATGCCTGGGTTACCAAAGCTGCCTTCTAAAGGTTCTCTTCACCATGGTCTTCTTTGTCCTCTATAATCCTGCCACTCTGATTTTATGACATCATGTGCATGGGTCACCACAGAGCTCTCTGCAGGAGTCAGGCATGAAATTACAACCACTCTGCATTCATCCCAACTTATATGAAACAATTAAATGAAGAACATTGTTTTACTCTCCAAGTTTCAGACCAGTAAGGAGAGAGCTTCTTTCTTTACCCAGGAGGATGGAGTATTAGTGTATTAGTGAAAATATTCCCAATCTGGAAACATGTTAGACTGTGGGCATTTCTTGTGGTATTTCTTAAATGGATTAAATGTTTGAATTTGCACAGGGAATACCTGGGGGCTGGAAGATAAATGAAAAACACTAATTCCTTTATAACGAAAGTAAGAAAAATCTGTTTTGATTACTATCTCTTTGATTTTATTTTCCAGCAGTAAATACAGCCTTAGGGTGCTCTGATTATTCATTTTCTTACCTATGAAGCAGAGTGATAACTTACAGTACTATTTGTCCTAAAATCTGTCTCAGCTATCTTCTTGTTTATCTGTAGGCTTTATGGAATTTTACTATCTATGTGAACTGGAGGTGACACACACGGGTGGTGCGGTCATTGTGACCAGCCACACAGATTTTCCCATTTGGACTGGCCCAGACAGACCGATAGGTGGACTCAGTGGTCCCCACTTCCTGGTGTTCATGCTCTTGTGTAATCCCATCCCCTTGAGGGTGGGCAGGACCTGCCACTTTCCTCTAACCAATAGAATATGGCAAAGAAAATGGGATGTCCCTCCGTGCTTATCTTATGTTATATGGCAAATGTGACGGGATGTGATTATGTTACACTATATAAGAATCCATCTTGCTAGAAGACTTGGTGTAGAGTCTTGCTCTCCCAACTGGCTTTAAAGAAGCAAACTACCCTAAATCCCACAGCTACAAGGAAATAAATTCTGCCAAATCACCTGAGGGAGCTTGGAAGCAGACACTTTCCCAGTTGAGCTTCCAGATGAGAACTCAATACTGGTCAACATCTTGATTACAACCTTGTAGAGGACCCAGCTAAGCTGCTCCTGGACTCCTGATCCACAGAAACTATGAAATGATAAGTGTGTGTTATTTTAACTGCTAAGTTTGTGGTAATGTGTTACATGGCAATAGAGAACTAATGGAAGGACTAAAGAATATGTTGCCTCAACTGCTGGCAGGGCTGTTGGATGACAGTTCTCAGCCATCAGCCCTCTCCAGGAATTACTTCAGCTAAAGAAAGCCACCTCATGCAAAACTACCCTTCCTTCTAGGGGAAATTCATACCAAGTGAGTCAATGTAGAGATATAAAGGCCTCTCCCTTTGCCCCATCTCAGGACATCCAACCAGCTCCAGAGCAAATGAAGGGTCCGACTTCTCCCTCTGTCCAATCCTTCTTCCTTGCCCTTGCACCACTGATATCCTCACCCTTTTCTAGACATTTAGGCATCAAAAGAGCCATAAAATTATCTAACATTCTGTAAGTCTGTCTTCTATTCATTACCTCCCAATCCAAAAGAGCCATGACTACAAAGTGGAGAATCCTGACGCAAGTATCAATAACAATTACTAACAACATTGCCTGTCTCTAGCCCACACCCAAAAGTTCTCAAGGACAGCTAGACATGCCCGAATTATTTGGCATGAACACATCATCTCAAAATGAACATGAACCACATCATCTCAAAAAAGTTCCCAATTAAACTAGGTAATATTTAAAAGTCAGGGAGTATTGAGATAGCATTTAGATGAACATATGTTGATACATATGTTCATTACTACTGTTGTTGTAGAAGGAGTAAACAGCCTTTAGAAAAAGGCAGACCTGGATTTGAATGGTGATTAGCTGCATAACCTTAGGAAATTTGCGTACCTCTCTGAGACACAATTTTATTATCTGTAAAATGAGCATAATACTAGCCTCACAGGGTTGAGAGGAATTAAATAAGCTAAAATATGAAAAATGCCTAGCACAGTACTCAATATGCAATAAGCATACAGTCTTGCTTTTTTTCTTTTAAAGAAATAAGAGATAAATGAAAAACTCCAGAAAACTAACTCTGATCAATTTCTAGTTAACCCAAAATTCAGAAGAAGCTGAAAGTCATCTGATCCAGGCCTTTACTTTAGTAGTCTTTTTAATAACCTCACAAATTACTCTTTGGCTCAGATTCTGGTTCTGCAATGGGTGAACCTTGGCATACTGATTTTTCCCAAGGTTGTTCTCATTCTTGATTCATAATTAGCAGCTGCCTTACCAAATTACCACACAATTATAGCACCTGAGTCTTTCTTGGAGCTGTTTCAGTTAAAATACTAGCTGGGACTGGGAAGACTTAATTTTCTTTACCTTGTGGGTCCAAACAACAGTGTATTATTTGGTGCCATATAGGGATGATAGTTTCAAGTCCCAAGTATCCCATGTGTTTATCTATAATTCATATGACTTTATTGTGTCAGTAAGTGTTATGCTACTGAGTAGCCCAAATAGATTTAAATTAATGATGAATTGAGAAGCACTTGATGTCTGGACCTTCTGTGTTAGATAATTTAGTGATATCAAGATGAATGATTTATATAGACAGTTGAAACATTTACTTGAGTAATAGAAGTAAAGACTGACATATTTTGTAAAATGCAAAGTACACAAGTAGAGGCAAGAAATGATGGAAGTTAATCCGATGTCAGCTCATTTCCTGAACAAACAAACCCCTTCTTTTTTTTTAGGCTGTGAACAACTTATGCCAAACCAATCCATCTTCACTGATGTGCAATTATCTAGTCTCTATTGTGCACTGATATGGGGCAAAGCCATATATTTTATATGGTAACTAATCCCTCAAGGTAAACAATAATACTTTATAAAAATGTTCTCTTTATCATCAGCAGCAAAAGTGATTAATGAATATCCTAGAAAATTCTCTGACTTGGATCCTGATACTTATAAATACAATGCAGTATGTATATGTGTTTATGTATATGTATCATGGGAGAGGGAGTAGGTTCAGGAAATAAAATTGGAAGTGTCTCTCTCTTTATTGCTCAGGAATAGTGCTACTCTATTCTTTGGGAGTAGAGTTTCCAAAGATTAATTATACCAACTGTCTGTACAATCTTAAAACATAACTGTCTAAAGAAAAAATACATAGGCTCAGGAAAAGCTGGCCCCAAGAAAAGCCATGGTCTTTTCTTCAAATGAATCTTAAGTGGAAGGCAAACATGTAACGATATAAATGGCATTGTTCTGGTTGACAGTGGGTTTGATGTATTTGGAAAATATAATTGAGAATTTTGGGAATATGAAAGAGCATATATATATACACACATGCATATATGTAGTTATATATCATATCATATATGTATATTTTTTTTCTTTCTGGAACTCTTGCAAGATTTTATCTATATCAAGAGTCTTCCAAGAGTTCGAAAAAGAATAAAAAAATAGAGAGAATGAAAGAAAGGCAATAATGGCTGCACATTTTCCAGAAATGAAGAAAGACATGAGTTCTCATATTAGAGGGAAGAAAAAAAAACCCAGAATAAACAAAAATTACCATGGACACCAGAATAGGATAAATAAGTGCAAATTCAAACGTGTTAAAATGAAGTTACAACACATACATGTAAAAGATAAAGATGTTAAAAGCTACCAGGAGAAACACAGCAAATATATAAAAGGAAAATGTAAAATACATATAAATATACAATGTTCATAGATTAGAGGACTCAATTTCAAAAGGTATCAATTATCACCGAATTAATCTATAAATTCAACAGTACTTCACTAAAAAGCCCAACAGATAGATACTCTTTGAAAAATGACAAATGATACTATAATTCACCTAGAAGAAAAAAGGTCAAGAATATTTAAATCAGTTCTAAAGATGATAAATAAGATATATGGGCTTTTACCCTTCCAGATATCAAGATTATAAAGCTAGAGTCATTTAAAACAGCTTATATTTGGAGCAGAGTTAAACCAATGTATCAAAAAGAAGTCATAGAAATAGTTGTACATTTATAGAAACATGACCTATCAAAGAAGGCCAGGTGTATTAATGGCCTAAACAGGAAAGGCAAAATTTTAACTTTTTTACAAGATTCTATAGGATTGATAGGATAATTTTATGAAAATGTCACAGGGAAGAATTTATAAAATGAGACATGAACGGCAGAAACCATAAAGAAAAAGATCAGCACATTTGCTCACAATAAAATTTATTGTAAAATATAATTTAAAAATTTAAAACATAATAAAATATAATAAAAAGTTTGTCTCCATGGACAGAGTTGAAAGAGCGGCTCCAGATTGGGAAAAAAATTATTGGCCACAAACATAATCAGCAAAAAGTTGTTATACCAAACATGTAAAGAACTCCTATATTACAACTAGAAAAAGACACTAATCCATTAGGAAAAAATATGAGCAATGCACAATAAGAGCAATTCACAGAAAGAAATCCAACAGACAGTAAATTGAGATATTCGATCTTACTAGAAATCAGGGAAATGCACGTTAAAGCAGCAATGAAATGCTATTTTATACTCATTCAACTGTAAAAATTAAAGTCTGAAGACACAGCACCACTTTTGGATGCAGAAAACCATGAACTTTCATACAATTCTGGGGAGAATGTAAACAAGCACAACTACTTTGGATAATAATTTGGCTTTTACGAATACAGTTGAAGATGTGCATACTCTATGGGCCTCAAGTACACTTCTGGTTATATGCCTGGCCTAGTGCAACCCTTGAAAATGTGTGCAAAGATGTTCTCTGCAGTGCTGTTTGTCATAGTGAGTGGAAGGCACTTTAATATTTTTCCATAGAGACGAAACAAATTGATTAAATGTGACATATTCATAATATGGAATTTCATCGGGCAATTAAAATGAATGAACTAGAATCTATATGCATTAATATGAAAATCAAAAATGTCGTGTGAAAAAACAAGACAGTCAATGATATTTATAGCAAAATATTATGAAAATGTTCATAAACACACAATTAATACAAGATATATTTTAAAGGAGTTCTCTACATATGTAGCAAAGTATAAAAACAGATAGGAATCATATACATCAAATAAATGACAGTAGTTGTGTTGAGGGAAAGAACAGGGGAATATGTTTGGGAGAGTTTATTGAAAGGGGTTTCAACTTTTCCTATTTTTTCTTAACTAATTAACTGATATTAATTGTAGGCGCTTTTTAAAAATTCTTGATCAATTTCTGAAATTTAGTGATAATACAAGAAGCAAAGGAAACTTTTGGCTAGCTCTCCAGATAAACTGCATGTGAAACATGCAGAATTTTCTTATAATTTCAGAGGTTTCACAAACCTCACCCCCCAGGATCATTTATGAATTCCTTTTACTATAGTACTGTTGGTGGTCTTTAGCCAGCAATTATTAAACTGTTTTCAGCAGAACTTTGCTTCAAAGCAAATCAAAATACAATTTAACATTGTAAAACAGAGAAAAGCTAATTTGGAGCAATTCTGGGTAAATTGTTGTGGTTAAATCATTTTCCCTCTTACTCAAAAAGTTATCTCTGAAATCTCTAAGAGGACGCTAGGGCTACGAGATTTGAAAACCACTATAATAATATCTTACATTGAAAGGCAAGCTGGGTTGAAGAGCCCAGCCAATCACCAAACTTTTCTTTGCTCAGGTTTCCAACATTAACAAGTTGAACAGTGAAATAAAATGAAGGAAAACGAAGTACCAGTGTTTCGTTTGTTTACTTTGTTTTGTTTTCAGTTATTTAAGAATATTATAAAAGCACTGAGAGATTTTAAAAGATGACTTAGTTATCAAAAATTCAACCAGCTGACCTATGGATGAAAGTCATCAGGAAACATTTATTGAACGTGCGCCTATATCGTATACTCTTACGCCTAACAAAAATCTTTGCTATATCTACAGTTATTAGTAAAACTTAAGACAATATGGACATAGTGATTTCATTTGCTTTTGCCCCCAGGGAGCTGAGAGCTTAACTTTATAAAAATATAATACATTATGTTAAGTCTCTTGATTACCACCCTATATTACATTTTGTTTGTTTTTTGTTTTGTTTTGTTTTGTTTTTGGCCTATGTTCTGGTTTTCCATCTCTATTCAAAATTATAGAAAATAAAGTCTAGGTGTTCTTATTGTAAATAGCTTCAACTTCTTTTTAGAAAGGGTGTCAGTATAAATAAAAGAAGACTTATCTTATATTCATTATATTCAAAATTTTTTCTAGTCTCCCAATCTTATGAAATAGCTGTTTTATGAATATCCGTGAATTTGCCATTTACTTCTTCATCTACATCGATCACAATTTTTTGTTGGTCTATATTTTTAATGACATTCCAGTTTTGGTTTTCCTGCTAGATAAACTAATGACAACATTGGTCAGTAGAATGATAAAGAAATTAAATATAACCGGGCAGTAAACTCCAGAGGAAATTTAAAGGTCCTTCACCTCTAAGTCAGCTCAAATACTTCATACCATCATAGAAATATTAGTTCTTACATAAATTAAACATGTATATGAGATGTCAATTAGAGTATATTTTCTTTTTCATAAATGCTAGTTAATGAAGCTCAGATTTATATTTTTCAAAGCTGAAAAGTAGACTCCAGTTTCACTTCTTTTGGAAATTAAGGAATGAATCTATAATAAGTAAGCATCCTGTAAGAGCTTACTTGTGAAGGATGAATAAAATTTTAAGCCAATGAATTATTTCAAATCATAATAATGGCTTCACCCTCAATTTTTAACAAGTATTCCATTCTTGATTTTTTATCTTTATTGATAACGGAAATGTGAAATTATTTAGCCATAGAGTCAATCATGTAACTTTATTATGAAATTTCAAGGTAAATATACTAATTTGTTTCATCTTGGTATGCACTTTTTTTTCCCCCTCAAAACCAGATGAGTGATTTTAGGCTGCAATCAGCAAAACAGAGGTCAGAGATTTTTAGAATTAATTTGCATTTCATTGTGAAATGATTCCAGGTGCAAGAATTAAAATGCCTCATTTTGCTTCGCAATCTTTATTTAAAGTTCCATTTCTATTTTCATTCCTGCAGAAATGACATCCTACACTCATTTATGCTTTGTTTGTTTGAGGAAAAAGAAAGTCTGAACTTGGTCTACTGGGATCTAATTATTGGAACCTAATTCTAATTATAATCTTTTAAATCAATGCTGTAGGCTTTCCTCCTCTCCCCTTCTTTTTGAAAAAGGACCATTTATATTGTTCAGAACGCTTTCCATGCTAGACACCTCTATTTATAGATACCATCTACCAAGGGTTTTGTAGCTATGTAATCTCAGTTTGCCAAACAACTTCATGCTCATTTGAACTAAGGAATTTCTTTGTAATTTAAACGCACAGGAAAAGAGACGCAAATATAAAACATACGCAAATCAAGACTTTCTTGTTGAGATAAAACATAACATTTTTTCCCTAAAATCTATTTTTTGCAAAAGGTATAAAGAGATATACTAATAGAGCATGTTGACTATAGGTGTTTAAATATTAATATAATGCATAAAGCTTGACCACTATTTTTACACTGTCAGAAGTCTGCTATCAAAATGGTATTTTCCCACGATGATAAATATTTAATCCAAAGGCTCTAACTTTTTTCACTTAGGATCTGTTCATTTATTAAATATTAACACAATTTTTACTCATCTCTAATGAGTAACTATGTTGTCATCTCTAATATTAAGCAAATGAAAATAGAATCCCTTCTATCAGTCTTGGCTACACAGGAGCCATTATAATGGCACAATTTATATGAGACACACATATATTAAGATATGCATGACAGACAGATACTGGAGGATGATAAATATGAATCATCTCACCAGGCAATGAATTACCTGCTACTAACAACAGGCTGTGGTGTTTCCCATGCTCCAGCCACTAGAAATACCTCAAACACTAATGAACACATGTATGTATTGACAACTCAGCTTGAAACTAGCAATACAGTTTGAGCTTAGACTCAGACTGTATCTTTATAGTGTTGGGGCTCAGAAAACAATAACCCAAAATGAAGGCCTCCGAAGTAGCCTCAGAAGCAAAAGTTTTTCCTGCACTCCTGTCTCCCTCAAGGCTAGCCATAGAAACTAGAATCCCTCTTCCCCACAGCTGGTCATAGAAACCAGAACTCTTTTTTCTCCAAAGCCAGACATAAACCCTAAAAAATATTACTTTAACTTTCCCTCCACCCTATCTGTATAAAAACTGGACATAAAGAAATTATCTGACCTACCTTGTTTGACAGTAGGTCATAAGATCCCCATTCCAGAGAGGGTCCTGCCCGACACCCAAAAGGAAGGAAGGCATGCTCAGAGAGGCCAAGAAGAATCTAGACAGACAGGCCTTGCTGAGTTTCCCCAATCAATCTATTAGCATTAGATCATACCCTTTTTGTCCAATCATATTTCTAGATCGCTGTCCATACTTTGTTGAACCTAAGCATAAAAATGGAAAATTTCCCCTTTATCTTTGGGTTTTCATTCTGAAGGCTCTGGTGTATACACATTAAATAAATTTGTATGCCTTTTCTCCAACTAATCTGTCTTTTGTGAGATGATTTTTCAGCAAAATTTAGGAAGGCCCCTACAATAGAAATGTTTGTGTTTAATGGAACATGAAAAAGATATTCCATGGCCAAGATTTTGGGCAAACAAAACAAGGTTTAGAGATGTTTGTTGTGTTGCAGTATGTGTTTTTTCTTTCCTCTGCGGAATTTCTCCAAAACTTTAATAAGGTAATGGCATTACAAATTACCAAGAAGCAGCATAATCACCTGGAGGGTTGTTAAAACACTGATTGCTGGCTCTGCATCCAGAGCTTTCATATTCAGTAGGCCTGGGGTGGGCCTGAGATTTTGCATTTCTAAGAAGTTTCCAAATGATATGGATTCTGGTGGTGCAGTGACCACATTTTGAGAACCATTGAGTTTAAGAATACGTTTTACAGTTTTATTAGATTTTTTTTTCTTTTCCTTATGGAAATTCCATTTTAAGGTATTAGTGTTCCCTACAATATACTTTGAGAAATATGTTTTACAGTCCTCTGGCTGGAAGAAAACCTTAGGATGGGAAAATATTCTAGAAACAAATGAGGAAAAAAGTGATCCCTTCATTTCCTAATATGACATTTTAGAAATAACTATGAGACCTCTGAAAATTGAAAAAATATGGAATACAGTTTATGAAGATTTTTATTTTCCCATTGCAACATGAGAAGTAACAATACTGAAAGTCCTTCTTTTATATAGATAGATAGATAGATGGATAAGTGTAGTATTTCAATGCATAAGAATTAAGGTAAAATGAGAAATAGATAATATTAGGAAATATCAAATTACTTAAGTCCACAACATATATTGTTAAAAAAAAACCTTTCCTATTACGGTTTTATAATCAGGGGCTTCCTCAGGAGAAGATAGAATAAAATAAGAAGAAAAAAATTCCTGCTAAGCTTAAAAGTTCCTGGATTTCTTTTTTCTTCATAGTGATCTTTGAAGAGTTCACTGGCTTCTTGGGCTTTACTGTTAAGGTGTTTGAAATCTGTTTTTCTAAAAGGAAAGGCTTATGTTAATAAATACCTGGTAGTACTATGAATTGATACCACTGCACAAAATAATATGGTAAAAATGAAAAATATCCATAATGCTTTGACTCCCCGAAGGAAATTTATTACAATGAAATAATTCAAAAGAAAAAAAATTAATGCTCAGAAACAATGTTTCCAATATTATCTGAAATGTTTTTTAAATAAGTTAAATGTCTCCAAACAGGGAAATAGTTAATAGTTTATAGATATTAAATGGATGGGACAGTGTGTCAAGATTAAACAGGAAAGTTATGAAGGTTATGACAACATGGGAAGTTTTTACATAAGGATGCTATGTGCAAAAATAGATCTCACAATTACTTCAGTGCTCAGATAACACAACACAAGAAGGGCCAGGGAGAAAGGAGAACAGTTAAATTATAGGACTAAGAATATGGATGATTTTGATTTCTTTTCTTTAAAAAAATGTGTCAATGTTATTTTAACAATATATGAACATTTTTAAATGTCCCTATCAATATGTGAATTCCCTCCAGAAAAGTATCATTTTAATTTTCTGGCAGCTGATTTTAATAGCACTAAGCCCAGAACATGGCAGAGGTTCCTGGAATAGTTGGATAAGATAATAGTGGGGAAAAAAATACTGAAAAATGGAAATTGGAAATTTCTTTAACTTAATTTTTTTCGTATCTTACATGAGGGCTCACTGGATACACTGGATTCAGTTAGCCCAAGTTGGAAAATGTTCAGAGTGAAGAGATGGATATTCTGTTCAAAAGAGACAGTTGTAATTAAAAAAAAAAAAATCTGCCTCTGTTCTCTTCCATCTCCACCTCTGGCTACCTATTGGGCATCATACTGCATTCCTGTATCTCTATTACTTGAGTTGCTCCCTATTGAGTTTAAAGCAAGTAAAGGTTTTTTGTCCACTCGAAATTAACAGTCACTTTAGAACCTTGACATTTCAATTACTTTTCCTTATTTTCTGTATCTTAAAATAAGCTTAAAGGTAAGAGAAATATATTCAAGCGTTTTTCTTAGTAAGACATAACTTTAGACCATTTTGTTTTTCTTTAACTGCAATCAGGTTAAATGTTTAATAGCATGATCAATTTGCTCTTTTTAAAGAAATGTAATTCGTTTCATCAAATAAAAAACCTCTCTGATATAATTAAAAATTAGCATGAGATCAGAGATCTTGCCAATTATAAACAATATTTTTCTCCCAATATTTTTACTAAAAAGTCTTAGGATTTTGAAATTTGGATAGAGGGGCTCTGAGTTTGCTACTCACTGAATAAGAAACAAGGAGGTTTATTATTGTTATTATTATACCCTCTTTATATAGAGTTTTCAATATTCAGAAATATAACTATATTCACTACAAAACACAACTTTAATTTAAAACATCTGCCTTAAATTTCTGACCCCCCCCAAAGAATAATTTAGAAGTACAGAACATTTTTTCCAGTTATTTAAAAACTGATGTGTGGTACAATTATAAAGTTGACCTAAAAAGCAAGTCTCAGCATATTCTTAACCAGAGTAAAATGTGATTCTTTCCAACAAACGCATTGTTGAATTTCTTTCTGCCTCTGTCAGTAAAACAGCTGTGAACAAATTAAACTTTGTGATTTTTAACTTTTCTCTCATGACTCACTTTAAACTTCCCTTTTTTTCCTGTTCTACAGCTACTGGAATTGGATCAAACACATTTTCAAGGTCATACAATTTTATGTCATATTTTCTACCCTAGGTTTTAATCTGGAAGGTAATGCTTTTGCAACCTCTGCTTCATGCAAGGATCCCTGTACGGGCTCTGGTCATTGGTAAGAACACAGGTGTTAAGGGCCTACTATGTGCCAGGCATTGTTCTTGATTCCTCATCTAAGATGTCTATTATCACATAAGGAAAGGGGAAGATGCTAAGCAGATGCATATGCTTGTAAGTATCTGACGGAAAGAACATATGAGAAATCATTCACATTACTCATAACTTAGTTATTAATTTGCTATTAAATGAATCTCTAGAAATATTTGAATTCCACTTCTGTGAAAATTAAGGCTTTGATCTGGCTGATAGAAAGATAATCAGTAAGAACAAGAGGAATAGAACCATGGGAAACCATTTCCCCAACACTGTATACATAATAAACTAGGCAGTCTTTACACAGAGGACAGTTGGGCACACCTGGTTCCATATAAAAAACCAAGGCACATGTGCTGACAAGTACAGGTGAGTTCACAGGAACAACAAGGCAGGAAGCTTCAAAGTGGGGCTCCTTTGTAGTAAACTGGACAGATGGCCAATATACATCAGGCCTTTAAAATACATGGGTGCAGTAGCTCCAGTGCTTGTTTAAGTAGGAAAGGAATTGGGGAGGCAGCAATAGTAAAAAAAAAAAAAAATGGCTGAAACCGTTTAAAGAATAATAAGCACAATCATGCAGGCCATTTTAGTCATTGTTTTATAAGAATAAAAAAATTCTTAGTTTAATGAGGTTCTTATGCTTGTATTCTATGTAGTAATATGGTCACCTAAAGTCAGGCTCATACCTAGAAATTTAAAACCATATAAATTTAAACATATCCATTAAGATTATATTATTAATTGCCAAAAGTTACCCAAAACCACTGCAAAGAAAGTAAGAGAGGTTAGTCCACATGAACAGATCAGACAATAAAAACATTAGCAGAACACTATTAGTGGATGCGCAAGTTGCTATTCCTTGCAGCCTGCAACATTTCCATCCACTAGCCCCCCACAGATTTATTATACTGGATTGTAAAGCCATTTGCAAAATATAAAGTGCTATAAAAATACTGGATAGTAATGATAATTCATCTTGCCTTCCATCTCTATAGTATTTATTTATATTACACTAAATTTGAGCTTTAATTGCTCCCAAATGAATCTGTGGGTCCATATTTCTTTCTCTTCCTCTTGCAGTAATACAATCTGAGCATGTCAGACAGGTCAGGCCTGGATGGCAAGGCAATGTTATAGCCTGCAGTCAAATGATCCACAGCACAGCTGGCTTTCCTGATCAATCTCAATGGGCACTGTCTTATTTCCTCTACTTGGTAAAAAACTGATGGAGTGAGAAAGGCTTCTCGGTCAGTCATTTCTGCCATCAACTCATGGCATCATTCTATAAAAACAACATGTTACCATTGTGTCTTTCGAAACTTTTTCTTACAGGTTTCAAGTGTCCATATTCCACTATGCATGGGTTTACACAGTGATATTATTTCACCCTTGTTCATCCTGCTCTTGCTCTACTCTTGTCTATTTAACAGACTGCTAAACTGGAGACTCCTAGATCTTTTAGTAATAGAATGGTTCTACCTGCACATCGCATGATCTTGTTTGTTACCACTAAATAAGCAAATGGCCACTTGTCTCGCGCATCTGGATTCCATGGCAGTTCTCAAGTCAGAAAACACCCAGCTTTACAAAGGAAAAGGAAGGAAGAAATAACAGGGAGACAGGAATATAGTGGAACAGAAACTATAATAAATCAACCTAACTGTGTATTACCATGAATTCTTAAGCTTGGCTTTCCTCCTTCCTTCCTACTTTTCTTTTTCTCTCTTCCTTCTTTCTCTTTCTATCTCTGTCTCTTTCTTTCTTTTTTCTTTCTTTCTCATACCAACACTATATCAGATTCCATAGCTTTAATATCTTTTTAAAATTTTCCTTTCCTATGCATTCAACAATTTAGTTGCTCACAAGATTAAATGGTTGTTCATTATGCAAGAATGACTAATTTCTAATAATGAATTGAATAACTATTAAAAATGTACTTTTGACCCAATCAATGTAATCACCATATTAATAGGCTAAAGGGAACAAATGATCCTATCAATTGATACAGAAAAAGAATTTGATGGAATTCAAGATCTATTCATGATTTTTTAAAGAAAAACTCAGAAAACTAAATATAGAGGTGAACTTTTTCAGCTTGATAAAATACATCTACAAAAAATCTACAGCTAACATGATACCTAGTGATGCAAGACTGAATATTTTCCCCCAAGATTGGAATAAGGTAAGAATGTCAGTTCTCACCACGCTTGGCATGTACAATAAGGCAAGGAAATACAGTGAAGGGTACACCGATCAATGAGGAAGAAAGAAAACTGTCTTTATTGAAGATGAGATGATGGTGTACACAGAAAATCCCAAGGAATCTCCAAAAACTTCCTATGATAGGTGAATTCAGCAAGGTCATAAGATAGAAGATTAACATAGAAAAATCAATTGTATTTCCTTATACAGTAACAATGAACATGTGGACACAAAATTAAAAATGCAATCCCTTTTATAATCATTCAAAATATAACATAATCAGGTATAAATCTAAAAAAATACATACAGGACTTTTGTGCTGAGAACCATAAAACACTGATGAAAGAAATTAAAGACTATCTAAATAAATGAAGAAACACATTGCACTCATAGATTAAAAGATTCTATATAATAAGGATGTCAATTTTCTCCTAAATGACATATGAGTTTAACATAATTCCAGTCAAAATCCCAGCAAGATTCTTTGTAAATATAAAAAAGGTTATCCCAAAATTTATATGACAAAGGGAATAGAATAGCGAAGACAATGATGAAAGAGAAGAATGAAGGGGGAGGAAGAATTCTACCTGATTTAAATCTTATTTAACTACATTAATCAAGACTGTGTGGTATTGGCAGACAGGCTGACACATAGATCAATGAATCAGAGTAGTGGGACCAAAAGTAGATCCACACACGTGTGGCCAAATGATTTCTTGACAAAGGTGCAAAGGCAACTCAATGGAGTGGAGATAATCTTTTCAACAAATGTTGCTAAAGCAATTGGATATCCACAGGGAAAATAAATAAATAAACCATCTCAACCGAAACCTCATACCTTATACAAAAGTTAACTCAAATGGATTATGGATTTAAATGTAAAACATAAAACTACAAAAAATTTTAGGAGAAAAGCATCAGGATGTAAGGCTTGTGAAAAGATCTTAGACATGAAAGCAAAAGCATAATCCATAAAAGAAAAAAAATCTATAAATTAAACTTCACCAAAATTTAAAATTTTGCTCTGTGAAAATCCCTGTTAAAGGATTAAGATACAATGTGCAGACTGGGAGAAAATATTTGCAAACCATATATCTGACAAAGGTCTCATCTCTAAAATACATAAAGAACTCTCAAAACTCAACAGTAAATATACAAACAACCCAATTAGAAAATGGGCAAATGACATGAAGAAACATTTCACTGGAAAGGATATTTGGATGGCAAATAAACACATGAAAAGATGCTCAACACCACTTACTATTAGAAAAACACATATTAAGACTACAAAGTTTCTATTAATTTTATTACTATTAGAACCTATTGGAAATACTAGGGGGAAAAATGACAATGCCAAATGCTGGCAAAGACGTGGAGAAACTGGATCTCTCATGCATTGCTGGTGGGTATGTAAAATTGTACATGCACTCTGGAAAATTGTTTGGCAGTTTCTTAGAAAACTCAACATGAACTTATCATATGAACCAGAAAGCACACTGCTGGGCATTTATCCCAGAAAAATGGAAATTTACGTTTTCACAAAAACCTGCACATGAATGTTCACAGCAACTTTATTTGTAATAGTCAAAAAGTGGAAACAACCAAACTGTCCTTCCACAGGCAAATGGTTAAGGAAACTAAGGTATGTCCATAGCATGGACTACTACTCTACAATAAAAGGAACAAATTATCGATATGTGCAAAAGCTTGAATAGATCTCAAGGGCATTATGCTGAGTAGAGAAAAGCCAATATCAAAAGGTCACCTACTGTATGATTCCATTTATGTAGCATGCTAAAAATGGCAAAATTATAGAGATAGTAAATAGATCTTTGGTTGCCAGGTGTTAGGGATGGTATGGGTGGGTGTGAGTTTGACTACGAATGGGTAGCATGAGGTAGATATTTGTGGTAATGTGATAGTTCTATATCTGTGTAGTGGTGATTATAAGAATCTACACATGTGATCAAATCACAAAGAACTATGTATACACATTTTACCAATGTCACTTTCCTGGTTTTGCTGTTGTAATCTAGTTATATGAACCATTCAGAGAAACTGGGTGAAGGGTACATAGAACCTCTCTGCAATTTTTTTGCAACTTCCTGTGAATCTCTAATTACTTCATAATAAAAAGTTTAAGAAAACCCCAAATGTTCTTTTTAAATTAGTGGCAAGGGACATAAGTTTTATATATGTATGTATAGAGAAAGAGATAGATGCATATCAAAAGCATATATATGCTTAATATATTCTTTGAATAACTTTATAGCTTAACCTAAAATCTTCAAAGTCCTGAGAGCAGAAAATAAATAAGAGCATATATATATTTTATATATATTTTACATACATATATATACATATATATATATATGAGAGACTAAGAAATATTTAGATTGCATTTCTTTTAAAGGTTCCTTAAGCTGACCACTTTGGGAAGTACAGGTAGTTTTATAGCTGCCAGAATATTATTTAATATAATTGGTTCTCCTACATGGTCAAGAAAATGAATTCTTCCAAAGTATCTTCCATTCTGAGTAAAGGGTTTCCTCATTTGAAGGTTCTAATACATGAGATCAAGTCATCAATACATGTACTGTGGAATGAATGAATGAGCAAGTAAATAATAAAGAAACTAATGCAGGAGATGAACACAGTTCCTTGTTTATCTAGTCTCTAAGATTGAATCCATTAAATTCTAAGAGCAACTGTGCAGTCTTTCTAAGTGAAAAATCAGGTCACTGGTCCTAATGGAACAGCTAAATAAAACTTTCACCTCACTAGGTCACTAATATGAAATTATTTCATATCTACAGCAAGAGAAGAGAATTTGGAAGAGGAATAAATGATCCTTGACCTTTGCTAGGGATTAAATGTTTGTGTCCCCCACAAAATTCATATCATGAAGCTCTAATCCCAATGTGATGGTATTTGTAGGTGGGATCTTTGGGAGGTAATTAGGGTTAGATTAAGTCATGAGAGTGAGGCCTTCATGTTGGAATTAATGCCCTTGTAAAAAGAGGAAGAGACAAGAGAAATCTCTCAAATATGTTCAGGATACAGGGAGGAGTTAGCCATTTACAGGCAAGGAAGAGGACCCTCACCAAGAACTGAAACTGCTGGCATCTTAATCGTGACTTCTCAGCCTTCAGAACTGT
Source organism: Daubentonia madagascariensis (assembly GCA_023783475.1). NCBI lineage: Eukaryota > Metazoa > Chordata > Mammalia > Primates > Daubentoniidae > Daubentonia > Daubentonia madagascariensis. Next base: position 2,459,241 of record JAKFHU010002136.1, read on the forward strand.
GAGAAATAAGTGTCTGTTGTGTAAGCCACCCAGTCTGTGGTATTTTGTTATTGCAGCCCAAGCTGACTAAAATAACCTTTACATAATTAGTGTCTCTTGCAGAATAATTTATATAATTATGTGCATAAAATGATGATAAACTGTTAAGCAATTTCTCTATTTGGCCATTAAATTTGGAAATATTGACAATATATGTATTTGTGGATCAAATATTGATCTTTCAAAATGTTTAAAACTTCAAAAATATTGATCAAACAACTGTCCAGGAACCTTCTAGAATAATGCCATTGGAAAACTCATTTATCAGTCATTCAGTAATCTAGATATCTTTCCTGATCACTTAAGCCCCCCAAATCTCCTTCATCTTCAAATTCCTATGACACTTTGTGCTTTCTTACACCTTCAATGCATTGTGTCTGTGATTACAGTCATGTGGATACATTACTTATCTTTCCTGCTAAATGGTAATCTCTATGCTCATTAACTTTTCACAGCATTAATACTGTGCTTTGCCCACAATCAGAACTTTATGCTTATGTTAGCAGAATGAATACATGAAAGAATGAACAGTAAGAATGTGGTCACCATTTTTACCTTGGTAGATCAACTTACCTCAACATCAGAAAAATATTGTATTTAGGTTTATTAAAATTACTTGTATGTTTGTCCAAGAGTTTCATTATATTATATTACATTATAAAAATTACAGATAAGAAGAAATAAAAGTACAAAGGTAATGTACCTTATAAATGTGTGTCCCTGGTAAATATGTAATGCATGTAGGAATTATTATTGATTACCTGGATATTGGTAATATTAAAATTCATGATTGATTATTTCTGTATTATAAATGCTGTTGGTATCTCATGGACACAAGTAAAGAAAATTTTAAAATAGTGTACATGCCATAATGGAAACACAGGTTATTTTAGGCCAATATTTCAAAAAGCAAAAGAAATTCTTTAAATGAAATTCCTATTAAGCTTGCCATATTCTTGTCCTCTTGGTTACTTAAATAATAAATTTTAAGACAAACTTTTAATTGTATTTATAACATATAGGCAAGCAAATAGAAAAAGAAATAATTGACATTTAGGAATAGTATCATACAGTATAATCCTTTTCATTTAGTCGAGTATTTCATGTTAGTTATTTTTCTAACTTGTTTGTTACAGAAGTCAAAGCCCTATGGCTGCAATGTGATAAAACCTAGAATTGTTCTAAGGCAAACATACTTTTTCTAACTCTTTGGTGAGATGGCTTTATTAACTAGGTACACATGTGCATTTGTATTGCTTGTATAATCACTAGCTTAGCTCTTCCATTCCTATGAAGGTTCATATAAAGGATTTTCCAAGACTTCTGTTACCCTCTCCTGACCTACGTACAATAAGAAGTTTGTTATACTCTGAACTCCATTTGTAATTCTTTCATGACAGTGAAAGCCTCCATAATGCACTCTCTTTTACCACAACTTGGGTAACCTGTAATAACAGTATTTTGTTACAGGAAAATATTATCATTCTTTTCCTCCACCAAATTTTGTATATGTGTATTTTAAAAATTATGTATCATTGTTAATATGCCTGATATTTTCATCAAGAATGAAGTAGAGTTCTATAGAACCTTGATATATTCAATTTTTATACTAGAAAGATCTGACTTAAAATCAGATAAAAATTTTTTTTTCTTTTATTTGAGAATATTATGGGGGTACACTTTGGTTATATATATTGCTTATGCACTGCCCATGTCAGAGCTACAATCATGGACATCCCCCAGAGTGTGCGCCCTGCAGCCATTCAGTGAGAGTTTTCCCATCCCCTCCACCCCCCTCCCACCTGCCTGACCCCTGCTGAATATTATTGCCATGTGTGACATATGTATTGATCAGTTAGTACCAATTTGATGGTGAGTACCAGTGGTGCTTGTTTTTCCATTCTTGTGATACTTTGCTTTGAAGAATGGGCTCTAGCTCCATCCAGGATAATACCAAATGTGTTAATTCACCATTGTTTTTTATTGTGGAGTAATACTCCATGGTATACATATACCATATTTTATTAATCCACTCATATATTGATGGGCACCTGGGTTGTTACCACATCTTTACAATTGTGAATTGTGCTGCTATAAACATTCGTGTGCAGATGTCTTTAATATAGGATGTCTTTTTTTCCTTTGGATAAATACCCAGTAGTGGGATGGCTGGATCAAATGGTAGTTCTACTTTTAGTTCTTTGAGGTATCTCCATATTATTTTCCATAGAGGCTGTACTAATTTGCAGTCCCACCAGCAGTGTATGAGTGTTCCTATCTCTCCGAATCCCCACCAGCATTTGTTGTTTTGGGACTTTTTGATATAAGCCAATCTCACTGGAGTTAAGTGATATCTCATTGTGGTTTTGATTTGCATTTCCCTGATGATTAGAGAAGTTTAGCCGTTTTTTATATGTTTGCTGGCCATTTATTCTGTCTTCTTTTGAAAAGTTTCTGTTCATGTCCTTTGCCCACTTTTTAATGGGGTTGTTTGATTTTTTCTTGTTGATTTTCCTAAGTTCTGTATAGATGCTGGTTATGAGCCCTTTATCAGATGTGTAGCATGCAAATATTTTCTGCCATTCTGTAGGTTGTCTGTTCACTCTGTCTGTGCAGAAGCTTTTTAATTTGATCAGGTCCCATTTATTTATTTTTGTTGCTGCTGTGATTGCTTTGGGGGTCTTCTTCATAAATTCTTTGCCTAGGCCAATGTGCATAAGAGTTTTTTCAACATTTTCTTTTAGAATTCTTATGGTTTCACTTCTTAGGTTTAAGTCTGTTATCCATCGTGAGTTGATTTTTGTGAGAGGTGAGAGGTGTGGATCTAGTTTCAGTCTTCTACATGTGGCTATCCAGTTTTCCCAGCACCATTTATTGAATAGGGAATCTTTTCCCCAGTGTATGTTTTTGTGTACTTTGTCAAAAATCAGATGAAAGTATGAAAATCAGATAAAATTTTGATACATCATGAATTACTTTTAAGAACATTTATTGGCTCCTTACTATATTTATGCCAGAATCAGTGCTATAGGCTTTTCCTACATTATCACATATTATTCTCTCAGAAACACTGTGAGGGAGACACTATTATTTTCACCATTTTACAAATGAGGAAATTGAGGCACAGAGAGGTTAAGTAATTGGTTCAAGATCACACCGCTAGCAAATAATAAAAATAAGGTTTGGACACAGGAAGTATGACTCCTGATATTTGGGCTAAATCACAAATGGCCTCCAATTATGATATAAACTATGCTCAAAAAATCAGAGAGTGATGGAAGGTAAGGAGTAGAAGTGGGGCCAGGTCCAGTGGCACATACTTGTAGTCTCAGCTACTCAGGAGGCTGAGGATGGAGAATCAATTGAGCCCAGGAGTTTGAGTACAACCTGGGTGACATGGCAAGACCTGGTCCCTAAAAAAAATTTAAAATAAAAAAAAAAGAAGTAGAAGAAACCTCTAATATCATTTAAGGAGTCACTACAGAAGAGGAAACTGAGGCCAGGAAGGTGAGGTCACTTGGGGAGAATTACAGTGCTTACAAATTACTGGAACTAGAGCTTATAAGGGATTAGAACAGAGTTAGAACCCAATGTTCTTTCCATTGAGTTGTCATTATATTACAGGGACCTAATGATTTCATGAGAATAAAAAATGAATTTCTTGACTCCTGAAAGACACTTGCGATATAATAGCGAATATATCTGGTATTTGTCCTCAGTTACTGGCATGGAACTCTTGAAACCCTTAAAATTCCCTAAGTGATAGGATTGTCTTTGTTATACTAAAAAGGTAATTCACGATGGGCTGCTAGATAGGTCCAGGGGACTGGACACCAGAAAGACCAACCACAAGTTTAGAAAGTTGAAACTTTGGACCAACCCAGTCTCCAGGGAGGAGCGGGGGTTGGAGATCTAGTTCAGTCATGTGGCCAATGATTTAATCAATTATGCCTATGTAACAAAGCCCCCAAAAAACCTCTGGACACTGACGTTCAGTGGTGATTCCCAGTTGGTGTACACATTGATGTGCTAAGAAAGTGATGCACCTGGATTCTATAAGTAGAGGGCACAGAAGCTCTTGGGCCCTCCCCCAACCTGATCCTGCATGTATCTTCATTTGGCTTTTCCTCATCTGCATTTTTTATAATAAACTGTAAGTATAAGTATAGTATTTACCTGAGCTCTGTGAGTTGTTCTAGCAAATTGTCAAACATGAAGGGATTGTGGGAATCCCAGAATTTATATCCAGTTGGTCACAACTCTGGGTAGCCTGGGGGCCCCCAAAGTACAGATGGCATCTGAATTAAGGGAAGTCTTGTAGAGGACTGAGCCTTTAACTTGTGGAGTCTGATGTCAACTCCAGGTGGTTAACATCAGAATTGTATTATAGTACCCCAGTTGGTGTCAGAACAGTTGGGTTGAAACAGAGCAACACTACAAACTATGGAACATTAGGTCAATTACTTAAAGAATCTGTGTCTTAAGTCCTCATTTGTAAAATGGAACAAGAATAGTGCCACCTCTTAAGGTGGTTGTGAAATTTAAATAAATTGTGTACCTAAAGCAAAAAAACAGTACCTAATCTATGGTTAACAATTGATAAATTATTACTATCATTTATTATTCAATTTTATCATGGTATAGATGCAACTTTATATTCTTTATTATTTTCTATTTTGTGTCATAAGTATAAGCAATTTTCTCTATTGCTATATAATCTTCATAATTCTCATTTAATGGCTGCATAATAATACATCAAATTGAGACAGAGTAACTTACTTCACCAGTCCTCTCCAAAAATAAAGTAGTATCATATCTTTTATATTCAAATTATATGTCTTTATGCATAAGACTTTTTTATCTTTTTGACAATTTACATAAAAGTTCCTAGGAGTTGGATTACGGGGCCAATAGATATAATTATTTTTACAGCTTAAGCCATATTGTCAAATTGTTTTTGAAAAGAATAGTATCATTTTACAATCACCAGCAATGTATAGGGGTGCATGTTTTCACCATAATCTCTTTAACAAGGGGTATTACCAGTATTTTAATATATCATTTTAAAATACATAAAATGACACCTTCTTTCTATAATAATGCATTTTTCTTACATTCCTTTAAACACTAGTGAGGTTAAATATTTTTCCCACTTGAAAAAAAAGAATATCTTCTACTAAATTAATTATTTCTGATATCTTTTCAGTATCTATTGATATTTTGATATCTGTTTTAGCAGTTTGACAAGTTCTTCATTGAATATAGATATTAACACATTCTCTCTTGTACCAATTTTAAAATCACAAACATCATAGGGAATGTCCTCATTAGCACTCTCCTGGTTATAAGAAATGAGAACCCTAACACTTGTGCTTAGGTAGAGGGTGTTTGGAAGGATACAGAGGAAAATTATAAGAAGGAGGAATAGGAAGAAATACGGGGTCTTGCAAGGCCTGCAAAGTGATTAGGCAGTAATTCTGTTCTGTTCTTATCTTGTTAAGCTTCAGCTCCTGGTCCTGTTTCTGCATTCAAGTTGCCTTTGTTCTTTGTGCTTTCTACAGACTTATTTTCTCCACTCTGCTGCACATGACCATTATGACACATACCTCACAGTTTGGGCTTTAGCCCTCAAGTTCAGATGATCTCCTAAGTTAAGCACCCATTATCACTTAACTGAGTCTCTGTGACTATATTTCAAATCAGATTAGACCATTTTCACTGAAATGTCCACCCTGGTTGTACTAGCTGTGTCAGAATTCTGAAGTCATGCATTATTTGGAATTGTTCCCTTCTAAACCTTTGCCAAGTAAGTTTCTCTAATAAAAGGGTATGGAATTGGCCACAAAAATGTTTGGCATGCCTAATACAAGGTATAATGGAGAACCCTGGCTTTCATATGTGCCTAGAGTTAGTCAAACAGCAATGTTTGAGGAGACAGTCCCCTAAATTGACCTCACTTCTAATACTAACAGCATATTTGGGAAAGAGTTGTCTCCAAAACTACCTTCAGGTTTGAAAATTTGCTAGGACTCGCAGAACTCCGGTTATGGCTTATTAGAGGGAAAAGATACAGATCAAAATCAGCCAATTGAAGTGATGCATAGCGAAGAGTCTGGGAGGATCCTAAACATGAAGCTTCCATTGTCCTTTCCTATGCATTCAGGATGTGTTACTCTCCAAGCATTGATATGTGACAATATATACAGAGTATCAATAACTAGAAATTCTCACCTGACCATCAGTGTCCCAAGTTTTTATTGGGTCTTCCTTACATAGGCATGCTTGATTGAGTGAATGTACACATGGTTGAACCCGGTCTTCAGGATGACTGACTAAATCACATGGCTTGTCTATCCAGGAGGCTAACCCCACCCTAAGACTGTGGGATGTGGCCAGCCCCACTCCAAGACTATACAGGTGTGGCCATACCTTACCCTTAATCATAGTGTTACTATCTGGCTAGTCCCAGACCCCCAAGCAAACAAGGATTACCTCCCAGGACCTGAGGGTGAAGGTCAGACCTTCTCTTTGGGCAAAACTGAATTCTTTACTACACAATATTAAATAATTTAAAAATAGAAATTAGTTACAAAATTAAGCCAACATTTATATAAATGTTTTATTCATATTATTTCTTTTAATCCTCACATCAATCTAGTAAAATAAATATTTTTCTATTATATAAATGAATAAAATAAAGATCATAATAGTTAAATAATTTGCACACAATCATGTAGCTTGCAAATGCCAAAATGGGATTCAAACTCCAGTCTACCAGTCTGTAAAACTAGTTCTTTCCCTCTTTACTGCCCAGTCTATGGGAACAACCAGACTTAGAGAGTTAAGCGTGTGGATGTGCCCTCTTGCATCATAGTGTAGCTGTAAAAGAGTCACTTAACTCCAATGTATTGCCATTTTGCCTGCAGCCCCTCTCACAAGGCCAAAAAGTAGAAAAATGGTCTTTCCTTAGAACAGCAGAAATCACTTCTGTTAACGCTTTCCAGAATAATATCTACAAGAAAGCAAATACCTAAAATTTATGGGTAGAATTCCTTTTATTATTCTAGATGTTAAATTCATAAAAAGATGAGATATTTGTTGCTGCTATAATAAATGCGTGGGAGTCAATGCATGAAGTGGATAGGGGAAGAAAGATTAAGTTACCAGTGAAGTTGTTGAAAGGAAAAATATAAAGAATAATAATCTCAATTATTGTACATATTGATTTCTCCATGATATCAAGAATCTGTAACAAGTTTAACTTGTTTCAATGAAACTGTTTGAAAATTCCTAGAATACCAGTCTGTTTGACTCACAATGTAAGAAGAACATTTTAACATGCTGTCCCCCTGCACATGCAGATTTAAAATGAAGGTTTCTGGAATAATATACATCTTAATAAATTTAGTTCACAGTATTTTGATGAATACATATTCAAATTAATCTGCATAGTGCTCAAATCCTAATATGTAATCCCATATGAGATCAAGAACTTTCAATTCCTCATCTAAGTAAACACCAATTTGCATTTGTGATTAAAGGTTATGGGAATATTTAATATCAAGCTGGTTTTCCCCTTCCACTCATCACTTCCTCCCATCTACCTACATCCAGGTGAGAACTAAATGTTGACTCTATTTAGGGAAGTACATCTGATCTGCAATTTAAAAAAATCACAATCGAAAGTCAAATATAAACACAATGAGCCATTATTACTCTTTACCTGAATTTCTCCAGTCCTATCAGCCTGTGTAAATGAGATCTTACAGGATGACTTGAACAACATCAGCATCATGATCATTGCAGCTTTATTGAAGATCAGCAGCCAAAGGTATAATGATGTAGAAATAGATGCCCAAAACAAAGAGTACCAAGCTTCTGGTAGCCAAAATGTATTCTCACTCTCTCCCCTGTCAGGTAATTAAATCTTCAAGTTAACCAAAGTTGGTTTCACTAGACTTTTCTGTGCATATACTTTTTGAAACCCAGGCTGAAAATCTTATACATAGTGCATTGTATAAACTCACAAGCTTAGGGATGAAGAGGTCCCAGTTTATTCTCACGTATCAGCAACTGGAAACGTGCCTCAAGGTAGTGGAGGATGGGAGGAGGCCACAAAGGGAAGGGACGTTGCTGTAAATGACTTACCCCAGCCAAGATAAGGCCCCTCAAAGAAACCCCAGGCAGAAGAAAACAAATTCTTAGAAAACTTCTCTGCTTTGACCATTTCATCCTCTATAATTAAGACCCATTAGTTAGCCATGATTTTTCTTAATGTGTATTCCAAGAAAGAAATTGCTGGAACTACAAATTCCAAAATTAATGGGAGAGGAAAAACTGGAAAAGATTAGTGTCCCCACAAAAACATATTGTGCCACCTGACTTAGGTAGTAACATATGGCCCACAGGTTACACTCCTTATGTTGAAGAAAAACATGCAAAACTCCAGCAAATAAATGAAAATGGATAAATTTTTAGCAAATAAACTGAAAAAAGAAGATTATGGGGTTTTTTTGGTTCTCTTGCAGGGGTACTATTGAACTGAAAGAGTTGACACAAACATATAGTGAATTTAAAATGTTCCTACAACACAACACCCTGGGTGGTTCCAGGAAAAAATGTAAAGGCCAAGTTTAAAAAAAATAAAAATCTGGGTGTATGCTAAAATTCTCCGGAGCCTAAGGCTTCTCGCTTGTGAAAGAGATTAATCCATTTTTTAAAAAGATGAAGAAAGAAAGAAAGCATGTCAGTTAACTGATTAGAGAAAGCAGATTTTTTCCCTATGTATTTGAAAGTTAATTTTTTTTTTCTTAAACTGACACATTGGGCTGTGATGAGGGCACTGAGGTTATTTCAGTAACACAGTCGTGGTCCATAGCAGTGTTGCTTCTATGATTTGAGTCCTTCTTTTAATAAACATAAAAACCTCATGCTGAAGGTTAAGGAAACATTAACTGCTGCTGTAACAGATCAAACCTCAAATCTCAGAGGCTTAGCACTGTACAAGTTTACTTCTTGTATTGTTGCAACAGTGTTAATGTTAAAATCCAGTTGTGTGTGTTAGGGGCAGGGGACTGTGTTTCCAGTTAATTTGGTTCTTCTCAGGGACTTAGACCCTTTCTTCCTGTGTGCTTGGCTGCCTTCAACACAGAGATCCAAGCATGCCCCTGATATCAGCTTCACTCAAGCCCACTAGAAGAGGAAAAGCACAGGGGGCCATGAAATCAGGTTCTCATGGCCCAGAACCAGGAGCGGCACCTATCACTTCCACTCACATTTCATTGGCCAGAACACGTTCACATGGTGTCATCGAATGGAAAGGTGGACGGGAAAGGCAGTATGGCCGGATGCCAAGAAAGAAGAAGAAATGGGCTTGGTGGGCACTAAGTGGTCCGCCACACTCCCTGAGAAAATCCTGAGCAATTCTTGCAGAGGGTGCCATCTACGAGGACTGTGTCTTAGGGTCTACATGCTGCGTGTATTCCTACCAGCCAAGAAGACTCATTCATTCATGCGTTCCTTCTTTCGTTCTTTCATTCAATACATGTTTATCGAGTGCCTGCTATGTGGCAGAAGCAGTTTAAATTAGAAGATATATCAGTGCAAAAAACAAAAATCCCTTCCTGCATGGAGATTGCATTTTAATGGAGAGTGATAAGACAATAAACAAAATAAATAAGTAAGTTTTATGGTATATTAGAAGCAATTAGGACTGGGGAGAAAAAAAATAGAGGAGAGAGGCAGAGAACGCAAGTACATGGGGGACGGGTTATAATTTTAAGTAGAGTGGTCATGACTTAAAAGGAAGTGTTGATGTGTGCCATGGGAAAACGTTGTCAGCACTCATTTAGTGATTTGTTTTTAAATGTTTCTCAATATAAATTTATGTAGGACTGAATATATGGCTTCTCAAAATACAATCACTGCCCTGAGGTTCCGACAATCACTCTTGCTCCTGTACCAATCCAGGTCATAATCCACTGGCCTATAAAATAAGTAAAAAGTACTTATCTTTCACTTCTAACAAGTAAAGACCAAGACAGATTCTTTTAATTCAGAAAAAAATACCTCGGAACTCATGTACTCCAATTGAATATGTGAAGGTAGGTACTCAAGTCAAGGGACATTTAATGTCTTGGCCAATAAGGCTATATAAATGGTAAATTGAGAATAAGAATCCATTTAAGTCAAAAGATTTTTGAGAAATAATTTCAAGTATGTAGGGAGCTGCAAGTTCCAAATTACTTGGGGCCTTGAAAGACCTCTAAAATGACCCAGGACAGAGTTAACTTGCATAGAACTGGTCCAATAAAAAGTTGTTAAGAGGCAGCAAGCAGAGAGCCGAAATGAATTTATCAGAGCTCTCCTAGCCTAAATCCTTGCTTAACTCAAGTCAGCTTTGCCTACTGGGCTTTGAATGTTTGGTTTTCAGTCCCAGAGATTTCAGACTAAATCTATGCCCAGTGGAATAGATTGACTCAGCACACCACAGGATTCTGTCTCTGCCAGGCATCACTGTGGTTGGTGTCATGAAATTAAACCTTAAGACAGTCATCATAAATAAAGAGAATTAGCCACTGGTAGTATAAGCTACCTTGACAGGATTTATAATACATTTTATATTGAAATGCTTTTGAGGAGATGATTTCTTTCTTCTAAAAATCCTCAAGGAGAAACACCAAATCTCTACAGAAGCAAAGTGAACATATTGCTCCCCCTCCCCCACATTCCTTCCCAGGCGACAGATGGAGCAATCTGGTTCCCACCCCCCAGCCCAGCCAGCTCCATGCAAGAAGAATGGAAGGAGCCTAGTTTAGCTCATTGGACTCAACAGCATGTGAACTTTGCTGCTGTTCACTGTATGCTTTTGAGAATAAATTATTTTTTCTGGAAATCTTCCTCTTTCCTGGTACCTCAATTCTAGTCACTGAGTAGCTGCCTACATTGTTTTCCAAAGCTCAAAATCCAGGCCAGTGACTCCATTTCTCAAAGACAGAGGTCTTGCCTTCCTCCTAAGAGCCTTCCCAGGAATAGCAATTCTGCTCCTGAAACCCAACCTAGTGTTTAAACATCTCCACTCTCGTCCAGGCCTCGTGAACTCTGATTATATATGGCATTTTGTCAGACCTCCAGACATCCACAATGGCCCACTGCACTGTTTTCTGAGTGGCCCACCTGCCAAAGCAGCAGCCTCTAATCTTACAGAGACACTAGGCTACTGGGATCACCCAGGCTACACTTTCCAATAAAAAGGCCAGTAGCTGTGTGTGGCTACTTAAATTAAAATTAAAATTAAAATTAATTAAAGCTAAATAAAATTAACAATTCAATTCCTTAGTCACATTAGCCACATTTTAAGTTCTCAAAGCCACATGTGTCTGGTGGCTACCATATTGGACAGCACAGAGACTATTTCCATCAGTGCTAAAAGTTCTATTGGATAGCAGTGATCTAGAGCCTGGAAAAGAAACGTCAAAGGGCACAGATTTGGCCAATAAGAGTCAGCCTTGATTCATTCATGCCACTAACAGAAGTGTACTGAATGTCCACTATGCTGGTCCCCCTAATGGAGCTAATATTCTAATAGGCTTACAGCATGGGCTGATGGATATAGAAAATTAAAGGCAAGGATGATTGTATGTTTTGTTCACTCACAAATACAAGAACCTAGGATAGTGACCGGCACACAGCAGAAGTATAGTAAGTACATATTAAATAAATGAAGAGAACACATGGTCCAGTTAATTACAAGGTGTTACAGACCAAATATTTGAGTCCCCCCCTCCAAAATTCCTATGTTGAAGCCCCATAATGTGATGGTATTAGAAGCTGGGGCCTTTGGGAGGTAATTAGTGTCATATGAGGTCATAAGGGTAGAGCTCTCATGAATTAGTGCTCTTATAAAGGAGACCCCAGAGAAATCTCTCTCTACCTCTGCTCTCCACCTTATAAGGATACAAGAAGTCAGCAGTCTGTAAATCAGAAAAGGGACCTCACCAGAACTCTACCATCTGGCATCCTGATCTTGGGCCTCCAGAACTGTGGGAAATAAATTTTTGTTGTTCAAAAGCCACTCAGTTCATGGCAGTTTGTTAGCGCAGCCCGAATGACTAAGATGTAAGGGGATCATCATAGAGGAATAGGAATAATTTTCTAGGTTTCATTACAGGTCAGATTAAATAACTCACTAAATGTTCCAATCCTTTTTCTATGGTCACCAATTTTCTAGTCACTAATTCCACATCTTGGGTCCATTAACACCAAGAAAGGGTGAATAGACAGGGCCATGGTAGCTACAAAACTAAGTCAGTCACATTATAGTTGAGTAAAGTGGCACACACATTCAGAAATCACTCCTCTGTAAGTCCAGTTAGCACAAACAGGTTTTCAAGATTGAAAGAGAACATAAAAAAAAAAAGTTTCTACACAAAACAAACTGGGACTCAGAGCTTAGACCAAATTGGTCCCTGTTGCAGCCACATTTGAGCAGTCAAACCCCTGATTGCTCTATTTAACATCTTTTAACAATAATAGTGTTTATTTGTCCCCAAGCCCATAGCATAGAAGAGTTTTTTCTGGCCCTACCAATCACCCGGAACTGCACATACAAAAATGAGTCAGGCCTCCTCCCATCGCTGTCCCACTGTGCTTTCTCAGTTTAGCTGGTCCAATCTAAGAGAGTATATAGATTGGGTAGTAACAAGGAGAAGAGGACAAGAATTAGTAAAAAGATTAGAGTTAGGAGCCTCCGGAGGAAGCCTCCAAGGAAGAGGCTGATATTTGGGAAGAAAGAGAAGAAATAAAATGATTGGAAATTATATTTAGATATTCATCATTAAGGCTGGATCTGCATTTGGAATATAAAATAATTTATGGTATCATCTGAATAATTCAGTCTAGAAGTATCTCTTTTGAACTGTGCACACCTCGACAACTGAAACTTCCGGAGTTTATTTAGATTGCTGTTCCCATTTTCTTCTCCACACTTTTCTATAAATAGATAAAGGAATGGGAGGGAAATGTAGTTAATCATGTATCCATCTCGATCTATAGAAGTCATATTTAAAGGGGACATGTGGTCTGGAAGGGAAGAAGGGATTTTCCATCAAAACAAATAGACCACAGAAATCAATCTTGGAGTGTAGTAACGTGACAGATGTTACAGCTGATGTCCCTCACACTCTAAATGCATGGATGGCTTTATGAATAGCTGTTATTCTGGTATCTTTGAATGAAAAGCTCAGGTCCTTTTAGAAAGGATGACTGTTTGATTAAAGCTACTTGAGTGTCTTCTCAGAGAATACTCAGATATATAGAAGTACTGGGAGACGAGGTACCTGGTTTCTAATCTTAACTCTAACACTAACTGGATGGATTATTTATTTCCATTGGTCTCTGTTTCCTTGTATGTGATGCTGGATGTCAAAAGCAGGTCAGTGTTAGGCTTGATAAAGAGACAGAGACAGAGGGAGAGAGAAGATATCACTGATTGTGAAAGTATTAGATAAATAGTGTGTTCTAACGAAAATGTCTCCTGAATCACTGCCCTACTTATATCTGGCCAAACAAGTATTAATAAGATAAACATGCCATTCCAACATTTTTATTCAGTAGATCAATTTTTTAATCCTCAATCAGGGTGACACCACCTTTGGAAAATGCTTGTAGTAGGCACTTTGGTTTCCTTTGGTGAAAAAGGATTTAAAATCCTCCAACAAATGAACACACAAAACATCAAAATAATGTAGTAACAGAAGTATGTACCAGCCAAGCAGCATCAGATGTACTTTCAAATTCATGCCCCTAATTCACCCTGATGTGAGTGGGAGGCCTGACTGATCCGGGGCCCCAAAAGGAATCTTGACAACATGCCTTTTGTTTTGTACTGTGCATGCTGCAATTTCTAGGTGCATCTGGGTTAGCACTGAAGCAATACTTTCTATTTCCAAAGCACTTTATAATCATTAATGATTTAAGCCTTACAACATCCCTCCAAAGGAGGTCAGTAGCAAAACATGAGGAACACAGATGAAAAAAACAAGAGGAAGATGTTAAATGATGTGGTAGAAATTACACAGAGAAAAGGCACTATTAAAGCAAAGAGCACTCTGCTCTTCACACAGACAGTCAATGTGGGTGTGTGATAAAGAATAATATTTTCAAAACAAGATCACATGTGTTTGTTCCACCCTCCCCACCAATAAAGTTACACCCTTTCAAACACTCCCCTCCCTGTCTTTGCTTATAGCCTGCCTTCTCCTTAATCCATTTAATGTCTGAAGTCACATTTTCACTATGTTAAAGTGATTTAGTCCTCTGCTATTTGTAATTCAAAATGTATCCATGGTTGTAGACTAATGTAAGTTAAGAAAAGACCTTCCCTAACCAGAAAAGAAACGATTAGAAATATTTAAGCCATTTTATTGGCGTGTTCCCATCATACAATTTTGTCCATGATTTTAAGGCTTTCATAGACCCATTGATGTCCACTCAAGGATTCGCTCAGACTCAAATTCCTACTACCAGGATGAAGACTGCTCCCCAGGGATTCCATTCTCACTGCCACCCCAGGCTCCAGCCTAACTCAAGGATCTGATGGATCCCAGCCTTAGGCAGTTGTTGGGACTCTTGGAGCCCATAAACCCTAGATTAAGAAACCCTGCTCTGATTTCTGGAGGTCATTTGCCTGTTGTTGTATCTGTGCAACTTACTTTGATCGGCACAAAAGATGTTATCTCTAAAAGGCTATATGTTCTCCATCATTTTATAAATTAAATGATATGTTTATTTGCTTTACATTATAATGTAATACATTTTCTACCTTTAGGTTAAAGACATATCAAAATGTCAATCACTCTTCATGTCTTAATTTTAAATGTATCTAATTTTTTCCTTTCCTTTCTTTTTTCTCGGCAAGTACCTACCAATGAATATTAGAAGAGCCTGAAATTTAAAGAGTTTTTTTTAGAGGTGTATACTTTTGTATATTGAAGAAACGTTTTTGTAAAGTGAGTAAGTTCTCAATTCAACTACTAAATTTGTTGCCCATATTTTTCTTAACAGGCAAAAAAACCATTATTTAAAACAGAAAAGTTTTTCAAAGGTGGCCTCAGGGCAATACTTTGGCCATAGTGAAGCCCAGGTATATAAAACTCTCTTGAAATTTCTTATACTCTTCCCTTGGTTGCATCTAAATACATTTTCTCATGGGGTCATCTTTGACTCTTCAGAACAACAGTATAGAAGGGCTGTCTGGAAAGTATCCAGCCATTGTATCCATGTATCCATCGTATCCATGGCTGGATACTTTCCTCCTATGTAGGTAATTTACTAGATGCTATGATGTTATCTTAATAATAAGTTAATGAATTTTTTAAATTACCATTTAATAAAACATGAATTGATAATAGTGTCTACATGAATAGGAATTTGTTTAATTGTTTAGTGAGTAATATTAAAAAATTAAAAATTACCAAAGAGCAAATCACATAATCAAAATATGCAAACTACTTATCTAGCCATTTTATGTCCCAAAGAATATATGAATGAGTTTGGCTGGGGGGCTTCCGTGGGATGTGCAGAATACCTCCATGTATCGTTGTAGAATGAAACAAGTAGTTCCTCCTCCCACAACAAGCAAGAGAATAGTCATCTATAGAAGGAGCTTATATGCTACAAATTAATAATTTAAGAATTTGTATCATTCCCAACTCTACTCAAAATAATTTTGGTTTTTTTCTTTTTTTGCAAAGTAGGAATACAACATGATTGTAATTTCATAAAAAGGAAATCTAAAAAACCATATTTTGGAGAAAGAACAGGTGAACAGAAGGAGAATAATAGGCATGTTGGGGAAAAAAATTGTGTGTGTTTGGGGGATGGAGGGTAAGTCAGAGAGCCAGGACTTGTAGCTTTTATTCGGCCCAATCAGAGAAGAAAGAGACTGCACCGGAAGGGTATGAAAAGCCAAAAGTCTAGAAAGGTGGCGTGTTCTATAGTAAGGCAGGGATAGGTTCGTTTGGAGGAAAGAGCACCAGTACATTTGATTCTGTTTTCACTGTCTCCTGTTCACCAAGTAATTATCTGTTGCTACTTTCTCTCTCCCAGGGCTCTGAATCCAGGAAGCCCAAGCAGAGTACTGATGTAGACTCATCAAAATTCAATACAACAATGCAGGTTGAGTCTACCCAAAGGAGAGGTAAAAAGAAAAGTTGACAAAGGGAGAAGAGGCAAATTTTGAGGCCTGAGGGAAAAAAGAACAAAAGCTAACCCTCAATCCTAGTCATTTTATCAAGATAATGAAAGCCAATGAGGCCATGCAGGCTTTCCTACATGATTTATTTTTCTCTCTGGCTACGAAACTAGGAAATATTGGTCAATAATCCACTCACCACTGAATTATTAAATATACAGTGCAATGGAAGAGAGATTACAAGACACAAGATACATTCTTATTTTTTTCTCAATCATAAAATTAGACCAAATAATATCATGATATGTAGCTGTACTTTTACCTTCAGCATTGCCAGCAAAACTACAATGAATAATCTTTGGATCAGAAAATGAATATTTCCAATTAATTTTTCTAAGTGTTCTATAAACAGAAACTGGTTCAAACAATATCCAATAATAAGTATAGTATTAAAAATTGGCCTGGAAACAGGAGTTTGACTTGTTCAGAAGTCATCTCAACGAAACAGATCTCTTTTGGGCTATGTAAATTCACTGATAAGTACAAGATAAGTTACTACAGAACTATTTTTCCAGCCGTGTTCAGGATCCCCAATCATGCTGGGCTTCAAGTGCTAGAAATGATTTAGCAGCCAGTTCTTCCATCTGCCCTACAATAGGCAAGCAGCCAGCATCTAGGATGATCAACAGCCCCTGGGGCTTATGACTTACCAGCCAGTGAGTAATATGTTTTGCTGTTTGGTGCTTTGTCGATTGATTGATTTCTTAGAGTGAAAATTACCAAAGCTGCAACCCACCTGCCAATACTTTTATTTCTGCCAAATTATTTTAAAAACATAACCTGGACATCAGAATACACCTAACCTATGGTAGATGAAACTCTATTAGCACCATATGCTAAGTGCTTTAGTAATTGAAAAAAGATTTCCAAAGGTATATATCATCTGTCTGTATGTACATATGTACACACATACGTACATATATATACACATACTTAAAATACTTCTTTTCAGTTTCTAGTCACAGTGAATAGTCTTTAATTCAATATCTTTTCTACTAATGTCATATTTGCCAGAGACCAGCTATAATAGATTAAGTGGGCTTATTTGAAGGAGCCAATAAAGCCAGTTGTTGATATTAACAAGCTTCAGTGACTGCCAGAGGAAATGTCCCAAATAGACAGAGTATACCATTCCAAAGGGTATCATCTAAATTGTGAACATTGTGCTTATAAACTGAAAAATTAACATCATACTTTAAAATGAACCATAATGCTTGTTTTCAATCAGAATTTGAAACAAGGGAGATGTGCTTACTTGTATAATGCACCATTTGGCAGAGTGATTAAGAACTAAAATTCTGGAGGTTGACCCTCTGTGTTCACAATCCAAGTCCCACCTTGTACTAAAAGTTACTTCAGGCAAGTAATTGAACCTCCCTATGCCTTGTTTTCTCATCTGCAAGAAGGGATAGTAACAATAATACCTCACGGAGTTATTCAGATGATTAAATGAAACAACACACGGAAAGCCCTTAGAAAAGTGCCTGGCGCACATTAGTTCTCTGATAAACGTCAGTTATGGCTCTTGCCACCTAGAGCTTTAGGTCGCCAGGTCTCATCAGATCCTCTGGGTCTGACAGCTACCCAGACCTAAGGAGAAAAAATATCTCGGTCTTTTGCAAAGGACTGTTGGTTATTCAGCCATGGCAGCAGAGCACTTTGAACTGGAGGCTTTGGGGTTGGAGCTAGAAGCAAACCACAGAAGATGTGGCTACTCTCTGGGGAAGAAACTCACTAGCATATGAAGGAAAAATGTGGGAGAAAAGCTGGATGAGGAGATTTGAATGAATAAAATAAGACAGTATATTTCAGCAAAATCTTATAAGCCATGATGGGTAGAATCAAAATTCTACTATTATGCTGTAATATTATGGCTTAATTGGGTTTGTGTCTGTGTGTAGAGAGAAAAGAGGAGAGGGACAGATAGGGAGAAATAAGTGTTGCTGGGATAAATATTTTAGCTAACCTGATAGAGAGAAGGTATTATTAAAAAATTAAGTAAATAAAAATGAAAGTCACCATTTACCTACCCCCAAGGCAAACTGACTATAGCTACATAACCAAAACTTAAATCATCCAGATTTCTCTGAAAGGTTAACCCTAAATATAAACAAAACACGAACATAAGCTTTTTGTACTTATCAGCATGATTCAGTGGAATTAAACCAATACAGCTATAGACAAATCAGCTTAAACAGCCCTATTTGCCTTAAAAAAGAATACATGACAGCCAATCATAAAAAAAGTTCAAAATGCTTCCTTCTTCATGTTCTATAAGTTGTGCTGTAATGGCTATAAAATTGAGACTTGGGCCACGTTTACATTTCAAAGTCTCCCAATTCATGAACTGTTCTTTTTTTTTTTTTATTGCACAACATTACAACATGGAGACTGTAGTTAATAACAATGTATTGTATTCTTGAAAATTGCTGACAGTAAATCTTAAGCGTTCTCACCATAATAAACGATAAGTATGTGTGCTAATATATACGTTATTTAGCTCGAGTAAGCCATTCCAAAATGTATAGATATTTCAAAACATCATGCTGTACACAATAAATATATACAATTTTTATTAGTCAATTAAAAAATAAATAAAAACTTTATAGAGACATTAAAGAAGCCTTAAAGAAAAAAAAGATAAACAGCCCTAAAAATGTGGAAAAATCATTTCCTTTACATTCACATGCCCCTCTTGAATAAATCTCAAATGTCAAGAAGTCTTTCCTAAGTCTTTTGCCCTAGGCCCTAGAGATTCTCTGGGAGCTATCATCCTTTCTTCAGGAAAAGAAAAAAAAAATGCAAATGGTTCTTTTTTTATGCACAATAAACTCTAAAAATTCTAACTTGATCTGATTTTATTTTATTTTTTAGAGTATTCAGTATATTTTGTAAAGTTCTTCAAAGTCGTTGAAGAGTCTTCAAGATTATTAAATGGCTTTATGACCTCCCAAGTTCAAAACTGTACAATATTGATAGGGATGGTTAAGGGTATAAAATTCAGGGTCAAAAATGTTATGGATGTTTCAGAATGATGAAAAAAGTGAGAAAACTAAGTTGAAGACAAAGGCAGAGAAAAATAGAGCTTTGTTCAATTATAATTCTCTTAATCGAGGAAATAGCTGTGTTTAGCTCCTTAAACTCTCTCAAGCCAGTTTCTAGCTTAGTAACAGACAAGTTTGCATACACACATACACCCTCCACACAATATCTTGGGAAGGCATCAAAGTCAAAAGATCCGCTGAAAATCAACGTTTTAAAAGCAGCAAGTGAAAAGGTAAAAAGGAGAAATTGAATGTGCAAGAAAGGGAGAGTGCCAGGGTGGCAGTGAGGTGCCATGCTGACAACTGACCCCACGAGGCCATGCAGGCACTCAGAGAACCAATCAGAAGGCACAGAGGTAAAGGCTTAATTATGAAGAAGCAACACTTCTGAAATGTCACTGAATTCTTCCCAAAATTTCTTGAAAGAAAACTATATAAACACATTGAAGGGGAAGCAGGCAGCCTAGAGAAAGCTCTGTTAAAAAACAAAAACAAAAACAAAAAAAAAACCTCTCCTGCCCCCTGTGAGAGTGATGCAGAAAAGGAAAGGATGACAGGGTGAGGGCAGAAGGTGGGTGAAAGAGATAATGCAAAACTACCTAATCTCTGGGAATGGCCTTAAAAGGAAAACATGTGTACAGCAAACAAAAGATCAATTCCACACCTTATTATTATTATTATTATTGTTATTTTCTGGTTAAAATGCATGGTTAGTACCAGTTGGTAATTTTCACTTAGGTAAACAAAAATTGTCTTCTTACTCTAAACTGTCTACACTATTAGATTCTAATCATACAACCAATCAAAAATGAAAAAAAGTTTATTAAGCCTCCACCTACTGTGTTTTGTCCAGAGGCACGAGGTATGGGGGAAATTACAATAACTTGCCAAACAGGGAGACCTTGCTCTCAAACTCCTTGTATCTAGGTATAAAGCTAAGATTTTACATTTGATTTTATAAACAGGAAGGCTCAATCAGTGCTCAAAAAGGACAAAAGAGAACTGGGCCTTGGGACTTCGGCCTGCCTGAGCTTGTCTGAGATTTTAAGAAAAGGTGATATTTCAACTGTATTCGTGAAAGAGTGGGGTTCAGTTAGGTGGAGCAACTAGAAGAAGGCTTGCTAAGTGAGGGACCAGCTGGGAGCAAAGGTCTGGAGGCTGGAAATTGCACGGCATGTTCTAGGAGATGCAAATAGACAAGGTGGGCCTGAAGAATGGTGAGCAGAGGGGAATGGTACCCAAAATCTGATCAGCTACACCCACAATTGTCCTGGGTGTCTGGGCTTGGCATCAACCACCTTTGTGCTGGTGATCGATTTAAAAGCCTCATTTCAACCTCCTAAATGATGTTTGTGTGTGCACGTGTTTGTGTGTGTTTGTTTTCTACATTAAAAAAAAAAGTTTGAGGAAGGGAAGTTCATTTACTTTCTTCAAGAGAATTATGATACAGGGCATCTGAAATTAATCATTACCATAGACAGAAATCCCTTTATAGAAAATTATTTGGTAGGCTGTCTCTGTATTGCTACTCTATTTATTATTTACATGCCTTAGTAGGACTACATTTTTGATAGATTAAAGAGCAGAGAATTAAAACAAAACAATGAAATGTGCTCCGTCCCAAAGGAACAGCAATAAAAAGAAAAATTGCATTAGCAAAACAGAGAACCTACTGGTATTTTAACAGACAGAATGACAAATAAGATTATGTCTATGATGGAGGTATAAATCTGATTATAAGTAATAGATAGGAAGAAAAATAACATTAAATCACCTAGTAACAGCATGTCTATAGTATGTTGCTCTTTGAATTGAGAAATGACAATAAGCACACTTGAAGGACTCAACCTCTTTGTTGAGGGAGGTACAAGAAATATCTAGACCTATTTAGAGCCAATCACTACACAAATTCCTAAACAGCACCATAATGGACTGTGGTTGTTTAGTCACTGTCATTGCCCTGCACCAGTGTTGTTTTCTAATCATTGCCCTAACCAGGGATTGGATGAAGAGACCAGAATTCCCAGTCTCATGTCTTATGCTATTGTGAGTTAGCTCTTCAAACCTTTCCAATTCTGATTTTCCTTGCTGTAAGATAACAGTCCGGATTCTGTAACTGCTGAGGCCCTTCTCAGTTTTAGAATTCCCTAACACAGGTGGCCTTTGGTGTCACCAAAGGTGGCAATTATTAGAATACGGACAAAGACACCCTGGAGTCCACTGTCTCTCTGGACTTCTTGCTATGAGAAATAGTAAATTTGTTTAAGTCAGATTGCATCAGGGTTTTATTTTCAGTCAAAAGTTGATAATGTTTCTAATCTGGGTTTAAATGTTTAAACATGAATTAAGAAAATTGCATTTTCTAAGGTTTATTTACTAGTTGCATAAGCTTAATAAATTGACCATTAAATGCATTGCAATAATCTTACATACCTGTTTGTAAATAAATATAGATATGTTTATATGAGACTTTTCATAGTGCCCAATTTCTCATAGGCACTCAATGAATGTTAACTATCATTAGCACTTAATAACTAACATTTAAATGGTACTTTGCAGTTAAAAAAAAAAAACAACACTCACTTTTCCCCCATTTGATTGTTTCATCATCCCTGTGGAGAGGTGCTATTGTCCTAGTTGAAAAACGGAACTAACTGAGAAAATTGATCCAAGAGGATAAATGACTTTCCTGAGTCAAAAAGTTAATTAGAGGTTGAGTCAGAACCATGTCATCTGGCCCCAAATATCTTGCTATTTCCACTACACTATATTATCTTTTACTATTTTGCCATTAATACAGAGAAGAGGTCAGAAACAAAAATCTGTCTTTGTAAGTCAAAATACTCTTCTTATTGGCCAATGGAACTCTATGTGATAAAGGGGAAAAAATTAGAAAGTTATTACAGAAATCTCCATGGGATATTTAATCAAGGGGCTGAAGCAATCGTGTTTGAAAACCTGTACCCGAGAAAAACCACTTGACATCTTTAAGAAGCCAGCTTTAAAATAAAAGACCAATGAGTAACCAGGAGGCAAGAAGCCCTGAGTTAGTTAATGATGGAACTAGGGACAAAGAACTTGTGTCGCTCTGTTTTGAGAAGAACTTTCAAAGAATTGTAGCAGAGAGAATGATAATGGAGAACCCTCAATAGCTTTGTAACGACACAGCATTTCATTTGTCTTGGAATGTGAATGTCTTAATATTGCTGTAATTGGAAAAATATATCCTTTATGAAACTCTCTCCTATGAAAATACATTCCTCATGAAACCCATGAGGTCCAATCTCAAAAGCATTTTTTTTTAAGCAAAGCAACTAATCCAACAATCACAGAGTAATTTCCAATTCACTGAGATCCTTTGCTTTTTTTCTTTCTGAACACCCTGAAAAGAATACATCACATCCAGTGGTGATGGCTGATGGAGATTGAGCCTTGCTCCATACTCTTTATACAAACTAATTGAATCTTATAACACCTCTTTGAGGTAATTACTACTATTTTATCTCCACTTTACAGTGGGGAAACTGAGTCCTAGAGAAGCCATATAAGTGGACAGAAGCTGTGCATCTTACAAGTGGCAGAGCTGGGAATCAAAACCCAGATGACTTCAGACTCTACAGCTACTTCTCTACGTCTTGCCCTCCCTTCCCCCCCAATATCTGAAACTCCTCTTCCAGCATGGATCTTCTCCAAACTCCTAAGAATTCTCTCTTGGTTCTGATGTTCTGACCTAATTTCCCCCTTTCTCTCAATTCTGCACTACAAAAATCTAAACAACCTATCTGTCAAGGAAACAACTCCCTTTGGAGGAGATGGGAGGAGTTGAAACTGAGTTATGAATGCTCTTCAGCTGGAAGATAAAGCAGAAACAAGACTTGGGATCCTCTGAACAACAGTGATTCTCAAACTTAAGAATGCATCAGAATCACCTGAAGAATTTACAAAAGCACTAATTGCTGAGCCCCATACCTGGAATTTCTCATTCAATTGGCCTGTGGTGGGACTGGTAATTTTTTACTTCTGAGAAGGTCTAGGTTGGTGCTGTTGGTGCTCATCTGAGGACTACACTCTTAAAACCACCTGCTCTAGGTGAATAGCTTTTTGTTCCTACGTGAAAGAAGAACTCTACTTTTAAGAATTATTCCAATTATCCAAGAGTTCTTCTATGTTACCCAAGCCTGAAGAGCATCTACCCATTAGGCTTAACTACCTCTAATCATGCATTATTGGTTCCAGCCTAAGAGAAACAGGACCCAGAGGGAGAAGCTGAGTTTCCTCTCCCTTCTTGCTAAAGCCAGGCTTCTGAGTTTCCATTGCCCTTTTTGGAGGCTTGTCTCTCCTTGCCAGTAAACTTCCTACCTTCTAACTTTGTGGACAAGTAACCTCAGTTACTATGCAAAAAAGGCTGTGCTCTCAGCTTATATTCTCAACAAAAAAAGACACTATTCATACAAAGGTCTGTACACAAACTGATAGAAGGGAAATACACCAAAGCAACCACAAGGGAAGGCTGAAAAGCTTACAGCAGAAGACCAAAATAAATAACAATAATAATAATATTCAAGTCAAATATCCTCTCATGAAGGGCATCATTTTAGGACTACTCTCTTTCCTTAGTAAAACATGAATACTCTATATTTGTATTAATAATCCCATATTCAAAGCTCATTTTCACCTAAATTAATTATAAATTAATCACATGAATTCACTGCATATATTTTAAATGGAAATTTTAATGCTAGCCTGTGAGGCCCAAATTCAAATCTCCATTTTGTACCCTAGGACAAATTTTACTTGTGCCAAATTTTTAGAGCATAAAATCTTCCTTCCCCCAAGTGTATGGAATTATAAATCTAGAGTAAATAGAAACCTTAGATTGATTAAGCTGAAGGAACACAAGCATTATTTTATTATGTGCACATCCCAAATGATTTAAATGGATTTATGCAGCTATGTTAAATAATGCATTATGTTAGCAAATGCATTTTTGCCTATTTTGCATACAAAAAATATTTAAAATATTGTCCTAACCCAAACAAAAATGGGATGCTCATGTCAACAGCACTGAAGAGAGCCCACTTAATCAGTTCAATTTTTTTTCTAATTTCCTACGCAATCATAACCCATTTCTTCAGTATTTTGAACTCATCCTGATTAAGATCTTTGCTTTTAAGATGTGGAAACAACCCAAGTGGCCATCAATACACAGTGAATTAATAAAATGTGGTATATGTATACCATGGAGTATTACTCAGCAATAACAAACAATGGTGAATTAACACATCTGGTATTATCCTGGATGGAGCTAGAGCCCGTTCTTCCAAGTGAAGAATCACAAGAATGGAAAAACAAGCACCACTGGTACTCACTATGAAATTGGTACTAACTGATCAATATTTATGTGCACACATGGAAATAATATTCATCAGGGATTGGGCAGGTGGGAGGGGGTGGAGGGGATGGGAAAACTCACACCTAATGGGTGCACGGCGCACTGTCTGGGAGATATTCACGATTGTAGCTCTGACTTGGGCAGTGTATAGGCAATATAAGTAACCAAAGTGTTTGTAGCCCCATAATATTCTGAAATTAAAAAAAATTAAATAAAAATTTAAAAAGGAGAACCTGAAGATGTTGCCATTACAATGTCTTCATCAGGAAGTGTAGAAATTTAAATCATTAAGCCTGCTCTTGGAAGTGCATACAAGCTTTTTATTAAAACTTCTGACATTTTTTATTTGGAGGTTTTATATAAATTTAATATTTTATATTTCCCTAATACTTCAGTATTTCATTTTTCTTGTCATAATTATAAGGAAAAATTAATGATCTTTTTTACCAAGCCCCTTATAGATGCTGCTAAATTCCCTCCAGTTTACCAAGGTGCCACACAAATTTTAACATTTTCTATGAGTTCTGTGACCTAAAAAAGATTAGGAAGCACTAACCTACAGTAACTCTTACACTAGGAGACACGTGCAAGGATATTTACTGCATCACTGTAATAGTGACAAATTGAAAACAACTGAACTCAACAAGAGAGGGGGGAAATATACATTGTGATTTATTCCTGCAAAAGAATGTTATGTGTATAGTGAGAAAAAAAATGAACAAACCAGAGCTATATATAAAAAAAAGAACAAATTTCAAAAATAATGTTACATGAAAAGATCAAGTTGTAAAAAGTTATCTACCCTTTATATAAATTTTTCCTAAAATATAAATGCTGTATACTTACGGATATATACATATGTGATAGAAATTCAAAAACATGCATGTGAATAATGACTATCAAAACCAGGACAGCTGGTACCTTTGAGGGGAAAGGAATAGGAACTGTAAGGGCTATTCTATGTTTATCAAGTTTTCTTTGTTCAAAAAAAAAAAAAAGATCTGAAGGAAATATAGCAAAATGTTAGGATTTGACTGGCCTCGAAGGTGGATATACTGATGTATTATTCTTTACACTTGTATGCTTGAAACATTTGATAATAAAATAAAGCACAAAATAAAAAAATAAAATAAATAAAAAAGATCTTTGCTTTTACCTATTAACTATGACCTTAAATTTTTTTCTGTGATAGATAAATAAGATTTCTCTGGGAGCTGGGAAAGATGCCCATTCAGGTCCAGAGATAGTATTTGCTTTTTAATTGCTATTTCAGGAATAGGAATAACACACTTTTAAAAAGTCATATATAGAGTCAGGAGCACAGGAAGATTTGCTTTGTTTTATCATCTGAAAATGACCCTACAGAAGTTGTACGTATGTATGTGTATGTTTGTATATATGCATACATGTATGGATATATATTTGTAAATTGATGCTCTCAGAAAGTGTGCAAAAAAGTATTCATAAAACAACTTCCTGAAAATGACATGAGAGGAGAAGTTTTGGAAGAAAAACTGATTGGGAAGATGGTTTGATAGTATTTTGAGCAATTGACCAAATAAGGTTTCACATGGCTAAGAGCTTGTATTTTGAGGACTGACCATGAATCATCTGAAGCTAAGTTATTTTCTTTTCCTTTTCTGATTTTTAAAGACAAAATTTCCAAGGCTTCTCTTTGAAATTAACTATTTCCTTTAAACTAATACATTTTCACACATAGTATTTTCTTTTTTTTTTTTTAAATTGTATCGGGGCCAGGGGTGTAGGGTGGGGTAGGGTGGTGGTGGTCTTCCAGTGAGTACTGGAAAACCTGCTAGACAAATTCTAAAAGAGTTGTAACACTCACACATAGTATTTTCTAAATAAATAAATAAATAAATAAATAAATAAATAAATAAATAAATGATGTACATTATAAATGTATGGGTACTGTATTCTGATTTATGAAAGAATCACATCAACTCTAGCCAACATGTGGTTCATTAATAATGCAACCAAGTAGACTTCATCAAGTTCAAGATAACAGACATTTAAAAATTAAAGATAAAATCTACAATGAACAAATACTACTTTGTATATAAAGGGTTCTTTATATTACAAATCCACTTAATTTCTTAACAAGCAGATTTCATCAGTTATTTATATGAGCTTCTGTAAAATAACTAAAATACATATGGAAAGTTATGGAAGAGTAAGTCAAATACATCTTTGTCCCAAACTTCTGAGTATATTCCCATGTGTTTCTGCGTCTGGCTTAGATAATTAAATATTAACAACCTTGCCTGGTTTTTTATATTAAGGAGATATCACAGTTTTTTGTTCCTGTAAAGCATCAAAACTGAAACAGTTTGCCTCCGTTTACAAAGACAGAAACATGACAGCGGTGTGCCCGGGGGCTTTTATGTGAGCCACAGGTAGGTGACAACCTGGGCAGAAGACACATGGGCCCACCTGAGAAATTGCTTCAGGGCAGGGGGAAGCTCACTAAGAAGAATAATTTCATTTTTTGGCTCTAAGCTTGGGGTGTCTTCTGAACTTATAAAACCTGATGATTCAGCAGCATGAGAGACGATGATTTAAGTGTCCAGTTTGAATTTTATCACCTTAATCCATTAGTCAGAAATGCAAAGGAAGTCTTCCATTCAACTCTGTGTACCTTCTACCCCACCCACTCCAGGTGGCAGGTTCCTTAATTAGCTTACCTCCTTGGCTTTTTTTTCCCCTTGCTGTGATCATCTAACATCAGTTTGGGTTCACTGGAATTGTAACTTGAAATAGAAAATAGTCCTACATGTTTTATTGCCCAGGAAATGGGCTACTTATTATCTTCCATCAACCCTTCTCTACATGTCCAACCACTAATCTACACTTTGGCAGGGCAGGGGGGTAAACCTTTCTGCATTTTCCATCAGCTCCTCTGGAAGGGCCCTTTGCAGCCAATATAACAAGTCTGCCACTACTGAATACTTGACACCTAGCAGTGCTTGTCAAACTCAGGCTTGCCCTGCCTGACAATCACCTGGAGGGCTTGTTAAAACACAATGTAAGGATGGTCGGGAGCTGCGGCTCACTCCTGTAATCCTAACACTCTGGGAGGCCGAGACTGGAGCATCGCTTGAGGTCAGGAGTTCGAGACCAGCCTGAGCAAAGGCGAGGCCCCCCCCCCCATCTCTACTAAAAATAGAAAAAATTAGTCAGGTTACTAAAAATAGAAAGAAAAAAAATCTAGCCAGGTGTGATGGCACACACTTGTAGTTCCAGCTACTTGGGAGGCTGAGGCAGGAGTATCACTGGAGCCCAGGGGTTTGAGGTTGCTGTGAGCTAGGTTGATGCCACAGCACTCTAGCCCAAGCAATAGAGAGAGACTCTGTCTCAAAAAAAAAACACACACATAATATAAGGGGGGAAAAGATTTCATATCCTCACCCATCACCAGCTTCATGGCTGAGGCCCCTAAAAAGAAGATAGATTAATAAGAGAAAAACATGCAAATTTATTTAAGTTTACATGACATGGGAGGCTTCATAAGGAAATGAAGACCCCCAAAAACAGGTAAATTTGTGTATTTTTATGCTTAGGTTTGATGAAGAGTGGACAGCCATGGAAAAGTATGATTGGACAAAGGAGGTACGATCTAACGACAATAACCTGGGAGAAATTGCAAGGCTTGTTTGTTCAGATTCTTCTCTGTGTCTCTGTGTCTTCAGAGATAAGGATGTTCCTTTCCCCTGGGTATAGGCAGGGCACCTCTCTCATGAGAGTCTTATGACCTGCTTCAGGATAAAAGGGCTGGGGAAGGTAAGAGTGACCCTCCTACTTCTGCTGTTCTCTCAAATGTCATATTTTCGGGTAGCATGTCCTGAACTGCATAAACATATTGCTGTATCCCACCTTCAGAGTTTCTGTTTCAGTGGGTCTGGTGTAGAGTCCTAAAATTATATGCATTTCTAACAAGCTTCTAGGCCCCCTTGGAGAACCACTGACATAGAGGCTAGACTCAGACAGGGAGAAGGATGTAGATTTCTTAGGTATCTGTGAATTCACTTCAAGATTTTGTTTTAAAATATTGTATATTTATTTCTGTGATAATATTTTTAAATGGTATGAACATTTCTTTTAAGCTGAACTACCCGGGAAAGCAGATAAGCAACGTGTCCATGCAGATTGAGAGCTCTAGACTTCTACTACAAGAGGAGATAAGTCGTAACAAGGTAAGCATACTGGAAAGTGTGCTTGGAATAAACAAGGTGTAGCCTTCAATCATCGCCACAAATTAACTACAGACTCCCCACCCCTACCCTGGACAAGCCTAAAGGGCCTCTATCATATACTCAGAACTTGACATGGGGATCCTCTCTAAGCTTTTTTATTAATGGTATGTTCTGGAAGGAATGTTCTAAGATAATTTGAGAGTGGATGGTAGGAGGAGGATAAATACAGAAAAGCATAAAGAAAAATATTTTACATAATCATATAGACTCCCTTAACATCTGTTGCACTTCCCTCCTGACTTTTTCTATATTCTTGTACCCTACTTTTATTTGCATTATTCCATATGAATTTTCCCATATTGTTTTCAGTGGTGTATAATGTTTTAGCTTATAATTACACCATACATTTTAACCACTTCTCCATTGGTGTATATTGTTTCTGATTTATCACTATTATATATATAAACATATACACACACACACAATCATATACTGTTATATCCTGGGGCATTTTGTTTTCTAAATTTTGGCTAATTTCCTTTAAGGAAATTTCTAGAAATGTAATTGTTATGTCAAAGAATAAGAACATCTGTAAGGGTTTTGATAATACAACATAGTAAAACTGCTATAACACAATAAGTGGCATCCAAAGAATTCGATGGCATATAGTGTGGGGTGTTAATGTAAGGTTACAGAAATGACCAGGGCAAGTCAGTTGATACAGCCAGCAGGGAGACCCCCAGGTCCAGCTGTGTGATTTAGTCCTTCCCTGTCCAGGCTGTGGTTTGATACCACCACATCATGCTTGATCACTCTGATTTAAATATTTATGGGGACGATTCTGGGTTCTGTTCCTGAATGGGAATTCCAGACTAGTAGCAATGATGTCAAAAGTCTATTCTATCTATGCCGACCTCAATCAACTGCCAGAAAAATCCTTTTAAAAACATAAATCAGAGTGTTTATCTTCTTTGCTCAAAATCCTAAAACTGCTTTGTTTCACTCAGAGTAAAAGTCAAGGTCATTGCATGGCCCTACATGATCAGATCCTGCATTACCTTGCTGACCTCATCC
The DNA here is from genome assembly GCA_023783475.1 of Daubentonia madagascariensis. Classification (NCBI taxonomy): domain Eukaryota; kingdom Metazoa; phylum Chordata; class Mammalia; order Primates; family Daubentoniidae; genus Daubentonia; species Daubentonia madagascariensis. The sequence goes on from JAKFHU010002136.1 coordinate 2,489,253, forward strand.
CCTACTCTCTTCCTCTGGCCCACTGTGTCCAGACACATTGGCCTCCTTGCTAAGTCTTTGCAGTTACTGTTCTGACTTCCTAGAATGCTCTTCCCCAGAATATCTACTTGTCAAATTCCCTTACCTCATTCAAGAAGTCATCTATATATCACCTTCTTAATAACTCCTATCCTAACCAATCACTCCATTAAATACTGTGTACTGGCATCTCCACCCTGGCCCCTGGCCCCCCATTTGGTCCTTCTGATCCTTCTTATCTTCATAAAAATAAAATCTATTCTACTTATTGCTTTTTAACATGCTATATAATTTGCTTATTTATTATGTTTACTATTTATTTTCTGTAAACTCCACAAGCACAGTGACAACTGTGTTTTGTTAACTGATTTATCCCATGCACCTAAAACAGTCCCTGACACATAGTAGGATACAAAACTATTATTTTAATGAACATTAGCTGCACTAGGTTGAGAGTAGGGGCTGGGTAGAAAATAAACCCAATCATTTACCGCATTATAATGATGCAGTTCAGGAAACACTACCCCGAAATATGGCACCTTGTCATTTTAGAAAACAGCAGAAGTAGCAGGGTCACTCTTACCTTCTCCTCACCCTTATGAGGTCATAAGGCCCTCATGTGAGAGGTGCCCTCCCTATCTATTCCCAGAGGAAGGGAACATCCTTATCTGAAGACACAGGGACACACAGAAGAATCTGAACAAACAGGCCTTGTTTCCTAAGGCCTTGCTGAACAAACAGGCCTAAGTTTCCCCCAGTTTATTACCTTAGATCATAACTTTTCATCCTCCAATCATACTTCTCCATGTGTGTCCACTCTTTATCAAACCTAGTATAAAAATACACAAGTGTAACCGTTTCTTTGGGTCTTCATTTCCTTATGAAGTTGTCCATGTCATGTAAAACTTATATTAAATAAATTTGTATTCATGTCTCTTATTAATCTGTCTTTTGTTATGGGGTCTCAGCCATAAACCTAAGATGGGTAGACAAAAAGATATTTTCACCCCCTGCAATAGTCAAAGTCATGTTATGGTTGTTATATTATTTTAGGGATTCACTGTATTTCTGACTTATTCTTCAAAAAGTTGAGCCAGTTTACGCCACCCAGCAGTGGAGAATAGTTCCCACCTTGCCATGTGTGTCTGATCTTCATTCTCTGACCACCTGTGGCTAATTCTGCACATGCTTGGTCTTGGAGGTGGGGACATAGGTGAGAGGAGTTCTCCCTCATCCTCATCATATACACAAATGTCTCTTGCTTTTTTCCATTTAAGCTTATTTAAAAATTCCAATTTAAGGAAAAGAAAACAACACTGTTATATGAGACTAGCAAAGATAAGCATCTTTTATCAAGATAAGCATCTATGAAGAAATTTCCAAAGTAACCAAACTTATAACATTTTTTTTCCAAAATAACTTTCTCATTTTGTTCTGAAAACAAATCTAAATGTATTTTCAGCATCTCTAAAAATATGAAAAATGGTGTTGATAGCCTACCTCATTCATCACTTTTGCATTTAAGAAAAGATAGTTTCTTCCTCTTTGGTACTTGTTCTCTAGAAGATGATATGAGGAGGCCAAGATGAAGCAGCAAATCAAACAGTTTGATGGATATAAAAACATCACAGGGGACATCAAGAACCTAAATACAATTACTAAGAAGGAAATGGGGAAGATATTAACTGCCTGGGAAAAAGTTTACTAAAATCTAAGTCATTAAATAGCTCTTGTACGATTGGGCAAACCATGAAACCCTCTTCCAAAACATCCAAAACTTGGAGAAGGCCACCATATGTCATACTAATGGAACTCCTGTTCCCTTGTTACCTACACTAGCTCTGATTAATGAAAGACATGCCATGAAAGATACAAGTGATTACACTGCATAAGTTAGGATGCAGTCAGGCCATGGCTTGATTAGATTCTGGAACAAACACCTCCTCTCTCCTGGGGCACGGTTGTCCACAGCACAGCAGTCATCTGTTAAATAGTGGCATATTTCACTATGGAGATTACCAAGCACTAGTTTAAAATTTAACACCTGCCTTCCCAGAGCTGCCTTAAAACCTATGTCACCACCACCTCAAATGAAAATGAGAACAAAGGCATAAATGACAAGGCAAACTTTTAAAATAAAAAGGAGAGACTTAATATGATGGAGAGGCCCAAATGTTACAAGCCGTGGACAAACACAGATGTCTTTCTAGCCTTAGCTGTGACAAGGTTTTGCAATTTCCATTTCGTAAATATTCTTAACTAAGAACCTATTCTCTTGCACCTCAGAAGGTCAATGACTTTGGCTAAATGTTCAGATTTGCAAGGTACAAATATGGAACCCTGACAAAAGAAGGAAGAGAAATACATTCCCAGTAATCCCAAGCTATGGACAATAAGGACCAAAGGGGTGAAACATCTTATGCAATAAGGTGCATACTCTTGCATCTTTAAACTTCTATTGTCAGGTTGTGAAGATGCAGTTAATATCAATGTCTGTCTACCCCATCTCTGCTACTACTATAGAAAAGCCAACATTTTTATCAGCAAGTCCAAGAACTAACAATTTTTCTGCCTACAGGAGGAAGCCTTATGAATGCCCCTTTACATATGGGCAGAAAGAATTCTTTAAAGACAGTTTGGATACTCTTTGCAAGAAAAGTCAGGCTCTGCAAACTGGGAAATATCTGGCCCTTATTTTTGGAGTGTAATAAGAAGACTTACCTATATTGCCTTCAGGTTTGGCCTGCCAGGGATTCAGTTAATAGATTCTTTAGTTGTGGCTGAAGACCAACACCACCTTTTCTACTTCTATAGTGGTTAATGACTTTGACAGTGGGATTGATTTAAAAATTCCAAGGGCAAAAAAGATCTCTTCAGAAGGCACCTGTCTCTCTTTAGGTGTTTTTAATGCCCTGATTAATGTTGACTAATGTGATAGCACAAAAGGGCTGAGGAGAATGCTATTTCAATTTCAAGCATTTGATATCTGGACCATCAATTAAACAAGGGAATCTGAGAGCTTAGAAAATAGAGGCAGGGTCTGTGCTGTCAAAGAGTTTATAGTGTTTTTGGCAAATCAAGACATACATGGGGAAAGCTCATACAAAACAGTGATTAGCTACCCATATATGAGGGGACTTCAAAAAGTTCATGGAAAAAATCTAATTAAAATATAAAAAATATATATATAAACTTTATTTCCCAACACAACTTCCATCAATATCGAGACACTTTTGTAAGTGATGATACCAGCCCTTTAGTCCATCCCTAAAGAACTGAAGGTCCTGGGAATCTGGCCATGTCAATGCAGTCTCTTTTACATTCTTAACTGAAGAAAGGTGGTGAGTGTTCTTTACAGACTTTTTTAAGATTAGAAAACAAAAAGAAGTCAGAAGGAACCAAATCAGGACTGTAAGGTGGATGCCTAATGATTTCCCATTAAAATTCTCACAAAATTGTCCTTTTTTGATGAAAGGAATGAGCAGGAGCATTGTTGTGATGGAGAAGGATTCTCCAGTGAAGATTTCTGAGGTGTTTCTCTGCTAAAGCTTTGGTTAACATTCTTAAAACGCTGTCATAATAAGCAGATGTTATCATTTATTGGCCCTCCAAAAACTCAACAAGTAAAATGCCTTGAGCATCCCAAAAAACTATGGCCATGATCTTTGCCCTTGACCAATCTGCTTTTGCATTGACTTGACCACTTCCACCTCTTGGTGGCCATTGCTTTGATTGTGTTTCTTCTTCAGGATCATACTGGTAAAGCCATGTTTCGTCTCCTGTTACAGTTCTTTGAAGAAATGCTTCAGGATCTTAATCCCACTTGTTTAAAAATTCCATTGAAAACTCTGTACTTGTCTGCTGTTGATCTGGGTGCAACATTTTTGGCACCCATAGGGTGGAAAGTTTGCTCAATTTTAATTTTTCAGTCAAAATTGTGTAATCTGAACCAGTTGAGATGTCTGTAGTGTCAGCTATGCTTCTGATGATAATCATCAGTTTTTTTCCAATAGGACATGAACAAGATTAATTTTTTCCTCACAAATTGATGTGGATAGACTGCCGCTGTGTGCTTCATCTTCAACATCATCTTGTCCCTTCTAAAAACCAGTTATCTATTTGTAAACTGCTGATTTCTTTGGAGTATTGTCCCCATAAACTTTTTGTAAAACTTTAATGGTTTCACCATTCTTCCACCCAAGCTTCACCATATATTTGATATTTGTTCTTGCTTCAATTTTAGCAGAATTCATGTTGCTCTGATAGGGGCTCTTTTCAAACTGATGTGTTATCCTTCGTAGTATCTCAAACTAGATTCTGTTCAGACATGTTATAACAAGAAAGTATGAGTTTATTTTGGTATAAAAAACATTTTGAAATCCATGCATAATTTTTTTCATAATATGCATTTTCCATGAACTTTTTGAAGATCCCTTGTATATAGCAACAAGAAGAACACTAGAATTTCACAGCAAAATTTCTGAACTGGGGTGTTGTGGACAGGTGTCAGAGAGCAGACAAGACTTAAGCTTCTTTTTGAGTATAAGAAGATTTTGTATAAAATCAAAGGCTGAGCATGAGAAGGAAGAATTCAGGTTATACCGAAAGTTTTGGCTATAGGTTTCATGAGATCTCAGCATATTTGAAAATTGTACTTGCCTGAAAGAGTATATATTTGAAGCTTTTTTAAGCCAAAAAAAAGACTATTTCTCAAAAAATATTTTCATTTTATAGCACATTGATTATGTTATTTTAGAGCAATTAAAACAAACTAAAATTAAAAAAAAAAACAATGGGGTAATTATTTCCTCAAGCATCGGTATAATTCATTGTATAGATCTTGTTCCTGGTTGTGTTGAAAAGAAGAAACACAAGCATGAGCATCACAGAAAAAAAGTTCTAAAATCCTATTCAGGTAGCCTTTAAAATAAAGTCAAAAGGATGAGCTGGCAATGTCATAGAACTTGGCTACACAAGGCCTACACTGCAGTCTCTGCTGTCTCTATTCAAATGTAGCCTAGGGGTGAGGGTAGAGGAAGGAGCATCATGTGATTAGAAATTGGGGGCACAATCTGGGGACATAGCCAGTGGCAAAGATGAGAGTATAAACTAGGGTCATAAAAGCCTCCATTGAAGAGGAAGGGAAAGATGATAAAAAACACAGAAAGTAGAATCGACAAGATTTATAGAATCAATTAGATAGAATGCAGGATGATGGAGGGATGTGGAAAAGAAAAGCTAAGGGTGATGACTCACAGGTTTAGGGCTTGGGCGAGAGGCTAGATGATGGCATCATTCACTAAGATAAGGAATATTTGCAAAGGAGCAGCAATTGGTGGGGATAAAATTAGTTTGGTTTTAGACCCATTGGATTGAGGGTGCTTATGGGTTTTTGTATATAATTTTTTAAAATCCTTACAAATATAGAGCCTTCTGGGGAAAGAGAATCAAATAAGTCTGAGAAGTTTTTGACCATTTCAACATTGACAGGTAAAGTATATTATATGTATTTTTGTTGTAAAAGTTGAATACCATATGTTTGTTCCTGTAAGTATTATAGACTTTAATTCCAAGAGTGCAATGCTATTGCAAACCAATGGTCCTGTCAAATCAATCTGTCAGTGATGTCAAGAAAGTCAAGAATGAAGTTTCCAAGCTGCCAAAGAATTTGGCTGTTTGTCAAGAAGAAATAAAGGGAGCAATCTGCCAATTACTGCCCCCTTGTGCTCAATAAGTGGCAAAGGCAAATTAAGCAATATGCCAGTGTAGAATGGCAAAATGTCAACATCAACACACAGCATTATTCTAGCTGAAAGTTGAACCCCAAGCTCTTATTTTATCGTTGAGGTTATCAGGGACCATGGAACGACTTGGCCACAATCATAGCACCCATTGACAGAGGAGCAGGACCAGAATTCATATCTGACTTCCCAGACAAAATTCTTGCCTTGGTACCAAATTCCATTTCTTATAAATATGTTTTATGGATTCACAGGTCACAATCCTAACATGCACACTTTATTCCTGCTGACGTTATAAAAGGAGAATCAAGAACAACAAAAAGGAAGATTCCTGATGTCTCACACCACTGTAAACCAACCCACCCCTAAATAAAAGACGAATTTAGGGAGAATGTCTTTCACACTCTAGACAAATATGTAACCAAAAATCACAGGAATAAATCATTCATACAACCTAAATTACCTTGACTAAAAATGTTCACTCATTTCCATAAATGAATAATTAACTCAGGCTAAATGGGGTGTGTGTGCAAATTTTGGCTTTTAACCATTCTTCCACTTAACTATCTTGGGATAAAGAGATTTTAATAAAGAATAGGGTTTTCCCTAAAGTTTGTCTGATTCTAATTAATTTCATCTTATTTTGAAACTCACATTGTCATTGTCAGCAAAAATGATTTTTATCTGCGAATCACCACTCAGTCCATTACAGAGGGGCATAAGTGTGTGCATGATAAATATTCCTCTTCCATACAGGCTTTCTCTACAATAAACTTGAGGCAGTTACTATCAATCCATTGGTATGTAAAATTAAACCCATTTGCCATCTTTGATTGAGTTGAGCCCACTGGCAATTGTTTTATATATTAAAAAACATATTTCCAAAGCTCCGTGAACCGCAAAACCGTTTGAAGAATAATGAAGCATTAACAATAGGTCAGAATAAATTTCAACCCCCAAAATTCCAAGATTGTGTGTAGTGACCTGATCTAACAACAACTAAACCATTTGAAAAATGGAAAAGTGTATCTTTTGATATTACCACACACATACATCACACATGCAAATTGATTCACTTATTATCTTGCAGGGAAAAAAAAGAATGCTTTCTCAGTGTCTTTACAAAAATTAATGTACATCACAAACACTTCCCAATCTATAACTAATAGAATCAAGGAGGACATTTAATTAGCAATTAGTCTGATTAACATTCCTTGGAGATTAATTTGTTTTATCAGATGGCCTTCATAAAAATAATTCTTAGAGGATTTCTTTTAAAATCAGCTAAGCTAATTATAAAATGTAGGAAGAGAGAAATCTTAACAATCATACCAAGAATAAATTAATGTGTTTAAGTTGTAAGTCTTCAAGATATGGCTGGGAAGTGGAGAGTGGCAAGGGGACTTTGTGGGCCTGCCCAGTGAAGATACTAAGGGAAGGACTAGAAACAGTGTGTTAAGAGGGCAAAATCCAGAGACTGAGTCAGATAGAAGCTAGAGGTGAGCAAGTTGTATAAGAAAGGCAAATCCCAAATTAGACATTGGGAAACTAAACTGCACCAAAGTCAAGGGAAGTTCCAAAGCACAAAAGAAGAAAAGAGCAAGCAGGCACAGAGCCCAGAAAAAATTCTGCTGAATGTCTTCCTGGCAGCCATATCAACTGACTTTGTCACAGGGCTGCAATTAATGGCCTTTCGTCAGGATGGCATGCATTTTGAGAAACCTTTCCAGAAGTTGTGATGGATTTTCTCTTATCCATGAAGAAAAGAGTTCAAATTTATCGAGTGACTACTTGAACTAGAAGCTTCATATATGTACATTATCTCAAGAGGATTTGTTCTCACCAAAACCGTTTTTTTTTCTCTTCCTGAAACACAGTCTACATTTCTCAGCCTCTATTGTAGCAAGGCATGACAGTGATATTGAGTTATGGCCAGTGGAGTTTGGGGGAAAGTGATGCATTCCACTATCCGGTACCATCTCATAAAAACTTTCCCTAAGTGATCTACCATATCTTTCTCCATTTGCTGGTTGGCAAGAGAATACTACAAGGACCTGGAGTGTGGGTCCCTAACAACCATGGATAATGTTCCCCCACTCATGAATACCCACAATAGGTTGCTGCATTAGAAAGAAATAAACATTTATTGTGTTATGCCACATATATTTGGAGATGTATTTGCTATTGAAGCTAGTATTACTTGCCCTTCATCAATTTATCTAATTTAATCCCTACAACAATTTGTTGTAATGGTATTTTTGTCTTATCAAGTGGGTAAAAAAGCTGAACCAGGAATCTGAACCCAGCTCCGTCAGACTCAAGATCTATCCCTTCTCACCAAGTAGTCTGGTAAACAGAATCTGAATCAAGGAAGACATGTGTTTTGTTTTTTGTTTTAATTGAGATGAAATTCAATAACATAAATTAACCATTTTGAGTGAGTAATTCAGTGGTATTTAGTACATTCAAAATGTTGTGGAACTATGTGAACACCTATCTAGTTCCAAAACATTTTCATCAACCCAAAGGGCTCCCTATACCCATTAAGTAAATGACTCCTCATTTCTCCCTCCTCCAGCCCCTAACAACCAGCAAACTGATTTCTGTCTCCATGGATTTATCAATTCTAGATATTTCATATAATTGGAATCATACTACATGTGGCCCATTGTGTCTGGCTTCATTCACTTGGCATAATTTTTTTTTGAGGTTAAACCACAACGTAGCATGTATCAGTATTTCATCCTTTTTTATGGCTGAAAAATATTCCATAGTCTTCCACAATTTGCTTGTCCATTCATCCATTTCCACTTTTTGACTGTTGTGAATTGTGCTTCTTCAATGCACAGACATGCACTTGTATTTGTTTGAGTACCTGTTGTCCACTCTTTGGGATGTTTACCTAGAAGTATGAATAGAAATGCTGGGTCATAAGGTAATTCCATGTGTGCCTTTTGAGGAACTGCCAAACTGCCTTCCACAGAGGCTGCACCATTTGACATTGCTATCAGCGTTGTACAAATGTTCCAATTTCTCTACATCCTCACCAACACTTTTGTTATTTTCAGTTTTTTAATTAAACCCATCCTAGTAAATATGAAATGATATATTATTGTGGTTTTGATTTGCGTTTTTCTAATGACTAAGGATGTTGAGCATCTTTTCGGGTGTTATTGGACATTTGTACATCTTTGTTGGTGAAATGTCTATTTAAATATTTGGTCATTTTTAAATTGGTTATTTGTCTTTTTGTTGTTGAGTTGCAAGCGTTCATTACACATTTTGGATAATAGATTTTTGTCAGATATGTAATTTGCAAACATTTTTTCCATTCTATATGTTGTCTTTTCACTTTTTTGGTAATGTCCTTTAATGCAAAAAAAGTTTTTAATTTTGATAAAGTCTTATTTATTTATTTATTAATATTTATCTATTATTGCTCACGTGCTTGGTGTCATATCTAAGAATTGATTACTAAACCCCAGATCATGAAGATTTACCCTTATGTTTTCTTCTAAAAGTTTTATAATTTTACCTCTATTTATGTTGTTGATCCGTTTTGAGTAAATTTTTGCATTTGATGTGAGGTAAGAATCCAATTTCATTTGTTTGCATGTGGATATCCAGCTGGACCAATACTATGTATTGAAGAAACTATTCTTTCTTCAGTAAATGATCTTGACACCTTGTCAAAAATTAGTTAACCACAGATGTTTGGGTTTATTTCTAGACTCTCAATTCTATTTCATTGGTTTATATGTCTATCCTTATACTGGTACTACACTGCTTTGATTGCTATGGCTATGCAGTAAGTTTTGCAGTGCGGAAGTGTGAGTTCACCAACTTTGTTCTTTTTCATTATTATTTTGGCTATTCAGGGCTCTTTGCAATCCCTTATATATTTGAAGATTGGCATTTCCATTTCTGCAAAAAAAGGACAACTGGAATTTTGATGGGGATTACACTGAATCTATAGATGGCTTTAGGTGGTTTTGTCATCTTAACAATATCATCTTCCAATCCATGAATATGTGATGTACTCTCACTTTTTTACATCTTCTTTAATTACTTTCAGCAACGTTTTATATATAATGTTTTATATGCAATGTTTTATAACTATAATACACTATTTATTTATTGGTTAAATTTATTCCTGAATATTTTATTCTTTTGGCTGCTATTTTAAATAAAACTGTTTTCTTAATCTTCTTTTCATATTGTTCATTACTGGTGTATAGAAACACAACTGACTTTTGTGCATTGATCTTGTGCCCTCCAGCTTTGCTGAATTTGTTTATTTACACTAGTAGTTTTCTTTTTTGTGAATTTTCAGAATTTTTAATATATATAATCCTGTTATCTGCAATTAGAGATAGTTTTACTTCTTCCTTTTCAACTTCAATGCTTCTCATTTCTCTTTCTTGCCTACATGCTCTGTCTAGAAGTGTCAGTAGAATATCGAATAGCAATATACAAAGCAAGCATTCGTGTTCTTGATTTTAAAGAGAAAGTTTTCAGTCTTTTACTACTGAGCATGATATTAATTGTGGGTTTTTCATAAATGTCCTTTATTATGTTGAGAAAGTTCCCCTTATTTCTAGTTTCCTGGATATTTTTCTCATGAAATGTGTTAGATTTTGTCAAATGGTTGCTCTGCATTGATTGAGATAATCATTTGTTTTTTTCCTTTGTTCTATTAATGTGATGTATTATATTGATTGCTTTTATTTTGTTAAATGACCCTTGCATTTCTGGAATAAATCCCATTTGGTCATGGTGTATAATCCTTTTAATGTGCCATTGGATTCAGTTTTCTAGTTTTTTTTTTTTTTTAAGGATTTCTTCATCTATAATCATAAGGGATATTGGTCTGTAATTTTCTTTTTTCATGATGTCTTTGTCTGGCTTTGGTATCAAGGTAAGCTGGCCTCATAGAATAAGTTAGAAAATGTTCCCTCTTCTTCTATTTTTTGGAAGGGTTTGAGAAGG